>OX243842.2:20680238-25480238 GCA_945859575.2 Herminia tarsipennalis
TTTATGCTCTTATCAAGTCTAAATACGTAGTCTAGATTTTCTGCGTCACGGCTATTTCAGGTGATTGCAATTAATTCTGTTATATTGCATAATTATTACACATATTGTTTTCTTCGAGCAACTAATTAGAAGCAAATAAAGTTGCCAGTTGCCTCTTTGGACTGCTATTCTTAATTTATTTACTAGCTGTACCGCGCAACATCGTCTGCGTAAATTTTCCCCGTTTTTGCAACATTCCTCATTGCTGCTCCGCTCCTATTGGTCGTAGCGTGATGTTATAAAGCCTATAGCCTTTCTCCATAAATGGGCTATCCAACAGTGAAATCATTTTTCAATACGGATCAGTAGTTCCTGAGATTATCGCGTTCAAACAAACAAACTCTTCAGCTTTATAATACTAGTATAGATTTAAGGTTCATCATTAAGTACCGATGACTTTAGGACTTTAGAGACGCGGCTACAAGTTCATTGTTCACGATTTTTCTCATACCAGTAAATTCTCAGACGAGCTCGACGAACCTTTAATATTGGATCATTATAATTATTTGCCAATAAAAATCCAAAATAGAATACAAGTTGCTAATTTGTGTTAAAAATGTTCTCAACACGTGTCAAAAATATTTAAAAAGACGGGGCTTTCCATTCGAGTTGTTATACAATTTCTCTGATGTCATAATCTCTCAATTGATTCTGTTGATATAAGTTTAAATATCTTTTAAAGTTTACTTATATCAATGGTTTTCTATGAGTTTCCTAGTGGTTCATGTTGTGAATTTATAAATTACTTATCAATCTCTCGCAATGCATAATTTGTTTGTGTTGCCGCATTTCTTAAATAAACAAATCGACTGGCTTAGCTAAACGGGACGAGTACTTTCACGTACATTATGTAGGTATGTTGGTTTAAGAAGCTTTCGTTAGGGCATGGTTTCATTTAACTAACAGTTTGTGGTAAAACATGAGCTAGCTAAGAATAGTTGACAATATTTTGGGAAGCGATGTTCATGTTTTTCTGTCACAAAAAGGTCCTAATTGTTTTTTTCCATGCATGTGGTTTTAATATTACAACTTTAGTGTAGAAAACATTTGGAACGAAGTTACTTATCGCGCGTTGCGAAAGGGGGCTAGACGGAAAAAATTAAGACCATAAGTTGTAACGACACTTTTTGCGGTGTCGTTACAACTTTTGGTCTTAATTTTATTACAATTATTTCACTAATTAATCGAAAGGAACTTCGTTCCATCCGGTCTTTTGAAGTTTTCTTGCTAATTTTGATATAATTTACCAAAAAGAATTGAAAAACCCATTACCAGTTTTATTTGATTGAGACGGGCTTTTCTTGACTACGATTTTGATAATCGGATAATTCTCAAATTGTAATCTTGGATACCTACCATCTTTTCATCCATAGAAATATCTATCCAACCCCTAAAAACTTAGTGGTCATTGTAACATCGAAAACACTTTTTCAATTCACTTATATTGACCAAGACGTTTCAGTGACTACCGCTAACAAACAGTTTGTCAAATGAGACCGTGCCTTCATAACAAAGTGTTTACATAATTATCCATTCGTCACGGAGAGGCCACTCGCTAATCGATACAGCAGAATGTTCTTAGCGAGGCGAAAGTGTGAAACGTGTCGTATACTCGTGTATAACATACTTAGTTTCGATAAAATAAACAATCTAATCGATTATGACGAATTTATTAAATTTATTTGTTCCGAACTTGTGCATTGTAGCATAAGGACAAACCTCAGTGGTTTATTTGTGCTATGGTTATTTGTAAATTGTATGTTTTAATGATTCAATAAAAAAAAAAAAAAAAAAAAAACAAATTTGGATTATACTTACTAGATCGGAAAATATCGTGTCCAAACGAGAAAACTCTTTAGCATTATGATATTAGTGTTTTTTTTTTATGAAAAAACGACTCTCGCAGTAGGATAGTACAAACCCTTTGTCGCGGGGGATTTTACAAACACGGTCACGGACACAAAGTACCTACACCCAGACTCGGAACAATAATTTTTGGAGCACATAAAGTGGTGTCCCGTGTAGGAATCGAACCAACGACCTCTTGCGTAGCAGTCGGACCTTCCCATGGCGCCACCGAGGCAGTTTTTGATTAAAAAAGTAGTAGGCATCGCACTTAAAATCTATACTAAGAATATGTAAACTGATACAAGTACTGCCTACTCCACATAACAAAACAATGGTGGTGATATCAATTGTCGAAAAGAATGCCATTATGATATTCTACACTGATGCCCATTCGATCTAATGTGCTACGCTTGCATCGCCTTCCTGGTACGACTATATGATCCTGCGTGCACGCAAGTGTGTTTGCAGAAATTGAAATCTGTTATATCTATCTTAATATTTTCTTATCTATTAATTCTTCAATGAAATGATCCAAATCAGTAGGATAGTTGAAATAGCACATGGGCGAACCCAGGATTATTTTACGGGGTGCCCCCCCACCCCGAAAAATTGGGCTTAATTGGTACTTATAAATAAATACCGGTCAAATGAGTACTATGAACCATGATTTCGAAAAAAAAAACTTAGTTTAAAGGCCTTTAACAATCCCACTGATCTTGCTATTGTAGAATTTCTTGATCTAACTATTTATTCTGTAAAAAAAAATTCTTAAATAATTTTCAATCGACTTTTGATTGATTGACTTTGCAATTAGTAACTAAAAAAATCGATTAAATAAAGAAAAAAGTGGTAATATACAAAAAATAAATAAAAAGAGACGATAGCACATTAGCGCATCAACGTTACATCTAAGCTCTTAAATTGTTATCTAGATGTAGATAAAGATCAATTGTAATAACCACATAACGGTACCTATATTAAAGTATATAGTCGGCAGCTTGCGACTATTAATGCGAGATGTTTGCTATAAAACATATTGCATGTCACAAAACACTGAGATTACAGAAGACCAGATTATAAACATAAACATTCCTCGCCTGGCAGCGAATTTCCCAAACACACTTCACATTGGTTCAATAGATTCGGATCAAATTGGCTGTGACGGACAGACAGACAGATGCACGAGTGATCCTATAAGGGTTCAGTTTTTTGCCTTTTAGGTCCAGCAGACGTCAAGGGTTTAGGGTTAGGCGAGAAAACTTGATGATTTTAAGAGTGACACATGATTTTCCTGACAACTTCTTCTCATGAGCTTTTACCTGTAACTGGTATCTAACTTCATTTTGTTTTCGTATAGGTTAGGTATAATGTACGACTATATGCATTCATCAATCTATCATATCAATTCTACTAATATTATAAATCTTGAAAAAAAAAAAAAATTATTTGTTGCTCTTGCACACAAAAACTACTAATACGATTTTAATGAAACTTTACAGTAATGTAGTTAATACATCCGAATAGCACATAGTGTAGGTCAATTAATTACGTGAGGTGTTTAGGGGTGGGGGAGGGGGGGGGGGGGGTCGAGCCGAATCTCACCAAATCTCACGTAATTTTTTAATCGCAAAAAACCTGCATCTAAAAGTGCATAAAATTTAGTAAAAATATAATGACCAACAATTAAAAACATGACTCAAAATTGACCAGTGTGGAGTCAAGAGACAAATGTGAAATCTACATGTGATTAGGGACTCACCAGAGGGAGGGAGGGGTCCAAAATCACCTCACATAATATGTAGACGCCCCCTAGCCTATAAAAATCAAACCTAACTCTAGCAAAGCCGACTGAAAAAGCTAGTTAAACATAAAACAGCTATCCTACTGTCATATCTCTTCATAGTACGAAGCGAACCCATTTTCTGAGAATATGATTGCAACACAATTAATGCTCCAATTTGCAGTTTCACAGTACATTATTATTGATAACGGTTCTGGTTATAGACGGACGGATAACATCGCGCTGCGAGCGAGAGGGGTGGGCGTAGATTAATGTTCAGTTCAACTTGCATTTCGTGAAGACAAGTGAGTCATGTTGACTTCTTTGGTAGTTCGTGATTTGTTGTAGTAGGTTGTTGACATGCAAACCTGACATTCGCTTAAGTGTTAGTGGCCCCTGGTTAGTTGACGAGGGTAGGAGATGCCGTCGCGGTCGCGTTTTAGACGGGTCAGACCATTAAAAAATAAGTTACTGGTATAGACATGGTGTATAGTATATTAGTCGCAGCACCTTACCCCCATATCAAGTTTATAAACATTGTAAAATTGGCAATTTGAAAAGAGTAACTGCGAGCTTTTATTGCCAGGTTCTTTTCTCCGGCTTTACTTATTGTTTGCAAACTTGGCATTACATGTACATGTAGAATCCCGACGTATCACAAGAGTTGTTTTGCATCCTAAGTGAATAAAGAATTTTGAATTTTTGAATACTTGGTTACTTAGACGACACGATCCTTTTTCACTCAACATAGCTCATTGAAAAATTGTAAAAGAAGACTTCCAAAAATTTGATTTTAAAAGAAGACTTCATTGCTGCAGTCACGGGAATCATCTGTTGAAAGAGTGTTTATAAATACAGCGTTAAAGTTAAAACTTATGGACACAAAACACCAAAAGTCGTGCGCGGAAACCTCGGATCGCTTTCGATCATTTTAATCCGGAATTCCGTGTTTTGACAGACTTTAAAACTCTTTAAGACCCCTATGCAACTTCTGGTAAACATAATAAAAACTAACATACCTTTATTATCCTTTCCAGAAGGCCAGGCAGTAGAACGCGGCGCCAATTACAACGGCGAAGTGTGGTTCAAAGCTGCCACCATCGCGGTGCCGGTCTGCGGCGCGCTCATACTCTTCTTACTAGTTGGCGTAGCTATGCGATTGCTGAAGGCAGATGCGCTGTTGCACGCTGATAGAAAACTTAGGTATGTATACACTCTGCCAAAGACTAAACCTTACACAAACTGCTTATACCTACACGTTTTTTTTTTAATGAATCGTGAATGTTTAAAGAGAAATTAATTCGCTGATAGAGAGACCGCGTGTTGCTTTACGTAGGGTAACTTTAATGTGTGAGAATGGTTATTACGATATAATTTAAGTACATAATTACAGATATGAATAGGCTATATTAGTATTAAATTTACCCAAACGAATTAACCAGAAAATACTGGTTGATATCCATAAAATCTGATAAGCCTTTCGTTAGCTGTTAGCTACTTATAACGAGACTACATGAGCTACATGCATACACTTGTAATTGCCTTTTAACATCTGGTTTTCTTACGGCGTTCTTTTTTTTTTTTTTTTTTTAAAGTTCTGTAGTAATGTGGGATTGTGCTCCATATTACTAGTAATCCTGTTAACCTCTCTAGCTAAGCTCAATGCCTTGTGTTAGGAGTGGGTTCACGTCGGTAGTATAATGGGTAGGATTCGAAACCGCGACTTCACGATTTCGAGTCCGATGCCTTAGTCATTAGGCTACCGCCGCTTCAAACAATTCATTTTGTTACTAAGGACTTTATACGGGTGATGACCCTTAAATTCAGCTCAATCGCAAATATATCCACTTTCTTGCAATATCTTTGCGTTAGCTAATTTTACCTTTTCCCTTTTTCAGAGGCGGCTACATGTCACCTTTAGCTCAAAACGCTTCAGAGGACGTCAAAAAAGTTTGGGTGGGGAACTCTTCTGGTCCCCTCTTGGTCACGCCAGGTGGTTGTCTGGTCGCAGTCGAGCGAGCCCAGCTAGTAGACCAATGCCAACAGTTCTGTGATATTCAACGATAGACTGTACTAACAATGAGTGAGAAATCTTTGTGGCGGGTTGTACCGTAACTTGGCGGACTAAGTGAATGTGATGTGATCGGACTAAAAAAACATCGAATATTTTTTTTTTAAGTTAAGGCCTTATTGTATAATACTTTTTGTCTTTTATACAAATTGGCCTAAACTTTGTAAAACTTGTTCGTAATAATGAATTGACTTGTGACTTCTAAAGAATTTTGTAATGACTTCAAATATGTTTTGGGTCAAACAGAAACATTTTGATATGTGCATATTATGTGACGTATTTTAATGTATTTAAAAATATCCAGGCCATGGCCTTGATGGTAATGAAAGACGGTTGTAATTATAATTCTATAATTTTAAAGTTCGAATTTAATCCTTTATGAAGGCCATTTAATATCAGGATGAGGGACTGGGCATTTGGATTATATTTTCAAATTTAATAATACGAAGTGAAGATCTGAAATTACTTATTCTGAAGTCAGTGTAGTCCAAATATTGCAACCGTGTCATTAAATGAGTTCAGAAAATGCCTAGTCCTTTATCTTTATGAATATTATATAGTAATTATTTGACGAAATCCTTTACCATTGGAAGCCGTGGGCTGAAAAGATCCACAAAAATGACATTTTACAACAAGCGCTAGAAAATGTCGTTTCTAAATATCACTGAATAGGTTGTGCATTATCCTAAAAAAACGGAATTATAACATATGAGTGAGCGTAAATTGGTTTGTATGTATGTTTAGATATTAAAAACGACTGATCGCCTGCCACTGTTATTTGAAGCCTATTATCAATCGTGTTTGAGCTGCAAATTGCTATTAATATGTGTTTTCATTAGAAAATGTTTTACTACTTTTTATACAGGATATTATTAAATTTTATATACAACCATTAATATGTGTCTGGCGTTGGCCTTGAGTACTTGAGGCCTAGCTGAAAATATTTTTATCTGACCTTTTTTGTATTTTAAATTTGATGTATTTTAAATATTCTAAATATACCTTAAATCCATCAAGTTTACAATTAGGTGCCTAATATACCTTGGCCTTAAATAACATTATTTTTTCAAAAGTTTAATGTCTTCTTTGTTTGTCTAAAAAAAGCAAATTATAAAGCAAATTGCAGGTTTAACAACGGGCATAAGAGTGGCAAAATGGCATTTTTTATGAATCTAATTTCGTAAAATTGATCTCAGATTTATACAATTAAATCCCCAATTCACGGGACGACCCGCGGGTATACCAAATTTACCACTTTGTATATTTTTTATTTTATAAAAAAATATTTCTTTTAAGCGCTTTGTGTTCCTTTATATCATTGTAAATGTATACCTTTAAAATAAAAATGGTAGGTAGCTTTGTAACAGTTACCGTTAAGGAAAGAATATCACCAAAATACGGTCAAGAATGTATGAAACATATTGTCAATTACGGATCGGAATATAACTGCGAATTTTCATGCTAAGTATACATACCACGGAATTAATTTGTACTTCATTGGCTTCTATTATACCTTTTTATACTAGAACTAAAAGAGCTTTTTTCTACCTAAATAAGCATAGCAGTGGAATCTTTGCCCCTATTAGATGACTAATTTACACAAGTTCAACTTGATATTGTTTTTGTGAGAAAGTATCTCAAAGTGATTTATTTCACGAATATCTTATCAAAGTACAAATTAATTCTATGACATGCTTGACTTCTATACACATGCCGATGGCCGCTCGGCTTCTGCTGCGTAGTTACCGCCGGCATTTAGCCAATAATGACAATAGACATGCTCTGGCAGTCATGCTAAAAGGGTAGTCAATCAGCATGCCACCGACATGTGTGTAGTAGTCATTAGATGCAATATACTTAACAGCAATAGGTATAATAATATCCACGAATTATGATTAGGTTATAATGAAATAGTACTTTTTATTTTTAAAATATGAATGAAAATAATTATGAAAAAAAAATATAGCCAATCTTCTTGTATACTTATTTATGAAATTATAATTTCTGCATGCATTTCCTTGTAATAATAATGTAAATGATTTGTATTTTTGTAAATATAATGTTAAGTTTGTTACCTGTTATGATGTTGTTAAGGACAGTTTCTGTGAGTGAAATCTATTTGAAGTATTTCCTAGTCTTTTTTATCTGATTTTAGTATATACTACTGTGTACATTGTACGTCGGCTTCTGAATAGATTTCACATAATATGGTCGGTTAATATAAGATTATGTTATCAAAAATTTAAGTGGAAATATTGTATTTTGTGTAAATATAAATTGGTTTAAAAATTGAGGTTTTACGTTTTGGATTATTTGCTCTTTGTAGTTTATCTAACGCACATACAATAAATAATTACTTTCATTTTATATTGTTGGATTTTATTATTTCACTCATAGCATACCGCATTGAATTTTCAACTCATTATCAAATTATTGAATCTTTTGTACTAAAATACTATAATTCTCAACTCTTAAAAACTTTTATATAAAAAAAAAAAGAAAAAACTGCAAAGTAAATTCATCACATCCTTCTAATTTCCTCGTTTAGATTCTTATTATATACAGTCCTATGTATATGTCTTTAAACTTTATAGGAGTTGTAATTTATCATTTCTCTACAAATTGAGACGAATTACAGCCATACTTCAAAACATGCTATACCTACTTACATAAAAACTAGGTTTTGTACTTCTTTAGAACTCGGAATTATCTAAAATCGATTTGTTATACTTTGTCTATCTACATGATAAAATGTCCAAGAATTTGGACTGGGCGTTGATGAGTGAATAAACCTGGATTTCCTTATGGGTTTAAAAAAAAGGTTTTTTTTATAAATGTTTTGTGCGTTAGATATTCATTACAATTATTACTTTCGTATACGCTTGGAACAAAATCTTGAACTAAATTAATAACTTGACAACGAGTTCAATACAAGTTTTCAGATCATTCTTTAACATTTTATAGATCCAGTGGTTTATTTATGATTATAAATTCATCTAGACCAGATTTGACTTTGTGTTTCAAAAAAAGTTCCTCTAGAAGCGACAACATTACTTGTTCCCGTATACGATCGTAATATTCTTCTTCTTCTTTATAAACAACAAAAGACCATAAACAACAGAGATTGTCATATAAATGAAGCTTCCTTGAGGTGCCTTACACTCGTTAGGTATTAATACATAGGTGCAAAACAAAATACTCCGTAACGTAATAAATATAACTGCAATCTATGTAAATATTATCTGTATGTGTATAAATAAATGAAATAAAATGAAATTATTTTATTACAGGATATTTTTTGTTTTATTAGTCGACTACCTTCGTTATAACAATCGCGGGTATGCAGTCGCCCAAAAATATGGTTTATCACCCTACGGTTAAAATTAATTTGCACGTCAGAAACAACAAAGTTGATTTTCTCTTGCAATAATATACTTACAGTTACTAATTTCAACCTTAACTCTATTTTGGTTACAAAGGAAGCTTTGTTAAAACTGACAGACCACTTTCTTGGCCGACTGTTCCTTTCTACTTATTACACACATGCAATATTAGGAGACAAAAGTCTCATGTTAAAGTAAATATGATTAATTTAGTGATTATATATAGTCACAAGGAACTATGCGTCATCACTACATAGTATAAAACAAAGTCGCTTTCTCTGTCCCTATATCCCTATGTATGCTTAAATCTTTAAAACTACGCAACGGATTTTGATGCGGTTTTTTTTAATAGATAAAGTGATTGAAGAGGAAGGTTTATATGTATTATAACATCCATATATTTTATACCCGTGCGAAGCCGGAGCCGACCGCTAGTATGTTATAAAAACGCATTTTAGGAATTGTGATTATTAGATCCGAATTAATATATATACATATACATATATTTTGTTTTATGTGGGAGAAATTAAACAACGCCATCTGATCCCAAACTTTTTTTTCTTTTTCAAAAAAGATATTTAGTAAAATTGAGTCCCACATTATTAGAAATCTTGTAAACCCCTCCAGCTAAGCTCAAAGGCTTGTGTTAAGAATAGGTTCACGTCGGTAGTATAATGGGTAGGATTCGAATCCGCGACCTCACCATTGCGAGACTGATGCCTTAGCCATTAAGCTACCGCCGCTTCAAAGCAGCCTTAGCAGAGCTTGTACTATGGAAACCAGATAACTAATAAACATACTTACTTATTTATATATTTCTAAATACAGAATAGGTACATATTATGGATAAATAACACTCAGACAGAATAAACCATCGTGTTCATCACACAAGGTATCCTGGGGATCGAACCCTGCTGCACTAGACCAACAGTCCAGTCATTTTGCCTAGTTATTGTGTATAATATCTAGCAAGTCTGAGGTAAAGCAATAAAATTGTATATTTTTTCCGAAATGAGTAGTAGGTATGTAGTAAATCGTAGTAATGTAGCGGCAGAGGATCTCGAATTAATCATAGATCTAATGACCCCAAGGCATTTTGGAGTTATATACGAGAGAAAAAAGGTAAATCAGGTCAATATAATTTAATTAAAAATCAACGAATGTTATCTGAAGTGGAATTGGCTGAGGAATATGCACGGTTTTTTCATTCCGTGTACAACGTGCAGTCGGGAGTGCTAAGCGCAGAAGCGGAGAGCGCGACGGCAGCGCCGACTGCATCGTCCGTTCATCTCGCACGTCTCGACCTACCGGCAGTTATGCGCTTATTACACTACATTGAATCAGGGACCCTAAATCCTTAAAAAGAGCGGTGTAATAAGAGTTAGGGCCCTAATTCTCTAACAAATTTTCAAGGCCATCTCGATTTAGGGCCCTGATTCAGGGTAGTGTAATAGCCGTTTTAGCTGAGCACTGGCCGCTCTGCCGCCTAAGCACTCAGTTGGACCAGACGGTATTCCGCCGTTTATTATTAGGGACTGCCGGATGGCTTTGGTGGCATCCACGCGGTCGAAGCCACGGGAATAAGGTAGTTAATAAATATGTAAGTATACAAATCATGGACAGAAAGTAAACACAGACTCGGAGCTACGTTTTGTAAATAAACAGTGCGACCCCGCGATAGTCTAACAGTTTGGAAAAAAATCATCTGTAACACTATTTTGATAGTATGTAACATTATTTTGATAGTAATTAGTATATTTTCATAATGTAAATTACTATCAAAATAATGTTACATAATAGGTAAAACCAAGTTATTGTAGAGCTGTTTTTTGTTTATTTATTTATTATTATTATTATGGATCTCTTACAAAGAATATACACCACTTTAACATATAATCAGCTTACACAAAAAATCGTTGCGTGTACTCCTTTAATTAAAAGAGACCACAGCGTCCAAACATCCGTTGTTCTGGCTAAACTGGGGACAGATGTTGCCAACAATTTTAATTTAAAAAAAATCATAAATGCACTTTGCATAAGACGTCGTAAATAAATCAATTAACAAAGAAATTCAAATTAACTTCAACAGAATGTCGTTCGTTTATAGACCTTGTTTATAGCAATTATTCGCCGGAAACATGTCGATATATTAGTCAAAATTTCCGCTATATTGATACAGATATTCATCTCTTATCGAACTACATCTAAATTCCCGTTAAAAAATTGAAAATGTTATTACATTTTCAACCTTATTTCCAAGCAATTAGTACTGCTGACATTATTGTGAAATGCGCAATATACCTAATATCGTAATTAATATCAAATATCAATATTTTTCTGAATATTAATATTTTAGTAACATATATGTAGGTACTTACATGAATTGCTATTGCATCTACGTACGTATGATATCTTATAAATAACCCGATTCAAATAAAAACATCATAATAATATTTTGTGATTCGAGATTGGCTGTTGTTGTTGTAGTACTTAATTGGATATAGGTAAGTGCTATAATTTATGTTAAGAATTTGTATTTTTAGGGTTCCGTAGCCAAAAAAATAGAACCCTTATAGGTTCGCCACCCTCCTTTCGTCCCTCCACAGCTTAGCTCAGAGACTGTTATTGCTAGAAGGCTGTAATTTTACATGGACACACATATTACTTAGCTTTATACAAAATCCTCAAATATTTTGCAATTGAATAAGTGATCTTTATATGTAAGGAGATGTGATTTTTCTTCTTCACCTACCCCATCGTGTGGGATATCTATACTAATTTTATAAAGCTGAAGAGTTTGTTTGTTTGTTTGTTTGAAAGCGGCAATCGCAAAAACTGGTCCGTAAAAAAAAAAATTCTGTTGGGTAGCCCATTTATCGAGGAAGGCTATAGGCTGTATAACATCACGCTACGACCAATAGGAGCGGAGCAGTAATGCAAAATGTTGCAAAAACGGGGAAAATGTACGCATACGAAGTTGCGCGAGACAGCTAGTATTTTTATAAAGTGGAAGGCCTAACCTATTCTAACGAACGATGGGATTTGACCTGTTTTGCTCTTGTGTAAACTAAAATTAACATCATTGTAAATCTGTATTGGTACCTACTGACCCAATATAGGAGAGGCATATCTCCAGCAATAGACCGTTACAGGCTGATTATGAAAGAAAAACAATACATTGCTGCTCCGGTCCTATTGGTCGTAGCGTGATTTTATATAACGTATACCTAGCCATCCTCGATAAATGGGCTACCCAACAAAAAATGATTTTATCAATTCGGACCAGTAGTTCCTGAGATTACCGTTCAAACAAACAAACAAGCTCTTCAGCTTTAAAATATTAGTATAGAGTACTGTTAGGTACCAGTAAACATACAAATTCAACAGTCATTTCCTGTAGAAAATCAGACGAACAAATACAGATTCATCATCATCATCAGCCTACCGCAGTCCACTGCTGGACATAGGCCACTCCAATTGCACGCCACTTTGTTCTATCTTTGGCTTCTCGCATCCAGCTCCTGCCAGCCGTTTTGCTTAAATAAAGATTAGCAAGAAATAATTCTTTAAGATAAAAACTAACTGACGCAAATGAATGCATTCTTAGTCAAGGTGTTCGGGTACCTGGCTATAATAATTATATGACACGCAGTAGGTAATCTAGCTTTGATTATAAACAAATGAATAGGTAGATAAGTCCCAATGCTTGTTTCTATTCTGGTCACGTTTGTAAACTAGGTAAAGACTAACAGGCATTGCTTGTTATTTCTTTATATTTATTGATTTTATTCCTCACTAGCTGACCCGCGCAACTTCGTTTGCGTAAGTTTTCCCCGTTTTTGCAACATTTTTCAATGCTGCTCAGCTCCTATTGGTCGTAGCGTAATGTTATATAGCATATAGCCTTTCTCGATAAATGGGCTATAAAACAGTAAAATATTTTTTCAATTCGGACCAGTAGTTCCTGAGATTATCGTGTTCGAACAAATGTGGGATTTTGGTCTGGTAATAGGTATGATTCGAACCCGCGACCTCGCGATTGTGAGACCGATGCCTTAGCCATTAGGCTACCGCTATTTTATAATATTAGTATTGATTATTATTATTTCAATCAACCAATTTAAAAATGTAGGATTTTTTTCTAACAGCCTTTGTTTCCTAGCTTTATACAAAAGCCGCAAATTTGATCAATTCATTTTGCAGTTGAATAACTGATCTTTCATTTTCACATTTGAAAGGATTTAATGTTAATTTTATAAATCAAGTGTATGTCAAGCCACAGACAAAGTAGGGCTCCGTAGCAGCCCAGCACAATAATGCGATGTAAGAAGTGAGTTTTCTGTTGTTTTTGTTTCATACTACTAACCACGTTGTACAAATAATTATCCATGGAATGTGTACGAGAATTTCGTTACTTCTTACTAGTGTTGCCCAAAATCGGTCTTGGTCTTGCAGTCTTGGTCTTTTTCTTGCATTTTCGCAAAACCAAGACCGCTTAATTTTAGCAAGACGAAGACCGACCGTGCAAGTTTTGAGCAAGAACAAGACTAGACGAGACTCTTGCGTCTTGCAGTTAGCACTGAGTGTCATACATACAAACACACAAACAATCATTTTTGATTTACCTAATAAATATTGTAAAGCAATCAGACATAATTATGCTCTACTTATAATTAATTTAGGTAGGTACCAATTACGATTACAAAATGAAATAAAAACATAAGCAGACTGTTAGTCATGCTGACAACTTGCAACAAAATGCACTACTTAAACAACCAGTAACAAAGATCGTTGATTTCTGAAATCTTGTAAAGTAGAACAACCATCTGTCCTGCTTCTATTATAGGGAAGTTATTTTTTGTCTCGTTCTAGGCCGACATGACGAAAGGCAAGAATCATCAGAAGGAGAAGAGAACAGAAGGAAAAGTTTTGAATTTTGATCATCTAGTATTTTGGGTGTCAAATGCTAAAACTGTAAGTAATCTTGCATTGCTGTAACACTTCTTGTTAACCGTTTCTAGAACAAAAATACACATACTAAGTAATCATTGGCTGGCCTGTTGGTCTAGCGGTTAGTAACCCTGCTAAGCCGGAGGTCGTGGGTTCGATCCCCACCCAGGATAAAACTTTGTGTGATGAGCACTACGGTTTATTCTGTGTCTGGGTGTTATTTAACTATAATATGTATTTATTTAGAAATATATAAGTATGTTTATCAGTTGTTTGATTACCATAGTACAAGCTCTGCTTAGTTTGGTATCAGATGACGTTGTGTGAGTTGTACCAAGATATTATAATTATTATACAAAATCCAGTTTTTTTTATATATCAATAAGTTTAGGAAGTTACGGAGGTGGTTTTATCAAAACCGAAGTCGGAGTCGGAGTCGGAGGTGGTGGGCAAAGACAAGTATGTTGAGAAAAGTTTTAAAATACTAGATTTTTGTTGATATTTATCCTAAATATCCCAATTCCAAATGGTGACACGTTTAAAATCTCCTGACGCACCATGGATAGTCAACCTTGCACTATCAACTATCAGGGCTGACTTAGAGACTTGAGAGATATATTATAACTGACTGGTAAATCTTATTTAGTTAGGTATCTCTACATTTTTGATAGAGATGCTTCTAGTTTATAATAATAATATCTTGGGACAACTCACACAACGCTATCTGATTCCAAACTAAGCCGAGCTTGTCCTATGGAAACCAGACAACTGATAAACATACTTATATATTTCTAAATACATACATATTATAGATATATAACACCCAAACACAGCATAAACCATCGTACTCATCACACAAAGTTTTATCCTGGGTGGGGATCGCACCCACGATCTCTTGCGTAGCAGTCGGATACACCCCCACAAAGGCAGTCATTCTTCAGTTTGACCCATTATAGCAGATTTTTTAAATTTACTACTATTATATATATATAATGTATTTTATTGGAATTATTTCAGACTTCATTTACTACTATTTAATGTATTTTATTGGAATTATTTCAGACTTCAAGCTATTTTGTGACAAGATTTGGCTTCAAATATTTAGCTGTTCGCGAGTCCACTGAAGCAAGACCCGTGTTGTCTTACGCTGTTAAACTTAATCAGGTGAAATTTTGTAATTTTTAATTACTATTTTGTAAGGCGTAATATCAATCCTGTAAATATTCTTAGAAATGTTAAAAGTCCCATCTCCATAAGCATTTGAATGGCTTTTAAATAACGTAGAGACTTAACAAAACTTTGCTTCAGCAGCTTAAAAAATATATATATTTCAATGTCATATTGCAGATAACAATAGTGTTCGAATCACCAACAACTTCTAGTGGTGAGATAACAAAAGATCTTTCAGCTCACGGTGACTTTGTAAAGGACGTAGCGTTTGAAGTTCAGGATTTAGACGAACTGGTGCGGAGGGCCAAGGATGGAGGAGCCGAGATCTTGAAGGGAGTCACTGAAGAGAAAGACAACGATGGCATCGTGAGATATGCGATTGTTCGAACGGTAAGTACTTTTTTATTACAAAGAATGACAGTAGGTACACTACAATTTGCTTCCTTCAATAGCGCCTGTTAAGATTTTATGAGCAACTCACAAGAATTCTAAATCGTGCTATGGTTTGGCCGCGTATTTCGCGTAACGAAACCTTAGCGTGATTTATAAATCAAAACAAAATTATACAACAAAGTTATACATTTTTTATTACAACCATGTATAAGCATTCCAAAAACATTTTTTTATATTTCCCTGTCATAACAGATTAAAGAGATATCGTTATTTGGAGTTATCGTCTACCCGCGCCTAGTAGCAGTATTGTGATTAATGTAAAATGCATTGAAATAAATTACTTTTATTGTTTAAAACTAATTTAATTCGATTTTGGAATGTTTGTAGTTAATTTATATTTAGAAGCAGGGTTATTCTGTGATGCTCTGAAAAATACATATAAAACGTAATGATACTTTTGTTACAATTTAAGAGACATTTGACTACGTCAGGTTCAAAAGTGATAGAAAATGTATCAAGGTAAATAGTAACTTTTACTATGTGCACATTTCGGAATCATGTGGACCCTCCGTTCGGTCAAAAACTTGAGCAGTAGAACATTTGAGATTAGTTTATAGTGCGTAAGTTGCCTGAAATTAAGCCATAGTTTTAAGTAAAAATTCGAAGAAGATAAATAATAAAAGAAATAACGTGAATACATGCCTCAAAATTAATTTTGTGCATATTTACTTTACATATCTTTACTTTGTAATACGATATGTAAAGTAAGTAATACTTTACATATCGTATTACGTAATTACGTCACAATCTTAATTTTTTTTTACTCAATCCAATTGCCTTTTACTCGTAGTAAAAAGTTTGATTAAAAATATCTTTATTATTTTAATGCGTCATTTTTTTTAAATATTTTGTCTTTATTATGATTTGTCTTTGGGTAAAACCTTGTAAACTAGTGTAATCGATACAGCGACATCTATTGAGTTTTAATCGTAATGGTAATTTAATTTGTTAAAAGGAATTTTGAACGCTATTCAAGCTCAAATTTTCTACTTTAACAATTAAGTATCTACTTTTCTTTCTTTTGATATCAGAATTAATATTTAATAATTTGGCCAATATTCAAGCACATATAGTTTTTACTTTTGTTGTAAGTAGATGCTCCTCCTATGTTGTACCCACTGAGGCTGATTTTATTATATCTTATATTAGTTCTAATTTTTAATCAATATAATTTGCATCAGTCCTCTGACATGGTGTATAGTATATTAGTGGCAGCACCTTACTCCCATTCAAAGTTTCATCATTAAAACATTGTAAAAATATCGATTTGAAAAGATTAGCCGCGAATTTTCATTGCCATGTTCTCTTCTCCGGCTTTACCTATGGTTTGCAAACTTGGCAGTACATGTACATGTAGAGTCCCGACGTATCACAAGAGTTGTTTTGAATCGTAAGAGAATAAATTTTGATTTTATAATTACTAGATGACTCAAAACGACCCAAAAAAGATGCTCTTCTTGGGCACTGAATCATTTACAGCTCTCTGGTCTGAAAGGAATGTCACAGGGTACAATTGGGTAATATTTTTTTATTTGATCTAAGGGATTGCTTATAAAATCGTAAATTGACAAATTTTCACATGAAAATGAAAGTTCTCCGTTTAAAAATAGGTTAAGAATCTCACTATTACAAAATTAATAGATATTTATTGATGTAGTTTAAGATTTAAGTATACAATACATATACATATAAGTTAATAATAAGTCCAACCCTATTATATCCACTTGCATAGTACGGTACCTACGTAGCATTACATATATATTGTATTATGTGTGTGTGGGTGGGTATAATAGAATAGACAAGAAATTTATACTAATATACCTACACATTAATTTGTACTATAGGGAGCATGCTCTGCTAACAAACTGTTTTACAGTTTGGCGGAACTTTAAGGGTAGATTACGGGAAACAGGGTTCGGCTCTCTCAAAAATTTATATAGAAAACCTAAATATTAGGACACGAAAATAATTGTGTCACTAGTCAAAGAGTTTTTCTAGTAGATGAAATAAAGAAATTTAAGGATATGTCTTAATATGATCCCGCAAATAAATCTTGAAGTTGCGGAAAAATGCAAAAACAAACATTTTCGTATTGTCATAGTCATGGCGTTCGTAATCTAACATACTTATGTACGAACGAATATTCTAATTTATTTTGACCTGCGCTCCTGAGCACTGTGAAGTAATGGTTGTGTGCGGAAGAGTGAGGCTGGCGATCGTGTCGTTGTGTACGTAGCGCTTAAAAATAATTCTCTCAGCGTAATGCCCCCTTAATGTAGAAAAATGTGTACAAGTTTGAAATAAATACTTTTTTCATTTTCATTTCATATGCTCTGAACCCTTTCAGAGCATAAGATATACGGGACTTTATTAGGTACCCTATGAATCCACATACCACAATACCATAGGGTACAAACAAACATTAGATAGAACTCTGTTTGACTTTTTTTAGTAACAATTAGACAAAAACTGACTTTAGACTAATGCTTTACAACTGATTATAACGATTTTACCAATATTTATAAAATATTTGCAGTATGGAGATAATACACATACACTGATAGATCGTAGCAAGTACAAAGGAACATTATTGCCGGGATATGAACCAATCGACGACGATGTTCTTAATGAAATTTTGTAAGTATTGTCATCAATTTCAACCAACAATCACAATCTTTTAGCGCGGTGCGCTGAAATATGTTCACCGCGCATGCGCGGTAGAGAGCAGGCTGCGCTTAGAAATGCATCTACACGCATGCGCGGTGGACATCTTTGAACGCACCGCGCATGCGTCAGTTCGCGCGAGCTTGTCACGACAACGAAATAAAAATAGTGAACATGGACCAAGATTTATGTAGGTGAAATAGTAGTACCTATAACAGGAATGGGTTTCTCATATGCGTTTTATCTTGTATATTTTTTTCTTTACCAATAATGTTTTAAATAAAAAGGTGTTAGTAGATGTTGAAGATATGTTACACATATTAAAAAATAATATAATCAATTTAATCTAATAATATTTAATACCTTTAAATATCTACACTAATAAATAAATAAATAAATAAATATCTTGGGACAACCCACACAACGCTATCTGATCCCAAACTAAGCAGAGCTTGTACTATGGAAACCAGACAACTGATAAACATACTTATATATTTCTAAATACATACATATTATGGATAAATAACACCCAGACAGAATAAACCATCGTGCTCATCACACAAAGTTTTATCCTGGGTGGGGATCGAACCCACGACCTTTTGCGTAGCAGTCGGATACACTCCCACCGCGCCACAGAGGCTGCTGACTAATATTATAAAGCTGAAGAGTTTGTTTGTTTGTTTGAACGCGGTAATCTCAGGAACTACTGATCCGGGATTCACCGTTTATGCAGCGCACGTAACGGTAGGTACCTAAGTCTCAAAAGATTTTTTTCCCAGTTTTTGCAACATTTTTCATTGCTGCTTCGCTCCTATTGATTAAAGAGTGATGTTATATAGCCTATAGCCTTCCTCGATAATTAGGCTATCAGTAGTGCCTGAGATCATCGCGTTCAAACAAACAAACTCTTCAGCTTTATAATCTAAGTAAAGTATAATATAGATTAACGCCAACGTTGCTTTACTTTTTGTAAGAATGATCCTCAAAATAGTGCTCATTGTTTTTTTACTTTTCAGACCTGAAACAAATCTAAGGTTTATAGATCATGTGGAAGGAAATATGGCTGATGGCACTCTTGAGGATTCTGTTGCTTGGTATGAGAAAAACTTAAATATGCAAAGGTAAGACTAAAAGCATTAACAAAAAAACGAGCAAGGGCATGTCGGACCATGCTCAGTGTAGGGTTCCACAGCCTTGAATAATTACATCAGCAGAAGAGCATATGTTCATGGCACTTGCGCCCTTTTGAAGAGTAACGCAGTTTTTCGAGAATAACTCAGTGACGGTATATCCGACCATGTCCGAAATAAAGTTTAAGAAAAAAAAAAAAATAGTTAAAAGTATTTAATAAGCGCTAACTATGTCATTTCTTTCACATTTTTTTGTCACACGGTTCAAAAGTTAAGGGGGGGACACAATTTATGCAACTTTCGGAATGATTATTTCCAAAAATATTCACTCAATCAAAAAAGTTTATTACAAACCATATAACGTTTTTAAAAGACCTGGCGAATGATGTACACGTTGATGTTAGCTGAAAAAAAAAATTTGTTACATGCATGGAGGCCCCCCCCCCCCCCCCTAAAAATATTTATTTTTATTATTTAGCTATCAAACTAAGTAGCGGCTACTACAAGACAAGGTGTCTTGTAGTAAATCAAATAAATAAATAAATTCACTAAATTTCATCAATATCTTCTTCTTAGTCTTTGGGTGAAATGCCTGTGACATACGGACAGACAGACAGACAGACAGACATGACGAAACTATAAGGGTTCCGGTTTTGCCATTTTGACTACGGAAGCCTAATTATAGAGCTGAACTGTTTTTGAGCTGAGCTGTCTGTTTGTTTGACAAAAGTGTCGTAAATAATAACACTTTTGATATTGTTATTTGTGGATGTGACACAAAACCAGATTGTTAACCAAATGCTTTGTCTTTTCATTATATTATATTTTATTATTGTTGTTTATGATATTTCCTCTAAAAAGCTGTTTTCCTTTAATTAATTATTCTATATTCTCATATTTATCATTTTCAGATTCTGGTGTGTTGATTACAAACATGACTTGGTTCCTTATTCTTGCATCAATTCAGCCTCCGTAATCAATAGAGATGAAACGGTTTTAGTGAGTATCCTATGTAATTAATAACATTAGGTACCAACAATGTGGTCAGGTTTGGCTCTGTGTTTAGTGAGAAGGGTAGATTTGGTAGGTATATTTTATTTTAGTTCATGGTAGTACACACAGATGGCGCTTTGTTCAGTTCTACATTAGTACATCAAATTTACCGATAGATGTCACTATACTAAAGACGTAATTTCTTTCTAAATTGCGGTGTTAAGACCCTCCGGAACTAAATCACAAATTCACAAAACCCAGATTCGGAAAATCAGAGAACGCTTTTCGACATCACAGTGAAGTATCTCATCAATTCAGCCTAATATCAGATAGTTCCAACTCTGATCGACCAGTATTTTAAACTGATTATTGTACGGGGCTCGCTCTAATCCCGTCACGGCTCGGCTCGGCAATTCGGCATTGCATTGCTGCCGGGATCCCTTTTATTCTCATAATAAACCATACAGGTTTCTAGTCCAAGAACTTTTTGAGGTTAAGCCTGCTGAAGTGGCAATAGGCTGGCCATATTTGCCGGAGGACGGGTGGCCGCCGAAGCAAACGAGTCCTAGAGAAAAATATCGGACCGACGACCTAATGAAGGTCGCTGGGATGAATAAGATGCGGAAGGCAGAGGACCGGGTATTGTGGCGTAAATTAGTTTATTAATCATTATTGTTAATTATTATTCTTAGGCGCTGAGGTCCCCTATTCCTCTTCTAGTGCAGTAACTTTTCATTTCGCGCTGCGGCTCCATCTCACTTATTGGCTTCTAACTGAACAGCTCATGCAATAACTGTTACCTACGCGCTACTTGCGTGTTGACTTTAAGTTTAAGTAGTACTCCTCTCCTTGCGCAGTAGCTTTGAGGATTGCGCTGGGGTCCCTTGTTCATGCAGTGACTTTTAGATCTCACTGCGGCCTACAGCTCGCTCAATAGCTTCTTAGTTTACGCATATTCATCAGCTAGCGCTGTCACTTCTGCCTTCAGTTTGCGTGAGTGATTTGTGAGACCACGCTGAGTTCCCTATCCCGCTGCTGATTGGACTTTCCCTAGCTTGTTCAATGGCTTCTAAGGTCGCGGTGCGCTCGTCAGCTCGACTTTTCAAATGTTCTTCTTCTCTGGATTGGATTCAGCTCATCTCAGCTCTCTTCTCCCTTCCCCCCTCCCCTTCTATCGAGCTGTGACTGGTGTAAGTTATGTAAAAAAAAAACAGTTCTAAAAATCATAGCTCTAATCCAGAGTCCTTTGCGCTTGGCGTAAAGAAATCTCAAAAAAAAGCTGGGTACGCCCATGACTGCCACTAACAAATGTCTGACTACTTACGGCGTCCGAAATCTAAACTCTGTGTCCTAAAAATGGTACCCTGTTGCGTCCAATCCCACCCAAAACACGGTATTTAATATAACAACCAGGTCCTTAAAAAAACTGTATAATTTTCGATACATACTTCAATCGATGTCGTCGACCAACGCCGTTCGTTCAGATTTGTTGTAGTACTGTAACTGTATCTTCACTTTGTTGTAGTTTTGAATAAGGCGCCATTCATTTATTACTTAAAGGATTAAGGGGGGGGGGTCGACTGTCTTTTTTTTCTTACAAGATATACAGATTATCACAAAATAAACCTTTAAAAAAGTGCGCGCGCGCACTCTTTTTTTGAAGAACAACTTTAAAATTACCCTTCCTTACAGTCGGGCAAAGACGATTATACAAAAAAATAAACATTCTTTTGTTTAGATTCTTACGTCATAAATAATAAACAGGGGGGGAGGGTCGGCCGTTTTTTTTTCTTACATATGTAGAGAAGGGAGGAGGTCAAAAATTGGCCAAAATCATCTCACATAATAAATAAATCGCTCCAAGTTGAATCTAAGTACCTCCTGCAAATTTTAGGCAACATACCTACTTACTGTATCATGTCTTATTTAATCTCCCCAGCTGTCTATGCCTCCTGCAAATTTTAGGCAAAATACCTACTTACTGTATCATGTCTTATTTAATCTCCCCAGCTGTCTATGCCTCCTGCAAATTTTAGGCAAAATACCTACTTACTGTATCATGTCTTATTTAATCTCCCCAGCTGTCTATGCCTCCTGCAAATTTTAGGCAAAATACCTACTTACTGTATCATGTCTTATTTAATCTCCCCAGCTGTCTATGCCTCCTGCAAATTTTAGGCAAAATATCTACTTACTGTATCATGTCTTATTTAATCTCCCCAGCTGTCTATGAACGAAGCAGCTAAAGGACTGCGACCTACGAGCAAAGCCAGCGAGTTTGTGAAAGCTTTAGGCACGTCTGGAGTGGAACATATAGCTCTGTACACCGATGATATCGTCTCAACTGTGAGTTGACAAACACACACATACCTACCTACCATCTATACTAATATTATGAAGCAGAAGAGTTTGTTTGTTTGAACGCGGTAATCTCTCCTAAGTTCCTACTAATATCCGAATTGAAAAATTATTTCACTGTTAGATAGCCCATTTATCGAGGAAGGCTTTAGGCTATATAACATCACGCTATGACCAACAGGAGAGGAGCAGCAATGAGATATGTTGCTAAAACGGGGAAAATTTACGCAGACGAAGTTGCGCGGGTCAGCTAGTAACTCTATAAAATTGTCGTTTTAAGCACGTCATCACGTTATATTCAAATTCTTGGTGTACCTACGTTCGTTGCTACTTTGTTACAGAACGAGGGTCTGTAGATTAATTTGCAACATATGCATTATTCCCTATTTCGGGAATATCAACTTGGATCACCTGCTAGTGTGTCTGTATTATACATATAGAGAAACTCTAAATTCTGTATGAATCATATAGAATTAAGAGTTACAATACTTCCTATCAACTTATTTGAATCAAATGGTTAACTCTTTAACCTTTATGTGACAGTATCTCAAAACTCATTGACGTTTGGGTATTCGACCGTTATTAATCAACTTAATTTTCACTTCAAACAGATGCGAAGCCTCAAATCCCGTGGTGCTGACATTCTATCATGGCCGCCGACTTACTACGACTTGATCAGAGAGAAGCTACAATCCAGCTCTCTGCAAGTAGCCGAGAGCATCGACGCACTGCAGGAGCAAAACATTCTGATAGACTTCGATGAGCGCGGCTACATGCTGCAAGCTTTCACTAAACACGTGCAAGCCAGGCCTACAGTATTCATTGAGATACTGCAGAGAAAAAATCATAGGGTTAGTTGAAGTTTTCACCGGTAGGCGACTACAAGTAGGGTCCACCAAGATACATAGGCCATCTTGGTGGGCGTTCTTTATGGTTAAGTTGAAGGGCATTGTAAACACTATAATTACTTACAATACCTAATTACTGTGCAAAAGAGACTTGTCAAATCTCAGAATGAAGTGCACAGTGCAGTGATACTCAAATCTTTGCTAAACAAGGATCAAGTGACGCTTTCCATCAGGCAAACGATTTGCTTGCTTCTTTATTAAATCGAATAACAGTTTAACATTTGATTATATAATGTCTATAGGTATTCCTAATCCGGCAAATTATTCAATCATTAATTCATTAACTAATCATTCTAACAGTGCAAATCTTGTTTACAATGTGATGAGAAATGTAATCGTTGACTTATTTACAATAATAACCATGAATTCCGTACCTACGACGCGACGCAATGAGCACAGTACTGTGAAGAACATAAGACAACTTATAACTCTGCAAGTTTTCATAATTTTCTTTTCCTTTTTTTATGTGAGATCTTGAAGTAAAAATCATGTTAGGGTGTCTGAGCTTTAGATAAGAAAAATAACCTTGAATACTATTTGTTTCTAGGGTTTTGGCGCCATGAATTACAAATGGGTATTCGAAGCTATTCAGCGTCTGGACGCTGGCAACGTGGCCCAGAGCGTTAATACTGATCAAGGAAAGAAGAATGACGCTGCGTAGTGACATCACTTATTTTATTAGATTATATATTAATATATGATTTTTGTACAACTTAATAAATAAATACTCGAACAGTTATAAATATACCTAGAGGGTTTTAGCACATTGAAATCTGTATTACCCACTCAATATAAAATACTCTTTAATCTGCTGACGTTTTATTTTGTTATTTACACCTATAAAAAATTAAACCCAATCTAGAAAACTATATAGGTAATAAGTGCCCGTTTATCATGTAACTGATGTAACCTCCGAAACCTGGGTCATTTCTTTATAATTTATCTGATATGACATGATATACATATTTTAATCAATTAGTCATTGCTGTGGCCTTCCACATCTGTATCTTAGAGAGCTTTATCAGTTCAATTAAGGCTTACAACGGATTTTGAAGCTGTTTTCTATACTATAATAATATTATAAAGAGGATAGATTTGATTGTTTGTTTGTTTGTATTGAATAGGCTCCGAAACTACGGGCCGGATTGAAAAATTCTTTCATCGTTGTGAAGCTACACTAACCCCGGGTGACATAGGTTATTTTTTATCCCTGTATTCCCACAGGAACGGGAACTACGCGGGTGAAACAGCGAGGCGTCCGCTAGTCAGTTATAAACCTAGTCAAACATAAAAAAATATGAAGTACTTATTACAATTTTACAATATTTTGATACTCTAGTATTATTCATTTGTAGAACTGCAGTAAAATTACTCAGCCCACTTACCTAATACTATTTTTTTTTCTATTTTTTCATTTTCGAACAAACCCGGATACAAATTCTATATTTTTCATGACATTGAAATGTCTTAGAAAATTCTCGAAGGTTATGTATTGCACAACATTTTGTAATACATGGTCCGATATGCTAAACGGCCAACCGACCGGTCCGGGAGTCGGACCGACACTAACGTGGGGTAGAGACTGCTTCTTGTTAATATATTCTGTGAGAACACAACTCTGTTTGTATGAATGAATGGGCTACATACAATATTTGTATTAATCTTATCTACTATTATATTAGTTTGTTATTAATGTGAAAGTTTGCACGTCAGTTTGTAACGAACCCTGAAAGATTTTGAATGAAATTCAGTCAAAGGTAAATCCGCGTGCGAGAGAAAGAATACAATTTTTTTGGAAAAGTTAAATTTTAATTATAAGTAATTTAAAATTACCGTAGCCTACGTACCTACTTAAGTGCTTGCTCTATGAGTCTATGCTAATTAACTAAGAATAAAACAAAAATTAAAAAACACGAATCAACGAGCTATCGAGCTATAGAATTGACGTAGAGACCAGGACTGCCCCATCACTTCACAAAATTGAGCACCCTCTAGAAAGATACAACGCTACTTTGTGGACAATACCTGTCAAAGGCAGCACGAGTTTTTGTCTCTTTCACGCTTTGCAGTCAATGTTTATTTTAAAATTGAAAGGAATGGCACGGTCCAGGTCTATACGTCAATGCAGAATACCTACCGACCAATGCACATCTATTATCATATTTAATACCTGTTTGCCAGCAATTCATTTAAAAAAAGGAATACTTTTTTTTGTATTTTCCCTTTACATTTTTATAACTTATGGTACAATTAATACATAACTTTATGGTATAATTTACTGCACATACGCTCTTTCAATTTCTGTAGACAATGCATTATAACATAACTCATAAATGTCCTTTATTTACTAATACTGTACTTTATGACGCCGACTTCACCCCATTTTTGTGCTCAGTGTTATTCGCAAAGCCAGTTTTCTATATCCAATCACATTTGCATTTTGTTTATCACACACAGTGGTTCAAAGTTATGTTGTTCTGGACAAAATATTGTTATTTATTGTACGTTATTAAAATTGTAATGCGTAATAACGTTTCGTTTGTAAACAAACGTCATTAGACTGGTTACTAGTTTATAGTAATTTCATGTACCTATCTAGTAGTACCTATGCATTTGTTGATGCGTCATAAACACTTGGAAATAATCTAGGGTAACTAAAATGTGATGAAATATTTATTAATGTTTGTTGATTATTATTTTGCATATTACTGCACTACATAGTTACTGACTGAATCTAGCTTAATTTAACTTTTAATGTCATTTCATGACGCCTCATCATAATTTATCAACTATTCCCGCGCATCTTGTATGACTAATAGAGACAGCCAGCGTCGGCAGTCAACTAGGACAGAGACTGATCAGACTATGTACAACGTGTAAATTAAGGTATACTGTTAACAATGCGAAAAAAGTAGAAATAAAAATAGTTTTTTTAGCACTAAAATTCACAATATAAGTACCCAATTTCGTCGCAATTTGAAAATTTTCAAGATTTTTTTATTAACGTTGTTTGACAAGGCTTCTTTACAATTTTTTGCGGCTCCGCATGTTTTCCCATATTACTTCCGTCGAGAAAAAAAATGACATTAAATTTAAAAAAAAAGTACATCGAATGGGAACATGATACCTAGCAACACATTAACGGATCAGACAGAGATTAAATATGCAACTCAATTTCGTGCTCCTTGCTAGCTTTAACGCTCTAGATTCTTGAGCCGGAGACCGCTTTAGGTGCCCCCTGACCTGGAGCTGGAGCGATCGCCCTGATCGCCCGCAAGAGGGTCGCCCGTGTCGACCCTAGTTTGAGTTTAGTTGCAGAACTTAGTCATTAGGTTTAGCTTACAATTCAAGAAATCTGTAAATAAAACAATTAAAGACAAAGATGCTGATAAAATTTATTTTGTCCAACTTTAATTTAGTAGCAGTGTGCGACGGAGGCTTGGCTCCGGGAGATACTTACGTTGGAAACGTCGACGTAGCTACTTATATTAACTTGTGTTCACATTGGTAACAAACGAGATATTGTGAAGTTTCGTTCAATAGTTCAGAACTTCAGAGACTACAATGTATGTTGCTAACAAAGTACACCTCTAATTTAACCACGAATTGTCTATTAATCAAAATTATTTCATTTTCAATTTAATGCCAACTACAAAGTTGGCATTAATAAAGGTAAAAAGTGGATGTGTATGAATGCCTTGTTCTATTCTCCGGCTTAACTATTGCTTTACAAACATGATGTAAAACAGAAATGTAGTCTTTTTTAGTCAACGACTTACTAAAAGTGTTGCTTTTTTTTAAAACTATACACGTTAAGCTCTCTATCGCGGGGAACTTTACAAACATGCAATAAACGGACTTACCCAGACACTCGGCTCGGAATTGTCATCATTTATGAATCTCACAAAGGTCTGCCCCGTGTGAGAATCGAAGTCATAACTCCGCTCCTCCCGCGCAGCAGCCGTGCACGGACCCACTGCGTCAGCGCAGTCTTTTAAGATTAACAAAGGATTTTGAGTTTATATGTAGGTACCTATTAATGTGAGTTTTAGACAGCTGCTTCCCATTTTCTCTCTTTCTCATGGTAAAAGTTTTTATTGAAAATTGAAAACAAAACAATTATGACTACGTACAAAAGAGTTGCTGGTTCAATTCCCGCACTGGATACCCTTTTTCCTATTGCCAATTAATTATATTAATTGTTATACAGTCGTTATTTAATACCATAGACTTTATTTATATCCTACCTAAGCCTATGTTAAACACGGTAAGTGTTAGCTTAATGTACCTATAATTGACAACGTCGCATCGTGTGAACACAACCTTACTTCTATCTTGTTTTCTTGTAAAACTTCATTAAGTACCACATTTCTGCCTTCAATATAAGCAAGAGCTTGTTCTACTGCGTTTTAGTCTAAATACATCACTCGATCACAACTACCGTTGACAGTGTTTAACGTAGTACAATATTATTTTACTTGGCATTACTTAAGTACTTTATTGTAAACACACAATATGGTATGTAATAAATATAGATTACTTATTATAATTAACAATTGTCGGTCATTTTTATAACGTATTTAAAAATATAAATACCTAGAGTTCATAATTTATAATTTTGGAAAAGCTAATACTTTAAGAGAAAAAATACTGTTGAAATCGTATTTACTGTTCAAGTAATACTTATATAAATTAACGATAAATACTACTATTTCTTGTCATAATTAAATCTTAATCAAGGTGTGTGCGATGTTTTTTTTTTGAGGATTTTGTTAGTTGTTATTTACAATTTATATTGATTGTTCAACTGAGCTCTCTAAAGTTGTGGGTTTTTTATGGGTCAATTTTATTTTTAAACTTTCATTCAATGTGCATTCTAATTACATATCGCTGTAGTATTAAAGCCGATGTTATTAGTACGAGTATAAAGTCTAAAGGAAAGTTAGTCGTTCCCGTAGATTAAGCTCTATGGAAACAACGTGATTACCAAGTTTCAAGCTATAATCATTTTATTATGATCGTGATTGTCGGAAAAAGAATATTGTAACCTTTCATTTTCTTTTTTTTTTTCAGACATCTTATACAGATAAGGGTAGAAAACCAGAGGCTGGACGGTTTTTGGCATTCGATCATCTTACTTTTTGGGTGTCAAATGCGAAACAGGTGAGCTTATAATTTCCTACTAAGTCTTAAAAAAACCAGTGATTAAAGTAATGTTGATGAAAGCATGAGTTAGATTCTAATTTGGATTCTTTTTTGGACATTGATAAGAATTCCTGTAGGAAAGTAGATACGAACGAACTTTTGTTCGGAAATTCATTGAAAATTGGCTAGCTCAACCTGGCTCAACTCGAAAAAAGTTGAAAATGACATTGAGAATTTCAAAATTAGAAAACCTGAGTTATTAGTTTATAATATTCATATTATATTTATCTATAATATGTATGTATTTAGCAATAGGTTGTCTGGTTTCTATAATACAAGCTCTGCTTAGTTTGGGATCAGATAGCGTTGTGTGAGTTGTCCCAAAATATTATTATTATATTATCTCGTGTATTGGTTTACAAAACAGGTTCCAATTAAAAAAAAACTAAAACACCTCGATATTTTAATCGCCAATCGTATGATCACAGCGCGACATTCTTTTACTGTTCATATTAACACTAATTTATTTTTAAAGCCATTTTGGTATAGGTACCGTATTTTGGCGATTATGTAACATTTTTTGTTTAATTTTAGGCAGCCAGTTACTATGTGACGCGTTTTGGATTCGAACCTTTGGCGTACAGTGGATTGGAGACGGGCTCTAGACAAACCGCTTCTTATGCCGTCAGAATGAATAAGGTAAACCAGTATTATGACTTGATAATGTGACTTGGACGAGCCTCCGGTCGGTATTTATAAGACTTATATGAAAGGAATGTTATGGCAATTATATTGAGCTGTTGATTATAGAATAACAGAACACAGGTAGCAACTACTGTAGGTTTCATAGTACGACTACTATTGTTATATATTGTTATTGAAACAATTTTACATTCAATTTATGTAACAAGAGTAAGTAACGTAGATATGTAGGTACACGTTAGACCTTACAAAACTATTTTTTTTTATTCTTTTTTTTTATTAGGGATTTTTATCTGTAAAGATATGACAATCCCATTAACTACATTAAACCTTAAATAATTTCAGAATGAAAAGAAATCGATTTTAACAATAAAACGACTTACAAACCTGTCCTTTGTTCAATTTCTTTGGGAACTGCGATGCATATGTATAGAGACAATTCTAGGTAAACAACACACACACTTAAGTACCAGCCCTTTCAATTCTTTCTTCATCTATACTAATATTATAAAGCTGAAGAGTTTGTTTGTTTGTTTGTTAATTTGTTTGTTTGTTTGAACGCGGAAATCTCGGGAACTACTGATCCGAATTAAAACATTCTCTCACTGTTGGATAGCCTATTTATCGAGGAAGGCTATATGCTATATAACATCACGCTACAAAAAATAGGAGCGGAGTAGTAATGAGAAAGTTTCAAAAACGGGAAAATTCACATTTCATATATTTAACCAGGATCATTTTTCGACTTAGGCGGTCCAATTGACTAAACACCGGCCAAATGTACACAGTGTAGGTACCTACCTAATCCCCCCCCCCCCCAGGGTACGCCCATGTGTAGGTATACCTACTAGCTGACCCGCGCAACTTCGTATGCGTTAATTTTCCCCGCTTTTGCAACATTTTTCATTGCTGCTCCGCTCCTATTGGTCGTAGCACGGTATATAGCCTTCCTCGAAGAATGGGCTATCTAACAGTAAAAGAATTTTTGAATTCGGACCTGTAGTTCCTGAGATTGTCGCGTTCAAACAAACAAACTCTTCAGCTTTATAATATTAATTTAGATGAGTTTACTCATTGATGTATTTAGTTTATTCCCACACGCCACTAAATTGGCCAGACCCCACACAGACACCAACACAAGGAGACAACAGTCCTACACAACTGGATCTGGACATAGCGTTCCACTTATAATACCCTGTCTTCAAACATCTCATTGTATTGTATCTGAATAGAGGCCGGGATGTGTAGCCCGGAAGTCGTTGCGACCTAAAAGATCTATTGTGACTCCTCTTTCTTCCTTAAAGGATATCTCCAAGTTCTAGTCTGACCATGAAGTCGACTATATGTCTTGGTGGAGTGGCCTTAACGTCGTCAGGTGTGATTAAGTGCCCTCCGAGGTGCTGGCTTCTAGTGTGGTGAATTGCCTCGCAGCAACATAGGATGTGTATAGGTGTTTACTCATCCTTGTGGCGGAACCTGCAAACATTAGTATCGTTTAGACTCATCTTGTACATGAAAACATCTCATACTTATATTTCTTATTTCTCCACTAGATTATCTTCGTGCTCCGCTCCCAGTACGAGCCTGAAGAAACAGACTTCGTCCAAGAGGTGGGGTACCACGGCGACTTCGTGAAAGACGTCGCCTTCCAAGTGGAGGACTTGGACCATATCCTAGCTCACGCCAAGAACAACGGCGCTGTTGTCGTCAGGGACATATGGGAGGAAAGGGATGAGTTTGGAGTCGTCAGGATGGCTACTGTGAAGACGGTAAGATAGGATATCTGAGTATATAGTTTATAGTTTTCACCCGCAGCTTCGCCCACGTGGATGTCGGTTATCGCGATAAAAACTCTCCTATGTCCTTCCCCGGAATTCAAACTATCTCCATACCAAATTTCATCTAAATCGGTTTAGCTGTTTGAGCGTGAAAGCGTAACAGACAGAGAGACAGATAGACAGTTACTTTCGGTACTTAACTTTTAGGTTAGGGATATTAGGATGCGCGGATCCGATCTTTCACAGGATCGGATAGCGAGCATACGATATAAATATTTGATATTTCGAATATTGGATCGTTACGATCCCAAATATCGGATCAAATACTAATATCGCGTATACCTACTAAACATTACATAAATAAGTATGTATACTCTTATAGTATGTGGATACTTTTTATTTTTATTTTTGAGGTGATAGCAATATGGCTGATTAGGTATTAAGCGGATTTCTGCTAGTGTTAGTAGGGGATTTTGGAATTTACTTGCATTAGGGGGCCTTGCACCCCTGTTGGTTACCCCACCCTTATAAATACGCCTTTTTCACAGTAGTTATTTAGATTACAGTAGGTATAAATAGATAGGTAAGGTAGGCTAATTTCTGCCACTGTCATGTACAGTGGCAGAAATTAGCCGAAAACTAATCATGATTGCTGTACTCAAGAAAAAAATCATGCCTTTAATTTCTTTTGATGATATTTTTCCAGATATTTACAACAGATTTTTCTCATCGCTTATCGCGTTATATAATTATTGATTCACATTCTAAATTGCGCTACAACTGCTACAAGTAATCACAATGCATTACGATTTTGGAAAATAAACTGAACTGTCATCATTTTCACAGCGTTTAACATACTAGTTGATAATGGAAAGGAAAAAATGGAAATATACGAGTAAGATACTAGTTGTCCCGTGCAACTTTGTCTGCGTAAATTTTCCCTGGTTTTGCAACATTTCTCATTGCTGCTCCGCTCCTATTGGTTGTAGCGTAATGTTATACTTATATGCCTATGTCCTTCCTCGATAAATGGTCTATCCAACAGTGAATGAATTTTTCAATTCGGATTAGTATTTCCTGAGATTACCGCGTTCAAACAAACAATCTCTTTAGCTTTATAATATGTACTAGCTGTCCCGCGCAACTTCGTATGCATAAATTTCCCCCGTTTTAACAACATTTCTCATTGCTGCTCCGCTCCTATTGGTTGTAGCGTGATGTTATATAGCCTATATCCTTCCTCGATAAATGGGCTATCCAACTGTGAAATAATTCTTCAATTCGGATCAGTAGTTCCTGAGATTACCGCGTTCAAACAAACAAACTCTTCAGCTTTATAATATTAGTATAGATACCTAATGTGGTAGCTACAATAAACAATTGACACGGGAAATAAATAAAGGGAATTAAATATTACTTTATTGTTAACAGTATGGTGACAATACTCACACATTAGTGGACAGATCCCAATACCGAGGACCATTCTTGCCTGGTTACCAGATGTTGGACAACGATCCTATCAACAAGTTCTTGTAAGTTAGGTACATTTTGATATTTTCACATAAAGTTTTCAATAATGTTGATTTTCTATATACAAAAAGTCGTAGGATAAACGATTTCTATTCCATTAAGGTTTTTAATTAAATGTAACAAACAAAAGAACTAAAAAATTAAATGCTCAATTCTTATCACTGTGATATTTTTTTTCTGAGGCTATTTTTTTATTTCTAGATTATTCAAAAATAGTAAATTCAAGCATTGATGTATAATAATTTTTTTTTTTTTAACAGGCCAAAATTGGAGATAAACTTTATCGATCACGTAGTTGGCAACCAACCCGATGGTGAAATGGAACCGGCTGCGTCGTGGTACGAAAGATGCCTGCAATTTCATAGGTAAAAACACAAAAAAAAACTATTAACAAAATGTGAAAACTTAAATTACAAAATAAGTCGAAATTATATAAAAATGTTGTGTTAAAAAGGCAAAATAAAATACAAAAAGAATCTCTCCGGCGGGGAATCGAACCCCGGTCTCCCGCGTGACAGGCGGGGATACTGACCACTATACTACCGAAGACTTATTTAATACGTCGAAATTTACGTTTACTATCAATACTTAGTAAAGACAAACAAAACCAAGTATGAAGTGTCTAATTCATACTATTTTTTTTAATTTGTTTTATTTAGAACCTTGTACGTCTTACATCTTCGTATTATTTTTTTTTAAACATTGTTTATCGAAATCAAAGATCGAAATTAATTTTTATTTATAATGTTGCTTTAAAAAATGTTGCAAATTTATCTATTTGTTTACACATAGGTTTTGGTCAGTGGATGACAACCAAGTTTGCACTGAGTACTCCGCGCTGCGCTCCGTTGTGATGGCGAACTGGGAAGAGACGGTCAAGGTGCCGATCAATGAACCCGCCGCTGGTAAACGCAAGAGTCAGATCCAAGAGTACGTGGAGTATCACGGAGGAGCTGGCGTGCAACATATCGCTATTAATACTGAAGATATTATTACTGCCGTGAGTTTTTCTATGATTCTTTTTTTTAAAGCCGATTGGGAGGAGATGAAAAAAAAACAAAATAAGATGGCTGTTTATAAGTTTGACAGTAAGATCTAATACATTATGTAGTTTCGTCGTAACACCTTCATTGTTACTTTTGATTAAAAGACAATTGGTGCCAAAAAGGGTACCAGCCACCCTGGTAACAGTCCCTTATTTTCTTTGAGAGTAAAAATTAAATTAGCTACTTTGCTATTAATAAAACACTAGGCGTTAAATAACGTCATGTTTAACAAAATAATGTATGGTGGCATGCTAGATATGAATAAGTCACATTATTTATACCTAGCATGGCACCATACATTATTTCAAATTAAATGATATAAAATATTATTATCAGACGACCAAATAAATTTATTTATAATATAGATGGCCTTGAAACTCAGACATTCGATAGAAAGCCGGTTTCCACTACCTGTTGTAGCTTAATTAATTTTTGTTTATCAATTTGTGCCACTGTCAAAAATGTAAATGTAGGTACATTTATGATGTTTTGTTATTTAAGTCATTCAAATATATTATGTTCCGAATAGTGTGACATTTTCAACTAAGCGTTATCGCGATCGCTTATTTCGGAGTGTCTTGTCGGCTTGTCTTAGGAGTGGGTTCACGTTGGTGGTATAATGGGTAGGATTCGAACCCGCAACCTCACGATTACGAAGCCGATGCTATTAGCGATTCCATTAGGCTGCCGCCGCTTAGTTCTAGTAGTTAGACTGGTTAGTGACCCTGGCTGTTAAGTCAGAGCGCGTGCGTATTTCCACACGGGACACTAGTTTGTGTGATCCACATATTGTTTTTGAGTCAGGGTGTACTTTGTATCCGTGATTTGTATGTTAGTAAAGTCCCCTTCGACACAGGGATTGTACACTAGCGCGGGAGATGACTAAAATGATAAAAAACATTCACAGATTGAGAACCTCCGGGCAAGAGGAGTAGAATTCCTCTCCATACCATCAAAATACTACAAGTTGATCAGAGAACGCCTACGAGAAAGCAAAGTGAAGGTCGCAGAGAGCATTGACATCTTGGAACGACTGAACATCCTCATTGATTACGACGATGACGGTTATTTGCTGCAAATCTTTACAAAGAACACTCAAGACAGACCTACACTGTTCTTAGAGGTTATACAAAGGAGAAATCATAATGTAAGTAGTATTTATTTCTTAGTAGGTTTATTTTTAAATAATAAAAAAAAACTCGCAGTATACAGAGTGATTTTTTAAATAATTACTAATAAGCTCCCGGTCGTGGCTTCTTTTCATAACACTAAATAACTTTGTAATATCAGTTTTCGAAAGTATTTAATATATTAAACCTTTACATCACCTACCACTTGTTTTTGGGGTTATGACCTTAAACACCTACAGACTATTTTACTGGAGTAAAAATTGCGAGGAACCTGTCAAAGAAACATCGATTTTACTCCTGCAACGGGCCTTTTTTTTCTGGCTTCTCATTCTTAATATTTTTAAGCTATTGCATAGCTTTTATCGTGGGCTTTGAGTGCGGCGACCGAATCAAGAAATTCTGTAACGAAAATAAAACCTAACACCCCCACTCCGCCTACCATGTAGCTCGGCCGAGCGTTCGCTTAACGTATAATGTATATGGTACGACTGTACGAAGCTCGCACGGATCGAGATAAGCTGCTCCGAAATGTAATGAAAAGATAAAAAAAATATATAATCGCATAAGTTGATAAAAAATGCTTTACCGCGGCAGTCCCCGAGTACCACAATTTTTTTTTTTAATAATACTATGTTATTTAGTTTAATTGTTTGTCACGGGCGGTAGGTTATCATTATATTACAAATCCCCCTGTATACTTCATAAGTAAAAAAAAATACGAGGCTGGTTATGCCTCGTAACAGCAGTCATCTTGCATAGCACACGACATACGCCCCACTTTGTTAGAAATTGTTATTCCCGAGTTAGAGTTTACTTTGTATCCGCGATTGTTAAACACAAGGTAAAATCAGATGGTAGATTGAACTATTATGGTGATTCCCAAAATTAGTGCGAAGAAATATATATATTTTTTTAATTTCAGGGTTTTGGCGCTGGAAATTTCAAAACTCTCTTTGAATCAATAGAACTGGAACAAGACAAACGTGGCAACTTATAAATTGATCGACATCGACAGTTATACGTACTTTTATATAATTTAAAATATTATTTTTGTAAATACCTACAGAAACATTTAAGAGCTTTTTATTTTAGAACTACTAATATTATATTCCATAAAAATGTGTTGAATATAAGAATTATGTATAATAAGTATCGTACGTAAATAAAACTCGTATAAAAAGAGTATCATTTTATTGAAATACCGTTGATTAACATTATACACTTCGTCATACCATCAAATAGATTTTGATACGAGTGCCTGCATACCTATTTACAAAACAATTACTTGTGAAAAAATGCACATAAATCGAAAAATGTCACGGCTCAACGCGACAAAATAAATATTCATATTCACAAATTTGTAGACAGCACCAAAATATTAAATCCGGGGAGACTATGATACACCATAATGATACAATACATTATGTAAAAAATACAAATACACTAATGGAAAAATAAAGCTGTTTCACTACAGTACCGTTGACATGCGTATTAGCTTGCTTATGTATTTTCATTTACTGTCCAGAATCAACTCAATGAAAACGCACATTAAGTTGTCAATTTGTACAGGGTCCTTATTCACTAAGTTTTTTTTTTTGTTTTCGCGGCAAGCCCGCGCTAATTGGCGCATACGCGTTGCGCTCAAAGATGTCCGCGCTCATGCGCGATGCATTTCTAAGCGCAGCTCTCCTTAAATCATTGTCAAGATTTGATCATTTTTTTAAAAACGCGGACTAGATGCGAAAACAAAAAACAGATAGTGAATAAAGACCCGGGAATTTTTAATTTCTTATAATAAATAGACGAGGAATGGTAATAAAAATACTTTTGCGAAATAGTAGGTATTATACAATGTATAATATAATTATGTTTGAGCTCTATTTATACACTGTATAATGATTTTGTGAATAATTATATTATGACGATGATGATGATAGAAAAATGTAGGTACATAATGCGAAATGAAATGGAATTATAAATAGTAGTAACACGTCAAACAAATACCATTTTAGTGTATCAATACGCCAACCAAACCGGTCTAAATCACGAAACCCGTCGGACATAACAAACATCAATAAAATGTATGCAAAAGTAAAACATAATTGCACAGATACGTCGTGATTATGACTCCTCCCACTCGCCGAAACTACACGAACGCGTTTCGTGATACTTCGGTGCACTTCGGCTAAATTCGGCAAGTGTTAGCAAAGGAAGTTCTGGAATCAAGTGCAATAAAGTCATTTATAAATTGTCTAAAATCAATTATTACGTCACAGACTAATCATTTGTCGAGACTGTAATTGCTTATTTACAATAAAGATGTTTCGTTCTTCTATTTATTAATTTATAGAACGATTGTAATCTGTTAATATAGGCAATGCAATTAACTGATCATACTAAGATCCTAGTACTAAAATTGTTTAGAATATATTGAGCTAAATCTAGAGTTAATCGAAGTGTTTTTTGAAACTACGAGCGCGTTTTCATTAGTCGTAAGCGAAATAACAACTAATGATATTCTCTAGAATATTATGCTTCACTCTGCACGCGTTTCGTTTCGCACGCAACTAGCAGTCATTAATGATATTAAACGACTAATGAAAGTATTAATTACTTTTATAGATGATAATAAAACCTTAGTATAATCAGTCAATTCATACAACAATTAATTTAAAACCTCCCGTTCCACGATGTTTACTCAGATCTCTAAAACGAATATTTGGTATTATATTTTATTTTTTTTACGAAACAGCGTTATTATCACTAACCGAAGCGATACATCGCCCGGCATATTAGCAATTTAGTATTATAACAACATTGGATAAGTGACAATATCCATGAAATACTTCGGAATTTAACCTAATGTAACCTAACTGTGTCTACAGTCTCTGATATTTACTTGAACAGTGTGGGTGTATTTGTTAGGATTTTTTTTTTGTAGGCATAGGTATCCATATATCCAGCTTCTTAGAATAATCAATGCAGTATGTGCAATACATGTAACCGAATTATTATTAGTATTTGACATTGACGTATAGAGCTGGACCGTGCCATCCCTTTTAATTAAAATGTAAAATAAAGACTGCAAAGCGTGAAAGAGAGAAAAAACTCGTGCGAACTTTGACAAGTCCACAAAGTAGCGAGAGTGGTCAATTTTGTGAGGTTATGGCGCAGTCCAGGTCGATATGTCAATGGACATTTTTTTTTTTTAGACAAAGTTGTAATCAATGCAGTATGTGCAATACTTAACGAAATATGTAAAGGCGTTTATTTTTTTTTGTAGGCAAAGGCAGCTTCACTTCACTGTCTTATTTACCAAAAGATAAGATACTCGAAGGTAAAAATAATAGAGAGATTAATATTTATATACGTCGATAGGTATAAATTTATAAAAAAAAGATTATAAAAATAATTACGTTAGTAAATGCAGTTGAAATGTGATTCGTTGATATTATGCAAAAAAAAATGGTAAAACAGTGTTGTGGGACTTTACCTACAAAATTGCAACAACAATATCCGTTTATGGAACTTGATTTAGGAATCAAGAACGCTAATTGTATGTCGGTAGGATCTAAATTTAAATGGCATGGCGACCTGAGTGCCGATTCGAAACTGAATTTACAAATATAAATCAATATTTTCAATTTATGAAAATCAGAAATTAATTTACCTCCTATATTTGTGCATAAATAACTCACTTAACAACCCATACAAATACACCCAACGAGAGATTATCCGTTCTCATTACCAACGCTCATATAAAGCGCATAACACAAAAATATACCAACAGCCACATCAAAGCACATAGCTAAATGCCTACTATTGCTTTATTTTTAATTTATATCACGTGATTTCCTTGATTAATTACGATTACCCGATAGCAAAAAGAACGTATATTCGCCTAACTGTTGTAAAATGTCGTATATAATGTCTATGCTTCGTCCTTATCTGGTTCGAGGTCGGCTTGTTCGACCATTTCAAAATCTCTGTCTGTTGAGGAACGCTGACTGTTTTCAGATTCAGATTCTGACTGTTTGTCAGCTGGCGGCGTTGATGTGTCTTGTTCAGACCTGGAAACAAGGAATATAACATTGGTCATTGTTGTCTCGACTTGAAACAAGGGGAACTAAAACTCGGGTTGAAAAATATAATGTACTGCAATGAAGTAAAAAGGTGTAATCAGTCAGCAAGCAAACCTATATGTCAGCTAAAATAAAAAAAAGTAGTTGATTACATTTTCTCTTTGACTTGTGATTAGGGTTGCCACCTTTTTTTGGTGCAAATAAAGTACTTACGTTGGTTATTAAAAATAGAAAAAAGTACGTTGTGTCAAAATAAAGTACAATTGAATTTAGTTTATTTTCCTAAAACATTTTTCGTTATTTTTAACAACATTTAATAAATACCTGATCATAATCAAGCATCTATACAGTCTGCATTTAAGTCACGTTTATTTTTTTAAAATAAATATGTAAATTGAATTCCGGAGAAATAAATATTGTAAAATAAAGTATTTTTGCGTACTTCATACTTCTCATAAAGTATATAATACAATTACCCGAAATAAAGTACAATACTTTATTATACAGTACAGGTGGCACCTACTTGGGATAATTAAATCATGCTTTCCTAGTTTTACAACTTTTTTTAAATAGTATGACATTGCAATTTATATCGATCTGTGCATTAGTTGGCCGTAATATTTTGATAAGTAACCTGTCTACATGTTTTTACTTAAAACATTATTGATATACTGTATTAATTTTTGCCCAAGTTATGTTGGATCACAGTCCCATCGGGCTCTGTGAGTGAAGGAATTGCCGTTACTGGTCTTTTTCAAGTTTTGAGTTATACCAAATTGCATAAAAATCGGCAAATAAAGAAATAGGTTTTAGTCTTTATTACAATATTAGTTTTTGCCCGCGGCTACACCTGTGTTGATATCGGTTATAGCGATAAAAACAATTTTATGTTCTCGCATTTATTTGTTACAGTAACCAAAATTTTCTAACAAATAACAAAATGGCAGCACACCTTTAGTAAAGTGTCAAAGGGGTCTACATAGTAACCAAAATTTTCTAACAAATAACAAAATGGCCGCGCACATCAAATAATTATAGGCAATTTTTTGATACCTTTGCTTAAATTATTGTAGTAGTCGAAGCTCCGTAACATCCCTGTTTAACACGGTAAATCTACTACCGGGGTTTTTGTCTACCAGTACTTACTTAGTATCAAGAGGCGTGTCTTCCTGTGCTTCAACGTGTTCAGCACTAGGCTCGACGTCTGGCTTCTCCTGCAGTAGCGGCGTCTTCTCGCTCTCGTCGTCTGAATTTTTGTCTTTCTTGCGTTTCTTCTTGTTTTTAGATTTGTCACTGTCAGATCCTGGTCCGCGGTATTCATACTGAAATTGGAGTTTGTTCAGTTTACATTATTAAATTATATATATTACGGGTCTTAATCGCGTGAATAATTTAAGGTAAAATACCTTGTTCAATTTAGTTCACTTTGAAATGAAGTTCATAATGCTTTATTTATGTTGGTAAATGCAGCATCAATAGGTTTGGCAGAAATCTTTACTAATATTTTAAAGCTGAAGAGTTTGTTTGTTTGAACGCGATAATATTAGGGACTACTCCGAATTGAAAAAATATTTTACTGTTAGATAGCCTATTTGTCGAGGAATTCTACAGGCTATATAACATCACGCTACGACCAATAGGAGCGGAGCAGCAATAAAAATTTTGCAAAAACGAGGCAAATTTACGCAGACGAAGTTGCGCGGGTGTTGTATGCGGTGTAGTATATAAAGTCATAAACGACAAGCTACCGCTAACAACAACAAGATATACATTTGATTTTGACGAATAGACGGTCATTTGAAAATCAAACGGAAGTAATATACTTGTGTAAAAGTGGCTACACACGATCACTTAACTATCAGTTTTAGTTAAACATTTTAAACTGAAAGTGAAATCGGGCACAATGAAAACTGTCACTTTTTTATTATCTGCTAAAAGTAATGATATATTCTGGCCACTGGAACTGATTAGTTTAAACTGTGCGTATGTAGGCGTATCTAATCCCAAACTAAGCATAGCTTGTATTATAGAAACCAGACAACTGATAAACATACTTATATATTTCTTAAAACGTACAAACTATAGATAAATAACACCCAGACACAGAATAAACCATCATGCTTATCACACAAAGTTTTATCCTGGATGGGTATCGAACCCACGATCTCTTGCGTAGCAGTCGGACACACTCCAACCGCGCCACAGAAGCAGTCATAAAAGAATAGATTGACAAATCATAAATGGTTTGGCTATTTAAATCATGTGCTAATGTTGTAAACTGGCATTACACGTCAGTTCTTTGTTAGAGTCAAATAACAGATGAGGGTATATATTTCTTAAACCGGATCTCGTACTATTAGATAGTGAATAAGTGACTCAAAACAAGATGGGAGGATGACATTAAAATGACTGCTGGCCCTAGGTAACCCAGTGTAACCCAGGACAGACCACAGTGGAAATTGTTGGAGGAGGCCTATGCCAAGAGGCACACTGAGACTAGAGACATCTTATAAGAAATGGAATGTTACAAATGCATACATCATCTCTAATCTATACTAATATTATAAAGCGAAAGAGTTTGTTTGTTTGATTGTTTGTTTGTTTTAACGCGCTACTCTCAGGATCTACTGGTCCGATTTGAAAAAATCTTTTTTTGTTGGATAGCCCATTTATCGAGGAAGGCTATAGGCTATATAACATCGGGCTACGACTAATAGGAGCGAAGAAGCGACGAGAAATGTTTCAAAAACGGGGAGAAATTACGCATAAAAGTTGCGCGGGACAGCTTATAAGAAATGGAATGTTACAAATGCATACATCATCTCTAATCCCAGAATAAAAGGCTATATTATTTTTTTTAAGTGACTTAAAATATACCAAGATTTTAAATACATACATAAATTTTGATAATAAGTTTGTATCTAACAAACTCAAAACTATCTAACATAATGAACGGAAGTACTTAGATGTTGTATTCCATTTATTTTTCCTTAGCTATACTAATATTATAAAGGGGAAAGATTTGATTGTTTGTTTGTATTGAATAGGCTCCGAAACTACTACACGGGTTTGAAAAATTCTTTCATCGTTGTGAAGCTACACTAACCCCGGGTGACAAAGGCTATTTTTTATCCCTGTATTCCCACGGGAACGGGAACTACGCGGGTGAAACCGCGAGGCGTCCGCTAGTATCTAATATTTTTATGGCAACTGTATGTGCCTTTAACTGTAAAGGCAAAGGCAATTTACTTGGAGACTTGGTACAACAATTTGTGCATCACACAAAGTGGTATCTCGTGTGGGAATCGAACCCATAGCGCCACGAGAAATTGGTTATAATAACTTACTTTGTATAGCGGCCAGAATGAAGCGAAGAAGCCCACGTCCTCGGTGAGGTTGGGCAGCAACCACAGATGATGTCGCGACAACGTCACCAGCCAGACCACACAGAAAACGACCACACGTAGTACTGTCAAAGCTATTATCATCACTAGGAAGCCGGCCGCGCAAATACTTAGGTAGTATACGCCTTTTCTGAAATTAAAAATTTACGAGTTATATACAATCGATTCCGGTTATAACGACGCACAAGGCACTGGTGATATTACGTCGTACTAACCGGACGACGTACTAAACGAACTGACAAGTTTAATGTTTGTTTTTTATTAAAATAATCACATATTTATTTATTATACGAGTTACTTTGCTGATTTGCTGCAAATGTCCAATGAACATTAAATTTTAAATACACTATAAGGCACCTGCACTATTTTAATACCGAAGAATGAAAATACAAACAGTATTGAATATGTAGTCACCACAAATGTAGTAAAATCTATCAGGGTCATTACTAAAACATCTCTTTAACTAGACATGACGAAGTGAGATAATTCTTACCTACGATTAATTTGTTAACACGTAAACGCTCGTCGTCGTTGTACCCGGATAATATACTAGTCTATGTGGTCAATTTTATGTGAAATTCCGTCGTTAAAAGCAGACTCTAATAAACGGATGTACTTTCGTAGTGGCTCGTATTAAAACGAAACATATGCATATACTTATATGTGAAGTAGTATTAAACGGACTACACTGTACATGTATCATGACATAGAAGTTAGAAAAATCATTTTTAAACTTAGTGAAAACTATTTACTTGTTAATTAACGTGTTTATACTAACATAAAGACTTTCGCGTTTTGTGATTATAAATGTATAATATGCTCGTGACCACGGCAGGTGCAACCTGGTCGAAACATCAAACAATTTAAAGGTAAATAGTGCGCGTCAATTCCTGTGTTTCATATATTTATAACGTATTTTTATTATTTACAAAATCATTTGATTTAATTCAGGCTCTGAATACTTTTATCAACTGCATACACATTATATTAATAAAATACTTCAATTGAGTTACAAAATTCAAAAGAATTAGGTTCATTTATATGTTTGTAGCATTTTTTAAAATTTATGTCACAGGTTCCGTGCGACTGTATCCAACACTGTTGTTACCACTGTTCGAATCGTAGATCTTTAATCTGTTGTCTTTTTCACTTATATGATAGGGGAGTAAGAGTGAAAGAGAGCTAGATATAAAAGGTTTATAACAGTACCTGACAGTAGCCGGCCACAGCGGGAACATACAAACAGTGATAGTCCCGCAAACAACAAGTGCTCCAGCCAACCAGTAGTACCACGGCTTAGGATCATAGATCCATACATAAGCGTCCAGTGTGTCCAAGAACAACTGCTCCATGTGCATCTCTAGACGGATCTTGCGTTTCTTTTTCTCTTTCTCTTTTCCTTCTTTTGGGTCCTGGAAATATGGAAAGTGATGATTTTAAACTGACTGCAGATGGCATTTAAACGGAGTCCACAATATGAATATCTACTCGAAGTCAAAATATTTGACATTGACAGTGTCTACCTCTCTCGTCAGCATAGAAAGTGAAAAAGAGATGGATGAAACATAAAAATAATGAATTGACTTCAAGTATTCATAGCATGGACTCCATTATAGGTACAATATTATTGTGTTTATTATATTACTTATTATAATTATAATTTAAATTAATATATAGTAAACTATATTGCACTAGAAAAATATTAAGAATATTTTAGCTTGTCACACAAAATATAAACGGCCAACTGCTAGTCGGACTCATCCACTGAGAGTTCCGTACAAATTTATAGGTAATACTTTTTTGCGGCATAAACGACTGTATCTTTTTTTTTAACTTAACTTGGAAGTTTTATTTTTTTCATAGCTTCAAGTTACTGTAGAGCCAAGTATATTGTTTTAATTTCAACTCGATACATCCACGCGTTCCCGAAATAAAGGGTTTTGACAGATGGACTGACGGACAGACAACACAGTGGTCTTATAAGGATTTGATATGAGAAACAGTACCCTAAAAAATAAGTTAGTAAATAAATTCATAATGGGTGCTTATTCTTTCGCTCATTTAACTTAGTACGGCTAGACATAGGTTAAATTACTTTTCATTTCTAAAACTATGTGTATTTTTTAAAAATAATATCTTACCTTTCCTTCACAAGCACTTGCTTGACTCTTGTCTCCATCTTTCTCGTCTCCACTTTTACTTGACTTCTCTAATTCTTTCTTCTTTTTACCTTTCAGTTCTTGTTCACTTACAGGTACCTAAATGTAAAAAAAAATAAAGATTATTGATAAATAAAAAATAGTTTTAATAATATTTTGAAAATAATTATCAAAGCAAAAAAAAACGAGCCACAGCCAGAGGATATGGAATTTTTCTTATAACGTCGAGTACGTAAATAAAAACATTCTAAAATTTGGCTACAATAAAATATGGCAACACTTTTGTTTATATTTCCCGAAGCCACGTGGAACAAACAATTCAAATGAACGAACGAGTGAACTATATCTACTACACGTGTTAACAAAAGTGACATTACAATGTAATTCAATAAACACATGTTTTGCATAGTTATCGCTCGTTATCGGTAATGTCAGTACCGGATTTAACGTTAGTAAGTTCCGTTCATCGATATTGCGTAATTGACAATTAATTGGGTACAAGTATAGTGATAAATTATTGTTTTGAATGAGCAGATATCACACTGAACTTCAGTGTGATATATCGATAACCGTGCTTCGGTAACTTTAGTGACTGAAGTAGGACTTCTTTGGCAGATGGGCAATGCTGGCTGGAAAAGCTAAATGGCAGAAACTAGTACAATATACTGTTATCTAACTTAAAACAAACCTGATAAGTGAGACAAAAACTTGAATAATAGAAAGATGGAGGCCTTCTCTTCAACACCGAAAAAACGAACTGGATATAGGTACGAGAAATGCAGATATAACAATATCCATTAATTTTTTCGTTACGAAAATTAATTGGATATGTAGTCTTCGGCCGTTTCAGACAAAAATTATCTATGCTTCACAAAATATTTATGGTAACCAGTCAAAATTACATTAGTACAAAAAGTACTTATACGACTGTCTCTATGGCGCGGTGGGAGTGTATCCGATTGCTACGCAAGAGGTCGTGAGTTCGATCCCCACCCAGGATAAAACTTTGTGTGATGAGCACGATGGTTTATTCTGTGTCTGGGTGTTATTTATCTATAATATGTATGTATTTAGAAATATATAAATATGTTTATCAGTTGTTTGATTTCCATAGTACAAGCTCTGCTTAGTTTGGGATCAGATAGCGTTGTGTGAGTTGTTCCAAGATAATATTACTATTACTTATAACTCGTACAGGTAGATCAAGTGAAGCGTTACAATACTAACCTTTTTAGCTCTGTGAAACAGTTTGTGTAACAGCATCTGATGAAGGAAGTCTGTGACTTCGAGCCTTGTTGTGAAGATCGGGTTTTTGCCCGTTGCCCATTTTGATGTGAGTAACGCGTCCACGGCTTTCGCTCCTGTGAATTGATAAAAGGGGGTTTAATTTGGTTTCTAGCTAAGATTTAGTAGAGAATTGGACAGCTTGTGAGCGCTAACCAATGATGTTTTAAGAACGCTCAGAAAGCGCCACCTTAAAATACAATACAATTGACTTGATTTATATGTCAGTGTCGCATCGCCGGCGTCAACAGATGAAAGCAACGGATTACATTTTTCTCTTTTAAGCTCGTGATAATTAAGTCATGTTTTCTTACTTTTACGATTGTTTTTATAAGTGTGACATTGCAATATTTTAATTATTTAAGTGTGCATTACTTTGCCGTTTTTAAAGATCAAATGTTGTTTACATATCTACACCTTTTAAGCGGCGGTAGCCTAATGGCTTAGGCATCGGTCTCGCAATCGTGAGGTCGCGGTTTCGAATCTTACCCAGTATAGGTACTACCGACGTGAACCCACTCCTAACACAAGCCAATGAGCTTAACTGGAGGGGTTAACAAGATTGCTAGTAATGTTGGACCAAAATCTCACATTGCTAGATTAACAAGATTGCTAGTAATGTGGGACCAAAATCTCACATTGCTAGATTAACAAGATTGCTAGTAATGTGGTACCAAAATCTCACATTGCTAGATTAACAAGATTGCTAGTAATGTGGGACCAAAATCTCACATTGCTAGATTAACAAGATTGCTGCTTATCTTATAAAACAAAAAAAAAAACTTAAAACATCTTCGGCGCTAACCATACAGGCCGATTAACCACGGTTATGTTGTAATGGTGTGTTCTAACGTACATAAGTCGTATAACAAAAATAATATTTCAAATTATCACATCTATTGTAGTAGTTATAGTTAAGAAGATATTTGTACTGAGTTGGTTTGAATATGTGCAAATTTTAAGCGACGTCACATCGGACTTCAACTACAGTAGGATCAACGTAACTAGGCCGGACTGAAGTAGGCGACAAGTGGTTGCGCAGATGCATTTTTTGGAAGTAAATGGTGACAGGAAGCGGGTTGCGGGGGCGGTAACTAAACCAAGAGAATTAGAGATGCGATTACGCATAACATTATCATAATTAGTATTACTAACTCATGTTTTTTTGTGATTATTTTCGTAAAGAAATTGTTTTTCAAAGCTTCTTTAGTATTTACTGTAACTGTTCTAAATTTAAACTTTTATGAACTCATTTAAATAGTGTTTTTATATTGTTGAATTAAAATGTTGTTAGTATTTTTAATCGATTAAACATATTTAGTCGTTTTCGTAAGTAATTTTAGGGTCGCATCTCTATGACATGCGCGAAAGGGATAAAAACCTAACTGCAATCCGGTCAAGTTACGTTTATCGTACTGTAGGTGAGACTCGGCAGCGGGAAAGGTCCAATTCACTTCGTCTATTGTGACTCGTAGTAACGATGGGTATGACTCGAGCCTGAGTGAAGTAATAGAGCTTTCATTTGTTTTAAATGTTGGGGCTATTGTAATACAATTAATATAAAAGCATACATTTATTTATTACGACGATGACCGGGTTTTGTACGAGGCCGTATCCTAAATTAACAATGCATATAAATTATCTATGGGAATCGAGATTCAAGAGATCGAAGCCATAAGCTAATAAGTAATGAATACATAATCAATTTATAAACAATAATTTACGTTACAATTTAATACGCCTACGCCGGTCCATGTTTTAAAAACACACTGTATTTTCAACAATCGGTTAATTTATAAACATTAGCTGTACAAACGATAACCCATATTGCAACTGGGCCGTGCAGAAATCATTTAAGATTATCACTAAAACTGTAATTAAAATTAAACAAATTTGTTATGTTTAAGTACTGCTAAGTAAGCTAGGGGCTTCGACCGCTTGAATGTTGGTTAGCTTAAAGCTCGATAAAAAATAGGGGTGTTACAAATTTGAAGAATGTGATTATAGCTGTTTTCAAATGAATGCATGGATTTGACAGTTGTCTCTCTAGCTTATATTTGATAAAATTTCCTAAAAACACGCTCGCTGAGTAGAGTTAAATCGAATCATAGAAGTTCGTCTCCTACAAATTTAATATGAAACTGCATTCATTAGCGTCGAGTCGCGAGGCGTGTCAAAACGTAAAAATTGAACACGACTTACGATTCGACTAGTCTCGACTATAGTTGGCATCAGGCTTTAGATACTATTAAATCCTCTGTTTCATAAACCAAACACTTTTCCAAAATAATATCTAAGAATTGTAGAATTCAAAAGTAACAGGTTGCATGATATAACCATTTGACACGGGAATACACGCTATTTTTATGCAAGCTAAGTACTTTATAGATTGCTTGACATTTTGACCGGGTTACACCGAACGTGGTTACAAATTGTGACCATCTGAATAGTCAGTTTATGAGTAATTTATAAAGTTTGCTTTTGGAATGTAGGTCATCACGGTGTTGGAGGCGCGGCGATGACAGGTTAGTAGTTTGCGGGTCAACGACCTGTCTCGAGCAGAATGTAAATTCGTCACATACAATAAGAATATTAAGAAGAAAACGCGGTAAAAAAATATTAGACGGGCGTTAAGTTGTGTCACCAACAACCTCCGGCTTTACAGTCAGAGTCACTAACAATGAGTCTGACTGTAAAGCCGCAGGTTGTTGATTTGATTTCCATACGGGACATCACTTTGTGTGATCCACAAATTGTTATTCCGAGTCTTGGTGTACCTTGTGTACAGGGTTTGTATGTTTGTAACGTCCAGGCGACACAGGGCTTGTACCCTAGTGCGGGAGTTGTCTTAAAAAATATATATATTTCGACATTTTTGTTTAATGAGTGCGAAGCCGGGGTGAGCCGGTAGTAAGTAGGTATTAATTTAACAAAATGTATTTACCAAGCCCATTTCGGTTATCAGTCATAGACTTGTATATGCTTGTGTATTAGCAAGATATTAACCTGTTAAAAGACACTACCTAGTGGTCGTTACTCGTATATACTTATTTATTTTTACAACGATACAAATGACGCAGTAAAAGTAATTTTTACGTTTTATGTGAATAACAAAAGACTACTTATTCACATCGTATATAAAATACTTTTTCAGAAGACTGGGCCATTTAAATTCTTTCTAAAGTACTTTCTGTACCTAACGGAAGCTCCTACACTCGGTGATGGAATACAAACTGTCTGACATAAAGGAAATGCAGTTTTGGCAATCGGCCATCGAGATGTAAAACTTTGAATATTTCCATTTAAATATATACGTTTTTATTTCTGGACGTCGAATGTTTTTAAACTTGTTTTTAGAAGGAGCGAAGTTTTGAATGAACAGCGATGCTTATCTGTCTATATGAAAAGAGCTCTCCCGACGTATCACAAGTTTGTTTTGTAACCAAGTGAATAAAAAAAATTGTTTTGTTTTTTTTTGAACTTCAAACCTACTATTATATATTCAAAAAATTGTTTGTTGGTCCTTCACGAAAACTATTGTAGTGATTTTGACAAAACTTTACGTTAGTATCAGATTAGATAGAAATCAAACATGAATATCAACACAAAAGCAGTGAAAAATGAGTTTTAAAGGGTTAGTAGGAGGTTACAAAGGTTAGGAGGCAAACATTACTAATGTCAGGCGACAGATGGGTTATCGATTTCTAAAAAAAATGTCGCACCGTAACGTGTTACGAGCGCATTTAACCGTCAGTCTTGCGCCTAATCTCTAAAGAAAAGAGTGTGCTTATGACGCGCTTGAACGTTGTGCCTCTGATGAGATTACCCACCGATCTAAATCGGTTAGAAGCTTCTCTTCAGCGAAAAAATGGCAATAAATAAGTATTACATAACTATGTGGATGTATCTCAGAACGCGGCCACGTCAACCACATTGTCTGGGGCAACCATTAAGTCTTCTCGTGTGCAGTTGATAGGGAACATAGAGCATGATTGTGTGTTGCACCTAATCTGTTGGTATCCGAAGAGAATCTCCACTTAAGCATGTTTTTCTTGCTCCAGATAGCTAGTTTTAAATGTTGGTAAACTACGTTTCAGTGGTCAGAGGCCAGCTATAATATTATTGTTTTTATGTTTTTGTCGAGTGCCCAAATACATTCCACTGCCAAGTTCGTGCCCTAATTTCTGTGGTTGGCAAAGACAATGATCATTTGTAGTATGTGGAAGAATTTATGAGAGTAATACCTGTTCTTTTAAGTGTATTTTGTAAAGGTATTAAAAGAGAACGAGACGAAGAGCCGAAAAAAAACCGGACAAGAGCATGTTGGGCCATGCTCAGTGTAGGTATGTTCCCTTTTATAGTAACTACAAATAAATGCACTACGTATGAAAAAATACGATCTGTGAAAAAAGTGCACCAGCAAAAGAGCGCACTTACGTCATTTTCTTGAGAAGCGCAGTTTTCGGCAATAACTCAAAAACGGTATATCCAACCATGTTAAAAATAATTTAGTTGAAAGTATTTATTAAGCGTTACCTTTGTAATTTTTTTTTCATGTTTTTTGGCCCTGCGGTTTAAAAGATAAAGGGGAAGAGGGGGGAAGGGACACAATTTTTGCAGCTTTCAACAATTTCCAAAAATATTCACTTTATCAAAAAAGTTTCTTAGAAACCCCCTATAATCATGATAATCATCTAAAATGTAATCCCCTAATAATAATTTAAGAAAAAATAAAGTAGCGGCTTACACAAGACACCTATAATCTAGTATCTAATATCTAGTAGTCTAGTATATAATAGTTTGAGTAAAATGCCTGTGACATGCGGATGGCCGTGTGGTACCGGCTTAAGAATAGTACCACCCCATCTCTTTCCGTGGGTGTCGTCAAGGCGACTAAGGGATTTCACACCGGAGGACGGGCAGCAGCGTCCTCTGCGTACTTAAAGCCTTACTGCGATCGCCAACCCGCTCGCCAAGCAAGGCGATTATGGCAATTACCCCCAGGATCTACATTCCAGTAGGTTCTACTGGGGAGACCCATACCCAGCAGTGGGACATCATATTGGTTGATATGTATGCGGATGGACGGACAGACAGACATGACGAAACTACAAGGGCTATAAGGGTTTTTTGCCATTTTGGCTACGCAACCCTAAAAATCCTCCAACATCTCGGGCTTGGTTTAGTGAGGGTCTCAACGAAATAGGCTTGCCTAATGTGAAGACCACATAATTGTTTACAAATGGCCAAATTTTTCAACGCTTGGCAAATATTTAAATTCTTTCTTCAAAATATGTTAGTCAGTGAAAATGTGTAAAAGTTTGTTTACAAATATTTAGCTAACCAAAGAAGAGACTGGGTGTACTTTGGCCGAGATCTGTAGAGCATACTTTGTCTTAGCTCAGGTAGAATATTACAAAAGACATGACAAAGCAAGTGCTGACTTTGTTGATGTTCTAAGATTATGCTAAACTTGCACTATGAGCAAAATTTTAGCAGTCAGCATTTTCTTTGTCAAAATTTATAGATCTCAGCCTAGTGCCCTTCTGTATGTTTGTAAAGTTTTTGTGCGACAGGGGATATTGTTCATTGCGGAAATTGCCCTTTTCAAATCTATACTAATATTATGAAGCTGAAAAGTTTGCTTGTTTGAACGCGTTAATCTCAGAAACTACTGATCCGAATTGAAAAATTATGTTACTGTTAGATAGCCCATTTATCGAGGAAGGCTATAGGCTATATAACATCACGCTACGACCAATAGGAGCGGAGCAGCAATGGAAAATGTTGCTAAAACGGGGAAAATTTACGCAGACGAAGTTGCGCGGGACAGTTAGTAAGAAGATATAAAATAAAACGTTCTTACCAGTGAAGTATTCCACATGATGGTTCAAGAACTTAGTCTTCTTTGTAGGCACGTTTGCCTTCAGCCACTTGGCTACAGAGTACTCCTCGCTCGTTGGCTTCTCTGACTCGGTGGGTTCTCCAAACTCCTGTGAAACAATCGTTGCATAGTATAAAATCACATTCTACGTCAGTCTGTTAGTGCGCTTAGGTTCTGTAAACTACAGAATCCATTTTGATTTTGTTTTCATTCTAATTTGTAGGATTTCTTTCAGGTTTATATTTTTGTTTCTTGCTTAATTTGTTCTTTATGAACAGTGCATCACGTTATACGTTTATTTGTGCGCTTAGTTCCGCAAACTACATAATGGATTTGGACACGGTTTTCCCTATGATGATGATATGACTTTTAGAGGATTCCTTTCAGGTTTACATTTTTGTTTTTTGTTCAATTGTTTATATATGAACAATACATGCATGTTTGCTCAAGCAGCTTCTGTTACATGGATATTGAGATGTGTATATATATATATATATATATATATATATATAGAGTGCCCCCCCTCCCCCCTAAAAAGATTTATTTTTATTATTTAGCTATCAAATTAAGTAGCTGCGAGTACAAGACACCTTTTCATCAATTTTAATCAATATTCATTGGGTATTCATTAAGTAAAATGCCTGTGTCATACATACGGAAAGACAGACCGATGGACATAACGAAACTATAAGGGTTCCGTTTTTGCCATTTTGTCTACTGAAGCCTAACAAGGAATAATGTCGTAAAAACTGACTTACAGAGATAAGAGTCAAAAGCATGCATTTTGTGACAATGCATCGAACCATTGGCATTATGTACAAATCCCTTAGCCACTCACAATAAAGTTTCTGGTCCAATAAACAGAACAAACGACCTAACCTAACTAGCTACCTGGAGCTTAAAGTAAACTTTCACTTTCATTACGAACGCGTTCATTGTTCGCCGGACCTAACTGTACTTGTGCCCTGTCTTGGTGCGCGTGCGCCGTTGATTGTCCGTTCCATTTTTGAATTTTATTCATAATGAACTGGCATGGTATTATGTTTAGTAGAAATAACTTAAAATCTCTTTGTTCTATTATGTAGAATGTAGATACTTACATTATCTATACATATAATAAAACTGTAAATTTCACGTGTCTGTACATGGCCGAACTTAGTGAAAAAAAATATTAGGAAATGTTCGAAAAGAGTATTCAAACACTTTGCTGCATTTTTAGAAATGTCTGTCTGTCTGTCTGTCTGTCTGTCTGTCTGTCTGTCTGTTTGTTTGAACACGCATCACGCAAAAACTACCGTACAGATTCGGTTGAAATTTTGCACGTGCAATCTAATAGATGCAGATTAACATTTAGGCTATAAATTATCACGCTTTTTCCCATAGGAGCTAAGCAGTAAGGGATAATGTCTGTAGCTATTTTTCGTTATAAAACAGTAACTACAAGACGGATCTTTATGAAAATTTGCAGTTTTATAGTAAATACTATAGGACATTATTTATACTATGAATCATTACGCTAACGTCTATGGGGAACGAGTAGCAACGTATTTTTTGTCGCACCATAATGGTTTATCACAAAATTTTCCACAATTAGACATTATCTATAATTGTAACCCATGGAATACATAACTTCACGCTAAAACTAAAAGGAGCTAAACACAACATTGTTAAGTTTCATAAGAACAGTTATTTTGACGTGGCAAGTAGCGAACAGTATAGCCTCGAAGCTATGCTAGCAGACTTTGACGACGAAGTCCCGGGCTCGAATCCGATGTCTGATTATGTTCTTTTTGTATTTTTTAAAATTGTCTTTATCCTTTTTTAATATTTTTCTCAATGTTTTAGTTATTTTTTCGACCGTAAGTAACTTATTTACTTTGGTTATTATTTTTTTATATTAAAAATCAAGTCAATTATGCACGTAGGTAAGTTAATTATAGGTATTGCATGCACTGCTGAGAGTAATTAATTAATCGTAGTAGAAATGAAAAACAATATTACATTATAATTAAAAAGTATTCGACATTTTCCAGAAATGATGTGTTCGTCTAAAAAAAAGACATTACACACGTAAAAAAAAACATGTAGCGCCATCTATGAAATCAAATTGTTCACCGTGATCAAATAATTCCATAATTGTGAAAACATTTATTAGGGTATAGGTGCTTGAGATGCTGAGTGGCAACATTCTTGAAAGTAGATGACGTTGTATTCAATAACGTTCTATACTTAGTAAAAGAAGTTTTAAAAGAAACACATTGCTATGATTTTTAGAAATGTTTGTCTGTCTGTCCGTTTGTTTGACCACGCATCACACAGGTGCTCATGGTGGTGGCAGGTGGATCATGTTTTGGGGTTATGGTTGGAGATTACGTGTTCATCAATTCAACGATAATGAATGGCTCAACATCGGTCAAGTGTGAGTAGTTCGGGTGACGGGAGGAGGGGGGTCGTTGTTTGTCAACCGTACCTTTAGGGATATCTGACATTTTCGCCGGCATGACACACATGACACGCTCTGTGTTTGCTTACTAAAGTGTTATATATAGGATCATGTTTTGGGGTTATGGTTGGAGATTACGTGTTCATCAATTCAACGATAATGAATGGCTCAACATCGGTCAAGTGTGAGTAGTTCGGGTGACGGGAGGAGGGGGGTCGTTGTTTGTCAACCGTACCTTTAGGGATATCTGACATTTTCGCCGGCATGACACACATGACACGCTCTGTGTTTGCTTACTAAAGTGTTACAGCAGTTTTATTATTAGTATTGCGTTGTAACACTATATGAAATACACCCCATTTTTAGCCAAAATGGCAAAACAGAACCCTTATAGTTCCCTTATGTCCGTCCGTCCGCAGCTTAGCTCAGAGACTGTTAGTGCTAGAAGGTTGCAACTTTTGCATGAATAAATTACTAACGCCGATAAAGTGAAAGAACAAAATCTTGAAAATCATTATTTTTTTAAGGGTAGGTACCTCTCTTATATGTAAAGTGGGGATGTGATTTTTTTCTCACCTACCTACCCCATCGTGTGTGGTATCATTAGATAGGTCTTTTAAAAAGCGTTTAGGGTTTGTGAAGACTATTTTTAGATTTAAGGATTCCTTTGTGTATAATATTAGGCTTTATAGTGAACATTTTTGTTAGAGTCAAGTGTCCCCCTGCCAGCTAAATGGTTGATGTTGGGTATGTGAAAAAATTCAGGGTAGTAGTATAAACACTAAAATTATAAGCAAAACTATCACAGTTAAGTACTTAGGCTTTACAAGTTTACGATCACATGAGAAGTAACAACATTTACGTACAAATTCTATTAAAAATTATTAGGTAATAAGTAGGTATAACGTTGAAAGAATGAAACAAAAACAACAGAAAACCCACTTCTTAAGCCGCACACCAAACTAACTATCTAAAAGAATAGAACAGATCGATTTTTATTTAGTAAGTATTTAGTCAACAGGACTGTTTCCAACATATTTACACAGAAGTTATTTCGTTACCTAAACTACCTTAATTTAACCCGACTTTCACGCGAACGAAGTCGCGGGCACAGCTATTATGAATATATATATATATATATATATATATACATATATATATATATATATATTACGGGTCTTAATCGCGTGAATAATTTTAGGTTAAATACCTTGCTTACCTACGTTTAATATGCATGATAGTTTAAGTATAATTTAATTTAAAGTCATCAAGTATTAAAATAAACTTATCCAGTTTTGAAAATAGATGGCGTTTAAATACAAATGAAACAGAATCAGGTAAATTGATTTAAAAAATAAATCTGAAATTCTTATGTAGAGGGATATGAATTTATGATGATCTTAATTAACGACAGGTTCATCATCATCATCATCATCAGCCTATCGCAGTCCACTGCTGGACATAGGCCTCTCTAATTGCACGCCACTTTGTTCTATCCTCGGCTACGACAGGTTGACACACCTATTTTTTAATTCACCAATGTAGACATTATAAAGAAATAAGTTTAGTATTTAAACTAAACGTTTCTAAAAGATATACTAATTCAGTATATCTTTTAGAAACGTTTGAATGTTGTCTGTTTGTTTGAACACGCATCACAGTACCGCGGGAATGCAATGTTTTAAAAACAGGATATTTTTTTAAAAACTTATCTCACACTAGCCCTATTTCGCGCGAGTACTTGGGCGGTTTCGGGCTTCATTTAACCCGAAACCGATAATAGTAATATTTGATGTGATGCAAATCATTTTGGTAAAATACTATTATAATTTGTCTTCTAACCGTCTGGCGCCATAAACTTTGTCGCCCTTCATTTTGCTGCACTGGGCATTTGCTTGGCTTGCCTTGCCATAGGTCGGGCCCTGATTAGAGCTAGGCCCTAATATCCATAGATGCCACAGAGCATTGTGGAGCATGTTTCCAATATGTTTTACACAGAAGTTAAATTGTAACATAAACTACCTTAATATAAACCCAACTTCCACGCGAACGAAGTCGCGGGCACAGCTAGTGTATACTAATATTATAAAGAAGTAAAGTTTGTGAGTTTGTAGGGGGGTAATCTCTGGATTTACTGCACCGTTTTTGAAAATTCTTTTACCAGTAGATGGCCACGTTATTTGTGAGTGTCATAGGCTGTATAACATCACGCTACGACCAATAGGAGCGGAGAAAATGCCATCTAGTTTTCAACCGACTTCCCTGGAATATAGGTAGCTTATGCATATATATAATACATATATTGACTTCCAAAAAGTGCATCTGCGCAACCACTTGTCACCAAGTCAAATACGGCCAACTTACGTTGAGTGAGACAGCTGTATAGGCAAAACTAGACATGTAGATATCTATATTTTTTTATCTTAATCGAGGGATCAGGGATTGGGATTAATTTACTTTGTCCGAATCACAAATAACATAGTCGAAAAGCATTATTTATGGCAGGTACTGTGTACTCATAGGACATAATGTCTGTCATATAACAATAGTTATATTTAACTCATAAATTATGATTATCACGATTTACGGCGTATGTAAATTGCATGCTTCATTAGCATTACGTTATGGTGATAATTAAATGTTTTTTTTCTATTGTATATAGAGTATGTAGGTACCTAGTAGTTGACAGACAAATGGAATACTTACAGTCCGTCAAATCTAAGAAGTACCGTTTGACAGTTCTGACAATTGAATGATAGGGATGGGATGAAAAAATCGATTACTATAATATCCGAACTTTAAGAGATCGATTACTATAATATCCGAATTTTAAGAAATCAATTGTTATAATTAAATAAAAGAAATGTTTAGGATATTTTTTTATTCACTACTAGTACTAGTATCGTCGTCTTCGTCATCATCGTCATTTAAATTAATGACCAGTTGATTGTCCATTACATTATCAAAGTGTGCGTCTCTTTCGAAGTCGTCCATTATTATTTTCTTTGTTTTTTGTACTACTTTACTCCAATCTTCCTGTGTAACTTGGGCACATGCTTCCTTTAATAAACCTTCCATTTTCTTGACACTGAAGGGTGGTTTTGTGTTGTGTCTTGCTGCATAACCTGTAAAACAATAATGTAACTATTTGATAGCAGACGAAAACCATTGTTTAAATTATAAATGTTAGAAGTACTCGTGTTATTATTATAATATTATAAAATATTACCTTTAACTTGGGCCCAAATCAGTTCAATGGCATTATATTGGCAATGGTACGGAGGAAGTCGTATGACTTTGTGCCCGTGCTCTTCGGCCAATTGGTCAATTACATATGTCGGTTTTGGTGGTTTATGCAATTTCACTAACTGTAATAATTCAGCTTTTAATAGTGACATGTCGGCATCCACTCCTTTTCTTTGCAGCCATGCCACCAAATCTGCTTTCTTATTGGCTGACGTAGGTGCTTTATCAATTTGCACAGAGTGGTATGGGGCATTATCCATTATAATTGTGCTGTTAGGAGGGTTATTCTGTAATAAATTTAAGAACCACTCTCGGAACCTTACTGCGTCCATTTCTTCATGATACTCTTTAGTGCTTTTGGATTGGAAAGCTAATAAAGAGTTTTCCACGAAGCCTGTAGACGCTGACCCAGCATGGCATATTATGAGGCGTCCACCTTTTCCTATCGGCACCTTCGAGCACGAAGCTTCAGAATCATCAGTCCATGTTTTCGGCACAGAATGGTTGGAATTTAGCCAGGTTTCGTCCAAAAATATTACATTATCCCAGTTTATAATTTGTTTAACTTCGCGCAGGAATGTTAGTCGCTGCATAATTATGTCATGTCGCTCCATAACAATTTTTCGTTTGTCAACTTTTTTGTATCTGAAGCCAATTCCTGTTATTACCATTCTCAACGACTCTATGCTTCCCTTATACAGCCCGGCATCTTTTAAAGTTGCACATAACTTTGCCAATGTTGGAAATTCGCCTCTTGTAAAATACCCGTATATATGGTTTCTAATAGCATGACTATCGAATTCATCGATGCCTGTCACAGGTTTATTTCTTTTTCGTTTTTTCGGTGTGTGAAGTACGTTACTGTCACTCCCCGAAGGCCCATATTTTTCACTTAATATTTTGCCAACGGTGCGGCTACCAATACCGAGAGCTTCACCGACGCGATCCCGAACTTGTGTAACTGGCAGTAGAAGTCCACCATTTTGAGATTCACGCTCAAAATACTCGTGTAATTTCACCACCAATTCACGAGCCTGGCTGTTCAAAGTACGTCCTCTTTTCGACATTATTAATAAACACTTGCTTAGTTCGGAGTCCAGTATAAATATTGCCAAGGTAAACGGATAAAGAATGATCAGTCCAGAAAAGTAATAGCCAAGTCACAAATTGTAAAACACAAACGAGAAAGCAAGTACGCGCACAGTCAGCTTCCAAGATGGCGAGAGACTGCTGACGCCGAACCGACCGAGCGGACCGCGTGCGCTTGTAGTTGGCAGTGTTGCCAGAAAAAAAAAATTGTAGAGACTTGGACACCTGCGATTTTGCCTATTGACCTAAAAATAATTAAATTAATTTATTTTACGGTATCTGTGTATTCAGTGCATTATGCGGTCGCGCAGTAACGTCGTTAATTTATAACATCAGGCAACAACATTTTTGTGAATGGGTTCTACATACCTTATTTTTATTAGTTTTAGACGTAGAAATAAGACTTAGAAGAAAAAATTGTAATTGTAAAATCAATGGATGTACTTGTTAAAAATTTGTTTATTTCTCTGTAATATGCAAACCCATACTATCATACACAAAAATAAATGTAAAAAACACTATCCCTGACTCCATTTACTATTTCGACAGCGTTAGCGCGAGAAACCCCGACTTATTTGGGCGCGAAAATCAAAAATCGACAAATCGCTTTCGACAACTTTTTAAAGAAGCAAATATATTTGATTTATAAATACGTATTTTTGGTGAATGGGTTTTATCTCATATTTTACGATTACATAACTATTTAGTTATGTAATCGTAATATGTGAGATAAATCCCATTCACATGAAAAAATATTTGTTTGGTTGTCAAGTGTAATTTGTAAATAATACATTCGATTTTTCGTATATGTAAACGATTTTTTTGCATACAAGTGTATCCGAAGAGTCGCAACACTACGTGCAGTGACCTAACTACGTAACTTTGTAATGAGGTCAAGAATATAACTATTAGAACTTATTTACTGTGTAAATATGTGTTATTTTGCTTTGTTTGAAAGTTTTCAATTACATTTAGATATTAAGAATTGTACATTTTCAGATACAATAATGAAATCTTTCTAAATTCATGGTTTTATGAAAAAGGTTATCGAAACTGAATAATGTACGTATGAACAAAGTTGTTTCGGTTTGAAAAATATGAAACGTCAAACGGTACCTCTTAGATTTGATGGACTGTAGTTGAATTGACTACAGTATTACGGGTCTATGTCTTTGTTGGTTCAAAAATGGGTGACAATGTAACACCAAAGGGCTTCTGAGGGTACAAAAATCAAAGAGTTTTCTAAAAAATCAATGAGTTGATCGAAAAATCGATGAGTTTTTCGGCGTCTCGGACAGCCATGTTAAACCATGTTTCCTTCAACTAATCTCAGATTACGATTTAGATGAGAGATAGAATGAAGGGAAATGGCACTAATGTATAAATAAAAGCACACTTCTCTACATTCCTGTTAAGATAGGCTGTAGTGATGCAATTTGGTCGTAGAACATCATAATACAGGCAATATGACGTGGCCTTTAATACCTAATTGGTTATTATGATATCTAATTATCTATACTAATATTATAATGCTGAAGAGTTTGTTTGTTTGAACGCGATAATCTCAGGAACTACTGGGTAGTGTTGCCCAAATTCAGTCTTGGTCTTGCAGTCTTGGTCTTGTTCTTGCGTTTTTGCAAGACCAAGACCAAGAACAAGACCGCGTATTTTTAGCAAGACCAAGACCAAGACTGACCGTGCAAGACTTGAGCAAGAACAAGACATAGCCTGCAAGACTCTTGCGTCTTGCAGCTAGGACTTAGCGCTATTTCACTGAGTAGTTAGGTGTAACAGTTCGGTGTATAGGTAGGTACGCTTAGGAATTCTATGAGACGCAAAAAACTGTATCAAAGAATATGAAAAACTGGACCTATGCGCATTACGACTAATACCATAAACATAGCGAATAAAAAAATATCTATTAAAATCAAACTGAGTGCATGCATAGTTATGTTTTAACCATCGGCACTTTGATAATGCGGCATCAAAGGTTTTGTACTTACTTCTCAAAGAAATTTGCCGCTTTTCGGAAGTACATGGTTATGATACACGCGCCGGCGGCTTCTTTTGAAATCTAAAACAATCGTTGCCGCCACGCCGAAATCATAACATTTGACACTATTTGATTGCCGCCATAGGGCGAAGGTATACTCATGCAAAATAATTTCCTAGTAGAGTACCTACAGGTGTTCCAAAGAATAAATAAGTTTCAGAGTGCTTAGAATGAAAATGAATACATTATACTGATCACGCAAGTAGTATTATGATTAGGATAAAATGGTAAGGATAGGTAGTAGATGTCATATTAATTCATTCTAGTAAGTATATATTATAATATTGATTACTTATATGGTTTTAAACTAATTACTTAGGTACTATTATTGTACATTTAGTCATTATATTTCTTAAGTTTTTACAAGAAAAAATAGCAAAAAAGTGTTCAAATATCACCCGTTTAATAAATATTGTAGCCACTTTTAAATATACTTGAAACGTGTAAAAAAATTCTACAAAACTAATAAAATAATATAAAAAGCGTAGGTACTTACCTACTAATAAAATAAAAAGCCTGCGATAAGAGTTTTGTATTACTTACCAGCCCGAATATCTCTGAGAGAGATGATGAGAGTAAGTATTTACTAGCTGTGCCCGCGACTTCGTCCACGAGGAATAGTAACTTTGGAGGTATAGTGACGTTCAGGACTTATTTATTTATTTTAAAACTTCTGTCATCAAACATACAAACGAACTCTTCAGCTTTATAATATTAGTATAGATGTACGCCAAAACATTCACTTATATGTAAAGAATAGTGATTGGCACTAATTCTATTTTATTCACGCGTCGCGTCTGTACAAGTAGGTAATATTTAGTGTGTGTTTGTACGCCGCACGCGGCATTGTTTGATTAGCGGCGGCATCCTTTTCATAGAGCCGGCACGTGGCGAGGCGGCGCGGTAAAGCAAGGAAACGTACTATAAATAAAGGAATTATTTTAATTCCAGTCATTTCCAATTGAGCTGTGCTTCGAGTCTAACTTGATAATTGTTTTTACTAATTCTCGTTGTTTTCTAAAAACGTATCACGTGTACAATTTAATATGAGTGACGAAGATTCAAATTATTCTAGTCCGAGTAACGAGAGTTTGAGTCACAGATCTAAAAGACCCAAAAGCAAATTTGAGGAGTTTTTCGAAATAATTCATGCATCCCAAACTGCCTTCTGTAAATTGTGCCAACATAAAAAGATTGAAATAAAAATGAAAAACAGAAACACTTCAGGCTTAAGGAAACATCTAATATCTTTCCACAAAAAGGAATCAGAAATATTTCTTCCTGTTAAACCAAAATTAAGTGGAGATATCACAAGCTTTTTAGTAACCGCTGGAAGTGGACAGGTAAGAATATTTTTTTAACAGTTAAAAGAATTTTAACTCCGCGTAGCTATTCATGCGATACTTTCAAAAACGCCATTAACTTACGTAAGTATTTTTGAGTTAGTGGTGTTTTCACAGTTTTCATCTAGGGGTGCGACATATTAAGTATGTAATTATCGTCTTAAATATTTTTTATAAACACCCATATTTTCAGTTAATCGGCCAGTAACAACTAAGTACTTTATTTTGGTAAATTACAGTACAGTGCAACCTTAATATAACAAATATCAATTTAACGATTTTCTCGATTTAACAACAACAAACCTCCTCCTCTTATACGCTCAAACCTAATAACACAAGATTTATTGTTTTGTTTCAGTCGGAAAACAGCAGTGACAACATCACGACAGCTACAGTTGATTGGGTGGTGAAAAAATATCTTCCCTTCTCATTTTTCGATGACGAAGCTACACAAGTATATTTTCGACGTATTTGCCCTAATATGGTGTTTCCTAAAAGGTCTACACTTAGAAGGAAAGTCAAAGAGCGATTTGAAGAGCTCCAATTGAATCTCAAGGAACGACTTCAACAATTATCATCTAAAATGTCTTTTACGATTGATGGGTGGACGTCAATTGCTGGTAGGAGTTACTACGGGGTTACTATTCATTATATAGACAACGCATGGAAGTATCAATCTGTAGTTCTTGATTTTATACCATCACGCGGTCGACATACTGGGGAAGATATTGCAACGATTTTCCATGAATGTTTATTGGAATATGGCATAATTGATAAAATACAAGGTATCACGGTCGACAACGCAACTGCAAATACCAAATTCATGTATGAACTGGGCAAACAGCTGCCGCCACACTTTGATTCAGACAATCAACATTTCCGGTGCTTTGCTCACATTTTAAACCTTGGTGTACAAGATTTATTAAAGACCTTAGCATTACACTGTGAGTCTGACACTAACGCGCAAGATCAGCAGTACGAAGACTATGCAGACGAAACTGAGGATGAGGAAGATGAAGAATCTGCACCAAATATTGCTGACTCGCGTACATCTGTAACAAAGTTACGCAGTATTTCCAGTAAAATAAAAAGAAGTGAGATAGTGAAGAAGAAGTTTCAGTCTGCTTGTGAAGCAGCTGGCGTGCCATCAAATCTAAATGCCATTCTTGACTGTCCAACGAGATGGAATTCCACACATGATATGATTGGATTTGGTTTAAAAGTGAGAGCGGGCATTGACATATTGTGCAGTTCTGTCACCGAATTAAATGATTTTCAAATCACAGCTAATGAATGGCAGGTACTCGAAAAATTACATAAATTTCTAATAAACTTTAAACTTTTAAGTACAAAACTTGGTGGAGACAAATATGTTACATTACCGCTAGTCATTGTATCATTCAATCTCTTGCTAGATAAAATTGAATCCATGGTAAAACAGTTAGATGAGAAACCTAATCGATCTGAAGTGGATGAAAGGCTCATTCTAGCTTTCCAAGCAGCTCGAGACAAAATGCTTAAACATTACAAGAAGAGCAACTGGATTTATTGTACTTCTTTAATTTTAGACCCAAGGCATAAGGCTCAGACTTTTGACCTGACAATGTGGGGGAAGCAACTTAAAACAGAAAGTCTGCGCAAGTTCAATGAACTTTATGAAGAATATAAAAGTCTACACTCACTGAACAAATCTCTGGAATTACCAGAAAAAGAAAATAAAGTATGTGATGAAGATGAAGACGTAATAGACTTTGATAAACTCTATGAATGTCCCTCGACGTCATCTGGATCTTGTCTTCAAGGCTTAGTGATAGACGAGTTGGAGGAGTACCTGAGAAAACCAAGAACTGCCAGCTCGGAAGACATTTTAGATTGGTGGAGGACGCATGAGACAGAGTATCCGATTTTATCGAAAATGGCCCGTGATTTTCTCTCAATACCTGCAACTTCAGTACCTGCTGAGAGGTTATTTTCTAAAGCATCATTAGTAATTAGAAAACATAGAAATAGGTTAAGTGATGAGTCAGCCAGATGGTTACTTTGTATTAATTCTTGGTCAAAAAAAATTATATAAAGTATCATAACCTAATGATAAAGCTGTTGATTTGTGTTGTATTTTATTTTTTATTCAAATAAATGATAAATCGTAAACTCTTTTATTAAATTTCTTATAAGTTGAGGGTTCAATCTCTTTCTAGACAGATAAGTATTGTTCTTTAAAATACAGTCAAGTTATTGTAATTAATTTGTTTTTTTACATGTTTTAGCAAATGTAAGCTTATAAATCATAAATGTTTATTAAGAAACAGTTACTTCCATGGAAAACGACATATAGGTCAGTTGATTTTTCGAATTTCTTATCAAATCTTCAGTTACTTATTAATCTGCTTGATCTTTACTATGGCTATGTTAATTCAAGCTCACAATGTTCCAATTCTAATACGTTTTTCTAAGATTTAAAGTAAACTTTAATAAATAGTAATAGACTAATAGGTAATTGCAAGACTTGCAAGACTCTTGCTGCAAGACCAAGACCAAGACCAAGACTGGGAGCGCAAGACCAAGACCAAGACCAAGACCAGGTGTATTGGCGCAAGACCAAGACCAAGACTGGCTAAGTCTCGTCTTGTTCTTGCATTTGGGCAACACTACTACTGGGTAGTCCATTTATCGAGGAAGGCTATATAACATCACGCTACGACAAATAGGAGCGAAACAGCAATGAAAAATGTTGCAAAAACGGGGTAAATTTTGCGCAGACGAAGTTGCGCAGCTAGTCTATAATAATAAGAATCATTTATTTGTTCAACAATCAATATTAATATTGAAGAGTTTGTTTGTTTATTTGAACGCGATAATCTCAGGCACTACTTGGTTCGAATTAAAAAAATATTTTACTTTTGGGTAGCCCATTTATCGAGAAAGGCTATATGCTATATAACATCACGCTACGACAAATAAGAGCGTAGCTGAAAAATGATAAAAAATAAAACGGGGAAAATTGACGCAGACGAAGTTGCGCGGGTCAACTAGACATAGGTAATACAAAAGATTTGTACAACGTACAAAAATACCTACTTTACACCCGAGAGACACAATATTAGCGCGAAAAATAACATCTTAGGTACCTCGTTATGTAAATACGGCCATGACCTTGGCCATAAACTTGGCCGTATGGCTGTATATTTAGAAGTCTACCTACACGGTAGAAAGGAACACTTTAGCGTAGGTTAAGATATGTGATGTGACCTACATTCAATATCGGAATACTTTCATCCAATCGGGGTCATTGGCTTTTGCTTTCGGTCGCAGACTTTTGTTGGACATTGACTTACAAATAGCCCAGTCTAGCTGAAGTAGGGTAAGTATTCAACTTAAAATACTGTTTTTCACAACATAGGGTTGTCAGCAAAACTATACATCTATACTAATATTATAAAGCTGAAGAGTTTGTTTGTTTAAACGCGGTAATCTCAGGAACTACTGATCCGAATTGAAAAATTCTTTCACTGTTGGATAGCCCATTTAACATCACGCTGCGACCAACAGGAGCGGAGCAGCAATGAAAAATGTTGCAAAAACGGGGAAAATTGACACATACGAAGTTGCGCGGGACAGCTAGTATTGACTAATATTTTACCGAAATTGCATCATCAACAAGAATTGAAACTTAAAAAATTTCCTCAAAATCTTTGCCAATCACATACATACATCACGTAAGTAATCATTTATATTTATTCACGAATACACAACTAAACGCCTAGAATACCGTTACTTATATTTTGTATTAAAATTATGAACGAAATCACACGTTTTTCAGATGAAATTAATGATAGTTTAACACAATACACTTGTAAAAATCACTTCGTATTCAAAATATATGAATTTACTTACGAAATCTTTCATCTTTAGTTCACAACACTACCGCGCGTTAAGACACCATGCACCACAGTGATGTTTCAAGTTCTATGGTCGGTGAAAGTGGGGCGTAAAGCTATGGAACAAATTAATACAAAACATTGCCCCTCGATAGCAAAAACATCACGACAATATATTGTGGAATGGTCTAGAATTGTATTCACTCATACATTTATACTACGTTGTTATAAACTGGATTTATAAGTTGTTTATTTGCAGTAGCTTGTTTTTTTATGTGTGACGTCAGTAATACAAAAGGATTAGTATTTACGTCTTTTTATTAACTTTGAGAGTACTCCAAATCTCTCTTACCTTTTAGATCGGAAGAAAACCGAAGGGCGGTTTTCTTCCGATCTAAAAGGTAAAGTTTTTTTTTCTAACACCTTTTTACCCTAGCCCTACTGGCTATAAACCAGGGTTAGAAAAAACATGAACTGAATTAGCCACTTTATTTACCGAACGTATGTACTCGTATTATTTATACGTATTTACTTTGTAAGAAGTGAAGTATTGTGTTTGCTGAATACGTTTATATATACTCATTTTAGAGTTACTAATAGTATTATTATTTAGTTATCCTTATTTTATAAACGATTACACTCACCAAACACACTGGTTCATTCAGTAAAATTTATTTTTGTAAAGAAAAACTTGATGATTTTAAAAGAGTGGCACATGAGTTTCTTGGCAGCTTCTTCTCATGAGCTTTACACTTGGAACTGCCACCTAACCTCATTTTGTTTTTTTTTTTTTCAAACATTCATCACACTAATATTATAAAGGCGAAAGTTTGTGAGTATGTGAGTGTGTATGTTTGTTACTACTTCACGTCTAAACGGCTGAAGCGATTTTAATAAAATTTGGTATGGAGTTAGCTGACACCCTGGATTAACACATAGGCATATTATAAAGGCGAAAGTTTGTGAGTATGTGAGTGTGTATGTTTGTTACTACTTCACGTCTAAACGGCTGAAGCGATTTTAATAAAATTTGGTATGGAGTTAGCTGACACCCTGGATTAACACATAGGCTAATAAACTGCGGATAGTACCGCGGGGAACAGCTAGTAATTTTATAAAATTTTTAGTATGTTTTAATTTGACGTTTTCAAATAATCATTAACCTGATTTTACGAAATAAAGATATTTGACTTTGACTTTGACTTTGAACGTTATGATTTGAAATTTTGCAAAAAATGCATACCTTTTTATAATATTATTATAATATCTTGGGACAGCTCACACAACGCTATCTGATCCCAAACTAAGCAGAGCTTGTACTATGTAAACCAGACAACTGATAAACATACTTATATATTTCTAAATACATACATAAATAATATTATAGATAAATAACACCCAGACACAGAATAAACCATCATCCTCATCACACAAAGTTTTACCATGGGTGGGGATCGAACCCACGACCTCTTGCGTAGCAGTCGGACACACTCCCACCGCGCCACAGAGGCAGTCAACACTACCGCGTAACAATACGACAGAATTGTACTTTATGTAGTTATTTTATCCAATAGATAAAGTATGCTTGTTATATTTGTGCAGGTAAAGAATTGCAAAAAGGTAAACTAAATCGATAGTATAGTTTCCACGAAGGCTTTTGTAAGCGTTTTTAGTCCGCGCTTATGTCCACAAAATACAGTGAATACTCATGGAGTTTTGTGTGATGGCCTCGTAACGCAAAGGTTAGTGAGCTGCAGATTATCAGTTTTCGACGTAACTAAAGTGAAAATGGATCTTACAAACAGGATCAGCACATATAAGGCAGTCAGACCGGTAGTTTCGTGGTCACCATCCAAACAAAACCTGTGGCTTACGTTATTTAATACAAAACACTAACTAATCTCTTTTCTGACACGAAAAACAACAAATCCATTGAAAATAGCAATAATGGTCTCCTAACCAATGTCGGTTACAGAGGCTAATCTCATTGGAGACTAGCCAACTACGCAGTATAGTACGAGTACTATAGTTAGCGCACAAGTGTATGTGCAGACACAAGAGCATTATCTATTCCCTCACTCTCATAGCCCAATGGGAGGGAAATATGACACTACCGGAGAGAGATTGGGCGCAGGACCGACGGCTTAAGCTGCTCTCCAAGGGACGGAGGGGTATGAAAATTTTCGAAAACATTAACCCATCTATGGATCTCACATATATCTCGATTTGCTCGTTCGCCACTAAGTCAGAGACACCTAAAAAACCCTCTCTTTGAAAATAATAGTGAATTGAATAGAATAATCTGTAGGTGGATCTGTAGGATCAAAACGGTTTCAATTGAGCTGAAGCAACTGGGCGCACCATTGTTAAATAGCAAGTCGATCAATCATATTCGTAGTTGACATTCATAATGCAGTGTATCACAGATTTGTATATGATGTATCAGTGCATATTATAATATATGTAAACAACAGTTACATCTGATGTTATATTTATTCACATTGTTGACATTCGAACGAGATATTTATAACCCTGAAATTAAACCTATAGGGAGACAGACAACAATAGACGATGAAATACAACGTTTGAAATTGAGAACAGTTTTTCGGGTCAAATTTGCATCACGAATCACGATGAAACCCAATCGTTTCGAAATCGGGCTAGAAAATGGGCTTGTCACTCACCCATGTTTGTTTTGTAAGCAAATCGGGTGGAACTTCATAATAGCTAGACATGGCATGATGACGTATTTGGAATTAACTCGATTTAAAGTCCGTAGTTCTTGATTTCAAGGTAGTCTGATTGCGAATGCTATGTCAGATAGTTTAAAGTCCAGACAAAATACATCACTGAGACCTGTTTCTAAATGTTTTGGCTGGCATTGACCCCGACCACCATGTGACAAGTATTGTGGCATAAATATAATTACTTGGTAGTGGCTGAGATCAATAAAACGTGCTTTAAATTTAAAGCCTATACTAAACCCGAAATGGATGTGAAAAAATGTTAAATAGCAAAATTGCTTAGCAACCAAAAAGTATTAAAGATTGGATGATCGCTAAGCAGCTTTGTTATTAAAACATTTCACATTCATTTTGGCTATAGTTTATGCGATAAAATTGGTACAACAATATGATGCCTTAGGTAAAACTTATGCCGGCCGTTGCACGGGTCTCATTGTAGTTTTTTATACCTGGTGTTACATTGTTGTGTTCGTAGGGATCTCAATTTTTTTTGACAATAATGTACAGCCTTTGTTACTCCCCGTTATTGTAAGTTTCTTAATGGTGAAAGAAATCGGTCCAGTAGTTTTTAAGTTTATTCGTTACTTACAAAAATACAAATCTTTCTTCTTTATAATATTAGTATGGAAGTATAGATTATAGGTACTCCCTACTAAGCTTGCGCTAAGAATGGCGGTCAGCATAAGTCAAGATCCTAATCAAATCGAAAACAAAGAAACAAAAACAAAAATCATAGACTAGACGCGAAGCGAGAGATCAGTGGCCGCTCGTCGGCTAGACGGTAGCCGAATTATACAAAAGCTATCTACGTTGGTCGAGTCCAATAGTCCAAGAGGGGATCGCCAAAAAATGCAAGTGCTTTATAAAGGCTGATTTTTTATATTACGTCACATTAGTGAAATAAAGAAAATTACAAAATTATGCATGAGTGGCACTGTGGCGCGGTGGGAATGTGTCCGACTGCAACGCATGAGGACGCGAGTCCGATCTCCACCCAGGATAAAACTTAGTGTGATGAGCACGATATGGTTTATTCTATGTTTGGGTGTTATCTATACTAATATTATAAAGCGGAAGAGTTTGTTTGTTTAAACGCGCTAATCTCAGGATCTACTGGTCCGATTTGAAAAATTCTTTTTTTGTTGGATAGCCCATTTATCGAGGAAGGCTATAGGCTATATAACATTGCGCTACGACTAATAGGAGCGGAGAAGCGACGAGAAATGTTTCAAAAACGGGGACAGCTAGTTTATCTATATTTAGAAATATATAAGTATGGTCTGGTTTCCATAGTACAAGCTCTGCTTAGTTTGGGATCAGATAGCATTGTGTGATTTGTACCAAGATATTATTATTATTAAATGTAAAACTTATTTTGAATGAAAATACTGCTAAAAAACTATTTTTTAAGTTTTAGAAAGCAACTTCACGATATATATAGTTCATTCGAAAAATATGAACCTAGCCTCTGCGCCAAACGCTAAGGAATCCAGCTGACTGATGGAAGGGTATTTATTCACTCCAGTAATGTGACGTAACATAAAGAAACCAGCCTTTAAAAAGTACTTGCATTTTTTGGCCCTCTACTCCCGGTCTACGAAAAAGATTGCGTGAAATTGTACTGTACAAAATATGATACTATTTTTAGTGTAGCCTAAGTACTGTTTGAAGCAATCGCCACGGCAGCCCGAAGCAGTGAAAAGGGTCTTTAGCCTGGCTACAAGAGTGACATATATGGCATGACAACTACAGGCAGTCGATATTATGCAAGGAGCGGTCATTAAAATGAATTATTTACCAATCAAGTCTTATAAGTAAAATTTTTCATTGATTACATGCGACTTAGTGATGTAATGTCGTGTCGACGTCCATGATTAACGCTAAAGGAACAAATTATAAGTCATTAAAGCCTCTGTGGATGTGCGCGTACTTGGAATTATGTTTATAAAAATTACTTTGCCATTGAAGTACACAGTTCAATCATAAATACGCAATAACTTGGGCTTGTCCGCTTTAGAAATAACTGTAACTAAAAAAATAAACCACTTACAGGAAAGTGTTATGTATCAATAGAAATTTAGCTTAACACTAAGTTCATTGCCTTGTATGTTTTAATCTTTTGTTCATAGCTTTGGTGACTTGTCTAAGGCAATGTTTTATACATTAAATCCCAGGAAAATATGCATTCAAATGGGCAAAAACCCATAAAAATTGGGTCAGTATTTTTGGAGAAAATCATGAATATAAATTAAATACATACTTATGGGTCAAAATGGCTCACCAATAACTTTTTTGGTTTAATTATTTTTTTCTATAAAATAATTGAGTTACTATAAAAACTAATTAAACTAAACCTTAAAAAAAATTTACCTATTAAATTTTTCGTAGGTAATTTTGTGACATATTTTTACCAAACAATTAGAAAGAGTTCAAAATTATAATAACACCAGCTGTCCCGCGCAACTTTGTATGCGTAAATTTATCCCATTTTTGCAACACTTCTCGTCGCTGCTCCGCTCCTTTTAGTCGTAGCGCAATGTTATATAGCCTATAGCCTTCCTCGATAAATGGGCTATCCAACAAAAAAAAGATTTTTTCAAATCGGACCAGTAGTTTCTGAGATTAGCGCGTTTAAACAAACAAACAAACAAACGCTTCCGCTTTATAATATTAATATAGATTTCATTCTTTCAATATTGTTTTTTTTTCAATAATTTCTACCAAGCAAATGTTGTATTCACATCAAAGTGTAACTAATTTGGCATCAAGATTTATGTTTAGTAAGTCTGCTGAATGAGCCTTTAACAAAAGTTTACATAACAAACCACTGTGCGTAAACGAAATTACAACGGTTCTCAATAATAAAACATGGACCACTATCTTTCGCCCCTGCTCCGCCCGCGTAAATGTCGGTTATTGCGATACAAACTATCCTCTGTCTCTGTTTTGTGTCCTGGGCAAGCCCAGAACTAACTTGTGTGTTAGGAGTGGTTGTAAGTAGTATCATGGGTAGGATTCAAACCCACAACCTCACAATGCCTTAGCCATTAGGCTACCGCTGCTTAAAACTATCTCCATACCAAATTTCACCTAAATCAGTTCAGTGGTTTAAGTGTGAAAATGTAACAGACAGACAGTTACAGATTTATAATATTACTTTGAACTAGAAATACTACACCCCTATTCTCTACTGCTACATTACAATTTGTGAGCATAAATACACACAGAAACTAATCTGATGATTAACTAAGATGTATTTTAATAAACATAGGCTACAATTTTATGTTTTATCCAATATCTACATGGGCTGATCCGCTGGAAGTTAGTGGAAAATTATAATTTGTTTAAGATACTGAAAAAAGTAAGAAAATACAGTGGATCCAAGGTAATCCCACCCCTGGCTAATCCAGAGCACCTTGTAATCCAATACGCCTTCCACTATGTAATGTATGATTGAACAGGTTGTATTCTACATATTAAACCTATGTAGTATGATTTGAAGTTCAAATTTAAAAAAAGAACAGAGTACAGGGTGGTCTGTATAATCCCACAAATTTGTTTGTCTCACTACACCCCGCAAATCATTTGTTGGATTACTAGGGGTCCATTGTCTATTGATGAAGAGACATATTAAAGTAACATTTGGAAAAGAATTCAGAGCATTATTATTCATACTGCTAGTATTACACAACAATGAAAAAATAACCAATTTATTCTAAAAATGCCAAGTATTAAAGCCTCTCTACACTAAATAATCAGCTAAAATCAAAAAGATTGCCCATAGACATTAAAAAAAAAACCAATGACAGCTGTGCAAATGTGCTAACGTGAAATCAATACAGAACTAATTTAAAAACCATTTGTGTCAACTAGTGTAAATACATGAAAGTGCTATTGTGAAAATAAACTTGATCAAACCTTTTTTCGCTGGAAACAAAAAAATATAATTAATAAGCTAATGCATGCAATGGTTCAAATTAATTTGATTTACAGAGTTATGTTGACATAGTAGGATTTATGACAGGTAAAAAAAAAAAATAACACATGATTACCTGTCATGACTGTTTAAAATGGGATGACATGGTAATAACATCTGTTATTTACTAATAGTGACTGTAAACAAAGGATTCCCAAAAATAGCTAACAGTGCGCTCATACAATGACGCTGAAAACGATGAACTACGCATAAAACACGTTGGTTTTCAGCCAGCCACTGAACTAAACATAAAATCGAAATGGATGCGTCATTCGGTAAATACCACGACCAACCGTAAAATTCTGACGTAGATTGGCTGTTTTGATATAAAAATTTCATAACCCAGTCAATATGGTAATGTAAATCCACAAAAACATGAGGAGATCTCTAGCGAAAATCGGGAAAATTCACCGCATCGGCAATATGGAATCGTAGATAAAAACAATAACCAAAAATATGAACCCAGAAACAATTTCACGGAGAGCTGAAATGAATATGAAACTTACCTCTTTGCGTTTTTTAGTTTTTCTTTTGTCTGCCATTATAAATTAATTTTGCCAACGCAGTCTGGTTCTCTTGAAATCTATTCGTTTTTCTTGTTTCTCTGACGCTGACACTTTTTTGTTGACAGGTCACCATTTAGTGAACAAATTGAATGAGTGTACGAAAATAAATCAGATGTGTCTGAAAATGCCTTGATACACGACACTTATTCCACATTTTTTTTTAATATGGCAATTTTTGAGTGTCAAAAAAGGAAAATTATTTGGCATTACGGGCGAGTTTATACATACACACAAACATACTTAAACTATAAATATAATTCTCCTTCTTGCGCAGTCGGGTAAAAATACGCCAGTTTCTTTTTGTTAAGCAGAAATGATAAGTAATTAAGTATAAGTGTGGTTAAAAGTTTCAAAGAAAAAAAAGTTTGGAAAAAATCTCTTTTAAAAAATATTACTAGGTTAAAAACTTCGCGAGCTCTTCTAAAGGGGCGTCTTAACGAGCCATTTTTTACGGCGATTAGTGGCGGCAATGCTGTGGCCGGCAACATGGCAATACTCTCCAATATTGATATGATGGTTGCCGGACGATTGCTGAGCGATTTATTTTCCGCAATGTTGCCCGGCCAATTTTGTTGTTGTTTCAGTCGCCCTCTATTTTATTGTTGCCGGGTTGTGTAGACTAATTAGGAGACTGAATCATGCGCTATACAATTGCAGACTTAGATTATTGGCCGAGCAATTAGTTGCCAATAGCGCCGCCACAAATTGCATAATCGAGTATTGTTCAATTGAGGTGTTTTTACGGTATACGTAGCTAATTGGTAACTCAATATTTAATAACACTTTCCAAATTATTTATCAACCCTTGTACATATTTACCGACTAAAGAATCTGATAAATAATTATTTCTTTTCTCTTCTAATTTCCTTTTTAAAAATATGTCTCTTAGCTAATAAACGGTGTATAATTAAAATTAATATTTAGAAAATAAACAAATCCTCTATAAAACACAAATTACTAACTTCTTGTTAAAAAAATTATAATATTTCAACGCGAGATTTAGCCATCAGCAAAACGTTACCCCAGCAAATAATCAATTAATTAAAAAGCGGCGGAAGCTTAATGGCTAAGGCATCGGTCTCGCAATCGTGAGGTCGCGGGTTCGAATCCTACCCATCACACTACCGACGTGAACCCACTCCTAACACAAGCCATTGAGCTTAGCTGGAGGGGTTAACAGGATTACTAGTAATGTGGGACCAAAATCCCACATTAAAAAAAATTAACATGAAAACCATACGATGCACAAATTTAGCTTTTGCATGCACATTTCGCATAAATTAAAAGCTATCTTTCTAACTATTTTTTATTTAGATAGGTATATGTCAGAACTGTTCCCTAAACTATCAGATGGGTCTACACGCAGTCAACGAGATACCACTAGATTACGTATGCAACACGCCCATACAGCGCTAATGGGAAAAAGCGTTTTTTGCATGGCTCCAAAAATTTTTAATAAATTACCAAAATGTTTTAAACATCTGGATATTAATACATTTAAGAGCATGTTAAAAAACAAATTAATTGACAAATGCTACTATAATATTAATGACTTTATGGGTGATAATAATATTATAGAGGACTGTGATTGTTAATATTTTTGACATAAAATTAATTTTACGTATGACATTTTTTATTCTATTACATATATAACTGCATGATTCTACTACTATATAACAACTTGACATTTTACATTAATTTTTATGGCAATTTTTGATCTGATGATTTGACATACTATTATTCTTTTATCTTATTATTACTACTTAGTTTTTTGTTTTTGATGCAGAATTTGTTATTATTATGTACACTAATTTAACAATGGTAAACCTAACTGCCTAAATGATTTTTGTACGCCATATCATGGTAATGACATGTTGAAACAAAAATGTATAATATCCACAAAAATGTAATGTACACATGTTATACAAATAAAAATTATTCTATTCTATTCTATTCTATTCTATTCTATTCTATTCTATGTCCTAAGTCTATTTTTCTTGAATAGTTCTAAAACGACTGGATGCACAAATTTATATAACAACGTTACTAGAAAAACCGCCATCTCTAATCATCATGCTTTGACGTTGCTTTGATCAACAATACAAATAAAAAGATCATAAAAGTTATAAAACTTCGTATTACCAAGACACAATCACAATGCAAAGGCAAAATAAATAAACCGTAGGCACAGATAATATAATACTATATTAGTACCGTCGTAGGTATCTGAAAAGCTTGATATTCAGTTGAGAAGCGAATTGTCGACAGATGTCAAATTCTGAACAGATGATGATGACACTGACATTTATTTTGAGGAATGCAAGTTTTGTCATTTTCAAGGAATATGTTCGCAATCGATAATTTTCTTGCTTAGTTTTATAAGACTGCGGCAAACCGTGCGTACTGGTATAGTGCTTAATTTTTAACCTTATGTGAACTCACGTTTACAGTGACCTTTCGTGATCGGATAATTTATATGAACTATTGTGCTAATAAAATTAATTAATACCTATTTTGAAGTATCCGATTCAGTCAACTGTAAGTTTCAAGTGGTAGTCTGGATACCTACACTATTGTTAGAATCGAACACTATCCCTAAACGTGATCGCTGTGTGATATAAATCAGTATTGGAATAAAACCGTTGGTATGGCTGAGACAAGTATGAATGGACATCATGTGCAAGAAGGTAAGGGTAATTAAGTTTAATATTATGTTTAGCTTTCGGGTTTGCACGCTTAGAAGTCGGAAAAAAATTAGACAGTGCCATGTACATTTTAAGTGCTCATTTAGATTAATTTATAAAATCCCTATCAAATATGTCAAGTTTCTAAACACCCAAGGTTTGTTTTAAGTTATTTATTTATCAGTTTCCTCTCTATAATGATTATATTGTGCACAGAACAGTTAATATTAAGCTTATAAATAAATACAATAGCTCTTTTTCATAGAATAAGTTATTCAGAACAAAATATTAATTTATTTAATTGATAGAGGTCCCATTATTTAGTTTAGATAATAACAAATAACGATAATAATCTACAAAGGTGCACTGAAAAGACAATTATTAAAAAATAATTATAACACAATAAAATTATTATAATTAAAACAAATGTGTACCTTGTTATTTTTTTATCAAGTCATATTAATTGGGCTACTAACATTTTTATATGAAGCGGTGGTAGCTTAATGGTTAAGGCATTAGACTCGCAATTGTGAAGTTGCGAATTCAAATCCTACCCATTATTCCACTGACTACATTGCCCACTCCTAATGCAAGCAATTTAGCTTAGCTGGAGGTGTTAACAGGATTGCTAGTACTGTGGGACCCAATGCCACATTACTGGCTATGTTTTAAAAAAAGTAATTAAATATTATATTTAAAAATTACTAAGCTAACCTTTTTTCCCAGTAACTAATTATAATTATAAATTATAATTATAAATTATAATTATAAATTATAATTTCTTTTGGAAAATAATGATCTTATTATGGTTATTATTATGCATTCATCTATTGCAAGAATGATTTGATTATTTTGTGAATTTGGCATATTTATTATGCCTTTGTATTATTAAATTTAAGACATTTTCTGATTGATTTATGCTCAGGTTTGTCTACAAGCACTGAAAACTGTATCACAGTCATGTATGCATAAATTGGTTTATGAAACATGACAAACAATTCTGTGGAAATTTGTATGAAACATCAAATAATGATATCATAAATTAAACTAATGCAAAAAATATCCTGTTTAGCTTCAGCAGGCTTTTGTGCTTTACAATTTTTTTAAATATTTAATTTATTATAATATTTGAAAACTAAACTCGATACTATTATGAAATCTTTTTCTGTTATTATACTAATCTTATCTACAATTTTATATAGTGCAAAGCTCAGACACCTCAACAAGATTTCTACTTCTGGAAATCTTCTTTGCAATATCAAGCTCATTGCGTCCCATAATCCATGGTTATTATTAAAAGAGAAGTGCATTTTTATATCACATTTTGATCAGAAATTGGACTGTTAAAATGATAAATTAATAATAATAATAATAACCATTTATTTCAGCCTACTAAGGCCCATATTATACAAATACATAAATAGAAAACTTATTAGACTAATACATATTTAATAAAAAAAAACTAAACACAAAGTTGAGCACGAGACAGCGGCGACGGCGTCGTGTTTCGCTGCGAGGTGTCGCGTAACCTGCCACGAAATCGTCGGTATGCGACACCTTTCGGCCAAAGGTCTTCCTTCATGAAGGTGGACAGATGTTCCGCGGGCACTCGCACCATAAACGACTTAAAATCAACGTTATGGCGCGACTCCAATTTCTCCACCCTCAAGGTCCACTTGGTCTTTTTTCTGAGGTACTCCACAAGTTCCTCAGTTTATTAATTAATTAATGATTGATTAAATAATTAACGTTTGATTGATTAATTAATTAACGTTTGATTAATTATTTAATTGATAAATATAACATGGTATAAAAAGTACCTAGTTGGATTGTGTTATTAATTCTGAGCAAACTACTGTCAGGATTGCATTATACCAAGAATGACGTTGTATATATTGTATAAAAAATTAAACCCCGTTTCCCTTGATCATGGCATAAAGAGAACGACTTTACCGATTTCTTTCTTTCTTTTTTCGTTAGTTTTCCAATATTCTTAAAAAAGTAAGGAAAAAATAATAACGGGTTGGTACGAAGTTCGCCGGGACAGCATGTATGTGTTTGTTTTTGAACCCTAAATTATTATAATTATAATTGTTTAAATTTAGAGGGAAAATTATGCATACGAAGTTGCGTGAGTCGGCTAGTACTATACTTATATTATTAAGTAGCACAATGAATGCTCAAGTATGAATTAATAATTATATCGTGTCACAACATGATACATATCATACAATATCACACATTAGTGTAATAACAAAAGTATGGTTATTTCTTAATTTTTAGTGTTCCATACGTAAAAAAAGGAAAAAACGGAATCTTTAAAGGGTTACTTTGTTGTCCGTCTGTCTGTCTGTCTGTCAAGACCCTTTATCTCGGAAATGCGTGAAGGCATCGACTTGAAATTAAAATCATATACTCAGGTCTTCATTTCCTTGAAGCTTTGAAAAATCAAACTTCTAACTTAACATAAAAAAAACGCCCGTTTATGCCGCAAAAAACGTATATATTTCCAGACTCGATTTCTGATCTAATAATAATTATGTACCTACAAATTTGTACGGAACCTTCGGAGGCTCGCACTTGCCCGGTTTTTTTAGAACAGCCATTTCTTCAACACCAAGTTATTACATAATCTATTTACATTTTCACCTTAAATTATATTAAAAATATTTACTCAACAAACAAATATTTTATGTTAACTTTTATTTTGAAAGAGCAATTAGTTACGGTCGTATGGATGATGGTCACAAATTCACAATACTTTCTGAACGTTAGGTTGAAAGGTTTATTTAACCCACAGTATAAAAAGCATACAGTAGGTCGAAGACTTTAAAGTTAAGATAAACTAGCTTTCGCCCGCGGCTCCGCCCGCGTTGGTGTCGGTTATCGCGATAAAAATTATCCTATGTCCTTCCCGGGGACTCAAACTATCGCCATGCCAAATTTCATCTAAATCGGTTTAGCTGTTTGAGCGTGAAAGCGTAACAGATAGACAGAGAGAGTTACTTTCACATTTATAATATTAGTATGGATGGATGCCGACACCAGCGTCTGGAAAGTAGGGTTGTAGCAAGTAAACAATATGTATTGGTAACAATCTAAAAATACGGCAGCCCTGGATATTGAGACCACGCTGTGTGCGTGTAGCGTGGTCTGACTTCCCCCTGCGTCGCGCACCTAGAGATGAGCGACGGAGTCATCGTGCGGTTAGTATCCCCGCACGATTACTCTGTCCAGACGGCTTCGTAGAACGGCTGTATGAGTTATTCGAGTGTGGTGGCACCTAAGGCCTCTTGTCTACACACGTTTTTTTGTTGTGAAATTGGCAAAGGGCCGTCTCCCTGAGCGCAACATCAAAAATCCTCCAACATATGACAAAAGTTAGCATTTTAAAACTGCAAACCGATTTTAACGACAAAACATAGTTATTAACTACAACAAGAAAACTAGCTTAGCTTTTAATTTTAAAATCTTCATTTATAGAGATATTATGTCCTAGACACATACCTAGAGTGCAAACTTATAAGGTCCCTGTTTTTGCGTGGACGGTTAAAATATCTATAGTCACTGGGCGTACGTAATCTGTATATTTTTTAGAGAATGACGCAAAAGATGCTTAAGTTTGTTAATAATACATCTTTAGTAGAACCAGCAGAACAAGCAATTTTGCACTGTATCTCTATTGGCAAGTACAAAGTACGGACATTGGTGAATCCTCCGTTACAATAAATATAATTTTAAAACAGGTTTCCGTACCAACATTCGCAGTACCTTCAATCAATCATACTATAAATACCTACTTAATAAAATTTAAGTTCTTTGAACCTTGTAAAATCCTCGTCCGTGTCACACCAAAGTTAAGCCTTAACTTTGATGTGTCAAAAGTTCCTTTGTAACCTAAGACGGCTTTAATTTTTGTTTTTTGACCTTTGACGGGGATTTTACTAGGTTTACAGAACTAAATAAAATAAGTGAAAATGCTGTTGTTCCAGTGTCATTTTGTTTAAAATAGTGACTAGCATTTTCTAGAGCAGGACGCAAAAGTTGCGTAAGTTTTTAAATAAATTGCTGCAGACTAAATACATCTTTAGTAGAACCAGATTTCACAAGTTTCATAGAACTAAATAAAATAAAATAAGTAAAAAAATGCGGGAATGCTGTTGTTCCTGTGTAATTTTGTTTAAAATACTGACTAACATGACAAACCCAGAGTTGCTAACTTAGGTGTTTTTCCCTAAATTTAGGCGGAAATTAGTGCTATGCGATCTTTAGTGGTTTTCCTAGGGTTTTTTTTGGGTAAAACAGAACAAGCTGATGACGGTGCACGATGTAGTGTCAATATTCACCCTCCTGTCGCGCGAGCGAATCACACTTGACTGGCGTTGAACTAATCTCCCCACGACATGCGAGTGATTCACCCTTGACCGAGACGTTAACAATTGCACCTCATCGTCGCGCCTTGTCTCTGACTCATTGATTACTTTTAGGGGTTTTTAAAATGTAACAATAGGACTGGATAATCCGCCAATATGGCCATACTAACCCAAACTATCAATGCTTTTCAATGTGGTATTGCTTCACGGGAAATGAATATGTAACAGCTGCTTACAGTCAATATTGAGGTAACGTATTTACCTACCTGCCATAAAAAACGCGCGGCCAAAGTACAGAGTTATTATCGGTAGGTATACGTAATGCAAAATGATTGTGCAAACTTGAATGATAGTCATACAACATTTAGGTGCGCTAAGCGTGTTGATATTACGTTATGTTTATTTAAATAAATATAGGTGAACTTGTGAACGTAGCGATAGAGTGAATAATGACGTAATACACGATTTAGACTTCATTTAGCACGTTCAAAGAGCACGGTATTCGCATACTTTGGATTAATTTATTTTAAATCCTAGGGGTTTTATTCAGTCGGCCAAACTCAAGTGGGAGTGGGCGGGACATGTATGTAGAATGCATCCAAATAGGTGGGCATAGATCGCCACTCATTGGTCGCTGTCGAGGCAGACCAATGGAACTCTGGTTGCCTTCCAGAAGATGTGGGAGGATTGCTCCTCCCATAGTGCTTCAGACAGGGGAGACCTTTGCCCAGTGCACAGATCAGGTATAAAAACCGGGCAAGTGCATGTCGGGCCACGCACAATATAGGGTTCCGTAGTCCCCCCCCTTGCATCCGAATAATGTGGCTTAAGAAGTGAGTTTTCTGCTGCTTTTGTTTCATACTTACAACGTTATATCTACTTATTAATATTTTTCAATGGAAATTGTACGAAAATGTTGTTACTTCTCATTTGATCAGCTGTTACTCTTAAACTTGTAAAGCCTACTTAGCTGTGATAGTCTTTTAATTTCACTATATATACTACTACCGTGATTTTTTTCACATACCTAACATCAACCATTTAGCTGGCAGGGAGGAGGGGACACAAAATTTGATCTTTAAAGATTAATATTTTACAAACGGATCCCTAAATCTAAAAATCGTCTTACCAACCCCTAAATGTTTTTAAACAGCTATCTAATGATACCCCACACGGTGGGGTAGGCACGGTAGGGTAAGTAAGAAAAAAAAAACATCCCCATTCTACATATAGGGGAGGTACCCTAAAAAAAGGCATTTTTTCAAGATTTTATTCTTTCACTTTGTCGGCGTAAGTAATATACGAGTATATGTGTATCCATGCAAAATTACAGTCTCCTAGCACTACTTACGGACGGACGGACATGGCGAAACTATAATAAAACCTTTTTTTTAGGGTTCCATAGCCAAAATGGCAAAACGGAACCCTAAAAAAAAGGTTTTATTTACTTAGGTCAATATTAATATCACCTGTATTATTACTCATGTTATTTAGTTATTAGTTATTATTAATGCAGAGTGAGAATCAAGTGATCGATGAACATTTTTTTTTTTTTTTTTTTTTTTGGCCGTAAAAAATGCCTAACGCACACCTCCAGCACCCGGGGCAGACGCTGGAGGTAGTGTGGGACCTGCCCCCACTAAAAAATCGGCCGTGTACCTACTCGCCGCCATCACGGATAGGCCGCCAGGACTTGTTATATCTTCGGCGACCCACCCAGCGGCATAGCCCCATCGGGCATTCCTGCTCCTGCGGCGTCCTGGGTACACACAGAACGCCGCCATCGCGAAAGGCCGCAAGCGTGGGAAACTTCCCCGTCCATCACGCCCACAGCCCCACCAAGCGACGCCACGCGCGACTGCGCCTCGACGTCGCTCGGTTCGCCGGCGACGGGGCAGACTAGCCCCGCCGCCTCCCCCCACGAGATAAATTTCCCGCAGGAGGGTGCGACCGCGTCCTGGATCCCCTACCGCGCAACGCATCCGGTACCCCTATCACTGACGACAGGGGCGAGGAGCGAGCATGGCTAAGGAGTCCGTTAGGTGGAGGGTGTAGGGGCATGGGAAGGCGCCTCCTCCCCACCCTCCTCCATCCGCACCGGAGCCTGGGTGCAGGGGTCAGCCGCAGCTCGGCCCGTCCCCAAGGGCGGCTTGGCAGCCTTGGGGGGCTTGGCAGCCCTGGGAGGCTTGCAACCCGCCCTTCCCATCATATGGTTGGCGGGCAGGTTGCCCGCCGCGCACACGGGGCAGTGGGGAGCGGCGGAACACGCCGCTGCCGTATGCCGAACAGAGTCCGCTGCAGTCAAAGCCACTGGTGTATTGCGGGCGAAGATGCCCCGCGCCCATGCACCGATAACACCTCGCGGGTCTCGCCTCGAGGATAGTGATCCTCGCGGCAGAGAAACCCACGAGGAGCCGGCCCACCTCTGCTAATGTTTTGGCCGCGGCTACCGGGCAACGCGCCCACGCCGCACCAACTCCGCCGGGGCCGGGGCGAATCGCACCGACCCTCACGGTTCCGGGAGAGCACTGAGTCTTTAGCTCAATTGCCTCCCGGACAGCCTCGGATGTGATTGAGTCGTCCAGGCCGGAGACGCGCAACTCTGCGCACTTTGTCGGCCTGGCGACCCTTACATCCTCCTCGCCCCCCACAAGACGCCTCAGCGTCTCCGCCACTAAGTCGGCCTTCTTCGGGCCCTCCGTCCCCGGAAACTCGAGGAGCCGGGCCCCGGTCTGTGAGCGGCGGAAGCTCACTTCCACGCCCCCAGCTGCCAGAAGAGCGGCCCTCGCCCCGCTGAAAAGGTTGGCGTACGTAACGCCTCGACTTTCCGCCTCCGGCGACACCGTCACGAGAACGGCGGCCGTTTTCGGCGGAGATAGTTTTGGCTTTCGCCTAACCTTTTCCCTGACCAGAGTAGCCTCCCGCACAGAAGCGGCGGAAGTGGCCTCCTTTTGCTTCCGGCGCCGCGATTTCCTACTCTCCGCCATTCGCCACTCCTCACCAGAGGGGGCAGAGGCGGGGGCAGAGGCGGGGGCAGACGCTGGCGCCGGGGGACAGACCTGGGTGGCTTGAGCCCTTGAGGTGCCCGCTACGGAAGCTCGGGGTGCTCCTCTCAACGTACGCTGCGGCGGGGGATCTTCACCCCGCGGCCGCGCACCTTGCTCTGAGGCAGCCACTGTAGCAAAAGACCCGGCGCGGCCTTCTTTACGGGGTGGCGCCGGGAGTGGCATCTTTGGCCCCCGAGGGGGCTTATGCGCCGCGAGCGGCGGCCGGCAGCTTGGTTCTGGGGGCAGACGCGCCTTAATTTCCTCAAGGCGCGCATCGAAAAGCCCCCCGAAAAGTAGTGCGAGCTGCCTCATCTGCGCCTCCGTAAAGGAGTCGTCAGATGGGCGCCCTTCACTAAGAGCCCGAACAGAATCAGCCGGCACAGCGTTAAAACCGGCTCTGGCCGACGCAAAGTCGGCACGTAATTTAGCTACCTCAGCACGTAGCTTCTTGCCCAACTCCTCTTCCATGCGGATGTTGCTCGCCCGCAGCCTTTCCGATTCCGCCTCGGTGGCGGTGGCACGCTCGAACAGGGCATCCACCACTTCTCCCAAAACCTGGGCGGACGTCCGCAGGCCTTTTGCGAATGTGCCCTTAAGATTTTTGCTCTTAGTGGCAACATTCACAATAACCGACAAGGAGGTGGCCGCGGCCTTAACAAGCTCCGATCCGGTTTTCGGGGCACTATCCCCTCCCGTAGATCGGAGTTCCTCCAGGAACCCGTCCACCTGGTTCTCGGCCACCAGTTCTCCTTCCGTCCGGGTGCGGACATAGGCCTCGCGTCTACTAAAAGGTGACGCCGAGCCAGCCAAGGTGTTATCGGCCGGTGTTGACGTCATCGGAGTTTGTGGGCGGGACAACGGTGTCTTAGCACGCGTTCCCGCCGCAGGTCTCCCCCTCTGGGAGGTGCGTACCTTTCTAGGGGCCTTAAATACCACCTCAGGTGGGTCGTTGTCGCTACCCGGAGATGCAACACGCTTCTTTTGAGGAGTGCATCGCTCGCCAACGGTCAGAGTCTCAGAACGGAGACCTTCCCTACCCATCCCTTGCTCCAGATCGCTAACCGCCGAACTTATGGAAGAGTCGGAGTCGGCCGACCGCAACAAGCTTTCCAGAGACGCCGATGTCACTGACGTCCTCGATCCGTTAAATTCCACCACCTCAGGAGGCAAACCCTTGCCTCTCACCGACAATGCGCTCGTGGATTGAGAGTGTCTCGCCGGTTGAACCGGCGTCGTCTCTCCACTCCTTCTCTCTGCGTCTTCTCCCTCTCTTTTACTGTCCTTCTCAAGAAGCCTTGTGCTCCCTCCTCTATTAAACATATTTTTTAATTTATTCTTATCCATACTTAGTCCCACGAGTATGGGGGAAATAAAGGTCCACCCGGGCAGTGCCCCCTGTACCCGGGTAAGCGTAAATTTGTATCCCAACTGGGGGGTCCGCAGGTGCCCCAGCTGGAGGTAGCGCTTGGAACCGAACATCCCATCGGCCATGCATCCTCTGGTCACGCTCCGCAACACAGGATTCGGGGATTTTTTATAGAGGTTGTCATCCTCGCAGCCCAGGCGACCAAGCCAAGACCCTCGCCCCCGCTCGGAGCCGTGAGACGTGGCCACGACACTCCTAATCGGGATTACGATATCCGACGGTGGCAGAAAGAAGATCTCCCCGCCCGCTCGACGGCATTGTGAATGCACGTCAAGCCCGTCCTCCGAGCAGCCCAGGAATGGGCCACCCCCTACTCTGCCAGAACATTAGCCGTGTGACGGTGGTTTTGCGAAACGCCGCGAATCCACCGGCACACGTTGCCCAGGGTGCACCACGAGGAGGTTTTCCGGCACTTAGCACCCCAAGTGATCGATGAACCTAACCTAACCTTACATTTTGTTATCTTTTACAAGTACTAGATCGAAAACGATTGAATTAGTAACTCGCGTGCGACACGTGCATGTTATCTTACAATGTGTCACTATATACACGAGATAATAAATAATCTATAAGTTTAATGACGGTGATGTAGCATAATCATGTACTAATCTATGATTACGACGATTATAGTATGTAGCTCACTCATATCCTGGTATACCGTCTGCAGACCACACATGATCATTTCAACGGCACTAGATATTTTAAGCAAAATAAATATTTTTTACAGAAAGTTCTGTTAATCAGCTCTTTATAGACCCCAATATCTCTACTTTTTCAAATATGAATAGTTTAGTATGAGCACACACACAAATATAATATATGTTTTAAAGAATTTGCAATATAATATGTAGTTGGGATTTTTTAAGCTTAATATATAAAATAGGTATTTATACAATACGCTAGGTATGTGAATGTAAGGCACTAATAATAATAATATGTATATATATATTTTTTCCTAATCTATGATGATAGATTGCCTCAATATTGTAGGCAGCCGAAGGGCTGTGTATGTAATGAATTTCTGATAAAAACAATCTGTACATCGATAAGCAAATACGTTTATGCATCTCATACATTTTGATAAAATATGGTACGTCTATATCGGTTTGTTATATCGTCTGAATAAACATAGGTTTTCTTTTAAATGATTCCATCTTAAGATTAAATTCTCATACAAACGACGAGGTTACTGGGGATTCCGAAAGTATAAATCTTATATACGGTTTTTCAAATGACAAAGATTAACATAACATTATTATAATCATTACTTACACAAATTGCTTATATAATCCATTAATATCCGTAGTCGTATCCGATAAAAACAGACTGATGATTAGTGATTTTGCGTCTCTATTCGAGACTTTGAAGACTTGTGTTTTTTTAATCATATTTTTTTTAAACTATCGCGATGTTTACACATATCTAATATGTGTATATTATATATATCTAATATGTGTGTATTATATATATATACTGGATGTCCCGCGCAACTTCGTATGTCGTATGCGTCAATTTTCCCCGGTTTTGCAACATTTTTCATTGCTGCTCCGCTCCTATTGGTCGTAGCGGGATGTTATATAGCCTTCCTCGATAAATAGGCTATCCATCAGTGAAAGAATTTTCAATTTTAATTTCAATTCGGACCAGTAGTTTCTGAGATTACTGCGTTCAAACAAACAAACTCTTCAGCTTTATAATATTAGTATAGATTATCGGGACTTTATCGCGTGGAATAATTTATTTTTATGACTTTATACATCCTGCTATTTTGCACTTTTGGTTCAGGGAAAATTCTAAATAAGTACTTTTATAAAAAAAACAGTAACATATTATTTCCTTATTTTCAGAATTACCACCGGGCTACAAGGTAGAAGAGATTGAAATACCAGTACCATGGGGTCACGTTGCGGGAAGATGGTGGGGTCCAAGAGACCAACAGCCAATCATCGCCATCCACGGATGGCAAGACAACGCTGGGACGTGGGATAACCTCATTCCTATGTTACCTGTCACCACTTCAGTGCTATGTATAGATTTGCCAGGACATGGGCTATCCACCCATTATCCTAATGGAATGTTGTACTACATTTTCTGGGATGGTATCGTATTGGTCAGAAGGATTATCAAGCATTTCAAATGGAGCAAAGTTACTCTGATGGGACATTCGCTTGGAGGTGCTATTAGCTTTATGTATGCGGCGTCTTTCCCTGATGACGTTAAAGCAATCATTTGCATCGATATTGCCAGTCCAGCCGTCAGAGAACCATCAGTTATGGTCAATGGAACTGGATCAAATATCGACAAAATGCTTGAATACGAAAATCTAACAGAGGATAAAGTCCCATGTTACGATTATGAGGAAATGATTGATATTGTCTGTGATGCGTACAGAGGCTCTATTTCTAAGGGAAATTGTAGGGTATTAATGAAAAGGGGTATGGCACCAACGCCAGCACATATGAAGAAGAAGGGATATTTCTTCAAAAGAGATCCGAAGTTGAAGGTTTCAGGTTTAGGAATGATGTCGATAGAAACGGCTTTGGAATACGCTAGTAAGGTTAAGTGCAAAGTATTGAATATAAGAGCGTTGCCTGGACAAAAATGGGAGAAATTAGAATACTATTTGAACGTTATAGATAAACTGAAGGCGACGGCTGATCTCCAATATGTGGAAGTGGAAGGAACTCATCACGTGCATTTAGAGTCTCCAGGAAATATAGTTGATATTGTAGAAGAATTTTTATTAGAATTGTAATTTTTAAGCTGAATATCCGATGTGATATGTTATTGTGATGCTTTCATAGCGTAGGATCAAATTTTTATTAGGTGTACGAGCTCGTTTTGAAAGACTTTGGAAGCCTAAGCATTACTTGAGTAATTCTTCACAAATTATTTTTAAGTGATTTCAATCCTGTAGTAATTTTGAATAGTTTTTATGTTATAAGGCAAAGTTATGATGTATATGTTTGTGATTGGTGGTGTGTTGGATTAATTGGATTCTTCACTATCACAGTTACACCAAAGTTACAACGAGAGCTGTAAAATCAAATTTATTGTTATATTAATAAGGTTTGATTTCGACTAACTTGGGTATAATTTATTTATGTAGTCTTGTTTACGGTAGTCGTCAATACTTTTAAATTAAATGAGAAAGTAACGGGATATTTAAACGTATGTGTGAATGTTGTTTAACAAAATTCATAGAACGAATTCATAAAACGATTCTCGTAGACATTTAATGGACCATTAGATACCAATATTTGAAAAGGAGGTCGCTGGAATCAGGAGTCATTTATTTATCTTAAACGTCTGTTTATTTTGTCTTAAAAGGACAATAGAAATGAACATGAAAGGAACAAAAAATCGATTAGTCTTAATTCAAATTAGCGGGAGGGCGGGTGGCACTTAAGTAGGTACTTTACAAATAAAAAATTGTACTTTAAAGCTTAATATTTCACAAACGGATCCCTAAATTGAAAAATAGGATTCACAACCCTGAAATAATTTTAAAAGACCTATCCAATTGTCATTGGTCACCACCAAGAAAAGAGAAAAAATACCCATTTTTTTTATCATTATTTATGGCAAATTATAGCTTTCTAATACTAACAGTCTCTGAGCTAAGCTGCGGACATACGGACGGAACCCTAAAACGTGTATTTAACACGCATTGAAGTTAGAGATAGGTACCATTTCTTGTGAGTCCAATGTCCAAATACCTACTAATAAATCAATAAATAAAGTCAAAGTCGAAATACTTTATTCATTTAGGTTACAAATGCAACGCTTATGCGTTATTACAAAACTTGGAATAGAACGATTCTACATTTAATGCCAAGTTCGCAAGAGTAAAGCCGTGAGAAAAGAACTTGGCAATAAAAAGTCATGGCCACTTTTTTTTAAACGCCATTTTTTACAATATTTTGTATATATACAGTAAAGCCAGTAAGGTGCTGCAACCATTACACCATGAAACTCACGCAAGCAAAAACCATAGTACGTAAACTGGTATAATCAAGTTTTAAATGAATTAGCCTCCTACAGTATAGATATAACAGCTTTATTTAGTTAAAGAAAATACTCATAGTCTCCTCCTATTTCCATATTTTTGCTTATCTTCACCTACGTAGTAAATAACTTTACAGCGGCTATGATAACAGTTATTGTAGATTATATTAGGGTAAAAGTGGGATAGTTGCCCTACATTTTGATATTATCATTTTTTTCCTAGAAAACAAATGATACTTAGACAGGTTTTTCGAGTTAATGGTACATTGGTCTATTATTTATTATATTGTTAAAAGAAATTGAACGCAGCTATTGCATAAATTAAAAAAAAGATAAAAAAATATAGTACTAGTTCTGAGTATAGATGCCTCTTATATGGGTTAGATGCCCCGGTGCAGTTTTCACAATGAGGATAGTTGCCCTTGGGTATAAATCAAAGTATATTTATAATTAACAAGTTTTATTTTTATATTTAGAAATGTCACATTATACTATTTGGTTCTAAAATGATATTTTCTTACATTATTCAACTTCAGATAAAAAAAAACTTTATTTTAGTTTTAATTTAGGTACATATCCTTACATTAATCAACTCCTGATAAAAATACTTTCTAACTTTGGTTTTAATTTACAAATTGACACAATAATCAACATCAGATAACAAAAAAATACTTCTTAACTTTGGTTTTAATTTACAAATTGACACAATAATCAACATCAGATAACAAAAAAATACTTCTTAACTTTGGTTTTATTTTCAAATTGCCACAATAATCAACATCAGATAACAAAAAATACTTCTTAACTTTGGTTTTAATTTACAAAAAGTCACATTAATTAACATCAGATAACAAAAAATACTTCTTAACTTTGGTTTTAATTTACAAAAGTCACATTAATCAACATCAGATAACAAAAAATACTTCTTATCTTTGGTTTTAATTTACAAAAAGTCACATTAATCAACATCAGATAACAAAAAATACTTCTTAACTTTGGTTTTAATTTACAAAAAGTCACATTAATCAACGTCAGATTTTTTGTAATTTCCATATTATTACATTAATCAATTTTAGATGAAAAAATTATGTTGTTTTTTTATAAGTATTCAACCTTTTAATCCTTCCGCATTCATTGCAATAGTCGCCGTACATAGTACAATCCTCATGTAACCATTTTGTACACATTATGCATTGAATCCAATCTGCAATTGATTTGGTATTTTTATATTCCTCAAAGCATTCCTTACATTCCGAATCTTTGTGTACATCTGACGCAGATTCATCCGAATTATTTGAGATTTCTTCACTTGTTTCCATGTATTCTAATCGTTTTTTCCTTATAATTTTTGCTGGAACTTTCTTCTGAAACTTTACTTTAGATCTTTGTTTTTTTCTGAGCAGATCAGCTTCATCTGGAGGCTCTAGATCGATGTCTGAATCAGTTTCATTGGATATATCTGAGGTCGTCATTCCATCACTCGAATCTCTTATTTCCTGTCTTTTCTTTGTACTTTTGGTCGGCACTTTTTTTTGAGACTTAACTACAGCTTTTAATACTTTTTTTTGCAGAACGGCTTTAGGTGAGCGACATTTATTTTTGCAGGGTATTCCTGGAGTTGCTTTACCTTTAACTTTAGCTTTCTTGGCTTCGATGTTTTCTTTTGTGTTTAAAATTGCAGCCGATTGTTTTCCCCTCTTATGAAATGGAACCGGAATAATTGGCACAGGCGAACACTCTTGCAAATATTTGCTTGGTGTCTCTTTTTCTGGTTCATCAATATTAAATATGTTATTATTTTGTGAAAGAATTGATGGACTTGAATTAGAAAGTCTCCTATCTGGTGGATCTATATCCCGAGAAAACACGGGTATATTTAGGCAGACATCCAAAGTTTGTACATTGGATGGACCTGGTTCCTGTTCAAGAGCTTTTTCATTTGCATAAACCATGTCCATGTTAATAGGAGTTATGTTAGAAAGGATTGGATCAACGGCCAAATCTTGTTCGTGTTGTGGAGCATCATTTTGAAGTGCATTATCATCTACAGACCTTTGGTTACTCATAGAAATGTCAGATATGGAATAAAAGCTCTCTGGGATGGCACTAGGGTTAAAAGGGTATATACCACAAGCTCTAAATCCCGAAATTGCATTAGAACTTGTGGCCGCTCGGATCCATGCATTCCCAATAAGTTTTCCGGCAACTAAGCGATTAATCTTTCGTTCCTTGTGTGACACTACCCAATTCCTTGTTTCAGCTGTAAAGAATGTTTTGAAAGGTTTGAAGAAGCTGCGGTCTAGTGGTTGCAGGGCTTGAGTGGTGTGACTGGGTAGACAAAATAAAATAATATCATTTTCTTCGGCAGTTTGAAGCATATCTATAGCATTTGTGTGAGAAGAATGACCATCGAGAAGCAAAATAATTTTTCCTTTCGGTTTTTTGGGTACAAGGTGTTCTTTCAGCCACTTGTGAAATAATTCAGCATTAACGTACGCAGATTTTCTGTTCATATAGACTTCTGCTCCGGGTGGAAGTCCATCCTGAAATTCTGGTTTCTTGTTAACTCCTTTAATGATGACCACTGGGGGGAGAAAGTTCCCTACAGCATTACAGCATGCTATTACCGATAGAGTTTCACCCTTTTCACCAGAAGTAATAGAATGAACTACTCTTGCGCCTCTTGTAGCAATAACTTTTCCCGTAGAATTATTTAACTGGACACCTGTCTCATCTACATTATAAATTCTATCCGGTTTATCCAGTAACTCATGCTGTGTCATCACTTCAAGCAGTAGTTCAAACATTTTGTTGACTTCATTTCGATTTAATCCCTGTGCTCTTGCAATCGATAAGCCTTCAGACTGACGAATACTAAGCTCTGTATTACGTTCTAAAAATGATCTTAACCAATGCGGACCAGCCTTTCTAGCCTCCTTATCAAAATATGTTTCTTTACCCAGTTTTTCAGCGAATTCAAATGCCAGTCTTCGTATCATATCTCTGGTTGGAGGAAAACCAGCTTTTTCTAATTTCTGGATGTGGCTCACCAAACGTTTTTCGTTAGCAAAATCAAGAACTGGGTGTTTTCCTACAAACAGAACAATGTTAGGTATAAATGATGATTACATTTCTAAACAACAAATATATATATTATGTACCTATCTATCCTTACTAATAATATACATTTGAAAGTTTGTGCGGATGTATGGTTGTTTGTTACTCTTTCACGGAAACACTACTGAACGGATTTTGATGAAAACGGAAAAAAGCCGCAGGCAATAGCTAGTTTAATATTTGAAACTATTACCTAGCGTCTGTTTCTCAGTATTTTTGTTTGCAAATCTTCTTCTTAATGTTCTCGATGGAATCCCATATCTACGAGATATTTCGTTGATACCAAGAATGCCTTTCGAAACTTCATCTATTGCAGCTATTAATGCCTCTTGCGTCCATTGCGCTCGAGGAGGAGCTCCAATCTTTCTGATATATTTGCGAGGCATTTCTGAAAAGAAAAAATAGGACGATGTCATGTAAACATCAACTTAAACCATAGGGGATAGATGCCCTTAAGGGCATCTATACTCACAAAAATTGAGGCGTCTATCCTTTTCAATAGGGATAGATGCCTTAGTTTTTTAAACAAAATACCGTTAAAAAAATAAAAAAACCTTTTACTGACGGTAATATTCAAATGATATAGGTACTTATAAAGAACAATAAAATAATATCACTTACCTTTCAAAACCAAAAGTTACACGAGTTTGTAAAACAATTGAATTCGTAATCCGCGATGTTTGTGAGCGAGCCCGTCGAACTTTCTCCATAAACACACTACACGTCCGATCACAGCGGTGGCCGCTTGCGCACTGGCGGGGTGGGGCGTGTTCTTTGCTTATGAGTATTAACTGCGAGGATAGTACGATTACAAGTCTCAATTTGAATTATGGGGCATCTATCCTCCTAGGGCAACTATCCCACTTTTACCCTACCTACAAGATATCAGCATGCAGCGCCGCGTCGTATGAGAAATGTACGTAACTAGCTAGGTACTTAATTAAGAAGCTGCAATAAAGTACATTTGTTATAATGTTTCGTCTTTTTCTATTCTACTTCGAAAATAGAATGAAAAACAAAGAGGAAACATTCGCTAGTTGAAATGCTGTTGCTAACGTATTACTAGTAGGGCTTTCAAAATTCGTTAAAGTACATTTATTGTGTTCTTCATTTACAGTACAAATTTAGAATTGTTTTGATAATCCATTGAATTTTCTTGAAAAAATAGCTTATTTTTTATTATTGTGACAGAGTTGACAGGTTGTGTTTTAATTGTTACAATCTTTACTTAGTTTATAAATAAATCGAAGTCGGTTTCCGCTGTCCGCTGTGTTGTATACCCTTGGATCTTCTACGCAATGGAGTTTAATGCGTTTTTCACTATCATTCAGATAATTTCTTCCGGATGGTAAAAATTCAATATTCTTTATTCGCTTAATATGCAAAACAACTCTTGTGATACGTCGGGATTCTACATGTACTTGTAATGCCAAGTTCGCAAACAATAGGTAGGTACCTAAAGCCGGAGAAAAGAAACTGGCAATAAAAACTCGCGGCCATTCTTTTGAAATTGCCAATTTTACAATGTTTGAATGTTTAATAACTTGCTGTGACTAATATACTATACACCATGGTAAGGACTGATGCAAATTGTATTATCAAAAAATTGAAACATGAGAAGAACTAAAATCAGCCTTAGTGGGTACAATATAGTAGGAGCACTAGGGGAAAGGGGGGCATAGTGGGGTATCTAATATATTATGTGTAGTTTTTCTGCTAATAGTGACGTTATATTTACTGCAAAGGCTTTTTTTGGTTAATTGACATGTTTATCATTATTTGGCACCCCATTTTCTTCTTTAGTAGTAACAGTTTAGTTAATAAAACGATATAACTCCAAAGTGACGATTACCCCACTTTGCCCCGTATAGTGGGGCAAAGTGGGGTATCAGGTGGGGCATAGTGGGGTATTTTAATTGAAATATACCAATGCTTTTTGTTATCAAAATATAATATTTTAACTCTTATAAGTTGGCAAAATAAAATCAAACATTCAAAATCAACATAATTATCAAATCAACATATCAAATCAAAATGTCAAAACATAAAATTAAATTAACATCTTTTATAAACCAAAATTATAGATCTTTACTTAAAAATTATAAAACATAAAACAAATAAACATCAAAAACCCTTCTGGTCATTAATCAACAATGCATAGGGCACATACATGTGTGGTTTCGTCATCCTCATCATCTTCTCCTGCGCAAGAGCAATGTGCCCAACGATTGCACTTTATGCATCTTATCCAACCCTCCGTTGACTGAGACCATAAGTAACCACAGTAAATGCATTCAGCATCTTCATCTCCTACGGTTTCCTTTTCCTTTTTTTGTTTTTTTACTAATTTGTTCTTTCTATTCTTTGGTTTATTAGGGTCTAAATCAATAGTTTTGCTGACTTTCCTTTTCATTTCCTTACTCTCTTTGGTAGCTTTCAGTGCAATAAGCTCATTTTTATAAGGCGATTCTGTGAGAATTGCTGTTTTCCCTCTTCGTCTTACAACCCTCTGTGTTGTACGGTTTTCCTTCGGCACAGGCAAAATTTGCTCAGGGGATGTTAAAAAAGAACTTATTGGTGGATCAGTCATCCAGGAACATCCTGGCGGTGGACAATCCTGTCTAGATTCTGGAGATCTTTGTTCTTGGGTCGTGAGATTTGTAGTTGACTCTGTAGGCGGAGAGACATTTTGTGAATCATTAGATGCTGTTAACTCTGTTAAGCATGGGTTTACCTCTGGATTTTCTGGATTATTTGTGGTTTCAGCTGGTGCAAAATCTGCGTCAGTAAAAACATTTCGATCCATAGGCCAGATTCCTGTCGCTCTAAATGCATTTATCGCGGTTGACATCGTGGATGCAGCTACAAATGCTAGACCGAATAATGTTGCTGTCTGGAATTGGGTCACTACACGACCTGGGTGGCTTCTTAACCATTTTTTCACTTCGTTCCCGTAGTAAGTGCTAAGTGGCTTCATAAAAGCTACGTCTAATGGCTGCAGACGATGAGTACAGTGTGGTGGGAAACATAATAAAATCACTCCATTTTCGCGGGCCATATCTATCACCTCTATGGATTTCACATGTGTCGCATGTCCATCTAATAGCAAAAGTATTGGATCGTCTTTAGTAGCGTGTGACCATTCTATAAACCTCTTTAGCCAGAGTACAAAAAGATGGCTTTGTATCCATCCTGATTCATGACATTCTCCCCAAGATCCAGCTGGAGCCCCGTCAAGTAATTCTGGTTTCATCCGCTTTCTCGGGAAAATAAACATGGGAGGCATGTAATTACCGACAGCATTGAAGCAAACAATGGTCGTCATTAATTTACCTCGTTCTGCAGAAGTAATAGTTCCTACTTGCCGTTTGCCACACGATGCTAGAATTTTAGAATGGCTCTTAGGTACGGTTGAAACACCTGTTTCATCGACATTATAAATACGCTGTGGATTTAATTTATACTTGTCGTAAATATTCTCCAGAAGATCAAAAAAATTGCCAACAGCTACTCGGTTGAATCCCATACTTCTGGCTGCGGAGGTAGGTTCAGGCTTTCTGTAGCTAACATCTCGATGACGTTTTAAAAAACCTTTAAGCCAGTCTATTCCTGCCAAACCGTTCTGTGTATTAAACCTGTGTTCAATTTTATTTTTTTCGGCTAATGAAAAGGCAAGTTTTCTAAGTTCCTGTGATGTAAGACCGTAAAATCTCTCTTCCATTATCTTAATATAACTTACAAGTTCTTTTTCTTGATTAGGAGAAAATACAGTAGTGTAATGACCTAACTTCTTTACAAACACAGTGTTGTCTGGATTAGCCCTATATTTTGCCACATACCGTTCAAGTGTAGTTTGTGGTACACCGTGTGACTGTGCAGCTTTTTTGTAGCCCATTTCTCCCGACACCACACAGTGTACTGCTTTTTCCATAGCCTCCATAGACCAAGAGTGTTGAATAGTTTTCTTTTTATATGTTCGAACCATTGTGACTGTAACAATCAAATGTTTGATTAAATAACCTTGATAATTATAGATTAATACGAGTAATGTAGGACATAAAACTCTTTGACGATTGACTACCCCACTATGCCCCATCTAGCATACCCCACATTGCCCCCACGTGTATTAAAAAATAAAATATTAACACATAAGTCTTACCTTTTATTTTAATCCAATTTGTTTTTGTATACTTATTTAAGTTGTAGTTTACAGCCAAATGGAGCACACAATCCAAAACAAAATATTACTAGAACATATCAATGTATCGTCATAAGATTAACAACATTTATTTAACAAATACGCGTTATTATTACTTTGGCTGCGAGCGCTCTAACCGGCGACGCGACTGCGTGTAACGTAAGCGAAGGTCATACGACGACTAAACACCAATCACAGCGCGTCATTTGAATCGTCGAACGTCTGTTTCTTTAACGAATGTTGTTGCTTCCCCGCTATGCCCCGCTACCCCACTATGCCCCCCTCTCCCCTACTTACAACAAAGGTACAAACTATGTGCTTAAATATTGGTCAAAATACTTGTAACGAATGATTAAATACAAAATATTAATTCTGATATCAAAAGGAGGAAAAGAATGGCCTTTATTCATCACGCAGAATCTTTACTTACAAAAGTCAAATCATGTATATACGTATATAATACATGCATATTATATGTATAGTGGTAGGTATATATATTGTGGAGAAAATTCCGAGCGATGCAGGAGCCGCTAGTGATATTTATGTGAAAATATTTAAACTAATTCATGTGACGATTCACGGATAATGACCGCATCGTTTATATAATTAAATGCAAATCACTTGATAAATGTTTTAGTTAAATTAGTCATTACAATTTCGTTGTCGTAAAAGGGTTTATTTTTAAACAAGAATGAAAGGTTTTTTTTTATAAACTAGAATGATAGTTCAATTGACTATACTTTTTTTCCTTGTCCTCCATTTTTATTTGCTCCAGGAGGACTATGGCTCGCACTATTATACTTAGACTAGCTGTCCCGCGCAACTTCGTATGCGTAAATTTTCCCCGTTTTTGCAACATTTCTCGTCGCTGCTCCGCTCCTATTAGTCGTAGCGCAATGTTATATAGCCTTCCTCGATAAATGGGCTATCCAACAAAAAAAGATTTTTTCAAATCGGACCAGTAGTTCCTGAGATTAGCGCGTTTAAACAAACAAACAAACAAACTCTTCCGCTTTATAATATTAGAATAGATAAAAGTTAACCATTTACTACTTTCTAGAAAGACGCTACTTTGTGGACAATAATTCAAAGGCCGCACGAGTTTTTTCTTTCTTTCACGCTTTGCAATCTATATTTACTTTTTAATTGAAATGGAAGGCACTGTCCAGGTCTATAGGTACGTCAATGGAGTTTACTAAAGCCCCGTCAAGGATAAACCTCATTTCAGTGTACAACCTCCTCTTCTTGTGTCGATGTATTGTGTTTATATGTACCTAACTATATTGTTTTGCAGCCAAGTAATAATTTCAATTTTACGATTGCTTGTCGTAGGCGCCTTATCTTTTTGTACTGAATGATACGGAGCGTTGTCCATCAGAATAAAATGTGGTTCACTCAAATTATTTAGAAGAGTTAGAAACCACTCCTTAAATTTTGTAAAATCCATTTCTTCATGGTACTCTGTTGTTTTTACTGATTTAAACGCCAGTAAACAATTGGGCACAAAACCAGAGGATGTCCCCGCATGAGTAATTATTAATCTTTGTCCTTTGCCTTCGGGCACCTTGGTGGTAGACTCCGCTTTATCGTCTGTCCACGATCTTGAAACAGTGTGGTTTGCGTTGAGCCATGTTTCATCAAGAAAAACCACTTTATTCCAATCTGTTATATTTTTGACTTTGCGCAAAAAGTCAATTCGGGTCAAAGCAATGTCTGTTCGCTCCATTAAAATTTTTCTTTTATCGCTTTTCTTATAAGCAAAGCCGATTTTTTTCAATATTTTGGACAACGATGGTGGACTTCCTTTAAATAAATCCGCGTCTTTAAGCGAAACGGATACTTTTTTTAACGTGGGAAATTCACCACGTGCGTAATACGCATATATATGATTTCGAATTGCGGCAGCATCAAAGTCGTCAATTTCGGTGACTGGCGAAACTCTCTTCCTTTTTTTATTAGGAGTCGATAATATTTTACCTCCCTCATCTTCGGCCACCATCTCCTTTGACGATTCTCCATACTTTTCTTTGCTAATTCGAGACACTGTAGCTCGTCCGATACCAAGAGCGTCAGCAACTCTATTGCACACTTGCTCCAACGGTAGTAGCGGTCCGCCATTTTGATTCTCGCGCTCAAAATACTCACGCAAACGAATCACAAACTCGCGACTTTCGCTATTCAAAACAGTTTTTTTTTGTTCTTTTCGGCATTGTGGTGCAAAAAAAAACAAATAACTAGAAATAACAACAAAACTTAACAAAGCAACAGTAATAACGACAAAACAATATTAATCACGTAGCGGTAGCGTATACAAGGCGTGGGCACTCGTACTGACTCAAAAAAGATGGCGCCCGCTTGATCGCTGCATGCGAAAGCAGTAGGTATTGCAAGACTAAAAAAATACGAATTCGTTGTGAAAAAACGATTAGATATAATCATTTATACAATTTATATTAATGAAATTGTCATACATTTATTTTATCGATATTCGCTGGCCAGTCGATTACACATCCCTACCAGGCTGCGAAAAGAGTTTACGAAGTAAGCTAACAAAAAAATATAAATAATAAAATATAATAAATATTTTAAATTACCTTTGTTTATACTAGTATCTCCTTGATAACAAGTTCTATTTGAAAAAAGTGTTCTAGATTTCTATACAAATGTCTTATTAATATTTAAAAAATTAAAACTTTTCCAACAACAAATTTATTGTAGCAGTCTTTTAAACGTAGTCTCTAAAGTCACAGGTATCAAGCTATATTTTACGAACTATAGCTGTCCCGCGCAATTTCGTTTGCGTAAATTTTCCCCGTTCTTGCAACATTTCTTATTGCTGCTCCGCTCCTTATTTCTTCACTATTTAATGGATGTTATTATACATATAAACCTTCATCTTTAATCACTCTATCTATTAAAAAAAACCGCATCAAAATCCGTTGCGTAGTTTTAAAGATTTATGCATTATGGGATATAGGGACAGAGAAAGCGACTTTGTCTTATACTATGTAGTGATTACATTCCTAGTGATAAATGGCCCAAAAGTAATATTATAGTTATGATGCGTTGATAAAAATGATCTTTTTTTACAAAAATATCGCAAGTGACACGTTTACTGAACGTTAAAACGTTAACAATGTCCATTGTTCTAATTAACAATAGACCCCGAAACCGTATAATAACTTTAAATAAATTTTCTGTTGTGAGACGAAATCCATGTCTAACATTGTACATTACACACACGAGTGACATTAAGTAGGTAGGTATCTACTATTGTTTGCAAATAAGGCAGTAAAATCTTGAGGCAGTAAAATCTTATTCAAAATGATTTTAAATTAATTTATAACAATTGATTATTTAACACTATACTGGAATGCTACTGCATTTGCAAAAATATTCTGGAAAACAATGTTTCTCTACAAATTTATAAACTGCATCACCCTAAGGTTGACTGGTAGATAATGCCTGAGGCATTAAGTCCGCCTTTGTACAAATTTTGTGTGCAAGTTAAATAAATAAAAAAAAAAAATAAACATCAAAACAAACATTGAAACTACATGATTTGACCATACAAAAGAATGATGTCATTGTTTTGTATTTCATATACATTAGTAACGGGCGCATCGTTTAGACGTTTCTTAAAAAGATACTGATTTGACTTGACAGTCATCTATCCTATTACTGATGAATGTTTACTAAAATGTTTGTGCGCGGCAGACAAAAACGTTCGCGCCGCGCGCGGCATTATGGCTTAATGTTTGAACACACCATACGGTACCTGCGTGTTTATTTACCATTTGAAAATTTGTGACGACAATGTTGTCTCGAAATATCAGCACTATGTAAACTATTATTTATTAATGTTATCATATGATTATTTAGTAAAATGAAACTTCCGACATTCATTCCTTTTCAACCAGCTTAAACCCATGGTCTTAGAGAGATATTTCTTTTGTGATTTTGTGTTTAGGCAACTCGTGCTCTAAGGGAGTCACAACCGGTATAAATCCATGATGTCTTTGTACTCGAAGTAAACGTTGAACTATCATAGATTTGATTTAAGTACATAAGTGCGAATGAAACGCGTTTTGACATTTTTTAGAGTTTTTGGACTTGGAAACTAGCTTAGAATAGTGGATAGAGCAAACGTTTCTTCCCGTAGACAAGAATAAATAATTTCTAAATACGTAGCCATAGACTAAGAGAGCTTATTTTTTAGTAATACACACTGGCTGGTTCCGGACTTCAAAATAAAAATTATAAAAAAAGGCACGGTATTGGCTGAAATATTTTGGGTAAGAAAATAATTAAATGCTTAGTGGCACCATATTTATTGATAGAAAAATAATTATTTATTGATAAAATGTTAGAAATACACGAAGTTAAATAAAAATGTTATTCTGCCTTCAATTATTTTATTTTACAACTCCTTATACACGTCCCTGATGTTCCGGGCGGGCGGCAGTTATCAAAATCGTCAACGTTTTCAATCTGAAAAAAAAAAGATGCAAACATGTATCCTGCTGTAACGAATGTAATACTGGATTCAAGCTAATCAATCTAGCTCCAGGGCCGTTATGCCCAGTTACAGGAGTCCAAACTGTAACTGGGCATAAATGGCATGGTCTATCTGTGATACCTAAAGGTAGGTGCTGACCAACGTTATAAGGCGTAATTTAACATTCACACTATTACGTTCCACCATGTGCTGAAAATCCGTGTGAACATGCTCCATATTCGTCTGATGACGAGGTTATGTTCGGATCTTTGACTGAAACGCGTAACGCACAAAGGCTTCGCCAAATAACTGACAGCAGGCAACGAGCGGCTTGTTGCTCGCTGTGAATGCTCGTTGGCACGTACTGACGAATGCTCGCTTTGTAACATGTTACATTACTCCTCGTAATGTTGGTCAGTACCCATCTCAAGGGTGGTCCCACAGCGCGAGCATTCGCCTGTTATGTAACGTTACAGATCCGAGCATTACATCAGTGAAGGAGTACCGAGAATTATTGTGCAACCCGATCTGCCCATGACTACATTAATTTTAAGATTGACGCTTCGATTCTTCGTAACTCATACCCGAATAATGAAGTAATTTTTATAGGCATTTCTTGCCAATTACTTTACAAATACAATAAATGCATTTTTGAAAAATAGAAAAATTTGAAATCAAGACTCAGGAATCGAACCCGAGACTTCCGTAGCCAAACCGGGGCCAGAAGCGAACCACCTATCTGGACTATGCTACTAAATCTTTCTATCTCTTCATGCTCGCGAAATTGGGCCTTCGCAGCGCCATCTAGTCGGTAGTTAAAGAACTATCACGGCTTTTGTTATTGCTTCGTTACAGAGAGCATTTTAACAAATTATGACGTCGCAGGCCGAATAATGAAGCAATTTTTTGTATTTATTGTATTCATACCCGAATAGCAAATATTACCTCATCACCTCAGATTACGCATACATTTTATTTTAGGTATGAATCTTATTAGACTTACATCCAGGCTGGTCTCATGTTTATCACAGTACAGAGTTAGTTTATTTCCTAGGGCATTCTGTTCCGATAGCTTCTCATTAATTTGTCTCCATATATTGCTTGCCGATTTCAGAACATTCATATTGCCGAATATGTAGAACCCTGAAAAATAAACACGTCGAGTAGCTTTAGTTCGTATAATTAAATGCAATATAGAAAGAAAATTAGAGCACTGGGTGTTTATTTTGAAGGTTAAAATTGGTTCAGCTGTTTCGGAGATTAGTCCAGAACAAAAGCGGCGGTAGCCTAATGGCTAGGCATCGGTCTCGCAATCGTAAGGTCGCGGGTTCGAATCCTACCCATTATACTACCGACGTTAATCTACTCCCAACACAAGCGTTTGAGCTTAGCTGGAGGGGTTACCAAAATCCCACATTGCTAGTTATCTTTACCTATATATAAAATAAAAAAATAAATTATAAAAATAATAATAATAATAAAATAATAAAAAAATAAAAAACACGCCTGCACAAAAAAGATGGAAACAAGATCCCCTACATAATTATATAATTTAACGCGGTCGGAGGCATTAATGAAACTCGATGAACTTAGTAAAGTGCCTCCGACTGCATGAAATTATATAATTATGTAGGGGATCTTGTTTCCATCTTTTTTGTGCGGGCGGGTTTTTTTATTTTTATAATTTATTTTCTTATTTGATACTTTTTAGTGGTTTTAGGATGTAACCGATATACTCGTAATAACTAACTATTATCCCAGCTATTGTCAAGTATTAAAAATTGAAAAAAGAATTGTTGCTAACTGACTTTTATAGTATTACAGTCATAAACATCTTATACCTTTTTGAACTGCTTAAGATAAGCCCATTAATTTGATACCCATGTTGCAGTATTAAAAACAACTTTTTTTTTCACACCTCTTTATTTTCACATCTCACAGCCGCCATATTTGTTTTTTTCAAACGTCACATAACTATACTCTGTCCATTATATTATTAGTTTTTTGACAGCTCACGCCCATGAAGTTTCGTATTGTTTACCTTAAATTTTCAAACAAATAGTATTGTACTTCATGGACGGTTACCGCCCACTTAGTGATGTGCTACGCATAACGATCATTACGATTGTGCCACAGATTACAAATAATCGGTAGAAATAAATGCTATGAATAAATGTTATTTCTTCATAATATATTAATAAGGTGTAATTTAAACAGAAAGAAAACAACATTTTTATTTAAATTTCTTTTATTAACATGACTCGTCAGTATCTTCATTTGAACTTGATTGGTCCGATGAGGAGTCTTCAGTAATATTTATGATTAGCTCTTGTGTGCATAAATTATTAAATGCAATGTCCCGGTCCCAATCAGACATTATGACTTTCTTAGTTCTCTGCACCACACTCGCCCAGTTTTCGGTCGTCACGTGGGTGCAAGCGTTTTTTAGTAATTGTAACATTTTATTCGCTGTGAATGGGGGGCTTGTATTGCTTCTTGCAGCATGTCCTTTTACTTGTGCCCATATAAGTTCGATAGCGTTGTATTGGCAGTGATAGGGAGGAATCCTAAGGACGATATGGCCATATTCTGCTGCCATTTCATCGATCACATACCGTTTTGGTTTCTTCTTGTTTTTTAATATTTTTAATAATTCTATTTTTAACATGGATTCGTCTACATTTTCTCCTTTATCGCGTAGCCAATTAATAATTTCATGTTTTTTATTAGCTTGTGTTGGCATTTTGTCAATTTGGCGAGAGTGGTAGGGCGCGTTATCAATAAAAATTATTGATGGTTCTTCCAATGATAGAAGCATATTCTTGAACCACTCTTCATACACCTCCGCATTCATTTCCTCGTGGTAATCACCAGATTTCTTTGATTTAAATGTCAGCATTACATCTTTCACAAAACCTTTAGCTGTACCTGCGTGGCAAATGATGAGGCGTTCGCCTTTACCAATAGGTACTGCGGAGGTGGAAGCAGCAGTGTCGTCAGTCCAGGACCGAGATACGGTGTGGTTAGCGTTGAGCCATGTTTCATCCGTAAAGACAACATTTGTCCAATCTTGAATTTTTTTTGCCTCCTTTAAAAAGTCACATCGTGCCAAAACAATATCAGTGCGCATTACTAAAATATATATATTACGGGTCTTAATCGCGTGAATAATTTAAGGTAAAATACCTTTATTATTTTTTATGTTTATTGCCCGACGTTTCGACCGTATTGCAACGGCCGTGGTCACGGGAAGACTAGTTGAGCTCAGCCAAACTACCCTCGCTTGATTTTTATCATCAAAAAATCAAGCGAGGGTAGTTTCCGAAACCCGCGCTTCACGGAGGCGACGCTGAGCTCAACTAGTCTTCCCGTGACCACGGCCGTTGCAATACGGTCGAAACGTCGGGCAATAAACAAGGTATTTTACCTTAAATTATTCACGCGATTAAGACCCGTAATATATATATTTTAGTAATGTGTACAAATCGCGAAAGTTTATCAACATTTAATATCAGTGCGTTCCAGTAATATTTTTCTTTTATTTGACTTTTTAAATGAAAAGCCAATTATTTTCAAAACTTTGGCCAAAGACGATTTTTCTCCACGAAATAGACCGTTTCTTTTCAAAGAAACAATAAGATTTCTTAAAGTTGGAATTTCTTTTCTCAGATAGTAGTCATATACATGACGGCGAATGGCGTCAGCATCAAAATCGTCAACATTTGTAACAACACGAGGCCGGCGTTTACTTTTAGGTGTAGAAAGCTTGTTATTTTCTAAGCCGCTCTTGCCGTAGGCTTCGGTAGTAATTTTAGTTACACTTGAAAGACTGATACCCAACGCGGCCGCAACTCGGTTTCGCACTTGCGAAATTGGTATAAGCGGACCGCCATTTTGATTTTCTTGCTCAAAGTAATCATGAAGTTTAAGCACTAATTCTCTCGATTGTTTTTTCAACACACGTCCTTTCGGCATTCTCACGATCAATGAACTCTGCGAGAAATAAAACTACTCAACTCGAGGTATCACAAATATTAAAGAAAACTCAGCGAACGTAAATGCGTGTGACTAGGACGGGCGTTTTGTTGCGAGTGACAGACCACGTCAAAATGGCGACCGGGCGGACGTTGGTTAATGTTGCAAGTTGACTTATATAATTTTACGAATTTACTATGCAATTTTTACAGTTTCTAATATTTATTTTTATAATAATGAATAAAAACGCAAATACATGGATTTATAAGAAATCTAAGGGAATATTAAATCGAAACGCACGTTTATCGCAATCACTTATTTTGTTTACGTACCTAATTCGAATAATGATATTAGTACAGTCGGAATGGTATCACATTTGAGATACTTTTGTACATCACTAACTTTGTCAATCGTCGAGCTGTCAAAAGAGTATTAATATAATGGACAGACTATAAGAACACTTGGGCAATCAAGACGAATCTAACGACGCACTATGGGACCAAAGCGTGAGTTGCGTCTCAAAAATCTGTAACTTTTTTCCTATTACACCTACTAATACGAAATTTTGCATACAGAATCTCCAATATATGGGCTATGAAATGATACCATTAGCTTTATGTATTTCTTTTATTATTACATATATATAATCAAACAAATTTAAAAACCGCTACATTTTCATGCAAATTTACATTTTTGTTTTACTATTTGAATATTTCGGAAACATGAAGGTGATTAGTAAGTAAATAATTATAAGGTATTATTATTATATCACTAAACAACGTGATAGTTGAGAAAATTACAACATAGGAGACATGTCTCTCCAAAATTTCTAAACTTAAATATAATATTAGTATAAAATAAAACTATGCGTGTATTTAAATATTTAACAGGTTCTTAGCCTCATCAAAAAGATCTTTTGCAATAGTGTATGCTGGTTTTCTTATGCTTGATATATAAGGATCTGAGGTAAACAAAAGGCCATGAAATACGTCTTCGTTGGTTGCTGATCTAGAACACTTTCTGGCATGATTCAGTCGGATTTTCTTGTAATCCTTGTTTCGCGATTCTTGAGCATCCTTCGATAAATGTCCAATAGGTAGAACAGCATAATGTCTTAGTATACTTTCTCCATGTATTAAGATTTTATGTACAGAAGAGGGCATATAAAACCATGGATATTTGGTGAGATACAATTGGGCAGTAGTGCGCGTATATTCTCCAAATTTTTCTGGATTGACAGATAAACCTGATGCCAACGTCTGAAGGATGATGTACAATCTTTTGATCAAATCTTCATCCACTCCTGTGATTTCCGAAGTGCAGTGGTAGTTTTCAAAAAATCGACGAGCTGTATTTCCGTCATTACTATTTCCAGTTCCTTGACGTGGTTTATCAATATGTAATCCCATTTGGCTTCGAAATTGATGTTGGACGATTTTTTTCTTATCTTCTTTAGATTGCTTATCATCTGGAGTTCTAGCGGACCATTTTTTAAAGGACAGATTGTATGAGATATGTAAAATCATCTCCATGGCCCTTATCCATGCGTGTAACGTAGACAAACCATATTCGTAAGCTGTCTCATTTTCAGGTTTCGATACTATTTTGTCTAAATTATTCATTTCACTTGGTTTAGCACCACATATTGTACACACAGCACTAGAACTTGTGTCTGTAAGCACTTGAGCCACCTTTCCATCAACCATAGTTAAGAATAGCTCATGATTGATTTCGATAATCTGCTGGTTCTTATGTATAAGTGAGTTATGAAGACCATTAATCTGTGATCTTATATCATTCACTACGGACCGAGTTTTTTCAGGGGTTTCTTTCGAAAATTCCATTAATATAGGACGGCAATACCGGACAGAAGAACAGGCAGGATTATACCAAACTACCTCATTTGTATCTTCATCTGTCAGCTTCAAAGGAACCAACGAACTCATAAATAAGTTAGCGTCTGCAATTAAGTCACTTTCATCCTGTAGTACTTGTTTGTATTCACTTTGCCCTGATGAACCATCACATCCCCATTTGCTAAACAACTTAAGACGTCTTTGTGAAGGTCTATAAACACCTCCTTTCATCAAAATACGGCCAATAGTATGATCCAGCAAATCTTGTAGCTTTACTTTAGCACTTGTGTCTGTTACTTCAATACTCGAAGAAGGCGGATAGCACATACTCTTTGCGTTATTTAAAATTTTATATGACGGTAACATGTCGGAGTTCTTTTCTATAAGTTTGAGTCTTATGAATGCGTACTGCGATTTTGAGAGATCCAAATCTGCGTAGAGGGCCAAAGCTTCGTCTGCAGAAAAACTGCTTGCATTGATGGTTTCATGAAACAATTTCTTCTTTATCACCTTTTTCTCGTCTCTATTACAGCTTCGCATCATGGCAATTACCGAAGCTTCTTCCGGCTCACCTTCAGATCTCAATCCTTGCACATATGCGTTATGAATATACTCTAGACCATATTCTTGAACCAACTCCATGTTCTTGCGTTTCCTTGATTTCTCTGATAGGTCATTGTATGATTTGGATGGACGCCCGCGTTCTCCAGATGTTGAAGGTTCAATGTTCAAATCTTCGTCAAGTTGCACCTTAAAATCCCCGTCCAGCCATGCTGAATTATTAGTTACAAAACGATCTTTAGAGCTCCTTGCTGTGGTCCAGCGATCTCGAAACTTCGACAACAGCTGTCTTTGTATACTTGCCAAGACTTTTCGACTATTCGAAGATGATAGATTATGATGTTCTTCTAAGTAATGTTGAATGTCTTTTTGTTCAGTGCCATTATCAATGAAAAAAAGGCAAAACTCTCTACGTGACACGACGAATTCACTCATTTTGCGTGACAATTTAGGAACTAAACGTTCTTAGAATCCAATAGTAGACTGTAATGATGCAGTCAAAACTTACTATTTTATACTTATTTGTATAGCAAATATCATGAATAGTTGTTATCTTGTGGTTTCCAATAAACCACTTTCACACAAAAATCAGTTTGTGATAATGAAACCACATTTTATCTACTACAGTAATGAATTACCTATTCTATTATGTTCCCGTGAGAACAATATAATGTTATCAACGCCAAACTAATACAAATAAAAGTTTTAGACATATCAAAGCTAACTGATAGGCAAATTAATATTTTTCCTTTTTTAGATGTTAGACACTAATTGAGTGATTATTTTTATTATTTCTACTCATTTTGTTCCTAAAAAGTTTGTTATGTTATGTTATATATGTTTGTTACTCCATCACACTAGAACGGCTGGTATCTGAATGAAATTAGGCACAGATATAGTCTACAATAGCACATAGGCTACTTTTTATTCCGAAAAATGTACGGTTCCCAAATGACGATAAATGTCGTTCACGCGAGCGAAGCCGCGGGTGACAGCTAGTTTTTCATAAAAATGTGCATAGTGATGTAAAAATTATAAAATGTAATGCATCTCATCAAGAAATCAACCTAAGATGAAATTCGAAAAAAATTCATTCGTCTCCTTTTGTTCATGAATACGTCCCATGGGTGGTTTTGGGTAGAATTTTTCTCACGGAATCATTTAATAATTAATATATGTTTGTAGTTCTGATTTATTTTGAAGTTGTATGTGTGTAATGATTATATATTTTGTTTTGTAATTTTGTGTATACTAACATTAGAGTTATAAGAATTTTCATGTACCTACTAACAAAATGGACACAATGGTCTGAAATAAAAATATATTATATTATTATTATTATTAACTGTCAAAGCTCTGTTCAAAGTTTTAATGACTGGAAAATTACAGTGTTGCGGAAAAAATTACGTGTATTTTTCTGGTTAATGGTTTTTCACCCAATTATTTCATAAATCAATACCTTATTAAATTACCTTTCCAACCATATAGCACACTTATATGATTTATTCCAAAAATATAGAAATATAGTCATGTAAACATCTTGTATTTTACTCTTAAATGGCATCGTTTAAAACTTAAACTTCAAGGTCAAGTACTAGTACCAAAAAGTTAATTCTAGTCCATTTTACAAGCGCTAAATGGTGTATCAGTTATTCAGTTACACATTCTAATTAGTGGAATTATGCAGTTATGAGTAGTGGAAAAATGATTTTTGAGACGCAAATCATGCTTTGAGCCCATAGTGCGACGTCTTGATTGTGTAAATCCGTTCAGTGGATTGTGAGATATCAGGTAATAAAGAATATTACATACATACAAGATACGCGCGAAAAACATAATCCTTCTTTACCGTCGGGTAAAAAATCCCAAGCATAGCCAAGTTATTTACGGCTCATATTTTTAAGATTTTTACCTGACTGTAAAGAAGGGTTATGTTTTTCGCGCGTATCTTGTATGTATGTCTGTATGTATGTATGTGATATTTTTTTATTTTAAGGATAAAATTCGCAATGAGGTCATCCGACAAAGAACTAAAGTTAACCTCGCAGGTTAAGCACGCTAAAGTGGCAATGGGAAGGCCACATATGCCGAAGGAGTACCTATTGTGGAGACTTGCTAAATATAAGGTAGGAAGGCCCTCAGCCAGGTGGACCGATGACCAAAAGAAGGTCGCTGGGATCCTCTTCCTGGAAGGAGAGGCCTATGTTCTAGTGATGTATTCGAATTGAAAGAGTTACTCGAATCTCTACACTGAGCCACCTCATTCGTCCTGAACTCCTCATTCTCAGGAATCGTGAGGCGAACGAGGGAGTGAGTAATAGAGATTTGTTCGTTTATGAGGAGCTGAGGCGTTGAGGCTTACGAGTCTAGTAAATGAGTAGGTGTGCTATAGTTGAGGATGATGATAAACGAAGTCCTCTTGGAATTTTGATCAAAATTGTGTAATTGTAAATTATACCTAGTATTGGAATTTTGACATAATTTTGTGAACAAGAAATTTTATTCTCATTTTGTCAATATTTAGCCGACTGTGTATAAAGGAGGGTTATGTTTTAGAGTGTATTCGTGTGTCTATATTTTTTTTTATTATTATTATTATTTTTTATTTTTTTAAAGATAACTAGCAATGTGGGGTTGAGTCCCACATTACTAGCAATATTGTTAATCCCTCCAGCTAAGCTCAAAGGCTTGTGTTAGGAGTGGGTTCACATCGGTAGTATAATGGGTAGGATTCGAACCCGCGACCTCACTATTGCGAGGCCGATGCCTTAGCCATTAGTCTACCGCCGCTTCGTATATATTATGTGTATGTATCAGGGGGCACGGCAGAATTATATATATTATTATTTATTATATATTATTACAGCATAATATCTTGCTCTAGGTATTTTCATTTTGTCAATATTTAGCCGACTGCGCAAGAAAGAGGATAATGTTTTCGGAGTGTAAGTTTGTATGTCTATATATGTATGTGTATGTATCAGTTGGCACGGTAGTGCCCCCCGCCAAGTATATATTTTTTTAGCACGCTCTAGAGCCAAAATGGCTTAATGGTTTTAGGTTAGGCGGCAGTTCCAAGTGTGAAGCTCATGAGAAGAAGCTGCCAAGAAACTTTATTGTTCGAACTATTGTGTTTGGTAAAAGTAATCGTTTATAACTAAAAGATAATATATTAAGGAATAAATGCATGTGCTAATAGTAAACCACCTGGTTTACTATTTAGCTTGGGTATTTTTCTCTTAGACTAAGCTGACCCTCAATGTTTAGGTACTACATATATTTGATACCAACCTTTTTTAGCTCTTGACAAAGCCACACATATTCTATTCGGAGCAGTCAAGAAACCAATCTTGTTGTCTCTGTTACTCCTTACCAAAGACAATATGACTATACTGTTCTCTTCCCCTTGGTAATTGTCTACTGCTGTTATTTTCACATCACAAAGTAAGGTGTACTTTCTGCTTAACTGAAATTTATAAGAAATATAAGTACCTACTAACTGAAAATTGTTTCAAGTATATATCTCTCTATTAATGTTATAAAGCGGAAGAGTTTGTTTGTTTGCTTGGATGTGGTAATATAAGGAAATACAGGTTGAAATTATAAAAAAATCGTCAATGTCATTTCAACTTCGTCTGCGTAAATTTTGCCCGTTTTTGCAACATTTTTCATTGCTGCTCCGCTCCTATTGGTCGTAGCGTGATGTTATATAGCCTATAGCCTTCCTTGATAAATGGGCTATCCAACATTTAAGTTTTTTTTCAATTTGGACCAGTAGTTCCTGAGATTATCGCGTTTAAACAAACTCTTCAGCTTTATAATATTAGAAGATATCGTTGATGTATAGTAATCAAACAATTTTCGCAATATTCTAATGTTTAAACATTCATACAACCTTACAAACGTTCACGTCTATATACATATAAAAATGAATCCCTATATCTCTTGGTCGACATAACTAGAGAAGGACTTTACCGACTTCATTAATTCTTTTTTTTTTTACGTAAAATAAAATTGACAAAATAACGAAAAAAACAATACTGCCTCTGTAGCGCGGTGAGAGCACATCCGACTGCTACGCAAGAGGTCGTGGGTTCGATTCCTACACACCATTTTGTGTGATCCACAAATTGTTGTTTCGAGTCTGAGTGTACTTTGTGTCCATGACTTGTATGTTTGTAAAGTCCCCCGCGACACAGGGCTTGTACCATACTGCGGAAGACGTCTTTAAAAAAAAAATAACGGGGCGGTACAAAGTCCGCCGACACAGCTAGTTTATAATATTAGTAGGTTTATGTTATATTTACATCTTTGATAAGTGAAACTTGTCCAGTATACGTAGAAAGTATAGTGATCTCATCAGCGCGGTACATCGAGTGTCGCAAGTAGTTCGCTAAAGCGACGCACCATTTTGCTTCTGCTGTGTTCCTGTGACTCCAACTATCTTCCATTCCCTGGAAATTTGTGTATAATTGTAGTTGTATTGATGGGGAATAATGTCTTGCATGGTGGCAAATAATGTTTTGCATGGTGGCAAATGATGTCTTGCATGGTGGCAAATAATGTCTTGCATGGTGGCAAATAATGTCTTGCATGGTGGCAAATAAAGTCTTGCATGGTGGCAAATAATGTCTTGCATGGTGGCAAATAATGTTTTGCATGGTGGCAAATAATGTTTTGCATGGTGGCAATTAATGTTTTGCATGTTGGCAAATAATGTCTTGCATGGTGGCAAATAATGTCTTACATGGTGGCAAATAATGTCTTGCATGGTGGCAAATAATGTTTTGCATGGTGGCAAATGATGTCTTGCATGGTGGCAAATAATGTCTTGCATGGTGGCAAGTCTTGCCTAATGGCAAACAGTGCTTTGACTAGTGATAAACAGTTATATTTAGATATTGTTGTGTTAAAATTGAGACCTAACAGTGACAGTAGAAAACAATGCTTTGTGTGGTAGCAAATAAGCCTTGTATGGTAACAAATTATGCCTAGTCTTATGACTTGTCAGTTGTATGTTCTTATGGCAATGTCAGCTTTTCATTTTTCTGAATAAACTTTCACATCAAATGTTAAAATTCATGCTCTTCCTTTTATTTTTGTACATTGTATGTTATTTAGCAAAAAATAATCCTTATGATGAAGTTTTTCGATCGGTATGATAAAGCTACAGGTGATTATTTTCTCGTGTAACGGGTTCGATTCCCGGTTCAACCATGTAATTACTTAAATATCTTTGAATGCAGTTTAAATTGTTTTTTAAATTCAAATAATGTTTTCTTTCAGTAAAATGTTCCATCTACAATATTTAAGGTACTTTCCCTCCATGTCGCATATCCGTGGGCAGCCCTGTATATATGCTGAATCTCGGCAACGGCCCCAACAATTTTCATGAATATTCAGGGTTTCGAGGACGATAAATCGATTTAACAAAGTTTCATTTTTAGAAAACGTCGTTTAATTGTACACAAACAATTCTGTAATTAACTACATGTTGAAATTCAATTCCAAGGCAACCACTAGGCATAATTTTTCATTATATTTAACTTTGATTACGTTCGCATACAAAGTCGAACTATTCGTATCTTCACAACATATGTAGTATAAATCAAAATCGCTTTCTCTGTCCCTATATCCCTATGTATGCTTAAATCTTTAAAACTACGCAACGGATTTTGATGCCGTTTTTTTAATAGATGCAGTGGTGGTGTATCCGACTGCTACGCAAGAGGTCGTGGGTTCGATCCCCACCCAGGATAAAACTTTGTGTGATGAGCACGATGATTTATTCTGTGTCTGGGTGTTATTTATCTATAATATGTATGTATTTAGAAATATATAAGTATGTTTATCAGTTGTCTGGTTTCCATAGTACAAGCTCTGCTTAGTTTGGGATGAGATAACGTTGTGTGAGTTGTCCCAAGATATTATATACTATATGTATAAATCATCCATATATTTTATACCCGTGCGAAGCCAAAGCGGGCCGCTAGTAATTAATAAACAATGAAGCGTTAAGCAAAGGATTTAAGTGTTCAACAAACATTCAGTTCCTCGATATCTGCATTATAAATCATGATTTTAATAACAGCATTTAATAAATAATTATGTAGAATCTTTCTTTTATAATAATAATAATAATAATTACAGATGTAAATTTAATTGGGTGGAAAATATGTAACTTAATTTAATATGGTTTAAGATGCTGCATGTTATATTGTAGGTTATAGGAATAATTCTACATTTTGTGTGTTTTTGCATGTCACTATTAATGACTAGATGCTCTGGATCGGAATGTACTTATAATAATATAACACCTATAAATTGTACCACATCTAAAATAAATAAATGATTTATAATTATGATTTATGATGTCAAGGTATCTTTGTGAATAAATCGTAAGAATAATACTAACCTCTGAATCCTCAAATGCATCATGCGTATAGAAAAACAAATTATACTTCATTCCCCTCACATTAGGATAGTCATATACACTCGCGTGACTATCCAACTTGTCGTATATACCCGGTACTATTAGTGGTATGAAGTTAGGTCTCATTCTTCTTTGTGTAGTAAGTGTTCGTGCGTGAATGCCGTTGCGTATCATGCGTTCAAATAGTGATATTTCTAAGTTGTAGTCTTTCGCTAGAGTGTAATGAGCTGCCGTTGGACGGAGTTGTTTGTGGTCACCTGAAAAAAGATGACGTATCCTCTATGGTATCTATAGGTATTGGCACGGATCGTGAGCACAGATGGTGGTATGTTAATAAGCTTGACAATCATAATAAATTATATAGTATGGTTTGCCTTCATCCTCGAGCCTCAGAACCTCTGTACCATATATTTTTTAAATAGTTATCTTTAGAAAAAAAATGTGTGGCACTAGGGGACTGCCGCGGTAAAGCTATTGCATAGCATTTTTTATTAACTTACGCAATTATAATTATTTATTTATTTTATTATATGCAGTATTTTTTCGTTTACGTTTATTGTCGTACCATATACATATACGTTAAGCGAACGCTCAGCCGAGCTACATGGTAGGCGGAGTGAGGGGTGTTAGGTTTTATTTTCGTTACGGAATTTCTTGATTCGGTCGCCGCAAAGCCCGCGATAAAAGCTATGCAATAGCTTAACAATGTGGGATTTTTGGTTTCATATTACTAGCAATCCTGTTAACCCCTCCAGCTAAGCTCAATGGCTTGTGTTGAAGTGGGTTCACGTTGGTAGTATAATGGGTAGGATTAGAAACCGCGACCTCACGATTGCGAGACCGATGCCTTAGCCATTAGGCTACCGCCGCTTAAATTGATTCAATATCTTCAGAGAATACCGCGTTAAAATAACGATACTCATTAGCATTATAAAATTATGTAGTATAGATAGATTGTTACAGATAGTTGTCAAATAAAGGAAGAAAATTGACTAACGTAGCAATCGAGTTACGCCGCACTGCTCCTAAATAAAAACAGACAAATAACATTTTTACTCATTACACGACCTGGTATTTATAGTCAAAATCGAAGTATCTTATTCTTAGGTTACAGAATGCAACGCTTATGAACGTCAGACAAAATTTGAAAAAGATTGATTCTACATTTAATACAAGTTCGCAAGAGTAAAGTTGTGAGAAAAGAAATAGGCAATAAAAACTCCTGGCAAGACCCAGGAATCGAACCCGAGACTTCTGTAGCCAAACCGGGGCCAGAAGCTAACCACCTATCTGGACTATGGTACTAGACCTCAAATTTTTCTATCCCTCGATGCTCGCGAGTTGGGCCCTCGCATGCGCCATCTATTCGGATATATCTACAGAGGATAGGTTTAGGATGGCGAAGGTAAACAAAGTTGGTGCGGTCAAGGTTATGGATGGTTGGCAAAACAAAATAACTCACCAATGAGTATGAGATGCTGGCTGAGCTAAATCAAGATGGCGACGGTAAGCAACGTTAGTGCGGTCAAGGTTATGGATGGTTAGCAGAACAAAATAACTCACCAATGAGTATGAGATGCTGGCAGTGCTGAGTCAACGATGAAACTATATGCGCCTCTAACACTTCAGCTGCTTCTTCGACAATCACTAAAATGTGAATATATTAAATGAAAAGTCAAATATGAAGTATTGTAAAGAATCCAGACATTTTTTCCGCTAATACCTGCCTGTTTAAAATATCTAATGTACCTATAATTAAATTGTACAAAAGTTCGGTCTTACTAATGAAACACGTACCTATTTAAAATTTCACACTAGAGATCAAAAGAGAGTCTGTCTGTTTGTTCGGAGTTGGCGCAAAAAGTACTGAACAGACTCTATTCAAATTTTCTAATATATATATAATATACATAGTGATATAATTATCTACACAATATCTGTACCACGAAGACCTCACAGGGTCTATCTGGGTAACAGGAGGTGTGACTGCTGCTGCAATATAATATATGTCGAAGCGTCAGGGTGGCCTTGTGACCTATTAGCGGCTCAATATTCGAATTAACATTATGGTAAATGGTAATCGACTATATGAACGCGGATACCTCGAGTAAGGTAAAGTCCGCCAAATGTTCTAATCATTTCGATTACACATTCGTGTAATCGAAATGATCACAATGCCACTGCATCACTGACCCTATAGTTTGGTTATAACCAAACTAACACTTTGCACACACGACTAATAAAATAGTGACAAGTCTATCGGTTGACCCACTACCGGCTTTTCAAATGTGAACGTCTAACTAAAGACATGCCCTCTTGCGGCGGCCATGTTTAAATGAGTCAATAGACTTGCTTTTTAATCAAAACGATACAAGGTCAACGGAAATCTACTAAGGTTTTAATAATTCTCCGACACATATAATACGTACCTATAGGAGACAATAGTTTCCTCATAAGATCATGTCTCCTAGCCGCCGTAGTGGTAGTGACTCCCACCACTCTAACACTCCTCATCACGTCACCATCTATTGATGTAGCTACCTCGTTTAGCTCTTGGTTAGCTGTATTGTGTTGTTCCTGTAAAGTAAAGTCCGGATGATTTATTTTATATAAAGTACAACAAAATTATATTATTTTAGTCAAAGGAGAATAAAAAGTGTAAAGTTAAATATTGAGGGCGATGTCATAACATCGCCCTCAATATTTAACTTTACACGTCAATTTGTAGAGGTAAAAAATTTACTTCAATTTACTACAATTTTGTTCGTAGTTTTTCATTTCAAGAAAGGTGTAGGTTACACAAGGCTATGAACCAAATCAGTTGGAGGCAGGCCACTGATGAGAGTCACGATCCTCAACAATGGGGGAACGATCGTGTAACAGAAAGGTGTGGTCAAATTTCAGCAGCGTGTTGTATCTATCATGATGCTATATCTGAACTAGCTGACCCGCGCATCTTATATAGGAAACAACAACAGTTTTTAGACTATCCATAAAAACAGTATTTATAAAGAAATATATTATTATTATCGTCGATTAAAAAAGTAAAGTTAATCTACATACCAATAAAGCATTCATCTTGACCATTAGTTTGTTTTTCAAAGCACCAACTGCATTGTAATATAAACGCCACCTTTGGTCTGGATTCAAACTGTATAAATCATTTACTTGTCCTAAATTATCTTCAGATTCCTTGCAATTTTGTAGTTGTTTATATTTCTGAAATAGTGGAAATATAAAATCACAATAAACATAAAAAAATATTATATGAAGAATGACGAAGTATACCATGGATACTAACGAGCACTGTTCAGTGCTTTTACTGGGGAGAAATTCGTTCCGTTATGATTGACAGTATACTGCCGCAATAGCCTTGGGAAATATGTGACGTTATAAGTCGTCGCCATTTTTGTACGGCAAGCACTGGTGTTTTCGAGGTAAGGCACTCTCATTACTTTCAATATTTCTAATCAATAGCGACCAGAAATGAAAATTAATTCCATTGATTCCAACAATATTCAATTAATTAAATTGATAATTACCTTAAAAAATCAATTTGTAAATAACATTAACATATAAAATTTACATACGAACATACCCGATATACTTATTTGAGTTTCAGAAAAGGATAAAGACAGACAGAGAGAAAAGTATGAAGGCATTCTAATTCAAGACAAAGAAGACAATGATTTGTTTTCGAGGCAAATAAGCATTCATTACAAAATAGATGGAGTATAGAAGAGGGGCAAACCAATAATGATGAAGGAAATCAAAACCTCCATAAAAGACCCCAAACAGGAAAGTTGGTGTGGCACAGTGATGTATTGCCAAGAGAAGTGAAACAGTGATGATAAGCAGTAGACACTTACTTTAAAACAATTCAGTCTTCTCCTTACTCTTTTGATCTGCTTCTCAAATTTCTCTGTCATCTTCTCTAATTCCACCCCATCATCTGTAACATCCTTAACGTATTTTAGACTATTATACATTGAGTCTATTTCTTGCAAACCCCATTTTTCAGAAAAACATGTTTCTATTTCTTCACTGATTGTGAAGTCATCTAATTTCTCCCAATCTTCGATTTCTGGTTCTTTCATTTCTAATTCTTCATTCTCTTCTAATAAATGACTAAAAAGCCAATTCACTACACTATCCTCTTTACAACTTTTCAAATCGTAATTCTTCTCATCAATTTTTATAAAAGGCTTCAAACTTTTGTACGACACTATCTCTTTCTCACATTTCTCAATCTCACTCTGTACTTCTGTCATCTCTTTAAAAATATTCTCTAATTCTGTTCTCTTCTTAGCGTAGAGATAAGAATATTTAGACTTTACTTTAGTTCTTAGTTTATTTAAAGTATAATTTTCTAAATCTGGACTTTTACTTTGGCTACCTAGTCTTACTATATTATCAGTTACATTTAAAATTCCTTCTAGAAATTGGTCAAGGGCGTGATTCGTGTAGCAAATTACGAGCATAGGAGTACCTTCTAGAGAGAGATTTCTTAATAAAGTGGATGCGATTTTGACCCCGATGTATGTTTTTCCTGTACCAGGAGGGCCTTGAATAACGGCGAATTCTCTGGTTAGAGCAAATTTGTAGGCTTCCATTTGGGAACTGTCTAGGCCAAAGGAATTATCAGGCCATTGGTCAGTATCTAGTACTGGGAATGGTATTTCTTCGTCTTTGGAAGGTAAAGTGTATATAGTTTCTTCTGATAAGTATGAAGGTGGTCGCGTTTCTTTCTGTAATTATTTGGAAACATCTAATTACTTAATAATGAAACTTAAAATATTGAAACTACTTTTTTAAAAGACATACTTCTGTACTAGGGTGCAGGCCCTATACCGCTGGAACTTTACAAACATACAACTAATGGAAACAAATTTGCGGATCACATAAAGTGGTGTCCCGTGTGGAAATCGAACTCACAACTTAAGCAGCGGTCTCCACTGTTAATAATTCGGTAGATAATAAAATATTTAATGACACTTGTGAATCAGATAAAAGATTCTCTCAAAAATGTATTTAAAAACAATTTAACGCATCCATGATCTATTAAGCATCAAAATAAAAAATGATTTCATCAAACAAAATTATGACGTAATATATTAAAAAAAATAATACTCCATAAGGTATAATAAAAGCCTGATTTCACTTACAAGAAAGAAAATATTAAACGATTCTGATTATACATAGACCATAATTAAAAAAAAACATGTACCTGTACATCAACAATATATCTCTTCATAGGTAAATCATCAAGCCTAGACTCTTGCAGCACCTTCAGAACTCTATGGTAGGGCTCAAAGAATACTTCGCTTTCAACCATAAGGTACGATTCTGAGAATATACTCTTTGATGTTGGATTTTGAAATGATACTGCTACCTGTAACATAAAAATTAGGAAACATTTTGGGTAATGGTGGCTACAAAAGCACTGCGAGAAATTTACACAGGATCAAGGAGAAGTCAAAATCTTTGACGTTGCCTTTTTGGGCGAGCTGGGAGGGCTTAGCGTACTTATCAAAAGTGGGGCGAAATAAAGCTCTGCAAATGATATAAATTATTTTTAGCGTATCATCATAATTATAAAAAATACATACTGGCTTGTCTCGTGTAAAAAAAAAATGTGTGGCACTCGGGGACTGCCGCGGTAATCAACCTAAGCAATTATAATTATTTATTTATTTATGCAGTTGGAGCAGCTCGTCTCGATCCGTGCGAGCTTCGTACAGTAGGACTACATACATATACGTTAAGCGAACACTCGGCCGAGGTACATGGTAGGCGGAGTGGAGGGTGTTAGTTTTTATTTTCGTTACGGAATTTCGTGATTCGGTTGCCGCGCTCAAAGCCCGCGATAAAAGCTATGCAATAGCTTAAATATATTTAAAAATAAATGAAGTACTTACATATCCATCGCTCAGCAAGTTGAAATTAGAATCGAGTACAGTAGCACAAAGAATCGTCTTGAAATTATCACTGGTAAAGAGCAGTAAAGATCCAAACATGAGTTGCTTGTTGTATGTATACTTTTTGGTGTTCAGAACTCCATGGTTGATTCTCTCTTGATATGCAATGTCAACTAGATGTCCGACCTTACTGTTGCTTACATAGTTGCGAAGGATACGAACTTTTGGGTACACTCTGAAATGGAGTAAATATTTCGATGAGTGTTTTCTCAATGACTTTTTTTCTGTTTTCGATGACTGATATACAACATTGCTTCTTTTATTAAAAGGTATTTTTTTTAGGTAATGATATTCTATTCAGTCACTACTCCACATGCGTGCATAATTTACATATAATCAATAGTTTACACAGAGCATGTAAATTACTTGGCTTTGTAGGGAATTATTGATGCCTTGGATTACATTATTGCAATCTTTATGGGGTCAACTTTAACCTGCATCGGCTCATCTGAATATGGTTAAAAAAAGACTGATTGCAGATATACTTAGAGAAAAAAAGGGTTTGCTTGTGAGTGTAGGTGAATGAAATGTACAATTGGTTAAAATTAGTTCAGTCGCTTTTACAGTTAAATCAAACCTGTCTGCTAAGTGGAACTCACCTAATATTTTCATGCCTTCTCTTACTTGGATTCTCCAAATATTTACCTGAAAAATAATATTATATAAATAAATTATATTATTATTATAGAAAAAAAGTTAAATTGAGAAAAAAATTGTTATGAAAATGTTTATCCATTAGTAATCGATGGATGGTACAATTTATTGCTATGAATTTCATAATAAAGGGGCCTTAGACAAGTTCTTTTATTTTTGCAAATGACAATAAGTTAAGAGATGTATTTATAACTTTCTCCTAGATTAAGTACAATATAAGATTTGTGATGCAATGTAAGATTTGTGTGTGATGGTTTAAGATTAGCATCTACACTTCGAAACTGGTCTCAAACCTAATATTTTTTGTTTTTTTTATTGCCTGTGGTTGGCAGACGAGCCAGCGGCCCACCTGATGGTAAGCGGTAACCGCCGCTCATGGACTACAGGAATGTCAGCCGCTGCCTACTGTGAAGTGAAAACTCTCTTTAAACCTCGTTTGAAGAAAGACATGTCATAGCGCTCGGGATACACCACAGCAGGTAGTTTGTTCAAGTCCTCCCCTGAATATTAACCAATAGTTGTAAATTAATATAAGTAAAGTATGTAATAATTTGCGAGGAGTAAAATAAATATAAAAAAAAAAATCAGAGACCATTGTCTTTGAATACATTCTGAGCTTGCCCATGCCTAAGCTCCCCATCTTTATGAGTGACAATTATAATGCATAAAATTAAAATTCTATTTATTACACTAACATATTCCTTCACGAAGTGGCCCAAAGCAATCTTCCCTCAACAATTTAAACTGTATGTCTAAATAATGTTCTACACACGGGTAAGCGCCATTGACAATATTTGGTAGTATTGGAACCTTATTGCTAGACAGAAGGTCATCATGTGCAGGGAATATGTTTAAGTTCTTGAAGTAATTCTTATCTTGATTCTGAGATTGCTCTGCAGGTTGATTTGTTGTAATCTAGAAAGTGACATGAATAACGTAAATAAGTAAGGTGTATAATATATGTACCTATGTAACTTTAATTACGTTGGCATACATTAAGTTGAACTATTTGTATTTGTTTTAAATATGTTTTTTAAAAATTGTTTTCTGTTGTTGAAATTCAGATTATATATACTAGGTTATTTTTGGCTTAGTACAAAGCAATAACTTTGTATGTAATATATATAGAACTGCTTGTTTAAAGGTATTAATATAGATACAATGAAGCTTTAAGCAAAGGATTAATAAATATTCAAGCAAATATTCAATGATGAACTTTCAATTTGAAATATATTAGTAAAAGTGTGATTTGTTCTTTTGAGACAGAAGGAGTGATTTGATTTGTGCCTGTGAGCATGTCTGTGGTATCATATGGCTCAAACGGATAGACAGATGCAAATGGGATTATTTTTTTAAGAAAGCAACTTTAATCAGGATGGTTCTTAGTTGGCTTGATAAAAATCTGTTCAGCCATTTTGAAAACTTACAACTTTTTGTCGTATGTGTTTGTTATATTTATTGTCAGTGTTTTTTTTGCATTTATCAACATAAAATCAGTAGGCATTGTAATTTTTCCCAATTCCTTATTGCAGGCACAGTGACAAATGTGAGATGGTCTGTGCTGAGTCCAGAACTTAATATATTTATGTTAAAAGGTTAATTATTAATTAAAACAGAAAACCAACCTGATCTGTTACTAAAGACATTGCCTGCAGCTTCAAAGTTTCAATTTTCATAAATAATTCTTCATTAAACCTCTCAGTATGTTCCTCACGAACACCAATAGCACTCACTTCTATTATTTCTAACAAATCTAATATTTCTTGCATAAACTTTTCATCAGCACCCTCAAAACATATTATTCCTTCACACAAGTCAATGACATTATTATAAAATGATTCAGCGTCATCCCACAAATGAGAATTTAACCTTTTTTCAACAATCCTGACATGAGGCAAGTCATGCAAATAATTTTTTAAATTCACCAAAAAGTTCGAATTTCGAAATCTTGTTCTCAACATTTTCACAATTTTTGAATTTTCACCTGGCTCTAAACTCTTGTATATCATAGTCAGTATTCTCACTATTAAAACTATAAAATCACCTTTAAGTTCATTTTCGTCAAGCAGATTCCAGAAGCCGGGTCTATGAGACACTTCTAAATTTAAAATTGGAGACTTCAACAACGAAATGTCGAGGAGTCTTTTAAATCCTATTGCCTTTTTCTCGGCGTATTGTGGTTTTTCTGGCTTTTTGGGTTCCGGTTGTTCTTCATCAGCGAAGTCTGAATTAGACGAGGTATTTGGTTTTGCTTCTTCTATCAGGGTACCATCGAACCAGTCTATTCGAAGAGAAGCTTTGTTAGTTTCACCCATGATTGATAACTTAACAAAGAGGGTTTCTATTTATTCTAGCTTTATATTAAATTATATGCGAGCAGATTGAAAGTACAACGAACAAAAATATTTTTTGTTTTGACATATACAGCTGACGCTGACATTTGTCATCAGGTAACTGTCAAAGTCAACGTTTCACGTGTCAACTAGTACGTTTTGTTTTTGCACAAGATAAAATGAAATGTTTATTTTATTACAAAATGACATGATTTTTTACGTAATGTTTATCTTAAGTCCGTATTTAATCGCGCCTATGTCTACATTTCTACTCACAAATATAGCACCACTTTATGATAATCATAATGCCATCTAGCGGCGCGAAGAAAGAATTGTGAGAATGGCGGCAAATTGAACTGTCTTTAATCATTTTCACAACTTCGCATAAAACGTGCAAAAAAATTAAAATACGTGTAAAATACATAACACCGGATCTTTGTGCAGTTAAAGTCTACAATAAATACTTGACATTGGTGGAAATCTCAAAATAAATTATATATGTATATATTTAAATATGTTTGTCCGTTATTTTTCTTCTACTTTACGTAGAAGAGAAATAAGGGACGAAGAAACACTATAAGAAGGTGAACTTACGTTACGTTATCGTTATGAAACATTTATCATAAAAACAATATTTGTAGGGTATCTCTCCTATATGTAGGGATGTGATCGTGTGAAGTATTATTACATACCTAGGTATTTTAAAAACATTTAGGGGTTGTAAAGAGTATTTTTCAATTTAGGTAAGTAAATTAAATTTTAGTTAGATTCGAGTGCTCTGCCAGCTAAATGGTTGGTGTTGGGTATGTGAAAATTGGTAGTAGTATATGTATTGAAATTAGAAGGGAAACTTGATAGTTCTCCTTTTAATTTCCCTCGCTTTTATTTCACTCTTTGCACAACTAGAACAAACAGCCATAGGTAGTTGCCAAAAGGCAAGCACACGCGGCTAAAACAGTACACAGCACACGTCATAGGTTGCTGCCCAAAAGGCAAGGTAGCTATGATCAGCTAAGTAGGCTTTACAACTTAAAAAGTAACAGCAGACCGTAGAGAAGTAACAAAATTTTCGTACAGATTCCATTGAAAAATACTTATATGACGTTGTTAGTAGTATGAAACAAAAACAACAGAAAACCCACTTCTTAAGCCGCTTTATTCGGATGAGGGACTACAGAACCCTACATTGTGCGTGGCCCGACATGCACCTGCCCGTTTTTTTACTTATAATATCATTGTCTATGTATCCGACCTTATCTAAGTACTTTATCTCCATACATGTACTTACTTAAGTTTATTATCCCAAATAATTTCGTATAGCACCTAAGGCTTAATAATAATGGCTCTCCTAAATTCGTCGGTCGTTAGAGAGCCCCTTGTTAGGCATAAGGGCTTTTATTTAGCTTTTACTGCGTAATAAACAGTGAAATACGAGTGAAATTTTATATTCGTCTACTCGTTTTTCTCTTCAGAGTGTCTGAATCTAAGTTTACAGACCTACTATACTGACTGACTTTTTATCAGACATTATTATAAGGTTGTGGCGCTACATACATAAATAAAACAAGAACGGTCTAAGTCCTCAATCGTGTAAGTGAAGTTTTTAAACCAGACCCGCCTGGCACGATCCGCTCCCCTGGTTGAAGGATCATTATCCTTTTTTATCTTATTATCTTAAGACTTATTTCAACATACTTGTCTTCGCCCATCACCGACTCCGATTCCGACTCCGATAAACCAAATTTAAAAACTCCGACTCCGACTCCGACTTCGGTTCCGATAAAACCATCTCCGTAACATCCCTAGTTTCGAACTCTGCGGTCGACGCGACGGCCAAAATCCAAGTTAACTTATCATAATAATTCAAGTAAATACAGTCTAAGTCTGGAATGGCTTAAACGAACCATAAAGGTCTGGACAACCATAGAGTCCACACATATACTTTGCACGTGCTTTTGACGTGCAACACAGTACATATATACGCACCGACATAATTATAAAAGCTTTATGCAGTGGTGATTTCCAATTTTAAAGAAAATCTTTTTGAATTCGAATGCAAAACAACACTTGCGAACTTGGCATTAGATGTAAGTACATGTAATGCCAAGTTCGCAAACAATAGGTAAAGCCGGAGAAAAAAACCTCGCAATAAAAACTCGCGGCCACTCTTTTCAAATTGCCAATTTTACAATGTTTGAATGTTTATAATCTTGATATGGGGGTAAGGTGCTGTCACTAATACTATACACCATGTTAAAGAAAATAAAATCCTTTCTTCCCTTGTATGCATTACTTAACAAACCTCTCTACAAAATTTTAATTATGTTTTTATAAGGATTTGGGTTGGACGTCAATGAGACAGAATAGTACAAATAAATACTGACGTTAACTATGATTGTAAAAATGCAATTTGGAAGATTTACTATAAAATGTAGTGAGCATTTTTATGTTTAAGATAAGATGGACGCATTTTACGAACTGTATAGTACTTGCCTATTAAAGTCACGTACCTGTTAAATGAAAAAAAATAGGGCTAGATGTAAGGGGTCCTACACAAAGAATAATTTCTACGATATTATTTACATGGACCACAGTCACATTACTTTTATTACTAGCTGACCAGGGCAACTAATCTTTAGCCTATAACCTACCTCAATAAATGGGCTATCCAATAGTAAAATAATTTTTCAATCCCGACCAGTGTAGTTCCTGAGATTACCGCTTCAAACAAACAAACTATTTAGCTTTGTAATATTAGTAGGTATAGATTTACCTACTTTATATTTAGAATCTGGTCAATCAATCCATCAATAAGCCTGTATTGGTCCACTGCTGGACATAGGCCTCTCCTAACTTACGCTACAACATCCGGTTCTTCGCCTTGCGCATCCCATTCATTCCAGCGACTTTCTTGAAGTCGTCAGTCCATCTGGCTGGAGGTCGTCCTACCTTACGTTTACCAAGTCGCGGTCTCCACTCTAGGACTCGTTTGCTCCATCGGCCATCGGTCCTTCGGCAAATGTGGCCAGCCCATTGTAACTTCAGCGTGCTTAACCTGCGTGCTATGTCGGTGACTTTGGTTGTTTGTCGGATGATGAATCTGGTCGGCGGCGTCTGATTAGTGGCGTTTTCAGCATTTTTAATAAAAACATAGGTAAAGAAACAGGTTTCCGATACAGACATGTTTGTATGTGTTATCAGCAAACAGTTTTAACACCCAACAGTCTGTTTAAACATGTTTCTTTATAGCTACGTGCATAAGATGGTATGGGAGTGGGATATTATTCACGATCTTTATTTCGTGTCTGTGACAAGTCCGTGCGAACTAGTGCATGCACGGTGCGCTCAAAGATGTTTGCCGCGCATGCACGTTGATGTATTCTCTATTTACCATTATGACAAGTAATTAATATGTATGTATATCCATGCCAAATTGTACGGACAGACATGGCGAAACTATAAGGGTTCCGTTTTGTCATTTCGGCTACGGAACCCTAAAAAAAGAGATTCGAACGAAGCCGAGGCGGTCGACTACTATAAATTAAATAAATATTTTCTGCCACTAAAACATTTTATAGGAATTTTTAATATTGCAACTATTTTAATCTCAGAAATTACATTCCGTAGAGCTGAAATTTTCATACTTAAGTACTAGTATAGTATTATATTATCTGTGACATAGGTAAGTAATAAGTTGTTTTCTATCTCAGTCTTTCCAAATGTCTCTCTTTTTATGAAAGTATAATCGTTAAACTTTAGGTTCTTCATAATCTTGATACGACAGTTTTTTATGTGTCTTAGCGTTAACATTACTACAGCTATACTTTTATAATAAAATTGAAATACACTGACGGACTCATAAACTGCATCAAAGTTCAGGTTTACTCTAAAAGGATTTTTTATAATAAGTATGCAAACTTTTTAGATTAAATTATATAAATATGGAAAGACTGGCTCTTAATCTTAAAAAAAAATTAAATTTAAAAATAGAACTGCGGTAAAACAAATGAATATAGCCGGGAAAAGAAAATTTACTCGTAGTATCAGATTTGCGTGTTATTTATAGCAAAGTTTTAAATTAATTCTCATTGATTTTTTTTGTTTGGTCAATTGAATTATTGTTACCAGCATAATTGTTGGGTTAGTTTTTTAACACATCGAGAGTTTTTGAACCATAATATGGATACTTCGTCCGAACAAGCGGCACAAATTGTAGCATTGGTGCGGGAGGGCTTGGATCAACGAACGATTGGTAGAAATTTAAATTTAAACCAGTCTACGGTTTGTAGAATATACAGAAGGTTTGTAGAGACAGGTTCTTACAGGAGGAGACGTGGTACAGGCAGAACTCGAGCAACCACAGGTCGTGATGACCGATTTATTGTTACAACTTCCCTGCGAAATCGTTTCCTCACGTCAGTTAACATCAAAACCGAGCTTAATGAAGTGCGTGGAAAAAACGTGTGTGCACGAACAATAAGAAGAAGGTTAAAGGAAGCGGCTATCACCCCTTTTAGACCAGCAAATGGTCCAAAGTTGTCTGCAGCTCACAGACAAGCTCGCTTAAGATTTGCGCGTCATCACCTGAATTGGACAGAAGAGCAGTGGGCCTCTGTATTGTTCACGGACGAGTGTAGGACATGTTTATATGGTGCAGATAGTCGCAGAAGAGTCTATCGTCGACGTGGGGAGCGATATGCTCAAAGTTGCATTGAGGAGCGTGTTCCTTTTGGAGGCGGTTCATGTATGGTCTGGGGTGGCATATCGATGAACGGGCGAACAGAACTTGTGTTCATAGACATGGTCCGTCAAAACGGTAATAGAGGGGGTTTGACAGCACATCGCTACATAACAGAGATATTAGAAGATCACGTGGTGCCTTACATGGGATTCATAGGCGAAAATTTTACTTTAATGCAGGATAATGCCCGGCCGCATGCAGCTGCACAAGTTCAACATTATTGCGAAGAGGTTGGGATACGTACAATGAATTGGCCAGCACGCAGCCCGGATCTTAATCCCATCGAGCATGTTTGGGACAATTTAAAAAGAGCTGTATATGCGAGAAACCCTTCGCCTACGACAGTGGCAGCACTAAGAACAGCACTTTCAGAAGAATGGGACAATATTCCGCAAGATCTTTTAAAAACCCTTATAAAATCTATGCGGAACCGATTAGAATCCGTAATAAGGGCACGTGGGGGTAATACACCTTATTAAAACACAAATAAACCCTTGCATAAAGTTTGTGTCTATTGTTAAAACCAATTTTTTAATTAAACAATTTTTCCTTAAACTTCTGTTTTTTCTTCAAAAAAGGTCTTAAGGTCCTTTCCAGTACATAAACTTAAACTTAAAGATATGATCCTACGCTGTTTTAAAGTTCACGAACCAATCTAGAGGTTTCAATTTAAATCTGTATAGAAAGTTTGCATACTTGGTTAAAATATTTATTTCAAAGTCGTCTATTACTTTGATGCAGTTTATAAGTCCGTCAGTGTAGTTCTACACTACACAGGCGTTTGATATTGTGCAGCAACCATCACAGAGTAAGTACACAGTACAAAGTGTACACATATAGATAATCGTTATGTAGGTACTTAGGTATATACACATAGTAATAGAGTTCTGACTCATTCCTTCGTTCGTCAACGTCCAGCTCAAATCTTTGGACCTGAAGCTGTCATTTTATAAAAAGGTTTCGTTTGTGATTGACCAGGGACAAGACAGGATTTTAGAAAATTGGAGCACTAAGGAAAGTGAGCCGTGGCCTAAAGTTACGATAATTATCTATCTACGATGATCTAGCAAATTGAAAATTAAATTCTCTTCATTTAGAATATTATAAGCAATCAAATCTTATTCGTAGGATGCATCTGTAAAAGCCTTAGTATTCTAGACTAGACTTAGAAGAGCTCCCTCGCCAATTTTAAAACACATCTACTTTAATTAGAATCTATCAGCATTCTAAAATAAGTAAATATTACAACTTAAACAGTGTAGTATCACAAAATTTGGTTGTCAAATTATTATGTTAATATACAATTTTAGCTGATATAAGTTTTTAAGATTACAGAAGTCGTATAAAGGCCGTTTAGTTAAACTACAGCAATTAGAATCTGCGGTTAGAATGTGTATTGTCTGCGTTGCAAATACAGCAGCATTGGCTATCAGGCGAAGGCTAACTAGCAGCTATAAACTAGCACACAAAATCACAATAATAGTGTTGCCATTCTATCTTCCAACGATCACAATAGTCATAACAATTATGAGTATTTGGAGACTGTAAACAAACACGACTCTCTCCACACACAAAGCCACTATTTGGCGCGATGCCAATGCTATGAAACCCCGCACTTTCATTGACTGTTTTCCTTATTTTGGCACACATTTGTGTTTCTACGATTTCTCGTACAAGAATGGCTCGTTGATGGATGTTTTATTTTTAGCCCGTACTAAGTGAGTTTTAGATAAGCGAACGATTTTTCTTGTCGAATTAATTTAGTCTAACCATTTAACGCATTTAGGCCTGAACTTAGAATATCTAATCGAGCCTTGTTTTAATATTAAGTAATGTTTTTCGATTATGTTCCTTGTTTGTAAAACTTCCTGGGCTTGTTCACACCCTGAGGGCTCTTTTAGACGTTCGGTTTTTCTCACTCGACGCCGGACGACCGATTTGACATCTTTCGGACATTTATCACCAGTCCGGTGCCCGGTCCGTGTAAACACACTCATTGTTAGCCATATACCACTACACAGTCCGGCGAAATAATCGGACCATCGTCTTTCTAGCATTCGACGACATTCAGACTCCGTGCCGGTATCCGATGAGTGAGAACAGCCTCATTGTAAGCAATAGCATACAACACTCCACAGCCCGGTGGAAAAAAATGATTTGGCGTCCGGTTTCCTCACCGGACGCCGAATAATTGTTGTTCCGTTTGATTGACATGTGACTTCCAGTGCTCGAAATAGTACCTAGGATTATTTCGTGCACTGTCATTGATCAATTAATGGTCGACTTCGCTCCATACCGCACCGCACGTAAGTGGTAACTAAGATACGTTCACTTAGAGCTGACATTTATGAAATCTTTTCCCAGGTCTACATTACAAAATAACCTCTCTGCACATTTTTAGCCCTCACGGTGGTCAAACTTATTACCATCTGAGTACCTCGCACGACGGGAGGCTGGGGGGGGGGGGGATATCAATTTAGTCCCTTGACAGCATTTGGTGCCTAGATTTCTCAGCCGGAGGACCCTATGGCGTCTGCAGCTGCTGCCGTTGGTGCTAGAAAATAGTAGTTTATCAAACCACCAAACACCACCCAAATACGGTACGTTCAAAAAAATGTTGCTCAGATACTCGTTGTAGGGACCACAAAGGGACCACAACTTGTATGATATCCGGACAACAAAAGAGGTAATTGAATTTTTGTAATTTTTGAAGGATTTTTATGCCAATTTTATAAATATTTCAATGTATAGAGGAAAAAAACCCTCTCAGGCGGGAGTTCAACTCGTTACCAACTCCGGCACCGAGACAAGTCCACAGAAACTTTTATTTAAACACATATTATTCTCTCTGATCTTTGTTTAAACGATTTTTGCAACGAAACTCACATAGCCGTACATGTTTCTTAGGAACGCGGTGGATGACGTCACGATTGCCATAAAATCGTTTAATATAGAGGAAATTCGACTTACATGTCTCGATGCTAGAGTTGGTAACGGCTTAGGCCTGAATCCCTAAGGTCGCTGGCTAAAGTTCCGCTAAGGGCTAAGGTTATTTAGGTCAAAATTAAATACCTCCTGCAAGAACAACCGCAATAAAATAACCCCTAAAGAGGAACACTACTACTGAAGAGGTCGATCAAGTGGTTGCACTACTGTAATCCTATGATTACTGTAGTACAATCTCAATGCAAAAGTGCGATGTTGCACGGGAACTGAATTTGAGCCGTATTCCGTTCAGCGAGTATTCCAACAACTGCATCCGGCGGCAAGGATCAGAAAGACAACGCTGTACCTTTGAAGGACACGTGTTTGCTTGTTTTGCAATGACAGGAGAACAATAGTGTATAGATGACAAGGCGAAAGATTTCTTCAAGCGTGATGGAAGAGACGGTGAAAATGCAGAGGGATCGTGCATATTTTATGGCGGCATGCCAATGGGCGTAAAAGCTGAACTTTTATGTGTTTCCTGGAGTGGAGAGGCACGTAGACTGCGTAGACAAGGATCGTTGACAGTTCATCAATGTATTATAAAGTTCCAGGCAGAGTATGTGGTCCCATATGCAAGTTTTTTAGGCGATGGGTTCATATTAATGGATGACAATACCACACCGTACCATGTGTTCGTGTTTACCTACAAGTGGTTGGCATTCCTGTTATGCAATAGCAGGGCAAATAGCACCTGTGGGAGAGTGTGGTGTTCGAACAAAATTAGAACGTCGAGTACTTACCAACGGTCACGAGATTCTGCCTCATCCCACATCCACCAAGACCTTTAAGATGCTATTATTGCAGAATGGGCTAGCATCCCCTCATATAGCCTATAGCATAAGAATATAAGTACCTAGTGCAACTGGTTTGATCCATGAAAGATCGAATGGTAGCTGTGATTACAGCGGGAGGGGTTACACTAAGTTTAATGACGTTTTTTTCCGGTGTAATGTTTTGCTATTTTTTTCTTAATAAAATTTTTTTTCCTCTTTCACAATAAAACTTTTTTTAAATCACTGATTAATTATAACACAAGTGGTTTTATTCTTTTAAGGTAAATGTACTTGTCAACCCTTCAAATAAATATTAAACCAATATCTATATAACCTACTCTTGATTAATCAGGGTTAAAACTGATTTGGTCAATAAGTACCATTTTAGTGACGGGTTTGAAGTAAATTAATGAATTGCAATATGATTCGGATACAGTTTTAATTTATGAGAAAGCTAGTTTAATCGTTCAACCGTTTTAAAGATAGGTAGGTAATCAACTTTTTTTTCACATGTCGGGGGTTTTTAATGTTCCAGTTACATAATTATATCTTATGACAATTGAACAAACAAGGCACGTACGATAAGATAACAAGTGATTATGGTTATAAATATCTTATTGAATTGTTTTTTTTTTTGTTTTTTAAAAGACGTGTCCCACATTAGGATACAAGCCCTGTGTCACAGGGGACTTTACAAACATACAAGTCACGGACTCAAAGTACACCCAGACTTGGAACTACAATTTGTAGATCACACAAAGTGGTGTCCCGTGTGGAAATCGAACCCACAACCTCTTGCGTAGCTGTCGGACACACTCCCACCGCGCCTTTATCCAATTGAATTGAATAGAAGCCGAATTGGGTACGACCGTTTACATAGCTACGAGACGAAACGCGTAGCATGGTGCTTACTTTAGTAGGTATATTCTAAAACCCTAGAGTAAATTTTAACAGCCCATTAGGAAAGATGGCTAAAGCAATGTTTGCGTTTAGTTCCTAAAACAACACGACGAAAGATAGGTACTAGAGTGCCTACGTTCCATTTTACGCAAAAATATACCAAATATTTATGAGTAACAAAACAGAAGTTTAATTACATTTTTTTACTGTAATAATTTTATTTATTCAGCCGCATGGCCTTTTACAAGATTTTGTTTGTTAAAATAATTATATTAAAAGCTCTTTGCGTATTTTCTTTTTTAATTATCTCTACGAGGACAATGGCAAAGCTAATAACTTCTGTCGTCGGCCTACCACAAGATCTAATGCGGTATTAATTATTTTTTCATAACAACCTTGAGCTTTGTATTTTATATATATGAACTTGGATGGCGTAGACTCAAAGGAGGTTTGTCTGTACTAATAATTTATATTGGAAAGATTTGTTTGTTTGTTATGGTTCATATCTGAAACTATTGGGACAATTTGGATGAAATTTCGAGGTAAACTCTGGAATGAACTACCTGCTGCGGTGTTTCCCGAGCGCTACGACATGCCTTTCTTCAAACGAGGTTTAAAGAGAGTTTTCACTTCACGGTAGGCAGCGGCTTGGGTGTGTCTCTGACATTCCTGTAGTCCATGACCTGAGCGGCGGTTACCGCTTACCATCAGGTGGGCCGCTGTTTCGTCTGCCAACCATAGACAATAAAAAAAAAGGTAGATGACAGTTAAGGAAAGGACACTGGCTACAATTTGTCGCGATTATCTTGCAGCATTCACAGTGCATTGCATTCATAGAATAGAGTACACGCACCCGCCTCCTTCATACCTTTGAACGAAGCCTAACTGCGTCCAGAGTACCAAGAATATACACAATCGAAACAAGATACCTACGCATATTTAATACGCAATTTTTCCAGCAAATGCAGCTTTGTACACTAAACGTAACTTTTGACACTTTAACTACTAACTAGTCGTTCTGGAGCCGAAAATATTGAACTCCATATCAATAATCTAGTCCATAAAAATGACAGTTTAAGAAAATATTCATATTTTATAATAATAAAAATTGATAATTAATGTCATTTGCGAAAATAAATGAGCACTTGTGGTAACGCTACTCGATTTAAGGTAATAGAAATAGGTACTACGATCATCACATGTCATTCATAGTTTTCCACCACCCAAAAGTGCTTTACGCACCGCTTTAGGCAATATAAAAAATATATATCTTCTATCTATATCTATATCTATACATATAATAAAATTGTAAATTTCACGTGTCTGTACATGGCCGAACATAGTAAAAAAAAATATTGGGAAATGTTCGAAAAGAGTATTTAAACACATTCCTACATTTTTAGAAATGTCTGTCTGTCTGTCTGTCTGTCTGTCTGTTTGTTTGAACACGCATCACGCAAAAACTACCAGACAGATTCGGTTGAAATTTTGTATGTGTTTTCTAATAAGTCTGGATTAACATATAGGCTATAATTTATCACGCTATTTCCCATAGGAGCTAAGCAATAACGGATAATGTCTGTAGCTATTTATCGTCATAAAACAATAACTACTTGACGGATCTTCATGAAAATTTGCAGTTTTATTGTAAATACTATAGGTCATTATTTACACTATGAATCATTACGCTATCGTCTATGGGGAGCGAGCAGCAACGTATGTTTTGTCGAACCATTATGGTTTTTCACAATTTTTTCCACAATAAGACATTATTTACAATTATAACCCATGGAAACAGTAACTTCACGCTAAAACTATAAGGAGCTAAACACAACATTTCCAATTTTCTTAAGATCAGCTATTTTAATCGCTTTTGTACCGGTTGAGGTGGTCTTATGGCACAAATGGCGGTGTTGAACGAGCGAAGTCAGAGGATCGAGTCTCAAGTGTGCGAGTCTCTTTTTGTGTTTTTTTTAAATTCTTTTTATTCTTTTTTTAAGTATTTTTCCAAATGTATACTTTGTACAAGCTTTTATTTTCGACTTTAACATGTTTACTTTGTTTAACAAATTTTCATATCAATCAATAACTTTCAATAGGCACCCTTATCATTGTTTTGCGTGAATCGTGATTATGTTATGAATGTAGAAATGAAAAACAATATTACATTACAAATAAACAATAACTACTTGATATTTTCTAGAATTCATAAATGTTAGTGTTATATCAAAATAAAACACGTGGCGCCATCTGTGATTCGATTTCTTCTGAGTGCCATTATTGCTTACCTACAAATGTTGATAAACTTTCGCGATTTGTACACATTATGAAAATATATCTATTACGGATCTTATTCGCGTGAATAATTTAAGGTTAAATACCTTGCTTACATATGTTTAATAAGCATGAAAGTTTAAGTATAATTTAATATAAAATCATCAAGTATTAAAAGAAACTTATCCATTTTGAAAATAGATGGCGTTTAAATACAAATTAAAAAGAATCAGAAAAATTGATTTAAAAAAAAAAACTGAAATTCTTACATACAGGGATATATGATGATCTTAATTTGCGACAGGTTGACACACCTATTTTTTAATTCACCAATGTAGACATTATAAAATAATATTTAAATCTTCTAAAGTGAGTGAAAAAAAATATTGAAATAAGTTTAGAAATAGTATTTAAACACAAAAATATATCTGAGTATATCTTTTAAAAACGTTTGAATGTTGTCTGTTTGTTTGAACACGCATCACAGCACCGCAATGCAATGTTTAAAAAACAGGATATTTTTTAAAAACATAACTAGCCCTATTTCGCGGGGGACTTTACAACACGGACACAAAGTGGGCGTACTTTAGACTCGGAAAAGATCGCTCGGGCAGGACATAACCCGCGATCATAGGGAATCTGTGAGAGTTTTTTCCAACATACCTTTATTACCTATGTATAAATTATCTTGAAGGAGTGGCTAGGTACCTCCGATTAAAACGTCCGATTTAAAAGTGTCGGAGCCGAAGTAGGAGTCGGAGGTTTAAAAACAATCGGAATTTTCGACCTTTCGGAGTCAGAATCGAAGCTCCATAACACAAAATTTCGCGCGAGTACTTGGGCGGTTTCGGGCTTTATTTAACCCGAAACCGTCCAAGTTGACGGGGGAGGGGGGGAATTTTTCAATATTAATAATATTTGATGTGATGCAAATCATTTTGGTGAAATACTTTTTTGTCGAGGTGCTGAAAGCATGGGATTTTTTTATAATTTGTCTTCTAACCGTCTGGCGCCATAAACTTTGTCGCCCGTCATTTTACTGCACTGGGCATTTGCTTGGCTTGCCCTGCCATAGGTTGGGCCCTGATTAAAGCTAGGCCATAATATCCATAGATGCCACAGAGCATTGTGGAGCATGTTTCCAATATATTTTACACAGAAGTTAAATAAACTACCTTAATATAAACCCAACTTCCACGCGAACGAAGTCGCGGGCACAGCTAGTATTTTATAAAATTGATACTTGTTATGGACTAGGTTATTGATATGGAGTTCAAAATTTTCGGCTCTAAAATAGCATGAGAGAATCGGTAGTGATAACAGATAGGCACGTTTGTTTAAACATTAAACTTTTTAAAACTGAGGTATGAATATATTCGATGATCGAGCTGAATTGCCAAGATCGGTACCTGACAAGTTATCACTTTGGCGAGTCACCGAGGACCTACTACGAATACTGGCGTCGTTCATTATAGACGCACATATATCTACATAGATAAAGCTGAAGAGTTTGTTTGTTTGAACTACTGATCTGAATTCAAAAAATATTTTACTGTTGGAAAGCCCATTCATCGAGGACGGCTATAGGCTATATAACATCACGCTACGACCAATAGGAGCGGAGCAGCAATGTGAAATGTTGCAAAAACGGGGAAAAATTACGCAGACGAAGTTGCGCGGGACAGCTAGTGTGTAATAAACTCAAAACTGACTGGCTAGAAGAAGGCTAGACCTGAAAGACGGCAAGCAGTTTCAGTTGTATGTTGATGGTTTTGTCAACCATTTGATCAAACAATTCACAACCGAAATAGCTTGGTCAAGCATGAAATGTCTTTAAATTCATAACTACTTAAGGGAGCACTGAGAAACTGTTTTAAGAAATCTATGGCCGAAAGAATTAAAATACTAGATGCAATTTTGTTTATAACCGCGTCAATTTTTAAAGAAGCAGCTTTCTGTTTAGGTATAAACCGAGATACTTAGGTTACATATAAGCAAAGTCACGGAGAACAGTTCTTACTATGTAAACTTCATCCAGCTCCCAAAGGAATGCAAAAACTATTTCTACGGGTGCCGCGAGCAAAAACCAATGTTGAACGGCCCAAGTATTTGCGCCACCGTCACTAATAGATATGTCAATACCATCGCGCTCTTCGATCGAGAGCCATTGTTATGATGTGTTCGCATAAAGGTAAAGATAATTAGGTATGTGCCTGTCAGGAATGCTTTTGTCTAGGTTAAGGCAATGTCATGTAGGTATGTGCTCGTTCAAGTTCGCGTTATTAATATTTAGGAGTGACACTTGTCGAATATTCCTCTATCTCCTTCGAGAGAAATGCTTCTCATTGTTAGTAATATTTTGATATGCATCTGATCCTATAGCACTATTTGATAGGTAGAGTGACGTAGGGCTCCCGGGAGAGCAGGTACCAGGCCTGTACCTCAGGATCGAAGATAGGGCGTTGAAATAAAAAGAGAAACTTCCCAGTTTTAATATAACGTTTATTCCTAAAATAAACCAACTCAAAAGCACAACATATAAGTACTACTATTTCCTTTTATCGAATCACTTATTTATTAACACAATCAAATTTAATAAAGTCAGATCGGTCGGCCAGGAAACTCTATTGTCTCTTATTTTAAAAGTAAATCTCCAAATGAGTTTGTTAACCATAAAGGCCAAAATGATGTAGGTACTTATCCGAACCTTGGCATATACATATACATCACAGTAGGTACATAAGCGTTTGATATATGAATATAACTTGTCTACGTAACGTTGGCTAAGTACTTATAAAAGTTGTAAATAAATTATAAGTAAATAGATAGGTACGTAGGTAAACTAATTAAAAAAGAAAAGAAATACAATTTTAATATTATAATCATAGCAAAAGAAATGTTTGTTAATTTAGAAATAAAATAATTATACGACTACTGAATGAATAATGAACATTCACCGAATTTCTCATTTCAAAATGGCGCCTAACATAATTTTTGTGACATTTAATTTAAGTTCTACTTACTTTGAGACCTATTCCTTTAAAGGTGCTGCTATTCCTCTTTTTCTGTTGGAACGTCTACTGATATATTAAAATTTAAGGGGTTTAACTTATTTTTACATGTTAAATGTTAAGTCCAAGAGAGGACTGCCAAAAAATGCAAGTTCTTTATACAGGCTGACTTATTGATATGCATTACGTCACATTAGTAGTGTAAAGAAATAATACTTTGGTCAGTCAGCTGGGTTCTTTTTTCTAACAAATTTTGTAGGACTGACAAACGTAAAATTTATTTTGAATTAATAAGTATACCACTAGAAAACTATTGTTTAAATTTTAGAAAGCAATTTCACTATAACTATAGTGAAATTAAACAATAGTTTAAATTTTAGAAAGCAATTTCACTGTAACTATAGTGAAATTGCTTTCTAAAATTTAAACAATAGTTTTCTAGTGGTATACTTATTAATTCAAAATAAATTTTACGTTTGTCAGTCCTACAAAATTTTGTAACCAGGCGCGTCAGTAATGCGTTAAAGTTGTAATTAATTAATAGTGCTCGATCTACGCGTGATATCGAATGCGTGATCTGAAAATTTAGTATATCCGGTGTAGAATATTATCAGAATCACATAACAATTAGTCAGTCAGTATAACTCTGTAACTGATGCTGTCAGTAGGCAATCAAACTCCTTATTATTATTCGCTAAGGAACCCAGCTGACTGATCAAAGGATTATTTCTTTACTCGACTAATGAGACGTAATAAAAAAAAACAGCCTTTATAAATACTTGCATTTTTTTTGCGCTTTCCTCCCGGTCTATATCTGCGACGGAATGACTACAGCTAATTTATTTTCAATTTTCACAACTCTACGTACATCATTTTGGTCAACAGAATACAAATGCAGTCGTTAATTAAATTTTTAACCCCCACCCAACTTCTAACGATGCAGAAATCTTGGCACATTAATAAGGCACCCATAAAATATGAGTCTTGATTAACAGAAGGGTTATCATATTAATATCTGATAAGGGTGAATTTAGTCAGTATACAACTTCATTTAGTTAGCTCTGTTGGCAAACATTTGTTACTGAAGTTATTTATTCAAGCAGGTGTGAGGCTGGTTGACCTTCGAACTTGGGATCCTGGGTAGATGAGTTATACTAATATAGTTAATATATATAGTAGATATCTTTACTTTGTATAAACTCACAAATGACAGATGGGAAAGGCACCTTATCACCCAAACGCATAGCTCATTTCAAGTAGGTACGCAACGAATTTGATGTAATATTATAAAGCTCAAGAATTATTGGTCTGAATTGAAAAAATCTTTTACTGTTGGAAAGCCCATTTATCGAAGAAGGCTATAGGCTATATAACATCACGTTACGACCAACAGGAGCGGCGCAGCAATGAAACATGTTGCAAAAACAGGAAACATTGACGCATACGAAGTTTCGTGGGGGGGGCGAAACTTTGTTTCGATAAACAGGCTTATCAAAAATGTAGGTTTTTAGTGGCACTCGCAAAATTAATACGGATCAATTGACGTATAAATCTTCAAAATCGGCTCACGCGTTTGGTCTATATAGTGCCACAAAGGAACACATACTTTACGTCAAACACATAGCCCCCCTTCGCAGTCAGGTAAAAACATTTTAATATGATTCGGATGCAGTTATAATTTACTAGCTTACCCGCGCAACTTCGTCTACGTAAATTTTCCCCGTTTTTGCAACATTTCTCATTGCTGCTTCGCTCCTATTCGCGCCTTCCTTGATAAATGGGCTATCCAACAGTGAAATAATTTTTCAATTCGGATTAGTAGTTTCTGAGATTACCGCGTTCAAACAAACAAACTCTTCAGCTTTATAATATTAGTATAGATGAGAAAGCTAGTTTCATCGAATTGGTTCTTAGCTTTATTTGATGAAAATTCGTTCAACCGTTTTTTAAACATTGTCTGAAGTTTATGGGCCAAGGTTTGTCCATTAAAAATCCATGATTTTTCTAGTAGGAGGCAATACTGCGCTTACAAGTTAAATCCTAGTGATGGGCTCGGTGGCGAGCTGTGTGTACAACTGCTGCGCAATAGGTCGTGGGTTCGATTCCAACATTTACCACCACTTTGTGTGATCTACAAACTGTTGTCTCATATATACTACGTGTCTTAAACGCGTGAATAATTTAAGGTAAAATACCTTGTTTATTGCCCGGCGTTTCGAGAGTATTGCAACTTTGGTCACGGGTAGACTATTGGGTGGGTGTATTGTGTGCCGTGAATTGAATGTTTTGTCAAGTCTCCTACTCTAAGCTTGTACCCTACTCCGGGAGTTGTCTTCTTAATTAAATAAGTAGGTACTACTATTATCACCTACTATGCGTTTCAAATGTGTTGATAACTGTCATGATGACATTTTGATTCGCATAACGACTGCAACTTCATTGTATGACGTAAGGTCATCAATAAAATGATTCGTAAAAATGTGTCATTAGTATTACACAGAAGTACCTACCTACTCTAATGAACTATATATACGCATTGTATTTTACTATTTACTAATATAGTTAAGTTTTAGTTAAAAAAAATGTCACAACTGGCTGAAAGACTTGTATTTTGCCTATTTACTTATTTTTGTTTGGTGTTTATTAAATAATAAAGAATACTATTAATATTATAATACAGAAAAATAGGTACATAGTTCAAAGCAAATAAATAATACGTCCGTTCCATTACCATATACATACGTATTTTACCCCGACTTTTGGGAGTTTTTGTTGCTAGCGGTACAATTTTGACAAGTACAGAGTAAAAAGTTGTCGCGGTCGCGATTATCTTCTCATTTGAAACGCATAGTATTAAAAAAACCAGACAAGTGCGAGTTGGACTCGCCCACCGAGGATTCCGTACAAATTTGTAGGTACATATTAAAAACAGTTCAGGAATCGAGTCTCGTAGGTTTTTAAATACTATATTTTATCACACTAATAATAAAAAAGCGAAAGTTTGTTAGTGTGTGAGTGTGTATGTTTGTTACTTCTTCACATCTAAACGGCTGGAGTGATTTTAATAAAATTTGGTATGGAGTTAGCTGACACCCTGGATGAATACATAGGCTAACTAACCGCGGGTAACACCGCGGGAAACAGCTAGTATGATTTAATTACAAATAGTTTCAGACTTTTCCCTATACTTGTAGTATAAGACGGTATTACTTGCCAAATTTCATAGTTCTAGGTCAACGGAAAATACCCTATAAGTTTTGATTCCTTAAAGCGGCGGTAGCAGGCATCGGTCTCGCAATCGTGAGGTCGCGGGTTAGCGGCGAATCCTCGAGGAGGCCGCGATGCACGGAAATGAACCTTAAGAGACGACTAGCAAATAGGATGAGTAAGCCACATTATGTCCTCCGAGATATAAGGAGCTTGGGACGGTCAACATTTATAGTATCGGAACCATAGATTAATCAAACGGATGCTTGATAAAAACATCACGTACATTCTTTACTGTTTCTGTCATTTTCCTGTTTCATGGAATTCAATTTCTGTCATAAATCGTACACAAGGTTATTTTTGGTATAGTGCAAAGCTCAGTCAGTCCAACAAGATTATTACTTCAAGAAATCATTTCATAAAATAAAATGAAAATATTGAAAATTTGTAGAGTTATATTAAAAAGCCAATAATGTTGTTGATCATGTGTTCTTCGCGCTATAGTGCTTATTGCGTCACGTAGTATGGTAATTATTAAAAAATAAGATATATTTCCATTTCAAATCATATTGTGAACAGGATTTGGACTGTTAGAATGATTAATTAATGATTGATTAATTAATTAATCGAAAAATAAAACATGGGCCAAAAACTACCTCATTGGAATGTGTTACTGATTTTGAGCATACTACTTTAATGTTTGCACTATACTAAGAATAACGTTGTATATCCTTCACCTAAAGAGAGAAGAGAGATTCTAGCTACTAGTATTATAAATTCCAAAAGTTATTGAGCATGGATGTTTGTTACGCTTTCAAGCAAAAACTTCTGAACGGGTTTTGATGAAACTTTACCGTAATGACATCATAATGCAAAAAGTAAATATATATTTTTTTAAATTTTGAGGTAGGTAGGTACTTAGGACTATTAATAAGTTGATTTGTGATCTGAGTCTTTTCGGTAAAGTTTTACAAATGGCCTTAAAACTATTGCCAGATGGTCATAGTCAGAGCAGGATCCCCATCACTATCCTTTTTTTCGTTTTCGCGTCAAACCCGCGCTATTAGCTGTCAAAATCTTGACATAATTGTATATAGAGAGCTGCGCTTAGAAAAAAAACAGTGAATAAGGACCCAGATTTTTGGAACGACATACGAAGGCATTTTTAGAACCTGTAAATGTCCAGACGCGGCGTTTTAACGCCAAATATGTAACCGTTCTAAGACAAACAAATAAAACGTAATGTTTGTTTTAATAGAAAGGTCTCGAACAAAGAAAGCCACTATTCGTATGTTTACCTACAACGGAGTAGGTAATTAAGTTTGAGAATCGTCTCTTCAGAAATGGCTACTGAAGAACAATAACTACTCGTACCTAATTTGTTCTAGATTCTACCAAGAATTTAATTAAAAGTAAAATGAAGCTTAGTGTTGGATTTCCTTACAAATACTCGTTATAAATTAGAAAATGCAAATTAATTACTACTAATTAAATTACGTATACTGGAACGTCGTTACAGTGAATGGAAATGATGAAAGGAAAATCGGTTTTAGGTAGCTTAATAGGTATTTGCTTGCAATTCAAGTCATCGTTTATGTCGTGTCGATATATAGGTATATGATCATAATTTGATGTCTTCGGTGTAGGACGTTAAACATTATAATAATTTTGTGAAACATGTTGGTAGACTAATATTATAAAGACTAATACTAATATTATAAAGCTGAAGTTTGTATATTTGAAAAATTATTTAACTGTTGGATTATTGAGGAAATCCAATTATTGAGGAAGGCTATAGGCTATATAACATCACGCTACGACCAGTACGAGCGGAGCAGTGATGAAAAATGTTGCAAAAACGGGGAAATTTACGCAGACGAAGTTGCGCAACTTCGTCTGCGTAAATTTTCGCCGGGTTAGCTAGTAATTAAAAAAAAGTTATTTAATTCGAATGGTGGTCTTTTATAATTATAGGCTTTTTAATTGTAATAAGAAGGACAACTCCGGGCGCGACTCAGCTGGCGGAGCTGAGCTGCGGGTTCGAGTCCAGCCCTACACGATTTTTTTTTGTATATTTTGAAAAACGCTGGTTTTGTTTGACCCCATGGTTTCATAAGATGAAATGGTCTAAACGACACAGATTCTGCATACAAAATCTATTGTCATAATTATTCATAGGTACGGCCCGACACTGTGTTTCTCGTTATAAAAGGTTAAACGGGTCCCAAAATGGCGTCCTTGTATAAATATCACTTCATAAAAGGATTCCTCCGACGCCTTTAAAAATGGCTGGTACGGAAATTAACAATTTTTTTCGTCTTTTGAGAGGACTGATTTTAAAATATAAAATTTAAATACAATATCTACCTAAATGACCTGTGGAAAATTGGTCGTTCACCTTATTTCTTGTAATAGGTACTGTTAATTTCTTAAAACGTAACCCTAAAAAGCGTTTTGCACTTGTCATCTCAACATAGTCTTTGTTCATTCTGATTATAATAATAATAATAATAAGTTTATTGATCATTATAAATATTGTAGTACATTGGTTGGTTACATAGTTTAAAAGTTTGAGATATTTATTTTTCTACAATGGTATTGGGTGCAGCTCTGCACTTCTGACTAGGTTACAGAGTAACCTGTATGAAGGAGTTACAGTTCCGATCCCTCGTGTATTACGCACATTGGTGATAGAAGGTTTATGTATTTGTGTTTTATATTTACCGGTACAATATTAATAAAAGAAAAATCTATGACTACATACTTAATATCAAAATTTACAAAGAAAATTACAAAAAGTTGAAAAACAATTTTTAAACAAAAAGGGTGTGTGTGTGTTTATTAGTCTGTAAGCCTTTTTTTTACGTGTGCAAAAATCCCCACGAATCCCTCTCCTACTAGGGCACGTAGAAGAGGGTATGTCGGAGTCGAACCGACTTAAAATCACACGGTGTTCCTTCATAACAGCCTCTGGCACAGCGTGAGGGTGTCCCTTGCGGATTTGGTGCCTCCACTATCAGCAGGCTCGGTCATCGTTGAACGACGAGATCGGTGTTGCTTACGTTGGCGGCTTTACTACCACTTCGTGTAAGGAGGCGCGCGTAGAATATGTCGCAACACCGTCTAGGCATTTCTTCTGTTAGGTTGCCACAGGTTGTCCTCCCTGTCGCCCTCAGGCCAACACTTACGGAGGTCGAAGGTCGTTTAACGCTCTTCGGCGCCCCGTTCGTCTGCTGCGGGATGGGAATGAGCTGGACCTCTCCCGTTCTCTCTCTGCCGTCTCTTTGGCACTCATAACTTCATGGCAGAAGGTATGCACAGATTCCCACGACCTCTCGTTTCGTACCATTGATAGTATCATAGTTTCAAGCGAGAGACTTTCTACATCGATTTCCGTAATAAGGTCGCGGCGCTGTTCCGCGCAATTAGTCTGTAAGCTTTCTTTAAAATAATAAAAAAAATTATAGCTGTACTCGGTGTGCCAATAAATGCCACAGAAAAAAACAAAAAGGAGAACGCAACAAAAAAGCATTTAAAAATAAACAAAATTATCTGTGATTGGGCCATCAAATTGTTTTCCAATCAACACGAACGAAGAGTCGTATGTCAACGTCACCGCTGATGGCAAATCCGATATTCGTTCAGCCTTTGTTGTTTCATTCGTTGTAATTATCACAGTACTAATAAATCAAATGGTGGGCAGTAGGTACAGTAATTTGTTTTAATTGGTGTACTTCACTATAAGAACATACATATGCGGTTTTTCATGCGACATAATTAGACACGCATTAAACAATACATTCATGTGGATGGATTCGCCAGCGAAAACTACTCCATTTAATCTTTATATGACAGTTGAAAACTAGCGGCATTCAAAGAGTATAGTAAACTGAAGTCAGCAGAATAATACACAATGAATTGTACTTACCCCATTTTCAACAATAGGCAGAATGCAAATATTTGCAAAAGTAGGTACTGTTTTCTCACATCCCTCAAGGGAAATTTGAAAGGGTTTGATGGAATATAAATACTGTTTCGCTAGGTTTTGAAAGATTTTGCAAGTTTTATTTTTCTTTAGAAGCTAGCTGTTCCCTGTGGCTTGTTGCTCTAACCTCGTGTATACTTTTTAATGTTTTATGTTTGGTAAACATACTTTAAAATATCACCGATATGTGACATAGGAATTTCGGGTGCCGTGGAGCCTTTCCATCTCGCTAGGGAAAATAAAAAGTGTCTACCTAGACTTGACTGTCAACTGGACTGGCATTAGAAGGAGAAGAATTTGACACAAAAAGTTAATAATTACATTTAAAATAAGTGAGAGAGTGAGAAGCGTGCCAATTAAACTAGCATTTCTAATAAAACAACAAAGACGCCTTTATTGATAGATGGCACAGACAGACACACAGATACATGCGTTCAAATTATTACACCCCTCCTTTTGCATCAGAGGTTAAAACAGAAACAGACAAACAAATTGTCTTGAGTATTTTGGCGACGTATGGTTTCAATTTCAATGCAAATAATGTTTTGGCGCCATTTCAGTCAACGTTAAAATTAGCTTTCAATTCAATGTTTTGAGTAATAAATTGTTATTTGTTTAGTGAACCATCAGCTGAATAAACGTGCCTAGAAAATAATAATGGGAATGATTCGCTATCACAATATAATTAGTACCAGATCGTTTTAGTCCACAATAAATGTTTATTTTAAGTTGACACTGAGTTTTGTATTTTTGGTTAGATTTAGCTACAGGGTAAATTGTTATTGATACTGTTGTGGTTACAGATAGGTAAATAATATTAATATTTTTGTATTTAAAAAAGTTACTAATTTTAAAAGTCCTGGTTTGTTTATAAAATTGTCACTTTCTAGATTACAGTGACGTAGATTTAGTAACTAATATCGTAGTAATAGTGTCGAAAAACTTTCTGTTCATTTTTGTAGACACAGACCTTTAAAATATAATTGAATAATAAAAATGTAGAATATTTAAAACCGGAAGTGTATATTTTGACCAGAGATCCACAGAAAAGGGGATATGATATGGATATAAGACTTTCCATCCACATTTATCAGTAAATGTTTGGGCTGAAGAAAATTCACTTTGCAAAAGTAGTCTAGTTTAGGCAACAAGACTTCGTTCCGGTCATATTCAATAGAATAAGTTTGGCCTTCTGATGAAAAAACTAAATTCACCAAACTGTTATGAATGTGGAGTAGTTGAATAAGTTCAGCATATTTTGATGGAGGGCGTACAGAACGAAGTTATGCGAAAAAGCTTGCTTGGCCCAACAAACTACGATGTTGGAGCTTGTAACTCGATCCTGTCTTGTCCTTTAACAGAACAGGCTACGATATTGTATAGATTCCCTTTTGTTATATTAAGTAACTTCCTGTCCCGCGCAACTTCGTCTGCGTAAATTTTCCCCGTTTTTGCAACATTTCTCATTGCTGCTCCGCTCCTATTAGTCGTAGCGTGATGCTATAAAGCCTATAGTCTTTCTCGATAAATGGGCTATCCAACAGTGAAATAACCGGTCAATTCGGATCAGTAGTTCCTAAGGTTACCGCGTTCAAACAAACAAAGAAACAAACTCTTCAGTTTTATAATATTAGTATAGAATAGTTGTATTATTCATAAGGTGTGCTTACGGGGTGACCCTTGAGCCCTTTAAATAAAGAAAAGAAAAAAAAATCTTCCGAGAGATGAGAAGCTCGTAGAATACACGCGAGTGCATCAATCAATTAACAAAAACAACTTTATGGTGCATGACGTTCCCGAATCTGGCTACTAGTGGTCAACTTTTCTAGATCATGGAATTATTGTATAAAAAAGTGCTTCCTCGACGCAAATCAATTCAGTTTGTAATACGATCTCAAAGAGTTAACTTCGAGTCGATAGTTTGTGACTAGTGTTCAATGTTTTGTACAGTGATTTAGTGTTATTATTAGTGTTGATCAGTGAACATAGTAGTGTTCTTTGTGGAATAGTGATAATAAATACCTCATTGCTTAATTTGGCATTATATTCAAACCTACCATTCTCACACGTAACAATATATAAAACTAACTCCCTATTACTGAACCTTAGATAGAAAAGATTAAGGGGAAGATATGTAGACGGTTTTCGATACATGTCACACCTTTCTCCGTGGTTCAGAGAGCACATTATCTCACCCCGAGCGTGACGGATTTCCATCGCAGAGAGAGCATTTGTATCCGTGCCCATACCTACTCTCAAACTATAATACCCTGACTCAGTAGTGACCTAGCAGATCGAGATATCTACGAGGTTACGCAACGTTGTCACCGTCAACCATAGGTGACCGTTTTCGAAAAAAATTCACACCCCTCCGTGCCTCGGAGACCACGTTAAGCCGTCGGTCCTGCAGCCAAATCCTCTCCGGTCGTGTCGGATTTTCGTTCCATCAGACTATGAGAGTGAGGGAATAGAGAGTGCACTTGTGTCTGCGCATACACTTGTGCACTAAACCATCTCTGTAGTGACTAGTCTCTGCTGAGATAGGCCGCCGTAACCAACATCGGTTAGGACTAGGAGACCATTATAATACCTAAGTACCTATATCCTGCGCAGTTGGGTAATTCCTGATATGAGTAGCTACCGTGCCCGTCATCTGCACGTACCTAATATAACCTTTTGAAAGCACTATGTCGTTGTAAATTTAGTATCTAAAACATTTTTTGAACTTTAAACTATCTAGTGTAGACTATAGAGAGTTAATTAATGCTCGTGTTTTTAGTTAAATTAACACCATTTACAATTAATATTAAATACTATTTTCTTTCATAGTTGAAGAATACATTGATTAATTAAAATCTGTTGGATATATCTTATTGTTCAGTAAAGTTTCAGTACTGCTTTAAACTGTGTGCACAAAAGACCGATATTATACAGAAGGAAAATTTTACGTACCTAATATCATTCCTCTATATCAATAAATAAAGAAACACGAAGTCATTCGTCATAAATATACTAGCTGTCCCGCGCAACTTCGTCTGCGTAAATTTTCACAGTTTTTGCAACATTTGTCATTGCTGCTCCGCTCCTATTGGTCGTAGCGTGATGTTTTATAGCCTATGGATTTCCTCGATAAATGGGATATCCAACAATGAAAGAATTTTTCAATTCGAATCAGTAGTTCCTAAGATTACCGCGTTCAAACAAACCAACTCTTCATTTTGCTTCCTTGATAAACAATTGAAAAATGGCGGAAACTAGTTTTTTTTTTACTTAATGCATCTTCAGAATGTCAACATTTAATGGTATTAAAACCAGCCAGTTACCTACATTCAGTACAATCAAAGAGGTTTGATTACTAACAATTCATTCAAAATAAGTAAATACTTTTGCCCCTACCCATTATGTTATTATAATAAAATAGATTAATACGAATGATTTCTATTTGAGTAACATAGGTTACAATCGTATATACCTAATATAAAAGATCATGTCTTTCAATATGTCGCCCAATATGGATTTATAGGTATTAAAATTCATACATTCGATTAAATTGCGAATGAGTGTAACTACAGATAGGTGTTAAATATATTTCGGGACTTAATCGCGTGAATTATTTAAAGGTACGAACCTTTTATTTACCCGTGACCAGGCGAGGGTAGTTGAAAAACCCCGCGCCTCACGGAGACATCGCTAAGCTGCCATCAGGCGACCCGTGGCCACGATCGGTGCAATTCGATCGAAACGTCGGGTAAATAAAAGGGTCGTACCTTTACAGATAGGTGGTCTGGTACCTACTAGGTGTAGGTACTTTTACTAAGGTAAACGTGATTCGCTCCTGGCTCTGCTGGCTGATTGGCATATTTCTATCAAGTCATATTTTCACTCGATACATCGTGCCTGATTGTCTGTAAAGTCAGTTTACGAACGATAATTTAACGTGATAACGTTATAAGAAAACAACCATGCCTGTGACAGCATTTTTTCCCCAATTGTATCACATGTCGCTGCAATTGCCATTAACATTGATGACATTGTAATAAACAATCGTGCCTGTGACAGCTTTAGTGGACCCAACGGCCACAATACTTCAGCCTATCAGCAGGTGGAACGTGATGGACCTTGTAACTTAGCATATCTGCAGGTGGAACGTGACGGACCGTGCAATTTTTCGAGCACCCGGTCATCGATATTTAAAACATTATCACGTCAAAAAATTAAAAAATAAATACATGGAAAACACCAAAAAATAATAAACAACAACATAAATGACTAAAAATTTTGTGCTAAATAAAAAGTTGGTGCCATAGAGCTTTTTTTGTTTAATTTTGTCTACTTTTTTTTACATCACTTGTTCCAAAATTCTATTTTTTCTATACGTTGTCTACTACAATATTTTTTAAAACGTATTGACCTAACTCTTTCTAAGGAAAGTGTAAGATAAAAATGTTGAAGAATGTATTTCTCTGTAACACGAAGTAACAAAGTGTCTTCGTCCGGGTTAAAGTGCAATAACTTACCTACAAGAAGTTTCTGACTTGGACATTTGAAAAACTGCGCTCTTATTCCCGTGCACCTGGCGCGATTATGGCCCCTAGTTCAATGGGAAACCAATATCTTGGCGAATGGCGACAAAAACTTATTCAGAGGATTGACACTTTGTTAGTTTGAAGGTAGTAGTTTTTTAACTATCGATGTAAACAGAGTGTGTGTATCTAGTTTGAGGAAAATTCATTAAGTTGTTTTGAAGCTAAAATAGTGATAAGTAATGCATTACACTGAGATAATTATTTATTTAGCGCTACGTACACAGCGACACGATCGCCAGCCTCGCTCTTCCGCATACAACCATTAATTCGCAGTGCGCTGGTACGCAGGTCAAAATAAAGTAGAATATTCGTTCGTACATATGTTATTTATAGATTACGAACGCCATGACTATGACAATACGAAAATGCTCATCTTTGCATTTTTTCGCAACTTCAAGATTTATTTGCGGGATCATATTAAGACACAGACCTTAAATTTCATTATTACATCTACTAGAAAAACTCTTTGACTAGTGACACAATTTTTTTCTTGTTCTAATATTTAAGTTTTCTATATAATTTTTTGAGAGAGCCGAACTCTGTTTCGCGTTATCTACCCTTAATGATTAATTTGAAAGAAAGAAGATATCTTGCACATATTTATGTCAAAAAAACCCAATGTCACAGCTGTCACTGGTTAAGCTTCATTTTACGCAGTTTATGTAGTATAAGAGTAAATACCAGAGGCGAAGGGTTAAGTTTTTACTGAGGTAACCCTATACAAAAATATATCTTGCTAGACATGGTTCTTTGTACCTATAATAATAAGTAACTACAATATAAAAGCAAACCGAAACTAATGGTATTCTAAGGACCCTCTGCCACTGGCAATTAATTATTGTACCCTCTGTCACTGTGCCCCGCGGTGTTACCCGCGTTTTATTAGCCTATGTGTTAATCCAGGGTGTCAGCTAACTCCATACCAAGTTTTATTAAACTCGTTCCAGCCGTTTAGACGTGAAGAAGTAACAAACATACACACTCCCACACTCATAAACTTTCGCCTTTATAATATTAGTGTGATGTGATAAATAGAAGTATCAAGTATATTTTTATATTTTACTAGCTGGCCCGCGCAACTTCGTCTGCGTAAATTTTCCCTTTTTACTTTTTATTTTCCTTTTTTTTTAAATATTTTTATTGCTGCTCAGCTCCTATTGGTCGTAGAGTGATGTTATAACCTATAGCCTTCCTCGATAAATGGGCTATCCAACAATAAAATATTTTTTCAATGCGGCCCAGTAGTTCCTGAGATTATCGCGTTCAAACAAACAAACAAACTCTTAGGGGTATGAAAAATAGATGTTGGCCGATTCTCATAGATACCGGATAAGCACAAAAAATTTCATCAAAATCGGTCAAGCCGTTTCGGAGGAGTATGGCAACGAAAACTGTGAAACGAGAATTTTATATATTAGATAAGTGTTCGAAATTTTAAACTCCTCCGTCCGCGCACTTCTCGCTAAAAGGGGTATAACCTTTTTGCTTCTCGTATTAATGTATAGATACTTGATAATAAAAACATTTAAGCCACAAACAGACGGACTAAAAAAACAGTCGTGTTATAGACATTATAAAAGGCGCGAAAAAGAAAAACAACCGCGTGGATGGGTACAGAGTAAAAAACAAAAGTTTCTACTTCAAACTTTTTGCAGTGGATTGCAGCTGTTAAATACAAACTTTTTCAATTTATTATGTAGACTTTATAATATTACTACATATTATAAAACAAAGTCTGCCCGTCGTGTCTGTTTGTCTAACTGTCTGCGATGAGATAAGTTTAAATCGGGGCAAGTGCATGTCGGGCTACAAAATTTGCATTTTAAACCTCAATATTGTACAAACAGATGCCTAAATCTAAAAATCGTCTCTTAAAAACCCCTAAACGTACATAAAAAAACCTATCTAATGATACCCCACACGATGGGGTAGCTGAGGAAAAAATCACACCCCCACTTTACATAGAGGTACAGGTATATAATTTTTTTTAAGATTTTATTCTTTCACTTTGTCGGCGTACCTAAGTAATATGTGTATCCATGCAAAACTACAGCCTCTTAGCACTAACAGTCTCTGAGCAAAGTTGCGGACGTCCGTAGCCGTAGACGTTCCGTAGCCATTTTGGCTACGGAACTCTAAAAAGTACCGGACGGACGATTACTACTAAACGAAGTGTTAAATTATCTTTGATTACCTACTACGTTCATTGAAATATCATAATATTAAAGTTTTGATTTTTGATTTTGACTATGATATGATTGTTGAAGATGATGAAAGTAATTAGGATTCTATTGTATATGTTGGCTTGTATCTACGTACCTACTCTATTGCGGGAGTTGTCTTATGTATATAAAAAAACAAGTATCGAATATTGACCAGTATGGGCAATATTTGAAAGTAAAAGAATGAAAGTAAAGTACATATTTGAAAACAAAATATTCATTTCTGTTCAAATATTTCTTATGATATAAATGTAAGCGCATTTTGGTTTGGTCCACGTGCGAAGCCAGGGCGTATTGCTAGATATTTTGTACAAAAAGCCTGAGGTTTTTTATTGTACTTTTATGTTAATTTTGTAAAGTGTAATGGCCCGTCATTGATAGATGGTACTTAGGTTCCACAACCAATTTTTATTCTAGAACGCTTAGAAAGTTTTTTTATTTTGTTTATTTATTTTTTAGTTGTCGCCCACGGCTCCGCTAGCTTTGATGACGGTTAGGGGGCGTGTTCGACGCTCAGCAGCAAAAGCTAAACCGATTTAGATGAAATTTGGTATCGAGATAGTTTGAATCCCGGGGAAGGACATAGGATAGTTTTTATCGCGATAACCGATAATCATAAAACATGTACAATAAATATGATTTGGCATCGGACAAATAGGACCTACGTGAGCTATTGCTGCCAGTCCGAAATCCCGAATCCAGTTTTAAATGGTTTCTTGCAAAAAAAATACGCTCTCCGGGAGTTCCGGCTGAAGTATAAACAATTTTTTTTAATAGTATGAAAGTACCTACTATAATTTATGGTTAAATACAATATTCATCTATTGAGCTATACTAACATGACAATTTCAAAAATGACAATGACAACGACATGACAATCACACTAATATTATAAAGGCGAAAGTTTGTGAGTATGTGAGTGTGTATGTTTGTTACTTCTTCACGTCTAAACGGCTGGAGCAATTTTAATAAAATTTAGGTACGGAGTTAGCTGACACCCTGGATTAACACATAGGCTAATAACCGCGGGTAACACCGCGGGGCACAGCTAGTTAAACCATAAATATGAAATACTAGTTACCGCGATAAAAACTATCCTCTGTCCTTCCCTGGGACTCAAACTATCTTCGTACCAAATTTCATCTAAATCAGTTTAGCTGTTTGAGGGTGAAAGCGTAACAGACAGACAGACAGACAGACAGACAGAGTTACTTTCACATTTATAATATTACTAGTATACTAGTACTAGTATTACTAGTATGGATTAAACTATAAAAAATTACAGTGAATGGAGTCATTAGTCGGCAATAATGTTTGCAACGATTTTCCTATAGTGCATGATTTCGTTGTCGTGCCTTTTGTGTTCATTTGCGGAAATGTATAACATTAAAAAAAAAAGAAAGTTATATTACAGGAGGATTATATTATAAAACGTATTGCTAAATAGATGTTTCGTTTAGCTACATACAAAGGGTAGATACTTAAATCAATTGTAAAACATTAAACACATATTTTGAACATCAGAGTAGGCTATAAAATTAACCTTAACAAGCGCGAGGTCGCTTGAAAAGCTAATATTTCATACTAACTGAGCCGCGCAACTACGTCAGCGTCAATTTCCCCGTTTTTGCGACATTTTTCATTGCTGCTCCGCTCCTATTGGTCGTAGCGGGATGTTATATAGCCTTTAGCCTTTCTCGACAAATGGGCTATCCAACACTAAAATATTTTTCAATTCGAACCAGTAGTTCCTGAGATTATCGCGTTCAACTAAACAAATAAACTCTTCAGCTTAATAATAATATTATAGAAGTGTAGATGACAAGATTCTCAACAGTGTCTTACAATATAAATTATTTAACACTGTAGGTACTATAATTTAGTTCGATAAGTGCCGTCACACCCTTCCTAAGCTTGTGGTCATTGTCCACACACACCAACTCGTAACAAATTAAACAAACAACTAACTGTGTTAAGCGGAGACCCTTATAATTTCATTTTGATCGTATGGGCTAAAATTATAGCAACCCAACAATGTATACCTATCCATTACTACTGATTAGAGCACAGAACATTGATACCTACTAGAGATTAGAGAGTGTCGTATAGAGCTCGAGTCTAGGGACTGATTTTGGGAGGGGAGAGGCAGGCTCGTACGCCATTTAAAGATGACGTCGCAGTATCATGTCCATTGCGTCGCATAGTATCTACATAATTCATGGTTATTATTGAAAATAAGTAAATTATTATATTTCTCGGTAGATTTTTATAGTATGATGCACTATAAAGGTTCATTTCCGTGCATCGCGGCCGATCGCGAGCCGCGCGCGGCTTACGATGAGCGGCCGATGCGACAATACTCAGAGTATGAGAATGTATGGCGCTGTTTCCGAGGTCTGCGACAGACGCGCGCGGCCGACAACTGACGTAGGCTGCGCTCGCACTCTGACTATGTCGTATCGGTCGCGCGCGTCAGCCGTTTGTCGTAAGGCGCGCGCGGCTCGCTTTCGGCCACGATGCACGGAAATGAACCTTAAAATTCACCATTATCATTACAATCAAGTCTATTGGAACTAATGAGTAATTTAAAGTTCACTTAGAATCATAATATTCTAAATTAAGTTCGTATCCATTAACACTATTTTTATTGTTTCTCTTATTGTATGAAAGCACTATGTTCTTGTGTCCTTTAGTTACACAGCACTGTTACACTATAACTGTCACTAAACTAACTCAAAAGGTTTGGTCTTTTTCATTCTTCAACTATATCCGTGTTGTCGAGGAGCTGGATGGCCTGAACATTCACATGGTGATGAAGTCGATGTTCATGAGCTTCAGCATTTTTTTTTATAATATTGGCGACGAGGTCTACTATAAGGTCTCGGTGGAGGTTGTCCATTTTAATGTACCAGGGTGCATTAACAATTCAGCAATCACGTCAGATTGTGAACAAGATTTTACTGCTAGAATGATTAATGAATTCATTAATGATTTAATTAATTGTGAAATATGACGTGATTGCATTTTTGAATGCAATTATTGTATGATTAAAGTAATTGGCAAGAAATGCCTATAAAAATTACTATAAAATATGACGTGGTCCAAAAACTACCCCATTGGATTGTGTTACTGATTCTGAGCAAAATACTTTCAGGTTTGCACTATACCAAGAATAACGTTGTATATAAATCGATTTGTTTAACTTGAGTCCACAAGTTTTATACTTAACAGAACACTAACCCAATAGTAGTTCGGCTCTCAAACTGCCTAGGAATTTCGCTTTCATCTTCAAAATCCTGGATGCGCCATCGAGTGTTAAAACCAAGCAGACCGAGAGTTATCTTACTATGTTAGGTTATAAAAAGTTTATCTCTATTTTTATGTTTACTAGCAGACCCGTTCACAGTAGTCACAGCGTGATATTATATAACCTATAGCCTTCCTAGATAATAATAATAATAATAATATCTTGGGACAACTCACACAACGCTATCTGATCCCAAACTAAGCAGAGCTTGTACTATAGAAACCAGACAACTGATAACCATATTTATATATTTCTAAATACATACATATTGTAGATAAATAACACCCAGACACAGAATAAACCATCATGCTCATTACACAAAGTTTTATTCTGGATGGGAATCGAACCTACGACCTCTTGCGTAGCAGTCGGACACACTCCCATTACGCCACAGAGGCAGTCAATAAATGAGCTATCCAACACAAAAATAATTTAACCAGTAGTTCCTGGAATTATCGCGTTCAAACAAACAAACTCTGCAGTTTTATAAGTAATATTAGTATAGATTCCAACCAAAGCATTCCAAGACGAAACGGCGTTATTATTGTACCCACTGTAAAATCGTAGGGTTTTGACAGACCAACTATCTCAAACTTCATAGTCGTAGGTATCAAAGGAAGGGGATTTTTATAACAACTTCCGCACTGGGAAGGATATAATACAAGCCTTCTAGTAGGTGACTTTACAAACATTCAATTAAAAAAAGTCACCCAGAGTCGGAACATCAGATCACTGTCGATCACCAAGAGTAGTGTCCCATGTGGGAATCGAACCCAAAACCTCTTGTGCAGCAGTTGTACTATTACGCCGCAAAGGCAGTCAGATTTGGGAATTCACCCCGTGACTTGTATGTTTATAAAGTCCCGCGCCACACGGGGCTAGTACCTACCTACGGGAGTTGCCTTAGAAAAAAAAACAAAAGAACAGAATTCACTTATCTTTGATCAACATAACACAATTTAACTTTTATTATATCGACCTGAATGACTCTATGAACCGTTCGATTCAATTTTGACCCACTTCCTATAATCAAATCCAATTATTACTACAATTACTTGATACAGTTCATTGCCGAATATAAGTCTATTTGACCTCTGAACTTTGAAGCGAGGACGCTATGAATATTATATCTATTTTTACCACCCCGTATAACGATCGCGCTAAGAATATCTGCTAATTTTAAGAATAAAAATGGGATCTTGTTACTTCGAAATCGATATATCTTTCTTCTATTTATTTATGAGCGTGCAATGCGAGAATGTTCGTGGCAATAATTTGAATGGCAATAATTTAGTTTGCCATAAGGTCATTACCGCTATCGTCTTTCCCGGAGGTCTGCATGAGACTGAGTATTCTGCTAGACTTCTGGGTAGCACCTGGACTGGCTAAAATGGAAGAGCAGTTAGTACAACCATACAATTATGAGGTTACAGTTATTGCAGCTGTTTGCCCTATAACACTTTTTTTAATAAAATAAAATAAATCAAAAAATCTTATTTCACTTAAGAAGCAAAATACTACACTTGTGAAAAGTCGATTAGACATTTACATGTAATGCCTATTCGCAAACATGTAAAGAACAGGCAATAAAAACTCGCGGCCACTCTTTCCAAATTGCCAATGTTTACAATAATTATTTGTTTAAAAACTGTTTATGCAGGTAAGGTGCTGATGCAAAAGCAAGAGTCAGATTAAAAATATAAAAAGAAGAGTACACGAGATTGGATATATCAACCTCAATGGTCATAACATAGTACGAGCATCCACTTACAATGTAAAAACTATATTTGCTTAAATATTGGCCAAATTACTGCTAATCAATGAATAAGTATAAATGTTTTGCAAAAGAAAGAAAAGAATGGCCTTAATTCACGCAGAATCTTCACTTACAAAAGTAAATCGTTTTCTTATCTTATACCTAAGTAACATTATTAAACGGTGACAACAATATCTTATACCTTTAAACGAGCAATTCTTGTATAAATATACCTATTTAAATAATCTGAGTGACTGAGACGGCTCCAGCGATTTTCATGAAATTTTGTATGCATTGGGTTTTGGGAGCGGTTAATCGATCTAGCTAGGTTTAATTTTTATAAAACGTAGTTTAATATAAATACCGAGCAAGGCTCGGCCATCCAGGTACTTATATTTAACTAACGTCAGTGACAGTCAATGCCTTCATACATATGTGAAATAAAGTTGCTTTCCGCTGTCTGCCCCACCCAATTAACACTTATGGTGCGTTCAGATGCGTGGCATGCAGCCTGACACGGGCCGGCGCGGCGCTTGTCAAAGTCCGGCGACCCGGATCCGTGAATGCAGGCTTCACGAATAAGGGGTACCGGCTTTTGAGCAGTGGTAGAAAAAATCTGTTCACAAACAGCCGAGCAGACATTCAACGAGCATGAACACGAGCGCGTGCGTGTAAATAGGCGTGAATCTGCTGCTTGGTTAAATGACGCACTATTCACTACCATTCAGACATTTTCTGCCCATAAATACGTTAGTAGGTATAATAGATGAATATGATGTGTACAGATACCTATAGTGAAGGGTTAAAACATTTCTAAGGTAACCCGACAACATATATCTTGGTGGATACGGTTCTTTGTACCTAAAATATTAAGTAACTACAATTCAAAGGGAAACCAAAAGCCGGAAAAAGAGTGGTGTTCTAATGACCCTTCGCCACTGATAGATACCTATACATTTTTAAAATGTATGGAGGAAGAATTCGTCTCAGGCGGGATTTCAACCGACGACCTTAGAGGGTCGTTCGTCATTCGGGACCGGGACCGCGGTCCCACTATCTGAATATATTTCATGCCGTTTTTTTTTTACTGTCCTTTTAAACGACTGCCTCTGTGGCGCGGTGGGAGTGTATCCGACTGCTACGCAAGAGGTCGTGGGTTCGATCCCCACCCAGGATAAAAGTTTGTGTGATGAGCACGATGGTTTATTCTGTGTCTGGGTGTTATTTATCTATAATATGTATGTATTTACAAATATATAAGTATGTTTATCAGTTGTCTGGTTTCCATAGTACAAGCTCTGCTTAGTTTGGGATCAGTTAGCGTTGTGTGAGTTGTCCCAAGATATTTATTATTATTATTATTAAAAAAGAAAAGTTATTTTTTTATTTGTGGTCCCTTATGACGAATCAAAATAAATAATTAAATTCAATTCGCTTTTTGGCACCGCGGTCCCGGTCCCAAATGACGAACAACCCGTACATTTTAAAAATGTATGGCAAAAATTAGCATAAAAAGCTTTAAAAATTACAAAAAGTAATGTGTATAGAACGTATTAAGAAAACTTCGTGCGACGCGTGGTCAGGCTGCTAGCTACCTACCTAGAGGTATAAAATAACGTTCCGTTTAAATTTTTTTAAATCAAATGTGTATCCCTAGTGAAACGAAAATATGTTTAATCCAAAAAATATTGTTCCGTGAAAATAAATAGGTGTTTTGTATCCGTGACTTGAATATGTGAAGTCCCCTGCGACAAAGGGCTTTACCTTAGTACAGTAGGTATGTTTTTAAATGAATTAAAGACAAACCACATTGTGTTCTTCCAATCGATTTGGATTACGGCGGCCATTTTTATCAGAGACAAGATACGCATGAGAATTTATAGTGCAAAAGTCCGTCTCTATTTCTCCATCCGTCTCCAGCAAAAGTGGATGCATATTATAAAGTTTGAATGTTTAATTTTAGTTATTTTTTTTAATCTTATTTTTTTCTATATTATTTTTATCTATACCCATATTATAAAGCTGAAGGGTTTGTTGGTTTGTTTGGTTGAACGCGGTAATCTCAGGAACTACTGGTCCGAATTAAAAAATTGTTTCACTGTTGGATAGCCCATTTATCGAGGAATGCTATAGGCTATATAACATCACGCTACGATCAATAGAAGCGGAGCAGCAATGAGAAATGTTGCAAAAACGGAGAAAATTTACGCAGACGAAGTTGCGCGGGCTATTTAAAAATAAAAGTATAGAATTTATAATGATTATGTACAATGTAAAAATATGGAAATAATCTGAAATAAATTTATTATTATTATTTCCTTACGCACAGTTCGATGGGATGGAAATCTCTTATCATATTAAAATATTTTTAAAATTCACGACGTATGAAATCAGTAAACCATACATAAGTGACGATAAAGCTGAATCTTGTTTGTAATATATAAATTTATCAAACTAAAGCCTTGTTTATTAAATACATATAAGATTAACCTCGGGTTTTCTACCTATATATTATAAACTAGCGGACGCCTCGCGGTTTCACCCGCGTTATTCCCGTTCCCCTGTGAATACAGGGATAAAAAACAGCCTATGTCACCCGGTGTTAGTGTAGCTTCACAACGATGAAAGAATTTTTCAAATCCGTCCACTAGTTTCGGAGCCTATTCAATACAAACAAACAAATAAATCTTTTCTCTTTATAATATTAGTATAGAGTATAAATATTTATGTCTACAAAGGTAAAAACAAAAGTAGTTTCAACAAAATTTTTGCAGAATGTAAGTTTTCAAGTGTAACGTTTAGTTTCACAGTAAATGGGCCATATAAGGGCATAATGGCCCGTTTTGGGAAATGCCCCGTGCCCAAAGGTTCCCGGTGAGAATTTATACGAAAAACATTTTAATGAGTACTCTGTTATGTTGCGGTGTAGTGAGAAAATTTAAGCATCGTTAAAAATGATTACCTTCGTAATTTTGACGCTTTATTTTGCTGTTAAAATAAATTACGTGTTTAACCCCTGGATTCCCAAACGATATTTAACCGTTACCCTCAGAGTGACAGTGACAGCAAGTGATGGTAATAACTTTATTATGATGATTAGATAATATAGAAATCAGTGATTTTCAAATTCAGTCATTTGTTTATTGATTAATGCTTTGGAGTAATGTTAAGTTTTCACTACATTAGCATTTTTATCAACACGGACCAAATAAATGTGCATATTTTAATCAATAGAAGAAAGAATTAGAGTATACGTAGACTACCTGATCTGTGTATTTTAAATAAAGACTATTTATTTAACTTATAAGGATTGTTACAATGCGGGTTTTAGTTTGCTATACTAAGATGAACGGAACATTTTGAAAATATGGCGAGCAATGTTATAGTAAGTTCTTAACGGGTCTCTGCAAGCAAATATTGACCCTCAGTTTCGAGAAACCGAATTAAACTAGTACTGTGCTATCCAAATTTACACTACAGGGTACGAAAGTCCGATATCTTAAACAAGAATACTGAATTTAAAATAAATCCAATATTCAACATGAACGGATCGGATTTCTGATTTAAATAGGAATATTTGAACCACTAGTTGTCCAATTTACAGAGCTTACGTAACTAAATACTAGCTATTTATGTAATTGGCTATTCTTTCATATTACTGTGACATAACGGAATTCGCTTTTGCTACGTTTTTGTAGGTACCTAAGTTTTATGTTGCCCTTTGGATAAAACCTGGTCAAGTTTGTTTTACTATAGTGAAGTACCTTTATGTATACATTAGTAGGTAGGTACTTGTAGTATGGTAGGAGTTTTTATATGCTTTTCTTAGCTCAGGGGTCGAGAAAACATTTTTTTTTATTCTTGGGTATAAAGAACATGGTTCTTTACAATTCATTACGATCTAGCTTGTAAGGCTAATAAGCAATTTTACTCTTAATTGCTAAATACAACAAAAGTTATAACTTAATTTTAGACGTTTACATTAATTTTATAACTAAGAATAATGTCTGTTGCACTTTCTTAGAGTCTGATAACATGAAAACACTTTGTTCTTGTGTAAATTTAAAGCTCTGTTACTTTTATTTGTTTACTATAACTACACTAACTCAAATGGTTTAGTTATTTTTAGTCTTCGCACTAAGTCCGTGTGGTCGGTCAACCGGAGTGCCTCGACGATCACGTGGTGACGAAGTCTATATTCATGTACTTTAGTACTTTTATGGATAATTTGGTGGACTGTGTCCATGTTGAGATCACGATGGAGATTTTCATTTTTATATACCAGGGGGCATTAACAATGTCCCTTAGCACTTTATTCTGAAATCGCTGAATAAAATCTATAGTACTTGGTTTTGTACAGCCCCAGAGTTGGATTCAGTCCATATTGGCATGAGAATCTGCTTATATATTAAATTTTATTATGTATAGACACACATGACTTCCTTCCAAGTAGCCCGTACATAGTTTTATAACGCATGTCTAGTTTTTGTCTTTTTGTTTTTTACGTGAGCTTTCCGTCGAACTTCTAGGCCATTTCCATATGTTTAATTATAATCCCCCTTTTTGTTGGAGAAAACAGAAATGTATTACATACAAAAATCACTGAAATTAAGGTCATATTTATAAAAGAATAATTGTCATCAGTTCTTATTATATTCAAGAACACAAGAACAAAGTGTCTTCATGTTAATAGAAACAATAAGAATAGTGATAATGGAATGTGATAATATTTTTAGTAGTTTACGTCAAACTCAAATTACTTATAAAGGTTCATTTCCGTGCAGCGTGATCGATCGCGAGCCGCTCGCGGCTTACGACAAGCGGCTGAGGTAAGTGACAGACGCGCGCGGCCGACGACTGTCGTAGGCCTGCGCGCGCACTGTGAATATTGTCGCATCGGCCGCGAGCGTCAGCCGCTTGTCGTGAGGCCGCGAGCGGCTCGCGATCGGCCGCGATGCTCGGAAATGAACCTTTAGTCTCTGTAGACTAGATTGTAATTACAATGGGGAACATCACTGTTCAACATTACAAAAAAAAAAAAAGTTCTTATTATGTTTACAATTTTTTGGCAGCGCATATCCCAGCAGAAAGAGATATTCAAAAAGATGTTAAAAAAAATAATTAATTTCATCTAGGTTTTTTACAAATTGTCCCAAATTAGTTTTAAGCTGCGACGTAACTTAATTTTGTTAGTAAAATCGAACGAGCTGTTAAACACCGTAATTGGTTTAATTAATAGCCTCTAAATATTGAGTTAAAGTTAAGTGGGTGAGTAAAGATTTTACTAGCCAGTATTAAATTTGAAGTAAATAGAATTCTAAAGATTTAGATTTTAGACTGTCTATAGTATTTCAAGGTCGTAAGGTGCTCCTACACAGCAGTTTAACAACGTTATAAAACATTGTGTACCACGATAACATTTTATAGCATTGTGTAACATTTTGCTGCAACATGTTAAGAATGTTATATGTTATAAACGGAACTCCCACACTGGTTCAACTAGTTATATAACATCATATAACATTCTGTAAACATGAATTTTGGTCTGCCTTTAAAGAAAGCTGGTAGTGGCTGTTCACTAGTGTTCACCACTGCGTCGAATGAACTAACTAGAGCTGTAGACGTAACAGAGTAGGTACGCAGCAAACGAAGCGCGCTAACAACCTCCTCCCCGGGCCCTTCTACTAACGTTTCGTCTGGATGATGTTTTACAACAAAACTTATAGTTTGTTATATCATGTTGTAATTATTTGTGTTATGCAATTTTGTTTATCACTAACAATTTATAACTTTTGCTACAATTGGCTAAAAAAGTTAAAAAACAAATGTTATGCAACATTTTCTAACGTTATACTAATGAGATTTTTATTTAAATTCAATAAGGATAAGGATAATATTTGTCTATTACGTAATAATATTTTTTTTTTTTAAACTTTCGCGATTTTTATACATATTAGATATATTTCGGGACTTAATCGCGTGAATTAATATAAATATAAATAAAAGGTTCGCACCTTTAAATAATTCACGCGATTAAGTCCCGAAATATATCTAATATGTAATAATATTTGTGGGTCTAGTGGTTAGTGACCCTAACTGCTAAGCCGGAGGTCTTGGGTTCGATCCCCACCCAGGATAAAACTTTATGTGATGAGCACGATGGTTTATTCTGTATCTGGGTGTTATTTATCTATAATATGTATGTATTTAGAAATATATAAGTATGTTTAAAAGTTCTCTGGTTTCCATGGTACAAGCTATGTTTAGTTTGGGATCAGATGGTGTTGTGTGAGTTGTCCTAAGATATTATTACAATTTAATTATCATTGGAAAAAAAAATAGACCACTTGTGTATTTGGTCTTGCGCTAAGAAATAGGTAGGTACTGATGTTAAGCTTTCATGTGTTGCACAGTGACTTTTTTTGGGTAAACATGATATTTTCGCTGTAACACGGAATAAAAACGAAAGTAAAACCGGCCAAGTTCAACTCGCGCACGAAGGGTTCCGTCCCATTATCTATTTAACAATTCCAATACACGGCAAAAAAACAAGTTGTTAGTGCCTCACTTAAATATTCATTTTATTCTGTCTTTAGCAGATTTTTTGTTAAAGGGTCATCATCTGTGAAAAATTATCACATTTCATGAGATACAGCCTGGTGACAGACAGACGCGATGGACAGTAGAGTCTTAGTAATAAGGTCCCGTTTTTACCCTTTGGGTACGAAACCCTAAAACCTAAAACTTAAACTTCTAACGGAGTAAGTCTCTTAGAGCTTAAACAACGGCAGTCGGAAATTAAGTGAATAAAAAGAGTACCTACTTTAAAGAAAAACAGTTAAAGGCATTCTGTTAAAAACAAACAGTGTGCAGTTTTTGAAAAAGTATAATGGTAGTTAGTATGGTCATCTATAATGTAGTGCCTACTTTGTATAAAATGACACTTTTGTTACGAAAAATCCTTACTAAGTATTTATTATAATTGTGTGCTCTTTTTTATTAACCGACTGTAAGGAAGGTTATGTTTTTCGCGCGTATTTTGTATGTATGTATGTAATATTCGTTAGATTCGTCCTAATCGCCCAAGTTTCTATATGTGACGTTTGAAAAAAAAAACAAACATAGATGCTGTGAAATGTCAAAATAAAGAGGATTAAAAAAAAATTGAATACTGCAATATTAAAGAGCTCATCTCAAGCATTTCAAAAAGGTATTACATGGTTATGACTGTAATACTAAAAAAGTTAGTTGTTACATCGGTAACATCCTACAACCACTAAAAAGTATTAAATAAAAAAATAAATTATAAAAATAGCAGGCGGGTTTTTTTATTTTTATATATTTTATTCAATTTATTTTAACTGATAATGGGAGCTTTAGCATAGATGGTCGTCTTGATAGTAAACTGTTAATATCATCAGCATTTATTAGTTCTATGCTTTGCGTCATTATACCCGATAGCCCTTTCACTGCTAGATATACCAAAGATTTCGGTAACCCATAATTTTTCTTAAAAATACTTTTCTTAAAATACCGGTAAAGGTAGTGGTAATGATTCTTAAATCTCGGGATCTTTTAGTACTTAAAAATAAATCTCTCAGATTTCCATTCCCGCGAACGTTGTAGTTTTTTTATAGCATGTTCATTTCAGAACTTATTTATTTGCAAAGACTCACGTGGGAAAAGAAAATCTGGATTTAGAAAAAAAGAAAATAAGGAATACTCTCTCGCGTTTCTCGGCAATGTTTTCTTTTGAATTTTTAAGATAACATTTAAGCTCGCCGACGTACGAAGATGTAATTTAAGTCGTGTACTTTGTTATATAAGCAAAGATAAAAGTGTGCGAAGTGAGAGAGGTTGAAATAATGTTTTTGGGCCTAAATTTCCTTATTTTTGGAGCTTTCTTTTGATCTTTAGTTATCTCATCCTTTAAAAACATCTTGCATGATAAATATCAGAGCTTGAACAGTGACTTGATTAGAGCGTGGTATAATTTCAAACACTACTAACATTCATTCGCAACTTCGTTTAATTTTTTATTTTTTTTAAAGACGACTCCCGCTGTAGCGTACAAGCCCTGTATCGCGGGGGATTTTACAAACATTCAAGTCACGGACGCAAAGTACACCCAGACTCGGAACAACAATTTGTGGATCACACAAAGTGGTGTCACGTGTGGGAATCGAACCCACGACCTCTTACGTCTCAGTCGGACACACCCCTACCGCGCCACGATCTAGAAATAGAAGAAACCTTCACATGTAATATTTTCCGTACGTAAGTAACCTATTAGCGATTAAATATGCAAATAAAAATAAGGAAATTAGTCTGTGCCATTGACGTGACCAGGACTGCGCCATAACCTCACAAAATTGACCACTCTCTAGAAATAGACAACGCTACTTTCTGGACAATACTTATCACGAGTTTTTTTTATCTCTTTCTCACTTTGCAGTCAATATTTACTTTTTAATTGAAAGGGATGGCGCGGTCCAGGTCTATACATCAATGGTCTGTGCAAACTGTGCAAAAAAAAACATTCTGGCTTTTGGTATAAATGCATTTTAAAAGTAACAAACACTTCAGTTGTATTTGAAGGTATTTTTTGATCATAGACTTAACATATACTAATGTAAGTATATCCCAAGTCTATGGTATTAATGATGTCTTTTAATTATGTGGATAATGGTTTACTAAATTGTTAAACGCTTGCTCATGAGATGACGTCACTGAATACACTCTCTATAAAAAAAAACCTTATAACGTTGAATAGGCTGTCCACAAACTAATCAACTAAGTATACAACATAACTGTATCTTCTAAAGCCCTTAGCTTTATCCTGAACCAATTTCTAAAGTAGTTTCGTTTGACACATACAAGAGTTCTATTCATGATGAAAAAAGGACAACATTTTACTTACGTACATTTTTACCTATTTTTGAGTTTTTGGAGTTTTGGATGCCGAATTTTGTTAACATTATAAAATGGTGTTTCGTGTGGGAACCGAACCCATAACGAGGATTGCGCCATCGCTGATAATCAAAGTAACTACACCATTAAAAATTGGTTGTTTGTAATGTCAGTTTCCAGACGATAATTTTACGTGATAACGTTATGAGGAAATATTGACGACATCGCAATTCCGTTACAATACTTTAGCCTTTCAGCAGGCGGAAGGTGAGACTTTTTCGTGAGTGACACGGTCATGGATTTGTAACACGTTATCACGTCAAAAATTAAATAATGTAACATAATAATAATAACACATAAAGGAGTGGTCCATTTGTCCATACATTTTAGGCCCAGAAAGGACTCACACGAAACGATGTTTGTTTTGAAGATAAATGACTACTCTATTACCCTTTATTATTCTTTTTCCCATAAAACTTGGTGGAATTGAGATACGAGATATTTAAAATGGAAATGATTTCATATCAAAAAACATTACTAGCAATCCCTTAACCTCTCTAGCTAAGCTCAATGGCTTGTGTTAGTTGCACAAAGTCTCGTTCTTACCCAATTATAACATAATCAATTCATTTTATACAAGTTATACTCGTTAAACTCGGAACTGTAAAACTAATGGCAGGTCAGTTTGCCGCCATTTTTACAACACCAAATAATAAAATCAATGAATGAAATGAATAACAACACGAATGACATGACAGATGAAAAAAGTGTTGCAAATGCTTTGAAAAATTATTTATACTATCGATTTATAAACAAAAATCGATTGCAACCAAATAATTATACAACACAATTATATTAAATTACTTTTTTACCGAATATATTTCCAAAATAATTGAAAAACATTGTTTTATATTAAAGTAATAAAGATATTTTATCTTTACTAACAATTTCTACCTATCAAACGTCGTTATAACGACGGCGACGTTTGAAGCTTGACTTTTTAAAGCTGGCAACATAAAACAATTATCCGCCATTACCGTAACCTAAGAATCAAATTAAAATAATCTTTAAAACTAAAATCTTTCCCCCAAGTTTTATCAAAAAATGAAAACCACATACAGATTTCAAAAAATATTTGTTTAATTTTAACGTTTCACAACTTTCTGTCCGCTATGGGCCGTATTTGGTACATGTCCTTTGTCGCACCTAGGTAAAAATAATGAAATAAAAGTTGGTATGGACGGTGAATGAATGTGGTCTAAACCCGACTTGCTCCGGTAGCTGGAACTCGTCGAATTTTTTCGTGAGGCGGTTGGTGATAACTCTTGAGAACAACTTGTAGATGTGACGCAGGAGTGAGATATGTCTATAATTCTTGTATGTATTCAGTACCAGTAATATAATAGACAATTTATATTAAAACTTTATGTGGCCTCGAGAAGGTGGTCGCCACCCAGGTCGATTTCGGTTTCCTGGTAAAAAGTTTCGGTAACAACGTTGTGGAAATCAGCAGTGAAGAATAAGACCCACAGAAAGTGGACATGGCAAAACCTCGATGGTGTGACAATGAAGATTTTATTATTACGGACAAGCTGCATATATTTTGAGACGTCTCGGTGATCAACGGGTTTAATACCGGCAGCGATCACAGACTGGCCAGAGGCTCTCTAAATATCCATTTGAAGACCGAAAGACGGCAAATGATGAAGCCTATTCTCCGACCTACGTCGCCCCAGACAGCCTTAGGTTCCGAAAAGTTCCAGTTGGCATTTCATAATCGTTTCGCATCGCTGGAAACCAATGGCACAGTTGATAAGAAAATCGACACAGTGGTCAGAACGCTACAAAATGTATATCGAAGGTTGTTTCCCGAAAAATGCCAAAATAGGGAGTCGAAACCCTCACTCCAAACTCTCGAACTTATGAAGAAAAGACGAGTTATCTTCATTAGATAGGAGAGCTATAAACCTGAAAATCAGGAAGCTGACGCGACGTGACCTCCCAAGTTCCAAAACTCGCGCTATCGAGACTGCGATTGAGCAAATTAGAGGCACTAGACTTTTCACACAATAGTTTGGCAGACCTTATCTGACGAATTTGAACACCGCGTATGGCAATGCCATCACCTCAAGGTTCGAGGTAGGTACCTACTCGAGGAAATCGAGAGCTTTTATCACGGATGGCTAAACCTACAGACTTAGCTTCGAAGATCACAGAGCTCCACTTTCGCGCTACTACACCGAGGACATTTCAAATTACGGCCGAGGTCGCGGTAGCTCTTGAGCAATTTAGGAACAATAAAGCGTAAGGTGATGACGGAATTACTACAAAAATTCTAAAAGCGGGCGGGATCCCAGTCCTGAAAGAGCTCAAAAGCGTGAAGTTCCCGCTCCATGCTGTGGTAGTTATTTTCTTCACAGAAGGTAAAAAACCATGCTTAAGAACTATAGACCTATATTACTCACATCTACAAGTTGTTCTCGAGAGTTTTCACTTTCTCTTAAAGACGTCTTTAAGGTACCGTACTGGACCGGACAGCGCATGAATATAAATGGAGAACACATCTCGCACCTTCGTTTTGCCGTCGATATCGTCATAGTAGCGGTGTCACTAGAGCAGTTTAGCGAGATGCTTGACAACTTAAGTGGAGCCTCTAGACGTATTGGTGTCAGCATGAGTTTGGAAAAAACCAATGTGTTTAATTTGGAAAAAAATGTGTTTATAGAACATGTCATGCCGAGACGAATTTATGTCGGAGGATAGAAGTGGGCTATTTGGGCTGCCCCATGTAGATATATATTCTTCTATTTATTCAGCTTGATAGAAACAACTTCGAGATAGAAGTCGACAGGAGGATTTAATTGAGTTGGGCAGCGTTTAGCAAACTTGGTCGAGTTTACTCTTTGTTATGACCTACGGTGCCGGGACATGGTAAGGCTAGTCCACGAATTCAAAATCGCACAGCGGGCTATGGAGCTCTTTGAAGGGAAAAAAATGCAAGGAGGTCATTCGACAAAATACCAAAGTTACCGATAAGTTGCCAAAGGACTGATGACCGATTGAGCAAACGAGTCCTAGAGTGGAGACCGCGACTCGGTAAACGAAAGATAGGACAACCCCCAGCCAGATGGAGTGAAAACCGACCTAAAGAAGGTCGCTGGAATGAATTTGATGCGGAAGTCGGAGGACCGGATGTTGTAGCGTAAATTAGGAGAGGCCTTTGTCCAGGAGTGGACCGTTACAGGCTGATTTATGAAATTGACGTCTGTCGATAAATCGATATCCTTTCAGATGAGAGAGACTGATTCGATTACTTTTTGTTTGAAGTTAGTACTAGTATAAATAGTATAACCTCATTTAAGGTCACAGCTCATTAGAGCCACCCGGCACCCAGCCGCACCGCCTCGAGGAAAAGTAGGACCTCCGTGTTGGAAAGGGCCACCCTAAGCCCCAGCGCCTCGATGCGCCCAACCATTCGGGAAATGCCTAGGAGGGCCAGGCGCGCGCTTCCTCAAAATTCCTACCCCGGGCTGTGATGAGGGTGACATCCGCATAGCAGATGACCCCTATTCCGGGGGGAAAACCACACCGCAGGGCCCAGTCGTAGACGATGTTTCACACACGTCTCGTGCGGTGTTCTACAGGACAGAGCCCTATGGAACACCGCACAAGATGTCCCTGCGGATTACCTCACCCTCTCGGTCCTCGTACAGGATCCTCCTGCCTTCGAGGTAGTCTGCCAATAGCTGCCTCAGGTACGCGGGCACTCCATGATACCGGAGCGCCTCTCTGATGCAGCTGAATGGCAGAGATCCGAAGGCGTTGGCGATATCGAAAGATATCGCCAACATCACTCCTCCACCAGCGACGGCCTCCTCTGATGCGACCCTCAGGCGCAGGATGGCCCCAATGGTCGAGCGCCCAGCACGAAAGACGTATTGAGCGTCCGACAGATCCGACTGGGGTTAACAGGGTTCTTATTCACTATCTTTATTTCGTTGTCGTGACAAGCCCGTGCGAATTGGACATCTTTGAGCGCACTGCGCATGCGTCAGTTCGCACGGGCTTGTCACGACAACGAAATAAAGATAATGAATAAGAACCAAAAATCTTTAAAATAATGTTTTAACCTAAAAATGGCTTACAATTTTGGTTTAAATGATTATGTTGCTGTCTGTACAAGTATTAGAATAAATAGATACTACTATGACGTACCTTTTGAGGTATTTTCAATTCATTAAAGTTTCATTTGTTGAAATGGTTTTATGCAAAGGGATCGTAATGAACTAGGACAGCTGTTAATAAAATATGAAGGGTCAAAGGAGCCCACGTCTTTATATTATTGTGGATTGATCTGTAGACATAAAGAGAATGTTTCTATGTTAATTTAATACTAGCTGATCTGCGCAACTTCGCCTGCGTAATTTTTTCCTGTTTTTCCAACATTTTTCATTGCTGCTCCGCTTCCATTAGTCGTAACGTGATGTTATATAGCCTATTGCCTTTCTTAATAAATATGCTATCCAACAGTAAACTATTTTTTGCAGACAAGTAGTTCCTGAGATTATCGTGTTCAAACAAACAAACAAACTTTTCAGCTTTATAATATTATTGATAGGATTACAAATGCTAAAGAATACTGAGAACCTACTCGTACGGGACAGGACTTTTTAATATTAAATTTTTTCTTCTTTTATTTATTTAGTTATACATCTTTGCATGTTTTTTTTAATACAACAAAATGAGGAGACGAGCAGGTTTAGCACTACGCGTCGCCTATAATAGTATCAGTGTCACAGAGGAACAGCAAAGATCGGAATATCACCGTACCGCGCTCGTCATTGCAGACATTAGTTTAAAAAGTCTCATTTGGCCAGTAATTACATTTGCTACAGTGCCCTTTAACCGAAACAGTGTGATGTGTTTACATCACTATTTCACGGAAGAATAACTGATACGTTTTTTATGTGTGTATCTTTGTCTCTGAATGGACCATTTCAAACACTTTTTGATAGGCAAGCTAACATCGGCAGGCTTATAAATCAATAAAATTTTATACAAAAATGTCTCATCTGATTATCAGATGGGTAGACCATAATGATTCATAACTAACTAAGTACAGCCTAATTAAATACACAGACGAATTTACGTATTCACTTTGTATCTACGTAGTTTACAAGCATCGTAGCACATCGACTACGCAGAATAATAACTACGGTCACGTAGCAGATGCTACGTCGGACCGCAGCAGTGCTACGAAACCCTGGCCTTGAAATACTTTGGTCCTAAATTGAAATTCCTTGAATAGTGCTGCATTTAGATGGAACAAAGTGGGTGTTTAATAAAAGTACCCTTGAATAAATATTTATAAACTATGTTGTGTTAAAAGTTTTAGTATTAAAATGAAAAAATAAACAGACATTCATTATTATAAAGTAGTTCAAGTAGGTAATAACCTATAATGTAAAATATAAAATCTCGTCTCTTACCGTGACACGGTGTTTGTGGTCGAATAACAAAACAGTTAGAAAAATTTTAATGAATTTTATTTAGTATTTCTTTAAATCAAGATTTAAGTAATTTTGTATTAATTGCAAAACAGGGGAAAGTTGACGCAGACGAAGTTGCGTAGGTCAGTTACCCTAAAAAAATCTCGAAAATTAAAATATTAGAAACGTATATTCCTACTTTGAAACTAAACTATTCCTCAGCTAAAACAATTCAACATTTATGACTACAGATAAACATATAGAAAGGACACTAAAATTTGAATATATTAAGGTATCGATAATATAATTTATATTACAAACGTAACGTGGGTCCCATTAATTAAAGAGAACAATGGTTTAATGGTATGGGTCGGTATATCTGGTTGTCATATCTTATAGGACGTTCAATGATAAATTGGAAGTTAGGCATTGTTTATATTAAGGCGAACATAGCTGACATTAGCGGCAAAAACGGTGTAGGAGCCGAACCACACGGCGCGGTACAGCACCGTCCGCTCCGGCACCTAACCGTAAATGATTCGCCGCGCAGGCGTTCTCACTGGCGATGGCGGTGCGGAAATGTTGGACGTAGTGTCTGTTAATAAAATGCGCCCTTCCTTCTGCCACGCAAACAATTGCGGTGCCCCTCCGGCGCCGCTCCGCTTACACCCTCACCTCGTCCTGAACGCCAATTCACGTATTTAAAGCAGTACAGTTGCAGTGCAGTTTAAATATGTGAATTGACCCCCTGGTACGGCGTGCGAGCGGCGCGGTCTTGCACTGTGACGCGCCGCTCCGTGTGGCATACCATAGATTTGTATGCGCAGGATGCCGCAGCAGTACCGCTCAGATATCGCACCGTCGACGCGTCGCCGTACCGCTCCATGTGGTGCGGCTCTTAAATATTGCACCCAAAAGTTTTTCGTTATTATGTGAAAAATAGGCCAATATCCCGAGTATAAAACCGAATTTGAAAAATGCTTTTTAGATTCTGATTAGGCCCATATTTTGATTTTTGTTTTGAGTTTGAGTGCTTTGGTGCCGCAATGGGATCAGAACTGCTATATCATTAATGTAGGATTTGTAACACGATGTGAAGGAACGTCGAAAATGTGACGTATGATAATGCATTTCATATGATTTATCACATACAATTTGTGAAATGTTCCATGCTTAGTGTGCGATCGCTGTGTAAGAAGTTGTAGTTTGATTCCCACGTCTTGAGTGATACAAAAAATGTTGTTCCAAGTATTGGTGTACCTTGTATCTACGAATCATTGTAGAGTCACCCACGACGCAGTGATACATCTTAGTACAAGAGATATCTTTTTAAAGAAGAGATACGTGCTAAGTTACGATTGAATTGCTCTAGTTGCCTTGTCGTAAGGTCTATTTAATCTATCTGTGTGAAATTAAAGCGCTTAATGCCAAGCGCAGTGTTTGTTTGTTCGTGTTTTGGGGTTTTCAGTTAATCCTAAACAGATCATGGTTATTCGCAGTGCGTGCTCGAGTGCCACGGGCGCGTTTCCGATCCTTTAAAAATCTCTTAAACCGCTCTTAAGCCGATCTCTTAAACCGCTCATAAACTAGTAGATATGTAATTAATTAGGCTAAAGGATTATTATGGAATTAAACTTTATAAGTTATGAGCATTCCCTAATTATCTGCGAGTTAATGCGGGTCAGATATCTAATCAGATTGTTTCCGTATTCTGCGGGCAATAGCCCCGATGGGTTAAGCAGATAGCACTAAACATAGTTATAATTGACCCGATATTGCTGGAGATAATTGCATTAGTTTGGTTATATTAGTGGCAGATGACGTACTAGATTATACATTAATGGCTTAGTAAGCAAGTCAATTTTGTTTATGTCAAATATTATCCAGTACCCAAATCGATCGAAAGATAGAATATTGAAAACGGACGTAAGGCCTTGTTTACGGAGACGCGGGGCGTTGCGCGGCACGTGTGGCGTGGCGTCTCGCGTCGCGTTGGACGTTTTTTGTTCCCGGAGAAGCGGCACGTGACGCGGCACTTATCATCATACGCGTAAACACAAACATATTACAATAAATGACGTTGTTTATAGAGATGTGTGGCGGAAAGTGTGGCGGAAAGTGTGGCGGTGCCCGCCGCTGCAACCGCGGCGAATCCTCAAGCGTGTGGCAAAGCACGCGGCGACTATCGTTACGTCGTACGATGCGGCGCACGCGGGGTACTAAATAAGTCACTTTTTAACATAGCATATTATTATATCAGGGTATGGAATGGTATTATAGAATTTTCTTTAATAAAAGTCGAATCTAGGTTATGCGATTTCCAAATAAGACTGAGGTTTCGATGAGGGCATCGCTTAATTGAGAATTGCCTCGGGCTTCGCCGCAAAAAACGCTCCATTTCAAACAAACGCGTGTAAAATCGCTTCTCTGTGAACGCACTCATACAACGCCAAATGTTTGAATTCAATGCAGGCCGCACTGCCCAACGTCACGCGCGACGCCCCGCGTCTCTGTACATGAGGCCTTAATAGAAAATATTACTACATTAAAAAATATCACCGAATCCCCGACACGTGGGATAAAAAGTTAATTATCCTAACATCACTTTTTTTCCAAAAAAAAACATCAAACCGACTTCAATCATTGTCGATTTGCGGGCATTTGTTGAGCTTTACGAAATTCATATGAAACCATTTCAGAATAAGCCTCGTTTGAACAAAATAAAAATTTTGAAAATGCGTCCGTCATTCTCGTATATAATGACGGAGTTATGTCCAAACATACATAAAAAAAAAAACATCTGAATTGAGAACCTTCTCTTTTTTGAAGTCGGTTAAAAACCATTCCAATTAAACTGACTTCTTATTTAAAAAAATGCATATTAATCTGTCCATCCGTTTGGGCACTACGTTACGATACCATAGACAAATTAATAGACAGGCACACATTGGTTAAAAAAATATTAGCAATGTGGAAAGTACATTACTAGTAATGTTCTAGATTCACGTCGACTGCGACCTTTCACGATGGCGCAGTGCCCAGAGTGTACCCAAGGGCCGCGAAAATGTGAAATGCCCGGCGCAATAACATTGGGTCCGCATTGCCGCGCAATTCGTTTTTCACATCAACAACATCAATATAAGTAGGTAATATCCCATCCAAACATAATGTATTAAACCTATTGACTGGTATCCCCACGGAAATGACCACTTTTGTGTGTAAACATTCATCCAACTATTGGATAAAGAATAAATCACACGTCAGTGAATCATAAGTTTCCAAGCTCATTACGTTCCGATTCACCTTTTTTCTCATAAATATGAAGAATGTTCTCGATTGGTGTAATGTTTTTATTCGTCGGAACAAATGCGGTGTAATGGAACAAGTTCACCGAATAAACATGTCGTGGAAATCGTTGAATCACTGGAATGTGTTATATGGGGTGTGCTCGAAAGCATAGGGAGCAAATTTCTCAGAATGTTTACTTTTTTACAGCCTCTATGTGTAGTGTATGGTAAATAGCAGTAGTTTGTTCAACGGCTTGTAAGCAATGATTTGGCAGATTAATGAATATCTTTTTTTTTTGAGTGGGTGTTGTTAAGCGCCTGCAGTAGACTCGTTTGGCTGATTAAGGCCTGTACTAAAAGAAGTTCCTGCATTGGGAACGTTACCATGCTAATTTTGTGGCGTATTCCCGTCTAAAAAACGGTATATCTATATCATAGCAATGCAATCGGATAGAAAGAAAGAAAAACGGAAAATACATTTACCTACTTCAATCCAGGCCAGCAAAATAAATGAATTTGTAAATTAAGATAAAAAAAACAAGCAAATAGTTATATACAGAATGATTTTTTTGGGAGTTGTCTAGTTGAGATAGTACAAGCTCTGCTTAGTTTGCGACCAGATGGCGTTGTGTGAGTATTCCCAATATTTTATTATTTGGTGTAATGTAAAGAAGCCAAGAGCGGATGATTATTAGTATATTAAAAATCATCCTGTATACTTATGACTAACGACCCATTTACTGAACAATTACTAGTAACCAACTACTAATGCCATAATATTAATACTAGTATTAGTACAGTGCTTTCCACTCCTCATACATCACAGAAATGTAACTAAACTTTTTTTTAGGTAAGCACCTATACGTTGTATGATTCAAAAATCAGCATCCTGTTTATGTCGCGCTGTTATTCTGTATATTTTAGTAAATGTGGTTAGGTTTATTGAGATGTATGTAGTTCAAATACATACATACATATCAACCCATATGATGGCCCACTGCTGGGCACGGGTCTCCCCAGTAGAACCTACTGGTATGTAGATCCTGGGGGTAATTGCCATAATCGCCACGCTTGGCGAGCGGGTTGGCGATCGCAGTAAGGCTTTAAGTTCGCAGAGGACGCTGCTGCCCGTCCTCCGGGGTGAAATCCCTTAGTCGCCTTGACGACACCCACGGGAAGAGATGGGGTGGTACTATTCTTAAGCCGGCACCACACGGCATATGTAGTTCAAATGCAAATTTATTTTGCGTGAATTTTAGTCAGCGGATTTTAGAGGTTTCTGCAATGTTTGTGAAATCTATGCAAGTGCTATTAGAATTTAACAAAAAACATAAAAAAATTGGTTGTAAGCTTTTTCGATCGATAGAGATCGATTAACAAATAATGTGATTAAGATAATGGTGATATGTTAAGTGTAAATTAAAGATTTAGTTTAATATAAAATATGTTACTGTATTTACAACTAACTTATTTTTCTTACTAAGACCTTATTTACAAAGTTCATAAAAATAGATAAGAAAGTTCATTATCAGCCTATCGCAGTCCACTGCTGGACATAGGCCTCCCCAATTGCACGCCACTTTGTTCTATCTTCGGCTTCTCGCATCTATCTCGCTCCTGACACTCCCTTCAATCTAAAAACTATATATTAACAACAAAAAAAGTCAGACCTCTCTACGTGTCGAAATATTCCCATATTTATACCCCATCGATGTCGACAGGTAACATTCCCAGAAGGCTGGTAGCATTGCCACGTTGAATGGCAATGACCATAAATGCATTTTAATTTTTAACTTGTTGTGCTAAAACATTTTTAATAATAATGTATTGTTGTAGATCCAGTTGTTTTTTCAATAATTAATACCGAATGTCAATAATTTTGTATGCCTCTGGGGTGCGGTGGGAGTGTGTCCGACTGCTACGCAAGAGGTCGTGGGTTCGATTCCCATACGGGACACCACTTTGTGTGATCCACAAATTGTTGTTCCGAGTCTGGGTGTACTTTGTGTACCGTGACTTATATGTTTGTAAAGTCCCCTGCGACACAAGGCTTGTACCCTGATGCGGGAGTCGTTCTACTTTAGAAAAAGATTTTCAGGAGGCGATGGAAAAAAGAATATATTTTTGATCTTGTTTCTATACTGAATACATACCTATAATTTTGTTAATAAAATAATTTGATATATTAAAGTGTAAGTAAAGCCCCCCTGTCCCTCCCACAGCGGGGCTTTACTGTTCAAAGAATTTGTTTAAATTTGAATACTACCTACGTTAGTGAACGCAGCTAATCAAATAAATTCACTTCACTTTACCAATCGGAAACCTATCTATGTCCTTGACCAATTTCAAGGCATCATGTGAACAAAGCGACTTCTACCTATCCGCACCAAACTAGATATAGATAAATTGGCCCATTTCATTGGCAGCAATTGGCCCATTTCACTGGCGATATTATCCGCAAACCTTGTTCGTCTGGAACTCCCGATTTCGCAGATAAAGTTCCGATTTGTAAGTAAAAGAGTTTCACCGAGCCATGTGATATAACCATAATTTTTCACGGTATAAAATTTATGAAGCGTACCTATCTTATACCCTTTGAGCATGAGTGAACAGGAATGGTCTAAATTGAGAAGAAAAACCTTTGAATATTTCTTTTTTATATTGATGAAGCAAAGGCGTTAGTTTATCATGCCTAGTCAGCCTAATTTATGTGACATTTGTTCGGCATTGTCTAAGTTATCATAATCTAGTTTGAATTTGTATGCTTATGTAATACTGATTTTACTTGCGGTTTTATCTGCGTTATGTATATGTTATATATTTGTTTTTTAGTATGTGCTATTCTTATTTATAAATATAAATGTTAGTTAAATATATATCTTAGTTTGAGTGGTTTAAAATATATATAGTTTTTCTCGGTTATTAACCAACATCAAATGGCCTTCACTTCGACGGTTCCTTTTCTATTTAAAAAAAAATGGTTGTTTGTTAAGTCGGTTTACGGACGATAATTGTACGCGATAATGTCATAAGAAAACATTGATGACATATTGTAATAAACACCCATGCCTGTGTAAGTTTGTTTTTCAATTGTATTGTATGTCACTGCAATCGCCAAAACATTGATGACATTGTAATAAACAACAGTTCTTGCGACAGGTTTAGTTTCCCTAGGCGCATGCGCCCGACGGCCACAATACTTCAGCCAATCAGCAGGCGGAACAGGACGGATCGTGACACTTTTTCGGGCGTGCACCCCGTCATCGATTTATAAGACGTTATCACGTCAAAACTATAAGCCTAATTACGAAATAAGTATTCAAAATACAATAATTGCATTTTTGAAAGATAGAAAAATTTTGAATCCAGACTCAGGAATCGAACCCGAGACTTCCGTAGCCAAACCGGGGCCAGAAGCGAACCACCTATCTGGACTATGTTACTAGATATCAAATTCTTCTATCTCTTAATGCTTTTACGGGTTAGGCCCCCGTAGCGCCATCTAGTCGGAAGTTAAAGAACTATCACGGCTTTTGTTATTGCTTCGTTACAGAGAGCATTTTAACAAATTATGATGACGCAGGCCGAATAGTTATTGCTTCGTTACACGAAGCAATAACAAAAGCCGTGATAGTTCTTTAACTTCCGGCTAGATGGCGCTACGGGGGCCTAACCCGTAAAAGCATTAAGAGATAGAAGAATTTGATATCTAGTAACATAGTCCAGATAGGTGGTTCGCTTCTGGCCCCGGTTTGGCTACGGAAGTCTCGGGTTCGATTCCTGAGTCTGGATTCAAATTTTTCTATCTTTCAAAAATGCAATTATTGTATTTGTAAAGTCTTTGGCAAGAAATGCCTATAAAAATTACTTCAATATTCGGCCTGCGTCATCATAATTTGTTAAAATGCTCTCTGTAACGAAGCAATAACAAAAGCCGTGATAGTTCTTTAACTTCCGACTAGATGGCGCTACGGGGGCCTAACCCGTAAAAGCATTAAGAGATAGAAGAATTTGATATCTAGTAACATAGTCCAGATAGGTGGTTCGCTTCTGGCCCCGGTTTGGCTACGGAAGTCTCGGGTTCGATTCCTGAGTCTGGATTCAAATTTTTCTATCTTTCAAAAATGCAATTATTGTATTTGTAAAGTCTTTGGCAAGAAATGCCTATAAAAATTACTTCAAGTATTCAAAACTAATAAAAAACTATTTACTGTATTGGGATTATCCCCTTTTTTAAAAATGGGTGCCTGGCAGTTTCGTGCCATAAACCTACAAGGTCTAGGGCGCTAAGTATTATTATATTCATTTATTCAAACCCTAAACTTTATAAATTCCAAATAATAGCTCTTAGGTACAGTCAAAGTACAGTTATAGTACCTATCGGAAAAAACGAAGTTTCCTAAACATGGTATAAACAATATTTCACAAGTCACACGTGTTAAAAACTACGTAGGCTCGAACTGCTGGCAACTTTTTGTTTGCCATAAAACATTTTTCTTTGAAACAAAAATCCTTAGTCCTCTGCCAGTGGTTCTGTCTATTTATTTTACTTCGATACAAGTAGAACGAGTTTTGTAATAACAGTTGGGTTGATTGCTAGGAAAAATTCTCCTACCGGCAAATCTATGGCGGTATATTGGCTGTATACGGTGAGGTACGTAGGTATCGAATGTGAATTTCTCGGATTAACTTAGGGTTAAGATTTGCTTATCAATTTATTACATTTTTGCAGCAGGTTGTCTGCGCAGCAGGAAACTTAAAGTGAACCAAGACTCGAAACCAACGTTAATGGATCTCATAAATCTCTTTCCCGTGTGGGATCTATCCACAACCTATTGAGAGAGAGGTCAAAGTGAGAGAACCCAATCGAGGCTCCACCGAGACAGTTGCTTTCCTATTACAAAACCTGACAAAACCGTGCAAACTAGGTATAAGATCAAATCTCGGAAACATTCTTGACAAATCTCGTTTTATTACTACGTACCTACTTACATAAGTGGGAATCCGTCAACGACATCTTTTGAAAAGAAAACTTTCCGGTTTGAAACTATTCCAAGCCGTTGTTAGAAAATCTTGCGTCTTAGTTTAAAGACGGTGTCTGACATTTGACAACGAACAGATAATTTTCTTTATATTTTAGTCGCATGTCTGGCACCAGCCAAATCCAATCATACTTTTATGTTCTTTTATTCTATAGAAAAATATGGGAATATAAAAGAGGAAATCCATTACACGGAGCGGGATTGAAAATGGAAAATAAATAATTATTGTGATGTTTCGGTTATGTCGCTTCTTTTTCTGGGAATCATGACAAGTATTTTTATATGTCTATGCTTTTTGTAGAGTTTTTTAGAAAAATAATTTTATAGAAATTGGGTTAGTTAAATTCCTTCAAAATAATACTAAAAAGAAAAATAAAGCTTAAGTGACGAGGACCGTTTATTCCGTTTTGTTAGACTGTTAGTTCGATTAATCTAACAGTACGGAAAAAATATTCCGTTTTGTTAGATTGATCTAACAAAACGGATAAATGACATTCTGTTTTCTTAGATTGATATAACAATTCAGAAAAAATCCGACTGGCACTAAAACATTAATAAATCCTGCAAAATAGATCCATCTAATATTATAAAGCTAAAGGGTTGTTTGTTTGTTTGTTTGAACGCGGTAATCTCAAGAACTACTGATCCGAATAAAAATTATTTCACTGTTGGATAGCCCATTTATCGAGAAAGGCTATAGGCTATATAACATCACGCTATGACCAATAGATCGTAACAGCAATGACAAATGGTGCAAAAACGGGGAAAATGTATGCAGACGAAGTTGCGCGGGTCAGCTAGTTTAATTTATGTTCTGCAAATTTTAAATGCCGATTCCATTCTAAATGAGCAAATGATAACCCAGGTATCAAATTGTATACCAAATGAAAACCGAGTTAAAGAGAAAATTTAAATAGACCAATAAATCAAGACTGACAGTTGATGCATCGTGTAAACGGCGTCATCAGTACATCTTAGAGATCATGCCAAATTTGGACTTTTAATTTTATCCAATTATTTTTTTATGTTTGTTTCTTAGAGATTTTTTAATAACTCAGTATCTTTATCTATAGCTTTCAGGTACCCTAGTACTTTTAAGTACAAACTAGATAGTAACTGTATCTCATTACGTGGATTAGAGATTCATTTTTGTATATATATAACAATTAAAATCATCAAATTTTTTATTCCGGAATGTTAGACCGATTTAAACTTACGGCTTACAATAAAATAATGTAACATAAAGGAACTTTTTTCCATACTGTTACTGTACTAACTAACTTTCGGATTGTTAGACCAATTGGAACTAACCGTCTAACAATAAATTAATCTAACAAAACGGAATATTTTTCCGTACTGTTCGATTAATCGAACTAATAGTCTAACAAAGCGGAATAGATGACGAGGACAGCCTAGAAAAACCTTTTTTTATATAAAGCTGAAATGAAGGAGAAAGTGTGAGTGGAGATGAATAAAGAGATTAAATTGACAGATTAAGATAGAGAGGAGTGGAGATTGTTGTACAGACAAGAGTGTGGCTCTAAAATAAAATATACAAATTGGTATAGTCGGAGAGTCACAGATCACATTTATAAATATTAGCAAGGGCAAGCTCTTTTAAATTTATTTTTAACTTGCGAAAAGGATATTATTACATTATTGAATTCGTATAAAGTTCAAAACAGACAGAAACTCTTCGCCAGAGACTTTTCCACAGAAGTTATGGTTGAGGAAAATTAGCTGAAAAATCAATTTGTTTTTAGAAGGTCGTATCAATCCATTAGTTGGACAATACTAAATAGTATAGGATTGGTCGTTATAAAATGAGCTAAATATTTATTCTCGCCTCATAGTAGTCAGTGTTTTTATAACTAAGGGGAAAGGTTTAAGGTCTACTTTACCAGTTAAATTTGAAGCATGTTAGTGTGTACTAAAAACTGCGCTTTCAAAATGTATAAACAGATTTTCATCAAACAAAGCTAACTATTCAACTAAAAAGCCGCATAAATTCAGCCCATTAATTTGGGTAGATACGAAAATACACACGTTAAATTAATAACAACACATAAGAAACATTTTAATAAAAATAAGCAATGACAAGACAGAGGCTTATGTCGTATTATCCATGTCAGTATCTACATATGAGGATAGGTTTTATGCAAATGTGGCTTATAGTATTCTACTCGTAGCATATCCTTTGTAAATGTTACAGAGCCTTTGGCGGGAAAAATATGTATATTTTGTAGATAAAAAACATAATCTAGGTTTGTTGTCAAGCCCTGTGTCACGGGGAACTACAAAACTTACAAACATACAAGTCATGGACACAAAGTTCACCCAGACTCGGAACAACAATTTGTGGATCACAAAAAGTGGTGTCTCATGTGGGAATCGAACCCAAGACCTCTTGCGTAGCAGTCGGTTACACTCCCACCGCGCCACAGAGGCAGTCAAAATACACATTAAAATTCGACTTCAAAAAACGTACTTGAAAATATGGAAATAAGATGAACTAGTACGTGCTTGTTATATACCCTCGACCTAAAACATGGTGAGAAAAAAGTTGTATAGTTTAAAAACTATTTAACGGATTTTCATGAAAATTCAAAGCTTAGAACCATCTTAATTAACACATCTTTCTAACAAAACAAGCAGCATCGAAATCAATCCACGTGTTTTGGCATTATGATGCTACAGACAGATACATACACTATGTTGGTCCTTTTTCCGATTTTTTGAAAATCAACCGCCTCACTTCATTTGCTTCCCCTAATTATATTTAAGTCTTTATGTAAATTATAGCAGTAAATATTTAATATTTAGTATTATAACATTGCAAATGTTTATGAATTCTGTTAATAGAAGAGCGGAATCTCCTTCTCCAAGCAATTGCTTTGCTTAAAAGGTGATCTCCTATGTAATCTAGTTATGTCAAACAGTGTAATTGATAATAAAGCTTTTTTTATTATTATTTTATTATATATATATATATATATATATATATATATATATATAATAAAATATATATATATATATATATATATATATATATAATTGAGTTTTAGTGGTCGCTACCGCATTTCAAAGTTTAAAAAACCCTACTACGACCTTAAAACATAAAAAATGTATACATACATACATACATATCAGCCCATATACTGTCCCACTGCTGGGCACGGGTCTCCCCAGTAGAACCTACTTATTATAGATCCTGAAGGTAATTGCCATAATCGCCACGCTTGGCGAGCGGGTTGGCGATCGCAGTAAGGTTTTAAGTACGCAGAGCACGCTGCTGCCCGTCCTCGGGTGGGAAATCCCTTAGTCGCCTTGACGACACACGGGAAGAGATGGGGTGGTGGGGAACACTGATTTCAAAATTTTGATACCATTGAACGAACTTAGTAAAATTAAAAAAAAAAACTATTTAAAAAATGAAATAGTTAAACTATAAAATAATTTAACTTATAAAAATTTAATAGTTTATTTAAATAAACTTAAAGCGCTGCAATAAGCACGACATATAAAGAAACTGCGGCAATTCACCCTTACCGCTTTCTTCCTCCCTCTCAACTAATGGGGTTGTTGACTGTCAAGTCAAATCAGTCTCACTTTATGAAATGTCAAAAGCTGTATAGAAATGTGTATGAAATAACAACCTTTGACGTCATAAGTTCCTATCGTCAAATCATTACTTGTAGTATTCGTTTTCATGCTTTTAAATTTTAAAAAATGTTAAATTGTAAAATAACAGTTACTTTCAGAGCATTCTAAGCTCTACTATTACCTGATTAGTATAAAATAATATACTTGTATTGTAGTCAACTACCCAATTGCTGACAAGTTACGTTAAGCGTTTGTGACTAGTCGATGAAACGTTGCGAGTAATAAGTGGTGAAGTAAGTGGACGAGAGTTATAAGGGTGTATCGTCGTGTTTAGTTGTGCCAGAGTTTCTTTACAAGTCTTGATATAGTTAATTTTTATTTTTTTAAGTCAGTATTAGGATTTCAAACACTGATATGTAATATCGACTCCTAAAACTCAATGAAAATAATAATCACAGGTTTGTTTTTAGGATTTCGTAGCCAAAATGGCAAAACGAAACCCTTATTGTTTTGCCATGTACGTCCGTCCGCAGCTTAGCTCAGAGACTGTTAGTGCTAGAAGGCTGTAATTTTGCATGGATACACATACTCGTATATCACTTAGGCAGACAAAGTGAAATAAAAAAGTTAAAAAAAAAATAGTAGGTAGTACCTTCCCTATAATATATGTAAATTGTGGATGTGATTTTTTTTTCTCAACTACCCCATCGTATGGGGTATCATTAGATATATATTTTTAAAACAGAAGGGTTGTAAAGACCCCATTTTTTTATTTAAGGATCCGTTTGTGATATATCAACACCCCTCCGCCTGCCAGCTAAATAGTTGATGTTGGGTATGTGAAAAAAATCACGGTAGTAGTATATATAGTGAAATTAAAAGGAAAACTATTACAGCTAAGTAGGCTTTACAACTTGACGAGTAACAGCAGGCCAAGTGAGAAGTAACGTTCGTACAGATTCCATTGAAAAATTACTTATAGAACTTCTAGCAGTATGAAACAAAACAACAGAAAACCCACTTCTTAAGCCGCATTATTCGGATAGGGGACTACGGAACCCTACATTGTGCGTGGCCCGACATTTTTTAGGGTATAGAATCAAATGAAGGTGTGAAGCGGCTGATTTTCATAAAGTCGAAAAATAAGGACAATCATAACCTGCACACATCAAACTTATAACACTACTAGCTGTGCCCCGCGGTGTTACCCGCTGTTTATTAGCTTATGTGTTAATCCAGGGAGTCAGCTAACTCCATACCAAATTTAATTAAAATCGTTCCAGCCGTTTAGACGTGAAAAGGTAACAAACACATTACCATACTTACAAACTTTTAATATTAGTGTGATACTATTTATATTAAGTAAAATATTCATAAACAACGTCAAAATATATTCCCCTCACCTTTGGTAAAGGAAAATCTTTCACTTTTCAGAGGTTTACAGTTCAGGTGAAGTTTTAAAGCTATCGTATCTATTTCGTTACCTGCCACAACTTGTGTACGCCACACATTTACAATTCCTCGAGTTGAATTTGTGTTTCACAAAGACAGAATGCAAGCATTTTTATTTTAGGTTACATTTCGGTTCAAGTGTTAGAAATACACGCTATATTTGGTACTATGTATTTACTTTTTACCTGTGAAGGCTACAGACGTCATATGGGGTAAGAGGCGTTTGTGTGTGTGTCCGTGTGTGTGTGTGTGTCTGTTAAGTCTGTATCGGAAACAGCCGGGCCGATTTGAAAATGTTTTTTTTGAAAAGGCTAATTAAGCGTCGGTAGCCGAATGGCATAGGCATCGGACTCGCAATAGTGAGGTCGTGGGTTCGAATCCTGGCCATTATACTAGCGACGTGAACCCACTCCTAACACAAGCCATAGAGCTTAGCTGGAGGGGTTAACAGGATTGCTAGTAATGTGGGACCACAATCCCGCATTGCTAGTTATCTTTAAAAAAAAATCCGAGCATGTTCTAAGCTAGGTTATATCAGTTGTCCCATGATATATTAGGTTTTAATGTTATAGACCACCAGGGAGTGCTACAGTGCTCATGTTTATCCAAAACGGTTTTTTTTTCTCAGAGACAGATATATATTAGTTCCGTTACAATGAGATGTTTACTCTTAACACGAGTAAGTACCTCGTATATTATGTAAAAAATCACAAAAAAGCTTGAAATAAAAAAACAAAATTCCAAATTTTGAAAGAACCCACGACATTTGTAAAAAAGAATGTTTTTTTTTTTTAAAAACCTCCCGACTGACAGGAGGTAGGTAAGTATATAATCTAAAAAAATCCGTCGGGGCCTACCCTTTACTGACCTGTTACATACACAAAAATATTTGAATTCTATTCGGGGTAGTTAATGGTAGAACCGGACGGATTTTCATAGATTTACTACCTGCCTCCTGTTAGTCGAGGGGTTTCAAAATTTTATTTGATTCTTTTTTATGTAGTAGTAGTTTTTTACGTCGTAGGTTTTATTAAATTTTAAACTTGGTTTTCCTCTTTAATTTCGGTTCATATCGCCTAGTTTAAGTTTCAACGTCTAATTGTAAAAGTACAACTTTAAAAATTGTATATTAAGCCATTGCTCTATATTTGTATATATAACTTATATTATGTTTGTGTAACTATAGCTTGATATTGTGTTAGAAGATGTCTCATTTTGTGTCTCTTGCTGCTTTCAAATAGCAAAAGTATTTCGTAATTATACATATTATTATAATATTAAGGGTGAATTAACCAATTACAGTACTAGGAATGAACATGGGTGCGATTCTGAGCACTGGGAATCGTGAATTCACGGACCGCTCCTTTTTTACTAAGCACCGCTCCGTGTCAATGGAAACGCACCCTAGTCTTATATAGTCCCTATGACGATTAATAGTAACATAAAACTAAATAAAACTAGTAATACCAACAATCAAGTGCAGATCTACATTAAAGCGAATACTTAGACACAGAGAGTACTTACATTCAGAGTGCACTAAGATTGTACAATATTAAGAACACTCACCAGGTGTTTTATCCACCACAGCCATCTAAGTTTGTTAATTTAGTCTGATGCTGCGCTCTGACAGGTAAACCTGGATTAAAGTTAGGTTGGACTTTATTTTAATGTGGTTTTAGTGCTAAGATTAAGGCTAGGGTATTAAACTTTGGTCGGAAGGACGGGACGAGACGGTGACGAAGTGAGCAATAGTACGAGTAAATGCACCAATTGTCTTTTATATTCGTCATTCTCTAAAAGACGCAACATAACATTACAGAACTACTGGAGCAAAGAAAGTGAAGACTCACTTGCGGACCATAGTTTGAATGGTAAATACATGGGCTGGGATGAGCAGCTGGGAACAATAGGTCTATATCTGTACTATTACTCAAATAAAGTACTCAAATACTACACAGTGAATATTGATGAAGTTTGGTGCATAGGTGTCTTGTAGAAGCCGCTACATAGTTTGATAGTTAAATAATAAAAATGAATACTTTTAAGATGTGCACTCCATACATGTAACAGAAGCAGGTTTTTATTTTCAGCAAACATCAACCTGTATCCCCACACAATTTATGCAAAATTCGGAGCGATTATTATCAAAAATATTCACCTAATCAAATAAGTTTATTAAAAACCTTGAAATGTTTTTAAAATACCATATCAGATTTTGTTTCGAGTTTTCCTCTCTTTGCACTGTTTATGTTTGCGGTATATTTCCGCCTCTTACGACACCCTAAGGATGAGATGGGGGGATGTCACTACGTCGATTAGTTTATAAATAATTTGTACGGATTTTAAACTATTTTTTATAAATATTAAAAAGGTTTTTTGCCAGACCATACCAAATCTATACTAATATTATAAAGCGGAAGAGTTTGTTTGTTTGTTTGTTTAAACGCGCTAAATCGATTTGAAAAAAAATTTTTCTGTTGGATAGCCTATATAACATCGCGCTACGACTAATAGGAGCGGGGCAGAATGAGAAACGTTTCAAAAACGGGGAAAATTTACACAGACGAAGTTGCGCGGGACAGCTAGTACTAAGTAAATCTCACAAAATTACCACAGCTTGTAAATATTTGTTCTCCCGACAGACGCGCCGCGCGGCAGGCACTAACGACTTCAGGGAGTAATACTTTCAACAAAATTAACACCTTCCTTGCGAACAGTTTTATCTGTAAGTATATCTTGCCTTTGTTTCCGTCCCAACAACGAAGTGAAGTTTTTTAGAACTCCACTGGGAGATAGATAGTTATGTTTTAGTAAAGTATCTATAGAGCTAGATAAAGGAAAAACTCTATACTGAAGTTGGTCTCGTCTGCTCTAATCTGGGGGCCTAGACGAAGTCACATTCGAGTAGCGATGTCGTTAATGGAAAAGTATTTTAGTATAGAATTTGAAGTTTGCGATGGAGACCATAGACGTTTTATTATTTTTGTGAATAATTAGAATGGCGTTAGTGAATTTGCCACGGAACAAATGTACCTTGTCTAAGCCCACTGGTCGTTGGCTCTAAGCTACGAAGATCAGATCGATTCGATAAAATTTTGTATGGAGATAGCTTAAATTTTGTATTTAGATAAAATTTTGTATGGAGATAGCTTGAACTTTGAAGAAGGTTATATATTTTATTTCGATTCTATCCAAGAGTGCGAAGCTGCAGGTAAAAAGCGAGTAGAGTTGGCTGACTGACTGAACGATTAACACACAGCCGAAACAGCAACAAAACACGCAATCCACTGCATCTACCGCAAAACAGTCCCGATGTCCATGGGCAATGATAAGAATCACTCACAATTCGGTGAGCGACTTGTTTGTTTGCTTATCACAAAAACTACACACAAAAAAAAAAAAATATAAATTAGTCAATCGCTCGAAACAAAATGTCCGAAACTTCAAGCGTTGTTTGATGGTAAGCCACCTTCAAATCGATAAAACAATTAACCTAAGTCTAACTGATTTAATATGAGATCTAATAGGTATAACAAATTGTGATAACATGTCTTGACATAACGAGTAACATAGGTTCATTATGTTCAATTACTAGCTGTCGCCCGCGGCTTCGCCCGCGTTTATGATTTTACCCCCTTAAGGGTTGATATTCACTTTTGATCAAAATGTTGAAACACATGTTTCTTTATTTACAACCATAAAGCCAAATACAAACTTTCATAGATCTAACTTCCAAACTAACGGAGTTTCATACAATGTTGTGACGGATTTTCACAAACCTTGCACCTCTATTTTATTAGTTTAGTAGTTAATATTTAAAATACATCATCAGCCTATCGCAGTCCACTGCTGGACATAGGCCTCTCCAATTGCACGCCACTTTGTTCTATCTTCGGCTTCTCGCATCCAGCGCTCACCTGGCCTGAGGGCGTCCTACACTACGTTTGCCAAGCTGCGGTCTCCACTCAAGAACTCGTTTACCCCAACGGTTGTCGGTTCTTCAATATTTTTTTAATTATTTAAAATACGCTGAAACATTTTTTTTATAAAAAACTAAGAAGTCAAATACGAAAATTCACAGATCTATAATAAAACTGATGGAATTCATACAAACTTGCAGACCCTATTTAATCCCCTTAGGTGGTAATTTTCCAAAAAAACTATGAAATACAGTGTCTTTATTTTAAACCGAAATGCTAAATACGAAATTTTATAGATCTTACTTTAACACTGAGAGAGTTTCATACAAAGTTGCGACCCCTATTTTACCCCCTTAAGGGTTGATTTTCTAAAAAACCTAAAACATTTATTTCTTTATTTTATACCAAAAAGCCAAATACAAAATTCACGAATCTAACTTCAAAACTGATGAAGTTTCATACAATCTAACAACTGATTTTCACAAAACTCGTGACCCCTATTTTCCAAAAACGGTGAATTTCTTTATTATGAGTTTCTTTATTTTAAACCAAAAAGCCAAATACAAAATTTTCCAAATATAACTTAAAACTGAAGGAGTTTCATACAAACTTGCAACCCTATTTTACCCTCATAAGGGTTGATTTCCTAAGAACACTGAAACCCGTGTTTGTTTATTTTAAACTAAAAAGCCAAATACAAATTCATAGATATAACTTCAAAACTGCAATCCCTATTTTACCCCCTTAGTGGATGAATTTCCAAAAATCCTTTCTTAGTGGATGTCTGCAATATAAAAGGTATCAACTGCAAAAAAAAACAGGTTAGTAGCTCCAACGGTTTAAGCTCTGCGTTGATGAATCAGTCAGTCAGGACAAATGGTTATATACGAGTACGTTTGGTCCCTTTTGTAATATTTTGGTAAGTTTAGGGTCGAATCAATTTAACGTGGTTGAGCAAGAATAGTTTAAAGGTTAAGTCCGGGGTAGTCACATTTTCATGATTTAAGAACAAATAATTGCGTTTATGCCCGCGGCTCTGCTCGCGAAAATATGAGACCGAAAGGGAGAAGAAAACGAAGACTGGGGAAAGGTTAAAAAATCCGACCAAAGGTCTAAAGGGGAACAATCGTCTTTGGCCAAAAGCTAATTTTTGGTCGGAAATATTAAATTATTACCATTTTAATAGTAAAAAAAAAATCTGTAACGAAACCTAGCTAACCTAGGTAGGTAGCTAAAATATTAACTTTACTATTTTTTGAAAAAAAAATGACATTTACTAACAGAAAAAATGAATTGCCTGCAAGGAAAGAAAAATATCAAGCATATCACCGAGTGCAAATTTCTCCTATGTTTTAGACTATATATCTGGTGTTTTTTTACACGGTATTTACACTTAATCCTTTCCAAAAAAATATGCAATCGTAGTAGTTTCTAAAAAAAAATCAATACTAACATTATAAAGCTGAAGAGTTTGTTTGTTTGTTTGAACGCGATAATCTCAGGAACTATTGGTCCGAATTCAAAAAATCTTTTTCTGTTGAATAGTGAACATCACGCTATGGCCAATAGGAGCGGTGCAGCAATTAGAAATGTTGCAAAAACGGAGAAAATTTACGAAGTTGCGCGGGACAGCTAGCTAACCATTGACTAGTTAAAATACCGTTACTACCGTGTTACCTTTATCTTTATCAAAAGTTCACAATATAAATGACATTCAATTGCACTATTTTGCGGTAAAAGCCAAAGATTGCTTATTCGTTATGGATTCGGTTGTGTGTTATTCATCAGTCAGTCAGTTAGCCAATTCGAATTGGCTAACTATCTGACTGATCGATTAAGGCTTTTAAATAACACGAGCTTTTGCCTAGGCTAGCAGATATAAAAAAATAATAGTATATTTACCATTCAAACTGTGGCTTTCAAGTGATTGAAATATTTAAAAAAACATTATTAGTTGACGTTTCTTACCCATAAAGTATCTACCGGCGATATGCCACTTTCTTTGCTCCAGTAGTTCTGTAATGTTGTGTTGAGTCTTTTAGAGAATGACGAATAGAAGAGACAATTCCCGTCCTTCCGACCAAAGTTTAATATCCTAACCTTAGCACTAAAACCACGTTAAAATTAAGTCCAACCTAACTTTAATCAAGGTTTACCTGTAAGAGCGCAGCATCAGACTAAATTAACAAACTTAGATGGCTGTGGTGGATAAAACACCTGGTGAGAGTTCTCAATATTGTACAATCTTAGTGCACTCTGAATGTAAGTACTCTCTGAGTCCTAAGTATTCACTTTTATGTAGATCCGCACTTGATTGTTGGTACTACCAGTTTTATTTACTTGCATTTATTTTATTTGTCGACTGGGGCCTTTTTCGCATCCGCGCAATCGCGCGTTTGGCAAGGCTGAATCTTGACTTTACAATGTCGTGCTCTTCTTTATTAATCAGAAGAAAATGTCATTATGAAATACATTCTTAATTTGTAAGAGACAGTGTTCAAACCAAATGGAAAAAAAAACAAAATTCTTTATTCACTTAGGATGCAAAACACCTTTTGTGATACGTCGGGATTCTACATGTACATGTAATGCCAAGTTTCCAAAAATAGGTAAAGCTAGAGAAAAGAACCTGGCACTCTTTTCGAATTGCCTATTTTACAATGGGAATGTTCGTAAACTTGATATGAGGGTAAAGTGCTGCTACTAATATACTATACACCATATTAACTGATGGATAGGACTGATACAAATTATATTCTTAAAAAGTTGTAACATGAGATAAATAACCGATTGAATCAGGCGTTACATGGCGGAAATCGAATCTGTGAATCACCACGATTGAAGTAGTAAGGAAATGCCCTTAATACAACAATCGAAATAGATTGACAGACCGCATTCAAAAAGAGAGACCTGCAACAAAGAAAATTAGTGACAGGTACTCTTACCAAGTCGAGTCGTAGGCACCTCCGGACCCTTGACTTGCAATATTCCACTTCCACGAAGTGAAACTTCGACACGTGTTTCGCCTCTACACGAGGCATCCTCAGGAGAGTTTGGCACCGACTGAGCCTCAGTCGGTGCCAAACTCTCCTGAGGATGGTAAGAGTACCTGTCACTAATTTTCTTTGTTGCAGGTCTCTCTTTTTGAGTGCGGTCTGCCAATCTATTTCGATTGTTGTATTAAGGGCATTTCCTTACTACTTCAATCGTGGTGATTCACAGATCGAGGGTGGGTGGTGGTATCCTTCCCTTATAATCCACTTAACATGAGATAAACTAAAATCAGCCTTAGTGGGTACAACATAGTAGGAGCATCTACTTACAAGATGAATTCGTCACACAGTAACATTCTAATACCTATCAAGCTACGAGTACTAAATTACACCAACTTATACGACAGATCAATGGCTTAGTATAAGTAGGTACCATTTTTATAGGTACATATATTGTATAATGTGTACAAATCATTGAAGTTTAAGAACGTACAATCGTTTATTGGAAACTTAGCGCTATGATGCTGAAATTACAAAAATATTCACTTTTTATCATTTATACCGTGTGACCAAAAAATATATCAGAAAGGTACCGCTTAATAAATACTTCAAAACAAAATTATGTTCGACATGATCGGATATACCGTCATTGAGTTATTGCCGAAAAACTGTGCTTATCAACAAAAAGGCAGTGCCATAAAAATACGTCCTTCTACTGGTGTAATTGTGTAGTGCATTTATTTGAAACATGCCCTGGCCTGTTATTTTTTTTATAAATTATAGCAGACCTTTGTGCAACTATCTACTACTACCAAATTATTTTAACGTACATATAACAGGAGGTGAAGAATTTCTGCATAACATCCAGTATTAGCTCTCCACTAAAACTATCTCCATACCATATTTCATTAAAATCGGTTTGGCGGTTTTAGCGTGAAAACGTAACAGACAGACAGAATTTCTTTCACATTCATATATTGTGTTTAACTCAAGTGCATTATGGTGGTCCGTTCTATCTCTGCCAATCTCGTCTGGGGCTAGCCTACTGCGCAGGAGATACTATAATACTCAAGTGTATGCGCATACACAAGTGCACTCTCTATTCCCTCAATCTCATAGCCCGATTGGATGGAAATCCGACACGATCGGAGAGATATCACGAGAGCCACAGGACCGACGGTTTAACGTGCTCTCCGAGGCACGGTGAGGTGTGACATTTTAAAGTACATTATATAAAAGTAACTAGCTGTCCCGCGCAACTTCATCTGTTCTATTAGTCGTAGCGTGATGTTATATAGCCTATAGCCTTCCTCGATAAATGGGCTATCCAACAGTGAAATATTTTTTTAATTCGGATCAGTAGTTCCTGAGATTATCGCGTTCAAACAAACAAATAAACTCTTCAGCTTTATAATATTAGTATAGATAAGATGATATTTTCCAATTTTCTGTAACTTTATCTGAATTTTCATACAAATATACGTAGCAGGTATCACTATTCAATTCACTCTTAATAATACGCAAATTGAATGAGATTTCCGCCATTTTAATCAAAATAATAAAGTTGGAAGTTATTCCGTTATTTTATATGCCGTTTAAATGTTGTTTCTTGTAATTAAATTCATTGAAATAAAAGAATTAACTGCTGATCTGCTTATTGAAATAAACTGTGGCGTATTTTAATTATATTTTACAGATCAAACTACGTTTTGTGATAATTATGTTGTTTTTGTTATTTAACAATAAAAACATTCGCAAGCTATTTTACTCGACTGCGCTAAAATGAGTAGGCATGTCTATATGTAAGAACGTATTTAAGTCCATTTGTTTGGAACACTTTACAGCCCAAACAGCTTGACGATTTTCGTCGCGTTAGGCGTCGTTGGGTTTAGGCACCTGTCCCACTAACAGCGACAAGCGAGAAGCGAGTTGCGATTTTAGCGCTCAAGAAACTTACAATATATTGTAGATCCCATCCGTATAAACAAAAGAGATGCAGTATAGAGCGAGTACTCGTCGGTAGTGTGAACGTGTGAACGACAGCGATCTTATTAGCGTACACGGGATCTTCGTTTCTTGAACGATTAAATCGCCATTCGCTTTCCCGCCGTTGGTGAGACAAGTGCATAAAGGCTGGTCTTATAAAAAACGGTAAAATATGTTTTTGAATATGATACATACTGTAGCAAAATATAGTAATAGTCTATACGATTAAATTTCTTATGCATAACGTTATACTGATAATATAATTCAACATTTTTCAAACAATATATTTATTCGTCGCGTGTCTGCATGAAATTCACTGTTGTATGTTACAAATAAAATGTTCGGTGAAACTACGGCTTGCAGAACCTCGTTGCGAAATGAAACAAAATGCATTACTTTTATATCTATAGACAAATTTATGGGAATCGAGTTTTATAACTGTGGACGGTACAGATAAAGAGGAACATCACTGTCTATTAAGTACTTATTAGTACTTAGTACAAGGTAAAAGGCTTTTTTACTGAGTAATCTACCAACACACATCACGGAATGCAATTTGTCAACAATGTCAACAATGCACGGCACGCAGATAGCTAGCAATGTGGGATTCTTGTTAACCCCTCCAGCTCAAGAACTTGTGTTAGGAGTGGGTTCACGTCGGTAGTATAATGGGTAGGATTCGAAACCGCGACCTCACGATTGTAAGACCGATGCCCTAGCCATTAAGCTACCGCCGCTTCGATAGTTATTACGACTTCTTCATTAGCAGATCTCTATCCACTAAGAAAGGATTTTCCAAAATTCGCCCGCTAAGGCCAAAGCTAGTTGTATAAAATGAGGCATATAAATCATGAAGTAGGTACTGTTTAAACAACACAGTTAATTACGAAAGTGCAATTTAGTTCCCGAAACACTTAATAAAGTTCCCCGTTTGAAATCGAGTGGTGTTGCAATTTGTATATCTCGAACTTGTACAATGTCGGTTGTGAAACGAACCGTCGAATTAAAACGTTCTGAAACTATGTTTTTGGACTGTTTACGAAACAATTTACTGAAGTTTTTGAACGTGACACTTTTTCGGTAATGTTCTTGATGAGTTTTATTAAGTTTTGTCTCCAAAAGTTGTCGTCATTTCTAAATCTTTAAATTATTTAAGAGCTACACAAAATATGAAAAACGTATTTTAGGTCGTCGTGAAGAATTTTTTTGTAGAGGAATTGCCCCCGCCCGTGCAGAACTCAAGATTTTGGATTTGGCAGGGGATACAGATTTTATCAAGGAAACCATGGCCGAGAACTCAGGCGCCCAGGTGACCAGATAAAAACAAGCTGGACGCGTTGAAACTGCAGTATTCGGCAAGCTTGACCTGATTGCTGACCTCTCGATCTGCTTGGTATCCACTCAATCACGAACGTAAGTATATACTCACGCCCGTGCCTCAGTGGTATCCAGGACTAATGGTGTCATTCCTGCTTAGGGATAATTACGTCCATGAGTGTCATAATTATCATCAGCCTGGAAACGAACAATTTTGAGTGGTCTGCATCCAACGGCTTCCTGCTACCTAATTGTATCAAACCATCCCCTAAGTAAGTATTGCACAACTTTTATTTCCCTATTTTGTATTTATCTATTCTATTTCAACATCTAGAATTTTTCGCGTATGGACTCTATAGACTGAGAAATATAGCAAATACGCCCACAGTCATAACAGCATATCATGGAATAGTGTCATCAGTACTACGCTATGGGATCATATTTTGGGGGAATTCTACTGATTGGCACCTTGCGTTCAAAGCCCAGAAACGTTGTATAAGAGCTATCTTTAATTTGAAACACACGGACACATGTAAACCATATTTTCAGAAATATAAACTTTTGACTTTGCCCTGTTTATATATATTAGAATGTGCGGTCTTTGTAGTACAAAATATTGATAAATTTGTACAGCGGACTAGAGCTCGTCATGCTGATAAGTTGTGTGTAGTTCCTAGCAAAACAACATTAATGCAAAAAAGCTATTTCTGTATTGCACCCCATATCTACAACAAATTACCTAAAAAGATTAAACAGTCGAACAATGTGAGACAATTTAAAATAATGTTACAAGAAATGCTGTCTAATAAGTGTTAGGTACTACTCACTAAGTGAATATCTAAATGACAAATCTATAGAGATGTGTATTTAAATATAATTTGGACATTATGCGTAAAGACATGCTTGCTATTAATATTATTTTATTTTTCAATTTTAATTTCATGACATCATTTTTATTATATTAATTATTATTATTATTATTATTTTTCTATGGATTTTATTTAGACATTTCCTTAAAACCTAGTTATATGAATAGTATTTTGTTCCTACCGTATTTGTTTTTTTTTTTATTTAGTTTCTATAAACATGTTTGCATGCCTAAAAGGTAGAACAAAGAGAAACTTAAAATTATAATATGAACAACAATGTATGTATACCTTTGTTCGCAAATAAAGATTGATTGATTGATTGATTGATTAGAACATTCTTGCAATAGCTAGCTTTTATAGGAGCATTATGTCAATAGATTTAAACTACATGGCTATTGCCATATTATGTTTTATTATTTCACACATCTTTATGCTCAGGTAAACTCCGTTTCTGAAGTGTGACAACCCACAAGCACCTTCACTAGCGCTTAGTACTTCTGCTGCTTGGTCACATCAGCCAGAGAAGATGGAGGTAACCTTCTTACAAGGCTGACTTTAACTTCCAGGGTCCAGGGTTCCGGATATCCTGACCAACCTACACCGGTGCAGTACATCCCATTTTGGAAGCCGCTGCTCTCCCGTGAAGGATGACCACGGGAGAGCAGCGAGCCAAGAGAGTACTTGCGCACCTGCTTCCACAGAAAAGACCGTATAGAATAGTAACGTGCATTGACAGCCCACGTCCATTTTATTTGCAATGATAATATTTTAATGTTACAATTTTCAATTTCCACATAATTAATTCTGCTTTGTAATATATTTTTATTTTTTTTATTATTTCAAAACCATTATAATTCAATTCTACATTTTATTGTATTTTTTTTACAAGTCTATTTTTTGCAATTTTATCTCAATTTATATTTTGAATGTGTTGTCGCGTTTTACTTATTAAAACACCACATTCTAAACGCATCACTCAGGTCGTCAGTTGCGCAGTGCAGGACGACCCCCGAGGATCGGCCTGGGGCCGTACCATGAACTCTAAATTATTTGTCAAGTGCAGGGCAGCTCAACTTTCCTTTTTGAACCTGACGCGTGCATGTCAGTTGCTGAAGAGCTGTCAAGTGCAAAAAATTGACAAATAGCCTGGTTTGGTGACGTCATCACTGACTCGCCTGCTTTTTGCTGAATTATGATAATAAATTAGCAGTATAGTCTACAATTGCCCAGCTATAAGAGTTCATGGTACGGCCCCTGCATTGTATTTTCCAGCTCGTGGTAGCCACTCGAGAACCTTCCGCACCCATCTATTGTCGGTTCTGCGAGCGATGTGGCCTGCCCATTGCCACTTCAATTTATTAATAATTTTAGCTATGTCGATAACCTTAGTTCTACTGCAAATATCTCATCTCGGGTTCTGTCGCACATAGAAACTCCGAGCATAGCTCTTTCCATACCCCGTTGCCGTAGCCTCAGTTTAAAATTAGCTTGTTACCTAAATGACTTTTCATCCAAAAATAACTAGACGAAGCCCTTAATCTAAATACAGGCGTGAAAATTATCTCACAAGGGTCTACAAAAGAGACTAATTACAGACCATGACCCTATTTAGGTATTATGTAATCTGTTACCAGCACAAAGGGACGGAATGTCGCCAGTAATCTCCCCGCTCTAGCTAGATTATGTACCGACATCAAAGCTAAGCTAACCAGTGTCCGACACTGACATGCTTTAATTAAGTGCGTTTACTATTGTTAATTAATGTGTTAGTGTTTAGGACTACAAAGTATAGAGTTGAGTTAACGTTAAACATTTGTTTAGTTGTGTTTTAAAGGGTTCATAGAATTAGCGCTCGCGCCTACACAATAAAATAGAAGTGAAACTTTGTTAGGATGTGTTGTATCTTAATTAAATCAAACCATAAATTCATTAATTATGTGTTTATTTGTTAGCCGGTACAAATACGCGTGTGCACACTTTGACATTAGAAATGAAAGAGTGAGAGAGAAAGAGTGTGTGAGCAGTCGATAGTCACGATCGGAGCCGAGCCCATCCGAAGATACCACACTCTCCCCCACTACATTCTTTGTTTCACAACAAGAGTACCATTTAATTTATTATGTTACATGAATATTTAATTTACAGTTTGACAACATGAGTTTATTTGATTAATATGTCTTTTCCATCTTAAACCCTCTACATCTATAAAATAGGTTACACCGGGTATGGATTCTTCTACAATAATCCCTGATGCCCATGGCTTATGGCCCTTCCTATAATCTCGGGTCATTACTTTTTGCCCTACTTCAAAATTTACATTTCTTTGACCTGTATTATTTCTTTCTACAATATTCTGCTTTTTTATTAACTCTTGAAATATTGGAGTTGGTCTCAATAAAGAGAAACGGTTTCGTATCTCCCTTCCCAGCATTAAACGTGCTGGAGTCACCCCAGTTGACTTATGTGGTGTGGTTCGATAATCAGACAAAAATATGCCCACTGCATAGTTAAGCGATTTACCACTTTCCACTATTTTGGTTATGTTTGATTTGAATGTCTCTACAAACCGTTCCGCGGCCCCATTTGTGGCTGGGTGGTATGGAGGTGTCATAGTGTGTTCAACTCCTACCATAATACAAAATTTTTTAAAATCACTACTGGTGAACGATGTACCGTTATCCGTTACTAGATGAACAGGAAAACCGAATCTCAAAAATAATTCTTTAAATTTTTGTATGGTGAGACCACTCCCAATATTTGACATTTGGAAAGCTTCAGGCCACTTACTAAAACTATCTACTATAACTAAATACATTTTTCCAAACAGAGGTCCTAAATAATCAGCATGTATGCGATACCATGGTGAGGGTGGTACCGGCCATGTTTTAAGCTGTGCCTTGGGTGGTGTATTTCGATATGATAGGCAATTTAGACACTGTTTAGTTAAATTTTCGATATCTTCATTAAGTTTGGGCCACCAAAAGTATGACTTTGCCATTTCAATCATTCTAGTGGTGCCAAAATGACTCTTATGCAATTCTTCTAGTACATTGTTTCGTAAACTGTTAGGTATTATAATTCGGTGCCCCCAAAGCACACAACTACGATCCATGCTAATTTCATTTCTTTTTATAAAATAAGGTTTCATTTCCTGGTTAATTAAGTTCTTATCAGGCCATCCATCATAACAATATCTCATTATTTCAGATAAAGTTCTATCCTTCTTACTTTCACTCTGTATCACCCCCCAATTAACAATTTTATTATCTTGCTCATCAATATAATTAGTAGAAACAATAAATGTATTTAAATCTATTGGGGAAACATTACTATTTTTTGTTTCAGTGTAAAGTGGTGATCTGGAGAGAAAATCTGCAGGATTTTTATCTGTAGGAATATGTCTAATTGTATAGTTGAATGCTGACATAAATATAGCATAATGTTGTAAGCGTTTGGCTGCCATTTTTGGAATGCTCTTATATGGGCCAAATATTCTAACCAATGCTGAATTATCAGTTTCTAGTTCAAATGGTCTGCCATAAATATAATTATAAAATTTGGTCACTCCAAAAATTATTGCCATGGCCTCCTTATCTAGTGTACAATATTTCTGTTCTGTTTCATTAAGTTTCTTACTTGCAAAAGATATAGGTTTAATTATATCATCTGCGCCCCTATTGGATAATACAGCACTTATGCCAGTGGCTGATGCATCACATGTTAAGATTACAGGTAGCGAGGGGTCAAAATGGGATAAATTTTTAGCTGAAATTAATTTTTCTTTGATTATTTGAAATGCCCTCTGGCATTCCTCAGACCATACGAATTTACTTTTCTTAGTGCACTCATACAAAGGTGACAATATAGCAGCCATGTTTTTCAAAAAACGTGAGTAATAATTTACTTTACCTAGGAAAGATTTTAACATGGTTAAATTTTCAGGTGGAGGCAACTGTAACAGTGGTTCCACATTCTTTCTTATAATATTTATTCCATTTTTATCTATATTATAGCCAAATACCTCAATACTTTTTCTAAAGAATTTACATTTTTCAGCCTTCAATTTAAATTTAGAATCTTTTAATTTACTAAGGACTAATTCTAAGGTTTTACACATGTCTTCCCAATTTTTACCACTCATGTAAATATTATCAATAAATACAATTATGTTAGGGATATCTTGAAGCTTTTTAGCCATGAGTCTTTGAAAAGAACCTGGTCCTGTACTTACCCCATATGGTAAATATAAATATTTAAATATACCCAATTCTGTTACAATTACAGTTAACTCTTGAGAACTTGGGTGTAATGGAGCCTGCAAATAGGCTTCCTTTAGATCCAATTCACAATAATATTCCCCCCCTTTTAATACCTGAAAAATTTCTTCGATATGTGGTAAAGGAAAATGATCTATTTCTAAGTATGAGTTTATAGTTACTTTGTAATCCCCACACAATCGTACAGAGCCATCTGGTTTCAATATAGGAACAACTGGTGTACCCCACTCACTATATTTTACAGGTACTATTCTTTTATTTTGTAGTAGTCGTTTTATTTCCAACTTAACCTTTTCTTTGAGAGCGAATGGAACTTGGCGTACAGGCAGGAATTTAGGTTTAGCATCGCTTTTTAATTTCAAAGTGATACAATCTCCCTTAAAATCTCCCCAACCAGGGCTGAATACATCTGTGAATTTATTTTTTATAAACTTAATGGGATCACACTGATTATAAAATCTAACATTACACATGCTGTTATTTAAATTTAATGGCCAATGACCAAATATACTTAACCAATTTCTGCCTAGTATGCGTGGTTTGTTATTGTTCACAATATACACATCAACATTTTTATTAACACTATTCCATGATACATTTAAATTTTTTACAATACCTAAAGGTTTAGAGGTACTTTGATCAAAGTTTTTGAATACAATATTACTTTTTTCAATGGTTTTATCAGGAAAGAGACACTGTGTATCTTGTAATGTTAAAGTACTTACTTCGGAACCCGTATCAAGCTCAAGTTTTACAGGCCTTCCTTCAACTAAGATGTCAATTAATTGAGATGGTATTTTACCTGTAGAATTGTTTGAATACATAGTAAATTCCTTATTATCTTGATCTGTAACAAACAAATTTTTAACACCACTTTCAATATCTAAATCTTCCATTTCATTTGTAGTTTCCACTGTGCATGTTTGTCGTTGATGGCACATTTTGAAAAGATGTCCCTGTTTGCCACATTCTGAACAATATTTTTGTTTCAATGTACATTCCTTGCTTAGGTGGTTATTTTTTCCACATACATAACACTTTTTGATGTTCTGATTTTTCCTGGAGGCATCTTGGTTTACTGGTTGCTTTCTTGCATGGTTATTTGGTTGATTAGTATGTGATCTTTTGTCGCTTCTTTGCAATTTGAACATTTCCTTCGATGTTGATGGCAACTGGTCCTCCGTGTCTATATTTGAATGGTTCAATGCTGCTTCCACTGTTCTAGCCAAAACAACTATTTTTTCTAATGATAGTTCTCCATTTTTTAGTAATTCAAATTTCATTAAAGGTTTGTTTACTCCATCTATAAATTTTTCTTTTATTTGCTCTTCTTCATTATTAAAACGACACTTCTTTGCCACTTTACGCAGTTCCATGACATATTCTTCCACGGATTCTGTCGACTTTTGGTTGCGACCCCTAAATTCAGATCTGTCTAGCGCAGTATTTATAGATTTTGTGTATCTGTTTTCTAATAATGTGATGAGGTCATCATATGACTTATTTACTGGTAATAAGGGAGCACACAAGTTATTCAGTACAGCAAATACCTTTGGAGACAATTTGGTAATCAATAGAGGTTTTTTCTTTGCATCGGGAACATCATTTAATGTGATGAGGCAATCCAGTTGTTGTCTAAATAACTCCCAGTTTTCACCATTGAAACTGTCAATGTTATAAATGTTCGTACTTGCCATAATACTTGGTTTGCTTAAAATTTGCGATGAACTTTCGCTTGTGTCACCTTTCAAAAAATTTCTCAACAATGTACGTAAGTCCTCCACAGAGTCCTTCACAATATCTAAATCGAGTTCCTTACATAAGGTTTGTAGTTGCTCTTTATTCAGTTGTTGAATGAAGGAAGTTTTCTTCGATGTAATTGAATCAATATATTGTTCCTTCAAAGACATTAATGTTTTCTTCTTTGTAAACAATGGTGAAGTTAGCGTACGTTGTCACAGACAAGACAACTGTGTTTCGTCCCGTTAGGTTGGTAGTTGCCAAAATGGCTGCTGAGCGCGTAGCACTCACTCGTAACCAACTTCACACAGAAGCGTGAATTAAGATTTTGATTTGCGTATCTTTCTCCAAAAAAACACTTTTCTCACCAATTTTTTTATTTCCACACGTAGCTTTCGTATAATCCTCGTCGCCAATGTTGTATCTTAATTAAATCAAACCATAAATTCATTAATTATGTGTTTATTTGTTAGCCGGTACAAATACGCGTGTGCACACTTTGACATTAGAAATGAAAGAGTGAGAGAGAAAGAGTGTGTGAGCAGTCGATAGTCACGATCGGAGCCGAGCCCATCCGAAGATACCACAGGATGTATGAATCTTCGTTACTCTCCTCGCGTAAAAATACTAAATCTATATTAATATTATAAAGCTGAAGAGTTTGTTTGTTTGAACGCAGTAATATCATAACTACTGATCCGAATTGAAAAATTCTTTCACTGTTGGATAGCCCATTTACCGAGGAAGGCTATAGGCTATATAACATGCTACGACCAATAGGAGCGGAGCAGCAGTGGGAAATGTTGCAAAAATGGGGAAAATATACGCAGACGAAGTTGCGCGGGACAACTAGTCCATACTAATATTATAAATGTGAAAGTAACTCTGTCTGTCTGTCTGTCTGTCTGTTACGCTTTCACGCTCAAACTACTGAACCGATTTAGATGAAATTTGGTATGGAGATAGTTTGAGTCCCGGGGAAGGATATAGGATAGTTTTTATCGCGACAACCGACATCCACGCGGGCGAAAGCTAGTAGATAATAAATGTATAAAAATACGGGTATTGACGCGATACATTGTTGACATTTTCACCAGGATACACCGGCCATGGTCCGTTAGTGACTACTGGCGGTCGAAGTTGATTGTAACCCAGTTACCACGCCTGTAGAGAGGACTTTTGAGTCAGGGAAAGTGAAATTTCCTTATTGTGAGGCAAAGGAGCAGCAGCCTATCGAAAGACCGGTACGCATAGCCTATGTTATCGGAGTAGCCTCTCGCAACTTAGAGAGGCCTACTTATGATGATTGGCTGAAAGTTAAAAGGATATTCCGATACCTTGAAGGGATCATTCATTATAAGTTTAAGTATGGGTCGACCTGTAACAAAGAAGCTATTATTCAAGGATACAGTAATGCAGGTCACGGAAGAGTTGAATATACTGAACGCTCTACAACAGGAGTTGTCTGCCTGTTCGCTGGAGGAGCTGTATCGTGGCTAAGTCAGAGGCAGGCTTCCGTCATGATTTCTACTACCGAAGCTGAAATAATAGCAAAGGGAGCTAGTGAGCTAGTAAATCTGTAAAATGTTTTTAGTCATCTCTATTGACCACAAAATTGACCACTCTCTAGAAAGAGACAACACTACTTTGTGGACAATAAACGTCAAGAGACATGGCCGCACGAGTTTTTTCTCTCTTACGCGCTTTACAGTATAATATTTACGTTTTAATTGAAAGAGATTTCGCGGTCTAGGTCTATACGCCAATGGCCAACTCACGAAAACAAACAGCATACTTACATAGAATAGAAAGATTTTTATTGAGTGGACAATGAGGATGCAATAATATCCGTTTGTGAAATTCGGGATTAAGGGCAAGCCCTTGATCCCGAATTTCACAAGCGGACTAAGCACATCCGCGTGTGACACTTCTTTGTTCGTGAAACTGTGCAAGGAAGTCTGGTCAGCGTGTTAAAAATATCTTTTGCTAACTAGCACGCTAACATTTTAACGAAAGCAGTTCTAAGGCCAAGGCTCGTCTAACTTAGAGATGGACTGGGACTGCATCATACAGATAGACTAACTATGGAGTGCACCAACTGAGCAATTTGGGGAAGGTTAAGTTGGAATCTTCGTCTTCTTCGAAGTGTCCAACAAATGTTACCCCATCTTGTGATGGGTTCCTCAAAAATCACATTGTTTTTGACTGTACGCGAAACTGACAGTGTAACTAAAATTTAGTATTAAAATAATGAATTATGTTGTAAAATTTATTTGGCCTTTGGAAGGAACACAGATGGGTTTTAGCCAGTAAGCATCTGACACGCCCTCCCGCTCGTGCCCACAGCGGGAGAAATCACTTGATGATTTCCGATCTATGAAAAAAAAAAGATCGGCGTACGACCAGGAATAGACCAACACTACAGCACCTGAAGAAATAACAAATGAGTCTGACGTCAATATGCTTTGTGTATAACGGCGCAACATATGGCAACACTTGACATTCACTGTCATTTACGTCGGAAAAGAATGAGGGTAGTTGATCATTCTTGCGGAACGTCACATGGACGTGATGGCGGGGCGGCCATCTTGTAGGCAGTTCGCCGACGAGGGCCGTTTGCGCACCACGTGCCCGACGAATCGCTAATTTCCGACCCGATCATTTTATTTTTTCATGTAGTGATATGTGGAATCAATTATTAGCTATTTAATTTAGACGCGTCTAGTATTATTTCGTTTAATAAAATATCTGTGGTGAAATTAAGATTCTAATTTAATTACTCGTAATAATGGTAAAATCTAAACCTAGTGATCTCCCGGTGTTCGTGAACGATTCGAATTCGAACGTTCGAAACTGCGTCATCCTGAGCCTACATGTACATGAGACAAGACAAGTGTGCACACCAACTCTCCCACGTTGCGTAGTACACGTTGCATACGTGGGCTCAGTTTGTCCTTACCTTTATTCATGCGATTTGAATTTATGCAAATCGAAATGTCACACATTAATTGCTTTAAGTACCTACTGATCGTTTTACAACATACCCCTACGGGGTACATAGAAGCGAGTAGTTACCGTAAATCTGTATGCTTAGTAACCTACCTACTGTTACTGCACCCCCGTGATTTGCTACGACTAGCTAGCAATTAACTAGCCTTACGACTTTGTGCTACGTAATTAGGCTCTATGAAGGCTCACACATATACAGAGTGTTATTTTTTGGTTATAAACGAAGATACAACTGCAAATTTTGACTGCCTCTGTGGCGCGGTGGGAATTTATCCGACTGCTACGCATGAGGTCGTGGGTTAAATCCCCACCCAGGATAAAACTTTGTGTGATGAGTACGATGGTTAATTCTGTGTCTGGGTGCTATTTATCTATAATATGTATGTATTTAGAAATATATAAGTATGTTAATCAGTTGTCTGGTTTCCATAATACAAGCTCTGCTTAGTTTGGGATCAGATAGCGTTGTGTGAATTGTCTCAAGATATTATTATACAAAAATATATCTCGCATTGCTCGCGTGAAGTTTCTAAACTCCCCCAGAACTAGTGTTTCTTTAAGGACTACATCACGAAAAAAAAATCTTGCAAATTTTCTGCTATAAAAAGATATTTTTCTTCAAGCCACGCGCGGTTTTCAAAGGTCTCTCTGCATCAAAGGACGTAATAGAATTATGATTTGTACTCTATATCAGAAAAGAGATCTATATCTCAACAATGGGAATATTATAAGACTGATAAAACACTGTAAAATGTACAAGTAAAAAGAACCGTTATAATACAAATCGTCTCAATATTATTTGATGACAACACATTGATAGCTGCTGTTTTCTTCAGAAATGTAATTTTATAAGCATAGTAAAGTGTTTGAAGTAACGAGCGAATCAAATAAATCGATAAATTTCGGATTGGGTTCAGAAATCAAAATACGATTATTATTACGATTAAAGTGCCTATTTCAAATTATATTAGTCTATGTAGGCGTCTACATTCTATTTATCTTCTAAATTGATAAAATATCAAGTAAATACGATTTTCTTTCTAATTACCTTTACAAAAAGAGTGCTGAAATTATATATAGGTTTTATATTTATAATCTTTGAAAATTGGCAAAAAACATTTTTTTTATTATGTTACTTTTCTTTTTTACATCGTTATTGAAGCGGCGGTAGCTTAATGGTTAAGGCATCGGTCTCGCAATCGTAAGGTCGCGGTTTCGTTTTACCCCGTACGCTTGCCCGCAGCCTCACCTGAGGCGGCATCAGGCTCAGATATGCGCGCCGACGCCGCCCGGCTCGCCGGCGACGGAGCGGATCTGCCAGGGACCTCTCTTCCCTGACGCACTCCATCGCCTCCTTCTACGAGATGACGTCCTCGCAGAAGGATGCGACCGCATTCCACGAACCCTCGCCCCGGACCATGGACAGAACCACGGCCGGCAACGAGAGGTCACTTTCGACCACTGCGGTGAGAACTCGACCCTGCCCCTCCCAAGTTGGACAATGCTGGAGGGTGTGCTGCGCTGAGTCTTCGCCACAGTCGCTGTGGTGGCAGGCGGGACTCGGTTCCCTCCTAGCAACCGTGTGTAGATACTTCCCACGTGAACCCACTCCTAACACAAGCCTTTGAGCTTAGTTGGAGGGGTTAACAAGATTGCTAGTAATATGGGACTTAATCCCACATTGGTAGTTATCAATTTTTTTTTTAAAGAAAGAAGAATAGAATCAGAAACAGCCTGTAGATACATATAGAGGTGCTTGTGATTACATTTCTGTGGCGTATTAGGAAAGGGCTGGGCTTCACCGAGTAAGATGACAGCTTTAGTGATTTATAAGGTAAAAATAAAGATAAAATTAATAGACTAACCGCAAGTATTTACTTTTATTACTTTTTACTTTATCTAGCACTAGTTTTTAGTCTACATCACGGTAAATTTGTGTATTAGATGCATTTAGCAGTTTTAAGGGCCATGATAAACATCAAAACATCTAAATTTGAATTAAAAAACAATATGAAACTGTTGACGTATGGGATGTGGATTCATAGTTATTGTGCGAATTGCAGTCGTCTCTGTCATGTGGACTTATCGCTAAAAGGTTAGGCTCGGGTCTTAAGGACCAGATGCAAAATGCATCTGATCCTTAAGACCAGATGCATTTTGCATGATGTAGTATCTACTCCTCGACACAGTAAACGTGACAAGGGAATGGGACAAAAAGAAAATTAGGGTTCTGATTTATAAATCTCTAACCTTATTTTCCTTTTGGCCATCATGCAAAATGCAAAATGCATTTTGCGTGATATAAAGAGGAAAAATTTGATTGTTTGTTTGCATTGAATAGGCTCCGAAACTATTGGACCAATTTAAAAATTTCTTTCACCATTAGAAAGCTATTTTACTTTTATAAAATTAGGATCCCTATGAAAATTACAATAATGTAACTCAAGGTATAAAACACCACGATATGACACCCATACAAAGACGGGGCAGGCAGCTAGTATTATATATATTTATACCCGTACCGGGTATAAATATCTAAAAATGCAATCCGAAGTGACCATTTCCATAAAGAATTATTGCTGTTCTATTTTTGAGCTTTTCCTATTTTTAGAGTTCCGTACCTCAAAAGGAAAAACAGAATATATAGGATCACTTTGTTGGCCGTCCGGCCGTCTATCTGTCTGTCAAGACTTTTTATCTTGGGAACGTGTGGAGGTATCGAGTTGAATTTAAACCCTATATCTCAAGTCTACAATCCCTTAGAGAGAAATATCAAACTTCTAAGTTCTACGTAAAAAAGACGTCCGTTTATACTGCAAAAAAACGTATATTTCGACACTCTCAAAGAAATAAAAATTTTAATATCGGGTATTTTCCGTTGAACTAGAACGATTAAATTTGGCAAGTAATTCCGTCTCATACTACAAGTAATTGATCTTTTTTTTTCATAGATGGGAAATCAACAAATGACTTCTCCCGCTGTGGGCACCAAAAGTTAGTTCTTACATCGATGTAACCAATGTAACAACTAACTTTTATTACGCCTATTGTCAAGTATTGAAACAACCACTAAAAAATATTAAATAAAAAAATAAATTATGAATTGAAAAGAAATAGCGTACTCTATAAAGCATTTTCATGTAAAATTCTTGAAGTACCAGCTTTAACGTGAAAAGTTAAGATAATTGCATAGTTTCGCAATCTTATATAAATTATGAAGTGTTAGTTTCAGCACAGCTCGGTTCGTTAGCCACAATACTTATAGCTATCACATAGTTTAATGGAGCAGGGCGTTTAAGCGCTTTAGCGGACATATTTTACTGCTTTGAGAACTTTAGTATTATTAGGTTGTGGAAAACTCAAGTCAAGGGGAAAATATTTAACTTTTTTTTAGTGTTCCATTTGTGGATATCTCTGTATGTAGGTATCTGTAACAACTGTCAAATTGAACTTGACACTTGGCACTTATCTTATTGTCTTTATTTTGTTGTGTTATAATTCGCTATCATTGCATTATGTGATATTCACGTGATAGTGCTTTTGATATTTTTTCTATACTAATGAATTAAGTATTTATAGATACTGCAAATGTCGTCAAAAGTACCTAACTTATAAAACTTTGAAGTTCATACTGAGTATTATAACAAATACTTCAACCCATTTTAAATCAATGCTTCAATCGGTCTACACCGGGATTTTGTAGTCTTTTTAATTCAATATGGTACCTAATAATCAATAACCTAGTCCTTAAAAAATATCACTTTAATAAACTATGATCATTTTTTTTTTAAATAACCTTAAATTGCCTAAACTATAAATGACATCTATCTTATGATCTATTTTTATTACATGAAGTCGAGAAGTGTTACCTTAAGCGCTCATTTATTTTCCGCAATTGACATTTATTTTAATTTTTATTAAAAAAAACGGGTTGCACTCCGGGAGTGCCGGCACAAGTGAAAACTTAAACATTAATGTTGTGTATTTTTGAATATTTTGAAATGGTTAGGGAATATTTTTTTTGTCAGTATAAAAATACTATCGTTTATGTGGTTAAATCATTGGATTAAAAACAATATTCATCTATTGCCGATTTTTTTTATCAGTATGAAAGTACTATCTTTTATACATGTGGTTAAATACAATATTAATCTATAGCGCTATCGTGCACAGCCATGAAAATTAAATCACAAATTAAAAAAACAAAAGTCAGAAAATTTTAAACCGATGTTTAAATCAAAAAGGGAAGAAATAATCATTTGGACTCGAACCGGGGTCTTCTGGTTTCTAGACCGCCCGATTTCCCACCTGTCTTCCCATCAATCCACCAATCTTACGGTCACATGATACTGACGCGAGTTTAACTTTTTATACCCATACCTGACAAAAGTGCACAGCGCCGCTACAGAAGTTTTCACTTCAAAAATGTTTATATTTTCTTTTGTACTAGGTTAATGATATGGAGTTCAAAATTTTCGGCTCCTAAATGACAACAAATTCACGGCATTCAATATCAAAGAATTACTCCTTCACATAAATGTCACTGCCACTAACTTTTATCTTAAGCGAATAAGGTCTATCGATTGGTAGAGAATGTTTTAGTGGTCAGCTATAACATATATGTTCAGTTATGACGTCATGTTTATTAGCGGAATGCACTTTCAAGCCTTCGCTGACGCGGCTTGGTTAGCGCTTGGGTTAGTGCTTGTCAGAAGTCTTGGTGACATACAGATACCTTGTTAAGCCAGCTATACAATTAAGCTGCCTCTATGGCGCGGTGGGACTGTATCCGACTGCTACGAATAAGGTCGTGGGTTCGATTCCTATTCGGGACGGGACACCACTTTGTGTGATCCACAAGTCTGGGTGTACTTTGCGTCCGTGACTTGTATGTTTGTAAAGTGGGTGCAGTTTAAGACTCTAGACGTACAAACGTCTAAAGCCTTAAAGATCATGATTTTAGTTTGAGAGGTATCGATTCGTCTCAGTTATGAGAGTAACACAGGGCGCATCAAAATTAGAAAAAAAAATAGCGAATTTATAGTGAGAAAATATTTCTGTTATTAATTTTTATAGTCGGATTTTTGTTTTGTTTTGTTTTTTTTTCATTAACTGAATAATTTTATGTTGTGCCATTGGCGACTCCAATTGTGGCTCCAGTTGTGTTGTTATAAAGGGTCTTTCAACAAAGACGGGTCGATGTTAAAATTGAATAAAACTAGATGTGTGTGAGATATTAACGAAATTTATTTTTTATTTGAAAGGCCCGTTTATGCCATTATGCATGAAATATGACATCGTTCAAATGTCCGCCGCGGCTTCGCATGGTGGCACAAATCCGAGAGGTCCAATTTTTAATAACTCTGCTGCATAGATCCGGCTGAATCTGAGCGATGGCCTGCGTTATGTTGGCTTTCAGGGCAACGGTCGAATGTGGTTTATTGGCATAGACCTGCGACTTCAGAAAACCCCACAAGAAAAAGTCTAGCGGAGTCAAATCACACGATCTTGGTGGCCAATTCACGTCACCTCTGCGAGAGATAACCCTACCCGCAAACCGTTCATGCAGAATGTCGATTGTGTCGTTCGCTGTGTGGCAAGTAGCGCCATCTTGCTGGAACCACATGTCATTCACGTCCATATTGTTCAATTTAAGCCAAAAGAAATTGTTTATCATTGATCTGTAGCGCTCACCGTTGACGGTGCTGGCCTCGCCAACTTCGTTTTCGAAGAAGTACAGACCAATGACGCCGCCAGACCAAAATCCGTACCAAACAGTTACTTTTTGTGGATGCATTGCTATCTGGTGAACCTCATGTGGGTTGTGGTCATCCCATATACGGCAATTTTGCTTATTAACAAAACCATTCATCCAAAAATGTGCCTCGTCGCTAAAGATTATTTTTTGGCCAAAATCGGGGTCCTCTTCCAAGCGTTCCGACGCCCATTCAGCGAACACACGGCGTTGTCTATGGTCATTAACTTTGAGCTCCTGGGTCAGTTGGATCTTGTATGGATGCAGACCCAAGTCCCGACGCAAAATTCTCCAAGTTGAAGTCTGCGAAAGGCCGAGTTCTTGTGCACGGCGAGAAATCGACTGCTTCGGAGTCTCCTGAACACTCTCACGTACAGCGGCGATGTTCTTGGCCGATCTGGCGTTCCTTTGACGTAAAGGTGTTGGTTGGTTGTTTACCGAACCGGTCGTCTCGAATTTAGTCACCAATCGTTGGAGAGTAGACTTTAAAGGGCCACCGCGTCTGCCGTAAAATGGGCGCAATGCGCGCAACGTTTTCACTAACGAACACTCATTTTGATAATAAAGTTTTATCATTTGCACATGCTGCTCAACCGTGTAACTTGCCATGGTGATTTGGCATCAGTGACTGAATAAGAAAAAACAGATTTGACAGATGCCGCCAAATCAAAATGGCCGCCACAGATTATTAATATCGACCCGCTCTATTTGAAAGACCCTTTAGTTGCATACAAACTTGAAGGTCTAAAAGAATCGCTTTGAATATATTATAATAAAAACTGCTTATGCGTCTGATAAGTAGGGAGGGCCGATGTCTCTTACTTCCTACTTCAATGTTCAATTCTTACTTTTCTACCTCAATGTATCTTACTTTCTACTTATCTGACAATATTCAAGTATTTCTGACGCTACTATTCACCTTTGAAAGTGACAGTGACAGCATCAGAGTTCATGGTGTGTCAGAACTGAATGACGTTTGAGTAATCGGCCATTAGACAATGGAGATTTTATTGTATTACTTACTGACCCGCGCAACTTCGTCTGCATCAATTTCCCCCGTTTTCGCAACATTTTTTATTGCCACCTGTAGCCTTCTTCGATAAATGGGCTATCCAACAGTAAAAGAATTTTTCAATTCGGATAAGTAGTTCCTGAGATTGCCCCGTTCAAACAAACAAACTGTTCAGCTTTATAATATTAGTATAGATTTAAAAGCATTTATGTAAACGATTTAGATTTTCTGAACTCTTTAGCCTGTTTATACAGCCTTCATTTTATATATTTTAGCTTAGACATGTTAGGAACAACATTTTTGAGACCCAAAGCTTGAAGCCCAGTTGTCGTTTCTTTATAGCCGTATTCTCCATTTGTTTGCCGTCATTGTCGGGAGCCAGCGACACGGCGCAGACGAGCACTCTCCACTACAAACAAAGAGCCACTTTGAACACTGGCGAATTTAGATGGTCCACACTACACAACACTGGTTCACTCTAGCCTATATTATGAATATTTTAGTGCAGACTTGTCTGTGTCTAAGGTTTGTTAAGATCTTGGTACAAAGACTAATGCCTGAATTTATTAGTATAGTTATTATTATGTTTCTCTTTGAATAATTCTATACTACTTTAGTAAATTGAATAATATTATTATAACTTTAAAAATATAATGTGGGACAGACTTTTAACACGTTAGGGGTTAAAGTATGAAATTGCCGATTTGTAAAGAATAAATATAACTGTTTTTCTAAGATGTAACATATTTATTAACATTTTTTTTTTCTTTTTAATAAAAGACGACTCCTGCAGAAGGGTACATGCCCTGTGTCTCGGGGAACTTTACAAACATACAAGTCACGGACACAAAGTACACCCAGACTCGGAACAACAATTTATGTCGTAAGGAGTAGGAACAATTTATGTAGTATATGGAGTAAGGTCGTCTGGATCTCCAATTAGTATGGGCGTGCCTCAGGGATCAATACTCGGTCCCTTCTTATTTTTGGTATATATTAATGATTTACCATTTTATGTTAATAACTTTTGTGACATCATTCTATTTGCTGATGACACTTCTCTTATTTTTAAAATCGATCGTAAACTAGAAAATTTTGAGAAAATAAATAGAACACTCGCACTAGTTCAAGATTGGTTTACAACGAACAACTTACTTCTAAATCCCAAAAAAACTAAATGTATTAAGTTTAGTTTGCCAAATGTGAAAAGTACTAATACGAGTATAATTTTAAATAATGAGGTGATTAGCTTTGTCGACTCGACAGTTTTTTTGGGAATTACATTAGACAATAGGTTACAGTGGGGCACCCAAATATCATGTCTCGCAGGAAAACTCAGTTCTGCAGCGTATGCTGTCAGCAAAGTTAGACAGCTTACGAACGTAGAAACAGCTCGACTAGTATATTTTGGTTATTTTCACAGCGTTATGTCCTACGGCATATTGCTTTGGGGCAAGGCGGCTGATATACAAACTATTTTTATTCTTCAAAAACGTGCAGTGCGTGCGATATATCAACTAGGAGCACGAGTTTCCCTTAGAGAAAAGTTTAAAGAGATAGGCATTTTGACAGTTGCATCACAATATATATATGCAAACGTTATGTTTGTAAAGCAAAACTTACATTTATATAACAAAAATAGTGATATTCACTCTGTGAATACAAGAAATAAGCACAAATTGGTAGGTCGATATCATAGGCTTCATAAAACTCATAACTCATTCATGGGACTAGGTGTTAAATTTTTCAATAAAATCCCAGTCAGCATATCGAGTCTACCAGTAGATAAATTTAAGAATGTAGTCAAGAGACATCTTATACAAAGAGCTTACTATTCAATCGATGATTATTTAACTGATAAAGATAAATGGATGTAGTTCGTTGCTCCCTATTAATGTATTGGGTTGTATAGTTTATTGCATTTTACTAGGTGAATATTGTTGTCACAGTTTGATAATGTTACTTAGGTACTAGTTAAGAAAACGATTTACTTTTGTAAGTAAAGATTCTGCGTGATAAATTACGGCCATTCTTTTCTTTCCTTTGAAAAACATGTATACTTATTCATTAAGTAGCAGTAAATTGGCCAATATTTAAGCACATAAAGTTTTTACATCGTAAGTGGATGCTCCTACTATGTTGTGCCCATTGAGGCTGATGTATCCCATCTCGTGTACTCTTCTAATATTAGTGACCTCTTTTTTTGCATCAGTCCTCTAATATATGGTGTATAATATAATGGTGGCAGCACCTTACCTGCATATACAGTTTATAAACAGAGAAACATTGTAAACATTGGCAATTTGAAAAGAGTGGCCACGAGTTTTTATTGCCTGTTCTTTTCTCGGGCTTTACCTATTGTTTGCGAACAGGCATTACCAGTAAATGTAGAATCGACTTTTCACAAGTGTAGTATTTTGCTTCCTAAGTGAATAAATGATTTTTATTATTTTATTATTATGGATCACACAAAGTGGTGTCCCGTGTGGGAATCGAACCCACGACCTTTTATTAGATAACTGCATAGCAATGTGGAATTGGGTTCCACATTACTAGCAATCTTGTTAGCCCTTCCAATTAAGCTCAAAGATTTGTGTTAGGAATGGGTTCACGACGGTAGTTTAATGAGTAGGAATCGTACCGACCTTACGATTGCGAGACCGATGTCTTAGCCATTTTTACATTCATTATCTATACATTGCAGCTATCTAATTGGAAGTTCATTCATGACTTGGCGTTAAAATCAGGGGATCTAGATTCGACAAACTGTGTGAAAGTATTTTGTACTGCCTCCTGAGAAGTTTTTATTCTGCTACTTAATATTGTATTGTTAATATGATATATGTGTTTGTTTAGTTTCTCTTTTGTTTTAATGTAATAATATAAGTAGATTATAAGGGAGGGATAACACCACCCGTCCTCGATCTGTGAATCACCACGATTGAAGTAGTAAGGAAATGCCCTTAATACGAAAATCGAAATAGATTGACAAACCGCACTCAAAAAGAGAGACCTGCAACAAAGAAAATTTGTGACAGGTACTCTCACCAAGTCGATGGGTACCTCCCGACCAGACTTGTAATATTCCGCTTCCACGTAGTGAAACTTCGACATGTGTTTCGCCTCTACACGAGGCATCCTCAGGACAGTTCGGCACCGACTGAGCGCTCGTCCAACGTGTGCACCTCTTTTATACGTTCAATCCCCACTACCCCTGCCACCGGCAGATGAGTAATGTTGCCTAAAAGAAAATAAATTGAGCCGGGGAGACGAATTGAAGTTGGTTTGTTCGTTCAGCAATGTGCTTCTATCCTGTTTTAGTATTTCCAACTGCTCCAATGCGCACAACCTGAAACCCTTACTGCAAATATGTAGAATTTTGAAGGAATTTCTGTCAGAGTGGTTTCAAGTAGATGGTTTGCAAAGTGAGATTTTTCTGGATGATTATTTCTAAACGCAGCAATGTGTTCTTTGTATCTGGTGTCAAAATTCCGACCAGTTTGGCCAATGTAAATACTATTGCAGCTAATTTATACACACGTTAATTTATAAATTCCAGATTGTTTCCCTTTGCTCACTTTATCTTTGCTGTTGCATAAATATCTCAACGAATTTTGAGGCTTAAAAGCTGAAAAAATACCATTTTTTACCATGTTACGAAGACACAGATATACAATATACTCGATTAATATATTTCTATTCTTTCTATTCTATTCTTTAAACAAATTCGCTGCTAATGTCTGTTCGAGTGCTGTGTAGGTTTTAACTATCATTCAGATTTATTTTGCCTGAGGACATATTAAAAGTACAAGACATGCGTATTATGTGTAAAGATAGTGAAAAAAACCCTATGTGGAGCCGGGGACGGCCACCAGTTCTATTTAATAATAATATCTTGGGACAACTCACACATCGCTATCTGATCCCAAACTAAGCAGAGCTTGTACTATGGAAACCAGACAACTGATAAACATACTTATATATTTCTAAATATATATATATATATATATATATATTATAGATAAATAACACTTAGACACAAAATAAACCATCGTGGACAGAGACCACAGAGGCAGTCAAATTTAAAGTAAAACAGTACATATTTTTGTGTAGAAAATGTTTTTTTTCGTTTTTGAAGTATTTTAACTAAGAAGCATCTAGTGTCAAGGCTATTCGTCAGTACAATGTCCACTTGATCACGATCACGTTCCGTGCCGTCACGTAGTCTCCGCTTAATTAGTTACTTAGATCAACTTAGCTTGAATGGAACATCTACGTGGGTGAATAAAGGATAACTAGATAACGTTATATAAACATATAACGTTATATAACACATTATATAATTACTTGTCCTGACTGACTGATTCATCAACGCAGAGCCTAAACCGCTAGGGTTGGAACATCTACGTGGGTGAATAAAGGATAACTAGATAACGTTATATAAACACATAACGTTACATACAGTTACGTACATTACAGAAAAAAACGTAAGTAAATATAATTGCATCATTATTGATGACATCCTGACGAACAACACATTCATGGGCTGGGTTTTTGTGTAAATAAAATCGGATAGCCCCGGATTTATATTCTAAAGAAACTTAACTCCATGCGTAGGTAAAGCCTTATTATAAATCTGTGTTTTCTATATTAAATACATATCCAGTTTACTTAATTTTTCAGTTGATTTGTAGTAGGTAAATAAGTGACCTTTTCCGCTGAAAAAATTTCGTCTCACCTGTCAAAATGTGACGCCAAGAAATAGGACCAATGTATCATTAAACCATTTGACTAAAAAATGTATTATTTATTATTAATGTTTGATTAGTATTATTTTACGAGTAGAAGTTTCCAATGTTAGTTACACTAAACACATAAATTTTCTTGATTCGTGTTTTATTCGGCATTTATTCAAGTATCAAGGGCTAGCCGATCTTCCCCATACAATTCGTACGCGTAATTTCTTTGAGTAGAATATTATTATCTTCCATTGTAGTTTTTTGTAAGAAAAATGTGTCAAGGTTACTGGTCACTACGATGTCTATTTTGATCACGATCACGTACAGTCTCCGCTTAATTACTAATTAGATCAACTTAGCTTGATTGGAGTTTGAGGGTTATATGTCATTGGACTTTCTCGATTAGCCTCCGATGTTGTTTTGACGTGTGTATCTGTTTGTCACATTTGTAGAGACTAAGCGAAATGACGAATTTGTATGAGACTTTATTTTTATTTATATACCTACCTACCAGTTGTTTTTTTTTTTTCACTCTAATATTTTTTTCTATTCGAACCAGTAGTTGCTGAGATTATTGTATTAAACCAAACACTTCAGCTTTATGATATTAGTATAGATTATAAAACCGCGATCTAGAGTACCTAACATAGGTACAATTAACAGACACAAAAATTTCAATTTTTTAAGTAGGCTGTTGTTTCAAGTCTGGGTATACTATACTACCCAGACTTGAAACAACAGCCTACTTAAAAAATTGAAATTTTTAAATATGTATGTAAATGTCGGTGAATTTATTACCCTAACATTTGTGTTGATTGAATAGCGACTCATTTAAACATGGCCGCCGCAAGATGACTTTGGTGACTTTGTGACTTTGGTTTGGCAGTTGGTCACATTCGTCAGTCTTAATTGAGCGGTCGTAGCGACAATACGTCTTTCGATAGGCGTCGCTATTTTTATAGTCGTGTGTGCAAAGTGTTAGTGTGGTTATAGTATCGATGATGCAGTGGCATTTGTGTAATCGAAATGATTAGAACTGTTGGCGGATTTTACTTTGCTCGAGATCCACATTCTTATGTTCGATTACCATAATGCTAATTCGAATATTGAGTCGCTAATAGCTCATAAGGCCACCTGAGTGTTTCGACATATATGTACGAGAATATAATCTTTAGTCTTCCTATTTAAATTTCTAAAATGGTGATAAGTAAATGCTGACTTTAATTTGCACATTAAAACTTATATTTTTTACAAACAATACAGAGTGTAGACAATAGGTTTTGGGAAATGCATTTTATATTTATGATGTATTATATTAGAAAATATATTGCGCATGTGTTAAGCTAATAAAATCTGCACCTGCATAGTGCGATATTTTTGGCACCATGTCTGAGAAACTTTTAGTACAGGTGATTTTCTTTAGGTACGCAATTTAGCTGACTGAATGTTGATAAACTTTTGCGATTTGTACACATTATGAAAATATATATATTACGGGTCGGGCAATAAACAAGGTATTTTACCTTAAATTATTCACGCGATTAAGACCCGTAATATATATATATATTAGCTGACTGAGTTTATTTACTCGATTTACTTTTATGTATTAATGGGTCATCAACCCTTACATACTCTTAAAAAAAGTCTTTCTGTTTTCATTTGAAAATACGCTCAGAGTTCCGCTATATTCGGAAGCTACTGTAGTAAATTAGCGAGGCTCTATCATTAATTTTCATTCATACTTATAAATTAGTTTTTCAAATTATAATACAACTAGAAATGACAGTGAAAATTCCGGATGTCGCAATAAAACCTATTATTTCAACTATTTGTTAAGTGCGATAAATAATAATATTCATTGAATGTGTGAGTGAATAAATATAAATAAACAAGGTGTATTAAATACTAGCCGACCCGTGCAACTTCGTCTGCGTAAATTTTCCCCGTGTTTGGAACAATTTTCATTGCTGCTGCGCTCCTATTGGTTACAGCGTAATTTTATATAGCCTATAACCTTCCACGATAAATTAACTACCCAACAGTAAAAGGTTTTTTTTAATTCGGACCTGAGATTATCGCGTTCAAACAAACAAACTCTTCAGCTATATAATATTAAATATTAGCTTTCGCCCGCGGCTCCACCCGCGTGGATGTCGGTTATCGTGATAAAAACTATCCTATGTCCTTCCCCGGGACTCAAACTATTTCCATACCAAATTTCATCTAAATCGGTTTAGCTTTTTGAGCGTGAAAGCAACAGACAGACAGACAGAGTTTCACATTTATAATATTAGTATGGATAGATAAAATATTAAAAATATCTAAATTGCAATAGGTACTATTAGCCATTGTTTTTAAACTCTTGCGATTTTTATTTAGATTAGATATATTTCGGGACTAAATTGCGTGAACTATTTAAAGGTAAACTTTTTATTTACTTGACGTATCGATCAAATTGCACCGATCGTGGTCACGGGTCGACTTGGTATAAAAGGTATAAATAATTCACGCGATTAGGTCCCATAGCTAGCTGCTAGTCACTTTTGTGTCACTCCATTCATGCAAAATACTAACACAAATTCCAACTAAATATTGCATAAATGATAAAAGATTTAGTCAACTTCACTCAATTCACAATAAAAAGTATGATACTCAGAAAAACTTCAAAAGTGAACAGCTCATTACTTCTTCGAGATGTCTCTAACATCGGACAATGGCATTATAATCTGTCTCCTACTTATCATAATATTTTGATAACGTCTCTTATAGTCTGTCATACTGGGTTGACAAAGCCTCGCTCAGTTGAGGCTAGCGATGCTAAGTATTCAGCCTATTATGTTTCATGTACAGGGATGTATTTGGTTCGTGATTTAAGCGTTTTCTAAGTCAACGAAAGATACTAAGTTCTGTCTAAAATGAAATAACAGTCATAAAGAAAGTAAACAACTATTATATTCTATAGTTCGTACGAATATGTGAACATGCATTCGAATATGTGAAAGCGCGTGTAGGATGAGTTTTGCAAACAAATGTGCTAAGTTTTCAACACTTCGGTTATACAAGTTATGTTTTTTGGCACAAATTGAAGCACACGAAGTTAGAGTCTTTGCGTAGTCTTCCACACGTTCGTCCATTAACTTCAACATTTTTTTCAAAATCTTAAACAGATTGGCATTCATATACAAATGCATTAAACCAATTTAATAGATTTTTTCCACTTTAATGTATACCCAAACTTTTTTTGAAGCGAATTACCAACTCATTTTTAAAAGGTGCGATTTACCATCAAACAATTACAAAAACTATAACAACTTATTTTTAAATTTATTATTGCCTTTAAATCTAGAAAGATCCTAAAGAATAATGTAATAAAATCTAAAAAAAATAACAGATATGTAACTAGAGAAATTGCAGATATTTTTTTTTTTTTTATTAAATAACCAGTTTTGAAGAATAAAGTCCTTCCCTGTAGTGCCCTGTCATCTTAATGATAAGTATTTTAACTGGCGCTGTCACTGAACGCTTCGCTGTCGAGTTTTTATAACAGATTCGTTTATTTGTTGCGTAGAGTAGTTTCGGCTCATCGCTAATGGACCCTCGAAATTTTGGTGATTTGTTTTTGTCAGAATAGCGTAGATAAGTTGCGTTTTAGTGATGTGATCTTATAGTTTTTTGGCACTTCTGCACAACATCATTTTTGTTAGGATTATTATAGGGTCACTAATTATATCGATATGTACACGATGCATTATCGTGTACATATCGATATAATTAGTGACCCTAAGAGTGGTATAGGTTCTTATTTTTATTAACAAGGACCTCAGAATATTTACTTGTGCCGTTTATAAATCTATTCTGTTTATTAATAACATTGAGATGAATATAGCTAGATTTTATACTTGTAGATGCCGGAAGGTCTTACTTACATACAGTAACGATAATGAAGACATTACTATAACTGAAAAATGTATAACGGGAAAACTTAAAAAAAAAATTAAGGCGTTTTAATAAAACGCTTTTACGATTTTTATGAATCAACGGCAGTAAAAAGAGGCAATAAAATATTACGGAAGAATATCTGGGGAAAAATCATTTGAAGTGTTCACTTACATAGAAAACTGTCTTTAAGTGCCAATGGAAATCACTTTTCAAATTGTCCCTTCGGCCTTGAGTACGACCTTTTGGTTGAGCTATCAGCGAAGCGAAGTCGAAAGACAAAACGGTGTTGACGCCTTTTCGTTGTAGGGATGACTGATTTTATAAATGTGAAAGCGTTCTTACGGTTTAGTAAGCTGTTTGTTTGTTACGACATCCCGACTAAACAACTAAACGGATCTTAATAAAATCGTTCGTCGTTTAATGCGCTAACTTACATCCACACTTTCGGAGCTGCGATGTATAAAGCGCACCGATCGCCGTTTCATATCCATATTACACAGCTTCCTACGCTAAATCTTAGAATAAATTCGCACTCGTCGGTAAACGTAGATAGCTTAGTTTACTAAGGGTAAATTCGACCAAGCCGAAATTTATACACGAGTAACTATACCACACACAGTATAGCCTTACTTAGATTATCTATGCACGAATAGCAAAAACTGGAAATTGGAAATTAGTTTGTGAGGTATACTAATGATAAACGAACGTAATACCCGGCATTTATGCGTTGTTCTACGAAGAGATGATGTTAAAGCATAAGTCACGTCAACGCGCTTTTGTCGCATTGATTGTTTTACTCTCGAATAAATGGCTACTTATTCTGGAAGTAAACTCTATTCGCGTTTGGTCGAACCGGCCCTTAGAGCAACGACTTAGCGAGCAACAAACTTTGTAAATTAAGCAATCTAAACTATATGGATTCAGGTTGAATACTTACGAACAATACTAGACAAAACTTTATTTATCTTCTTATTTCAGGCAATTTAAGCTAAAATAAGATTTCACACTTATTTAATTTATTTTATAAGGTGGACCTGTGAAAATGATGATAGCCCAGTTTTCTGCCATTTTCTTGACAACTGCTTAAGCGCTTAATACACTAGATTGAATTAAGATAGTCTTAGTAAGACTTACTAAGACTATCTTAAAGATCCAAGTGGTCAAAATTTTGGACGCGTATAACTTAAAACTTGTATAACAAAAAAAAAACTTTGTTACCGAATATTACAACTAATTCATGTACGCATATATTTGACTTGACAGGCTCAAATGAATACTTTAAAATACTTGAGGAACTTATTTTTGGAACAGGTTTCTATGAGGACTCGTACAAGTAAGACTCAGTACGTGGTTTAGCAAGTACACCTCGTCTTTAATAAGTGCCCTAACTGCGCTAAGTCTTATGACACGGCACGGTAATAAGCGCACTGCGGACCGAGTCCAATCTGTCGCTCTAAATTGGGTTCCTTACTCCCTTACTCTCATTGCACCTGCTTTTTTAAGAGATAGACTGTCTTTATTTTTATTTTTTATTTATTTATTTATTTGATACACTTTCGCGATTTGTGCATATTATAGACTTGTACATTCAGTCAAAAAAGTATAGGGAATGGATGATTTGTTTATGGTTCGAAATTTTTATATTTGTTAGATGACTGTTTTCCATTTTGGCACAGAGTTTGAGTTGCATCTGTTGTTTAGTTAAATACAGTGCTGTTTTTAGTTAGAACAGAGAGTTTGTTTTAAGTTTTGTATCGCCTTTGGAATTTCGAAGTTCCTGAAAATGTTACACAAGTCTTACAGTGAATTGACTTTAAAAAACACGTGCTCATGAGTTGTTTAAAGCGTTCAAAAGCGGTCGAGATCTGATGGAAGAATTGCCTCGCTCTGGTAGGCCATCAATGTCTTCAACCAAAGTTAACATCGCAAAAGTAAAGGAAATAGTTACTGAAAATCCTCATTTAAGTTTGAGAGAGATAGCCGCTGAACTTTCTGTCTCTCATGAGCGATCCGTATCATTTTAAATAATCAATTGGGTATGATATGATATATACTACGGGTCATAATTGCTTGAAATAACTTACTTTATTTCACGCGATTACTTACTAAATTATTTTTTATTTCCCGGCGTTTTGACCCTACTGCACGCGATTAAGACCCCTTATATCTAGTCAAATTCCTTGTGGATTGCCGATCCTAAATAAATTGTTCGGTGTGGACCCGGCTTGCCAACCGGGTGAATTATAAGAGGTACAGCTTCGTTCATCTACGCTCACCGTCCCACCGTTTAATATCGCCAACACCCTTCGCTGAACCGTTTGAGATTTTTTAGGGTTGACAGATAAGACGGAGGGCCACTCATGGTCCGATTTTGGTCTCAACCCATCAATCGCTGCATCAAGCTGTCCGAATTATTAATGATGTCTTTTTAGGATCCCTTTTACAGCTGTGATTTTTCTTGAAAATCTTCTTCATACGATTTGAGTAATGTTTGTTCTTTTGTAAAATATTGTATTTATTGTTGGGCGGCATTCACAGCGGCTTTTACATTAGTGATTGGATTTAATGCTCTGTTAATATTTTAAGATGTAATTCTGTTAGTGCTGAGAAAAAATATGGATGTAAATGACCTTTAAGGTGTTAGTAGGTTAGTAATTTCTTATTTGTCGTGTTCTTTACTCAATGAAAACTGTGTCTACTTGGAAAGCTTTTATTTTCTGTAACAGATTTCTTTTTCAGGTGGTGTTTCGTACCTAGTGGAAATCGTCTCGACTTTGAACTGTAGATACTAGAGACCAAAACCAAGGTGTGATTTATTTTATCCTAACTACTTAAGAATGGTGTAATTACTGTTTCATGATAGGTATATTATGATACTGAGTACTGACTACATTATATAATCTGTTAAATCGAGGACTTAACATTGTGGTTTGTTTCAATCCGCTCTAGACCCGCATATTAATCTGTTTACAGTTCCTAAAAACTTAAAAGTTTAATGGATAATAGGTATTTGAAAAAGCTACAAAATCCAGCATTTGGCTGAGCTTTAGGCTTTTATCTAAAAAAGTGGTTTACCTACCGACAGGTAAACGCTGGGCGTTTCCATGAATCTAAAATATGGACACTGGGAGTGGCTTCAAAATATTCTACCGATTTATTATTTTTAGGCAAACAACAAAGAGAGGCGATTTAAAAGGTATTTATATTTCACAGCCTTTTATATTTCATAAATCTAACTGAACAAAGATGAAATGTATTTTTTAGTAAAATCAACAAAGCTTCGTCTAAATACAACGTTGAGTATAAACAACAATAGATTTAAGGCGAGGATTGTCAGATTGAGGGAAATTTTATTTTATGAGAATTTAAAATAACACATTAAAATTTTGAAAAAAATAAATTTTGACACTTTTTAAGTTAAGTTCATCAAGTAATAATTGAGTTAGTTTTCAGTCATGTGTCCCAAATAGAACCCTCGTAGAACCTACTTATTTTCTATTCTGGGGATAAAGTGAATTATTTTAAGGTACGAACCTTTTATGTACCCGACGTTTCAATCGAATTGCACCGATCGTGGTCACGGGTCGACTGTGTCGATAATTGACGCGATTAAATCCCGAAATATATCTAATAAGTTAAGTTCTTTCTTTCTTTGAAATTATACATTACCTAATCCTGAATATTTTGTTTCATTTTGTGAACAAAACAACAGATGCGAAATAGTTTTGTTTATTACGCATTTATTTGCGTTTTATTACTACAGCTAAGCGTACCGTTATTTTTTATAGCTCTAGCCTGGCTGTTAAACCGAGTGGATTTGAAACGTTTCTAGTTATCAAGTATGAGTTTATGATTAGTTGAATGCTGTGAAGATGTTAGTAGTGTTCCCATTATTGAAGATCTGTCATCATTGTCCCATCTCCAGAAATTGGTAAAAAGGATGACGCCTTTCCATAGTATTTAATAATAATAATAAATAATATGATTTGTGGTATTACTCTAGGTCTTTTTTTACGGTCTCTATTCCAAGACGGCTTTACCTCACGAAACCTGTTTTCGGGTTACGTGTCCTGCCTTAAGATTTAATACCGAATAATAATAAATAATTTATTTCAGACCAATTTTAAATCCATATAATGTTAGTAAGTTTTTAACCTAGTTTTAGTAAGTGGTAGCGAGTTTTTATTTTCATTTGCTGTACACCATAAAGGTGTTATCTACTTGAGCAATGTCTAACAAAGGGCCTATCGACTTTATCCGTCAAAATAGATAGAACGCTGTAACCTGAACCGCTGCAGCTTAGACGCATACCGCTTGCGTAGGTGTAATGGCATAAATGTCATGATACAAATGTCAAATCTCGCTTCAACAAACATAGCCGAAGCAATGCAGTAGCGGGGCAATCCCAACAGCATTTTAAGCGCATAGTTATACTTCTTCTTCTCGGCTTTTGACAGCAAATTTTGTAAGGCATTCAATATTAGGTAGATATATGAATATGGCCCAGAATGCGGCCACGTCAACTGCTTTGTCGGAGGCAAACATCATGTTCTTCCGTGTGCAGATGGTAGTGCAAACAGGGCATGATTTAAGATGGGCCATTGTTTGTGTTGTACCACACAAGCAAACTCATGTTGAGACCAGCCGAGAATCCTCACCAAAGCATGTTTTCCTTGGTACGGCCGACCTGAGTCCGAATATTAAATATTTACTATAGATATGCTAGTATGTTTCGTGTGATATTTTGTTCCATTTCACTTCTTATTTACAACTTAATAGATGGGGAGCCCAAGTAGCTACCCAAAGCACGGCAGATTAACACAAGGTTGATACATCGTACCCCTATTGAGGAGGGGTACGATGTATCAAAAAGACGCGCATCACGTTTTTTTTTGGACAGCCGATCAAAATATTTACTTAAAAAAAAATCTATTGAGGTACTCGAGCGCGATAGATTATCATACAGATGGTTTTGCTTGATAACCTAGACACGCTGATTTAATATTTCAACGATTGAAATAATATGTGTTTTTGAATTTTCAAAAAGCCGCCACGTGCGGCTTATCCGAATCGTAAGTCATTTCAATGGGATCTCCTTGTGGATTCACTTAACATCTTAGTTTCATGCGAAAGAGTTTTTTTTTAAAGCCAGGAGCCGACAAACCCATTCCTCATCATTAAAAGGATATACCTGCTAAACATTTAATTTTCAAACTTCGCACAATAATAATCTTCAAAATCAAATAGGTAACCACGACGCTCGTGTAAATCCAAGATAGCTACTTGGGCTCCCCAGCCATAAGTATTTAGGCAACCGTAAAACACGTGTAGCAACCGCTAACAGTTACACAGTTCTTGATGTTATTCAAGGCAAAATTTTGTCGCTAAAACACCGGTCACGCACAGGAAGTAACATTGCCTCACTTCCTGTATACCTACAGATTTATCATCACGCTATAACCAAGGAGAAGTGGGCAGTAAAATGGTTATTTATATTTATTTGGTCGTAAAAGTTACATAAGGTGTAGTGATGTTTTGGATTTTTGGCTTTTTGAAATTGTACATTAATGGGACTGGCTTTCACTCGCTTCTTAGTTCGCGTGGTTCGGTAACGCAATTTCATCAAAATTAGTCCAGTATCATGCTGCTGCTGCTACTAATACCAAACAAACAAATCAGATTTGTATATTAGTACCTAAAAAAAAAAAAAAATTATATTACGATTTTTAACTATATTTTATTTGTCATTAGAAAAATGAAAATATTGATAACAACACTGTAGAGTCCGTGACGCAGTGGCGCATGAGCGGGTTGAGATAACACCAAGGTTACGCAACATTACCTCTGACCATCCAAAGATGGGTAATCGTTAACAGTAAATCTCACATCCCTCCGTGATTTGGCGAGCATACTCACTCTTCCCGGTAGTGTCGATTTTCCGTCCCATCGGACTATGAAAGTGATAGAATAGACAGTGCACTTACGTATGCGCACACACTTCATCTACGCGGAAGATATTATTGTGCACATAATATATTCTGCGTTGATGGCTGTTCTCTGAAGATATACACTTTGACTGCGTAAGTGGCGCGGTGGGAGTGTGCCCGACTCAAGCAAGAGGTCGTAGGTTCGATTCCCACACGGGACACCACTTTGTGTGATAGACACTTTTTTTTTTTTATAAGCTACGGGTCTTAATCGCGTAAATATTTTATTTTAAGGCTCAATACCTTTGTTTATTGCCCGACGTTTCGACCGTATTGCAACGGCCGTGGTTACGGGTAGACTGATTCAGCTCAGACCCGTAGCTTATAACATTTTATAATGTGTAGAAATCGCGAAAGTTTGTTGTTCCGAAGCTGGATGTACTTTGTGTCCGTGACTTGTATGTTTGTAAAGTCCCCCGTGACACAGGGCTTATAACCTACTGCGAATGTCGTCTTTAAAAAATAAGACTACTGTGACCAAAATCGTTTAGGAGATAATTATTATCACTAATCTAATTTCTAACTCGGAGTTTGAAACTCAACATTAATAAATTTAAATATTCCCCAGACCATAATTCTTAGCAACGTTTCACTTAATTAACCAACAAGCTTTTATAATTAACAGAAATATCTCTTAATTTGATAAGTGAAGTTGGCTCGTTATTCTCCCGGCGTTTGATTAAAACTGATAATTATATAACTTTGGTATCGTCGAGTTTCGAGTTATATCAATTTGTGTTTATGGTGTAATGTGCAGGACTCCTAATGAAATATTGTTATCAGATTATGAGCAATATGAGATAAGCTGGTACTCTAAGATTGATTTACTCGATTTTTTTTATAGCTTTAACTCGCTATGTCATCTTAAAAGTTATTCTTGTTTATTCTTGCAAATAGAAGAACATAATTCCTTAAAATAATTAGAATCTAGTATAGCTAATAAGCAATTTTACCCTTAATTTGATATTAGGAAGGTTTACCTAATGTTATAACTAAGAGCAATGTATAATGCATTTTGTTATAGTTTGATGAGATGAGAAGAGCAGTGCTGGATCTACGATTATTTAGTCACCAACTATTGTGAGTAACTCACACACTTGGGTGAATTGGGCATTTTTTGTGAACGACGCTTAGAAAGTCGCGTGATCCGATATTAGATGAAAGATGAGAACGTGATAATATTGATGACATTGAATAAACTACCATGTTTGTGACACCTTTTTTTTTTAAATACCAATTGTATTGCATGTTACTGCAATCGATAAAAAAATTATGACGTTGTAATAAACTACCATGCTTGTGCCAGCTTTAGTGGACTCGGGCGCATGCTCGTCGGCCACAATACTTCAGCCTATCAGCAGGCGGAACGGACGTGACTTAACCAACTGCTTAACAACCAATCGTAACCAATCAATAACGTGAGCAGTGACGTCACACTTTTTCGTAAGTGCAGCCGTGTCATCGATTTAGGTATAAGACGTTATCATGACAAAAGTTTGTTCAGTAAGTTTTTATTTTTTCCAGCCGGGACGGCGCAGTTGCATACCTAAAACCAAGTATAATTGAATACGTTGCCAAACTTGTAAGACTGCAATGAAACCTCTTAACCACATTGCGTTTCATTATGCATTAGATTTCAGGAGCATTATAATGAGTGAGACTGCAGTGGTTCACAACCTACAGAACAATAGCGCATTTACTAGTGACTGTATTGTTGCCGGTCTCAATTTATGGACGTAGCTACGATTTGCGGCCTATTGTGCCCGAAATAACTCTCTACCATCGATGAGTTTCAAATTCATTCTAGAGTAATGTTACATGTAAGTAGGACTATGCATATTTAGATTTGTTGATTTATATAGAAGAAAATAGCGGTCTAAACAGATTGTCGTAGTCTTGTAATCGTTTGTTTTTAGTATAACTTCTGCAAGTTTATTTTCATTTTGACGTGATAACGTCATATAAATCAATGACCGGGTGCACGCACGAAAAAAAGTCCCGTAATGTGCTGGTTGTTAAGCAACAACGAGTGGCGATTGCAGCGACATGCTATAAAATTGGAATTAACGTCATTGACTGGTTGCTATATAACGCGAATGGCGATATATCATCAATGTTTTTTTATGACGGTATCACGTAAAATTAGAGGATAAACTGACTTTACAGAGAATCGTTGACGAATCGATGACCGGGTGCACGTACAAAAAAGTGTACGAGTAAAAGTCACGTTATTGATTGACCGCTAAGCAACAGTGAATGGCGATTGCAGCGACATGACATGCGATGTCATTGGAACTAACGTTATTGATTGGTTGCTAAGCTACTCGAATGTTTATGGCAACAATGTTTTCTTATGACGATATCACGTAAAAGTAACGTCCGTAAACCGACTTTAGAGACAACCTTTTTTTTTTTAGGTACCGTCTCGTTTCCTTATTTTTCCCGCCAACACCGCGGGATACTGTTAAAAGGATGTTCATATTAGCATGTCACCTTCATAGTATATGAGTACTTATTTATTCTATACTAAACATGTTATATGACGTAGGAAAACACCACCTGCAACGCATATTTCACGAAAAATCTTTCCTACGAGTTTATGCATCTTTTAAACTATTAAGGCGACAATATTAGCGCAGACTTTTTTCCAAAAGTTAATTTTATTTTACTCTTTGTAATTTTAAACATTTTTTTTTATTTTTTTTTTAATATTTCAGTTAAATGAAGAACATTCGAACTAGGGCGGGAACCCGGGACATGTGTATCGTGTTCTTAATATAACAATTCAAATTTATCGAATTATAATGTGAAACAGTACTGTATTTGAAAAGTTATCATAAGTTATCATAGTCGTAATTTTGATAAGAAAATAAAGTTTAAAAGGCACATTCTTAATCCTTTTACTAATTCCTGACCATAATATTATAATTTCATAAATATGAGAAAGATACACAATCCTATCAACTGTCCAAAAATAGAAAACGCGACCTTTGTTATATCGAAAACTGAATTGATTATTCAAGAAGTTTTCTTCGACCAAAATTTGACGTAAACACGTCAATTCTATCTATAGCGTAAGTTAACAAGTCTTATAAAAGAAAATACATAATTCACGATTCCATATTGTTTGGGAGGCAATTACTTTTATCCAAAGACCTTTTTGAGGCAGTCCATTGTCGTAATTGCGTATTGTAAATTAGTTTTTAAGGAGACAATGTGTATTGTTTTCTGATTTTGTTTGGTAGAATGTTTTGGGTCATTGTACTGATTACGTAGTACGTAAATACTCGTATTTATGTTCTCCATTTAAATTGTTCAGAGATTTTTTGTTTTGTAGGTCTTTATGAGGATTTTTGCGAAAGAGGGCTAGACGGAAAAAAATAAGATCAAAAGTTGTAACGACATTAAGACCGAAAGTTGTAACGACCCTTTTTGCTATAGTTGTAAGCCGTGCGGCGTGCGCGTGTTTCTTTCTCTCTCTCTCTCTCTCTCTCTCTCTCTCTCTCTCTCTCTCTTATAGAAAGCAAGCCAGTTATTTTCGTTTAACCCAAAAAATTGAACGTAATGCATAATGACTTTGTTATTCAGGAAGTGGATCATACAATGTTTTTAGGTATAGTTTTAGACAAAAATATTAATTGGAAGTTACATGTAGCCAAAGTGTGTCATAAAGTAAATAGTTTTGTTTATGTCTTAGCTAAATTAAGAAGAATTTCATCTGAAAATACGGTCATGAGTGCATACCATGGTTATGTCGCCTCTGTACTTAATTATGGTTTGATTCTGTGGGGCAATTCTACCAAAGTATTTATTTGTTTATAGCTCAAAAAAAAAAAATGCATAAGAGCAATTTGCGGGGTAGCTTGGATATCCTGCAAACCTCTTTTCAAAAAGTTACGGGTACTTACATTGCCAAGCATGTATATATTTGAAATTGCCAAATTTACAAAACTAAATAAGATCTGTTTATAAAAGCCAAAGACATGTACTTGAGAAACACTAGAAATCCAGACAGAATTGTTTTGCCCAAAATTCCTAGAACTGAGCTTTACAAAAAGAACTTTTTGCAATGTGTGGAGTTATATTTAATCGCATACCTAACAATATAAAGGACCTGCCCTATAATAAATTTGTAAAAAGCCTCAAGACTTGGCTAATAGATAGAGGTTTCTATACTGTAAAAGAATTCTTAAATAATAAATAGGCAGATTAGGTAAACGCTTCAAAACACTAGTTTCTTTATCGTATATTTTCTGTTGACATTTGCATGCCCGATTTAGGCACATGTACACATTTAATTTTAAGACGACCTTCCATCTTTGTAACAATGTTCTTGCAAATAAAGATTATTATTATTATTATAATAAAAAAATGATAAAAAATAAAAAATTTACGAAAGGAACTTCGTACCATCCGTGTGCTTTGACACCTCTTAAGTTTTTTTTTTAGTGTGTTACTACAAAATACTGCAAGTTCAGAAGTTAACCCTCATACGTACATCGTTCCACGGAATTTCAGACCGCCATAGAAAAATTTGGTAGATAGGCGTTTCGAAATTACGTATCTATGAGAGATGTATGTGTACCTTCCACGAGCGCGTGTTGTTTGTAGGAAACCTACTGCGCTTGTATTGTTGTTACATTGTAAAAAAAAAAATTGACAGATATTAAGTATAAATGTTTTAAATGTTTAACACGGAGTTAAGTGGCGGTAGCCTAGTGGCTAAGGCATCAGTCTCGCAATCGTGAGGTCGCGGGTTCGAATCCTACCCATTATTCTACCGCCGTTAACCCACTCCTCACACAAGCCATTGACTTTAGCTGGTAGGCTTAACAGGATTGCTAGTAATGTGGGACGAAAAACCCACATTGATAGATATCTTTAAAAAAAAAATGCCGTCATTTTACCAACACTCACTAAATAAAGTTTGAAATTCTGAAATTTAGGCTTTATGTGGTACAATTCACGCATTTATCCAACTTTTTTATTGAAAGCTGATTTGATTGGGTTCAATTCATAAAGCGGCGGTAGCCTAATGGCTAAGGCATCGGTCTCGCAGTAGTGGGGTCGTGGGTTCGAATCCTGATCATTATACTACCGACGTGAACCCACTCCTAACACAAGCCATAGAGCTTAGCTGGAGGGGTTAACAGGATTGCTAGTAATGTCGGACCACAATACCACACTGCTAGATATTTTTTATTGAAAAGAAAATATAAAAAAAATATATATATTTAAAACCTAAGTAGAAATGAACTGATAGAGATTTTAATGAGCACACATTAGCTTGTTAGGTAGTTACATTGTAACATCATATAAAATGTACAAGTGTTTTATTTATAAATGTTGAACACCGCCGCCATTATATAAACACCAACTACAGATAGAAATTATAGAAATTCAAATATTAAGCTTGGTCTATAAATTAGTAAAATCAGGGCATTTGTCCTCGTTTTTATAATAATATGGTAGCCCTAACTTTCATTCGCGCTGAAGTATTTCGAAGGAAAAATTGCTCAGAACTTTGTCTGCCTAAACTTTTTAGCAAATCCTTGGTTTCTAGGGAGATTGTGACAACCTGACAACCTGATTAATGTGTGTTGAGGTTTCCAAGGTCATGTGTACTTACTTATATTTAGTATATTTCCATGAAAAAAGGGATTCTTTAACTGAAGGGCTGGTTGTTCTTTGCTAATGTTCAGAAGTCCAGTAGAGTGAATTCCTGTCTATCCAACCAGTCACATAACGTAGTCCCACAAATGAACAACTGTTGCTATTTCATCCCAGTAGACTCATAAGACAAGTGACAACATTTTTTTAGTTACCATTAAGTAATGGGACTATTGGAACGGACCTTTTTCCGTTAGCCATGTCGTACCTACCTGTCCTTTACCCGTCCGGACGGGTTGGTCTAGTGGTTAGTCACCCTGGTTGTTAACCTAGAGGTAGTGGGTTCGATTACCACACGAGTGTGATCCACAAATTGTTGTTCCTAGTCAGGGTGTACATTATGTCCATGATTTGTAATGTAAAGTCCCTCGTGACACAGGGCTTGTATCCTTTTGAGGAAGTAGTCTTTAAAAAAAACTGCAACGTTGCTTCTATTTTCCATGCTTTTTATTTTATAAAGATATCTAGCAATGTAGGATTGTGGTCCCACATTACTAGAATCTTGTTAACTCATCCAACTGAGGATCCAGGAGTGGGTTCACGTCGGTAGTATAATGGGTAGGATTCGAACCCGCGACCTCACGATTGCAAGATTGTCTTTGCCTTTAGGCTACCACTTCTTTCTATTCATATGTGGCGGTCCTATAGATATATTTTACTTGTATAGTATCAACTTACCTACATACTCGTAAGTATGTTTTCCAAAATTAATCCTACCGATGAAAACAATATTTCACAATACATGTCGAAAGGCCTTAGTCAAACAAACAAAGCTTGGGCGACAAAAGCACCAATGACATCAGCCAATAACTGCCTTTTGCCAATATATCATGTTGCCTGTGCATGGGTGGGTTAAATGGTCGCTTTGCTTGCACGCTGAAAACGAAATTGCTTTGCGATCTGTTCCAGAATCGAATTAAAACGATAAAAGTGAATTTACGGTAGTCTTTTTTTACGCTTGGAAATTTAACGAGGTTTAACGGTGACACAATCGACTTACAAGAAAGAGGTAGCGCTTTGAAAACCAAGAGACATTGTACACTGCTGCAATCGCTGAAAAAGCTGGTCACACAGTCTTAGATTAAAAAAAAACAAAGATAGATAAAGTCCGTATTGGATTCGCGGAAAATAAAACTCTCAAAATGATCTGTAAAATGGAGTACAATTAAGTACAATTAAATTTATACTATTTTTCATCTTAAAGTTGATAAAAATAGCTAAAATGAATAGTGGTCGTGCCAGAAAGGTACTACCCAGCAAGGAAAGGGCCTATACGTTATAACAGCGAAAATATGAGAGTACATATGTTATATTCTGTAGCACAATAAAGTGCACTTTTTCTCATGAATTTGTACCTCATAAAAATTAAGATAATCATCCGTGGTCGTGCTGCGTAGAATCGCACTGCTCTCTGCGAGAAGGTTTCCATCAGTAGGAAAGTTTGATTTTGTAATTAGAAAAAGCAGATTTCGTAACGGTAGATATTTTTTTAAAAAGCAAAATGCAGATGTTACAGTGTTGCTATACATAGGTATATGGTCTCCTCAAACTGTTAAAACATGCTTTCACAAGCAGTAAAAATACGACAAGGTATGAAGCATTGCCACATATTTCTCTTTCACTAACATTTAGATAGAAATTACAGTGAAAACTATATCTAAATACATCGCATAGAACATTGAACTCTGCTTAAACCAAAGGCTCAAACAGACCGACAAGAAAGGTAGTTTAAAACTACCTTTACTATACGATTTTTTATTTACGATTTTTGATATGTACATGGCCGGAATTGGAAAAGGTGACATTGCATTTTTTGTCATACTTATAGTTTAAGGATTTTGTATGTGTTGTATGTTGTTGTATTGGGTTCGCCTGTAAAGACAAGGTATATATAAATGTCATTTATTAGTGCCTATTGATTGTACATACATTGTAAATAACCTTATAAATTATGTGGTAGGTACATTATGTTTATAGTAGGTAACAACTTTCAACATCCTGACAAAATACACGGAAACTTTGTTTATTAGTTTAGGTAAAACCTTTACCTACATTAATTATTGAAAATGAACTACCATTGCTAGTAGCACAAATATTTATATATTATTAAACGGTACGTACTACTTATTAACAAAGAAATGCTCGAACAATTGGTATATGAAAGTGGAGATGTAGGACTGTCAATGAACACCTCAAAAACTAAACTAATGACAAACATAGAGAAAATCGCTATCACAATAAATGGTATAACGATAGAGCATGTTGACGAATACACAAATACACAAACCTACCTTAGTCAAATAATATCCCCAAAAGACTTCACATCAAAGGATATAAACAATAGATTTACTTTTTAAATGATACTGGTCTCTCAAGGAAATCGTGTAAAACCTCCATATACAACTAAAATCCAAAAAAAAAAATTGATTCGTGTATTTTACCTAGTAAACTAGGAAAATTTTGATGAAATTTAGTATGAAGACAGCATTTTAGGGCTCCGTACCTCAAACGGAAAACGGATAATGACAGCTCAACGAGGCCAAAAACAGCCAGAGTAAACCAAATTTCTGAACATCTTCGGAACAAGTTCGACCGATGTTAGATAGGCTACATTTACACGCTTGCAGCACAAATTTTGTAAATGTTTCCCACGCGCGCTCGCACGCTGTCCGCTAAGCAGCCCAGAAAGAAAGCAGCCCGGCATTGCCCTCTGGCAAAAGCAACTTGTTCACAAATAGACGGGCAGTACATTTACGCGCTTGTGTTCGTGTTAAATGTGAACGAAAACCTGTGAACGCAGCAAAAAGGTTAGTAGGCAGTCTCGAGTTTTGTGCTTATGTTTAGTGCTATTTTCATAACTCTTGAACATTTTCACTACAACGCTTAGTATAATGTTCTCAATAAATTCCCGCCGATAACCCTTGAGCACGGAGTGTTTTCCAAAATGGCGGTTCTTAGTGTATATGGCCCGTTTACTGTGAAACTGACCGTTTTGAACGAAACCTTTTAGCTACATTTATTACCTGTTTTTTATTGTTACTTGCTAGTTTCAAACTGTAGCTAAATATTCATGTTTACACATATATTATAAACGTGATACGCGGAGCTTTAGTAGGTAATGCTGACAGTAATAGCACAGTATAAAAACTAACAGTAGGATGACACTTTTGAATTTGCAATAAATGCCGACAGGTAGTTATGATTGCCGAAAGTAAAAAATATGTTTTGAATAAATTATTGATTTGTTATTTTAATAAATATCCTACCTATATAATATCAACACAAATAAACAATAATAAAAAAAGGTGTCATGGAAATTATAAATAAATTAAAAATATATAATCTAATCATTAACACCCAACTATTATTATGGCAGTCATAAGTTTTGGTGGTAGGTACTGGGTCGGCTTCGTCAAACGACTGTACGAGTTATTAGATTGTGGTAAACCTATATTGTAAATTAAATATGAGTTGGCACAATGTTGAGCTGTCAAAATTAACGTTTAAAAAATTACCTCTAACGTCGGCTCCAACATCGGTCCCAACGCCACTCGTCCAACGTGTGGATCTAGAACACCGCTCGTGCCAACGTTGGAGCCAACATGTGGTCCCGGTGTCATATAGATTTGACCTCCTGTTTATTCTAAAATGAATGAAACGTCCCTACTGTATGTTTTTAGCAGGGCAATCGATTCGATTTATTCGATTCGATTTTTCGTTTCGGCTTTCAGATCTCGATACTTCGAAAACATTTTCAGTTTAATTTACGGAGAATGTTACAATTTATTTTGACTTAAGCATAGTAGGTGCCTACCTAAGTTTGGATTCATTGATTCAGTAAACGACTAGATTGAATTGAAGTTACTAGCTCTGGTTTTTAATATAATATATATCTTGTCGCTGATGGATTTTGTCAAAATTTAGTTTAAAACATCGTTTTACACTGAGTTTTAGGCCTTCTGACCACTTTGCTGCGATTTCACAACTTTTACTTCGTAATTTCCGTTCTTTTTTTTATGTGAATTCTTTTTACTTTGTTGAAGTACTTAAATCTTTGTATGGCCTAACTTTCCATTACTTGTTTAAAATATTGTGCGGAAAACGGAAGAAATTATAGTTAATATCGGTCTCTTAGGAAACAAAGTCCCATTTTTGGTCCAAAATTGGTACATTTAGTAGGGCCGTTATGCAAGCTTATACAATATTCATGTCGTCCTCAAAAGTTCAAAGGTAAAATGGACCTATATTTGGATATTATCGGTGTAGTTCAGAAATCATAATTTCGTTTCAAACTTCATTATGTAATTGCTCTATGTAAATGTATTCCTGTTTGTATTACAAGGTTACGTTTGTAATTATTAACAACATTCGTAATTACTAGATTATGTAGTTAACTAGCTGTCCAACTTCGTCTGGGTAAATTATCCCCGTTTTTGCAACATTTCTCTCATTGCAGCTCCGCTCCTGTTGGTCGTAGTGTGTTGTTATGCCTATAGCCTTCCTTGATAAATGGGCAATCCAACAGTGAAACAATTGTTCAATTCTGATCATTAGTTCCTGAGATTACTGCGTTCAAACAAACAAAAAAACTCTTCAGCTTTATAATATTAGTATAGATGATTGAGTTGATTAGAAATATAAAAGCTATATTATATTAGTATTATTATGGCCGTGTGGTACCGGCTTAAGAATAGTACCATCCCATCACTTCCCGTGGGTGTCGTCAAGGCGACTAAGGGATTTCACTCCGGAGGACGGGCAGCAGCGTCCTCTGCGTACATAAAGCCTTACTGCGATCGCCAACCCGCTCGCCAAGCGTGGCGATTATGGCAATTACCCCCAGGATCTACATACCAGTAAGTTCTACTGGGGAGACCCGTGCCCAGCAGTGGGACATCTTATGGGTTGATATGTATGTATATATGTATTATTATGGAATCTTTTTCAAAGGATATACAGCGCACACAAAAAGTACTTCTTTAATTACAAGAGACCGTGTGATTACGGGCAATCAAGCCAACTTAATTCGAAAATAGTGGCAACCTGACGTGTCGTTGTGTGAAAATAATTACAGGTTAGTTTTCCACCATTTTCATCGCCAACTTTGCAAACAAAGTCGCTTTACGAATGTCTCTCTGTAAATGCTAACTAATCTTAAAACACACAGCAGATTTTGATGCAAGTTTTACACTATTAGTTAGATATTATTTCACGGGAGACATTTCTCGTCGCTTCTCCGCTCCTATTAGTCGTAGCGCAATGTTATATAGCCTATAGCCTTCCTCGATAAATGGGCTATCCAACTAAAAAAGATTTTTTCAAATAGGACCAGTAGTTCCTGAGATTAGCGCGTTTAAACAAACAAAAAACTCTTCCGCTTTATAATATTAGTGTAGATAATACACAATGCATATTTTAAGTATGTAGTGAAGAAAACTTCGTGTGAAGCTGGGACAGGCCGCTAGTTTATAAATAACTAGTTGTCTCGCGCGTTATTGCAACATTTCTCATTGCTGCTCCGCTCCTATAGGTCGTATCGTGATGTTATATAGCCTATAGCCTTTCTCGATAAATGGACTATCCAACAGTAAAATATTTTTTTCAATATGGATCAGTAGTTTCTGAGATTACCGCGTGGGAGTGTGTCGGACTGCTACGCAAGAGGTCGTGGGTTCGATTCCCACACGGGACACCACTTTGTGTGATCCAAAAATAGACTTGTATGTTTGTAAATTTTCCCGCAACCCAGGGCTTTTACCCTTATGCTTAAACTCTTCAGGTTTATAATCTAATCTAATATATAAAATTCTCGTGTCACAGTTTTCGTTGCCATACTCCTCCGAAACGGCTTGACCGATTTTGATGAATTTTTTTGTGCTTATCCGGTATCTATGAGAATCGGCCAACATCTATTTTTCATACCCCTAAGAGTTTGTTTGTTTGTTTGAATGCGATAATCTCAGGAACTACTGGGCTGCACTGAAAAAATATTTTATTGTTGGATAGCTATCTTTATATATATAGATAGATTTTATTTATAGGTTATAATATCACGCTACGACCAATAGGAGCGGAGCAGCAATGAAAAATGTTGTAAAAAAAGAAAAAAAAAAAAAAAAAAAAAGGGAAAATTTACGCAGACGAAGTTGCGCGGGTCAGCTAGTATAACTATAGATTTTTAGCTACGGACGGACTTGAAGCATTATCGTATTGCCAACCAAATAAAAAAATATGGATGAATCAAAATATTATTTCTACTTTATGAAGCCTCAATAGCCAAATTAACATTCTTAAAAAAAAAACGTAGCCGACGTTGTTGTTCGTTCTGAATTCAATTTTTATTGCTCGCTCAAAGGCAAATGTCACGGAATGGAATATCATTCGAAATATAAATTATACTTTTTTTCTCATATTTTGTGAACTGAATAATGCATGATGGAAAATATCTAGAGTCGTTCTATTCAGGACGACGAGGTTCTAATTGTGTATGCATAACAGCAGTTCAGAATACCTATCTGTGAGACTAACCGAGGGAGGTACGAAGCATTGGTAGGTACTTCAGGGAAAATATAGATACCTATACTTATTTTAGATAGGTAATTTAGGTAGTTTGTTTTGTTCTGTTGGTTACTTTGATGTACAAGCGTCGACCAGACCGGTATGTTCTGTCACACTGTCAACTTTTTGCATTTAGAATCTAATATATAAAATTCTCGTGTCACAGTTTTCGTTGCCATACTCCTCCGAAACGGCTTGACCGATTTTGATGAAATTTTGTGTGCATATTGGGTAGATCTGAGAATCGGACAACATCTATTTTTCATATCCCTGAGAGTTTGTTTGTTTGTTTGAACGCGATAATCTCAGGAACTACTGGGCCGCATTGAAAAAATATTTTATTGTATATAGCCCATTTATCGAGGAAGGCTATAGGTTATAACATCACGCTACGACCAATAGGAGCGGAGCAGCAATGAAAAATGTTGTAAAAAAAAGGGAAAATTTACGCAGACGAAGTTGCGCGGGTCAGCTAGTTATATTCTAAAAATCCGGGCAAGAGCATGTCAGACCATGCTTAGTGTAGGGTCCGCAGCCTTGAATAATTGCATCAGCAGAAGACCGTATGTTCATGGCACTTACGCCCTTTTGTTGAGAAACGCAGTTTTTTAGCAATAACTCAATAACGGTATATCCGATCATGTTTGAAATAATTTTAACTTATTAAGCGCTACGTTTGTGATTTTTTTATATTTTTTGGTCACATGGTTCAAAAACTAAGGGGGGAGGGCATAATTTATGCAACTTTTGAAGCGATTATTTCCAAAACTATTCACTCAATCAAAAAAGTTTCTTAGAAATCTTTGCATGTTTTTAAAAGACCTGTCAAATGATGTGCCACGCGTTAATGTTGGCTGAAAATAAAAACAACTTCTGTTACATGTATGTAACAGAAGTGAAAACATAAAGGAACAGAGAGCGCACCTGTGCTTATGTCCACACTTAAACACTATGATATATAAGCGGCGGTAGCCTAATGGCTAAGGCATCGGTCCCGCAATCGTGAGGTCGCGGGTTCGAATCCTACCCATTACACTACCGACGTAAACCCACTTCTAACACAAGCCTTTGAGTAATGTGGAACTCAATGTGGAACTTAATCCCACATTCTATCTTTTTTATAAACGAAAAAAAAAAAAAATCTCCTGCCAGGCCTCACTCAGTGGCAACTGAACAAATTGAGATATTTGTGAGGTTAAGCAACGTTACCACTATCGATGTATAGATGGGTGACCGTTTTAAAAAATGTCACACCCTTCCGTGCCTTGGAGAGCACGTTAAGCCGTCGATCCTGCGCCAAATCTCTCTCCGGTCGTGTCGGATTTCCGTCCCATCGGACTATGAGAGTGAGGAATAGATAGTGCACTTCTGTCTGCGCATACACTTGTGCACTATAATACCTACCTACTGCGTAGTTGGCTGGTCTCTGATAAGATTGGCTGCTGTAACCGATACCTTAAGGAGACCATTAATTACCTGATAAGGATTTCTGTTGAGACCGAAACATTATTTTGATATAACTGGCTAGTCGCACAAAATAAACTATAAAAAGTTGATAAACTTTCGCGATTTGTAAAAAAGTGTGAAAATATATATGGTCTTAATCGCGTGAAAATTTAAGGTAAAATACCTTGTCAAACTTGGTCAAACTACAAAACTAGTCTACCCGTGACCACGGCCGTTGCAATACGGTCGAAATGTCGGGCAATAAACAAGGTATTTTACCTTAAATTTTCACGCGATTAAGACCCGTTATATATATGACCACACCTTTTTGTTACACCCTATATATATATATATATATATATATATATATATAGGGTGTAACAAAAAGGTGTGGTCATATTCAAGGGTTGGTATGTGCCCATGATACTGAGTGCACATACCTAATTTTATCAAAATCGGAGTACCCTAAAAAATATTTATTATTCGTTTATTTATGAATGAAAAAGTTAATAACAAAAAAAGTGTGAGTTAAAAAGTTCTATGCCGTAATAATCCAATGGAATTTTGTACCAGGGGAGGTATAATTCGTATACCACACTTTACACAACTGAATTTTGACTAAAAGAATATGCTTTATCTATGTAATAATAATGTAACCAGTTACGTCATCATGGTATGTAATAACAATGACAACATACCCTATCTGCTGCTGAAATTTGACCACACCTTTCTGTTACACCCTGTATATATTTATAACTACAAAAAGGACTACATATATACCTACTGATACTGTCACAATGCAAATAAGACGAGTCTAACATAGACCGTTTTCATGCGTAGTTCGCACTTTTGCGTGTCCGCCTACTTTCGTTTGTGAAATAGTTGCCGAGTTTGGGAATGTTACACATTTGCCGTTCTAGCTCACACAAAAGGTTCTGCCAAATAACTTTAGACATAGTTTTGTTAGTCTGCTATTTACGTTACTATATAAATGATATAAATTTAGTTATAATAGGTACTATTTCAAACATTCTCTTATCACGCTATAATAAAAGCAGCATAAAATTAATTCGTCATTGACTTCCCTTTTTGCTTATAATAATATCTTGGGACAACTCATTCAACGCTATCTGATCCCAAACTAAGCAGAGCTTGTACTATGGAAACCAGAAAACATACTTATATATTTCTAGATACATACATATTGTAGATAAATAACGCCCATACACAGAATAAACCATCGTGCTCATCACACAAAGTTTTATCCTGGGTGGGGATCGAACCCACGACCTCCAGCTTAGCAGTCAGGGTCACTAACCACTAGACCAACAGGCCAGTCATTATGCAAATAGGTTGTCAAAGAGAGTAGAAAAAGGTATGAACTACTGTTTTTTTTATACACCGAAAGGAATGTATTATACTGTCCTTTTCATATCGTGCGTGCAAAAAAAACAATTTCGAAGTGGCGTGAGATTTGAGTGAAGCGAACTAAATTGTAACACTATTCCGTCAAGAGACATATAATAATAATATCTTGGGACAACTCATACAACGCTATCTGATCTCAAACTAAGCAGAGCTTGTGCTATGGAAACCTGACAACTGATATGTAAACATACTTATATATTTCTAAATTCATAAACTTGGTAGATAAATAACACCCAGACACAGAAAATTTTGTGTGATGAGCACGATGGTTTAAATCGTGCTCATCACACAAAGTTTTATCCTGGGTGGGGATCGAACCCACGACCTCCGGCTTAGCAGTCAGGGTCACTAACTACTAGACCAACAGGCCAGTCAATATTTGTACAAAACGTACAAAATTAGATGGGTTAAATTAGATATATCAAATAATGTTCAACATTCAAGACATGTTAATAGTCCGCGAAGTAAGTATGTATATTTAACAAGGTAAGGAAATGTTAACATCTGAGTAACTTAAACTAAGTAATAACTTACGCAAAGATTCTTGGAAAACATTCTCGTGAGGTTGGCTTTCGTTATAGTACGTAATTATTTCTGTAAAAATAAGGTTTTTTTTTCTTGAAAAAATGTATTGGTATTTTTAAACGAGTACCTACTTAAGTATTCTCATAAAATTAAATAATATTTATAGTTAGGAAAAGTATTTCTAATAAAACTTGAACGTTTCCCATAATTGTTTTTTTTATAAATGTATTTAAACTTAGATGCGTGACAAGATAATTTTAGTTATATACACGATATTTAAAAACTACTCTAAATTACATCTATAATAATACAATATATACAAGATATTTACAAAAAGAAAATAAAAAAGGGAGGATACTAAACCGTTTAGGCGTCAAATAATTCCTCCCCATCGATGTCAACTGGTAACGTTCCCTGAAGGCTGACTGCATTGCCACGTTGAATGGTAATGCTAATTCTTTGTGCAAAGAAGAGGCCTTCTGGTCTCGGGAAGCACTGATGAGGCGTCACGAAATTTTCTTTAAAAAGGTGGCGTGCACTTGGGCCCTACGGCCCCAGTGTCTCAACCCCAAACGGCTCAAATATATAATCTCCAACCAGATTACTAAATTTGCGCTGTTTGAGATTCTCAGCATGCGTGATATTCCATCATCCGATTCTGACTATGTAACCATGGAACTATTCCGAATGTGTATCCAAAAAAAGGGGAATTTTGTACTTAAAGAACGGTTTAACAATAAACAACAAAACGAACCATCCACTCGGAGTATAATTAGCCAAAAGATAACTTAATATTTAAGCACATATAGTTTTTACCTTTGTTGTAAGTAGATACAAACTACATATATTGTACCCACTAAGGCTGATTTTAGTTTATCTCATGTTTCAACTTTTTGATAATATAATTTGCATCAGTCCTATAACATGGTGTATAGTATATTAGTCGCAGCACCTTACCCCCATATCAAGTTTATAAACATTCAAACATTGTGAAATTGGTAATATGAAAAGAGTGGCCGCGAGTTTTTAATTTTATAATAATAATAAATCTTGGGACAACTCACGCAAAGCTATCTGATCCCAAACTAAGCAGAGCTTGTACTATGGAAACCAGACAACAGATAAACATATTTATATATTTATAAATACATACATGGTATAGATAAATAACACCCAGACACAGAATAAACCATCGTGCTCATCACACAGTTTTATCCTGGGTGGGGATCGAACCCACGACCTCTTGTGTAGCAGTCGGATACACTCCCACCGCGCCACAGAGGCAGTCAAATGCCAGGTTCTTTACCTATTGTTTGCGAACATGGTATTACATGTACATGTAGAATCCCGACGTATCACAAGAGTTGTTTTGCATCCTAAGTGAATAAAAAAATTGAATTTTGAATTTGACTTGAATAGTAGAACATAAACTTGATCCCGCGCTTCGCGTTAAACTTTACAAGACTTACCTGAGCCTCAAGGCTTAATCTTTCAGTAAAAACGGCTTGAGCCGGCTTAAGGCGGTTCCTAAAGTATGGAAGCTTTACTTCCAACATAAAACCAATATTTCGCTTGTACGCTCTTATAAGGGCAGTGGTCCAATTATCCCCACTTCCCTGATTACGATCGATTGCATAGTGAGGATACTCTCGACAAAATGTATGAAACATATTTACGAACACGTCTGGCGACGTGAGTAAGATAGGATATGTCCATGCATTCTGTATGTCCATATCACCACTGTATTGTGCGGTGTTCTAGCAGACCATTATATTAACATCTCTACAATTTAAAATTTGCGAACGCGGTGGTAGCCTAATGTCTAAGGCATTGGATTCGCAATCGTGGGGTCGGATTCTAATCCATCCTATTATAATACCGACTTTAACCCACTCTTAATACAAGGCATTAGCTTATTTGGAGGGGGCCACATTGCCATTTATATAGTAATATAGCAATTTCTGCACATTAACAACAGTTAAAAAATCGACGCAGTTTGTCTAATTTAGATTTTCAATATAATCCAAAACTATGCATTGTATGTTTCATGTCTGTTTGTTCGTGGTTGACGTCACACACTGTGAATATTGCTAGATTTGATCTACATTTACATGTCACGCAATGCATTATAGGGCTCAAGTAGAATGGTCACTATTACCTATATTCACGGGGCCATATATTTTCAGAGAAATGAAGAGATAACCAGTTCATGCGCCTGATGGTAAGCATCACTCTAGCACATAATAGTGTCAGTACCACTCAAATCCTTGTTTGGCAAAGATCTGAATCTCTTTGTAAATCTTATTTGCGCAGTAAATACACTTGTTACAATGCCCTTCAACCGAAACACAATGACGCATTAACATTCGCGGAAGAATAACTGTCATTAACAATAGTAGTGTCAGTTGTTCTTCTGGCCTTCTTGGTCCACTACAAAGTGGTCCAAGAAGGCTTATATCTGCCACTCGTAGAATCGCACGAATAAGCTAGCAACTCATTTAATAAAGAGACTAAAACCTAATTTCACAACCTTTCACGGTTCTTTCTCACCAGAAATGTAGGTATTACTTACAAATAAAAATAAATGAGAAAGCGTTAAAATAATATAGGTAGAAGAGAAAACGATTTATTTTGATTAAAGTAAGTACCGTTATACAGTTCTTAGTTAAATTTTATTAGACTGAATAGTTTTGGCAAAAGATCAAGAGGTCAAAGGTGATATTAGCATGGAGATACCGCCTTTATGCATAAGGTTATCGCCATATTGACCTATGGTGGAATAGTATACGACCACAGCATAATATGATTGCCTTGGTGATGCAATAGGAGTCGTAAGGGTTTGATTCCCATACGGGACCCACAAATAGTTGTTCCGAGTCTGGGTGTACTTTTTTTAAATGATTCGTATGTTTGTAAAATCCCCCGCGACACAGGGATTGTACCCAACAGCGAGAGAAAAATGTGTCTTTAAAAAAGTTGCGTAGTAAACATTTATATCACGTTTTTCGGGAATAATGTTTAAACACGAGTTGTGACAACAATAAAATTAAAGTTACTTCGTTACTGTTTTTCTTGCCTAACTCTTTTTAGGGTTCCGTAGCCAAATTGGCGAAATTGGAACCTTATTGTTTCGTCATGTCTGTCTGTATTTCACAGGCATTTTACTCAAAGACTGCACAATGAATATTGAAAAATTGTGTGTAGCCGCTACTTAGTTTGATAACTAAATGATAAAATTAAATATTTTTAGGGGGGATATATCTACACTCCATACACGTAATAAAAGCATATTTTTTTCAGCAGACATCAACGTGTGGCACATCATTCGAAAGGTCTTTTAAAACATTTTAAGTTTTATAATAAACTTCATTGCTTAGGTGAATATTTTTAGAATTAATCGCTCCGAAAGTTATAACTTGTGTCCCTAACCCTATCCCCCCCCCCCCTAATATTTTAAACCGTGTGACCAAAAAATATGAAAAAAAAAATCACAAAAGTAGCGTTTATACTTTAAACTAAAATTATTTAGGACATGATCATTGAGTTATTGCCGAAAAACAGCGTTTTTCAACAAAAGGGCGTAATTACCATGAATACACGTTCTTCTGCTGGTGCAATTATTCAAATCAGATTTTTTCATATGACAGAGGTTGCGGAACCCTACACTGAGCATAGTCCGACACTTGCCAGGTTTTTCAAAGTGCTATGGACAAGGTTTTCATTCACGTGCCGCAATAACCGTGCAGATGCCACGTGAGTACAGTCACGTGGTCTATTTACGGGTTAACCCTGACACGCTTGTGCGTGTTTATTAATTTTGCAGGTCAAATCGACCATAATGGAGTGTTGAAGCGTTGAAACTCGATGTAAAGGGGTTTAGTGTTGAACAGAGGGGAGTAATTTGATTAACTGTATATTGTAGCTGAAGTGTACTAGGTATTTCAATTTTGTAAAAATCCTCTTACAATGACTACATAATGTAACTGTCAGTTGACTTAAGTTCGTTGATATTCTTCTTCTTCTTCTTTGAGTTTATGGCAATCTAGCCGTTTTAACGGCTAATTTCTGCCAGTGTCAAGCATTTATGCACTTATTACATGCACATAGTCTGGTTCTAAGTCAATTAACACGTATTCAAATCATTTTTTACAAGTTAAACTCGGAGCTGTAAAAATAATGGCCGGTCAGTTTGCCGCCATTTTTCCAACTCTTTCGTTGATATTACGCCAGGGATCATATACAGTGTGACTAGTTGACTGTCAAGTCAAATCAGTTTCTTTTTAAATGTCAACAACAAGCTTATTAGTGTATGGAATGTAACACTATGACGTCATCGTCAAACCATTTTAGCATCCGTTTTGATGACTATAAATTCAAAAAAGCGCGGATCTAGGGGGGTGGCAATAAGAGCCATTGCCCCCCCCCGCCAGACATGACTGAAAGACTTTTTATTTTGCAACAACTGGTGTGTTTTGACAGGCAATCCCACCCCCTGGATAATAGTGGTTGGTGTATCGGTGTTGAATCAAATGCACCCCCCCCCCCCTTCTCATGTGAGTGACTTAACTGCCTTGACTGCCTCTGTGGCGCGGTGGGAGTGTATCCGACTGCTACGCAAGAGATCATGGGTTCGATACCCACCCAGGATAAAACTTTGTGTGATGAGCACGATGGTTTATTCTGTGTCTGGGTGTTATTTATCCATAATATATTATATGTATTTAAAATATATAAGTATGTTTATCGGTTGTTAGGTTTCCATAGTACAAGCTCTGCTTTGTTTGGGATCAGAAAGCTTTGTGTGAGTTGTCCCAAGATATTATTATTATTACCTTGGCCGGTTGGGTCACATGTTGCCCTCCCTAAACAAAGTTCTGTATCCGCGCCTGAATTTAACATTTATAATAGTGAACGTGCAATGATTTTAGTCTACCATTGCTTCAGCTCTAAGCTTTAAACACAGACAGTTTATACAGTATTCAGACATGATCCCCCGACATCTTACCAGGACGTGTCTCTAGGGGCCAGACGGACTAGTTCCATTGAAGCAGCCTCGTACTCTCTCAGATAAAAAGATGATTAGAAATCTCGAACAACATTAAAATGCAGACGGTTTTAATAGAATGGTTGAAGCCATCAAGATAATCTATACAAATAAATAGAATTGAAGTGTCTGTTTGTATTTCTAAGAAATTTCTTGAATGAAAATAATTTTCTTTTTCAGAAAGTGTGTGTATCCATTTTGATTTTAAAAATAAATCGAAGTGCATTCAAAGTTTTTTATATAAATTGTTGACCGGGTGCAAGCACGAAAAGTTACGTTGTGTCAGTACACAACGTAAATTTTTCTTTCGCTGTTACTTAGCAACCAGTGTTGCTGAGCAACAGAAGCAAAAACTTTTATTTTCTAAAACACATTCTTTAGTTAATCGGATGCAAAGTCAGGGTAGACTTTATTACTAAATTTAAAGGCCAAGCCATTGCAGCGAAGGAAAGTTTAGAACTAATGAATATTTCACACGAGTGTCGAATACTGTCGAAGCTTCTGCACTGAAACTTTTAATCCTTCGAATGTATTCGACCTGAAGGCCTACGAAGTTTGGATCAAAAATGAGGTGGTGACATACAGAGCCGAGAACATCAATTCAATCTACTCATGTCTGAAAATGGTCTATGGGTTCAGGCTTCTTGTGCTTATCCAAAAATTAATTATAATAGTCCCTGTAAACTCAAGAAATTTAATAAAACGAAAATTCATGAATTTCGTTTTAAAGAAAGAGAGTACTGGGAAGTAAACATAAGCTTTTTGACGTTAGAAATATTATATTGGAAGTTTAAAGGTTTTTTGGTACAGGTGCTTAAAAAAGAGAAGAAATATTTTTTTTTTTCGCAAAACCGCCTTTTTTGTTATTGTAAAATGCAGTGTTACATGTCTAATTTAAAAATATTAAAATTTACAATTATTTTCAGCTTTTATGTTACAAGTGCTGTGTCAGACGTGTATTGAATAACAACATGATTGCTTAACATTGTGTTAGGTTAGATTATTATTTATGTGGAATAATCATCTCTATGACCGGCTGCACTCACAAAAAAGTTTGACGTCACCGCTCACGTTATTGTTTGCTTATGATTGGCTTAGCAGTTCGTCAAGTCAAGTTCGTTCCGCCTGCTTATAGGCTGAAGTATTATGGCCGTCTTGCATGACACAGGCATGGTTGTTTATTACAATGTCATCAATGTTTTGGCGATTGCATCGACATGCGCCACAATGAAAAAATGTGTCATACGCATGGTTGTTTATTCAATGTCGTCATTGTTTTCTTATGACGCTATCACGTAAAATTATTGCCCGTAAACCAACTTTACAGACAAACATTTTTTTTAAGCTATTGCATAGCTTCTATCGCGGGCTTTGAGCGCGGGGACCGAATCCAGAAATTCCGTAACGAAAAAACCTCACGCTCCCCCCCCCCACTCGGACGTACACTTTTTAGTTTTGCCATCTATCGATGAATAGCAGAACTTTTAATGACTTTTTTTTAAATTAAAAAAAAAAAAAAATTTAAAGAAAAAAAAATTAAAACATTGTTTTGTTATAATTAAAAAAAAAAAATTGTTTTTAATTCCTTTTTTTGTAATTTAAAAATGAAAAAAAAAAAAAAAAAAAACATTGTTTTTTATAACGAAATTTTTTTTTTGTTTATTATTATTGCTTAATTTGATAAAAATGCTATGCAATAGCATTACCGCGGCAGTCCCCGAGTGCCACACAATTTTTATTAAAGATATCTGCCGTATTAGTCTCGGCAGACTTTACAAATCTATCTGATTCTACTATTAACGGACATGGACGCAAAGCTTTGTCCCATGTAGGAGTCGAACCCACAGCAGTCGCATTGCCCATCTTCGGATTGGTGAAGAGTTTGTCGGCCAAACGAATTATCTATCCATTTTCGTAAATCTTCTGTCTTTGATAATTACTATTAGCTGCCTCTACTGAGTTCCAATTAAGTGTATTTCCTTAATAACATATCAGATAGATTATCATTATTAGATTGGCTGAATGCCACACAGTATTGCGGCAATGTGCTAATTGATATTGTTTACTAAAGTTCAATGAAGCTTTGAGTCTGCCAATTTTATTAAGGCCACTTATTTAGAAATGCAAAGCCTGCGTTTTAGTAAACTTATTTGGTATTTCCTAATTTCGCCAAAACGAGGTTAATGTTTTTCGAACGTAGGTATTATACTCGTAATATAGGTTCATTTCTTTGACAAACTCTACAGCTCAAACCTCAGAAGATATGAACAAACGGTTTGACGGATTTCTAAGATTAGGAATGTTGAATGTTTAGTTATTTACTCGACTGCGCAAGAAGGAGGGCTATGTTTTTGTAGTATAAGTATGTGTGTATGTATGTATATTTCTTTGGCACCCTCAAGAGCTGAAATGGCTTGGAATGCTTGGTGGATTTAAGATTGAGGGGTATAGTTTGATTTGTCAGTTATTAAAGTGACGTTGATACATCAAAATTAGAAAAAAATAAAATGACGGGTTCTTGGCGCCAAAATATTTCCGGATTAAACCAGTTTTTTTGTTTTGAAATAATTTAGCTTATTACGATTTAGATTAAATTTTCCGGAATTCCTTGATTAAAGTGTTCTGTAAGATATAATTTAGTCTGCGTCAATTTTCTCCATTTTTATTGCTGCTTCGCTCCTATTGATCGTAACGTAATGTTATGTAGCCCTTAGCCTTCCTCGATGAACGATCTATCAAGCAGTAAAATATTTTTTCTATTCGGACCAGTAGTTCCTGAGATTATCGCGTTTAAACAAACAAACAAACGCACATACAAACAATTTTTTTTAGCTTTATAATATTAGTATAAATTAAGGTAATGTAGTTCTCACAGCAGGGACCCAGCCCCTCTCCTTAACTGATGTTGTTAGTAGCCTGAAATAAATGGTTATTATTATTATAACGTTTCACATCTTTATGACTGTTTTACCAGGTACCAACTCTTTTTACCCGAAGGTAAAACTTTTAACTTGTACTCTTAGGGGAAGGCTTGGTAGCGGTAATTTCTCATCTTTTGCTCAGTAAACTCAATGCAAAAACTCGTCATCGCCGATACTTCAATTTCTTGTTAAAAGAGCTCGATTATTGGATTCCTCTTATATCCATTTTGGACTAAAACGATTGACCATTCGATAATTAAATTCAGCCTAAATGGGAACACGATTAATTTCGAAGAGAGGAGAGTGTGGTGGTACCGACAGGTATAATAATTATCAACGATATTATTGTTTTATCTGTGAAATGAGCGTATAAATGTTTTCGGACGGTACGATTTTGTCGTATCCGACTGTTTCATAGCGATATACCTTATTATGTTTTCAGGGTCGTGAAAGTATCGGCAAAAGGAACAGCAGGCGCTGATCCAGCCCTCAAATAAGGTTATAATAATAATAACCATTTATTTCAGGCTACTAAGGCTCATATCATACAAATACACCTATATAAAAAAATATGTCTTAGTAAACTAATACATAATTTAGGTATATAATATTTAAAATTAAATTATCACTATACACGACACCGAGACTGCGACGACGGCGTAGTCTGGTGTTATGTAACCTTCCACGAAAACGTCGGTACGCGACACCCTTCGGCTAGGAGTCCTCCTTCATGAAGATGGACAGATGTTCACTGGGAACTCGCACCATGAATGATTTGAAATTGACGTCAAGGCGCGACTCCAACTTCTCCACCCTCAAGGTCCACTTCGTTTTGATTCTGAGGTACTCGACTAGCTCCTCTGCCTTCGTGGTATGATGCATGTCGTTGGTATATCGAGACGCAGCAGCACGTTAGGTCTCATCACGCCGGTACCAATGGTTTCGGTTGGAGGGCTTCTTATGGTTATGGGCACGGTAGAGGTTGTGGGCACGGTAGCCAACAACTTTGATTTATAATAAACTTTTACAGTTTGATTACATAGTTTACCTACTTACGGCCGGTCTCAATAATCTACCTATCGATGGATTGGGCTACTAGAGGTAGAATTTTGACATATTTTGTATGGAGCTTAAGTCAAATATATACCTCTAGTAGCCAAATCCATCGATAGTTAGATTATTGAGACCAGACGTTAGTGGGTTCAATTCATGCATGGTTACTATTGGTTATTTAATTTTAATTATGGTCAAAACATTACCTTGGATATTTGGGTACTCTTTAAACATTAGCCAATCAACTAATTAGGGTTGTAGGCATGCCCTATTAGTTCCGTATTAAATGTGTATGAAAATAACAATAAAAATATTTTCATTTCTAAATAGGTAAGCACAGCAATGTTTATTTTATGGAATTAGAAAACAAGAACAAAAATTTGAGAGTAGGAATCGATGCAAATTTTATGATCAATAGTTTTAAGTAGGTATGAAAATTAAAATTACTTTTAGTTTGATTATATACTTTTAAGATGGTTAGCTACAATTTAAATTTTAGTTTAAACTTAGTTTTGTATAATATTTAACTTTCTGCGAATGGATTATATTGTCAGTAATAAAATATATAATAATATAATATATATTAACAAATAAATAAACAAACTCATAGATTACGGTTAGATCGCAGTATGTTTGAAGATAGTTCGACCTTACTGTTATTTTTCTCTGTAGTTATTTAAAATTCCCTTTTACTATTTATTTATTGAAATACCTACAGTTAGATCAAAGTAACTTGACCGGATTGAAGTTAGGTTAGGTTAGATTATAAAGATGCGACCCTAAAATTACTCACGAAAACGATTAATTAAGTATAATCGATTAAAAATACTAATAAAATTGTAATTCAACAATATAAAAATAATATCAAAATGCAATAATTGCATTGCCTATAAAAATTACTTCAATATTCGGCCTGCGTCATCATAATTTGTTAAAATGCTCTCTGTAACGAAGCAATAACAAAAGCCGTGATAGTTCTTTAACTTCCGACTAGATGGCGCTACGGGGGCCTAACCCGTAAAAGCATTAAGAGATAGAAGAATTTGATATCTAGTAACATAGTCCAGATAGGTGGTTCGCTTCTGGCCCCGGTTTGGCTACGGAAGTCTCGGGTTCGATTCCTGAGTCTGGATTCAAATTTTTCTATCTTTATAAATGCAATTATTGTATTTGTAAAGTCTTTGGCAAGAAATGCCTATAAAAATTACTTCAATATCAAAATGAGTCATAAAAGTTTAAATTTAGAACAGTTACAGTAAATACTAAAGAAAGTTTGAAAAAGAATTTCTTTACGAAGAATATCACAAAAAACATGAGTTAGAAATACTAATTATGACAATGTAATGCGTAATCGCATCTCTAATTCTCTTGGTTTAGTTCACGCTCCCGCCCCCCGCTTCCTGTCACCATTTACTACTAAAAAATGCATCTGCGCAATCACTTTTCGCCAAATTCAATCCGGTCAAGTGACGTTGATCCTACTGTAGATATTAAATCTTCAAAATCGAAATAAAACTGCCATCACTGATGGAGGTAAATGAAAAATATACTGATCGTTTCGAAATGGTCGGATACGACCATATCGTAACGTCTTTAAACACTATATGGAACAGACAGATTTGATTAATACGTTATTATTATTTAATCACAGATCTCTATAGAGGAAGACGGGGTGATATGGATACGCATATTAATGTATAAATGTATGTGCATGTATAATTAATAGGGATGTTGATTTAATTGTATGATTGTGGTTGGTGTATCTTGCCATTAATGTCATGTGCTTATTGGAAAACATTTTGATTTAAAAGTTATTTCACTGTATTTTATAGCGCGTGTATTTTTAGTGAATGTTCGTAAGTTTTTATGTGTTAATGTTGGTAATAATCATTGTTCAGTGAAATACTTAGTAATGTTAACACATCACGTTGAAGGGTACTGTAACAAATGAAATTACTGGGCATAAAGGACTTGTCACAAGCACAGTGCGATGGGTGACAGTTGCATGATAATAACTATTTATTAAACGGGAATTAACGCTCATTATTTACCTTAAAATTACTTGACGTTTCGACCAGGTTGCAACGGCCGTGGTCACAAGCGGACTGTCACAGCAGTGTTAAGACTCCGTAAGGCCTATGAATCTTCACCTACCCTCACTTTATTAAAAAACTTGAGGGTAGGTGAAGATTCATCAAGCATTTTTAAAGTAAATAATGCGGGTTAATTCCCGTATAATAAATGGTTACATCCAGATCTTTGCTAAACAAGAATTTGGGTGTTACTGATCCTGTTATGGGCTTGTGTAACGCTTACTCATGTGCACGACCAGCTCGTCACTTCATTTCGTGGTATAAAAAATTGGTTGACATTAAAGTCGGTTTACGGACGATATTTTTTCGTGATAACGTCATAAGAAAACATTGATGACATTGTAATAAACAACCATGCCTGTGACAGATTTAGTTCCAACTGTATCTCATGTCACTGCAATCGCCATTCGCTGATAGGCTGATATTTCACTTCATAAACAGTTGACAGGCGGAACGTGACACTTTTTCGTGCATGCTGCCGGCGTTCATCGATTTATAAAATCACGTCAAAAATAGCTAGTTATGAATAATGATGACCTTTCCTTATTTACGCTACAACACCGTCTTCTTATTGCTTCTGCATCCAGTCATCCCAGCTACAGTAGGATCAACGTAACTTGACCGGATTGAAGTTGGCGAAAAGTGGTTACGTAGATGTATTTATTAGTAGTAAATGGTGACAGGAAGCGGGGGCGGGGGCGGTAATTAAACCAAGAGAATGAGAGATGCGATTACGCATTACATTGTCATAATTAGTATTACTAACTCATGTTTTTTGTAATATTTTTCGTAAAGAAATTGTTTTTCACACTTTCTTTAGTACTTACTGTAACTGTTCTAAATTTAAACCTTTATGATCTCATCTATAATTGGTGAAATAATTTTGTTAGTATTTTTATCGATTAAACATAATTAATCGTTTTCGTAAGTAATTTTAAGGTCGCATCTCTATGACATGCGCGAAAGTTATAAGAACATTACTTCAATCCGGTCAAGTTACGTTAACCCAACTGTACTTTTTTTAGGACGTTTAACTGACGACACTTATTCGTAAACAATGTTTTATTAAGTGTAGATATTATAATTTCTAAGTGATTCTCTTATGTTAATACTTTTGTGGAGGGAGTGTGTGCTACGCAAGAGGTCTGTTGTGGGTTTGATTCCAACACGTGACACCACTTTGTGTGATCCACAAATTGTTGTTCCGAGTCTGAGTGTACTTTGTGTCCGTGACTTGCATGTTTGTAAAATCCCCCGCGACACATGGCCTGTATGAAAAAAAATATAAGAAAACATAGTTAAAATAAACCGAAAAAGGCATTTAATATTATTAGATATTCGTGTTTTATAATTAAATGTCGAATGGAGAACCCTTTATTTTCTTGGTTAAACATACAATTCCAAAAAGGTTCATGCATCTAATCTTTGACCAGAAACTAGTTTATACGAAACACATGTAAGGTGAAGTTTTTGTTAGATTTTATAAACATTTTGTAAACTCGAATCACGTACGAGCTACGCAATTCACTTACGCTGTGTGTATGGGGCACCCTTATCCAATTTGCCCCGAAAAAACAAAATTACACATTGTTTGCCTTTTAGCTTTTAGAGAATTTGAGGACATATATTCAAACTGTACTTTGTGTATGTAGTACCATGTGGTACCGGCTTAAGTGTAGTATGACTCCATCTCTTCCCGTGGGTGTCGTCAAGGTGACTAAGGGATTTCACACCGGAGGAGCGTCCTCTGAGTATTTTAAAAGCCTTACTGCGATCGCCAACCCGCTGGCGTGTGCCCGTGGCGATTATGGCAATTACCCCCAGGATCTATAATAAGTAGGTAGGTTCTACTGGGGAGACCGGTGCCCAGCAGTGGGACAGTATATGGGTTGATATAAGTATATAAGTAGTCAAACTGTAAGGTAAGCTGTGGGTGTTGATCCTAGTCGTCAAGGATGGTTGGCATGTGATTTTTTCTATAAATAGACTAACTACTCGACCCGCGGTTTCACCCGCGTAGTTAACATTCCCGTGGGAATACAGGGATAAAAAGTAGCCTATGTCACCCGGGGATAGTGTAGCTTCCCAACGGTGAAGATTTTTTGAAATCGGTCCAGTAGTTCTTAAGTTTATTCGTTACATACAAAAATACAAATATTTCCTCTTTATAATATTAGTATAGATATAGACAACTCCCGCAGTAGGGTACAAGGCCTCGGTTATTTTAGATCACACAAAGTGATGTGGATGTGGTAATCGAACCCACGACCTCTTGCGCAGCAATCGTACACACTCGTTCCAGCAGGTAGTCAAGATTAAGAAGTGAAAAAACGGAACCCTTATAGTCTCGTCATGTCCATCTGTCTGTATGTCACAGACATTTTACACAAAGACTACGCAATGAATCTTGAATAAATTTGGTGAAAAGGAGTCTATTAGTAACCCCACGTGGTGACTACAAGACTACAAGACTACATATATATGTAAAAGAAACTAAAAAATATTTTTAGAGCAAACATCAAGATGTGGTACGTCATTCGACAGGTCTTTTAAATATATTTTAAGGTTGGTTTCTAATAAACTTTTTTGATGAAGTGAATATTTTTGGAAATAATTGCTCCAAAAGTTCCATAACTTGTGCTCCGGGGGGGGGGGGGCATAATTTATGGAACTTTTAACTTTTGAAACCATGTGACCAACAAATATGAAATATGAAACATTATAGATTAACAAATACTTTGAACAAAAAATATTTTGGACATGAGCTGATATAAGTACCGTCATTCAGTTATGGCCGAAAAACTGCGTTTCCCAACAAAAGGCCGTAAGTGCCATGAATATATGCCCTTCTGTTGGTGCAATTATTCAAATCGGCAACGGCTCTGAAACCCTACATGCTCTTGCCGGGTTTTTTTTTATACCACGAAATGAGAAAACGAGCTGGTCTTGTGCTTGATGGACAGCATCACGCTAGTCCATAACAGTATTAGTGCCACCTAAATCCCTGTTTGGCAACAATCTGAATGTCACCGCACCGCGCTCCTCATTAATTTCGTAATTATTACCATTATTTCGTAAATATCATTTTCCATTTATTTATAAAACTTTCCAAAAAATTGGTCGACTCCACTGGTGACCGTTGAGCTGGCAGCTTCCTCGCACAACGCATCAGCATCGCTATACAGCGAGGAAATGCTGCCAGTATTTGTGGAACCATGCCCAGGGGTCCCAATTTTTTGGATATATTTTAGTTTTATTTAGTCTTAATTTCTAGTTTAAATATAGTATTTAATAGTTTATCTAATCATATACCTTGTAAACTTGTAAATAAAATTTTCCTATTAATTACAGTTGCTACAGTGCCCTTCAACCGAAACACACTGATAATACTATAGTAGTTAATACCACTATTTTATGACACTGCTGTGATCCCCACCAAGACAGCCGACCTACGACTTAGACCCACCACCGGTTAGTCGTAGTCGTAGATGCCGAACTATACCTAATATTCGATTAAGTTAAAATCATCATGTCTAGTAAAATAAGATAATCAAATCGTTGCTCTAAAAATAGTAGGACGGTATGTCAGTTATCTTTCACAAATATGTCTCAGTAGCTAACAACTAAACAAAACAGTTTACAAACTGAATATTAAATTGTATCAAGGTTGAGTATTAAGTTTAAGCTCAATCAAAATGTCAGTTATGCTTACAGCTACAAATTGAAACTCTGTTCAATGAATATTGACGTTCTGTTATTGTCTGGGTCAACGTTATCTTACGATATATACAGTAACAATATGTTACAATAGGTTACATGAGTCTACCCGTGACCACGGCCGTTGCAATTAGGTCGAAACGTCAGGCAATAAACAAGGTATTTTACCCGCGATTAAGATCCGTAATATATATATTTTCATAATTACATGAAAACTATTCTTAAATATAAAGTGTTACACCAGCTCCACACGTTGCCTCAACGTTGGTTTTATGGTTTTAACGCCACTCGTCCAACGCGTGGATCTAGAAAATAGCATTGGAGCCAATGTTGGGACGAGCGTTATTCTAGATTCACGTGGACGGGTGACGTTGGGACAGATGTTGGGGCCAACATGTGGAGCCGGCGTTGTAATATTAGCTTTGGATATTTGATTACAATGACAATAAATGAATTGAATGATTTCCTCGTATGTGTGCAAGATCATGTGTTAGATTTCCACTCGGGACACCACACTGTGAATCGCAGATTGTTGTTCCGAGTCTGAGTGTACTTTGTGTCTGTTATTATAATGTACTAGCTTTCACCCGCGGTTCTGCCTACATGGATGACGGTTATCGCGATAAAAACTATCCTATGTCCTTCCCCGGGACTCAAACTATCTCCATACCAATTTAACATCATCATCATTTAACACTGTTAACAGACAGGCAGAGTTACTTTCACATTAATAATATTAGTATGGATGTTTGTAAAGTCCCCCGTGGCACGGGATCTGTACTCTACTACGGGATGGTTAAAAAAAACTATTTTGGCAATCTAATAGCAAAATGTTTATTAAATACGTATTAGACATATGTTATTATCTGAAAAAATATGTTCATCAATGATTTATCATGATCAGATGATTTGACCATAAAAAATATAATGTCAAAGCCTGCGTAACATACAAACTTTTTAAATTCAAATAATGGAATAGGGACGAGTTTTAAAATACAGGCCTAGGCTTAGTTTAGACTCCAGATCTCCCACAAATTGCAAAATTATTTAGATATGTCCATTAGGTCCACTTGTGTATCTGTTGAGAACAATGTAATTTGTGAGATAAAACAAACCATGTTATTATTTTAAAAACTTACAAGCGTGTCGTTTTAAATGTTACAATAAAAGATATTGAAGTCCGTACTTATAATAATACATGACATACCTACATGGAAAATCGAATGCTGCAGTTTGCACTAAGCCTATATTAGAATTACATTTCGTACCCTCTCTCTCAGAGAGAAAATAAAAAATGGCGTAACCTTGGCGCCAATATATACATAAGTTAAAAAAAATCTTCAAAACCTATCAAGTGAGGTATCAAAATAAAGGATTTTAAAATCTGATAACAAACGTATATATAACTTACATATTTAAATGTAATTTGAAATGTGAAATGCTAAAAAACAACGTAAATGAAAAAAAAAAGAATTTAAAAAACCCGCTTGCTAAAATACGGAAATCTTTACATTCAATATCATGCAGTCGGAGGCAAAATTTGTTAAGTTCAACAGGGTTCATTTCAAATTGGCGACAAGATTCCTTTTACCTACATATATAATATATCATAACTGAGTACGCTCTACTGAGTACCTACCTAAAATCAAAATAAAAAATAATTCCCCCTGAAATAGTTAAGCGTATTTCACTTATAAATTATGTGTTTTTGTTTGAGTTTCAGATCCAAATAAATATATAAATAACAAGGTAGTTTGATGATTGTTATTTCTAAACTTACTCGTATATTTCTTTTCTTATTGAATCCTATCGAGGTTTTTCTGTCCCACTACCAAAAATACAAAAAGCGGATTAGAGTGTAGGTATTGTTCTGTACCCCACACATAGTCCCTTGAGAATGTATTGTCCGAGGCGAAATAGAATCAACGCAAGTAATTTGTTGAGCGAAAACTAGAACGACTTCTATTCTTAAATAAAACAGTTACGTAGCGGTGTGTTAATCATACACTGACGGACTTATAAACTGCATCAAAGTAATAGACGACTTTGAAATAAATATTTTAACCAAGTATGCAAACTTTCTATACAGATTTAAATTGAAACCTCTAGATTGGTTCGTGAACTTTAAAACAGCGTAGGATCATATCTTTAAGTTTAAGTTTATGTACTGGAAAGGACCTTAAGACCTTTTTTGAAGAAAAAACAGAAGTTTAAGGAAAAATTGTTTAATTAAAAAATTGGTTTTAACAATAGACACAAACTTTATGCAAGGGTTTATTTGTGTTTTAATAAGGTGTATTACCCCCACGTGCCCTTATTACGGATTCTAATCGGTTCCGCATAGATTTTATAAGGGTTTTTAAAAGATCTTGCGGAATATTGTCCCATTCTTCTGAAAGTGCTGTTCTTAGTGCTGCCACTGTCGTAGGCGAAGGGTTTCTCGCATATACAGCTCTTTTTAAATTGTCCCAAACATGCTCGATGGGATTAAGATCCGGGCTGCGTGCTGGCCAATTCATTGTACGTATCCCAACCTCTTCGCAATAATGTTGAACTTGTGCAGCTGCATGCGGCCGGGCATTATCCTGCATTAAAGTAAAATTTTCGCCTATGAATCCCATGTAAGGCACCACGTGATCTTCTAATATCTCTGTTATGTAGCGATGTGCTGTCAAACCCCCTCTATTACCGTTTTGACGGACCATGTCTATGAACACAAGTTCTGTTCGCCCGTTCATCGATATGCCACCCCAGACCATACATGAACCGCCTCCAAAAGGAACACGCTCCTCAATGCAACTTTGAGCATATCGCTCCCCACGTCGACGATAGACTCTTCTGCGACCATCTGCACCATATAAACATGTCCTACACTCGTCCGTGAACAATACAGAGGCCCACTGCTCTTCTGTCCAATTCAGGTGATGACGCGCAAATCTTAAGCGAGCTTGTCTGTGAGCTGCAGACAACTTTGGACCATTTGCTGGTCTAAAAGGGGTGATAGCCGCTTCCTTTAACCTTCTTCTTATTGTTCGTGCACACACGTTTTTTCCACGCACTTCATTAAGCTCGGTTTTGATGTTAACTGACGTGAGGAAACGATTTCGCAGGGAAGTTGTAACAATAAATCGGTCATCACGACCTGTGGTTGCTCGAGTTCTGCCTGTACCACGTCTCCTCCTGTAAGAACCTGTCTCTACAAACCTTCTGTATATTCTACAAACCGTAGACTGGTTTAAATTTAAATTTCTACCAATCGTTCGTTGATCCAAGCCCTCCCGCACCAATGCTACAATTTGTGCCGCTTGTTCGGACGAAGTATCCATATTATGGTTCAAAAACTCTCGATGTGTTAAAAAACTAACCCAACAATTATGCTGGTAACAATAATTCAATTGACCAAACAAAAAAAATCAATGAGAATTAATTTAAAACTTTGCTATAAATAACACGCAAATCTGATACTACGAGTAAATTTTCTTTTCCCGGCTATATTCATTTGTTTTACCGCAGTTCTATTTTTAAATTTAATTTTTTTTTAAGATTAAGAGCCAGTCTTTCCATATTTATATAATTTAATCTAAAAAGTTTGCATACTTATTATAAAAAAATCCTTTTAGAGTAAACCTGAACTTTGATGCAGTTTATGAGTCCGTCAGTGTATTTTAGAAATAGTACATACTGATTGAAAAAACCGGGCAAGTACATGTCGGGCCACGCACAATATAGGGTTCGGTTCCGTGGTCTATCCGAATAATGTGGATTAAGAAGTGGGTTTAAATCTAAAAATCGTCTTTCCAACTTCTAAACGTTTTTAAAATATCTATATAATGATACCCCGTGCGATGGGGTAGGTGAGAAAAAAAAATCACACCCCCCTTTTTACATATAGGGGAGGTACCATGCATAATTACAGCCTCCTACCACTAACAGTCTCTGAGCTAAGGTGTGGACGGAGGGACGGACGGACATGGCGAAACTATAAGGGTTCCGTTTTGCCATTTTGGCTACGGAACCCTAAAAACGATGAGAGCAAAATGCACACAGATATCTCTGTGCGCGTTTTGCTAAAACGCTTATAATATGTACGAGTGGTGGGTTTAAGCCAAATGCCGTCTAGTCGTTACCACAAAATCAGTGGTACAATAGTACCTAATGTTAACGCAGGGTGTGTAGGGCACTGTAGCAAGTATAGTTACTGGGCAAATGAGATTTAAGAACTAATGTCTCAAATGAGGAGCACAGTGTGTTGCCATTCAGATCTTTGCCTAACAAGGATTTGGGTGGCACAAATGGCACTAACATGACGCTTACCATCAGGCGCACGATGCTCGTCTCTTCATATCGTTGCCTAAACAAATGGCAATATAAAGAAGTTGTAAATGCGCTTCAGGAAAACGTGCTTCAACCACGTCTTTTTTAAACGCTTGTCATTAGAACGTTAATAACAGTATTTTAATAATGTTTTGTTATTGTTGTACAAATAAGAGAGTTAGTGGAATCAGTATTAAATTTGCGAATATAATATAAGATCCATGTGACCGAAACCACGTACAAATGGTAGTCTCAAACAAAATAAATACAATAACTATTTCTTTTTTCTTTTCCTATAAGTTGACGTCACACAGGACTAAATCTCCGCTCTTTTTCTGCAATGTAGTGTGGAAAATCAATCTCAAATGTTACCTCCCCGTAAAAAGACCAGGGTCGGCCCTAGTGACGTTTTAGATGGTGCTATATTTACAATGCCACGTGCACGTAGAATCGTAATATGTTATAAATAAATTGGTTCCGACTTCATACACTTAAATACAAAAAACCAATACCCTGCTTAGGGATAGAGCACTGTTCGACTATTAGGTTTTGAGACTGGATTTTATTCGGACAGACACATACACAGGCGTCAACTTAACAACGCCTGTGTATGTGTCTGTCCGTGTCTATGGTATTCTAGTAACTAAGGAATATATATGAATGCAATGTTCTTTTTTTAAAAAACTATAGAAGGAAAAGCTCTAGCTAGAAAATTCTCTAGCATGTTTGATGAAATCACCAAATAGTCCTAAAGCTAAGCCCAATATCAGTGTGTAAGTGTTTATTTTAAAGCATATCATAGATAGTTCAACTCATGTGTCGCTATGTGTGCTTGTACAGCTTTAATTTGTATGGCCGTGACGCGGCTCGCGGTCGCGGTCCGAGCAACGAGTATCTAACTAATGCAATCACGCACGCGCACACAGTCACTGTATCTATACACGTTTACCTATTTATACCTACTGTATCTATATACGTTAAGTTGAATTATCTATACATGCGTAACTTGCTCATCTTTTCGATTTCTATGCCCCGGCTCTGCACCGCCCGCATCACCTAGGAGCCGTCCCTGTAAAAGCCGTGAGATATTGTGTTACGTCGTAATATAGGCTGGGTTCGTCCCACACTGCAACGTGATACCAACGAGGGTGGATTGAGTTATAAAATTGTTAAGAAATGTAATAGCTTTCTTTGTGTCCTTTTTTCAGAACAATATTTAGTTTGTCACAGTATAAGATATCTTATACTTTTAACTCCTGATGAAGAGAAGAAAAGTAAAAACCTTGTTCTATTTGTGGCGGTACCCACATATAATACTATAAAATAAATTGACACTTGACAGCTCGTGTCAAATCCTGAATCGCGATATAGAAGTTTTCACAGCTGCTAACTATAAACACAAGTTCCCAACGTTAACCGTTGGGCCGCGGCCCGCCAGGCACGATCACCAAGCCTGGTTGGAGGATCCTCCCTTTGTGTTGGAGGGACTTAACACCTTGCCCTCCACATATTATAAGCGAGGGGAGGGGTAAAATTTATTGCTCATGACTTCGCTAGAACTTTCATTATTGTGCAGTCCAGCAGTGGACTGATAGGTGTAGGCTGATGATGATAGGCAGATCTCCCAAATATGTTTTATGTTCTAGTATTTGAATCAATTTTGGTACCATAACAATTAAATTCATAATAATCAGAACCCTTTTAGCGGTTAATTAACTAAACATGGATGAATTGTCGTAATTTAGTTTACGTGGCCAACCAATGTCCTTTAATAGTGAATCATTAAAACATTGACGTTACATTGTCACGCGATGTATGTAATCAATATGTTGTCACTCAATGTAACCATAAATTAGGTTTTTTTGGTCGTTTTTTTCTTTCTTTTATTAGACGGCTCCTATACTCCTAGGAGCTCTGCTGCACTGCTTTGAGATCTTATTCACGATATTTTTTCCGTATCCACGGCAAGACCGGAACTGTCAAAATCTTGTCATATTGGTAAATGGAGAACTGCGCTTAGAAATGCATCATCGCGCATGCGCGACGGATATTTTTGAGCGCGCGGCGCATGCGCTTTGAGTCTAGAATGTATTGTATGTCTTCGTCATCTAAATTCATATGTCCATTGCCATGGAGACCTCTGGCGGATTTACAATTCTATGACTCCAGCTGACGCGGTAAAGCAGATTTTCCCTATTGTGTTACAGAATTGTTAACAATTCTGTAACACAATTCAAGTAGAATAGATAGTAATTAAAGTAAATAGTATTTGTTTATTTAAATCTAGATAATTTATTATCATAACATGATAAATAACAATTCTCCATTAGCATAATAGCAATAGCATAGTTAATGGAAAATTGTTGTTTCTGTGATAACAGTAGGTATGTTAGTAATAGGTAGATATAGATTTTAGGTATATGGTTCTAGTTATTTGTATTACAAACTAGGTTATATTTTTTTCAATAAATGGGGGGAAAACAACTTTACATTGGTAACAGACAAGTATGTTCAAACTTCAGCAATGGATCTATGACATAAATATTCCATCTGTCAGCATTTGCCACATTGCATTTTTATTGCATAGTTATAGCGTTTTCATTTTGTCAAATTTCACCATTGGGCTGTGTAGGTAGGACTGACCTTTAAAGTACACAGTTATATTAATTACATTATTCTCGTTCTTTTTCCGTTTTCGCTGCAAGTCCGTGTGAAGTGGCGAATGCGCGGTGCGCTGAAAGATGTCCGCCGCGCGTTGATGCATTTCTAAGCGCAGCTTTCTATCTATTACTAATATTTTGAAGCTGAAGAGGTTGTTTGTTTGAACGTGGTAATCGCAGGAACTACTGATCCGAAGTGAAAGATTTTTTCAATTCCGAGCAGTAGGCTTGGAATTGAAAAAATCTTTCACTGTTGGATAGCCCATTTATGGAGGAAGGGTATTTAAGATCACACTGCGACTAATAGGAACGGAGAAGCAATGAGAAATGTTGCGAAAACAGGGAAAATTTACGCAGACGAAGTTGCGCGGGATAGCTAGTTTACCAATATGACAACGTTTTGACAGTTCGCACGGGTTTGCCGCAAAACGGAACCAAGAACGTGAATAAAGATCCTGGACTGGTTACCCAGTAAAAGTGACAGCAATTTCTTATGACAAATCAAATAACTGTCTTGAGGACTTTTTTGACACACAAGACAAATTACCGTTGTTGCTATTTTTGTTACCTACACAAGTGTACAGAGTGATATGTAATATACAAATAACCTCCTGCTAGTGGCTTCTTTACATAACACTAAATAAATTTGTAATATCAGTTTTGGAAAATATTTATTTAATCTAACCTACCACTTTTTTTTTAAAGTTATGACATTAACCAGGTGGTTAATGTCATAACTTGTAAAAAAAAGTGTCATAACTTTTAAGAAAAGACCCCGGAGTAAAATCGATGTTTCTTTGTCAGGTTTAGGGCCTGAACCTCGCAATAAACAACAATTTTACTCCAGTAAAGTAGTCTGTAGGTACAGACTACTTTACTTCAATTTTACTCCAGTTGTTCTGACGTGTGGTAAATAGTGTGACAAAAACAGCTGGTAGGGGGTGAAGGGTTAGTCGTCTCCTTTTGCGAGGAGGTGATGCTGCAAAAGGAGACGGCGGAACGCGTGAGAGATAGACGGTCCTCACGCCCCGGCCGCCCCGCGATACGCCCCGGGCGACGGGTGACAAGGGACGACATCCGGCCACCCTAGGCGCAGGCCTGAGGACGACAAGCAGTGGGTAGCTTGCCGTCCAGCTTAGGACTAGGCCGGGTCGACGGCGCGCTAGTGTTCCACGCGCGCCTCAAAGAGGTGACAGCAAGTGACGGGGCCCCATTGGGCCGGCGCCCACAGGGAGTGCGGGATCGTCGAAAGAGTTACCGTGCTCCCGGAACACCAGGGCGAAAGAAGGAACACAGATGGGTTTTAGTCAGTAGGAGTCTGACACGCCCTCCCGCTCGTGCCCACAGCGGGAAAAGTCATATGATGATTTCCCAAAAAAAGAAGGGGGTGAAGGGTTAATTTGTAATACTTTTCAAAAATTACATTACGAAGTTATGTGGTGTAATGTAAAAAAGCCAAGAGTGTAATGTATTATAAATCACCTTGTAGACGTCCATTTGATTTTGTCGAATGACCGTCCTAATGTCAAAACCAAATGGAAGTCTTTCAGTTGTCCGCGACAGCCGGCCCAGCGTACTAGTACAATAGAAGTCAGCAATACGTACCTACACCTTTTCCTGAAATCCTTTCCTATTCCCTGTCAACATTAGAAAAGAAACTTACTTAGAAATGAAATTTTAGCTTTCTAGTTCCAATAGTTTAGGACTTTTCATTTTCTCTACTACTAATATTGACTAAAAGTTAATGAAATTGTATTCAAATTGTTGAGTACACTTTTATCTCAACTTAAAATTAATTATTGTAATTCTTGTTTGCATGTCAACCACGAATAAATATTTCGAACGCAAATTACGTATACCTACGTTATAAATTACAAAACAACAGCCATGATAAAAAGATTACACCCTAGTGTATTTAAAAATAAAAGCGTATTATCCGTCAGATTTTAAAATGCCCAGATTTTGATAACATTTTATCAAAATATGGTGATATTAAAATCCGACGATTAATACACTCTGATATCAGGCTGAAAGGTTTAATCTAACTTTTATCCTATTTGTACGTCCGTATGGAAATGTACAGGGTATTAAAATGAAAATGTGATTAATTCATCAACAAGGAAGCTTAAAAGATAACGCGGTACAAATGCCGTCGTCTCTAATTTCCGTTTTAAATATTCATAAATTGACGGTGTTGGCCAATGAACGACATTCGTTTCTATTTTGAAATAGTATAAAGAGTTCAACATTTAATCATGTAGGTTGTTGTTCATGTAACAATCAGTTGTCTCTAAATTACTCGTATGTGTCAGTTTATATCTAAAAACAGTAACTAATTATTTTTTATAACTGAACTTAGGATTTCCTATTTTACCCCCATGGGCGGTAAGATTTCAAAAATATCTTCTTAGAGGATTTACTCGTTAATTACTGGAATAAACTTTGAGCAAATTTTCATACTTCTGTACCCAGACATTTTGCCCAGTCAGTTTTTGCTTCTATGAGTAACAGCGTTCGTTAATAGGACATCCATTTTTAATGTTGTTTATATTGATTGGATCGTTATACCAAGTCACTTCGATCGCCCGTTAGTAGATGTGGAGCAAATCATAGTTTTATACCTATTGTAATTGAATTAATACTATTATAATTTATGAAGTTCGATAAACAAACCCCTACTTTTAGAGTGCCAATTCAATTGAACAACCTTCATGTAAACCGCTTTTTTCAAAGTAATCAATTCAATAAAATTAGCTCACTTTATTTTCTTTTCCTTCATGAATATAACATTTGGGGAAAACATCAAATAAAACTACTTACAACTCTTGATTACTTCACCAAAAATAACATGAACTTTTACGCTCAACGTAAAAAACCAGTTAAGTGTGAGTCCTCGTTTTATTAAATGACGCTAATGTTTGTCCGACTGTTTGTCCGATCATAACGACGCGTGGTAAATTTGCTTTCGTAAAGTAAACAAGACAATTTTAATGAATAAACTGTGTGAGTTTCCATTATTATTTTTATTAAAAAGAAAATGAGACACAAAACATTTTTTTTTTGAAAATTGTATTTTCTAAAAATAAATAATCAAAAGTTTTAAAGAGAAAATCTTGTTAGATTATCTGAGCTTTGAATAGATTAAGATTAGGGCTGTATAAAGAATAACATATTTCGACACACGTCTTCAGAAATAACTACGTTGATTTACCAGTTCACTTTGAAGAATTGTGAATCGTACCATCCTCCTCCAACACAAACCTTTAATACTTTATTTTTATATTTGATATAAAATATAATTTTAAAAGCGGCGGTAGTTTAATGGCTAAGGCATCGGTCTCGCAATCGTGAGGTCGCGGGTTCTAATCCTACCCATTATACTACCGACGTGAACCCACTCCTTACACAAGCCTTTGAGCATAGCTGGAGGGGTTGACAAGATTGCTAGTAATGTGGGACTCAATCCCACATTGCTAGTTATCTTTAAAAAAAAATATATATATATATATATTTTGTGAAGAATCGTTCGTCTACCTACTGTGAATTCATAAAAAGAGCTTCAAAAATGCTTCACACAGGCCCACTTACAAACTGTAGGTAATAGGTTAAGGCCTTTAGCATACAGAACCCTAAAAATAAACTCTTCAGTATATAGTTGGTTTAGCCGACTGTAACAAATAAGTGAGTTCGTTAATTGCATAAGTTTTTCGCCCCAAGATAACTAAGCTCGCTTGTTTCTAAGGCTTTGCACTTAAGTAAGGCTATTTAGTGGCCTTTACGGAAGAAAAATGGTCATACATGAGAAGATTGGACGGGTAATGTATTGAAAGATGTGGTTATTTATTAAAAAGATGCTTTTGAGGTTTTCGTCACACTTGTAAATAAAACCTCGTACTAGCCTACCTAGGCTAGTACGACCTACCTAGGGTAAAACTTTGTGTGATGAGCGTGCTGATTTATTATGTGTCTAGGTGTAATTTATCTATAATATGTATATATTTCTGAAACATGACAAAGAAATTGTCATGTTTCAGAAATAAACCTTTTAAGACGTGACATTATCCAATCCGCACTGGACCAGCATGTCGGATTTCTATGGCAAGATCTCAGAACTTAAGAATGGGTAGGACTAAGCGTTAGAAACAAAGATTTAATTGAGTGGAAGGATTAGCACCTTATACAGTAGGTTTGATTTAATGATTTATATTAAAATTATAAATGTAATTGTTTTTTAGCAATTTTGTAAATTTAACATAATTGTATAAAATGATGTTTGTGCATGGTAATTTATTGAAATTTGGATTGATAATAATATGTTTTTTAGTCTGAATAAATGAAATAATAATAAATAAAATGGCGTAATTTAACGGCTGGCAGGAGCTGGATGCGAGAAGCCGAAGATAGAACAAAGTGGCGTGCAATTGGAGAGGCCTATGTCCAGCAGTGGACTGCGATAGGCTGATGATGATGATGATGAAAGATCATAGCGTATTTTGACACTTAACTTTATTTGTAAATACGTTTTATTTAATACTAAAATCATCGTAAATTGGCGACATTTTTCGCAAAAATGTACGGCAGTTTCTTTTTTTTACAATTTAATGTTATGAATTTTAAAAAATGTGGTACAATAAGTGTTAAAAAAAATTATATATGGTAATTTTTTACAGTCTATTTAAAGAGGTTTAATGAGAGAATTAGCCATTTGAAAATAGGTACACATGTACTTTCCAGGGTGTGGGAAATCGGTCACAACAAAAGAAACAAAATAGTATTTGTAAATGTGGATCATTAAATGTCAATAATATAGATTGGTCTATTTTTAACATGTATTCGATAGTGTAAAAGTATTTCATAACAAGGTAAATTAAGCGATTGAATGTAAAAAAAATGCAGATCAATGATATGTAAATGCGAAATGCCTCTTAATTTCAATCACTAGGTCACTGCCGCATACTGTAATCGATTTATCATGAGTATTGTTTAATCCAATCTGAACTTGGCATGAATGAGAATGTAATTTCATCTGATACACGTCGCCCAAATGATTTAATTACGTGAAAATGTGGATATTTTACTCTTTCAGTCATTTTCTGATTCAATTTTATACTTTATGCACGTTCATTTTAAACCGAAACTCGCTTGGCAGAATGCTGTGTTAGCGGTAAAAAAGTAAATTGCTTAATTAGCTGTCCAGAGATTGAAGATGATGTTGCTTTTAACATTTTGTTGTAGAATTGGGTCCGGTTTAATTAAGCTTTTAAGAGTAATATGATATTGTGATTGACTTACGAAAAAGTATTTTTTTTTAAAGATGTCTAGCAATGTGGTATTTTCGTCCCACATTACTAGCAATCTTGTTAACCCCTCCAGCTAAGCTCAATGCTTGTGTTAGCAGTGGGTTCATGTCGGTAGTATAATGGGTAAGATTCGAACCCGCGACCTCACGATTGCGGGACCGATGCCTTAGCCATTAGGTTTTTTATCTATTTGGAAAGTAAGAAGTGACAAAAATAATTAGGTTTAGATGTCCTTCCTAATACCAAAAAAGTGATATCAATGGTAGGTATTTTCTTTTTATTACGACAATAAACAAATGCCTTTAGTATTCGTTTTTAGTTATAGAAAGGAATAAGTCCATTTTGTCTGGATTTGGTCTTGGTCATTTATAAGGAGAGAGTATTCATGCAATGCCCAGAGCTTTGGACTTGATTGGGACAAGGCCAAAGTTCATTTATAAAAACATTGGAAGCTATATAATAATAAACACCTTCGAGGCATGATTTATAATGCGCCGTATATTTTACGATGTTCATATTTTATGTGCGAGGCTCAAAGGGATCACGAAATCCATTGGGGATCTAGCTCTGTGCAGTGTATGGTGGGGTGCTACGCCGTAGCAACGTGCTACGGGCGAAAACTGTAGCTCGTACTATTTTGTACATTGGTATGTTTTATCATTTTGAATTTATTAATATAAAATAAAGCTTCTAATGTAAAACAGAAGGTCGAAAATCAATGTGCCTTTAACAAAAAATCTTAACTTCTAACTTATGTTTAATTACATTAAGACCTTTTTTCTGCTCAAACGTCTTTAAGAGAAAATATCTACAAGAGGCTAACCGCTTTAAATCTTCAAAGAAACATCTCTCCTTTAATTTCAAAGGCATCTAAACTCCATTTTATGTCTTACAATATATACAGATAAAACAGTTTCCTTTAAAAATATAGAGACTAATCTTTATTTACGAGTAAAAGAAGTTAGAAATTCTTAAATATTTCATTCTAAGTATCTTGTAAGTTTTGGCAAAGCTTGTTCTGTTCTCTATTTGACTGAATTCTAAAGAAATATTTTACCTAGGGACCGTCTCCACGAACGAGTGATTATTCCGCCAGCGTATCGTCGTGACTTGTAACGGAATCGCCGCGTGTCCGCAACGATGATCGTCACTTTTTCAAGCATTTGCCAGCGCGCTCGCTGCGAGAGCACCACGATCCGCGGCGAGTGCGCGGCGATACGTCGACGTTTCTCTCGCACTTAGCCATTCATCGTAACGCCGCGATAACATAGCCTGGTAGAGACACGTTTTAAAAGTTCATTTCCGTGCATCGCGGCCGATCTCAAGCCGCGCGCGGCTTACGACAAGCGCCTGACGCGCGCGACCGATACGACAATAGTCAGAGTGCGCGCGCAGTCTACGTCAGTCGTCGGCCGCGCGCGTCGCATATCTCGGAAACGGCGCCATACATTCTCATACTCTGAGTATTGTCGCATCGGCCGCGCGCGTTAAGGTTCATTTCCGTGCATCGCGACCGATCGCGAGCCGCTCGCGGCTTACGACAAGCGGCTGAGGTAAGTGACAGTCGCGCGCGGCCGACGACTGTCGTAAGCCTGCGCGCGCACTGTGAATATTGTCGCATCGGCCGCGATGCTCGGAAATGAACCTTTAGACGCTTGTCGTAAGCCGCGCGCGGCTCGCGATCGGCCGCGATGCACGGAAATGAACCTTTAAGGTTCATTTCCGTGCATCGCGGCTTAGGACAAGCGGCAAGCGACAAGCGGCTGACGCGCGCGGCCGATGCGACCAATGTCAGAGTGCGTGCGCAGCCTACGTCAGTTGTCGGGCGCGCGCGTCTGTCGTAGACCTCGGAAACGGCGCCATACATTCTCATAGTTTGACTATTGTCGCATCGCGCGGCTCGTGATCAGCCGCGATGCACGGAAATGAACCTTTAGAGAGTAAACTGGCGATCTGACCTGACTAGAGTTTTAAATATAACAAATCTTTTTTGCCTATAAACTGTCAACAATATAGAATTTGAAGTTTTACTCTACGTCTACGATTTAGATACAACTTATTGTTCTTGACAACATTGTTTAAGAAAATGTTAATTTATCAGCTTTATGAGTAATTAAAAAGTAATAAACAAAATTGAAAATCCTGACTCATTCCTACACTCCACAACACCTTGGATTCCATAAGTTTATTTTGTGATGTAGTTTGGAACGAAACGCAGGCTAAACCTAGTTGTACAATAATTGCATTTTTAAAAGATAGAAAAATTCGAAGTCCAGACTCAGGCATCCAACCCGAGACTTCCGTATGCCAAACCGGGGCCGGAATCAAACCATCTGGACTATGTTACTAGACTTAAATTTTTAGGGTTCCTTACCCAAAATGCCAAAAACGGAACCCTTATGTTTTCGTCATGTCCGTCTGTTTGTCTGTCACAAGCATTTTACTCAAAGACTATTTAATGAATACTGATGAAATTTGTAAAATCAATACTTTTATACAAAATTAAAAATCATTTTTATTAACTTTCGGATCACAAATTATTCTTTCATTTCATTCTTTAACGGGTAAAACTTTGATACTGACACAATGTCTTCATTAAAATTTTATACATTAACTGTCATTGTTGCTAGTAAAATATAAGACTGTAATACCCTTAACAGAATTAAATGAAACCTTTTGTGATAAGATTGCTGGATAGTTTAATGTGCCATTAAAAAGATCGAATCCCTTGGGAAATAAATATAGTTCAAGTTATTTGGATAATTTATTTTAACTGTGATTGGAAACTCCTGCAAATAATCTCTCTCCAATCACGTCAGACGTCTGTCCTATCATACTGCCAAAATGAGAAAAAGGAGAACGCCCTTGTGTTTACACACAGGTGTGTAAAAATACTCCTTGCGTAGTGGGCTGGAATGGAATGGAGTGGTAGTGGAGTCTGGAAAGGTTGTCGTTCTCAAAATCTGAATTTAATATTTTAGACATTATATTTTTCCTTGTTTTGAATTTCCTAAAAATATATCCTATTTGAAAAGAACTTCAATTTTGTAAACCTATGTCACGTTTTCGTCAATTCAGCGCTAAAATTCTTGAGGCATTAAAAGCATTTTCATGTGAGATAGTGTTACACTATCGATCTTACTGACGGATATTCTATAACCCAAGCTCGCCTCGCCTTGTGCCATATTAGGTTACAAACTTGGAATCACAATAAAAGACCTACATTTTTAATAATACAGGGCAGAAAAAAGTCTGATTTCTGTTAAATTAAAATATATACAATGTTGATGCTGTCTGATGATTGACAAATAAATTATTGACCAGTATTTGAATTAAACATATTTGAATGTTTAATCCCTATCTGCAGCCAAAACATTGGGACCTGGAATGCTGAAATTAGGATGTCAAAATTCAAAAAACTTAAACTGAAAGGGGGTGAAAAACTTAACGCGTAACCACGGGAAAAAGTATAAATACTAGTGGCTATATTTGTTAATTAGGAATAGTCGATTTCATCGGTGATACAATGCCAAACAGGTTTGTCTGTTAACATTTTAAACTGCAACTTCGTCTTCGTAAATTTTCCCCGTTTTTACAACATTTCTCATTGCTGCTCCGCTCCTATTGATCATAGCGTGATGTTAAATAGCCTTCCTAGATAAATGGACTATGTAACAGTGAAATAATTTTTCAATTCGGATACTGATCCGAATTGAAAAATTCTTTCACTGTTACATAGCCTAGCCTAGTTCATGAGATTACCGCGTTCAAACAAACAAACTCTTCAGCTTTATAATATTAGTATAGTTAAACATTCAGAACTCTCATTATTTATTTTAAAAGAATAAATAGTTTTGAATTGTTTAGCCTTTTTGAAACGAGAACTATAAATTGTGTTTGAAACTTCGAAGTTATTTTTAATCATTCAAAGTCAAATATTTAAGAATAATGTTTTGGTAACCGATGTTAGGTTTTATTAATGTTTATAAAATTGATGTTTTGAGAATTTTAAACAATATTAGTAGCATACAACTTGTTTTGCGCAGTACCTAATCGTATTTGAAACTTATTTGAAAGGAAATGTTGGTAGGTACTGTTTTAATCGGCTTAGAAAAGGAATGTCTGTTTTTATAGTATTTTATATTGATGTTAAGCAATTTTTTGATAATGTTTTGTTTGACATTATTTCAAATCTTTAAAAAAATAATTTACTTTTTACTCGAATGTGCGACGCAAAGTAGTAACGGGCTTTGTGCCTTTAAACTTAGTAAAATCTTTTATAGCAGGCGAAATTTTAGATTTTTTTATTATATTGTAGATTAAGTTCTTTTGAAGTGATTAAAATCAGATCGTCTTATTTGTTTTGGAACAACTTTTTGTGTAACAGGAATTGATTATGTTGAATACTCTCCGACAAAAAAACGGGCAGTGTGTGATCGAATCTCCTTTAACATTTAAATGTTAAAGGAGATAGATGTTAGTTATTGCTCTTAGTTAGTTACTGTCTACACTTTTAAAAAACATTTGCGGCTATATCTTTTAGCACTCATTTATTATTATTTATTGGTTTTAAATTTAATTTCGTTATATATATTAAGTAGTCATATTAGTAACACGTGCCTTGTGATTCCGGCCTGCGGAATAAAAATGGAGTCGTCTGATGACGGTCCTGTTTCGATGCTGCCCGTACTTGACATAGTACATTACATTGCATGGTTTCATACCGTACTCTGGTTTTCATCCGCTGCACTCCCTTATTCGAATCTACATGAAATTAATGGAAAGTAATGAAAAATGTGAATTTGTTACATTTAGGTACTTTAAAGTACTGTTTACAACATTTGAGTGGGTTTTATTTATTATTTTTATTTTTTTATTCTGTTATTTTATAAAATTAAAGTGTTTTAAAAACAAAACTTCTAGTAGTAACTTAAGGGCCTAGTTGAAAATCAGCGTCAGGTGTTAGCCTGGCATATGCTGAACTAGATCCTATTTTCGATGTAATTATCTATTTAAATATAAGTACGTGTTTTATTTTTTTTTATTTTTCTTTGATATTGGTAATGTGTTGATTATCTAGGTGTGTAAAATTGTATTTTTTATGTCGAAATAAATTATTTTCTTCTTCTTCTTCTTCTTCTCTTATATAAATGTTCAGACGTCATTAGAAAGAGATGGATGAACCTTCAAAGCAATACCAGGTCAACTATTTTAACTTAAGGTAGGTAGGTGTTCATGGCCCCGTCGCGGTCCACCTGCTGGCGCCTCGATTGCCGTCGGCTCGGTCCTCGTACAGGTCCGGGCCCAGATGAAATATCTGGGCCTAGTGGTAGACGGGCGGTGGCTCTTCGACGAGCACTTCCGCATTTTGGCGCCTAAGCTCGAGGCTACTGCGTCTGCACTGGGGAGGCTGTTGCCGAACCTGGGCGGGCCTAGTGCCTCGAGTAGACGGTTGTACACGGGGGTGGTGCGGTCAATGGCTCTCTACGGCGCACCCGTGTGGGCGGCGTCCCTGACCGCCCAGAATAGGGTCCGCTTAGGGAGACCCCAGCGGACCATGGCGGTCAGGGCCATACGCGGATACCGCACGGTGTCTGCAGAGGCGGCGTGCGCATTGGCCGGCACACCCCCGTGGGATTTGGAGGCGGAAGTGCTCGCCGAAGTGTATCGGCGGGCGGTGGCTGTTCGGGCAGGGGGTTCGGTGCTCCTGCCCGAGGAGCTTCGCGCTTGGCGCGGTGAGGCCCACCGGGCAATCATGGCCCGGTGGCAGGACCGACTGGAGACTCCACGGGCAGGTGTCCGAACCGTGGAGGCGCTCCAGCCGGTCCTGGAGGAGTGGGCGGGGCGGCAGCATGGGACCCTTTCCTTCCGGCTGGTGCAGGTCCTTTCCGGGCACGGGTGCTTCGGGAAGTACCTGCACACGGTCGCTAGGAGGGAACCGAGTCCTGGCTGCCACCACTGCGACTGCGGTGAGGACTCGGCGCAACACACCCTCCAGCATTGTCCAGCTTGGGAGGGGCAGCGTCGAGTTCTCACCGCAGTGGTCGGAAGTGACCTCTCGTTGCCGGCCGTGGTTCTGTCCATGGTCCGGGGCGAGGGGTCGTGGAATGCGGTCGCATCCTTCTGCGAGGACGTCATCTCGCAGAAGGAGGCGGCGGAGCGCGTCAGGGAAGAGAGCTCCCTGGCGGATCCGCTCCGTCGCCGGCGAACCGGGCGGCGTCGGCGCGCATATCTGCGCCTGATGCCGCCTTAGGTGGGGGTGCGGGCGGGCGTACGGGGTAATGTGCCCCGCCCGCGGCCTTCCGTGGAGGCGCGGCACCCTGTGTGTATCCAGGTGCCGCGTAGGTGTGAAATGCCCGGAATGCAATAACATCGCTTCCGGGCATTGCCACTGGGCGGGCCGCCGACGATATAACAAATTCCGGCGGCCCGTTCGCGAAGGTGGCGGGCGATACACGGCGGGTATTTTAGTGGGTGCAAACCCCACACTAGGAATTTTTCCCGCCAGATCAAAAAAAAAAAAAAAAAAAAAGGTAGGTGTTCATAGTCCATTTAGTTACGTACTTTATAACTTCGGGATGGACCCTTGAAATTTAATTTATTTTCTTAAATAAACCGTAAAATCAATTTGGAAAGTAAAATATTGCTGTTCAATGCAAACAAATGGAGGCTGTACACCGGAAATTACATCAAAGAATCGTCACGAGGCAGCGTGATTACGGAATAAATTGAATCTACCAATGAGAGCTTGACAAATGATGAAAGTAATCAAAATCGGCATTGAATCTTTAAAAGGAATCATGGCTGCCTCTGTGGCGCCGACTGCTACGCAAGAGGTCATGGGTTCGATTCCCACACGGGACATCACTTTATGTGATCTACAAATTGTTGTCCGGTGTACTTTGTGTCCGTGACTTTATATGATCCACAAATTGTTGTCCCGAGTCTGGGTGTACTTTGTGTCCGTGACTTGTATGTTTGTAAAGTTCCCCGCGACACACGGCTAATACCCTACTGCGGGAGTCATATTTTTTTTATTCATTAATTTTTATAGATAATGCTAGAATGGGGACCTAGATTTGAATTTTTTTTGTCAAAAGTAATCTTGTTGACGAATAGTGTTGATGCATTATTAAACTTCAACAAGTGTCGGTGCTTAATCGAGATAACAATTAAGAAATGCATCCCATGGAAACTGTGGCAGATACAGATGACACGACATGATGATGTGGGTTGTAGAAAGCGTCTTCGTTTTCCTGATCTAACTTGTTACCACTATTGTCATATCGATCTGTACCTCAATCAATCAGTCTGTATCGGTCCACTGCTGGACATAGGCCTCTCCTAACTTACGCCACAACATCCGGTCTTACGCCTTCTGCATCCAATTAATTCCAGCGACTTTCTTTAAATCGTCATTCCATCTGGCTGGGAGTCGTCCTACCTTACGTTTACCAAGTCGCGGTCTCCACTCTAGGATAACTAATAATAATAATTAATTAATTTATAATAGACTAGCTTTCGCCTGCAGCTCCGCCCGTGTGGATGTCGGTTATCGCGATAAAAACTCTGTCATGTCGTCGTAGCTAGCTATGTCCTTCCCCGAGACTCAAACTATCTCCAAACCAAATTTAATCTCAATCGGTTAAGTTGTTTGAGCGTGAAAGCGTAACAGACAGAGTTACTTTCACATTTATAATATTAGTATGGATGGATTTACATATATATTAGACGGTTTTGCTTGTGTCAAGATACTGCAAACCGCAAACTACCGTTGTATTACGAGCTTGTGTTGTGTGGTTTCTGGGTATGACGAGTTCTCCTGGAATGTAGTTAATTACAAACTCGGGGTAGATGTTTTCGGTCTAATAATAATGGCTAAATAATTCTGTCAATACCATTTTAAACGTATTTATATTAGTGGTAGTAGTAAGGGTAGATTGTACAATGCAAAAACGTGAAGGCTTCCTGTTATTATATTTTAGAGTGTATGTATGTATGTAAGTTTGTATGAATATATTTCTTTGGCACGCTTTAGAGTCATAATGGCTTGATAGATTTTAGCTTGAGAGGTATATTGGTTATATCAAAATTAGAAAAAAAAAATGGCGATTTTTGGTGCCAAAATATTTTAGTTATAAATTTTAAGCAGTCGGGTTTTTTGTTTTTGTCCAGCCCTGCAGAAGGGCAATTCTTTTTAATACAAAATTCCCATAATAGTGAGTGAATAATCTCTGTATAACGAGGGGATTTATAAAAGAGCAATAAACGGACACAAAGTAGGTACATTTAAATTCCAAACTAACAGTTATTAGTCTTATAAAGCTCTGTCTCATGGGAACATAACCCAAATCCGCTTGCATCACTTTTTATGCTCTACCACTGAGCCACCGAGGTAGTGTTGTGTTGACTGCCTCTGTGGCGCGGTGGGAGTGTATCCGACTGCTACGCAAGAGGTTGTGGGTTCGATTGTCACACTTTGATCGCACTTTGTATGATCCACAAATTGTTGTTCCAGGTCTGGGTGTACTTTGTATGTTTGTAAAGTCCCCCGTGACACAGGGCTTGTAACCTACACCGGGAATCGTCTTTAAAAAAAGTGTAGTGTGTTAGGAAACATGTAATTACTACGAAAACAAAGAACCCGATTACATATAATTTGGCGATAGGCCAAAAATTTTGAATAATTTTGTTCAATCTCACAATTATGACAAATGTAATGACACCTCTCAAGCCCAAAATCCATCAAGCCATTTAGGCTCTATAGGGCGGGCCAAATAAATATACATACATTCATATATACACTTGAAAAACATAACCCTCCTTTATGCGCAGTCGGTTTAAAATAAAGCTTGGTAGAAAAAAGTATTCACATAAGTTAAAAATATATTTTATGAGATTGTGTAAAATAGGCAATTCGGTAGCGGAAACGCCACTTTAATCTCATATCAGTGATGTATAGTCATCCCGCGGGACCCGTTAAGATAATCGTAACAGCAGATATGGGAGATGCATACTGTATTTATGGTAATCCTCTGTTTCGGGATTTTTATAGACTTCGTATATTTTTATATAAGATATATTTCGGGACTTAATTGTGTGAATTATTTAAAGGTACGAACCTTTTATTTACCCGACGTTTCGATCGAATCTCGAAATATATCTAATATGGACAAAAATCGCGAAAGTTTAAAAATAATTATTCGTTTATTTTTGTTAAAGTAGTTTTTTTTAAAGTTCCGTACCCAAAGGGTAAGACGGCACCTTATTACTAAGACTCCACTGTTCGTTCACTTGTCTCCAGGCTGTATCTCATGAACCATGGCAGCTAGACAGTTTTAATTTGACACAGATGATGAATTTCTGTTGCCGCTATAACAACAAATACTAACAACAGAATAAAATAGATATGTAAGTACAGCTCCCATACAACAAACATGATTTTATTTGCTCGTAATTATGTTATAGTGTCTAATAAATGTTGATAAACTTTCGCGATTTGTACACGGCAGTTGCAATACGGTCGAAACGTCGGGCAATAAACAAGGTATTTTACCTTTCATTATTCACGCGATTAAGACCCGTAATGTTTATATTTTCATAGTGTCTAATGTTGTATAGATAATGGTGCAAAACCCTTTAGGCACTAGTCCGACTCGCGCTTGGCAGGTTTTTATCTGTACCGGAAAATATACCCAACTATTTCATTTATACACGACTAAAAACTTTCTTTAATCGACTTTTATAAAATTGCAATAATTCTGTTAGCGTACCTACATAAATTATGCTTATCTCAGTATTTTAAATATTTCAAACTACATAGCATATACCCCATACAAGTAGTTAAAACTTTCATAAAGTAACTCTACCTTTAATGTAGAGTAGAGCTATACCACTCTGCCGCATTCAAAGTTAAATAACGCGCTATTGTACTGTTATTAAAACTTCACTTAGTTCGAGTGTTTCAATTTAATATAACATAACAATTGAAAATTTAGTTGTGAATTGTTATTTTGTGTAAATATTTATAATGTTGTGATTGGTTTTAAAGTTGAAGAATTAAAAATTCACTTGAACTTCTAACTTATAATGGTTAGGTACGGTGACCAATCAGCTTTGCATTACAGTAACCAGGAGTAGTGCGCAGACACAAGAGCACTCTCAATTCCCTCACTATGAGATCTGTGTGTTCAAATGTGACATCTACCAAACCGTATTGGACTAGGATTATGGTCCGTATTCTTTCTTTTACAGAAGAGGTTTACGATATAGGCTCTTCGTATTCATTAACCTCCTTATTCATGTGGTTTTTCTAACAGCATTTTAACTAGCGAATGTTATGTCTTTGCTTTTCGTTCCATTTTTTAAATATAATAAAAGCTGTTACTAATGTGCAGCCCACACCGCCAGCTAGCCGAAGTGAGGCGAGGGAAACCATAGAAACTAAGCGAAGCTGTGGCGAGCTAAACTACCCGTTCGTGGGTTGTAGTGAAATGAAAGTGTAGGTTTAAGATAGGACTATATATTTTTCACAACTACTTAAAATTAAAGACAAATTTAGAAAACCGAATGCTGGCGGAGATGCAGTGCTGGTAGGTAGAGGTACGGCGTCCAGGCGGAGATGCGGCGCTGGTAGGTAAAGATGCGGCGCTCGTAGGTAGAGGCGCGGCACCGATAGGTAGAGGCGCGGCACCGGTATGTAGAGGCGCGCCACCGGTAGGTAGAGGCGCGGCGCCGCGAGGTAGAGGCGCGACGTCGGCAGGTAGAGGTGCGACGCGTCGTAGAGGTGCGGCCCGATATATAAGAGAGGCGGCCCGGTAGGTAGAGAGGCGGCCCGGTAGGTAGAGAGGCGACGCCGGTAGGTAGAGAGGCGACGCCGGTAGGTATGGTCTCTTTCTCTTAATTTCCGCTTGGAGAGTTTACCTTCTCTTTTAGAGAGCTGTTTCTTCACTGCCCTTTCTTCGGAATTTTATTCATAAAGAAAACTCTCTAGAAGCAATTTAAAATTTTAAAGCATATCTTATTTTAAATTTAGGATTTACGTACAGCCAGTTTCAAATTATAGTCCATACTTTACAAAGAACTCTATGATTATCTTGTTGTCATAGAAACCATAGAAAATATTTGTCGACATGACAGATTTGATTTATGAAAAATAATGTTTACAATAAGTCTTACAGAGATATTTATTAAGAGATTATTAAAAATGGCGAAATATAATGGAATATATACAGAAATGCCACGAAATAACACTACAAGGACATATATGTATATATACGAGGTAAGAATTATCACTACAGGGTTTACATCGAAAACTACGAGTATGAGCGGGAGAACTAGCGGGTGAGTGCGCCGTGCGAGTGTCGTTTCACCTCTTTTCATACTTTGGTTCACACCGCGAAGTACAGAGCTAAGCTGTGCAACGAGGTGAACGAATAGGTTCACCTGAATCATCGGATATTTCGTTCACATCGTTTAAATCGGTGATGTAGCTTAACTCTCTAACATGAAAAGAGGTAAACCGCTGCCCGTCCGGCTCGCTTATCAGCTGGCGGTGCCTGCGCTTAAAGTATTATGAATAAAGAAGTTAGTGTTTATTTTCCATTGCCGTGGGTTAGTCTTATAATCTTTTTTTTATAAAAAAACAACAATTAATTGGCTCTCTAGCCTTGTCACTGGGAAACTTTACAAACATATAATTAACCAACAAAAAAGTACAGATTCGGAATAGAAATTCATGTATGGCTCAAAGCTATTTGTCGTTTGGGAATTGAAATCCACTACCTCTTGAACAGCAGTCATACGTGCCCACCGCGTTACTGAGACAGTTTACGCAGGAAATACTTTACGTAGGTAATATACCTCTATCTCTATTTTCTCTTCAAACCTTACTATATATATATATTGTAAAAAATGGCATTTAAAAAAATGCCCATGAGTTTTTATTTAAAAGTTCTTTTCTCACGGCTTTACTCTTGCGAACTTGGCATTAAATGTAGAATCATTCTATTCCAAATTTTGTCTGACGTTCATAAGCGTTGCATTTGTAACCTAAATGAATAAAGTATTTTGACTTTACTTAATACCGTTATCACGCCAGTTAAAGTCCTTGCGTCAAGTTAATTCAAGAATCAAATAAAATGTCAGTCGATCAATCAACGAACCCATGTTACCTTCATTACGGACATGACAACGGTTACTGTCAGATATCCTACACCTTTCATTTATAATTGTAATGGACTTCACAGCATGTCCTCTGAATGAGAAACAGTTCGTATTCTATAGATCACTAGCCTGCCACGGCTTCACATGGGTGTCATATCGTAGTTTTATATACCTTGAGTTATTTCATTATTGAAAATTTTTACTTTTTACTATATATCCCTAATTATAATTTTTACTAATTAGGGATCTCTGATTTTTTTGACAATGAAATGTGTCTCCCCGATAATGTAGCTTTAATGTTCAAAGATTTTTTTAAAGAGGTCCAGTAGTTTCGAAATTTATTATTTACATATAAAAATATATTTTTTTCCTCTTTATAATATTAGTGAAGGTTGCACATAATTAGTTACTCATTTGAACGCTATAAAGTCATAATAATAATAATAATATTTTTTTATTTACTAAAAATGCTGGTACATTAAAGATATTATAGTATTATAGTGCCATACATTTTGTCATTTTAAGACATGCAAATTAGTTAATATTTGTAATACTGCAATTTTATTAAATCAAAATTTCTCACAATCATTACAACAAAATATCAATTATTTAACATTCACACAGAAACAACAGCACCAACTTAGATTTTAACAGCGGTTATTCATACAAATATTAGCTCACGGTAAACTTTATGACTGAATCAATTTAAGTAAAAGCATGTAACATGTCTTCTACATGTACTACAGGAAAGTACCAACAAATTAAAGCATTTTATAAAGGTTGATTTTTTTATATTACATCACATTAGTAGAGTAAAAATTCTATTCTAATTCTACAATAAAAAGGACGATTCCCGCAGTAGGGTACAAGCTCTGTGTCACGGGGGACTTTACAAACATACAAGACACGGGCACAAAGTACACCCAGACCCGGAACAACAATTTGTGGATCACACAAAGTGGTGTCCTGTGTGGGAATCGAACCCACGACCTCTTGCGTAGCAGTCGGACACACTCCCACCGCGCCACAGAGGCAGTCAAATATATTTCTTTACTCCACATTAGATGTAATTTAAATAAATCTTTTCGCCAGTCGGCTGGATTTCTTAGCATTTGGCGTACAGAACTTTAATCGGCTACTGATGGTATCTGTTTTACACGGTTATACTGCGTAATTTTTATGACTAATTGTTATGTGATTCCGATTACTTTAACGTGTGACTGACGCGCCTGTTTACAACATTTCGCATGAGTGACAAACGTAAAAACTATTATGAAATAATATACTACTAGAAAACTTTTTAGGGTTTAGAAACAGTTTTACTATATAATTTAGTTCATTCGATAAAAATGAGCACCTGCCTCTGTGCCAAACGCCAAGGAATCCAGCTGACTGACTAAGGAGTTATTTGTTTTCTTCACTAGTGTGACGTAATATAAAACATCAGCCTTTTTTATCTTCTTGGACTATAGAGGCAATTGGCGCGGTACGTTAAGACAGTCAATGATTGCAACATTTCAATACAGATTGACATGGCAATTTTTAAACTTATTTTTAGTATACAAATGCAGTCAAAAAAGTAGTGAGGTGAAATAAGCAAAAGCATCCAATTGGCGTTGCGCGGTTAAAGGAAGCGTCCCGTTTTTGGTTCCTCGTTTAATCTCATATCATGATCACACTGTCGAGGGCTGTATACAGGTGTTTGGAAGATCGATGCAAAGCCGTAAAACGGACCTAGGACCTGGGACCTATTTAGAACCATTATTAATATTTATACCAAAACCCAACTAACTGCAACATATTGGGTTTTGTCATCAAAAATAAATAAAATTTCTTAAAAAAAGTCACACTTCGTCTAAGACAAATTTAGTTTAAATGGTTTTAAATAGTCTATACTAGCTCCGCTTTACAGCTTTGCATCGATCTTTCAAACACTCTGCATTTATATAGCCAGGCTTCTATGTGTCTTTGTAAGAAATTATGAGCGACCGACGCTCTGATCGTTAACCCCTAGTGTCATTACACCGCCCAATAAGATCATTTGTTTAAAAACTTCCAAACTCTTAAAGTCTTCATTAGAAGTCCGGAAGCTTTGTAGGAGCAAATAACAAGAACCTTTTTTATTGAAGGCACCTAAACGAAGCCAATCACACTGTTTTAGGGTTTATGGGTCCATAAAGTCGATCCCGAGCACGCAATGTGTTACGATACGAGATTGCTCAAACCTCTTGAACTTGGCTTTTTATGTCTAAGCCTTTTGTGTCGTAGTTTCGTTTTGAAAGGGCTGGAATTGGTTCTGTGCAAATGATACCTACTGATTATATCCTAATCCTAACTACCGACACGAACTCGGCTACGATTTAATTTTTCATCTCTTTTTTTTTTTAAAGACGACTCTCGTTGTAGTGTAACGTTCTTTACAGACATATAAGTCACGGACACGAAGTACACTCAGACCCGGAACAACAATTTGTTGATCACACAAAGTGCTGTCCTGTGTGGAAATCGAGCCCACGACGTCTTGCGTAGCAGTCGGACACACTTCCACCGCGCCACAGAGGCAGACGACTTATTTTATTATAGCTTGGCGTATTTCATTTTAATTCGATATTAGGACCGATAGTCTGTAACTCCGACTAGGTTATATATAATGTGAACAAGATATGACAAACTTAAACAACTGGTCATTGTTGACAATACTGAACAAAAAAATACGTCGACCTCTTTTTCTAAAACTTCGAACCAGTGACCACGATCCTCAGTATTGAGGAACCGATTAAAGAAGAAGAGATACATAGACACCTTCTTGAAGGCATTTTGTAAATGAGGTCTTTAACGGGCTATTACTTAGAGGCTCAATCGATAAGCGGTCTGTGGAATATAATTAGGAAACCTTAACATTCCTGTCAGTAGTTTTCTATTTTACCTTTACATCTATAATAAGAGTAGTAGAGTTTGTTCTCCAAACTGCTATTTTGATACTGGGCCTATTTAAATGTAATTTGATGATAATTTGAAGGTTTGTTTATTTGATTGTTCTTACACTTGGCTTTCTGATCGGGCTATTGGTATACATTATTCATTCTTGTTAATTCTTATTATTCCAGCCAGCCTGGTACACTCACAGAAACCCAGCAGTTTCCTAGGTTACGGTAGGCCTCAGGGATGACGGTGTGACTAGGAACTGTGACCGGTGATTTGCCACACTAGTGCACTCCATAAGCACGTCCTTGGGCGTTTCTTCATAGTCCATACATTCTCTGCATAGTGAGTTATCTGTGATATCAATGGTTGCAGGTGTTTGTTGAGGGTATAAAAGACCATCAGGATACCCTGGAGGTAGCTCAAAGCTTGAAAATAATCGTCGACGATTCAACCACTGAATCGTCGATGATAGGACCAAAGCCGCGAACAAAATCTAGATGTACAATAAAAGTTAAAACAAGCAAAAAACAAAATAAATAAGCTATTGAACAAAAAGAATGGTCTCCCACACTTGATCCTGCGTTCTTAAGTGTGACGTTATCCCTCCAATGGGGATTCCATGGGATCCCGTTAATTTCTTCCGTTAGATTCAGCGTGATTTTATTTATTACTATCCTAAAGTAGGGTGTGGGGATTAAACGCTTATCCCTTTTATGGTACAGAAATCGTCATGGGATTGTGGCAGGCGCCGAATGCGTAAAAATAATTGGTTTTATTAATAGGTAATAAACTTTGTGATTGTAGTGGTTTAAGAAGAGCTGTTTCGAAACATGTGGGTCGTAAATTGACCTACAAGATAATGTGTACAGATTAAAAGCCCCCACATGTTAGAGACAGAGTCTCTCATCTTCAAAACGGCTAAACATATTCTCTCCATCCGTTTTTGCAATGACACAGACTTACACACACATACACAAGTTAAACTTATGAAGCTATGATACACCACTTTAATGGGGTTAATAAATACGAATACTTTATGACTTAGTCAAAGGTAATACGCAAATAACAGCATTATAATAAATTAACTAACATTTTAACATATTTTAATCAAGGTGTTAGTTTTTTTTATCCATATATCCGTGGCCTAAAGTATTAAACCCAAATTATATAACCAACTAGCGGACGCATTGCGGTTTCACCCGCGTGGTTCCCGTTCCCGTGGGAATACAGGGATAAAAAATAGCCTATGTCACCCGGGATTAGTATAGCTTCACAACGATGAAAGAATGTTTCAAATCCTTCCAATAGTTTTGGAGCCTATTCAATACAAACAAACAATCAAATATTTCCTTTTTTTTAATATAAGTATAGAAGTATAGATTATTTCAAAGCCCAAACAGACCCGCACGATTTATGATTAGCTTGACTACTACTGCTCAAAATAGGTGTAGAAAAATATCAATATCCACGAATTGGCATTAGGCCCGTGTGGTGTATAACAGCTGGGGGAGTTGACCTCTCAAAGAGGTCCATGCCGCTGCAGCGAGAAGATCAAATGGTTGATTTTGAGTTTTACTGTCGTATTGCATAGCTATGTCTACAGGGGGATTTGTAATATGTTAATAACGTCCCGCCCGTGACCTTTTTACATTACACTAAATAACTTTGTGTAATGTTATTTAATGTAATGTAAAGAAGTCACGGGCGGGACCTTACACCTGTTTTTGGAATTATGACCTCAACCACCTACAGACTATTTTGCGGGAGTAAAATCGCTGTTTATTGTGAGGTTTAGGCCCTAAACACCGATTTACACGGAGGTCTCATAGACGTGTGGTAAGTGGTTATGTGACCAAAGGCAGTAAGTGGTTAAGGGTTAAAATGTATTTTTTTAACCCTGTATAACAAAATAGGCCTCTCCCAATTTACGACACGATACTCGGTGATCCGCCTTTCACATATAGTTCTTTCCAGCAAGCTGACGTGAAATATGTCGTGGTGGAAAATGATCTTAAAGTAAAACCTCCTTTTAAAACAAGATGTGTAGTGTTACAGTACAATATCTTTGTGCTGTATCTACAATCTACATCACAATCTTATGTTCCTTATCGCACGTTCAGTATCTATTAAATGTTTCTACTATCTGTTATCAACACGAAGTCGTTAGTATATAAGATGCACCTTTGGATAATTATAACCAGACTATACTACATCTTTTGTCTCATTTATACCTAATCATATACTGCCAAGAAGTTTGGCAAATTGGTGACCCCGACGAACGAATACGCAGCAAGAAACATGGCACAATCACCGTGCAAGGCGAACATAAATCAGCAAGGAACACTTGAAGTAGCTGCTGGCACCTCGGTTTTATCCCGCATTCCGGAATTTTGGAAAGACCAACCAAGATTATGGTTCACGCAACTAGAAGCCATATTAGCACCACAGAAGCAAGGAGACGAATACAAATACTGTACAGTAATAGCAAAGTTATCCAAGGAAGAAATACTACAAGTTAGTGACCTAATCACTTCACCACCAACTACAGATAAATACAAAAACATCAAGGAACGTTTAATTGATTGTTACGAAGAAACAGAACAGCGACAGTTTCAAAAATTAATATCAGAGACAGAACTCGGTGATCAAAAACCTTCGCAGTTATTACGTCAAATGCGAGTCCTCGGGAGAGGAAAAATCAGTGACGAAACAATTAAACTACTATGGTTCAGGCTTTTACCAACATCAGTTACTACGGTTCTAGCAGTTACGGAAGACATGGAAATTGACAAACTGAGCCAAATTGCAGACAAAATAATAATGAATTCAAAAGTAACCGAAATATCAGCTGTTAGCAACGACACTTCAAACGACAACAATACAGCATGCATTTTAGCCCAGCTAGCAAAATTACAGATAGATATTGACGCAATTCAGCAAGGTCAATATGGTTATCGACCCAACACGCACAATCATTTCAAGAAACGTCAACAATTCCCGATTATGAGGCCGAGAACAAACTATAGAGGAGCAAATCGATTTTGTTACTACCACGAAAGATTCGGAAAATATGCAAAGAACTGTTTTAAATCATGCGGTTGGAAACCAATGACTTACGTACGGAACCAGGGAAACGAATAAGAGCACAGACAACGGCGAAACTCTGTGCAATCCACCCATCCAATCGCCTCACCATTACCGACCGAAAAAGTGGTATGAAGTTTTTGATTGACACGGGCGCAAATATTTCAGTCATTAGCAAGCAACAGAGACATTTAATTTTACAAAATGAACAATACACACTATACGCTGCAAATGGGACTAAAATTAGGACTTACGGCGAGAAGACGCTTACCTTGAATTTAGGACTACAACGATGTTATAAATGGAATTTTGTAATCGCCGATGTTACACAACCAATAATTGGAGCAGATTTTCTAGAGCACTATAAACTATTAGTCGACATAGCAGGTCGCAAACTTATCGACAAAGTTACAGAGCTGACAACGCATGTAACTTCGGAAAAAGCGACACAACAAACAATTCGTACTATCGCAGTGGGAACGAATCCACGTATTACGCAACTTTTAAACAAATACGAAGACATCACGAAAGGGTCCTCTCTCCGCAATGCGCCCAAACATAAGATTGAACATCACATTATCACTACAGGACCACCCGTCGCAGCTCGGGCAAGACCATTACCTCCAGAAAAATACGACATAGCCAAAAAGGAATTTCAAAATATGATAGAACTCGGAATTTGCCGACCGTCAGATAGCCCATGGGCAAGCCCATTACATATGGTAAAAAAGAAAAATGGCGAATGGAGACCGTGCGGAGACTATCGAATGCTCAATAGCACGACAGTACCGGACAAATACCCACTACCAAGATTAACTGACTTTACATACATATTAGAAAATAAGAAGATACTAAGCAAGATAGATATACGTAAAGCATACCATTGTATTTCTGTTAAAGATATAGAAAAAACAGCCATCATCACACCTTTTGGACTTTTTGAGTACTTAAGAATGCCTTTCGGATTACGCAATGCGGCACAAACATTTCAACGATTCATGGATTCCTTATTTAGAGATTTAAACTTCGTATTTATATTTGTAGACGACTGTCTCATCGCATCGGACAACGAAGATTTGCATTATCAGCATTTAGAAACGGTTTTCAAACGTTTACACGAGAATGGAATAACCATTAATCTCGAAAAATGCGAATTTCTCAGAAGGGAAATAGATTTCTTAGGTTATCATATAACGAGCCAAGGAATACACCCTACCGAAGAAAATTACAAAGCAATCATGGAATTTCCCAAACCGAAAACAATTCAAGAATTAAGAAGATTTTTGGGCATGGTCAATTTCTACAGAAGTAATATTCCACGCGCAGCGGAAAATCAAAGAATTTTAAACGAATATCTACATGGTTCAAAAAAGAACGATAATTCACCTGTTCCTTGGACAACGGAAGCAGACAAAGCTTACGAAAAATGCAAGGACAGCATGAAAAACGCAGTGTTAACAGCGCATCCTTCCCGCAACGCATCACTAGCGCTCATGACCGACGCTAGTGCTACTTGCGTTGGTGGAGTTTTACAACAAAAATCCGGACGCAATTGGGAACCATTAGGATTTTTTTCACAAAAATTGAGCGAAACTCAACAAAAATATTCTACGTTTGACAGAGAGCTGTTAGGAATATACATGGCCGTCAAACATTTTCACAGATTAATCGAGGGAAGAGAATTTACAATATTTACGGATCACCGACCTTTGACATACGCATTCTCCCAAAAACCATCATCAAACGATACACCGCGACGGGTTCGGCAGTTAGATTTCATTTCACAATACAGTACCAACATTCAACAAACATAAGCGGACGTGACAATATTACCGCCGATGCCTTATCTCGAATAGAGGAAATATACGTGCCATCACCTATCAATTACGCTGAATTGGAAAAATGTCAATCAACAGATAATGAACTAAGTAAATTACATGACAATAAAAGATTAAAATTCAAAAACATTACGCTTCCGGGTTCCACAATAAACATCACCTGCAACACGTCTACTGGAAAAAGCCGCCCCTACTTACCAAAGCATTTTCGCAAACAAATTTTCGATACCATTCATGGTATGAGCCATCCAGGAAAAAGAACTACGAGAAAAATGATAACCCAAAGGTATTTATGGCCGTATATGAACAAAGATATCAATAATTGGTGTAGATCATGTATAGCCTGCCAAAAATCAAAAATACAACGACATACGATATCACCTCCTGGTACATTTATGACAGCGCAACGTTTTGAACATTTACATATTGACATCGTCGGACCACTTCCGATTTCACAAGGGAAGAGATATTTAATCACAATCATAGATCGTTGTACGTCATGGCCCGAAATATTTCCGGTAGAAGATATAACTGCAGAAACAGTAGCCAAGACACTTTTCGAAGGATGGATTACTCGTTTTGGATGTCCATTGCGCATTACTACGGATCAAGGCCGACAGTTTGAATCAAGAATATTTGAGTCACTCTCACAATTTTTGGGAATACATAAAATTAGGACCACACCTTATCATCCACAATCCAATGGAATGATAGAGAGATTTCATAGAACTTTAAAGGCGGCGTTAATGACAAGAGAATCCAACGAAAATTGGTTAAAAGAAATTCCAACAGTTTTACTCGGGTTGCGGAGTAGCTTGCGAGAAGACACAGGTTATAGTTCAGCAGAGATGACATATGGAATGCCAATACGACTCCCTGGAGGATTTTTTGAGTCATCAGCAGCACAGTTATCAACGTACGAAGAGTTTGTAAAACAAATTCAAAAGGACATCACACAAATGACATCAATTCCGAAAAGAAAAAAACACAATCAAGCTATATTTGTGCATCCCGAACTCAAAGAATGCTCACATTTATTCGGTGTGATAGAATTAAGAAAGCCCTGACACCGCCGTATGAAGGACCCTACCCAGTAATTAGTAAAACAGATAAAACATTTTGCATTAGAATTAGGGATAAAGAGACAGTGATATCAATTGATAGATTGAAACCAGCTTTCATGATCAATGACGAATCAAACTACGTGCCAGATTCAAAGGATTGCGACAGGCATTCACACACGTACACTACACGATCGGGACGTAAAGTAAAGCCAGTAGTACGTCTATAAAAAATCGCTGATATAAGCAAGCTATTCGTATATATATTAACATAGATCTTAACATATACCATTAATTCACAACTACTCGTAACAACAAGACATCTAAAATGGGAAATCAAAGTTCTAAGGACCAGATAACATACAATACGGACAATTGCCTCAATCAAAACGAAGCGGACCAACTCCGTAACCTGATCCAGGAGGACTTACGGTGGACAAGAAATGTTGCAATGGGACAGATTATTTTAACAATCGGCGTGATCCTAATTTACGGCATAATGAAAACACTGGACAGAAGAATGAAGAGTTTAACGGAAAAAAATAATAAACACTCGTGCAACAGCTAAGTCAAAATTACAGACTTCAGCAAATCACACCACAACAGGCGTCATCAAATTCCACCGCGTACAATAGCATTATTATTTATATACATCAGCAAATAACTAATGACAGGCGTCATCAAATTCCACCGCGTACAATAGCATTATTATTTATATACATCAGCAAATAACTAGTAAGGTCTAGGTCAAATTTATATTGTAAACACTATTACCATAAATTTTTTTAAAGGGGGGTGTACTGTTACAGTACAATATCTTTGTGCTGTATCTACAATCTACATCACAATCTTATGTTCCTTATCGCACGTTGAGTATCTATTAAATGTTTCTACTATCTGTTATCAACACGAAGTCGTTAGTATATAAGATGCACCTTTGGATAATTATAACCAGACTATACTACATCTTTTGTCTCATTTATACCTAATCATATACTGCCAAGAAGTTTGGCAAATGTAGCACAACTCCATACAGTACCATCGATCAAAGAGTTACGTCTTTCTACGACGTTCCGCTCAGCTTCGTTCAGCTTCGCTTAAATCGCATCTATTATACATCTCATCCGTTTAGCTTCCAGCTAAAATCTGAAACTTGTACCGTTCCGATTAAGAATATTGGAGCTGACTTTTAGCTTAACTGAGTGCAAGTTTGTTGCTAAACTAAATTCAGAAATGGTCAGACAGAATTAAAAGCTCAAGAATATTATGAAGTTATAAAGCTTTTGATGACAAAGTTTTATGTTGAAGTGTGATGTCGCAAAACACAGAAACTCAGCGTGTAGTTGCACAACGCGGTGTCATGTGGCAACACCGATTTCGGCTACTGCCACGTGATGACTTATAAGTATAACATTCTTTTAAGGGTTCCGTAGCCAAAATGGTATAAGTCATCATGTCCGTCTGTCTATCTGTCTGTCCGTATATCATAGGCATTTTACTCAAAGACTAATCAATAAATATTGATGAAATTTTGTGAAAAGTTGTCTTGTAGTAGCCACTACTTAGATTGGTTGCTAAATAATCAAAATTTTTTTTTTTGGGGGCCACCCCATACATGTAACAGAAGGTGATTTTTTTATAAGCAAACATCAACGTGTGGCACATCATTCGAAAGGTCTTTTAAAAACTTTTTAGGGATTCTATTTTTTTTTTGATTAAGTGAATATATTTGAAAAAATAATCGCTCCAAAAGTTGCATTAGTTGTGGAAAAAATCACAAAGATAGCAGTTAATAAATACTTTAAACTAAAATTATTACCTACCGTCATTGAGTTATTGCCAAAAAACTGCGTTTCTCAACAAAGGGGCGTAAGCGCCATGAACATACACTCTACTGATGCAATTATTCAAGGCTGCGGAACCCTACACTGTGCATGGTCCGACATGCTCTTGCCCGGTCTTTTTTCTTTTGCTCGTGGCTCCATGACGCGGATCGAGTTCTAAGCAAAAAGAAAAAGTATATTAAAAGATGTTAAAAGGTTGCTATTTCACTCCCCAGACTGCAAACTTCACCTACCACAAAATCCATCAAAGATTTAAGCGTAAAAATTTAACAGGCACACAGACTTCTTCCGCATTTATCCAAACTAATATCACACTAATATTATAAAATCGAAAGTGTGTGAGTGTGTATGTTTGTTACTTCTTCACGTCTAAACGGTTGGAGAACTTTAACAAAAAAAATTTGGTGGAGTTAGCTGATACAATAAAAGCGGGTAACGCCGCGGGGCACAGCTAGTTATTAAAAGAAGGGTTATGTTTTTCGCGCGTATCTTGTAGGTATGTATGTAATATTCTTTATTACCTGATATCTCACAATCCACTGAACGGATTTGAGTGTTCTTCGATATGCGACATTTGAAAAAAACAATAATGGCGGCTGTGAGATGTCAAAATAAAAAGGTGTGAAAAAAGAAGCAGATTTGAATACTGCAATATGGGTATCAAATTAAAGGGCTCATCTTAAGCATTTCAAAAAGGTATAACATGGTTATGACTGTAATACTAAAAAAGTTAGTTAGCAACCATTCTTTTTTCAATATTCAATATTTGACAATAGCTGTGATAAAAGTTAGTTGTTACATCGGGTACATATTACAACTACTAAAAAGTATTAAATAAAAAATAAATGATAAAAATAAAAAACCCGCCTACAAAAAAAAGATCGAAACAAAATCCCCTACATAATTATATAATTTCATGCAGTCGGAGGCACTTCACTAAGTTCATCGAGATTCGTTAATGCCTCCGACTGCATGAAATTATATAATTATGTAGGGGATCTTGTTTCCATCTGTTCTGTGCAGGCGGGTTTTTTTTATTTATTTTAATATAAATGTGAGAGTAACTCTGACCGTTTGTTACATTTTCACGCTTAAACCACTGGACTGATTTATATGAACTTGGGTATAGAAATAGTTTTTACTGGGATAACCAACATACACACCGCGGGCGAATGCTAGTAGTTGCGATTAAGTACTGAAACTCAAGAGACAGTAGATTCTTATCTATGCAGATACTACAGTCTATAGGTATTTTGCTTACTAGCGTGTTGCTATATTTTTAAACTATATACAAACAATGTTCAATATCATAACCCACAAAACAAAAGAATCGAGAGGATACTCGTTTACTCGTTTGATATGAGATGCTATAAAACTCGACTTTATATCGCAGTAACATCGAATCGATTTAACGTCGAGAATCGAACAATCATTGTTGCATGTGCATACTTACTGTAAGTTTATGTACCTACAGTTACTTTATTTGTACAGTTTAAAACTAACATTATTTATAACATTTACACACATTATTTTTATAAGGAAAACTTAAACTAAGACTATAAATATGTTAGCTTTGCACCCGTCTTCCTGCGTAACGTTGAAAAAAGCAGGAAAAAATCCCGTTTATTTTAAATTGCGTTGTTTTTTTAAGTTTTAATCGAAACTTTCTAGGATATATTGTCAGGAAATAATTCAAGTTTTTGTTAATAAAACCGAAAAAACGGAAAAATACGAAAAAAAAACCGGGATCATTTTATGTTTTTATTCGCTCGTGTACCTTATATCGATATAAAAATATGATGGTAATATTTCCACGCAACTTGTGAAAAAAACCATTTTATTTTTTTTGGAATTTTAACGCTATGCTTAATCGTCTTTCCAACCCCTAAACGTTTTTAAAACACATATCTAATGTTTTTTTTTCTTACCTACCCCATCGTGTGGGGTAGGAAGGAAAAAAAAATCACAACCCCACTTTACATATAGGGAAGGTACACTAAAAAAAAATGTTTTATTAAGATTTTGTTCTTTTACTTTGTGGCGTATTAACAATAGGTAAAACCGGAGAAAAGAACAAGGCAATAACTAATTTTCTTTTCTAATTGCCAATGTTTACAATATTTCTTTGTTTATTAACTCTATAATATGGAGGTAAGGTTGGCCACCAAAAAATATACACCATATTAGAGGACTGATTTTGCATCAGTCCTCAAGAGATAAAAAATATTAAAAGAAGGTACAACATAGTAAGCTGCTACTATGTTGTACCTTTTTTAAATATTTTCTTCTCCATTTACAATGTATAAACTTAAATATTGGCCAAATTACTGCTAATTAATGAATACCTAAGTATAATTGTTTTGCAAAAGAAAGAAAAGAATGGCCCTAATTTATTACTCAGAATCTTTACTTACAAAAGTAAATCGTTTTCTTAACTAATACCTAAGTAAAATTATCAAACAACGACAACAATATTCTCTTAAGTAAAATACAAAAACCAAATAACTAAGTATAAACAAAGAAAACGTGATAAAATATTTCATTTTATGTTTTTGTGGTACAATGTTCTACATTTTCTTAAAGCAAACTTTACTTTGTTCAGTAAAGATGGTGGAATATACTTATCTCCAAAACAGTCATAAAAATAGTGAACAGCGTAGCTTATCAACATGAAAGTACTAACTGAAAGAACAACTACAGTGCCTTTTATAAAAAGCAACGGAAAAGAAACTCATTTTTCATACAAAAATTTATTTAAAGAAAGGAAAGTTTGGAGTAGCATTATTTAGTACTTATTTCACTATATTTGTGCAGTTCTTTGTGCTGAAAAGTAGGAAGTTTATGATTTAAATATATGAAATGGTAATTTTGAAGTAACGGAAAATGTATCTGCGGTTTCTTTTCAAGATTTCGCATGGTTTAACCGCACTACAGCACAGCTACAGTACAAGTAGAGCAAAGACGGAAAAAGGACGTTCTTACGATGATTAATGATTTTTCTTTCCATTGAAAAATACAATGCAAATATAATGATGCATACAAAATAGTCAAAGAGTATTCCTTGCATACATCTGGTCTAAGAAACGCAGAACATAGACCTTCACGAATCTGATAACCGGATGAGACATATTTAAAAAATAAATTTATATATATATATATATATATATATATATGAACCTGAATTTATTCATCAATCTGTAATCCAAACCTAGTTAAGTATTACGGTTGATCCTTTAAAATTAGTAGGAGAGACACTGAACATCGATCTTCACCCATTTTTTGATAGAAAAGCTATTAAAATGATATATATATATATACGCATTTAATAGCTTTTCTATAGCTATATATTTAGCAAAATTAGTAGGAGAGACACTGAACATCGATCTTCACCCATTTTTTGATAGAAAAGCTATTAAAATGATATATATATATATATATATATATATATATATATATATATATATATATATATATATATATATATATATATATATATATATATATATATATATATATATATATATATATATATATATATATATATATATATACGCATTTAATAGCTTTTCTATAGCTATATATTTAGCAAAATTAGTAGGAGAGACACTGAACATCGATCTTCACCCATTTTTTGATAGAAAAGCTATTAAATGCGTATATATATGTTCAGTGTCTCTCCTACTAATTTTAAAGGATCAACCGTAATACTTATCTAGGTTTGGATTACAGATTGATGAATAAATACAGGTTCAGATGACATGGGTTCAGCGCATGTTATGCGATCTCTCTGGGATCCCGTTTACAACGTCTTCCATATTATTAAATGTGTGCCTGTTATAAAAACTTAAATCTGTGTTATAACAAGAAAATTGTAAGCCCGCCTTAGCAAAACGCCCAAGCGCTCATCATCTGAAGATAGGCTTTTCAAATATTCTATGTAGACATTTTCGTCTGTTACAGACGATTTAAGGTACAGTCTCTATGACACAGCACTTTTGTGGCTTTACAAGCCAGTTCAAGATCTGCACAGCCCGCAGACCTAACAAGAGAACATACTGGTCAGTATTGTATTGACCCCTACTCTGATGCTTTGCTTGTCTCTTGTCGGCGAGTATTTGGAACTCGTCGCAACATTTTGACCCACGCAGTCATTTTAATATAAAAAATATTTCTAGTCCTCTATTTACACCCACAAAATCAATACGAATCCCCGCAAGAAAATCAACTTTTAATTAAAAAATCCACATTCCAACCAGTCTACCAGTTTAAGAGCTACGAGACATCAGACAGAAACTTACGCTCACAGACGCTTCAAACTTACCTACAACCCTCTTTTTGCGATGAAGGTGAAAAAATGATATAGTTTGCCCCTCTTAACCTGTATCTACACTAATAAGTTTTTACGATAGGCAAGTTCAATGGCATTGTAGGCCACTTATGACACATTTATCATTTAAATCGGTCGTATTGAGAGTTGATAGACCGTCGTTATTGACGGCGCTCCTACGTATAGCCTCCATATTACGTCAAGTGATTTGGTACTTGGTACCAAATTATGTTCGGTATATTGTAGGGTTATGATAATTATTGATTGGTTTGAGGACAAAAATGATGTTGATTTGTTCACGTATAAAATTAATTCGATTGAATCTGAAAGCTAGAAGAAATTATTTGAATGTCAAGCAATTTGACAAACAACATATTCTGAGTATGCAACACGACGACGGTTGATTACCTACGTTTTTTGCGCAGGAATAAGCAGTGGCGTATACTGAAACCGTTTACGGGTCGGAACGACGTAAACTGTACCTACCTACTTCTACAAAAGACCCAAGGTCAATGCAATGCGTGAATCCAGTCAGCGGGTCAATTCACGTATTTAAAGCAGTGCAGTTGCAGTTCAGTTGCAGTTAAGTTTCGATTAAAACGGCCATTTTCGTTTTCTTGTAACTTTGGGATCGATCTTAAAAAACGCTTGCGCACCATACTTGAATGTCGTTATTTCGCTCTCGAGACGCATACTTGACGCAAGCGTATTTGAGATCGATCCCAAAGTTACAAGAATGGCCGTTTTAATGGAAACTTAACTGCAACTGAACTGCAACTGCACATCTTTAAATTTTTGACCCCCTGGTTGGAACGAGACGCGATTCTACATACATAATTGTACAACACTTAAAAAAAAAACTGCTTACAAATGAAAATAAAACAACATGATCAAGCATGTCACCGTGCAATGGAAATTTCACTTACTCCTGTGTTTCAGTATATAGTATTGACGTCTTATAATTTACTGCAATGTTGTATAGACAACAACTTTATCAGAAAAATATGCAGTCGAACAGCAAAAAAACCCCATAAACCTAGATCGGTTGTTTTTGAGAAAACTGCAAACACGCACCTTCACCTTTTTTTCAGCCAGTTAATAATATAACTAGGTACTGTATTGTTCTAATATTGTTAAATCAAGCAGTACAATGTTTTAAGGCGATGTGCTTTTGGTAAAAAATAAGAAGTCAACGTGAATCAAATTCCTGGCAAATGGACGTTTTTTTCTGTGAGATGGACTGTTGGGCCTTTTTATTGGTAACATATTCATAAAAATCTCCTCAATAAGGAAGTCGTATAATAAATACGTGATGTAATAAAAATTTTACTCTCGATATTCTCAGGACGTTATTTTTATGTAACGCCTTACATTGACGACCAATATCCCATGTAATGGCGCCATGAATGATGGTTGTTACATACTTCGTTTGTAATCTTATGAATTGTATTGGGACGTTAGATGGGGATTTTTATGGGGTGCGACTCAAAATGGTGTGAAATAAAGTTTTTTGGCCGAGTTTTTTTTAGGATAACTGGCAATGAGGAATTGTGGTCTCATTACTAGCAATCCTGTTAACCCCTCCAGCTAAGCTCAAGGGCTTATGTTAGGAGTGGGTTCACGTCGGTAGTATAATGGGTAGGACCTCACGATTGCGAGTCCGATGCCTTCATTAGGTTACCGCCGCTTCAATGACTATGATTCCAACTTTTCTCCCCAAAATTGCGCATCTGGTGCACTCCATATTTAATTTATCTCTATGCGTAGGATTAATTATTAATGGCTGCTCACTAGATTATATTGTTTTCATTTTTAAGTAGTTATTAAAATTTAATTTGAAGTCATATTTAAAAATCTTTGAGAATGTACATAGGAGTAAGCTGTGTAGCATGTACCTAAATACATTTAAAAAATAAATTCACTTACTGACTCACAATTAAATCTTATTGTGAGTAATGAAAGTAAGAGTACATCTAATAAAGTGTTACAAAATATGTCACCTTAAAATAACTATTTCAAAATTCCACCCGTAAAGAGACAAGAAGAGAGTCAATATTTAAGAGTAAACACATAGTCGGATCTTGATTTCCTACATTTTAAAATAGCGTTATTTAGGGGAAGTTTATTTATATATAATTGATACCAATATCGTTTGGTACACTTGTCATTGATTACAAAATTCCACTCACTCACTAACATAACTTTTTAATTTCGTGGAAAGTTTTTTAATTAAGTGGCTACAGTGTTGCTTCCATTAACTTAAAATGATATACTTAACTATACTAACTAACTAACTTACAGCCGTGTGGTACCGGCTGAAGAATAGTACCACCCCATCTCTTCCTGTAGGTGTCGTCAAGGCGACTAAGGTTTTCACACTGGGTGACGGGCAACAGCATCTTCTGCATACTTTAAGCCTTATTGCGATCGCCAACTTGCTCGCCAAGCGTGGCGATTATGGTTATTACCTCCAGGATCTATAATATGTAAGTAGGTTCTACTGAGGAGACCCGTGCCCTTCAGTGGGACATTATATGGGTAGATATGATATACTTACACCTGCAATTTACGTTTAGTACCTAATATTTGATGGGAAGAGTCATATAGATAATAATAATAATATCTTGGGACAACTCACACAGCGCTATCTGATCCCAAACTAAGCCGATCTTGTACTATGGAAATCAGACAACTGATAAACATACTTATATATTTCTAAATACATACATATTATAGATAAATAACACTTAAACACAGAATAAACCAACGTGCTCATCACACAAAGTTTTATCCTGGGTGGGGATCGAACCCACGAACGACCTTTTGCATAGCAGTCGGACACACTCCCACTGCGCCACAGAGGCAGTCATAGATAATGTTAATGTTCAATTTGTAAGGGCTGCAGAAGTGGTAAAGACGTTAATAGAGCATCTAACCAGTAGTGTACCAGTAGTGACTGCAACAATTTATAGTCCGAGAGGAGAGTGCTAAAAAAATGCAAGTATTTTACGACGGCTGTTTTTTTATTTTACGTCACATTAGTGGAATAAAGAAAGCTTCCGTTGGTCAGCTGGATTCCTTAGTGTTTGCCGTGCAGAACTTTTATCGGTTACTGACGGCATGTGTTACAGAGTTTTACTGACTGACTAATTGTTGACTGAATAATATTCATTACCGGTTATACTAAATTTCAGTACACGCATGACTGACGCGCTCGTTTAGATTTTGTATGACAGACAAACAAAAAACTTATTTTAAAATAATTTACTGGTAGGAAATTCACTTTCAGGTTTTATAAAGCAGTTTCGCGATAGTTATTATTAGCAAATAAGTGAACTGGCTCCTACGCCAAACGCTAAGGAATCCAGCTGACTGATGGAAGGGTATATAAAAAAATTGTAAATCTGCCTTCATAAAAGGCCTGCATTTTTGGCGGTCCCCTCTAGAACTATTAGAAACAGTCTGCTTTGGATTGCTATATTATAATCGAAATTTGATAGAATATAGTGTTTACATAGACCGGTTTTAAATGCGACTTGATGGCGGCATTTGAATACGGCTTTCCTTACGAGGTACAAGGGAAGGTCTAAAAGTTTCCGGCCTAACCAAGTAAATAAGTAGGTACATATATTTATAAATCATTTTTTATTTTATGATATAGTCTCCCTCCATTTCAATGCATTAATCAGATCTTTTGAAAAATCATCTCTATCCCTTTTTTGTCCTCAAAATGAACGTAAACCGAACGGGTCACTTCATCATCCGAAGCAAATCTTATTCCCCTTAAGTTTCAAAAACTATTAGGGGCCAGATCGAGACTATAAAGTAAGCGAATTTCCACGAAACAGGGCTGCCCTGGCAATTGAAGCAGTGTGAACAAAAGCATTGTCGTGAAGAGAACGAACACCTCTGCTAAGTTTTCCATGACGCTTCTGCTAGATCGCCTCTCGTAACTGCTCAATGAGAGTGGCGTAGTAGCTGCCATTTACCGTGGTATTCCTTTCTTTTATGTCAATCATTAGTTTTCCTTGACAATCCCGGGGTACCGTAGCCATTATCTTTTTGGTAGATTGCGTTACCTTGACTTTCCTAGGTGTATAATAAGTAGTAGTAATAATTGTTTGAAATTAAATAAAGCTTAGCTTAATTTACAGGTAAATCAATAAAACCATAGCTTAATTTATAGGTAAATCAATAAAACTATGTAAAAGGAAAAAAAAATAGAAAACATTTTCCAACTCAATAATAACATCAAACTTCAGAATGGATTTCTTTTCAACTCTGATTGATTTTATAGATTTTATCCAAAAAGGAATGGAACCAAATAAAAATGGCGGTGCTCCATTTCCTCTGGCCGGTTCGTTTATCGAAACATTTCACGCATATCTTTCAGAATCCCACAGGAAATAACCAACATCCGAATTCGCATCGATCCTCCAATGCAAAAGCATTTTATTACTGCTACTTTCATTTCAAATAGGTTCAATCATACCTATTTGAAATTAAAAAAGGCATTTTAAAGTTTTTTTTGTGTGTATTGTTTTTGTGTTGTTTTATTTCTTTTCATATTTTTAAACAGCTCCAAGAGTCCATATTTAATATAATTCCAGCGTAATAGTTACTTCTACACGTTTGAAAATGTTACAGAAATATAATTTTGTCAAACACCTGTTTGACAAAAAATCTATCTAGATAGGCAGGTCGATAGACAGAAAATAGTATAAAGTGATTAGATAAAAAAGTCTTGTTTGGAAATTAAACCCCCCACCTTTTGCTCAGCAGTCGTACTTCCTACTACTGCACAAACGAAGCAGTCATATAACAAATAAATTCATAGAATACACATCTCTCAATCCGTTTCCACCCCATTGGTTCAGCATCCACATCCCGCAGGGCAGCCTTCAAGAAAACAACTCATCTCAACAAAATCGCGTTTATATCTGGCCAAGACGTTCCGTTTCTTCCATTTGACCTACTGCTCTTATTCGTTGGACATTGACGTGTCAAGGTCAGGGAAAGGAAAGGGTGTTAGTGCCAAATGAAAAGAATGATCTTTATATTTCATCTCAATTAAAATAAAAATTAAAATATAAAAAAACATGTCTGTTATTTTAATACGAATGCCATATTGCAAATGTTCAGGTGGAACTAACATCATGGAAAATGGTAATCGATCATATGAACGCGGATACCTCGAGCAAGGTAAAGAGCCCGCCTACTTTTCTAGTCATTTCGATTACACAAATGCCACTGCATCATTGTCCCTATAACCCTTTAACCACACTAACACTTTGCACATACGACTATAAAATAGCGACGTCTATCGGTAGACGTGTTGTCGCTTCAAATTAGACTCACAGCCCCACTACCGGCAGTTCAAACGTAGATGTCAAACGAATGTCATGCCATCATGGCGGCCTTGTTTAAAATGAGTCATTAGACTATCTATTTTATCAAAACAGATACTAGATCAACTGAAATCAATTAGCGTTTTAATAATTCTCCCACATATACAAAAACAATGTTTGTCTGTATGTCCTCTATGCGTTCCGAAACCATCGATCAGATTGTGATGAAACTTTAGCAGAATGTTCTGGGAAGGCCAGCGAATGTTCCGGGTTTTAAAAGCCACAGCGAAGCGTGGCCGAGTTCAGCTAGTCATTTATAAATTAAGGATAACTAAATAATTATACTATAAGTAACTCTAACCCTCGCATGCATGCCTCGTAGGAGTGGGAATTTATACACTCGTTAAAAAAGGTAAACCTCAATTTAAATTAATTTAATTATATTATAAATTTCATAAAGATGATTTCCTAGTTACTATAATTACAATGGGATCTTGTCAGATAATTAACATCATACGAGGAAGCCGTTGTTTTATCTCATACTAGATTACATGTCTGAAGTTTCTCAATTCTCCGCTTTTTGTTTTAATCTAATTATCAAAGTGATCGTTGAGAATGTTGAAATCTGAGGCGAATTCACGTCTACGAGGAAGACTAAAAACACATTCAATGTAATTAATTCCTTTAAAACATAACAGTTAATTATAATATCATTATGAGTAGGTAACGTAATAAAACAAGACCTTTATTTTATGATTAATTGAAATCGTCAACATTTTGAGATAATATGGGAAAAAAGGCCAAAATATGAAGCTTGCAGAAGAGGAGCTGCCAAAAACGTTATGGGTCACTCGATCAGGGCTGTCGTTTTTAGAATCAAGAATTCATAGTTCGTAGGTAGCTGTCAAGGTTGGTGTCGAGCATTGCTGTACAAAGGTATAAAAACTCTGCGATGCCAACCTACATGCCAGTCTATGACAGGAGATTCTTTTTATAATTTCTGACACTTATTTAAAAAAAAAGATAGTCTTTTGTTGAATTTTCTATAAAGCCTTCCTTCTAAAAAATCTATAAAAATTACCAGTTGAATTTTATATTAGTCTGTGAAATACCACAAGTGTTATGAAACGTAAACTAAGCGAGTTAATAATCAAATATGTATCTACCGAAAAATAAAATCCGTACCTTAGTCTAGGTAAAACTAATATTGTATTTTGTATAGGCATTTCTTGCCAATTACCTCATAAATACAATAATTGCATTTAAGAAAGATAGAAAAATTTGAAGTCCAGACCCAGGGATCGAACATGAAGGGATAGAAAAATTTGAGGTCTACTAACATAATCCATATAGGTGGTTCGATTCCGGCCCCGATTTGGTTTGGGTTCGATTCTTGGTTGGGACTTCTAATTTTTCTATCTTTCTTAAATGCAATTATTGTATTTATAGGTAAAACTAAATAAACCTCTTTATCCCAATACGCTTCCTAAACAACGCTGCTCTATAGAAGGTATTTCTATTCACTTCTAATAGTAGCCCTTTTCAGAGAGTGCCCGAGTTCCAGTAGTCGATTATGGGTTTTAAATCGTAGTAGGATTCATAAACTTAGGATATAGTAGGATTTGATAAATTTATGGAAATATTTTAAAGTTGATAAAGAATGTTAATATCTAGTCTACAAAGTAATTGTGATTGGATCTGCCAATCAATTTTCAAATATTTATATTTTATATTTTAGCTAACTGATCAATCTTAAAAAAAATACAATTTAAAAGCATTTTTATTGGAAAGGTGTTTATATTCTATACATGATTTGTAATGTAAATGTTATTAATTCACAATTATTAGATCTCATGAGTAACTATCAATATTATATTATGCATACCTACTTTATGTTGTCATCACGCAAATTTACTGTTAAGAATTTATTTTATATCATTATTTTTCATGACATTTGAATATGATCTATGTAATGATTGACATTGTAAATTATTGTGCTTTTTCATTAATTATTTTATTATTAATATAAAATAAATTATTGTTGTTATTATTATCCTAAATTGGTGTACTATTTTGTGAAACCTGCCTGTATTCAAACACAATGTAAAAAATGTCAATGAATAAATAATTAAATTGATTTTAACCCAATATTCTTTTAGGATTTTCCCAATATTATTATAAAATGAATTACTGTTCTTATTATTATAAAATATAATAATAAGAACAGTAATTCATTTTATAATTATAAACCATTTTATAAATGTAATTTTAAATTTGACAAATACAATAATTGCATTTTTGAAAGATAGAAAAATTTGAATCCAGACTCAGGAATCGAACCCGAGACTTGGAACGGTTTGGCTACGGAAGTCTCGGGTTCGATTCCTGAGTCTGGATTCAAATTTTTCTATCTTTCAAAAATGCAATTATTGTATTTGTAAAGTCTTTGGCAAGAAATGCCTATAAAAATTACTTCAATATTCGGCCTGCGTCATCATAATTTGTTAAAATGCTCTCTGTAACGAAGCAATAACAAAAGCCGTGATAGTTCTTTAACTTCCGACTAGATGGCGCTACGGGGGCCTAACCCGTAAGCATTAAGAGATAGAAGAATTTGATATCTATGTAGTAACATAGTCCAGTTAAGTGGTTCGCTTCTGGCCCCGGTTTGGCTACGGAAGTCTCGGGTTCGATTCCTGAGTCTGGATTCAAATTTTTCTATCTTTCAAAAATGCAATTATTGTATTTGTAAAGTCTTTGGCAAGAAATGCCTATAAAAATTACTTAAATTTGACACTTTTTGAAGTTAAATACCTTTGTTTATTTCCATTCGGTCGAAACGTCGGACAATAAACAAAGGTATTTAGCCTTAAAATAAAATATAAAGTTAGTTAAAGTTTACGAACATATATTTTTTTAAGTTGCAAGCTTCTGCATAGCCTATAAAAGGATATTCATATCCATAGAGCCTAATATCTATCTACGAAATACCTCGTAGGTAAATCAAATAGGTTAGTTAAGGGTAAGTAAACGGTCAAGGTCATTTTATGTTCTTGGAACGATTCTCCATCCTATGTTAGGTAATCCCCAAGAGTGTATCGACTCGGACAGGCACATAGTTCATTTGATCACGGATTAGGTAGCAACGTCCCTTGAGTCAAATTTCATTTATCGAAATCTACCGTGAATCCCAAAACGCCCAAAACTATTTGGAGAATTTATATTTATCTTTTCCTATTATTGCTATTTTGAGAGTCCATTTTTTTTACAAAACATGGATTGCATGTACCTTTCAAAGACGTAAGTCATAAAATCCATATAAGTTGGTCAATAATTTAATGTACTATGTATGTCTATATAATAAGTAGGTTCTAGTAGGGAAAACCGTGCCCTGTTGTGGAACAGTATACCTGTTAAGGGTTGATTTGAACATAAATATCCAGTTATCTACTTATGTACTATCCCGTAATAATTATAGTGCATATAAATCACAAATGGGTTGGATTATAGCTATAAAGCTACATTTATTTTGAAAATTTGTTTATTAAAATCCTTTTATGTAGTGTTAGTCTTAAATAAACAACTAATTTTGGTTAATTCCACCTTTTTCACCTATTTATTATAATCACTCAGGTTTTTGACTTCATTCACCAACGTTCTATATATTCTATAATTTGAGTATTTGAATTCAATAAGCTTAAAGTAAATAAGACATGAATAGTGTTTATCCATTGTATTTTGATAATAATCCATGTTTTTGTCTATAGATGCTACTAATAATGTCACAAAGAGAAATGATCAAATTAGTCCAGTCTGTAAAGAAAACTATGACTGACTATATTAATCAAAGCAGAGCTCGACCCACTGAACGGATTAAGTTGAAATTTGGTATATAGATTTTTTTTTTTAAAGTACCAGACCTAGGTGTATGAAATAAAGACTAAATTAAAGAGACACCACATTATAAAACCTTTTTATTTATTTCGGATAATTGTATAAAATGTATATATGGTCCAGTGAGAGGAGACAATTGATCGTGAGCCTAAAATAAATCTATGTATTAAATTTCAACTTAATCCGTTCAGTGGGTCGAGCTCTGTTTTGATTGATATAGCAGTCAGTTCCGGTGCAAGTCTAGTTTAGTTATTATTACGTAGTCATCCGATTAGAATAGATTTTTGGAATTTCGACCATTAAAGGGTTGAAAAGAGGAGTTCCTAATTTCATTGAAAATTAAACTTAATTCTAAACACCGCAGGAAAACGCTAGTTTTATTAAAATACGTATGTTCACAGAAACCAATCACTTACACAGTAAAAATACATAGGATTTTGGCTTTGACATGCATAAAAAGAAGACGAGGCCCTTTAACCCTTACGTCATCTATATAGCAAAATATATTTCTGAATTCAATGAAGACTGCGTACAACAAAAACATGTCCATTAAAAACTATTTAAGTTGCCTTCAAGATATACAAAAGAAAACTTGAAGTCAGCTTAAAATTCAGCACTTTCTCCAAACGAAAGTTTATATTGAAATCAACAATGCATGTCTCTGTTCCAAGAATAAGTTTTCTTACTATACAGTTTTCCCGAACATAAACAGTATAAAAGCTGCTTACACAGTTAAAACGCCCGGTCCTGTATAATACCAACCTATATTGATGAGTAATTTCATTTTTCATGAACAATTTCCTTTGTGTATGAATTATTCTATTGAATCTTCATAAAGTCTCAGCCACTGAAATAATTTTCAAGACTCAATTAATAATGGGGTTTGAGTTAAGGACTTTTCAGTACTGGAATTTAAATCAAAATGATTTGAAGAACTTAATCAGGATTCGGCTTTTGTTGAAAATTCTTTCTTAATACGGCCCTCATTATCATGCAGATATTTGGGGTAATGAGGTTCATGTTGCCTTTGAAATACCAACATTTTAACGTTATGAAGCAATTCTGTATTGATTGAAATACTTTAGATGCTTTAGAAGCAATAATTGTAGAAAGGTATGATGAAAATGAGCTGAATAATTTTGTGGACGATACTATGAAGTTGAAAATTGTGGATAAAAGTGTGAAACTCTTGAGAATTCATTAGGGAAGAATCTCAAGATTTCAATCTTTTAGGTTAAATATCATCTGTAACTTAGAATTTTTGAATTTAAATATTTTGAAATTAGATTTATTTTTTATTTTCAGCGCAAAGTGTACATTTTGGAAATAAGTTCAATATGTTTTGGGATTTGGATGCATTTTTTTTCAGTTGATGATTCACGGTAAACTGGAATGTGCTTGGTTCTTAGTTGTGTTAAAATAAAATCCATATATTTTTGTTCAAGATAATCACGAATTTTTATAAGTATTACTTGTATAAGTATTTTTTTAAGGTTAAAAATGATTAAGTATCTTGTTTTTTTAAAAAAAAGTTTTTTTTTCTAAGATAACTCGAACCCGTGACTTCAGATTGTGAGTCCGATGGCTTAGCCATTAGAACAAACACAAATAGACAACAAACAGTCTCGAATGACTATATTTAATGATTTATTTTCAAAACTATTCTTCCCTCTCTTACATATTTTAAATCTGTAAAACTGAAAGGTCAATTTATTTTTAACCTTTTACTTCCACGAGGTTCAGTTTCTGAATTTAGAATGAAGACTGGGTCAAGCGGCGACAGCAGACGTTGAAACTTTTAAGTTTACTGAAAGAAAATTTAAAATTTAATAAAGTTTTGAAGAAGCTAACTTAGACAGTCTAAAAGTTCACAATAATTTGCCTACACATTTGTCCAAAGAAATTACTTTCTTTTTAATTGTTTATTTATTTTTTGCTTGGGTAATGTGTTATTTGTACACTAGTACAATGTCACAAAAAAACCTCTTTTTCATTCTTAATGAAATGAGGTTTTTTTTTATTTTATCTACACGTATTGTTTTTCCCCCATCAATTTTGAACTTGTATTTTGTATTTTGAAATCAAGTACTTTCATATAATCTAAAAAAAAATCTTTATTGTCTTTACACTGTTGCACTTATCTAGATTACATATAAAATCGCCTTATAAGCAAGAAATTGCTTGTAGTAGTTTACTTTCACTATACCTATGTCCAGCTCCATAATGGCCATAATGAAATACATGCTGTAAGACTGTAACCATAATTAAAAGGGCAGCTACACTTCGAGGTATGACCGCACTAAGTTATACTATAGAGAAAAGAACTTAAGGCGTTATTCCATTAGGCAAGTCTTACATACAAGTATGACGTCACATGTGCATACAACTTGCTTGCATTGAAAGCATGTTCAAACCATCAACAACTAAACCAGTGGCGGAGGGTTCCAGGAACACCATTATTTTCGGTTTCCCTTTGGATCCTAGTTATATAATATTAATGGTACAAAGAACCGTGTCCAGCTAGACATACTGCTATCGTGTTACCCTAGATTTTTTTTAACCCTTTGCCTCTGAACAAAACACTATTGATTTCAATATTTTGTGTAAGTTCGAACGACATTATGCAAGTTGGACCTAACTTGTATACAAGTTTGTTTGAGTGCTTGCAGTTGGCAACTTGCATACAAGTAACTTGCTTAATAGAATAGCGCCTTTATCTACAGGATGGCTCAGTGCAGTTAAGCCTACGCACTGTTTTAACACCCCAAATATTACAAAGTCAAAACTAAGTAGACAACAGAGCAGAGTTAGCTAAAAAAAAAAGGTTTTTGTTTCATCAATAAAATTAAAGACCAAGACAATTTTCGTCTTCCAACTGTACAGCCTGGGTTATAGTTTGAATTAGTTTCCAACGAACATTTATTATCTTTAATTTGCCTTTTTATTTAGCGTATCTACTCAATACATAACACCAATCAGACATTGCATGTGGAATCATGAATTTTCACAAGTGTAATTTAGCTTCGTGTATTTTTAGGGTTTCGTAGCCAAAATGGTAAAAACGGAATCCTTATAGTTTCGTCATGTCCGTCTGCCTGTCCGTCCGTATGTCACAGGCATTTTACTCAAAGACTGCTCTATTAATATTGATGAAGTTGGGTAAAAAGCTGTCTTGGAGTAGCCGCTATTTAGTTTGATAGCTAAATAATAAAAAATAAATATTTTGAGGGGGGGGGGCACTCCATACATGTAAGATTTTTTTTTTCAGCTAACATCAACGTGTGGCACATCATTCGACAAGTCTTTCAAAAACATTTTAAGGTTTTTAACAAACTTTTTGATTGAGTGAATATTTTTGGAAATAATCGCTCCGAAAGTTGGATAAATTAAGTCCCTCCCCCCTTAACTTTTGAACCGTGTGCCCAAAAAATATGAAAAAATCTCAAACTTAGTACTTAATAAATACTTTAAACTAAATTAAACTTTGGAATTTATTTTGGATATGTTTGGATATACCGTCATTGAATTATTGCCGAAAAACTGCGTTTCTCAACAAAAAGGCGTAAGTGCCATGAACATACGCTCTTTTGCCGATGCAATTATTCAAGGCTGCGGAGCTCTACACTGAGCATGGTCCAACATGCTCTTACCCGGTATTTTTTTAAAATTAAATTTAAAAACCCAGAAAATGAAAATGTTGTGGTTATCAAACAAAGCTAATCAAATACAATAAATGCATTTTTGAAAGATAGAAAAATTTGAAATGGCGCATGCGAGGCCCTAGGCACTAGTAACATAGTCCAGATAGGTGGTTCGCTTCTGGCCCCGGTTTGGCTACGGTAGTCTGGGGTTCGATTCCTGAGTCTGGATTTCAAATTTTTCTATCTTTCAAAAATGCATTTATTGTGTTTGTAAAGTAATTGGCAAGAAATGCCTATAAAAATTACTTCAAAACTAATCAAAGCTGAAAAGCTAAGAAATACAACACAAATTGCTTTCTATCAAAAAAGTCATATCAACATCCGTTTACTCGTTTAGCCATTACGATGCTACACACAGTTATACAGACAGAGTCAATAAAGCTAACACTTCTTTTGCATAGTAGATAAAAAAAAAGAAAATTGCTCTGTCAAGGTATGACTACACTGGTCTTTATACTATTATATGTAGCTGTCCCGCGCAACTTCATTTGCGTAAATTTTCTCAGTTTTTGCAACATTTCTCATTGCTGCTCCGCTCCTATTGGTCGTATAGCCTATAGCCTTCTTCGTTAAATGGGTTATCCAACAGTGAGAGAATTTTTCAATTCAGATCAGTAGTTCCTAGGATTACCGCATTCAAACAAACTCTTCAGCTTTATAATAATAGTATAGATACTAGTAGGTACGCTTGACACGCTACTGCTGACAATGACGAGTAAGTTCCTGTACGGTAAGTTGTCAAAATTAAAGTCTATATACTCGTCCAATATGCGTATCTAGAGAATAGCTTTGGCACCAACGTTGGGACGAGCATTATTCCAGATCCACACGTACAACAAGTGGCGTTGGGACCGATGTTGGAGCCAACATGTGGAGCCGGAGTAACAAGCATAACATCAACGCCGTTTGTCATAAGTGTCAAAATACCGTCCTGTGAATCTTTCTATTCGGCATTTGTAATTGATGTCATTTTACCTACCTATTATACAGGTCAATGCATGGCGGAGTATATATACTTACATAGGTACACGTGGTAGACAGGCAAATTGCTAAATAGATAAACTCCTGAATGGAAAAGGTAAAGGAATTAATTTATGTCAAATTAATACTAAATGTTGTCAATAAATTATTATGTTTAATGAGACTTTTCTTAATAACAATGAATTCTATTTACAAAACAATAAAAGCTATTTTACTTTACATAATAATATTAAACAGAGCAATACAGAGGCTGTACCAACATATTTTTAGCCTCAACAAAATGTTTTACAATTACGAATTAAACACAAATTGTTTGTTTCTTTTACAATGTTCGAACAAAAGAAAGATTAAATATTATTTATTCCACAGTCGAGAAATTATGACTACGCAGTTTGTACAAATCATAATTTAACTTACACTGTTTAAGGAAGTTTATGAAATAAGGTATGATTTTTTTGGCTTTATTCACGTTGATCAAAGTGAGCACAGTTGTAAAGAAAAAATGCAAGATTATATATTAGCATTACATCATTTACATCCTCATTATTATCTTCATCAACATCATCTGCCCTTTATCGGTCCACTGCTGGACATAGGCCTCTACTATTTTTCGCTTAACGAAGAACACCAATCCTTAACTATCAAAAGTGTTATTATAATGGTGCGTACACAACTGACGAATGTGCGGCTCACGTGCCGCGCGCAAACATGAAATACACGTGCGTATCAAATGTGCAGCACGCGAGCTGCGCATTCGTCAGATTTGTATCTTTTTTTAGACCTTTATTTTCTGTCGTAGTTAGATTATAGCTAGTAAATGTCATCAACCATTAATTTCGTTTATGTGAGTTTTTTATTTCACGTCATTTATTACTGACTGACCCGCGCAACTTCGTCTGCGTCATTTTGCAACATTTTTCATTGATGTTCAGCTATTAGTTCTAGCGTAATGTTATGTAGCATATAGCCTTCCTCGATAAATGGGTTATTCAACAGTAAAATATTTTTTCAATTCGATCTTGTAGTTTCAGAGATTATCGTGTTCAAACTAACAAACAAACTCTTCAGCTTTTCATGCTTGTCATGATGGTCCTCTTGTGTGTTTGTCATAGTTATATTTGGATTTTCGTCCTGTATTATTATGACAAACAAATGTTCCAATGAGTGGTTCTCTTCGTAAGGGTAAGATTTTTGGTCCTTCGCATACGCGCAACTACACTCGCGTTGGTCTACGTGAATAAGGCAACATAAGTAAAGAAATACTCGTCTTCTATTTGAAAGAATGAATACAAATATACATATAACAGAATGACTTCAAATATAAACAGTCGGAAACAAACAGACATTCATTATTATAGTCCCTTCGTATCTTTTATTAAAATTGATTGGTTAAGTAATCGTATTCAATTATAAAAGAAATGTTAAACTCAATAATTTTCATGTCACAAGTCATTATATAGTTTAGCTAGTTGCTACTCTCAAATGGTCTCCGCCAAGTACACCGGAAAAATTATAGTTTGTATCTATTCCGGCCCGTCATTGGACCGACCCGACAGAGACATAGACAGCTTAGGGTGTGTACAGATCCGGCGAATGCGAAGCTCGCGAGCCGCCCGAATGCTGCACATTTGATGCACACGTGTATTTTCATGTTTGCGCGCCGCACATGTGCCAGCCGTGCGCCGTTCGCACGCAAACATAAAATACACAATGCACCGTGCGTGAACATCGCAATAGCCGCGCGAATGCTGCCCACGCGTTCTCGTCTTGTTTTTTTAAATACTTCACCAACAAAAAAGCTGATGCTGCAGTAATGATGGTGGCAATCGTTATCATCAAAATCAAGTTTTTATCAAACTGAAATCTAAATTACCGCGAACTGACGTGCATGCCCCTAAACTGAACACGGTACGCAACCGCACCTCGCGTGCACAAAAAGTTACAGTAGTAGCAGCACGCGTGCAGCATGCGAGCTGCGCATTCGCCAGATCTGTACGGACCTTTACATTGCCAATTGTTTTGTCTGTGACAATTCGATTCCGGTTCTAGGACTAAACGGTGTACTGAATGAAGGCCATAAGTTAAAACAAAGAAACATTTTGACAAACAAAATACGTCAACTCCGGACGGAATGTGAAGATCACGGAGATATAATCATAATGGAGTCCACGCTATGAATTCTACAATCAAAATCGTTGGTTTTGAAGGTCTTTCTCTCTCTCTACAATATCGGGATATCGAAAGTGAAAGATAGACTACCAAAGTAAATCAAGGATTATATTTTAACTTTAAAAAGGTATTCATGATTTGGACTCTCTTAGATTTTATCTTCATGGTGAAGACTTAATTTTGATATTGAATGTATAAGATTACATTACATTACGATTAAATTTTAAACTAACTTTATGTGACGAGTGGCACAAAAATATTTCTATTTTTATCGCGAGAACATCGCAGGCACGATTGATTTGTGAGTTCTCAATATATTTACATTTTTTGTAATTGATTTTATGTTTAATCTATAGGGATAGGGTACAATTTTATAAAATATATTATTTATCCATTGATATTATTATAAATTTATATATACTACGGGTCTTAATCGCGTGATTAATTTAAGGTAAAATACCTAGTTTATTGTCCGACGTTTCGACCGTATTGCAACGGTTGTGTCACGGATAAGACTGGTCGTCGGTCAATAAACAAGGTATTTTACCTTAAATTACTCATGCAATTAAGACCCGTAGTATATGTATATAATTTTATAATGTGTACAAATGGCGAAAGTTTATCAAAATTGATATTATCTTTATAACGTTCAATATTGATGTTTTAAAACGACAAATGTCTAGTTAATCTAAAGTTAGCTCATGGTATCGATTCTGTGTGACCCTACCACGAGGTTTATTTAATGAGCTGTGTTCGAAAATTGGTATCTATGTAGTTCTTTCTTTATTTAGCTGTTGTGAGGTGGATTACGACTAAGATACTTCAAGAAAATTAATCTGAACTAGTACTTTGGTGAAACATACGTGGTATTTCTCACGCTCGTATTTTTTGAGTTGCTAAGTTAGATGTTACTATCAACATGGCTCGTGGTAGCGTCCCCATTAAGAAGCATTTTGTATTCAAATTGATGTACAATATGGTTTGCTATTGTGAAGGTTCTTTCTACTGTACCTATTATTATTATATTTAATAGCCCTTACGTAACTTCTTTTACGTCCCTTTCTTGTAAACTCATTAAAATAATTAATGATAGAAATTTAATTTCATTAGACGGCAATATTATCATCTTTGTTTTAGTAATTGGTTCACAAACTTTAAAAGGAGATAAAATATATACAGGAGACAAAAACTAATACATTAGCTCAATGAAGAGGTTGGATATAGAAAGTGACTTAATAGAATATTAAGTTAATTTACAATTAGAAGCTAATATTTACAAAGACATAATAGTATTTGGCCATTAAAATACATTTCTATATAATTTAGAATACTCGAGTGAGATAGATTTTAACATTGATAGGATAAAAATTGTTACTAAAGAATTCAGTGGGATTAGAAATAATATTTACTTTGTTAATAGTTGCACTTATAATAAATAATATGAACTATGATAGATACGAATATGGTTATCGCTTTAGAAGCAATTCAAGTAAACCGTAAAACTATAATAAAACATCAAAAGACAACGAAATAGGATTCATTAATATCAACCTTATTTAAAATTAATACGTTTGCTTAGGACAAAGACATAGATATGAAGGACGTATTTGATAGGGCTAAATTATGATAGATTCGTATTCATGAAACCAAATATCTAATACATTTTATTACTCAAACAAGAGAAGTATTAAACTAAATAAAATTTACTACATTTCTATTAGTACATATCCATAATAATGGGAAACACGAAGTAAACGTTACTACAACAGAATAAGTAATAGCTTTAGTAGTACATATCAACGTTTTTGAGACTTATAATAGCACCACACATCTAAGATTTGCGCATAAGCGCTCTATCAGAACTACATTTAAGTATACGTACATAGATATGATGAAGAGAAGAGAAGTGTTCTAAGCTACTGGAAATACAGAAAGGTAATTATAATATACTTAAACTCTATATTAATTAATTGGTACCTTTCAAATCACACACCGCATAGTTCAATGAAAGCATCGAAATATTTAAAACTTATTTGTATTAGTAACATTTTGAATGTCTATTTAAAGCTACATTTTAATGGTTTTTTTAAATATGATATAAATAAGAAAAGGTTCTTAACTCCATCATTGAAAATTCTTAGTTTCGGACCGTTTTGTCTCGTTGTTGGGGAAACCTTTCCTAATTCGCTTTTTGCCTTTCACCAATGACTAGTCTTTGAAACAATTAATTCAACTTCCATCAATCAATAAACAAGAATTCTTACATATTAAAAAAATAGATCAGCGCGGCAGACCAATACATAGATGATTGAAAAACTAACATAAGACAACATTTCATTAACATAGAAGTTCTTAAACGTAACGCCACAACTTCTATAATCAAAATACACATTGGTCCTTTAAACCATAGACATTCAGAATCTCAAAATGCACTTAAATTATACATTAGTAATAGTAAGTCGTCTTGGACTTCTCGGTCTATTCAAATTTGATCCTGACCCTCTAACGTGAACTTGAACAGATCCAGGCGGCATATCAACAGCTGAATGCAAACTTGCAGCTCTCGAAGTTCTTGGAGAAGGGGCTACTCTTAGGTCTACTGCACTATGAAGGCTTGCTGCTCTTGAAGACCGGGGTGTTCTGTGATTGTGATCTGATGGTGTAACGAGCGCTGGAAGGTCAGCAGCTGATCTCGAGCGACGAGGTGGACTTTCAGGTATGAGCGCCATACCACCCATGCTACTTACGAAGACCGAGTTCTAAAAGATGAAAATATGAACGATTTAGAATTCATTCGTGGCGATTATGATGGGTTTGACATCTAATTGTGTTTAAAAGTGTTTTTCAAAAGCTTGTGTACTTTTAATTAGTTATTTAATTGAATTATAGCTCAAATAATTATTCATTTCTTAGAAAATTTATCACACTTATGTTATGACGGTGTTTATTTTTTCAACGTCGTCATTTGATGGTTCTTACCTGCCGCGGTCTATGGGACAGGTACCCACATGGCTGATAAGATGGGAATGATGCCCCGCAGTCGTATGACACACAGCCGCGTGACAATGATGCTCGGTGCTGTACAAAGCAGTGAATTATAAATTTACTAATATGTTCTTACCAAGCAAGGTCCTAGGTGGATCTTGTATGTGCTAGTGAAAATCTTTGGCATCATGCACAAATGCCAAAGTTATTAATCTAGTTATTGCATCAATTTTATGGTCTATATTTTCTTCTAATTATCGATATATTTTTGTACAAGATGTTCTATCTCCTTCAATCAGCTCTTTAGCAGGTGGTGTTCTAATGGTTATTGTAATTTTATTTAATATGATTTCAAATTTCAGAAAAATATATAGACCATCAGTTAAACATGTATGATTATTATTCAATATAGTGTTCCTAGTTCTGGATTGCGTGTGAATAATTAAGAGCAAGAAATACCTTACAATATCATTATAATTTAAGCATTCACTTTCTGCTGTTTGCTGTAATAGAAAATACCGTAATATTGTTATAATTATTTTCTACGTTAACAAAAAAATTCTAGGTTAGTTGTTTTAGTCTTAAATTATATATTTTAGGCAGTAATATTATGTACATCGCACTTAAACATTTATGGTGATTTCTACTTCATAAAAAATATAGTATTTTTAGTGTCTACTACTTCTATTAATTTTATTTATTTGCTATTTTACATATAATCTTTAATTTTTTATTTAACTATATGTTACTTACGTGGGGAGGGACTGATACAGAATTTTCAGCGAGTGCGCAGCTCTGTCGATGTTGTTGCTGAAACTTTGGCTGATACGGCTCCAACATTCTAAGAAATTATGGTTTGTTGTACAAACTTTATCAGTAGTTTCAATATTTTTATATCTTCTTTAATTTAATTAATCAAAAATAGTTTATTTCATTTTATCCCACGATTTCTGGGCAAAAAATTTAAAAATAGGTATGAAAAGAATACAGAGCATTTTTACAAAAAACATTTAAACTACTAAAACAGTATTTCAAACGATTGTGGCTTACGAAAATAGCTAAACATTACTTTGAAGTCTTAGTTAAAAACTTGGAAATAATAATTCACGACGAAGTTCTACACTGAAATATTGCTATAAAAGTAAAGTTACAAAAGGTATTCAGGTATAACTTTGCTTTACAATTTACGACTCAGATTATGAGTGAAATCTGTGCCCTTGTTACGAAAGGCATTAATTTAGGTTGTAAATATTACAAAGTTTATTGTTATTTTCTAACAAAATACAGTATAGGCTAAAAATGCGAAAAGCCTTGAAACTTTCTAGAACAAAAATTCATGGCATGAAATAATTCCTAATATCCAACGAACCAAAATATTTCCTAAACGTCTGTTCTCTACGAGATAATAAAAATAAACTTTTGTAGGCATGCATGAAACCATGTCCAATATTATCAAAAGCTTTTGTTGTAAAAAGCTTTGAAAAATCGTTAATTGTACTGTTTTTTTTAAATTTTGCACTCGCTAAACCAAAATATTGTGAAACAATATCAAATTTGAAGCATTTGATTCTTTGTTAGTAGGTAAACTAATTATCTATTTTTTTCCAGTCTTTTGTGTACACTGGCTAAAAGTCAGTGCGACATTTACCCAATCCTCCGAAATACCTGGTAAAAAGTACCTGAATGCCAAAAGCGCCATTGTATTTCTTTCATCCCAGGACTAGTAAGTACTAGAATTATACTAGTTTCAATATATGAAATAGAAAAAAAGTAATTCCATTTTTCATTTACGAACTTTTAAATGACTTCATAGCGCAAACGGACTCGGTGCGTACCTATCTGGGATTCCTCACAAGTTTGTTAATTTTAAACTTTTTCTGTTGATACTAAAGTTACTACTCGACCTAGCAACGAAGAACGCCCTTGCCTTTCGTATTCAGCGAGAATTGATAAACTTTTATTATATTAGCAGCTTGTAGATATTACTATCGCTGTTACCATAGCAACTGTTGTATCATACAATCGTAAACGCGTAAACTTAGATCACATAGTACAGGAAGGATAACTTAAGACTTATATTATGACCAAGACAAATATTCCTGTAAAAATTACGCAACTTTTTGTCTAATATTTCACTTTTATAAGGTTGTAAGGTTCTTCCTTGCTTTGCCGTGTATTCCCTACAGGTGCAGTGGAATGAAATCAAAATAATACTACGTACAGTTTATAGACGCACCTGATCTTGCCCCAACGATTGAAGAACAGGGCTATGGCAGCTACCCATAAGAGCAGGACGAAGGCAACTATTAGCGCTTCTTCGGCACGAACAACTACACCGCTGCCATCTGTTGGAAAGAGTTTATCAACATTATACCTCGAAAAAGTGATCATTTGGCATTAATAAGAGGGTAATAAAATTTCGCGCGGCCTTACCCTGAAAAAAGTTGTAAATAATTAAAATGTTTAGACAGAGATATTTAACAAAAAACTGTTGAGGCCTGATCCCACTATGGCATAGAATTAATTCATAAAATATTTAAAAGCACGGAGGACATAAATTAATCCATGACTCACGACCATTTAGCCCTCGGTCCTATGCTTAAATCTCTATGGTCGTGTCTGAATTTTACGTTACTACGATAATGTTTTCCCTTTTAATCTCCTGTGTAGTTAGCTAGTGTTCGTTATGATAAAATGTGATCGAAATCTTTTAAAAAAACACCAAAAGTTGTCTTAAACGCTATTGTACTCACCAATATCAGCTAGAGAGCCATTGATTCGTGAGGTAGAAGATGGTGGATGGAGCCTCAGTACAATTTCGGCTGGTGGTCCACCCGTCGCTCCGCTCCATTCTTAAGAAAAAAAGTAAGTGATCTTCAATTGTTAATTTAGCAGAATTGTGGCCAAAATAGTATAAACATGCATATACAGTGAGATGATTCTAATGAGTTCAATACTGCAAGTGTGAAACATATGAGGCTGAATGAAAATTAAGTCGTAAGTTGTTCTAAACTCTCAGTCACTTCATTTTTATAAATCGGATAGCGATGTGATTAGAAGTGTTGTTAATCAAAGCGCCAAGCTTAGCCAGCAGCAATATAAAGTCGCTGTTTGTTTTGCAATGTATCTATTACGCATTAGCTTATATGTAACCCTATCCATAATTTGTGAAACTGTTTCTTTTCGTGCCCAAAGGATTTTTCATCCTTGACCTTTCTACAACCATCGTTTCACATTCATAGGTATTTCCAGTCATAAACTACGAGTTTCAAATCACATACAAATTCAGCAGCGCTTAGTTTGTGGCATTTGGGCTATAAAAATGGCATGCAGTAGCAATAAATCTATCGGTATTATTAGCCGGCTTGCCTTCGAGGCTTTTACTAAAGCGAACGTAGGTGCCGCCTGTGAAACTGGCGAAAACAATCGATAAATATTACGAGTAATCGATTTGGTTTATGACGATTTGGAAAATTGGGACTGTATAGATACCGATCTGATTTGACTGAATAATAATGATAGTCGATAGACTACTTGCGGTTTAATTCTCAGAATCTTTTATAGTAATATTATACAATTGTGGCATCCATCAATCAGTGATGATAAAGAAGATTGAGAAAAACTGTTACCACCATAAGACCCAAAGATTTGTGATATTTATATTATTCAGACTTCAGTTTCATGAGGCTATGAGTATAGGGGTATAGAAAGTGTACCTACCAATGTGTGTACCCACATTTATACCCTGAAGTATCCCATGCTTGTGGATTAATTTACATTGAGATGACTGTCAAGACTGCAATCAGTTTGGATGACATTTGTATTCTTAATTTATGTATAGTCTCTTCAGTTCTCGAAGCTAAACCAATGCCAGATTAAATGACGAACGATGAAAATGCAAGCCAGTGATCAATCACAAATAAGAGTATGAAGATAATTCGTGAATAGATAAACATAAGCTACACAACAAGGACACGACGCCCTTTTTGTAGACATTTATTAATTGGATTGTTTTAAAACTATACATTACAAATATTGTTTATTTTCTCCACAAACATTGTATTTTTAGCACTAAAGTAACTAAATAAATAGACAAATTTATTTATGTATGGGTCTTGTATTTACAATTGTAAGTAACTAAGGCTTGCTTGATTTAAAAGGAAGGTTTTTGGGAGTATTAATTTTTGACTGACTTATTCTATTTTTTTATAAAAAAAACAGAATAAGTCTTATTTTAATATTAAGTAGTTGCACTGCCAGATTATGTATGCGTGTGTATGAAACTAATCTGTTTTATTTGTTTAGGTTTATTTTATCGATTCTTCTTTTTGTGTGATAAACTGATAACTGCGTTGGTATACTAAAATTCATACTCCATTTTCTCCGACAAAAAATAAACACCTTGTGTGACGTGTGCGGTCATCCCAAACAAACTTTTGCAATTGTACAAAAATAACAAAGAAAGTTTTTCACAACGTCGAAATTCAAAAAAATTTTGAGAGATTTAAAAGGTACCAAAAAGTGTTGTGCGAATACAAAATAACAAACTGTGCATTCAGAGCATAACGAAGTGGTCGTAAACTGTACTCAAATTATACTGGATTGGTACTTCGAGCCGGGATGTTACGAATCGGCTGTAAATGCTAGGTACTTTCGTACAACAGCTACCTAAACCTTTTGTCACAAAGTCTTGGGCACTTGGGTCCTATTACATAATACCACAGAGAAACAACTTAATGACATGGTTCTGGGGCCTGTTCGTTCGTCTCGCGTATAGCAAGACTAAATCTTCTCCTTACGAAGAACACGATTTAACTTGTACTCTTCGTCGCATCATAGGTAGTCTACAGAGGTTTAAAATTGAATAGTGTATTGTAGTAATTGCATAAAGCTTGTAAAATCGTACGTCAGACAAAAGGGCATAATTGTTGAAAATTTACCACATTGTAATAAAGATTATGGGTATTTGAAGACAAATAATTTGCAATAGTAAACTAAAACATACATGATTAAGTTATCGTAATGAACGGTAAGTACTTTTCACGCAGTTACTGCAAGAATAATTCTATCATATCATGCGTACAGTATGATATGTGTGATTTCAGTGATAGTTGATTGTATTAGAAGTATTGTTACTTCATAGAATACAGCCCCCTGTGAACAGCCCACTAGGGGCTGTATTTTATAAAGTAACAATACTTAATCCACAAAATAGACAATAGCCTACTATTTTCAATGAATATGGGTAACAAAGCCAGTGATGGTGGTGAATGAATTTACGTGAGGTGTTCTAATCATCAACTAGTTGAAGCTTTACCGCTCTCACCGGCGGAGATGCGCGACGAGTGCGGTTGGTTTCTTCTTGTTGACGACTTCTCTACTGATTCTGGCGCTTCTGTGACTGACGTTATCGCGTCTGTGGAAGAAAAAAAACATAAATAAAGACAGTTCAAGTTCAATCGCTATAGATGTAATGTATCCTACGGTGGTGGTAGGATTAAAACTCCGGTAATAGTTTATAAAAGGACTCTATTAGTGAATAAATGTAACATCGCGCAATGAAAGTTGCCTGTCGGTCAGTCGACGCGTGTGCATAGAAACTTGAATTTGAAGAAAAGTATTTCCTGACGCCCTGTGTACCTAAAACAGCCAAAGTGTAAGGCCGGCTTTTGCCACTCGCTGAACGCTAGGAAAATTCTATAAAATTACTCCCGTCAATTTTAGTCTCCTTGGGATTTTCTGGATCAACGTGTTAGAACAGAGGCGTGAAACCAATTTGTGTAGACGGGCTTGAGTCGGTCTAACACTTTTGGTTTAGATAAAATGTGATGTTACCAAGTATGGGATTTATGCCTGTTGGATAATTTGGTCGGAGAGATGTTTTATTGTCACCTAAGTCACCATCGAGGTAGGCCCAGAAAACGCTGGCGTGACAATCTGGTTACCTTTGAGCAGATGTTGAAAACTCCAGACACGAATATTTGGAAAAGTATAGGGGAATGCCCACAAGATGGACTGACGACCTGATTAAGGTAGCAGAGCGTAGGATGCAGACCGCTTAAAATCGGTCGCTGTGAAAGTCCTTGCGAGAGGCCTATGTTCAGCAGTGGACGTTTTCAGGCTGATGATTATAATGAGGGGTCTGCCCAGCAGTGTAGCAGCACACGTTAAAAAAACCGATTTGTTTGACTATTTTTCCAGTTCTGTGAATTGTGAAATTTCAACGAAATGTAATCATTTTATTAAAATAGTATAGAAGGCGATAAGTGCTTGGACTGCCGTTTAATGAAATAATAACGCTCGGGATTTTACTGCTAACGATACGTACCGAATGATATATAGTGCCTATATACAAGTTCTTACTTGCTAAATTGATTAAGTTATATCTATTACATTTACAGTATTTAATCTCTCATTTCTTAGTAAAACCTATTTAGTTATATTCTGTACCACCTGATTATTTTCCCTTTACCCTTTTGCAGTGGAAACTCGACTAAAGCGAGGATTTATTTTTTTACATTTGGGACGCCTGGAATGCCAATCATACCGTCTCATTTTGCTAACACATTTGTTAAGCAAGCATTTCGAGGTCAACATTGAAAAGTTTTTTATTTCGAAATCCTAACGAAGTATCCGAATGAACTTCAATGTTTTATCCGCCCACTGTAAAAGCCTAGTTTTTTTGACAGTAGTACTCATTGTAGTCATTTGGATACAATGTATTTTTTATCTGTTTGTTTTCTTATTCGCGCTTAGGTATGGTCAACTACAAAAATGTTCAACTTGTCAAAGCTTGAAGTTCAAGAATTAAGTAAAAATTCGATGTTAAACCACTATTTATAATTTTTTTGTTTATCAGGCTCGTAGGTAAGTGTGTGTTTTTGAGCTATAATGATTTTAATATTTGTAAATTTAATATAATTTCTATTTGCGGACGTTGATTTAATTTTTGACTTTGAGCCACATGTAATCTACTAATAAATCGATGACCGGCTGCACTCACGATAAAGTGTCACGTTATTGACTGGTTGCTAAGCAACGCGATTGGTGATATGTCATCAATGTTTTCTTATCACGTAAAATGATCGTCCCTAAACCGATTTTACAGGCAATAATTATAATTTTTTAAATACATTTTTAATAAACAAACTTAGCGTGAATAATTTTAATAAATGGTGGAAACAGGTAGCTTAGTTAAATATCCAAAAAGGACTTCGTTAATTAAATAGAGTAGGTATAATCTGTAAAAACATATTGAAAAGCCACTATTCGTAGGCCTCTTCTAGTATGACCCGATATCCATAAGCGTCAGAAGGCGTATTGCGAACCTAAAGTGTAATTGTTTCCAAACATGGTTTAAAATTACTGTAAACATTATTATAATAAACATTCGCTTGTATCTCCTAGAGCGGTTACACAGAAGTGTAATTAACATTCTCATTTCCCCAATTAGGTACGTTTTGGTCCCTTGTACAGTTAGCAACAAAGGGCAGACAACATACAACATACAAATTTTGAAAAAACTACTGTGGCTTTGTGGCGAATATCAGTTTTTAGGTTATGTTACCTACATGTAAAGTTGATATATTATATATATGATATATGATTTTTTTTTCTCAGTTACCCCATGGTGTGGGGTGTCGTTGGATAGCTCTTTTAAAATATTTAGGTTTTGTGAATTTCATTTTTCTTTATAAGGATCCGTTTATAAAATATTAAACCATAAAGTATTTTTTTATTACAGTGTAATTTTTATCCCCCTCTACCTGTCAGCTGAATGGTTGTTTTTATAGATGTGAAAAAATTAGGGTAGTAGTATATTTATTTATTACATGGAAAACTATCACAGCTAAGTAAGCTTTACAAATTTACGAGTAACAGCAGACCAAGTGCGAAGTAACACAATTTTCGTACAAATTCCATAGAAATTACATAATGTATAACGTTGTCAGTAGTATGAAACAAAAACAACAGAAAAACCACTTTTTATACCACATTATTGCGCTGAGCAGTTACGGAACCCAACATTCCTCATACTTGCTCGATTTTAATAATTTGATGACAACATTATAATATTCTGAACTACTTAAATAAGTATCTGATAAAAGGGTCCCCTTAGGATTTTTTTGCTAACTGTACAAGGGACTATTACCATTTCATAAACTTAGTAGTCTAAATTTACAAGTGTAGTAAGTATTTATTTATAAACATATTGAAAATTGCCACTTCGTAGTACCATCTAAGAAGAAGCGTGGAGGCGGGAAAGGGTTAACAAGCACTTTATTCAGCCATTTCATAAAGTTAAAATTCTGCGATTTAATAGGCTATATTATATTTCTTTTTGTAGTAATGACGTATACAGAAGAATACTTATTAAAATTGTCGAAGAGGGCTAAGACCTGAAGCCATACGTGTAATTCAGTGTTCGTGCAGTGGAGTGCGTACCAGTGTAAGACATAGCACATTGAGGGTTAGATTCTCACACAGGACTTTGAGTAATCTACAAATTGTTGCTCCCACACAAAGTACTCATAGACTAGGGATAGGTTGACTTTGTGTCCATAACGTAGCGTAGGTAACGTACCCGCGACACGTGATTTTCTTGTGTGCGAGTCTTCTTTTACAGAAAAAAAATATATACAGGTCCCTAGACGCCAATGCCTAACGGGGACCGTGAAAACACTGTGGGTACTTATATAATAAAAAATAAAGTTACTTCGAAAAGATATTTAACTACATAATTTTGTGTTAAGTATCTAACTTACGTATCCTATTGATTCTGTGCCTTTTTACCCGACTGTAAGGAAGGGTTATGTTTTTCGCGAGTATCTTGTATGTATTTAGGAATGTATGTATGTATGCATGTAATATTCTTTACTACCTGATATCTCACAATCAACTGAACGGAATTATGCAATTAAGACGTCGTTAGATTCATTTTGATTGCCCAAGTGTTCTTAGATATGAAAAAAACCCTATTATTTAAGCCAATGCTATGTGCCAAGTTTTTACTTCAAAAAATAAAATAATTATACACTTACTATTGGTAGGTATCTACAAAACCTACTGATTGTATAATCGAGCGTTGACCTCGATAAGTACTGCCCAGTTTCGCACAATTTTACTCTTGAAGCTTCGGACTTATCAAAAGCGTTTGACAAACTTTGCTCTCTCTTAATATTCAATAGAATAATTCTGGGAACGTGACTAATTCTGTTTAGTTTCTAATGCCTCTGGCTAAGTTCAGTCCCTTATTAAATAAGGTTTTTGATAAAGATAATAAAACATATTTATTCTCAATACTGTTAATCCAGATTTGACTGACCTGATGGGCAAGTGGTTAGTGACCCTGACTGCTAAACTAGAGGTCATGGGTTCCTTTATATTTTTATAAGTTGATGACCGGTAGCGCGCACGAAAAAGTGTCACGTTACCACCTGCTGATAGGCTAGCAATTGCAGCGACATGCGATACAATTTAGAACTAAAACTATCAGGCTATCAGCGAAAGGCGATTACAGTGACATGTGATAAAATTGGAACTAAAGCTATCACAGGCATAGTTGTTTATTACAACGTCATCAATGTTTTTAAAAGACGTTATCGCGTAATATTATCGTCCGTTAACCGACTTTACAGAAAAATATAACGATTGTTTATAATGTGCCTGGGTGTCATTTATATATGTATAATATAAGGTCGGGGGCAAAAGTTTTTCGTATTTCTTAAACAAAGAAAAAAAATAGGTATATTTTTTCATTTATTTATCATATATACTCGTATGTGCCGTTTTGATCGATGGCTTGTTGCCATCTTGTGAGTAGTGCCATGAAGCTAGGCTGTAAAAATGTTGACTGACATGTAGTTTTCTCAGTGTTCTTTTGAGGTTAACTTTATACTTCCTAAAGAGTTCTGAAGTGACCGAAACAGCTGGAAATCTGATGGAACAAGATCAGGGCTACATGGAAGATGCATCAACATATTCCAGCCAAGCTCTCCTAATTTTTGCTGAATGGCTATATATGAGTGCGGTCTGGCGTTGTTATGATGGAAAACCACGCCCTTTCTGTACACCAGCTCCGGCCGGTTTTTCTCAATGGCTTCTTTTAACCTTATCAGTTGCTCACAGTAGAGGACAGAATGGATAGTTTTACCCGGCGGCAAAAGCTCATAGTGGACGATTCCTTTCCAATCCCACCATACACACATCATCACTTTGTTCCGAGTCAGGCCGGGATTCATTAACGCCTCCGACTGCATGATCCCCACTAATATATAAATGTGAATGTTAGTTTGTTTGGTACGCTTTTACGCGAAAACTACTCAACTGATCATCATGAAACTTTGTACACATATTCTTGGAGGTATTAGAAGTAACATAGGATTATAAAAAAAAGGGGAAAATTTACGCAGACGAAGTTGCGCGGGACAGCTAGTATTATATAATTATGTGGGGATTCTCGTCACATACGATTATTTTGCTTGTTTGAAAAACAAATGAAAAATGGCGAGTTCTAGTATTTTTTTTAAATTTAGTGCATCTTTAGAATGTCCATTTAATGGTATTAAAACCAGCCAGTTACATTCAGTATGTTTATCAGTTGTCTGGCTGGTTAGGAATAGATAAAAGTGTTTGAGTCGTCCCTAGATATTTATTATTAACTAGCAGACGCCTCGCGGTTTCACCCGCGTAGTTCCCGTTCCCGTGGGAATACAGGGATAAAAAATAGCCTATGTCACCCGGGGTTAGTGTAGCTTCACAACGATGAAAGAATTTTTGAAATCCGTCCAGTAGTTTCGGAGCCAATTCTTTACAAACAAACAAACAATCAAATCTTTCTTTTATTAGTATATTAGTATTAGTATAGATAATAATAAAAAATCTTTATTCACTTAGGAGGGAGCAAAAATACTACACTTGTGAAAAATCGATTCTACATTTACATGTAATGCCTGTTTGCAAACAATAGGTAAAACCCGAGAAAAGAACAGGCAATAAAAACTCGCGGCCACTCTTTTCAAATTGTCAATGTTTACAATGTTTCTTTGTTTATAAACTGTGTATGCAGGTAAGGTGCTGCCACCATAACATTAAACACCTTATTAGAGGTCAAAAATATTAAAATAAGAGTACAAGAGATTGGGCATCAATGGGTACAGCATAGTAGGAGCATCCACTTACACTGCAAAAACTTTATGTGCTTAAATATTGCCCAATTTACTGCTACTTAAAGTAGGGACAAGATAATAGGTCACTTTTGACATTTCATCAAAATTCAACAACGTAACCTTGTAACGGCGGGCATAAAATAAGAACTGCACAATTGCTTAACTTTTTTCAATTACGTTTACATATTTATTGTAATAATGACCGATACGAGTAATTTTACGATTTGCTTTCACTAATAAACCATTCTAAACATAATAAACAATTTCTGATCTAAAGAACTGAACGTCGTTACAATGTTGCGTCAGTCAACCCTTTTTCTTTTTAAACACTAGGGATGTTACTCTAAAAATCGAAAGCTGATAGGATTGTAAGTTGAATCGAATGCAATGATTACTTGTGAAGAAAAATCACCATAAATTTATAACCACGTTGTGATTATAATAAAACCTAATTATACATATTTATTATTCTTTTAACTAACTATGAAAATACAAAAAAATAACTAAATAGAAAGGTCATTGATGTTGGGTGCAATTTAGGTGGATGTTGCTGGCAACACCAGTGCCTGTCGATGACGCATGTCATGTCGCCATAACATGATGATGACGCAGTCTTTTGTTGTTGTGCGAAGTGACTGTGCGTTTTTGGTGTGCTCTCTGTTATTTTCTTCTGATCCGGCTTTTTCATTGAACTGATCTTACTGACTACGTTTACCTGGCTATAAATTGGACTCCGATTGCTTAACGATTATTAAACAAGAAAAACATTACAGTCTTACTATGTCGAAACGAGGGAAAACTCTAAACAGTCAATCTCGCGAACTAGTGCTGAAATTGTACAATTATTTTAGACGTGAATCAGTTAACGATGGGCCTCTTTTACCATTGAAACCACCGAGAGAACGCGTTGCCGAAGCATTGGGAATAGGGAAGAAGACAGTAACTCAAATTCTGAAAGAGAAATACGGACCATCAGGCTCAGAAGATAATACTTTACGTACACCGAAAAAACGAAAGAGGGACAAGAAAATTGTTGACGTTGATAATTTTGATGCTGCTGCAATTCGCAACCACATTTATGGATATTACTCGAGAAAAGAATATCCTACACGGGAAAAGCTATTGAGTTCGTTAAAAGGCGCAGGCTTATTTTTTGGAGGCAAATCGTCTCTATCAAAGGTTTTGAAATCGATTGGCTTTAGATTTAAAAAATCCGACAAGCGGAAAATCCTGCTAGAACGCTACGATATTATTTTGAAGAGAATAACATTCTTACGTCAGGTAAATAAAATTACGGATTGGGACAATGTCGTGTTTATTGACGAAACATGGTTGAATGCGAACCATACGGTTGCGCGGACATGGACCGATGATACAGCGGCCTCCACCTCAAAAGTTCCATCGGGAAAAGGAGCCCGACTTATTATATGTCACGCGGGATCAGCTTCTCAAGGTTTTATTCCAGACTGCCTCCTCGCATTCGCCTCTAAAACTACAACAGATTACCATGAGGAAATGAACTTTAATGTTTTTAAAGAGTGGTTTGAGAAGCTGCTAGTCAGCTTAGAAAACCCATCAAAAATTATAATGGACAATGCTCCGTATCATTCTGTACAAGTTGATAAACCACCAACTCAAGCAAATAAAAAGCAAGAAATTGTCTCGTGGCTGGTAAGAAATGGTGTGGAGGCAAGTCCAACTTTATTAAAAGTTGAGTTGTTAAATCTGGTAAAAGCAACTAAGCCGTCCAAGCTCCGCTATGTAATCGATGAACTAGCCCTAGAGCATGGACACGAAGTTATTCGATTGCCTCCCTACCATTGCCAGTATAACGCCATCGAGCTTATTTGGGCACAAATAAAGGGTCATGCAGCGCGGAACAATACTGAACCACCCTTCAGTACTGCTAAAATGATGACTCTGCTACAAACTGCATGTGCAGAAGTCACTACAGAAGACTGGCGAAAAGTCGTGGAGAAGACAAAGAAAATAATTTTACAAGATTTTGAACGAGATGTGAGAATAGACAATATTATTGAAAATGAATTAATAATATCTCTGAGTGCTGACAGCAGTGATGAAGATAGCAGTTCCGATAGTTCAAGTGAATAAAAGCAATTTTTTTGTTAAATTACGTAGGTACTTGTCTTATTTTGCTCCTTTAATTTATGAAAGAAAAAATAATAATGGGACAGGGATTCGCATGATCATTTTTAAAATTCACATATGTTTCAAGTCTGTATCGATTCATTCGATTCATTCATTTAATCGATGTTTTTAAGCAGGTCACCTCACTATGAATATAAAACTGACATCTGTCAAAAGTGACCTATTATCTTGTCCCTACTTTAATGAATTAGTACACGTGTTTGGCAAAAGAAAGAAAAGAATGGACTTAATTTATAACGCAGAATCTTTATGGTAAATCGTTTTCTTAACTAGTACCTAAGTAACATTATCAAACGGTGACAACAATATTCACCTAATTAAAATACTATAAACTATACAACAAAATACATTAGCAAGGAGCAACGAACTACATCCATTTATCTTTATCATTTATATAATCATCAATTGAGTAGTAAGATCTTTGTTTAAGATGTCTCTTGGCTATATTCTGACTCGAAATGCTGACTGCGATTTTATTGAAAAATCTAACACCTAGTCTCATGAATGACTTATGACTTTTATAAAGCCTATGATATTGACCTGCTAATTTGTGCTTATATCTTGTATTCAGAAAGAATATCACAATTTTTGTTAAATGAATGTAAGTTTTGTTTTAAAAAAAATAACTTTTGCATATATAACTAAATATATTGTGATGCAACTGTCATAATGCCTATCTCTTTAAACTTTTCTTTAAGGGAAACACGTGTTCCTAGTCGATATATCGCACGTACTGCACGTTTTTGAAGAATATAAATAGTTTATGCTTGAAATAAACCAATGTACTTAATGTTAAAACAGTCTCTTACATTTTAAACTAATATACTGAAAATACTTTTTACTTCTAAGAACAACAACAAGTAATGTACAAACTTCAATATTGGGGACGCTGTCAACTCCTTTGACATGGAGACGACTTGAACTTTGAGGGCGGATGTCCCTGTGTAGTCATAGTAAATAAAGTACCTACCCGTAGAGAAGTTAGACAAATGTTTTGGCAAAATAATTTAAATATATAAATAAGCGGGCCTGATTTGTGCAGATTTTGATAAGTACATTTTGCCGGACGTTTCATTGGTTAATTTTAAATTACACTTCTTTTTTATTGTTTTTTTACCATACCCAAAAACGTCCTTATTAAACATTTTAGAATCCCGCCTGCAAAAAGAGGAAACAAGATCTCTTTACATTTATTATCATGCAGTAGGAGGCAAAATTTTTATTGCCTATTATATTGGATTTATTAATGCCTCCGACTGGATGATATTATATTTGAAAGGTATCTTGTTTTCGTCTTTTTGCAGGCGGTTTTTTATTTTTTTATATTTACGATGTTTTTTTAGCATTTCGTGATGACGTCATAAGAAAACATTAATGACATTGTAATAAACAACCTTGCCTGTGACCGCTTTAGTAGGCCCGGGCGCATGCGCGCGTAAGCGCCCGACGCCTACTGTAAGTATATATGTGAGCCTATGATACTTATATCAGAAGGGATTTATTGTGAGAGAGAAATAACACACGTCAAGTACTTTACTCCGTATAATTGCGACTGCCAACTTATTAGGCGGACGCAGCCGCCACTAGTTACACCATGCAGTATGCACACATACACAACCGATATCTACATAGGTAGGTACAAATGTGTGTCCCTACAGTAGCCCCCCCCAACAAAACAACAAAAAAATACAATTACAATGTGTAAAACCCTGTAAAATACACTGACACTACGCATAGCAATAACACTGAACTATCACACAATTTCACTGAGTGTAAGTATTTTGGGGGTGTACGGTGGTTGGTGGTTGAACCGTGTGAATCTTAACCACCGGTGGAGACAATCCAACAACTGCCGCTTCCTTCCTCAACCAGCTGCGAACCCGTTTTTTGCACTGGTTCCTGGTCAAACACAGCAACACCAAGCCAAGTGCCACAGCAATTCCGATTAGAATAACCTCTAAATAGTTAACCCTTTGGCCAATGATTTCGTTCGAAACTGACTGGGCAATAGCCACGTTATTCTGTTGCGGTTTACTCTGGTTATAACCCATCTTGAAATTTGTATATTTGTACTTATTCGACGAAAGAATACAAAATAAATGGTGTAAAAAAAATGTGTAAACTTTATATAACAAAAATAAGTGTATATGTATATAACTTACATACTAATAAAAATTCACAAAAGTGTGCGACCTAAAAAAAAAATATAATGCTAAGTACTAAATAATTCTATTACAAAATATTTCACAATAAATTTCCATACCTATGTTGCAATATCCTTTATTATGATTATCATGTTACCGAGCGTCTTTTTATCTACTAAGCAAAACGCAGCGGCGGTCTGATAACGCGACCACTTCGCGTCGTTTTATGAATTATAACTTTGCTAGAAGTGTTTTCGTGATCAGAATTAAAACTAGGATTGTTACATGAATTACTTTCAGAGTTCAAATTATTGTTAAAAGATGTGTCTATGTCGATAGTGAAGGCCGGCTTGAGCCTATCTATGGACACAGATGTTTCCTTATCACCTATTTTTAACACAAAATATTTCTTATGTTTACTCACTACTATGTATGGACCCTTATACGGCGGTTGAAGTGACTTACGTATAACATCGTCCCTTATAAATACACTTTTACACGATTTTAAACTATCTGGTAGGAATAACGAATGCGAGTTTGCATGACACTTTGGTCGCGGTTTATATTTACTAATAGTATCTCGCAGCTTCTGTAAATATTCCGAATCCGAGACCTTAATTATCGCGTCCTCATAAAAATCTCCTGGTAAACGAATCGTCTTACCATATGTTAATTCGGCCGCACTTACACCACTGTCGCTTCTAGTAGCCGTTCGTAATCCTAATAAAACTATCGGTAATTCGTCTATCCAATTGCTATTGTTGCATTGCAAACGTGCCATCAGGGCCACTTTCAGTGCCCTATGCCAGCGTTCAATCATGCCATTACTTTGCGGATGATAAGGTGTTGTACGTAATTTATGTATGCCCAAATATTTCATTAAGTTTGCAAATAGATCACTCTCGAATTGTCTGCCCTGGTCGCTAGTAAGCTTCGAAGGGCATCCAAAACGGGAAATCCAACCTTCAAACACCACCTTTGCTATGGTCTCCGCAGTAATATTTTGGACTGGGTATGCTTCTGGCCACCCTGTAAATCGGTCAATCATTGTAACACAGTATCTATAGCCGTCATTTGACATAGGCAATGGACCTACGATATCTATGTGTAGATGTTGAAAGCGGTCTACTCTTTCAAACTCTCCTACACCTGATACGACATGCCTTGTTATCTTTACGCGTTGGCATTGCATACAACTTCTGGTCCATTTAGCAATATCTCTGTCCATGTCAGGCCAAAAAAATTTTTGTTTGATTAGATGTTTACTAGTTTTAATGCCTGGATGACTTAGATTATGTACAGATTTGAAAGCTATTTCTCTAAATTCCATAGGTAAGTAAGGCCTAATTTTACGCGTTGATATTTCGCAATAAATATGCTTATCGCAGTCCGGCAACAACATTTGCTTGAACTGCAGGTTGCTACTTGATACTTGCAACTCATGCATTAGGTACTCGTCGCTACGTTGCTTGTCTGCCAATTCTGCGAAATTGAGTAGCGTGGGACAGCTTATCGTTTCAATTCTAGAAAGCGCATCCGCTACCATGTTATCACTACCTTTAATATGACGTATCTCTGTGCAAAATTCGCTGATATAAGAAAGTTGGCGTATTCGCCTTGGGCTTTCTTTATCACTATTTATTTTAGTAAATGCAAATTCAAGCGGTTTATGATCTGTAAAAATGATTATATCTCGCCCCTCTAATAAATGTTTGAAATGCCTGATAGCCATGTAGATAGCTAACAATTCCCTATCATAGGTAGAATATTTGGATTCAGTTACTGTTAACTTTTTTGAAAAATATCCAATTGGTTGCCAATTAACTCCTATTTTCTGCTGTAAAACTGCGCCGACACTAGTATTTGAGGCGTCAGTCATCAGGGCTAATTTACTGTCTGGCAAAGGGTAAGATAGTGTAGCGGCGCTTTGTAAGCTTTCCTTACACTTCTTAAATGCCTCGTTAGCCTTATCTGTCCATTCTATACGCGTCTTATCACGTTTTTTAGAATTATGTAGATACTTATTTAATTCCGACTGATAGTCTACTGCTTTAGGAATATGCGAGCGGTAAAAATTAACCATACCTAAGAATCTGCGTAATTGTTCTACTGTCTCGGGCTTCGGAAAATTTACAACAGCTTGTACCTTGTCCTCCAACGGTCGTACGCCTTCCGTTGAGACCTCAAAACCTAAAAAGCTTAATTTAGAGACTCCAAAAACACATTTTGATAAATTAATAGTAATACCGTATTCGTTAAACCTACGGAAAACTGCATTTAAATGCTCTTTATGGGATATTTCGTCTTTACTGGCAATTATGACGTCATCGATGAAATTGAATAGAAAATCGAAACCTTGCAACACCACTGTGTCCATGAATCGTTGGAACGTTTGTGCTGCATTCCTTAATCCAAATGTCATCCGGGGAAATTCAAATAATCCAAAAGGCGTTATAATTGCAGTTTTCTCTATGTCCTTCGGGGCAGTCGGTATAAAATGATAGGCACGATTTAAATCCAATCGGGTAAATATAGTTTTTTCTCCCGCTAATACATATTTAAAATCTTGCAACCGCGGGATCGGATAGCGGTCCGGCTTCGTAACGGCATTTAAACGCCTATAATCACCGCACGGTCTAATCCCCCCGTCCTTTTTGGGTACCACGTGTAACGGGCTTGCCCATGGGGACTTGGATGGTCGACAAATACCTAATTCTGTCATAATTTGAAATTCTTCCTTTACTTTTTTATACCACTTTGGGGAAAGAGGCCTAGCCTTTGTATATACCGGCGGTCCCGAAGTCTCTATATAATGACATACTGAATGCTTGGGTATTTCTTTGTACGATATGGGCTTAGTTATATCTGAATAATTTAATAACAAGTTATGCCACTTATCATTGCTATTTATAGATTTAATTGATAATTCGCATTCAGAGTGCCTTATAATAGATGCTATAACATTTAGATTAGTAACTTGGTCTCTAAGTCGCCGCGAGCTTAAATCTACCAACAACCTATAATGGCATAAAAAATCTGCGCCTATTATCGGTTGTTTAACAGCCGCTATAATAAATGACCAACTAAATGCTCTCCTTAAATTAATATCTAGAGTTAAGTTACATATACCATATGTCCTAATTTCGGTGCCGTTCGCCGCATAGAGCTTATAATCATCACTCGCGATATTTCTCGACACACATTTATACGACACGGGGATCACGGAAACATTCGCACCGGTGTCAATCAAAAATTTTAATTTACTGTTTTTATCGGTAACGCACAGACGGTTATTAAGTGAATCGATACAGACCTCCGTCGTTGTTTGTATCGCCGCTAGTTTTCCGATTGGGCGGGTGCCTGTCCTTTCCAGTTACAGGGTTCGGCGCATTTCGTGGCCTTTGCTCCGTAACGGTAGTGGTAGAAACACAGCCACTGGGGATCGCGTCGTTTCCTGCTGGTATCTCTCCTCGCCGAGTTGGATCGAGATTGCTTACCCCTGTATGTCCCTCGACCTCTCTGTGGTTGCTGTGCACGTCGGAGCTCTGCAACTTCGATGCTCAGCTTGGCTATTGCAGCTGCTAGCTCGCTGGATTCCTCGCCGTTTCGACTATGTGCTTGAGGTGACGGAATCGACGAGACGCTAGCTACCTCCACTGGGCGCGTCGCCTCAGTGACCTTGTCCGCTACTACCGCCAAATTTTCCAGTTCTTTTACTTCGGTTACCGCCAATACAGCCTGCACAGCGGATGGAAGGTGACCGTTCCACATGATTTTTAGCGTGTGATCCGGAATTTTTCCTCGGGCCAGGTCCCTCATCCGTCGTAGGAGTTGTGAAGGCTTTTGAGTGCCCAACTCCATTTCACCCAGCAGCTTTTGAAACTGGCGTGTCTCTGACTCTTCGAAAACTTGCAAAAGCCTATCCTTCAAGGTCTGGTATTTGTTAGTTCTAGGAGGAGAAAGTAACAGGTCGCTAACTTGTTGAATCGCGCTCTTGTTGAGTTTGGTAACCACTAAGTTTTGTTTAGCAGCATCGCCCAAACGCTGGCTTTCCACCGTGGCCTCAAACTGGACAAACCAGAGTCGCGGTTGGTCTGCCCAAAATTCCGGTATCCTTGACGATACTGTAATGCTTGCTAACGCTCTCTCACCCTCGCCCGAGTCTTGTGGATTCTCGGCCGGGGGCACGGAAGGCTGCACAGGAGGCTGCACGGGAGGCTGCACGGAAGGTTGCACTTGGGGTTGCACTTGGGGCAGCACTATATCCAGAGGCATAGTCACTCGTAGTTATTTCACTCCAAAAAAAAATATAATAAACAAAAATCAAAACACTAAGTTCGAGTTCAGTTCGGGGTCACCACTGTAAGTATATATGTGAGCCTATGATACTTATATCAGAAGGGATTTATTGTGAGAGAGAAATAACACACGTCAAGTACTTTACTCCGTATAATTGCGACTGCCAACTTATTAGGCGGACGCAGCCGCCACTAGTTACACCATGCAGTATGCACACATACACAACCGATATCTACATAGGTAGGTACAAATGTGTGTCCCTACACCTACAATACTTCAGCCTATCAGCAGGCGGACCGTGACGGACCGTGATACTTTTTCGTGCATGCACCCGGTCATTTATTTATTAGCCGTTATCACGTCAAAAATTCTCATTTTGAACCCATAATTTAACAGCAACCTTAAGGTTATTTTCATACGTTCCGGTTTCAATCCGGTCGCCGGGTAGGTACCTGGCGCAAAGTGTATAGCAATGTATGGTAGCTTTCACACGTTCCGGCGTCCGTCTGAACCAATCGCTGTACCCTCGCCACCCACCGGGTACCCGGCGCCGCCGGATTGAAACCGGAACGTGTGAAAAGGACCTAATACTATATAAGGTCCTGTTCAAATCAGCAAAGAGAAAACAATTACAAAAATTAACACAAAATAGTTATCTGAATTCCTTTGTTCTAAATTCAAAATGTTCTTACCACAACCAAATGGCTTTTGCTTGCCAGCAAGCATCTGCTAGTTGTACAAAAAAAATAAAACGGGAAACATGGGACAATAAAAAAGTTTAATTTATGAATGTTTGTGGAGTATACACGCAAGGCATTAGTAAAATTTTGCGAAGAAACAAACAAGTAAAAAGATAAAGTTAAAAAATAAATTAACAGAATTACGACTTGTTTTACGCAAAATGATAATACATTAAGTACATTATTTATGTGATATAACTAGAAGTTAATGGCTTTTGGTATTTTTCTTTTATTTGTACCAAGAAACCTGATTTCTCTTCATATTTCGTTTATTATTAAATCAACGATAACTAGGTACTTAAGGCTTAATTCGAACGAGCGATTTTTTATCGCGCGTCAAAGAATCGCTCAAATAGAACAAATGCATTTCCAAGTACACGTTTGCAGCGATTTTAAAACGCAACGAATTTTATGGCACTGTGTTGAATAGATCACAATCATATTCACACCGAGAGGCCGGGTTTTTTACGCGCGTTAAGAAAACGCTCGTGGAATGAGGCCTAATAGTCTGCAGTTATTTGCCACCGTAACGAAAAACGATTATTTTCTGCCAAAAAAATTCATTTAATGTGGGTCACACAATACGCAGCAGTTAATTAAAGCAGTCTTGTTAATTTTAAGTGTTTTCTATATTTTTTATAGTTGCTTGTGGTAGGAGGGTTCACATCGGTGAACCCTGCTACTAACGTGTAATGGTTAGAATGTGAACGCGACCTCTCGATTGCGTATTCATTGTCTTACGCGGCTATCGCTTCTTCAAGGTCAAAGCATTAGAAAAATATTAGTTTTGTTTTTATTCGACTGCGCAAGAAGGAGGGTTAGGTTTTTCGAGTTTTGTATATATATATATATGTCTATATGTACATATTTTTTGCACGCTCTAGAGCTTAAATGGTTTGATAAATCTTAGCTTGAGATGTATCGTTAGATGCTTCTCAGTTGTGAGAATGACGTATATGAAAATTAATAAAAATAAAAATGGCAGATTTTTGACGCCTAAATATTTCAGTTATTAATTTTAAGCAGTCGGCTTTCTTGTTTTTTAATAATTTAGCTTTTTAACTTCTAAGTCACTGCCCCCAAAAATCTAGACCTTGAATAAAGAATATAGTAACTATTAAATTAAACTTGTTATTAAAACTGAAGCCATTCATAATACCTATTAAAACTAGTAATTACCAATCGTTAACAATGATTGGTTATTTAAATTACACTTAATGATATTGGCATTGTGTGGGCAGCCATGTCTATTTAATGACGTATGCCCTAGGGCATATGTATCGATTGACCTGAAGCCACTCTTTTCAAATCGCCTTGTAAATATTACGGCTATTACAATGTAAGGTCGAATATGGAATCATTTAGAACGTTACCCCCAAACGATGCTTACATTTGAGTCGTGCTTAAATGTGTTTCTATCGCTACTATTGACCTTTAAATGACAGTGACAGCATGAGAGTCAACGGAATTTCATAACCTATACGAACCTTCTTGGTCATAATCGAGTTGGCTTTGAGAATTCAGGCGCTACAGATCACGCGCCTACATGCGGAAAACATGCGGGCTCGAATGTTTTAATGTTATTCTGATAGAGAGTGAGATAGACGAAACCACGCGCGTGGCTCCATCGCCAAGCATCCCGCAGCGTTGTGCGTTTCAGTGTGCCAGTTTCCTTATGAATTGTATCTTAGGATTTGATAAAAAGTAAGTAGTTCCAATTTTTTGTCATTTTTTGATTAAGTTGTTAGTTACACATATCATTAAAATTTAACTACTGACATCTACTGTTTGTCATATAATGTAAGCAAGGAAGAATGTAAACTGTAAACCATCTTATAAGTAAAGTAAAGGAATATTGTGAAAGGAACTGTGAAAAAATGTTTTTCTGTTCGTTTTGAGACATCAAACAACTAAACTAATTTACAGAACTTTTTCACTTGTCGACTTTTGATTCAGATTTTTCTTTATTTTCCTTGTCGTATAGAAGTTTTTATCGATATTATAAATACTTCATTAAATATCCGATAATATTGAACAATACTGTCAAATTAATTCTGTATATTGTTTTTATATCTAAATAAAAATAACTCGCAACAAATACGTAGGTATTTTTGTATTTAAATTCTTTGAAAGGCTTAGAGTCATCATTCTTTATTACAAAAGGAAACATCTATAATTATGTACCTAATATGATTTTACACTATTTTAAAGAAAATAGTTATACTTATTTATTTATTTATTTCATCATCGGTTCTTCACAGCTGACAATAATTTTGTCGGTTACATCACATCACACATCTACTTTCAAAACCTGTGAAGTTTCTTCTAATACTTAATGTTTTTTTATTAATTTAAGCAATTTAATTATATAAATAGGAGAATGTTGCCACTCAGCAAAAAATGAATCCGTCATCGTAAGCACCTATACCCTAATAAATGTTTTTATAAATAAGGAATTGTTTGATCACAGTGACCAATTTGATTTCATAGATGGCGCTACACGTTTTTTTTACGTGTGTAATGTCTTTTTTTTGAGCACGAACACATCAATTCTGGAAAATATCGAATACTTGTTAAATTGGAATGTAATATTGTTTTTCAATTCTACTACGATTAATGCATTACTCTCAGCAGTGCATGCAATACCTATAGATATCTTACATAAGTGCATATTTCACTTGATTTTTAATATAAAAAAATATTAACCAAAGCAAATAAGTTACCTATGGTCGAAAAAATAACTATAACATTGAGAAAAATATTAAAAAAGGACAAAGACAATTTTTAAAAAATACAAAAAGAACATAATCAGATATCAGATTTGAGCCTGAGACTTCGTCGTCGTCAAAGAGAGAGAAAGAAAGAGAAAGAGACGCTAGCATAGCTTCGAGGCTATACTGTTCGCTACACACCACGTCAAAATAACTGTTCTTAGGAAACTTAAAAATGTTGTGTATAGCTCCTTATAGTTTTAGCGTGAAGTTATGTATTCCATGGGTTACAATTAAAGATAATGTCTAATTGTGGAAAAAATTGTGATAAACCATTATGGTGCGACAAAAAATACGTTGCTACTCGTTCCCCATAGACGTTAGCGTAATGATTCATAGTGTAAATAATTTCCTAAGTATAGTATTTACTATAAAACTGTAAATTTTCATAAAGATCCGTCAAGTAGTTACTGTTTTATACCGAAAAATAGCTATAGACATTATCCCTTACTGCTTAGCTCCTATGAAAAAAAGCGTGATAATTTATAGCCTAAAATATGTTAATCCGCATCTATTAGATTGCACGTGCAAAATTTCAACCGAATCTGTCCGGTAGTTTTTGCGTGATTCGTGTTCAAACAAACAGACAGATAGACATTTCTAAAAATGCAGCAAAGTGTTTAAATACTCTTTTCGAAGATTTCCTAATATTTTTTTTCACCAAGTTCGGCCATGTACAGACATGTGAAATTTACAATTTTATTATATGTATAGATATAGATAGATAGCATGATTCAGTATTCACGCGCGATGGCTTATTATTAGCGTATTTCATGTATAACTTTGGTGTTTATATACCGATTTCTATGATTCTTTTTTATGGAATAGTTAATTATGTTAACTTTTTGAATTAGGGATGACTGAGAGTGTTATAAACGTAAGAGTAGACAAATATAACTAGAAAGCTTCGAACTGCTAAGCTATCGGGAGTTACACGTGATATTGTGAGTCAACCATAAAAGATAGACATATGCTGTCGTAGGATATTTTTTATATAATTTTAAGGAGAACATTTCCGTCATAAATTATTTCTGTGTAGCTTTAACCATTAAGGTTGCACACGCGACGGAAGCTTAAAAAATGAAGTTACTTCTCCCGTTTTTCCTTCACTGCTCTGCTCCTATTAATTGTAGCGTGATGAAAAGTATACTATAACCAACTCAGGGGTATGAAAAATAATTGTACCAAGTTTCGTTAAAATCCGTCGAGTAGTTTTTGTTTCTTTAACGGTTATACAGACAGACAGACAGACAGACAAAAATTTTACTGATTGCATTTTTGGCATCAGTATCGATCCCTAATCACCCCCTGATAGTTATTTTGGAAATATATTTCATGTACAGAATTGACCTCTCTACAGATTTATTATAAGTATAGAAGAAGAAGATATATTTCTAAATACATACATATTATAGATAAATAACACCCACAATACAATAGAGAGGATAGATTGAAACAACAAACAACACAATATTATAGAGAGGATAGATTTGATTGTTTGTTTGCATTGAATAGGCTCCAAAACTCAGCAGTTTTTAAAATCGGTCCAGTAGTTTTGAAGCTTTGAAATTCTTTCACCATTAGAGGGGAGTAACATAGGCTATATTTTATTGTCAAAAAATTAGAGATCCCTACGAAAATTATAATAATGGAACTAACGTAACGAAGCCGGGGATGGGAGCTAGTATCATATAAAATGAAGTTGAAGTTTATGAAGGAATGAATAGGTCTCAGCCACTCTTAACCAAACTCTTGGACCTACAGAATTGAAACTTTGCAGAGTGGTTTATTTTGTGAATTATTAATGAAACATTAGCTCTATGGAGCTAAACCAACATAACGTGGGTGAAGCCGTGTGCATTAACTAGTCGAATTCATAGAGCATGATATTTTAAGAAAGTGATTTTCAATGACAAAGTTTTTTAATTAGAAGTCAAATATTCACTGACGCGTATGTTTCAAGAACGTATCTAAATACCATCGGATTTTTTATTGGAAAATTCTTTGTACCAACATTACATTTCTGTAACAATACAAAGCCTTAATTGTAAGCAAGTCACTTTAAATATTTTGAAATCTCTACGAATGTATTGTAATTAACATAATTGGGTGTTCTGTAGTTGAAGGACTTGACACGAGCTTTGTAATTGCTACGAGTACAAAATTGCTACGGCCTACGGCGTAGAGGAAATTTTAGCTATGTTTACTTTGTTTTTCAGAAACTGTTGTAATTATGAATCGTTTTGCGCGGCTGCACCACGCTCTTTTATCATGCACATTTTTACCCCTTTTTTCTTCCACCCCGCGGCTCTGCTCGATTGTCTATTCACAGATTTTGGTCGTCTTTTTGCCCCTTAGAAGTAATTATTTTTTATAAATCAGGCCTTCTAAGGAGAGAATAAATATAACATTTTGTAAAAATTGGGCTTTTCACCCCTTTTGCCTAGTTCCGACGTCTAGTTTCAAAGGGGATGAAATTTACAAAAGCCTATACTTCGACGTCTACTACTATCCACAAATTTTGAATATTCTGCCCCTAAAGGGTCAAATTACAACTTTTGAAAATTAATTATTTCTAGGGGGACAAACATTTGTGATAATAACCATCAAGCAGAGACGCGTGTTTTGAAAAGTTAAAATATCTATTTAGGTTTGGACTTAGTAAAATCTAGTCATATTTTAAGCTTTTAAACTAAACTAAAAGCTATTTTGGTGCACAGAATTTCAGATAAGCTCGACAAACATACGACCTATGAGTTTCATTATGAATTCCTTGTGTGTGCCACTGAAATTAATTGCAACAACCGCAATATTTCGGCAGTAACTTTTATTAGCTTTTAATTATTGTGAAATTAATTAAATTGACCGTCGAATGGAGCATTAACTGTAGATTTAAGGCCTATGAATATGTTACGATTACTATTTTTTTACGATACTAACGGGTTTGTCTAAGATTTTTTTGTTCAGTATATTCGACAGCTTTCTCCAACAATGACTGGACATTTTTTTAATTGAAGAATTGTATGATTGGACATTTTTCCGGTTGGACGTAAGTCGTACAAAAGATATTTATGTAGGTACTTTATCTGTAGTTTTTACCATTATGGTTAATGTTTTTTTTTAAATTAATGTTTACATTTAAACAGGGTGCCGAGGTATTTTCTTTTAAAAATAACTAGCAATGTGGGATTGTGAGTTCTAGAATATTAGCAATTCTGTTAACCTCTCCAGCTAAGCTCGAAGGCTAGAAGTGTTCATGTTAGTAATAATACGTGTAGTTTCGAATCCTACCCATTATACAATAAAATTCGAATCTACCACCTCACGAGCTTTAGCCGTTTTTTTATGAAGAAGCATACTTTTAAAATTGCTAATCTACTGAAATTATTTACTTGATTTTTAATTAAGCATTTCAAAACTATCGTGGTATAATTCGCTATTTAATTACCTACCGTTAATGTTCTCACGCGCGCATGCAAGGAACTAATTTACTTTGGAAGTTTTAATGCCATGCATAATTTGCTTTATCGTGCATGCAGGCAATAATATGCACGGGGCTAAATGCCTTCATATATACCCGTCTTAAAATCGTCATGAAAATTAGTATTGTAGAACTTTAGAGGTTTATGGCTGTATTCAATATATTAAATTTAATATTGTTCGCATCAATGACGCAAATAATCTAGATTTGCACATTTTTAACTGTCTTCAAAAGGAGAAGGTTCTCAATTCGTATGTTTATTTTTTTGTATGTTCGGACATAACTCCGTTCAAAATTATTTTTTGTTTGAAAGAGTATAGAGAATATCAATCTTGTAAAGTTCTTATTTTGAGTTAGGGATAGAAGCGAAACTTCTCAAGAATCAACTGTGAATTAAGTCGATTAGATGTTTTTTGTACAAATGTTTTTGATTTGTGTAAAAAAAATTAAAAACTGATAGTTGCTACCTACTTACTTTTACTTTTCTGTTTGTAACAATAATAGCAATTATTCGCAAATACCATTTTTGAGCCCGACACACTTAATCTTATTTGTACAAATTCTTGTTTGTGCCAATAAACATGTGTGTTAAACGATATACCGTACAAATTGCTTGCACAAAACAGTAGTTTGTACAAAATTGATTTGCAAAATTAAACGTATATGTTAAGACGGTACGTAAACGTTTGCTCTAAACAGTTTGTGCAAATAACATTATACGTGGAGCGCGTAGAGGTCTGGCTATACGCAGAGACTTGCATGCGCAAACAGTTTATGCCATTTTTTGCACAAACTGTTTTGCGCATGCAAGTCGTTATTGTGTAGACACCATGCAGTGTTTGCGGCAATTTTTGCACAAACTGTTGAAGTCCCTGCCTGTAGCCAGACTACTCTTGTAGAATCGCGTATTCCTGCGAAAACGGAGGACCGGAAAGGACCAATACATTTAGTTTACATTACAGTTACTTTCTTGGCTGTTACATGAGTTTCTTGGCAGCTTTACACTTGGAACTGCCGCCTAACTTCATTTTGTTTTTTTGTCAAACATATCAGAATTGTATTATTCTTTTAGTATGTATTAATTTGAAGTTTCAAATAATCATGAATTTGGTTTTACGAAATAAAGCTATTTGCGTTTGCGGTTACATATTTGGCTCTAAAACATGGAAAAGATATTTGGTACGCCGCGCATCGCGTCACATGACAGAGGTGCCAAAAATGCAGCTTAACTTCAAATAAAATGTACCTAACTATTTATGGAAGTGCAACGACCTCAAATAGGCGAAGCCGACAGCAAAATACTATATTTATATACATTTTAGTTTCTTTTGATACTTAGAAACATACACGGCGTGAAATAATTTGGTAAAAAATAATAAAATTCTAACACAAATTCAACTTTTCCAAGAATATTAAAATCATTGTGAAACCATTTACGTGCAGTCACGGAAATAAGTCTTCCTTCATTATTGCGCCATTGTTATAAGCAATTATGGTGTTGCAAAATACAGGCCAAGCCTAAATACTTACAGTAAATATACAAAACTTGCTGTAACGATTTAACATATTTATTTCTACTCAAATGTCTTACATGCATAAACAGTTTATAAACAACTAGCGGACTCCTCGCGGTTTCACCCGCGTTGTTCCTGTTCCCGTGGGAATACAGGGATAAAAATAGCCTATGTCACCCGGGGTTAGTGTAGCTTTACAACGATGAAAAAATTTGTCAAATCTGTCCAGTAGTTTCGAAACCAATACAATACAAACAAACAATCAAATCTTTCCTTTTTATAATATTAGTATAGAAGAAACATTGTAAACATTGGCAATTAAAAAAGAGTGGCCGCGAGTTTTTATTGCCTCGTTCTTTTCTCCGGCTTTACCTATTGTTTGCGAACAGGCATTATATGTTACAAGTAGAATCGACTTTACACTAGTGTAGTCTACATTTACCACTAAAAGAACTTGAGAGGTGTCAAGGAACACCCGGATGGAACGAAGTTCTTATCTCATTTTTTTTATAATCTTCGCAACACCACACTGTTAAATGCGAAATAGATAGACGAAACGAAAATAACTTACAAAAGGACGATTGTTTACCGAAGGCTCGAACCCACAACTACACAATTGTCACCAATACTGTGTACCGAATTTATGCCTCTACACCAAATCGACAGGTGACTTCTTCGTCAAATTAGATGTTCATATCTTACGCGCACGCCGCACGGCTTGTGTGTGTCAAAAAGTGTCGTAACAACTTTTCGTGAGATTTTTTCCGTCTAGCCCCCTTTCACAACGCGCGATAAGGAACTTCGTTCCAAAAATATTTTGGCAAGATATACCTACCCTCTATGAAACACTTGAAAAGTACCCTGCAGATAATATAAATTTTCATTAAAGAAGAACGTTATTTCCTGTATAAATATTCCAATGCAAAGTTGACCCTGTCGCTAACTACAGTCTTGTTGAAAGGGGGTTAGCTGCCAAAACCTATGCCAGTAAAAAGCACTATAACTGTCTCTAACATGACTGGTGCATTGTGCCAAATATCAGCACGCCAGTAACTGCTTCCAACTAATAATTTTTTTTTTTTTACTCATAAATACGTAAGATTATTATAGAAACAAAATGAACTTACTGAAAAATTGTAAATCCTATGTAATTCCTACAAATGAGACGAATCCAAGGACGTAGAGGCTGTAAAGTGTGCCAAAAAATATACATAAATTACATATGCATACGCCCCAAAAAACATTAATGTTTTTGGAGCGTATACGCGTTAATCCCTTCCTAGTGCATTTTTTTTAACTTGTCGGGTATTTTGATTTTACAATAATTTATTTTAAGAAATATTGTCTCTCGTTTTGCCACGGCCATGAATGGCCTGAACATAACTCAATGAGACTTTCACTGAATTCCAAAAAAACCGTATAGAGGAACATATTAGTTTAGCGTTTAGCTACCAATAATATTTATTTTTGCCAAGAGGAGGGTGTTATGAATGGTTTTAATGCGTATGTTTGATTACGTATATTTACCACACTCTACAACTCAAACGATTTGACGGATCATCATTAGGCCCTGTCCCACCAACGACGATGAGCGAGAAGCGAGTAGTGATTTATCGCTCAAGAAACGTACAACAGATGTATTTTGTAGATCTCGTCCGTGTAAACAAAAGAGATGCAGTATAGAGCGAGTACTCACCGGCAGAGTGAACACTCAGCGATCAACTATTAATATCTGTATCTCTTTTGTTTACGCGCGATCTACATATGTATGTACGTGTCTTGAGCGATAAAATCGCTACTAGCTACTCTTTTTCTCGCCGTTAGTCGGACAGCGTGTCTATGAGGTCTAGTTGGATTCATCTTGTAGGAGTGACATAGGCTATATTATTTTTTAGTTAACGCAGCAGTTTTTTTAGTATTGTAATGATTTAGTTTATTACTAAACTCGTGGATAGCAATTAATGTATACTGAATATTATAAAGAGGTAAAGTTTGTGACGTTGTGGGAGTAATCTCTGGATCTACTGAATCGATTTTGAAAATTATTTTGCCAATAGAAAGCCACGTTATTTGTGAGTGTCTTAGGCTATATAACATAACGCTATGACCAATTGGAGCGGAACATCAATTAAAAAGGTTCCAAATATTGGAAAAAATACGAAAACGAAGTAACGCGTGTCAGCTAGTTGTTAATAAAGTTAAAACCTTCGCTATTTAAGAATGTGGACCTTGATGTAATGAGTTTAAGATTAAGTATAGGTTGTAAATAGCGTTTTTAAAAGTTTTCGTGAAAACGCGTGATCAAGTTGCTATTGATTTTCAATTACATTCGTAGGCAGTCGTTTAGAGACGGATAATAAACAGCCTACTGCCATTCCAAGTTTGCAACGCACTTATGTATCGAATATAGAGAGCTGTTGAGTATTCACTTTGTGTTAATATTTGCGATTAATTTACCATTTATAAGTATTTAGGTTTATTTTTTAGTATATCATCTCAGACTAAGGAATAATGCCTTTTATATACAGAATGTAACAGAAAAGTGTGGTCAAATTTCAGCAGCTGATAAGGTATGTTGTCAGTATTGCACCTACCATGGTGCCATAGCTGATTGCATTATTATTACATAGTTACAGCATATTATTTTTGTCAAAATTCAGTAGTGAAAGGCGTATGGCATAATAATTATACTTCCCCTAGTTCAAAATTCGATCGGATTATTATGGCATAGAACATTTTAAGTCATCCTTTTTTAAATTAATAACTTTTTCATTCATAAATAAACAATAGAAAAAATAATTAATATTTTTTAGGGTACTCCGATGTTGATAAATTTAGGTATGTGCGCTCAGTATCATGGGCACATACCAACCCTTGAATATGACCTCACCTTTCTGTTACACCCTGTATACGCGAGTAAGGGCATTGTAGGTTTTCTCCAATATAGAAATCCTCGTGGCGCAATGGAAGCAATTTTTATGTGATAAGAGACAAAACAAATAAGTGCGTCGTCTGATGGTAAGTGATAACTGCTGCGAATGGACATATGCAATACCAGAGACATAGCAGGTACGTTGCAGACCTTTTAGAAAAGAGTAAGCTCGTTTTCTAGAAGGCCCCTTACTCATATAAGTTCAGCTGGTGGCAGTTGATTCCACAAGGCGGTTGTTCGTAGCAAAAAAATGGCGTTTGAAATGCACTATGGTGGGTTGCCAAGCATCAACATTGTGAGGCTATTGATATATTTCAATGCTTTTCACGTTATATCGTGGCCTTATTCAACGTTTTTATACGTGATGAAACTTTGTGTGGTAGTCTGGGGCCGCAAAAACCCCAGATACACAGTGTTCGTACCCCAATAAGATATTTAGTTGGAAAAAATGGCCTACAAATAGTAACTGGACATTAGTATTGATAAACTTTCGCATTTGTACACATTATAAAATTATATATGCAACGGTCATAATCGCGTGAATAATTTAAGGTAAAATACGGCTGTGGTCACGGGTAGAATGAACTACCCGTGACCACAGCCGTATTTTCACGCGTCACGGCCGTTGCAATACGGTCGAAACGTCGGGAAATAAACAAGGTATTTTACCTTAAATCATTCATGCGATTAAGACTCGTAGTATATATAATTTTATAATGGACATTAGTACTTTAAGGGTTAACATCACAAATCAATCGCTATGTACATGCACCATTATTACAAACCGTTTATAAACACATACATAATATTGCAGGGTTAATACGGCTTGCTCCCTTTTAGATCCCATCTAATGTTTAATAAAACTTTGGCCTAACCCTTCGAAACCTTCTTGTGAAATACGGGCATGGTTTTATGTACCTACCCACAATCTACATAGTTAACAAAACCAAATGCTGTACCTTCTCTAAAATAACTCTAAACAACGTGTAACTGGTAAATGAGTAGAACGTGTAAATATATATATTTTTAAATGAACCGCCTTCACAGAAAATTAAAATATCAAGCACATCACTGAATGCAAATTTCGCTGACTCACTCCAATGTTTTAGTCTATATCTCTGGTGTTTTAAGCTAGGACAACGCTTTATACACTAAAACCTTCCCAGAAAAATATGTAATGGAATACCATACTATACCATACTGGGTTTTGTTTCGAGTTTTCTTCTCTTTGCACTGTTTATGTTAGCGGTGTATTTCCCTTAGTCGCCTCTATGACACCCTTGAGATGGGATGAGGTGATGACACTTAATATTTTTACTCCGTCACCACGCGGACTAAAGGCAAAATTAAAAAAAGTAGATACACTAAAAAGCGAAATCCTACAACCAATATCTCTTCAGATGTATCGTATTTTTACCCATTTTTATTCGGCGAATAGAGAGTACTACAGAGAGAGTTATTCCACTCATTTGTTCACTATGGACTAATCTCTATTTTGATTCTGAACAGCATGAGCACTTCATAATAAAGGAACATAAATATGATTAAAACTGCCGCTCTTTGTGCTTCAAAGGCGAGTCGTTTACTTCATCGACAGAATACTCTACTTAATTAAGTTCTTATACAATATTCAGTGCAGGAACTGTATAAAATTCTAAGCTATCTTGTTGTTATGAACAGAACTAACTATCTTGTTATAACAGCTGAGATAAGTGGTTCAGGTATGTACTGTGAAACATAGTAAATGTAGTATTTGAGCAATTTGATTCCTGTAAAAATACTAAGATGTGTGGCGGTTGAAACTGACATAAAATAATACAAACAAATTGACACTTGACAGCTCACGTCAAATCCTGTTCGCGATACCCGTACGTTAAACGTTGGACCGCGCCCTGCCAGGCATGACCACCTCACCTGGTCAGAGGATCCTCCCTTTGTGTTAGGGGGACGTAACGCCTCGCCCTTCACATATAACTCTTCAATAGTAATTGGCTGGCCGACTAATTGAACAATATTGATGCCAAATAATCGATAGTATTACAATTAGTAGTAAAACGCCAAAATAATGTACTTATCCAATCGGTAGGTTAATTGAAGATTGAAGAAATAATCTATCTATAGCATTACCAGTGCTGCCTCTGTGGCGGGGTGGGAGAGTGTCCGACTGCTACGCAAAAGGTAGTTGGGTTTGATTCCCACACGGGACACCACTTTGTGTGATCCACAAATTATTGTTTCGAGTCTGGGTGTACTTTGTGTCCGTGACTTGTATGTTTGTAAAGTCCCTCGCGACATAGGGCTTGTACACTACTACGGGAGTAGTCTTTTTAAATAAAAAAAATAACCAGTTTATTTAATTTATGTACTTAAACGATAGTTTTGCATAATATAAAACGTGGAAGCCCAGTATATGGTATAGTCTACACCAGTTCCTGTTGGATGAATCTATTAGTTTTGATCTTGCTGAAAGACTACGATCCGACGACCCATTTATTATACCTGCATTAAAGGTATAAAGGTACTATATCTATTTTCTAAATCTATATATAAAAATGAATCCATATTTCTCTTGGTCACGAGTTAACTAGACAACGAATTTGCCGATTTCAATAATTCTTTTTTAGAGTTCCGTAGCGAAAATGGCTTATAGTTTCGTCATGTCTGTGTGTCTGTCCGTCCGTATGTCATAGGCATTTTACTCAAAGACTACTCAATGAATCGTGATTAAATTTGGTGAAAAAAGGTGTCTTGTAGTAGCCGCTACTTAGTTTGATAGTTAAATAATAATAGTAAATATTTTTAGGGAGGGGGGCACTCTATAGGTACATGGAGCTGATTTTTTTCCAGCAAACATCAACGTGTGGCACGTCCTTCGACAGGTCTTTCAAAAACATTTTAAGGTTTCTTATAAACTTTTTTGATTATGTGAATATTTTTGGAAATTATCGCTCCGAAAGTTGCATAAATCGTGTCCCCCCCCCCCCCCCTTAACTGTTGAACCATGTGACCAAAAAATATGGAAAAAATCACAAAAGATAGCGCTTAATAAATACTTTAAACTAAAATAATTTCAGATAAGATCGGATATATCATCATTGAGTTATTGCCGAAAAATTGCGTTTCTCAACAAAAGGGCGTAAATGTCATGAACATACGCTTTTCTGCTGATGCATTTGTTCAAGGCTGCGGAACTCTACACTGAGCGTGGTCCGACATGCTCTAGCCCGGTTTTTTTAGGTTTCTGACATCTACTCTGTAAAAGGATATTACGTAAAAAATAACAAGAAAATAAATAAAGGGGTGGTACGAAGTTCGCCAGAACAGCTAGTCATTTAGATTCAGAACTCTTGAGATCGACTTTACCGATTTCATTCGTTATTTTTTTTAGTTTTTTAATACACATGTAAAAAGTTCTTACGTAAAAAAAAAATAACGGTGTGGTACGAAGTTTGCAGGGACAGCTAGTCATTTAGATAAATAAAAATAAGTGTTTATATTTTCGTCCTCTTTGCGTTCTGAACCATTGATCACATTGTGATGAAACTTTGGTAGTGTGTTCTGGAAACGCTCGCGAGGATTTCTAGCCCAAAAAGCCACATCGAATCGTGGCCGGGTTATACTAGCTAGTATATTATAGATATTTCAACTCCTCTGTACGCACGGCGCTATGTATAGATAAACCTGTATAGATACAGTCAGTGTGTGTGCGTCTGTGATCTTGATAGCAATACGCATTGCTCGGATGACGAGTACAACGAATGCCGCGTCACTGCCACACAGATTAAATCTCACACATAGCACATAGCGCCGCGTGTATAGATGAGTTGAACTATCTATGTAATACTATAGCGAGTACTAAGTGAGTTTTTACAGTAAAACCACGCAAGCATTGTTTAAGTTAATCAAGCAAAGTGAGAACAAATTTGAACTCTCCAAAGTCAACAACGTTCTATGTAATTAAAAGCTTGTTTACTGCGATCTATTTTGATAAATATTTTTAATAAATATTTCGTACTTAATATATACCTAGTAATTTTCTCAGAGTGTTAAGAGTCATATTGACTGTCTCTGTGGCGCGGTGAGAGCGTGTCCGACTGTTAGGTACGCAAGAGGTCGTGGGTTCGATTCCCACACGGAACACCTAGTGTTGCCCAAATGCAAGAACAAGACGAGACTTAGCCAGTCTTGGTCTTGGTCTTGCGCCAATACACCTGGTCTTGGTCTTGGTCTTGGTCTTGCGCTCCCAGTCTTGGTCTTGGTCTTGGTCTTGCAGCAAGAGTCTTGCAAGTCTTGCAATTACCTATTAGTCTATTACTATTTATTAAAGTTTACTTTAAATCTTAGAAAAACGTATTAGAATTGGAACATTGTGAGCTTGAATTAACATAGCCATAGTAAAGATCAAGCAGATTAATAAGTAACTGAAGATTTGATAAGAAATTCGAAAAATCAACTGACCTATATGTCGTTTTCCATGGAAGTAACTGTTTCTTAATAAACATTTATGATTTATAAGCTTACATTTGCTAAAACATGTAAAAAAACAAATTAATTACAATAACTTGACTGTATTTTAAAGAACAATACTTATCTGTCTAGAAAGAGATTGAACCCTCAACTTATAAGAAATTTAATAAAAGAGTTTACGATTTATCATTTATTTGAATAAAAAATAAAATACAACACAAATCAACAGCTTTATCATTAGGTTATGATACTTTATATAATTTTTTTTGACCAAGAATTAATACAAAGTAACCATCTGGCTGACTCATCACTTAACCTATTTCTATGTTTTCTAATTACTAATGATGCTTTAGAAAATAACCTCTCAGCAGGTACTGAAGTTGCAGGTATTGAGAGAAAATCACGGGCCATTTTCGATAAAATCGGATACTCTGTCTCATGCGTCCTCCACCAATCTAAAATGTCTTCCGAGCTGGCAGTTCTTGGTTTTCTCAGGTACTCCTCCAACTCGTCTATCACTAAGCCTTGAAGACAAGATCCAGATGACGTCGAGGGACATTCATAGAGTTTATCAAAGTCTATTACGTCTTCATCTTCATCACATACTTTATTTTCTTTTTCTGGTAATTCCAGAGATTTGTTCAGTGAGTGTAGACTTTTATATTCTTCATAAAGTTCATTGAACTTGCGCAGACTTTCTGTTTTAAGTTGCTTCCCCCACATTGTCAGGTCAAAAGTCTGAGCCTTATGCCTTGGGTCTAAAATTAAAGAAGTACAATAAATCCAGTTGCTCTTCTTGTAATGTTTAAGCATTTTGTCTCGAGCTGCTTGGAAAGCTAGAATGAGCCTTTCATCCACTTCAGATCGATTAGGTTTCTCATCTAACTGTTTTACCATGGATTCAATTTTATCTAGCAAGAGATTGAATGATACAATGACTAGCGGTAATGTAACATATTTGTCTCCACCAAGTTTTGTACTTAAAAGTTTAAAGTTTATTAGAAATTTATGTAATTTTTCGAGTACCTGCCATTCATTAGCTGTGATTTGAAAATCATTTAATTCGGTGACAGAACTGCACAATATGTCAATGCCCGCTCTCACTTTTAAACCAAATCCAATCATATCATGTGTGGAATTCCATCTCGTTGGACAGTCAAGAATGGCATTTAGATTTGATGGCACGCCAGCTGCTTCACAAGCAGACTGAAACTTCTTCTTCACTATCTCACTTCTTTTTATTTTACTGGAAATACTGCGTAACTTTGTTACAGATGTACGCGAGTCAGCAATATTTGGTGCAGATTCTTCATCTTCCTCATCCTCAGTTTCGTCTGCATAGTCTTCGTACTGCTGATCTTGCGCGTTAGTGTCAGACTCACAGTGTAATGCTAAGGTCTTTAATAAATCTTGTACACCAAGGTTTAAAATGTGAGCAAAGCACCGGAAATGTTGATTGTCTGAATCAAAGTGTGGCGGCAGCTGTTTGCCCAGTTCATACATGAATTTGGTATTTGCAGTTGCGTTGTCGACCGTGATACCTTGTATTTTATCAATTATGCCATATTCCAATAAACATTCATGGAAAATCGTTGCAATATCTTCCCCAGTATGTCGACCGCGTGATGGTATAAAATCAAGAACTACAGATTGATACTTCCATGCGTTGTCTATATAATGAATAGTAACCCCGTAGTAACTCCTACCAGCAATTGACGTCCACCCATCAATGGTAAAAGACATTTTAGATGATAATTGTTGAAGTCGTTCCTTGAGATTCAATTGGAGCTCTTCAAATCGCTCTTTGACTTTCCTTCTAAGTGTAGACCTTTTAGGAAACACCATATTAGGGCAAATACGTCGAAAATATACTTGTGTAGCTTCGTCATCGAAAAATGAGAAGGGAAGATATTTTTTCACCACCCAATCAACTGTAGCTGTCGTGATGTTGTCACTGCTGTTTTCCGACTGAAACAAAACAATAAATCTTGTGTTATTAGGTTTGAGCGTATAAGAGAAGGAGGTTTGTTGTTGTTAAATCGAGAAAATCGTTAAATTGATATTTGTTATATTAAGGTTGCACTGTACTGTAATTTACCAAAATAAAGTACTTAGTTGTTACTGGCCGATTAACTGAAAATATGGGTGTTTATAAAAAATATTTAAGACGATAATTACATACTTAATATGTCGCACCCCTAGATGAAAACTGTGAAAACACCACTAACTCAAAAATACTTACGTAAGTTAATGGCGTTTTTGAAAGTATCGCATGAATAGCTACGCGGAGTTAAAATTCTTTTAACTGTTAAAAAAATATTCTTACCTGTCCACTTCCAGCGGTTACTAAAAAGCTTGTGATATCTCCACTTAATTTTGGTTTAACAGGAAGAAATATTTCTGATTCCTTTTTGTGGAAAGATATTAGATGTTTCCTTAAGCCTGAAGTGTTTCTGTTTTTCATTTTTATTTCAATCTTTTTATGTTGGCACAATTTACAGAAGGCAGTTTGGGATGCATGAATTATTTCGAAAAACTCCTCAAATTTGCTTTTGGGTCTTTTAGATCTGTGACTCAAACTCTCGTTACTCGGACTAGAATAATTTGAATCTTCGTCACTCATATTAAATTGTACACGTGATACGTTTTTAGAAAACAACGAGAATTAGTAAAAACAATTATCAAGTTAGACTCGAAGCACAGCTCAATTGGAAATGACTGGAATTAAAATAATTCCTTTATTTATAGTACGTTTCCTTGCTTTACCGCGCCGCCTCGCCACGTGCCGGCTCTATGAAAAGGATGCCGCCGCAAATCAAACAATGCCGCGTGCGGCGTACAAACACACACTAAATATTACCTACTTGTACAGACGCGACGCGTGAATAAAATAGAATTAGTGCCAATCACTATTCTTTACATATAAGTGAATGTTTTGGCGTACATCTATACTAATATTATAAAGCTGAAGAGTTCGTTTGTATGTTTGATGACAGAAGTTTTAAAATAAATAAATAAGTCCTGAACGTCACTATACCTCCAAAGTTACTATTCCTCGTGGACGAAGTCGCGGGCACAGCTAGTAAATACTTACTCTCATCATCTCTCTCAGAGATATTCGGGCTGGTAAGTAATACAAAACTCTTATCGCAGGCTTTTTATTTTATTAGTAGGTAAGTACCTACGCTTTTTATATTATTTTATTAGTTTTGTAGAATTTTTTTACACGTTTCAAGTATATTTAAAAGTGGCTACAATATTTATTAAACGGGTGATATTTGAACACTTTTTTGCTATTTTTTCTTGTAAAAACTTAAGAAATATAATGACTAAATGTACAATAATAGTACCTAAGTAATTAGTTTAAAACCATATAAGTAATCAATATTATAATATATACTTACTAGAATGAATTAATATGACATCTACTACCTATCCTTACCATTTTATCCTAATCATAATACTACTTGCGTGATCAGTATAATGTATTCATTTTCATTCTAAGCACTCTGAAACTTATTTATTCTTTGGAACACCTGTAGGTACTCTACTAGGAAATTATTTTGCATGAGTATACCTTCGCCCTATGGCGGCAATCAAATAGTGTCAAATGTTATGATTTCGGCGTGGCGGCAACGATTGTTTTAGATTTCAAAAGAAGCCGCCGGCGCGTGTATCATAACCATGTACTTCCGAAAAGCGGCAAATTTCTTTGAGAAGTAAGTACAAAACCTTTGATGCCGCATTATCAAAGTGCCGATGGTTAAAACATAACTATGCATGCACTCAGTTTGATTTTAATAGATATTTTTTTATTCGCTATGTTTATGGTATTAGTCGTAATGCGCATAGGTCCAGTTTTTCATATTCTTTGATACAGTTTTTTGCGTCTCATAGAATTCCTAAGCGTACCTACCTATACACCGAACTGTTACACCTAACTACTCAGTGAAATAGCGCTAAGTCCTAGCTGCAAGACGCAAGAGTCTTGCAGGCTATGTCTTGTTCTTGCTCAAGTCTTGCACGGTCAGTCTTGGTCTTGGTCTTGCTAAAAATACGCGGTCTTGTTCTTGGTCTTGGTCTTGCAAAAACGCAAGAACAAGACCAAGACTGCAAGACCAAGACTGAATTTGGGCAACACTAGGAACACCACTTTGTGTGATCCACAAATTGTTATCCCGAGTCTGGGTGTACTTTGTGTCCGTGACTTGTATGTTTGTAAAGTCCCCGGCGACACAGGGCTCGTAACCTACTGCGGTCTAACCTACTGGGAGTCTTTTTATAAATAAAAAAAATATATACCTAGTTATCTTTGTGTCAATTTAAATCGTTATTCGTGGTATTAATAAAAACAGCTACTTGGTGGGACCCGCTAAGAATAGTGCCACTCCATTTCATCCCGTGGGTGTCTCCAAAGCGAAGGATTTCACATCGAAGGACGGGCAGCAGCGTCCTATGCGTACCTACTTAAAACCTTACTGCGATCGCCAACCAATCAATACATGCAATTACCATCATACCATAAGTAGGTTCTACTAGGAAGACCCATGCCCAGCAGTGGGACATCATATGGATTAACATGAAACTTTTAATTTAATAGAATAGATGTTTTAAATTTTAATCTTAGATTAAAAATATCTATAGGTACTATTAAATTATGAAGTAGCTGTATCTATATTTTTTGGGGTTTTCCCTGTCCTCCGATTGTAGATATTTTAAATTAATGAAACGATCAGCAGTCTTATTGAAAGGAAATCCATACATTTTATGAACGTTCAAGTGTTCAACGTAAATTGATTTACAGCATAGGAAGCATACCTTGAAATTCTGTGTGACAAGAATTTCTGCTGTAAATGATCCGAATTTAGTACAAGCTACAAAAATATACAGAGTACTTACAAATTTTACTGAACGTTACTGTTACGTTACGTTACTGAACAAATTAATTGAGAATTTAAACATAGTAATAATAATAATAATAATTTATTGATGTAAAAAGCCTTTTAACATAATCTTAAAAACTAGTTTACATTTTTTTTATTGTGAAAGGTCACACCGATATAGTAAACCCTAACTTCCAAACTAGGTGTTTCTGTGACTTGGAAGTTAGTGTTCTGCCCTCACTGTGATACCAGTTTCCTATTTCTAGATACATGGTTATTGTTTATGATAGTGAATTCTGACAGAGTAAAGGTTATAGCCTAATTTAATAGTAGTAGGGAAAGAAGAAAAGGTAATCATATATATATGTATAGTATATCCGGCTCTTGGTTCTTGTATGTTAAATTCGATAAAACCCAGATAATCAGAGTTTAAAAAGAACGGCAATTTAAAAGACTACCTCAGTACCTGTCCAAGCAATTTTGTGTTTCATTTCCACACGGAAGACAGGTGAGAGCTTTTTTAAAAGATAACTCCTGTCGTAGGGTACAAGTCTTACGGCGCGGGGTATTTTACAAATAAATCATGGATGGATTTTTTGTATACTTACGGCTTTCACACACCACCAGGCTGCCGGCGGAGATCAGCCTCAGTCAGTTCAGTCAGTTATTCGCAACAGACTTGTAACGTTGCGTTTCAAGTCTTATTTTAAAGTTATGCTTTGAGATCATTTTCATTGACGCTTCACGCGACATCTATTCCCAACCTTCTCGACTAATTAGAGTACGCCATCCAGCGTAAATCCTTTAAACTTATTAGTATTGTATCTTGTCTTATTTTCTATATTTATAGAAAGCATCTGAAATATTATTTAAATATTTATTACTAATCCAAGACAAATATTATAATAAATGTTTCAATAAATATTTAAATATTATCTTGTAAGTTTCTATGCCAATATTGTTGTATCGGAACGTAGATCGTCATTGGGTCAATGGAGAGGTCATTGTCGTTGGTTGTCTTCGAACACATCAAGAGATGAACGATCCCAAAGTAAAAGTTTGAAGTAATCAAACTTAATTTTATACATCATAAATGATGTTAAAATAATTTAATCATGTTCTGCTCGTGGGGTGAGTGTGGATAATGGAATTGTAATATTTCGGAAATACACACATCAAAAGTGTCTAGGGATCAAGCATTTTTATGCGGATTTCTTGAGATTGAGATGTGGCTTTGTAATAAATTTATGATTTTATAAATTTATATGGATCCTTTTTGGTGCATTTCATAATTTGAATCAGGAACTGTGAATCAAATTCGAGTAAAAGATGAAAATCAGCTGTCAATATTTTCCCTATAAAAACATACAACGCATTGAAGACATTATTAGTGCTACTGTTTCCCTACTACTGATTAAAACCAACGTTATTATGGAGCGGCGACGTCATTTAAGCAGGGAAGAAATGCTCAGAGCCGTGGGAATGATAGAAGCTGGTTCCCGGCAACGTACTGTGGCTTTAGCTCTGAATACAAGTCAGAGTGTTATCAGTCGACTTTGGACACGTTACCGAAGCACTGGTACCGTGGCTAAGCGCCATGGAGGACGGTATCGCTGCACCACACGGAGACAAGACCGATACATTCAAATCTTAACTCGAAGAGGTCCAACAATAACCGCCATGATGTTAGCCGTGAGGCTTCATCACTCTTCAGGGAACTTAATTAGCGACCAAACAGTCAGAAACCGCTTGCATGAAGTGAACCTTCATTCCCGAAGACCGCTACGGGTACCACCTATAGCAATGCACAATCGTAGGATTCGATATCAATGGGCTCTTGAACACAGAAATTGGGCAGAAGAACAATGGCGTTTCGTGTGCTTTTCTGATGAGTCTCGTTTTGGTATGAGACCGGATACAAGACGTATACGACATTGGAGAACCCCTGGACGCCAACAGCGATTAAAATCCTGCCAGGAAGTCCATCCTTATAGTGGTGGAACCATCATGGTATGGGCGGGTATTTGGATCGGCGGAAGAACTGAGTTGATTTGGATCAGAGGCAACCTCAACGCTCAAATTTATGCTGAGACGATTGTATCAGACGTCATCGTTCCTCTACAAGTGCAAATCGGTCCCTTATTTCAGTTAATGCATGATAATGCACGACCGCACACCGCAAGAGTTGTAAGACAGACTCTCGCCGCAGCTAACATCAATGTCCTGCCCTGGCCTGCTCAGTCGCCAGACTTGAACCCGATTGAGCATGCATGGGATATGCTACAGAGAAGAGCTCTGCCGAATATGGAGGGTATCCAGTCGCAAGAAGACCTTTTTTTGTTGTTGCAACGAACATGGGCGGCCATTCCACAGCGTGATTTGGATGAACTCATTTTGAGTATGCCAAACCGATGTTCTTGTGTTGTTAGTGTTCGCGGTAGAAACACGGATTATTAATTGTTTAAGTTACCCAATAAAATTTTAAAGAAAACTGTTATTTCAGTCTTTTTTTCGAACTTTAATGTTAGTGGTTCAAATGTCAAAAATCCCTTTATTAGGAAAATGGCAAATTTCTTTATTAATGCAAAGGTGACTTGGTTTATCGTTACTGTGACAAACGAAAACACTTTATTTGATGAATCCTTAAAGAAATAAAAAAAAAAAATCAATCAGGAGAAAAGTTATTGCAAAAATATATGTTGATCCCTAGACACTTTTGATGTGTGTAGTTATTTCCAAAACCATTGTCAGCGTAACCTCACATGTTGTTTTCGTTTCAGAGATTCCTTATAAAATTTGTTGGTGGGATTTGGGAGAGGCGATCAATGCCATAAATATTGTGCATAGCTTCCTCGTGAGTATAACTTATTTCATTCGACACGCAGCTGTATTGGTAGTATTGGTTTATCTTCTAAACAAAACTTGTTTTGTTTCAGATGGGTTTTTATTGTTATTTCTTATTATTTTTTACTTGCTCCTCTTTTCTCTCGAGTAGAGAGAAAAGAGGAGCAAGTAAAAAATACTTATGATGATCATTTGATTAATTTAACTTTTGATGATCATTTGATTCATCACATGAATTAATCGATCCAATAAGGGGTGGATCTGTTTATCATTGGATTCATCGCTTAACCATCTGTCGCTGTCATGATAACCATTGCATGAAGTCTGGTTAACGCTGTCGTTGGAGGCTGCCTTTCCGCAGGAGGTCAAGCGTAGAGCAGTTTAGGACACTGATAACTCCAGAAAGGCTGCCATCACTCAAGCTAGCAGTAAGCAAGCTTAAGAGGTAATACGTTCCATTTTTTCGTTAACCACCAGCGATAGAGAAACTTAAGGTTAGTTTTTAATGTCTCATTACTGAGCTAATAATAGAAATTGAATGGTAATAATATCATCACGCGAACCATATAATAACACGACCTGATAAATCCGCTTGAGATTGGTACCCATTAATATGTAATCCTGTGTACCAAAATTATATTACATTAAACAACACCTAATACTAATCAAAAAGGGAATTGTTTTATTTACTGACACTCTGTGTCAATGACAAGGTTCTTCATAAATATTCTGCAAGCCGGTAGCACCTAACTAAATTATAAGCCTTGCAGACTACAGACTAACAGTTTTCTATTAAATGTTTAATACTGATGGCTCATCCAACCTAATGTGTGTCTGTCGTCGTCAATCCAACACACATTTGCAAGTAACCGAACACACATCAACCTATGCGTGATATTGCGGTCTGAAACTGCCGGCTGTCGGCTTCTAGTGATTAACTCCAGCTTTTCAACCATTGGCCGCAGGCAATAATCAGACCCAGGACGACAGGTGGACTGCTGGCGAACTGGTACTGTGTACGAACCTTAAGATAAGTACACACATAATTCGTCCATTTAGCCTTGTGAGATCCATAAACTACTTTAGTTTAAGTAATCCACAAACGGGTGTCCCGTGTGAGAATGTAATCAGTTTCTTGCATACCGTGGTCTAAAAAAGTTTGTAGGCTTTAAAACTCTTACTCATCACAAAAACCTCCCTAGCCCTGTGAATCATCATCATCATCATCATCAGCCTATCGCAGTCCACTGCTGGACATTGGCCTCTCCAATTGCACGCCCCTTTGTTCTATCTTCGGCTGTGAATATCAAACATCATTTCGACCACACAGACGGATGAACAAACAAACTGTCGCAGTAATAATTTAGTTCTAAAACTGGCTTCGCTGATCGATAGAAATTACCACACATTTACGTAAGAATGACGTCAGTATAGGCCACAATAGTCATATTGGATGTAATGTTGAATCTATTAGTTACATTGGACTCATGGAGTATAGAACACATGGAGGACGATCTCTATGTATAAAATAGTTAAAATGAGTTTGAAAATTCCTCCAATCGGCTAACTTCAGTCCATCTACATTCATACTAATAATTTAAGTTTTAAATCGACACACTTCAATCTTTTTACAACTGCTACATTCATACCAATCATCCAAGTTTCTAATGGGCACTCTTCTGAACAAACAAAACATGGTAAACACGAATATCGAAATGAATTATTTGATTTATTTATTAATTTTCATTTATGTGCACGTCAATCGGCAAAGAGAACACGAAGACAGTTCTCGCTCCATGAATTCGCCTTTGAAAGCGATCGACAGTGAAGAAGCCAATAAAGAAAACCAAAATGAAATTTTTTTTCGAACACTCTCCCATAGATCATAGAATCACCAAATAGATCGCCACGAATATTTTTTACAAACAGTGTTTATAGCTCTTTAGTAAAATGTTCGTGTTCACCATGTTTTTGTTCGTTTGTGCATACACGTCTTTATCTACGTTAGCGCCACTTTTGAACGGTTTTAAACTGTTATTTACAGCTTATAGCTAAACAATTTCCAATTTTAGATTCTTGTGAAATCGTCCTGGAACTGATCTTTCATACTCTATTAGATCGTCCTCACCACACCATACAATTATATTATCTAACTATGATTACAATGTCATTAGAATTGAACGTATTCCGCTATTGAAAAACCACATATTTCTGTTAAACGTTGTTTAATACTTCCTCTAAATAAATAGCCCTATAACTAACCACATTCTTTTTGGCCTGCCGTGATTATAGAATACCTATTTTAGGCACAGATAACTCCTAGAATTAGTACTTGGCCGAATACAAATTGATTTGCTACGGCCCACTGAACCATGTAGGGTGCGGTTATCGTCAACGTCAGGGATCACTTAGACTAGAGTTTCTCAAAGTTTTTTGTTCGCCCCCCTACGAGTAGACTGCAATTATAATTTAGTGCCGCCCTGTATGAATATTTCCTTCTTAACACAATCAGGAAATAATGAAACTACGACCTAAGGAGAATACATTTACGATTATAATTGTTTTTAATATCGTAGTTAGTATTCAGTTTTAATTAATTCCAAAATGGATACACTATAATTGCTTGACGTTTACATTTTTTGGTTAAAAATAAATATTTATTTCCTACTTTAGTCTTTGTTAAGTTAACACAGAAATATTTTTAATGCAAAAGCATAATAATTAGACTGCCTCTGTGGCGCGGTGGGAGTGTATCCGACTGCTACGCAAGAGGTCGTGGGTTCGATCCCCACCCAGGATAAAACTTTGTGTGATGAGCACGATGGTTTATTCTGTGTCTGGGTGTAATTTATCTATAATATGTATGTATTTAGAAATATATAAGTATGTTTATCAGTTGTCGGGTTGCCATAGTACAAGCTCTGCTTAGTTTGGGATCTGATGACGTTGTGTGAGTTGTCCCAAGATATTATTATATTATTATTATTATAATTAAACAATTCAAAAATGTTTTTTATACTTCTGAAAACCTTAGTTACACGGAATTTGCAAAGTAGGAATCGTGGTTACATGTTTTAACAAGTCACAACTTAGGTATATGATGACGAAACTTTCTTAGCGATGGATGACTGTGACGACTGTCGTAGCGTTTAAGACAGCATTTAATTAACGGCCGATCTCAATAATCTATCTATCGATGGATTGGGCTACTAGAAGTTTATATTTGACTTATTATAGCTCCATACAAAATATTTCAAAATTCTACCTGTAGTAGCCAAATCTATCGACAGATAGATTATTAAGACCGGCCGTTAATATTTAGTTTTAATAAATATTTAACGATGTATCTTTGAGAACCACTGACTTGGGTGAGTGGACAAGGCCATCGCACGACACGTGTCCCGCGGGTTAGCCGCAATCAATTAGTTATCGATGTCGTTTTGGTGCCAAAACTTCGGGGACTTTGAAAGTTCCTGCTAATGATCTTAATATTGCTATCTCTACCATTTTGGATGGATGTGACAGATCTAGACGATCCATTAAAACTTTTTGTTAAAAAGTACGTATCTATGGATTATTTTCCTGTATCCGAGCCTGTAATGATTTCCTTTTTAATAAAATCATTTTAGAAGTTTGTCAAGGAAATGAATGCCAATTATAGACATGAAGACATAAATTATTCAGACAGTATTCAAACGCGCGTAACGTAGATACAAGTGTCACGACAACCTACTTAAATCATTATTCTGCTTGCCAAAACATCTGCTTTATCCATCTATAGTATGTCATAATAATAATTCTGAACGAAACTTATTTAACACTAGCTTTAGCTGACGCCTTCTGGCCCTAAGCCTTTTCACACCGCACATCCGTAATCGTCCCGGTCGCTGGAGAAAATTAATCTCGTTCACAGTGAGATCTCGTTGATGGTTGAGGTGGACAAACGCCTTAAGGTCCTTTTCATATGTTCCGGTTTATAGGCGACGAGTACCCGGCCGCCGGCCACCCAGTGGCGAATGGATGACAACCGGAAAAGGTGGACGCCATAACATGTGAAAGCTACCGTACATCATCATACACTTCGCGCCGGCTACCCGACCTTAGGGCATTTGTCCACCTCAAGCCTCAACCTCAACGGGACCTAACCGTAAACGAGATAAATTTATGATGACAGATAAGACGGACGACGTTATGACAAAACTAAATTCCCATTGTTCAATATGAAAAAGCTTGCCAATTCTAAATGCAGTTAAATTAAATATAAATAAAACATGTTGCCACAGACACGCAGCAGAATCAGATGTAACAATTGAAATGTCGGCATCCTTTAACTCGTAAACGTCATTTATCTTTCTAAAATGTGATTACAAAGATAATGACTTGGGTGTACAAAAAAAGATAAAAGAAAACGATTAAAGACACTGTCTATGTCGATTCATTCTTGATACGTTCGCAAAAACGATTGTGTAGATTTTGATGACATTTTTTCTAACAATTTGTGTAATTGAATGGAAGATTTTTTCATTCACAAAAAGATTAGATACCTATTAAGTGCTTTGGAAACTAAATGATTAGATTGATTGTTTTTATAGAGATATCGTCAATCAATTTACGCTACAGCTTTGTAAGGCCATTCTTGCACATTTTTATATAAAACTGGATGATCCGTCTAATGATTCGTCTGTGTAAATTGTTCCTTGCTTTTGCGACATTTTTCATTGCAGCTCCGCTTCTATTGGTCGTAGCGTGATGTTATATAACCTATAGCCTTCTCGATAAATAGGCTATCGAATAGTAAAATATTTTTTTTCAATTCGGACCAGTAGCTCCTGAGATAATCGCGTTCAAACAAACAAAGAAATTTAGCTTTATAATATTACTAGCTGTGCCCCGCGGTGTTGCCCGCGTTTTATTAGCATATGTGTTAATCCAGGGTGTCAGCTAACTCCATACCAAATTTTATTAAAATCGCTCCAGCCGTTTAGACGTGACAAACAGACACACTCACAAACTTTCGCCTTTATATTATTAGTGTGATTATTGATAATATGAAGGAAAAAAATGTTTTTTTAATTTAGACCTTTTTAAGAGACATCTTTAACAATCATAAATATGTCAAGTAAGTTACACGAACTCTAACGTTATAAACAAAGACACAACAAGAGAAACTGAGAAATAGTGGGAGTCTAACTCGCGTGCAAAGAAAAGGAAAATTCAAAGTTTTGCGACATGATTCAGAACAACTGGTAGCTTTCTACTCTATATGTCGATCGGAAGTCTCAGGATCGATTCCTGGATCTGATCTTTTTGCATTTTATAAAAGGCAACTCTCGCTGTAGGGTAAAAGCCCTGTGTCGTGGGGGACTATACAAACACACAAGTCATGGACACAAAGTACCTACACCCAGACTCGGAACAACAATTTGTGAATCGACCCACGACCTCGCAGACCTCGCACAGCAGTCACACAGACTCCCACCGCGTCACTGAGGCAGTTAAAGTTTTTTCTTTCTAATGTAATATTATTTATTCCCCTTCACTCGTCGACGATTTCTTTAATGTTTAACACACATATGTATATATCTTTCTTTTGTTCTGAGGTATAAACCATGTAATAACAAATTATGAAGCTAAAAGGTTAAGTGATTAGTTTACACAACGCATTATTTTAAACTTCGGTGGAAATTTGTTAGTGTTCAAATAAACAATGTTTGATAAAGTTTCACATGTTCAATGAATTTGGGTTCGATAAATGATTAATCTGGGATTTGTTTGTTTCAATAAAGATTACGTTCGAACTGCGTTGTAATTAATTGGTTATTAATCTGTAAACGATGGATTAATATAGTACATACTTACCTACATGAAATTAACTAATAAAAATATTGGCTATAAAAGATAGATTTATGAGTGAATGCGAGTTTAACAAGGTTTATAATAATTTCTTTTTTTTTTTTTTTTTTCTTAAAAAAAGACGACTCCCGCAGTAGGGTACAAGCCCTGTGTCGCGGGGGACTTTACAAACATACAATTCACGGACACAAATTACACCCAGACTCAGAACAACAATTTGTGCATCACACAAAGTGGTGTCCCGTGTGGGAATCGAACCCACGACCTCTTGCGTAGCAGTCGGACACACTCCCACCGCGCCACAGAGGCAGTCAATAATGTTAGTACTGGCCTGTTGGTGTTGTAGGTCACTATCAGTATTATGACTGCTAACCACAGACCACACAATACTAACCGTACCTTAAGATTTATCCTGGGTGAAATTTATCTATATTTAATATTATATCTTATAGTATTATAAAGCTAAAGAGTTTGTTTGAACGCGATAATCTTAAGAACTACTGGTCCGTGTTGTTTTTTTTTTAAATATTAGATAGCCCATTTATCTAGGAAGGCTATAGGTTATATAACATCCACGCTATGACTAATAGAAGCAGAGCAGCAATAAAAAAAATTGCAAAAGCGGGGAAAATTGACGCATACGAAGTTGCGCGGGTCAGCTAGTAGCAAACAGGTTGCCCCAAAACTATGCCGCACGTAGGGAACTACTTTAAATATTGTTGATAAAACATTTTAGTGAAAGCAAACTTTATTTTGATTTTAATCCGTGGCATAGTTTTAGGACACATTTAATATATGTTTCCCTTTAGTTGCCCTAGTGCAGGCTCTGCCAGATATTATTATTATTATATTTAGTTAATATGTTTGGGGAGCCTAAGTAACTATCTTGGATTTACTCGAGCGTAGTGGTGACCTATTTGACTTTGAAGAAATGTTTAGGATGTTTATCCTTTCAATAGTGGGGAAGGGAGTTGGCGCCTACAGGTCTAAAACAAACTCTTACGCTTGAAACGGGGATGTTAAGTAAACCCACAAGAAGCTCCCATTCAAATGACTTACAATTCGGACAAGCCACAAGGCTTTTTGAAAATTAAAAAAAAACATCAGATGAGGAAAGTTCTTTCACATAATCGTTGAAATATTAGCTCAGCGTGTCTAGGATAGTACGAGTATCTCTGTTGAGCAATTTTTTTTACTAAATATTTTGATTGGCTGCCCTAGACGCGCGTCACTATAAAAAGAGCTAATATTCAGTAGTTGTACTTAACAATGTACGAGGTATCCCCCTTATGTTAATCTGCCGCGCTCAAGTAAATTCAAATCAGCTACTTGGGCTCCCCATCTTACATTCACATTGTATTAAAAATATAAGCATGTTAAAAACACAACTTTTTTTTAAGTCTGCAATAACCTTTATGGTGTAACAAAAATTATGCTCATATTCAGGTATAATACGTGTTTTGACGCTTTGTCGTGTGAATAGCTATTTAGATCACAATTTGCATGGTAGCTTATGTGAACATACACGAAGGGCACAATTAACTAAAGCTCTGTAATAGTCTGTAAGGCCGCAAAACAGAAAATGGGCGAAGCGAAGCGAATATAATAGGTAAAACTATTTATATATTTTGAATGTATAGTTAGTAATCAAACCTAACAAAATTGCCTTTATATACATCATTTGATTTCAATGAATAACTTGGGAGTTATTACAATTTTTAAACATTCAGGCGCGGATTCAGAGTTGCTCGCATGCCATGTTAAGGAAAGAGAGGGGGGGTGGTGGAAGTTGTCAATATAAACATATGTCCAGTGTCAAAATTCTCATCAAATTCGATTATTCGAGTCTGGGTGGTCGAGTCAAGTACCGCGAGCGCATTTTATTATCCCGTATAATAAAATGCGCGTGCGGTCCTTGATGTGCGAGGTGGGCAGTCACATGTGGGGGTGAAGGCACGGCACCAAGTCCGGCCGGTGGTAGCTCCTAGAGGAAAAGCGCGCGGCACGCGCTCTATGGAACTGTTGTGTTCAAATCTTTAAAAGGGTGAAATCGCAGTTCAAACTTAACGCGGGCGAAGCCGACGGCAAAAGCTAGCCTCTACGTCTGTGAATGTTTGTAGTATCTTATGACTCGGTGACGTGGTGGGTATGTGCACAACTGATGCGCAAGAGGTAGTGGGTTCGATATCCAAACGGGACACTACATTGTATGATCCGCAAATTGTTGTTTCGAGTATGGGTGTACTTCGGGTCGATAAATTAAATATTTCTAAAGTTCCTGTGACACAGAGCTGGTACACTGCTGCAAGACTTAATTAAAAAAAAATAGATTTGGGTTTTTTGTGTAGGTGAACTGCAAATGATCCTATCTAGTCACAATGTTAAAACGCTCCGCTACACGCTTCGCTGTTCCAATTTCCAACCTAACCCGCAAACCCTGTAATAAGTAGGTACTTATTACGGGCCTTTACCTATTACAGAATATTCTACCGAAACTAATTATAGTGGAGTTATCCAGTAATTGTTACAGTTATGGGCTCCATTAGGCTAAAGGCGAGGTCTCACCGCAAGAGGCAATAAGCGGAAAATAGTTTTGCTACACGGAGTAAGCTTAGTAAGTAGGTTGTACCATCTACAGAGAAAGAGTTTTGTAAGTAAACCAAATCAGAAATAGGGTAGAGTGGAATCTCATTTTGAGCTTGGATGTTGTGCTACTGAACGTATAGGTACAAACATTAAAGCACAACAAGAACAACTTTAACGTACATAAACATCGCTTAAGGACCCTGGAACCACTTCGAATTCGTGCTTCGGAAATGATTTCATTTCTGTGTTTTTTTTAAATGATGAACAGCGATGTTTCTTATTATAATTACAAACTAGTCTACAGATACTAATCAGTAATTTGAGTTTTTTTTTTTTTTAAGATTACTAGCAACGTGGGATTGAGGGCCACATTTCTAGCAATCTTACCAAGATTGCTAGAAATGTGGCCCTCAATCCTAAGCTCTAACTCCTCCAGCTAAGCACACGGTTTTACAAGTTTGACGAAAACTAGTAAAAATATTATTTAAGTTCATGTCCAATAACACAATTCTTAGGTACTGTTTCTATTAACACTTTGTTCTTGTGTTCTTCAATTACACTGCACTGTTGTGCACTGTTTCACTTTATTATGGTCAGTACACTAGCTCAAAAGGTTTGGTCCTTTTGAGTGTTCTCACTATGTCCGTGTTGAATATTGAGGCTATCCAGCTTCAATATTCACATGGTGATTTCTGAAGCTGAAAAACACCCACTTCGGTGTTCATTCTATTTTTTTATAGTGTTGGCGTCGAGGTCCACTTTAAGGTCCAGATGGAGATCGTCTATTCTAATATATCAGGCCGTGTTTACGTGTCCGTGAATTATATATATGTGTGCGTCGTTCGAGCTGTTAGTATTGACTTATAATGTTTTTTTTCTCTGATCTCGATGTTTTGTGACCATAGACAAAGAGTCTAGTCTGAGCAATGGATTAAAAAAAATTACCACTCTTTAGAAAGAGACAACATGACTGTGTTGTAGACATGATGAGAAATAATCATATTTCTAGAAAGAGACGACTATTGGTCGCACGAACAACTATGTTTACGTATAGGCTATAGAGGACTTATTTATGGCGACGCCGACGCGCGACGTGGTGTTGCACATCACATGATGCATCGCGTCGTCCTGTCAGCTCGAATAGATGACAATGTAAAAGAGAATTCATGCAGAACATTTGAATGATATATAGCATTGCTAGCGACGGAGTATACACATGAGCATCACATGGCGTACACACACGTTGTTTTCAACTATTTTAAAACCATTTTAGGTGTCGCCACTATAAAATTTACCATGCATTATATCAACTCATATGCTCTTTGCTCCTTATTAATGTATTTTATTGTACAGTTTATTGTATATTACTTAGAAGAATTTTGTTGTCATCGTTTGATAATTTTACTTAGGTATTAGTTAAGAAAACGATTTACTTTTGTAAGTAAAATTCTGAGTAATAAATTTAGGCCATTCTTTTCTCTTTCTTTTACAAAACGTTTAAAGTTAGTCATTAATTGACACAGCATTTGCTGTGCCAAGTTTTTCAAGTTTTACCGTAGCTAAGCTTGAGCTACATCTAAGTAAATACGCTCTATAGGTCTCAGCCTGAGTCCCCGGACGCATTTCCGCTCACAGTGGCAACCCGGCTCAACGGACAGTTTTCACTTGCTGGAAACGTTTGCGAGAAAATGTACAAGCTATCATTAGCCACGACGAATTATTCATTATTTATAATTATTATTGCATATTATAAGGCCAAGTCGGCTTTAGAATCTGTCTGTTTGTGCACTCAGTTTATTCAAACCACGCAATTGTTTTTTCCTGAAGTTTAGTTAAAAGTAGGTAACCTTTTTCGAGGTTTTACGTTTTAGTACCGTGTGGTACCGGCTTAAGAATAGTACCACCCTATCTCTTCCCGTGGGTGTCGTCAAGGTGACTAAGGGATTTCACACCGGAGGACGGCAGCATACTCTGCGTACTTTGAAGCCATGCTGCGATCGCCAACCCGCTCGCTAAGCGTGGCGATTTTGGCAAATACCTCCACGATTTATAATAAGTAGGTTCTACTGGGGAGACCCGTGTTCAGCAGTGGGACATCATATAGGTTGATATACTTTTTATCCCAATTTTATGGACCTATGATATCTGGACGTCATAATTCATTCAGTTGCGTTCGATTCGAACTTTACCCTATTCTGAAGAAAATGTAAACACAAAAACCACTCAAAACTACCAGTATAGTTCGTAACAATCTTTATTTCAACTGCCTCTGTGGCGCGGTGGGAGTGTGTCCGACTGCTACGGAAGAGGTCGTGGGTTCGATTCCCACCCAGGATAAAACTTTGTGTGATGAGCACGATGGTTTATTCTGTGTCTGGGTGTAATTTATCTATCATATTTATGTATTTATTTATATACGTATATTTATCAGTTGTCTGGTTACCATAGTACAAGCTCTACTTAGTTTGAAATCAGATGACGTTGTGTGAGTTGTCCCAAGATATTATTAATAGATATTATTACGCTTGTACTGAACGCGGCGCGAGTCCCGTCGCAGTAACGTATTTTAAGACAATCGCTGGCATTCGTACCTGGGCAATCGCCCGCGCGCCTATGCTTGGAACGATTATAAAGATTCTAACGAACTATACTCAATGGAATGGGGATACGATGGTGTGACAATAGCATTAAATCATATATATCTTATGAAGGACAAATTAGGCTGCCTCGTAATCAATTAGACGGCGGTGGCGGAGCTGCTAACACGATATAACCGTACGGACTATCCTATGGATCCTACGTTCTAATACCGCCAAAGCCGATTTTTTCCACATGAATTGAGACCTGTTTAAAAAAAGACATCTCCCGCACACGCCCTGTGTCGCTGAGGACTTTACATACATACAACAAGTCCACCCAGATTCAGAACAACAATTTGTACATCACACAAAATGACTCCCCGGTGAAAATCGAACCCACGACCTTTGGCTCAGCAGTCAGGGTCACTAAACACTAGCTATACCAATAGACCAGTCAGATTTATAAGACATGGCTTCTTGAAGATAGACCTAGAAACCTCAACAGTTGCCTCAGGAGATCCAACCTGATTAAAGTCAGTAACCAAATAAGCAAACAATTTGCTCACTCATGTGTATATTACTTTGTGTAGCCATACGAAGTTAATTGAACCGTATACGAACCTCAATATTGGTTATTAGATGAACGAAGGTTTGTTGTTCGCGTACTTTACCCGACTACGGCAATATCAAAGAGAAGTGTTATGTTTTGGCAGTATTTATGAATAGTTCGCAAGACATTCCATTCGTGATCTGAGGTTAGACGGGAAAGACCATGGGAGTACCCAGGTGGCATTAAAGGGTTGAAACTCCCCCTCCAAATCCTCACCCACCCAAAAGTACGAAAACACCCCCCGAAATATATATTTAACTAGCTGTCGTTCGTCTGCGTAAATTTTCCCCGTTTTTGCAACATTTCTCATTTCTGCTCCGCTCCTATTAATTGTAGCGTGATGTTATATAGCCTTTAGCCTTCCTCGATAAGTGGGCTATCCAACAGTGAAATAATTTTTCAATTCGGATCAATAATTCCTGAGATTACCGCGTTACAACAAGCAAACAAATTCTTTAGCTTGAGCAACGAAAAATATTGCAAAAACAGTGAAAATTAACGCATACGAAGTTGCGCGGGACAGCTGCAGGCTAGTATAGTATAAACTTTAGATAATGCAGATGTGATCTGTGAAGTTCGTTAGTTATTGAGGACATCACTGTTTCAAATCTTCCATCTATCCGAGAAAGTTTCCTCGTACTGAAAGTGACGAGCTGAACTACCTCGTCGTTGCAATAGGTAATCTACTACAATTACATAAGCAGATCAAAACCTTATACACAATATAAAAAAGACGCAACACAATAAAGGTCGACACACCTAAGCAACGTTATCTTACTTTCGGGAAGTCGTCGACCCATTTTGAGTTGATCAATCAATCAGGAAAGCGTTTAATACGTAGGAAGTGATCCCGAAACGTGTAAACACAATCCGTCAAGAACGCTTTGGCTCAAAGATCCTATACCTTATCCTTATTGAGTTCAAAGTAATAGGATGTAGCTAAACGGTACCTTCCTAGAATTTTAATCTTTATTACATATCAGTAGATTTTGTTTTGAGTGATAGTAATAATTAAATTTGATAACTTTAATAACAAAGCTTAAAGGGAAAAGTCAAACAAGATCAAATAATCAAAAAAGTTCGGAAACATTGCAGTCCTTTTTTTATTGTACTTGACATCACTGACCTGTCATATATTTTTCATTAGATGTCCCGACGAACTTCGTACCGCCCCGTTATTTTTTTTCGTCATTTTCTTTCTTTTTTTACTTTAAAACCTCCTACAGAGTATTAGAAAACTAAAAAAAGGAAGTAATGAAATCATTAAAGTCCTTCTGTAGTTATTATTGACCAAGAGAAATAGGGATTCATTTATTTATATATAGATTTGTGTTATAAAATGGAGATTTACAATAGAGATAAATCTTATTAAGGTACATCATATAGGGGCCTAATAGGCTTGTAAAGGTTCGTATGAGTACGTTGGAGTACTTATGAGGCGGCGTATATTATGTGCTATGTTATTTTCAGAGTTCTCAGCGAACACAATTACGAATGCGAATTACTTTATACAATTTTTGAGACGATCGAGTGTTAAGATATATATATCCAAGAACTCTTACTACTTGGTATATTTCGAATGCTGTCCTACACTTGTAGGTTTGCCAACCTACAAATGTAGGACAGCATTTGAGGTATTCTTTGTGCGAATATGAAGCAGCCACATTGCTGCAAGTGTCTTTAAAAAATGGTCAGTTTGGCCAACATATCCGACGCAAGTTAGCTGGTTGGAATTATCGCATAGGATACCTTTGAGGTATTATCAGTCAGCTTCAGTTAAAAGACCTATCAGTCATGTGATCAATAATACCTACTGTCAAATATTTTATATTCGCATGATTCCCAATGTCGGCCATTGTACGACACGAGTCATAAATAACGTTGGTATGGTAATTCATTGCGAGTGAACAAACGAACAGTGAGCACGACTGTGATACGTTTGACGGGATTGGTCGCTTGTTTTCGTCTGCAGCAGACCCTTCAAAATTGTTTTACTTAGAATCTATGCTTATATTAGAAACTAGCTTTCGCCCGCGGCGCCACCCACGTGGATGTCGGTTATCGCGATAAAAACTATCCTATGTCCTTCCCCGGGACTCAAATTATCTCCATACCAAATTTCATCTAAATCGATTTAGCTGTTTGAGCGTGAATGCGTAACAGACAGACAGACAGACAGAGTTACTGTCACATTTATAATATTAGTATGGAGCCGTAAGTTTGGATGGTTTAATTGTTACTTAATCACGCCCGAAAAGCTGAACGGGTTTTAATAAAATTTGGCACAAAGATAGACTATAAGTCTGGGAAGAGGAAGGATAAAAAACGACTATTTATTACGGTGAAAATGTTTTTCAAAATTTCCAAAAGAAACAGCTGGTATGAACTAATAAACATAATAAAATGTTTATTAGTTCATACTACTATGGGTCTTGATCGGGTGGTAAAATGTGTAGGTACTTAGAAATCGCGAAAGTTTATTTATAAGGTAATGTTTATTACCATTTCAAAAAACACGCAACATTTCAAGCAACATTTTTGCAGGTTTCAGGGTTCTTTTAACGGATCGAAAACCATAAAATGTGACGCAATAGACAGTTGGTCTCTGTTGTCAATTTTGACTACGTAATTTATTTGGGTGGTATTTCTTTATTACCTGACTGTAAAGGAAGGGTTATGTTTTTCATGTGTATCTTGTATGTATGTAATATTCTTTCTTCCGGACGGATTTATACCATTCAGACGTCGTTAGATTCGTCTAGACCGCCCAAGTGTTCTTAGATAGGTGGCGTTTGAAAAAACAAACATGGCGACTGTAAGATGTGAAATAAAGAGGTGTGAAAAAAAGTCGTTTCGAATACTGCAATATGGGTATCAAATTAAGGGGTCATCTTATACATTTCAAAAAAGTATAACACGATAATGATTATTAAAATATATATATTACGGGTCTTAATCGCGTATAGTCTTAACGCGATTAAGACCCGTAATATATATATTTTAATAATGTGTACAAATCGCGAAAGTTTATCAACGATAATGATTATAATATTAAAAAAGTTAGTTAGCAACCATTCTTTTATCAATTTTCAATACTTAACAATAGCTGTGATAAAAGTTAGTTGTTACATCCTAAAACCACTCAAAAGTATTAGATAAAAAAATAAATTTTAAAAACCCGCTTGCCGTTGGAGGAATTAGGTAATGCATCTCGATGAACTTAGTATAGTGCCTCCGACTGCATGAAATTATATAATTATGTAGAGGATCTTGTTTCTATCTTTTCTGTGCAGACGGGATTTTTTATTTTTTAAATTTATTTTTTGTACATAAGATAAATTACATTTTCAATTTACCTACCATAAATAAAGAAGTTTTTCGAGCACCATTCAGACGAAGACGTATGTATGTTCAAGCTAGTTTAATATATTTGTTGTGCTGTACCTATAAGATGGAATTTTATATAGCATAGGAGTATTTGGATTTTTTCGTCAGGAAATGGTTGGAAGTTTATTATGCCGAGAGAAAGCTTTTTCAGAAAAAACTAGTAAAAGGGAAACATTTGTGTCTCACATCGTTGACAGCTGTACCGAATAAATGTCTGTAGATATAGTTTTTTTTTCACTCAAGTTTTATTATTTGTGTTGCTTTCCTGTTCTTGTAAATATTGTATTCCTGGTTCATTTTGGGTTTCTACTTTTTACCCGACTGCGCAAGAAGGAGAGTGGGATGGGGTTATGTTTTTTGTATGTATGTCATTTCTTTGACAGATCAAAGACTCCAGACTTTGATGGATTTGAGTTTAAGAGGTATCGTTAGATTCGTCTCAGTTGTGAGTGACGCTTGGCATTGATGATATAAGGCGCTAAAATATTTCCTTTATTAATTTAAGCAGTCGTTTTTTATTTGTTTTCTTATAATTTAGCTAGTTAGTTTTAATGTTATCTTTTTATGTTTGAGATTTTCTACTCAATTTCTAACAGTGCCAAAGTATTAAATGTACTTTAACTGCACACAGACTCAGTCTTACGGATTTTGCAGGTATTTGATGTATTTGGTGAGCTGGGAAAATGATAATAGGTCAGAGTTTTTACCAAAGACCTTGATGAAGGGATATACCAGGGGGCTTAAACAAGGTACATTCGTTCCGTGGCGAATTCGATAACGCCGTACTAATAGTTCGCAAAAAAATTAAAAATGAATGGTCTCCACCGTAAACGTCCAATTCAATACTATAATTCTTATCAAATAACGACATCGCTATTTGAATGTGACTGCCTAGACCCCCAGTTACGTGTAACATCCATTGACGTAGAGAACAGGACTGCGCTATAACCTCACAAAATTGATCACCTCTAGAAAGAGACAACGCTACTTTGTGGACAATACCTGTCAAAGGCTGCACGAGTTTTTTCTCTCTTTCACACTTTGCAGTCTTTTTTTACTTTTTAATTGAAAGGGATGGCGCAGTCCTGGTCATTTGTCAATGGTAACACCTAATATCAACAATACTTCAAAACTGACTTTGACTGCCTCTGTGGCGCGGTGGGAGTCTGTCCGACTGCTACGCAAGAGGTCGTGCGTTCGATTCCCACACGGGACACCACTTTGTGTCATCGACAAATTGTTGATCCGAGTCTGGGTGTTCTTTGTATCCGTGACTTGTATTTTTGTAAAGTGTCTTTCAACACGGCGTGTAACCTACTGCGGGAATCGTATTTAAAAAATATATATATATACTTCAAAACACTAAAAAAAATTGTTTAATTTATTTTGTGTCAACATTGAGTACCGAATCGATGAATGTTTTGGTTAAAACGTATTTATCCTAATATAACTACATTTCTTTTAACACATACGCATTGAATTCTACAAAATGTGTACTATACCTACAGCCTCTAGCAAAGAGATTTACGACACAGATACCTAAATAAAGTTACCTAAATAAAAAAAAAGTATAACATCTCCATAAACACATCACTACGAGTTCCTTATTCGAAATATTTCCAAAGGCACTTTACCTCGCGAACACGGTCATAAAGTTACTTACGTAGCCATTTCGGAACGTGGTATAAACTTAGAAATCTGCATAAACCGTTCAATGCGTCTGCTACATGATGAATATTCGAGATGGAATCCCATTTTCGCTACGTCCATAATAATTTTATATAACATTTTAGGTTCATAATAAAATGTATAGTACCTTTTGACTAGAAATTCTTTCATTTTCTCTCATTTCGCTATCATTTTCACTACTTTGGAAATTCTTTTCAAGTTCAAAACCAGTGATATTGGATGCTTGAGTGAATGGCGAAGAGGCCTATTGAAGAGTAAAATCATGGTCATCCATCTTTAAAAATAATGTTAATTTAAATATTCATGTTTAGAATACGAAATATAAAATTTCAAATAGGTATCAAAACTTTTTTTTTTTCAATGCCAAGGCAATTACTAGATAAATTTATAAAATAAGTTATATAATAGATAATACTTATTTAAAGAAGGGATCGACCAGATATGTGTAGCACCTATTATCAACAATACTTCAAAAAACCAAAGACTATTTACTTATATTATTTCTACGTTTAAATTTACTTTTCAAACTCTTTGACAAAATGTATAATGCCTTAAAATTTTAATCACAATATCCGTATTCGACGTTAAATTTAAAAATATGATTTTATTTTGTTTCTAAAATTAATAATGGTTTTGTACCACGTGAAATAAAAAAAACTTACCAATTTGTCTCCTTGCTCTTATTTTGTGTGCACCATGTCGACTTTGACCTCTCTTCGCACGTAAAGCTTCTTTCCTTTTCAACCAGTGACCTCCAGCAGCTGAAAAAAATAATAATTTATAGATAACTTGTTTTTATCTTTTACTCCGCCCGCGTTGATATCGGTAGTAACTTTTCAGAATCATTTCTTGCAGATGTACAAATGTAACAAATAAATATTTAAGTTCACTTTTGAATTTTTTTTAATTTTAAGAGATACCTAGTCAGTCAAAGATCTGTTATTTTGGAAATTCCACTCAGGAAGGAATTATCGGATTCCATGCGGGAAAAACACCCATTTCCATACGAGGACCTTGAATGCCTGAGGTTTATATTTGAAGTAATTGCCAATAAAAAAATACATTTATTTTTTGTTACAGGTAAGTTTTTATTTGATAACACGCCACTTAAAATCCACATTTTATTACAAGTTTAAGTTTTATTATGATTGATAGTTAAAATTAATAAAGTATTTTTTAACATTTATGAACGCAATCGCATTATAATTGGATTCCTTTGCCTATAAATGAAAAAAATAAATTAAAGAAAGAATGGTTACATACTGAGCTACTGGCATTGACTTAAAGAACAGGACTGCGCCATAACCTCACAAAATTGACCACTCTCTAGAAAGAGACAACGCTACTTTGTGGACAACACCTGCCAAAGAGACAAGTTTTTTCTCACTATTACGCTTTGAAGTCAATATTAACTTTTTTTTTATACGTCAATGCCTAAACCGAACGAAAAGTCATAATTCATAGACTAAAGACTATACAAGTTACCTCAAAATTACGACTCAAAATTACAATATGAACTTGACAATTTAATCTCTGTTTATTAGTTCTAAACTTAGTTAGGTACTGTCAGTAGCTCATAGTTACGAGACAAGGTAAATTGTACCAGTTTGTTAAACTCGGAAAGACATTTTAATTATATACCTACGTCTAGTATTTTAGTTGTTTCAACACGCACCCTTATTAAAGGTATTGTGGGGCTGTTAACCGTTCGTAACCTTTATAGTATCGAAAGACTTCATTATTTTGTAGGAAAATAACGTTTTCGTTTAGGTATGTGGCAAATATCTACTAGTTTTCCCTGCGGCTTCTTCTGTGTCAAGTTTGGTATGATTCTGGTACTTAAATGAACTACAGGTTTCAGAGCTAAGGTTGCCAGATCGAAATTTCGAAATACCTAAGATAAACTTCGATTTTTTTAATATGAGAATCGCCATTTTGCGCGCGCTACGACGTCGTTCCGACGTCATTCCATTCAATTAGGTTTATGCCACTTGTCTAGGGAGGCAGTAGTCTATGCGTGAAAGAGCAACAAATATTCATCCATCTAGCTCACAAACTTTTGTATTATAATGCCTTCATATTTAGTAGGATTGCGTAAAACTTTAATATATTGCGTAACAGCTTTCGCCCGTGGCTCCACCTGCATGCTGGTAATCGCGAAAAACTATTGCAATATAAGTATATGTCCTTCCCCGGGATCCAAACTATTTTCATACCAAATGGTTGAACTGTGAAAAGGTTAAAACATTACAATGGATTTAAGAGAAAATAATACATATTTTCATGGAAAATATATTTCACTAACCCCTGGTAAAAAGCTGGGATAAGAGCAGTTAGATGACGATGATAATGATGTTTGGAAAAAAACTGTTAGGTATTTAGGCGTTCGACACAGACACTAATGGAGGGTTTACACGCTCGCGTTCAAAGTGACATTCAACAGGCACGAAAACAAGCGCGAATAGGCGTGATTGTACTGCTCGACTGTTTGTGGACGGCTTGCTTGTTCCGCCGGCCCATGTCAGACTGCTTGTCGAGCTGCTAGCCGAGTTTGCTTGCTGGGCTGCGTGCCGTGTGTCTAATAGCACCATAAAGTTTTGTTTTGTACACAGAATAGAGTTTTAAAAATGGCGGCAAACTGACATGTCACTATTTTACAGGGTCCTTATTCACTATCTTTATTTCGTTGTCGTGACAAGCCCGTGCGAACTGGGACATGCGTGGTGCGCTCAAAGATGTCTACCGCGCATGCGCGTTGATGCATTTCTAAGCACAGCTCTCTACCGCCCATGCGCGGTGGACATATTTAAGCGCACCATGCGTCAGTTCGCACGGGTTTGTCACGACAACGAAATAAAGATAGTGAATAAGGACCCACTCCACGTTTAACAGTGTAAAATATACTTGAAATACGTGAAAAACAAGAACAAGACTTTGTGATTCAAAGAAGAAAACTATAAAGATTATAAACTTGAAACTGGCATAGAATGTGCGAGCCATAATCCCTACTGAGTAATATCGAAGGAAAGTGGAATAAAAATAGGTTTATTTTAAACAACTTTTTTTGACGTAAAATACGAATACTAATTATTCTGTCAAAACATAACATAAAAACGAGAGACTGTCAGCCTTTATTAATCTTTACTCAAAGCAAAAGCGTTACCGCGTCATACTATTATTTCCTCTGTCGCTTGTAAAAACTACGGTTTGTACAATATACGCGGGTTTTTGTTGCACTGTTTTGTTTGTTTGTTTGCCAGCTTTTACAGCTTACTGTTATAAATAGGAATCTAACATTTATCATGTCAAATTCCGGTGGCTTTTTAGGGTTCCGTACCTCAAAAAGAAAAAAAGGAACCCTTATAATATGACTCTCTTGTCCACCTGTCCGTGTGTCACCACCGATTTTCTTAGGAACGGGTGGAACTAGCAAGTTGAAATTTATACCAGATATAAAATACAAGGTCCTGAATCAACACCATAACAAGATATGGGCAAATTTAGATTCGTGAAAACTTGTAAATACCAAAATTTACCTCAATTTTCTACTTTTTTTTTATTTTCGGACAATGTGGGATTGCGTCCCACATTACTAGCAATCTTGTTAACCCCTCCAACTAAGCTCAAAAAGTTGTATTATAGTATGACCATTAGTGCTGTGCACTCCCTGAGGTATGCGCGCGGTGAGACGGGGGGGTTAGAATCGGCTGCTGCGCTGTCAGTGCGCCGTCAACGCTTGTGACGGCAGGTAGTGTTATTTGTATCGGACTGTCTATGTCAGACGCACACGAGATAAATATTCAAAGATGGGTCGTGCGTTATCTCGTGATATGAAGACTGTCATTTTTAAGGTGGCTGAATATTTTAAGAAAAGAAAAGCAGACAAAGAAAGCTTTGAATTTAAAAATGACGTGAATATTGCTAAAATCGTTGCGGAGGCTACGGGATACAGCAAAAGAACCGTACATAATGTGATTTCTGCGGGCTATTTATCAATTGAAAATTTAAGCCAATTAAAATTTCAATCGCCAAAAAAACCAAAAGTTCTAAAGAAAAAACACGTTGTGGATGATTTTGACCTTGGAGTTATCAGAAGAAAAATTCATCAGTTTTACGAAGTTGAAAAAAAAATACCAAGTGTCCGTAAGTTACTATCAAGTTTGAGACAGGATGGCATATTGAATTGTGGACGGGAATATTTAAGACAGCTTTTACACAAAATGGGCTACCGTTACAAAAAATGCAAATCAAAGAGACATCTCCTTATAGAGCAGCCTAATATTACAGTGTGGCGGAAAAAATATCTTACACAAATCAGAAATTACAGAACGGAAAACCGAAACATATATTTTCTTGATGAAACATACATCAACGCCAGTCACCATGCCAGCAAATGTTGGCAATCATCGTCAGAACCCGGTATTCATGCTGATATTGGGAAAGGACGGCGACTAGTAATACTCCACGCTGGGTGTCGAAATGGCTTAGTGGATGATACATTGACTATATTCAAATCCGATGCTAGAACCGGTGACTATCATGGAGATATGAGCGGACCTACTTTTTATAAGTGGGTAGATGAAAAGTTAAAAGATAAGTTGCTGCCGAATTCTGTGGTTGTAATGGACAACGCGTCTTACCACAGCGTTCAGATTGAGAAGAAACCAACTATATCAAGCCTCAAAAGTGAAATGCAGAACTGGTTGCTACGCCATAATGTAGAATTTTCAGGAACCATGTCAAAGGCTCAACTGCTACTTCTTATCAAAAATACACAAAAAGAACCCGTGTATAGAATTGACGAACTCCTGAAAGCCAGTGGACACACTGTTCTGCGTTTACCTCCGTACCATCCAGATTTAAATCCAATCGAGTTGGTCTGGGCTGATATTAAAAACAACATAGCCCAAAACTATATTAATTCTTCTCTAGACGAAAAGATAATCTTATTGGATAAATTGTTTTCGGAATTCACGGCGGAAAAATGGCAGAAATGCGACGATCATGTCCAGAAAAATGAAAATGATTACTGGAGTCGCGATAGTAGGTTCGATAATGTTATCGATTCATTCATAATAAATTTGCAAGACTCTGATTCAAGTTCCGGTGGCGAAGAGGAAGATGAAGATGATGACGAAATGGAAGATGAAGTTGAAACAGAATCTATGTCAGAATAACTTTCGTTAGAATATATAATTGTTTGTAAATATAAAAAATGTTTAATAAAACAAGTCCTGTTGTGAATTATAACTTTCAATTCTTATTTATCACCTGCATATTTTTAATAAAATATGAGTATATTTGGGTTACATTTTAATCAACAAAGTAAGTATATATTACAGATAGATAGCCTCCGACCAACGCAATGTCCCGCCACAAGTCTTGCCTTAGAAATGCAAACTGATATCGTAAGATCTGTCCGACATGTATCGACCTCATGTGAACTCATGCACTTTTTTCTTCGCCCCCCACCTCGCCGTGCATACCTCAGGGAGTGCACAGCACTAATGGCCACACTATAGGAGTGGGTTCACGTCGGTAGGACCTCACGATTGCGGAACCGATGCCATCGCCATTAGGCTACCGCAGCTTATGCTTAAATCTAATGGAGGTTTTGTTGTCGGTGGTAGCCTGACAGCATACTAGTAGGCTCTATAGAGCTCAGTGACTTTACACCCAAATTCAAACAAATATTTTGCTCCATGTAGAAACCAAAGCCACAACTCAGCTCTTTCTTGCTCAGTCGTACGCTCGAAATCCAGAATTGTTAATTTGTACATAGATAAACGAGAAGTTTTATAGAATAGAGTTTCTATCTGGCTACCAGTCGAATCCATGTTTATCAGAAACGCTGGATAGTTATTATTATCAAGTTGAAATTAACTAATTAAATTAAAGTTGATTCTACAGCTATCGCTATAAATTATGAAGCTTCAGGCAACAATTAAAATATGACCATTTATGTCGCTGTATTTTGACGTCGCTTATAAATCAAAACTTTATTTTTAATTGACCTAGAATCGTATATGATTGATATATGATTTGTTATGCAAAAGCTTAGGGGCCCGGGACTAAGTGGCGCTTAAGCGAAGTATGAGATGAGCGAGGTTAGGCAACGCCGCTACATACTATGCGTTTCAAATGAGAAGATAATTGCGATCGCGTCAACTTCACTCTGTACTTGTCAAAATTGTACCGCTTGCAACAAAAACTCCCAAGTCGGGTAAAGTACGTATGTGTATTATGGTAATGGAACGGACGTAATATTTATTTTCTTTGAACTATGTAGATACCTACCTAACATTTTTCTTTATTATAATATTATTAGCATTCTTTATTATTCAATAAACAAGAAACATAAATAAGTAAATAGGCAAAATATAAGAATATTATACACTTTTGTGTCAGACGTAATGTTTTTTTACCTAAAACATAATAAATAGTAAAATACAGTGCATATATAGTTCATTAGAGTAGGTAGGTACTTCTGTGTAATACTAATGACACCTTTATACGAATCATTTTATTGCTGACCTTACGTTACACAATGAAGTTGCAGTCGTATTGCGAAACAAAATATCATCATGACAGTTAACAACTCACTTGAAACGCATAGTACATCGGTCAATAGATACGTGGTCGATTTTGAAAAATGTCAAACTCTTTCGTGTTTCGAAAAGCACGTTAAGGTCTCCGAAATTCACCGGATCAACCCGGCACCCGACCAGCACCACCTCAGAAAATCTTGAGTTTACAGAACAATTTCAATGTTTTGGTATTTGTAAATAGCTTTATTCATTGTTAAGAATGAAACAAAAAAAAACATTCACTGATATACACTGTCACTTACTTCGTACGAGCATATTGTATAACTGTATTTACATTGAAAATATGCATTTTAAACAATCTAACGTGAGTACGGTAGCGTACAGTTTACCGCAACCGATGACTCGACCCCAAGGCACGCGCAGCCGAGGCAATGTGCGCCTTAGGCAGTCTGAGGCAATTACACACAGATCGAGCATTTGGTTCGCGAGCCTGCCTTGGGATCGTGCTCGGTCTGTATGGACCCGGTTATTGCCACCGCCATGGATGTTATACCGCCCAAGGAAATCCTGGGATTTCGTTCATGGAGGCTAAGGCCGATAGGTACATTTGACACACAAGTTAGTAGGATTCGCTAGTAGGCCGGGGAGCATTTGACTCAATACGGAAAACTAAACGAAATGGTCAAAACTAGTCTGAAAAAATTACTAGTATATTTCAAAATTTAATTTAAAGCAAGATACTCTAGGCTCTACCCCTCCTCTCATATAATATCGTAACCTACATATAAGACTACCAATAGCAAAATGCCACGAACCACAAAGTTTAATAGTTCGGCATCTTCAAATGATCATTAGTGCGACCTCACAAATACCATCATGTACGCGAGTCACGCCACCAGTGGACAATGTTGGACGCTAGTGTGACCATAAAATCGACTACCTAAAATTATTACCTACTACTTTTGCTATTCATTTCTTTTTAATTCTTTTAGGTATTTTCATTAGGATATATTTTTATTTAGTTTATAATAGCAAAATAAAACACTAAAGGGTTTGTCCGAAAATTCGTACAATCTGCAGCTATAATGAGCTAAGCAACGTATAATGCCTACACGAAGACCAAGCATGATGATGAGCTTGGTGTGTGTGTTGCAGTTCGAACCATGTCATAGATAGACATGTTAAACTTATAACTTAACCCTTTTGCATTAAAAGCTACAGATAGAAAAAGAAATGGAGACCTAAGACAAAAAGTAACCAAGTATTTATATATTTTTCTTATAGTTTTATATACACTGTTTTTTTTAAAACTGTTTTCTACTAAATTTTACGTAGCTGGCGGAAATTTATTTGAGGAAAATGTATGGCTAATAATTTAAGAAAAGAAACGATGAAGTAAATAAGGCTGATAAAACGTTTTCCAGCCGTGTGGTACCGGCTTAAGAATAGTACCACCCCATCTCTTCCCGTGGGTGTCGTCAAGGCGAGTAAGGGATTTCACACCGTAGGACGGGCAGCAATGTTCTCTGCGTACCTAGGTACCTTAAAGACTTACTGCGATCGCCAACCCGCTCGCCAAGAGAAGCGATTATGGCAATTACCCCCAGGACCTAAGTATAGGTAGGAACGGGAAATAAATAGGTTCTACTGGGGAGACCGACATCATATGAGTTGATATGTAAACGTTTTCACAAATTAATATGTCTATTAAAAAAAAAAAAAAAAAAACACGCAAAAAACAAGATACCCTACATAATTATATAATTTCATGCAGTCGGAGGCACTTTACAAGCACTTTACTTTCGAAATTCATTAATGCCACCGAATTATTTTTTTATTTATTACTTTTTATTGGTTAAAGAATGTTACCGATGTAACAACTAACTTTTATCACAGCCATTGTCAAGTATTAAAAATTTAAAAAAGAATGGTTGCTAACTAACTTTTTTAGTATTACAGTCATAATCATGTTATATATTTTTGAAATGCTTAAGATGAACCCTTTAATTTGATTTTCAAACCTCTTTATTTTGACATTTCACAGCCGCCATGTTTGTTTTTTTCAAACGTCACATATCTAAGAGCACTTGGGCGATCAAGACGAATCTAACGACGTCTTAATTGTGAAAATCCGTTCCGGGGATTGTGAGATATTAGGTAATAAAAAATATTACATACTTACATACATACATACAAGATACGCGCGAAAAAAAAAAACCCTTCCTTACAGTCGGGTAAAAAACGATTTATTATAAGTACATTATTATAAATAGGTAGGTTTTATGTTGTACCTACTAATTTATTTAAAAGTATACTATCATCAAACGGGCGTATAGCCATGTATAGCTACTACGTAAGTCAATACCGTACCCATCACTACGATTGCATTCATTGATAGGTCGCAGAAGCGTTTTATTTTGTGAAATAAAAGTCTTTTGTTATGCAAATTGTATGACGATCCCGGCTTACACGACTCGATGCAATTCAATGATTGGCTCCTAAGTGTTGAGGGAAAAGTTTTAAAATTCACTTATTGGTATGTCTGAAAGGAAATACTGGATACTTACTTTTGTATCAGCGATATTTATTTTAGAAAAAACCAAGAGTACCTACAGAAGGAAAGCTTCATACAATGGGAGCTCGATCAACACACACATAAACACCAAATCACTTTGTTCCAATGGTGTGTATGTGTGGGTGCACTAATCCCTGTGTATATAATTCAACCGTTACCGATTTAACTGACTGATCTATAACGCTGTTAATTATTATGACACAGCCATCCGCTAAAAATTAATCCCCTAAGGGGACTAAACGGGAGTCCAACTAGTGTATGGAGGGCTAGCTAGAAGGTTAGAAAACAATAGTGTTTAAAAAAAATCAACATTAAAAATTCTTCTTCTTTTTTTATTCACTTAGGATGCAAAACAACTCTTACTGTACGTCGGGATTCTACATGTACATGAAATGCCAAGTTCGCAAACAATAGGTATTAAAAAAGATATGCGACCTGTAGCTTCTGTTTCAATAAGTTGATCTTAATAAGATCAAAGAGAACTTACTAAGTTATCTTTTCTATTTATATTTATTTGTATGATTTTTTATGTTATGACTAAGTTCAACTTAGTCATAACATAAAAAATCATACAAATAAATATAAAGTCCTACAAAATCTAAAAACTTGGTAAACAGAACTACACCTAACCAATAAAAGGCACTAATCTACAAATGATTATTTGAATCGAACCTGCTATCATCTAAGTAATGAAAATTCACAAACGGAAGCAATACTACTCGTGAATGCAGTTTCACTTGATTTTATACCTTGGCTGTATATAAATAAAGTCTACATCTACAAACTCTTCGTTAAGGGTAAAAAAGAATTCCCAGAATAATACCTGCTGGAAATGTACTAAGTTTAAATGACAAGTTTGAAATAGAAAGTAACAACGATAAGACAATGATTTAGAAACTCTCTAATACTTGAGAACCCAGGCGAAAAGTTTTGATCGCCCAATAGCTTTTAAGTTTAAGTATTGACGACTTATCTAAGAGCATTTATATCAAAATCGATAATAACAGATTTGGACCAACACTAAATCATCATTGAGTAGCAAATAAGTCGTTTTGGTTCTGTATCTGTCGTTTTTGCCTCATTATTTTTTATGAGGAGTAGATGATATCAAGTAATGCGCTTATTACACTACACTAAATCAGGGACCCTAAATCCTTAAAAAGAGAGGTGTAATAAGAGTTAGGGCCCTAATTCTCTAACAAAGTTTCAAGGCCACCTCGACTTAGGGCCTTGATTTAGGGTAGTGTAATAGCCGTTTATCAACTGACCCGATGAATTTTGTGCCTCCTAAAATTTTAAAATCCCATTCTAATTTATTTTTTTAAATATATTGTTTTTTTTTACATTCACCTGTTTGAACAACCCGTATTTTATTTTGTTTGTTCTGCTTAGTCAAATTGATTCAGACGTTTTTGAACTTTAGCGAGTTGCGACTGAACTAACGAACAGCGATTGATTTTTATCAATTCTAATATTATAAAGCTGAAGAGTCTGTTTGTTTCAAAATCTCAGGAACTACAGGTCCAAATTGAAAAATTCTTTTACTGTTGGATAGCCCATTTATCAAGAAAGGCTATAGGCCATATAAAATCTATGAATGCAATGAAAAATGTTGTGCGGGTCAGCTAGTAGATAGATACATTTTAATATACACTGCACACATAAAAGCTAATTTAATTATGTCAACTTTGATAACATCTAATTAGTTTTATTAACAACAAATAAAATTATCTAGTAGTCTACAAGTTAATGTATAACTATTATGTATAATATCATAATGTATGTATGACTATTAGTGCCAAAGTAAAGAAAAAAAAACCTACGTAACTATAACCAAATTCAGATTACAAACTATTATTATAAAGCCTTCTAAAAAGTTCCATCTCGTTAAGCAGATGTAACTTTAGTAACCGGGATCAAGCGGTCGGCCGCAAAACACTTTGATCTTGTTGAAAATTCCAACAAACGAAAGAAAATTAGTTGACTTGCCACCACCGCTGTGCACTGAGGCTAAAAATATGGTTAAAGGCCAGATCTAAATGCCCGCGCCTTTCACTGCGGAAGAGGAATAAAGGTTCATTTGCACCGTACATTCTCATACTCTGACTATTGTCGCATCGGCCGCGCGCGTCAGTCGCTTGTCGTAAGCCGCGCGCGACTCGCGATCGGCCGCGATGCACGGAAATGAACCTTTACTGAGCAGAAAAGAGTAGGTAGATAGTCCACACCATATTAAGAAAGAGTTTTAGTGAAAAATGGGTTTTGCTGTCCATTGCCAGCGAGTTTCAAGGCGTAAGCTAGGAAGGAAATGAGAAGAGTCAGCTGAGTGAATTGCTTGCCTTCCATTGTCAGCAGCCATAAGCGAGGAAGCGCAGAAAAAATACCTAAGAAAAAATCTCCATCATGATAATCTTTGTGGTTGGTGTCCCACAACAACGTGTACTGCCGCATTGCTTCAATAAACAGCTCCATGCCGACACGTTTCGCAAGCGCAGGCTTCCTAAACTAACTGACGAAGGACGAAAACGGACGAGGAAAGGGGCAGATGACGCCGTTCAAAACTAGTGCGTGATGACACAGCGGACTCAAATTTTATTTGCCTAAAATCATTTGCACTAACTACCTTAACCCTTTACTTGGCAGGATATTTGTGTTTCAAAAATTAATTTTTTTTTTACATAATCGTGGTCTATGGGGTGTAAATGAGGGTAGAAAAATAAAATAAAAATTATATGACATTCAAAAATAAGGTTTTTTTAATGTATCCTTAAATGCACATTGCCTAATATGTAACAATCAAGTGTCAAGTTTGAGTGTATCTTTAAAGACACACTGCCGTACATCACATAAACCTAAAATTTAAAAGAATTAAAAATATATAAATCAAACTTAAACATTTTTAATAACAAAACAAAATTATAAATCAAATTAGTTCTCTTCTCTCTTAAAACTATAATTCCTAAAGATAATTCCTAAAGATAATAGGAACCAAATTAACAAATGGTTAACTAGTGAGATCAATCAATCAGTCAGTATTATCAATAAATTAGGACTTAGAATGATAAGCAAAAAAACAATTTCGTTCTTCTACTAAACAAAGCCTTATTTTGCATTTTTGGCAGAAGAACTTAGTCTGACCTTTTGTACAAAATTTACATCTTCCTTTAGATGTAAATGTCGGCATATGACCGAGTTGATCATATCGTACGATATCTGGAGGTCTTTCAACAACAGGATTCCTGATAACCTGGCCAGGCCGTACATTTGTCCCAGAACTATCCACATTCCTCCCTAATGTCAATAAACTGGAATGTATTTCATACCTGAAACGTTTGAGTGTAAACACTTTTTTTGAACGCTGTCCTTTCAGAGCACGTCTATATAGAAGCCATGCATTGTTTACACAGATATCTAACATTTGGGAGAATATAGGCAAATACCAACGATGGCCTCGAAGTGGAGTACGGTATAAAGCTATAAGCATATCCGAAAGATCGACTCCACCCATATTGGAATTATATTCTTTGATTATTTTTGGACAAGGTACTGGTACTTTGCGTCTTTCTTCTTTACTGAATCTTAAAATATTTTCAACAGGATTCGCGTCGATATAACTGCTAGCAACCGTTACACATTTATTGTCATACCATTTCAAAACGACGATCTTATTTTTATTACACACAACCTGACCATAACTTCCTCTACCTTTCTTTTTTAAGGCTTTGTCTGTCAGCAGCATATTTTCAGCTCCCCGGAGTCTGTTTTGTCTAATAGTTCCTAATGAAAAAATGCCATATTCGTTGCGGAGATGATGTATAAGCTCAATAGAAGTAAAAAAATTATCAAAACATACAATCTTGCATGGTCGTTGGCGAATCGACTTTACTAAAGCTAATACAACTTTTCCACCTAATCCCATACCTTCTTCTTTATCCGTGAAGGAGTGATACCTAAAAGTATCTTCACCTCCGTACACTAGAAAGTCGTACACTAAACCAGAGACCCCCGCTCGCACAAATATCTTAAATCCCCATTTTTTGGGCTTGTTTTGTACATATTGCCTTCGGGTGCCGGCTCTAGTACCTTTGTAAGGCACCATCATCTCATCGACACTAAATCGAGATTCTTCCTCAATTTTCAAGCAATTATCACGTACTTTTTGAAGCAGTGGTCTAACTTTGTAGTACCTGTCGCCATCATCATATAGATTATTATTGAAATGTAAATATCGCCTCATTGATTGAAATTTCTTCAGGGTCATAATATTTGCCACTTTATTGTAACGTAAAGCTTTTGACCAGTAATCAGTGTACGCCGGTAGTTTTGCGATTCCCATCAATAAAATAATTGCCATAAAATCTTTAATATCATTTTCTGTAAAATTCAAAGACACACCCTTTGATTGTGTGCTATATAAATTAGTTTCTTCAACAATCATAGAAAATAAATCATCTGGAAAAAATTGGTTGAAATATTCTATCGGACTTTTTTCCCCTTCACTAATAAATTCTGATGTATCTTCCATGTCTGCTGTTCCATAAAATTTTTGACGTTTCCAATTTGGTGCAATCCTTTCTATTCTAACTATTTTTCTACGTGCTACAACAAGTCTTGGTCTGTTTGACCGAGTAGCTGCTGAAGGAGATGGTACTGATAGAGTGGAGGTTAAATGAACAGATCGTGACGTATCCAAAGTAGAATGAACTTGAAGCGGAGAGGGCATTGGTGACTGTGGCATGATCCCAGTTTCAAATTGACATACTAATGACTGATGTGGAGATAAAATTGATGGCGAAGAAACAGCAATGGGACTTGATGCTTGAAATGGTTCAGAGACAGAATGGACCTTTGGAAATGTTGTTACCTCATTGTCGCTATCTGATAATAGGTGTAAATTTTCAAACGAAGACGGTAAAGATAGTGGTGGTGAGCTATCTGAATTATTTGCCGGAACATAATTTTGTAACTCGTCATCGGAGGACCCACTGCTATCTATTTCTGATCTACCACCAGACTTTGGAACAAGAGCCACCAAAAGGTGAGACCTTTTTTGTTGCTGAATGCTGATTTGTGAAATCTAAAAATAAAATAAATAAAAATTAATATTAATATAACCTTATCGTTATATAATCCAGCTTTATGTAGCATATCTACCCGTATATGGAAATATAAAGTAAATATCCATAAAGAAACACTGATAGTTTTCAAAACGTAGAAAATTGGCAGTGTATCTTTATGGATACATAACAAAATGCATTTATTATGTAGGGAACCGGGCCGTGTGCATTTAAAGATACATACCAAAAACCGATATAATAACTGTGATTGTAAGCAATATCTATACAAAAAAATTACATTTCCTAGTAGGTAATACCATAATGAATAGAATAACAGCTTCATAGTAACACATAAACTAAATAAAATTGTCAAAAACTGTAATATTTACCTTACGCGGCGCAGACGCACGTGCACGGTCCGCCATTTTGGCGTCTACTGTCGAAAATAGTGTTGCCAGGAACATCCAATTATTTTTTTTTTATACTTGGTAATGTTTTTTAAAATAATAAATGTAAAATATTAAAATTTATTTATTAGTTTGCAATCTAGAATTTAATAACGTCATATGTGCATAACAATGCACACTGCCAAGAAAAGGGTTAAATGTGCGTGAGGTGGCCCTGTCATGTGGATTACATACAGTTTTTGAGTCAACTTTTGCACAAAATTAGGTATTTGTGTATGCAAGATTGAACTACTCGTTCATATTGTTGCGCAACCTTTATGGATTAAATTATGGATATCTTAATACTTAAACATCAATTTTTATATGTTAAAATAGTAAAAAGCCTAATTCTACTGGCAATGAGAAGTATGTGTCTGTTCGTAATGCTAATATAATGGCATTATAGAATTTTATGAGCTAAGGTTTCAATAGCGTATTTTATTTTAAGAATAAATACCTTTGTTTTATTGTCCGATGTTATTATTTTTTAAGATGGAACGATTATGGCTTTTACTTGTGCTAAGTGCCATGTAACTTGTAGTAAAAGCCATAATCGATGCATCACAAAAATCATTTGTTTATTACAAATTTATTTGCGGTTAGGACAATAGTTTTCCAACGGCAAAGTTAAGTTTGTCCTATTTTTTTCACTAACTTACTTACCATTGTACAAAGTTGTCGTATATTTAAAGTTCTCGTCAAAACGAAGCTAGCATGACAATTCTAGCTTAATACGTATCATTTTAAAAACCTACATACAGCCAATATTTATAGTTACATTTTAAGTGATGAAATACTACCCCATAAATTTCACATAGATATTGTAAACATTTCCATGGTCTTTACCCAGGAATCAGAGACTTTAATTCTCCACTTTACTGTCGTTTTTCACAGATCCTAGGAGTCATCGCACCTTGCACGTATTCGACGAAATATAAACGCAATCAATCTGCTTGTCAGGCGATTTCAATATGGAAATGTCTTCACCTGATCCGCTAACAGATGGGTCTAAGTTTAAGATAGAAACGATTGCCACTGTGACTAATGTACCGGAAAAAAAGAGACTTTACCCTGGGCACTGACCCATATAGTAGGTACTAGTACGCGAGAGCGCGGTGATATGTTGACGTTTCTGTCGCACTCAGCCACTCGTCGCAACGCCGCGATAACATCGCCGTGTGGAGACACGTTCTAACAGAGTGTATAGAAACAGGTGGCACGACGATAAATAATGCATAAGTTTCAAAAAAGTTCATAAGACGGTAAGCCCATGACAGTGTCAGTACCACTCAAATCCTTATTTCGCATAGATCTGAATGTCAACTTACCACGCTCCTCATTTGAGACATTCATAAGTTGATTTTAAAGATGACTACAAGCCCTATGTTGCGGGGGACTTTACAAACATACAAGTCACGGACACAAAGTACACCCAGACTCGGAAAAACAATTTGTGGATCACATAAAGTGGTATCCCGTGTGGGAATAGAAACCGACCTCTTGCGTAGCAGTCGAACACACTCTCACCGCGCCACAGAGCCAATCACTTTTCCCAGTAATCACTTGTAAAAAAATAAACTTGGGTATGTAAGTACAAAAAAAACGCAATAAGTACTAGGGCAATTCTCATATAGTAACAAGACCAGAAGCAGAAATGGGGAAAAAATTACAAACTTCGCACTAGAAAATAAATTAACAATCCTAAATACTATGTTCAAGAAGAACCGGAAGAGCATGTGGACCTGGATCTTGCCGGATGGCAAAACAAAAAACGAAATTGATTTCATTATGACCAACAGAAACAGCTACTTCACAAACTTTACCGTCATTAAAAGATTTAACTTCCACACCAATCATAGGCTACTTAGAACTGAGCTCAAAACAAATCAACCAAAGACAACTAGACCGAGACTAGACTCAGGAAACAGAAAACTCAACGAACAGCAATTGGAACAAATAGCAATAGCGCTAAAAGCTGAACTTAGAGACCTCAAAGAGGACACTAAGGAACTAGTAACCCAAGATAAATACAATTATATAGAGAATACTATTAAAACTCAAACTAAACTCAAAGCAGTTACTAAAATTAGTGCAAAAGGAACACTATCAACAGCCACAATAAAACTCATAGAAGAAAGAAACCAACTCATTAACGAAAAAAGTACTCAAAATAGAAGACAGAAATTAGCCAAAATTAGCAAAGATATCAATGAAAGCATGAGAAAGGATAGAAAACAACGAAGGATGCAAACGATAGAAAATTACATACAGAAAACCGGTGGAACTAAAAAAAGCACTCAAAGAATTGACTGACACAAAGACCTGGATCGTAAAAATGAAAGACGACCGAGGAAAATTGGACCATCACAGAACTAACATATTAAAAACAGCTACGTCATACTACAAAAAACTATATCGAAATAATACTACGCAAACTGAAATCAACCTAGCGGATACCTCGAACACCCCCAGTATTCTCCAAGCTGAAACCAGCAAGGCTATCGATACACAAAAGAGTGAGAAAGCACCTGGGCCTGATGGCATAAGCAATGAAATTTTAAGATATAACAAAGAGACCCTGATACCTGTCCTCACAGACATGTTCAATGACATCATGAATACTGAAACCATCCCACAGCAATGGACCGAGTCTCACATCATCCTACTGTATAAGAAAGGGAATAAATATGACATCGGAAATTATCGCCCTATTAGCCTTATGTCCAATGTATATAAGATTTTTGCTAAGATCTTATTAAAACGGGTCGAAAGAACTCTAGACGAACACCAACCTATAGAGCAAGCAGGATTCCGCAAAGACTACTCAGTGATCGACCACATCCACGTAGTGCGTCAAATCTTTGAGAAATACAACGAATACCAACTAACATACTACATTGCATTTATTGATTATCGCAAAGCATTCGATTCTCTACAACATGATAAAATATGGGAGGCATTACTAGAACAAGGAGTTGAGCTCTAATATATTAGATTATTAAGAAACATATATAGCAGCAGCAGAGCAAGAATTCAATTAGAAAAGAAAAGTGCTTTTTTCAGAGTAGAAAAAGGAGTCAGGCAGGGAGACCCACTATCTCCGAAATTATTCTCCGCAGTACTAGAATCAATCTTCTGAAGGCTTCACTGGGATCATCTCGGAATCAACATAAAAGGTGTACTACTGTCGCATTTAAGATTTGCCGATGATATAGTGCTACTGGCAAGAACAGCAGAGGACCTAACCAGAATGATAAGAGAACTTGCGAAAGAAAGTGAGAGAGTAGGGTTGGTAATGAATCCGGAAAAAACTAGAGTGATGACAAACGGATACAAACATACTATAGATCTAGGAAACACTGAAATCAAATATACAGACGAGTACATATATCTAGGTCAGCTTATAACTCAAAAAGATCCGATGCAGAAGGAAGTGGCCAGAAGAATTACAAATGGCTGGAAGACATACTGGAGTTTAAGAGAGGCTATGAAAGATAAAGAGCTCCATATAAACCTAAAAAGCAAACTGTTTAATACCTGCATACTACCTGTCCTTACATATGGGTGTCAATCATGGTCCCTAAATCAGGAGACCTCAAACAAACTAGCAACTTGCCAGTATGCCATGGAAAGGAGTATGCTAGGTATTAAAAAGTCTGACAGAGTAAAAATAGTCCTCATTAGAAACAAAACAAAAACTACCGATGTAATAAACAAAATCAAAAGACTCAAATGGCGATGGGCTGGTCACATGGCAAGAGGACACGAAAAATGGAGCAAAAAGGTGACATGGTGGTACCCAAGGGAAGGCAAGAGAAAGAGAGGTCGACCACAGAAAAGGTGGGACGATGATGTAAGACAAGTGGCAGGAGTCACATGGAACAGAGTGGCTCAAGAAAGAAAAGAATGGAAAAGGTTGGAGGAGGCCTATGCCGACTGGCAAGCAGATTTAGGAAAGATAACGAAGCAACAAATATTAGTTTAAATTGTTTATTAAATATAAGATTTCAATGTTAGCTCGTTACATAAGAATCCAATGTACCAAGTCATCTGAATAAAAAGCTATATTATATTATTATTATTATTATGTAAGTACTACAATTTAATTTACGATTAAATAGAATATAAACAAAATAGATGAATGAAAGCACTACTTTGTGACTTTATCACAAAAAACTAAACACAAAAATTTAAGTATGTCTGAAAAAAGTTGTGGTAGAAAGGAAATACTGTCTTATTCTAGGTTTTTATATATATAAATTGTTAGCCGTAGGCCACTCACCAGTGAATACAAAAACGCCTTTAGAAATTATGATCGATATGTTAACCCGAGTACCTTTTATAAAATAAAGGCTCAATTGAAAACGTATGAAAATATAATAACCAATAAAAATACAAAGGGTGCCACTAAATCAAATAATGGACCCTAACGAGCCTCTGAAAAACTTAACACACCCAAATAACAACAAAAGCTTACAAAAAGGAAAATAAACCAACACGCGAAAGGTTTTATTGCGAAAATTGAATGATGAAACGTAAATTAACGGCTTTTGTCTGTAAATTTTTGGTTCGTCATTCAGGTAAACGTTTCTTTTATAAAATGGTATAACAGTCCAGTAATTGATAGAGGATATATAAGGTTATTAATACTCTTTGGTGTTGTTAGCGTTCTTATGCCACATAACTGTTTATAATCAATCCGGTATACCACAAGTAAATGTGCTTTTCTACCAGAGATGTGTTATGCTACTCTGCTATAGATGCGTTTGATTTCCTCCAATCATATTCATTGGTCCATATACCTTAGCACTGGTGGAAACGGGTTAATCTAAACTATGTTTTAAGCTATTGCATAGCTTTAATCGCGGCCTTTGAGCGCGGCGACTGAACAAGAAATTCCGTAACGAAAATAAAACCTAACACCCCCCACTCCGCCTATGTATATGGTACGACTGTACGAAGCTCGCACGGATCGAGACGAGTTGCTCAATCGGACGAACACGTAATTGAATGAATAAAATATGTTTTTTTTTGGTGTGTAGTAGTTCTATTTATACTTATTATTTATACCTAGCTATTTTCGTTTTATAGAGAAGAAAAACTTAAAGAGATAAAAAGAAAAAGAAATTGTGAACGCCAAAGGGCATATTATCAGCGTCAGAAAGATTTTAAGAAAAATGAAAAAAATATATATTGCATAAGTTGATAAAAAATGCTATGCAATAGCTTTACCGCGGCAGTCCCCGAGTGCCACACATTTAGTACGGATGCGTGCTATGGATGGTCGCGAGTGGTGTAGTTATGTGCAGGGCAGAGTACTAGACCTTAAAAACACCCTTATGGAGTAAATTTAGACAAGCAGCACTTTAGGTATATCTACGTTTAACCTTTCCACAGACAGACATCGAACACTGCAAAGAGTCCTTTTTAGGGTTTTATAGTAGGTATTGGGCAGTTAAGTCACACCATCACAGGTACCCCATCGTAGGTGATTCTCAAAGTATGAGCTCATTTTCAATTCGTTTTTTTTTACCCGACTGTAAGGAAGGGTTATGTTTTTCGCGCGTATCTTGTATGTATGTATGTGTGTAATATTCTTTATAACACATTTGCTCGTAAAGGGTCTCTTATTTTTTTTTAATCTTTTATCTTATTATTCGTTATCGTAATGTGTATCATTACGCACTTGTGCGTTATTGTAATGTAAAACGCAGAGTTTCACAAGATGCTCCGTGTAAAACGAACGGTACTTTTTAAAATCTTAGCAAAGAGTTTTTATTTCAGAAAAGTGGTCAACATTTTATGAATATAATTAACTTGGCAGATAAAATATAATAAATAAACATTAATTTCTTTGACCCATGAGCGTCAAATGTTTGCAGTTTGTTGAAACTAGGTTGATACCTATATTAATTTGCTTGTAATGGTGTGATTGTGTTCCTAACAGGTCAATCAAAGGTCCGGGCCAGTAGAGTAAATATCGGGCCCGTCACCAATACATAAACATTTTAATTAAAAAGTTTTTTGAGTCTTTGACGTATGTTACTGTATTGGCGTTTCCTTTTGGATAAAAAGTAGCCTGCAGTTTTTCACGTACAATTTCATTTTAATCAACCCAGTAACTTCGGAGACTACCCCCACAGACTTTCCCCTTTATAATATTAGTAGCAGGCATAGTAATAGATGTGCCTTTATGATGTTTTAATAAGTATAATAGTTCTATAATTTGCCCGTGAATGAGCAAAAACATCCATCCATCAGATCATTGAACAGAATTGCGCCATAACCTCACAACATTGACCACCTCTAGAAAGAGACAACGCTACTTTGTGGACTATACCTACTTGTCAAAGGTCGCACGATATCTTTCTCTGTTTTAAGCTTTGCAGTCAATTTTTACTATATTATTAATATCTTGGAACAACTCACACACCGCTATCTGATCCCAAACTAAGCAGAGCATGTACTATGTAAACCAGACAACTGATAAACATACTTACATATTTCTAAATACATACATATTATAGATAAATAACACCCAGACACAGCCTTTTGCATAGCAGTCGGATACACTCCCAACGCGCCACAGAGGCAGTAGTAATCCTTGTCTATACGTCAATGCATTAGATATAAACCATAGACTAGCTTGTTGGTCTAGTAGCTCACTAGCTACTAGATCAACAAGCCAGTCTATGGTTGACTACCCTGACTGCTAAGCTAGAGGCTGTAGGGTCGATCCCCACCCAGATCGCCGTGAATCAGATGACGTTTTGTGAGTTGTGCCAAAATATTTTTATTATTATTATCATCACAAACTTTTAGTTTTGACTCTGTCCTTACTTATAAGGTACGGGAAAAAACGGGGAAAATTTACGCATACGAAGTTGCGCGGGACAGCTAGTCCCGCGCAACTTCGTATGCGTAAATTTTCCCCGTTTTTGCAACATTTCTCGTCGCTACTCCGCTCCTATTAGTCGTAGCGTGATGCTATATAGCCTATAGCCTTCCTTGATAAATGGGCAATCCAACAAAAAAGTTTTTTTTAAATCGGACCAGTAGTTTCTGAGATTAGCGCGTTTAAACAAACAAACAAACAAACAAATTCTTAAGAAATTAATTCCTTTATAATATTAGTATAGATTCGTAAATGCTATAATAATAACATCAGTAGTAGTTGTAGTTTCCATTGCCACTTTGCTTCTATAAAGTCGAAGCCCACTTCAAAAATTGATCAAACGAGAGTGGATATCGCGATCCGCTGTTATGATCTCATTCGGATAATGGACTCAGTGCTCGATAAATGCAGTGCATCTACTTAATTGAAGTGCAAACGATCTAAGGGCTGAAATCCATTTACGAGATCGCCCGTACCTTTTAGTCAATAAACTGCTGATAGATGTAAACTTCATGTTGCTGTATTTGAAGCAATTTTAAGGTTACGTAAATATTTTTATACATATATGACATTCGAATTTTATGGACATATTTTATTAACATCGGTACCCATAACCCATCTCAAAATAGTCGGAAAGTAGGTCGGTATGTTTACCAAGTGACTTCTGTCACCTTTCTGTCTAACTGCAGGTCACAATAATTTAGAGTTTTATATTTAAAATAAGTAAACATTTAAAATATTAACTTATTTTACTATTATTACGAAATATATTAATTTTAGTTAAAATACTAATAATCATTATATTCTTATTTAATAGCTAACACAATTTATATTTCGTGAATAACAAAGTGAGCGCACATGTGTTTTGTATTTTAATTATAATACTTTTTCTTGTTTTTCTAGTGTGCAACTGTTAGTTATTCTAAATAAATAAAGAAATAAATAAATATTTGGTAAATATATACTGACAATGGCTAGTCAGAATTTTAATAAATGTCTTTCTAACTGACATATTTCTTTTAACGCCGAAACGTTCCAAAAACATTAGTATTATAAGCTCTACGCACGGCCGCCCGCGTTCCTCTCACGCACGCAACCATCGCTTCACAGTGCGCAGAAGTGTAGGACAAAATAAAATCGAATATTTGTTCGTACTCATATGTTAGATTACAAACGCCATAACTATGATCGTACGACAATGATGGGTTTATACATTATTCCGTAATTTGAAGATTTTTTACGGTTTAATATTATATATGACATATCATTAAATTTATTTTTTCATCTACTTGAAAAAACACTTTGGCTGTCAAACAATTAATAATTTTTTGGTGTACAAATATTTTAATTTTCTTTATAAATTTATGACAGAGAAGAACCATATTTCGCGTACTCTACCCTTAAAGCTTCTAAGTTTTGTTCCACCTAAGCGATTAAATGACAGAATAATTAACAAATCATGGTTAAACAAAGCACCCATACATATTAATACGCATTCGTAATTCCCTTTAACTTAGCACTTAACCGAAGTGAGAAACATGAGAAATTGTATCAAGTCGCAAATTAGTTCTAATGGGCATGAGATTGATTTCACCTGAAAGGCAGAAAGGGTTTTAACGTAAAAGGGTATAATTGATTTCCTAGTTTCTAAGGAGTATTTGTTTACTTCGTCTTCTATTCTCTATATTTAAAGGGGTTTTTCAACGCGGCTTCACCCGCCTAATGTTTAAGTTTATAGCTTGCTAGCTGTCTGCTTCGGCTTCAATCGTAAACAGTCTTGTATTAATACTTAGTGCGATTTTAAAAGGATATGCTCCTAGCTTAAATAGCCTATATAGCCCTCCCGCCAGCGTAAATGCCGATAATTACAACCAAGCAATACCTGAGCTATTTATTGGTTGGTAGGTAAAGCAGCGGTCAAACTGTATCTACCGTCATACTTAACCGATTTTGAAGAAACTTGTAGCAGTATTGTTATAATCTTTAAAACTGCTATAAAATAAACAAAATCTTTAACCTGATTTTTGCGTCAGCTATCAAAAAACAGCACACACCGCTTTATATGAGTCTGAACATATGTTCATTGCACCTGTTCCCCATTCCATTTAGTGAGAAATCAATAAATATTTGAATAGAAGTCACTCAGTATATCTACGGCAGATAGACATACCTCTATACTTGTAAGGGGCCATTACACTGAGAGAATTATTTATTTAGCGCCATGTACAGTGAAATTAGTCTCGAGAAATTTTTGCATATGTAGTGGTGTGTATGTTACTTAGATATTAGAGCGCGTTTCCACTATATCGTTCTGGCCCTTACAAAAATGTTTCAATATCCTAACATTACTATTTAATTTAATACTTATCCCTAGCAACACTCTGATTTTTGTTTTCAATAAAAACAAGTTTTTATTTTAAAGAAAAAGGTTTTGACTTTATTAAAAAAAATATGTCATTCAATTTCACGTCCTTGAGCAAACGACAAGGCGACTACCGTGAAACAATAAAATATCGTGTCGTTCTTTAGATGATAGTAGTTTAGCTATAGGTAAAAAGTTTTGACCATAATAATTACGAAACAAAACAAATAAATAAATCGTCACTTGATAGTGGAAAGTGGAAACACGCACAAAACCAGAATAAACCAGTTTACTCTGTCCGCAGGTGCCACGTGCAGTCTGACGTCAGTCGCTTGATACCGTTAGAACATAAAGCACGCATTTCATTAAAAAATTATAATTATTAGATACGTAGTAGTTTCATTGTGAAATTTTGTATTTGTTGATTGTTGTTATTGTTTGTTATTATTGTTAAAATATTTGTTGAAGTGTTTAATTTCAAGTGTGTAAGTGTTGTAACTTTATATTGATAATTCAAAATGGCTCCAGTGTTAAAACATGGTCGAGGCAAGCCTTTGACTTCTCAAACTAAGGAAGTTTTGTACTGTTTGTACAAATATTTCGAAAATGAGTGTAATAACAACCCGAGCAGTATTATGACCCCCACTCAATTAGTTGCTAAATCAACAGGAATTTCAATAGCATCCGTCAGAAAGGTAGTATCAGAAAGCAAATGTCGTCCTTCAGATCAGGAAGTAACATTTAAATCTCCTAAAAAGAAACCGAATCGTAAACCTACAATAGTAATCGATAACTTTGATCAGCAAGTTATCAGAAGAACAATTCATGACTTCCACATCACAAATAAAGAAGTTCCCACTTTAAAAACTTTGCACTCAAAATTGAAAGAAGATATCGATTATAAAGGTTGTGTCAGCACGTTACGAAAACACGTCATGTCATTAGGTTTTAATTGGAAGCAAACAGAAGATAACCGGAAACTTCTTATGGAAAAACACGAAATTAGATACTTGCGAATTAATTATTTGATGAAAATTGCTGAATATCGTGAACAACGCCGACCAATTGTTTACACCGACGAAACATATATACATACATCACATACCCTCTCGAAATCTTGGTCAGATGGAAGCACTTCAGGTTTGAAGCAACATATATCGAAAGGCAACCGCTTAATCATTGTTCATGCCGGTGGTATCGATGGCTTTATACCAAATGCATTGCTTATGTTTAAAGCCGACCAAAAAAGTGGAGATTACCACAACAATATGAACTATGACAACTATTCAAGGTGGATTCAAACTCAATTAATACCCAACTTACAACCAAATAGTGTTGTTGTTGTTGACAACGCACCATATCATAACTCAATACAAAATCCTGCACCGAATAGTAATTCTAGAAAACAGCAAATGATAGACTGGCTGACATTTCGAAACATTGAGCATTCATCCACGTTGCTTAAGCCTCAATTATATGAACTGATTCTGCAAAACAAGGCGAGATTTATAGAGTACAAGATAGACGAAATATTACGACAGCACGGTCATACTGTGCTGCGTTTACCACCATACCATCCGGAGTTTAATCCTATAGAAAATATATGGGGGATAGTGAAAACATATGTCGCAAAAAAGAATGTCGCAATGAATATGAAGGTTATAATGTCATTAGCTGAAGAAAAAATGAACGCCATAACTGTAGAGGAATGGAGAAAAGTTTGTTTGCATGCTATTGAGGAGGAAAGCAAATATCAGGGTAGAGACGCAGCTTTAGACACAATATCAGAACGAATCATAATTAATTTAAATAATTCATCTGATGAAAGCGAGGATGGGGATGATTGTGATATGCCTGGGGTTGATGAATTATTAGAATAAAACATTTATGGCCGGAGAACACCTAATTCATACACGTCTTCACTGAAGTGAAAACCGGCATTCAATGCTTGTAATGTTTGGAACTGGCTTGTCTGCCTCATACAGTTCCATAGATTACAATGCGGTGGATACACATTTTCACGACCGTATTAGTACGTAGTGCGTATGCGTAGACGTGCACGCATTTGGTGTGCTCCAGCCACAAACGTATATTACCTTTAAAACAATAAAAACTAAAAATAAAATGTTGTTTTTTTTATTTGCTGACCATACACTACTACAAACGCAAAAATTTCTTCAAGCTAATTTACCTGTACACAGCGACACGATCGCCAGCCTCGCTCTTCCGCACACAACCATAACTTCACAGTGCGCAGGAGCACAGGTCAAAATAAAGTAGAATATTCGTTCGTACATATGTTAGATTACGAACGCCACGACTATGCTCGTTTTTGCATTTTCCCGCAACTTCAAGATTTATTTGCGGGATCATATTAATACATATCCTTAAATTTCTTTATTTCATCTACTAGAAAAACTCTTTGACTAGTGACACGATTTTTTTCGTGTCCTAATATTTAGGTTTTCTATATAAATTTTTGAGAGAGCCAAACCCTGTTTCGCGTAATCTACCCTTAATGTCCAGATGAAAGATGTATCTTGTAAAAAGTAGCTCATAATCTATACTAATATTATAAAGCGGAAGAGTTTGTTTGTTTGTTTGCTTTGTTTGTTTGTTTGTTTAAACGCGCTAATCTCAGGACGCATACGAAGTTGCGCGCGTCAGCTAGTGAAAAATAAAGGAGGTTGAAATATTAAAGTTATGACACCACCAACATACCAACACAATAAAGAATTTAATTAAGAAGTTACTTCAGAAAATGACTCACCAAGATTTTATCTACAAACTCATAACTCATTCATAACCACTAACAAAGTAATAAAGACATGTACCTACATACAAAGTTTGCAATCGTCTGCATTCATTCACGCAGTGGCCACAGTCCAAATGACTTTCATTAGAGATGTGTGGACTGGCCAGTTGGCCGTCGGCTGTAAAATGGCCGACTACTCTTATTTGGGCCTTTTTTGTTAAAATCTTTTTTGAAGTGTACTTAGGTTCTTTTTAAATTTGGTCCACATATTAAACTCTAGCTGTCCTGTGCAACTTCGTCTGCGTAAATTTTCCCCGTTTTCGCAACATTGCTCATTGCTGCTCCGCGTCTATTGGTAGTAGCGTGATGTTATATAGCCTAAAACCTTCCTCATTAAATGGGCTAACCAACTGTAAAATATTTTTTCAATTCGGATCAGTAGTTCCTGAGATTACCGCGTTCAAACAAACAAACTCTTTGGCTTTATAATATTAGTATAGATTTAATGACCTAAAATACCCTACCCTAAAATACATGTCATTCGATCATCTCATTAATTCGTCTTGTCAAGTGTTACAATGCTGAAACTGTGAATTTATAATCTATAATCTAGGTTAATGTTCTTAATTCAAGTTGTAAGAACTCGTAATCAAGAATGCGATTTCAATCACCTTATATGAAGCATGGAGAGAAGAGACTATTATCACTTGACTGCCTCTGTGGCGCGGTGGGAGTGTATCCGACTGCTACGCAAGAGGTCGTGGGTTCGATCCCCACCCAGGATAATTCAAAATTCTTTGTTCACTTAGGATGCAAAACAACTCTTGCGATACGTCGGGATTAGTATAGCCTTAGATATAGGATTAGATAGGTAAAGCCGGAGAAAAGATAAAACTTTGTGTGATGAGCGCGATGGTTTATTCTGTGTCTGGGTGTTATTTATCAATATGTATTTAGAAATATATAAGTATATTTATCAGTTTTCCATAGTACAAGCTCTGGTGAGCTTGGGATCATATAGCGTTGTGTGAGTTGTCCCAAAATATTATTATTATTATCAAGCGTGAAAAACTAGTGTTGACTAAAAATATGGTCGAAAAGTCGGCTTTACCGACTATTGGGTACATCTCTAACTTTCATATATCCCTAGCTAAGTGTTCTTCCATTTATTAGCTGGATAGCCAACATATATTTCCATTTAGTTCTTAGCGTGCGTGCAGTATGTTGTAATGAAAGCCCTCGTGTCGTTTGACCATAGTTTCTCAGACTTTTCCAGTTAAATTAATGTGTCTGTCTACACGATAATGTTGGGTGTTTTCCGGGCAACATTGTCTGATTAACTGATTAACTTAACTGATTAACTATCTGATTAACTTATTGTAAACGGCCGTAAGAGAGATGCCTCTAGAGTGACGATGACAGGAGGCATGGATAACGTCGAATCATAATGCATTGCTTTTTAAAATGATAAAATAAAACAACTTAATGCACTGTACCTATTATAAGTCGTAATTGCAAGTTATATGATGTGCCGTAACGGTGCTGCTACAATGAGTTATGAGCATTACGTTGCATGGCTGCATGACACGTGTAAAACTTGGTTGCTTGCTATTATTGCGCTGCTACAACACTACTTAACTCTATATATCGTGTGGCGTCTCTCTCATTGCGGATATAGACATTGCAAGGCATGCGCCGGGCACACCTTGCAGCGCACGACCGCACATGCAATGTGTGTTCCATCACATTTGTATTGCGACTGTCCGTTACGAGACGTGCGCTGCGCGGCGCATGCCAAACAATGTCTGTAACCGCCTTTAGATTACTAGTCTGAGTGTGTACACAGTATTGGAGCTAATATTTGTGGATCGTAAACCTAATGTCGGTCACTTGGGTTTTTTTATGATGTTGTATAATTATAATATCGGAGAACGAGTATTCCAGTTATACACGCAACTGCTATGAAACTTGAAGGACATTTTGGAATAAATCGTATTTTCAGTTACGGTATATTTCTAAAGGAAAGTCAAAATATTATAATTCACTGCGGTTATATCTAGGTTATACCTGTTTTTAAAGGGTATATGACTGAATCGGCGTGCAATTTGTTTATTTGTTCTCGTCAATTCAGTCAGTGATATTGTGATATCGTAATTCCCATTCCTATCTTTTGAGATTAGCTTCAAAATAATCAAGTTTTTTTTGCAATATATGTTCGTAAACTTTCGCGATTTGTACACATTATAAAATGTTATAAGCTACGGGTCTTAATCGCGTAAAATACACATAAATACCTTTGTTTTTTGCCCGACGTTTCGACTGTATTTCTATTTCGTGTTTCGGAAACTACCCTCGCTTGATTTTTATCACTCATTATTCATTAAATAAAATATTTACGCGATTAAAATCCGTAGCTTTTTTTTTATGAAGAAGAATAATTTGTAAAGAATTCAAATTCAAATTCTTTATTGTACACATAGAAAAAAAAATATACAGACAATAAGTACAAAATAAAAGTAATTATGTACAAAGGCGAGCTTAACTCAAAATTGAGTTTTCTACCAGCAAACCTTTAAGCTCTAGAGTAGAAAGATGTATTTATAAAAGTAGTCGGAAGTGTAACAATAAAAGAAAAATAGAAATTAAACCATAGAAATTATACATAAACGTATGTCAATTCAAAATCATATAATATACCTAAATAAATACATTTATTATATATATACATACCAGATAATACATATACTTACATACTAATATTACATAAATAAAATATTATAATACATACATAATTAGATAGAGTGAAAATATTCTTTTGTCCTTTTTTTAAAAATGTTAAGCGAGAGGCTGTCACGTAAAGGGTGAGGAAGAGAATTCCAAAGCCTCACTGCTTTTATGGTGAAAGAGCTATCGTAACAGCTGGAGCTGTGAGCCGGAGTACTCAATAGAAGAGAGGAGGCGGAACGACAGGGTTTGCCCCTGGGAACAAGAAAATTGAAGCGCTCACGTAGATAGGAAGGAGAATTAGGATTGTGAAGAATAGTATAGAGAAGAGAAAGAATGTGTGAGTTACGACGCTGCCGAATCGGTAGCCACTTTAGATTTCTCCGAGATTCGGAGACATGGTCGTATTTACGTAATCCGAAAATAAAGCGGATACACAAATTCTGCAGACGTTCGAGTTTGTCAACGAGTTCCTCCCTAGCATCCAGAAAACAAACATCGGCATAGTCAATGTGTGGAAGTAGAAGAGATTGAGCAAGAGTAACTTTAGTTTGGAACGGTAAGAACTTCTGAAGACGTTTGAGAGATTGAAATGAGGAAAATAATTTCCTACTTAATTCCGTAATGTGGACATCCCATGAAAGATTTGAGTCTATAAAGACACCAAGATTTTTTACACTTTTTGTAAACGGGATATTAACTCCATCAAAAAACACCTGAGGAAGATTCTGGTGATCCAACAAATTTAACATATATCTGCCACCAATAATAATTGCTTGAGACTTATCTGGGTTGACTAGAAGTCCAAATTTTTTAGCCCATAAACTTACTTCTACAAGGTCATTATAGAATAATAAAATTCTAAGTTTTTTTTGGTACCCAATAGATTCTAAATCATTATAGTAATTTTTAAAGGCATTTCTTATCAATTACTTTAATAAAACAATAGTTGTATTTTTGAAAGACAGAAAAAATTAAAAATCTAGACCCAGGAATCGAACCCGAGACTTTCGTATGCCAAACCGGGGCCGGAACCGAACCATCTATCGGGACTATGTTACTAGACCTCAATTTATCCTATCCTTTCTTGCACGGACTATTAAATTTCTTTATATTTTTAGAAAGAGTACCAAAGCACTGACATAGCTTGCTTTCCAAACTTTTCAAAGCTTCGACCTATGAAACGAGATAACAAGACTAGACAAGACGCCACAGCCATTTCGATCGCTAAAGCATGGCTAAAGTTATTATACCTACTTGATGTGATGTCAATATCCGCTTTATAGCGCTTTATGCTTTAATATTCTAGATGACATTTGTCTTGAAGGATATTACCAGTTCCGCTCAGTTTTATAGCTCAGTACGATACTCGGCGGAGAGATGGAAAACGCGTCTGATGCATGTTATTGTGCATATTTAATGGCAAATCGTTACAATAAAATGAACATGAATGGGATATTGAATATAACGTTTCACGAAAACCAGAAGAAGTTTGATTGATTTGTTTTTAGGGTTCCGTAGCAAAAATGGCAAGAACGGAACCCTTATAGTTTCGTCATGTCCGTATCTGTCGGTCTGTCAGTCTGTCCGTCCGTATGTCACAGGCATTTTACTCAGAGACTACTTGATAAATCTGAATGAAATTAGGTGAAAAGGTGTCTTGTAGTAGCCGCTACTTAATTTGATAGCTAAATAATAATAATAAATATTTTACTCCATACATGTAACAGAAGCACATTTCTTTTTTAACAGCGAACATTAACGTTTGGCACATCATGCGACAGGTCTTTTAAAAACGTTTTAAGGTTTTAAATAAACTTTCTTGATTGAGTGAATATTTTTGGAAATAATCGCTCTGAAAGTTGCATAAATCGTGTCCCTCCCCTTAACTTTTGAACTGTGTGACCTATTTCGGATAAGATTGGATATACCGTCATTAAGTTATTGCCAAAAAACTGCGTTTCTCAACAAGAGGGCATTAGTGCCATGAACATATGCTCTTCTGCTGATGCAATTGTTCAAGGCTGCGGAACCCTACACTGAGCATGGTCCGAGACGCTCTTGCCCGGTTTTTTTGTTTACTAATATGAGTTTGTGTGTTTCTATGATTAAGTAAGATCAGTATGGACAATGGGCATGTAAGCTTTCGACATAAAAACCTCTGGACCCAGTGTGGATTGTATAAAATTGAAATGTACAGATGTGTACTTATGTTTTCCAGTTTTTGTTACCATGTTTTGGTCTATTTTGAGCTGGGGACGATGAACCAAATCTATACTAATATTATAACGCTTAAGAGTTGGTTTGTTTGTTTGAACGCGGTAATCTCAGGAACTACTGGTCCCAATTGAAAAATTCTTTCACTGTTGGATCACAATTATCAACAATTCTTTCACATTTATCGAGGAAGGCTATAGGCTATATAACATTACGCTACGACCAATAGGAGCGTAGCAACAATGAGAAATGTTGCAACAACGGGAAAATTTACGCAGACGAAGTTGCGCGGGACAGCTAGTCATAGTTAAGTATAGGTTTTGTTATACCTCGCACCTTATGCCTGTAAAGAATCATCTACTACGATGACGAAAATTAATCTGGTTTGATTTAGCATGGGTTCTTATTTGCGTCCTTTTTTTTGTTTTCCCGGTAAGCCCGTAGGAACTGGCGCATACGCGGTGCGCTCAAAGATGTCCGCCGCGCATGCGCGTTGATGCATTTCTAAGCGCAGCTCTCTATTTACCATTAAGACAAGATTTTGACAGGTCATGCAGGCTTGCCGCGAAAACAAAAAAAAAAAGAACGTGAATTAGGACCATGGAGTTTTCAACACTGTCTATGAATATTATATTATGCATACATATTTTAAAAGAAAGCCTCGGAATTCTAATCAAAGCTGTATTCAAATCAGTTGCATAATTTTGATAAATTAGGCGTACAAATAGATGCAACAAATCTCGTTAACTCTTGTTCCAATTCAGAAATTACAAGCGCATAGAACGATAAATATTCACAAGCCTACATCGTAATACGGAATGTTTACAAATGGGTTATTAAATCCATTTGCATTATCACAGCCAAATTACGGGATGCGAATTTAAGCCGCTTTAACGGTGAAATGTTGGCTTACTAATTGTTGAAATTGTAGGATGGTTCAATTTGTGCAATGCACATGATGTACTTATACATCATGTTTACAAATACAATAATTGTATTCAATTTTTTTTTTTTAAGTCTAGACCCATTAATTGAACTCGAGACTCCCGTAGTCAAACCGGGGCCGAATCGAACAACCTATCTGGACTATGCTACTAGACCTCAAATTTTTTTATCCATTGATCATGTTCGTTGTTGTTGATCATGTTTCCCTGGCGAAGAATAGGATCGAGTTGAGAAAATCGCTCACCATTTTCAGAGCTTCTGATAAAAAGTGTAAGAATACTTGCAATAAGCATTTAAAGTAAGCATTTTAAGCATTTTAAGTATTTAAAGTTGATAGAAAGGAATCATTGACAAGCCTAACTTGCACTGCGAAAAATGATTATCGGTTTAATTTTCGAGAGTCCGTAATCACATCATCAGCCTATCGCAGTCCACTGCTGGACATAGGCCTCTCCAATTGCACGCCACTTTGTTCTATCTTCGGCTTCCCGCATCCAGCTCCTGACAGCCGTTTTACGTAAATCATCACTCCACCTGGCCTGAGGGCGTCCTACACTACGTTTGCCGAGCCGCGGTCTCCACTCAAGAACTCGTCTACCTCAACGGTTGTCGGTTCTTCGGCTTATATGGCCTGCCCATTGCCACTTGAGCTTGCTAATCCGGTGGGCTATGTCGTTAACTTTGTTTCTCTACCGAATCACCTCATTTTTGTCCCTAAGAGAAACTCCGAGTATAGCCCTTTCCATAGCCCGCTGAGCGACTTTAAACTTTTTTGAGACCGTAATATATAATATTAATTGATATATACTTAAGACTTAAAATTCACTTAGTAGTGATATAATATAACGTTTACTAAAATAAAAGGCATAAATAACAACCGTTTAAACAAAAACTTTGTTTATGCGGTTGTAAACTGAAAAGTTTGTTTGTTTGTTTGAACGCAGTAATCTCAGGAACTACTGGTCCCAATTGAAAAAATCTTTCACTGTTGAATAGCCCATTTATCAAGGAAGGCTATAGGCTATATAACATCACGCTACGATCAATAGGAGCGAACAGCTATGAGAAATGTTGCAACAACGGGAAAATTTACGCAGACGAAGTTGCGCGGGACAGCTAGTCATAGTTAAGCATAGGTTTTGACCTCGCACCTTATGGCTGTAAAGAATCATCTATTATGATGACAAAAATTAATCTGATTCGATTTAGCATTGGTCCTTATTCGCGTCCTTTTTATTGTTTTCCCGGCAAGCCGATGGCACCGACAGTGGGGGTGGTGCTGCTTTTTATTCAACACAGGTATACTAGGCACTACCGTCAAAGGGGGGGTCCAATTACCCCTCAAAACACACTAAGTCACGTGTCAAAATTCTCAATTCCCCAAAAGAAGGTCATTCGAATATGAGGGGGACAATTGCCCCTGTTGCCTTGTATGTGGGCACGAGAAATGCGCATCTTTGAAAATTATAACAAACTAGCTTTCGCCAGCGACTCTGCCCGAGTGGATGACGGTTATAAAGATAATAACTTTTTGAAGAAAAATTAACCGCCTTCTAGGAAAAATAAAATCAGGCACATCACCGAATGCAAATTTCGCTGACTCACTGTTATGTTTTAATCTATATCTCTGTTAAAAAATGCATTTATTGTATATTTCTAGTGTTTTATAAGCTAGGACAATGTTTTATAAGAAAGAAATATAAGCAATCGAATAGCGATCTTCCCCATTCAAACCGGATCACTAGATTTTGAGAAAATCGCGAACACACATACACGCCTTTTTTAAGGCGGTTCAAAACTATTTTATGCCCTTTCTCGGGACTTAAACTATTTCCATACCAAATTTCATTTAAATTAGTTCAGCGGTTTAAGCGTGAAAACGTAACAGACACACAGAGTTACTTTCACATCAAATCTAATAATAAAAAGCTGAAGAGTTTATTTTTTTGTTTGTTTGAACGCAATAATCTCAGGAACTACTGGTCCGAATTGAAAAAATATTTTACTCTCAAACAGCCCATTTATCAAAGAAGGTGGACGACCAATAGGAGCGGAGCAGCAATGAAAAATGTTGCAAAAACGGGGAAAATTAACGCATACGAAGTTGCGTGGGTCAGTTAGTTTATAATATTAGTTGGGACAAGTTTGCCACGATTTTCACACAATTTAAATTGTGAAATTGTACGCCAAATCGTGGCGTACAGGGTTCACGTTCTTTTTTTTCGTTTTCGTGTCAAGCCCGCGCATACTGGCGGATGCGCGGTGCGCTCAAAGATATCCGCCGCATCTCTATATTTACAATTATATCAAGATTTTGACAATTCGCCTTGCGACGGGCTTGCCGTGAAAACGAAATAAAAGAACATAAATAAGGAACCCAATTCGATGACCATCGGCAAAAAAATAGATTTTTTTTTTTTAATTTTATGAACCTTTAAATACAATTTACGTCGGTTCCATAGTAACCTAATCATATGTCTACAATACAATGCATGTAAAATTTTATCTGTCTAAAACTAACATATATATATAAACTGAGCATCACCTGAAAAATAGAATTCTAATCTAATCTGTCGATAAATAGATTCCATATTAAGGTACCTGTTCCTACCTTTGCTCGACTAAAGGTTGGACTATGTAATACAACCAGCTGCTCTGTTTCAAGATTTCCATAAAATTGGATTGCGAAATGGAATTGAAAAGCCATTTGTGTCACAGGGGAGATTTATATAAACCAACTTCATTTTGTGATAAAGACGTCCCTTGTCCACTGTCCTGTCCGCCCCTAAGGGTATCTGGACGACGTAATGTAATTGGAACATTCCAATTACATTATTACATAATATCGTAGTATATACAACGTGGAACTGAAAGGTGTGGTGAAATTTCAGTAGCGAACAACACCTACATAAGTATTAAATTACCTGGTGCATTCTTACATAGAAATAGCCTTATCTATACTATAACAAAGAGAAAATGTGGACTATTATAAAGAGGAAAAATTTGTATTTTTGTGTATGTGTATGTTTGTAACGAATAAACTCAAAAACTACTGGACCGATTTCAAAAATTCTTCACCGTTTGCAAGCTACACTAACCCCGGGTGACATAAGCTATTTTTTATCCCTGTATTTTCACGGGGACGGGAACTACGCGGGTGAAACCGCGAGACGTTCGTTAGTTTTGGACAAATTTCAGCAGTGGACAGTGTATAAGTTTTTAACTTCACGTGGAGCAAAATCCAATTATAAAATAAAATATCTTGGGACAACTCACACAACGTCATCTGATCCCAAACTAAGCATATCTTGTACTCTGGCAACCAGAGAACTGATATACATACTTATATATTTCTAAAAACATACATATTATAGTTAATATACACCCAGACACAGAAAAAACTATCGTGCTCATCACACAACGCTTTATCCTGGGTGGGAATCGAATCCACGATCTTCAGCTTAGCAGTCAGGGTCAATAACCACTAGAACAATACGCCAGTCAATTGCGGGCTTAAGAGCTTTATTTCTCAGAATTGAATGCACAAACATTTTATTTATTTATTAATAACAATAATACAATAACTGTGTTTGACATTAAATACTCAATTACTACTCTAATCACTACTTAATTGCTAATGTGGGTATAACAATTGATAATTATTTATTTACAATATATTTAAATCAACTTAGAGAATATATTTGAATCAATATACTAGTATTTTAAGCTAATAATAATAATAATAATAATAATCGTTTATTTCTCACCATTAAAATTATACTAACTTATTATAATAATAGTTTACAATAATGTAATTGGCAGCATTAGTGGTGGTGATACATTTTTGCACAAAGTTATTTGATTCTATCTCCTAAAGTAAGCATAAGCTTGTATCTCAGGAGATAGCGCTCGTTCGCGGTTTTCATTGTCGTTTATGTCTAGAGAGTTGACGGGTCACTGCCTGTGTGTGTGTGTGTGTGTGTGTGTTTGTGTGTGTGTGTGTGTGTGTGTGTGTGTGTGTGTGTGTGTGTCTTAAAGAGAGAGTGTGTGTGTACGTGAAATTGTGCATTATTTGTGTTTAGCTTATCTGTGAAGTCAATAAAAGTTCAGTCTGTTGGTAATCAAGTTTTAGCAACCATTCTTTAAGTGAGTTCTTAAGTTCGTGTTTACTTAGTTGTAAGATGTTAAGTTTTTTGTTTACTTTGTTGTACACCGTTGTACTTAAAACATAGTACTGTCTTCTGGCAAATGATGTTTTATGTGTAGTGTTGTGTAGAGCTTGTTTGCATTTTCGCCTTGTAGGATCTGGTGGAGGGAGTGATCGATGTTTCCTTATTATACTTTCGAGTACAAAGATCTGTCGTACACTAGGGACATGACAGTCAGAGTACAATTGTGTTGTTGGATATCTGTAGGGGTTCCTAGTCATAACCTTTAAGACAGCCCTTTGTGCGCGTTCTAGAGCCAGAAATAATGTCTTCCCAGCTCCACCCCACACTGTTATGCAGTACTGAGTCACTGATTGGCATAATGCGATATACACCCTAACAAGAAGTTGGAAAGACACAGATTCACGGAGAGTCTTAAACATATGGATCATTCCCCTTAGCCTTGCTGTTACTTTATTAAGGTGTGTATCCCATCGCAGTTGGTCATCGATTTGAACTCCGAGATATCTGACAGAAGTTACTGCTGTTAGTGGTATACAGTTGCAGTTTTGTGTACTGTCTGAACATGTATGAGGCGTTATATTAAAGTTGATTGGTGGTTTATTGTTTTTTTTAATTGAAAATGCAACATAGTTGGTTTTATCTATGTTAAGGGTCAATGAATTATGATTTAACCAATTTGTTATTTCATTCAGGCAATATTCGGTCTTTTCTTTGACAGTGTCCCAACTAGGGCCGTATATAACTATAGCCGTATCATCGGCATATGTATATATGCTTGCATTAGGTATTTTCATCCTACATAGTTCATCAATATAAATTTTGAATAATGTTGGGCCCAAAACACTTCCCTGGGGCACACCGAAAGTAATTACTTTTTCTTCGCTGGTGAACGTCTCGATTTTTACTTGTTGAGTTCTGTTTGTCAAATAACTTTTAAACAAAAGTAACGGTGTGCCTCTAATGCCCATGTGCTCCATTTTTCTTAACAGTTTGGAGACAGAGACTGTATCAAAGGCTTTCGCCAAATCTAAGAAAACCCCAAGACATTTTTGTTTATTATCTAATTGTTTTGCAACAAACTGGGTTAAATCTAGAACAGCATCTTCGGTAGATACTTGGGCTCTAAATCCATATTGGTTACTAGCAATTAGTTTATTCTTTTCTAAGAAAATATTCAATCTAGTGTTAAGGATCCTCTCTAGAATTTTTGATAATGTTGTCAACACCGAAATTGGCCTATAGTTATTTACACAGTCTCTGTCTCCTCCTTTGTGGATTGGGTGGACCAAAGCTTTTTTAAAAGCATTTGGAAATACGCCGGTTTGTATAGACAGGTTGCATATATGCGATATTGCAGGAGTTAATGTATTCTTACACTGTTTAAGTAAGCTAGTTGATATTTTATCCCAGCCTGTGGCACAGTCACTGCGTAATTGTAATATAATTGACTCTACCTCAACATTATCAGTCTCTAGAAGGACTAAGGAATTCAAGGGGGGATGTAGTTGATTCAATGATGACGTTAACGATTGTGTCACATTTGTCAGTGTTATTTTATTTGCTAGATTTTTACCTACGTCTGTGAAAAATGAGCAGACTTGGTTAACAGCCATATTAGGATTGCTTGCAATATTTAGGAGTTCTGAAGATTGCGTAACTTTCTTTTTGGTGTTAGTTATATTTTTATTTACATTCCACAGGGCTTTTGCATTATTGCCGGCGTCTTCAATTTCTTTTTGCTGGTATTTTGTTTTTAGTTTACGGAGGAGTGAATTGCAAAAGTTGCGATAACGGGTGTACGTTAGTTTAAGAATTAGATCATCCGGCATGTTATGTGATTTTTTGTGTAACTTGTTACGATTAGCTATACAGCGAAGCAGTCCTGGCGTTATCCATGGTTTTATATTTCTCTTTCGTCTGGCGACCTTGACAGTTTGTGTATGTTTGTCGATAATAGATGTTACCATCGATAAGAACATATTCGTTGCCTCATTCACATTGCGGAGTTTCAAGATTTCATCAAAATCCGTGTTCTCAAGTTCTATCTTAACTGCTTGATAATCTATACGTGTGACTATGTTTTTAGGTTTTCGTTTAAGGTGGGTATGTTCTAGGGATAGTATAATAGGCAGATGGTCCGTGATGTACGTCTCTAATATTAAAGTTTTGGCTGGGAGATTTGATTTTAACAGAATGTGGTCGAGGCAATTATTTAGTCTAGTGGGAAATAGGTGAGTTGGTATTAGTCCGTGTAAGGCATTTAGAATAAGATAATCATTACTTCGGTCGTCCGTATTGTCAGTTTTAATATCTATATTTATATCTCCTATGAGAACAGTAGTTTGATATTTGGATAATTTGTCGTATACATTATTTAAGCTGTTTAGGAAGTTGTCAAAACTTTCTTTACGATTGTAGGATGGCGAACGATAAATAGCTACAACTGCCAGTTTTTCATCTACACAACAAAGAATACAGTTAGCTTCCATAAATTCTGGTTCAATTATTTTGCAATTTAAGTTTTTCTTGCTATAAATTATTATACCATCATTTTGATTATGGGTTTGTTTATTTTGGTACGAATTATAACCATCCAAGATTGGTATTTTATCTATTTTACTGAGCCAGCATTCCCTTAACACTATTATATCACAATTTATTTTTATTGTAGCCAAAAGTACGGATAGATCGTCAAAGTGTTTGTTTATACTTCTTATATTTAAATGTAACATATTTAATGAATTATGATGGCTTAAGTGTATGCTACAGTCCTCAGGTTTGCAAACTAGTGAGTTTGCCGTGGGGATTGAATCTAGTTCTTCATTTATTTCAATTATATTAGCCATTTGAATTTAGTAAAATTTCAAAGAAAAGACCTCGGGTATGTGGTAAATAGAAAAATATATATTGGACTACTATCATTTCGTTACTTAGTACGGTATTGTGAAGATATAATTTGCTGTTTACTAATCCATTTTTCGCGTTGTAAAGTAAATTTATGTACATATAAATATGTACATAAGTATTTGTATTAGATAGTTTTATGGTAAGTAAAGATATTTTAATTCTGTAGAAATTTGGTGTATTGTTACTTAAGTTAATTATTTTGAACCAATTAGACTCGTTTTGTAGATTGGTGATGTACAGAGTGTTATTAAGGTGTAGTTTTGCTCTCCTGTATATGTGTAGGTATATAGTATTTAAGTGTATGAGTTTGTATTCGAATGAATGTTGCGTTATGTTGTGGTAAAGATACTGAGTATAGTTTATTTTACTATTGTAAAAGTTTGTTATTGAGTTATTGTGTTTATTCGTGGTTTTTGACTGCTTGAATTTGTGTATAGTACTGTACCTATAAAGCTTTGTAGATATAGTAGTATTGTTGTTTTGGGATGCTGTATATGTATGTAAAATTTGTATATAATATTTGTGTGGATATACGTAAATATAGTGCGTTGTGTAGTGGTGTATGTTAAAGTTTTTACAATATTTGTTGTTAGTTATAAGATATTTAGGTGTGCAACTAGATTTTAACCTAATGTTATTGTACCGTGAAGTTATATAAGTACAGATAATTTTGTTGTAATTGTTTTTTAAATGTTTAGAGATTGTAAATATACACCTTTTAAAGAATGTAAGTGCAATTAGAACTAGTTTAACAGCATTAACAGTTTGTACAAGTCATATCTGTTTTTGTAACTCGGTTAAACAATTTTCGGATGTAATAATAATTTGTTTTTCACCCTGTTCCTTGCGTATAAAGATACGTCCATTTTTTGACCAGCAGTATTTATAACCATTCTTTTTGACGAATTCTCGGGATAAAAAGAATAGTTTTTTCAAGCTTGGTGGCAGGTAGTCTGCAACATACACTGGCTGGCGCTGTCCACGTATACCAGCTAGCTCGGTGTTCAGTTTTTCTTCTTTATTCTTTTTATTCTTGTTGTATTCCTGGACTGTTGACAGCAAATCGTTCTTGGTTTTTACTGACATAAATTCAACTACAATTGGATGGGGAGTGGTGGATTTGCCCGGGAGGCGATACACGTCACGTATTTCAGGTGGCTCAATTGGGATACCTATATTTTTGGTATTCTCTCGTTTGCCATAAATTAATTTGCACTAATATTGTTTGCCATAATCGTCCCCGATCATAATATTTACTTGCACTATTATCATTTATACTAATAACGTTTGCCTTAACAACTCAACAGTAATAACTTTTATTTGCCATAAAATGACTTTCCATAGCAACATATATCATAATAATTAGTTTCCATAAGTAACACGTCTCATAATCGACTCTTGACATAATCAAAATTTGATATAATTATGAAAATAATACATAATATTGTTAGGTCGAAATTAATTATCTTTAACACCCCGACTCAGAGCAATCCGACTCGGATAGGTTAGGTTAGAAGACTAAGGCGGGAGCGAAGCGAAGCGGAGCTCCCGCCTTAGTCTTCGTGTTAGGTTTTTTTTTTAAACCACCCAAAAGTAGGAGCCCCGCGAAGCGGGGCTCCGTCGAGTTTAGTAAGTAGGCGCCATATGAGGTTTAGTTTCAGGTTTAATTGTAAATGTTTATGTCAGACTTATTTTGTTTTACCCTCATTATATAACTTTAACTGTGAATATGTTAATAGCAAAAAATATATTAACTTACTCATTAACATAAAAATTGCAGGCGCTTATACTATATTATCTTTATTTATATTATGGTAAATAAAAGTTATGGAAAATGGTATTATTGAAAACGAAAATTATAGCAAATACATTTATGGATTTAAATTATTATGACACTTGATCGATTATGACCAATGGAATTAGTGAAAGTCATTTTATGTCATTTCACGATTATGGCAACTGAAGCGTTATTTCTAATGAAATTATGGCAAATACCGGTATGGCATGTGAAATTATGGCATTTTAAATTATGACAAACATTAGTAAACCTATATTTTTCCCTAAGTCGGTTACCAATTGTGACAGGTCCTTTAGGGATTCGTTCTCTTGATGTGGTATATTTCTTATTTCCAAGATAGACGAGCGCGATTTTAGCTGTAAATCCTGAACTTTTCTTTCCAGACTTTCGATGTACAATTTCTGTTCTCTGCGATCTTTTTGCAGATTCGACACTTCCTTTTTTAAGTCTTCATATTGTTGACTAATGAAACTCAGAGATTTTTCGATTTCTATGTTTGATTTCTGTATTTCTGAGTTTTGATGTTTGAGTTCAGCTATGTCGCCTATTAATTTGGACATATTTGAGTTTTGTTGAGCGAAGAGCTGGCTTAATGTGTTCTCCTGTTCAGTTTTCCAGGACTCAAGCATTACCTTAATATCATTACTAAACAGGTCATAGTCCCCCTTATTGCCTGGTGATGGGGGTGTTCCAGTGCGGGGGCGCTTATGTCTGCTTATATTTACAAAGTCTTGTTCAGTCGGTGTAGCTATGTTTAGTTCAGTGTCGGATTTACTCAAGTTATCAATCGTAGCCTTAGGAGGAGTGCGTTGAGTCATTTTTAACAAATTAGACATATACAGTATTGTTTACCGCTCACCCACAATATTAGGTCCTCCGTTTTCGTTCGTGCAGTTCTTACTTCGACCAAAACAAACTTCTTATCTCTCACTAATAATAAGCGCTAGCGCACAGCTAGAGCGCACGCGTCGAGAGTTCGGGTAGTCGTTGTGCGAGCGCGAGAGCAATTATGGATACTGTCCTTTTCTCGCAGGTGGGCGGGCCCGTAGCGACGCGCCAGGATAAAGCGGCAACAAATAGTCGGATTATGCACCCTCGAAACTTAGCACTAATGATTATTTTAACTTATTAAACACTTTTAATATTTTGATAAAATTCGAAAACACGTCCACTCTCAACAAAGGTTATGGGCGAAGGGAAGCTGAAGAGTTTGTTTGTTTAAACGCGATAAAATCAGGAACTACGGGTCCGAATTAAAAATTTACTATTGGATAGCCCATTTATCGAGGAAGGCTAAATGCTATATAACATCACGCTACAACCAATAGGAGCGGAGCAGCAATGATAAATGGTGCAAAAACGGGGAAAATTTACGCAGACGAAGTTGCGCGGGACAGCCAGTATCTTATAAAATTAAACAAGTCAAAAAGGATAAATAAAAAAATCAAACAAAAACATTATATGTACATAATAATATGTATAAATAGCAAATATACTATTATGATAAATATACTTCGAGCTTGTTTCTTAAGTATCATATTTTGAACAAGAAATTATTCTCATTTTGCACGTTTCTGCATTTAGACGACATTTCAGAACTACACTAATATTTAGGCAAACAAGTTAGCATACGTCGCCTTACAATTTGCATATATTCACACTGGCTCATACAAAAATCTACTACCGCATATTTACGAACGTGTAATTTACGAAGTTGTTTGTCCAAACTATTTTAAAGCTATGATGGTTTGGAATATTGTTTTGCATAAACGACTTATGGAGCTGACTGTAGATTATGCACATTGCAGATTTTGCCAAATAAAATCGGCAATCCTACTAATATTATAAATTAGCTGACCTGCGCAACTTCGTCTGCGTCATTTACCCCCGTTTTTCGCAACATTATTCATAGATGCTTTGCCCCAATTGGTCGTAGCGTGATATTAAATAGCCTTCTTTGATAAATGGGCTATCCAACAATGAAAAGATTTTTTTTAATTTTAAGCAATAATTCCTGAGATAATCTTGTTCAAACAAACAAACTGTTTGTTACATGGGTATACCCACGATCACCTTTTTGCAATTTTGTGGGGTGACTCTTTCACACAAAAACTACTTGACATTAAAATATCATATAGGTATGCTGTAAAAATCAAACGTAATGCGGCCGAATCGCGGCTTAAAGCTAGTACACATCAGCTAAGACTTAGAAAGCGTCCTATTATCAAAATAGAACCCCGTATGTATATAATGTTCAAGTTTTTACTTCTGTCGGCACTCCCAGTGTGCAAACCGTTGTTTTTTACGTGATATAATATACAGGCAGTATAACTCAGAGAACACTGTACTAACATCATACAGCATTTAACCACATTCATCGTTAATTTACAGAGCATATTTAAAATAAATAACACAAATTATTTAGAATGCCGTATACACCCTATTACACATCAAACAGCACTCAAGGCTACGCGGAGGCAGCAGAGCGGCTAGATAGCTAATTTTCCACTACAGGCTATACACGGTCGGGCTCGTGCTCCGTCAGCCACGGATGTATAAAAAGCCCCTGTCATAAGGCAGGGCATACTACATGAGAAACTATTGAAAGCGATATTTTTTAACTAGTAACTTTTTTAAATCAAACTAAATGAAGAGAAAGTCAGGTCGTTAGCTTGGTGGTAGTCACGCTATCCTATAACTGTAGCAGTACCACCCAGATCTTTGTTTGGCAAACAATTGATTGTCACTATGTACACCGAACTTCTCATTTGAGGTATTAGTCGGTAATTCTCATTTGCCCAGTAGTTTTGCACACTTGGTACAGTGCTATTAAAACGAAACACAGTATTTCATGGAAGAATAAAACGACACTGAAGTGGTATACATCGATCCAAAAAAAACCCATTTCCAATTCCATTGTCAAAAAAATATCGTTGATAAACTTTCGCGATTTGTACACTTTATACATTTTTTATACTCCGGGTCTTAATCGCGTAAATAAACACATGACCACGGCCGTTGCGAGTAGACAGTCTACCCGTGACCACGGCCATTGCAATGCGGTCGAAACGTCGGGCAATAAACAAAATATTTTACCTTAAATTATTCACGCGATTAAGACATTAGTATATATAATTTTATAGCAAAAATTGATATTTTTTTAAAAGTTACAAATTTGGATGATTCCAAATTTGTAACTTTTTTATTTTTGATATAACAAACCTTGTACTGCTAAATGTATTATGAAGAAAATCAACTGAATAGTCCAAATTGTTCTATGAAAATAGTCAGCGTTTGAAGTTTTATTTACATACTTATGAAATAAGTAACCAACTGTCTGTTCAATTCGATACACACTTGCCTTTGCTTATATTATTCCACTAGCACAACTTCGTCTGCGTCAATTTTCCCTGTTTTGGAAACATTTTTCATTGCTGCTCCGCTCTTATTGGTGTTATATAGCATTCCTCGATAAATGAGCTATAAGATTGCTATATAATTTTACAATTTGACCCAGTAATTCCTAAGATTATCGCGTTTAAACAAACAAACTCTTCAGCTTTATAATATTAGTATAGATTTAAATATCTTTTAGTGTACGAAATCCTAATCACACATACTTTAACATATTTGTACGTATGACATTTATTTTGGTTTGGGGTACATTTGCGATGTTTTTACTGAGTCGGCATTGGCTTTGATGACGTTTTAGTTTATTACGGGACCTTTAAGCTTCTTTGATAAATCGTAATACTCGCTGGCTTATTAATAGCAAAAAAATAAAAAAATATGGATACCTTAAGAAATTCATGACTTGAATAAAGGAATATACATTTGAGGATCCTCTCATTCAAAGTACCTATGTTATATATATTTTTTTTTAAATCGTCGCCACACCACACTGTTCAATGCGAAATAGAGAGACGATACGAAAATATAAGAGAGAGAGAGAGAGAGAGAGAGAGAGAGAGAGAGAGAGAGAGAGAGAGAGAGAGAGAGAAGAGACAGAGAAACATGCGCACGCCGCACGGCTGACAATAGCTTACTATGGCAAAAAGTGTCGTTACAACTTTTCGTATGTTTTTTTCCGTCTAGCCCCCTTTTACAACGCGCGATAAGGAACTTCGTTCGAGGTTTTGGTGAGATTAAGTAACGTTACCACCGTCAAGACAGAGGGAGATGGGTGACCTTTTAAAAAATCTCTATTTGTTTCAGACGCACTTTAAGCATCGGTTGTATCAGATTACCGACCGATTGAACAGTTAGAGCGAAGGATGTAAAAGAATTGTAATTTGGATAGTTTCCATTGAGATTGGTTATCGTGACCATAATTAGTTAGAAGAAGTTATACAAACACAATATAGCTTGCCATCATATCAAATCTCTCTCACTGCTTGGCATGGGTCCTGGGGGTAGGAATTTTCGAGCGGGTTGGCGATCGCAGTAAGACTTTAAACTACTCAGAGGACGCCGAGAATCGCCTTGACGACACCCACGGAACAAGATGAGGTTTTTTGTTTATTTTTTTAACTCGGCTCCCACACCGGCCCTGCGTCGCGGGAGATTTTACAAACATACAAGTCACGGACACAAAGACTCTACTTGACTCGGAACAACAGTTTCGAACCGCTACCACACGGCTGGTACGCGGCTAATACTGGTTAAAAAATATAAGTCTCGACTAAGCGGATGTTAAACACCTACACGTATTCAAACCATCTAAGTACATTTTCCTTCACAATATTTCACAAAAGTGCCTCACTGCTATTGTAATATTCAAATGTACTCAATTATTCCAAAGGCTGACCGCGGGGCGGTCGGGCTACGTGTGATTCATATACACCTGTACACTCTGTATATCGACAATGTTATACTTGTCTTTAGGTTAGAAGAACATGGCATTGTTCGATATGATTATCTTACAGTAATACATTACTATAAAGTGATCGTATATATAGGTATGTTACGGTAATTGTGATTAATTAAAAGTTATTAATAATTTTAACTAGCTGTCCCGCGCAACTTCGTCTGCGTAAATTTTCCCCGTTTTTGCAACATTTCTCATTGCTGCTCCTCTCCTATAGGTCGTAGCGTGATGTTATATAGCCTATAGCCTTCCTTAATAAATGGGATATCTAACAGTGAAAGAATTTTTCAATTCGGTTCAGTAGTTCGTGAGATTAAACAAACAAACTCTTCAGTTTTATAATATTAGTATAGATTACCTCATATATAAAAAAGCACATTTACTGTAAACTAACCACGTAACACTTCAAGCACGAGTAAATGTCATGCTGCTTGATAAAATTGCGGTCAATTATTTTGTCATAATTTCTATTACTCCACGTTAACGTGTGAATGTACTTGTACTACTAATAAAAGTGTAAAATTACTAGGAACAAAACTTTGTGCAGTAAAAGTGTACACTGGAAGAAATTTACTTAAATATCGGACGATTTAAGGCCGAAGTTTTAAAAGATACTTATTTTTGAGACGACGCCGTCGTTAACACTCAGGCTGTCACTGTCACCTAAAAGTGAAAGTAGCGACATAAATAAGTACCTAGTTTTGAGCACGTCTCAAAGTTAAGTATTGTTTGAGTATCCGGGGATAAGTCTGTAAGAATGGTTACCCCGTGACTAAAATTTAACTAAACGCAAAACTATTGAGGTAGTTGTACTGTTGAAACTTAGTAGCTGGAAAAGGAAGTTTTTTTTTTTATTGTATACACTTCGAAACTGGTCTTAAGGGGATGTCTAGTGATCTGTGACACAGGCTCACGCCTAACTCAGACACCAGTCTTCGCCTAATTATTATTAACCAACAGTTGTACATTAAAATAAGTATACAGTATGTAATAATTTGCGAGGAGAAATAGACAATAATACAGAAAACAGAACAAAAATATATATGACAAAAAAAGGGCTTCATTCAGCATATGCCAGGCTGATGCCTGATGACTCATATTTTTGTAATTAAAACATATTTAAAAAACAAAAAACAAAACTTACACAAATTTAAAAAATACCACTTTATTTTGCAATAATGTACCTCTCTACATCTGAGATGTAGAGAGGTACATTATTTCAATATACCTAAGTGAAAAAATACTCAGAAACACAACGAAGCCCACTGCCAAACATTCCTGAGTACCTACCTTTCGCTGTAGCCGTTGGCGGGACTATACAAAGTGTAACAGATAGGTGTGGTCATATTCAAGGGTAGGCATGTGCCCATGATACTGAGTGCACATACCTAATTTTATCAAAATTCGAAGTACCCAAAAAAAATGTCCATAATTTTTTCATTCGTTTATTTATGAATGAAAAAGTTATTAATTAAAAAAAGTTTGACTCAAAAAGTTCTATGCCATAATAATCCAATCGAATTTTGTACCAGGGGAGGCATCATTTTTAGGCCATACGCCTTTCACTACTGAATTTCCCAAAAAGAATATGCTATAACTATGTAATAATAATGCAACCAGCTATGGCACCATTGTAGGTGCAATACTGACAACATACTCTAAATTTGACCACACCTTTCTGTTACACTCTGTATACGAGTATGTTAGATAGTTACTGTATTCTAGGAAAATAATATAAGCAGATTACTTCTTATTCAAATCTCTTACAGAGCGCCTAACGTGACTGTAACTGAATGTTATCTAAAATAGAATGGTTTTCCTCATTAGTTGTGTATAATATGAATATAGGATAATCCAGATTTAGTTGAATGTTAGGTTATACTTTCATTGTATTTAATTTGGAGTTGCATACTTCTTTTTGGTCGAGGTCTACATTTACTATTCAAAATATCCTGCCTGCGATAACTTAAGTAATCTTGCCGTGTGGTACCGGCTTAAGAATAGTACCATGCCATCTCTTCCTGTGGGTGTCATCAAGGCAACTAAGGGATGTAACACCGGAGGACGGGCAGCAGCGTCTTCTGCGTACTTTAAAGCCTTACTGCGATCGCCAACCCGCTCGCCAAGCGTGGCAATTATGGCAATAACCCCTACGATCTACAATAAGAAGGTGATTCTGGGGAGACCCTTGCACAACATCATATGGGTTGATATGTAATATAAACAAGGTTCATAAAATATTTTGCTAATACTGTATGTATTACCTTGCTAATTAGGTACATTTTTCAGTACCAACTAAATTATGCCTACGACATCGCTCGCGTCAGATTTGTTCACCCAATAAGAGCTATATAGAAACCTCTCTAACAAAAATAGTTTGGGTTGGGCGTTTATGAGTGAATGAGTGAGTCACGACTTTATTTATTTAAAAAAGTTTATAAATACCCTTGTGTATTAATAAAAGTCACTCAAAAATGCTTGTCACCCGTCATGTCATTGCAAACACTCATCAAAATTAATGGCTTGCAGTTCATATACCTACATGGGGCGAGGGTAGTTTATGAAACCTGTGCTTCGCGGAGGCGACGCTGAGCTGCACCAGTCTACCTGTGACCACGGCCGTTGCAATACGGTCGAAACATCAGGCAATGTAAAAGTATTTACCATAAAATATTCCTGAGATTAAGACCTTATAGAGTATTGCCTCTATAAGTTTATAATATATAGACATCGTGAACGTTTCTCAACGTTTAATGGCAATATTTCGGTCGAGATCATTTTGAAACTGGTTATAACGTTCCTCCTCCTGGATCAGAAGGAGGAAGAGGGACAGAAGGACACAGACCTCGGTCCTTATTCACGTCCTTTCTTCCGTTTTCGCGGCAAGTCCGTGCGAACTGTCAAAATTTTGGCATAATGGTAAGTTTATTATTAATTATGACTAACAATAATAAGGATGTATCAAATTATAAGAAATCTAAAATAAATGATTATTATTATTGTTATTAAATAAAGGGCTGCGCTTAGAAATGCATCAACGCCCTTGCGCTTGTTTTGAGTGCACCGCGCATGCGCCAGTGAGCACGGACTTGCCGCGAAAATGGAAAAAAAGTACGTGAAAAAGGACCCTCCTCTGAAAGAAGATACGGGCCATAACGACTTATGACTTATTATTTTTTAAACAACTAAATGTTGTTAACACAATAAACAAACAGTACCTAATGTAACTACTAAGACAATATGTACCCATGTTTAGCAAATAAAATTGAATTGAATTGAATTGAATTGAATAAATTGAATTGAACTTTTTTTAAGAAATAATACCCTACTACAGAAGTAATAAGGTTGTAAAATCAAGGGAAAATAATTAATCAAGCACATCACCACATATCACGCAATTTTTGTCAGAGTCAAGTGTCTCCTTACCCCTGTCATCTAATGGTTGATGTTGGGTATGTGAAAAATTCACGGCAGTAGTATATATAGTGAAATTAAAAGAAAAACTATCACAGTTAAGTAGGCTTTACAACTTAACGAGTAACAGCAAACGAAGTGTATGTTTTGATTATACATAGAACCGACGTGAAACCACTGCCAACACAAGTCATTTAGCTTATCTTGGCTTGACAAGTTTTTTTTAAAGACGGATCCCGCAATATGGTCCAGCTCTGTGTCGCTGGGGACTTGACAAACATATAAGTCACGGACATAAAGTCACAGACTCGAAACAACAATTTGTGGATCAAACAAAGTGGTGTCCCGTGTGGGAATCAAACCCACGACCTCTTGCGTAGCAGTACGACATACTCCTACCACGCCACAAAGGCAGTCATTGTTAGTAGATAATACTTTATCTAAACAATCAGTTTTTTTCTTTAATAAAATATTTGAAAGACTATCTTATTTCCCAACTCTAAATCCCTCAGGATGTCTTCTCGTTGTGGATGAGACTGTTATGACAGAATCGAAATTACCAAAAAAGGGAGAGTCCCAATAGAACGACATATTAAAACATTACACGAATATTTAGATTATGATTATGACTTCGTAGCAGTGGCAGAGGGTCTTTAAAACACCATTACTTTCGGCTTCCCTTTGGATCCTTGTTACATATTACTAAAGGTACAAAGAATCGTTTCCAGCTAGACGTACTTTTGTGTCGGGTTACCTTAGGAAAATGTTAACCCATCGCCTCTGCTTCGTGGTCAAGCGGAAAGAGATAAAAACTGGTGCCAGTGAGAGAATAACGAAGCTCATGCACAGATGAGACATGTATTTATGTGCTTGTGGAGTATTAGTTAATATCGAATAAGTCAAATACTCCCCAGGTTTTAACATGAGCTTTTGATCGGCAAGTTTGTGCGTTCTCCAAAGACGACTCACTTTATACACTGATTAAGGCAATTTTTAATAATACTAGTCACTATTTTAAATATTAATAACTATTTAATTACAAAATAAAAGTTAATTTAATTTAAAGAAATACAAAATTTTCTGACGTTTACAGTGTTGCCAGTGTGTGATAATAAAGATACCTACATAGTCTTTGATGTGTATGATTGCTACTGTCGATTTTATTGTTTTATCTGTACTAGTATTATAAAGCTGAAAAGTTTGTTTGTTTGAACGCGGTAATCTCAGGAACTACTGGTCCGAGTTGAAAAAATCTCATGACTGCTACGATATGCCCAATGACAACAAAATATAAATTTTCGACTGCTTCAAATAACTATGGCTGAAATATTTTGGCGTCAAAATTCGCCATTTTATTTTTCTTGTAATTCTCATGTACTCAATGCCACTCTCACGACTAAGACCGATATAACGATACCTCTCAAGCTAAAACCCATCAAGCCATTTAGGCTCTAGAGCGTGCCAAAGAAATATACATCTTACGAAAAAACCCGGTGAAACAGGCAGCGCTCACTAATCCGGGAATTGTACCTATACTAATATTATAAAGCTGAAGAGTTTGTTTGTTTGAACGCTATAATCGTAGGAACTACTGGTTCGAATTGAAAAAAATATTTTTATGTCGGGTAGCCCATTTATCGAGGAAGGCTATATAACATCACGCTACGACCAATAGGAGCGGAGCAGCAATGAAAAATGTTGCAAAAACGGGGAAAATTGACGCTGAAGTTGCGTGGGCAACAAATTAAGGTGACATTTAGCATTTAATGATAGTTTATAACCTGTATAACCAACACCCACACGGGCTTAGACACGAGCGATTGAACACTATTTATATCCGTTAGAAAAACTAAAATTCTCATCACTTCATTTATTCTTTAGAAATCTATTGAAGCCGCTAACACATTTCCATATTTACGAACTAACAGATCGAAACCGACAATATTTCACGGCCGATAAAACGGCCTCCTTTCAACAGATCTGGGGATTTTCCGCCCGTTTAATTTTTCATTCACTCACCTTTTTTTTGTGACCGAACAGATAGATTTATCACTATCAAAGGCTCCAATGTTTAATAGTTCGATGTTTGATATTGATAGTCGCTGTTGACGCATATTGGGGTTAGTGCTTTATTTAGAAAAGTTGTGAAGGTTTGTGAGGATAGTACCTACTTTTATTTAACCGACTACAAAAAAGATGCAGTAATGCGTTTGAGAAAAAATATGAAATGTATAATAATAATATCCTGGGACAACTCACACAACGCTATCTGATCCCAAACTAAGCAGAGCTTGTACTATGGAAACCAGACAACTGATGAACATACTTATATATTTCTAAATACATACGAGTACATATTATAGATAAATAACACCGAGACACAGAATAAACCATCGTGCTCATCACACAAAGTTTTATCCTGGGTCGGGATTGAACCCACGACCTCTTGCGTAGCAGTCGGACACACTCCCACCGCGCCACAGAGGCAGTCAATATGTATGATCTTTTTTAAGACTTAAGGACTTTACAAACATACAATTAACGAACACAAAGTACACTCAGAATATGAAAAACAATTTCGCGAATCACACTCCCTAGCGCAGCAGTCGCTCACACTGTTTTACGAATTTTGCATGTAGGTAGTAGGTGTTTTCGCGTTGCCTTGGTATTTTTGAAATGCGCTTATTTTCACTCGTTTAATGCGGTGCTTGGAAAATGGCAACTCATTTTTCTGCTGTTTATTTATATTATTATGCTGACCTTGCCATAGGATACAAAGAATGACTTCAACAAAGACAACGAACAATAAAAGCAAGAGCATAAAACCTCTTTTAAAATTGTTACTGTTTTGTAACTGACAGTATAAGTATATATACGGTATAACCAACCTTAATAAAACCGAGGCTATAATAGGGTTACTACGAGTACATCCGCGGAACTGCACGTTTGGGAACATCGTCAGGCTCTTGTCTAACTGCAAGCGGAGCGAAGATGAAAACTGTAAGATCGAAATAAATGAAATAGCACTGAAAAATTTACGCGACATCTGTAAGTACCTACTTGTATTAATTAAAATTGGAATTGAATTTTTAGTAATTTAAATCAAATGTTTATTTTAAACGACGTTTGAATAATGAAATCTAGCTAGATCGATTTATTACCCCTTTTCTGAGATTCAGATTATATAATATATACAAGAATTGCTCGTTTAAAGGTATTAGATATAATTTATAATTGTTACAAATTTAAATTTGAAACACTAAACCTTACGAAAATATTCAAGCAGTCGCGTGTTGATTATATTTACCTAAATACATATTTAACATAGTAATTATTATATAAATTTAGTAACATTAGGTATTTAGCGTAAAATTTATTTTTTTACTTAAAAGCTAATTTCATAGTAGGTAACATAAGTTGTTGATAAACTTAACAACATTTTCGTTTTATACTGAGTTTAGATTGAATCAAAATCTGTTGATAAATATGCTGTATTCATTACACGCAAATTACAGAGAAACAAAAGATCAAGCCACAACTGTGAGCCCAGCTTCACTCAACAAATTAGCACGCATGGTTCACTCAGTGCGAGTGAAAATCAACCCTCATAATAAAGGAACACAGTTTAGCTCCGCTTCGTTCATTTTTACGCATTTCCCACTCACATCGGAAGAGCTGCACTTGAACAGTAAAGTGTTGACCTAAAACTGAAATGGCTGCGGAAGTTATACTTTTATCGTAACAAACTTTGTTGAAGAGGTTTTTATATAACTGTTCATTTGTTTTCCTTAGAGAATTTATATGAGAAATACTGAGGAGAGATGACAATTTTTTGAAGAATGGGTTATAAATGCAAGCCAGTTCGAGACCATGATGGATGGCATCCAACCATCGACTCGCCTGTTGGTCTATTGGTTAGTGACCCTGACTGCTAAGCCGGAGGTGGTGGATTCGATTCCCACCCAGGATAAAACTTTGTGTGATGAGCACGATGGTTTATTCTGTGTCTGGGTGTAATTTATCTATAATATGTATGTGTATAGAAATATATATGTATGCATATCAATTGTCTGTTTGCCATAGTACAAGCTCTGCTTAGTTTGGGTTCAGATGACGTTTTGTGAGTTGTCCCAAGATTTTACTATTATTATCTATCGTGGTTTCGGTCTGGCTTGCAATTTGGTCGAAAACATGGTGAATAAATAATATGTCCAGGTGTTAGACTCAATATTATTCTAATCCGTTATTTAATATAATTAATTATATTGTCAACAGCGTTTAACTCAATCATGATATAAAAACGTTATTGAGATTTGATTGAGTCGGTAGACTTTCAAAGTGTAAATGTGGGAGTGACATCCGCATGACAACAGATTGCACTGAAATTTGGCACGCAGATAGTTATTATGACGTAGGCATCAACTATAAAAAGATTTTCCAAAATTTTACACGAGCGAAGCCACAGGCAAAAGCTAATGTTTATATAAAATACAATGTGAGCCCGAAAAGCGCAGATAAAATTACTTATCACCATATGATACGCGTTGCGTCAGCTTGCCACCACGGCGGTAAGTACAACCCAGTTGACACATCAAGCAAACCGAAAGTTAAGATATAAAAAAATAAATTGAAAACATCAACAAATCCGCCTACTTAAAAAATATTGAAACAAGATAACCTTAAATTGTGCAGTCGGAGGCAATTATAATAATAATATCTTGGGACAACTCACACAACGCTATCTGATCCCAAACTAAGCAGAGCTTGTACTATGGAAACCAGACAACTGATAAACATACTTATATATTTCTAAATACATACATATTATAGATAAATAACACCCAGACACAGAATAAACCATCGTGCTCATCACACAAAGTTTTATCCTGGGTGGGGATCGAACCCACGACCTCTTGCGTAGCAGTCGGATACAGTCCCACCGCGCCACAGAGGCAGTCAGAATTATTATTGACTTACTAAAATGCCCGACTAGTAGTTAACTAGTAATTGTAAGACGTTACGTAACGTTATAACTGTAATTACCGAAAATTTTAGTGAAAATAGTTGGTACTTCTACTACTTTAAATCGTTATATATCCTAAACGGTTATTTTATTTTCAAAATGATTTAAAAAACCTCATCATGATTTTAAAATACCTACACGATAATACCCCACATGACATAGTTTGTTGACTTTTTTTTTCTCTAGAACAATATGGCGTCTGGCTGTCGCTATTTTGAATTTTGATTGCTGTCATATCTTTAGTGATACTTGCAAGATTCATACAAATCGATTGACGTATGAATCGGTTGTATGAATCTATATAGTCACACAAAGGAACACACATACCTACATACATACACGTCAAACACATTACCGTAAAAAATCAAATTGGTGACATGCAATTTCTAATGTTATTTTATTTAACAGTCACCAATATTTGTCTGCTCGAAGATTTTAAAGAACCAACACAATTAATTTATAAAAAGATGTTGTAAGCTTTTTCTTTTTTTTTGTCTTTTAAAACATGTAATTTTTTGGTAATAAATGAAAAACTCATAAAATTATTTATTGTGGCAAGTCCGGAGTCAATTCCATTCTTTAATTAGCCTAACTTTTGTAAACAGAATTGTCTTCTAACTACTAACTGTTAACTCGTTTTTTTCTTAAACGGCCAGATAAAACTAAGTAACTACCTACTTCATGTGGCTATTTTAGACCCGATGATTAACACGTGACCTTCACAAGTTCTAATAAACATTGATAACACAACACAGAAACTATCGGAAGAAAGAAATATCTAGAATAGTGTTAAGAAGCGAGTTATGAACAAGAAATGTTTATAAACAGAATTTATCAAGTGTCTTTCCGTCCATATATTGTATTGTATATACTCATAGAAGTTATATCTTTTTCTGCATAACGTTTAATGCTGCTATTTTGGTTTTATTTTCCAGTATTATTTTCGTTTGTTTGTTTTCACTTTCTGTCGTTCAATTAATTTGAAATTTTGCGAACATAAAGGTCCTCCCTTACCGCGAGCAAGCTTCTGTAATGTAACATTGATTATTAAATTTTGAGCATTTCGTTACTATTCTCCTTCACTGACTGACGAGTATGCTCCTATAATGTGACATGTATGATTCGATTTTCGAAGCTATCGTTTAATTTTTTAATTGATACTGTAAGTTGCATCAAAATATTACAATTGTATTATTAAAGGTTGCGTATTGTAATGTTCGGTTCTCCTCCCTCACCGATGTAATGCTCGGATCTGTAACGTTACTTATCAGACAAATGCTCGCGTTGAGGGAGCACCCTTACACTAATGTTTTTACTAAACATTTAAAAACGTAATCTTTATTTTTATACACTGTTACTTCAATAAGTCAGACTTACTTATTTTTCACATTTATAAATTAAAAGTGATTTACTCGTTTTTTCTAAATACAACTCAGTAACTAAGCCCTGTCCAAAATTGTCGAGAGGGACTTTTCAAACATATAAATCACGGACATTAAGTACATCCAGACTCGTAACAACAATATGTGGTTCACATAAAATGGTAGTGGGTTCGATTCCCACATGGGAATGTGGGAATCGAACCCACGACCTACGGTTTATCAGTCAGTGTCACTTAGAGCTACACCAACGGGCTAGTCGGAGAAACAGTACAGTTTTTATGTAAATACATATTCTTTCATAACATTTTATTATGAATGGCTAGACAGATATTGTGCCTTTCTTTGTAATAAATACGCAATCAATTATTTTCAGACCGATTCAAGATGGGTTACCCCATTCCAAAAATCCCTTAGGACCAAAATTCGATATGACCGCAGAAAGGGGCGTTTTAACGCCGAATGTGTCATCACTTTAATTGCCTTTCTTTTACGCTGGCTCCAACCGTTGGGCCCAAAGTCGGTCCCAACGCCACTCGTCCACGTCGACGTTGCGACCAACATTCTATATGTTAGTCGGAACGTCGACGTGGACGAGTTAGCCAGCGTTAATCTATTAATTTTATCTTCATTCCAAATTCAAACGAACGTCACATTTAAAAGCACAATAATGCCTACTGACCATTAGGCGTTTTTACACAAATGATATAATTATTTGTTTTGAATTACGAAACGCTTATCATTCTATATCCATCTAAATTATGGCAGATATACGTCATTGTACACTCACGCAATGAACTAACCACCTTCAGAGTTAACCCTTAATGTTTGGGTTTTTAAATAGTACCTACTTTTATTAAAGGTTTGATTACCAAGACGTGACGATAATTCTGAGTGGGTTGAAGATAATAATCTGTATTTGTTTTGAAACTAGCACGAGTAAAGTTCTGTCAATACATATCAGTCTGCTCTGTTTCTTTAAAACGAAATTCATGACGTTTCTTTAAATTTCTTAAGTTTACAGGAACTATTCTAAACAATTTTTGGATATGCATAATTAATAATTTTCTGGAACGAGTGGATTTAATTGATGTTCCTGGTTATATCACCACCTCATTTTTGATCGAAACTTTGTTTTCATTGAATTAGAGTAGGCCTCCAGGGCCGTGTTCGGGTCGTGGACGGACCGTGCTCCATTAGCGGCTCAAATAAATATGTCTGATTCTGGCCCGCGAAGGAGCTTCTGGCAGAGCACGAAGCATCCACATCGCAAAAAATAAATAGAATAATATCTGCTGGTGAGAAAAACTCACCGCTGATGAGAATAAAACCCAACCCTTTTAGGTTTCAACTTGTGAAAAACTTATTAGATTTCATAAAGTAGAACTACTTGGAACTAAAGTGTCAATTTTGCTATATATCTGGATTATATTGAAACATACGTAATGGAAACAAAAACACCAATTATAGAACTGGAAAGTAACAGTAGAACAAATGGGAATAAATACTCCAATTAGTTCTACTATTATGCAACGCTCGGTGAGCGTGTTGGCGATCGCAGTAAGGCTTTAAAGTACGCAGAGGACGCTGCTGCCCTTCCTCGGGTATGACATCCCATAGTCGCCATGATGATACCCACGGGAAGAAACAGGGTGGTACTATTTTTAAGCCGATACCACACGACCGATATTTTGTAGGACTAGTAACGAGGATACACAAGGCAATGCTCTTTTAATGCCTTACTAATATGATCGCTAGTATCGATTGTTCATTTTCAACTATCAATATAGTTGAAAACCAATAAAATATTTATAGCATCAGTAATCAGTATATAAAGAGATCATTTGTATTTGGGCGCAAACATAAATTATTATGCCCAAATATTCCCTGAATAGCTTGAGATGGCCCATTGTAATAGAAAACCGGCTTAAAGTACATTATTAATATTGATGATATGTATTTGGTAACTATTCCACAAGTAGTTGGAAAAGTTCCATACAAATACTAGAGAGAAAGTTTATATATAATATCTTTAATATAATATCTTAGTAATATAATAATAATATCTTAGGACAACTCATTCAACGCTATCTGATCCCAAACTAAGCAGAGCTTGTACTATGGAAACCAGACAATTGATAAACATACTATAGATAAATAACACCCAGACACAGAATAAACCATCGTGCTCATCACATAAAGTTTTATCCTGGGTGGGGATCGAGCCCACGACCTCTTGCGTAGCAGTCGGATACACTCCCACCACGCCACAGAGGCAGTTTGTCTATAAACTCAATATTTTGGTAGCGAATACGTCATAAGTTTACTCTTCACTTAAGGTTCTAGCAATCTGACCGAAGATACATCTGCTTAGTATGGCCGAAGTACTAACGCATCATAAGTTGAGTGAATGTTGATGAACTTTCGCGATTTGTACACATTATAAAATTATATATACTACGGGTCTTAATCGCGTGTATAATTTAAGGTAAAATACCTTGTTTGTTGCCAGACGTTTCGACCGTATTGCAACGGCCGTAGTCACGGGTAGTCTACCCGTTTTATCTTAAATTATTCACGCTATTAAGACCCGTAGTATATATAAATTATAAAATTATATATACTACGGGTCTTTATCGTGTGAATAAGTGTATAAAGTTGATCATTTAAAAGAATGATTTGCGTATCGTGAGTTTCGTCACGCCAGAGCGGTCTAACGTTACGCCACTAACGAATCATCTGTTAGATGTGCTAGAACCTTTAAGACCGCTGCTGTATACCGAGACTGTATGGTTGACAGCCGATGCCACGTGGTAAGTTGCAATGTTCATCAAGCCGCTCGTTTCTGAATTGTGACGTCACATTTGACGAGAAAACTTTGTCAACGTCTGACGCCTACAAATATCAGCTTCTAACAATGTTAATTAGAATTAAATGTGTCATTCACAAAATTTTACCCACCAAATTTTCTTTAAAACAGCTCAACTGATTTTAATCAAACAGAACTAAGTATAATATGGATGAATCTTTGTAATAAATAAAATGCGTTTAAATCCATTCATCCGTTTTTGCATTACAAAGTCACAGACAAACAAACGTTTAACATATATTTATTATATCTATAATATATCTTGGAGCAACTCACTTAACATCATATGATCCGAAACTAAGCAGAGCTTACTATAGCAACCAGACAACTGATAAACATATCTACTTATATATTTCTAAATACGAGTACAAACATATCCATATCTATACTAATATTGAAATGTGAATGTAAGTTTGTTTGTTACGCTATCACGCGAAAACTACTCAACCGATCATCATGAAACTTTGTACACATATTCTTGGAGGTATTAGAAGTAACATAGGATTATAAAAAAAAGGAGAAAATTTGCGCAGACGACGTTGCGCGGGACAGCTAGTATATATATATATATATATATTATTATCACACTAATTTTATAAATGCGAAAGTTTGTGAGTATGTGAGTGTGTATGTTTGTTACTTCTTCACGTCTAAACGGCTGGAGAGATTTTAATAAAATTTGGTATGGAGTTAGCTGACACCCTGGATTAACACATAGGCTAATAAACCGCGGGTAACACCGCGGGACACTATATTATATATTAATATTATAAATGTGAAAGTAACTCTGTCTGTCTGTCTGTTACGCTTTTACGCTCAAACAGCAAAACCGATTTAAATGAAATTTGGTACGGAGATAGTTTGAGTCCCGGGGAAGGACATAGGATAGTTTAATCGCGATAACCGACATCAACGCGGGCGGAGCCGCGGGCAAAAGCTAGTTATAGATATCATACGAATATACAGCTCATCACACAAAGCTTTTCCTGGGTGGGGATCGAACCCACGACCTCTGGCTTAACAATCAGGGTCACTTACCACTAGACCATCAGGTAAAATTCTCAAATCTACCTTAGAATTCATCGCCCAACCTTTTTCAGAAGAAAGATAGGAAACAATACACATGATTCCTACTACATCATAAAAGAAAGGTTTCTTTCGCATACAAATGAATCGTAATCTTCCCAATTTGTTATTTATGAAAGAATATCATTTAGAATTCCATTTGGTGTGCCCTGATCACAAAGAAACGCCAAGATTATGTCTGTAATTCTCATTATTATTACAACTGGAAGAAGATTGCTTTAATCGTTGACGGTCTTAAAATATACGGGGGGATTTTTCTTCGTTGTTATTTCGGTAACGCAAGTGGAAAACCGTATAACTCGAGCTATGTCTTTTTGGGTTTATTCTACTTTTATAATGTAACTAGGTTTCGCCCGTCGCGATAAGAACTATCCTATGTCCTTCCCCGGGACTCAAACTATCTCCACAACAAATTTCACCTAAATTAGTTTAGCTGTTTGAGCTTGAAAGCGTAACAGGCAGACAGACAAACAGAGTTACTATGACATTTATAATATTAAGTATGGATTTGTACCTTCTTCTCCTTTTCTTCTTCTATATATAAAATTGCTGTTCGTTAGTTTCGCTAAAATTCGCAAACGGCTGAACTAATTTGAAAAATTCTTATTTTGTTTAATTAAGTACCTACTGTAATTCTGGGATGATTTAAAAAGAAAAACAAAAAATCTACTAAAACTAGTAATTTTGCGATTATAGTCAATTTTAGGTGGTACGAAGTGTATACCAAGTCAGCTAAAATATTTGACCAATATTGTGTTTTTACATTGTAAGTGGATGCTCATACTATATTGTACCCATTGAGGATGATATATCCAATCTCATGTACTCTTGTTGTAATATTTTTATCTCTTATTTTTGCATCAGTCCTCTAATATGGTGTATAATGTAATAGTGGCAGCCCCTTACCTGCATATACAGTTTATAAACAAAGAAACATGGTAAACATTGGCAATTTGAAAAGAGTGGCCACGAGTTTTTATTGGCTGTTCTTTTCTTCGGCTTTACCTATTGTTTGCGAACAGGCATTACATGTACATGTAGAATCGATTTTTCACAAGACTAGTATTGATTGATTGAGATTTTTTTTATTTTATTATTATTATTATTTAAAGAACATGAAGAAAGTCGGTTTCATAGCTGCACTTGAACCGATTGACAGTGAATATATACACACGACATTTATCACCACTTTTTGAGATTTACAAATTGTTGTTACAGTTTTGGTTTAAAGGTCTGTAAACTCTATGACGACTTAAGGATTATTTACTTGTGCACTATAATATCTCCTACGCAGTTGGTTAGTCTATGTTGAGGTTGGCCGCCGTAACCGATATCGGTTAGGAGTTCATTATTTCTTAATTTGGATATTGGTTACAACATTGTTAGGATTCCGTAGCCAAAATGGTAAAAAACGGAACCCTTATAGTTTCGTCATGTATGTCTGTCCGTATGTCACAGGCATTTTACTAAGGGACTACTCAATGAATATTGATAAAATTTAGTGAAAAGGTTTCTTTCAGTGGCTACATAGTTTAATAGCTAAATAATAAAAATAAATATTTTTTTTTATCTCTTCTGAAAAGTGTTAAAAATTAGTTATAGCCTTTTTTGACTGGAGGCACTGATTTTAAACATAGACGTTGGAATGTTGGAGTGGAAACGTATCATATATTATTTTTATTGTAATGTAGTCTATTTAGACTGAATGTGTGTTCCATTTTTAGCCTCCGAAGCTAAAAGAAGTGGTTTATATTTAAAGCGTAAGCCTTTAGTATCTTTAGTATCATCATTCCCAAACAAATGGGATGGATTACTTCGATGTTTTTAGGGTTCCGTAACTCCGAATGAAAAACTGAACCCTTATAGGATCACTCGTGTTTCTGTCTACCCATCTGTCACAGCCAATTTGCTCCGGATCCTTTGGACCGATTAATTGAAACTTGGTACACATAAATACATGACATATGGTTTTTTTTTTTTTTTTTTTTTTAAAGATAACTAACACTGTGGAATTGAGTCCCACATTACTAGCAATCTTGTTAACCCCTCCAGCTAAGCTCAAAGGCTTGTGTTAGGAGTGGGTTCACGTCGGTAGTATAATGGGTAGGATTCGAACCCGCGACCTCACGATTGCGAGACCGATGCCTTAGTCATTAGGCTACCGCCGCTTCCTTAATTGGGAAATTAAAAACCTAATATTTTGAAGAAAAAATACAAAGGATAGTTCTTTTTAATTCTTAAGTAGTCCATGGTCTGAACTATATTTATGTTAATAATCATTCTATAGATTCCCACAATTAAATAACTATTCAGGTTAAAATACCTATGTTCGTACGGAACCTTCGGTAGATGTGTCCGATTAGACTTTACTGTTTTTTTTTTATTAAAATTGATTTGGTTTTACTACATCGTTGGTTTAATGAAATTTTGTTCATCTGTTCTAAACTTCGTCTGCGTCAACTTTCCCCGTTTTTGCAACATTTTTTATTCCGCGCCTTTTAGTCGTATTGTGATGTTATATATAGCCTTCCTCGATGAATGGGCTAACCAACAGTAAAATGTTTTTTGTATTCGTACCAGTGGTTCCTGCGATTATCGCGTTCAAACAAACAAACTCTTCAGCTTTATAATATTAGTATAGATACAACTCCGGGATTAGTGAGCGCTTCTTGCTTCACCGGGTTTTTTCGTAGTATGTATATTTTTTTGGCACGCTCTAGAGCCTAAATGGCTTAGTGGATTTTAGCTTGAGAGGTATCGTTATATCCGTCTCAGTAGTGAGAGTGGCATTGAGTACATGAGAATTACAAGAAAAATAAAATGGCGAATTTTGACGCCAAAATATTTCAGCTATTCATTTTAAGCAGTCAAAAATTTATATTTTGTTGTCATTACTAGGCACTAGCTGTGCCCCGCGGTGTTACCCGCGGTTTATTAGCCTATGTGTTAATCCAGAGTGTCAGCTAACTCCATAACAATTTTTATTAAAATCGCTCGAGTCGTTTAGACATGAAGAAGTAACAAACATACACACTCACACACTCACAAAGTTTCGCTTTTATAATATTAGTGTGATAATATCGTAGTACTCATGGAACAGTAGCGTAGTAAGGGTGTCTAAGGTGTGATATCTATAAACTTCAAGCTATTAAAGCTAATTAAAGAGTTGGTTTGTTTGAACACTCTAATCTCCGAAGATATATTCGGCTAAATTAGATACAATTTGCTATGGAGGTAGCTTGAAGCATGAAGAAAGTTACAGATTTTTGTAGCGATCCGATCCATGGAGAAGTGGAGAATTGAAATACCTCTATAAAGGATATGTCCCAAAATATGACGCACGGAGGCACTTTCAATATAATGTTCTATCTACAATATTTAAGGTACTTTCCCTCCTTGTGGCATGGTTCTGGGACACCCTGTTCATGTAATAACTTATTTTATGATAAAAATCATCACTAGATTTCTGCTGACTTGCACTCTTCCTAATTTAGCATTCATTTCTCGCGTGGTTTTACGAGAAAAGAGTCCTAAAACAAGAAAATCTAGTATAAATCAGGAAACATGACAACCCTAGCAGTGTTCTTATTTGCTGACAGCAATAACGCGGAATAAATAAATACAGAAGGCCGGCTCACTCGACACACACATAGTCATGATGTTTTGGTTGAGATTCGACCGAGCTTGACCGTGATCTGAGTACGTTCTTACGAGTGAAAAATCTAAGCCATAAGTCGTCTTGGTTGGTACCACAACAATGTATGGTGTAATTGTGTATCTATATAATATTAGTATAGATACACAATTACACCATACATTGATACGCTATCTAAACTTTCAGACAACAAACAAGCCCGCGCTAAATGGCTGTTTTAATCGAAACTTAACTGCAACTGCACTGCAACTGTACTGCTTTAAATACGTGAATTGGCCTCCAGCTCGTCTCTTCATTAAGTAGGATACAAAAAAAACCTGCCTGAATACGTGTGCATAAGCCTGTTTTCTTTTGTATCTATCTAATTTGTAACAAGATGACAAGTGTGTATACTCGTAATTCACTGTTTGCAGGACTATTTTGTTGTGATTTATGAAGACTTGCGTCACTTAATGGCTGTCTTTGAGCAAACCATGAGTTATAGTCTTATATAGTACGTAAGTGCGTAGTTACGAGAATATACGTCAACAATAAAAATATGATTAGATATTATTATCATTAAGAATGTTACCATTATAATTAGTAAGGACATTACATAGATGATTTGTCTTCGTAAAGAATATTTATAAGCATCGAGATTCTGACGAGAGACCTAATTATGTCAATAATTTTAAGAAGGCTAATATTGACCCCTTTTGACTTATTTGAGGTTGAGTTCAGGCCTAGGAATCGAATATACTTGACTCGTTGTCGATGATCCGACGTGCAATAAGAAGTTGTATCAGTACATAGTTTTTATAATGTTCAACACTATATCAATAATATCTATAATTTAAGTGGCAATTAATCGATTAAATTAATATCGATTAATTGAAACAGATACAGTGTCTGTCTTTTCTCTTTCTTTAGCAGCCTGATAAGAAAAGACAAATTTGAAGCTTAATAAGATAATTCTGGTGACAAGTCTTTTGTCCTGTTTAATTGTTGGACTTCAACTTAACTTTCTTAAATATGTCTTGTTTAAATTAAGTGTTTGGCAAGAAATGTATAAAAAAATATTATTGTTAGGTTCATTATCACAATTCATAAATAATTAGAAAAAACAAAGTCAGGCATGTCCTGATAAAATCCGACGGTTTGTAATAATAACTAATCCGTGATGGATTACTACTAGTACCTACCCTCTCTCAAAGGCAGTCTAAATCCAAGCTGTGGAAATATTAAAATATCACTTAAGTGGTTGGCACGGAGGGGTGTGACATTTTTCGAAAATAGTCTCCCATCTATGGACTAACAGTGGTAACGTTGCTTAACCGCGCAGATATCTAGATCTACTTGGTCGCCATTGAGTCAGGGATACAGTAGTAGGAATGTAGTTTAGACATCAAAATATAATAAAAATCACATAACGCGTAATCACAAGGAAAATCTAAAAATACTTTGACTTGAAGTAGGTATTAATGATTGGTAGGTATTTATAAACTTCGGGTTTTTTTATCTTGGTTCATATTTTAAGGTCAATGACCCTAAATTTTCAACGAGTAAATACTCTTCACAGTTCATTGATAACATATTGTAATCGAATTACGACAGAGTTTGAATAATTAAAAAATGTAACCGAGTGAAGCGTCTGTGTACGCTTCACTCGGTTATATTTTTTTCTACAAGAACCAAAATATATACAGAAAATTACACAAAATGTGAATAAAAATAATAATAAATAACGATAAATATGCTTATGTAAATTCTCATGTGGTAACATTCACTAAAAGAATGTTGGAGAATGTATAATAACATTTGTTTATTTTTATGAGATGATATTTTGCGTAGGTATTCAGTAAGTACATTTTTGTTTTTTTTAGAAATGTTTGCGGTAGGTGTGATTTGGGAGGAAATGAAAATGAAAAATATTAGGTTTTTGCTTTATACCTCCTCCATACGCCTTTCTCTTTTCAATGTATTTTTCTATGAATTCTCTGTTTCCATTGAACTTCCTTCCTTTTTTAAATTGTTCCTTATATTGTGCTTAATTTATGACTAAAAATGGCTGGGACAGGGGTGTCCCGGCCGCTTTTTAGTCATAAATAAAGCACAATATACCTTTAATATTAAATTGGCTATTATTACTTCAGGAGTTTAATTTTCAAAACTCACTGTGCGCCAAAGAATCCAATCCAATCAATGCTATGTTTCCTTAATCAATCAGTCACGGTTTTCTCATTCTACACAGATAAAAAACCGGGCAAGTCCGTGGCCCACGCACAATGTTGCGTTGTTGCGTTCCATAGCTGCCCAGCACAATAAGGTGGTATATGAAGTAGGTTTTCTGTTGATTTTGTTTCATACTACTACGATTAACAATATTAAATAAGTAATTTTCAATCGAATTTGTACAAAAAAATTGTTACTCCTCATTTGATCAGCTGTTACTCGTAAACTTGTAAAGCCTACTTAGCTGTGATAGTTTTCCTTTATTTTCATTATATATACTACCTAATACCTTGATTTTTTTCACATCTTTAAAAACAACCATTTAGCTGGCTGGGGAGGGGGGACACTTGACTGTATCAAAAAAAGTCATTTTTGTCTAATTATTTTACAAACGGATCCCTAAATCGAAAAATTGTATTCACAACCCCTAAATATTTTCAAGACATCTAAAGAGATCCCACACGATGGTAGCTGATAAAAAAATCACATCATTTTACGTGTAGGGAAAACAAACGAAAAACAAATTGAACTTTTTATTCCACCACTTTGTCGATGTAACTAATATGTATATCCATGCAAAATTACAGCTTTCTAGTACTAAGGGTCTCCCTAAAGTAGGGACAGACAGACAAACAGACGGACATGATGAAATTTTGGCTACGGAGCCCTAAAAACCATCCAGCCCTTGGCTATGCGCCCTTTTAAGCCAATAATTTGTTACCATTTAGTAATAGGCGAGCGGTCCCTTCATTGTCGAACAAAATCGAAGATTGTCCTGTAACGGATATATTTCTCACAAGAAAAATCTATTACTTCTGGACAATAGACGCTTTAATATCAGGACAACAAAAAAAACCTACTGTGAGATTATAATTGAATCGTAATAACGTTGACACAATACGGATATACGAAATACATATAAAAGGTTATTTTTGGTATAGTGCAAAGTTCAGACACTCCAACAATATTTTTACTTTAAGAAATCGTATAATAAAGTAAATAAAAATATTGAAAACTTGCAGAGTTATAAATAAGCCATTCAATTTGTCTTGTGTTCTTCCTTTGACTGCTAGACCAGGACTGCGCCAAAATCTCACAAAATTGACCACTCTCTTGAAAGAGAGAACGCTACTTTGTGAACAATACCTGTCAAAGAGACAAGGCCGCACGAGTTTTTTCTCTCTTTCACGTTTTGCAGTCAATATTTACTTTTTAATTGAAAGGGATGGCGTGGTCCAGGTTTAATCGTCAATGTGTTCTTCGCGCTTTCGTGCTCATTGCGTTCCGTAGTCCAAGATTATTATTGAAAAATAAGTCATGATTACATATCACGTCACATTGTGAACAGGATTTGGACTTAATTAATGATTGATAAATTAATTAATTTAAAAACATAACATGGTCCAAAAACTACCTAATTGGATTTTGTTAGTGATTCTGAGCAAATTACTTTCAGATTTACACTATACCAAGAATAACGTTGGATAATATTTTCCTTTTGCACTACGCTTCAAAAAATAGTGCAACGTAGTGTTTATCAGGGTTAATATGGACGTGGGTGTATGTTTGTTCTTCTAAATAAGTAAACGGATTTTGACACTATACATAATAACGGGGTATGGTATTGTCCGTTTACAATCAAATGTCCCCTGGCCTAAAAATTGGAAGTACTGGATATGACGTTGCCAATCTTTTACCTCACATTCACCCATAGAGCACCCTTCATTAAATAAAAAAAGAATGACAAAACTCTAAATGTATAGAGTTAGTATCATCTTGGGTTTATTTACACGTAAATATGTTTATGCAAAAGCAGTCGCATTTTCTTCAATGTTGGTAAAAATTAAAGTATTTTACGTACATTTAATCTTAGAAAATTAACCTATTTAATATAAATTAAACAAAGACGAGTATGATTAAATTTTTGCCTTTTTAAATTGACTGCCTATGTGACGCGGTGGGAGTGTGTTCGACTGCTACGTAGGATATCGTGGGTTCGATTCCCTCACGTGACAACACTTTGTGTGGTCCACAAATTGTTAACAAAACTTAAAATCTATTCTTTCATGGCACCAACTTCAAAATGGTATTTTTTTTTTTGTTATTCTATATTATGTTTTGCTTTTTAGTTGTCTTGTATTTATTTTTGAAGTTGGCTGTACGTGCTCGTGCTGAGTTTTGGTCTGGTAAATTGTTTCGAGGTAGTCGAAACAATTTACCAGACCATTACTAACTTGACGAAAAGTGTGTGTAAGTTAAGGGAGGTACCTACCTAATCTACGATTCTAATGTTCGCATTTTTTTAAGTATAACATAAATACAATATTCATAGTTTTTTTTTAAAGACAACAGCAATAGCCTGAAGCGGTGGTAGCCTAATGGCTAAGGCATCGGTCTAGCAATCATGAAGTCGCTGGTTCGAATCCTACCCATTATACTAACACGAGCCCACTTCTAACACGAGCCTTTGAGCTTAGCTGGAGGGGTGAACAAGATTGCTACTCATGTGGAATTGAGTCCCAAATTGCTAAATATCTTTTTAAAAAAAAAATCATTGATAGGCACACAATTAACAACATTATCATAGTCTAAATAATTAAGTGCTCATACAAATTTAATTTTAACATTTGGAATTCTAAAATCCACTTAATACCTGCCTATTTATATAAGTATATTATTTTGGATGTCAGACATTTATTCATTTATACACAAAATTATTTGAATATTTATAGATATCCAATGTTTATATTGTAGATTACATGTAATAAATAACAGCCCTAATTAATTTTATTCACAGCATCCCATTTCAGCAGAGACTAGCTAACTGTTATCGTTTCTTGAATCTAGAATTGCTTGTCATCAAACGAGGCAAAACAATAAGGATAAAATATCAAAACAATCATACTACTTCGCCATCAAAATAAATCGAAGGAACTAATTAATCCATTGATACAAAGTAATGTACAATAATAAAACTGTAAGGAGCTGAGTCTGGACGTTGAAGCTATTGAAAAGGATTAACTAGGTACATAAACATGCATATTTTAGGTTAATTTTTTATAAGTCTGCTTGTTTGTTCAAAATTAACAAAACGTTGTTATATATATTTTGTTTTTTTATTGGTAACTAGCTGTCCATTCATACCGCTTCCATTTTTTTAGGAACCTTCTACAGAGTATTAAAAATCTAAATAAAAAAGAATGAATGAGATCGGTGTAGTCGTTATTTAGTTACGCCGTGACCAAGGGAAATAGGGATTCATTTTTAAATCTACACATAGATTTTCGGACCTAAACAGTGCTACAAGTTTCATCAAATTAATTGAAGTAATTTTTATAGGCATTTCTTGCCAAAGACTTTACAAATACAATAATTGCATTTTTGAAAGATAGAAAATTTTTAATCCAGACTCAGGAATCGAACCCGAGACTTCCGTAGCCAAACCGGGGCCAGAAGCGAACCACCTATCTGGACTATGTTACTAGATATCAAATTCTTCTATCTCTTAATGCTTACGGGTTAGGCCCCCGTAGCGACATCTAGTCGGTAGTTAAAGAACTATCTCGGCTTTTGTTATTGCTTCGTTACAGAGAGCATTTTACCAAATTATGATATGGCAGGCCGAATTTTTCTATCTTTCAAAAATGCAATTATTGTATTCATCAAATTAAGTTAAATATAACGCCAGATACAGCTTCATTCTATTTTTCTTACGGCGGAACGGATTTTAATGAAACATAGCTAAGAACCATCTGATTAAACTACTTCTTACAAAACCGGGCAAGAGCACGTCGAGTGTATGGTTCCGCAGCTGTTTCAGAAATGCACTACGCTTGAAAATAATTACACTAGCTGAAGAGCGTATGTTCCTGGCACTTACACGCAGTTTTTCGGCAATAATTCAAGGACAGTACATATTATCATGTCGAAAACCTGTGTATTTTTTGGTCACAATGTTCAAAAGTTATGGAAGGGACATAATTTATGCATTTTTCAGAGCGATTATTTTCAAAAATATTCACTTAATCAAAAAGTTTCTTGGAAACTTTAGAATGTCAAACAATTTAAAGTTTGCAAAAAAAAGAAGTCAGCGTCTGTTACATGTGCGGAATGCCCCCCTAAAAGGATTTTTTTTCCAACTAAGTAGCAGTTTAGACCTATTCACTAAATTTAATTAATATGTATTGTATAGTCTTTGCGATATACGGACGGACAGACAGACGGACATGACGAAACTATGGAGTTCCGTTTTCGCCATTTTGGCTACGGAACCCATAATATGTATGTATTTAGAAATATATAAGTATGTTTATCAGTTGTCTGGTTGCCATAGTACAAGCTCTACTTAGTTTGGGATCAGATGACATTGTGTGAGTTGTCCCAAGATTTTATTATTATTAATACACTCCTTAAACGTACAGTATATTGATCAATATCGATATTGACACAATATTATTGACAGTGTACGGCTTTACGGTACTCCGACGGCGCAGACAAATCTACACATTAAACTTACCCCGCCCTTTGCATCAGGATTTAAAAACGGAATAGGAAATGCGTTACTACATTCCCAATTCCGTTTTATATGACGTTTGACAGTTAGTTGACATATCAATACCGTCCGAATCAGTCCACTGTATTGATTTGTATTGAATAAAATATTTTGTTAGGCTCATGTGGTTCGATATCGTAAGCTTTCAGTCATAGCGTAGTTAGTTATACCTACTGTTGCTATAGTAATACAGCTATATTACTTTGTTCCGTTTTATCACTGTGTATAAATCATTCATAGTGTCATGATATATTGTTTGTTTGAATTGGCTTTTTGGTAATGAAGACAAGTTTCTGTCCATGTATTGAGTCACTTTGATTTGGCTTGATTATGATACATACAATTCATAATCTGTGGAGTAGTTAATTGAGAGTATTCGACTGGTCTAGTGGTTAGTGACCTTAACTGCTAAGCCAGAGGTCGTGGGTTTGATTCCCACCCAGGATAAAACTTTATGTGATGACCACGGTAGTATGTTCTCTGATATTATTATGTTTATCAGCTGTATGCTTGTCATTGTACAGAATTTACCGCGTTTGGCATCAGATGGCGTTGTGTAATTTGATCTCAAAATATTATTATTATTTATATCCGTGTCTTTAGTGACCGGTGTAGGTATATATACCTACAACGCTTTATATTTTTCTAGTACAATTAAAATGGTTCTGACCTTTTTAAATGAAAATCCTTTAAGCCGTTCTAAAGATAACAGGTAATCAACTTTTTACCCTTTTCACCGTTCATATCTTGTTAACAAAAAAACTGCAACATTGTATTGCACATTATTAACTGGCTGTAGTAGAGAGGCTACTTCTTAAATATTTAATTGGTTTTAAGAACTCAAATGGCGACATATAACATTTTTTTTGGCTTTCAACACTTTTTGCACCTAATCTACGCAACAATTAGGCGAATTTCGGTAGTACTTTCTCTGAGAAGGAGAAAAAAAGTATTGCTAATGCACTTCTTTTAAATATTTTCAACGAGTCTAAATATCTAAAAAGCAATACTCTAAACTAAAAAAGTGCCAACGTATTCTCAAAATCTTCATGCCGATTTTGTTGAAATTCCATTTCCATAATTGTTTAAAAACATTCAAGATTTTTGCACATATCAGAATATTACCGAAAATATTTAATGGTACGAATCTTATTTTTGGGATTAGTCGACCCGTAACCACGATCGATGCGATTCGATCGAGACGTCGGTTATATAAACGTACCTTTAAATATTTCACGCGATTAAGTCCCGATAATATTCTAATATGTCATATCGATTCCTAAAACTTGACTTGAACTAGAAGGACATAGATTAGCATTTTATAACGACACTAAATAAGATGGGTTCGCGAGGAACAATTCGCTTATCGTATATTTTAAGTCTGTCTATTATTAACTAGTTGACCCGTGCAACTTCGTCTGCATTTTTGGAACATTTTTCATTGCTGCTCGGCTCTTATTGGGTCGTAGCGTAGCCTTTCTCGGTCTTTAAGTAGTCCATGGTCTGAACAATATATATGTTAATAATCATTTTATAGATTCCCACAATTAAAGAACTATTTAGGTTACATATCAATGTTCGTACGGAACCTGCGGTAGATGAGTCCGATTCGACTTTACTGTTTTTTTTATTAAAATTAGTTTGGCTTACTAGATCGTTGGTTTGATGAAATTTTGTTCATTTGGTTTGAAGTTCATAAATCCTTCTTGATTGGTAGAGGGTTTGTATGGGGTTAGAATATTTTTAACTAGCTGACCCGCGCAATTTTGTCTGCGTCAATTTTCCCGTTTTTGCAACATTTTTCATTGTTTTTCCGCTCCTATTGGTCGTAGCGTGATGTTATATACTATATAGTCTACCTTGACAAATGTGCTATCCAACAGTAAAAGATTTTTTCAAATCGGACTTGTAGTACCTGAGATTACCGCGTTCAAACAAACAAACTCTCCAGCTTTATAATATTAGTATAGATAATCAATATAATCATATTAATTTCACATAATCGTGGTATGGCATCGCATCAACAATCTCATATCGCTATTGTGTAGGTTGCGTGTGTACATATAATCCTTCAAAGGAATCGTAAAACCGAGGTTGGTTTGACTTGGATCTTAATGCTTAATCACCCTAAGGATCAAATTAAATGTAAAGCCATGTATGATTACATGCCATGCCAAGGACAAGTAACAATAAAGATTATTACGCTTCTAATAAATTGTATAATTTTATGAAATTATGTTGTATTAATATAAAAAGTCTAAAATTTTGTTTCATACAAAATATATCTAACTATTAAATTTAAACAAAATTGTTTTATAATAGATCCACAGCATTGTGTCATAGGTACTAGTTCCAAAGAAAAAGTAGAATTACCCGGTAACTAATATAGTAGGCCAGTGCAACCTGGTCGAAATGTCAAGCAATTTTAATTCCCGTATTTAAAATATTTATAATCATGTAACGCGAAAGTCTAAATGTTGGCGTGGGTTATAATTCTACAAACCAATTCGGGTCTTTATTTGGCCCTCAAACACTTACTAGTATCATAGACTTATACACTTGAGATTTCACGTGTCTTCTAAGACTATTGGCTAATTTTAAAATGTTGTTGTCTAATTGAAATTAAAATTAAGTTTTAAATTTAATAAAAAAACTATTTTCGTTGACTAAAAATATTGACGACCGAAAAATCATTATTTTTATCATTTTAGTAGATATGCTGATTTTATTGTATATAACGTCGTAAAAAATACATTTAATTTTTTATTAAAAATAGAAAAATATTTTACTTACATTTACTACCAGATTCAATCTTCGCTTCATATTTCAGTAAATTTAATAATTCTACACTCATTTTATTCAGTCGGTCTAGTAACCATTTACTAAAGTTTTAATTTAATTTTTCAGTAAACATTTAAACTTCACTTCAACACGCCTATAAAATATGAAACAGATAGTTTGAAACGAAAAATGAAATAAAAATAATTATTTTTGAAACACAGTTTTTTTCGTATTAGATTTCGTAGCCGATGGCGGCGGAGCGCAGCGTGTGGCTACGCTGGCCTACGTCGTAGCACTGGCGTAGCGGTACGCGATACTGGCACAACTCGCATTGGTATCGGGATCGTACGCGTGGTTTGTTTCAATTTAAATTTGGAATACCGCAGCTGTCATTCCCATGTGTTATTTCAATACGGACGTTCACGAGTGACGTTCGGAGTGATCACGTTTTATTCCAAATATAAATTTAAATTGTTTTATATTAATCACGTTCCTATTTACATATTTTAGATTTTTATTTTTGTGTTGATGGCAATATAAATTAATGTCAAATTTTCAGACAACTTCTGCCAGTATCAAGTATTTATTGTTATAAAAAAAATTACACTTTAACCACAAAGTAATGAAATTAACGGTGCAAAAACTCGGTCTTACGGATTTTTTCACGCATTCTACCTACGCTATGAAAATGATGAAAGATCAGTTTGCCGCCAATTTCGCATCTCAGTTAACATTTTTAATGCTTATACAGTCTTGTCTATAAATGAAACTATACTGGCTCTGATTAATATAACTACGCCATGTAAAATATTAAAAATAAATTTACCCATATGATGTCCCACTACTGGGCACGGGTCTCCCAGTAAAACCTACTTATTATAGATCCTGGAGGTTATGCCATAATCGCCACGCTTGGCGAGTGGTTTGGTGATCGCAGTAAGGTTTAAATTACGCTGAGGACGCTGCTGCCAGTCCTCCAGTGTGACATCCCTTAGTCGCCTTGACGATTCCCACGGGAAGAGATGGGGTGATACTATTCTTAAGCCGGTCACCCATTGCGTTCCTAAGGAACTTGTAAGGCTCTGTGAGTTTCATTACAGAAACTATTTACTTACGGTCTTAATAATCTAACTATCGATGGATTTGACTACTAGAGGTATATATTTGACATAAGCTCCATAGAGAATATGTCGAAATTCTACTTCTAGTAGCCAAATTCATTGATAGGTAGATTATTGAGACCGGCCCTTAAACACATTTTTGATAATGCTAGGCCTGAACATTACTTTTTGTAATTTTTGCATTTTAGCATTTTTATGCTAATTTTATATATATATAAATTTAAATGTATCGAGGAAAAATTCGTCTCAGGCGGGACTTGAACCCACGACCTTAGGGGTACCGGCCCTAAGTCGTTACCAACTCCGGGACCGAGACATGTCCGCTGAAGTCGAATTTAGCCTCCACATGATACGATTTTATGGCAATCGTGACGTCATCCACAGCGATGTTTTACTCTGTGACTAGGTATAATTTATCTTTAACCAGCTTTTGCGGGCGGCTTCACTTGGATGTCTTATATGAAAATAAAAGATTACATAGACGAAAGGCATTATCTTTTCTCTGAAGATCTTTTTCTAGTAATAAAAGTACAGTTAACATAAAAATTGAAACCATTCGCAATACAATTTCACTCAGCTTTATCCATCCTTGAATCAAATTACAAGTCCACAGATGAAGGAAGAATGGGTATTAAAAAATAAAGGCGGTGTCAGACCAAGCAAACTGTAAGACTACGGTGAAATATTATTCAAGTTTGACTAGGAGTATCGTATAATATGTATGCGTTAATTTTTTTTAGGATGACTAGCAATTTGGTCGCTTATTACTAGCAATCTTGTTAACCCCTCCAGATAAGCTAAATTGTTTGTGTTAGGAGTGGGTTCACGTCACGGGAATTTTGAGGAGGCGGCGCGCCTGGCCAACCTAGGGATTTCCCGAATGGTCGAGCGCATCGAGGCGCTGGGGTTTAGGGTGGCCCTTTCCAAGACGAAGGCCCTACTATTTCATGGGCCCCGTCGCGGTCCACCTGCTGGCGCCTCGATTGCCGTCGGCTCGGTCCTCGTATAGGTCCCCAGCGGACCATTGCGGCCAGGGCCATACGCGGATACAGCACGATGTCTGCAGAGGCGGCATGCGCATTAGCCGGCACACCCCCGTGGGATTTGGAGGCAGAGGTGCTCGCCGAAGTGTATCTGTGGGCGGTGGCTTTTCGGGCAGGGGGTTCGGTGCCCCTGCCCGAGGAGCTTGGCGCTTGGCGCGGTGAGGCCCACCAGGCAATCATGGCCCTGTGGCAGGGCTGACTGGAGGCTCCGCGGGCAGGTGTTCGAACCGTGGAGGCGCTCCAGCCGGTCCTGGAGGAGGCGGTGGGGCGGCAGCACGGGACCCTTTCCTTCCGGCTGGTGCAAATCCTTTCCGGGCACGGGTACTTCGAGAAGTACCTGCACACGGTCGCTAGGAGGGAACCGAGTCCCGCCTACCACCACTGTGACTGCGGTGAGGACTCGACGTAGCACACCCTCGAGCATTGACCATCTTGGGAGGGGCATCGTCGAGTTCTCACCGCAGTGGTCGTAAGTGACCTCTCGCTGCCGGATCTGTCCATGGTTCGGGGCAACGGGTCGTGGAATGCGGTCGCATCCTTCTGCGAGGACGTCATCTCGCAGAAGGAGGTGGCGGAGCGCGTCAGGGAAGAGAGCTCCCTGGCGGATCCGTCCCGTCGCTGGCGAACCGGGCAGCGTCGGCGCGAAAATCTGCGCCTGATGCCGCCTTAGGTGGGGCTGCGGGCGGGCGTACGATGTAATCTACCCCGCCCGCGGCCTTCCGTGGAGCCACCAGGGGCCACGTAGGTGTGAAATGCCCGAAATGCAACAACATCGCTTCCGGGAATTGCCACTGGGCCGGCCGCCGGTATAACGGTGGAGTCATGCAAATAAGCTGTACTTCAATATAACAAAGTGCTCTGTACTAACATTTAGCCGCGCGCGTAGCCCACACCAATATGAGTACCTGATGTGGATGCCGGAGTGAGTCCCATTGCAGCGCATTGCACTCAGTTTGTTGCCAATCTCAGCTTACGGAAACACGTTACCAATGTTTGTATTACGCCAAGCTAATCAGTTCACAAATATTGGTGCGTTAAAAGCTTTATATGGAGCACTCGTGAGGAGTCATTTAGAAAGCAATGCGGAAATATGGTCACCTCACGAAGCAAAGTATAAGTTCATGATAGATCGTATCCAGAACAAATTTATTAGGTTTCTATATTTCAAACAATTTGGGGTGTACCCAGGATATCCGTTGTTGTACCCTACTCTATTTGTTCTGGATATGGTGGGCTATAACAAGTTGGACGTAAGAAGGGAACTGGCTTTGATATATTTATTAAAAATCTTACGTGGCACCACACAAAACCCAGCTGTCTTACAGTTAATTAAGGTTAGTGTCCCTAATGAGTACATAGGACGGCGGCGGCGGCCGCCACTACTGGAGTTACCGCAAGCGCGCACTAACTTACTTCAGTTCGCACCACTGACACACGCGCTGCGTGTTTTCAATGCGGTTTCTGTCCAAATAGACGTTTTTTCGTGTTCACTGAACGAGTTCAGAAAGGTCACGGAGTAATTTTTGGGCTGTAATTAGTATTAATGATTTTGTAGTAGGTATTTAAGTTTTTTACTTGCAATTATTGTTATTATATAATATATAATAGAATCTTTACTGCATCAAATATGGTAGGTATTCTGGTCTTATAAAAAATATAAGTTTCACATATTTGGCTGTATAAGCATGTAATAAAACAAAATCAGTGTTCCAATATTCAATAATACACTTTATTGTAATCATCTATGCCTATAAAACTTACAAGAAGATTTTTTTCAAAAACTCGTCAAAAGAATAATACGTTCTTTTAACAACCATTTCTGTAATTCTAGACAAAACATTTTAAATGGTAGTTTGGTAATAAGTTTAGGCAAATAATTATAAATTAGAAGCCATTTAAACTCTTAAACACTTTCGACATTAAGGAAATTGCCGTCAAAATTGTATTAAATAATTGGCATTTGAACTACAGAAGATTTTCATAGAACTTATTTTTGACTGGCTTTAACTCGAATTAAAAAAATATTAAGTTTAAAGTGACCTAACTTACTCCTTATAAAGACAGCTAACTGGTTGTAAAATTGCTGAGGGCTAGCCGTTTTAAAACAAACAGATATACAAAAAAAAAAAGTATGATTGACTTTGAAAACATTCATATACATTTAAGGGAGAAAAACATTCATAAAGCAATATATCTGTATCGTATTCATCTGTATCATTCATATATATATATAAATATATATATATATATATCATATTCACGTAAGGAAGTGTACATTATGTTTATCGCGCGTATCTTGTATGTATGTATGTGTGTAATATTCTTTATTACCTCATATCTCTCAAACCACTGAATGGATTTATGCAGTTAAGACGTCATTAGATTCGTCTTGACCACCCAAGTGTTCTTAGATAGGTGACGTTTGAATAAAACAAACATGGCGACTGTGAGATGTCAAAATAAAGAGGTGTGAAAAAAAGTCGATTCGAATACTGCATTATGGGTGTCAAATTAAAGGGCTCATCTTAAGCATTTCAAAAAAAGTATAACATGATAATGACTGTAATACTAAAAAAGTTAGTTAGCAAAGATGCACATGTAATATAAATATTGCACAGCTGCACTCCCCTTTGCTTTGGTGGACAAGAAATACAATTGGTGTTGAAAATTAGGCGTCACAAACAAAGGTTAGTAAATTTGAATACAAAATAATGTTTTTCTGTACCTAAATACTCTAAAAGTCGGTTGCGTATTCCCTCGTGCGTTAATTTGTAAATTAATTGGTAAACATTGAATTAGTTCATTCATTAACGTATGTCTATTTCATAAACGTTTCGGACTTACACTACATATAAAATAGGACACGTAACGCCATACTTAGGTAATGAAACATAGCTTGTTCCTGTAATAAAGTGGCAAATCATTGAGAAAACATAATATATCACTTTGTAATTATATTACAAGGACTAAAAAGTACATTCGTACTTATTATTAAAAAGCTGAATAATTTTATTGTTTGTTTGGACGCAATATTCTCAGGAACTACTGGTACGAATTGAAAAATTCTTTAACTATTCGTTAGCCCATTTATCGAGGAAGGTTGTAGGCTGTACAACATCACGCTACAACCAATAGAAGCTAGGCAGCAATAAAAAGTGTTGCAAAAACGGGGAAAATTTACGCAGATGCTTGAACTAAATAAAAAGAATGCATTAATTTCTGTTGACCTTAATATCGTGCCTTCGATTGCATGATACTAAATATGAAGTGTATCTTGTTTTGTCTTTTTTGTAGGCGGGTTTTTTTAGTTTTAAAATTTATTTGTTTTACTATTTTCGTACTATAATGACTGTTGACTGTTGATACCCACACGGGATACCACTTTCTATAATCCACAAAGTGTTTTCCGAGGCTGGGTGTACTTTGTGTCCGTGATTTGTATGTATGTAAATTCCATAAGACAAGGTTTGTGGGTACAAACCCTATGTCGCGAGGGACTTTTTAAAGACAACTGCCGCATTAGGGTTTGACCGGCAGTTGTCTCTAAAAAAAGTCTTTATAATAATTGTGATGTATCGCAAACGATAACCAGATCGAAAGGCTACAACCAATTTAAAATCTACATTCAAAGAAAAAAAAATTTAGGCTTAATTTTTATTTATTTATAACATGTGCCGTTTTGATCGATGACTTGTTGTCATCTTGTAAGATTTCATATTGTAGTAAAAAAGCTAAAATTAATACTATGTGTCTCTAGTTGAATAAGATTTGCATGCCCATGTGACGGTAGAATATGGAGAACTATTACAATTATAAAAAACATCTTTGTATTTACTAACACCCATATTTGCAAAGAATAAATGACTTGAAGAGAAAAAGCTTATAGTGGACGATTCCTTCCAATCCCACCATACAAACAGCATCACTTTGTTCCGAGTCAGGCCGGCCTCTGCCACGGTCTGTGGAGCTTGTCCATGCTTCGACCACGATCTTTTAAAGACTTTCTTATCGTAAGTGACCCATTTTTAAGAAATGGGTCGGAATTGTTACGTTTCAACAAAGAATCGCAAATGGAAACACGTTGCTTTAAGTTTCTCTCAGTGAGATCATGTGGTACACAAATATCAAGTTTTTTCTTGTACCTAGACTATTATAAATGACGTAAAACTATTTTGTGATCAACATTCAGTTCTTCAGCAATATCGTAACTATTAATATGTCGACCTTGCTCCACTTTTTCAAAGATGGCACTGATTTTATCCATGACGGCGTCCAGAGCGAGCCTTATCCTTCACACAAAAATTTCCAGATTCGAAACGCTTGAACCACATTTGTGTTACTCGTATTGATACCGAATTAGGTCTGCGAAGCGTACAAATTTTATTCGCGTTAATATTTAACTTTAAAATGTACCGAATTTCTTCGTCACTTACGTTCATTTTGCTTGCTTGAAAAACAATTGAAAAATGGCGGGAACTAGTTTTGTTTTAATTTATTGCATCTTAAGAACATTAATTAACATTTAATGGTATTAAAACCAGCCAGTTACATGCAGTACAACCAAAGAGGTTTGATTACTAACAATACATTTAAAATACGAAAATACATTTGCTCCTACCTATTATAATATAAGAAAAATATGACTTCAGACAGCCAGTCTCTTAAACATTTACGTACTAATAGCCACCCACAAAAAGTCAATGTCAATGACAAAAAAGTATAAAAATCTATATTAAGCGATCAATGGCCGTAAAGTCCGTCTTTTACATTATTTATGTGCTGTATAACCTTACAGTACTGTTAGAAAGTGGTTCAATAGGCATACTTACCTACATACATATAACATACTTTTAAAGGCTAGGAACTTCCATTTTTAAACAACTGATTATCTTCAAAGCTGAACGGTTTGTTACCAAACATATCCAATATAAACTATACAGTCTTATAAAAATATCTAACCGTCAAAAATCACAACATGTACAATGATGTAAGTCGCTTAAGAAATATCAAATAATTAATCCTTTAAAGCTTTTACAAAAACTTCGATGTTGTTTAATTTTTACCCGACTGCCGAAGAAGATGCGCATGTATTTCTTGTAATGCTCCTATGTCCGCTCACAACTCCTCAAGAGCTCAACCGATCTGAATAAATGATAGATTTTTAGATTCATCTTGATGACGCGAGTGTCACTGGATACATTAAATTATTAAAAATTCAAATGCCGGATTTTATGCGCGTTAATATGCGGGCCGGTTTTTTTCTAAAATCCTCGGGTATGGTATTAAATCAAAGGGTTTTATAAAGTGAGTACGAAAATATACATTATAACATGCATGTTAAAAAAATGTTTAAAGTGGCAATACATAGAAAAAACAACGTTCATATTAAAACAAATAGTTCTTATTAAAATCATACTACAAATATCTTACAACGCCTTAAACGTACTAAATAAAAAAAGACTTTAGAGACTAAAATACCAATTCTGTCGAACATAATATCGTGCCTCCGACTGCATGATCTGTACTAATATTATAAAGCTGAAGAGTTTGTTTGTTTAAACGTAATAATCTTAGGAACTATTGGTCCGAATTAAAAAATATATTTTAGATATACATAGATAGCCCATTTATCGAGGAAAGCTATAGGCTATATGACATCACGCTACGATCAATAGGAGCAGAGCAGCAATGAAAAATGTTGCAAAAATTGACGAATACGAAGTTGCGTGGGTCAGCTAGTATAAAATACTTTGTTTCTTTCCTTTTTTAGATTTTTTGTTTCGTGATTATTTGACCGGAGGTTCATGTGCTGGGATTTAAATATTTGACAATATTAGGCAAGTTCTCTGTGTACAGTGCTTTGAGATATTAAAAGACGCAGTTCTTATAATCAGTATCTCAAGTTAATAAAAATGTCTGCAAACTAAATCCGCCAGTAGTAAACCAGTGACGTCACGACTTCTAAACTTTTGATTAATTAAACTTTGTTTAATCTGTGACTAAGGGTCAGATATAAAACTGTAGTAAGCTTTGCATTTCTAAATGTTCTGAAACATTAAAATAACTATGATCCATTAATTAGATTTTACCTTTGTGAATAAAAGTTTAATGATTGGTAACATTAACTGAATTAATTTAGTAAAGTGTGTTTTTCTAAGACAAGCTTACGAATGCGACTTCTTCTTTAGAGCTCGACTTTTCTGAAATCCATCTTATCCCAGAGGGCTTAGACAAGGTACATTCGTTCCTTGGCGAATTCACTAACGTCGTTCTAATCGTTCGCAAAAAAAAATAAAAATGTCTATGGTGTCCACTGCAAACGACAAATTCTATACTACAACACTTATTCATTAACGATATTTGAATGTCAAAAGTACTTTATTCACTTAGGTTACAGAATTCAACGCTTGTTAACGTCAGACTATTTTTTTCTAGTTAAATTTTTATATTTAACACAAATATATTATTCTACATTATTATTTCTACGACCATGAAATTTATATCACTCAAGTACCATTACATAAATAAAAAAAAAAAGCAAGATACAATTTAAAAGTTAAAAAAATCTAATTCATAAAATTCATGACTCCTGCGTTTAGGATTATGGCCATAGATTTTTGTAATTTAAATAATCATCATTATGCTTTCTGAATGAAGTCGTTTTTAATTTTAGATTTGAATGAATCTTTGTCTATGCCCCCTGGTCTTAATTACGATAGTAACCACTCATAATGAAACAGCAAAATGTCAGCATTTAGGTTTAAGCTGGGTATAAATAAATATGTCAAGGCTTTCAATTTAAATAAACAAGATATAGAATTTCTGATGATTGCGTACGACTACTGTACATTTACAAGAGGTTGTGGCTCCAATCCTTCATAGAATAGGGCTTTGTGAGACCAGGCAAGTTCCAAGTCTGGGTGTCGTATGTCCTTTAAAAAACTTGAAAAGTCCATGACAGGAACTGATTGATTGCCTGACAGAAGAGCCTCCTCGTGAGATATCAACGTAAGTATCATATCTACAGGAATTAGCCCACATGGAATACGTATACCAGTATAATTAATCCTAGACCAACAAAAGTGAGACCTTGGATTATGCTAGCGAAGTCAATGTGCTCTGTAAAATGTTTCTGAGATGAAATTGCTCAATAGTTAAAATGCCAACTAAGTACAGCTTAGCAAATCTTTATTAAAAAATAAAGAATCAGTGCATTTTATTTAACAGAGAGAAACTTTTTAATTAAATCCTGTAGTAGTAGATTTAAATTCGCTTCTGCCAAAAACAACATTTTCTTTTCTTCAGCATTACCCATAGCTTTGGAAGCTTGACATTAAATATGACATTATACATAGAATTATGACTTATCATACGTCTTGTGTTTGGTTCTAGTATTTGGATTCATGTGACTAAAGAATTTCGAATTTGAGAGAACCTTTTATAAAAATTACCGTACTATATTTTAGGAGTAGTTTTCCGTACTATAATTTAGGACTGAATGATATAATCCGTCGGTCTCTTGCTTCTGTAAACATACCAGCTCTGCTGAAACTTACCGGCTTAGCAAGGGACGATGGCAAGAGACCTGATGAGATGTCACTGATTCCTTGGAGTATGGGAAGGGTGCTTGTGTGGGACACCGCGTGTGTAGACACACTTGCTCCTTCCCACCTTCACGGAACTAGCGTTCAAGCTGGGGCGGCAGCTAAAGCGGCCGAAAATTTGAAAATTCTTAAATACAGCTAAATTCTTGGCAGCGAATATATATTTGTACCATTCGGCCTCGAGACCTTTGGCCCATGGGGTCCCAGAGCGAACAAATTCTTTAAAGAAATTTCCAAAAAATTGGTCGACTCCACTGGTGACCGTAGAGCTGGCAGCTTCCTATCACAACGCATCAGCATTGCTATACAGCGAGGAAATGCTGCCAGCATCTGTGGAACTATGCCCAGGGCCCCCAATTTTTTAGATATATTTTTATTTATTACTTAATTAGTGTTAGTTAGTTTTAATGATTTACCTATATTGTTTTTAAACTTCATGTACCTACTTATATAAATATATTTTATTTAGGACTACATTGAATTAAACATGTGTTAGTCAATTAATTGTATATATATAAACACAGTCAGTTTGTTGGATTCTCTCTTGTAACATATCATGTAAATGTTGCGCTTTTAAAATTTTAAGTTGTGTAGACTGTCTCGGTGGCGTATGTAAATGCAAGCGATTGCTGTGCAAGAGGTAGTGGGTTCGATTCCTACATAGGACACCTCATTGTGTGATCCACAAATTGTTGTTTCGAGTCTGGGTATACTTTTAATCAGTCATACAAGAATCGTTTCCTAATGGAGTAGTCTTTATTTAAATAAAATGTAATAAACTACATCTACAACTAAAATACATTATTTATGTTAAACACGTTTTAAGTAAAAAAAACCTGCCAAGTGCGAGTCGGATTCGCGCACGAAGGGTTCCATACCATTATCTTTACAACATTAGACTGGCATGTTGGTGTAGTGGTTACTGACCCTGACGGCCGGAGGTCGTGGGTTCGATCTCCACCCAGGATAAAACTTTGTGTGAAGAGCACGATGGTTTATTCTGTGTCTGGGTGTAATTTATCTATAATATGTATGTATTTAGAAATATATAAGTATGTTTATCAATTGTCTGGTTTCCATAGTACAAGCTCTGCTTAGTTTGGGATCAGATAGCGTTGTGCGAGTTGTCCGAAGATATTATTATATTATTATTAGACACTAAATTATAATATTGAGCAAAAAACCTACGTACGTTTCTTGTATGGGAGTCCCATATAGCGACAACAAAAATACATCAGCTGTGAAAATTTTAACTATCTAGCTATCACGGTTCATGAGATAAAGCCTTGTGACAGACAGACGCGACGGACACACAGAGGAGTCTTAGTAATAGGGTCCCGTTTTTACCCTATGGTTACGGAACCTTAAAAAGACAGCTTTGCCACATAAAACAGAATAAAAAATGGTTGCCTGTAAAGTTGGTTTACAAACGATAATTTTACGTGATAACGTCATAAGAAAACATTGATGACATTGTAATAAACAGCCATGCCTGTGATAGCTTCAGGGAACCCGGGCACATGCGCCCGACGGCCATAATACTTCAGCCTATCAGCAGGCGGAATCGCCATTCGCGTTGCTTAGCAGCCAGTCAACAACGTGAACGTTGCTACGCAACCAATCAATAACGTGACCGTTGCTATGTGCTTTTTCGTGCGTACACCCCGTCATCGATTTATAAGACGTTATCACGTCAAACACATGTTGTCGAAACACAATTTATCCAAAACATTAGTTAAAAGATAAACAAACAAATTAAAGTAGAAAGTTGAGTATTAAAACAAAATAAAAGTGAAGTAATTTCAAGTAGACATCTTGTTGTGGCACAGAGCACTTGACGTTTCAGAAAGATTACGTTCCACGGCTTCAGGACAACAAGAGTTACTTGTTAAATTAAGATTTGTCTCAGCTCTGTTGTACAAAATGGAAATACTATTCTATCTTCGGGTTTTAAAATATTTATAATAATAATAATAATTTATTTCTGTATCATTTACATTAGTACAGTAGTTGCATTGCATATCATTGATTACCAAGAAATCCTTACGTTCTAAAAAGCAATGTCACTGAACACAGTTTCTATAAAATTACATGTACATTTTTTTAATATATATATTTATGTGTGCGCGTCTCTCTCTCTCTCTCTCTCTCTCTCTCTCTCTCTCTCTCTCTCTCTCTCTCTGTGTGTGTGTGTGTGTGATGTAAGCTTATGTGTATGAAAAACGGGTCGATGCATGTATATCATAAGCCAGTGCCCAGTAGATTTTCAGTTCAATTTGAAATTCGATATTGTGTTTTAGTTAACTATAATACCCTAGATAATAACATTTATAGATATAGAGATTTTTCTAACATACCCCCTGAACTTTTTTTTTTAAAAAGATTACTAGTAATGTGGGATTTTTGGTCCCACAGCAATCCTGTTAACCCCTCCAGCTAAGCTCAATGGCTTGTGTTAGGAGTGGGTTCACGTCGGTAGTATAATGGGTCGGATTCGATCCCGCGACCTCACGATTGCAAGACCAATGCCTTAGCCATTAGGTTACCGACGCTTCATAATTACGTAATTAATGAATGAGACTAAGAAATTATCTTAATGAAACTGAAAACCGCAAGAAAATCTATACAGGGACAGACAGGTGGAAGCGATTTTGTTTTATACTATGTAAAGATTTTAATCGGATCATTAAAGGTATCAATTTCGGTGAGGGAGGGAGAAAGATAGGGGGGATTATATCTATACTAATATTATAAAGCTGAAGAGTTTCATTGTTTGCTTGTTTGATCGCGATAATCTCAGAACTAGGTTCTGAGATTATCTAGATATATATAGATACTGGTCCAAATTAAAAAATATTTTACTGTTGGATAGCCCATTTATCGAGGAAGGCTATAGTAATAATATCTAATAATAATATCTTGGGACAACTCACACAACGCTATCTGATCCCAAACTAAGCAGAGCTTGTACTATGGAAACCATACAACTGATGAACACACAAATATTTCTAAATACATACATATTATAGATAAATAACACCCAGGCACAGAATAAACCATCGTGCTCATCTCACAAAGTTTTATCTTGAGTGGGGATCGAACCCACGACCTCTTGCGTAGCAGTCGGATACACTCCCACCGCGTCACAGAGGCAGTCGAAGGCTATATAACATCACGCTACGGCCAATAGGAGCGGAGCAGCAATGAAAAATGTTGCAAAAACGGGCAAAATTGACGCATACGAAGTTGCGCGGGTCAGTTAAATATTATAAAGTTGAAGTGAATTTTGTAAGGTACTGGACAAATTTTGATGATTTTGATACAGTTTCGCAGCTTGAATTTGAAGAAAATTGGCTTTTATTGCGATAACCAATATTCACGGGGCATAGCCATGAACCTTTTATATATTGTTTCGTATTGGAGTGTAAGTTAAAAAAAATGATACACAGAAATACTTACAAATTGTTAATATGAAATATATTTTTCATAGTGATAGAGTAATTGTACGTTACAATTACTCTATTATTACAAAACAATTACGCTATCATACTACGAACAGTATTTTTATCACAGTTTTTTTCTTGTCAAACACACAGCTGATGCGCGCAACGGTTGCCTTGCTGAAAGCAATTACACCGTTCCAATGAAAAGAGTCGCTTGTAGTTTTTATGAAGAACAAATAGTGTACATAATACATTTGACATGATGATATCGTAATTTTTAGGAATTAATTGTTTTAGCATTATTTAGAAAAAGACTTACAAAACTAATAATTTTTTTAGCAGTCAATTAATAATTAATAAATGTGGTCTTTCTATAAACATAAAATTATGAAGAGAAACAAAATTAAATAAGAATGTCGCAATATCATTTTTTTTATATTATTATTACTTACTATTAATAATGATAAAAAAATTATATTGCGGCGGTAGCCTAATGGCTTTGGCATATGTATCGCAATCGCGAGGTCGCGGGTTCGAATCCTACCCATTACACTACCGACATGAGCCCACTCCTAACACAAACCTTTGAGCTTAGCTGGAGGGATTAACAAGATTTCTAGTAATGTGGGACTTAATCCTACATTGCTAGTTATCTTTTAATTATAAAACTACTTATAATGATTAAAGTTGTACCTCGCGGTTGCAACAAATAGGTGTTCAGTTCATCATTTTGCTAAGTTGACAGGCTTTCAACTGAATCCAATATATTAGTCTGCTATTGTTTTTAAACTTTCGCGATTTTTATAGGTACATATTAGATATATTTCGGGACTTAATCGCGTGAATTAGATAGAGGTACGAACCTTTTATTTACCGATTGTGATCACGGGTCGACACCCGTGACCACGATCGGTGCAATTCGAGCGAAACGTCGGGTAAATAAAAGGTTTGTAACTTTAAATAATTCACGCGATTAAGTCCCGAAATATATGTAATAATAGTCTGCTGTTTTTAAACTTATTTCTACCAGTTTCGAATAGAGGGGGGAGACAGGGAATATAGGGAAGGCATACTTTATGTTAGTACTCATAATTAAACTGTGGCAGCTACTCCCCTAAACCGACTATACCTTTAAATGAGCAACTAAAATATTTTTTTTAATATTTTAGTAATTAATTATTATTATTTTTTAAAGAAAGATAACTGGCAATGTGAGATTGTGGTTCCACATTACTACTGTTAACAGCTAAGCTATATGGCTTGTGTTAGAAGTGGGTTCACGTCGGTAGTATAATGGCCAGGATTCGAAACCACGACCTCAGGATTGCGAGACCGATGCCTTAGCCATTAGGCTACCGCTGCTTCAAAATATATAATTATATATAATTATGTTCTTAAGCTAAGTAAATTGCATCGTAATTTTTATTGCGAATAAATTTTTTAAACCTAAACTTAACTAGGTTTCATTTTTAGAAAACATCATTAAAAAAAAATACCGAGTAGAGCTCGGTCATCCAGGTACAACAATGTAAACTGCTATAACCATAAAAACTAAGAATTATGATCGTATTGGATTACCTACAACCAATTATTTTTATCGACGAATAAAGACAATGGAACAATAAATAGCATTACATTAAAAGGTAATTTGACGGTCACCGGTCCTTGTTTCAATTTTTATGCTTCACTACTTAAATTATGTATCATAATTGCTAGGTTAGGTACTTCAAAAATGGTACGACAAAAAGTCGACTACGAAGGTCACTCGATAAGTTTTGAGATCTGTATTAAATATTAAAAATAAAAACAATTTTATTTAAAGATAAAAAAAACGCAAGTAGCCGGGTTGCTGGTTTAAAAAAAAATAATGATATTTCAGTCTCTGAACTGGTGGTTCCCGCGTTTTTCTTTGCAACGATGTAGCGTAACCGCGAGCATTTTTGTGCTATGATATTTTATGATTTAAAAATTGCTTTAACTGAAAAACTTCGCCCTCAACGATTACAATCATCGTTAGGTGAATCTGTCCCATCTCGAACAACAGATTGAGTAAAGTTTTTAGATTATTTAGTGAATTTTAAAGGGGTAAAACTAACCTCGAAGATGACCATAGAAGTGGTCGCTCACAAACGACAGTAACTGCAAAAAACGTGTGGACTACTGAAATGACGGTGCGAGAAGACCCACAAATTAATTACTCGGACATCGAGAAGACTCATGGCGTTAGTTTGGGGAGCGTTAGCATAATTTTAAAGTGAGAAAACTTTGTTGTCGTTTCGGAAATCAGCACAAGTAACAGAACGCGGAGTTATCAATATGAGTCGGAAAATAAGAGACAGTCATCAGTATGGATCTTTCCAGAATGAAAGTTGCCGACAAAACTGCAAAGTTGATAATAAGATGATAAGTACAGCGTACAGACCTGATTTAGCTTTTTGTTCTCGATAATCAAGAAAAAAATAAAAGGGATTTTTTTTTTCGTGTGCCGAAGCGACCGTGGCCGCCTACGAATCACAATTTCGAACCTATCGGATCAAAACTGGGAAAAATGTTTTAATAGTTGGTTTAGGCAAATGGAACTTTGCATAAAGAATGAAGGAGAGTACTTCGAAACAATTTAAAATAAATAGGTATTGTTAATATCTTGTATAGTTTTTTCTAGTCTCATAAGTAAGAGGAGCATAAAGTGAATGTACTACGATAACAAAGGCCCCCTTAGGCACTGTGACATTCAAGCGACAAACATTTCTTTGAAACTAAAATCGTTCAAAATGTTTAAAGTTCTAGAAACTTTTGTACAAATTGTTGGATAGGCAGCAAGCTGCAAACATTATGCCTTCTGATATTTATGAATGAGAAGTGAGTTCCGATTAAACTTCCAAGGAGTTTCCATGTGTGAAATAATCAGAATTTACCGTTTTGAATTATTTAAATTCTTATGGACAAACTTTGCTTTTTGCCTTTGCATATGGTTTTCGGTTCCCGTATGATTGTATGTTACATAAAGTGACGTTTTATCTGTTTGATATTTTTTTAATTATAGCAAATATCTTTCCTCAACTCGTACACGGCCTTCTAAACCCAAAGGAAGAAGTATTTTTTTGAAAATAAAAGTTATTCCTTGATTACAGATAAATGACAATTATATTTATTACCCGACTGTAAAGAAGGGTTATGTTTTTCGCGCGTATCTTGTATGTATGTACGTAATATTCTTTATTACCTCATATCTCACAAACCACTGATCGGATTTATACAATTAAAACGTCGTTAGATTGGTCTTGACCGCCCAAGTGTTCTTAGACAGGTGACGTTTGAAGAGAACCAATATGGCGGCTGTGAGGTGTCAAAGAATGAGGTGTGAAAAAAAAGTAGTTTCAAATACTGCAATATGGGTATCAAATTAAAGTGCTCATCTCAAGCATTTCAAAAAAAGGGCAATTTGACACACCAATACAGTTTAATATTTTTTTTTTAATTAAACCTTAACGTACAAAACGTTGTAATTGGTGTAGGTCAACTTTATTCCAAAACCAACAAGGTAACAATGCTTATTTAAAAAAATGGTAGCTACTCATACTAAATATACATAGGTACCTATTAAATACGCAAGCAGCAAAATACGTTAAATTAATGATTCATACAGCCATGCGACTATGCCAGATGTATCCATCAAATAGCCAATTATCCTCTTCATTCAATTAACTCAACTCCAATGACACTACAGACAAACTCACTGTTCATTAAATTGGCCGAGGAGCGAAAAAACAAGTCAAACTTGAAATGAACGAAACGAGTGAACTTTTAATTTCATTCACTATGTCACAAGTTATCACAGGCAACTTTTTGATTCACGAGCATTTCACGACTCTAATTTTGTAGTTGGTCGCCAAAACTGACAAATTTCTGAAAAACCTGCTGCGTGATTTGTAGAGTTAGTTTTGAAAATCCATAGCACAAAATTTGGCACGCATTTTGATTAGTATAATTATATACTGGTCAGTAGTAGTGTATACAAGGTGTAACAGAAAGGTGTGGTCATATTCAAGGGTTGTTATGTGCCCATGATACTGAGTACACATACCTAATTTTATTAAAATCAGAGTACCTATCCTAAAAAAATATTTTTTAATTTTTTAATTCGTTTATTTATGAGTTAAAAAGATATTAATTAAAAAAAAATGACTTAAAAAGTTGTATGCCATAATATCACTCCTAACACAAGCCTTTCAGCTTAGCTGGAGGGGTTAACAAGATTGCTAGTAATGTGGGACTAAATCCCACATTGCTAGTTATCTTTTTTTATAAGAAAAATAAAAAGGAAAGAAAAAATAATATCCAATCGAATTTTGTACCAGGGGAGGTCAAATTCTTATGACATACGCCTTTCACTACTGAATTTTGACAAAATGAACATGCTATAACTATGTAATAATAATGCAACCAGCTATGGCACCATTGTAGGTGCAATACTGACAACATACACTATTCGCTGGTGAAATTTGGCCACACCTTTTTTTTTATTACTAGCAATCCTGTTAACCCCTCCAGCTAAGCTCTATGGCTTGTGTTAGGAGTGGGCTCACGTCGGTAGTATAATGGCCAGGATTCGAACCCACGACCTCAAGATTGCGAGACCGATGCCTTAGCCATTAGGCTACCGCCGCTTTGAACCTTTCTGTTACATCCTGTATAATAATAATGGTCTCTTAACCGATGTTGGTTACGGCAGCCTACCTCATCAGAGACTAGTCCAACTACGCAGAAGTTATCATAGTGCACAAGTTCGCACTTTATATTCCCTCACTATCATAGCCCGATAGGACAGAAATCCGACACGACCAGAGAGAGATGGGACGCAGGATCGATGGCTTAACATGTTCTTCGAGGCTCGGAGAGGTATGACATTTTTCGAAAACGGTCACCCATTTATGGACCGACAGTGGTAACGTTGCTGAACCTGGCAGATATCTCGATATGTTCGGTCGCCACTGAGTCAGGGACCCCTTAACAAACGAACGTGTTGTATAGAGTAAATAATTATTCGAAAAACCGGGCAAGTGCATGATGGGCCACACACAATGTAGGGTTCCATAGCCCCCCCCCCCCCCATCCGAGTAATGCAGCTTAAGAAATGTGTTTTATGTTGTTTTTTTTTTCATACTTACAGCGTTTTCAGTGGAATTTGTACGAAAATTTTCTTTTAATTTCACTATATATACTACTACCGTTTATTTTTTCACATACCCAACATCAACCATTTAGCTGGCAGGGGAGGAGGGACTCTTAACTCTAACAAAAAAATCGCAAACGGATCCCTAAATCTAAAAATAGTATTCACGATCTCTAAACGGTTTTAAAGACCTATCTAATGATACCCCACACGATGGGATAGTTATAAAGAAAAATCACATTCCCACTTTATATATAGGGGAGGTACGTACCCTCAAAAAAATGTTTTCAAGATTCAATCTTTCACTTTGTCAGCGTAAGTAATATGTGTATCCATGCAAAATTACAGCCTTCTAGCATTAATAGCTTATGAGCTAAGCCGCGGGCGGACGGATGAATGGACGGACGGACATGGCTAAACAATAAGGCTTCGTTGGCTACGGAACCCTAAGAAGGTGTTATTCACACGTCAATCATAACTATTAACTTTCAATAGGCACCTTTGTCATTGTTTTGCGTGAATCGTGATTATGCTATGAATGTAGAAATGAAAAACAATATTGTGGCGCCATCTGTGATTCGATTTCTTCTGAGTGCCAAAATTGCTTCCCTACAAATGTTGATAAACTTTCGCGATTTGTACACATTATGAAAATATATCTATTACGGGTCTTAATTGCGTGAATAATTTAAGGTTAAATACCTTGCTTACCTATGTTTATTATGCATGAAAGTTTTAAGTATAATTTAATATTAAATCATCAAGTATTAAAAGAAACTTATCCAGTTTTGAAAATAGATGGCGTTTAAATACAAATTTAAAAGAATCAGGAAAATTGATTTTGAAGGATATTTTAACCAACGTATCGCAAAACCCTTTGAACGAGGTACCTCAGCATGATTTTACGACGAATAGCCGATAACCATATAGTTTTTATGTGTACCATTAAACTTCTGGTTACCTTCTGCTACCTACGTTTGTTTAAGTATTCAGTAAGTGGTCAACCTCCAAGTGTTGCAAATATTGATAGAATGGGACGCTACACCGATGACGTCATGAAATTTATAAGAGGAATAGCAATAATAATAAAAAAAATATGTGTGACACTCGGGGACTGCCGCAGTAAAGCTATTGCATAGCATTTTTTATCACCTTAAGTTACCTTATATTTTTTATACTTACCAATTAAAAAAAAAATGTTTTTTTCGTTTTCATTAAAAACATTTCAAAATGAAGGAGTTTCTCAATGCTACTGTATTTTTAAGCCCTAGTAGGGGCTTTATTTATTTCACTCATCGTCAATAACATACAGACATAGCTACCACACAATTTTTAAATACTAGATAGTGATTAGACGGCCACGCTAGTGACAATTAATAGAATTTTAGACTGTTAAACACATTAACCTGAAATACAACTTAGTTATATATGTATAAAACATCATATCCCATTCCCGTGGGATCATGTTTTATACATATAAACCTTCCTCATGAATCACTCTATCTATTACTGAAAACTGCATTAAAATCCGTTGCCTAATTCAAAAGATCTAAGCGCACAGACAGCGGGAGTTACTTTATACTATGTAAAGATTAAGGAGATTTTTTTCCTATTGAAACTATCGAATGAATTTTTATTACCCGACTGTAAGGAAGGATTATGTTTTCGCGCGTATCTTATATGTATGTAAGTATGTACGAACTCGTTTGTATGTATGTAATATTCTTTATTACCTGATATCTAACAATCCACTGAACGGATTTATACAATCACGACGTCGGAAGATTGGTCTGATCGTCCAAGTGTTCTTAGATACGTGACGTTTGAAAAAAACAAACATGGCGTGTGAGATGTCAAAATATACAGAGGTGTAAAAAAAAAGTTGTTTTCAATACTGCAATTTGGATATCAAATTAAAGGGCTTATCTTAAGCATTTCAAAAAGGTATAACATGATTATGACTGTAATACTAAAAAAGTTAGTTAGCAACCATTCTTTTTCAATCTTCAATACTTGACAATAGCTGTGATAAAAGTTAGTTGTTACATCCTACAACTACATAATTATATAATTTCATGCAGTCGGAGGCATTCAGGAATCTCGATGAACTGAGTAAAGTGCCTCCGACTGCATGAAATTATATAATTATGTTGGAGTTCTTGTTTCCATCTTTTTTGTGCAGATGTTTTTTTTATATTTATACGAGTGAAATAGATTTTTCTCCTAGCTTGATACATCAGCGTCTATCTAACAACCTAATAACCCAGTTCGCAGTTGATTTTCAAAGAAACATAGCCTCAAACAAACAATATTTCTCCACAAACTTATTCAGGATGAAAAAGTTTATAGTTCACAAAGGCATCTTCATTTCCTTTTGTATTCATGATCGATGTACTGATTGAAAAGTTCGAGTCGATTCGAATTCAACTTCTCGATTCTCGAGTGATCGAGCGATCATCTCGGGATATTTGAAGGACAGTGTAAATGTTTGTTTGTATATTTTCAGATTGATGGAAAAACGATTGATTCGTTTCATCGTATTTAGGTTACTTCAAAATAGGTTACAAAGCGCGCTGTTGAGGTATAGTCGACCAAGGAAGTCGTCTACCAGTTTTGACATAACTTCTTAAATTACCAAAATAGCGTTAGAGTTGAGATTAGCAACTGTCAGTATGGTATAACAAGGAAAAATGAACCTTGTTGTTTTATGACGTGCATATGAACTTCAAGCTAAGGGTAGACCACTTATTGGGCCGACTGTACCTAACTAAAAGACAACTTTTGCACTAGAGTACAAACCCAGTGTCGCGAAAAATAAAATTAACGAACACTTAGATTCAAAACAAAATGTATGATAAACCTACACAAAGTTTTGTCCCGCATGGGAATCGAACCCACGACCTTTTGTAGCAGTCGTACGTACTACCACTACGTCATCTAGGGAGTTGTACGGATGCTTGCCACTTAAGAAGTAGGTACACAAGACAATCTGTGCCCATTAAAAAAAAAACTAAACTATTAAGAATTCTCTGACTCCTGCTGACTCCAGTAATAACTGTGTTGAAGGGTCCAGTTACTTCCCATACAAACTTAAAAGCTTTAATTACTTTCAATTCAAATTAAGTATTTATCAAATCTGCTTTAAAATACACAATTCAACTTTTAACTTACTATTTCTTTTTGGACAGATATCAAAAATAATATGTCACTCAAACTCATATTTTCAGGACTGTGAACAAACTGCAATCAAAAAGCAGCGGGACGCATAACAAGCACTTCCTAATTTAAATGCAAAATAGTCTGTCACTCTAGTTCTGAACGGACGGAACTAGCAGTGCACACAAATTAGATGGTAACTAAAGCATTTTTGGTAGTGAGAAAATTCACCGTATTCATATTTCATACAAGAGGCTTAGGCATTTTTTCCGTAGAGGAGTCAATACTACAAGTGCAGTTAAACGCATAAATCGCATAAAAAAAGCTTTCAAATCATCAAATTACCAATACCAGTTTATTAACAAAATGAGTGTTTTGGTAATATGATGATTTTTAGAAATATTTATTTTTATAAAGCTTCTAAGCTACTTATCTATGTTCAGTACCTCAAAAGATTAAACGAAATCATTATAGGATCACTTTCTTGTAGGTCCGTCTGTCTGTAAAGACCCTTTATCTCGGGAACTAAATTAAAACCATATACTCAGGTCCTTTAAAGCTGTGAAAAAAATCAAACTTTTAAGTAAAATTAAAAGAATAAATAATATCTTGGGACAACTCACACAACGCTATCTGATCCCAAACTGAGCAGAGCTTGTACTATGGAAACCAGACAACTGATAAACATACTTATATATTTCTAAATACCTACATGCATATTATAGATAAACCCAGACACCCCACGACCTCTTGCATAGCAGTCGGATACACTCCCACCGCGCCACAGAGGCAGTCATACAGTCATTTATTTTAAATATTACGAGATTCGATTCCTGAACTATTTATAATATGCACCTACAAATTTGTACGGAGCCCTCGGTGGCCGAGTCCAACTCGCACTTGTCCGGGTTTTTTTAACAATCACTGATTTGGTTCCTTGATATTTGAGTTTGAATTTACAGACATAATATAGCAATGGCGATTATGTAGAAGAGCGAAATGGTCTGTAGTTACACAGTTGCCAAATTAGTCCTATATAAGACAAGATAAGCTAGACCAAGGCCACACCAATATCTTCTTTACTATAAAAACATTCTTGACATCTACAAAATATTTTGTTACAAAGTAAAAGCAGGCAAAGCTAAAAAGATTTCAATACAAATACGAACAGATGACAAAGTTCTGAGAGTTCCAAGTCGGTTTGTAAGTCCGGATTAAGTCGACACGTGCCCAAACGATACGTGACGAAACCTCGCTCCAAACGGCTTACGATTTCACTGTAACATCTCACTATAACCTATTTCGCGGCAAACTATGAACTTGCCGGTTATGTTTGTCAATTTTTTTTATTGTGACTTATCTTTTCTATTATACAAAGAGCCAAGGGGTTCATATTTTTCTTATCAACCGATATGATGTCCCACTGCTGAGCGTGTCTCCCCAGTAGAACCTACTTATTTTAGATCCTTGTGGTATTTGCCATAATGGTCATTGGCGAGCGTGTTAGCGATCGCAGTAAAGCTTTAAAGTAGGCAGAGGACGCTGCTGCCCGTCCTCCGGTGCGACATCCCTTAGCCACCTTGACGACACTTACGGGAAGAGATGGGGGGGGGGGTACTATTCTTAAGCCGGTACCACACGGCCAAGGGGTGCTATGAGTTATATGTATTAACGTGTGACTGTATGGTGATTAGATTTCTTTTTTTTAGCTTTGTTTGACGAAAATCGGTTCAGCTGTTTGAAAATGATGAACTTTTTGACGGACCTATGTCTCTGGGTCTTACTTAAAGATGCCGAATTTTAAATCCTTATTTTTGCTTTAAGCCCTTCGCACAACGTTATTGTTTTAAATTAATGTCTAATCTAAAAACTAACTAAGAAAACCATTAAGATCAATATAACAACTCATTTCTAAACCATCCAATTACATCTCAAACTTATTAAACGCTACTATAAACAATTTTTATTTTACCCACTGGGGCAAAACAGTAAAACTAGAGCTAATCCACTTCCCTTGTTATTAGTTACCCAGGCACCCGTTGTCCCAACAATAACATTTACGACTCAATTTAAACCTCATAAAAAGCCTTAATACCATTCGAATAATGTTTTATTTTTTCAAAGGATAATCGTAAATCCAGCGCACGTTTTTCAAGCTCTCTCTTGGGCCGTAATTCTCATGATATTTTTATTGTTAAGCCTAGAAGAATTAACTATCTAGTTATATTGGTCTCTTAAAATAAATAAAATAAAAAATATTTATTTCATCACTTTGTTGTTTTACATAATTCATTAAAAACAACCTTTTAAGCAAGGATTTGCTTGTGATAGGATGTTTCGCTCTTCCCATTTACAATGCATAAAGATGAATGAAATAATTTAGGTGTGCAAAGATACAATAGCTAGTTTAGAACTTAGAAACTTAGGGAAAAATTATTAAAATTAAATTAAATTAAAAACAAATAAAATGAATGAAAATTAACGAAAATAAAAGTGCGTGGGAGTGTGTGCGTGTGTGTGTGTGTGTGTGTGTGTGTGTGTGTGTGTGCGCGTGTGTATGTGTGTGTGTGTGTGTGTGTGTGTGTGTGTGTGTGTGTGTGTGTGTGTTTGCTGATTTTCAGGTTGCTATTGAACAGATAGAAGCAAACGTTCAACTTCGTCATAGCTCTTTGTTGATAGCCATTTAGTAACGGCCTTTTTACAGTCGTGGTATGTCATTGAATATATACTTATTTCTGAGTTTACTTGGTTATATAATCGAGAGGATTGCACTATGTATTGTCTAAAAGCAAATTTAGATTTTACTGTTTTTAAGGTAGCTACTTTACGCGTTCGTCTGCTATTAGTACCAGAAACAACAAAGGGAAGGGATTTATGTTTTTTTATAATAATTTGGAGAACATAAAGTTTTCTTACTGTGAGTTTGAAGAGCATGACTTTAATCAAAGCTCTCTGGGCTCTTTCGAGTTCTAAAAATTTTGTTTTTGTTGCTCCTCCCCAAATGGGAAGGCAGTAAGAAATGACAGACTGTGCCAAGGAGGTGTAAATTTGTTGAAGGAGAGGTTTTGTGGTTACATGCCGGAGTGTTTTAAAGGTACAAATTAATTTTCGTACTCTGTTCATTATAAGTTCTGAGTGAGCATGTCAAGAGAGTCTTTGATCAATCATCACACCAAGATATTTTGTAGTGGTTACTTTGGCTATAGTCAAGCAGGGGCAACTAGAGTTTGATACGTTACAGCGATTATGTATTTTAATTTGGAAATCATTAGGCGGTTGGGTACGGTCATACATTGTGAAACACATGTAGTTTGTTTTACTAATGTTCAGGGTTAAAAGATTATTGTCAAGCCACTCAGCGATTGTTGATAGCCCTATTTCAGCTGATCTTTTAACACTGTCCCATGAGTTACCAGAAAATACTATGGCTGTATCATCTGCATAAGAGAAGATGTGTGCTCCATCAATACTCATGCTGCAGAGGCAATTTATGTAAACAAGGAACAGCGTTGGGCCGATCACGCTACCTTGTCCCACTCCGTAAGTGACTGTTTCTACTGAGCTGGTGAAGTTACCTACTTTTACCACATGTTTGCGCTCCGTAAGGTACTCTCTAAATAATTTTAGGGGCATACCCCTCACACCAATATTTTCAAGCCTGTGTAAAAGTGTAGGAACAGATACCGTGTCAAAGGCTTTTTTGATGTCCAGGAATATAGCTAGGCACTTAGAGCCATTGTCAACTTTTTCAGTCACTAAAGTGGAAAAAGCCAGGACAGCGTCCTCAGTCGACTTCCCCCGTCTAAAACCAAATTGAGTTGGTGAAAGTACATTTAGTTTATCTAGATATCTAGTTAAACGTTGGTTAAGTAGCTTTTCAATTATTTTAGACAGGGATGGGAGAACCGATATCGGCCTGTAATTTGACGGATCCGTTTTGTCCCCACCCTTATACACGGGTATTATTAGAGCTCTCTTTAGAGCTGTGGGGAAGCTACCTTGTTCAAAGCAAAGGTTCGTGAGGTGGGTTATAATTGGGACAAGATATTGTTGCGCTACTTTTATGAAGTTAATTGGAATATTATCCCAGCCAGGAGCACTATTAGATTTTAAACTCATGAGGACGAGACGAACTTCATCAGGATCTGTGTTTAACAGCGCAAAGGATGATAATGAGGGAGCTTTTGTGCAATGTGAATTGAAAGATGTTATATGTGTTCGACTGCTTGTAATAATGTCAGCAAGAAGCTCACCTACAGTAGAGAAGTATTTGTTTACCTTGTTTACTGACTCAATAGGTGTAATGGCGATATTTAATAGATCGGTATTTTGTGTTTTAGGCGGTTTTCGCTGGGTGATACTATTTATAGTCTGCCACAGTTTCTTAGGGTTATTTCGTGTTTTTAGTAGTTGTTCTCGATCGTATTTTCTTTTTTGTTTTTTAATAATACAATTACAGAAGTTACGGTATCTCCTAAAGGTAACTTTCAAGATGACATTATGTGGGTCTGATCTTAGTTTCTTTTGCATGTTGTTTCTGTTTTTTATACAACGCAGTAACCCAATGGTCATCCATGACTTTATAAGTCTGCATTTTTGAGGGATGACTGTATGAATTGTGTTAGCAGATAGACAGTTCTGAAGCAAGTCTATTAGATTGTCAGCTAGAATGTTTGGATTTGTTAGATTAATCATATCGTGTAAGTTACTGTTTTTTAGCATATTGAGTGCATTTTCTGTGTTCACAATTGTTTTACTTTTATTTACTTCTTGTTTGATTGTCTGGTTACATAATTTTAAAAACGTCGTAAAATGATCAGTAATAGAGGTTTTAATAATAGCAATTACTGCTGATTTTTTATAAGGTTCGAGTTTTAGTATAAAATGGTCCAAACAGTTTTTTTGCCTTGTAGGCAACGTGTGACCTGGGAGGAGCCCCTGAATTGCCAGCATATTCAAATAAGTTAGCCTGTTTGAGCGTTCCCAAGATTTTTCATCTTGTTTTTGTATTAAGTTAATATTTAAGTCGCCTGTTATTACTATATTGTTACATGCGGCAATGCTGTTTAAATGAGTATTAAGAGAATTTATAAAATTTTCCGCATTTGTGTTTGATGGAGATCGGTATACGCCAAGTAGTAGGAGATCAGGTGAGATATTTACTTGCAAACATGAAGCGTCAGTTAGTTTTATTTCAGTTATATCAAACTTAAGAGCATTACTAACATATACTACGACTCCATCCGCTTGGTTGATATGGCGAGATGTTTGGCCTGAGGTGTAATTAATTATTTGAGGAATGTTTTGGCTAGATTTTATTCTACATTCAGTCAAAACAAGAAGATCAGGGTGCAATTCTAAGTTAGCTAGATTTAGTTGTAGATCATTAAAGTTTGAGTAGATACTTCTAATGTTTTGAGATACAATTGTGATGTCGTCAGGCTTTAAACTAACTTTATGGGTGAAGTTATTAGTTTCACAGGTAAATGCGTGGGCCATTTCTGAGTTGTCTATTTCAGTTAAAGTAGTTAGCATGTTATCCATAATTATAGGATTGACGTGGACAACAAATCACATCTAATGACTGTATTAAAATATTTATACGGGTCCGTATATATTATTTGGAAGCGAAGAGCAGTATTAGTCTCTTAACCTTTGTCATCTCATTGAAGTCTAGCCGACTACGCAGGGGATATCATACCGGACAATATAAACACAGATACAAGTGTACTCTCATAGTCCGATGGGACTGAAATCCGAGACGACGGGAAAGAGATTAGGCGCAGGACCGATGGCTTAACGTGCTCTGCGAGACACAGAAGAATGTGACATGTTTCGAAAACTATCACGCTCGGAACATATGAAAGTAGTAGGTATCAATGTTCTGTGCTGTCACCTATGCGTGAGTGGTAACGTTGCTTCACTTCGCAGATATATCTCGAACTGCCGGTCCTCACTGAGACAGGGAGCCCTCCAATCCAGTTAATATATCACCCAACCAACTACGCATGCACAAACACTACAAGTGCATAAGCCTACAATCAGATGACTAGCGCTTAATGCAAGTTTTACTAACGTCATCCATATTTTTCTAGGCGTTTACATACAAACATGCATAATAAGTAGTCCATTTTTTGGATCATATCATGATGAAATAGATCTTCGCGTATTGTTTTGATTATTACCAGAATAAAACATAGTTAAATACAAGTTTTATGACACTAGATCTGAGATTTTTTTAAATCACTCCTTAAGGAAAACAAATAGCAAAATCACATACTATGTATAATAAATCATTCGTTAGTAAAGATTTTGTATGACAAAATTTGAAAAACGAATGATTTAAGTAAGCATTAACACTGTGACTAGGTACCCAGTCGTTTAAGGCTTACCTAATCAGTTACACATCGAATCTTAAACTGAATGATTTACAATATCACTAGCATTCTTAGATTTTGTTTAGAATTGGCTTTAAGTAGAGTTATGACAATTTTGACAACGACTTGTTATTGCATACGTAGTTAATAAAGTTTGAGTTTAATTTTAAGACTTAAAACTTCAGCCTGGTGAAATAATACACGAAGACTCTTACAATGTTCAATAAAAAATGTAATTCATTACAAGGAACCTTCTAGACTCATTGTAAAAATGTTTTATCGTTGAAAATAAAAATCTTTGTATTTTTACCGTCTTAGTTCTACAAAGTCGCGTCATTAAAAACTTATTTACTGGTTAGTTTATGTTTCAAGTGTTCAGTAAAATAAGGTGACATCGTTTCTAAAAAGCGTTACTTAGTTTAAAATTACAAAATATCAAAAACGTATTAAGTAGGTACGTATTACATATTTCATTTATTTATTGAAAGTTTAATGGTGCATTCACATGCTCACGTTCATAGCGGCACGAACATGAACGTGTTAGATTAATATGCGTTATAGCTAGTTTTAGTAGACTATAAGAAGCTTTTAGAGTAATTGTAGAACTGCTATGTCAGGATATAATAAAGCAGTTACTTGATTATCTAATAATCTCAAATATAATATAACCTACTATAAGACTGTTATGTTCTATTAACTGCCTCTGTGGCGCGAAAGGAGTGTAGTCGTTCAGTTATATAACTAATAAACAAGACAATTAAAATGTACTATCACATCTTCTGCAGAGTAGTTTATAAGTATTATTCTACATAACACATACAAGATAATCGTAATGTAATATCTTGTCATCTGTCAATACATATAACCAACATATAACATTACATTTCATCTTTAATAATATACCACAAATCTACCACAGTATACTACAATTACAATCAACAACCAATCAAATCGCACCTTTTCCAGCTGACAACAGTAGGAGAGTGACAACGGAATGAGAGCTATGACAGTTTTACTCATCTGTCTTATCGAAAGTCATTTAAAATATGTGGGTACATTCAAACATTATAATTTAAACCAGATGACTTTTTAAACTTTGGAATAACAAAACCAATATTTATTGATGTACAAATAATACACATCACCTGTTACTTATACAATATAATAGGAGTATAAACCACAACATTAAAGAAGAAGCTAGTGCAACATTAAAGTGATATTACAAATTAGTACAATGCACCTGTGGTTTTTACTTTCTTACTGTTGTAATAGGTACATTTAAACAGATGCTAAGCTAACAATTACATGCAACTTAGACAAGTGTAGTTAAGTACTTCTTTAATAGATCTATACTTAGAATGTCCGCATCAGACGCTTACAATTTTAAGCCATACATATTAGAGATAGATACCTCAATTCTCTGATCCTAATATCCTATAATAAATAGTATTATGAACACAATTGATTAATATTATATTTATGGCTATTTATATAGCCATATATCAATCAAGCGCGAGCGTGTGAATGTGCTTGAATGTGTTGCTCGGCAGGCTGCGAACGACTTGTTTGTTTGCCGCCCGGCCAGTGTTGGGCTACTTGCCGAGTTATTTGTCGGGCTGCTTGCCATGCCGCGCGTCTGAATCGGGCATAAAATTTTTCACACTGCTGGGTGGGACACGACTCGTCTCAGAGAGAAGGCCATAATATACCACGCGGTCTTACTACGAATTGATGATTGCCACATGTCTTTTAGATTCTAGGACCGGTGATTTCCTACAATGTTTTTCTTATTGATTTGGAACAGTGGTGATAAAAGAATTTTCACAAAATGCAAAGCACTATTGCAATAATTATTGATAAACTTTTACATATGATGAAAATATATATACTACGGGTCTTAGTCCACCCGTGACCACGGCCGTTGCAATACGGTCGAAACGTCGAGCAATAAACAAGTAATTTTACCTTAAATTATTCACGCGATTAAGACTCGTAATATATATATTTTCATAACACTATTGCAATCTTACTAAATGGGAGATGTAATTCCATCTGATTTCTTACTTCTACCACTTTACACAATCCACTTAGTATAAAACGTTACAACATCAGACATTGGTTCGGCTTACGAGATAAGATCATTAACTGACAAGATGTTTTTAAAAAGGTAAAGCAAATTGAGTGCCACGAAACAAGGTCAAACCTACCCCGAAGTAAAACTTTGATGTGAACTTAATTATGAATATTGTAATTTACATATTGTAAGTGTAGAAAGCCGTGAGATAAGGAGATAAGGGAATATCGAAATTCGGTTGGGTAAAAACAAAATATTGTTTTAATAGACTTATGAAGTTATTTCGTTTGTATATACATACTAATGCCCGCAGCTTTTGCTTTCATGAATAGTGCTATTGGGATAAAGAAATATTCCATCTCACAGAAGTAAATATACATTTTTACCTTTGTGGTAATAGACGCTCCTACTATATATTGTACCCGCTAAGGCTGATTTTGGTTTATCTCATGTTTCAACTGTTTGATAATACAATTTGTATCAGTCTTATAACATGGTGTATAGTATATTAGCCGCAGCACCTTACCCCCATAACAAGTTTATAAACATTGTAAAATTGGCAATTGGAAAAGAGTGGCCGCGAGTTTTTATTGCCAGGTTCTTTTCTCCGGCTTTACCTATTTATGTTTGCGAACTTGTATACGTCGAGATTCTACATGTACATGTAATGCGTACATGTACATGTAGAATCCCGACGTATCACAAGAGTGGTTTTGCATCCTAAGTGATTTTTTTTTAGACGAGGCTCAAGCTCAAGTTACCACTATAACAAGATAATTTCAATAAAATTCTATATAGACGGATTTTAAAGTTTTTTTTTTTTTAAAAAGCTTTAATCGGTAGGTATGTTTAAACAAAATTTGTTCAGATTAACCGAAAGCTTTTTGATAACACACATTAACTTGACCTTTCTTCAATTTGCCCCTTTTTGGGGTAAGTTAGTAAAAACTACCTGCAATCATTTGCCCCGAAGTATCTACTTTAACCACTTAAATTAGATTCTTCGGGTATTGATCGTCCACTTTTAGTAAAATATAAGCTAACTCAAATTTATTTTTGGATTTGCCCCTGAAGGCGGTAAAATTAGACTCGTAAAATATATGGCAGTTAAACGATTTGTGCCTTAAGTGCTTATTGTTATTGAATAAGTATTTTGTTTAGTGCCCCGATACGTTTTCCTTGAGGATGTTCGTTTATTGTCAGTATTATTTATGTTTGACAAAGTTTACGATCGTAAAAAGGTTTTAGAAATGAAATAAATATTAGTCACCTGTCATGCAATAGAAGTAGAATTAGTATTGGCAGGGGCAACATGGCATGCTAATATTTTAAATGTAGATGTTAATATGTTTGGAAGTGTGTTACATAATTATACAAATGAACAAATTTCGATAGAATTTAGCATGCATATAATTTATATTTGGGTAATACAGGATATTTTTTGTATATTTTATACGTAAATAATATAATATTTAAAAGTTTTTTGTTAGTTTTCCACTTCCTTTAACCATTTTCGACCATATACCAATATGGTCGAAAATACCATATGCTGAAATCTAAAGGAGGCCTAGATACACTTACATTTTCTCGGTATTGTGCTATTAACATTCAATTCATCCCCGCAATTTTATTGACGTCGTATTTCCATCGCATGTGTGGCCTTTCTCTATCCCTGTTTTCAATCTTAAGTAAATCAAAATTTGTAAATAAATTAATGAAATTAAAATCAGTCATCGAATCTAAGTATGTACTTATTTCTATGACAATATGTCAAATCATTGTCAAGTCAATGTCTCACAACAAATGTTTTTAAGAATTGAAAAAACCGGGCAAGTGCATGTCGGGCCATACACAATGTAGCTTTCCGTAGTCACCTCCCCCCCCCCCCTCTATCCGAATAATGCGGCTTATGAAGTTTTTCTGTTGTTTTTGTTTCATACTTACAACATTTGAAAATTATTAATAAGTAAGTAGGTATCTACTTACTTATTAATAATTTTCAATGGAATTTGTACGACATTTTGTTACTTCTCATTGGATCAGCTGTTACTCGTAAACTTGTAAAGCCTTCTTAGCTGTGATAGTTTTCCTTTTAATTTTACTATATTTTTTCACATACTCAACATCAACCATTTAGCTGACAGGGCTTCTCTAACAAAAATTTGCACTTTAAATCTTAATATTTCATTTTAAACGGATCCCTAAATCTAAAAATATGGTCTTTCCAACTCCTAAACGTTTTTAAATGACCTATCTAACGATACCCTACACGATGGGGTGGGTGAGAAAAAAAAAATCACATCCCCACTTTACATATAGGGGAGGTACCCTAAAAAAATGTTTTTCATTATTTTATTCTTTCACTTTGTCGGCGTAAATAATATGTGTATCCATGCAAAGAACCAGCCTTCTATCACTAACAGTCTCTGAGCAAAGTTGCGGACGGACGGACGGACAGACGGACATGGTAAAACTATAAGGGTTCCGTTTTGTTTCCGGAGCCGAATATATGTATTCATAATATTAGTCACTCAAGCCAACATTGTAATCATGCATAAACAAATGTTTATACTGCAGCCTACACACAGCGATTCAAATTAATAATTCATATGATAAGGATGGGTGTAAGCGACACCGGTTTCGCTGAAGACGCACACTCGGTTGACATTGAGTGGGGCATACGGGTATAAACTGTGTACAGCAACCTGGAAAACCTTAACAGATTCAAAAACAGGCACAAAAATATAGTAACATATTGAATAAAACAGAAAACCCAGTGTAGCGAGCTGGGTTTTTTGCTCACGACACACAACACCATGACACCCAAGCGAACCCGATATCTCCGTGAAAACTGCCGTGTTTTGCTACATTTTGTTACATTACATTAGGTACACTAGCTAACCCGCGCAACTTCGTCTGCGTCAATTTTCCCCCTATTAGCAACATTTTTCATTGAAACTTCGCTCCTATTGGTCGCATCGTGATGTTATATACACCTAGAAGGCATATAGTCTTCCTCGATAAATCGGCTATCCGACACTAAACATTTTTTTTTCAATTTGAACTAGCAGTTCTTGAGATTATCGCGTTCAACCAATTAAACAAACTCTTTAGCTTTATGATATAAATATAGATACCTACCTACTCTACCCAGACTCGCTACCAGAATTTATGGATCTCTGACAGCTGGAGAGAGCTTGTGTGGTAGGTAATCAGAACCATAAATTGCACAGCAGTCGTACCCAATTTTGCTGCGTCACCTACATGCAATAGGTAAAAATCATTGCATAAGAATATAATTCTTTACTTTACGTCAGACTACGAATCTCATCTTATTGCATCGAATAAAATGCCTACAAGAAATACTTTCTAAAGAAAACCTAAGGCTCAGGTTGTGATAGACGCAGCCTAATTCGGTTGGCAAGTTAGCCAATCAATTTTCTAGAAAAATCGAGGGAGCTTAACCGACATAATCGCTGGCATACACCGGTTGTAATTGCACCTGAAATCCATTCGTCTCACATTTCCGTATAATTGGACTATTCTCTAATAGTTCAATAATACATACATGTGACACAAAAGTTTATTTACGCACACACTTAATATACATGTCTCCTATCCAGTCAATTGGTCTCCGCTGAAGTTAGTTACTCGTGACTGAAGTCGGTAATACCCAAATCAATACCTAAAAATTATAAAACCAAATTCATACCTAATTGTTGATAAACTTTCGCGATTTGTACACATTATGAAAATATATATATTACGGGTCTTAATCGCGTGAATAATTTAAGGTAAAATACCTTGTTTATTGCCCGAGGTCTCGACCGTATTTATTACTATATATTTATTATACGTTTCGACAGAGTCTACCCGTGACCACGGCCATTGCAATACGGTCGAAACGTCCGGCAATAAACAGGGTATTTTACCTTAAATTATTCACGCGATTTGGACCCGTAATATATATATTTTTATAATAAAACCTAATTGTTTGCTAAAAAATCAATACAGTCGATCATTATTAGACCATTTCCAGTTCTCGTATTTATGCAGCCGTGTATCACAGAACAAACAATTGTCTAGCGGAAGCGTCAGCAAACAAAGCAAGACAATAGATCTTTATTCAAGTATTTAATTCTTGCGAGTGACAGGTTGAAGTAGTTGCAGAGAACAGAAGTGGGAGCTTTATTGATTTAGGTGTACAGATGAAAAGACTAGAAGAGTTTAAAAAAAAACTACTATTGGATGTTTCGTACACGCAAAACATACTGAACGGATTTTAATGAAACTTTACGGTAATAATGTATGGAAAACATCAGAAAAGTAGTAACGAATTATCAATTATTAAAAAAAAATTCAAAAATTTCAAAAACACGCCTGTAAAAATACGGAAACAAGATAGATACCCTTTACATAAATCATGCAGTCGGATTTTTTTTATTTAGGTTTTTAACATTTCTTATTCCAAATGAAATGTTATCAGCTGTTAAAGTACTTTATTTTGATACCCACTTGGTTTGATGATATTTTTTTAAAGTTTAAAGTACCTAGTGTCACTCTCACAACTAAGACGAATCTAACGATACCTCTTAAGCTAAAACCCATCAAGCCGTAGTCTCTAGCGCATGCCAAGTATATATACATATGTACTCGTACATACACTCGAAAAATATAACTAGAGAATTAACAAAAATAGAGACGTTCAACAGTTGTCAGTTTTGACAACCTAATAATAAAAAATACCTTTACTTAAAACATTAACAAAATTGTAATAAATGTTGATAAACTTTCAACATATAAAATTGTATATACTACGGGTCTTAATCGCGTGAATAATTTAAGGTAAAACACCTTGTTTATTGCTCGACGTTTCGAGCGTATTGCAACGGCCGTGGTCATCTACCTGTCACAGTCTACCCGTGACTACGGCCACATTGTAAACTGCGTTTTTCAATTACACCACTGCCCCAATATAAGGAGTGTTATATATTTATTCAAGTGTATAATTTAGATATCTATGATTGTTGCTAATATAAGTATCTTCATTCTGCATATCAATGATATGCTGTCCATAGAGAACATACATTGCTATGCGGATGACAGCACGGGTGATGCGCGATATACCAGCCAACAGAACGTCCCTCGGAGCGTTGTTCAGGAGAGACGGTTGCAACTTGTGTCAGAAGTCGAGGACTCTCTGGGGCGGGTCTCCGAATGGGGTGAGAGGAACCTGGTTCGATTCAACCCCACAAAGACACAAGTATGCGCGTTCACTGCGAAGAAAGACCCATTTGTCCTAGTGCCACAGTTCCAAGGAGTTACACTCCGAGTCACCGAGAGTATTGGGATCCTCGGTGTCGAAATCTCCAGCAAAGTCCAGTTTGGGAGTCATTTGGAAAATAAAGCCAAATTGGCGAGCAAAAAGGTGGGTGTCCTCAACAGGACGAAGCGTTACTTCTCGCCGGCACAGCGACTTGTGCTCTATAAAGCGCAGGTTCGACCGCACGTGGAGTACTGCTCTCATCTCTGGGCGGGTGCCCCCAAATACTTGCTCGATCCATTTGACTCCCTCCAAAGGCGAGCTGTTCGGATCGTTGATGACCCCAATCTCACGGACAGACTAGAGTCTTTACAGCAGAGGCGTGACTTTGGTGCACTTTGCGTACTCTACCGTCTGTTCAACGGAGAGTGCTCTGAGGAACTGTTTGACATGGTGCCACCGTCACCTTTCTACCACCGCACCACTCGACATCGTAGTAGGGTTCATCCATTCCACCTGGAAACAATACGGTCCTGTACGGATCGATTCCGGCGTTCTTTTCTTCCACGTACGTGTAGACTCTGGAATGAACTACCTGCTGCGGTGTTTCCCGAGCGCTACGACATGTCTTTCTTCAAACGAGGTTTAAAGAGAGTTTTCACTTTACGGTAGGCAGCGGCTTGGGTGTGTCCCTGACATTCCTATAGTCCATGAGCGGCGGTTACCGCTTACCATCAGGTGGGCCGCTAGCTCGTCTGCCAACCATAGGCAATAAAAAAAAAAAAAAAAAAAAAAAGTATAGTTTTTTGGGGACTTATAGAGTTTGTTTTAATAAAACTTGCGAGTATAGTCATGTGTGAGTCAACTCCCATATAGAGACTGCTTTGCATTACTATGATCTTTAAAAGGAAACTTTTGTTTTGGGTCAATTTAGTCTAATTTTCATTAGCTCAAGCTACATATAATGATGTCATATTCACGTCATCTCTAAAAATCAAATACCTTTTTAATGTTATTATTCTTGCTGACTGTACGTTATGAAATGCGACATACGCCATGAGGCTCATATAAAATGAATTACTGCTAAAGACACGTATAACTGTAATTGTACTAGACTATGATATTATGGATAATTTACCTAATAATTTGCTGTGTAGTCTTGCTTACATAATTATTATGAATGTGCCTATGTTTTTTTATGTAAACGAATGAAGAAACGAGCAGGTAAGAAGCAAGCGTGATGGTAAGATATCTTGAAGACGTATATATAACCGCCAATTCTGCGCTAAATCCTTCTCAGGTCGTGCCGGATTTCATGCCATCGAGTGTTTTGAGTGTAAAGTAAAGAGCTGTGTGCATACACAAGTGCAGTCTCTACTGCACACTTGGACACACTTCACTAATCTGCATCAACATTGGCCACCGCAATCAGTTTGGCGGGTTTTTGTATCATTAATATTATTTCTTTATTTTTATCTATCTATCTAATACCTTTAAAAGAACAATTTTAGTTTATACTTATACTAGCTGTACCGCGCAACTTCGTCTGCGTAAATTTTCCCTGATTTTGCAACATTTCTTATTGCTGCTCCGCTCCTATTGGTCGTAGCGTGATGTTATATAGCCTTAGCTTTCCTCGATAAATGGGCGATCCAACAGTGAAATAATTTTTCAATTCAAATCAGTAATTCCTGAGATTACCGCGTTCAAACAAACAAACTTTAGCTTTGTAATATTATAGTACAGATATATAAAGTTCAAAGTTCTGACTGATGGATTAACGCGTAGCCTAAACCGCTGATCGTAGAGACGTGAAATTTGACATGACGAGGACATATTTCTTATATAGGGTAAGCATCCGATAAGAAGGAATTTTCGGAAATTTATCCCCTAAGAGGGTAAAATTGTAGTTGTATGAAACTCCGTCAATTTTAAAGTTAGATTTGTAAAATTTCGTATTTAGCTTTTTGGTTTAAAACAATGAAATACGAGTTTTAAAGTTTTTGGTAAACCAACCCCTAAGGTGGCAAAATAGTTTAAATTCATCAGTTTTAAAGTTAGATCTGTGAAATTTCTTACTTGGCTTTTTAAAAACATCAGTCCCTAAAGGGGTAAAATAGGGGTTTCAAGTTTGTGTGTAACTTCGTCCGTTTTAAAGTTAAATCTGTGAAAATTTGGCTAAATGGATAAAGAAAGAGAAACACATCTTTCAGCGTTTGAAAGCGAATTAACCCTTATCGGGGTGAAATCATCCATGCTGGCGAAACCGCGAGCGATCTAGAAATTTAATAGCCCCAAATCCGTTGCTAACTTGAATGAATGATCTTTGGTATGTAGATAGCTTAAGTCTTAGGAAAGGACATGAGTTAGTTTTTATCGCGATAACCAACATCCACACGGGCAGAGATGCGATCGAAAGCTAGTGTGTATATATAATCTGAATCTCGGAAACGACTCCAACGATTTTTATGAAATTTAGTATGCAGTGGGTTTTGGGGGCGATAAACCGATCTAGCTAGATTTCATTTTTGGCATTTTTAGCTTGGTCATCCATGTACTACAAGAGTTTTATGTAAATAAACCGCTACGAGATAGATAGAAGCTTTTATCGCTTCATCATTTATTTCGGTTTGATTCGTGCAGGTGGAGCCATGGGCATAAACAAGTCAGTATACCTACCTTTACATTATATTTATAAAGCTGTTAGCTCTAAAATTGGGTCAAATTTATAAAGTAGGCCACTGCCATCTACATTACTAAAGAATATATCCCGTGAAATGTGATATGGGCCCTTACAGGCTCGATGGGTGCACTCACATTATACACAGTTTCCACATTAGTAAGGGAAATACAAATATTTCCCCAGAGGCATCTTACTGTCCTGTCATTATTAAACAACCTACTGATATTACAAAAGCTATAGTTTGTGAAGTTGGGTGGATATTTTACTGTATTATGCCATATCACCCATTTTTTGCGTCGGGGATTAAAAATCTAACACATCTTTATTTCGTATACAAAATCGTGACCAGAAGGCTGGCCTTTTCTTTGCACAGAAAATAAGCATTGCCATACAACGTGGCAATGCTGCCAGCCTTCTGGGCACTATACCGGTTGACAACGATGGGGAGGAATTCTTCGACGCCTAACTCTTTTTGTTTTTTTGACTCCCTTTTATGTTATCCTTCTTTTTGTAGTTTACTAGGTAAGTTGTAAATAATGTTAATAGTATGTATATAGTTCGTTCGTAGGGTAATCTATCTTGTATTTATTATCATTGTAAATTTTCATTTTGCTAATTAATAAATTTATGAATAATGATTGTTTAAAAAAAAAATATAAAAATAAAAAAACCCGCCTGCACAAAAAAGATGGAAACAAGATCCCCTACATAATTTATAAGCTCATGCAGTCGGAGGCATTTCACTCAGTTTATCGAGATTCATTAATGCAGTAGGGATCTTGTTTCCATCTTTTTTGTGCAGGCGGGTTTTTTTATTTTTATAAATTATTTTTTTATTTAATTCTACTAATTACTTTTTAGTAGTTGTAAGATGTAACCGATGTAACAACTAAATTTTACCACAGCTATTGTCAAGTATTGAAAATTGTAAAAAGAATGGTTGCTAACTAACTTTTTTAGTATTACAGTCATAATCATGTTATACCGTATATAAAGAGCTTACTATTTCAATCGATGATTATTTAATTGATAAATAATTATATTATCATTAATAATAGTTCGTTGCTCCCTATTAATGTATTTTGTTGCATAGTTTATTGCATTTTACTAGGTGAATATTGTTGTCACAGTGTGATAATGTTACTTAAGTACTAGTTAAGAAAACGATTTACTTTTGTAAGTAAAGATTCTGCGTGATAGATTACGGCCATTATTTTCTTCTTTTGCAAAACATGTACACTTATTCATTAAGGAGCAGTAAATTGGTCAATATTTAAGCACATAAAGTTTTTGATGCTCCTACTATATTTTGCCCATTGAGGCTGATGTATCCAATATCGTGTACTCTCCTAATATTATTGACCTCTTTTTTTGCATCAATCCTCTAATATGGTGTATAATATAATGGTGGCAGCACCTTACCTGCAGGTATATACAGTTTATAAACAGAGAAACATTGTAAACATTAGCAATTTGAAAAGAGTGGCCATGAGTTTTTATTGCCTGTTCTTTTCTCGGACTTTACCTATTGTTTGCAAATAGGCATTACAAGTAAATGTAGAATCGACTTTTCACAAGTGTGTATTTTGCTTCCTAGGTGAATTATTTTAAAAAATATTTTTATTTTTAACGCATCTACCATGGTGGCATATCCGATTGTATTATTATGGCATACTTAAACAGTATGGTATTAATGCACTATACTGGCTACCCCGTAAAAAGTGACAGAAATATTTTAAATGACGAATCGAACAGCCGTCCTGTGAACAATTTTGACACTTATGACTAATGGCCGTTGTTGTTATCTTAATTACACAAGTAGGTATACCAGTAGACTTCCATTTAATTTTTAAAGTCAGTTTACGGACGATAATTTTACATGATAACGTCATAAGAAAACATTGATGACATATCGCCATTCGCGTTGCTTTGCAACCTATCAATAACGTTAGTTCCAATTGTAAAGCATGTCATGTCGCTGCAATCACTATTCGCTGTTGCTTAGCAGACAATCAATAACGTGACCGTTGCTTAGCAAATCAATAACGTGACATTTTTTCGTGCGTGCACTCGGTCATCGGTTTATAAGATAGGTTTAGCCGATTTCATCGACACTTCTTACCATGACTATCACTCGTTGTCATAGCAACTATTGCATTTTGCAAAATTATAGTAACGCTCTTGTTGACTTTTTGTTTCAATATGAATTAGTTTTTGAGACAGATTTTAAGAAAATTATGTTATTTAAATTATACTTATTGCCCGGGGTTTAGAAATGACTCCGTATAGGCTTGTTTACTTATTTTCAAACTAATCTTACGTAAAATGGGACCAACGTTTAAGAAACGGAGTACCTTTGGAAATGAATTGAGTTCTAAAAATGGCGGCAATCTGACCTGTCATTATTTTTACAGCACCGAGTTTAACGGGTAGGTATAATTTAGACAAAATGAATTGAATACGTGATAATTAGATAAGAACAACACTTTGTGCAACTAAAGTGTACAATAAATAAGTGTACAGAAATTAGCAGCTAAAACGGCTAGATTGCCATAAATTCATAGAAGAAGTGAATTCACGTCAGTAGTTGGGTAGGATTCGAACCATTGTCGTATACACCTGGAATGCGCCGTAACCTCACAAAATTGACCACTCTCTAGAAACAGACAACTTATAAATAACTATCAAAGAGACAGGGCCGCACGAGTTTTTTCGCTCTTTCACGATTTGCTTTTTTAAATTTACTTTTTAATTGAAAGGGATGGCACGGTGCAGCTCTATATGTCAATTATTCGAACTCAAAATTGCTAGTCCGACACCTTAAGGATACATTAAGCTGCCGCCATCTGTCACCGCCGCTGATAAAAACAGCATTTTTAAACTTGTAAGATTTTTTAAACTTAAAATGTATCTTCTATTTAGACCCGTAGTCTATAAATTGTATAGTGTGTTCATGTTGCTGTCTACAGTAGGCTTTACATCGAGAAAGGTTCTTCGTTTCCCTAAGCCCTCTCTTACGACTGGCGGTCGTGATATTCTTGTAGGTACTATTCCGGTTTATACTCAGATGTCTTGCTAATTAATCATAAGGGATACAGTTGTATTTATGTCAGGACAATGAGAAACATAATATAAGCGCTTAATACACTACACTGAATTATGACAGTCTAGCTCTTCTAATTTTAAATACATTGCTGGTTGGAGTAAGGGTATTGGATGGAAATAATACAAAGCCCGCAATATATAGGGTGTAACAGAAAGGTATGGTCATATTTCAGCAGCGGATAGGGTATGTTAATAGTATTGCACCTACCATGGTGCCGTAGCTGATTGCATTATTATTACATAGTTATAGCATATTCTTTTGTCAAAATTCAGTAGTGAAAGGCATATGCCATAAGCAATATACCTCTCTTGGTACAAAATTGGATTGGATTATTATTGCATAGAACTTTTTATGTCATACTTTTTTAAATTAATAACTTTTTCATTCATAATAAAAGAAATTAAATGAAAAAATAATAAATATTTTTTGGGTATTCCGATTTTGATAAAATTAGGTATGTGCACTCAGTATCATGGGCACATACCAACCATTGAATAAGACTACACCTTTCTGTTACACTCTGTATATTGATTTAACCTGTCAAAATTGAGCGTAGTGGGTATTACTATGAATTTAATGACGCAATCTAAATTTTGATTGAAAAGGGCCCCAGTGTCCTTCCTCTAGAGAAAAAAGTCAACCCTGATCTCACCACGACCCTGATTATTTTTAACTGGTTTCCGTCTGTCCGCCTTGTGACTGAACACGAGTTCCTCGTGAACCCTGCACCGCCTAAAGACCAGGACCATCTTCGCGGAATGCCCTTCGCTAACAACAATAAAGGGTAGATTACGCGATACAGGGTTCGGCTCTCTCAAAAATGTATATATTTCTATATACATTTATGATAGAGCCGAACCCTGTTTCGCCACCTAAATATAAGGACACGAAAAAAATTGTGCCACTAGTCAAAGAGTTTTTCTAGCAGATGAAATAAAGAAATTTAAGGATATGTCTTAATATGATATGTCAAATAAATCTTGAAGTTGCGGAAAAATGCAAAAACGAGCATTTTCGTATTGTCATAGTCATGGCGTTCGTAATCTAACATATGTACGAACGAATATTCTACTTTATTTTGACCTGCGCTCCTGCGCACTGTGAAGTAATGGTTGTGTGCGGAAGAGCCGGCGATCGTGTCGCTGTGTACGTAGCGCTAAACAATTAATTCTCTCAGTGTAATGCCCCCTTAAGATATGCGTTATTTCATGTAATTCTCCTCGGCCCCTTGAACAACGCAAATAAATTCTCTGTAATAATAACATAACCTTTTATTTCTACCGGTAACCCGGTAACCGGGATATCGTAACAATAGACCCGGGACTATTTTAATTGGACCTACCATCGGATTGGTCCAATCCATGGTATAGAGTAAATAATGGAGGCATGCTGTACAAAAGTGAAACTATTTGACCTTGAAAATAATGTTGTCCTCTCCATCTCTTTCTAAACAGGTGGTTCTCGTTCTTAAATACCATGTTTTCTGTACTTCTAAACACTCCTAAAAAATCTCTCTATAAACTCGATTAATTTGCTACTTATCGAGTTACTTACTGATCTGGTTTTTTCCTATGTATTTTAATACTGAAAAGAAATGAAATCCAACAAAAGTTAACAAAATCACGTTTTAGTAGGTACCTAATGAACTGCAATTTATCGAAAGTACGGCAATCGAGTTTATATTGTAACTCGATTTTCGTACTTCTAAACACGATATTAAACTGATTAACAGCAAATAATAATAATAAACAATGTCGGTTTATTACGGTACTTACGAGTGGGCACCTAGCACTATGCACCATTTTTTAATAAATATTGTACAATTGTATTCTTAGATTTTAAAATGCAAAATACGATAAAACTAGCAAAAAACGGTGCTTTAGGGGGACCCGCGAAGTTTTCTACTAAGTAAGTGATCATTTTTAAGACAGTTGTCTAAAGAGAATTAGCTTTTAGCGACATTTTTTTAAATGTGCCATAAACTTGAATTACTATATTAAAGCCCAAATCTGAAAGTGTGATAGTTTCTCAGTAAATAGTACCACAAAGGGCTATTTACTGAGAAACTATCACTCACAATAGGACAGTATTAGGGCTTGCTTCGCTCGCCCTGATAAAACTATTTCCCGCTATAAATGTCTCTGTAATATTTTAGCCAGGATTGTAATCATGTACCAATATAAAGCCCTTTGACAAAAGTTAGTTTAATTAAACTATTTAATAAGTAATTGTATAATAAAATATAGTCAAATGCGAAATGTGAACGTTTATTGTGTTGTAAAATACAACATTATAAATATTTTAATACCACATATTAGTTACACTGTCAGTTTCGTGTACAATCAATATAAAAAGTGATTGTTAGGGACTCTTTATCTTGTGATAGGTAACATTTGTTAGACGCTTAGAAGAAGACGAAGATTCAAACTTTTTTCCCGAAATTGTTCAGCTGGTGCACTCCTTAGTTATTATATCTCTATGGGTCCAATCACACCTACTTAAAAATAAAAATACATACTCAAACCCACCAATACGGCCTAAAGTCATTGACGCATAGACCCGGACTACGCCATAACCTCATAAAATTGACCACTTTCTAGAAAGAGACAACGCTACTTTGTGGACAATACTTATCAAAGAGACAAGGACGCACGAGTTTGTCTCTTTTTCACGCTTTGCAGTTAATATTTACTTTTTAATTGAAATAAATGGTGCGGTCTAGGTCTTTACGTCAATGCCTACGCCAAAGACTAGTATATTACCCTATTCTCGCAATTTTTTTTTAGATAAGCAAAGGTAACGTCTCAATTACCCCTCTTAATTCTTCCTGAATTCTCTGATACTAATGAGTAACACCTCCGTACTCGTTACCCCTATTACAGTAACGACTCTTAACGCCACTTCATAACTCTTGTAAGAAATCAACGGCAAGTACTTGGGTTCACTCATACCTTGGGGTCACGTAAGTACATTCGAGTTTTCCTGAAAGGTCAGAGAGAGAATCCTAGGTACGTGTTTGATTCACACTTCAAAGATTTACTTACCAGTGTAAAAAAAACACTTTATTCATAGTAATTTATTGAGAGATTTGGTAAATAGACAAAAACTGTGACAAACATCCAATTGTAAACAGTAGAATACAGTGTGTACGTCTGCGTCTTCGGTTCGTAGGTCGTATCCCTCGGTATTGCACTTAGTGAACATTGCAAACGGATGCAGCTTCCCAAAGGAAATGGGAGATTCGAGGAGCGAGGAGAAATGTACCTTACACACGCGATAGCACGATATGTACCGCAATCATTATGAGTTCTTAAAAGGCAGAGGAAATTGTGATTACGTCTCCGTTGATGTTAAAAAGCTGGTTTGGCCAATGTTTTGATACGAAAAGAAAATATACGTAATTTTTTTGAAAAGGTTTTTGTAAACTAGGTTTTTTCCAGGCTACGCAAGAGGTCGTAAGTTCGATTCCCACACGGGACACCACTTTGTGTGATCCACAAATGGTTGTTCCGAGTCTGGGTGTACTTTGTGTCCGTGACTTATGTTTGTAAAGTCCCCCGCGACACAGGGCTTGTACCCTACGGCAGGAGTCGTCTTTAAAAAAAACCTAAAGACTTTTTTTTTCATTAATATTCTATAAAACGGCAAGCGACGACACAAAAGAGAATAGGTATGAGAACATTAAAAGTAATATATGTTCGTAAACATTTGAGATTTGTGCATATTATACCCGTGGCCACGGCCATTGCAATACAGTTGAAACGTCGGGCAATAAAACAAAGGTATTTAGTCTTAAAATAAAATATTAACGCGATTAAAACCCGTAGCTTATACAATTCTATAATTAAAGTAGGCATTAGATAATTATTAGTACACAAGCTGTCCCGCAGTTGGTCGCAGCGTGATGTTATATAGCCTCTATAAATGGACTATCCAACAAAAAAATATTTTTTCAAATCGGACCAGTAGTTCCTGAGATTAGCGCGTTTAAACAAACAAACAAACTCTTCCGCTTTATAATATTAGTATAGATTTTTTATTATATTCTTTTGCGTAGTTGGCTAGTTTCACCGCTAGCACCGAAACCGGTTAGGAATATAGGTACCTCACAATTACTAATTTCACTAAGACAAAACCACATGCCAAATGCTAGCTAGTTACTTCAAAAACAAGTATTATAACAGTTCCACCAGTGAATGCTGCCAATCAATTTTATCATAAAGCCCTTGAAACGTTGTGTGTGATGTTCGATACCAGTTGTGAATGATGTTTGAAACATACTAGTAAAGACCTGCCAATAGAAGCTCAGTGTATATACAAAGACTGAATTGTTGTTGACGTGTGAATCAATATTCTCTAAAACAAGGATCCCAAGTATAAACAAGTGTTCAAATTCCTATGTAGGTGCAAGTTGTTCTTTGGTTTATAATTACGACAGAAGCCTGAAACTTAAAAAAAAACCTAATTTATAAACAAAGTTTCCTTCGCTGTTTTACTTCTTTCGGGGATGACTTTTTTTTAATTGCCTACTCAAAATAAGTAAAAAAAAGCAATTAAGTATAATGCGCCCTGGTATGAATTACGTTTATAGTATGCATTTTCTGAATTAAAACAAAGTTTATAGCCTCTCTGAACAATAAACTATCTCCGGGCAAAAATTACGTTGAGCCGATATTTCAATATGGTGTGAACGAAAGATAAACCAAAAAATGAACAATACAGAAGCACAATTTATAATACCAATACGGAGAGATAACAGAAGATACGAAATACGGATCATATTTAAGCTTCGTGAAAAAATAATAATACATTTTTATTTTTTCACAAAAACACTACTATAGTACTACAGATTTTTATAGATTTGTATTCGTTTCACGATTCAAGAAACAAGCTTATATAACAGTCAAAATTACAATTGAACAGTTGTCAAAAACAAAATGGCAAAAGCTTTGCGGTTGGTCCTACAATTTGACTTGAGTAATAAAGGGGTAAATAATTCTTTGCAAAGGACTCACTAATGAAGTTTCTAACTTCTCCAACTCTGAAACCTAAAATTTCAGACTTCAATATTAGAAATAAACTGGTATACCACAGCTTGAAGGAACAATTTATAACGGAGGTAAAGCCCATCTATTTGGTACATACTCGTACATCCTACATTTTTCGCTGCTAGAATGCCAACGAACAACATAAATCTTATAGACCAATAATGGACACAATAGCCAGTGTTGTGTTGTTTTTGGATAGTATTACAGGAGTGTGAAATATATATCATATATCGTAGTGATGTAATACGATTAGTAAGAAATTTAATAGAGATGCTGACTGTCAAGTCAAATCAGTCTCTTTTTTGAAATGTCAAAACGACAAGCTCTATAGAAATGTGTATGGAATAACAATATGTGACGTTATAAGTTCCTATCGTCAAATTATTACTTTTTGTATTCCTTTTCATGCTGTTAAATTCAAAAACATGTAAAAGAACAGTTATTTGGAGAGCATTTTAAGTAGCACCTGATTAGTATACAATTATTTTCTTTTATTACAATCAAGTCAACTACCCAATTGTTGTTGTTTTTTAGTTTGAGGCTTTGATTAGGTTGTAAATCGTTTTATGTACAGTGAAATTAGTCTCGAGAAATTTTTGCATATGTAGTGGTGTGTATGTTACTTAGATATTAGAGCGCGTTTCCACTATATCGTTCTGGCCCTTACAAAAATGTTTCAATATCCTAACATTACTATTTAATTTAATACTTATCCCTAGCAACACTCTGATTTTTGTTTTCAATAAAAACAAGTTTTTATTTTAAAGAAAAAGGTTTTGACTTTATTAAAAAAAATATGTCATTCAATTTCACGTCCTTGAGCAAACGACAAGGCGACTACCGTGAAACAATAAAATATCGTGTCGTTCTTTAGATGATAGTAGTTTAGCTATAGGTAAAAAGTTTTGACCATAATAATTACGAAACAAAACAAATAAATAAATCGTCACTTGATAGTGGAAAGTGGAAACACGCACAAAACCAGAATAAACCAGTTTACTCTGTCCGCAGGTGCCACGTGCAGTCTGACGTCAGTCGCTTGATACCGTTAGAACATAAAGCACGCATTTCATTAAAAAATTATAATTATTAGATACGTAGTAGTTTCATTGTGAAATTTTGTATTTGTTGATTGTTGTTATTGTTTGTTATTATTGTTAAAATATTTCTTGAAGTGTTTAATTTCAAGTGTGTAAGTGTTGTAACTTTATATTGATAATTCAAAATGGCTCCAGTGTTAAAACATGGTCGAGGCAAGCCTTTGACTTCTCAAACTAAGGAAGTTTTGTACTGTTTGTACAAATATTTCGAAAATGAGTGTAATAACAACCCGAGCAGTATTATGACCCCCACTCAATTAGTTGCTAAATCAACAGGAATTTCAATAGCATCCGTCAGAAAGGTAGTATCAGAAAGCAAATGTCGTCCTTCAGATCAGGAAGTAACATTTAAATCTCCTAAAAAGAAACCGAATCGTAAACCTACAATAGTAATCGATAACTTTGATCAGCAAGTTATCAGAAGAACAATTCATGACTTCCACATCACAAATAAAGAAGTTCCCACTTTAAAAACTTTGCACTCAAAATTGAAAGAAGATATCGATTATAAAGGTTGTGTCAGCACGTTACGAAAACACGTCATGTCATTAGGTTTTAATTGGAAGCAAACAGAAGATAACCGGAAACTTCTTATGGAAAAACACGAAATTAGATACTTGCGAATTAATTATTTGATGAAAATTGCTGAATATCGTGAACAACGCCGACCAATTGTTTACACCGACGAAACATATATACATACATCACATACCCTCTCGAAATCTTGGTCAAAAATTTCTTCAAGCTAATTTACCTGTACCTACTGAGTCAAGTTTGTCTATGATTCCCAACAAGGTTATAAGTTCTTATGACAGGGACACAGGTTTCTTCTTTAAGAGAGGGTATTTAATAATTCAAAATAGGCATTTGGTTAGTGTAAGGTACAACTTTGTAGTAACATTATAGATTTTTAAAAGCTACGGGTCTTAATCGCATATACGGTCGAAACGTCGGGCAATAAAACAAAAACTTAAAATAAAATATTTATGGGATTAAGACTCGTAGCTTATTAAATTGTATAATGTGTACAAATCTCGAAAGTTTACGAACATATAAACTTTCGAGTAAGCCTACAGATTTTATATACTTTTTGGGTTTAATTACATCCTGTTTAATAAGAACATTATTAGACGAACCAATTTGGTAATTGACCAACAGCAATAATTCGTCATCAAACTATCACAGTATATTAACACGTGAATTCAACATATAAAGAACTCCCATTCTCAATTTTGTTAGTAGTTAAGTAACTACTTAACTCCTAACAAAAAGCAAAGTCAACAAAATCCATAATCCAGTTCACTCAACGATCTATATTCATGAACTGTAAATACAGAAAGCTGTTTAAATAGTGCCTACCATTAAGTTCTAAGGGCTAAATTACCTTTGATGCCAATGCTCGCACGTGCGAGATCGCCCTTAGATAGACATAATGACAAGGGTAGGCTACGATCAAATTACTTTGTGAAAATACTGCAAATAAAAAATATATTCTCTTGAAAGAGGTTTGAAGTAACAGGATATTATCCACGGGATGTTTTTATTAAACTGTCATGAAGGCTGTATAGGTTGATACCTTTGTCTATGTAAAAATTGGCGGGAATCATGGCAATTCATTTTAAAAAAAGTAGGTAGGTAGTCATAATTTATAAAGCATTGATGTACTAGTACAAAATATCTCGATGTTAGAAAGCTGGATTGGTAAATGTATTAGGTAATATTGATGAAGCTTTTTCCCTCACAGAGCTTTTTCTTCTTGTTCCTTCTTATTTTTGAATATTTAGGCGATTTTCAACAAGTCGGTTTTTGCCAATTTCAAGTATTTAACATACACTTTGAAATGTAATCTTATCGACTGGCAGAAGAGTTTACTTTCAAACTTTGAATAATGTCTAGATTCCTAATTTGGCATTTAAAATTGAAGCAAATAACTGTCAACAAGTACGGTCAAATTTACTCTATCTCTATGGGTCAAATGGACGTACGTTTTGATCAGGTAAAAAGCCGCCATCAGATGTTCTAGCCCTAGTTAATCTAGAGCGCCCATTTTTCCCAGTGTTGCCATTACAATAAAGTTAAATATCCTACTACTTCGTGAAATTAAACTGATATTAAAGCTAGGAAATTCACTTCTCTAGGGGCTTAAGTTGGTGGAGTACCAACTTTAACCTACACAACAACACTGCAGCATTATTAATAATAATAATAATAATTTAATTCAGACCAATGATCCATAACTGTGTTAGTATACAGTGTTCTTAAAAACTATGTTGTATATTATTATTATTTTAATCTAATAAATGTATAAAACGAAAAAGATTAATAAATTAAATTTTATATTTTATTTATCCGTGTTTAATTTTATTAATATTATTTTAAAATCTAAGTATGGTTAATTTATCTATATTTCTTAAAAGTATCCATAAATAAATACTGCCGCTGGCGTTATTTCGGCGGATTCGATTCCCAAACGGGACACCACTTTGTGTGATCCACAAATTGTTGTTCCGAGTCTGGGTGTACTTTGTGTCTGTGACTTGTGTGTTTGTAAAGTCCCTCGCGACACATGGTTTGTACCCTACTGCGTCTTTTTACCAGACTGTAAAGAAGGGTTATGTTTTTCGCGCGTATCTTGTATGTATGTATGTATGTAATATTCTTTATTACAATATAAAACTCATAACTCATTCATGGGACTAGGTGTAACATTTTTCAATAAAATCCCAGTCAGCATATCGAGTCTACCAGTAAATAAATTTAAGAATGTAGTCAAGAGACATCTTATACAAAGAGCTTACTATTCAATCGATGATTATTTAACTTATAAAGATAAATGGATGTAGTTCGTTGCTCCCTATTAATGTATTGTGTTGTATAGTTTATTGCATTTTACTAGGTGAATATTGTTGTCACAGTTTGATAATGTTACTTAGGTACTAGTTATGAAAACGATTTACTTTTGTAAGTAAAGATTCTGCGTGATAAATTACGGCCATTCTTTTCTTTCCTTTGTAAAACATGTATACTTATTCATTAAGTAGCAGTAGGTAAATTGGCCAATATTTAAGCACATAAAGTTTTTACATCGTAAGTGGATGCTCCTACAATTTGTGACCATTGAGGCTGATGCATCCGATCTCGTGTACTCTTCTAATATTATTGACCTCTTTTTCTGCATCAGTACTCTAATATGGTGTATAATATAATGGTGGCAGCACCTTACCTGCATATACAGTTTATAAACAGAGAAACATTGTAAACATTGGCAATTTGAAAAGAGTGGCCACGAGTTTTTATTGCCTGTTCTTTTCTCGGGCTTTACCTGTTGTTTGCGAACAGGCATTACCAGTAAATGTAGAATCGACTTTTCAAAAGTGTAGTATTTTGCTTCCTAAGTGAATAAATCTTTTTTTTTTTTTTTACCCGATATCTCACAATCCACTGAACGGATTTATACAATTTACACGTCGTTAGATTCGTCTTAATCGCCCAAGTGTTTTTAGATAGGTGACGTTTTTAAAAAACAAACATGGCGGCTATGAGATGTCAAAATAAAGAGATGTGAAAAAAAAAATGTTTCGAATACTGCAATATGGGTATCAAATTAAAGAGCTCATCTTAAGCATTTAAAAAAAGTATAACATGTTTAAGACTGTTATACTAAAAAATTTAGTTAGCAACCAATGTTTTTTCAATTTTCAATACTTGTGATAAAAGTAAGTTATTACATCGGTTACATCCTACAACTACTAAAAAGTATTAAATAAAAAAAATAATTATAAAAATTAAAACCCCGCCTGCACAATAAAGATGGAAACAAGATCCCCTACATAATTATACAATTTCATGCAGTCGGAGGCATTCATGAATCTCGATGAACTTAGTAAAGTGCCCACATAAAGAATAATCTGGAGGAAACCCACATCAACTTTTAGACAACGATTTTAAAAGAAATTCGTTAAAATAGTTAAGATGAGCTTTTATGTAAATATTTAATTGAAAAGTTTAAATTTCTTAAAAAAACAATCTTGATTTAATCCCTACTTTATTATAAACAGTAGGTACTTTTACCTGTATTAGTGACAGTTTCCCACATAGAGGGGAGAAATAATGTACTCGGCAACATTAATAGTCTAAAAAAAATGAGGTACATTCAACGAGTGTCAAACGTCAAAAACAGTAGCTTCATTTTTCTGATATGCTTACTGAGGGAATGCTCCATCCATTATATAATCAAAGCTTTCAAATTTATATTATTAGGTATGGCATTTGAATATTTCTCTCATAAACCTAATATTTTTTTAAGTATAAGCGAACACTTTATAAATTGAGTACCTAACAATCTAGACGTAAGTCATTTAGAAATATTTAATAACATAAAATTGTTAAATATTCGCATGCCTCAAAAAAGGTAATTATGATGAACTGCCACATTACAACACCCTCTGTACGATATTTTAAGCGAGTCAAAGTCATTGTCTTTGTCTTTGGCAGTACGGATAAATATTTCTTTTCACTATGTTCTCGATATTCAAAAGATCGTGACAGCACAGTTTGCCGCCATTTTCCCAACTATTATTTTTTACTTACAACCTCAAAAGCGTTCTTCAATTAAACCTATAAAAACCTCCTTTCAAACATCCATATCTCCAATGTTACAACATCAAAACGACGAACAACTCTGATATACCGAAAGGGGCGGAACAACGCAATATGTTAAGTTACTCTAGAATAAGGGTTCATAACTTGCCATACTCGTAATGTGGTTTCCGGCAACAAAGCCAACTCAGCCGTCGGGAACATTCCAGAAGGGCAAACTCATCTCGTCTAGTAGATTAATCTACGTAGTAAGTAGGCTAGTTCTAGGTTGAAGGTCTAGTAGACTTCAATGATTTTAAGTTAGAGTACATGATTTGATTAAAGGTTTCATTTTGAAAATGTTATGTTAAAACACTTGTTAAATAATTTCATGAAATTTGTTGTTAGTTAGAAGCTACTCTTATAATAACAGCCTTGTGAAGAAGATGGTAGTATAAATGGTTGATGCTCTTATTCAAAACAACGATTAATTAAGATATTTTTATTGCAAATATCTTCCAGATCAATTCAATATCTACGGAGATGATTCATACTAACAAATATTGTAGATACAAATCATAATAACACATCTGATCAAATGTACCTACTTTAATTCTAAGTGACGTAGACTATACCAGATCCCAATTAATCCCAATCTAAAATTAAACAAAGGTCTAACATAAACACCAATCTAAATTGCATCCCAAACTTTTTTATGAAACGTACAAATCTAAAAATCATAACCCGAAACGGTCCAAAGTACCTGCAGAACAGTATTCCTTTGAAATACAGTAACCCAATTTAGGGGTCTTGCAATATGTTGTAGGGCCTTGGAATACAAATTGAGGGCTGTTTATATACCGAGTAAAGGGTTGTGAACATTGTAGGTCAAACACCGTGGGTCTTATTTCTTGAATGACGTAAATCTTTCTATTAAGATACCCTCTAAAAACATTTTTGGAATAATAAGTGAAAATATAGCCAAACATATCATGATATGACTTGTTAAGAAAATGTGATCGATGCAGGCGCATTATCAAATGTAGCATTACAATGCTATATTTAATAATGCGATATGATAAGTTAAATAACGTTAGAGCACAGAATAAGTAATAGTTCGTTAGAGTTGCTCTAGATACGGTGAAATATATCGAAATGTTAATACTACAATGCAATATATCTAGGTACTTATCGTTACTTTTCAATCGACGACTTCAAAAATAAGGAGGTTCTCAATTCGACTGAATGTTTTTTTTTGTATGTTTGTTCACTGATTATATTATGCAAAGAGGGCTGAACCGATTTAAAAAAATAATTTTGTGTTTGAAAGGCTACTTCCAAGTTAGTCCCATTGTCATCAGGTCACGATCTAATGATGGAATCCTGGAGAAATGGAGGGAACTCTTAAAATATTAAGGGCACACCTACAGTGATTTAAGTATATTCTATAGTGATTCGTGCATTTACGCATAAAAAGCACCAATTGGTGAAGTGGAACTGATGATGAAGACCACAAATGACGAGCAGACCTATTCAATATTTGACAGTTTGCGATTCAGTTACTTTAATATGGTATTGAGTAGCACTTTATTCTCGTCATACTACTACTACACAATGTAATAGAGCTGATAGTGAACTCTTCAACAATTAACGGCCCTGCATCGGGGCAAGTAATCTTTTGTAATAGGATTTTAGCAGTTGGCAAAAGCCTACTGTAACTTAAGTGGATTACAAACCAACCCACTAAAAAGTAAGAAATAATAAACTTTTTTACAAAAAAATATCTGACTGACTTCAAAAATAAATACAAGGCACCTAAAAAGCAAAAAATAATATACCTAGAATAACCAAAACAAAATAAACATTTTGAAGTTGGTGCCGAATAAAACATACTTTTTCTTGCTACGCAAGAGGTCGTGGGTTCGATTCCCACACGGGACACCACTTTGTGTGATCCAAAAATTGTTGTTCCAAGTTTGAGTGTACTTTGTGTCTGTGACTTGTATGTTTGTAAAGTCCCTCGCGACAAAGGGCTTGTACCCTAATGCGGGAGTCGTATCTTATTTTTTTTTGTGCTTTTTAGTTGCCTTGCTAATTTTTGAAGTCGGTTCTATTTTTTTGTAAAAAAGTTTTTTATAAGATACGCTTTGATATGTCCGAATTCTACAAAAGAATGATGTTAACGTATTTCAACTGAGACACGTGGTTGCATCACTATTTTACTGAAGAAAAACTGACACTGCGATAGCACCCAACAAGATGGCTGATGGCTTAGATTATAAATATTTAACGACGCCGCAAAATAATATGTCGTCGATTTAAGCTGATGATGAAGCCGAGATAGTTTAGAACTGTCAAAATGGAACTGTTCAAAAGGCACTAGTTCAGACTCATTTAATTTTTTTTTATGACTCCCATTTTTATATTACTAGCTGTCCCGCGCAACTTCGTCTGCGTAAATTTTCCCCGTTTTTGCAACATTTCTCATTGCTGCTCCACTCATATTGATCGTAGCGTGATGTTTTCTCGATAAATAGGCTATCTAACAGTGAAAGATTTTTTTATTTCGGATCAGTAGTTCCTGAGATTACTGCGTTCAAACAAACAAACAAACTCTGAAGAGTTTGTTTGTTTGTTTGAACGCAGTAATCTTTATAATATTAGTATAAACTAGCTGTCCCGTGCAACTTCGTCTTCGTTTTTGCAACATTTCTCATTGCTGCTCCGCTCCTATTAGTCGTAGCGCGATGTTATATAGCATATAGCCTTCCTCGATAAATGGGCTATCCAACAAAAAAAGTATTTTTCAAATCGGACCAGTAGTTCCTGAGATTAGCGCGTTCAAACAAACAAAGAAACAAACTCAAACTTCAGCTTTATAATAATAGGATAGATTTCGAAAATTATTCGCAGAGAAGTTTCTCAAACCAGCATTTTCATAGAAAATCATCCACCGTACGTTTTACCAACCTTACGATCTTATCTGAATAAGTTATCCTTTTCAAAAGGCGATCCGGGACGGACAGCTATTGAGAGGCTGTTATGATAATGCTTCTTACCAGGTTGTATAATGTTACGTCTTTATTGTATAAACTGCGGAAACGTTGAACGTTGTGTGAGAAAATAAATTATAAAGCTTGTTAAATACAGTACGATCTTGACAACGTATCTTGACCGGATTGAAGTTAGGTTTTTATCACTTTCGCGCATGTCATAGAGATGTCACCCTAAAATTACTTACGAAAACGATTCATTGATTAAAAATACTAACAACATTTTAATTCAACAATATAAAAACACTATTTAAATGAGTTCATAAAAGTTTAAATTTAGAACAGTTACAGTAAATAATAAAGAAACTTTGAAAAACAATTTCTTTACCAAAATAATAACAAAAAAACATGAATTAGTAATACTAATTATGACAATGTAATGCGTAATCGCATCTCTAATCCTCTTGGTTTAGTTACCGCCCCCGCCCCCCGCCTCCTGTCACCATTTACTTCCAAAAAATGCATCTACGCAACCACTTGTCGCCTACTTCAGTCCGGCCTAGTTAAGTTGATCCAACTGTACTAGCTGACCCGCGCAACCTCGTCTGGGTCAATTTCCCTCGTTTTTGCCAACTTTTTTAATTGATGCTCTGCTCCTATTGTTACATAGCCTTCCTTCCTCAATAAATGGGCTATCCAACACTAAAATATTTTTTCAATTAGAACCAGTAGTTGCTTGACTGCCTCTGTGGCGCGGTGGGAGTGAGTCCGACTGCTACGCAAGAGGTCGTGGGTTCGATTCCCACACGGGACACCAGTTTGTGTGACCCACAAATTGTTGTCCCGAGTCTGGGTGTACTTTGTGTCCGTGACTTGTATGTTTGTAAAGTCTCCCGCGACACACGGCTTGAACCCTAATGCGGAAGACGTCTTGAAAAAAAAGTTCTGAAATTATCGTGTTCAAACAAACAAACAAACTCTTCAGCTTTATAATATATGAAAGACTAGCTGACCCGCGCAACTTCGTCTGCGTCAATTTCCCCCGTTTTTGCAACTTTTTTCATTGCAGCTCCGCTTCTAATAGTCGTAGCGTGATGTTTTACAGCCTTATAGCCTTCCTCGATAAATGGGCTATCCAACGCAATTTTTTTTTGTTTTTTTATCGAACTTCTAGTTCCTGAGATTATTGCATTCAAACAAACAAACTCTTCAGCTTTATAATATTAGTATAGATTTCGAGAATAAATCCCTCGGCTGGGACTTATACATATGACATACCTACACTTTTTACAAAAACTACCTGTTTACCTTCTTCGTTTTGCCCTCGTGTATGTTCAAGTTGCCTTATATATTACATTTTATCAAAATCAATCATAGAGTTTTAATATTATAAATGCGAAAGTTTGGATGCATGAATGTTTGTTATTCAATCACGCCACATCGGGTTATCGGATCTGGGTGATTACAGTCTGGAACAGCACATAGGCATATAGATTTGAAATTTTATATTTATTTTAATTATTTCTTCTCTTTCTGTTTTTAAACGAAACTCAATCTATCAAGTCAATTTTACTGGACATTTGCAGAGTGTGTGATACACGCTGTAGAGTATGTTTTAATTTGGGGGTGATGTATGTAATGTTAATTTTTATTTTAAAATATTCGGTTTCTGTACTCCTACATATAAACTTTAACTGTACCAAATTGTATACTCCTCCGTCTGCACAATTTTCATATAAAAGGGGTACAAACTTTTTGCTTCACATATTAATGTATGTATAAGTTGCTGACACTGTAAAACTCTCAAACCAAAATTCTCTCTATAGTGACTATTTAAATGGGTAATAAATCATTTTCTCTCAAAAGAAGTATTCTAAGTTTTTGTCGCGTCAGATGCATCGTCGACGATTTATACGCAGCGGCAGCAGTAATAATTTGTGGCTAAGAAAACTACGTTTGTTAAACTTTTTTCTTCAAAATGTAGGTCAATGGAAAAGTCAAATAAAATAATATTTAAACAAAACGATAGAAAACACACAAAGAAAGAAAACATTTAAAATGCAATGTTCTACTAATTTGGAACTCTTCCAATGCAGCTGCATTTTTTATACATTTACTATAAGTATTGATTTACTACGCGATTCTTACACTATAAAAGGGTGAAGTTCAAGAGCGAGAAATAAACAAGCTGTACAAAACAATTTCAAATACTGAGAAAGACTTGCAAGTAAAAAGAACTCCATAAGGATTCAGCTCCTGGAACCAGCTCTTGTTAAACTATTTTAAAACTCCTTCTTGATGATGTTGTACCCACTAAGGCTGATTTTATTTTATCTCGTGTTCCAACTTTTTAATAATATAATTTGCATCAGTCCTATACCTTACCCCCATATCAAGTTTAAAAACATTCAAACATTGTAAAATTGGCCATTTGAAAAGAGTGGCCGCGAGTTTTTATTGTCAGGGTCTTTTCTCCGGCTTTACCTATTGTTTGCGAACTTGGCATTACATGTACATGCAGAATCCTGACGTATCACAAGTGTTGTTCTGCATTCTGAGTAAATAAAAATATAAAAGAATTTTGATATAAACTCAAACTCAAATATCTTTATTTCGTAAAATCAGGTTAATGAATATACAATGTATAAAATTATGATTGTTTGAAAAAATAAATCAAAATGAAGTTACGCGGCAGTTCCAAGTGTAAAGTTCATGACAAGAAGCTGCCAAGAAACTCATGGGCCACACTTTTATATAAAAGCTTCCATGAAAACTATTGGAAGTTGAAATAACTCTGTACGGAGTCAATCTGTTCCAATCATACTATATTCTGCTTTACAGCTATGTCACTTATACACATATACTTCATCAGTCTGATATGTAGATAACTGTACTTTTATTTTGTTAATTAATATCAATATAATTATCTGTAGGTACTGTAATTTTTCTTTTCACCACCACTTCTCAAATTGTATTCATTAAAAATGATGGCGGTTCGATTACCTATAAATACTAGCTTTAGTTTTATTGTGTCATTGTTTGCTAACCCAAATAAATAAAAAAAAAACTTTTCTATCTCCGTCACATTCTTTAATACATCAGTGTCGGTTCTACTAAATGAAGGGAAAGTCCAACGACACGATCTGCACCAATCCAAGGAACACAAAGCTTAACGTAATAAATCTATACTACTCTTCTAAATACTAACATTTAAACTTTCGCGTTGCATGATTATAGCTATTTATTATACAGGAATTAACGCGCATTGTTTACCTTACGTTTCGACCAGGTTGCACCGGCCGTGGTCACAAGCGGACTGACGCAGCGATGTTCAGACTCCGTAAGGCCGATGAATCTTCATCTACCCTCACTTTTTTGTTTCTAGAATTGTTTCACTCTACACTGATTGTGTCCATGTTAACCGACTGCGAATTAATACGAGGTTGTGTTTTACGAATCACTGGATTCCACATCACGGATAGTTTGAAGCCCTCTTCAACAATGCGCATTAATTCCCGTATAATAAATAGTTTTTTTTTTTTTTTTTTCTTAATAAGATAACAAGCAATGTGGGATTGTGGTCCCACATTACTAGCAATCCTGTTAACCCCTCCAGCTAAGCTCAAGGGCTTGTGTTAGGAGTGGGTTCACGTCCAGCGGACCACGGCGGTCAGGGCCATACGCGGATACCGCACGGTGTCTCAGAGGCGGCGTGCGCATTGGCCGGCACACCTCCGTGGGATTTAGAGGCGGAGGTGCTCGCCGAAGTGTATCGGCGGGCGGTGGCTGTTCGGGCAGGGGGTTCGATGCCTCTGCCCGAGGAGCTACGCGCTTGTCGCGGTGAGGCACACCGGGCAATCATGGCCCGGTGGCAGGGCCGACTGGAGGCTCCACGGGCAGGTGTTCGAACCGCGGAGGCGCTCCAGCCGGTCCTGGAGGAGTGGACGAGGCGGCAGCACGGGACCCTTTCCTTCCGGCTGGTGCAGGTCCTTTCCGGGCACGGGTGCTTCGGGAAGTACCTGCACACGGTTGCCAGGAGGGAACCGAGTCCTGCCTGACACCACTGCGACTGCGGTGAGGACTCGACGCAGCACACCCTCCAGCATTGTCCAGCTTGGGAGGGGCAACGTCGAGTTCTCACCGCAGTGGTCGGAAGTTACCTCTCGTTGCCGGCCGTGGTTCTGTCCATGGTCCGGAGCGAGAGGTCGTGGAATGCGGTCGCATCCTTCTGCGAGGACGTCATCTCGCAGAAGGAGGCGGCGGCGCGTCAGGGAAGAGAGCTCCCTGGCGGATCCGATCCGTCCGATACATCTGCGCCTGATGCCGCCTTAGGTGGGGCTGCGGGCGGGCGTACGGGGTAATCTGCCCTGCCCGCTGCCTTCCGTGGAGGCGCGGCACCCCATGTGTATCCAGGGGCCGCGTAGGTGTGAAATGTCCGGAACGCAACAACATCGCGTCCGGGCATTGCCACTGGGCGGGCCGCCGAGTTTTAGTGGGTGCAAACCCCACACTTCCTCCACCGTCTTCCCCGGACGGTGGGGGTGTTCGAGGAATTTTTCCCGCCAGACCAAAAAAAAAAAAACAAAAAAAAGGAGTGGGTTCACGTCCGTAGTATAATGGGTAGGACGAACCCGCGACCTCACGATTGCAAGACCGATGTCTTAGCCTAGGCTACCGCCGCTTTCAGTTATACTCTTCTAAATGTTTAAGGTTTAGCAAAACGGCCTATCGATTTCGTATGAAATATATATGGCACACTAATAAATTGATTAACACATAAGGAATGCCGCGATAACCAAAAACCATCCACCAATCGTTTGCGTAAGCTAGTGGTAGACTTTTCTCCACATAATATGCAAGTTTCATACATATAATACATCCGTAAGAAAGTATCTAAATGATAGTGAAAATCGTGATAAACAAGTTTAACAATTTATCTTAGCACGATATATTTTAGTCTCTGCCACAATATACGAGTACTATGTCAACCACAATACTTCCATTTGCGGTTCTCTCAGAATTAAATTAAAACATTTCAAATCCTCTCGTCTAATGGCCCGTGTATCATCCAACTTCACGCCCCCCGCCTTTGATTAATAGCGTGCAGTAAACCAACACTTCTCTGTCATTACCATCACAACTTCAAATCCTTCTTCCTTAGTATAATTTAAAATAAAGACATCTGGGATTTTGAGAAATTTTCCGCCATCCACTCGGGTGTTATCCAGTCACACAACTGTTTAGGAAATTTTCTTTGAAATATTCTCGGGGAAAAGATGTAAGGCAGATTATCTCGCACAAAAAACTTGATAACACTTTTCAATTTATTCGAAAACGAAACAGCGCAAGAGACAAAATAATGTAAAGAAATTTAAGCTATAGTATATTAGCAGTAGCAAGTTGTTTTTAATGTAGTTTAAAATGCATAGATATTAAACATAAGCTCTTAAAAAAGCATATGACACGTATAAGCAGCAGATTCCGAAAACGAAGATTTTACAGAATCATAATATGTAATATGTTTAAAATAGTAGGCAGAGTAACAAGAGTACTTACAATTGGCGGTCTTGTCGCCCAAGGCGGGCGTGGGACGAAAAGAAAAGAACACGGAGGAGTCGGATAATGGGAGAAAAGGGACAAATAACATGACTAGGCATCATGGTTGCATCAGCTAAAAGTTCGACAACAACCACCATAACGGCTTTTGTTATGTACTTACATAACAAAAGCCGTTATGGTGGCTGTTATGGTGAGAGCGTGACAAGAGGTCCATGCGATAAGCTTTTACTTGAGCCGGAAAAAAGAGACAACATGTTTTGGTTTTCTACAAAAAAAAACAAACCTTACAAAATATTTGGGGAAAAAACTTATTCAAAATTTTGCACATAGAAGTAGGTGCAAGATTCTGAAATAGATTTTTAGGGTGGTAATGACATAAGGAATCCTAAAACTAGTTTCATATGCGTTGGTCTGTCTGCCTCCCTGTTTAGTTTATCTTCACGATACTATCTAGCCGATTGGAAACATAAAAATATTTTAACGACTATAATTTAAAATTTCAAGTGGCCTCAAGGGGCAGAACGCAATCCATTTTCAGTCCCAAAAGTCTGCAAAAGCTATTTTATAAATCATATATTTGCCAAACACATTTACATTTAAAGTCACGAACTCAATAAATCTAACGCAAGTGACATAAAAACATTTCGAAATGAAAAATCAGAACTCGTGAACTGATTAAAGTGCAATTAGCGGAGAATTTTCTTCGAAACTAGTTTGTATTTAAGATGATAACGATTATGTTGGCAATCGAGAAAGAATTTAGTCTCGATTGAGATGAATAGGTTCATTTAAAAGGATTAAATGATCTTCTTTGTGTCTATTATAAGTTTAAGTAAGATTGATGTATTTGAAAACGAGCGAGTTAGTTAATTACGGGGCAATTGACCGCGTCAGTATTTTGGGTAACTACACTACTACTAGGGGTAATTTTCATAGACACGCAGTTGTCCATGAAAATGACTAAAACACCAGTTTTTAAAACTCATGCGGCATAAAGATCCACGCGGATGAAATCGCAGGCAAAAGCTAGTATCAATTATACCCTGTCACTGATTAATCAGTGCCAGCCTGAAGATCATATAGTTATAATAAAGGTTTATCCTGAATGAGAATCACTTACTAACAGACTCGTCCAAAGTAAACATTTAAACAGTCAGTATATTGACTTTTTATTTTTCTTTTTGTTTTTACTATATTATTTTCATTTTACGTGACAATGCGCATGTAATCACAATATAAAAGACGGTCGAACATAGCGAAGGTGTATACTACGGAACCCTAAAAAGGGATCAAAGATTCCGCTTCAAGTATTAATATATAGACAAAAGAAACATTTTTAAATTCCAACTCAGTATCAAATAAAACAGTGATAGTAACAAATGGTTCGTTTCACTGTCCCGTGATACGTGATAAAGGTACCTTATTAGTTCCTGTCCTTGGACTCACAGAATCACAGGTGCACCCGATTGGGTACAAATACTAAATTAAGTAGGTACCTGTCTGGGGAGGCACGGAACCATTTAATTTCTCTTGTCTAAAGTTAGTAGCTGACATTTTAATCGAGATGTTTGCAGCACTATTCCTGCTCTATGTAATACGTACTATTAACAACTCCGAATCTGGCGAAATGGAACATAAACATTATAGTCAAGATTTTAGAGTCTACTGCGATGACATATTCACTTTTTTGACATGAAAAAAGTCAACCTCAACTCTGAGAATCCAGTGCACATAATATGTAAACAATTCATTGGATTTTGTACATTTTGCGTTGTTAGATATAGCAGCGAATTGTCCTGTTATTGTTTTCACGATTCCACTTATAACTTGTGGAAATACTTGCAACACCTAAGGTAGGTGTTCAATCGTTATGCTGGTCAGTCATCTAAAATTATAACATCGTCAGTTTATCACCACTTTTCGGGACCAGGACTCAAATCGTTTGTATTAATAAACTCACGAAGGACTAGATGAATTAGTTGAACAATGAAATTCACATTTTACGTTACAAATAGACAAGAGCTTATTGTACAAGTTATAATAGGAAACTCAAACAGCGTAATAAGAAACACGTAAAACATTGAAAACTCACATCAGACTACATTTCAATTTCAATACTGTCATTGAAATGGCTCGTAAAGAAGCTATATCACCCTTCTTCTTGAAATAACTTAACATACCTAGACCATAATATATATGAGCAGTCTGCATTCCGCACTTGAAGTTGGACCAAATTATCTTTGTATTTTCTGGAAAATTCTCGAGTTTTCCTCTGGTCTTATATATGCACTACGTCGCACATTGCAGCAATATATTTTCATATGGAGTGCAACTTTACTTACTGTAACAACGCCTCCACACGTTGGTCCCAACGCCCCTTGTCCAACGTGTGGGTCTAGAAAATACTATTGGGACCAACGTTGGGGCCAAGTGTAGACGTGTTGAGCCGGTGTAAGACAAAGTCATTTCCCACTGTATGTAGGTTAGCTTAGATCTTCTAAACTATGCAATGGATTTTGGTTCTAGAATTTGTTTTTTTTTTGCGTAACGTATGTGAAGAAGGCGAGGATCCAAAAGAGGGGCAACAGGGGCAATACCCCCCCCCCCCACCCAGAATCGTGTTTTGACAAGCAATTGCCCTTACCCCCCGGCGCGCGGCGGCCACGTTGAATCAAATAACTCCTTCGATCCATCATGCGAACGACTCACACTTGGCCAGTGGGGTACACGTTGCCCCCCCCCCCCCCCCTGAACAAAGTTCTGGATCTGCGCCTGTGCTTAATCTACCCATCCAACCGCAGCCGACGTTCATGTAGCTTCATAATACAACTCTCTGAATCATTTTACAAGTTTTCGCTAGGGAAGAACTCGGTCATGTTAATCTGTTCCTGGCTTACAGTCTATTTATTAACTAGTCGATGTAGAAACCATTGTTTTTGATGTGATAACGTCTTATAAATACATAAACGGGTGTACGTACGAAAAAGTGTTTAAAAAAAGTCACGTTATTAATTGAATGGCATTATTAAAGTTTTCTTAAGACTTTATCACGTAAAATTATAAAATTATCGTCCGTAAACCGACCTTACAGACAACCATTTTTTATATATTGATCGGTTTTTTTTTTAGATATATATTTTCTGATCGCGGTTATTTAACTCGCAACACTGTTCTTAAAAATCGAAACACTAAGTTTCTTAAAAAATAACAGTCTTGCGAGTAACAGTGTTGTCAACTAGTAAATATGGAGTTTTTGTAATGCCAGCATTACTTGCTGGCATTACAGAAAGAATAGATTACTAGGTTTCTAGAATAGGATGATAGTACATACTCGTAAAATGTATAAAAAAACCTCTACAATGTCCGTGTTAGGGTTGAATAAATATTCTTCCAAGTCAAACATTTAACCCTTTAACCCAAAATGTCTCAATCATGATCTGAGAAAAATAATATTGCATGAAAGAAAGAAAACCACTTGGCAGTATTTATTGGTCGCCCTTGTCTCATAAAAACATCAAAAACGATCAGGGTGGCGCAAAATACTTATCAGTTCGCTTCACTGCATATATAATGGGGAAGACCATAATAAAACACTAGCTGTCCCGCGCAACTTCGTCTGCGTAAATTTTCCCCGTTTTTGCAACATCTCTTATTGCTGCTTTTCTCCTACTGGTCGTAGCGTGATTTGATGTAGCCTATAGCCTTCCTCGATAAATGGGCTATCCAACGATGAAATAATTTTTCAATTCGGATCAGTAGTTCCAGAGATTACCGGCTTCAAACAAACAAACTCTTGAGCTTTATAATATTAGTACGAGTATAGATTTACGAAGAGGATAACAAAGTAGAAGAGCTTCTATCCGACTTAAATATTTGATTAAAGGTGTTCTACTTTTTTTATATTTCTCTTGCTTATAACCTGACTATGTCTTTTTCTTCATATTTTTTGTTATAAAGAATGGCTTGACCTTTAATATTATTTGTTAAAGTCATAAGTTTTAAATGACACTCATACGTAAATTATTTAAATGTCATTAATATTTTTATCTATACTATCTATATTCTATACTAATACTAGCTGACCCGCGCAACTTCGTCTGCGTAAATTTTCCCTTTTTTCTTTTTCTTCCTTTTTTTCACAACATTTTTCATTGCTGCTCCGCTCCTATTGGTCGTAGCGTGATGTTATAACCTATAGCCTTCCTCGATAAATGGGCTATCTGACAATAAAATATTTTTTCAATGCGGCCCAGTAGTTCCTGAGATTATCGCGTTCAAACAAACAAACAAACTCTTAGGGGGATGAAAAATAGATGTTGTCCGATTCTCAGACCTACCCAATATGTACACAAAATTTCATCAAAATCGGTCAAGCCGTTTCGGAGGAGTATGGCAACAAAAACTGTGACACGAGATTTTTATATTTTAGATTATAAAGAGGAAAGATTTGATTGTTTTTTTGTATTGAATAGGCTCAAAAACTACTGGACGGATTTGAAAAATTCTTTCATCGTTGTGAAGCTACACTAACCCCGGGTGACATAGGCTATTTTTTATCCCTTTATTCCCACGGGAACGGGAACTATGCTATGTGTGAAACCGCGAGGCGTCCGCTAGTAATATATAAAGTGAATAAATCCGTCCGTAGTCACATCACAAAAGTAATTTCTATAAATATTTAATGTCTAGAATTCTAGATGGAGCATTTTGATGCAAGCTGTCTTCGACGTTTGACACACGTTGAAAATACCTACCTATTTTTTTTTAAAAAGACTAGTAAGGTTGCCGAGTACTATTTTTTCTCCCCTTTATGTGGGAAAACAGTTACTAATACAGATAAAAGTAACTTCTGTTTATAAAAAAGTAGAGATTAAACCAAGATTGTTTTTTATTTCTATGATTATCAAGTAATAATAATTAAATATTAACATAAAAGCTCGTCTTAACTATTTTAACGGATTGCTTTTAAATCTTTGTCGAAAATTGGATGTGGGTTTTCTGCAGATTATTTATGAATAAGTTTGATAAAAGTGGAAAAAAATAACCTTAGTTAATATAGACATATTAACCATGCTTAGGGTTTTAACATAATATTATTAAAATTAAACACGAGAAATAAAATATAAAATTTAATTTATTAATCTATTTCGTTTTATAAATATATTGGATTTTGGATTTTATATACATAAAATAATGCTTTTAATAATGCTGCAGTGTTGTTGTGTGGGCTTAAGTTGGTACTCCACCAACTTAAAATTGTAGAAAATTTAATTTCCCAGCTATTAAAGCTGGGAAATTAAATTTTCATCATTTTCAAAATCCGGTTCATTTCACGAAGTAGTAGGATATTTAATGTTATTGTAATGGCAACACTGGGAAAAATGGCTATATGAGATTGACTATGGCTAGGGAGTTGTAAAAATGGTGGCAAACTAGCATGCTGCTATCTTTACAGCTCCTCGTTTAGCGTGTAAAATCACAGAAGAAATATACTCTACGAGTGCAAAATATACTTGAAATACGTGATAAATGGATAAGAACGAGACTTTGTGATTCAAAGAAGAAAACTTGAAAGATTATAAACTTAAAACTGAAAGAATGTGAACCTGAAGCTGGCAAGTGCACAAAATGTGCGAGCCATAAAGCCTACCGAGTAATATCGGCGGGAAGAGAAAAAAAAATATGGTTAGAACATCTCATGGAGGCTTTTTACCTGTCAAAAAGTACGTACTTTTTGACAGTTCTTTGCTTCAATTTTAGTAGCCTTTATTATTATTTATTATATTAGAAATCTAGACATTATATAATCAAAGAGTAATTTATTACCTACTAGGAAAACATTATTAAGTAAATCAATAATTTTAATTAAAATAATTATTACAGAATAGTTTTTTTATGAAATTTTCCTGTTTGTTCAATAAATAATTGCCTATAACATTGCAATCATCTTATTACAAAATGCATATTAATTATCAGTTCTCTCAAGTCCATTAAAATATTACGTTTTTTCCTTATTATGTACGTAATATATTATAATGTTCATTATTATACATTACAGACTGGGATTTTATTACTACACAAGGTGCAGTAGATAAAATTATGGGGCTACATTGAAATGGCGTTTGGTATACCTACGGCACAGATAATATAATCTACGGTTAATGTAGTCATTACCTATTTATATTATAACTAGCTGACCCGCGCAACTTCGTATGCGTCAATTTTCCCCGTTTTTGTAACATTTTTCATTGCTACCCAACAGAAAAAAATTTTAAATTTTTAGTAATTTCAGCAATAATGAAAAATGTTGCAAAAACGGGAAAAAATTACGCAGACGAAGTTGCGCGGGACAGCTAGTAATGAAATAAAAAAAGAACCCGCCTGCACAAAAATTATGGAAACAAGACCCCTACTAACATAATTTCATGGAGTCTGTACTGTCTCTGTTATCTTCTTTCCATATTTTTTATCAGGCGGATTTTTATGTTTTTATTCTTTGCAATCAAAACAATCTATAATACCGTGTAAGGATATTATTTCAGGGTAAATATTTTTTATCATAATTATATAAAAAAAAGAATAGGTAACCTAAATAGAATCGGATCACGTTATCTAGAACACATTAATAGATCGGATAGAGTTTTATATACATATTGTATAACTACGGAGTAGTTCTAATGGTTATTTAGTAACCCTGAGTGAACAAATCCAGTAGCCGTGGTATCGATTACAACCCAGGATAAATCTTAGCACAATGAACAGGATCTGCCTAGTTTGGGATGAAATGCCCTTGTGTGAATTTTACCAAGATATTAAGTACGGTATAGGCAAAACAGCGTCTCAAAACTAAATAATATTAGAGTAACTATTCGGTCGTAAGGCCGTAAGTACCTCTACTCATAATATAATAATAATATCTCGGGACAACTCACACAATGTCATCTGATCCCAAACCGAGCAAAGCTTGTACTATAACAACCAGACAACTGATAAACATACTTATATATTTCTAAATACATACATGTTATAAATAAATTACACACAGTCGCAGAATAAACCATCGTGCTCATCACACAAAGTTTTATCCAATGTGGGGATCGAACCCACGACATGAACTGATGACAGCCAGTTTAGTTTTGGGAGTCACTATTCGATGTCTTCTCTGAAAGCATTACTCTATGATCTATACCTAGAGATAATTGCCGCCCAACCTGCGACTGTGAGAGAGCTGGTAATGAACGCTAACATTCACTTGGCGTTGTTAGCGGTGTTTGGTTAAAGTCATTAGCAATATGTGCGGGTATTACTGCATCTTAAGTTAAAAAGAAATAGGGGGTAAATTGTAAGAAAACAAAAACGATAAGTAGCTTATCCCTGGATACTCAAACGATACTTAACTTTGAGCCACGGGCAGGAACCAGGAGGAAGATTTGTAGGTTCAACCCGAGGGGGATTGAACCTACGAATCTTCCCTTTCCCCCGACTTTGCAAAAAGGTAGGTACGCAGTGTATATTTGCCGGTGTTAAGTCAATTAAACCATCTGAACGATCCCCCCTCCTCCGAAATTACAAAAACTCAATCCCCGAGTGAAATGAAATTTAAGTCGTGTTCATAAGTATCTCTGTCGCTACTATTTACCTTTAAGTGACAGTGATAGCATGAACATAAACGGCGTCTCAAAACGGTAACGTTTGAGTTTTTGCCCGTAGGTAACGTAGTTTATCATACAAAATATAGTATATACTACGGGTCATATTTGCGGTAATAATTTAAGGTAAAATACCTTGTTTATTGCCCGAGGTTTCGACTGTATAGCAAACCGTATAGCGTAATCACGGGTAGTCAGTCTACCCGTGACCACGGCCATTGCAATATCGTCTTCTAGCTTATAAAACGCCAGAGGTCTAGACTAAAATATAGGAGAGAGATGCGAATTTGCATTCGGTGATGTGTTTTTTTTCTTTATATACCTACAGTTGAAGGTAAAAAAGTTATTAAAAACTTTTACGCCGCTGATGCAACATCACAGAGAGCAATTTATTATTGACTGTTTAATTTTTGTTTGCTTCAGTCGTTACGGGTTCGATTTATGTACGGGACACCACTTGTGTATTGCACAAATTCTTATTCCGAGTTTGGATGAAATTTGTGACCGTTAATTGTATTATAGTAATTTTATAGGCATTTCTTGCCTTGTCTTGTATTATAATAATTTTATAGGCCATAATTGCATTTTTGAAAGATGGAAAAATTTGCAGTCCAGACCCAGGAATCGAACCCGAGACTTCCTAGACCTCACTTGAACTATATTACTAGACCTCAAATTTTTCTATCCTTTTATGCTCACGAGTTTGGCTCTCGCATGCGCCATCTAATTGGCAAGAAAATACTAAAATAACATTTACTAATTTAAAGTCGCTTTCAATTAATCAGTTCTGTTAGTTGAGCAATACTTAGAACATGCTTTGATGACGTACTATTACGAAGTACTTAGAAACAATTTGGAGTATCTATCACTGATAACATTCTCAGAACAAGCTCCCTCAAGTTTCAAACTTTGTGACAAGTCAACGTCAGATGTTAAGACATGACGTTATCGTATTATACTATATACATAATTATAATGCTTACTAAAACATGCGTGATTGTCTATAATAAGTACCTACTATCCCATTTATATAATGAAAGGGAAAGTTTGAGAGGAATGAGGATTGATGTTTCTCACTTCTTCACAAAAAAACTACTGCACGGATTTTGACAAAACTTTACAATGTTATAGCTGTGTTACAATGCAATGTTGCATCTGAATAATACATGAGCTATAAAAATGAAATTAACGCGAGCCAAGCTGCGGGGAAAAGCCAGAAAGCCAAGTAGCCAGTATTATTAAGAAATATTAGTTTCTTTTGACAGATATTACAGGGCTGATTTATTAAATTTCGTGTATATAACATACATTTAGAGGTGCATAACAGTCCCATGGCTAGATAAGTCAAGTTCAAAATAGATTATGAATAATAACTTTTTTTCTGAGTTGTGACACTTTAAGACAAACTTAACTTTATTTCTCAACTAATTTCAAGACGTTTTAAATTGATGGAATAGTTATGAACAATCATAAAAACAGGCAAACAAAAACGAGTATATTTATTGCGTTTCCCTTGGGTTAAAAGCCCCACCATAAAAGTTTATATCAAATTTCTTGAGAAAAATGTAAGTAGTTTCACTGACAGACGAAATTGTCAACCATCCGGGTTTAAGCAATAAGTTCAACGGACAGACAGATGTGCCTTGGAAGGGACGAACTATCTATGGAAACAAAGACACATAGACCGTTGTTTCTACGCACAGTTTGTAATTTATTTTGTTTTTCCGTCATTCTTTTTCAGGTGAAACAAAGTTGAAATGTCTTGCAAGATGTGGTCTTAATTTTTACATGTTTTGATACACAAACAGTTCTTAAAACCTTTTTACCGACTAACATAACCCTTACTTGCGTAAGGGTTATGTTTTTCGCGCATCTTGTATGTATGTAATATTCTTTATTACCTGATATCTCACAATCCACAGAACGGATTTATACAATTAAGACGTCGTTAGATTCGTCTTGATCGCCCAAAAGTTATTATGATTGTAATTCTAAAAAAGTTAGTTAGCAACCATTCTTTCAATACTTGACAATAGCTGTGATAAGTTAGTTGTTACATCGGTTACATACTACAACTACTCAAAACTATTATAAAAATAAAAAATACCCGCCTGCACAAAAAAGATAGAAACAAGATCCCCTACTTATTTGAGTTATTTCATGCATTCGGAGGCACTGCACTAAGTTCATCGAGATTCATTTATGCCTCCGACTGCATGAAAATAAATAATTATGTAGGGGATCTTGTTTCCATCTTTTTTGTGCAGGCGGGTATTTTTATTTTTATAATTTATATTTTTATTACTCCAAGGGTAAAATAACATAACCTACAAAATAGCATTTCTCAATCAAGCCTCTAGCCTGACAGACAAACCTGCCAATTTAAATTGTTCTAAGAATACATATCAAAAGGATACATTAACGTAGGCGTCAAAAATCGAACCTACCTACCATCCCTGGCTTAGCAGTCAGTCAGGGTCACTAATCACTAGACCAACAGGATAATCAATAAAGAAATACATTTGATTACGATTCAAACTTAAGTATCGTTTAATTATTTCAGGGCAGCTGTACAATAAAAGGATTTGTTAATCTAATGGTTCCCGAGCCAGGTGCAGTCGCGGAAAGAAAAAGTTAGTTAGTAAGTTAGTTTTAAAATACATACATTTAACGCTTTTTAAACTATGTATCACACCAGACAATTGTATACCCGTATGCTGTAAATTGTGCTTAACTGTTTGACAACAGAGTTTACATTTACTCAGATCTATATTCCTTGACTATGAGTAGTTGAACTAAAACCTCTCGGATTAATTAACTTCAACTTTATTTCTATGGCTTCTGCACGTATTAATTAAATACCCTATCACCCTCTGCCACATACGTGAAAATAATTGTGTTAAAATAAGACAGATATAGGTAACAATGTTGCTTTTGTCAAAATATCGATCTTGCCACTTATGTTTTCTTTGGTTCATCATGTTCTCTTTACGCGAATCGACAAATAGTCGTATAATGTTAATAATTCCCATTGTGGGTGTGACATTTAAAATAGCCGTGCTATCATTCTTGTCTATCAAGAAACTGCCAATTAATTTTATAACTTAAATTTAAACTTTTTTGCGTGTGGTTTATGTCTACTATCTTAACCAAAAAGTATTTTATCTCTAGGATCCATCTATTTAGCTTTTAATCTGGGTAAAACTTTATTATTATTTAGACATCATTGACACGTTGGCGTTATTGTTCCTTATTTCGGTTCAAGCAAAATTGTACTTTAAGGTGACAATCATTTTCATTCCGAGGCTGTACAAATTTTGACAGTCATTTCATCTCGGGCGATTTTTTTTTTTTTGATTATAGTGTGTGGGAGGCTACTGCTGCTTAACCCACCCATCGAACCGCAGCTAACGTTCACGAAGCTTCATGATAAAACCCTCTGAAGCATTTTACAAGTTATCGCCCGAGACGAACTTAGTAATGACAATATGTTGCTGGCTTACAGACTATAAAGTTGCTTTACAATATACATCAAAGAAAATTATCACACTCTACCTCTTTGATTATATTATAATGTCTAGATTCCTAATCTAAAATTAAAGCAAAGAACTGTCAAAAAGTACGGTCAAATGAACGTACTTTTTGAGAGGTAATAAGACTATTATCAGATGTTCTAACCATAGTTATTTTAGCGCGCCATTTTCAACGAGTGTCAAACGTCAAAAATAGTAGCTTCATTTGTTTTATAGGCTTACTGAGGGAATGTTCTATGTAGATGTTATATAATCAAAGCTCAATCTATTATTTACAAGACTTTTACACCACAGCTTTCAGTCTAAACAGAGGTTTCAGTTCCTTTTGTAGTCGTCGACAATACACGCACACGCGGTGTTTGCGACAATATCCACCTCGTAGATAGTTGTGGCGAGAATGTGAGATAAATGTATTTACAGTGACACAGTGAAGATTGAAGGCTGTAGCGTTTCCCACGCGCGTGTACCTGTCCTTTGTAAGTGTTTATTGTCAACGAAATACAGTAAATACGAGGGCAGGGACACCCAGGAAAAGGAAAGAAGAAGGAAAGTTTGTTACATTGTATTGCCAGATGAATATTGAACAAATAAATAGAAAACAACAATAAAAAATAAAAACCCGCCTTCGCAAAAAATATGCAAACAAGATCCCCTACATATGTAATATCATGATGTCAGAAGCACAATAATAACTTCATCGAGATTCATCACTCCGACTGCACGATATTACATATGTAGGGGATCTTGTTTGCAACTTTTTTGCGAAGGCGGGTTTTTTTATTTTTTAAATATTTTTTTTATTTATGACCTTTTAGTGTTTTTTTGGATTTAACCGATGTAACAACTTACTTTTATCAGAGCTAATGCCTAGTATTGAACATTGAAAAAAAGAATGGTTGCTAATTGACTTTTTTAATCAATCAATCAATCAATCAGCCTGTATCGGTCCACTGCTGGACATAGCCTCTCCTTACTTACGTCACAACATCCGGTCCTCCATCTTCCTCATCCGATTCATTCTAGCGACTTTCTTTAAGTCGTCAGCCCATCTGGCTGAGGGTCGTCCTACCTTACGTTTACCAAGTTGCGGTCTCCACTTTAGGACTCGTTTGCTCCATCGGCCATCGGTCCTTTGGCAAATGTGGCCAGCCCATTGCCCCTTCAGCGTGCTTAACAACGGACATAAAGCTTTGTCGGATGACCTAATTGCGAATTTTATCCTTCAAAGATACTCCAAGCATAGCTCGCTTTTGAGTTTGTGGACTAGCCCAACCATAAGTGTCCACGTCTCGGCACCGTAGGTCATAACAGGTAGGACGCACTGGATAATAGCAACATTTTTTTGGGTATCACATTGGACGAAAACTGTAACTGGTACTTACAAATAGATACAGTGTGTAATAAATTAAATAGATTTGTGTTCGCCTTGAGACTGCTTCGATACACTACAAACGAAGAGGCGGTCCTTTAACGCATATCTATACTAATATTATAAAGCTGAAGAGTTTGTTTGTTTGTTTGTCTGTTGATACTTAAAATTATCAAAATGGCAACGTTACAACTGTCGGTTCACAAATCGAAATGTCATTCAGTATCAATCAGCATTTACTGTAGTAAGTAATTTTTGAAACATTTTTCCATTTTTGCCAATAAAATCAGTAGGGAGATAGGTAGGATTTTTTTAAATGATTTACTGCGGCCGGTCTCAATAATATATTACATCTATCGATGGATTTGGCTTCTAGAGGTAGAATTATAACATATTTTGTTTGAAGCCTAAGATTGTCAAATATATAGCTCTATATATATGATCTATTTCTATAGATAGATTAATGAAACCGGAACAAAAACATCCATCAACTAGAAAAACTTTAAGTTTGGCTCAAAATCTCTTTGACAGACACCGCTTTTGACATCGAGTGACAGCCTATTAAAGAGTCTGACTGAAGTGGTCGGTAATCCTGCATGTCCATGATCAATGTCTAATCAAAAATCATTTTTTTTGCATGAATAAGGTACAGAAAGTTCTTAATTAAATTATGTCATCTGTCATCTTATTCTGTCTTCACATTGGCATGCAACATTTTTTTTAAATGATTATAGATGTTACTAGTAAAAAAGCATTAAAATCTATAAAAAAGCAAAAACATAACACCAGTTCTTTTCTATTACAATAATTAGTTATAAATTGTCTTAATAGTTAGATAAATTATAAAAAATGTATGTGTCACCCAAAAATATAATCTATCATACTACTGTTTAAATTCATTTGCACGTTATAAACAAGAAGGTTGGTTTTCCCTTGGAATTATATACTGGCAGTTACCAATTTCAACCTTAACGCTATTTTGGATACAAAGGAAGCTTTGTCAAAACTGATAGACCACTTTCTGCGACTGTACGTCTGAAGGTTACCTTCTGTAATCTCTATGTTTTGTGACAAAGGTGTGGGTGCTACTTTGCGTTTGACTTTATTCGTAGTCATGTAGAACCTTTTGGGAATGAAAAGGGGTATCTACATATATTTTTTTAAATTCATGTGTCGTGTCAAATTAAATTATTTGACACAGTTACAATTTTTGACTACCTTTTGGCGATCTGCTCTTTTGGCGATTTGTTAACACCGCAATAGGTAATTTATTAGTAACTAGTTGACCCGTGCCCACTTCTTTGGGCCTATGACATTCACAAATCACCTATTAACAAAAGAATTTCCAAAATCGTTTCAGTAGATCCAGAGATTACCCCTACTACTTCACAAACGCAAAAACTTTACCTCTTTTTAATATTAGATATATAGAGTTATAGAGTTTTTGTTTTTTTTTTGTCTTAACATTAGCTTTTTTAGCTACAAGAGAACATATGATAACAGACACCTCATTAAAAACTGTTCTCGATCTGGTGATTTCATGTCTTACTTCTTCAAGCAAAATGCGTAGGTTGTTTCGCCTGTTGCGCGACTATCTCCTGTTAGCGACCATTTGACGTAACATACATAAATATACGTGTGTATAGATGAAATATACGTTTTCAAATAGTTATTAGACAAGAATTTAAACGGTTTGAAAGAAATGGTTTATCCCAGTGCCGAAAAAAAATTGCTCAGTGCGCGTGTTAACTTAGTGGCGTATAAATGAATATGTGGTGTTGAAAAAAGAAACTCGGCGTTCAAATGTAAGTTTATTAGTAATTTCATGTTGTTCTTCTTTTACTAGCTGTTCCGCGAACTTTGTACTGCCCTGTTATTTTATTTTGTTTTCGTCATTTTTATTTTTTTACGTAAGAACGTGCTACAGAGTATTAGAAAACGAAAATAAAAATAATGAATGAAAACGGTAAAGTCGTTCTCTAGTTAACTCGTGACCAAGGAAAATAGGGATTCATTTATATATTTTCTTTTACACATCTGAAGTGAGCACCTCAGCTAACTGGTCGCTAACGGACGAAACGGCCCTATTTAAAACGCTGAGTATTATAAAATGCTTGGAAGGTAAAATTATCAGCGGTATCAGTTTACATTGTTACATAACGCTGACACAAGGAAAGAAAAAAATAAAAGGAATTTTTTCACAGTTATCTCGTAACATACAAATGAACGGGTCTCCCGAGATTATCTTCCAAAAAAAACAGGCAAGCACTTCAAATCACATTCTGAGATTGTTATAAAATTTCAACAACTCAATTTACAACCTCGTAAAACTCATGAAAACATCTTAAATGATGGATGCAGTGAAAACGTCTGAAGCAATTTATCTAAGCGATCCATATCGTTAAAATTTTATATTTTTTGTTAAAATACAAATGTCAAGAAAATTACGATGGCATTTTAGGGTTTATGCAAAACATTTTGAGGTTTTCGAAGGCCGTCGTTCTAAGGGTATAAAAGATTGAGTATTTTATTGGCTTTGAATATTGTAGATGTTAATGCTCTCTGACAGTTTTCATTTAACGGTCTTCAGCTTCTCATTGAAACTTGATTATCTTTGTTTATTGATTAAGAAAATAACTCTCAATAAGGAACGCAAAGGACCAGACTCTCAAAAAGAGAATGAGAAGAGAGAAGAGGAAATGTGTTATTCTTTAAAGGTGATTTATTAGTGATTTACAGTAGGTATACACTATTCTTCTCCTATGTTCTCTCCGCTTTGATTGGTCGGGGCCTTTAGCTTAAAACAATAATAATAGTAATAAAAAACATTTATTTACTTAGAAAGCAAAATACTACACTTGTGAAAATAATGGCTGTTCGCAAACAATAGGTAAAGCCCGAGAAAAGAACAGGCAATAAAAACTCGAGACCACTTTTTTCAAATTGCCAATGTTTACAAATAAAAACTGTATATGCAGGTAAGGTGCTGCCACCATTATATTATACACCATATTAGAGGACTAATATTAACAACCTAGTAATATATTAACACAATCAGGCACATAGGTACGAACTGGTATTCGCGCCACTAAAACCTTTACAAATAAAGCACTTATAACTCCTCACAAACGAACTATACACAACTTCTCTTTGACAATGAGTAAACTTGGAGTAAACAAACCCTCGAAAATTCGAGTATTTTATAATGAACTAGCTGTCGCGCGCAACTCCGTATGCGTACATTTTCCCCGTTTTTGCAACATTTTAATTACTGCTCCGCTCTTATTGGTCGTAGCATGATGTTATATAGCCTTCCTCGATAAATGGGCTACCCAACAGAAAAATATTTTTTCAATTCGGACCAGGTTCCAGAGATTGCCGCGTTAAAACAAACAAACAAACTCTTTAGCTTTATAATATTAGTATAGATTAATTTAGAATAATTTCTAAGTCTCAGGCAAATAATGAAATTTGAACAACATAAATAAGTTAAAATCTGACCAAAATTTTAGTATTCATACTGAAACATGTCATTTAGTAGATAGTCATTATAATTTTGGAAAAATACAAGATTTGCTATGGCAACAAGTTGTAGATACGGGACAACTTAAAACGGGTTATGTGACGGCTGACCTTTGATTATATAATGTCTAGATAGAGCATTCTCTCAAAAAGCCTATAAAAAAATGAAGCGTTTGACACTCGTTGATGAGAATAACTATGGCTAAAACATCGAATGGCCGCTTAGTACCTTTAAAAAAATACGCCCATTTGACCGTACTTTTTGACAGTTCTTTGCTTTAATTTTAGATGCCGGATTAGGAATCTAGACATTATATAATCAAAGGTGCTGACCTAAGAAATCCATTAACATCATCAAATAATTGAAAAGTTTAAATCTTTGTAAAATACTTGTATAGGTACTCTATTCTTTAATTATAGAGATCTAAAATGAAATTTTAAAATCACAAAATTTTTAATCGAAATGGGTATAACCATGAAATCACTCTTAGATAGGTACCTATATTATTATACTAACGTTAGTTCGTAAGTAAATTGTTACTAACATAATATGGATTCGTATGAAATAAATGAATATTATTTTTATTATTATTATTATTATTATAAGCCTATGCAGGGCTTATACCCATTTTGATTAGGAACTACGACTACGGATAACTTTACAAACATACAATTAACAACATAAAAGGCAAAACACAACATACACCCAGCCTCAGAACAACTAAGATGATCAGTTTTGTATAGTTACAGTAAATATGATTAATTCGAGATTATAATAGCTATACACTGTACATAATGACAAAGTCGCGTAGTAAATGTAAATTAGTCACTTTAACTAGTTATTAGGTATTCATAATAAGTAAATTTCTCTCTCTCTCTTATCTTAAGAAACTACTAAAAAATAGATGCTCCAGTCCATTGGTTGTGTTTAATGCTTTTTAAATTACATATAATAGGTCATCATCTTTCGATCAAGAATTGTTGATAAAGGATGATGATTATTGGTGATGGTGTAAAATGAAAATGAAATTAATATAATAACTGTTTATTTAATATTTCCTAAGAGACTGTTCGCTGTTGTCCTTGTAAACCTATATATAATATATGTTCTAAAATGTATCATTAAACATTTACAAATTATTACAATTTAGAATCGATTTGTCGGGAAATTCGGTTCTTTTGGTTATTGAATGAATTAGTCAAGTGACTAAAGTACCTGTCACTATTTTTTTTTGTTGCAGGTCTCTCTTTTTGAGTGAGGTCTGGCAATATATTTCGATTATTGTATTAAGGGCATTTCCTTACTACTTTATTAGTGGTGATTTATAGATCGAGAGTGGGTGGTGGGATCTCTCTCTTATCCGCCATGTGACGCCTGATTCAATCAGTTATAATAAAAGGCTGATCAAACAGGAGATACAGACGAAGATAAAAACTTATGCACTGTATTTAATCTATGTTCTGTATACTCATATTGGTTTAAAAACCGTTAAAAGCTGATATATCAACGCAGACCTCAAACTACTGAATATATTTAATTGAAATAATAATAATTAATTACTATCTGGGTGCCATACAACAGATAGTAATTAATAATGACGTAGGCATTCGTTATGAACGGATTTTAGAAAATTCAATCCGATAACTCGGGCGAATCCGCAGGCGAAAGCTAGTTGGTTGGGTCTGTCCGTTTCACTCTTGGCAAAGCGATCGTGGTCATGTCAAGGCTGGAGTATTTGTTTAAGGTAACTGGCAATGTGGGATTATGGGTCCACATTATTATAATCTAAATTGCTTGTATTAGGAGTGGGTTCATGTCGGCAATATAATGGGTAGGATTCAAATTCGCGACCTCATAATTGCGAGACCTTAACCATTAGGCTACCGCTTTTTGAATACCAATCGTTTTCTCAAAATGCCTATTTCTAAGATAGGTATATATTGTATTTTAATGATACATGTCACTTATATGTGTCGATACTAAATGCAAATATGAAAAAAGTCTCATTTTTTGAAGCCTTACAACGTAGCCGAGGCCGTAAAGGAATATCCAATTTTGTTCGTGTAACACAATAAACTTTATTGATAGTCCTTATACAAGAGAAATTTTGTCTTTCACGAAATCAAATTGACATTCATCGCTATATATTACACTTCGAATACTTTATGTTGATCAATACTGCTTTAGACTAGGGCATGATTTGATCTGAAATTTGTATTGTGTCTATTGTGTTGTCTTGACTGCGTCTGTGGCGCGGTGGGAGTGTATCCGACTGCTACGCAAGAGTACGCATTTCTTTTTATGATATGATAAATGATAAAGAATCCAATTTAACACAAAATTTAATCGAGACTTAACTGTTGGAAAGTAGTTAAATGTCAGATTTATTTACTAAAGAGTCTCTTGAATTTTTTTGTTTAGGTACCTAAGAAACAAGTATTGGGTATTTGACTATGAAAACAAAATACTTATTTTTTTTTTTTAAATAACTAGCATAGTGGGATTGAGTCCACATTACTATCAATCTTGTTAACCCCTCCAGCTAGCTCAAAGGCTTGTGTTAGGAGTGGGTTCATGTCGGTAGTATAATGGGTAGGATTCGAGACCGCGACGTCACGATTACGAGACCGATGCCTTAGCCATTAGGCTACCGCCGCTTCTATTTTATTATATTTTAATTATAAAAAGAAACAGTAAAAGTAAATGATTTGACTATTGAAAACGTGACGTCACATGCTGGCACTTCATACAAATTTGTACGAAGCGGGTCGTTTTTGACGTTACAGTCAAACACCCTATTGAAGTTGTCAAGAAAAATATACCTACTTAGATTCAAGTATCTACATATTTAATTTTCTTTATTTAAATTAAAATCCGATACGACAAGGCACGGGACCAAGGGCTTAAAGTGTTCTCTGTGGCATGACCCATGGATGTAACTAAGAGGATTGACCCCCCCCCCCCCTCCCTAAATTGCAATAAGTACACAATTAGGTGTTTAGTCAAAATTGTACCACCTTATACCCCAAAATTACGCAAACCCTTTCCAAAAACTGATCCGGGGTGGCATGGTATGACCTTTTCATAAAAAGGCCGCCCATCTTAGGATCTTAAAGTGGTGTACTTAAATATAATTCAATTGAAATTATAGTAAATTGAAGTCGACGCTACTACGCCTCACATTCGAAATACTTCTTAATACAAAGCTAATAATAAATCTAATGCGTTTCAGCTAGTATTTTAACCAAAACCTATTTAGTAACATGGTTTCGCACTATCCACAAATGTTACGACTACACCCCTAGGTAGATGCCGATATTAAATTGAGCCTGTCTACGAAATAAATCAAGTAGTAAATACAACGACCGCTGAATTCTCAGTAGGTCTATTCTTTTACCCCGAAACGAACCTTTGTGAGCTCTAAAATGCGGTCTAACTTCTTGGGTCTCTTCAGTCTCAGAAGTTCGGCCTGTTTAGCTTGCCAAAAGGCGGGAAAGAGCATGTCGGACCCTGCTCAGTGTACCCTACACTGCAGCCGTTTAGTGCAGGTCCTTTCCGGGCACGGGTGCTTCGGGAAGTACCTGCACACGGTCACTAGGAGGGAACCGAGTCCTGCCTGCCACCACTGCAAATGCGGTGAGGACTCGGCGCAGCACACCCTCCAGCATTGTCCAGCTTAGGAGGGGCAACGTCGAGTTCTCACCACAGTGGTCGGAAGTGACCTCTCGTTTCCGGCCGTGATTCTGTCCATGGTCCGGAGCGAGGGGTCGTGGAATGCAGTCGCATCCTTCTGTGATAACATCATCTCGCAGAAGGAGGCGGCGGAGCGCGTCAGGGAAGGGAGCGCCCTGGCGGATCCGCTTCGTCGCCGGCGAACCGGGCGGCGACGGCGCGCACATCTGCGCCTGATGCCACCTTAGGTAGGGCTGCGGGCGAGGTAATCTGCCTCGTCCACGGCTTCCCGTGGAGGCCCAGCGCCCTTTGTGTATCCAGGAGCCGCGTAGGTGTGATATGCCCGGAACGCAGCAACATCACGTCCGGCCATTGCCACTGGGCGGACGTAGCAGAAGAGCGCATGTTAATGGCACTTACGCCGTTTTGTTAAGAAATGCAGTTTTTTGGCAATAACTCAATATATATATAAAATAAATATAGTATATCCGATCACGTCCAAATGATTTTAGTTTAACGTATTTAATAAGTCGCTACTTATGCAACTTTCGGAGCGATTATTGCCAAAAATCTGCAGCAAAGTTTATTAAAAACTTTAAAATGTTTTTAAAAGATCTAACGAATTATGTGTTGTTGTTTGGTGAAAAAAAACAGTTTTCAGCTTTCGTTACATGTATGCAGTGTATTTATTTTATTATTTATTTTATTAACGTCGGGCAATAAACAAGGTATTTTACCTTAAATTATTCACGCGATTAAGACCCGTAATATATATATTTTAATAATATTTTATTATTTAAAGTAAGTAGCGGCTACTGCAAGACTACATGATGAATATTGAAGTAAAATGCTTGTGACGTACAGACTAATAGACAGACAAACATACAAACATGACGAAACTATAAGGGTTCCGTTTTTGCCATTTTTACTACGGACTCAAATAGTTTCTAACCAAGTTTTTTTACCATTTTCACTATTTGTAAAAATCCAAAGCTTACGATATTAATTTATTCGTCACTGGTTAGCTAAAATTGCATGATATGGATCCAAACCTCTTGCATTTATTTAAACATAAATCAAACCTTCATTCTCAAAACGTCTAAGTTTAGAATATAGAATATAGACTGCGCTTATCCTTATTTGAAATCATAATATGATGTACCAACCTACATTAAACAGTAAACATCCCATACCATTCCTCTTCTTCACCATTTAAGAAAAAAAAAACAAGACTTATCGTATTGTTCAATATACCCGGGTGACAGATAGGAGTCCGCGCGACCCAAGGGCCCTGAGGGCCCACCGGACGCGAACCGTGGTAATACCTTATTAACGTTTTTGTCTCTGAAGCCACGCTTTTTTGTATTCGTATAAATAGTTGGGCTCAAACATGTTGACTGAGGTGAATCTATACAAATATTATAAATGCGAAAGTTTAGATGGATGGATGTAGGAATGGATGGCCGCGCCAGAACGGCTGAATAGATCTAGGTGAAATTTGCACAGAGATTGATTATAGTCTTAAATAGCACGTAGGATATTTTCCCGGAAAATGTGCAATTCCTGCGTTTGTTTTTCAAACTTTCCAAACGAACGAAGTCGCAGGCAACATACACTTTTTCTAAAGATAGGTATAGAAAATATCTACATCAAAATATTTTTTCTAAAAAATGGATAATAACGTTTTGAGCAATGCAACACTCATTTATTATTTGATAACATTCTAGTACTCACGTACTTATCTATACTAATATTATAAAGCGGAAGAGTTTGTTTGTTTGTTTGTTTGTTTAAACGAGCTAATCTCCGGAACTACAGGTCCGATTTGAATTATTTTTTTTTTGTTGGATAGCCCATTTATCGAGGAAGGCTGTAGGCTATATAACATTGCGCTACAACTAATAGGAGCGGAGCAGCAATAAGAAATGTTTCAAAAATGGGGAAAATTTATGCAGACGAAGTTGCGTGGGACAGCTAGTAACTAAATCTATACTAATCTATACTAATATTATAAAGCGGAAGAGTTTGTTTGTTTGTTTGTTTAAAAGCGCTAATCTCAGGAACTACTGGCCCGATTTGAAAAAAAAATTTTTTTGTTGGATAGCCCATTTATCGAGGAAGGCTATAGGCTATATAACATCGCGTTACGACTAATAGGAGCGGAGCAGCGACGAGAAATGTTGCAACAACGGGAAAAATATACGCATACGAAGACGCGCGGGACAGCTAGTAAATCATAAAGATACATTTCACGACCCAAATATCTGTCTAGGTCAGAAAAAATATTTTATCGTGAAGATCTAGGTACTCAATATAATTTAAAATGTAATATGATTCTCTATTAACAATTTCAGAAAAAATAAACCTATTCGGGATGATGATTGCAATAAAAATGAATTAATTTTCAGTAATCAGGTTCTACTGGGAATACCCGTGCCCAACCGTGGGACATCGTATGTGTTGATATGTAAATCAGGATACGTCATAACGAGATCTGAATAAAACACGCAACACAACAGAACGCATCATTCCACAATTTGTCTGTAAGAGTTAATAAGCGTTAAAACAAATTCTAATAGTAATGATTTGAAGAATTTGAGTTGTGACGTCACGCCTCAGTATTCCATACTATTTTTTAAAGAGCGTGTCGTTTTGACATTTTATACAAAGATACTGGTTTAACATGACAGTCTTCCTCCACATTACTACAAAAACTTGGACGGTTGGTGATTTAAAACTGTTGGTATTAGCCTCATATAATTTATATAACATTTCAAAATAATTGCACTGTATTTGTTCTACCCGATATTGACAAATGGTTAAGCCGGAATTTAAATTTTCCAATGTTAATTTTTATTCAAACTTCTGTCAAAATCAGTGCCTTAACGAACGGGATGCAAGTGATCCTCCTGCAGCAGGGTTTCTCCTTGACGTTGCAAATATTGAACACTTAATTTTGATTTTACAAGTATTCCCCATTCTGCCCAGTACATAAGATCCAAGTGTGAAACCTAATACAAGCGATGAAACTGAAAGTATTTGCGATGTGGTAGGAACGACGTAACCAGGACTTTATTTTAATTGTATGTACTTTAGTAGCTTACTATACACAGTAAGACATATTGAAAATCGCCCTTAATCGAAATTTCTAGCAAACACCTTTCTGTATCCAAAAATAGAACAGCTAAGGCAAGCCTATGATCCCCAAGAGACTCAAGAACGTTAATGACATCATTTTGGTTGTTAAAACGTTATTCCACCTAACCCTATTAGTTCCTAACTCCTCTATAAACTGAACTAAACACTTAATTAACTAACTAATTAAAGTGAGCTCCCAAATCTCTTAAGCGTGTGAAGATAGAGGCCTTGAAACTTATTAACTAATCGGGTTCACATGCTTAAGTGGATTTCTCTGCTGCTATATAACTTGGGACCCGATCAACCTGTGTACCCAATTTTGTCCAAAATTGTTCAGCGGTTTCCACAAAATTGACGAACATCCTCCAAATGAAATTTGTACTTATATCATTAAACATTTAAACTTTCGCGTTGTATGATTCGTCGACAATCCGCTTGTGACCACGGCCGGTGCAACCTGGTCGAAACATCAAGCAATTTTAAGGTAAACAATGTGCGTTAATTCGCGTGTAATAAATCATCATCATCAGCCTATCGCAGTCCACTGCTGGACATAGGCCTCTCCAATTGCACGCCACTTTGTTCTATCTTCGGCTTCTCGCATCCAGCTCCTGCCAGCCGTTTTGCGTATATCATCACTCCACCTGGCTTGAGGGCGTCCTACACTACGTTTGCCGAGCCGCGGTCTCCACTCAAGAACTCGTTTACCCCAACGGTTGTCGGTTCTTCGGCTAATATGGCCAGCCCACTGCCACTTCAACTTGCTAATCCGGTGGGCTATGTCGATAACTTTGGTTCTCTGCCGGATCACCTCATTTCTGATTTTGTCCCTAAGAGAAACTCCGAGCATAGCCCGTTCCATAGCCCGCTGAGCGACTTTGAACTTGTGGACCAGCCGTACCGTCAGTGTCCACGTTTCGGCTCCGTATGTCATGACGGGTAGGACGCACTGATTAAAGACTTTAGTCTTTAGACATTGTGGGAATATAATGTAATTATATAACTATGTAATAAATACATAGTTATATAATTAAAAACTGTTTTACAAATAAACATCTAACCAACTTTAATCACAGTTGATTTGCTGGCATTTATTGAGGAGTTTCGGTGTCTGTTTCCGAAACTCATCAACAGATCTCTACGAAATTCATATGGGACCATTTCTGAATAAACCTCTTTAGAATAAAAAAAAATTGAAAATTCATCTATATCGTCGACGGAGTTATGCCCGAATATAAATAAAAAAACAAATTTGGAAACTTCTTCTTTTTGAAGTTGGTTAAAATACGCACACAGTTCCGATTAAACTGTCTTTCTAATAACAGAAACCGGCATCCAAATTGGTTAATTTATTTGGGAAAGACAGACAAACAAATACACAGATAAGCACGTTAAATTAATCGGCGTATTTCAGGCGATTTTTCTCTGACGCACTCATATAAACACAATAGAGAAGAAAGTACAATTTACACAATACAGCAAAATATTCAACAACAGAATTGTGAATTGTGTTGAGAAATACATCACAATAAAAAAGAGAAAGCCATAAAAATATAAAAACAAATCCCATATGGGGCTTGTAAAAACATATGAGAGCCCGAATATTTCACATTGTACGTTTTTTGAAGGAATAATGTACACGACGGACGGGGCACGAATAAATTATTTTAACTTTCAACGCTTTGTAACTTGGCCGCAAGTGAGGCTTTTTTTTAAGGTTCTTTACTTATAAAGTGTTAATGGAACCCTACTAATAATACAACGCTGCCATTCGTCTATTCTATTTTTGCAGGAGTTTATCATTTAAACCGCAAAGAAAGACGGTGGCAATTTAAAAAAAAAATATTTATTTATAGTCCTTGCCGTATGTACTCGTACCTATATCCACCATATTTTATTTTTATTTTATTTTCATTTATCTTGTGACAACTCACACAACGCTATCTGATCCCAAACTAAGCAGAGCTTGTACTATGGAAACCAGACAACTGATAAACATACTTATATATTTCTAAATACATACATATTATAGATAAATAAATAAATTTAATTAACATATGCATTTATGTCATTATGTACCGAATAATGAATATAAAGCACAGTACCTCTCTGTGTATATATATTTTTTTTTACTACAGCCAACGACCGACGGTGGCGAGCAGGTATACAGCCGGGCTGATTTGCATTGCATTAGGGATGTCTTCTGAGGCCCGTACTGAATTGGCGAGGATCTACTATTGTGGGCATCCTGGGCATAATTGGTTGTATGCATAAGCTTCTTCAATTGAAAATTATTTCATCCCGCGGAGACTTTATCGTTTGAAGAATTTCTTACCGTTCCAAACCAAATTAATGCTTGTGCGGACATTGATCTTTCCTCTGATTGATTACGGTAATGTCAGGTGATGTAGGTATGCTATCTTGACTTGAATGCAGAGTTCCTCAATAAATATGACCGATTTTTAAATACCTGCATTCGATTCATTTTCAATCTTCGTAAGTATGACCATGTGTCATCTTATCGTTCCCAACTTAAATGGCTTCCTCTTCGTCAACGCCGGAGCATGCGTGTTCTCACTACTCTCTATTCTATGTTTAACTGTCCTACTACTCCTTGTTACTTGTCTTCTAACATCCAACAACCTGCTTCTCTTATGTCCCGATCACTTTTCCGAATTCGTTGGATCCTCTTTCCTAGTACAATCGGTCTCACTCTGGAATGCGCTGCCCCCGAAATTAGGGTGGCTCCCAATCGCTTCAAATTCAAGTAGAAGGTTCGTTTTCTATTCCTCGATGGTTCAGCTGAATCACAATGTTAGCAACTTTCATTATTACCATATATGTATTTATATTATGTACCTATGTATGTATATGTATGTATGAATATATTTATATTTATGTAATGTATATAATTATATTTCACAATCTGCACCTTCACAATTATTATCTCTACATCACCCAAAGGTTGACTGGTAGAGAATGCTTTTAGCATTAAGTCCGCCTTTGTACATTTTTTTTGTGCATAAGTCTTTAAATAAATAAATATAACCTTGGATTTTTGTTATAGCCAAAGTTCAAATTAATTAAGCATGAAAAGGATCCATATGTCAATTGGAATGCATTAGATACAATAATTTCTCGTTATTCATTAGTTTTTTTTAATTTTGCAATTATAAAAAAAAACTTAAAAATCAAAGCTTTTCGGGCTATTGTGTCCACAACCCTACTTGGGGGCTCTATAAGTGCCTGGTACAGAACCCTTGGTGCCCCAATCTAAGACACAAATGTCCAGAATTTAAATTTTATATGACGTTTTACGAAGCTTCATTTTTTAAATTCTTTATATCTGGTAGGTGTTGAAATATGAGATTCGATCTTGGCATAAAGCCACAACATTTATTTCCTTGTAATTCTTGACTATTTAGATAAAATAAAAAGATCTGAAAAACCTGTGGCAGCTCAAAACTTTCAAAAACTGTTGGTGGAAAATAGGAAATTGAAAAATGAAATTTAGCTCAAAGTTTCCTTTAAACTGCATAAGAGTATGTGTCTAGCAGAAATAAAACATGAAAGTTATATAAGAAACTTTTTAAAGTTGCAGACTTCATTGAGCTTTAGTCTGGACTAGACTTTATAAACACTGGTTGAGCTGCGGGGAAGTACTGACAAAGCAGTATTATGCATATTAAAAATATGAAATAAAAAGTTGTACTCCAAAACGATTGATCTGATTTTCATCAAACAATCCCTATAGGATCACAATGACCACTTCCCAAAACGTCTTGTTCCAATATCTACACTTCAAAATGTGCGTTTACCTAAAAACTAAAGGATTTTTTAAGGAAACGCACATTTGTTGTTCGCTTCTGATAATTTCTTCCCCATGATTTCTTCATCCTATAATGACCGCATTCCATAATGTCCGTTTCACATAAAGCAATCACACTAATATTATAAATGCGAAAGTTTGTGAATATATGAGTGTGTATGTTTGTTACTTCTTCACGTCTAAACGGGTGGAGCGATTTTAGTAAAATTTGGTATGGAGTTAGCTGACACCCTGGATTAACACATAAGCTAATAAAACGCGGGTAACACCGCGGGGCACCAGCTAGTCAATCATAAATCATAAAATTTTCATAAATTTACATATATTTATAAACTTATGCATTTATCCCCGAAGGTGTTGGCAGAGGTCTATATCTTCCGTGGTATCTATACGCCCACGCTTCGTATAATAGTATGTAATTTCAAAATATGGATAATAAGAGATCTGGAAATTCTGTATTTTTTTTTAAATATATGTAGTCATTTCGGAAAAAAGACAATGTGACTAAAGCACAAAGCAGTCATTTCGAGAAGTACCTAGTCATTGTGCCATCCTGATAAAATTAATATTTTATTGACTATGCCACAGACCCACACGTTAAACTAAGAACACCCCTATTTTACATCGGTAGTTATAAGAAAAATTAGGCACATTATTTATACCGTAAAGTAACTACATCACTTAAGTATAAAAGTACAAAGTATGGCAATAACGAAACTCGCAGGCTTTCAGACGAATTCATCGTAACACGACAATGCTTTCATGATTGCGTTCGTTTCGACTTATTATAAACTGTAGGCAATCTCTTAAACCCGACTTTAAGCGAATTGACTTCGTTCTTATCTCTTGCGATCTATCTTATGTATCTCTGTCAAATTGGATTTACTAAGATATCCACGTAGGTATATATGAGTAGCTTACAAATTTTCTATGTAAAAGTTTTTTTCTCCTACTTTCCTAGACGCAAAAAAGAGTTATATTTTACAGTGTGTAAATAACTATCTGTGACGTGATTTTATGATTTTTTTTTTGCCTCACGATAAAAAAAACTCCCACGGTTTTTTTAAATATAGAATAACTTTATTAGATACGTCAAAATATCCTTTATTACGGTACGTTAAGAGGTCTTTACCATTTTTTTTTTATAGGTAAACAAATGACTCCATTCCACCTGATGTTAAGTGGAAATAGAGTCCAAACGCAAGGCCAGATGGTATAGCACTATGTGCAGCACTGGCTGTCCTTACCTTGCTTATGTGCAAGGTGCTTCTTCACGCCTCTTTTGAAAGACCCCATATCGTACGTAGGAGGGAAACACGCGTGTGTGCTGGTAGAGAGTTCCATTTTTTAAAGGTGCGGCAAAGCAATGAGTCTCCGAATTTCTTTGTTCGGGATGAAATGATATCCACGGTCAGATGGTGACATTGAAGGCCAGCACGCGTGGGTCGATTTAGGAGGGTGGAAGGAGGAATTAAATTAAAAAGTTCATCGGAGCACTCGCCGTGGTATAGTTTATAGAAAGCGCTTAGCGTTGCTACATCTCTACGCAGTTGTAGAGGTTTCAGTTTATTCGAAACCTCTGCATCGTCTATAATGCGGATTGCGCGTCGCTGCAACCCATCCAAGACATCAAGTAGATATTTAGCGGATAAATCCCAAAGGTGAGCATCCCAAAGCAGTATTCGACGCTCGACCGGACCTGGGTCTTGTAGAGTAAGCTAAGATGTCCAGGCGTGGAAAACCGTCTCATCTTGTTCAGGACACCAAGTTTCCGTGAAGCTGTTTTGATGACGGTCTCAATGTGTTTCTTTGGATTTAGGCCGCAGCGAACTTCAATACCCAACATTATGACACTGCTCTGGAGCGCAAATGATAGGCCTCGAAGAGAGAGAAGGGAATGGAATGGCGTTTAACACATAAATGTTATGGTGTAGTTAGATTTTTTATTATAAAATTCCCGTTAAAGTTGAGTTACAGAAACACTCTGCACGTAAGCAAATTGTATCAAAAATATTTAAATAATGACTGGTCAAAAATTGTCTTTCACATTTCATAAGTACAAAATACATATATACTTATTGATGCCCGGTTTGGAAAATGGTTGTCAAAATCGCCCCCGACACTTAGTTGATTTAATGTTTTTATAATAAAAGGGTTCTTATAAAAACATGAAATACTAGGCACGGGTCTCCCCACTAGAACCTTATTATTGTAGATCTTGGGGGTAATTACCATAATCGGCACGCTTGGTCGCAGTAAGGCTTTAAAGTACGCAGAGGACGCTGCTGCCCTTCCTCCAGTGTGACATTCCTTAGTCGCCTTGACGATACCCACAGGAAGAGATGAGGTGGTATTATTCTTAAGCCGATACCACACGGCCAAACATGCATGTTTTACTACCTATTAAAATAATATTGGGCAAATATTTAGTTATAGTCTATGTCCATTTAGGATTAGCCACCCACAGCTACTTTAAAGGTTACCGCACACGAATATTTATATCCCTCATTTTAATATTTATTCACAGCTCTAGAAAGAAATTTGTAAAACACCCACATTCATTTTTGCAAAAATGTAGATATAAATTAGCATAATAAATATTCAAAATAACATAAAGTAACCTATTTTTCGTTTGCTATTTCACGTAAGTAAAACGTGTATGAAATTTTTCACAAGCCAATCAACACTGCAAACAGAGCGACCAGAATAAACCTTTTATTTGTACCACGTCGACGCGACGTTACCTCGGGGAATACCTTGCAATTGTATATTTACAACTGAATAAAAATATGGAATAAAATACCTGGCAAAGTAAGTAAGTTAAGTAAGTATTCCTTTTTCTACATTGCATACCTAATATTTTGCAAAACACAGCATTTATTTCTTTCACTTAACCTATCAGAGGCGAGGGCAATAACAAAATTTGACAGTAGGATGAGTATATCGATTTAAAATGACGCGAAATAAGATCATGCGGGACGAGTTAACCAAAGACAACATTTATTTCTTAGAAATCATTGACTTAACCTATCAGAGGGATGGGTTAATAATTTCCTGAAGAGAATCGATACAGAAATATATCAAGATTTAGTAACTATAATTAAAAGGCAAGTCAAAAAGATGGTGTTATAAGTACCGTCCCAGTTGCACCGTTCAATCAAAAGTCAGTAAGTATGCAGTTTATTATTGTAGGTCCCTGACTCAGTGGCGACTGAGCAGATCAAGATATCTGCTAGTTTCCATATATGGGTGACCGTTGTCGAACATTGTTACACTTCTCCGTGCTTGCAGACCACGTTAAGCCGTGGTTCTTGTGTTTAATCTCTTTACGGTCGTGTCGGATTTTCATCCTATCGGACTATGAGAATGAGAGAATAGAGAGTGCGCTTGTGTCTGCGCATACACTTGTGCATCAGTGGCGGAGGGACCTTAGAACGCCATTACTTTCAGTTTCCCTTTGGATTGTAGTTACTTAATATTATATCTACAAAGAACCAGGTTCAGCGAGAAATATTTTTGTATCGGGTTACCTCAAATGTTGATAAACTTTCGCAATTTGTACACATTATGAAAATATTTATATTATTATCTTAAACGCGTGAATAATTTAAGTTAAAATACCTTGTTTATGGCCCGACGTTTCGACCGTATTGCAACGGCCGTGGTCACGGGTATACTCAGTTATGCACTATAATATCTCCTGTGTAGTTGTCTCTTATGAGATGGGCCGCCGTAACCGGTTAGGAGACCATAATTCTTAATTTATTCTTAGTTAAGTGTTTAAACTAACATTACTCCAAATCCTTACAATGATTTGTAAAAATCAAAAATAAAAATTTAGTAGTACGAACTTAGAACACAGTTGTTAATTATTGTTTTTAAACTTTCGCGATTATTATACATATTAGATATATTTCGGGACTTAATCGCGTGAATTATTTAAAGGTACGAACCTTTTATTTACCCGACGTTTCGATCGAATTGCACCGATCGTGGTCACGGGTCGACCCGTGACCACGATCGGTGCAATTCGAGCGAAACGTCGGGTAAATAAAAACAGTTGTTAATGTCAGATTATTAATAATTATGTCTAGACTATGATTACTTTTACAACTCCATGGGTCGTGCACCGCGCCATGTGCGCCTGCGCTGAGCAACGTTGCGCATCTCACGTAGGCGCAGCGTGTAGATGCCCGGTCACTGAAACTTAGGAGTAGGTACGAGTGGTCTGCCTATTTCTTTGTTTCGCAAACAGGCGTGATTTACCAGCTTAAATTCGCATCAATGTTAGATATTTATGAACAGCGCAGTCAGCAATTTGTGAGTTGCGTTTAATTTTGACAAAGTGTAACACGCCGCAGGTCACGTATTCTTGAGTTTATAAAGACAACTGCCGCACTAGGGTACATGCGATGAGTCGCGAGGACTTTACTAACACACAAATCACATACATAAATGCTTCCACATTATTAGAAAGGGATAAACCCTTTGATTTTTTGACTTTGATTCATCCACTACATCTTTTTTTCTATCTCTGTCTGTGCTAAGTTAATAAATATTCTAAACGAAAATGGAAAAAGAGAGATGAAGAGATGAAGAAAAATATTTATTGCAGCAATTAGACACAGAATTACATTAAATATAGAGAAAACAATGATTCTTGATCTAAAGCTGGGTGGACATTAAGAGCCGAACCACACGGCGCGGTACGGCGACGATGCGATGCCTGAGCTGTGGCGCAACGGTGTCCTACAAATAAAAATCTATGGTATGCCGCACGAAGCACCAAGACGAGGTGGGGAGGGGTATAAGCGGAGCGGTGAACAGACTGTACGTCCAACAATCCGCTACGGTGCCGCAACGAAGCGCCTGCGCAGTAATTATTTGTGGTGCGATGCCGTACCGCGCCGTACGGCTCTTACTGCTGTATTATTGTCAGTCTTCGCACCACAGAGTACGTTTTATACATTGAGCTGCTTCTCATTACGCTAGCCTGTATCGAAAAGACCGAAATCCGTTTAATATTTGTAATAGGGTATTCTACTCTGTTTAAAATAATAGTTTAAAATGTTGGTTTGTTTAATATAAAGCCACAAAAACAAATATTTCGGCAAAATAAACACGTTGTCTGCCCTGTTTATAACTTTATTTTTTTCTCTATCATAATATGGCTTCTGGCTGACGCCATTTTCAAATTCGATTGCTGTTATGTCTTTAGTGACGATCACAAGACTAATACGAATCAATTGAGATATGAATTATAAAAATCGGCCCACGCGTTTTGTTTAAATAGTGCCACAAATAAACACACATAATAATACTAATAATATCTTGGGACAACTCACACAACGCAATCTGATCCCAAACTAAGCAGAGCTTGTACTATGGAAACCAGACAACTGATAAACATACTTATATATTTCTAAATACATACAAATTATAGATATACATACACGTTAAACACATTACCCTCTGCTGTCGCGTTATATCGGCATAGACGAATCAGATTTGTGTAAATAATAAAATGTAATACATAAAATGGTTCAAATTTTAATCTTGGAATCAAACATAAATTTACATACTTAGAAGTGAAAAGAGAGTCCACATTCTGGGCATCACTTACTTTTGCAATCTTGCACTAAGCAAACATGCACCATTCTTGAATAAATATTGTACAATTATTGTTACATTTCAAAATAAAAAAATACAAAATAAAAACATCTCCCGCCATTTAAGTCTCTGTGACACATTAACACATTAATAAAAAAAAAATTATATATTATATATTAAAGTATTGGTAATTGAATATTAAACTATAGTCAAATGCCAAATATATTTTACAACATAATTAATTATTTTGATACTAAATATTAGTTACACTTACAGTTTCGTGTACAATCAATATACAAAGTGATTTTTAAGGAACTTTTTGTCTTGTTGTGGGTATAATTTGTTGGACACTTCGAAGAAGATGAAGATTCGACCTATTCTCCCCGAAATTGTTCAGCTGGTGCACTCCATAGATAATCTATCTCTATGGTTTGGCCTATAATACAACACACGATGGCGGCTCGTTTTTCATATCGCTTGATATAGTGAGGTACAGATAAAAAATACCAACTTTTAATATTAATTTAATTAAACAATCATGCTAATTTACGTGTAATTTCTATTGAATTTCATAATTTATTATTCACTACCGAATTATTACCTATTGTATTCAACTTCGAAACTTTCACTTTATAAAAATCAAAACAAAGTTGTGAGAATGAATCATTATTATTAATAATTGTGTCTAGACTGTGATTACTTTCACAACACAGTACACTGGTGCGCCGTGCAGCAACGCATATGCGCCCGCGCCGACCAACGTTGCGCATCTCACGTAGGCGCACCGACAAGATGACGACGATCACCGAAATTTTAATAAAGTGCAACGCGCTTCTGGTCACATACGCACTTGGGTTCCATATTTGATTTTTTTTAAATAATATTCAACATAGGACTGAGAGGTGCACCGATAGCCTATGTAATTATTAAACAGATTAACGCTTTAGCCCTAGGTGGAATAAATTTGAGGTTGCAATGGGTGCCTTCTCATATTGGACTAAGAGGGAATGATGAAGCAGACAGGTTAGCGAAGTTGGCGGCCTTGGAAGGCTCGTTATCTAAAATGGAACCCTGGTACACTGAATTTCTGTCTCTCGTTAAACATATATGTTACGATAAGTTCAGAGAATATTTTGACCAACGAAGTACTGAAAAAGGGATATGGTACAAGACGTTACAGAGTGAGCCACCTCGGATTCCTTGGTTTACCCAAGTAGATATAAGTAGATCTGATATAGTTATGGCCCATAGGTTGCGATCTGGTCACTTTCCATCTAGAAAGTTTGGACATCTCATGAAAAAAGTAGAGTCACCAAATTGTAAGGTATGTGGTAAAATTGATGATGTCCAACACTTGCTAATGGAATGTGAAAAGAACCAAGGAGAGAGAGATTCACTGCTAGCTCATTGTAGAATAAACATTTACGACATAGGAGCTTTTATAAATATATTAGCAACACCTGGCTCGTTAGAAGCCAAATTGTTATACAAAATGGTAGCTGCAGCAGTGAGTGCCTCTGCCCCATAATATATTCACTTATCCATAGTAGTACTCGTATATAAGAATAGTATTAGTTAGTAGGTATTTAAGAATAGATATAGATACGAGTATTAGTTTGTTAATTAAGATTAGGTTATGATGAAAATTTAAGTAAATTTTAGATATTAGTTTGTTAATTAAGATTAGGTTATGATGAGGCTGACATTATTAAAAAGCCTCTTTAAACAATAAAAGATTAAAAAAAAAAAAAAAAAAAAAACATAGGACTGGAGCTTCAAACATTTTTTTAGACAATACAGTGAACTGAACCAACCTTACCGATTTCATAGGTACATCCTTTTTTTTAGTTTTCTAATACTCTGTAGAAAGTTCTTACATAACAAAAAAAATACTTTTTTTTTTTTTTATAATCTTTTATTTTTGGGGCTTTTATTCTAGAAACATGTCAGCCCAAAAAAAAAAAAAAACTTATAGGGTTTATTTTTAGAGTTCCGTAGCCAAAATGGCAAAAATGGAACCCTTAAAGTTTCTGCCTGTCCTTCCGTATGTCACAGGCGTTTTACTCAAAAAGTACACAATGAATATTGATAAAATTTGGTGAAAGGTCTCTTGTTGTAGCCGCTACTTAGTTTGATAGCGAAATAATAAAAATATTTTTAAGGGGGGCGTGCTATATTAATATATTCCTACATGTACAGCAAACATCAACGTATGGCACATAATTCGACAGGTCTTTTAAAATGATTATTATTTATTATTATAAGGTTTCCAATAAAAAAAAATGATTTAGTCAATTTTTTTTTAAATAATCGCTCCGCCTTATCTTTTGAACCATGTGATCAAAAAAATATGAAAAAAATCACAAAGGTAGCGCTTAATAAATACTTTAAACTAAAATTATTTTCGACATGATCGGATACACCGTCATTGAGTTAGTGCCGAAAAAATGTGTTTCTCATCAAAAGGGCATGCGTCATGAACGTACGCTTTTCTGCTGGTACAATTATTCAAATCGGATTTTTTTATATGTAGTGCATTTATTTTTAATAACGGCTGCGGAACCCTACACTTAACATGATCCGACAGGCTCTTGCCCTGAACATCCGTTCCGTCCGTTTTTTTTAAATTACGTAACATTGGTGGAGTACCGAAATACCCTTCCGTCAGTCAGCTGGATTCCTTAGCGTTTGGCATACAGGACTTTAATCGGCTACTGACAGCATCTGCTACAGAGTTATACTGAATGACTAATTGTTATGTGATTCTAATGACATTCTGCACCGTATATATCAATCTCAAACCACGCACGATAGCACGCGCAGATCTACCACTATTAATACAGTTCATTCGAAAGAAAATATCCTGCCTCTGATCCAAACGCTAAGGAATCCAGATGACGAAAAGGTATTTCTTTACTGGATTAATGTGACGTAATACCAAAAAATCTGTTTTTATAAAGTTCTTGTATTTTTTGGCGCTACCCTCTTGGACTATAGAGGTCAATGACTTCCAGGAAAATGTATGACGAACGATATTTATTTGTTTATTGACATTACTACAGTGAGTCCACAAGTGTAATGCAACGAGTTATTGCATTATACGTAGGTATTATTAAAATACCAGGCTATTGCCCTTAGCGCTTTTTCCTTCTATAGCTAATCTAAGTGTTCAAAAAAACATTTAAATCCAAATATCTACCATCTGTAATAAAAACTCTATCCTTTTTGGAACATGCAATATATATCCTTTTTGGAGAATTCTAAATTAAAACTACCATTTATTTTTTTATTTAATAATGTTCTTTTTTTGAATTGTTTTTTTTTATTTCTTTTATAGTGCGCTACATAAACTTAACGAAAAAGTTTGGTTATAAATCTTTTGCCATAAAAAAAAGCAAGCGTGATACTATAACATCCCTAATCATCTAATTAATCCAATGTTACAGATCCAATAATTGCCAATTGATTTAGTATATCCTTGAATACAATTGTTCAATGAGTGAATCGGACGTAAACAAAGAAGGAGTGCAGAGTTCGCGTGCTAGTGATGCGCCTTGACTGTCTGCGTTTTGTACATATCGATAGAACTCATGACATCAGATATCGTACGGATAAAATTGTCATTATTTACACTTACATGATCATTTTGTTTTTTATGTTTGTTTGTTTATTTGAACGCGCTAATCTCCGCAAAGTACTAAGCCAATTTTAATGAAATTAGGTACGTATTTAGCTTGAATCTTAAGGAAGGATATGGCTATTTATTACGCAATACGATGAAAAATATTTTTCTTTCTTTTTAGATAGTTTCCACTTCACCCTAATCACTAGCGGTCTCCCGTAGCTCCCGTAGATTGGATGTTAGAATCCAATGGGATGGAGCTACGGGAGACCGCTAGTGATTAGGGTGAAGTGGAAACTATCTAAAAAGAAAGAAAAATATTTATTTAGGTATTTGATCACAGATTTGTTGTTGTTCCAAATCAATACATATATAGACCGAACAAATACGAGTTGTGATAAAACGTTACTATTTTTATTTGAGATAACCTTTTGTTATCAGATCACCCGGTGGCTGTATAAAAGCTAATAAACGATAAAGTAGTAGTGATGTTACAAAGTCATTTTCGTACCTACTCTTTTTCTTATTGTGGAGTTAAGACAATCAGCTAAATTGCTTTAACTGCATAAAGACTCGCTGTCATGGATTCAGCACTACTTTCATGTATTTTAACACGTTAAATGTGGAGCAGTAAAATGCTTAGAACTAAGTTGTAATTATGTACAATTAGTGACAAAGTCAGATTTCCTCATTTTCTGCACATTTTGGTTTTACTTTTATGGGTATATCAATTCAATTCAATTCAATCGTTTATTTGCATTCCACAATGTATACTTAGGTGGTAGGCTTAAAATTAGACCATCGTGGATCCCGTTGGGCACAACAAAATAACATAAATAGGTAATTATATTTAAATCTAATTAGGAGAGAGGAGGATATTATCTAAGTAGTATAATTAGATAATTGTTTGTCATTTAGATAATCATTTACGGTGTAATAGCATTTTTGCAGTAAACGGGTTTTTTATTTTATTTATATAGCTATTTAATTTAGATTCGTTTCTAATTTTCTCGGGTAATTTATTATATATTTTTATGGACATTACGTAAGGGCTATTTGAGTGCATGCTTAAATGTGAAGTTGGTAAGTTTAATCTGGTTTTGTGCCTTAGTGTGTATTTTGTTTGTTTATCTTCTCTTGTATTGAAAAATTCTTTGTGGTTACGTCCAAATTAACACGTTTCTAAACTATATATACAAGGGAGAGTTAGTATATTAAATTTGACAAAATGGGGCATGCAGCTATCCGTTTGTTGTATGTTAGCCAATATTCTTATAAGCCTTTTTTGTGTATAAATAAATCTGTTGCATCAGTACTGTTTCCCCACAAGATAATGCCATAGCTCAGCCACGCGTATGCATAAGGGTAATAGGTGACGAGCCCAGTTTTGATGTCAGTGGTCATTTTCACTTCACGTAGAGCGTAAGAAAATTTAGAAAGCTTATCAGATAGTGAATTAATATTAATAGTCGGAAAATGTCACCATTCTTGATTCTACAATAATATTATTATAACATTTCTAGGGTTGGCAGACTAAAGCACATAAGTCAAAAAAATCGTATTTTGTTTTTTTACACCAATCACATTCATTTCAACATATACGTCATCTGACTAAACCACATAAGTCAATGTGGTTCGGTTCAATTTGAACTCTATTGCGCACCTTTTAAACCTTATCGTTCTCTTAAAATTCCGTGACGCTATTAACAACATAAGTCGACTTATGTTAAAAGGATCATAATATTCTTTATAATATTGGATAGACTTATGAAGGACTTATGTCATCAGGTACACTTGAGTATGTTTACTTATTAACGTTTTTTTTTTCAAATGAGGGTAAACTTTTGAACAAAAACTGAGTTAAGTGGGTGATGATTAACAGCGGGTGACAGTTTGAAATTAATATTGAGTGGCGTAAAGTTAGTCTTGCTTTGATCGTTTAAGAGTTGTGTGTTATTTTAGTTTTAAAACTATTGTAAAATAAACAAAATTATTTAATAATAATGTCTCGGCGTGGAAAGAGATTAGTGGATATGGTATTACAACCTTTAACTACTGAAGGTAAGTTTTCAAATTAAAAAATATACTTTCTTAATAAAAAATATGAAGAAAATAGTAATTTTTGTTTTAATGCCGTACTTGGTAGTTTTTATCAATATGGATTTGTTTAAAGTAGATTGTTTTATTTTAGAAGAACGCAGTGACCAGCCCATTGAAAACGAACCAATGGAAGATGAGCCCATGCCTTCACATCATCAGGTTATACCGGTAACATCTTAGTGCGCCAGGAAATTGACTTTTCAAGTGATGACTCAGTTCAAGATCCAAATTTTGTATTAGCTGAGAATGCAGCAAGTTCATCAAGCTTAAGTGATGAATCTGGACAAGAACACATTCCCCAAGGGCCTGAAATAACGTCTACCCCTGCATCTCCAAAAAAAAGTATCCGCGTTAAGAAAAACGAAAAGAAGGTAAAACGAAACACTGGTCAGTCCTATAAGACATTAAAGGGAAAAGTAATTGCCAGTAGAAAATTGACAGATCTTATAGCATGTCGAATGAAATGCAAGGAACGTATATCGTTATCCGACAGAGAAGCTATTTTCAAAGAATATTGGGAGATGGGGTCATACCTAAAACGATCTGCCTATGTAGCGTCTTTAATAGAGATCCAAGATAAAGCCACTCAGAGGCAAAGAACATTAGATCCTGACCGTCAGAAATGCCGGACAAAGACATATAAGTATTTTTTATTAATTCGTGGAAAACGTGAACCTATTTGTCGGGGATGTTTACTAAAAACGTTAGGCGAAACTGATAACTTCATAAAAACTGTGGCTTTGAAGAAAAGGTCCTCGATTGGTGGCACTCAAGTTGATGATGGCCGTGGGAAGAGTATACCCAAACACAAAATTTCGGATGAAAAAAGGCAGCAAATGAAAGAACATATTTTATCATTTCCATCCTATGAAAGCCATTACACGAGAAAAAGTACGTCAAAGAAATATTTGCCTTCTCATCTAACCATCACACAAATGTACAACTTATTTTGCGAAAATTGCGATAGTCCACCATCTATGAAAATTTACAGCCAAGAGTTTCATAAATTAAAGTTATCATTCAAAAAACCCCGTGTAGACACATGTTATACATGTGACAAGTTTAAAATGCAAATTCAACTTTGTCAGGAAAATGAAGATAAAGCTGCATTGATTTTTCAACATAATCAGCATAAGGCTACTGCAGATCAAGCCTATGAAAAGAAGAAAAGTGACTCGCGGATGTTTATCAATGACAACACAGTACAAGTATACACTTTCGATTTGCAGCAATGCCTACCTACTCCTGCATTAAGCTCTTCTGTAGCATTTTACAAGCGACAGCTATGGACGTTTAACCTAACTGTTCATGACAACAAAACTAGCAAAGCAGTGTGCTACATATGGTACGAAACTATAGCTGCAAGAGGAGCTAATCAAATTGCATCTTGCCTGTTCAAGCACCTCCAAACTTATTTACCTGACACAACTAAACACGTAATATTTTATTCTGACACATGCGGGGGTCAGAATAGGAATTCTCACGTAAGTTCAATGTTTACCTGGGCTCTACAAAAGTTAAACTTAGAAACTATTGAACACAAGTTTATGGTTCCCGGCCACAGTCACTTGGAAGTTGACACTGACCATGGCATTATTGAAAAAAAGAAAAAGAAAACCGAACTACAAATCTATCACCCACACGACTGGATACAGCTGATAAAATCAAGCAGCAAAAAATTTCAAGTGTTTGAAATGCGCAGTACTGATTTTTTTGACTTCTCTTCATTGCTGAAAGGGTCATTAGTGCTAAGACACAAAGATGTTGATGGTCGAAATTTTAAATGGCTTGAAAAAAGGTGGTTGCTTTACGACACTGATTTTGGCGTTATATCTTACAAAGATACCTTAGAAGAAGAACCACCATTTTTTAAACTAAATTTGAAACGAAGGGGTACGGCCCCACCTGATAGCATACCAGTGATATCTATACAGCCTTTACCGATATCCAAAGAAAAAAAGGAAGATTTGCTTTCATTATTCTCTCTAATACCAGATGTTTTTCATAAATTTTATATGGATTTACCAACGGCAAACGATTTACGTAATACTGACCCCGATATTATAGATAGTGAAGAAGAAGAGTGAAGTTTAGTATTATCTTTATATTTTAAGAAGTTATGTCTAAGTGATTCATTTATAATACATTTCTAATAGTTAGTATGTAAAACCTTTTCACTTAAGTCACCAAAACGGTTTTAGATGTAAGACTTACCTTATTATTCCTTTGGACATAAGTCAATAAAGTAGCTTATTATTATTATTGTGAAAACTGATGTGTAACCAAATGTTAGTCTTTATTACATACATCCCAATTAATCAATAAAAACAAAAAAGAAACATACATTTTTTATTTTATTTTGTTTTTTGTTGCTCCTGAAAAGTACGACTTTATGACTTATGTGCTTTAGTCTGCCAACCCTAGATTTATGAACCACAATAACTACTAGATGTATAATATCTGGTTTATTATATCATAACCACACTCGATCGAGTAGCAACACTAGTCAAATACACTTAAAATACAACCATATACCTAAATATATCGTAATTGAAACGCAACCATATCGTATAGTCACATCTACAAATTACTATCTCAAAGTTATATTTAGATCATAAAATTGTATCGATATCGGTAAAATCGCATCACTAGTGAAACCAGTATCGTATACACCGGGAGTACGGTCTCTGAATGCATTATCGACTAGTTCGCCTGTACGTAAGCACTGTCCTTCGCAAAATTAAGTTGTTTTATTATTAGTTATCTGTGTAAACAAAAGAAAATGTTTATTGTTGTGAGAAATTGACTTTATTTTTTGACAATTTATTGTTTTTTTTTGTTGTTGTGTGAAGTGTTTATTTAATAAACATGTCTAAATCTACTCTGTTGATTCGCCAAACGCTGTAAGTCTTTTTTTATATTATCTTTAATTAACAGTTATTTATTAAACTTGCCCCTAAATCGTATTTCACTTTGTTTTCTTCTATTGTTTTAATAATGAATAATAAACGAAGACAAAACATTCGCTTTTAAAATACAGTTAATAGATAACGTATTATGAATAATGTGGTTAGTGACGTTTGAAATAAATTAATTGTAATATGAATATCTTTCTATAATTTTATAAAATTTTATAAATATTGTTACGCATTTCAATTAATACATAGCATACATAGCATGCTCAAGGATTATACTGTACAATATACACAATCAATACAATAATTAGGTACTCACGAAGGATATTTGTTAATCATGATTTATTTTGGTCCAATTGCATCCTTTGGCGATATTAAGATGAAAGAGACTCATTTTTTAATATTTTCTTGATTAAATGTAACTGGAGGATCAACATTTTTACAAACAAAAATTCAACAATTTGTAGCGTTCGATTACACGGGTTTTTTTTTTTCCTCTTCCCTCCAATTTTAATCGGTAGAGATTATGGCTCGCACATTATGTGCATACACCAGTTTCAAGTATAATTTCTTTCTAGTTTTCTTCTTTCAATCACAAAGTCTCGTTCTTGTCCAGTTATCACGTATTTCAAGTTTATTTTACACTGTTTTACACTTTAAACGCGGAGCTGTAAAAATAGCGACATGTCAGTTTGCCATTTTTACAACTCTACATTCAAAAAGAACTGCGATTTTTTTTATGCAAGCAATGATAACACATGTATAAATCAGCCAGAACCTTCTACTACTTATTGTATTCACAATAGGTTATCACCTTTTTCGATTGAAATGTATTTAGGTCATCTACCAATCAGTATTTGGCACTGCTGATTGTTGGAGAAAACCAGAGCAAGAGTTACTTGAACTGTCGTGAATGCTACTTGTTGAATGTTTACTTGCTAGTTAGGACACTGAAAAGTTAGATTTATCTTTCACGAAACATTGCGTCTTAATATTAGTTTTTTAAATCGAATAATATTTTTATGAATCTATTTTAGGGATAAAAACTGTAGGTGTGTTTTCATTATAAATCTACGTAATTATAGAAAAAAAAAAGTAATTATGTAAGAAATAGTATAGGTATATCCGTGGCTAAATTAATAAGTTCCATTTTTTTTTTAAATTAAGATACTTGCGTTTTTTTAAGGTTTTATAAACTATTGATGTTAATAAAGAAAACACTCTTACTACTTAGCTCTTCCTAAAAGAACCGAATTGATTTTATTAATGACTACCGAATCAATTGAACAAAGTTAAAGTAAATAAAGCAAAAATAAAGTAAATAATTGTATGTGAACTGTTTACTTATCGCCGGCCGGTAGGTAAGTTTGTTTGTTGACATTTCACAAACATGCTATTTATAATAATATTGATACCAAACAAGTTTTTCGATATTATACCTCAGTTTTTTGTTGTGTTTATTATTGTGAGTTTCTTTGTCAAGCATGACTACGACAAACAACATTAAGACAGTTTTATTTAATTTTTTTTGGAAAAAAAGTTAAAAATTTGCTTTTTTATCCAAAGTTAAAAGCTTTACCTATATTTGATGATAAATATTCGTGCGTTTTGTTATTTGTTTATTTAAAAAGTACTGCAATAAATGCAATATTATGTGAAGATATGAGTAAGGGGGGTAGGTATAGGCGCTCCAAAAAATATATAATAATAATTAAAAATGATCTGCACAACCCTTTTTAAAAAGACGTATCTAATGATACCCCACACGATGGGGTAGGTCCCCACTTTACATATGGGGGAGGCAAACCTCTCTAAAAAAATTTTTTTCAAGATTTTATTGTTTCACTTTGTCGACACGTGAGTGAAATGTGTATCCATGTAAAATTACAGCCTTCTAGCACTAACTGTCTCTGAGCTAAGCTGCGACCGGACAGACGGACATGGTGAAACTATAAGGGTTTGGTTTTGCAATTTTGGCTACGGAACCCTAAAAGGATTGGCCAATGGCTTTCTTTGCAATTTTTTCTAATGAGGATTACATTTGGAACTGCTGTTTAACTTTAAACAATTTTTTTATAATTTTTTGTCGAAATATTTTCTAACAATTATATTTGGTTTTATGAAATAGCTAAAGATATTTGAGTTTGACATATGTATTGACTGTTAGTAAGGTACAATAAACAGAATGATTGGTGTCCATTTGTTTAACTAACTCTTCCGGTCGGGTTTGCGTTATACCTATATACTTGTAGATGTGTATTGAGTGTGGGAGGGCCGACTGGCTTGATTAAAGTCCAAAGTACAATCACAGCTGTGTACAATATAAGTGTACACTGAGAATATGTATGACATCTCTGTAGCACGTAGATATAACTTTGATTTTTACGCGTGTGCCGAGAGATCAAGAGATTGTGGATTCGTTTGTGTGATTCATTAACATAACAAGAGTCTGGGTGTACTTTGTATCCGTTAATAGTATGTTTGTAAAGTCCTTAAACATTTAACCGACTTCCTGGCATTTATTAAGGAGTTTCATTGTCTGTCTCCAAAACTTATTACCAGGTCTTTACGAAATTGATATGGGATTAATTCGGAATAAACCTCTTTTGAACAAAGAATAATTTTGAAAATTCCGTCTATATATCATAATATAATTTTAATAATATAATTGAGACAACGCTACTTTGTGGACAATACCTGTTATAGGCTTTTTTTAAAAAAAAGATAATTAGCAATGTGGGATTAAGTCCCAAATTATTAGCAATCTTGTTAACCCCTCCAGCTAAGCTCAAAGGCTTGTGTTATGAGTGGGTTCACGTTGGTAGTATAATTATTTGGGTAGGATTCGAACCCGCGACCTCACGATTGCCAGACCGATGCCTTAGCCATTAGGCTACCGCCGCTTCAAAAACTTTTTTCTCTCTTTCACGCTTTCCAGTCAATTTTCACTTTTAAATTGAAAGGGATAGCGCAGTCCTGATCTTTACGTCAATGGTCCAAACGTACATAAAAAAAACAAACAAACATCCGAATTGAGAACCTCCTCCTTTTTGAAGTCGGTTAAATAATAAAATAACTTTATACCGACATACCCAGTAAGGAAAACGAAGTTGAAAACGTAATCCTGCAATTTCAGTTTTTAGGAGATTAATGCGTTCAAATCAGACCAATAGGCTTAGTAGTTCTGGCTAATGACCATGACTGCTAAGCCGGAGTTCGTGGGTTCTATCCACCCATGATGAAAACTTTGTGTGATGAACAAGATGGTGTAGTCTATGTCTGGGTGTAATATATCTATATTAAGTATGTATTTAGAAATATATATATACGGTTGGTATACACAGGGTGATTTTTATACTAATATCCTCCCACTCTTAGCTTCTTTCCATTACACCAAATAACTCCGTAATATTATTTTTTTAAATACTAATTAACCCTTTACTACCACCTATCAGTTATCTAGTATCCATAGTACAGGCTCTGCCTAGGATCAGATGGCGCTGTGTGAGTTATCCCAAGATATTAAGTATTATATAATTATTATGAACTCTTCAGCTTTCTAATATGTATTACTAAGTGTACCTAGTTTTACGCGCCATATATAACGTTAGTAATTGAAAACGCTGTTAGAAGTAGAATGAACTTTCACAACTAGAAGTGAGAAACATTACACTACTTTCTACTTGTCTAGATTATTATATAAATAAAAAGAGTTCATATTCATATTAGATGTATTTTAAGACCTAATCGCGTGAATTATTTATAGGTACGAACTTTTTATTTACCCGACGTTTCGATCGAATTGCACCGATCGTAATCACGGGTTGAGTTATGGCAACTTAGCGATGAATCTGCGAGGTGCGCGGTTTTTCAACTACCCTCGCCTGGTCTTGATAATTTTGACAATCCACCACGGTCGGTGCAATTCCATCGAAACGTCGGGTAAATAAAAAGTCCCGAAATATATCTAATATGTATAAAAATCGCGAAGGTTTAAAAACGATAACTACTTTTCAGTAAATTGGGATTTGTAGGTAATTTAAAACTATATGCTTTCTATTTCTTTGTCGAAATAAAAGTATCGTTAGCAGGCATAGGTATCAATGCACTGCTGTTAATCAAAATATCTAAGATTGATTTTTAGCCCAAGACGAATTGTGACGAAATTTGATATAGCGATTGGAGTTGGAAGTCTGAGTGTTATTGGATATTTTTTATCGCCCGTCACCAACAACCACATGCGCAGCCGCAATTAAGTTTTGTTCTTAGGAAAGAATTAAATAATACAATTTTGGTACCATTTCGACCACAGTTATAGATTTTTATAAGCTACGGGTCTTATTTACATAAATATTTTGACACTAAATACATTTTTGACATGATAACGTCTTATAAATCGATGACCGGGTGCACGCAAAAATCTCACGTTATGTACTGGTTGCTAAGCAACGCGAAATTGAGTGGTTGCTAAGGAACGCGAATGGCGATATGTCATTAATGTTTTCTTATGACGTTATCACGTAAAATTATTGTCCGTAAACCGACTTTACAGACAACCATTTTTTTTTTATTGCCCGACGTTTCGACCGTATTGTCACGGCCACGGGTAGACTCTAAATGTCGGGACTCTTAGCAATTAAAATATTTACGCGATTTAAACCAATATAGCTTAAAAAAATCTATAATGTGTACAAATCGCGATTTACTAACATACTCGTAGGTATACCTATCTATTGTCTATAAACGTAGAATTTGTAAACGTATAACCTAGAATTTGTTTACGATCAGACTAGAGAAATATTTTTTAAAGACAACTGCCGGAGTAGCGATAACCCGTCGCAGGGATTTAACAAACATACATGATGTGTACGTCTACACTCAAATATAACCTTTAGGTGATAACTACTGGCATAATAATCTTAAGAAGTAAACAAACCCAGCGCTATTGCGTTTTAATCTAGACGCCAAACTCGTTGTCCTTGAACTTGACGCGTATGCGCACTTGTTACAAATTCACGCTTACCCCACTCGCATTCCTCGCCAAAATACTTTTATAACAAAAGGGCTTAAGTCTCAATAAAGTAATATAACCCTTATGTGTATGAAATAGAGTTTAATATTGAAGAATGCCGTAATTAAGTACAAAAATTAAAATAAATTGGCAAAAAGTGGCTGTGCCCTTATTAAGGCGAAAGTGGTTGTTGTTCATCGATGCGCAAATGCTATTTATAAATATGTGTACATACTAGATCTATATTTAAGAAAACAATAATACTAACTTAGCAATGTTCTGTAATAATATGAGGTCCTTAATTATCAAAATAGTAAAATAAATTATTTTAATAAAATATTTTTAAAGTCCATTAAGAAATAAAATGATAAGTATGACTAACATTTTTATTTAAAAAGTTCCTACGTGCGTTACTAGTAAGTGACTCTACAGACATCTGACTAACAGACAGAAAATACACGGACACATCAACGGACCTAGGGGGGGGGGGGACGAGCCCCACGTTTAAGGGGCGATAGCCCCCTCCTCCTTGTTGAAGTGGTTGGTGCTTCGCACCATCCCGTAGCGTTAGGTATTTTGTGAAACGCACCCCCAGCACCCCCACTATCATCAAATTTTTGTGCTGCCTCGAAATAATCAAAAAGCAGCAGTAGCCTAATGGCTAAGGCATCGGTCTCGCAATGGTGAGGTCGCGGTTTCGAATCTTACCCATTAAACTACCGACGTGAACCCACTCCTAACACAAGTCTTTGAGCTTACTTGGAGGGGTTAACAAGATTACTATTAATGTGGGACCCAATGCCACATTGCTTGTTATCTTAAAAAAAAGAAAATCTAGGTCTTGCATTGTACAGACACTCAATGTAACATTAGTCTCTCTTTACTCAATTAGGCATATGGGTATGTCCAGCTTTTCCGCGATTAATCCGCGCTTCAAACATTAGTCTCTTTTTACTCAATTAGGCATATGGGTATGTCCAACTTTTCCGCGATTAATCCGCGATTTAAATAATAGTACCTACCTGGATGATGATAGTATTTTTTTAAATAAAACTTAGCTAGATCGATTTATCGCCTCCAAAATCCCCTGCATACTAAATTCCATGAAAATCGTTGGAGCCGTTGCCGAGATTCAGATTATATAAGTATACAAGAATTGCTCATTTAAATCTATTAATAATTATTTAGATTACAATATATATTGATGGATCACACAAAGTTTTGAAAGATACACATGTTAATGTAATGTTTACTGTCGTGGGCTTCCAATGTAGAATGACAAAGTGGACAAAAGCATTTTGTGATCTTTTTAGATCAAAATATGCTTGCATGCACCGGGCATGTCATGAGTATATTTGTATTTTGGGAATGTTGCGAATACTGACCTAATTTTGTTTACCCGGTCACCTAAATGTAAATAAATGCAAATGTGAGAGACGTATATATTAAGATTATTTAAGTTTTACCGTATGATGCATCATTAATAAGGTCACAGATGAAAGATACCATCGTTTTTTTGTTAAATTCAAATAATATTTTTATTTTAATTATAATATAATATGTATAATCATTATAAGATATTAATAATAAAATCTTGAGACAACTCACACAACGCCATCCGATCCCAACACAATATTTTATCCTGGGTGGGGATCGAACCTACGACCTCTGGCAGTCAGAGTCACTAACCGCTAGGCCAACAGGTATTATTATACAAGTAAATACCTATTCTAGCAACTAGAGAGATGGAAAGAATATTGTGGACACTTTTGAGTTACTAGCTAACCCGAGCAACTTCGTCTGCGTCATTATTCCCCGTTTTTGCAACATTTGGCATTGATGCTCAGCTTCTATTGGTGGTAGCGTGATGTTATATAGCCTATAGCCTACCTCGATAAATAGGCTATCCAACTCTGAAAGATTTTTTCAATTCGAACCAGTAGTTTCTGTGATACAAACAAATAAACCTATAGATTTCAAAAGTTGGAAGTTAAACAATCAATAAAATAATACCTCGTCAAATACAATCGTATCTAAATAATACCTACAAAATAATAAAAGATGTATGCAGAAATTCTTATTTTTAACAGTAGCTTTCCCCTTCAGTTTTTACATTATGACGTTTCACTAAAAATGCATACGGCACGTTTTCTCAATTGACACCAAATTGACAAGTAACAAATATCCCTTGTAGCGTGTCAATGACGAGAAATGATCTTCTTCGAATCTATTTAATACAATACATTTGACATCTTTTGAGTTGGATTTATCTTTGACGACAAATCTTTTAAAACAAGGCATGAAGGCATCAACTAATCCAATATATTTTGATCCAGATTCCACCGGCCTCGCCGCCACATCGCTGGCTCCTCCTCACAGCAGACCTCGACTTCACCCCCGAGGAGGGCCGTAGCTGCGCCTGCGCTAGCTACAAACGTCAGACCGTTCAATGAGATCCCTGGACCTATCGCTCTGCCGATGTTGAGGCATTCGGCTCATGTACTGCCTAGAATTGGTAAGACTCTATTCCTAACTAATTTGTTGACACATAGATTCGAACAATACCGTAATCCAGGCACAATCTCTTGTTGCCCCCCCCCCTTGAATTCGCGCCTGCTCTAATCATCTAAATCCATCATCTAGTTCAGGAGGCCAATTCACGTACTAACTTTGGGATCGATCTTAAAAACGCTTGCGCACCGTACTAGAATGTCGTTATTGCGCTCTCGAGACGCATACTTGACGCAAGCGTATTTGAGATCGATCCCAAAGCTACAAGAAAACAAAAATGGCCGTTTTAATCGAAACTTAACTGCAATTGAACTGCAACTGCACTGCTTTAAATAGGTACGTGAATTGATCCCCAGGTGTTCAAAACAAATGGCAGAATAAAGAAATTCATACACATACCATGAAGCCTCTTTTTTAAGGTACTTATTTCTTTAGTTTTGCAGATTTTGAAAAATATTTGAAGGCGTTCATATGACTGTACCTACGAATTTAGGTATTTCGTGATACTTAAATGCATACTAATTATACCTAATAACAGAAAGGTCAGACGTTTTAAAGGAGAGTTACCGATGCATAAAATAATACTTTAATTAGTGCTTGTTAAGTTTTAATTGACGAACCTTCACATGTTTTTACCTGGCAAGGGGTTATGTTTTTAGCAGTCTTTAAGTTGTTATGTCTGTAAATTTACAAGTTTCGCTATAGTGACTCATCCGATTTCGATGAATGAATTGTTATTACCTACCGTCCGGGTGACATTGCTTCAGTTTTTTGAGCCATGTTAGTCACCTGATGTATATAAAATAATCCTGAATACCCCTAATGCATCCGAATGTTTTCTTGGGCGAGCTGACTAAATGATAAATTATTACGAATAATACCCAAAAAAGTAAAAAATCTCAACTCTTTTTAATCAAGAATCGCAATTGTCATTCAATTCCAACGAATATGAATGCATTATCCAATAGTGTCACTTACAAAGTGATCATTATACGTCAAACAAAAGAAAAATACCCTGATATTTATCGATTTAAAAGACAATACTCTATACAATTGACAGACTTCATTGGGTTTCTTGTGCACTTTCGATTGAATAGGGCTGGAATTTAATAATAAACAATGGGCCCTTTGTTAATATCGTTTATATTCAGAGCAAAAACCCACGCCTCAGGATAAAAAAGGTAATAACTATGTACAAAACCGGGAACATTAATTAATACCGATAACAGACTGCCCAACAGACCAACAAGTTGTGGGTCTCGTGCATCATTCTTGAAACTATAAAGTTGATTATGTACTTATTTATGTTGAAATTTTTCTGTGTTCATGTTTACTAAAAACTAGAGATGACTAGCTGACTCTCGATACAAATGCTCCTGTTAAAGTTCTTCACAAACTGCTCAAACCAAGTCTTACAAAGCTAGAGTCTTAATTCAAACCCAAAATACTGACAACACTTACTGTACAACATTACTATGCATCTCAATTCCTTTCACTAATCCATTCGCCATTTCGTTTCCGCGGCATTATCGTTTTGTCCTAAACCATGTAACATTTCCACCTCATCCTTTAGACGTTCAAAATAACGTCTTAAAGTGATAAACTTAAACATGATGAAGTAAACCAAAGTGAAGGAATCCACGGAGACTATCATTGTCAACAGCATAACGCACAACAACAATCTACACTCCCGATTCGCACAAGATCTCTGCGAGAGAAAAACCATGGCCCACGGAAGTAGAAATCATTCTGAATCCTTTCTTTGGCATGGAATAAAAAAGAACATAAATTGAGAAACTCCGAAAAGCGCAAACACGGTGTGCGCAAAACCTCCAATCCACACGCTATACTCCCGCTTTACAAATACCAAGAGTATATCTATACTCTTTGTGTTTGTGAAGCGGGAGTGTGGCGTATTGCTTAAAAAGCTTACTTATCTAAGTAAGCTTTTTAAGGATGTGATCGAGCAACACACACCCCACAGACCCGTAATCTCGGTACACCTTCCAAACAAATTGATCCGAAGTAGACCGACGTTCTGTGTTCATGTACGGTATGAGCCCACAAGCACTCATAAAAACATAACACGTTTCAATAGTGAATGCACTGCATGCGCTTTAACAATGTTTATAAATAAGATAATAAAACGGGTTTAAAAATATATGGCTGATAAAAGGCTGTTTTTTACTATAAACAAGCGGGTTTTATTGTGCCTATAACTTATTTAATTTATTTTCAAGTGTTTTTATATCACTAGGTGGACAAATAAACAGGTATACAGAACACAGCCGGTTAGTTGTCAATATAATTTTATAAGCGGCGGTAGCCTAATGGCTAAGGCATCGGTCTCGCAATCGTGAGGAGGAATCCTACCCATTATAGTACCGACGTGAACCCACTCCTAACACAAGCCTTTGAGCTTAGCTGGAGGGGTTAACAAGATTGCTAGTAATGTGGGACTCAATCCCACATTACTACTTATCTTTAAAAAATAAAAAAAAATAACAGGAAAAAAAATATCACTGGTTCACAGAACGAAAAGAATAACGCTAATATTTAAAAAAAAAAGTGGACATCGTGCTTCTGTGACCCTTATCAAATGTATAAATCTAAGCTACTCTTTTAATCAACTTATTGAAAACAGAATATCGAAACCGTAATTACTGAATAAATATTTTATTATTATGTTCATTAAGTCTAGAAACTTAATTAACTTACATAAACAGATCATAGATATTATAAAAAAGATAATACAGTGATATAGCGTGCGAACTTGCTTCATTAAATTCAGTTAGCGTAAAGAACCACAAAAAGCTAATAAATAAATAAATACATTCTAGAATATCCTATGGGATTAAGCATAGAACACCGAAAGTACAGAAGACAACCTGAAACAAAAATGCTCTTGTCATCGCACACGAACTTGAAATCGCAGCACTTCTTCCGAACAAAGTGCACAGATAGTGCAGTCTTCGATTCATAGGCCTAATTTGCACGAGAGCTTTTCTAACGCCTGTTAAAATGGTTTAAATAAAACAAATTAATTCACAAGTACTTATTCACACGTTAGCGTTTTTTAAATGTGACGCCTTTTATCAAGCAGTGTTGTATTTTCATCGCTGGGTGCTGAAAATAGATCACATGATCACATCGGGAATAAAAGCACTGAGTTACGCCAGGTTTTAACGTAACGCTTTTTAAACTCTCGCATAAAGGTTGTCTTCTGTACCTACTATCGGTATCCTGTGGTTTAAATGAAATGCCTTACCTGCATTATACAGTTTATGGACCAACTTAATAACTGGCAATTTAAAAAGTGGCTATTAGTCTTTATTGCCTTGTTATTTTATCCGGCTCAACTATTAATATTAAGTACTTGGATGACCGAACTTTGCTCGGTATTTTATTTTTTAAGCGATGTTTTCTTATAATGAAAATGAAATAGTTAGATCGATTTATCGCCCCCCAAACCCCTTGCATACTAAATTTCATGAAAATCGTTGGAGCCGTTGCCGAGATTTAGATTATTTATTAGATTTTTTTTCGGGGTACAAACTTGCAACCTCTATTTTACCCCCTTTGGGGATGATTTTCAAAAAACTTTCTCTCATTCACGCTTTACAGTCAATATTTACTTTTTAATTGAAAGCGTAGTCCAGGTCTATACGTCAATGACAAGTATAGAGGTTTTGCTTTATAAACTAGATTGAAATAATCTAAACATCCTGTTTGTAACGAATTATTAGAAACATTGCATAAGCTTCTATTTCTTATCTTATTTTGCTAGTGTTTTTGTCTGCGTCCCACAAGCAATTATAACCCTTTGTGCGACGAATCGAATACGAGTTTTGAGCTGAACGTCACATAGGTACCTACAGTTCAAAAGTGGCATTTGAATAATCGTTACATTATGAAAATGGCGGCAAACTGAGTTGTAATCATGTTCACAGCACCGTGTTTAACGTGTGAAAATCGATAAGACCGAGTCTTAAAGAAATTAGTAAAAATTAAGACTGTCAGAAATCAGTTTAATAATAGACTAGATTGCTATCAGTTCGCCAAAAGGATAAACTACAGATCTAAGTGAAAACACAATTGAAAATGGCCAGATGTATAGGTAGGTAATCTATACATCTACCTAGGCAAAGAACCAGACTTACTTTCGCCACATTTATTTATAGATTAAAACCTAGTTTCATTCCGGTTTCGCCATATCGGATCTTTAGTACTTAGCGCAATATCTATATTTAAAGTCCAAAAAAATAGACAAAAAATAGATTTTGCTAAAGTCTCTTGAACAAAATGATTGATTTCTTCTTCTGACAGCAGCAATTTTTTTGATGACACTGAATCTTTGCTAGGGTAGCAATTTCTAGAGATTTATTGGTCCATTCCGATGTAATGACACGTTTTAAAAACGCTTAACCTGTCTGACCTATCTGTTCCTAATGCGCAGAAAGTGGTGACTCAAAAATCAGATAATATATGGACGCTTTTCAGTAGGTACTATCGGTACTTCGGCAGACTATTATGCATAGGTAAAAATGCAGTCGGTAAAAGATAATTGAACTTAAGAGGCATTTCGCATTTAAATATTAGTAATTTGCATTTTGAAGCGCTTATTTTACCTACCCTGTTATGAAATATTTTTACACTATCGAATACATGTTAAATATAGACCAATCTTTAATTTTGACAGTTAATGGACCACATTTACAAATATTGTTTTGTTTCTTTTGTAGTGATCAATTTCCCATACCCTGTTTTAAGGAAAGTACGTGTAAAGCTATTTTCAAATGGTTAGTTCTTTCATTAAACCTCTTTAAATAGACTGTATAAAATTACCATAACATCAGGTATATAAATTTGTTGACACATAAAGTACGATATTTTTTAATATTCACTTTATTAAATTGTAAAAAAATAAAAAATGCTGTCAATCTTTGCAAAAAATGTCGCCATTTTACAGTGGTTTTTGTATTAAATAAAACATATTTACAAATACAATTAAGTGACAAAATACGCTTTAATCTTCAATTAATGAAAATAAAAAAGCTATTTTATTCATTATTATTTCATTTATTCAGACCTAAAAACATAATTACTATCAATCCGAATTTCAATAAATTACGCACAAACGTCATTCCATACAATTATGTCAAATTTGCGATGGCTCTTAATGCTCGTGGTAAGGTCTTAATCTTAGGTAAGATCTCATGCGCATTAAGTGTTTTTTTTTATTTTGTTCTTTTTGTGAATTTAATTCTTAATCCCTTAGTCATATACGTCTTAGTCTTAGATCTTAGTCATATTTTTTATCCCACGGACACATATTGTTGTCTACAATTCTCAAGGCTAATATTACAAAGAGGTATAGTTTGAATGTTTAGCCGTACCTACTCCAGAAGTCATTTAATTAAGAAATTTGGTACCTAAGCGACTTAAAGAAGGAAGATTTTGGAGATCTTTTATTTCTGTCAGTTGGTGTATACCAACTTAGTACACTATATATAGTGTTAAACTCGTAGGTTTTATGATAGGTATTATTGTATTGTATAACACTGATCAACTGTTCTAATTCTAACTACGCAGTAGCCATCTTGCCACAGGTTGCCTGTAACGGCTGTAACTGACACTAATAGCCTGAATGCATTGATACCCATTGTATCATATTGCATTTGAAGGTCAGGGTTATATTGACTCAATTGCTTTAAGGATTATACAACAGGCTTCGGAATAAAGTAGACTACTTTAGGCCTTAAAATCTTTATATCCTACCCAGCATTATGCAACATAAATGTATCACGACAAGAAGATTTTGTATTACAAAATCTGTTTAATTTTGTGAATACTATACAAATATTAATCGAATGCGAGGATTGGAGATTTAAAAAAATCTTTTGTAACTATTCACTTACGTCATTAAAGGAAAATGCGATTGTTTTTTACAAAAACAACCGGCCAAGTTCGGGTCAGACTTAACGGGGGTACAATGGACCTAGGATTTGGAAAGAATTTAAACGCTCAAATACCCCTAGGTTTCGCCTATGGTACTGTCAATAGGTACTTATAATTTTATTCTAATGCTCATTCTTCCACAGGCAGTTACCACCACACCGTTGGCCTCGGTCTACTGGAAGGTCTCCGCGACAAGTACGGGGACCTGGTGCGGCTGGCGAAGGCTTCAAGAACCAGACCTGTGCTGTATGTGTTTGACCCTCAATTGATGAAAGAGGTACGTGGATACTATAGATACTGTATTAAATACTTCGATCAAAGGCTTCTTCGCCTTCTAATGACACTAAATGCAAGGACCTAAGTTTCATTATACCTACGGTAGGTAAAGATAAAAAAAATCACATTTGTGTTATTGGAATATTATCGAGACTTAATCGCGTGAAATATTTGAAGGTACGAACCTTTTGAGTTGACCCGTAATCACGATCGGTGCAATTCGATCGAAACGTCGGGTAAATAAAGGGTTCGCACCTTGAAATATTTTACACGATTAAGTCCCGATAATATTCTAATATGTGTAAAAATTCTAATTGAGCTATTTTTACGATAACTATGATCTATTTTGAATGCAAGAATGCAACATTTAGCGACCCACCCCAGCGTGTAATCACACGGACTATGTACCTAATTTCGCTGGTATATTCGATCGATTCTACCTATTTAATCAATCTCCCACTAGACGTTAATAAACTAAAAGCCGATGCAATAGCAAATATTGTTCATTTACCACTACAAACTAATTTGGACAGAGTAGCTCTTTCGTCAATATTATACTATGTTTTAGTATGATGCATTTTCTACGTCGTATTTCAAGTTGGGTCTTTAATTTATTGAAATTCATTGTAATATATTCAGATACGTAGGTATTGTATCGTAAATATTTACTAAGGGACCTTACACACATAAACATTGACAGATCCAGCAGAGGGCTAAGGCCAAGTCTTAGAGAAGGCAAGCCCTTTACCAACATATTGGGTTCCTTAGCAAGTTTAAGCCCCCACCCCTCCGTACGTAAACATTAGTTTTTAGTCGCACGTATTTAGGCGCTAACCAACCCAACCGGCCAAGTGAGAGTCGGTCGCATGACGGGTGGGGTTTCATTTGGTTCAACACCCGTACACCAGCCACCACTGCCAAGGGGGGGGGGGGCAATTGCCTGCTTACACCAGGTATAGTGTCAACATTCTCAAAAAAAAGTCTTTCAGTCGAGTCTGGGGGCAATTGCCAAATGTATTCGTATTGCTGTCGTATTCGCCATCCATTGGGAGCAATACATTTGTTGATCACCATATGCTGTCTCGTGCCGGACTCAAACCTACAACCTCTTGCACAGTAAGCATTTTGAGCAATGGCAATTGGGTAGATGACTACAATAACAATAAATTATTTTACACTATACAGGAAATAGCATTTACAAAAATATTCTGAAAAACAATGTTTCTCTACAATTTTACGTTGTCATAAATTTATAAACATCAAAACAAACATTGAAACTACATGATTTGACCATACAAAAGAATGACGTCATTGTTTTGTATTTCATATAAATTAGTACGACGTTGACGTTTCTTAAAAAGATACTAATTTGACTTTCAACTTGACTTGTGCACGACGTTATCGTTTAATAAATGATGCGCGTACTTCATATCCATGGATCGGTCGTAGATACGAGTGATTCGATTAGATCTGGTCTGGATCTGGCCAAATCGGATCGTTTGCAAGGGGTCTTATATTTTAATTAGTATGCTGTCTGACTAATTGTGTTTATCAATGAACTGCGTAGTTTATTTTTTATGATTTTAATTAAACGTTAGATATAACTTGTGTATATTGACTGCCTCTGTGGCGCGGTGGGAATGTATCCGACTGCTACGCAAAAGGTCGTGCGTTCGATCCCCACCCAGAATAAAACTTTGTGTAAAGAGCACGATGATCTATTCTGTGTCTGGGTCTTATTTATCTATAATACTTATGTATGTATTTAGAAATATATAAGTATGTTTTTCAGTTGTCTGGTTAGTTTGAGATCAGATAGCGTTGTGTGAGTTGTCCCAAGATATATTATTATTATTTATTTCTTGAAACTTTTGTACTTTTATTGCGCATTCAGAATCTGTCAACAGTTTACAATCTTACTAGATTAAGTAGTTATAATAACTGCATTTAGATCGCATATGTAAATAGCAAGAGCTATTTACATATGCGATCTAAAAGCAGTTATTATAAATATTATATATAGATGTTGAAGCGGTCGAGCCGATTATAGCCATCTTCAAATTTTCCTTAATTTATACTCGTTTGTTTGTTAAGTTCCACGTTACATAATGTAGGGTAATACCAGGATAGTTGACCCACTTTTTTAAAAAGCTCTACAATAAACAAAATATGGACTTACCAAGAATAATTCTATATGTATATCAAAATATAGGTTTGATCTTTCCTGTTAGCCTATTTGTGGAAACATAATTAATATTGGTTTTGAGTAAATTTTGATTTAATTAACCCAAAAAGGGATAGTTGCCTACTGTAGCGGATGGTAGCCTAACGTTAAAATCGGGAATACTTACTTCATGCAAGGATAGACGCTTCACAATGTTTTTAGGGAGAAAAAAATACTAAACTTAATGTTTATCAACTTTCTAAAATTTTAAGTTACTTACTTTTTATTTTAAATTTTTGAAAACAATTTTTTTTTTTTTTTTTATAAAGAAGATAACTAGCAATGTGGGATTGAGTCCCACATTACTAGCAATCTTGTTAACCCCTCCAGCTAAGCTCAAAGGCTTCTGTTAGGAGTGGGTTCACGTCAGTAGTATAATGGGTAGGATTCGAACCCGCGACCTCACGATTGCGAGACCGATGCCTTAGCCATTAAGCTACCGCCGCTTTTATTATAAGTTACTTAGGTTAGGGTGACTTACTAACTTAAATTTATAAATAAATATACGTATATAAATCAGATGGTACTTGCTTTAAGCAAGGATAGACGCTTCACAATGTTTTTTTAGGGAGAAACAAATGCTAATCGAAATGTTTATCAACTTTGTAAAATATTTTTTAACTTAAAAACTACAAAAATAGCCTTCAAATTTTAAGTTACTTAGGTTAAGGGGACTTACTAACTTAAATTAATAGATATACCTATACGCAACACAACGTCATAACATTTTTGCACATCACATCCTTCTAGGTCAGTCGGGTCTTCTCCGATGGTTTACATGGCAATAGGGATTGCAGGAGAAGTACTTCTAACCATAGTAAATCTTACACTTACACCACCAACATCCCTAACATGGTGTATTCAAAACTGAGGCAACTATCCCACTGAGGCAACTATCCTGGTTTTACCCTACCTCCTAGGTACAACGGCCGTTTTCTATATAGACAGGCTAGATCGATAATAATTAAATAGTGAATGATAATAACGTAATAATAATCCATACTAATATTATAAATGTGAAAGTAACTCTGTCTGTCTGTCTGTCTGTCTGTTACGCTTTCACGCTTAAACAGCTCAACCGATTTAGATGAAATTTGGTATGGAGATAGTTTGAGTCCCGGGGAAGGACATAGGATAGTTTTTATCGCGATAACCGACATCCACGCGGGCGGAGCCGCGGGCGAAAGCTAGTGTTTAATAAAATAAACAAATATTTCTTTGTTTTGTTTATTTCTGTCTTGCACTAACATATTATTTTTTCAAGGGCATTAAATCATTGCCCTCTTCATTGTGAAACATGTGTAACAAAAACTATTGTGCATAATTAATAAATGTATTGTTATTTATATTTCTATTATAATGCACATAATTTAATAGAACAATAGAAATACAATAGTTACGTAGGTACCTATGTGTTAATTAAAATAAATATATAGGTACAAGTAATACAACAAAAGTTTTTGTGTAGCATTTGCATAATGTAACACGACAACATATTATTTATAAGTAGGTAATATGTATCTCCTTAAAATCGCACAATAGCCCAATCAGGAGGGTAAGTGCGGTTTTCTTGTTCGCCCAGGTAATTATTTTAATATATAATATAAAATATTGTTTTTTAATTAACTAACGAACAAGCTAAATTATTATAAAATAAAAAACCGGGCGAGAGCATGTCGGACCATGCTCAGTGTAGGGTTCCGCAGCCTTGAACAATTGCATCAGCAGAAGAGCGTATGTTCATGGCAGTTACGCCCTTTTGTTGAGAAACGCAGTTTTTTTTGCAATAACTCAATGACAGTATATCCGATCTCATCCAAAATAATTTTAGTTTAAAGTATTTATTAAGCGCTATTCTTGTGATTTTTCCCATATTTTTTGGTTGGTTACACGGTTCAAAAGTTAAGGGGGGGGGGGGATACGATTTATGCACCTTTAGGAGCGATTATTTCCAAAATATTCAGTCAATAAAAAAGGTTTTTTAGAAACCTCAAAATGTTTTTGGTATTACAACTGTGTATTATTAACTGGAAATTCTTCACTTCCATAATTATGAAGCGTGAGCGTGTCGGCTGGCAAGAGCTGGATGCGAGAAGCCGAAGATAGAACAAAGTGGCGTGCAATTGGAGAGGCATATGTTCAGCAGTGGACTGCGATAGGCTGATGATGATGATGATGATGATGAGCGTGTCAAATAGTACACATATCCACAGTAGTACTTATTGTGTAATTTTTAAATTTTTAAAGCATTTTTATGCTAATTCTCTTTTTTTCCTCCATACATTTAAATATATATCGATTTCCTTTCCTTGATCCATGATCCTTTTTTACCCAACTGGGCCAGAAAGAGGGCTTCTGGCCCAGTTGGGTAAAAAAGGGATGTTGTAAGTTTATATCTATCTGTATGTCTATAAATACGGTATTAACACTAACATTGTACCCATTACACACACAGCTAGGTTTATCACATGACACAACAAGAGAGATCTATTAAAAACAATGTTAAAAACTTTATTTAGGTACAACAATTAAATTATACTTATCTTATATAACTATATAGATATACTACGGGTCTTAATCGCGTGAATAATTTAAGGAAAAAAACCTTGTTTATTGCCCGACGTTTCGACCGTATTGCAACGGCCGTGGTCACGGGTTGAATGTCGCGAGATTTGGATGTTTGCTAAAAAAATGTTAAACATCTAAATCTTGTGAGCTTGTGTTACATTTTGTTATTTAAATATCGAACTAAGTAGCGGCTCTAAATTTCATCCATATACAATGTGTAGTTTTTGTCTAAAATTCCTGTGACAGACAAACAGACGGACGGACAGGACGAAACTATAAGGTTTTCATTTTTGCCATTTTGGCTACGGATCCCTAAAAAATATAATTAAATAAAATCATTCATAATCACATCTAATTAGAAAATACAAAAAAAAGATATAAATGGGTACTTGTAATAAGCCTTTCATCTCACAATATGCAAAAACATTTTTAAGTTATGCACATTAGCATTACCTAGAATAATTTACAACTGTGAACAGATTGATTGAGATGAAGATAAACCGTACCTGTTCATTTCATATCACTTTCCAAAGTAATGACGGACAGTCTCATTAAAATGCATGCAAAAAATACCAACTACTTTCTATTGTCGGTGAGCAAACATCACTGTTACTGTTATTTAAACAAGTATGCTAAAATTAACGGCATTATTATTTTGAGGACATTTGAATAGTTTCTTTTTAGACGAATACGGCCAACTTCAGTCAATTTCAATGAAACGGAAGGAAAATTTAAGCAATTGCTACAATTCCTAATCAATGCCGTAGTCAAATAAAACCAATACCTAACGATCGCAGATAGATTCCGCTTAGCCACCAATCTCGTTGGGACATAAATTCATTTTTTTAGTCCCACATCCACACTCTTAATGGTCCCAGAAAACTATATCTATACTAATATTATAAAGCTAAAGAGTTTGTTTGTATGTTTATTTGTTTGTTTGTTTGAACGCAAGAATCTCAGGATCTACTGGTTCGAATTGAAAAAATCTTTTACTGTTGGATAGCCAATATATCGAGGAATTATTTATTTGTTTGTTTGTTTATTTGTTTGTTTAAACGCAATCTCAGAATCTACTAGTTCGAATTAAAAAAAATATATTTTAGTGTTGGATAGCCCAAATATCGAGGAAGTCTATAGACTTTATAATATCACGCTACAATCAATAGGAGCAGAGCAGCAATGAAAAATGTTGCAAAAACGGAGAAAAATTACGAAAACGAAGTTGCCCGGGTCAGCTAGTTTATTATAAGCGATGCCCCGTAACTTCATCCCCGTGAATTTTGATTATCGTAATAAAAGTAACCTCTCTCGAGCTTTGTGATACCTATTTCCTCTTCGACTTTATATTTAGTACTAGCTGTCCCACGCAACTTCGAATGCGTAAATTTTCCCCGTTTTTGCAACATGTCACGTCGCTACTCCGCTCCTTTTAGTCGTAGCGCGATGTTATATAGCCTATAGCCTTCCTCGATAAATGGGCTATCCAACAAGAAAAGAATTTTTCAAATCGGACCAGTAGTTCCTGAGATTAGCGCGTTTAAACAAACAAAGCAAACAAACAAACTCTTCCGCTTTATAATATTAAGTATAGATACATACTATAAATCTAGTCGCATTTCATCAATATATAGTACATACAAGTCCTCTATAAAGTATCAGTACATTGCACTCTCATATAACGTGATTACATGTTATCATTATCACCAAATTCAAAACAAAACATTGTATAGATAAGAAAGCACTTCGATGACAGCAAATTGGGATCAGCATAGATAATGATCCACTTCGTTGTCGTCGGCCGAGCGTAAAACCTACCTACATTTATACTACTTAAAGGTGGGAACGACTACTGAGCAGGTATTGGAACATTTGCGCACTATTTGTCCGAATGATACTTGTACGGCCGAGGTTTTAAAATCACGCGGCGATTATGCGTCCTTTAAATTGTGTGTCCCAAGTAAACATCTGGTTAAGTATTTATCACCTAATAATTGGACTGAGGACATCCATGTGAAACTGTGGCGGAATGGATTTCGTAAGAAAAGTTTACAAACCACCCAGGGTTAAGTGTTATTCGCTATTTTACCAGAACGTTAGGGGACTGAGATCTAAATTAGATACTTTTAAAATTTCTTTACTGAGTGAATCTGCAGATGTATTTGCAATAACTGAAACATTTTTAGTTAGTAGCGTACTTAGTGGTGAAGTGGTCCCAGACGGGTATAATGTGATCCGACACGATCGCGTTAGCGATGCTGGTTGGGGCGGAGTACTGATGGCGGTACGTGCACGGTACCCACTCCAACAAATAGTTGATATTCCCAATTGTACCCCCGATATTGAGTTGGTTGCTGCTGTAGTCACTTTTAGTCATAAACGAATGTTACTGTGTACTGTTTACATACCGCCTAGTTCTACAGATGAGAAATATGTCAACACATTTACAGTGTTAGAGAATGTCGTTGCAATGTATCCTAAATTGGATATACTTATATTGGGAGATTTCAATCTTAACTCTTGTAGTCAAAATGTTACATTACACTATGCATATTTGTTATCTTTTTGCAAACTTAAGCAACACAATAATATTGTTAACAGCTATGGTAATATATTAGATCTGGTATTGAGCAACTTGGGAGAGGAGTGTGTGCGTATAGTTGGCGACGTGGAACCTCTCGTGCCGATGGACGCCCACCACCCCCCCCTCGGTATTCGCCTCAACGTGGCGCGCCCGGAGCCGATGCGGGCGCGGCTTATGTGTTCGCCACCACCGGCGGCGGCGCAGCGGCATGATGACGCTCCTCGGTGGAATTTTAAAAAAGCCAACTTTTTTTCTCTTTATGATTCTATCCAATCGTCTGATTGGTCAGAAGTAATTAGTTCCACTAATGTCAATCATGCTCTTGATTTATTTTATGCCAAACTTCAATCTTGCTTCCACTCAAATGTTCCAACCATAACATCTGTCAATAATCCCAAGTATATTTATCCCACATGGTACAGTCCAGAAATAATTAATAATATAAAAAACAAACACTATCACTTAAAAAAGTTTAGAGCATTTAATTTGGAATTTAACTACGAAATGTTTAAATTTTATAGACAACGTACGAAAGAACTAATTAAACTAGCCCACACCGATTTTATTAAGAGAACTGAGATGAGTATAAAAAAGGACCCAAAGACATTTTGGAAGTTTGTAAAGGATCAGCAATGTTCGCGGCGCTCCTGTTCTGAATTCGAATACGATGGTAAGGTCGTGACAGGGTCGGAGGCTGCAAATGCTTTTGCCACCTATTTTAAATCCGTTTTCTTGTTAAATCAACCGACTTTATCTACTAGTACAATTAATAATGAAGACCATAGCTCCTTAAGTTCTTACCGTGTTTCTATCGATAGTATTAGCCCATCAGACCTTTCACATGCAGTTAAAAAACTTAAATCTCAATCATCCGCTGGTCCAGACGGGGTGCCAGCTTACATCGTAAAGGACTGCATGACGATATTTCAGGAACCTCTCTTACATATTTTAAATTTAGCTCTGAAAACAGCCACCTATCCCACTTTATGGAAGATCTCGCGAGTTACACCTGTGCCCAGGGAAGGGTCGAAGTCCCGGGTCACTAACTACAGACCCATAGCTGTGCTGTCGGCGTTTGGCAAGGTATTTGAATCCATTCTGAATCGTTACATAATTAGACAGATTAACCCACAGTTGAGCGAGTGTCAGCACGGGTTTCGAGCTGGTAGATCTACGACCACTAATTTGATAAACTTTGTTGACTATACAGCAGCTGAGTTAGAAGCAAAAAAGCAAGTAGATGTCGCTTATTTTGACTTCAAAAAAGCCTTTGATCGCGTTCACAGCGACGTTTTGTTAAAAAAGTGCTCTCTTACAGGATTTACACCTAATCTTCTAAAATTATTTGCCAGTTATTTAGCAAACCGTAAACAGTATGTCCAACTATCACACTATCGTTCCGACCAGTATGACACTCGCTCAGGTGTGAGTCAAGGCAGTGTGTTAGGTCCAACTTTGTTTCTCATCATGGTCAATGACTTGCCTTACGTCGTCAGAACTGCTCAGTGTCTCATGTTTGCTGACGACTTAAAGCTTTTTTTGGGTATCGGGTGCACTCAAGATTGCAAAGCACTCCAACAGGACATCGATAACGTAGTTGACTGGGGTGAACGCAATCAACTTGACTTTAATTCATCCAAATGCAAAATAGTCACTTATACCCGTTCTAGATCACCATATTCTTTTGATTATAAATTAGTAGACGAGCCTCTCGAGCGAGTAACACAAATACGCGATCTAGGTTTAATTATGGATCCTGGCCTGACGTTTAACACGCATATTACAACCATATGCAACAGAGGCTTTAAGTCTCTTGGATTCGTCGTAAGACAAACTGCTGGATTTCAGGACAGGAGTGCTGTGATTGTGCTGTATTTTTCGTTTGTCCGCAGTATCTTAGAATTTAACTGTATAGTCTGGGACCCTCACGAGGCGAAGTACAGTTTAATGTTGGAACGTGTTCAGAGGAAGTTCGCTAGATATCTGTACTACAAGCTGTATGGCTACTACCCCTATTTGTACCCATCTCTTTTCGTATCTGGGATGGTAAGTATAGATACGCTTCAACTAAGACGTAGGTGCGCTCTCATGGTCCACTACTACATGCTGTTAAACAATTCAATTGACAACCCCACTGCGTTGTGCCGCTGTGCCCTGTCGGTACCGGACCGGTATGCTCGGCTGCGCTCGTGTCGTCTGCTGGCGGTGCCCATGGTGCGCACCTACTCAGCGAAATTTGCGCCTACGAATCATGCCATGACATTAATCAACTCACTGGTTGCTCAATACCCAGAAGTTGACATTTATTATATTAAGTTAGGGCAATTTGTACATTTTTGCATGTTATTTTTGAGTAGTTATTAAGTCATTTTTACTGTAATGGCTTATTGCATGTTTTGGGTATCTGTAAGTGCAATAAGCAGTTGATTTAAATAAATAAATAAATAAATAAAAAAAATAAAAATGAAAAAGTACAGAGAGGTTGCGATGTTTATCTATAGTCATAATGGCAGAATGATATTGATAGTAAATTATGCAGTAGTATGCATATAGATAACATGAATATCTCGTGTACAATTGATAAGTATATAGGACTTATACAAGAAGGACCAAACCAATGCGGAAGGCTGAATAGTGACAAAACTGAATAGTGGCGGATTTCGACATTTGCCGCCAGTAGGCTATTAAAATTTTAAACCCCATGTCAACCTCTGCAATTTAATACCTTAGTTCTAAATCATGTTAATTACTTTTTTTTGTCAATGACATTACAACTTCATAATTTAGGCTTAATCATTACATCAGCTTTTCGCGTTAATTGTGAAGTAGAGTTCATTGTGTCAGTTCCTAGATTATTTTTACAACCCACAATTTAGTGAACATTAAACTGATTGATTAAGAAGTGCAGAATATACAAAATAAGAACCACCTGGATAAAATATAGATCACTGCCTGGCATCCTACGCTGCCCTCGTAAGCCAATCAAAACCAAGGGCAATGTTTATAAAAGAAGATAATAAAAAGTCAGATGAATAAAAAAATCACGTCACTGAGACGAAAATCCTCGCGGCAGAAGTCTCTAGAACGTAGCACTAGCACTTTTAAAGTTGGCCAAATGTAAGAAATACTTAAAGAGAACCGCCTGCGGTACGGACATATGACAAGACGAGATGACGACCATGTGATGAAGAGAGTAATGAACATGGAAGAGAAAAGAAGGAAAGGATAGTATCAAGAGACGAAGGATAGAGAAGAAAGGATAGATCGTAGAAACGCGAACTAAAGCTAATCTTATTATAATTTCATCAAATGTCTACATCACCTAGATAAACTGACATGCCGCCTATGCATAGTCGATGATGCAACAATAATTGTTAGATAAACTCGTTTCTGGATTGATATAATCACATTAATTACATAACTGGTTACACGATGTAAACATGATAATTATCTGCTATTAACTTCGTCTTCCACTTTCCGCATCCTTTTTAACTTATCTAATTGTTTTATTGAACACTACACTCCGTCAGGTATTTTTTTTCAATGTGGGATTGAGTCCCACACTACTAGCAATCTTGTTAACCCCTCCAGCTAAGCTCAAAGGCTTGTGTTAGGAGTGGGTTCACGTCGGTGGTATAATGGGTAGGATTCGAACCCGCGACCTCGCGATTGCGAGACCGACCGCGCAACCCAAAGGGTTATCTCTTCCATGGATCGATTTAAAACCTGAAACACACCTGTTGTTGTTAGATAGGTTTGATCCGGTGGTGGTTCGTGTACTTATAGAATAAAGTTTTAAAGGCAATGCCTGAAATACACATAATAAAACCATAATTAATAAGTTAACCTATATCTACTACTGGCTGTCCCGCGCAACTTCGTCTGCGTGAGTTTTCCCCGTTTTTTGCAACATTTCTCATTGCTGCTCCGTTCCTATTGGTCGTAGCGTGATGTTATGTAGCCTATAACCTTCCTCGATAAATGAGCTATCTAACAGTACAAGAATTTTTCAATTCGGATCAGTAGTTTCTGAGATTACCGAGTTCAAACAAACTCTTAAGCTTTATAATATTAGTATAGATAATAATTAATCACAATAATATTACGTATTTTACTTGAATTATTTTACAACTATAAATACAAAACGACAATAAATATTGTTATCTGTATGACGCACGCAAAGGTTATGAGATCGTACTATGTCGATACACCTTGGTTTATTTTTTGCCGAAAGACTAACTTTTTGCTAGAGTTGCGTTGATTTACACAAACAATACTATATAGGAAAATTTCCAGAAAATTTAAAATAATAATAATCTTCAAACCTTGAAAAATCATACAATAATTGCATTTTTGGAAGATAGAAAAATTTGATGTCTTCCATATGTCAAACCGGGGCCGAAATCGAAATATCTATACGGGACTATGTTACTAAACCTCTTTTTTTTTCTATCCTTTATGCACGCGAGTCAGACCCGCGCTTACACCATCTAGCTGATAGTTTATGAACTATTACGGCTTTTGTTATTGCTTCGTTACAGAGAGCATTTTAACAAATTATGATGTTAAAATGCTCTCTGTAACGAAGGCCGAACATTATAGTTATTTTACTTATTATACACTCACCACTTGTAATCACTTTATTATACAATAATTGCATTTTTGTCTATCAGGCAGAACATAAATGAGCCAAGAAGTCACAAAAACTACTTTTCTAGAATTGGAATGTTATGAAAAAATTAGGAGACATTGGGAAATCCCAAATATTCAAATCGGTCTACGTCGTTTTGATGCAACAAAGCTGTATCGTCATTTTACAGAATGATTTATTGCTGATAAAACGTCACAAAAGAAAATAACTTTAACATTTCTTATTGCACTGATATTAGTAGTATTAGTAGGTTTAATACTTTAAATACTTTATGTTACAAGTAATAAATCAAATATACTTACGATATTACGTTCACAATTATTTAGGATTAGATTACTCGTAATAAAATATAATATTTATTACAAGAATAAATTGACAAAGGAATCCTTAAGCTGTTGTTGATAATCATAAATTCGTAACACTGCCTAACTATTTCACTGCATTTTTATTCTGTAACTAGTATTCGTCCGCAGCACAGGCTTTGACAGCAGGTTGGGTTCCGCATGCTTATTTTTAACCGCCGATGCAAATAGAAAAATATAAATTTGACCTACCTATTAAAAGCCGCGGTTGGTTAAGGCATTGGGCAATCGTGAGGTTACGGGTTCGAATCCTGCCTGTTATACTACCGACGTGAATCCACTCCTAACACCTTACTAGTAATGTGGGACCCATAATCCCACATTGTATATTATTAAAGATATACAAGGTTACTTTTGGTAATGCGGTTGTCTGTGGTACCTCACAAACGGATGAACGAAATTGATAGTGATTTTTATAAAATACTAGCGGACCCGCGCAACTTCCTCTGCGTAAATTTTCCCCGTTTTTGCAACATTTCTTATTGCTGCTCCGCTTCTTTTTTCTCCACTATTTAATGGATGTTATTATACAAATATACCTTCAATCACTCTATCTATTAAAAAAACCGCATCAAAATCCATTGCGTAGTTTTAAAGATTTATGCATACATAGGGATATAGGGACAGAGAAAGCGACTTTGTTTTATACTATGTAGTGATGCTAGTTTAATGCGGGTTGATTTTTAATTTAGTTTGATCGAATTACCAACTTTAGTCACTCGGGTTCAATTTTATCAAAATTTTCGCATTAAACAATATCAATAGGCATATCATCAAGTTCAATTGAACAAATCAAAACATGATAAGTACAAACTAAATACACATAATAATCAATAGCCTTAGGCTTAGGGTTAACAAAACACTGATTAGACTTCGCTACAACACAAGTTGCTGACTGAACATAGACAAATCCAACATAAAGGAATAATGAATCAAAATAAAACGCAAACGCTACTAATAAAAAAATATTGTTGGATGGATCTGTGCTTAACGGATTTTGATGAAACTTTATAGTATTGTAGTTTATACATCATAATAGCACATAGGCTATAAAAAATAAAAATTACGCGGTCGAAACCGCGGTGAAAAGCTATAGGCCGACCGTTTAACTCGTATATCGCCTGCGAGGTGAGGGGGGAGCGGGGGCGGGTAACCGACAACGCACTGCACCGGTTGACGTGAGTTCTCTGTCCCGCGCACCCCGCTCACCCACCCGTTAACATCACCCCGCGCTCCCTTCTCACCGCGCAGGCGATATACGAGTTAAGCGGTCGGCCTATAGTAACTTGTGGGCACTTATCAGTGCACGCGACAATATCGTGGTATACAGATGTAACGTACAACTTCTCGCAATATTATATAACATTTATCAGTAATAATGAATTAAAGAGATATATATCACGAGTATCTCAGTACCTACTACATTTTTATGTCAATATTGTGATAAGTTTGTTTACAATTTAAATAGCTGTAAAGTACGAATAAGTGTCAATTTGGTTTCTCTAAGTAGTTATGCACGAACACATTATATCTACAGATTTTATGGCGGAAATAATATTTTAGTGATTTTAAATTTAAAAACTGTTACAAATAAAAAACTTATTGTTGATGAACTTGTACTATAGAGCAACGAATAGCACTATACATATAGGTACCAGTTGAGCAGTGCCGGATCAGGGTTATTTCGAGGCGGGGCAAAATTTGATGATAGCGAGCGCTCTTCATCTTCGCGGGTAACGTGCGATGGGGGGGGGCGCCCCTTCAACATGCCATTTGGCGCCCGTTAAGCGTGGCACCCGGACCAAGTGCCCCGGTTATGTTAGGTATACCTTTTTAAAATGCTTACAATGAGCATTTTTTCACACCTCATTTTTTTTCTTTTCCCTTCGATAATACTTTGACTGCCTCTATGGCGCGGTGGGAGTGTATCCGACTGCTACGCAAGAGGTCGTAGGTTCGATCCCCACCGAGAATAAAGCTCTGTGTGATAAGCACGATGGTTTATTCTGTGTCTGGGTGTTGTTTATCTATAATATGTATGTATTTAGAAATATATAAGTATGTTTAGCAGTTGTCTGGTTTCCATACTACAAACTCTGCTTAGTTTGGGATCAGATAGCGTTGTGTGAGTTGTCCCAAGATATTATATTATTTATACTCGGTAGGGAGAATGGCTCGCACATTCTGTGCATTCGCCAGTACCAAGTTAATTTTCTTTCAGTTTCAAGTTTATTTTCTTATTACTACTATCTCATTCTTATCCAGTTCTATTCTCGTTCTATCCAGCACTCGTAGAGTATATTTGTTCTGTAAACGTGGAGCTGCAAAAATAGCGACATGTCAATTTGCCGCCATTTTTACAACTCCTTCATACCTCTTGTTTTTAACATCTCATGTTTTTTTTTTTTTTCAAACGTCACATAGCTAAGAACTCTTGGTCAAGACAAATCTAAAAAGAAATATAAAAATGTAATGGCAACTAGAGCTAATATTTGACATAAGCTCAATACAAAATACATAATATCAAAACTCTACCTCTAGTATAAGCCACATCGCGTTAAATCCGTCTTGTGGTTTGAAAACTATGAGATAGTAAATAATATTATATACATGCCTTATATATATGCTGTAATTTTTTTCGCGCGTATCTTGCATGCGCGCAAAAAAAATAACTGAACGGTTATCTTGCAATCGGGTAAAATTTGCAATAAAACATTCACTCAATTCAAAACCCACATTTTATTCCCCATATAACCTAGTTCTTCTTCTTTTTTTGAGTTGATGGCATTCTAGCCGATTTATTTAGCTTAATTTCAGCCAATATCAAGTATTTGTAGCAGACTGCACCTACTAACTAATTACCAAAGACCCGGTCTTACAGATTTTTCACGCATTTTCCCACGTCAAATGCGGAGCTGTGAAAAGAATAGCAGCTAATTTTGCCCCCATTTTGACAACAAGTTACTATAGTTCTCTATAAAAAAATATAAACCATGTACCTATATATCGATCCTTGTATAACCACCGTCCGGTTTGGCGCAAACCGTTGAAGCCAATCGTCAATTACGGTTCAAAGCGATGACGTCAACTGCCAATCAACGTTACACGGTCCAACGGAATTGCCAGAGATCTGGATACAATATTGCACCAGTTATTTACCGTAAAGAGTAAACGTGCGCCAGATAAATTCAATATCGCGTGTAACAATGCAGACAGTGTATCTAGATTGTTGCATACACAATAATTGAATATCCAAATACTTACATAAATTGCTGGGATTAATAGCGAATCACATCACAGCGCATAAGAAAAACCAAAGCAGTCATATTAGATATATTTCGGGACTTAATCGTGTGAATTATTTAAAAGTACGAACCTTTTATTTACCCGACGTCGACCCGTGATTACGATCGGTGCAATTCGATCGTAACGTCGGGTATATATCTATTATGTATAAAAATCGCGAAAGTTTATAAACAATCAAAGCAGTCATTTTGGGAAGAGGTCATTCAGGGTTGACACGGATATGTTATTACTAGTTACTAATATTATTAATATATTTTTCTATAAACATATAAAAAATATACTAAAAAAATATTTAAAGGTACATTTATAATATTAGTAAGGCTTCAACATAAATTATATTGTTACAGGTATATAAAAGTGACACGACTGAACCGCCTCGCTTCGAGAAATCGCCGCTCTGTCACCACAGGAAAGGGGTTGGCCAATGTCCGGCTCACGGGTATGTTTGTTTTACTTTTAACACCGCACCTTTAGACGAGAAAATGTGTACCACATAATATATTTAATCTATATTTAGGTTTATTTGAAGTTATAGTGCAGTTAGCACAATATGATTATGTCACCTAAATAGTCACCGACCTTTACAAATACAATAAATGCATTTTTGAAGGATAGAAAAAATTGAAATCCAGACTCAGGAATCGAACCCGAGACTTCCGTAGCCAAACCAGGGCCAGAAGCGAACCACCAATCTGGACATAGATTGAAAAAATTGAAATCCAGACTCAGGAATCGAACCCGAGACTTCCGTAGCCAAACCAGGGCCAGAAGCCAACCGAAGCGGACTATGTCCAGATAGGTGGTCATAAATGCAATTATTGTATTTGTAAAGTAATTGGCAGGAAATGCCTATAAAAATTACTTCGAGTCACCGATCTCTCTGCATCTGTACACTTCTAGTGAAAGCAAAACTGACTTCGTACATAGTACTCGCATGGCTGCCACCAAGAACAGGTTCAAACTAGTTTAATATGGACAGGACTCCGTTCACTAGCATAGTCGAAACTCCTGTGCGGATAATCTATGTTAAATAGTTGCTCTGTCCGTTGGGCTATTGCCCGTCATTTTCCCTTTTGCAGATTTATCTGGTAACCAGAGTTATAACCAAAAATACTCTTTTTTACTCCATGTTGCATGTTGGTACTTTTTTAGTTACTCAATTTGAGACACATAGTTTTTTTTTTTAATGAGTTAACTAGCAATGTGGGATTGAGTCCCACATTACTAGCAATCTTGTTAACCCCTCCATCTAAGCTCAATGGTTTGTGTTAGGAGTGAGTTCACGTCGGTAGTATAATGGGTAGGATTCGTACCTCACGATTGCGAGACCGATGCCTTAGCCATTAGGCTACCGCCGCTTCTAAAGTTGTAACGATAATAAAATTAATTTATGGCAAATTTATCATCACTAGCGATTACACATGCAGTCTACATGACACGTCCATACTTTTAAAACGTGCTATTTCAAGATAAACATGCAATAGAGATACAAAAACGCGTTGAGTATTTTACGATATGCGCCAATTGGTCGTGCATGCCGATACTAGAAAATGATTTAGAATTGCAGAGAGTTTAGATAAACATAATCCATTTCTGAGCCGTATAATTGCATACAGTTGACAGGTATTTATTGCGTTATGTAAAAAGACAATCATGTAATCCTGATGGGGGAACGAAAGCATCCATACTAATATTATAAATGTGAAAGTAACTTTGTCTGTCTATCTGTCTGTTACGCTTTCACGCTCAAACAGCTAAACCGGTTTAGATGAAATTTGGTATGGAGATAGTTTGAGTCCCGGTGAAGGACATAGGATTTTTATCGCGATAACCGACATACACGCGGGCGGAGCCGCGGGCGAAAGCTAGTGTTACATATGTCACAAAAAATATACTCGAAAAACACTGATGAGAAAATACGATACATTCAGTGACAACGGTAGAATGACGCGTTCCAAATCACGCTTTATATATCTGCCATATGATTTTACTGACGGTTTTCCGTAAAGGGATTAGGCCCTCTTAGGGACGGAATTTCAAAAAAAGGCTGTAACAGTCAGTACAAACCAGTGTTTCCCGAAAGCGATAAGAAAAATGTGATCCACAAATCCTGTACCGAATCTAAAAGGGCTTTGTATCCGTGGTTTTTGTAAAGTGCCCTGCGGCTTTAGGATTATACCAGAGTACTCTTTAATACATTAAAAAAGATTTCTATGCTCTGAAATATTAGGTAAGCCCTGAAAAAACAAAGTGGACAGATGTAAAAATCTCTTAACTAACAAAATCTTACTCGATCTCACTGTAATAATCTGGTATTTCTATAGGTTATAACTGTTTTATTATGTTACAGTGGTGAAAAGAAAGCTATTTGGGCTGCACTTCAAACACTCCTGCAAGATGGTACGCTGCTCAAGAACTATGAAAAGGCTTTTGATAACATAGCCGCTGATACAACTCGAAGGTAAAAATATTATTTACAAGTAATTATACTTCTAAGCGACTATCCTGACAAAGTAACTAGGTATATATTCTAAAGGTAAACTCCTTTGAATTAAAAAACAACAGGCGGAAGTGTTAAAATTAATAAAAATAGAGGCTAAATGAACTGTCATCATTTCATTCTAAAAAATGCCAAACAAATGATATTGTCCATTTACAATAAAATGTACCCTGGCTTAAAAGTTGATAGTACATGATTTTTGCAAAATCATAATTTTGCCAATCGTTAACTTGACAGTCACCCTAAAGATCATTAGATACAAATTATGAGGCTCTAAATGTATTTATAGTTAATTTACACGTAAATGCGTTTGTGCTCAACTAGTCGCATTTCTCCGATGTTGATAAATCTTGATTGGTTTTCTAGCTAATACAGATATTTGAAATTGGCTGACAACTTCGTATTAATCGATCTAGAATATTATAAATTGTAGAATTTTACGTAGAAAATTAACCTGTTTAATATTAATATAACAAAGACGCGTATAATTAAAAGTGAGTATACACGATTCCCCCGGTTGATCTTATTTTTTTAACTATTCAGATTCAAACAATAGAATGGAAAAATGTAATTTCCCCATGTTTACGCGCAGTGGCGCCAACATTGACAAGTCAAGGTATTGGTGAACGCACAATATTGTTCTTCAATGTTTCGCAAAACAAAATTTCGCCAACAATATTTATAACTATAGACGCCAATCATTGAAATGATTTACCAGAAACCTTAACTAATCTCTTACAAAATGTATTTTGGGAAACCCCCAAAAGTAAATAATAAATAGCAAAAAAAAATTATGCTACACAATACAAGTGCACAAACACTTTATACTCACAAATCTTAGTCATCAAAAACTCAAAACAAATCACCGTTCTTCAGATGAGGGTAAATGAACCATTCAAGATAAAAACAACAGCTTTCCCAGAAAACAAACATACAAGGTTTCAACTTCAGGTCAAGTAATGACTGATAATACACCTACTAATAACAGTTGCTGCAGATAACCGTCTTACGAAGACCAAGTAGTTAAAATTAGAATTTCAAATGTAAGTAAGAAATGACTTTATGTAGAGATGCGTAGTCTAAATTAAAATATTTGCATGAGATATAACTACAGAAAATGATAAACAAATTACAACTACGAAGAAAAGTGGAATTTAAACTTAAGAAGAATCAGAATAATCGATCAGATTTTATGAAAAAACAAATGTACATTTTGAAGTAATTTTTATAGGCATTTCTTGCCAAAGACTTTACAAAAATGCAATTATTGTATTTGTAAATGTACATTTTGGACCGAAAGGCAATAAACTTTAAACTAAATCTCAATTCCAAAAAAGAGATAACTATAATAATACAAAAGTAAATGTAAATAACAGAGTAAACACAATTATAGACCACGATGTGACTGATAAGATTCGGAAATCAACAAGCATTTATCTATGACAATGAACTGTTTATAAATAATGCATTATTGCTTGTATGACGGCGACGAATATTTTAGCATTTTTATCATATTCAGTAGGTACGCACCTACTTGTAATTCAAAGATTTTAATGTGTGTAACAATAGATACTTTATAACAGTTCAACTGGTATTGGTGATTCGGATTTCGTGATAAAAAATAACCTAAGTTCATCCTCATGTTTCATAATATTTCCGAACCAAATTTCATCACCTATACCTAGCAATCTGGGAAAGTACACCTAGATTTACTATTCTATTTTCAATATCAATAGATAAATAAAGGAAAAAGGAGAAACAGTTTTAACAGAGATATATAGGGACTTACGTAAAAATATAGGTAAGTACTCGTAAGTCTACGCAGAATTTGTTATATCTGGATATAGAATAGAAGAAAAGTAGTCATTGTCTGGCAGTTTATCAAAGACTATAATTTGCAAACTACTGCCATATTCATAACCACATATTTCAAACACCAAACTAATATTCTAATAGAATTTATTAAGAGTAATAATTTTCTCCAAACCGTCTACTAAATTATCCCAGTTATATTAAGGTCAATGAATTGTCTTCGATCTTATCGTCATTTGATATTTTTGGGATTTCAGAATCCTTTTGGAATAAATTGTTTTGAAATGACCTACGGACCTACGACCTACATTGCTACGATATTAACTTCTATATATAGTTTTTAAAACAATTTTATTATTAATCGTATTTTTGTTTTGTATGAATCCAAAATGAACTTTATCTTTTTAAACATTGTAAAGGTTTGTCAAAACCCGTCCAGTATTTTGGCAAACTGTTACATTTAAAATGTCAATCGGATTTACTAGATACGGTCACGGATCCGGTATTATTATTATTTAACAAATTGACCAGATATTAGTAAACTCTTTTATACCTTTAGATGCTTATATTTAAAAATTGTATAACATATCTAACATCTGGCAGTAAAGTTAATTCACTAGAGAACACCTGTCCGAGCTCTTCAATAATTGACTTTATCGTAAGTAAAGTTGTTGAAACCAAACTAAACTACCACTTTGAAGGAAAACTTACTCCCAAAAGTGGTCTGTGAGCCACAAGTTTCTAATGAAAATAAGGATCTTAGTTTGCTATTTATACAGGTAGACATAAAATATTGGGCATTAGATAGAACTTGTTGGCCCAAATTTTGTAGTATTTGGTGTATATATTATTTTAATATTTGCCAACAGGCTTGGAGATTTGCGTCATGCAGAAAATGCTTTAAATGAAGAACTGGAAACTGAGATCTACCGCTGGGCGATTGAAACAATTGGAATGATGATATTTGGCATCAGATTGGGATGCTTGGATGGAGCCGTGCACAGACCAGGTCCTGAAACTCGGTGAGTACTGCAATTTAAACATAACGATATTGAATGTGATATAAATGGGATGAGTAAAATAACACCTGCATCCCAAAATGTCATGAGTTGGGAACATTAGTATCATCTACAAATTGATGTCCTGATTGATGTGTTTATCTAAAATACGTGGTATTCCTTAAAAATGTTGTTTTTTTTTGTAATAACAGCACCAAAGACTTTCTTATGGTGGACCTTATAATAACATTTAACAATTCACCATCTTTCTGAGCTTTTTTTTTTTTAATCGAGCATATTTCTAAATAAGTTTGCAGTCATGCCGTGTGGTGCCGGCTTAAGAATAGTACCACCCCATCTCTTCCCGTGGGTGTCGTCAAGGCGACTAAAGGGATTTCACTCCGGAGGACGGGCAGCAGCGTCCTCTGCGTAGGTACTTAAAGCCTTACTGCGATCGCCAACCCGCTCGCCAAGCGTGGCGATTATGGCAATTACCCCCAGGATCTACATACCAGTAGGTTCTACTGGGGAGACCCGTGCCCAGCAGTGGGCCATCATATGGGTTGATATGTATGTATGATATGTTTATAGTTTTTACGTACTTTTACAAAGTAGTTTTTTTAAACATATGTATTGTCCACCAGGAGACCAGAAAAGACTTCAATGGACGACGAAATCCACGACTTATGTTCCCTATCACAACGATCCCTTGAGGATCTAACTCCAGCAGAACGCTTAGTACGATGTTGCCGGGACATAGCCGACGGCAACTTCCTCGTCAGAAGCGAGGCCACTCTGAAGACTGACAACCCCACCTTCAACAGCGCATTGAAGGCTTTTGATAGACATTTTAGGTGAGTTTCTCCTATTTTTACTCTCTTTTCCGTATGCTAGATAGATTCAAGTTGGTCTGGGTCTATACTCACTATGTTTTTTTTTTCGTTTTCGCGGCAAGCCCGCACAAACTGGCGCATACGGGTAAGGAGGGTCCTTATTCACTATCTTTTTTTTCGTTTTCGCGTACTTGTGTAAAGATATATATTGCACAAGTCGCTGCAGCAGACAAGAGCCCTCTCTACTCCCACATTCTCATGTTCCGATAAGGAGGATATCCGACACGACCGGAGAAAGATTAGGTGCAAGATCAATGGCTCGCGTCACACATCTATGAACCGACAGCGGTGACGTTGCTTAACTTCGCATTACTCTCGATTTGTTCGGTCACCATTGGGTCACGGAGTAGCTGTTAAGCTGTTAAGCTAAAACGCCGTACTTATACATATTAAAAAGTAAACTCTGGCAGTAGGGTACAAGTTCTATGTCGCGGGGGACTTTGCGAACATTCAATCCACGGACATAAAGTACACCCAGTTTCGGAACAACAATTTGTGGATCTTACAAAGTGGATATTCCGTTTGGGAATCGAACCCACAACCTCTTGCGCACCAATCGTACACACTCCCACCGTGCCACACGTTAAGAAATCCACATTACTAGCAATCTTGTTAACCCCTCCAGCCAAGCTCAATGGTTTGTGTTAGGAGTGGGTTCATGACGGTAGTATAATCGGTAGGATTTGAATCCGCGACCTCACGATTGCGAATCAGATGCCTTAGCCATTAGGCTACTGCAGCTTCAGTTCCTATTATCATGCAATGATCACCACCCATTTCTTTAGTACGAATTTACTTCTATTTTCGTATAGTAATCGTAGTTATTGCAATATTGCATAGAAATAAACGCTCATTAGGTATACATATAAGTACCAAAAGTCCTTGACATCAGTTTGCGATAATTTTCTCATCTAAAACATAGCAGTGACAACGTAAACGTATTTTTTCAAAGCCAACTATAGTAAATTGACGTATACAAGGTGTAACAGAAAGGTGTGGTATTATTCAAGGGTTGGTATATTATAGTTAAATAACACCAAGACACGGAATAAACCATCGTGCTCATCACACAAAGTTTAATCCTGGGTGGAGATCGAACCCACGACTCCGGTTTAGCAGGGTCACTAACCACTACACCAACGGGCCAGTCTTTTATTCTATTATTATAATTATAGGTATTCTAAAAAATTGAAACTACGGTCAGTATTCAAAGCAGAGGCATTTACGAGACCGAAAGAGGCGGTAGCCATTAGGCTACCGATGCCTTAGCTATTAAGCTAAGGCATCGGTTTCGCAATCGTGAGGTCGCGGTTTCGAACCCTACCCATTATACTACCGACGTGAACCCACTCATAACACAAGCCTATGAGCTTAGCTAGAGGGGTTAACAAGATTGCTAGGAACGTGGAACCCAATTCCACATTGCTAATTATATTTAAAAAATCGGGACGCTCTTCAGCACTTGATGTCGGTTATCGCCTCAGGTATCAATGTTCTATGATTATCGCAATAAAAACTATTCTATAACCATTCCTGGGACTATCTCCATTCTTAATTTCATCTAAATCCGTAGAAAAACTACTTAGCAGAAACACAGCACCACTTTTAGTTATTTCACAATTGTTTGCTTATAGAAAGTAATCTACTAAGCTAAGCTGTTTGCTGTTAACTTAAAAGTATCACAAGATTTACTTATTATACAAACGCAAAAGTGTTTGTTTTATATTGAGTGACGTTCAGAAGTGACGAGAGATCTCTAATTCTCAGCTCACATTTCAGTGGATAATAACTTATTACTACGGTACTTTTTTTTAATCAGATGTGTCAAAACGTTCCCGAAACTATAACTCTAGCGGTTTATCACTTTTAACTAAGTACCATGAAATACCCTCAGGCTTAGACTAGTTCATTACCCAAATTAGATATTTATGCAAGATTAGCATGAGACGCCACCTTTAAGGTCAAGTGTTACTGTCTATTACAAGTCTTAAGGCAGGTATTACCGAAAACTGTCGGTAAACTCTTTTACGGATACCTATTTACTTATATTATTAGCAATCAACAGAAATTGAATTTCTGTCTTATGCTATCACGGATAGAAGAAATACGGCGACTTATACTTTTTTAAGACCACTACCCCACTAACGCATTAGAACTTTACAAAAAAGTGCAGTCAGACACAGGCCCAACATTTATTCAATTCAATTCAATTTCAATTCAATTACTTTATTTGCAAATATGGGTTCAAAATAAGGTTTTACAGAGTTGTGACGTTCTACCATATTTCACCTACAGGCATGCAAAATTTTACATTAGGTACACAATATTCATGGTTTAATAAACAATTGAGTACAGATCCCCAAATCACATTTAATTATACAAGTCCAAATAATACATCTCCATATTAGATACATTAGATTATTTCATAGTTATGTCACAGTTTTATATTAATAATGATACAGATAATTTAATTAATACCTAAATAAAATAATAATCATCAGAAACAGGCATACATGAATACATTTAAAATCAATAAAATAACTTTTAATTAAAATCTGTCAGTTAAACAAATTTTTATCTTCCAATAATTGAACGTTTGTGACGAAAAAATTCGGTATATTTATGGATTTGAAAGCCTGTCCTGCCCGTATGGGAAACAGACCGACAAACTATTATCTTGCAATCGAACGCAGTCTCACGGCGCAACTCGCGAGCAGATCGGGATAGAAAAAACTGAGTTTGATTCCGGCCCCGGTTTGGCATACGGAAGTCTCGGGTTCGATTCCTGGGTCTGGACGTCAAATATTTCTATCTTTCAAAAATGCAATTATTGTTTTGATATAAAATTATCCACAGCGGGGTCAAGTCCTCTCCAAACCGGCATCCTTGATCCGACACCACCCCACCACCTTGGTGTCGGATCGTACGGCCACGGGAAGAAGGCCACGGCCTTTTAACACCGTTTATAACTTGGCAAAGAGTATCAAAACATAGCCGTGATTGATTTACTAATAGAAAATAATAACAAAAATCATTTTCAGTCTCACAGAACATTTCCTGATGAAGGCGCTGAACGAACTCGAGTCTGGCGAGCTGAGGCCAGAGCAAGTATTGTTGGACAAACTGAGGCCTCTGGAGAGGCGAATGCTGCCGTTTGCTGCCGATATACTGTTAGCTGGAGTGGACCCTGTAAGTTTGTATTTCAGGATTTTTAGAAAACCATTGTTATAACAGTGAAAACCTAAATCTATGACATTTAAAAAAGTAAATAAAGTCGCTTTTAGTTAGGTCCATTTCACCACAAATGTTATGGATTGCAAGTGTTAATTTCACATAACCATATATAACAGCTTGTTTAAATAAATCGAATAATAGGGCTTAAAAACTTAAAGTTATTCTTTAACCATAGAATAAGGAATACAAAAGCAAAACTTAAACATTTTTTCATTATTATGGTAAAATAAACGGACTACTACTAACTTTAAGGGCCCGTTTCCACTTGTCGTGTGTTAGACCGGGACAATTTAAACTTCGTTCAACAGCACAACGTCAATAAAAAATCACACTTATTAAAAATCAGGTGCTCTAGTGGCAGAATATACACTAGAGCACCCGATTTTAATAGGTGTGTCGTTTAAACTGATGTGAATGATGTTTAAATTGTTGGGTGTCGGATCCGACACACGAAAAGTGGGAACAACCCTAAGGGAATCACTCATACAGTCCCTATAAAATCCTTGAGCTCAGGATTTTGTTTCGGTTTTGCTTCACTCCGCTGAGAATAGGTATATCAAGGATAAGCACAAATTTAAGGAAGAAAATCTAATGTCCCTTAGATCCGCAACTGCTTTGTCTTCTTCTTGAAGAAATCTACTTATCTCTACTCTAAAACTCCAAGTCCATAACACAGAACCTTACTTCCAGCTCGCCCAAACAGCCCTACACATGTTCTACCAGCTATCCCTCCACGCGGCTCGCCAACAGCGCGCCCACGACGAGGTGCACTGGTCCATCGCCTCCAGGAACGAGGGGGACTCGCCAGAACTGCCCTACGTTGCGGCCTGCGCTAGAGAAGCGATGAGGCTCCATCCAGCTACCGGGGGAGTTGTTAGGCGGAATCTGGAGCCCATACTGCTGGCTGGATATGAAGTGCCTGCTGGGGTAAGTTTCAAAACGAGTATAGGATATGTTCTCTTCTCTATTTTCAGTCAAAATTTCTGGCGCTCCTAAACATGGTGTCTGAGGCACGGACCCCTATTTTAGCAAACACTTTATGTAATAGTAAAACTTTTGCTGAATATCATGATCTCAATTTCAATGCAAAAAGAGTGCATCGAATTAGAAATAGTAGTCGGCAGTTGGACTGTCAGACTCTTATCGAAAGCACTGTTGGGCTGGGCCTACATGGTCTAGTTTGTTGTATTCAACCCCGGAACTATTACACTCAGTCCGCAATACGCAACCTTTGCGGCAACCCGCTGCTCGAAAGACCAACGTCCCTCACGTTGCTCTTTCGAGCAGCGGGTTTCCGTGTGGCTACACGCAACGACTTGCATGGGCAAGCAGTCTGTGTAAAAATTTTCGCAAAAACTCCAAGGTGCCTACACGATAGCGACGGGCATGCGCATACAGTTTTTGCAAAAATTAGCACATAAATTGTATGGCGTCAACACGATACGCGCAATCCTATCCGGTTTTTTTTTTTTTTATATGCACTAACCAGATGGTGCAAACGTTTACGCTTTTATAATCGATTTTGTGCAAGCCATTTTTGGTTGTCTTAACGCACATGCTTGCTTATACAAACAAGAATTTGTGCAAATAAAATTAAGCATGTACCTGGGCCATCAGATTATGCAGAAAAAGGAATACCGTGGTGTGATCATAAACCGTAACATGATTGGTTGGTCACATAATGCTCGTCGTCGTTTGGACTCAAAAGGCTCCCACACAGTACCAGGCAGGATATCAGTATCTGTCAGTTAATTGCAACATATATTTGAACTGACGGTCAATGTAACCCGTAGTATATGTGCTCGCCGCTGGTACGTTCTGCGTCATCGGGTATCAGCCGGACAGTCCGCGACAATCGAACACACTAGCAAGTAGTCCACCAACCGACGGTCTAAAACTGCCAGCTGTCGACTGCTAGTATGTACCCCCATAACCGGTTTTATATCATTAATCGCTATAATGGGTGGACTATACAGACCCAGACTGGCAGCCCGATATGGTGACAAACTGCAGGCGGACTGGTAATGTGTGGGAGCATTAACAAGCAACATTTGATTACTATAAATACCTTTATTTAGACCTTAGGTTTTACTATTAGGCTTAACTATATCAAAGGAAGTGCCACATGGCAGCCATAGGTAGCTGGTAACGGTGGCTCGTTAACAAAACAATAACACTCTACGAGGGCTCGTTCCCTTATAGACTCACATAGGTATTTGAAGAACAAAACAAAGAGCGTTGCAATTATTACAAACGGGACATTATACCTAAAACAAATAGCCCGATAAAACAGAATGACAACAAACATGTCATTTTAAACTGGATGCAAGATGATGCAATCTCAGTGCTTAATGTTATGGAAGCAGAGCGACCGCCATTTAAACAATGTTTGTACAAATTACGTTCCGTTTCGTGCGATTTCTTTGTCCTTGCAAGTTAATAGAGTCCAAAGAAAATTGTTTTTTGATTGAATTACGTTTGTTGTTGTATTTGTACAAGAAGTTTTAGAGAATACTTCGCATCAAAACCGAATTTTATTAATACCTTTTTAGATGTAGCCAGATGTATAAAACAGTTCAAAGAAAAAGCTTTGTAATACACATCACAGGTTGCGTAACTATACCTTAGATATGGGGGGGTGGCCAGCTCTCCATTTAATTATGGGTTATCCAGTGTCTTAGCCATATTCTTCTCCCTTATAATCCAATTTTGGAGCCGCCACTGCATATACCTTCCTACTTCTCGTCGTTTGCAACGCTTCCGACATTGTAGGCTAGTTTGGACAACTAACGAGTAACTTAGGCGGACCTGTCTCTGTGCCGGAGTTGGTAACGGCTTAGGGCCCGTACCCCCAAGGTCGCGGGTCCAAGTCCCGCCTCAGACGAATTTTCCTGCATCGACTTGTATGTCCTAGCTATAGGGACAGCTAGACAGAACTGTGTCCATCTGAAGGGTCAGATGGACATTGTTCTGGCAAACATAATATCAAAATTCCTTCTTTTCAATATCTAACTCAAGACTGTTCCTTCAGGTGGACATAGTGCTAGCCCACGGCGTTACAAGCAAGTCAGAGAAGCAATGGGGTCGCGCCAACGCGTTTGTTCCAGAAAGATGGTGCAGCGAGGACTGGCAGCCGCTCAAAGCTTCCAGAGCTCATCCGTACGCCTCCAAGCCTTTTGGAGAAACCTGCCCCGGTAACTACAACACTACTAATATTAAATTTACGAATATAATCGTCTTTCCTTCATCCACGCAGCAATATTTATTTATTTATATATTTCTTTTCTAAGTGACACTGTTATCCATTCTGGTACCTACACAATTCTCGACATAGCTCAAAGCGTAATTTTCTCTCGTCTAGAGATATGTACAGATAATGATCTTCTACTATTGAATCGTGAACTACTCTTAAATAATATATCACTGATGTAGTTTCTACATTGGCAAGAGATTCCTAGTTCATCATAGAAAGGGTATCAGCACAAGGCATAAGGAGAGAGAAACGAGGAGGATTTAAAATTTGCAAATATGCTTTAAAAATTGAAGTGGCGCGGGCGGTAGTCTAATGGATAAGGCATCTGTCTCGCAATCGTGTGGTCGCGGGTATTAATCCTACCCATTATAGTACCGACGTGAACCCACACCTAACACAAGCCATTGAGCTTAGCTGGAAGAAGCTTAGTGAGAGCACAATCCCACATTGTTAGTAATCTTTAAAAAAAAAACTTAAATTTCACCCCATCCTGAATAGTTTGACGTTGGTATCATTATTAAAGTCAAAGCCCCTTTTACGCTTGAATGGAAACCTCTCCTCACCAGGAAAATAATCTTAGGTACACCAGATATTAGTCACCCAGATTTTTTATTTATTTTCATCATCCTCTATTTCTATTACAGGAGCCGGTGCAGTCGGCAGTATGTTGGCAGCACTAACAACTAGAGTCCTAGACAAGTACAGACTGGAATGGCATGGTCCATCTCCAAGTGTGGCAACATCAGGAGTCAATAGATTACGTCCGCCTTACTATTTCGTGTTGCAGAATGCCGCTTGAAATTGTTTCAAATGTGATATTTAGGTTAAGGATGTAGATAGTAATGTCTTACTTATTTAGATTTTATCTTATAGTTGATTAGTTAGTGTTTTGTTTCGTTTTTTATTCCAAATGTGACAGAGAAAATAAACACATGGTTACTTTTCCATTTTTTCTTCTCGAATATTCTGTTTGTCGCTAGGTACCTAAAGCCTTTAGCAAACAGCGCGTGTAGGTACGAGTACTTAACGCGCGTCATGACTAGCGTTGAAAAAAGCAGGAAAAAATCCCGTTTCTTTCTAATTGCGTTTTTTTTTTTCAAGTTTTATTCGAAAGTTTCAAGGAAATTTTGTCAGGGAATATTTCAAGTTTTAAAAACTAAAACCTAAAAAACGGAAAATACGAAAATACGGAATCGTTTCATGTTTTTATTCAAGTATTGAGGTAGTCATGGAATTATAAGTCCTTGATTACATAATGTAAAATTAAAGCAGATAGAAACAAACGTAACTAATCAACTAGGTACGTAGCTATATTTGAAGACAATTTATAGGAGATAGATTGTCTGTTGAGGTGTAACTAAGCGAAACATACATTCGGTTGTGGTTGTGATGTTAGGCCAGAGAAACTCATTTGATTCGGTACTTAGTCGTCTTTTCTAAATAAAAAAAATAATAAAATTGGTTAAATGAAAAGTACTAATAGGTACTTACTCACCTCTTGATTTTCCCTTTTCTTTTCGGTTTAATTATAGGTAAGTAGGTGCTTACCTATCCAATTCTAAGCTACTTTTGATACTTTAAATAAAATAATATCAAAGATCTCAAGGGGTTGCTTTAAATAAACGTTAACAAACGACAGATTAAAAATAAATCATCCGAAACTTCTTTTAATAAAGTCTTATAATTTATTTCTAAGATATTATGTTGAATAATAAATACGATTAGGCTTCTAGAAAATTCTTAAAAGCCTATGATAATACCTTCGTAAGTTATCGAAACGTACAAAAAAAATGTTGGACCGTAACTATTTTTTTATTTTATTTTTTTTCGGACCTTATCTTTTTTAGAGCCTCAATGATTAAAACGTGAGTTTATACAGTCCACAAATGTTCAAAGAAGTGCTCATGAATATTATAAATAAAACTATTTTAGGTTAGTACTTACTCAACAAAAAGTCTAACTTAGAACGCCTCAACGAACATCTACCATAATTTTAAGAAGCCACGTTTTCAGACGTTGAATATCGTATTAATCTTTAAGTTAGTATTTCGAAACGATTTTAATTTGTTTTCCTTTATAACTGGAATCTTAAATAATGTTTGAATGTTTGATGAATTGATCTCTATCCGACTGCTCGCAAGAGGTCTTGGGTTCGATTCCCACACGGGACACCACTTTGTGTGATCCACAAATTGTTGTTTCGGGTCTAGGTGTAATTGTGTCCGTAACTTGTATGTTTGTAAAGTCCTGCACGACACAGGGCTTGTATCCTACTGCGTGAGTCGTCGTTATTAAAAAATGTTTTTGATTTATATTCTTTAAGCTAGCCATTTTGTATTTTAAGGGATTGTTTTATTTATTATCGGAAGCAAACCTTTATATTAGCTTCCGATATAATAAATAATGTCCAGTATATGCACAATAGACTCTGGCTAAGATAGGGTAAGGTTGCTTATGTCGTACCCCCTAAGGACAAAATGCTGTAGTATTTAAGTTAATTGAAATTTAACTGAAATATTTTTTTTCATTAAATCTTATTTATTAAATCATAATAAAGTTGATAGATCAAAAGTTTTAAGTTATTTTATTTAAGTAGATTTTTTAATGTTTTTCCAAAATGTGCCTTCGTTACGTACGACTAAGACACCTAGTCACCTAATTCGTACCACCTATAGCCCAAGTCATACTAAGAATAAGGGACAAGATTTCCGTTGAAATTTTTGCTTCTGGTCATCGATGTTGTTTATGGAATACGCAAGGACAAAGCAGAATGATCTTTTATATTCATTTCCTTATTAAAAAGATGGAAATTGATATTTTCCTGCAATTTCTGTACTCATGTAATCACTGGTACGAATAAGAACTTTCTTATAGGTACGAATTAGACTGCAGTAGCAGACTCTGAAATACAGTTCACACTAGTTCAGAGCTCAGAGAATTCACAACTTTTGTATGAACTTTATGTCAATAAGTATTATTATTATTAATAAATAAGTACCTTTTTTAATGATTCACATATTTAAACATTTTAAAAGACAATTACTTGTCTGTAAAAAAACTTTATTTAAATTCGGTTTCGAATTTCATATCAAATTACAATAAAGTATTTATTGTAAATTGTAAGAACCGATCTTTATAAACACATTATTTAAAATTAAATAAAAATTAATTTATTAATGCATGCGATATTTATTTTAATCATCATACAATGCGATACGAATAATGTAGGTATGCGAATGTAATAGCCTCAATACATAATTCTATAGATATAACGTAATTTTGCATCCCGAGACGACGTCAGACCCGTCAGAGTCAAATGACAGATGTTTAGGTGACAGGTTCACCTATTCGGCCATTTTTGCTGGGACATATTAGGGGCTAGGTACCTTTGTTTTATATTTAGAACTGAAACTGCATCACCATCATTTATCTTGTTATTATTTAACACAGATTTGCCCAACGAAATCTAAAAGTAATTGAAAATTCTAAATATACAACGTTATTCTTGGTATCGTGCAAACCTGAAAGTAGTTCGCACAGAATCAGTACGCATTGGGCTAATTTTTGGACCATGTTATATTTTACTATTAATTAATTAATCATTCTAACAGTCCAAATCCTGTGATCATCACTTATTTTTGAATAATAACCTAGGATTACGTACTACGTGACGCAATGAGCACGATAGCGCGAAGAACACAAGACAACTTGAATAGCTTATAACTCTGCAAGTTTTCAATATTTTTATTTTTTTCTTTTATTTGATTTCTTGAAGTAGGTAATACTCTTGTTGGGGTGTCTGAGCTTTGCACTATACCAAAAATAACCTTGTATAACAATAATAAATCTACATGTACACTTCTACACCAATATTAAGAATAAAGAGGAAAGATTAATATTTTTGTGTGTAACGAATGAATTTAAACCACTTAGAGGTCCGCTACTGGACCGAAATCCAAAATTCTTCCATTATTAGAAAGCTATAATATCGGGGAGTAACAGGGCAATACTTTATTGTCAAAAAAAATAGAGATCCCTACGAAAATTGTAATAATATAATAACTCAAGATATAAAAAACGACAATGTGACACCCGTGCGAAGCCGGGGCAGGCAGCTAGTACTTATTATAAAAGTAAATAGGTATTATTAATAGGATGAAGCACCTATTAACGTCACATGTCTCGTTTGTGAACGGGAGGTCGAGCCAGTTTAGGAGTTGAACGAATATTAGCAATGACACTAAGCATTAGCTAGCCATGACATCGTTGCTTTACAGGAGATCTATTTTATAGATGTAACCAGTTATTATGAACTCTTATTGAATCTAGTTGCCTAGGAGCATTGAATATACCTACTAAACGAAGTGTCCTACGACTATTGTTCGTCAAGTGTCAGTTGTCGTATCGACTACCTACGTCGTTTATTCGTTAATTTATATATAGAGAGTCTGTACTTATATATTTATGAGAACAAATTAATGCCATTCACAATTTAGAATTGCATATTTGACTACTATCATAATAAATTATTTTATTCTAACCATGCAATAACATGTCAAAAAGTATTCTGAAAAAATACGTTTATTTATAATTAAGCTTGTTTATTATTTTTTTATTCATCAAAAGAAAATTATGACGTCATCGCTAGTATTTCATACAAACTTGTACGGAGCGTATAGTTTTTGACGTTTCTTAAAAATACACAAATACCCTATTTGAATTAAAGATAAATAGGTACGACCTCAGAACAAAAGAAGTTAATAGAAGTCAATGTTCTATGGGTAAGACTAAAGCAACCTAGGTACCTACCGACTGACGTATCAAAATGGGGAGAATTTTCGCTACCAAGAGTAGTAGTTAGTCTACCAAGATAAGTAAATTTGGTAAAAATCAACCCCAGTTTCACTTGTAAAAATACAGTCAGAAGCGGCCACAAAATAGGCCCAAGATGCCTGACGACCAGTAGGTATACCTCACAATACCTACCGTACACAGTAGGTTAAACAAGAACTCAAATATCTTTACTTCATTAAAGCAAAATCAATGATTGTTTGGAAAGAAGATATCACTACCCAGGGTCGATTCCATTGAATTAATAGAAGCAACCTGTAATGGTATTGTAAACTATATTAATAAATACTGTTAGAAAACCTTTTTTAAAACCTAATGTTTTTAATATTATAATGATAGTTCAATAAACCGAAATATCCGGGTACCCAGCTCTGGCTTGAGTTTGGAATCGAAAAAAATGATTTCTGAAATTAGTCAGGAACTCAATGTTCTAGTACTGGTAAATCAATAAGTTTTTAATTAATAGTGACTCCTTGACTTGCGTCTTGAAAGTCTCGTTATTCTTGAGACTGAAGGTATTTCCCTCTACTCCGCAAGCAGCGCGTAGATAAAGTTGGGCGCAGCGTGTACTTCACAGCACGGGCAGGGAAGCTCAAAGCCGAACTTGAAAATCAATGCTAGCAGAGGATTTATCGCGAATTTAAAAGTAACTGCACAAGTTGGTGTTCCAAACCAACGCGAATTTAGAAGTCACTCGTTCACACAGCTCAAAAGCTCGCTAGCTCGCACAGCGCGAACTTATTTTTGACCTAAATAAATATATTTTTTAGCTAATTATATCATAATAATAATGAAATCACCAATCCAACATCGAACGAGCTGTGAACTGCAGCACCATCTTAATAGTCACTTTGCAAGCGGGCGTAGCGTGAAGGTGGAATTCTCTGAGCCGGTTGACGAGCACAGTGTGAACTTATAAGCAACAGATAGTCGCGCAATGTCGTCAAAGTTCCAAAGTTCGCACCCTCTGCTAGTGCAAGTACCTTGTTCTAAAACTCTTATCCCCCACTCAAGCAGTGGATTTTTAAGAGGAGGAATATATTTGGGCCTGTTAAAAAAAATAAGAATCGGGGCTACAAATAAGTGTATAACTTAACAATATGTTACCTAACCGTAACTAAGTTGTAGCGGGAGTTACGAGTACCTATGTATACATTTTATCGTCAATAGTTGGCAGCTGCTCCCCCCCCCCAGCCAACCTCATGGGAACGCCCATGCCTACCTAACTACAAAATTTCAAAATGTATATGCCACTACGCACAACGCACGATTTATTACAACGTGTGTTGACTATAACATTACTAAATGTAATGATATTAGATTTTTATGAGCACTACACAGCTTTTATCCGCAGAAGGATAACCTCATTTATCAGTGTCGTATCTCTAAGATATCTCAAGTAGAGGAAAAACATGTTCAAGAAAACAAATTTATTAAATTAAATTTTCCAAGCGCCATCAGTTCTTAAAGATCCTACATGACACCTACGGTTATGTACTTATGTACATTACATTCACTATCACCTAATGCGTCCTTTTCTTGAAGGATAAAAGCATTTCATCACAAAGGACGGATGGGCCATCAAAAATCTCTCTCACTAGTCGAACCAGTGACGTCATTAATCACAAAAACTGCGCTTTAATGGATGACAAGCGTTCTCGTCTTAAAGACGACCTGGTTCTGACGACAAGTAGATTGGTTGAGGCTGATGGCATCAAGTTGCGCGGGTGATATTGAATTATGGCGCAGATGCAGATACGCGGGAAGATGTCGTGTCATTAAATTGTGAGTAGATTTTTCTATTTTCTGAGTTTAATAATATTGTTTGTTGTTAGTTTCTGATAGCGTTAGGTGTCAGGGATTTACATGTGGACAGTTTTAACAGCAATTCATAAAGTTCATCTAATGAGGTGATTAAGTACCAACCAACATAATAAGTACCTACAGCTTCCTGAACTTATTCATTTCTACGAACAACAATTAGGTAAATATATATATACCTAAACACACGACACTGCCTCTGTGGTGCGGAGGGAGTGTGTCCGACGGCTACGCAAGAGGTCGTGGGTTCGATTCCCACACGGGACACCACTTTGTGTGATCCACAAATTGTTGTTCCGGGTCTGGGTGTACTTTGTGTCAGTGACTTGTATGTTTGTAAAGTCCCCCGCGACACAGGGCTTGTACCCTACTGCGGGAGTCGTCTTTTTTATAAATAAATAAAATAAAAATAAAAAACATTTGATAGAAAGAACTGATATAATATTTACTGAAAAATTCAATCAATTTAGTTTAAAAATGAAACTGATATTTATGCAGCAGTTTTACAGACACAGGAATACATACAGATGCTTCAAATCATTTAACCCCTTTTTTTACGTCGGCAGTTAAAAATCGCTTACGAAGGTGATCATGGTCGCAGCCTTACTAGAGAAAAGAGTCTAGTCACGGTGGAGACAAATTGTTGAGAGATGGATGGCTTGACAGTAAAGCATAAGTTTCTTCAACTTTGATAAAAAGCCCCCATCGTTGTGGAAAAAATTAACTCTCTTACAATTTGAAACGGTTTCAAAATGGTCAGCAGCAAATTAGGTGGATATAAATAGTATTATGAAAATATATATATTACGGGTCTTAATCGCGTGAATAATTTAAGGTAAAATACCTTGTTTATTGCTCGACGTTTCGACCATATTGCAACGGCCGTGGTCACGGTAGAGTCTACCCGTGACCACGGCTGTTGCAATACATAGACCCGTTATATATATATTTTCATAATATGTACAAATCGCGAAAGTACATCAACAGGTATAAATAGTTTATTTATTTCTTCTGTAAATCTTCGTTCAGTGATGTATCAGCAAACTATGCTGCCATCATTTCAACAGCTCTACATTTTACATTAAAATACTACCGAGAATTTGCGCCGTAAGGCCTAATTCGTACAAGAGTGTAAAAATCGTTGCGTTAAAATCCGGCGTCGAAAATGCTTTAACGTTATCGATGTCATCATGTGATCTGATCAATGATCTTTTAAGTAAAAAGGTGTTGATAAGTTATATAAACAACATTCGATCTTTAAAAACGCCAAACTAATGAACTCATAGACAACCTATATATTGCAATGTCACACAATAGTGTGTATATATAATAATAAAAAGTCGTAAAAGTAGGAAAGCATGATTTAATTATCACGAGCGAAAAAGAGAAAAATATAATTCTCTGCTTTCATCTGTTAACGCCGGCGATGCGACACTGTCATATAAAAACTTGGTCAATTGTCTAGATTTTAAGGTACCGCTTGCGGAGCGTTTGTAACCTATCTACACCTTTTTACTTGAAACATCATTGGATCTATGCCCAACGCTGAAAATACAGCACTCTCAATAAAAAAGCGTCGCTTTTATAAAACACTGTATGAACATATACTTGGGAATTAATGCGTTATAATTGAACGCTTTTCTAACGGACATTAGAAAAACTCTCGTGCGAACAAGGACTAAGTGTACAATTAATACTTGTCACTAGTGGCGGATACAGAATTCAGTTTTAGTTGAGGGGAAGGGACTTGGCCCCTTGAGTTCCTAAATAAAAACACATAAGTACGCGGAAGAAATCACAAATTGAAAAAAGTCATACACTTTTTTCAATTTGAGATGCTGGACTAGAAATACTTACCTATATCTAGATATCTTAAAAAAATCGTGTGTGAGTGTTGACTCTCATTCCTACCTAAATGTGACCTGTTTAAAAAAAAAAATGACGACTCCCGCAGTAGGGTACAAGCCCTGTGTCGCGGGGGACTTTACAAACATACAAGTCACGGACACAAAGTACACCCAGCCTCGAAACAACAATTTGTGGATCACACAAACTGGTGCCCGTGTGGAGCAGCATAGTGGAGAAATAGGAAGCGGAGCAGCAATAAGAAATGTTGCAAAAACGGGGAAAATGTACGCAGACGAAGTTGCGCGGGTCAGCTAGTATACAATGTGTTGCTAATTACTTAGTCACATAGTGTAGCTTAATTCTGTTACTATGTAGGTATAATCGAGTTTATTTAATGAACCTTGTGCAGTGTCCATCTCATATGATCGATGAGATGCCTACAGAATTTCCTTCAAGTGTTGCTTGAACATAGTTGATATACTTACAAGTCAAAGACAATGGCTATTAAAATCAAGGTTACGATTCGTACAAGTGTTTTTTTGTGTACAATAGATACCTAACTCATTCGCTACAGGTGTATAAGGACTTACCTACTAAAATGAACATCAGGGATCATGTTAACAACCAAAAGATACACATGAGATACCTACATTATAAAGCTCATTCTCTATCTTCAAAACGACTGCAATTTTCTTCAAACATCTACATTAAACCCTCGATCTAATTCAAAAAACACATTCTTTACCCCTCCATCCATTTCGATGCAACGATGCCACAGATAGAAACACAGATATACTTCTCCTTTTGCGTACGGAATAAAACTCAGCCTTTAAATCTTCTAATTACCAAAACTGTCCACGATCATCAAAGAAATTCATGTAAAATTTAATAAAACTCAAAGATAATCAGCGCAAATATATCACAGTACTTAATTACCCTTCCAGATTCGGCCTAAAATACAAAAATGTGATTTATTTTCGAGACAGTATCTTTGCCCGACATTACGTTAAAATATTAGGTTAGTTATTTTAAATTAACTCGCCGTAATTGAGTTAAAACAAAGGAAGATGAAAGACAAAAACTACGTTTGAATCGAGACGGGACTGAAACAAAACACTGTAATACGTGTCTTTACTAGACTACGCTAATAATTTAGGAGATTTTGCGTGGGAGGGTATTTATAATTTCTTGTTTGTTTAGGAAATTGAACAACTAATGCTTTGTATTGTTTTTTGTAAATTGTGGTTTCTAATTAAAATTATTAATAACCAATGATTATTTTTCGGAGGTAGGTTAAACAGCACTAAACTTGTCTAATGTTAAATCAAAATAAAACCTGTTTTGATTTAACATTACACAAGTGCTGTTTATGCCCACGGATTGATAAAAATTAGTAGGCCCCCGATACCTACTGACTTTTCTACTATAATTTTAGCTTTGGGCTTGAGTTTCTTCCCCTACAGATTTGCCACTGCTTTCTGGCTAGTTACAGCCAACGTTTAGAAGACGTAAAACAACAATGGTAACTACATACTAGGTACCTACTGTTTTTCGCAATAACATAAATTCTCAGTGACAATTTGTTTCACTGCACAGCTTAGTTGGTAGAAACCTAAATAAAAGTAATTCAGTAACCCAACCCTTTTAAAATTTAAGTAGCAATAATCTCCCAACTAGTGAATACGACTTGATAATAAAACCTCCGCCTACGTTCATCTTATAACCGTTAGACCGGGGTGATATGCCGTATCTACCGGCAATTTTTAACAGTCGATGCAAAAGAAGGAGTGTTATACCTACTTAAATTTATCGTGTACTAGCTGTCCCGCGCAACTTCGTCTGCGTAAATTTTCCCCGTTTTTGCAACATTTCTCATTGCTGTTCCGCTCCTATTGGTCGTACCGCGATGTTATATAGCCTATAGCCTTCCTCGATAAATGGGCTATCCAACAGTGAAATAATTTTTCAATTTGGACCAGTAGTGCCTGAGATTACCGCATTCAAACAAACATAGATGTGTCATCATGTCTGTCTGTGTCACAGACGCATCGTACCGTCCATCGAATGAATAGATTTGGATGTAAACACTCCCGATTAAACGATTGGGATGGTTCATTTCTTTGCTTGATGAGAATTCTCTTTTTGTTGAAATAACAAACTTTTTGTGTCATGTGACGAGGATTATGATGTTCAGTGCCTTTACAAATATACCTATAGGTAGGTCCTTAATAGAAATACGGGGATTTCTGCGACTTCAAAAAAGAGGAGGTTCTCAATTCGAGTGTATGTTATTTTTCTTTTTTTTTTGACGCCTAAACCGATTTGAAAAATTCTTTTGTATTTGAAAGGGTAGGTACCTATATTTCCAAGTTGGTCCGATTGTCGTCAGATCACAATCACTTGATGGGATCCTGGGGAAATCAAGGGAACTCTTCAAATATTTTGAAGTTGATGTATAAAATAAAACATAAAATAAAAACTACTATTTCATGGCACCAACTTCAAAATGTTTAATTTGTGTTTGTTATTCTAGGTATATTTTTTGCTTTTTAGTTGCCTTGTATTTATTTTTGAAGTCGGTAATACTTTTTTGTAAATAAGTTTTTTAGTTTGACGTTTTGATCAGGTTGCACCAACCGCGGTTGGTTCACTTCCTCTCCACTTGGCATTGGCCCGGCTTGCCCTGCCCAAGATCGGGCCCTATGTACTTAGGTGTATCAGATACCTACTACTCCATCAGCCACTAGCACAGCTGGTAAGTTCGGATAACCGTAAATTTTCCGGGCCAACATAATGTAAACCCAGGCTAACTCATAACACTTCAGATCACGATCGTCAACATAAAAGTCCAATACAAAGTCACACACGAAATAGCGGCTCACTTGTCCCATTTCTCATAAACAAGGCTATTGCCTAACCCCCGAAGACCATAAGTCCCCGGTCCGACAGTTAAACCAAAGAATACAAAAGAACAGAAAGCCGGCTTCTTCATCGAGCAAAAACAGGCTCATGTACACAGAATACACAGATCTCGGTCAAATCTCAACCGAAACAGCACAAGTTGAAATCGTTTGTACGTGCGCGTGTGTTGTCGTGGATTTCTTGTTGAGCTGTGAGTCGGTCTTCTTTACGTAGGTATCTATGCATTCTGTCCCCGGTCCGGTAGTAAAAACCTTATAGCTTTGTATCGAATATCACTTTATTCTGAGAAGTTTCATTTGACGAATGGTCTGTGAAACTTTTATAGGGGTTGATCGATGTCCGGCTCAAAATTTGATGCGACTGATCGGAATTCAAGATGAGATTTGGTTTGACACGTTTGCGTAGTGAAGTAGGTGACTGTATAAGTACATACATATTATACTTAAGTGATCTCCTAATAAATCTAGGTACAAATTAGTAGGTAGGTTACCTATTATGAAAATATATATAATACGGGTCTTAATCGCATGAATAATTTAAGGTAAAATAGCTTGTTTATTGCCCGACGTTTCGACGGTATTGCAACGGCCGTGGTCACCCGTAATATATATATATATATATATTCATAATGTGTACAAATAAAGCGGCCGTTGCCTAAGGGCTAAGGCATCGGCCTCGCAATCGTGAGGTTGCGGGTTCAAATCCTACCCATTAAACTACCCACGTGAACCCACTTCTAATACAAGCTATTGAGCTTAGCTGGAGGGGTTAACAGGATTGCTAGTAATGTGGGACCACAATCCCACATTGCTAGTTATCTTTTTTTTTAAAGAAAGAAAAAAAAAATCGCCATAGTTTATCAACATTTAAAGGTTACCTATGTTATGTATACCTAATTAGGTAGGTATATCTTAGAGTCAACTACCCCAGTAGTACTTACTTATTATGTGAAGACATTACAATTATATAATACACGAATACAAAGTACCTACACTCAGGTTCATACATCGTTCAGATATCACACAAAAAATTAGCATCCCGAGTGGAAATCGAACCCATGATCCCTTGTGCACTTGTGCAGACTTAGTAGATACCATAATATTTTGAAATAGATTTAGATACCTACTTAGTAACATCTAAAATCAATTAAGGCTGGTCTAGTGGTTAGTGACCCTGACTGCTAAGCCGGAGGAGCTTATTTTTCCCATCGGTAGATATCCCTAAAACAATTTTCACTACATACCTAATTCCTACCATTTTTAATTAAATGTAGAGTCTAGATAACAAAGACAATTAGCTCAAACTTATTAGGCAGCGACGACATTTCCACAAGATTGTCTTCCACTAAAACCTCATAAAATCTGAAAAAAAAACCTCCCGCTAGACCAATTCTAAAGACTACGAAAGAAATTAGTTCATTCTGAAAATTATCATTTTTATGACCTACGTTGAATTGCGGATATATTTTGTGAAAACCGGGCAAGAGCATGTCGGACCATGCTCAGTGTAGGGTTCCGCAGCCTTGAATAATTGCATCAGCAGAAGAGCGTATGTTCATGGCACTTACGGCATATTATTGAGAAACAACTCAATGATGGTACGTCCGATCATGTCTGAAATAATTTTAATTTAAAGTATTTATTAAGCACTACTAATATGTGATTTTTTTCATATTTTGAGACACACGGTTCAAAAGTTAACTACCTACTAGTTAACTTCACTTTTATGCAGACACAATTTATGCAACTTTCGGAACGACCAAAAATATTCACTAAATCAAAAGAACTGTCGAATGATGTGCCACACGTTGATGTTTGCTGAGTTTGCTTCGGTTACATGTATGGAGTGCCCCCCTAAAAATATTTATTTTTAATATTTACCTATCGATGTGATGTGACATACGGATTGACAGACAGACAAACGGATATGATACGAAACTATAAGGGTTCCGTTTTTGACATTTTGGCAACGGAACCCTAAAAAGGCAACTAAAATAAGGAAGGATTGGTACCTATTTAAATAAAACGAGATGAGAATAAGCAATGAGTTAGTACCTACTTATACTGCAATGCAGTAACCGCCAATAACATAGCCACACACATATTTTATGAAGCACTAGCTGTCCCGCACAACTTCGTCTGCGTTATTTTCCCGTTTTTGTTCTCCGCTCCTATTGGTCGTAGCAAGATGTTAGGTACATATGTCTATAGCCTTCCTCGATAAATGGGCAACACTAAAATAATTTCAATTCGGACCCGTAGTTTCGAGATTATCGCGTTCAAACTCTTCAGCTTTATAATATTAGTATAGATAAAGCTGAAGAGTTTATATGTTAGTTTGAACGCGATAATCTCAGGAACTACTGCTCCGAATTGAAAGATTATTTTACTGTTGGAAAGCCCATTTATCGAGAAAGGCTATAGGCTATGTAACATCACGCTACGACCAACAGGAGCGGAGCAGCTTATATTTCTGCCACTGTCACTGTATTTATTGTACACTAGTTGTCCGCCCCGGCTTCGCACAGGGCACGGGTATAATTGTTCCGAAAGTTTTTTTTTCATATTGAAACTTCGCACACTTATCAAGGACTGAAGACAATATAATCCGTTAAAAAGGGATTTTTGGAAACTCTACTAAGGGGGTAAATAGTGGTTGTAAGTTTCACACATCTAACTTAAAGTTAGATGTGTGAAATTAGTATTTGACTTATTGGTTTAAAATAAAAGAAACGTGTTTCAGCGTTTTGAAAAATCAACCCCTAAGAGGATAATAAAGGTTAAAACTTCGTGTAAAATTCCGTCAGTTTCAAAGTTAGATATGTGAAATTTCGCATTTGCCTTTGTGGTTGGTGAAAAAATAGTTAAAAACCACGTAGCTAGTTAAACTAAAAAATAGATGATAAATTCTAGTTTAAAAAACTAAAAAACACCATTTTAACCAAAAGGTATAATATGATTATGACAATACTAAAAAAGTTAGTTAGCTACCATTCTTTTTTCAATTTTCAATACCTACTTGACAATAGCTGTGATAAAAGTTACTTGTTACATTGGTTACATCCTTCTACTAAAAATAATTAAATAAATTATAAAAATAAAAAAACACACCTGCACAAAAAAGATGGAAACAAGATCTCCTACATAATTATATAATTTCATGCACTCGGAGGCACTTCACTAAATTCATCGAGATTCATTAATGCCTTAAACTGCATGAAATTAAATAATTACTAGCTGTCTTGCGCAACTTCGTAGGCGTACATTTTCCCCGTTTTGGCAACAGTTTTCGCTCCTATTGGTCGTAGCTTGATGTTATATAGCCTATAGCCTTCCTCGATAAATGGGCTACCCAACAGAAAAATATTTTTTTATTCAGTCCAGTAGTTCCTGAGATTGCCGCGTTCAAAAACAAAAAAACTCTTCAGCTTTATAATATTAGTATAGATGTAGGGGATCTTGTTTCTTCTTCTTTTTTGTGCAGGTGGGTTTTTTTTTTATTATTCTTTAAGATCAGCACGTGGGCAGTATAGCAAGTATTTCACTCAGACTTGTGAAAATGATGACTGCGGTTTGCCGCCCTTTTCACAGCTCCACATCACTTTTGTGTACTTCACTCTTCGGAAAAACAATTAAAGAAACAATGGGAACTAAATACTAAGTTACTACACAAACTTATTTTACACCTTAACCTAAGTAAAATCAGCAAAAGAACATAAACAATTCAATTTTCCCACGCATAAAACAACCTCAATATTCTCCAACCCTCAACAATTCCGCGCAGGCCGTTCGCACCTCGCCAATTTACCATCCTTCATAAAAACGGTAGCAATCTTGCGAAACGCACTAAAGGGACGAAACAATTTGGACAACTGAATACACTTGGAGTTTATAGGACCCTGGCGAATACGCCCGGACGGGTGTTAACTTTTGAAAAATGTACAAACGTTCCCTTCATTCAATTCGGGACACTTGAGAAACTTATTTCGTCTGTAAAAAGACCTCTTTTTGAATCCCTAGGGAATCAAGGGTAAGGTATTTGAAAATCTCGAGAACTCTCAACGTAATGACGTAAAGGTCGAACTGTTTCTCACTCGTCGTAGATGAAATATTTTCAGTTAGGGGATGAATTGAAAATCGTAGGTAGAATTTCTAGGACTAAATATTTAAGTCTAGGTATGAAACCATTTTATAATTATCAGCCTGGCATTTTTGGTACCAATAGTTTTTATAAATTGTCATTTTCCCAGACTGCTATATTGTTAACTCGTGTAATTTTCTACTATTTATAGTTCTGTTCTTCAAAAGGAAAAACGGAACTCTTATAGGAAGGATTACTTTGTTGTCCGTCCGTCCGTCTGTCTGTCAAGGCCGGTTATCTCGGGAACCCGTGGAGATTCGAGTTGAAACTAAAACCATATACTCAGGTCTACGGTCCCTTGAAGCTGTAAAAAATCAAACTTCTCAAGTAAAAAAAATAACGGCCATTTTCGTCGCAAAAAAACATGGGGTAGTTCCCGTTGACCTAGAACTATAAAATTTGGCAAGTAATAGTCTTATACCAAAAGTATAGGGTCTACAAACTATACATTTGTTATTACATGATAAAAAATATAGTCTTCAAAATAACTGCGAGACTCGATTCCTGAATTATGAACTAGCGGCCCGTCCCGGCTTCGCACGGGTGGACATAAAGATGTTACTCAGGGATAATGTAGCATTACATAGTGAAAGAATTTTTAAAATCCGACTCGTAGTATTTGAGTTTAATCGTTACAAACATCCAATTTTTTTTTAAAGTAAAATGAACCGCCTTCAAGGAAAAGTAAAATTAAGCACATTACAGATTGCAAATATCGCTGACTGAATTTCATGTTTTAGTCTATATCTCTGGTGTTTTATAAGCAAGGACAACGTTTTATACACTAAAACCTTCCCCATCTAAATCGGATTACTAGCTTTTGAGAAAATCGTGAACATACATACATACGGGTCAAACAGAGAACCACTTTTTTTTAAGGTAGTTAAAATACAAATCTTTCCTCTTTATAATATTACTTACTAGCTGACCCACGCAACTTCGTATGCGTCAATTTTCCCCGTTTTTGCAACATTTATCATTACTGCTCTGCTCCTATTGGTCGTAGCGTGATGTTATATAGCCTTCCTCAATAAATGGGCCATCCAAAACAAAAAGAAACTCTTCAGCTTTATAATATTAAGTATAGTGTAGATATGTACCCAACAATTTGTACGGAACCCGCGGTGGGCCAGTCCGATTCGCACTTGTCTGGTTTTTTTTTAATACTACAATGTCTAAATTTAACTTTTTTACTCAGTAATTTTCAAGGCTTTCAGTACTTTTAAAACACGTAGGTAGATAATTTTCAAAACTCAAGATACATCACGTGTCCTTTTTAAAAACAGTTAAAATTCTATTTTTTGGAATGTATAAAATAAAAAACCTTTTTGCACTTGCTCGACATACTAGCTGATCTAGACATCTTGTGGGCTCTGCCTTGAGACAATATGATATGCATATAAATTATGTGCGCCTGTTTTGTATTGTTCTCTCTCTTTTTCTTTCTACATTTTTTCTAAAATCCAACGTACATCAATGTACCGTACCAGGGGTATAATAAAAAAACAACTCGATTACGGTATGTATATTCTCATTTAATATAAAAATTATAGATATCCACTATAATATTTACATGTAAGTTAATGGCAAACAACATCTCAAGATTCAAAATAACAAATAAAAGTACATACAATATAATAAGTGCCCACACTGATTCCATGTTATTTTATCGCAAAAGGAATATTCTATACATAATACTGTACAAGAAACTACAAATCAAATTTCCACCATTCTGTCCGTAATATGTTTATTTTCAATTTTGAATAGGATTAACCTAATGGTTGGACTTCACTAAGCTGATTCTCTCTTCTTAATTAGCATTATTTTATTACAATAATTAATTTAGTCGCATATGATGCTTTAAATATATATTTACAGGGTGTAATCATTAAGTGTGTACAGGCGTATATTCCGTAAATATAAGAAATATCAAAAAAACTTTAAACTGGTATTGAAATTACGTTTTCTAATGTGTCAATAACGACATCACTAACTTTTTAAAATGAATACTAGAAATATCCCATTTTTTTACTTTAAACGCTCCCATACATTTGCTATGACATTAGTAAAGAGGTTTTAGTCCTTATTTTAAGTAGTTTAAACCATTTTATAACTAAAAAAAAATATTTATTGTTACCTTCACACATCATGATTTTTCGTTATTCTTACAAACGTTGATTATTGTATCAACACAAATCACTTCAAATGGTATTTGAAGTGTTTGTAAATTGTCAGGACGAGCTCGAGCAAAGTACGCGCGCGTCGAGTGTAATAGAAGCAATAAAATAATCACATGATTAATTGACTATACTAAAAAAAAACCGTGCCACCCCATCTCCTCCCGTGGGAGTCGTCAAAACGACTAAGGAATGTCACACCAGAGGAGGCAGCAGCGTCCGAGGAGTACTTTAAAGCCTTACTGCGATCGCCAACCCGCTCGCCAAGCGTGGCGATTATGGATCAAAAATAAGTAGGTTCTATTGGGGAGACCCGTGCCTAGCAGTGGGACATCGTGTGGGGTACTAAAAAATCTATTACTTATAAATCCACAAGCGAATATAAGATGCTTGTGTAAACAAATGGACCGACGAAGCCAAGTGAAGTCCAACCTTCTTTTAAATAAATAAAGAGTAGCATAAGTAGTTTAATTTCTTTCTGATTTGTAAATAATTTTTAATTTTACAGACAGAAATACACAATCCCTATCACAGACTAGATTCAATTTAAAATACCGAAAAAAAAGACACGCTATTTTTTTTTCAACTGGTTTCATACCAGTGCGGTGTTGTTTATAGCTTGAACATTTTGGAAGACATTTTCAATTTTTTTCTGTAACGAATATTATAATTAGAAGCTATGAGGCCCCTAATAATAGCTATGAATATAATTATTATAGGAATCATTAAGAGGAAGAGAAGTTAAAGAGTGGGTATTGGATTTTCTATCACTTTCATAAATTTAAATGGAGATACATGTGATCTTATTAATAAACATAGTTTAGCAGAGTATTTATATGTTTTTTCTTCGTCAGTTCAGTTTAAAATTCCTTGCTACAGAAAGAGACAAATCACTAATGAACTGCGAACTGTATGTAATATCGACTATAGAAGCCTCCATGTGTCATTTTCATACGATAGGTACCCACTTATAAATATGGCATACTTGAATGAAACTTAATAATATTTTTTTAAATTCGAAGACACTATTATTTCATTATAATGGTTATTAGTAAATTACCGATGGGCCTAAGATAAAATAATACATTATTATTATGTATATTTTATGCACTTTTTAATTCGAACTTTAAACAACACCGTTTACAGTCTATATTTGCATGACAACTGATGCAACTTGACAAAACGTCTGCAATAATAAAATACGGTACTTTCTTTTGATGCCTATCAATGTTTTTTCGATTAAATTAAACAAGTCCTATTCCTCTATTGCAGAATGATCTAGTAAAGTTATGGCATGCTTCAGTAAACATATACCAAGTTCTGCATTGCTAGTAGGATGTCCCAATTGTTCCCAACAGGACTTGATTAGTTTACAGTACGGCTAAGTATGATCGCGCAATGGCCCAGACGATCGCGGAACACATAAAAGTATGTAGTTATTTTTTTTAAACATATCCTTCATCAAGTTGCACCAATTTACATGTTATAAAATAAAATTCAGATCTATATTATATCATCTAATCTTGAATTATGATTGCACATTAAGCTCATCCTTTAACTGCCATTTACTTAAAATAAAAAGAAAATTAACTGATTATTTAAATGTACTTAAATGAAGCTTATTCGATATGAAGCCTAAAATATGGTCAGTAATGTCTAACGGCTCTCATTTATGAGAAAATGTTCTAAAACAAGTTATTTTTTAGTTATTTCGTTAGAACTATATCTAAATGTGCGTTTTTCCGATCATCACATAGATTCTATAGTAATAGGAAGTCTGTTATCTATGCATATCAAAAACTGCTTTCTAGTGTTGCTATAAGTAAATAAAATTTAAAATTGGAACACCTCGAATGAGTTGCCAGAGACAAAACTGACTATTTGACAACCATGAAGATAGTGCCTAAAGGAGTCCACGTTATGAATACCACTTTGAACTCAAAATATTTAACGTTGTTGATATCTCTCTCATCTGAATAGAAGTCAAGACGTCGTAGAAAAAGGTAGAGGACCCTCCGAAATGTATCATAGACAAATATTTTGAGTTCAATTAAAAACTCCATATAGTAATTACCTTCAAGTTGACCACAAACAAAACTTAAATGCTGAACTACATAGAGATTGTACATTTTATTACAAAAACCGCCATTGGTGCCGTAAAAACGTGTTTGATATGTACAAGAGACTAACCATACTAAATTGCCCTTAAATCTACACTAATTTACATGAAAAAAAAACTGGTTCTATCCTTGTCTTTTTACACACCCTAATGTCCTAAATTTTAGAACATTCACTATATTACACAAAATAATAAATCAGTTTACAATTATTGCCATCGAAATTAAGTAGTTCCCAAGTTATCTATATCTATAGGACAATAAAAAACGATAAAATTAAGGCTCTATTGTAAGGCAGACGTCTATATATTAAATAAAGCTTTCCAATCTATTGGCATTATTTTTAATTTAGGCTTAGATTTTAGTTCTTTTTTTGAACAAATGTTTGTGTTTCAGCTTTTCAAGTACAAAAATCGAAATACATACCCACCACTATAGGAAAACAAAAAATATTTCTATTTTTAATCTGGCAACACTTCTGTTTGTACTTAAAATGGGCGGAGTTATAGTCACAAATAAACACTCACATTACATTTCGAGATAGTTGCCAGCATAAAAATATACTTTTGTATTTAAAAAGCTGTTATATCGTCCTGCACCGAATGCCCTTGTAACCAAAATTATGTTTATAAAACCAAGTTTCAGTACATACACTATACACATATACACTCCAGTCATTCACAATCACGTTTTGTACAAAATGTACCAATTTGTTTGAACAGTTGAGCGTGCTAGTGAGATCATACAACAATACCTATTGGTATAAACACCTTTCCATTACATAATACAATACGTTGGCAGTGAAAATTAGTCATCACAAAACATTTTGGTCGCTAAATCTAAGGTACTACAATAAAATATTGCTAAATGACTTTAGACCTTATTTTCAAGTACATATATTCACAAAAAATTGCATTTTAACCCGTCACTGGCACGTTCAACTCGTTCAAAATAGTCACTGTTATAAGTACAAGTGTTTTACTCACTCACTGAATGAACCAAACGACCGATTCGTCCTTGCCGTCACACGGTTATTTCTTGAGCCAAACAACCATAGGTTCGTCTGGTTCACGCTTCACTCAGTCCAATTGTTGCACTTGTACTACGGAGGTGGGTTGCGGGAGAGATATCTCATACTTTATGAGCCCATTCCGTCCCGCGGACAGGACTAATCCGCCCACTTCCTTCGCGTCGCCGCTATACAAAACAAATATAATTTTAGTCACATAGCACATTTTTGGGTAAGAATTAAGTTAGTTTTATTATTTGTTAAACAGTAATTTTCGTGGTATGGTAACGACGCGCAACTTAGTATGCGTAAATTTTCCATATTTTTGCAACATTTTTCATTGCTGCTCCGCTCCTATAGATCTTAGCATGATGTAAAATAGCCTATACCCTTCCTCGATAAATAGGCTATTCAACAGTAAAATATTTTTTCAATTTGGACAAGTAGTTCCTGAGATTAACACGCGTTCAAACAAACAAACAAACTCTTCAGCTTTATAATATTAGTATAGATGAGACATATTTTTTATCAAATGTTATTGATATATATACACGACTATGATAGCTGGCTATTTTATTTTTGGTTTAATAGGGTAGATGACTGTCAAGTCACATCAGTATCTTTTTATGAAACGTCAAAATGATGCGCCTCGTACTAATTTATATGAAAAACAAATCAATGACGTCATTCTTTCGTACGATCAAATCATTTAATTTTAATGTTTGTTTTAATGTTTATAAATTCAAGGCCACGTAAAATTGTGGAGAAACATTGTTTTTCAGAATAGTTTTGTAAATGCTATTTCCTGAATAGAGTAAACTAATTTATTGTTATTGTAGTCATCTACCCAATTTCAAAGCATAGCAATAATATTCCATGAACGGCTTTTTGCAGGCAATTCGATATCAATTTTTATTGTTATCAGAAGTGTGTACCTAGACTTAACTGTTCACACCTTGCCATATAGCCAAGAACATAAATAAGTTGGCAAACCTACCAAAACGTAATCTCCATGTTAATAACTATCAGTTAAAACTAAATTTGTTCGGTTATCAAAAGAGTGAGCATGTAAAGTTTCAATTAAGGCTTAAATTTGATTTTTGGGAAGATGAGGGCCACTTTATCTCATTACATGGGACTGTGAGAAGGACTCATTTTAACTATTTATTATACGGGAATTAACGCGCATTGTTTACCTTAAAATTGCTTGACGTGGTCACAAGCGGACTCAGCGTGAGTCCACTTGTGACCACGGCCGGTGCAACCTGGTCGAAACGTCAAGCAATTTTAAGGTAAACAATGCGCGTTAATTCCCGTATAATAAATAGTTATAATCATGCAACGCGAAAGTTTAAATGTTAGTATAGGACTCATTTTAATCTAATGTACATTGTGTAAATAGGTTTATTGACTTACCTGGTAGTGTGGTGCCTGGAGTGGTGCTTGGTGTGCGTGAGGTGCGCGAGCTGCGGCTTGGTGTCGCGCCCCACGATGTGCAGCGGCGTGACCAGCCGCCGCCCCACGCCCACGCCCACCGTGCCCACCACTATCTGGTTGCCTATCACCTGACCTGATCTGTTCGTTACCTGTAAACAAACCGCGACAAACTTAGTAACTGTATGTATACTGTAACCAAAAATAATTATTATTTTCTTTTCTTTCTTTCTATCCTGTTAAGTATGCTATTAGCAGATACGATACTGTACGTTGCGGCAGTCGAAATTGACACTGAAATTGAAAAACACTCGCCACTTGTAAACAAGTCTCTTGTTAATGATGACTAATTTCGCCTACTATACAAGTGTAAATTATTAATTAGTCTATTAGGATGGTGAGAAGCAGTCTCTATTGGTATAATATTAACACCTTTGCATGTAACACAAACAATTTGACAACATTAAATCAAAATATTTGTATACCCGTACAGACCAACTGTACCAGTCCAATAAATGTATGTGTTAATATTTCAATTAATGTATTTATTGTGGGTTAACCTAAATACTTAATCAAATTAATTAAACTGAAACAAATAAATCACTTACCACTTGTATATGAGTCGCTTGTCCATGATCCTGGTCCATTTCCAAGCTGTTCTGATGTTGTTGCTGTTGGTGTTGCTGCTGTTGCTGTTGCACTTGTTGTTGCACCTGCTGTTGCACTTGTTGCGCTTGTTGCACCACCTGTTGCGCGGCTTGTTGCTGTGCCTGTTGCGATACAGGTTGCACCACTTGCTGTAATTGGCGCTTTTAGCGTAAAGATACAAAACATTAATAATAATATTATAGAACACAGTAAAACAATAATTTTATAGACAATGCATAAGATGAATTTAGGGCCAAGTGTTTGGTCTAAAGAATTTAACCTTCGGGCCTGTAATGTTAATTCGGTTGACATTTGACACCCCATGTAAATATCCAACACCAGGGCTCGGAACCGGTTTATAAATAGCGGTTATTATTGTTAATAAAACCGGTTTAATTGTGCTCATCGATTAACCGGTTAATCAAGATACCGGTATTAATCATAACGAAATAATTTTGATTACCGGTTAAAACAGAGAGCGTAATGCTAACCGATAATGTGAGCTGAATTAACCGGTTAAATTCAAACAAACGACTCGTGACGCAAGGCACGGTCGTTCGATCTCGACCTCACGTCATTGAAACTTAGTACTTTTTCTTTTCCACATGTATGGGTTAGACCGTCGTCGTGCGTCGTGTTAAATCATGTCCCCTGCAAAACTACAAGCGTGCGGCCGTTATTTAGTGTAGGTTAATTATATTAATTGTGTGTATATTCATCATGGGAAAAATAAAATAAAATAAGATTTATTCTATGTTCGATTAAAATTAAGAGACCAATAAATCGAAATGTTTGATGAAAGGTTGTAATCACCACGCACGCCTCCGTAAAGCGCGGGTTCCGGAAACTACCCTCGCTTGATTTTTATCACTCACTATTACGAAACTGTCGGTACCTTCGACACACAACACTAACGACATCTGCACACTGGCGTGTAATATTTGTTCCGACGGTGTGTTACGGACGGTGTGATCATCGCGGGATTTTACGATATTGAGAAACGATATCCATCTTCTAGGTTGAAATTGACGTGTTTTTTTATTTTAACCTATGCCCGCGCCATGCGGGAGTAGTAGTGACGGTCAGTGGAGAGAATCTGTGGTTCGTGTAGTTCAATCAGTTCATTATTGAATATATTCGCGATTAAGACCCGCAGCTTATAAAACTCCATAATGTGTACAAATCGTGAAAGTTTACGAACTAATAAGCTTAGAACTTCTTTAGAAGTGCTAACCAATTACGAAATAAAGTTTTGAATTATTACATGGCCACTACATTACACTTGGCCAGCGGAACTTCCATACGTATCACTAAATACAAAATTTTGTAAGACATGAATCATTTAATACATCTACTGCTGCGTCTACAGACGAATCCGTTAAAGTGGACGATGATGAAAGGATACAAAAGCTCACTACAACGTTGTTATGGGAGATTTCAATGCTAATGTGGGAGTACAAAAACGCGGCGAAACTAAAATTGGACCTAACTGCGTAGGGCGCAGAAATCACAGGGCCCAAATGCTCGTTAATTTTCTACAGTCGTCGGGGCTTTTCTTAATGAATTATTTCTTTAAGAAGAAGCCTCACAGAAAGTAGACATGGCAAAGCCCCGATGGTGTAATAAGAAACGAGATAGATTTCATCATTACGGACAAGCTGCAAATAATCAGAGACGTCTCGGTGATCAACAGGCTCAATACTGGCAGCGATCACATATTGGTTCGAGGGTCTCTAATTATTAGCTTCTCCGACCTACTGCCCCCCAGATAGCCTCATGCCCCGAAAAGTTCTAGTTGGAGCTACAAAACCGTTTCGCATCGCTGGAAACACAAACGAGAAAACCGACACTGGTCAAAACGCTACAGGATGTATCTTGGAAGTTGTTTCCCGGAAAACGCGAAAAAAGGGAGTCCGAACTCTCACTCGAGATTCTTGAACTAATGAGGGTAAGACCAGACACGCAGATGTCTTTGTCAGATATGAGAGCCATAAACCTGAAGATCAGGAAGCTGACATGACCTGACCTCCTACGCTACAGCACTCGCAACATTGAGACGGCGATCGATCGAAATAGAGGCACTTAAGTTTTCTCACAGCAGCTAGGCAAACCCTGTCTGACAATACTTAACACAGCGAGTGGTAAAACCTCAAGGCTGGAGATATTTGGGGAAACCGGGAGTTTTTATGGACATGTATGCATCACGGATGGCTAAACCTATGGGACTTAGCGTCGATGATCACAGAACCCCACTCACGTGCCACTATACCGAGGGCATATCGGATGTCGATCAGGGCGAGGTCGGGGCAGTTTTCGAGCAACTTAAGAATGACAAAGTACCCTGTGATGACAAAATCACTACAGAGCTTTTGAGAGCAGGTGGGACCCCAGTCCTGAAAGAACTAGCGAATCTCTTCAACTCCGTCATCCACCAAGGCTTAACACAAGCGTGTAGCGGGAGTGCGTGGCTCTGTTCTTGAAAAAATTATATCCCCTTGCTGAAGAACTACAGACCTATCTCATACCTGAGCCACGTCTACAAGTTGTTCTCGAAAGTGATCACCAACCGCCTCTCTAGAAAACTCGACGAGTTCCAGCCCCCGGAACAAGCCGGGTTTCGAAAAGGTTTCAATACCGTGGACCACATCCATACAGGACTGCAAGACGAATTCAATAGAGCGCCATATCCCCGAAACTGTTCACCGACGCTCTCGAAGACATCTTCAAGACACTTGATTGGACTGGATAGGTCATAAACATAAACCATGAGTAAATCTCACATCTTCGGTTTACCGATGATATTGTCGTAGTAGTGCAGTCGCTGGAGCAGCTCAGCGAAATGCTGCACAGCCTAAATGGAGCGTGGGTCTCGGCCGTAGGTAACTTTAACGTGACTTTGATTTGTTTCCAGTTTGATAAAAGCAACTTCGAGCAAGATATCGATAGAAGGATTCCATTGGGTTGGGTAGCGTTTAGCAAACTTCGTCGAGTTTTCACTCCTGCCTGCAGCTTTTGATAAAGTCTGGCAAATTGATCTGGTGACATTGTTTTCAGTTTATATAGCAAGCCTTCACTTGCTATATAAACTGAAAACAATGTCACCAGATCAATTTGCTACTATCCTAGAATCTTACATTTCTAGTAGAGCATTTCGAATACGCCAAGAGGATGTTTGTTCTAAAAATAAAGAAATAAAAGCTGGAATTACACAAGGCAGTGTTCTAGGACCGGTCCTGTACCTTTTATACACCCGTGATACTCCAGAGCTCGAAAATAATGCTATTGCAACCTTTGCTGACGATACAGCCATCATAGCAGTAAGAAATACCCACAACGAATCCTTAGAAAAGGTTCAAGTAGCCATCAACCAAGTCTTAGAGTGGACGACAAAATGGAGAATAAAACTTAATGAGAGTAAGTCCGTTCAACGTGAACGGACTTACTCTCATTAAGTTTTATTACTTCACAAATAAAAAAGGTCAATACTGCCCGGTGCTTATAAATGCAACCAATACCCTACTCGAACACAGCTAAGTACCTCGGTATGACGCTTGACGCAAAGCTACGCTGGAAAGCACATGTCAAGAAAAAAAGAGAAGAGCTATCCCTACGCTACCAGAAGAAGTATTGGCTACTGGGAAGACACTCTTCCCTCTCAGTATACAACAAAGTCCTGCTATATAAACAGGTGTTAATGCCAGTATGGACTTATGGTACATAGCTTTGGGGCTGTACCGCTCAGAGCAATCGACAAATAATACAAAGATTCCAGAACAAAGTGCTCAAGGATATTGTCAACGCCCCTTGGTATTTATGAAACTGTAATCTCCACCGGGACCTTAAAATGGATGACATAGAGACAGTTATACAAAAAATAGCTGAAGCACATCAAAGCTGGCTTCAACAACACGTGAACGTCGAGGTAATCCAGCTCCTTGATACCACTGAGTTAAAAAGAATCAATCAATTAGTGTAGTGTAACAGTGACATATTAAATGTAGTGTAAGTGCAACGTAAAAGAACACATAAACAAAGTGACTTCACATATGTAATAGAGACAATAAGATAAGTGTTATTGGACACATTCTTAGATTTAAGTCCTTATAGCAATTTAGGTCATAATTAAATTACTCATTAGTCTTTAGGCTAGATTGTAATCTATATAAAGTATTGTAATAGATACTTAATTATAAAAAAATTAAAAAAATCGAACAAGTAGTTCCTGAGATTGCCGCGTTCAAACAAACAAACTCTTCAGCTTTTTAATATTAGTATAGATAGTATGTTACTTTTTAGATTTAATTAAATTGTTTTACTTTATTTCACTGTATGTTTACTTACTATCATCTTTATCAGAAAGTATATTTTCGGCAACACCAAGAAAAAGCGGTTGATTATACGGTAAGACTTCATTCGTTGATAAGAATTTATAGCATTTTTGTATGTTAAGAAATGTAACTACTGATATTCACAATTTCACTCAATTATTATTATGATTCAGTGCGCAAACGTAAATGTTTAACTATACAAATGTAAACATATACAAAATGCTCTGTTAATCTGAACGTTGACTAAACAGACGAAACACTCGGTTCAAAAAATTAATAGTGATACGCGTACTCACTAATGTCCTTGAAACTTAAATTAACCGGTTTATTTCGCTGAACAGTATCGGAATTTGTGAAAAACCGGTTTCCCACTTTAACCGGTAAATAACCGGTAAAGATAACCTTAACCTGAATTCATTTCGGTTCGGGGTCAATGACCAAAACCGGTTTGGAAATTTAACCGGTTTCCGAGCCCTGTCCAACACTGAAGCGTGAAGGAAGTGAAAAGGCCCTGATTGGTTTATTTATATTATATGACATTTAAATATGACCTCTACTCGATTCGCAAAAATTGTTGTTTAAATTGTTAACATTCTTAAAGTTAAAGGCTTATAACTTTCAAAATATTAATTTATTTTCAATTATGGCTGCCTACTTAACAGGCCTAGTTTATGATAAAACTAATTTATATTAATTTTAAGCTTTGACTTACGACCTTAAACAGAGGAGAAATCACTTATGCGCGTTTGTGTAATATAATCATCGACTAAGGCGCATTTAGCCCTTAACTATACCTCACAAAAATAACCAATTCTTGTAAAATTCATATTCCATTGTTTGCCAACACTCGACCACATTAAACTGTTGTTAAAGTTCTCCTCGATGTTCTGTTAGCCGATTTCGATCTCATTAGGGACTACATGAAAGTTCGAAGCTCACGTGTCTTGATGCCTCCGTCGCTATATATCATATTCTCGAAAGACCACATTCGTAAAACATCACATTCGCAAAACACGATATTCGCAAAACATCATATACTCATAATACCATATTCTCACAACATCATAATCTTATAAGACCATATTCGCAAAACACGACATTCTTGTGATACCACATTCAAAGTACAGTTCAGTACAATAAAGTTCAGTCTGTGGTGCTTTTTTAATTTTTTTATGAAATTATTTTTAGGCAAAACAAAAACATAATAATAATAAAATACTTTATTACACCTCAAAAAAATTAATTAACTAATTGTACATAAGCGTTTCAAACACACTTGAATGCATATTGTTTTATTAACACAATCGTTGACTATACTTTGAATTTTTTTATTTTTTTCAATTATTTTTCTATTTCGTTTTACATCAGTACAATGTTTAGAGAATATAATGTTTAGAGAATGTCGTGTTTTGCGAATATGGTCTTATAAGATTATGATGTTGTGAGAATATGGTATTATGAGTATATGATGTTTTGCGAATATCGTGTTTTGCGAATGTGATGTTTTACGAATGTGGTCTTTTGAGAATATGATATATAGCGACGGAGGCGTCTTGATCTGTATACAATTTTACATTAATTTATATTGTTTACAGAAAAGTTACTGTATACATTAATTGATTGGAAAATCGCGAATGTTCAAACCTTACAGTTGATACGCGAATGCCGTCCTAACACTTAAAGGTTCGCGTGTCTGTACAAATATGGATGACCGAAAATAAAGTAAGAGAATAACAAGTCCATATATTTGGACAAACATTCAATCACTATAATGAATAGAAGGAAATGCAGTATATTAAATAATATAATAATAAAACAACTCACACAACGCTATCTGATCCCAAACTAAGCAGAGCTTGTACTATGGAAACCAGACAACTGATAAACATACTTATATATTTCTAAATACATACATATTATAGATAAATAACACCCAGACACAGAATAAACCATCGTGCTCATCACACAAAGTTTTATCCTGGGTGGGGATCGAACCCACGACCTCTTGCGTAGCAGTCGGATACATTCCCACCACGCCACAGAGGCAGTCAAAATTTAATTACTCTTGTTGGCGGCCTCTAGAAAGCAGAATAAACCAATCAAGATATTTATACGTCATTTCACAGTCCTTGAACACATTATAATACAAAGTAAAGAGATACTTACAGTAACAGATCTGGGCGGTAGGTCCATGTGTTGTCTCTGATGCAGCATGAGATGATTCTTCTGGAAGAACGCCTTCCCGCACTGATCGCATACGTGCGTCCTTAGAGTACAGCTGCCGTCCGGATGCCTGATAAAAAGATGTGTGATTTAGCACCCAATCACATAATCCAGACTGACCCCCTTATTCATAACGTAATGCTTTAGTAACAGCATTTTAACTAGCGAATGTCTAGTCTTTTTTTCTGTTCTATTCAGAGTAGGTAACGTATAACAACGAAAAAACATTCCTTACACCCGATTATTGATTTTCTCCAGAACTCAAGGTTTTAAGAAAACATGACTTTCAATTCGCCTTTATCCACTTGAACGTCAATGGGCACTGTAGTACCAGAAAAAAATATTGACACAAACGTCATGGGAACTACCGTGCCCACTTACGGTGCGTTCAAAAATATGCTTTAAATAAAGAATCCTTGGCTTTATTTTATGTTAGCAGTATTATATAGTACAAAGAGTACAGTGAGCGTGGCCATGAAACCAAATAATGTAAACATTTTTTATACTCTGCGGTCGTGGTGATAGTCTAAAGTTTGCACGTTATCAGTGAGTGTGTACACATAAAATCTCGCCGTAGATAAGTCTTAAGTACATTTGATTTATTTATTATTTCTAATATTGTTATATATTAAAATTTTCTAGACAATGTGTGCGTTAAAATGGTGTATAAATATCATACTGTTTCGTATTCAAAATTGATAAATTCAATAAAGGAAAATGGCGAGGACTGCTGGTATAGAAAAAATAGCCGGTTTGTTTTTTTTATTTATTGTATAAAGATATATGTATGGAGGATATATTTTTTTGTTATCTAAGTTTATTCTCCATACTTTAACGTAAATAAGGATATTTTTTTTTTTCAAATTGATGCGATACTTTTATCGCAGTGAACATTTTTATCACGAAATGTAGCGCGGTGTTTAAGTTGTGCCAGCGAGCGGTTGCGTTCTGTCGGTTACCCCGCGCCGCGGCGCGCGAGGCTGACGTTCAAGTGGTTATAAATAACTAGCTGTCCCGCACAAGTTCGTATGCGTCAATTTTTCCCGTTTTTGCAACATTTTTCATTGCTGCTTAGCTCCTATAGGCCGTAGCGTGATGTTATATAGCCTATAGCCTTCCTCGATAAATGGGTTACCTGACAGAAAAATATTTTTTCAATTCGGACCAGTGGTTTCTGAGATTACCGCGTTCAAACAAACAAACAAACTCTTCAGCGTTATAATATTAGTTTAGATAACGTTCTTTTGTTCCATTGTTTGTATAGATACTCATCTGTGCGCGCGGCGCTATGTTTGCGTAACAGATTTAATTTGTGTTAGCTATGTGGTACCGGCTTAAGAATAGTACCACCCTATCTCTTCCCGTGGATGACGTCAATGCGACTAAGGGGTGTCACACCGGAGGAGGCCGCAGCATCCGAGGAATACTTTAAAGCCGCGACTGCGATCGCCAACACGCTCACCAAGCGTGGCGATTATAGCAAACACCTAGGATCTAGGTTAAGTAGGTTCTACTGGGGAGACCAGCAGTGGGACATCATATGGGTTGATATAGTATAGTCATTTGTGCGACAGCAACGCGGCAGTCGTTGTTCTAGCAGCATGTATGACGCTGGCATAGTCACTGTATCTATACATAGCGCCGCGCAACGCGCCAAATGAGTTGAACTATCTATAAATATTTGTATATAAAGCTGAAGAGTTTGTTTGTTTGAACGAGGCAATCTTAGGAACTACGGGTCCGAATTGAAAAAAAAAATATTGTTGGATAGTCCATTTATCGAGGAAGGCTATAGGTTATATAACATCACGCTACGACCAATAGGAGCGGAGCAGCAATGAAAAATGTTGCAAAAACGGGGAAAATTAACGTTGTGCGGTCAGCTAGTCTATAAATATTTGTGTGTACAATAAAGAATTTGAATTTGAACATTCGCTAGTTAAAATAATATTACTTAGTTCCCACATTTCGTAATAGTATTACAAATTTAATTTCCCATCTCATCATCTAACCTAGTTGTTGACAACCTTTTTGATCTCAAAACTCTTTCTGAGTACTTTAAAAAGCCCCAATTTTACCCCCAATATTGGCCCTGTGTAAGTAGCTCGCACATCAGTAATAAATATCCATAATTTGAGAACCCAGAATCTAAACTAATAATCAATCGATCCTTCAAGATTATGGAGAAAAATGTGTTTATGGGAGCATTACACAGATATTATTTATTTAGCGCCACGTACACAGCGACACGATCGCCGGCCTCGCTCTTCCGCACACAACCATTACTTCAAAGTGCGCAGGAGCGCAGGTCAAAATAAAGTAGAATATTCGTTCGTACATATCTTAGATTACAAACGCCATGACTATGACAATACGAAAATGCTCGTTTTTGCATTTTTCCGCAACTTCAAGATTTATTTGCGGGATCATATTAAGACATTCTTAAATTTCTTTATTTCATCTACAAGAAAAACTCTTTGACTAGTGACACATTTTTTTACGTGTCCTAATGTTTAGGTTTTCTATATAATTTTTTGAGAGAGCCGAACTCTGTTTCTCGTAATCTACCCTTTAAGTACATAATATAAATGAGTAAATCTTGTGCACTTTGTACCACATGAAATTGGTTGATATAAATATTCTATTTTTTACATATTTCGACTGTTAACGCCTACCAAAATTTGCTTTCTTCCTTACCTTCTTTGATGTGCTAAAAGTCCATGTTTAGCTGCGAATCCCTTGCGACACTCGCCGCACACGTGAATCTTCGGTCGGGGAGGCGTTACGTGGTGATTCTGTAATATTAAACATTTCCTTACTTATCCAAACCTTATAATTGCTAACAAATAATAGTAGTAAAATTTAACACAATATATTATAAAGCTAAGCGTCCATATATCCGCATCGTACGTATCGGACGCATTGCATTAAACGTATCGTAGTATTGGGATGATGACTGCAATAAAAATAAATTAAATAACGAGATCAGAATATTAGCTACAATTTGAAGAATTTATAATATTCAAAACAAATACTAAAAGTAATGATTTGACGATCCTTAGTTGTGACGTCACAACAGTATTTCATAGAATTTTGTAAAGAGCATTTCGTTTTGACATTTCATAAAAAGATGCTGATTTGACTTGACAGTCATCACCCCATTATTTGTTTTATAGGTAGTCATACAAGTGCGTCCACTGATCCCCATATAATCAGCTCGTCGGCAGTAGCAGTGCCGAGGGACAACTCCGACGCGTGCCGATGACGTCATACGGCATGCCGAACAGTGTACGCAAGCTGCGCGCACACTACGCGCTCAACTTCGCGTCCGTACATCCGCGGCTCAACTAACTTTAACATTTTTCTTCCTGTTCTACTAACAAACAAGTAATTACAAGACATTGCAAATTCTTCGTTTTCAATTTTCAATACTCGCTACGAAAATCCGAATGGAAGTAGCATCGGCAAATCTGTACGCTGCAGATACAGTAGACGCAATGTATAAAAGTAATCCGCTTGATACGATACGTACGATGCAGAAATGTGAGCGCTAGATTAAAGCTGAACTTACCGTAGCTATAACTTGCGTGTGAACCACGTTGTTTGGATTTGACGATATTATTTGAATTGGTTGATCTGAAATTTAAATAATATTTGTATTAATATTAAATGTAGTAAAACAACATCTATACTTGTACTGACAATCACATATATATGGAAGTTGTTGGTTGTTTGAATATGATCGCAGAATAATCGCTAATTGGTGGGTAATAAATGGTATATACGGAATTTCGAGCCACTACGTTTCAATAGTGTTTCGAAATGACTTGTCTATGCGCAATGACTATGTGTGTGTTTCTTGAGCAAGGTATATAATGGAGGTTACATTCTTTACTCTCGGTATGTAGTGGTCAAACACAATAACAATAATATTTTTACAAATAATTACATTTTTGAAAGATAGAAAAATTTGAAGTCCAGACCCAGGAATCGAACCCGAGACTTACCTATCTGGACTATGTTACTAGATCTCAAATTTTTCTATCACTTGATGCTTGCGAGTTGGGCCCTCGCATGCGCCATCTTGTCTTCAAACTTCAATAATATTTTTATCTGATTCCAAACTAGGCAGAGCCTGCAGTATAAGCAACCAGACAATTGATAAATATAGTTATACAAGGTATTAAAAAATGAACTGCAAAAATTTCGTGCGCTTGATCAGTATCAGAAAACATTCAATACAATTTTTGTATGTGCGATTTCTTTAGTTTTGTTTGATGTAATAAAAACAATATTGCATGCGACAATATCACGTGCGAGTGTTTTTCTTTAATTTATGAAGAAAGCCACGATATGATGCACATGCGCGAGAGTTGATACACACATGTTTGGGTCCGCAACATTCGGCACAGGCCGGCCATATAATATCTCTATGAACGTTTGAAACATTTTTTTTTTACATGTGTAGTAGGTTGGGTTGGGCTCGTTTTGTTCGATTCGGCAAGTACTGCCCAACCAAATGTGTCAATGCACTCAGGCACGGGTCTAGAACTTTGGGAGGGGGGGGGGGCAACATTTAATTCAACTGGTCAAGTGTGACTTGCTTGGGGGGGGGGGGGGTGCACTTGATTCAACACCACTATATTCACCACCATTGAAGTGATCACTCTGATCCAGTATCAAGATTTCAAATTCCCTCAAAAAAAGGTCATTCAGTCGAGTCTGCCTGCCCCCCCCCCCCCCTTGTATCCTTGCCCCTTGCCCGGACCCGCTCATGTGTGTAGTATCCCTCAGCGAAGCCTCACGATACTGATCAAGCACACGAAATTGTTGCACTAAAATATTGAAGAGCTACCAAATATAGTATACGCACGCTGCGTGTTGTGCGCGGCCACCAGGCCGGGCTGCAGCGCGGCCGTGAGCGCGCACAGGTCCGTGACGCACGTGCGGTCGCCCGCGTGCAGGCGCACGTGCAGCGACAGCGCCTCCTGCACACCAGCGACACCTTCAAGCGGCTGCGGCGCCATTGCCTTGTGGCGCCGGTACACTCCCGCGAGTGCAAGAGCCGAGAGGCCGAGTTACGACCGCCACAGGGTACAGTTGGATCAACGTAACTCGACCGGATTAAAGTTAACGACAAGTGGTTGCGTAGATGCATTTTTTTGGAAGTAAATGGTGGAATGGGCGGTAACTAAACCGAGATAATTAGAGATGCGATTACGCATTACATTGTCGTAATTAGTATTAATAATGTTTTTTTTTGTTTTTGTTTTCGTAAAGAAATTGTTTTTCAAACTTTCTTTAGTATTTACTGTAACTATTCTAAATTTAAACTTTTATGAACTCGTATAAATAGTATTTTTATATTGTTGAATAATCGTTTTCGTAAGTAATTTTAACCTAACTTCAATCCGGCCGAGTTACGTTGATCCAACTGTATATTGTCGAGTATTCAATCACCAAAAATATAGATGCATGATCAGTTACGGCAGCAGTATATATTTTACTAGGTGCCTGCCCCGGCTTCTCATAGAAGTCATATCGTAGTTTTTTATTTATATCTTGAGTTACATTAGTGCAATTTTCGTAGGAATCTCAATTTTTTTGACAATAAAACATAACCTCTGTTACTCCCCGATAATGTAGCTTTATAATGGTGAAAGAATTTTTGAAATAGGTCCAGTAGTTTTAAAGTTTATTCGTTACATACAAAAACATATTTTTTTCCTCTTTATAATATTAGTATAGACTATACAATTTAATTCAGTTTCGTTGTTGCACATAATGATATAGGTATCCACCTATTCTTCAAACGTCTTTTGACGCACTCGCGTCCGCTCGCGAGTGTAAGCGAAACCCTTTGACTCGCGCACAAAAACCGACTCGAAATGGAGAGCAGACGAGGAGGTAAGAGACGAAGCGAGTAAAGCGTATACCCTGGAGTGTACAACCGCCATTATAGACATAAACCACCCGAAATAAATTATCATACACTACAGATAGATAGACAAATATGGCGACATTCATCGTAGTACAATTATCGGGTAATCGTGCGGGGTTTGCGGGGCGGACGGACGGACCGGACCCGCGGTCGCTGAGTCAGGTCCGTCCACTCGCTGGGTCCCGTCCCGCCCCACAAGCCCCTCAAGATTACCCCATGTAGACGGCTTCGTCGAACAACTGTATTAGTTATTAGACTGTAGTAATAGTTATGACATCATAACTGAGGGTCATCAAATAAATTTCATTTTGGTCATCTACTCAACTAATATTTCTATAAACAAAATTATAATTCTCCCATCATTGGTATAATAGAAATATATTACTTTTCGATTTCCAAAACATAGTCATTTTGTGTCCCTAAGGGCAACCCTTAGGGACACAAAATGACACATACAGGGCACATGAACAACATCTTATAGAATCGATAAAATGTATCCTACAAAAATCTACGTAATATACTACAGACTAATAAATAATAAAAAGAGAACTTTAAAAAAAAAAATAGCAATGTGGAATTGTGGGTCCTACATAACTAGCAATCCTATTAACCTCTCCAACTACGCTCAATGCCTTGTTAACGGAATGGGTTCACATTGATGCGAAGGAATTGAAAGACCAATGCCTTAGCCCATAGGATACCACCGTATACAACAATCGTTAAAGAACATGACATAAATCTTAAACTATGGGCATCGATTTTGATAATCTTTCGTGAAAGCGAGAATCAAAAAAAAAATAATGGGTTAATATGTACAATAACAAACAACTCACCTTGGTGTTGAAACAGGAACCACATTCAGGACACGCATACCCGGGCGACGTTTTCTCTGACACTATTTGACCATCAGCACCTATTACCTGTTGAAAACAAATATTACTTTTATTATTAACTGGCCTATTGGGTAACGGTTAGTGACCCTGCTGAGCCACAGGTTTTGGGTTCAATCCCCACCCACAATATAACTTAGATGAGCATAATGGTTCATTCTGTGTCGGAATGTATTATATATAATATGTATTTATTTAGAAATGTATAAGTATGTTTATCAGTTGTCTGAGCAGATATTATTATAATTAACTAATTAACTAACTTGCGTGGTATTTTTTACATTTTTCTGCTTCATAAATTATTTATTAGTGTTGATAACTGACGTAAACCCGGGAACAGTCGTGAAGAACCCCACAATTAAAAGAAAGAAGTAACGAAATTCAGATACTATATTTCTGAATTTTTTATTCTTTACAGTTCGATTCCCGGGCCAGATAGACGATTATTTAAAAACCTTTGAATGCAGTTCGAATAATTTTTACCATAAAAATGAAGTCTTCTTTCAGTAAAATGTTCTATGTACAAAATTTAAGGTACTTTCCCTTCCTATGTCAGTTTTGGGACCAAATCCAAGTTATCGTAGTGACAAAAAAATCTGAAACAACTTACCTGTACAATTTGCGGTTTGAAATCGTCCTGTTTGATTACAGTCGCTTGTTGTTGAGCCTGCTGTTGTGCTTGCTGTTGAGCTTGTTGTTGCGCTTGTTGCTGAGCTTGTTGTTGCGCTTGTTGCTGAGCCTGTTGCTGCGCTTGTTGCTGAGCCTGTTGCTGAGCTTGCTGTTGCGCTTGTTGTTGCTGCTGCTGCTGTTGTTGTTGTTGTTGTTGAGATTGCGATGAAGCTAGACAATGGAGCGTCATTTTACAATGTTCCTGAAGTTCCGATTTACATTTAAAGGCTTCACCACATTCTAAACATGCCACTGCCCCCTCTCCTGTGTGGATCCTGGAACATGGCAAATATTATATTAATTTAAATGTGTCATGAACAAATGAACTTCAAGCATGGGGAAGGCCCCATGCTTGAAGTTCATTTGCACATTATATATGAGTGCACCCGGGCGTGGTTCACACTAACTTCATATGCGCTACAAGCGTCCTCTTCTGCAGGAACTCCTTCCCGCACACAGGACACGCGTGCGGCACTCGGCCGTGCACCCGGCCGTGGTTCACGAGCTGGAACTTGCGCGCGAACGTGACCCCGCAGTCGCCGCACACGTACGGGGACAGCGAGCCGTGAAAGCGGCTGTGCATCACTAAGTGCTCCTGGGGGGAGAATGGTAAGTGGTTAGTTTAGGTAGTTATAAAAAGTGTACTTAAAAACTCTGTCTGGACCAGAGTTAAATCGTTGTTTTTTTTTTTGTCAGGTTTAGAGCCTAAACCTCTCAATGAACATCGATTTTACAGCACGTAGGTGGTTAAGGTCATAACTCCAAATACAGGTGATAGGTGGTTAAGGGCAGGCGCGGATCCAAGATCATGTTCTGGAGGGGGCGGGGGTACACTACACAGGTCAAGTGTTTCGTCGTCTTGCGACGGACCCCTGTTGCTCCCCCCCCATCTCTTTTTCTGGGATCAACGCCTGGTTAAGGATTAATGTAAAGAAGCTAGAAGCGGGGAGGTTATTAGTTGACAATTAACCTAAACAGTTGCAATACTGTCAAAAGATAAAGTATAAACATAGGAACCTTTTGCGCAAAGCTCTCTCCACAATCAGCGCAGACGTAAGGGCGCTCCCCAGCGTGGTACTTGCTGTGCGTCACCAGGTGGCGCTTGAGCGGGAACCCGCGCCCGCACTCGTTGCACACGAACGGCCGGTCGCGACTGTGCACCTATCATAACACACACAACGGTTTATAACACATCAAAGAAAATATTAGAAAATAATAAGATACCTTACATTATCAAGCGGTGTGTCAGAGAGGCATTGGTGACAAAGTATATAACATAAATCAGCGAGGTTAAGTTACACTGTCTTAATACTTTTTAACAATTAACGGCCGGTCTCAATAATCTATCTATCGATGGATTTGGCTACTAGAGGTAGAATTTTGACATATTTTGTATGGAGCTAATGTCAAATATATACCTCTAGTAGCCAAATCCATCGATAGTTAGATAATTGAGACCACACGTTAATCTCTCTGCAGTCGTGAAGAATTTTCGTCCTATCTCACTATAAGAGTCAATATATAAAAAGGGCATCAACTCTTGTAAGCCCTGGTAAGAAAATAAAGTAAGAAACCGTGATCGTAATTCAATAAAATAAAACATTGCTTATCAATAAAACTTCCCACACAATATCCACAAAACAAAAACCTTACCCTAGAATGCGTAACGAGATGATGTTTCAATGTAAACGCCATTTTGCATTCGTGACACCTATACGGCCGTTCAGCCGAATGCAGCAACAAATGCGTATTGAGACAATGCTTGCGGGCGAACGCTTTCCCACAATGAGCACACACATGCGGCCTCTCACCTAAAAAAAAGAAAACAAAAACCATAGATAAAAAAAGGTTTATTTACCCTTGCATGTGTAAGGAGGTGGTGTTTGAGAGTGAAGGCCTTCTTGCAAATGTTGCAGCGGTATGGTCTTTCGGTTGAGTGCAAGCGCAGATGCGTGTTGAGGCAGTGCTTGTGTGCGAAAGACTTCCCGCAGTGCATGCACGAGTGCGGTCGCTCACCTGAAACAGAGCGAACCGCGATCGTACTTGCACTGGGGAGTCACTTAAGTTATTCAAGTATAATGATAAGTAGAATAAATAATGACAAATAATGCATTGCGCGAAACTAAATTTACTTATTATAAATATAAATTATTGTAACATACTAGTTTGTTAAATATTTAATTGTAATTGCAGATTTGATTTATAAAATATGTAATTAAAATAAATTAACAAATAATAGTGTAAGGTAATAAATACATAAGTAGTAGTAGGTAATAAATGAATGTTTAATTTTAATAAGCAGTGTTTAATTGTATTATTAGTTTTTTTGTATTATGTTTAAAATATGACATGCTAGAGACGGCTAATATGTGGATCTTTTATTATTTAAATGTACCACCTATCTACCTACATTTCAGTGAGTAAATGATTTGAATTATATTGAATTGAAATTTAGTAAGGCATGCATATATATCTAGGTAACAATAATTCAATGACCTAAGGACACGTGATTTACTGTTGTACTGTTATATTTATTTTTGACGCATGGCATTGGTACAGTTGGTATAATATCGTACATTGAAATACAAACATCATACTGCATGTCATGCACAATTTTGGTAAAACTATTGCATATAAACGCCAACTTTTCACTGTTTGCTATCGTGTTGTCACAAGGCTTTTGCGTGTTATGTGCTGCTTATACCCTATATGTTATAACTACGATGTTACATGAGAAAATAAAGAACTTACTCGTACATGTTTTTACATGAGAAAGGAAATTACTTTTGAAAAACTGACCTAATACCTCAAATCGTAGAAACCCGCGGCGCAATGCACGCCGCAACTTTCTACTTAGTGCAGCTACACAGATTTTACCGGAACTATTTATACAGGGTGATTTTTAATATACCTACTAAAAACCTCCCGCTCGTGGCTTCTTTACATTACAGCAAATAAATTAGTAATATCAGTGTAAATATTTTATTTTTATCTCTTATCCACTTATCACCTGTTTTTGAAGTTATGGCTATACAGAATGAAACCAAAACCTGACAAAAAATAACAATTTTAATCCGGGGTCTCTCAGACGTGTGTTATGTGTGACAGAAGTAGGCGGTACCCACTGCCTACTTCTGTCACACGTCGGGTAAAAAGGTAAAAGGTCGTTAAGGATAAAATTATGGTTATATTTTTCAAAGCTGATTTATTTGGTGTTAAGTAAAGAAGCCACGAGCGGGAGGTATAAGTACCCTAAAAATTATCATGTATTATGGAATTTCAAAAAACATTAAAATAAACTACTTGACCATCCATAATAATATCATAAATGTGAAAGTAACTCTGTCTGTCTGTCTGTTGTCTGCCTATCTGTCCGTTACGTTTTCACTCTAAAACAGCTAAACCGATATAGATGGAATTTGGTATGGAGATAGTTTGCGTCCCAGGCAAGGACATAGGAGTTTTTATCGCGATAACTGACATCCACGCGGGCGGAGCCGCGGCCGAAAGCTAGTACGAAATAGTGACGGCAGTGATTTGTATTTCTTAAAAATGAGTACTAGGCGTATCGTTCTGACGTTTCTTAAAATGATACCGATTGTATGTAATTTTTAAAGCATTTTTATGCTAATTTTATACATATAAATTTAAATGTATAAAGGAATAGGTTGCGGCATAACTGAAGAAGCCTGGGTGTATAGATACTACGTAAAATATACACCTCTGCGTACTCCTCCGGGTAGAATTATTTCGGGTAGGTATTTCATGATCAACTGACTACATGGGAAACGGACATTATGGAATGAAGACATTATGACAAATGAACATTGCGATTTTTTTTTTTAATTAGCATTTTGATGTGTGGGTATATTGGAATAAAACGTTTTGGGAAGTGGTCATTGTGATCATATACAGACGCCTTCGTCTCTTAGTCGTTCAAACATTACGTAAATGAAAACGTTTGACCTGATACCACCTTGACTTAGAAAAAAAAAACTATGTATTTTTAATGTCAAACAAGTATGATAATTTTCACATATACGTCAGCTCTAACTGGTTAGCACCATTTTTTATTACTATATTATAGGTATTCATGGTCAACCGGTAGATAACGCAAATTAATTGGTATCTATACTAATATTATAAAGCTGAACATTTTGTTTGTTGGTAATCTCAGGAACTACAGGTCCGAATTGAACCAATTATTTTACTGTTGGATAGCCCATTTATCAAGGATGGCTATAGGCTATATAATATCACGCTACGACCAATAGGAGCGGAGCAGCATTGAAAAATATTGCATAATCGGGGAAAATTTACGCAGACGAAGTTGCGCGGGTCAGGTAGTTTTATAATAAATATTGACATGCACATTCAAATTACGACCGCAACCCGAGCAATAAATTTTACAAATGCATCTATATAAATATGTATAAGCAACTCTTTTATTTCCATACTTTGTTCAATAAGTTGTTCTGTTCTGTTTTAAGAATTTACGGAATCTTGTGAACATATGGTAACATACATTTATGACCAAATTTTTTTACCGAAATTACTCGTTAGGGATTATGGCTGCATTAGCCAGTTTCAAGTATACTTTGCACTCGTAGAGTATATTTCTTCGGTAATTTTACACGTTAAACGCGGAGCTGTAAAATAGCGACATGTTAGTTTGTTGATATTTTCACTTTCTTTTTTTTTATTTCTAGCGAGATGCCATTTGCAAGGAATAGTATAAAAACTTTTTGGACAACTATGTTAAATCACGTAGGTTCTATATCGCCGGATAGACAAGAATTGCGAATCGGAGGAGATACACCATATATGTAAGTGACGGCGTGTGACAACTGCGCGCGTAAACAGTGAAATACAAGAAGAAATGTATAGAAACATTATTTTTTTAAATATGTTTTTATACTACGAAATCAATCTTCTGGTGGTAAGCGTCACGCTAGCCCATAACTCTATCAGTGCCACCCAAATCTTTTTTTGGCAATTATGTGAAGACATTAGTTCATAAGTCTAATTTGCCCTTCAACTGAAACACAGTGCTGTGTTAACATCACTATTTCATGGAAGAATAACTGACACTATTGTGGTGCCTATACAGCTCCTCGCACCTGATGGCCACAACTACCCGCCGCTCATTGAAAAAGGCTATCAGGGAAGTCGGAGTCTGATGACTTCAAAAACTAAAAGTTTGCCCAAAGTTTAGACAAAATACCAGGAGTACATAATGTAACTTTTTTAAGCTATAGCATAGCTTCTATCGCGGGCCTTGAGCGCGGGGACCGAATCCAGAAATTCCGTAACGAAAAAACCTCACGCTCCCCACTCCGACGGGCACAGCGGTGATACTTTTTACTTTTGCCATCTATCAATGAATAGCAGAACTTTTAATGATTTTTTATTTTAATTTAAAAAAAAAACTTTTTTAAAAACAAAAAAAATAAAAAAAAATTTAATTGCTTTTTTTAAATTTAAAAAAAAAAAATTTTTTTAAAGAAAAAAAAAATTCAAACATTGTTTTTTTATAATTAAAAAAAAACACTTAAAAATATATATCGATGGTTAACGGGCAAAAGAGGCTAACCAACAATATACAAACTTTACAGGAGAGAGGTTTAAAGTTTTTAAAAAATCATAAAAAAAAATCTGTTGCATCGCCAAGCTTAAAATTTTAGCCAGATAGCTGTCAAATGTGTATCTTTAAACTGGCATATTTAGTTATCTCGAAATTCACCACGTTCCATAGTTAATGGTTGGTTACCCTCAAAGGTGTCTGATTTACAAACAGGAAAAAAGTCCTAAGTGAAAATAACTCTTGATTTATTACGGGCGAAATGATCTAAATGTATTTGCATTATTTTGTAAATACAAGAAAAAAGGCATTATTTTTATACTTAGTACTCATCTAGTGAGGCAAATATAGTATAAGTTATTACACGCTGATGATATATGGTAGGAAAATTGTTTTAAGTTAAAAATCTGTTAAATAATTAGTAAGCACTTTGAATATTTCAAAGTGCTTCAAAAAATCAGGGTTAAAAAAACAACATAATTTTTGTAAACAAACTTGTATTAGCGACAAACCAACCACATGACGCTGTAGGGAAATATGGCAAGTGGCTCACATTAAGGAAGCCGGACAATCAAACAAACAAAAGATTATCAAGCAATTATCAATTTAAATGTAATAATTATTACCCATAACTTAAAATGTTCAACTGGTATTTAAGTACCTGCTACAATCACAGAAATATAATTATCAATCTAACTTAAAATGTTCAAACCTTACAACTTTTGGTATTTAAGTACCTGCTACAATCACAGAAATATAATTATCAATCTTAAAATTTTCAACGATTACAACTTTAAGTATAACTTACAATCACAGAAATTTTTATTTTTGTAAATTTACAATTTCAAATACTTATAAGTAGTGTGTTTAATGTACTACAATCACAGAAGTGTTTACTAAATCATTAGGTATTATCAGTTCAGACATTTTTAGAATTTTAATGTACTAAAATTGTATTAAAATATCAATCTTACTTATAATTTCTAACTATAAAAACTTATATTTATTCATACTATAATGTATTATAATCAAATAAAATATGACTGTAATATGCTTAAAGTTAAGAATCAGTTTTTAAATTGGTTTTGGGAAATTTGTATTAAGCGCTATTCTATAATGTTTTGATGACATGGTATAATGATATTAACCTCCAAATTTAATACCAGATATGGGGCCTAAATGTATTAAACGAATATTATTTTTTTTAAAGAAACTGACCTAACGTCATAACCAGAAGTCTCGACGAATAATGATTCCAGTCAAATTTGATTAATATATTTTTTGCATTAACTCTGTTTAGCAAAATTAGGATAAACACCATTCACAAAATTCCACATTTTCTCTAACTACCATAGTTAAAAAAAACATCGAAAAACCTGTCGTTTGGGATGAAAGATTCAAGGGAAATTTCAAAATTTTCAATTGACTAAGCGTCAAAAATTTCGTCTTAGAGTCATGAAACCTAGACCAAACGACGCAGAAAAAAAAGCTAATTCCAACCATATATATAACTCATTTTCGTCAAAACTGTTGGTTAGCCTCTTTTGCCCGTTAACCATCGATATATATTTTTTTTTAATTGCTTAAGTTGATAAAAATACTATGCAATAGCTTTACCGCGGCAGACAACGAGTGCCACACATTTTTTTTTTCTTTTGATATAGATTTATAATATTACTAGCGGACGCCTCGCGGTTTTACCCGCGTAGTACCCGTTCCCATGGGAATACAGGTATAAAAAATAGCCTATATCACCCGGGGTTAGTGTAGCTTCACAACGATGAAAGAATTATTCAAATTTATCCAGTAGTTTCGGAACCTATTCAATACAAACAAACAATCAAATCTTTCCTCTTTATAATATTAGTATAGAATATAGATAAATGTGAAAGTAACTATGTCTGTCTGTCTGTTACGCTTTCACGCTCAAACAGCAAAACCAATTTGGTTTGGAGATAGTTAGAGTCCCGGGGAAGGACATAGCATAATACCTACTATCTAAATTAAAATTACAATACAGGACAATATCCAGGAAAACCGCCTACGCCGGTTTGGCCACATAATGAGAAGGAGGGAAGACCATCTGACTCGGCAGGTTTTGGCCATTAAAGAAGGCGAAAAACCTGTATTAACGCCAGAAATGACCCAAAATCACCTCGCATCAAAAAAGAGTGTCGTAAAAGTATCAGGAGAGCCAAATAGGGACAAAAGCCAGGAGATTGAATTGTTAGGAAATACCTACTAAAAAAACTGGGCAGAGTGCATGTCGGGCCACGCACAATGTAGGATTCCGTAGTCCCCCCCCCCCCTCCTAGTAATGTGGCTTAAGAAGTGGGTTTTCTGTTGTTTTTGTTTCATACTTACAACTTTATATCTACTTAACAATATTTTTCAATGGAATTTGTACGAAAATGTTGTTACTTCTCATTTGACCAGCTGTAACTCGTAAACTTGTAAAGCCTACTTAGCTGTGATAGTTTTCCTTTTAATAGTGCAAACCTGAAAGTAGTTGCTCAGAATCAATAACGAAATCCATTTGAGTAGTTTCAGGGCCATGTTATATTTTTGAAATAATAATAACCAAGGATTACGTACTAGGGGACGCAATGAGCACGATAGCGCGTTGAACACAAGAAAACTTGAATGGCTTATAACTCTACATAACATTTTTGTGGAGTGTGTCAATGCACCTGCCATAAACTTAAAAATAGAAGTACTAAGGCTTAATACGTACCAGTATGCACCCTTGCGTGAGTAGTAAGATGATGTTTGAGTAGGAACGACTTGCCGCACTCCCCGCACGAGTAGGGACGCTCCTTGACCGCGGCGGGCGGCTGCGACGTGTTCAACAGCTGGTTGCTCGTGTTCATTAGCTCCGTCTGAGAATATACCGTCTAACAATACGTTACTATACGACTACTATACTATTTATTATATGTATTTACTGTGAATACCATTTAAAGTTTTTTTTTAAACATTAGATCGACCGACAACTTCATCAAGATAGGAACAACAGACGATTGCTCGTGTTCACTAGCCCCGTCTGAGAATATATCGTCGAACAATACGTTACTATACGACTACTATGTTATTTATTATATGTATTTACTGTAAATAACATTTAAAATTTGTTTTAAACATTAGATGGGCCGACAACTTGGTCAAGACAGGAACAACAGCTGGTTGCTCGTGTTCATTAGCTCCGTCTGAGAATATACCGTCGAACAATACGTTACTATACGACTATTATACTATTTATTATGTGTATTTACTGTGAATAACATTTAATGTTTTCTTTTAAATCATTTTATGGACCAACAACTCGGTCAAGACAGGAAGACGTAGGCTGGAAGTTGGCAGAAATTGAGAGTTTTTTTTTTAAGACGACTCCCGCATTAAGGTACAAGCCCTGTGTCGCGGGGGACTTTACAAACATACAAGTCACGGACACAAAGTACAACCAGACCAGGAACAACACTTTGTGGATCACTTAAAGTGGTGTCCCGTGTGGGAATCGAACCCACGACCTCTTGCGTAACAGTCGGACACATTCCCACCGCGCCACAGAGGCAGTCTACATTCGCCAGTGAACATAATTCTCGACACTTGATGAACATAAAGAACTTTATGAATGTTAATGATACCAACATACACATAAAAAAATGCACATTTCCAACTTTACTATAGTAAAAATAAAAAGATATAAACCATAGACATAGGGACTGAAATGAGTAATAGCCTCACAAAATTAACCACTCACTAGAAAGAGACAACGCGCGGCCAATACTTGTCTCTTTTTAGACCAATCACATTTCTGGAAAAAGACAATTAATGGCCGCACGATTATTTTGCCTCTCTCCACTATGCAGCCTATATTTACTTAATACCTATAAGAGAACACTCAGTCCAGTCTCCATGTCTATGGTATAAACATAAGTTCACTTACTTTAGGCGAAGTATTCGTTGTTCCCGGCTCCTGCTTTGTATGCAGCAGATGATGTTGATGTACAGTCGTTTGGATCGTGTCAGCTTGTGTTTGCTGCGACGTCGCCTCTACCAAACTCTTCAACCCCCCATTCAGTATTGTATGGTTCAGTTGTGAGGCGTCTATGACTGGAGTAGGTATCCCCTGCGCTTGTAGAGCCCTCTTCATGAGAATTTCGTTGCATTCTTCTGCCGTTAGCTGGATGGGGCCCAGCGGAGTCATGAATGGCTTAGCTAAATTCGTTGCTGTAATAGAAAATAAAATCAAAATTTCATATTCTATTAATTGCGTCGGACTCGTTCTACGATGGGAAGAGAAAGGCCTCAAGAAATGACACATGGTCGGAGAGGCAAGGATCCCTCCTTCCGCAACGATTAATTGACTCTTAAGGTCAAATCGCACTATGCGATAGGAGCGCGGCGCGGCGTTTTCATTTCACCTATATATAATAACTAGCTGACCTGCGCAACTTCGTCTGCGTAAATTTTCCCTTTTTTCTTTTTTTTCATTTTCTTTTTACAACAATTTTGATTGCTGCTCCCCTCCTATTGATCGTAGCGTGATGTTATAACCTATAGCCTTCCTCGATAAATGGGCTATCCAACAATAAAATATTTTTTCAGTGCAGCCCAGTAGTTCCTGAGATTATCGCATTCAAACAAACAAACAAACTCTTAGGGGTATGAAAAATAGATGTTGGCCGATTCTCATAGATACCGGATAAGCACAAAAAATTTCATCAAAACCGCGCAACTTCGTCTGCGTAAATTTTCCCTTTTTTTTTCTTTCTTTTTTTTACAACATTTTTCATTGCTGCTCCGCTCCTATTGGTCGTAGCGTGATATTATAACCTATAGCCTTCTTCGATAAATGGGCTATCCAACAATAAAATATTTTTTCAGTGCAGCCCAGTAGTTCCTGAGATTATCGCATTCAAACAAACAAACAAACTCTTAGGGGTATGAAAAATAGATGTTGGCCTATTCTCATAGATACCGGATAAGCACAAAAAATTTCATCAAAACCGCGCAACTTCGTCTGCGTAAATTTTCCCTTTTTTTTCTTCCTTTTTTTTATAACATTTTTCAATGCTGCTCCGCTCCTATTGGTCGTAGCGTGATGTTATAACCTATAGCCTTCCTCGATAAATGGGCTATCCAACAATAAAATATTTTTTTCAGTGCAGCCCAGTAGTTCCTGAGATTATCGCGTTCAAACAAACAAACAAACTCTTAGGGGGATGAAAAATAGATGTTGTCCGATTCTCAGACCTACCCAATATGCACACAAAATTTCATCAAAATCGGTCAAGCCATTTCGGAGGAGTATGGCAACGAAAACTGTGACACGAGAATTTTATATATTAGATAATCACTACATAGTATAAAACAAAGTCGCTTTCTCTATCCCTATATCCCTATGTACGCTTAAATCTTTAAAACTACGCAACGGAATTTGATGCGGTTTTTTTTAATAGGTAGAGTGATTGAAGAGGAAGGTTTAAATGTAAATAGTGGACAAATAAGGAGCGGAGCAGCAATAAAAAATGTTGCAAAAACGGGGAAAATTTACGCAGACGAAGTTGCGCGGGTCAGCTAGTATCTTATAATATCTTGGGACAATGGGGATGTTAACTGTCAAGTCAAATCAGTCTCTTTTTATGAAATGTCAAAACGACAAGCTCTATAGAAATGTGTATGGAATAGCAACCTATGATCTCATAAGTTCCTATCGTCAAATCATTACTTTTAGAATTCGTTTTCATGATTTTAAATTCAAAAACATGTTAAATTGTAAAATAACACTTATTTTCAGAGCATTCTAAGTTTTACTATTACCTGATTAGTTTAAAATAATTTACTTTTATTGTAGTCAACTACCCTTTTCCCACAACGCTATCTGATCCCAAACTAAGCTGAGCTTGTACTATGGAAACCAGACAACTGATAAACATACATATATATATTTCTAAATACATACTTATTATAGATAAATAACACCCAGACACAAAATAAACCATTGTGCTTATCACACAAAGTTTTATCCTTGGTAGGCATCACACCCACGACCTCTGGCTTAGCAGTCAGGGTCACTAACCACTAGACCAACAGGCCAGTTATATGTTTCTGTGCCGCGCCGATTTGCTGCAGTGCTGCTGTAGTGCGTTAAACGTTCTTTAGAGACAGTGGTAAGAATACTTTTCGGGTTGCGCCGCAACGCGACTATCCACTGCAGTGTCACATAGTGCGTTTTGACCTTAACAATAACACCAGCCAAGTATCTACCCTATTAGTATTCTGGGAAGGTTGGATCCCTCTCCTCCCTTCCTGAAATCATGTTTAAAAACAGCCCATGCCCTTTTAACTGTTCAAACCAGAAGACCCTTTTCTCATTATCATACAAATATGTGATCATACCATGTACCTACCACATGTTCATAAACACAAATGATCAAATTATCATTTTGGAACATAATTGTAAGACTAAATTGAAACTTTAACGATTTTAGCACCCAATCAAGCACCCAAGCATCGGAAACAGTTATATTATTTCAGACTTACACCACTGGTCTAGACCAGTGGTGTAAGTCTGAAATAATATAACTGTTTCCGATTTTAGCACCCAATCAAGCACCCAAGCAATCCAATTAGGAATGGTTTTAAATAAATCCTAAATATAATTACCCTTTAGAACCAAAATAGGTATTCTGATTAATCAATGCAACCAAAATTATTATTGAAATTATGTATCCCACAATTAAAGTTTCACACACAGTCTAACAAAGAATTGCTATGGATAATATTTTTTGAATATTTTTTATATATGTTTAACATTTAAAAAGTGTAAATGTGGGAACTGAGCTATTATTCACTTGACAAAATAATTAAGTTGCTTTTTGCAATCCAATAAATGCATTCTTAGTGTAAAAATGTTTGATAAAATAAAACAAAAGTAAAACATATTCTGTCAAGTTTTAGACATTGTTATCTATTTTAGCATGATAGTGCAAATAAAATAAATTGTCAATGTTAACTTTTTAACCTGAATAATTTGTAGAAAAATTAAGTATGGCTCTTAAACAACGTAAAAATGTTTGTCTTACAATTCAAATTTAGTTTCAATTTAGTCTTACAATTATGTTCCAAAATGATAATTTGATCATTTGTGTTTATGAACATGTGGTAGGTACATGGTATGATCACATATTTGTATGATAATGAGAAAAGGGTCTTCTGGTTTGAACAGTTAAAAGGGCATGGGCTGTTTTTAAACATGATTTCAGGAAGGGAGGAGAGGGATCCAACCTTCCCAGAATACTAATAGGGTAGATACTTGGCTGGTGTTATTGTTAAGGTCAAAACGCACTATGTGACACTGCAGTGGATAGTCGCGTTGCGGCGCAACCCGAAAAGTATTCTTACCACTGTCTCTAAAGAACGTTTAACGCACTACAGCAGCACTGCAGCAAATCGGCGCGGCACAGAAACATATAACTGGCCTGTTGGTCTAGTGGTTAGTGACCCTGACTGCTAAGCCAGAGGTCGTGGGTGTGATGCCTACCAAGGATAAAACTTTGTGTGATAAGCACAATGGTTTATTTTGTGTCTGGGTGTTATTTATCTATAATAAGTATGTATTTAGAAATATATATATGTATGTTTATCAGTTGTCTGGTTTCCATAGTACAAGCTCAGCTTAGTTTGGGATCAGATAGCGTTGTGGGAAAAGGGTAGTTGACTACAATAAAAGTAAATTATTTTAAACTAATCAGGTAATAGTAAAACTTAGAATGCTCTGAAAATAAGTGTTATTTTACAATTTAACATGTTTTTGAATTTAAAATCATGAAAACGAATTCTAAAAGTAATGATTTGACGATAGGAACTTATGAGATCATAGGTTGCTATTCCATACACATTTCTATAGAGCTTGTCGTTTTGACATTTCATAAAAAGAGACTGATTTGACTTGACAGTTAACATCCCCATTGTCCCAAGATATTATAAGATACTAGCTGACCCGCGCAACTTCGTCTGCGTAAATTTTCCCCGTTTTTGCAACATTTTTTATTGCTGCTCCGCTCCTTATTTGTCCACTATTTACATTTAAACCTTCCTCTTCAATCACTCTACCTATTAAAAAAAACCGCATCAAATTCCGTTGCGTAGTTTTAAAGATTTAAGCGTACATAGGGATATAGGGATAGAGAAAGCGACTTTGTTTTATACTATGTAGTGATTATCTAATATATAAAATTCTCGTGTCACAGTTTTCGTTGCCATACTCCTCCGAAATGGCTTGACCGATTTTGATGAAATTTTGTGTGCATATTGGGTAGGTCTGAGAATCGGACAACATCTATTTTTCATCCCCCTAAGAGTTTGTTTGTTTGTTTGAACGCGATAATCTCAGGAACTACTGGGCTGCACTGAAAAAAATATTTTATTGTTGGATAGCCCATTTATCGAGGAAGGCTATAGGTTATAACATCACGCTACGACCAATAGGAGCGGAGCAGCATTGAAAAATGTTATAAAAAAAAGGAAGAAAAAAAAGGGAAAATTTACGCAGACGAAGTTGCGCGGTTTTGATGAAATTTTTTGTGCTTATCCGGTATCTATGAGAATAGGCCAACATCTATTTTTCATACCCCTAAGAGTTTGTTTGTTTGTTTGAATGCGATAATCTCAGGAACTACTGGGCTGCACTGAAAAAATATTTTATTGTTGGATAGCCCATTTATCGAAGAAGGCTATAGGTTATAATATCACGCTACGACCAATAGGAGCGGAGCAGCAATGAAAAATGTTGTAAAAAAAAGAAAGAAAAAAAAAGGGAAAATTTACGCAGACGAAGTTGCGCGGTTTTGATGAAATTTTTTGTGCTTATCCGGTATCTATGAGAATCGGCCAACATCTATTTTTCATACCCCTAAGAGTTTGTTTGTTTGTTTGAATGCGATAATCTCAGGAACTACTGGGCTGAAATAATATTACTGTATAAAAAAGGGGATCCTAAAGATATTGGCAATTATAGGCCAATCAGCATGCTATCGGCCAATTACAAACTTTTCTCTTTAGTGCTTTTGAACCAACTAAAACAGTAGAGTTTCCACTCAGGGTTCTCGACTATGGACCACCTACAAACACGAAAAATTTCAAGAAAATCAAATCCTGATATTAGCTTTGTTGATTTTAAAAAAGCTTTTGACACTTTCTCTTAGTGCTTTTTATGGAAAGCCACTACTAGCCTGCAAAATAGAGGTTAAATATATGAATGTTATCAAAAAGATATATGCCAAGAGCACTAGTTTTAACAATATTACAATAAATTGAGGCTTAAAAACAAGAGTCTCTCTCCCAAGTTATTCATAGCAGTACTGGGAGGTATCTTTCTAGGACTTGATTGGAATAACTATGTTGTCTGGATATACAAAAGACGATTAAGTGATCTAAAATTTGCGGATGACATAGTTCTCTTTGCCAAATCACAAAGAATCAGAACAAATGATGCAGACACTCAACAACGCAAGAAAAAAAGTAGGATTGCATATGAATGCAGATAAGACAAAAATAATGTCAAACAGCCATCAGAAGCCCGTCATAATACAGGGAACCCAAAAGGCTATAGGATATACAACATCACGCTAAGACCAATAGGAGCGGAACAGCAATGAGAAATGTTGCAAAAACGGGGAAAATATACGCAGACTAAGTTGCATGGGACAGCTAGTGCATTATAAAAATAACTAACCGTTGGACCAAAAACAGTTTTGGAGATTGCTTCACAAAGAATTATTATGTGATCTACAAATTGTTATGCTAAATCTGAGTGTATTTTAATTATGTATGTTCATTATGTCATCTGTGTATCTATTGAGAACTATGTAATTTGTGGAGATGAAAATAAACTTATTATTATTTTGTGTATGTTTACAAAAATCACATTTAGGCACAACACAGGAATTATTCAAAAAACTAGCTTATGCCAGTGACCTCATGATCTCATGAAGTTTAGTCACCCTCTTAGAGCTGGAGTATGACTTAGAGCATGTTTGTGGCTAAACTCCTCTTAAACATTTCCACCAATTAAAATTACTTTTTTAATATTTGGTAGGTATGGGAATAGCTTGTAAAAATTGAAAATTGGCACAGACAAAATTCAGTAGGTCAGCTACTATTACAATAGAAACCTTTCTACAATATTTTGGCTATCTGGGTTTAAGGGTTTGGATGATGAATGAATGAATCCATCAAGTTTCATTATTATAATATGATAACTACTTGCTAAGACACAAGATCACATAAGATCCAATGGATCTAATGTAGCAAAGAAATTTAAAGCTTAGCTTCTTAAAACTACAAAGTTTTATAGAGTTTCATTTGGGGGAAAGAAATGTCTACAGAAGTTGCTCAGTACTTGCCGAGAGATGCTCTTCTGTCATTAGCTGGATTTCCTTGATTTTGTCAAATTGCGAATGTTAAAGGTTCATTTTCAACTACTTACAACTTTAAATATGTATTATTTATTGTTTAGATTATTACAGTTAAATGTTATAGTAATAAAAATATATCTATATTATTTATTCAGTAAATATATATTACTAGCTTTCGCCCGTGTCTCCACCCTCGTGGATGTTGGGTATATTCCCCGGGACTCAAACTATCTCCATACCAAATTTCATCTAAATCGGTTTAGCTGTTTGAGCATGAAAGCATAACAGACAGATAGAGTTACTGTCACATTTATAATATTAGTATGGATTAATTTATGCTGTATCCATTTCTTGTTATTGCCTCCCTAATTGAAGAACTAAAACAATTAAATTAAATCATATCTCTTTACTTACTTTGTATAGTAGCTGTCTGATTCTGCTGTGAAACCCTGTTCAATGTATGTGCAGGGGCATCATTCACAACAAACATAGCCCTTCTGCCTGACAACGGAGTGCCAGTCGTAACAACCCTGGTCAGTTGTGCGCCCGAGTTTGACACAGCCACAGTTACCGTACCAACTTTTTCTTGAACTTGTGGCTTGTTTGTGGACATAACAGTCAGGGTTGTCTCTGGGGACACCTGTAATTATGTTTTGAAAAAGGTTACTATTGATTCAAAATAAATGAAGCCTACATTCAGATGAGTGCTTTTAACGCATGTTTATAACTTCTCTTCTTATATTGTTCTAGGTGTTCACATCGTAACACCCGTTAGAAGTATAAAATTGTAAACCCGTATTAATCACTTGTCATCCATGTGTAAGCTTTCATTTGCCTAGCTAGACGGCTAATGTGTTATTAATGCAGTGTATTCAGTACATATATTTACCATAATACTACTGAATTACTATGATTGAATATAGTGCTAAAGACAAATGTATAAATGGAATGATGTTTAAATTGAATAAATGACTGCATATTATGCAGACCAATGAAATTTATTTCACATACTAACATTATAGTTAAACTTTACCAATACTATGAAACAAAGTAAACCTTACCTTTTAGACATTTCTAAGTTTAATAGAAACTTTGACATCTTATTAGAATTACATTGTTGTAAATAAGATGTTGTTCAAAATGTGTAACAGGATTTCAAATTGTGTGAAAGTTAATTAACATGCATTAGACTTAGTCAAAGAGAGTATATGGTAGGCCATAATCATACCATTGGACTTACCGTGTTTCCCAAGGTATAACTCATACTACTTGGAGTGTCCACCTCGCCCTTTGTAAGGTCCGCGGTACTCGTGAAGCCCCACGGGTAACCGAAGCCCGAAACATTATTAGGCGTTGGCATACACATTTTTAACACTAAATATTATTCATCACATTAGAAAAATAAAATTCACTAAAACAAATTCACTATTTGATAGTAAACAGAATCCTCATGACAGTTTTATCATTACGAACATGTATGTACGCTTTCACAACTACAAACGCACAACGCACTCATCGATCACAATGCCGACAAAAAAGGTTTTATCTGTGTAAATTCATATTTTTAATGACTATCAATGACCGACGGACATCAATCTACACGAAAAAATCTTCGTAAATTGGTCTAATCAACTCAATATAAAAGGCGGCATAGGACAACGACGCTACTACCAAGATTGACACGCACATTATTTTTAATAAACGAGATGGTTAATAGTTCACTGAACACATTTGAATGCTTTTTAATGTTATTTTAACACTAAATAGTAGTGCTAAATACCTAAAACTCAATTAATTTTCTCATTTTCGTGAAAACAATAATTTTGTCGCACACACAAAAAACCGGACGCCATTTTATTCAATTGTTTATGGTCAATTATGATTTTTGATTCAATTCAACTCATTCTTTATGATGTCAATGGTAAAAAAAATATTTGTTTCAATAATCAATTTATGAAAATGTGTACTTAGCAAATGCCTCCAATATAAATAAAAATCTTTTTTTTATTATAAGGGAGGGTTCTATAAAACCTAACTTATGGAGTATCGAACAAAATTATTTGTCATTCATAGCCTTCCATCTTCTACATTGAATACAATAAATTCAAAAATAGCCATTTCATAGAATCTAAATAATTTATTAGTTTTTGTTGCAGTTCTTTTCAAACTGTTTTTTTAATTATTAGAATATTTTTATTTTTTGTGCAAAGTGCTCTGTAGTGCTCTATTTTGTTTTACATCAAGGTCTGCAATAATAACCAATGAAAATTTTATACAATTTTATTGTGGTATTATCTGGTATTAACTAAACGCAAATCAGCTCTTCAAAATTCACTAAAAAATCCGAATGTCAAAATGAAATTGAATTTGTCAATCTCATCAACTCTTGTATTGTAAATTCGATATCGTCGTAAAATAGAAAATAAGAATTTGCAACGTTTATTATTTGCATACTTTGTAAATTTTGGGTGTGTTAGCAGATTTATATTACGTAAATAAATAGTAATTGTAGAACCTTCGCCATGAACCCGATGTCAATGGACAGAGATGAACCGTCGTCGTTGTTATCGTTTTCCACCAACCATCCCTTGGAGCAGTTTGTGTTGTTAGCTAAGGGAGCTAAAGGATCAGCATGCGCGGAACTCATAAAACAAGTTTTGGAGGCACCCGGTGTTCATGTATTTGGGGAACTACTTGAAATGCCAAACATCAAAGAGGTTACTTTTATTTTATTTCTTACCTTTTAACCCCTGTTTGTTTCACATACATGTCGTATCAGAACTACTGACAATTAGTTTTCAAATTAACGTATTTATTATATCTTTTTTATATTTTGAATTCTGTAGGTACTTTTTATTGATTTCATCACTTTGCTAAAGAATTACTGTGTAAAAATAATTTTGTTGTGTAAATGTGAGAAGAAAACTAGATTTCACACGATAGTAACTAATTGTAGTATAATAAATGACAAAGGTTAAAAAAAAAATATTACTCAAGCATGTTGAACAGATAAGATAAAATATGATACCACAAATTGACCATATTCTGATTTTAGAGTTGACATCAATATTTTTAGTCCTTTCTGGGACTATAACTCATTTGATCACTGGTTTCACTCTGTATTTCCATAATTAAACTAGTAATAGCCTTTGTCTTTACTACAACTCACACAACTCTATCTTATCCCAAACTAAGTAGAGATTGTACTATGGAAACCAGACAACGGATAAACATACTTATATATTTCTAAATACATATATATTATAGATAAATAACACCCAGACACAGAATAAACCATCATGCTCATCACACAAAGTTTTATCCTGGGTGGGGATTGCACCCACAACCTCTAGCATAGCAGTCGGATACACTCCCACCGTGCCGCGCCACAGATGCAGTCAAATATTGGAATATAAAAGGATTTAAAAAAGAGAATTTACTACCCCATTATAAATTAAAATTCTCAAAGGCCCTTTGTGTATTAGACATATGTCAACAGTCTTTTTTATTTGACACCCCTTCAATGTTTACCATTGAAACACTAATAAGACTAATAAATAAATATACTCTAATCCAGAATGTGGTCTGTAAGCATACCAAATTCCTCCTAAATCTATTTAATGTTTCTTTTTTTTAAAAGACGACTCCTGCAATAGTGTACAAGCCTTGTGTCGCGGGGGTCTTTACAAACATACAAGTCACGGACACAACATACACCCAGACTCGGAACAACAATTTGTGGATCACACAAAGTGGTGTCTCGAACCCACAGCCTCTCGCGTAGCAGTCGGACACGCTCCCACCGCTTCTAGTATAATAGCAATGCTTCAGTTTATTTGGGATAATAATCCACTTTGTATAAAAATCTTAATTTTTTTTATATTTCAGCTTGAAACTGGTACTTACGCCACTCACTTTAAAACCCTGAATCTATTTGCATATGGTACATACAAAGAGTATCTTGAGAATAAGTCTGATTACTTAGAACTTACACCAGCACAATGCAAGAAGTTGCAACATTTGACAATCGCCTCTCTAGCAACACAGGAGAAATGTATCCCTTACAGCGTACTGCTCAAAGAATTGGATATAAAGAATGTGAGGGATCTTGAAGATCTCATTATAGAAGCTATCTATGCAGGTAAGAGAACAAAGGTTACAGCCCTAAGTTAATATTCAGTTCAATCAAGCAATCTAAGCTAGCAGGCTGAAGTTATTGTCAGCCCCCATGTTTAGATGGCTCCAACTATAGTACCATGAGGATATGACTGACACATTTTAAAAAAAAAAAATTGATATGCTCTTGAATGAAAATGTGTTTTATTTCCAGTCTTTAAAAAAAAAATCATTGCCGTAAATAATCTTAATGGCGCTGCAATGCAAATTTCACAGAATGTAACTAAGGATCTATCTTATTATTTATATCATACACAATTTTCAATGCTGCAGAACAAAAATATATTTATTTGTCATGTTTTTTTTTTAATTCAGACATAATACACGGCAAGTTGGACCAAGAATGCAAACGCGTGGAGGTTGATGTTGCACTCGGCCGCGACGCCCGGCTTGAAGATGCTTCATCCATTGCAGATGTGCTTGCCGACTGGTGTAATGCTTGCGAGACTGTGCTCAGCTCTGTAGATAGGCATATATCCAGAGCCAATCATCATAAACAGAGGGCTATACGACACCAACAGGCTATTGAACAAGAGGTTTGTTGTTATTATTAGAACATTACATTTTTTAGAAAGGTATAAGGTGTAACTTGAGTCTGCAAGGTTGACATGGAGCATATTATGAAGTTAGAAGGGTAAGACCCACATGGAATGTGACCTAAATTCGCGCAGCACCCTACCATTTTCGACTACCAATTCCAATTCGATACATTTAATAATTTTAATCTTGTTTTATGTTTTGCTTTTGTAGTAAACTAAAAATTAATTCGGAAATTGCCAGGTCGTCATGATCCGGTGCCCAACTTCGCCAAGTACTGAGTGATGGGAAAGGTGATAAAGATTGCCTCGAAAGTAAAACTATTAAAATTTATTAAATTAAATTTACAGATCATGTACATAAAGAAAACCCTGAAAACTCAAGCAGAGAACGAGGAATCTGCTTCAGGCGGTGGCACCGAAACTCATTCTGCACCAAAAAAGAACTCAGGAAAAGGAAAAACACATCACCCACGTAATGCCGCTAAGTTTTGGCAGAAGAACACATAACAACGTGCCACCTGGGAATCATAGATATAAAAAATATTGTAATTTGTGATACTTTCTGTTAATAAACTCATAAGTATGCTACTCTATTGGTTATTATGTTTTTGACTATTGAATTACATAATCGATGTGAACATCGCAATTTGATGTTGTCTTAAGCGAACATTGGCGAAAACATGCTAATAAAAAGAGCAAATAGATTTTTATTTTATTGGGGAAAACAAGCAATTGTACATTGTGTCTTACTGGCTAGGTTGTACATAATAATTTAAATTAATGTACAATAAACGGCGTTTCCACATATTACTTAAAAAAGTACAGTTAAACCTACTTGAAACGTAAAGCTAATGTCTAATAAAGTTAAGTCTTTAAGTAATAAACAAACGTTAAACAATTTTTATACTATTGTAAATGACGAAAAGTATCTATAATATTTATTACACTTCATAATATAATTGGAGATGATGTACATATATATCGCATTGACCCTACCTTATTAATATTAAGCTTATATTAATGACTAGCGGACGACTCGCGGTTTCACCCGCGTAGTTCCCGTTCCCGTGGGAATACAGGGATAAAAAATAGCCTGTCACCCGGGGTTAGTATAGCTTCAGGATGAAAGAATTTTTCAAATCCGTCCAGTACTTTCGGAGCCTATTCAATACAATCAAATATTTCCTCTTTATAATATTAGTATAGAAGTACTAATAAATGTACATGTACTTCGTACAACAATAAAATATCTTAAACGCCTGTCAGTTTTCTAATAGCATACAATTTTTCGTATTTTCATAATGATATTGCTAAGATATAAAGTCAGGCGCTCCATATTTATTGTTCCTAATAACGTGTAAAAAGCCACATTACCTACACTTTTAATTTTTTTATTTGTGTAGACATTGTTCATAACGTTTCTACCATAATATAATATTTTAAAATTTAGAGCCTGCAACCCAACGTCTAAAACGTCAAATGAAAGAGTAAGACAAAACTGCACGTTCTAGGCTAGCGACTGAGAGGGCAATCTCCGCCGAACTTTACGGCGAGTTTGCCCGATATGAAGTGCCGAGCCGTGACTGTTTTGTTGACGCAGAAGCGCAGCAAATAAAGTGCGCAGGCAGTGCAACGATTATCACGTTCGCAGGCCACTAAATAGTGATGTAAATAACACATAAAACGTAATATATCGTAAACATTGACCACGTAAAGTACTTACGACGACACAGTCGCCTCTAAAAAGAATTCTGAACCAAGTGTCGTTATAATTTACAGCACCATAGCAACGCAACAGTGAAAAACTACGACACAAGTGACCGTCGCGTTTTACACAATGATGCCGTGATAAGACATAAAAATAAATAGACAATACTGTTTTTAAAAAGACTCTTGTTCACCGGAGTGCCACAACTTGAGGGCCTTCGTGTATTGGATGAACAGAAAGGCAAGTACTTGGTTGCCCTTTGTTAGGTCGTTTATATTCACCTTTCTTATAGGACAGCCGATATTCATGGTCAACACTGTTTACTCAATACTAGAATCAAGAAACCGTTGTCATGTAGCTAGCTGTATTAAAACGATACTCAATTGCGACGCAAAATCTCATAAAAACTGTTTATTTTATGTTGATTTTAATATAAAAATGAGCCAAACTTTGATAGTTGGTCAAAATATCGACTGGTTATCGCAGCTAATTAACTCGAAGAGTCTAAATCGATCGATTTTGTTGTCTGTAAAAGAAATAATAATGATGTATCGTGATTGTACGTAGCGAGTTGTGTTTGTGTGGGTTGGGTTGATGTTCTTTGTTGTTGGAGCTGTCAGCTGTTCGCGCGGGGAGAGCGGGGCGGGGCGATCAACTAGTCCGACTGGTATCGCGCGCGCGCCTTGCATTACAGAATTACAGATTACCTTGTACTGCCTGACCCTCCACTATTCGTATTTTATTTCATCCTTTTGTTACCACATCCATTTATTATAAACACATTGTTGCACCAAGTTGGAGTATGACAGAGACACGCGACAATTTTTTTTGTCGTGTAAATATGAAAGCCCTGGTTTATATTACAAACAGGTAAAGAGAACTTCAAAGTGACCTTCCACGGTATAGATCGCATCCGTTGTTACCTACAAAGCATTTAGGGAAAGCTGGCTGCGTGCCAAAGACACAAAATGATCACAAAAAGCATGAATACTCTGTGGCGCTTTGGATAAGTATTAGTTCTAGTGACCTTAGCACACTAACACAGTGAGACTTCATTTAAACGAATAAAACACAAAATTTCACACATTTAGGTATAATAATAACATTTATTAATGTAACCAGTTTTATCTGGTTTTAACTTCTTACTTTATACAAATATTAATAAATGAATTTAATGGATTCTTTTGACTCATTTTTTCTCGATGTTATTTCATTATCATTACCTAACGACTAGGTACGTATTTATGTAGGCAAATATAGGGCCCAAATTCTGCTACTTATACTTATGGGCGCTGGGAAGACCAGGTATCTCTGGTGATTATGGTGGCCTAAGCTATTTGGCATGGGATACCCTCACCTCAAGCCATGGACCGATAGGTATGGCACGCATCTGAAGACAGTTCAAATCCAACATACTTACCTTGTCGTATCTTCAAAGAGGTGGGCTTCTAACATGTGGAAAAAAAAAGAGTTATCCTTACCTATCATTCGTCTGTATTCAGCTAAGTTTAACGTGTTTGTCTCTATGTCCGTCTGTGGCATTATGCCCAAACAGATGGACGGATTTTAATGCATTTTTAAGCTATTGCATAGCTTTTATCGCGGGCTTTGAGCGCGGTGACCGAATCAAGAAATTCCGTAATTAAAAAAACCTAACACCCCCCACTCCGCCTACCATGTAGCTCGGCCGAGCGTTTGCTTAACGTACCTATATGTATATGGTACGATTGTACGAAGCTCGCACGGATCGAGACGAGCTGCTCCGAAATGTAATGAAAAAAAAAATACTGCATAAATAAAAAATAAATAAATAATTATATTTGTATAAGTTGATAAAAATTGCTATGCAATAGCTTTACCGCGGCAGTCCCCGAGTGCCACACATTTTTTGTTTTTTCATCAGAAAGCCGGATTAATCGGGATAGTTCTTAGCTTAATTGTGAAAAATCCGTTCAGTAATTTAGAAGATATGTAATCAGCTTTTAAATTCATGTGTCGGGAGATTTTTAATGGAAGTACTTAGCTGTAAACTAACTATTTATTTGCTTCGTAATAAAAAGTTACTGGATCTACGAACAACAAACCGGTGACAAAGTTCGTAAAAACCACTGAAGTATTAAAAACAATAAGCATTTCTCATTTAACTGGAAAACTGTCTGTAACGAAGTTATCATTAAATACTATGGTTGGTTAGATTGTTAGAAACTTGTGAGCATGCATCGATAAAGTTAGACCCTTTGTGAAACTTGGCGCTTTGGCTGCGGAAATGATTCCCACATAAACCTCAAGTTCTGTTATTGGTTTTCTCGTCATGACTACTGTATTTAAAGTTATAGGGTAGGTACGTACGTAATTAACATTTACGGGATTATCATGATCAAGAAGTGATAAGAAAGCTTTGCATCAGTAATTCTATTTCTGACCTAAATAAACTATCAGGCACTGGTAGCTGTCTGCCTGCTTCAAATCTTAATTATGTACTCTTTCAACAGCTCAAAATCACCACATTACTTTCCACAAGTCCCTTTCTTTCCACAGTTATCAGACATCATCTCTGTATAGAATATGACGTATGATAGATGTGAAAGAAAATACGTAGGTATAGCACCAAAAATAATAAAAAATAAGAAACGCAAAGAGAGAGAATTATAATAATTTACTTCGGATCGTGATCTTATGTTTAATCTATACTAATAATAGAAAGCTGAAGAGTTGTTTGTTCGTTAAAACGCCCTTACCTCAGGACCTACTGGTTCGAATTGAAAAATTATTTTACTGTTAAATAGTAAATACTCATTTATCTAGGAAGGCTATACGCTATATAACATCACACTACGACTAATAAGAATAGAACAGCGATGAAAAATGTTGTGGTCGTGTCAGCTAGTTTACAGTAAACTTAAGTTACGTTAGTTACCTATATATTATTATTAATAGAGTTACAAATACTAATTAATCAAGATTAAATACATTCCAATTAAATTTCCATAGACTGTCAGCTATACCTTTGACTCAAAGATAAAAGACGTAAAGTTATGTCAGGAGCCCTATAAAACGAAGTTTCGATCAAAAATGAGGGGGTAATTTAAAGAGCCAAGGACCTTTGGAACATCTATTTCAAACCACCGGTTCAAACTTCTAGTGCTTATCCAAAAATTAACAAGAGTAGTCCCCTTAAACTTAAAAATGTCTAGTACTTTAACGAAAATTCATGAATTTCGTTTTAAAGAATTAGCCGCATAAAAGAGCGATCATTTTATTACATCATGTGCCCAATCGCGTAACACCTACCCAGCCTAACCTTTTGTTTTACTTTTTATTTTGCAAACAATATTAATAACCCAATACATCGTTACCTGACAGTACAAACATCCGCCTCAATTAATGGTCATGAGATGATAATGGCATGATCGGACCATTGAAGTATAGACCAGGACTGCGTCATCCCTTTCAATTAAAAAGTAAAAATTTATTGGAAAGCGTGAAAGAGAGAAAACTCATGTGGCATTCGACAGGTATTCTACACGAAGTAGCGTTGTCTCTATCTAGAGGTGGTCAATTTTGTGAAGTTATGGCGCAGTCCTGTTCGTCAATGTCAATGAATTGGACATACCTACAGAGGCTACAGAAGGCCTCATTGTAATAGTAGCCATCGTATTAAACGGTGGAGGTATGCACCAATTTCTGTAATTTCTCAGTCAGTGTCGGCCCGAGGCCACATTTAGGTTGGAGCGAAATAAAATTTTGGCGAAGTGTGAGTTAGTGGCGGATCCAAGGGAGGCGCTAGGGGGCTGAACACCCCCGTAATCTTTCACCATTCACCCATTCGATTGCCAAGTGGAGGCACACTCTTGATTACATTTGGCGCCAAAGGTTCGTAAACCGGAGAACCCTTGCGGCACCCACTGTCCTAGGGCGTCTGTAGCGGCCGCTCCGTTCGCTGGCTATGTTAATCATAAACATGAATAGGTATGTTACCTGTTTCCAATACAAGCGCGGATACTAGGTGGTAGGTACAACAGGGACAATTGTCCCCCCCCCCCCCAGACTCGACTGAATTACCTTTTTTTTTTGGGGGAAGTTTGGAATTTTAACACTGGATCGGAGTGTTTAGGCAGGCCCTCTTCTGGTGGTGGATATGGTGTGCCAGTGTTGAATCAAATCTACTCCCTCACCTAGTTATGCGAACGACTTACACTTGACCGGTTGAGTCAAATATTGCCCCCCCCCCCCCTCAGGACAAAGTTCTGGATCCGCGCCGTTTCCAGGAAGATTAGTACCTCAGTCTATGTGTAAATATTTAATTTGCTAGCGGTCATTTATCCGCTTTACAAACCTGTAACGTGGATCAATCCGAACCTCCACTGGCAGCACGATTCTTTGTCTCTCTCACGCTTGCAGCCTGTATTTACTTCATACCTGGAAGGGAACACTCAGCCCATTGGAGAACCCAAATCCCTCGCCTGGGTACGCCTATGCTAAATAATGATATAATAATATTTTGGGACAACTCACACAACTTCATCTGATCCTAATGCTTAGGCACTATTTAGGAAATCTTTATTGGAATGAATTATGCCGTTGATTTGGAAGTCAGCTTTTACAACAAATATACATAAAAAGGTTCCAAACTTTCGGCCTACATCGCTACTATGTCTAGTAGCTAAATCTTTGAAAATAATAATCATACTTAGGTACTCAAATGTATGCCGAATTAAAGAAACGTCTCAATTTTTCAGCAGTACTTTGTCATGTCCGGCCGAGATCAACTGTTTCTAATCTCGTACGTCTCCGTACTCCGTCTCCGTTCGAACGTTTTTTTATCCTAAGTATATCCTTTGGGTATATTAAGTAGATATATGCTTTTTTATTAGAGTTAATTAAGGACAACTCACACAACGCCAGTGATCCCAAACTAAGCAGAGATTGTACTATGGAAACCAGACAACTGATAAAGATATTTCTAAATACATACATTTTACAGATAAATAACACCCTGACACAGGATAAACCATGGTGCTCATCACACAAAGTTTTATCCAGGGTGGGGATCGAACCCACGACCACCAGCTCAGCAGTCAGGGTCACTAACCACTAGACCAACAGGCCAGTCAATTATATTAAGTAATAAACCATTAGTATGTCAAGAGCAATAACAATAATAAAATAACAGAACACAGTTATTGAAGCCAACTCATAAGTGCACCTGTCTGGCTTCCATAACGTTCCGTAATGAGATACTAGATGTTGTGACGTCATAAGTGTGTAGGTATACTTGTTATGTCACTCATTTCCTTGTTGCTAACTCACTGGTTAGGTACTTACCTATAGGCTATGGGTATATTTACTATACACCGTGCCTGCTTCGTTGGGCTTAAAGCACCTGTCCCACCAACAACGATGAGCGAGAAGCGACTAGCGATTTATCGCTTAAGAAACGTACAATAGATGTATTTTGTAGATCCCGTCCGTGTAAACAAAAGAGATGCAGTATAGAGCGAGTACTCGCCGGCAGTGGGAACACTCAGCGATAAACTATTAATATCTGTGTCTCTTTTATTTACACAGGATCTACATACATGTATGTTTCTTGAGCGATAAAATCGCTACTCACTTTTCGCCGTTGGTGGGACAGGTGCCTATGACACTCACAAATAACGTTATTTTCTATTGGTAAAAGAATTTTCAAAATCGGTTCAGTAGAACCAGAGCTGCCCCTACATTCCATAAACTCACAAACTTAACCTCTTTATCATGGGACAACTCACACAACGCTATCTGGTCCCAAACTAAGCAGAGCTTGTACTATGGAAACCAGACAAGTGATAAACATACTTACTTAAATAACACCCAGACACAGAATAAACCATCGTGCTCATCACACAAAGTTTTATCCTGGGTGGGGATCGAACCCACGACCTCTTGCGTAGCAGTCGGATACACTCCCACCGCGCCACAGAGGCAGTCTTTATAATATTAGTATAGAAGTATAGACTAGCTCTTGCCCGTGACTTAATTGTTCAGCCCTTCTGGTGTGATTAACTAACAAATCAGGCGCGGTTACAAGGACGGCAATTGCCCAACCCCCAGACGCATGAATTTTCAAGTCTTCGTTTTACATTTGGTCTGCGTTAACAGGTAGTTGCCCCCCAGAGCTTCAAACAATTCCCCCTATCCCCACTTCTGTCGGCGTCGATGCGCAAGCGACTCTCATTTTACCAGTGTTAAGTCAAACGCTCCCCTGAACATGATCCTGGAAGTCCTGGAACAAACATTCATTCATCCGCCGCGCTATCGCCCGTCGCGAATGCCGCTTCCAACCGGCTGAATAACATAAAAAAAAAGTATTGATATGTCCGGTTTCTGAGCTTCAAAATCTCGCGTTTGCGCTTTTTGTCCTGATTTTCAGATTTCAGAGATGGCAACCCTACTACTATCCCAAATTTCATTAAAAAAAATCATTATGTACTTTTGGAGATTTGCGCGTTGAAACAAACAAACCTACAGTATTATAACATTAGTACAGATTACTGCAATGCTACTCATAGAGTAACCAGTAACCTACTTCAGTTACGACGTTCACTCATAGAATGCATGTAATCGGATTAAAATAACTCTAGCAAGTAGGTACACTGTGAGTGTAATTCTATTAAACTTTTTGATTCTGAATCCAACTTTGCTAAGTTTTCACGCTTAAACCGCTAAAACGATTTAGATGAAATTTGGTAAGAAGATAGTTTGAGCCCCGACAAAGGACATAGGATAGTTTTAATCCCGATAACCGACATCCACGCGGGCGGAGCCGCATGCGAAAGCTAGTTAAAAAGATAGAAGAGATCGATTGAAATGCTTTGTGGAGTGGTTTGGTAACATAAGGCCAAAAAGTCAGTATCTCCGTTTTGAGACGTCGTTAACTCTCATACTATCACTGTCACATAAACGTGAATAGTATCGACAGAAATACTTTTAAACACGACTAAAGTATTCGGAAATTAAAACTAAGAACTAATACAAGTACCAAATTCGTATTAACCAATCGATGTTGTCAAACGGCCGAATATACACATTTCACTCAATTTCGAGACGCCGTGCCGCGCCGTTTATTCATACTGTCACTTAATAGTGAATAGAAGCGACAGAAATACTACCTATATGTAGGTATTATTTGAGTATACCGGGGTTAGAACCATAACTACCATAACGTATTGGCCAACCGATGTACCTAAGTATGAAATGAGTAGCTGATTTAGTAGAAGGACTTAATGCCGTAACTACCCATTTGCCCGCCCGGTGCGATCTTAAACAATTGCGCCCTTGGTATTGGTCCTGATGGTCATTAATGCGCCCCTACAGGGTCTGCGCCCTATGCCTGGGCACTGTCGGTAACCGCCCTAGTTACGGCACTGGTAGGACTACATTTAGGTAGCCCACAGATCTCCCTCGAGTGAGTGCATTACAGCCCGCGTTTAAATATGAAATTTCACAGATCTAACTTTAAAATTGATGGAGTTTCATACAAACTTACAACCGCTATTTTACCCCCTTAAGGAATTGAATTTCGAAAAATCCCTTCATTTCTAATGTAGGCATTTGGCCTACATTAAGTATATAAAGAATACGTCCTGAAAATTTCACATCTCTACGTACAATGGTTTAGGCCGTCCGTTGATTCATCAGTCAGTCAGTATAAAATTAAAAATTGAGATCGCACAAAAGACTTTTTTTAACATTTTTCAATTCACTGTTAAAAACACATTTCAAAAGTTTTTTTAATTATTCCTTGACTGGAATCTGGATTCCGAGTAATAAATCTTACGGTGCTCCACTACTAGTCATGTCTTCGAAACACGATCGCATGAGGAAATAATAATTCACTATTAAATTAAATGTGCCTACCGCAGAGTGTTGTCAACAATAAACGTTTTGCGGTTCTGTTCATAATAACCGCACGCCATTTTCAATTATTTCTCATTGAATACAGGGATGCTGGGCAGGGTATAATTTATCCGGAATCGTTCACTCTTGTTAGAGTGGTAGTATACATCTGCTCTGAATAATTTATCGCGATGTGTCTATATTGAAAGCACAAAATAATAGCGATTATCCGGTGCTACCACCGGATAATCAATCGCTATTATCTTGTACTTTCAATGTACATCTATATAGTATACTAGCTCATGACCGCGGCTTCGTCCGCGTGGATGCCTGATTGTTACCAAAATATATTATCGGCAAAGTTTCATACTAACTTTGCATCCTCGTAACCCTCCCTTACGGAGTGAATTTAAGAAAATCCTTTCTTAGTACTCCCCTACGATATAAAAATAATCCTGTGCAAAATTTCAAGTTTCTAACCCTTATAATTCAGGCCCTGCGTTGATATGTCAGTCAGTCAGTCAGTCAGCTTCTCCTTTTATATATATGTAAGATAGGTTTATTGCCGTGGTGCATGTGAATGGTACCTCCCCATCTCTTCCTGTGGGTGTTGTCAAGGCGACTAAGGGATGTCACACTGGAGGACAGACAGCAGCATCTTCTACGTATTTTAAAGCCGTACTGCGATCGCCAAGCGTGGCGATTGGCAATTACCCTAGGATCTACAATAACTAGGTTCTACTTGGGAGACCCGTGCATAGAAGTGGGACATCATATGGGTTGATATATGAGGTCTAAGCCATAGGCCGTCTTGGTTGGCACCACAATAGTATCAGGTAGTCTTTCGTGAAATAGTGATGTTCACACATCAATTTGAAATGGGCAAATGGTACGCGAGATACGGTGGCATTCAGATCTTTTATCAAGGATTTGGGTGGCATTGATACTGTTATGGGCTAGCGTGACGCTAACATCAGGCGTACGACCTGCTCGTCTTTTCACATCGGAGTATATAAAAAAAGGTTTTTGTGTTAAGGACTACTCCTTTATATTTTTTTATGTATTTTGACTGCCTGTGTGGCGCGATGGTAGTGTATCCGACTGCTACGCAAGAGGTCGTGGGTTTCGATTCCCAATTCGATCCCCATCCAGGATAAAACTTTTGTGATGAGCATGATGGTTTATTCTGAGTCTGGGTGTTATTTATCTATAATATGTATCTATTTATTTAGAAATATATATATTTATCAATTGTCTGGTTTCCATAGTACAAGCTCTGCTTAGTTTTGGATCAAATAGCATTGTGTGAATAGTCAAAAAAAAAAACTAGGTATATGGGTTACTCAAACTAGTCATCTTGTTAAAACCTCTAGTTGTGCTTAATTGCTTGTGTTACGAGTGCTTTCTAGCCAGTATTATAATGGGTGGAATTCGAACCAGCGTCCTCTCGATTCTAAGTCCAATGACTGGACCACTAGGCTACCGTCGCTTCATTTCAACTCAAGTTCTTCACAGTTAACGAGGTTAACGTGCTCTGTAAACCTCAACTCTTTCACCTGTTGGCAACGGGAAAAGCCACACTTATGTATAACAAGTAACTGGTATTTAATCTGTGGTTCCATGCGTGCGCGCGCGCAACTCGCTAACCGCAATGAACTCTTTGAACACGCACCGCGTTTCATATTACTGCTATTAACACTTTTATTGTCCCTCACCTGATGTAAAAGTGCAACGAACTTGTTTTATGTATTTCTATTTAGATGATATTGTTTGTGCTGCAGTATCAAATGTTGCATTGTGTTGTTTATCTTACTTGGTGGTCCTTCGAGCCGGATGATGAGTGGTTGTTACATTAGATATACTTACGCGAGTATAAGTTTATTACAATTAAAATTAACATAATTCCTCAGTAAGAACAAGTTAGATGCATTTACTAAATAGCTGATAAAGAATTTTATGAAATATAGGGAGTTTTAGATAGACCGAGTTTTCGTTTAAAATAAACTTATAAACATAACTGACCCCCGCAACTTCGTATGCGTCAATTTACCCCGTTTTTGCAACATTTTTATTGATGCTCCGCTCCTATTGATCGTAACGTGATGCCTTCCTCGATAAATGGGCTACACAACAGTAGTATTCGAGTTCCTGAGATAATCGCGTTGAACCAAACAAACAAACTCTTTAACTTTATAATATTGGTACCTATATATTTAATGAAAACCGAATTTATGTAAAATACTTGTAACAAAAGGCACTTTTAAATGATCGTGAGTTTGACTGATTGTCTGAAGTATCTGTGGCATCGTAGCGCCTAAACAAATAAACAGATTTTTCAGCTTCTTTTATTGGAAAGATAATTTAATTGGGGTGGTTCTTAGCTGTTATGGTGGATGAAAATCACTTTTGCAGTGTGTTATGTTATAAAACACTAGCTGACCCACGCAACTTCGTCTGCGTGAATTTTTCCCGTTTTTGCAACATTTTTCATTGCTGCTCCGCTCCTATTGGTTGTAGCGTGATGTTATATAGTCTATAACCTTCCTCGATAAAGAGGCTATCCAAGAGAAAAAGATTTTTTTTAATTCGGACCAGTAGTTCCTGAGATTACCGCGTTCAAACAAACAAACTCTTCAGCTTTATAATATTAGTATAGATTAACTTATGATATGGTTTTTTTTGTAATTTTTAAAGTACTTTATGCTAATTTATACATATTTTCAATGTACCTATAGAGGAAAAAATCGTCTCAGACGGGACTCGAACCCGCGACGCGATCAGATAGGTACAGATAGACAAAATAAACTTGTTTTATGAATTTCTATTTAGATGATAATTTTTTGGTGCAGTATCAAATGTTGCACTATCTCAACTCTGCAAAATAACCTCATATCGAAAAGTTAACTCTAAAATATGTATTTTCCGTTTAAACTAAGTTCATTCATTATAAAAGTTGAGAGATATTTTGGTGTAACTGTAACCCAAATACTGGCTGCAACTCGTTTGACCCAGAATGTAGGTCGTATTGACGTCACTGCGGAGATGCACCGATAGGGGAAAGTCAATCCCCTCTCGTCGTTAGAAAATGTTTTAGAAACATTGATGTCTTCTCACGCAACTTCGTCAACGTCAATTTTCACCATTTTATCAATTCATAGGTAGTCAACCAAGTGGTCTTCCAGTTTTGACAAAGCTTCGTGTGTCACTAAAATGACGTTAAGATTGAACTTAGCAACTGTCAGTATATGATTGCAAGGGAAAATCAACCTTGTTGTTTTATGCAACCTGCAAATTAACTTCAACTTTAGGGTGATACACCACATTTTTGTCCACTGTACATGACAAAAATACTTAAATGAAAAGTAACAAAATGTTCGTACAAATCCCATTGAAAATTATTAATAAGTAGGTATACATAACGTTGTAAGTATCAAACAAAAACAACAGAAAGCAACTTTTTAAGTCGCATTATTCAGATCATTTATCATTTAATCAATCATTTAACATACATAAGCTTACAGTGTAGGTACACCAAGGCGCTTATACTAAGTTTAATAAAATATACAAGTAGAATTTGAGCTATAAAATAGTAATTTATTCAACAATAACTATTAGTATGACAAAAACAGATTAAATTACAATATTAGCTTATTAAATTGACAAAAGAATATATTATGTATTACAATTATTTATTAAGATACAGCAAGATAAACATAATTATAATAGTAGTACCGTCGAAAAAAATGTCAACCGCGGGACAGCTCAGTAAAAACTCATTTATTAGTTTGATAGCTCTGACAGTTGGGCTATTAGTGGCATGAGTAGTGCGCCATGACGGTGAACTAGTGAGCAGTCGGTGCCGTCTTCTTCCTGAACCACGTGCGTACTGGTTTGGAACATAAAAATAAATGCTTTCGCGTACTAATGGGTTATCTACTTTCCCTGTCATTAAAAGATAATAATGGAATACAATCATAAATTTACGTCTGAATTCCAATGTATTCAAACCAACCATTCCAGATACAAACAGAGAAGGATATAAATATGACAGATGGGGGACTACGGAACCCTACATTGTACGTGGCCCAACATGCACTTGCCCGGTTTTTATATAGGGTTCCGTACCTCAAAAGGAAAAAACGGAACCCTTTTAAGATCACTTTGTTGTCTGTCCGAAACTAAAAAATCTAACTTTTAAGTTACCGTAAAAAAAGATACGGCTGTTTATTCTAAAAACCTAACTAACTATTTATAATATGTACCTACAAATGTGTGCGGAACCTGGTGGGCGAGTTCGAATCGCACTTGTCCGGTGTTTGAAATTCTACCCCTACCGGGTGAAACAGAGGTTCCAGATTAAACCCGTAGATCGCGGATCAGCTAGTTCGGCCGTAACATAACAAATCTATTTAACTGTATAGGTATACATACCTACATAATATTAAAAAAAAAACATGCAAAACAACATAATAATAACGGGTACTTACCTATATATTGTAGTAATCGAGTAAAATAATTTTACGGTACAGTATATTATGATAGTTTGTTATGAATTTTAAAAGTAACGTTATGTTTAAACAATGTACGTAGTAAATAGTGGAATAGTGTTATTTCTCACATTAATTACACCTCCATCAGTTATAAATAACACTGTAACTTTGTGTTTTAATTAACCAACATTTTTCTGTTTGTGACTTTGAATGGTCTTAAACAGCGTTTCTCAAAGTGAGTTCCACGGAACCTTAGGGTTCCGTAGAAATATTTTATTTTTAATTTAGAAAAAAAAAAATTGATTGCCTGCATGAAGAGAAATACAAGAAAATACGTTGGATAATTTAAATGTGTCCTGTTATACCAAATGATATGAGAACTATTTCTGGACATTTGATAAATCTACTGAGATATTTAGATTCAATGCACCGATCCATTAAATAAAAGACATTTGATGAGTGTTCACTGTTCTAACTGTCCACTTGTTCAATGTTTAGGAGCCCCTGGTCTAATAGAAGGTAAATATTCAGACACTCAGGGGCGGATTTAGGGGAGGGCAGGCGGGGCTACTGCTCTAGGGCTTCCATAAGAGAATGGGTCAAAAAAAAGAAAAAATATCTCAAAACTAAAATTTCAGAACGACAAATTACACTAAAACTGTATTTGGTTTTGATCGTCTCGAATTGCACTGGAGAGCTCTCATTTTTTAAATTCTACAAACACTACAATTAAGGTTTTTTTATGAGAGTTAACTATAGGTTACATGTTTCTTTCCGTAACAATGTAATAATTAAAAATGTGTGTTTGTGAACCTTTGTGTCAGTGACCTTTCTTATTGCTCATAGGTACTCAAGCTTCTAGTGCGATAACCAGAGTAATCATAATTTCACTACTAGCTTTTGTCCACGGCTGCGCCCACGTGGATGTCGGTATATCGCGATAAAAACCTCCTCCTTCCTTCCTATCCCGGGACTCAAACTATCTCTTTACAAAATATCATCTAAATCGGTCTAGCGGTTTAAGCGTAAAAACGTAACACACAGAGTACGTTCTCATGGTCGTACATACTTTGCCGACGCAGCACTGTCAACATGAAATATCTTGTGGGTTGCCAACAATACTCTAAAATAGAGTATTGTACTTTAAATATGTAGGCGTACTTTCAAATTCATAATTCTTTATTCACTTAGGATGCAAAACAACTTTTGTGATACGTCGGGATTCTGCATGTACATGTAATGCCAAGTTCGCAAACAAAAGGTAAAGCCGAAGAAAAGAACCTGGCAATAAAAACTCGCGGCCACTCTTTTCAAATTGCCAATTTTTTGTTTGAATGTTTATAAACGAATGGTAGTAAGGTGCTGCGACTAATATACTATACACCATATTAAAGAACTGATACAAATTGTATTATCAAAAAGTTGAAACATGAGATAAACTAAAATCAGCCTTAGTGGGTACAGTATAGTAGGTAGTAGGTATATAATTATACAATTTCATGCAGTCGGAGGCATTAATGAATCTACTGCATGAAATTGTATAATTATGTAGGGGATCTTGTTTCCATCTTTTTTGTGCAGGCGGGTTCTTTTATTTTTATAGTTTATTTTTTTATCAAACTTTTCTCTAAGGAAAACTCGTGCACCTAGTTTGTAAATCGCACGCACTGCACGTTTTTGAATAATAAAAATTGTTTGAATATCAGCCGCCATGTTCCAAAGTATGTCATATGACATGACGCTGTGGAAATAACCGAAATAAACTAGCCTTGCTGTTTCCACATCCGTAAGCTGTCTGACTTTGCTGACAGCATATGCTGCAGAACTGAGTTTCCGAGACATGATATTTGTTTATACCTTTACTCAATATACTCCAAACTTTACTTTCGGCTATCTTTTTCTTTTCTTTATATTCCACTAGAACTCTACAACTGCTGCAAGTGTGCTGAGGTATCTGGCCCGCACATTTTATGTATCTTTTAGTTTCATGTCCTAGACATTCATCATCATCATCATCATTCATTCATCACATTTATAATATTAGTTTAGATTAGGAAAATATGTGCTTAACTTCATAATAATTCTTTCTTTTCTTCATAATAATAATTTCTTCATAAAGTAGTACCTAACAGCAGCCAATCCAGCAATTTAGCCGCTACAAGCAAAATTATTTTCGCCACACTTTACTATGCTATTTTATCAGAAATGGGATATTATAAGTCGGCCGGAGTCCAGATCAAATCTTGCCGCCCGGGATGGCGTGTGCAAATCATTTGACGAAGCCCGAGTTCAAATCGTTTCACCCGATACTCATTTTCCGTGCAGGCGCGTGGCGCCCATAATTTTGTCGCCTTTTAATTTTGCCGCTCTTGCCCGGTTTGCCCTTGATCGGGCCCTGCCTAACAGGAAGACTTGATGACTGCCGCAGTTGACGTGGCCATATTCTGGGCCTCCACTGTTTGATATATTGCCTTTAAGGGACATTACACAGAGTGAATTATCTATTTAGCGCTACGCACACAGCGATCGGTCGCCGGCCTCGCTCTTCCACACACAGCCATTACTTAACTGTGCCCAGGAGCGCAGGTCAAAATAAAGTAGAATATTCGTTCGCACATGTGTTAGATTACGAACGCCAAATTGCTCGTTTTTGCATTTTTCCGCAACTTCAAGATTTATTTGCGGGATCATATTAAGACATAACCTTAAATTTCTTTATATCATCTACTAGAAAAACTCTTTGACTAGTTACACAATTTTTTTCGTGTCTTAATATTTGGGTTTTCTATTTAAATTTTTGTCAGAGCCGAACCCTGTTTCGCGTAATCTACCCTTAACGCTAAGAAGAAGAGTACCTAATGACTCTATTGACTGGCCTGTTGATACCTAGTAATTGAAACTTGCCCGAGATCGTGGCGTCAATTCCCATCTATACTAATATTATAAAGCTAAAGAGTTTGTTTGTTTGTTTAAAGCGGTAATCGCAAGAACTACTGGTCCGAATTTAAAAAAATCTTTTACTGTTGGATAGCCCATTTATCGAGGAAGGCTATAGGCTATATAACGTCACGCTACGACCAATAGGAGCGGGGCACCAATGAGAAATGCTGCAAAAACGGGAAAAATTTACGCAGACGAAGTTGCACGGGACAGCTAGTCCAGGATAAATTTTGGTGTGGTGAACACGATTGTTTGTTCTGTTTTGTGTCTGGGTGTAATTTATTTATCTTGTTATTCCTGGTTCAGACAGGCGATTATTTAAAAATCTTTGAATGCAGTTCAAATTATTTTAATATCAAAATTAAATCTTTTTACCCGACTGCGCAAGGGAGGGCTATGTCTTCAGTTAAATCTTCAATATTTAAGGTCGTCTCTCTCCGTGTGGCATTGTTATGAGACAAAGTATGTTTATCAGTTTTCTGGTTATCATTAGTATTAGTATTATAATATTTGTGGTACCAGTTTCACCTAGTTTAGTTTAGATGGTTGAGAGTGAGTTGTTCCAAGGTATTATAATACGACTGAGTAACTACTATCCTGTGACATAATAGTTTAAACTGCACAAGACTACTGTATTAGGGTAGGTATTATGAAGCAGTATTTCAGCAACAAACTTCAGATATATTAATCCTTCAGGGAGTTGCGAGAATGGCAGTATATTGTGCATTTGTGACTTATTGGCTCATACACCCTGCATCAGGGAGATACGTCTGTCGTAAAGGTTTGTTGAAGGGCAGATCAAAGTTAGCTACGTCGTCGTAGCGAGTTTTTATGATTGACTAGCTGATCCTCGCAACTTCGTTTGCGTCATTTTGCCCTTTTTTTACAAGATTTTTCATTAATGCTCCGCTCCTATTAGTCGTAGTGTGATGTTATATAGCCTACCACCTTCCTCGATAAAACTAATAGATTTTTTTTATTCGAACCAGTAGTTCCCGAGATTATCGCGTTTAAATAAACAAACTTTTCAGCTTTATAATATTAGTATAGATTACTTAGATATGTTATTTAGGTAATGCACTACTTAGATATACCTACAACTGGCCTGTTGGTCTATTGGTTAGAGACCCTGATTGCTAAGAGTGTAATTTATCTATAATATGTATAAATATATAGGTAAGTATGTTTATCGTTTGTCGGTTGCCATATTACAAGCTCTGCTTAGTTTGGGATCAGATGATGTTGTGTGAGTTGTCCTAAGATATTATTATTATAATGCTTATTACCTACAATTATATTATGCACAACCCTATTGTTTAACTTTAGGCCGATTGCAGATTAACGTTTTTTTTTTTTGCGCGTATACGGTCGCTTCAAAAAATCGGACTCGCGTACACGGGCATATTCCGGCGTGTTCGATCGAACCGGTAGTAATGAGTTAGTGTAAGTATCAACACGCTTTTACGAACTTTTAAACACGTCAATGCTAGTACTAGTTGCACAGTGCGTGTGTTGCAAAAGCCGCGCATACAAGCCTGCATGCAGTGGCGGATCCAGAGGGGTTATGTGGCTCAAGCCCCCCTCCCCCCCGAAATCATTCACCATTCACCCTTTCCATTTGTGTGAGTAGTGCAATAACGGCCCTAGATAGGGCCCCCAAACGACAACACAAGCCTCCCCCAAACAACAATCCTGGATCCACCACTGCCGGCATGCGGTCCATCCAAAAACAAGCTTATTCGCGCGTACTTTTGAACCGCACTTATATATATATATATATATATATATATATATATATATATATATATATATATATTTAGTGGTAGGTACTTTTTACATAAACAATATTATGTAAAAGCTTTACTTTGTACAAATGCAAAGGGGAGTTTCAAATGCACAATATAGAAGGAACTCAGATAGTATCCTTTTTTGTCGTGTGCTAATAAAATCTGCATGTGAATACATGTGGTGCAGCCGTGCAGGTGGATGCAGGACAGTCGTTGGTCGTTACGAGGTTAATCGCGCGTGTGTCGCCGGCTTTACACCGATAAGGCCCGCTGCACCGTTCCGTGTTGTGAAAAAAGTTTGTGAATTTATCTTTTAGTATGATTCTAACGTAAAACTGTATATTAGTGGCGAGAACTTGACTCAGGCTCGTCGTTCATGTTACGATACCGACCTCTTGAAGCAGATCAAATTGACGATTCTATCTAACCGGAGGATCCCCCTCTGGCAAAGTCTGCCCACGTAATACGTAGATATATATCATGTGGAAGCAAGGCTATGGCTGATGACTAAATAGGTTGCACAAGGACGAAGTGGGCAAGCGCATCTATCGAGTCGCCCGCTCTCCCGCTGCGCAGTGTCTGTTAAATCACAGCCCTGCAAGAGCTTGCAATAGCTTTTAAAGTCGCTCAAAGGGTGCTTAATCATATGTTTTCTAGTGCAACTTGAACCCTAGATCAGACTCTTAGTAGGACGCTTTGTTTTAAAGGGCCCTTCTTTATTTAAATATGAATATGTTTGACGTGATTACGTCTTATAAATCGATGACCGGCTGCACTCACCAAAATGTGTGACGTCACCGCTCACGTTATTCACCGGTTGCTAAGCAGCGCGAAAGACGATTCCGCCTGCTGATAGGCTGAATTATTGTGGCCGACGGGCGCATGCGCGCGCACAATAGCTGTCACAAGCATGGTTGTTTATTATTACAATGTCATTAATGTCACAAATGCATGCGATAAAGTTGAAAAAAAAAAACGGGTGTCACAGGCATAGTTGCTTATTCAATGTAATCAATGTTTTCTTAAGACGTTATCACGTAAAACTATAGTCCGTAACTTTACAAGACAACCACTTTTTTTACGGGACATTAATGTGTTCAAAAGGTTGTTATGAATGAGGTGACTCCGTCACTGTAGTGCCCACTCGAGCCCTCTAGGCTCGGCGCCCAGCGCGACCACCCAGGCGCGCGTCCCCCTAAGGCCGGTACTGTATGGATCTAATAAAGATCTATCCCAGTGGGATTAAAACCCACGACCTCGAGCACAAGAAAATAGTCGTAGAAACTCGCTCCCACTGCGTCACCGAGGCTGTCGATATTTTGGGTTATTGTCCTTTAATTAACGCTCTCGTTTGTTAAGGTTAGGGTACCTATTGAAATTTTTATACTCGCCAACTCCTGATTATGGAATCCAAGAACTAGTAAGGGAAGAAGTCTTTGAGCTCATTTGTTTTCTAGTTTTATTCGAATGTCTGTGTCGGGGCAGGAGTTGGGACCCATCGTCTGATAACTTTTTAGTTTAGCTTTGAAGTCGCCCATTGCTACTAGTGGCCAGGTCATTGACCCGTAACAAAGGATATTATTATCCAATACAAACAATTCACTTTGTTACAATACAGGCAACCATTGCGCCATACAGATTCAGTTATAATTGGAATCAGCTGCATTTATCCATTCAGAGCTGGCAAACGATCGCTATTCAAGTAACATGATTAGTTTGCCAGCAAAACACTGATTCACAAAATATCGAGAGTGGAGAAGGTAACGTTTATAGAATGCTTTGCGTATTCCAAAAATCCTGATCTATCCTTACTTGTAGATCCCTACCAGTAGGGATAGATTAGGATATTGTAGTTTCTTTTCCTAGTAGCTCTACTGCACGCTCGACGCACGCATACATATCACTCACGGACTCTCACTCTCAAAACTTATCGAGTTACCTACATAAAATGATTCGAAGTTTACACTTCGAATCATTTTATGTAGGTAACTCGTCTGAGATTCTTGCTCGAGCGAAGTACCTACGTATTACCAGGAGAACATATAAGCATTGTAGGTATCGATATCAAACTGCAATAGTCGCAATTAGTTCATTAGAACCACTTTATAGATGGACATATAACAATTTGCATTGTCATACTATTATATTTGAACCCTCGTAAAGGTTACCATCTGTACTTTCACTATTTTGTGACTGATTGGTTTGAATTTTGTGTGGTTTGTACACGTACCTACATAATGTAGGTATGCCTTTAAGCTCGCGGCTTGCTTTGTTTGCCATAGTTTCATTACAAATAACTTGGTTTCACGTACCTACATCATTTTAATTAGGCCCAAAAATTATGTAGATCTGTAATTACTTACACGAGTTTGGCGTGGTGGTGGTGGCATTATTCAATAGTGTTATGGTAATACCATAGAAATAATTTGTGACTAACTTGTTATACCTACGAAGAAATAAAAAAATGATTTCATATTTGTTTAAGTTTTACATCTTTTCTTTAGGTTTCTATGACAGTGATTTCGTAAAAAAGGGACAGAATGACAAGTGTGCTTCAATCTACTTATTATGACTTCGTTCGCATGGAAATTTTGAAAAACAAATCTATCCCACGGGAACCGTACATTTTACCGAGTTAAAAATAGCTTATGTGCTATTCCGGACTATATCTCTGCGCCAAATTTAATCCAAATCTGTTCAACAGTTTTGACGTTATTGAATAACAAATCATCCATCCATACATCTGAACTTTCGCATTTAGTACCTACCTACACACTTTATTATCCTTTTTCGTCACGTTTTTTTTTCTTAAAAAGATAACTAGCAATGTGGGATTGAGTCCCAAATTATTAGCAATCTTGTTAAACCCTCCAGCTAAGCTCATAGGCTTCTGTTAGGAGTGGGTTCACGTCGGTAGTATAATGGGTAGGATTCGAAACCGCGACCTCACGATTGCGAGACCGATGCCTTAGCGATTAGGCTACCGCCGCTTACCTATCAGTCATAATAAATTTCAATATTTATATTATTTAGTAACACTTAGTGTTATTCATTACAATTTAAACATTTCTCGCTTGTAACCACAAAGACAAAGCATTGTTTACGATTATAAACAATGGTTGAATAAAAACAGCTGTTGAAAGCACGAGTTCCATTGCATAACCTGTTTCGCAACCTAGGCAACTTTGTTGTTGTAAGACGAAAGGAAATACTGCAGTAAGAATGAATGACGACTGGGCGAATGTGCATTTTGTAAGATTTGTTGCAACCGGCACTGCCCAAGATTGGTGAAAGAATGGGTCTTGTGGAACCCGGCATACCTAGATACGATTTCGGGTTCGTCCTAGTTTCGGTAAAAAAAAACTAATTTCTAAATAAAAAAGAGAAACGAAAATACGTTTAATTGCTCATAATTTGTTTTGGGCAAAGTTAAGCATTTACGTAAATGATTAAAAAAGCTTAACTACCTAAGGGCATTGGTTTCCTCCTATGAATAAAAGTCCTTTTAATGGCTTTAATTAATTGGTTTCACAAAGTTAATTGAACACGTATTTTCCACTTTTGTGCTTCCATCGACAGGGGTCGTCTCGTGAACGCTCAATTTGTATATAAATAGGTCGCAACAGGTTAAAAACGATACAATTTCTTCAGGGACATAGTTCCTTAGACTTTGTTGGGGCGCCCGTTGGCAAACGGACTAGAAAGAAAGAAAGAAAGAAGAAAATAATTTTTATTTGTCACTGCGCACAGAAAAAAATAAAATCTTAAAACTTAGTACATAACATTTTTGTGATTCGGCGCCGGACAAATAGGACCTACGTCAGTTATTGTTGCCAGTCCGGAAACTGCAACGCTGATATTCTCGTAGGCCCTATTTTTTGTTTTTGCTGCCGTTGTCACATACAGCGAACCAAAATTATAAGTAAACAAAAAAAACAACAATAAACAGTAAACAAACAAAAAGTAAAAACTAAAATGACAAAACATTAACTTATTTTAGCGGTTTTTTTACATTAAATATTTGTTTTAATTTTGTTTTAAATAACATACATAAATCTTAATCAATAATGAGTGCATGCAACGAAACGTATGTACTAGGATGAGACCGCTGTCACAATTTTTACAGTAAAAACCACAGAGTACATTTTTAAACCGTAAAATGAAAAAACTCTTCACATTGAGTCGTTGGCACGAGATGGGGGGGGGGGGGAGGGTGCAATTTTAATGCACGTTCGGGGCCCCGTTTAATTGATATCGCTCTTATTAAGACGGTAGCTACGCATACTTACCTCTACTTCACTCGAGCAACCTACCAGTTTATTAAATATTTAAAGATAACTAGCAATATGTGCTTGTGGGTCCCACATTATTAGCAATCCGGTTAAACCCTCCAGCTAAGCTCAAAGGCTTTGTGTTAGGAGTGGGTTCACGTCAATAATATAATGAGTAGGATTCCATCCGTAATATAATGAGTAGGGTTGGTGACTGTGGTGAAGTCCTTTAAAAAGTTTTACTAAAAATGAAGATATCATTAAACTAAGATTTCATATTAATATACCTACAAGAATAAGAAAAGCAGGATCCCTAAGATGTGTAGTTTATAAGTAGGAGACGTCAGCTAAGCGAGGAATAGTGCGGAAACCACATTTCTCTGTGGCGGAAACATTACCTTATGTAAAACTTTGCACTTATATACATTAACGGATGTTCCCATGCCGATATGACGAATTTCTATCGTTGTTTATGCAATGAACGTATCAATTGGAGTACTAGGGTAGCAGGAACTGATAGGATATCAATTCCAGCTACTGTCACCTAGTAGGCGGTGCGAGTCATCGTTCGAGTGGTTTACTTCGTGATATTGTCACTGGGGAAATTTACTGTCTCACACTTACCTCTTCACTAAGAAAATAGTTTGGCCTATATGTCATATGCTTTTATGCGGATGAACACTCTGTCAATACCATGAATAGGCATAAATTGTGTGTTCCTTACCATCAACCAACATGCATGCCATGTAAGTTGCAAATGTGTTGGACCAATATTGTATCAGAAGACCTGTTTGTATCTACATTTTTTGCAAATAAATTCATTTTTATTTCGCACAGAAGCCTGAAAACTTAAAACTTAAAAACCACTTTTTTACGTGCATAAGGAGGGTTATAAATACGATATTTAGGTTTAAAGACATTTATTTCTCATATATTTCATGTCTTTATCTCCAGTCTTAGCGTCTATTCTTGAGTTATAAACACGGTTAAACTATGACGTCAAACTGCCGATTGTTAGATAGTAGCACTTGACTTTTAGTTTTACAAAAGTGGTTGGTTCCGCTGCAGCTTAAAATAGAAGCATGACATTTAAAACTTGCTTCGTCGAAATGTCAAGTTGTTTTAAAACAATCTTTTCTTTTTCTCGTACTTATTATGTGACGGAAAGTGGGTAATGAATTTTATGCTACCATAGCCACGAGAAGCTGTCGCGTGTCCTTCTTACTCGGTACAGTGCAAAGGAAGATGGTTGACTTCCACAATTGGTTACTATTTCTGCTGCAACCCTGCAAGGTTGTCCTCGTATATCCACTAGAAGAAAATCTTGTAAACTGCTTATTTTTATTTAGCTTCGCTCGAGAATCGCAATCGAGAGTAGCAACTTCTTTATAAATCTATAAGGTAATCGAAATGGAAAAATAATCTATAATCACTAGGCTAGGTTCGATTCTATTATAAGTTAATACAAACAATTTAAACGGCGGTAGCTAAGCTAAGTCATTGGTCTTGCAATCGTGAGACCAATTCGAATCCTACCCATTATACTACCGACGTGAACCCACTCCTAACACAAGCCTTAGAGCTTAGCTGGAGGGGTTAACACGATTGCTAGTATTGTGGGATTCAATCCCACATTGTTAGATATAAAAAAAAAATTGTTTAGCTGAAGGGTTAACAAGTTTGCTAGTAATTTCAATAAATAAGCTCTGTTTCGCATTATGACAATGACAGATAGCTTCCCAGTGTGCTTGCGCTTAAGATCCATTACAGGATTATTTGTAACAACCAAATTTTTTCTGAGAAACGGATCCTATCTTATTTTGGAATTCACCTTTGTACACGATTACTGGGAACAGAAATGTTTTGGTTAAAATTTGTGGTTTTACTCGTGTGAAGGAAATTCGTGAGTGGTATCGCGTTACCTGGTTGAATTAGTAATTTTAAGGAGGTTGTGGAAGAAAATATTGTTTGTTGTACCTACTTGTTTTGTTACTGTTTATACTGGGTGGCGCAAAAGTAAAGACCCTATTTGGTTCAGCTATAACATTTTTTCTAAATTAGAAAACTAGATTTCGATTTTTTAAATGTATATTTGTGCCATTAAATTTCGTACCATTAGGATTTAAAGATGATGTCTTTTAAATGGTGACCTCCAGAGTTGATACACATTTGAGCCCTATTTATGACATTTTGCATAACTTGCCGTAACACTTCCTGCGATATGTTCGTTATTTCTTGACGAATGTTTTCTTTTAGAGCTGCGAGAGTCTGTGGCTTGTTCACATACACCCGAGATTTCAAAAAACCCCAAAGAAAGAAGTCTGGACTGGTCAGATCGGGTGATCTTGCAGGCCAAGGCAAATCGCCAAAACAAGAGATAACTCGGCCTGGAAAAGCGTCCCTCACTAAGTCCATAGTGTCGCGCGCTGTGTGTGCCGTAGCGCCGTCTTGTTGAAACCAGATGTGCTCCAGCCCCAATTCGTCCAAACTGGGTATCAAAAACTCACGTAACATAGTTCTGTAGCGTTCTCCAGTGACAGTTATCGCATTGCCTCCAGCGTCTTCGAAAAAATAGGGTCCGATCACTCTGTCAACACAGATGCCACACCATACAGTAACTTTTAGTGGGTGTAGAGGTGTTTCTTGAATAATGCGCGGATTATCAGTGCCCCAGAACCGAGTATTCTGCTTATTGACATGCCCTGAGAGATGGAAATGCGCTTCGTCACTCATAACCAATTTTGAAGGAAAATCATCCTCTTCAAGGTTGAGGTTTATGACGCGCTGGCAGTAATCTAGACGAGCTCGGTGGTCAGCAGGCAGCAGCTGATGAGTCATTTGAGTTTTATACGGGAACATCTTTAAGTCTTTCACCAAAATACGCTGCAGGGTCCGTCTGGAAATGCCCAATTGCGTGCCACGTCGCCTCGTTGATGTTTCTGGACACTCTTCCACATCTTCGCGCACAGCATCGATATTTTCAGCTGAACGGCCTGTTCTTGGTCTCCCAGACTTAGGTCTATCCAATGTTGAGCCAGTTGCTTCAAGGCGTGTGGCAAAGCGTCGAATTGTGCGACCAATCGGTGCCGGACGGTGGGGAAATCGTCGACGAAATTCACGTTGTGTTCTTATCACTGATGAATTATTCCGTAAGAACATTGACACAATTATTCCACGTTCTTGGGGAGTAAAACGGTCCATGTTTATTTTCAGTGTATTTTACATTTGTTCACTACACAATTTTCAACAACAGAATGACAGAAAATGTCATATAAAAAAAAAAAAAGTATTTTCTTTAGTGCCACTACTTTTGCGCCACCCAGTACTTTTAAGTCAGGGAAACCATAATGTTTTGTAATGGCCAACCATGTGCGTATTTAGAGGGGTCCAAACTCTATGCTCTCTCGCCTGAAAATGTTTAACGCCGGTATTATTGTTTGAGAAACCCTTATACCTTACACCAGGACACCCCTTCCCTGCTCTGAAAAAAAATCCTGGGTACGCCTATTTTCCCAACGAAAACAAAGGACTGTTATACCTAACGGCGCATTCCCACTATGTCGTGACGGCATATTGACGTGGCGCATAAAACGTCGTGGCGTGTGTATATAAATCAAGGAGCTCACATATAGGACGACACGATTAACTGTCGTCCACGACATTTTTGCAATGACGACAGATTGTCAGACCTGCTAGCACGACCAGTCGTTATAATAAGAACGACCATCGACGACGACAAATTATTCGTCACGATATAGATAGTGAGAACGCGCCGTAAATGGTACAACTACCTACTCGTATGCGTGTATCGTGGATTCAAAACGAATACAGTATTAGTATTACGTATATTATTCTGGATATTATCTATTACAAGGTAGGCATTATTGCCCCAGTTCTATCATTCTTAAACAGCCAACATAATCCAGATGGAACCAGTCAAAGAATCAGCTTGTTTTGACTGACCCATCACAAAACACAGAGTACAGAAGGTTCGCTTCGTACGTACAGCGCTTGAGCAATGCACATTTTGGAAACCTAGGATTATGTTTAAATAAATAAAATAAAACAAAAATAAAATATAATTTATTTCGAACTCCAAGAATCGTTAATTTGTTACTTAACAACTTTGATTTAAAGCTATAAATTTAAAAACAAGTATTTAAGTCGAAAACTAATTGTATGGCAGACATACATCTGCGCACACAATGATTCCAAATAGTCATATCGCTTAGCTATCAGTTTTAGGACAATGTTGGAGCTGGCCCACACGGCTATAGCGCAAAAAGACTGCGTCCATACGCAATCTTTTTGCACCATATAGTGTAGAAGTCACTGATGTGTCTTTGCGCAAACATCCCTGATGCACTGCAGAAGCGGGGCAACCACAACATTCTGAATCCATTATTATAGAGGAACTTTAAATTAATACCGGCCAATTTTGAGTCGCTTACACGACGAAGGGTGCATCGATTCAACACCGGGATAATGTACTGTGGGAATTATCTTTTTTAGTCGCCCTAATAAGATGGGGGCGAGGAGGGGTCAAACCTCAAATCTACAGGTACACCTGTTGTGGACACATGGACATCGTTCATAGACACGGAATTTAGCAACACATTGGGGTGTGGGGCATTTGATGACATTGCCGTTTGTGATGCCTATTTGTGTGTTGCTTGAGCATTTGTATGAAGCTTACCTTCTGTACTCTCGGTATTGTGGACACTCACTAGTCAAGAGTAGCCATTACCATCGTGAATCAAACGATCCTTTCAAACAGTGCAACATACTGCGACTGTCCAACGTCATGTTATATACAAATTGGCTTCAATTCGCTGGCAAATTGTACAAGAACTGATGCCATAGTAACTGTGCCAACTAACTCCGCTTTATGATTCAGTTTGCGATTGTTGCGTAAAGAATATTGATTCCAGATGACAAAACCTAAGGGATATTTAAATGGAGCTTTTTTTATGCTATGATGATGCATTGGCCGTCCTCGTAGTAAACGGTTACCGGCATACAAACAGATACACACTTTAAACTTCTAACTAACTAACTGTCGCCGCCGGCCTCGCCCGCATACTTAATTTTACTCCCTGAAGGGTTGATTCTTTCAATCAAAACGCTAAAACCCGTGTTTCTTTTTTCTTTATGTAAAAGCTAAATCCGAAATTTTACAGATCTATTGTTTTTAAACTTTCACGATTTTTATAGGTACATATTAGATATATTTCGCACCAATCGTGGTCACGGGTCGACTAGTCTGAACACGATCGGTGCAATTCGATCGAAACGTCGGGTAAATAAAAGGTTCGTAATATATATATATACCTTTAAATAATTCACGCGATTAAGTCCCGATATATATCTAAAATATTTAGCTAGCTTAATAACTAAGGGAGTTTCATACAAAGTTGGAATCCCTAAATTACCCCCTAAGGTGTTGATTTTTCAAAAACGCCGTAATCGTATGTCTTTATTTTGAACGAAAAATTCAAGTAGGTATGAAATTTCATTTCAATTTCACTTCTTGTGACGGTGATTTATATGAACCTAGAACCCCTAGTTTAACCCGTAAGGGGCTGATTTTCCAAAAACGCTAAAACACGTGTTTCTTTATTTTATGTCAAAAGCCTTACACAAACTTTTTAGTTTTACAAAACGCTGCAATACGTTTTCTTTATTTTAAACCAAAAATCCAAATGCGAAATTTCGCAGACCTACTAGAAAACTGACGGTGTTTCTCACTATCTTGCGTCGAAGTTTCACACAAACTTGCGATCCCTATTTTGCGCCCTCAGGGGTTGATTGTCCGAAAACGATGAAACACGTATTTCTTTCTACTATTTTCGTAGATCTAACTTTAAAACTGACGGAGTTTCATATAAACTTTCAACCTCTATTTTACCCACTTAGGGGACGATTTTTTTTAAAGTCTTTCTTTCTTAGTGGATGCCTACAACATAAAACCCTAATCAGTCAGTCAGTCAGGGCGATTCTATAGTAGGTATAACCTAATTCCAAACCTCAATCCTTAAAGCCAACGACGCTGGAAACCTTTCAAATACAAAGCTGCAATACACCGCTCGCAACACAAATACTAATAGAGAGACAACATAACGCCTACAATGGGTCTTAAATCACAAATGTTTTACGAGTGCTTGTAAACTAACTGCTGTAACGATACTTGAATGTTGCAAGAGGAAGCGCAGAGATTAGCTGCCCTAAATACTCAAGGATGCCGGCCATATTTGATTTACATTTACAAACGTAACCGTTTTAGTTGAACTCAATTTTCACGTGCATTCTAAATTGAGTTACGGAATAGGTACTTCTATGTGTTTAGTTTATAATTTATTTTGTGAAAATATTATTATTTTGACTAGCCTGTTGGTCTAGTGGTTAGTGACCCTAAGCCTAAGCCGCAGTTCGAGGCAGGCGCAGGCAATTACCCCCCCCCCCCCCCCACCCAGACTTAAGAATTTTCAAGTGTTCGCTATACATTTGATCCGCGTTGACGGGCAAACCTACTCACACATGGCCGGTGTTGGGTCAAAGTGCCCACCAGGACATGATCCTGGATCCGCGCCTTCGTGAGTTCGATCCCCACCCAGGATAAAACTTGGTGTGATGAGCACGATGGTTTATTCTGTGCCTGGGTTAATATATAAGTATTTTTAACAGTTGTCTGGTTACCATAGTACAAGCTATACTTAGTTTGGAATCAGATGACGTTGTGTGAGTTGTCCTAAGATATCATTATAGTTAGTAGGTACCTATATTGATAAACTGTCGCGATTTGTACACATTATAAAATTATATATTTACTACGGGTCTTAATCGCGTGAATAATTTAAGGTAAAATACCTTGTTAATTGCCCGACGTTTCGACCGTATTGCAACGGCTGTTGCAATACGGTCGAGACGTCGGACAATAAACAAGGTATAGTACTAACCTAGTTTAAGGTCGAATTCAATGGCACAATTAGCAGACTAAGTGCGGTTTCTTATCCGCCTAAGTAAAACTAAGCAACACGAAGCCACTTGATTCTCCTTTAACCTTCGTCTAACTAAAGGAAGAATAAAACTTGTAAGTAGATATTCGAGATTCCATCTAAGACAGGCTACAATATTAAAGTTCCCCTAGGCCCGGTCTAGAAGTATTTATGACACTTTTAACCCCGAAACCCCTTGACCATTACGTAGTTATGTAGCAGGGATGTTACGGAGCTTCGACTCCGACTCCGAAAGGTCGAAACTTCCGATTGATTTTACACCTCCGACTCCGACACTTTTAAATCGTACGTTCCAAGCTAATTTATACTTAATAAGTATTATGAAGGAATTAATTCTTACGGATTCCTTATGTTCGCGTGTTTGAGTCCCGCCCGAGCGAATTTTTCCTTCACACATTTTATATGACTCAATATTTTCTTTATCTTATTTTCTTAAGCTTATCTCAACATGTATGTCTTCTCCTGCCACCTCCGACTGCGATTCCGACTCTGACAAACCAAATTTGAAAACTCCGACTCCGGCTTCGGTTCCGATAAAACTACCTCCGTAACATCCCTAGTATGTTCATAATGTATTGGCCACAGACTTCGAGTAAGCCAGACTTACCAACCTTAATTGTGTTTGCTGACTGTTCCCTTTATATTTGCAGGTATACCACAAAGCTGTATGGTGTTACCGTCGTCTGGTTCGTTATCACCAGGCAGTAAACATTCACAGGTATTGTTATGTTTTTCACTACGTAATATATAACCATACTTTACACATAAGTTTCTGTACTTTGACAGTAATAATATGTATGACTGTTATACCTACCAATGAAAATAATTGCTAATTGGAAGGTTATCTGAAGTCCAAGACTATTTGTAACTAATAGTGTTGTATGAAAACTTTGTAACAAATCTATCGATAAGATCGGTGTGTGATTGCCTTGGCCTCTATCTATCTATCTATCTCTATCTTCTATCGTTTTATTGATACACTGCATTTACTGCGTACCCCTGGCCAAACTCCCAGTGGTTGGTACTGAATTAATTTAATGTTTAACGATATCACTAGCTAATTGAGTTGTATAACTAGTGTGTATAAGAACCTTCTTCGTTCTAAATGTTAATAAACTTTCGCGATTTGTACACATTATGAAAATATATATATATTAGGGTGACCACGGCCGTTGCAATACGGTCGAAACGTCGGGCAATAAACAAGGTATTTTACCTTAAATTATTCACGCGATTAAGACCCGTAATATATATATATTTTCATAACCTTCTATGTGTAGGTACTAGAAGTATTACTTTGGGTGTATGATTTTAAATAAAAATAATGATTAAAATCGCTCTAAAAATAAAGCCTTTTCTAAACAATCAAATGAAAAGGTGTAATTTACTACATATTAAAGATTCGTCTTCGCATTTTGATGTTCTCTTACAGAAAGCAATGTAGGTACCTACCTAACCTAGTAATATGAGTCAGTATTTAATAATATACCTAAGTAAATATGAGTCAGTTATTTTCGAATATTCTTTGATATTCGAGGCACACAAAACAGCTTCCTTTTCTTTGTTTCAAACTCCATTCTTGTTCGCCTATCTCCATTTTACAAAGAGTCAAAAATAACCGATAGAAACCACAGAGCTTCGCTGCTTCGCGGTTAGTTGCCAAACATTAAAGTATTCACGTCTTCCTATACCTATACGGTAATCGAAAACTGAACTATAAATAAAGAGAACGTCTCCAAGAACATATTATAAGTAGTCCAAATAGCCAGGTTATGATGTCTTCAACGTAGATAATAGCAATCTTTAAATCTACGTATATTGTCAACGACACAATACAATTAAATGTTTACATTATATATTTGGTAACCACACTACAGCCAACTAGTGATGTGTCTATGGGCCGGTCTCAATAATCGATCTATCGATGAATTTGGCTACTAGAGGTAGAACTCTACCTCTAGTAGCTAAATCCACCGATAGATAGATTATTAAGACCGGCCGTATGTCATGTCGTAATCTTACGATTGATAAATGAATTGATATCGATAAATGCAAGTTTTGTATTAGATCTTCATTACGGTGGCAAAAAAAAGTTGTAAACGACACCCCAGTGGTGTCGTTTGGTGTCGTTGACAACACGTGAAATCTACGGTACTACATGACTAAACTGCCGAATATGACGAATGCTAATTCAGCTGTTGTGGATGATGTGGATCCAATCCCACTGATTTTTTATAGCCAACCAATTGTAGACGAAAAATAAACTGTCCTGCTAATTTCATACCACAATCCTGCCAAAAAGCAGGCGATTGTCTATTTGTCAATTCTTTGCACTTGACAGCAGGTACTTGCGCCAGGCGTCAGGTTCAAGCATGAAGTTGAACTGCTCTGCACTTGGCAAATAATTTAGAATTTCATGGTACGGCCCCAGTAGTCCTAACCTATCATCTAAAATTATGTTAAGCTTGATAAAGTTTTGCGTATTTTTACTTGTATTAGCCAGTACGCTCTATTGATCTCAGCCTTAATGTATTAAATTATGTTTGTACCTACTATAGGAATATTCGTTTATTTTTCTCTTCCCGCCCATATTACTATAGGGATTACAGTAGGGATTACGGCTCGCACATTCTGTGCATTCGCCAGTTTCAAGTATAAATAATTTCAAGTTTTCTTGTTTTAATCACAAATTCTCATTCTTATCCATTTATCATGTATTTCAAAAGTATACTTTGCACCCGTAGAGTATATTTCTTCAGTAGTTTTACACGATAAACGCGGAGCTGTAAAAATAGCGACATGTTAGTTTATCGCCATTTTTACAACTCTATTCGTTATTTGTATAATCTCTGTAAAGTCCCTTGCCACAATGATATCATCTTTTTTTAAAAAAAGAAAAGATTAATTGAGTTATTTTCTTATAATAGTCACCCGACTTCTGACGCACAGAAACAAAAAAAAATCTAGCCCACTTTATATGTTAGTCACACCTTTGTATAGATAGAATACCTATCTGCAGATAGAGGATAACTTTGTGTCGCAACATTACAAGTAGCTGAGATAATTTCAACACTAATTTATCTGCCCCAATTCACTAATTCAAACGCATCAGTTAACCGATGGATTACTAACGTCACTGTGTTTGCGTTTGTGTAAACGTTGTGAAATATATCGGAGTAGGTACTTGCACAGAAAACCGAGAGTACAGAATTAAAGCTTTATTACATTGCGCGTTCGATGTTTTTACTAGTGGTAGGTCGTTTTGAAGCCTATGGTTTTGCAACGTGCGGTTTTAGAAATGAGCTCCCTAAATATTTCAGTAGGTATGTTGTTAAGGGGGAAGTGAATAGGTTTTTAAAGGGTCTAATGTTGCAGGCGTCCTTAGGTTACGATAACGAATTACCATCAGACGGGTTGTGTCATAAAAAAATCCATAGGCCGTCTTTGCAGGTACGGTACCACTGTAGTTATTCTTCTGAGAAATAGTGATGCGAATACATCAGGTACTGTGTTTCGGTCGGGGAATGAAGGGATGGGGAAGTTTGAGGTTCAACTCTATCTGAATTAGCTACATTATAGGTACTCAATTTAAAGCATACTTATATCTAGTGATCTCTACACTTAATTTAGACGTTACATTATCAAAATTTTTAATAAAAATGTAACCAATGAATAAGATTTATGGCCATAACGAAAGAGATAAGAAAATTTATTCAATTATTTGTTTTCCGAGGACGATAAATTTAACAAGTTTTGATCTTCATACGATTTATTATTAGGATTTGGAATTGAGAACTGTAGTTTCGACTTACGCGATACAATAGAGATGCCAGGGTTTCTCTTTGGTGAATGATGGGAATTGCCTGAACTTATATGTAGCTACTTATGGTTAGGTATTTGCCACATATAAAAAAATAACTTTAACGGTTTTCCGAAAATTATATGTCGAAACAGAGATGTTTCCTACTAAAATGAAAATTTATTTGTGCAATTCCTAAATAAGTACAATTTTAGTATGTCTTTAAACATTGTGCAAAATGCAAATTTCCATGAGGGAACCAGACTCGACCTAGAACTAGAAAATCAAAGACATCTACGACATTCTCCAATTCGCAGGTTGCGAACCGTACTTACCTAGAGACAGGCGCGGATCCAAGGGAGGGGCAATAACCCCCATTAGACTTGACTGAAACACCTTTTTTGAGGAATTATGACACTGTTCCGGCGTGTTTCGACGGCGGCGGTGGCTTGTGTAGCAGTATTGAATCGAGCGCCTCTCACTTGGCCGGTTGGGTCCCTGATCAAAGTGCTGGATCCGCCCCTGACCAGAGATGAGGTCTGTGTCCCAACAGTGGATGATTACGATCAAGTATCAGTTTACGGTCAAAATAGCCATCATTCCAGCTCCTGTAACAAACACAAATATATTTCTTAACTCAATTACCATAGGTACATATAAAGTGATCCACAAATCAACCGCCGCTATTTGAGTATATTCACAAAACATAATGTTTAATTCAACAGGGGACGCAGGATGTAGGACGTTGACGTAAGTGACGAAGGTCCGTTTATACGACACACGTTTCAAAAAACAAATTTAAGCCATTCGGTGTTTAAGGGCGAAATTAGACAGTTAATTTTTTGGTCAGTCTTTTCACAACTTAGGTCCCTTGAGCAAATTTTAAAATGATACATATCAAGCTGGAATTGTCATGGTAGCTTCGTTTTGACGAGACGCGCAATTTTATGTATACGACAAGTTCATAGTGCTACGTTAGTGAATAAAACAGGTGTTAAATATGACAAACTTAACTTTGCCGTAGAAAAACTATTATCGCCATACATTATCATAGGCCGCTGTTAGTTTATTAACCGTAAATAAATTTGTAATAAAAAAATGATTTTTGTGATGCAATGATTATGGCTTTTACTACATGGCACTTAACACAAGTAAAAGCCATAATCGTTAATTTAATTAGATACCTAATGATAAGTAGTTGTCTTTTTAGGGTTCCGTATCCAAAATGGCAAAAACGGAACCCTTATAGTTTCGCCATGTCCATCCGTCCTTCCGTCTGCAGCTTAGCTCAGAGACTGTAAGTACTAGAAAGTTGTAATTTTGCATGGATGGACAAAGTGGTAAAATAAACCTAAACATTTTTTTTTACGGAACCTCCCTTACATGTAAAGGTTCCGTAATTTTTTTTTTTGTAAACTAACATTGGTTGTGTTTTTTTTTCTCACCTACTCCATCGTATGGGGTATCATGAGATAGGTCTTTCAAAAATATTTAGGAGTTGATAATAACTCCGTCCGATCCGTTTATGAAATATGTCTAAGTCTAAGAGCGGTTTCGCACTACGTTCGATCCGAATCCGATCCGAACCCGTGAAAATATGGATCTAGAAAACTCGGACCGAATTCGGATATTGCTTACGCACTAATCCGAACTCTGATATAAATTCAAGTAATTCAGGAGCCACCTTTTTGGCATACGTCATTCTACGCGGAGCCACAGCAGACTGTTCACGTCGTTGATCATGATTCCTTTCAATCGACGTCAACTTCTGGCATTGTATTTATTTTTGATTAGTTGTAAGGAGGTATGATATTTATTTCTGATTAGTTGTAAGTAGGTATGAAGGTAAACTAAAACTACACATGATCACTGATTGCCTGCCGCGTCACCCAGCCTCATACCCCGCCCGCCCCGCTGCCTCTCTGCTCGTACGCAGCTCGGAATCAATTCGGACGCAGTGCGCGAGCGTTCATACAAATAATACTATGGCTACTTCGATCCGTCAAAAATCTTCTCCGGAATGGAGATTCTAGAATGACGGATAAAAATCGGATGACGGAAATCGGATCTAGTGCGTAAATTACCATAGAAATAGTTCTACGACTACTCCGGACCATATTTTCACGGGTTCGGATCGGATTCGGATCGGACGTAGTGCGAAACCGCTCTTAAAGTGCAAATTTTTGTTAGAGTCAAATGTCTTTAGCGGTATCTATAATTTCGAGAGAAAAATGTCTAACTACTGAAAGCATGTTCAGTCAATATTCTAAACAGATATGTACACGAGTAATTATACATAGGAGTTTATGCGAGTAGAGAGAGTTAGATGAGGTTGAGTGGAGCAGAATGAACTTAACTAATAAAAAGTAAAAAAAGGAGGCCTGCATTTTCAGATTAACGACTTACTGCTCAAGACTGCATTCTCCTCATTTTTTTTTAATAATTTGTTATGGCAATACCTATACATTCGACCTAGTTTACGCAGTTAAAGGTAACCTACAATAAATTGTCAGAAATGTTTCTCATTACGCCGAGCAAATTATTCATGCTGCCTAACCTCATTTTGTTTTTTTTTTCAAACAATCGTAATTTTATAACTTTTTAGTATGTAATAATTTGACGTTTACAAATAATCATTAACATGATTTTACGAAATAAAGATATTTGAGTTTGAGTTTGAACAAAAAGTGAACAGTCTATCACCAGCTTTACTTGTGAATATCCGTTACCGAAATATCGTTCGTTTCTGCATCCAACATGCAATGTTAATGTCGATGTGTCGTGTTGACGTATGCCAGATTACGGTTGGATATACCGGTTCGGATTTACATTTTCACTGTGCTGTAGAAATTTTGTTTTAATTTTATTCTATACTTCCTTCTAGTATTTTTAAATTGGGGTATTCGTTTTGTCTTACCAAAATTGGTAGCATTTTTAAACTGCGGCTAAAAAGCGATTGTTTTTCAAGCTCATGTTAAGTCTATTCATTTACCCGGGATGGATGGTAAACGATTTTGTATTGGAATTTGTTTTCAATTTTTTCTAAATATTGGGGACAAAATAATAATAATAATAATAATAATATCTTGGGACAACTCACACAACGCTATCTGATCCCAAACTAAGCAGAGCTTGTACTATGCAAACCAGACAACTGATAAACATACTTATATATTTCTAAATACATACATCAGACACAGAATAAATCATCGTGCTCATCACACAAAGTTTTATCCTGGGTGAGGATCGAACCCACGAACTCTTGCGTAGCAGTCGGATACACTTCCACCGCGCCACAGAGGCAGTCATGTTTAACGGTAACCTTTTGTTTACGGCAACGGACTCGCAATCGTCAGCTCAGCTCGAATCCTACACGTGAAGCCGCTAGAAGTTAACAAAAGCAATAGCTTGCATTGCTAGTTATCATGTTTTTTAATCTATATTAATACTAGCTTTCGCCCGCGGCTCCATCCGCGTGGATATCGGTTATCGCGATAAAAACTATCATATGTTCTCCCCCGGGACTCGAACTATCTCCATACAAGATTTCATCTAAATCGGTTCAGCTGTTTGAGCGTGAAAGCGTAACAGACAGACAGACAGGCAGAGTTACTTTCAGATTTATAATATTAGTATGGATTATAAAGCTGAGGAGTCTGTTTGTTTGAACGCGATAATCTCAGGAACTACTGGTTCGGATTTTTTTTTTACTTTTGGTAAGCCCATTTATCGAGGAAGGCTATATACGACTAATAGGAGCGGGGCAGCAATGAAAAATGTTGCAAAAACGAGGAAAATCGACGCAGGCGAAGTTGCGCGGGTCAGCTACTCGTAGCTATGATACTCGTTAAAAATACACTATTTCACGTCAAAGTTCTGTCACACAGCCATTTATATCCAAATAAGGCCATAAGCCCACCTCCATTTCCTATATAAAACTACTAGTACCTACCTACAGGTGCAATATCTTCATAATGAGTTCAGAAGCCGTGGTTCTATTCTTGGCTAACACGTGTATATGCTATATAGTCGTAATTGCTGATTGCTGAACAGATAACTACGGAATGCATCAGCTGCCTGACCTTACACGCAGGTTAATATGTTAAAGAGTTCATGTCCTGTTATTCTTCCTTATTTTCTTGGCTATGGAGTATAAAGTTGTTTGTTTATGGTATGTTACGAGTTTGATTTAAAAAGATGAATTGTGGACATAAAAATAATAGGTACCTATGTAAAATGGCCACACTATCAACGAAAATGATTAAGAAAAAAAATTTAAACGGCTCTCCAAAAAGTCTTAATCATTTTCGTTGATTTGCCGGGGAAAAGTCGATCTATTCCTAACAAAAGTGTAAAATAATTGACAACCGCAGCCAAAATTAGTTCTAAATTAAACACAAACCTATCTACAGTGAGCTTAGAATGACATATCAACGTTTCTCAACATTATCATATCCTCCACCCCCCATTATTTCCCAGCTATGTATGGAATTCAAACTCGTATGTTATTAATTTGGATGGTGGGAATAGAAGCTTTATGACAATATCTCGACAAGTCTAAATAACAGTTATGACTAAACTATTTAGTTTAGTCATAGGTTAGTGCTGTTTAAACTTTTTGAACAAAATCTTGATATGACCACATTCGCTATGTGGCAGTTCTAATCAACTCGCTATTTGTTTTTACAACTTTCACGTTTATAATACTTATTGTGATCCAAACCGCGAGAAAAAATAGTACGAGTATAATACAAAATAATATAATATCTTGTGACAACTTACACAACTTCATCTGATGCCAAACTAAGCAGAGCTTGTACTATGGCAACCAGACAACGGATATTTCTAAAAACATACATATTATAGATATTTGACTGGCTTGTTGGTCTAGTGGTTAGTGACCCTGACTACTAATTCGAAGGTCGTGAGTTCGATCCCCATCCAGGATACAATTTTGTATGATAAACACGATGATTTATTCTCTTCTAAATTCATACATATTGTAGATAAATAACACCCATTTATTTATCTATTATATGTATGAATTTAGAAATATATAAGTATGTTTATCAGTTGCCTAGTTTCCATAGTACTAAGCAGAGCTTGCTTAGTTTGGGATCAGATAGCATTGTGTGAGTTGTCCCAAAATATTATTATTATTACACCCAGACACAGAATAAACTATCGTGCTCATGACACAAAGTTTTAGTTTTGTCTTGGGTGGGGATCAAACCCACGACTTCTGGCTTAGCAATCCAGGTCACTAACCACTAGATTAACAGGCCCATAATTACACAAACCTATAAACAAATATATAATCACAAACCTACAGAGATCTTAGAATTACTAGGCAACATTTCTCAACATGTACGCCCATCCACCCCCCATTATTTTCAAGCTAATTGGAAGTCCAACTCGTTTGCTTGGATGGTCGCTAAGTGGTCGTATATTACGTTCTAATCAGCTCTGCTCACTGAAACCATTCGTTTCAGGACTGCTTCATAAGCGTATCTTAGTTCCCGGGTTTCTTAGTCAGCTAAGGTAGTTGAAGCAACTAATATATTCTCCTCTATTTTAGATAGTTTAACAAATAGGTTTGTATTTTACGGTGTTGAATTGATGTTAAAAAGGAATACAATTTCTATAATCCCAATATAATTTCTTTGGATATTAGAAATAATATTTTATATTTAATCATTTGTTACCAGTGCTTTGGCCAATATTCCTTTGTTGAAAGTAGATGCTCCCACTATGTTGTACCCACTGAAGTTGGTTTTATTTTATCTCATGTTCCAACTTTTTAATAAAATAATTTGCATCCGTCCTTTAATATGGTGTATAGTATATTAGTGGCAGCACCGTACCCCCATATCAAGTTTATAATCAAACATTGTAAAATTGCCAATTTGGAAAGAGTGGCCGCGAGTTTTTATTGCCAGGTTCTTTTCTCCGGCTTTACCTATTGTACATGAGCTAACATAGAATCCCAACGTATCACAAGTGTTGTTTTGCATCCCAAGTGAATATATATATTTTTTTTTAATACAGGTCTCGTCATCTACACTGTTACACTGTTTTTATAGTGGTAAAGTTTGTAAGTTGGGATGTGGACATTTAAGCAGGTAGTTTGAAGTTTGGGGAAGAACCAGGGTGGCTTTTATGACAAACTTCGACCCGCGACTATCGTACGCTTGGATTTTTTTTGTCTAAGTAACTTAAGTTACTTATTCTTTTAACATCAGCTATCTGAGCCAATGAAAGTTCCGCCAAAATACTACTACTAGGCACACATTACAACCTGCCCAAAATATCAAAATCTTCTTTACCAAACAGAGTCCAAAAAGTGAAGTTGAAAACTACTCTGTGTCTTTTCCATTAAAAATTAACGGAAACATTGCAGTATATCAAACAGAGTTTACCAACACCAACATTAGTTTACATTGTGTTATACAAACTAAAACGTAGTAAAATGATAAATATGACACGTGTAAATGTTTGACACACACTCATTCATAGTCACACACAAACACATTCGTGATATACAATAATGAAAGTTAAATAAAGGACAGAGACAGTTGAAAACTTAGGTACGGCGCAGTTTCAGACATGCGCGCTGGCTTCTTTTAAATTGAGTGTTAGTCATCTCATTGTCAGTATTATGTGTTAATGAGAAGGGTAATCTATACTAATATTATAAAGCTGAAGAGTTTGTTTGTTTGTTGAACGCTATAATCTCAGGAACTACTGGTTCGAATTGAAAAATTATTTTACTGTTGAATAGCCTAATAATCGAGGTAGGCTATAGGTATACATCACGCTACGACCAATAGGAGCGGAGCAGCAATGAAAAATGTTGCAAAAATGGGGAAAATTTACGCAGACGAAGTTGCGTGGGACAGCTAGTGGATGTATAAAATGGAGAGCAAATCAGTGGTAGATATCCAAGATTTTCATTGAGGGACTTGACCCCGCTGGAAACATTGAGCACCTACGACACGTGAAGCAAATCCTTAATATCTTCAAAACGGCCGAACCAATTTTGATGATACATTTCTAAGAACCATCACAAAATCGGTAATAATCATAATAATATCTTGGGATCCCAAACTAAGCAGAGCTTGTATTATGGCAACGAGGCAACTGATAACATACTTATATATTTCTCTTTTCGGCACGGGCTTGCGGAGCAGCACACGGTGCCTACTATTCCTATTATAATTTATTACGTGTGTTTTTTATTTTTATTTTTTATGCTATTGCATAGCTTCTATCGCGGGCCTTGAGCGCGGGGACCGAATCCAGAAATTCCGTAACGAAAAAACCTCACGCTCCCCACTCCGACGGGCACAGCGGTGATACTTTTTACTTTTGCCATCTATCAATGAATAGCAGAACTTTTAATGATTTTTTTTTTAATTTAAAAAAAAAACTTTTTTAAAAACTAAAAAATTTTTTTTAATTCCTTTTTTTAAATTTAAAAAAAAAAAACAATTTTTTTAAAGAAAAAAAAATTCAAACATTGTTTTTTTATTATTTAAAAAAAAACATATATATATATTTTTTTTATTGCTTATTTTGATAAAAATACTATGCAATAGCTTTACCGCGGCAGTCCCCGAGTGCCACACATTTTTTTGTTTATGTATATTACTTTTTGTACATGTTGTTACATCTCTTGGCCCAGTCTGAAATAAATGTACTTTTTCTTTTTCTTTTCTTCAGTCAGGGTCACTAACCACTAGGCCAGCAGGACAGTCATGGTTCTTAAGATATGTATCATAGTTGTATCACGACGAATCTTTCAATTTGTTCTCCCGTTTACGATGTACGATGGCACTGATTCACACACAGAGGCTTCAAAGTTAACACCCCTCAAAAGCCGAGTCAAAGAATAGTCACAAGCAAAAACTCCAAGTTCACTGCACAAAATTCTGCTGGTCATCTATCCGCAATAATTATAACAATTAAGTTTAGTTCTCAGTAATCACCGCGATAGTATCAAACTATCATTTGGATCGATCATGGTGATTACATTGTTCTCCTGTCATATCTTCCTCTCTACAAGTTCATTGGTCTCTCGTATTGTTTCTTTATGGGAAGAGATTTGAATAATTGGGTGGGAGAAATAGTTAAACAGTAGTTAATTATAACTGTTAGTTTTTGGTAACATGTAGATCAGTCTGACTCATCCGATGTCCGAGATGACCGAGATTATTATTAGTAACTAGCTTTCGCCGGCGGCTCCGCCCTCGTGCGTGTTGGTTATCGTGATAAAAACTAACTCATGTTAATACAATAATTGCATTTTTGAAAGATAGAAATGTTTGAAGTTCTGGACTTCAAGGAATCGAACCCGAAACTTCCGTATGCCCAACCGGGGCCGGAATCAAACCACCTATCTGGACTATGTTACTAGACTTTCTATCCTTTGATGCTCACGAGTTGGGCCATAGCATTTGACAAGAAATGCCTATAAAAATTACTATAACTAACTCATGTCCTTTCCCGAGACTTAAGCAATCTCCATACCCATCAGTTCAGCGGTTTAAGCGTGAAAACAGTTACAGACAGACATAATTATTTTTTTTATTTTTATAATTTTAGAATCTAAAGATCTAACTTTATAACTGGTGAAGTTTGATAAAACTTGGAACCCCTATTTAACCCCTTAGGGGTTGATTTTCTAAAAACGCTGAAATTTCATTTTTTTTTAAACCAAAAAGCCAGGTACGAAATTGCACAAATCTAACTTCAAAAGTGACGGAGTTTCACACAAACTTACAACACATATTTTACCCCCTTAGTCCGTTACTCCGTGAAGCGCGGGTTTCGGAAACTACCCTCGCTTGATTTTTATTACTCACTATTACGGAAGAACATCACTGTCGGTACTTCGACACACAAGTTTGGACATCTGCACACTAGCGTGTAATGTTTGTTCGGTGGTGTGTACACTTGCTGATCACGGGATTCCACGATGTTGACAAACGATGTCCGTCTTCTCGCTTGAAATTGACGTTTTTTTTTATTTCAACCGCTTTCCGCGTCATCCTGGAGTAATAGTCACAGTCAGTGAAGAGGACCTGTGGTTTGTTTAGTTCAATTCAGTGATTGAGCTAAAATTCTATAATGTGTACAAATCGCAAAAGTTTACAAACATATATTTTTAACTTTCGTGCTTTCGTAGTTTTAAATACATTTTTTTCAATTTACAAGAAACGTTTCCATTTTAAGTTGCCAGATTTTATATGGAGTTCTCATACAAATATCGGACTATGACGTCACTATTTTTTTCTAGTTAAAATACTTCTTTTTATGATATGACTAGCGGCCCGCTCCGGCTTCGCACGGGTATAAAATATATAATGGATGTTATTATACATATAAACCTTCCTCTTCAATCACTCTATCTATTAAATAAAAACCGGATCAAAATCCGTTGCGTAGTTTTAAAGATGTAAGCATACATAGGGATATAGGGACAAAGAAAGCGACTTTGTTTTATACTATGTAGTGATTAATGATAAAAAATGGTGACTTAATCGTTGGTAGTTTAAATACTAGTTTTATTTACTACTAATTACTTTGGTTTTGTTTTTGTTTACCTAGGAAACTAGTCTATTATCGTAAATTATTGTAATCATTGAATTCATGTGCGTACCGGTGGTCTTTTTTCGGAGGGGAATTGGGGGGTCGTAATTAAGTGGGGATGAGGTGGCACAATTGACAAAAAACAAGGCCAAATGAGTACTAACTTACCCACCTTTTTGCAATTTCGGGGCGGTTTCAACCCCCAAATCCGCACCCCCTGGTTACGCCCTTGATTGAATTACCTTTTGCAGTTTCGGGGGCTTTCAACGCCCAAATCCCATACAAGTTTAATTCAATCATGGACGTAACCAGGGGATTTACCACTTTAATTCAAACAACTTCGATCATGGGGGTTATGCTTATAATTTAATTAAAGTTGTTATATCTGGATAGGTCTGTGTTTAATTTTACTGGATGATGTTTGTTGTTTTTCATACAAAAACTAATAAACGGATTTTGATAAAAATAACAGTACCTAATGCAATTTTTATTAAATTGCAATTTAACCTATAAAACCAAAACATAAAGAGGGCAAAACCGTACGGAAAAGATAGTTAAATAAGGGGGTGAATGTTTAATACGATGATGAAACTCTGTCGGTCCATATCTCATAGACGCCACGTAGTCTCGCTTGTATTTACTAGAACTAGATTACAGCAATCTTACCCCTTATCAGTACAACACTTCGTGCATCGTACAACAATGTATACAAGATAAATATTATCTACATTTGCATAAGTCTGCCTTTATTTTTAGTACAGTTCCTTTCCCTTCTCTTTTCTTGTTCTCTTGTTACGCAAATATGACTCATAGATATAACTAAGATTCGTCCAGGGTCCTTATTCACTATGTTTTTTTTCGTTTTCGCGGGAAGCCCGCGCGAATTAGCGCATGCGATGTGCGCTCAAAGATGTCCGCGCGCATGCTCTGTTCATTTCTAAGCGCAGCTCTGTATATACCATTATGTCAAGATTTTGACAGTTAAAAGCGCGGGCTTGACGCGGAAACGAAAAAAAATATAGTAAATAAGTAACCTGTTCCAACTATAATATGTGTAGGTATTACTAGCGGACACCCGCGACCTCGTAAGTTCGTATGCCGTAGATCCCGTTCCCGTGGAATGATGTATTATACATATTACCCTTCCTCTTGAATCACTCTATCTATTGCTGAAAACTGCATTAAAATCCGTTGCGTAGTTCAATCAGGATATTATCATACATATAAACCTTCCTCTTCAATCACTCTATCGGATATAGAGACAGAGAAAGCGACTTTGTTTTATACTATGTAGTAAAGAGGAAAGATTTGTATTTTTGTATGTAACGAATAAACTTAATAACTAATAGACCGATTTCAAAAATTCTTTCAACGGTTGGAAGCTACACTATCCCCGAGTGACATAGGTTACTTTTTATCCCTGTACCTATTCCCACGAGAACTACGCGTCCGCTAGTAGGTATCTCCTTTATTTTCTGCTAGATTGTTTCATTTATTTTTTCCTAGAGCGACCGCTTCACTCGGCCTATCCTAGGACCGATCACCGGTCAAATTCGACCATAATTAATTTATGTATGTATTTTTTTTTCGTTTTTAATATAAGTATTCCGGACTCCTTCTCTATAATAAACTACTAGCTGAGCCGCGCACCTACGTCTGTGTAAATTTTTCCTGTTTTTGCCAGATTTTTCATTGCTGCCACGCACCTATTAGTCGTAGCATGATGTTATATAGCCTATAGCGTTTCTCGATAAATGGACTATCCAACAGTAAAATAATTGTTCAATTTAGACCAGTAGTTCTTGAGATTATCGCGTTCAAAGAAACAAACAAACAAAACTCTTCAGCTTTATAATATTGGTATACCTAAGTGTGCAAAATTTTCGCTTCACGAATTAATATTAATGTGTTTAAGGTACAAAATGGGGGATCCAGGATCTTATTTTTGAGGGGGTTGGCCTCACTGAGGAACCAAGATTTTGGTTTAGAGGGGTCTTTATCCTTCACTGTTAGTTTCCTAGGTAGTTTTTAACGAATCGGTGAAGCAAAACATCTCTCTCTTTCTCTTCCGACTTTTTATCTCACATTGTGGTGGCTCCAGCCCTCTTCGTGTTGTTCCTCTATTTTTCAGAATCAAAAATTTGAAGACATGTAGACTCCGGAACCATCTGTCTACTTTCCCGATCCGTCCACTGTCCTGATCTGTCTATTTTTTGAATCAGTCCACTTATTTCTCTGAATCGACCATTTACCAAAGCGTCCACTTTCCTGATCCGGCCATTTCCCCGTTTTATGGCCGTTATTCGGAGAGGAAGTCTGCGTCCTAGCAGTTTAATGCTAGGACGCAGACTTCCTCCTTCCTGATGCTTGGCGGGTCACTTTGGAAGTTTTGAAAAAAACCCATCCTAAAACGCTATAATGGTTAAAGCATCGGATCGGACTCACAAATAGGAGGTCGCTTGTTCGGCTACCGACGCGATTCCACCACTAACACACATTTAACTTAGCTGGAGGGGTAACCATATTGCAAAAGATGTGGGACCCATAATTCCATATTGCTAGTTATATTTTCAAGAAAAACTTATCAAATTGTTATAGCAGGGTTAAATAATACTTAATGGTCTAGCTGGAGAAATCCACCAATATAGTTTTTATATCGTTGTGACACGTTGAGTGAGACAATTAAAATGGAAACGACTCGAGTTAATTAATTTATTCACGTATTCGCTCAACCCGGTTGGATCTAAGTCCCATCTCAATCTAGTAATTGTATCGCGTCCAGTGAACCAATTAGTTGATTGATTGTACCAACAGGTGGGTGTGAACGCAGCGCTGTGACAATTCATTTGTTTTATTGATGGAAGTTCATCCTGGGTGGTTGTTATGTAGCGCAGTGAGAAAGAGATGGGAGGTACCTACATAAAAGGATAATTGAGATAGGTAAATAGGTATGTACATTGCAGATGGCTATAGCTAAATATAAATTTAAAAAATATTTTCTAATCATTAAAGGAAACAGTGACTGGCCGATATATAAAATGTAATAATATCTTGGGACAACTCACACAACGCCATCTGATTCAAACTAAGCTGAGCTTGTACTATGTAAACCAGACAACTGATAAACATTCTAATATATTTCTAAATACATACATATTATAGTTAAATAACACCCAGACACAGAATAAATCATCGTCCTCATCACACAAAGTTTTACCCTGGGTCGATCCCACGACCTCTGGCTTAGCAATCAGGGTCAGTAACCACTAGACCAACATGGCAGTATATCAACACACAGTTTAAGCCACTGATCAGAATGGATTGAAATTTAGCACACAGGTAGTAACTATAAAAAATTAAAAAAAACGAAATACGGCCTTAAGGGATTCCTTATTGTTAACGAAACGAATTTGAGAGTACCCATTAGGTACTTCGAATCTGCCTATGAACACAGAATCATGACTCATACCCTAAGAATACATACAGTTCGCAACAGCTTTAAACCCTCCTTCTGCATCGTCGTAAAGAGAGGTGATTAATCGACTTTGAAATCGAAGAACCTGACAGTCAATTCCAAAGACTAGAATCGACCTCGCCAAATTTCGAAAAATCGACTGCCGTGTCGTGGGCTCGATCCCCACCCAGGATAAAACTTTGTGTGATGAGCACGATGGTTTATTCTGTGTCTGGGTGTTATTTATCTATAATATGTATGTATTTAAAAATATGTAGGTAAGTATGTTTATCAATTGTCTGGTTTCCATAGTACAAGCTCTGCTTAGTTTGGGATCAGATAGCGTTGTGTAAGTTGTCCCAAGATATTGTTATTATACTCGTATATTATAAAATTTTAGCTTTCTAGTGTCAAGGTTAAAAGTTTATGAAATAATGAATGAGTCAGGTTATGAATTGTCATTAGTTTAAGTCGAAGTTAAATATACTTTATTCACTTAGTATGAGTCTACATTTTAAGTTCTTAAAAAGTAAAACCAGTGAGAGTGTGTCCATGATTTCTAAGTTTCTATAGTCCCCCGCGATACAACGCTTGTACCATACAGCGGCAGTCGTCAAAAAAAAATAAGAACTTGACAATAAATAAAATGTTAAGTGTCAAATTATTATTTACTCTAAATGATCAATAGTGAGGGTTTCTTACATTCATCGCGTGTTTTCGGTCAGTGGTCCACTGTATGAGACAGTTATTTGATATGATTTCTGTTATTAGGGCCTTGTCATTATCGTTGATTGGTGTGATTGTGCTGTTACTTAACGAGGTTGTTCATATGTTGAATTAGGGCCGTGTCTTCTCATTATTATACGAAGTAAAAAGAGGTATTTTACGTAATAGTAATAGGTCTTTTTGAGACCAATTTGGGAGAGATTTTGGCTCACTCACTGGTGCAAGGCGTGACCAAATCTACAAATTTCGCTTCTCCGAAATTAATAAAAAGCTTCTTCTTTATAATTTAAACTAGCTGTGCCCCGCGGTGTTTCCCGCGGTTTATTAGCCTATGTGTTTGTGGCCAAATTTTATTAAAATCGCTCCAGCCGTTTAAACGTGAAGAAGTAACAAACATAACACTCACACACTCACAAACTTTCGCCTTTATAATATTAGTGTGATCGCACCTAAACTTAAAAGGGGTCTACGACTTATGTAGCACAGTTTCAACTAGCTCAAAAGCCAGGGGTCCAAATAATTGTGACGTATAGGTTACCTGTTTAAGATAATATTTGATTTGATTATATTGATTACAGAAAAAAAATATACACAATTATTTAAAAAAGTCACTCCAATGGGATATAAGTGGTTATCCTAGTGCGAACTTAGAAATGTCTGTATGTACATACGTACATAAGAATCATAATTATTTCAATTAGTAGCTGACCTGCGCAACTTCGTCTGCGTAAATTTTCCCCGTTTTTGCAACATTTCTCATTGCTGCTCCGCTCCTATTGTCCGTAGCGTGATGTTATATAGCCTATAGCCTTCCTCGATAAATGGGCTATCCAACAGTGAAATTATTTAAATTTTTTATTCGTACCTGAGATTACCGCGTTCAAACAAACAAACTCTTCAGCTTTATAATATTAGTATAGATTAGTTGGTATTGGTACCACTACAATCACGTGAAATACGTTAGGTACGAGTATAACATTGTAGCTCCGGTATTTTTAGTTTTTGTCTGACGCACTAGGGAATGATGCACAATGCATACCACAGGTACGAGTATATACCTACTCCTACCTGCGGTCGTAAACAAATTAATTTATTGTAATTTAAATGATTTTATTTATTCTGGGAACAGATATAGTCTTGGTCTGATGCTGAATCATCTTTACATACCACATATATACCCATACTGGTCCAATGCAAGTTCGTTGCTCACTAATGAATTTCTTACAGAATATATATTATTATGAATATTATCTCATCCGATGTATAAAGTTTTTTTTTTATGATATAGATATAGCAATGTAGGTTTTTTGGTCCCACATTACTGGCGATCCCGTTAACCCCTCCAGCTATGCTCAATGGCTTGTGTTAGGAGTGGGTTCACGTCGGTAGTATAATGAGATTAGAACCCGCAACCTCTTGATTGCGAGACCGATGCCTTAGCCATTTAGGCTACCGCCGCTATTATTTTACTTCTATTATAAATGCGAATAGATGGATGAATATGGCTATAGTTTGTTACTCAGTCATGCCAGAGCGGCTAAACCAAATGAAAGGGCTGGATGAGAAAATGTAAAATTTCCACGCGAACGAAGTCGCGGGTTGCAATGACCTTATCTCCTAGGTTCCCAACCGGTGAGCATTTACCCCCGCACGCGGGGGTAAAACAGCTTTTTTGGAGGTAATGAAGGTGATATAAATCAGTGGCGGCGGGTCTTTCGAAAACCATTCTTTACGGTTTCCCTTTGAATTGTAATTACCTGTAGACAAATACCTATACATACCTTCGGTGAACCCTAAATCCCCTCACACCTGGGTACGCCTATGGTTCAGCTTCACTTTCTTTGTCTGTTAGTCCTCGCTGCTGGTATAAATCCTCCCTGACCCCGTCGCACGAGGTACTCACGTACCTACCTACTTACACTGGGCGCAATGTTGAAATTCAATTGCACCTTGCACCAATAGTGCGAGCTACTCATTATTCTTCTAGAAACATCTAGATCTAAAAAAAACTTGAGAGGTGTCAAGGGACACCCGGATGGAACGAAGTTCTTATCTTAATTTTTTTTTTTTATAATCTTCTCAACACCACACTGTTCAATGCAAAATAGAACTTACAAAAAGACGATTGTATACCGAAGGCTCGAACCCACAACTACAATACTGTGTACAGAATTTATGCCTCTAGACCAAATCGACAGGTGACTTCTTCGTCAAATTAGATGTTCATATCTTGCGTGTGTCAAAAAGTGTCGTTACAACTTTTCGTGAGAATTTTTTCTGTTTAACCCCCTTTCACAACGCGCGATAAGGAACTTCGTTCTTCCTGAGTTATAAACATTTTCACATCAACTTTGTATAAGTAAAATGCATCCGCATTGTTATCCCCAATTATACCGTAAACAAGAATCAGGATTCGGTCAAGGTCTGTTAGTATTCTCGTCAATGTTGCGTGATTCACATATCTTCATATAAACTGTTGCGAACGGTTCTTTGTCCTACAAGGCTACTACAAATACGGTGTGTTACTCATTCACTCTAAGAACTAACTGTCTTGAAGACGTAAATGTCATACTTACTGCGTTTTATTTTTTCTTTATGTAACTTTGTCTTAAACGGAAAGTTCAATGGAATGATTGTTTTGGTGCAAAACATTGTTCTCAACCTTAGACCTTAGTTCCTTTTTAGGGTTCCATAGCCAAAATGACAAAACTGAACCCTTATAGTTTCGCCATGTCCGTCCGTCCGCACCTTTGCTCAGAGACTGTTAGTGCTAGGAGCTGTAATTTTGCATGGATACACATATTACCTACTTACTGAAGTAATTTTTATAGGCACTTCTTGCCAATTACAATAATTGCATTTTTGAACGATAGAAAAATTTGAAGTCCAGACCCAGGAATCGAACCCAAGACTTCCGTAGCCAAACCGGGGCCAGAAGCGAACCACCTACCTATCTGGACTATGTTACTAGACCTGAAAATGCAATTATTGTATTACCTACTTACGCCGACAAAAAAAAAACAATTTAGGGTATCTCCCCTATATGTAAAGTGGGGATGTGATTTTTTTTCTTACCTAGCTCATCGCGTAAGGTATCATTAGATAGGTCTTTAAAAAACGAACCCTACATTGTGCGTGGCCCTTGCCCGGTTTTTTAATACAATTACTGGATCCGCAATAGATCTTTCCGATCGCAGTGAATGCCGGGCATTTTGCCCAGTTAAATTAATATCTATCAGCTAAGATAATGAGTTTGAAAATAGCTAAAGCATAGTAGGAACGTTACAATTATCAACTTCTACTTTCTTATCACAAATTTCAGGTTATAGAAAAAGTATATTTTTTTATCTTTATTTTGTTTGGAGGCCTTTGTCCTGTTGGATATGCAAGCCTCATCGTGCCCTGATCAGATGTGTCACAACAAGTAATATATTTAACATAAAATTACAATATAAGAAGATTCATTGATGCAATATCATTTCTACTATTTTTTTTGCATCTTCACCTGATGGCCTCATTAATACATTTAAAAAGGCACCCGTATCCAATCTGTTGATATCATATATATTTTTTATGTTTAACACAAGAAAAAGTAATCGAATAGCATGTTACCCCTCCCTGTATTTTTTTAAGTTGATGCTTCCATCCACACCGTAGGAGGCTAATTCATTTAAAACTTGTTTATACCAGTTTATGTGCTATCATTGCTTGCGTGAGTTTCATGGTGTAATGGTTCCAGCACCTTACTGACTTTACTGTATAAATACAAATCCATATATTGTAAAAAATGGCATTTAAAAAAGTGGCCATGAGTTTTTATTGCCAAGTTCTTTTCTCACGGCTTTACTCTTACGAACTTGGCATTAAATGTAGAATCACTCTATTCCAAATTTTGTCTGACGTTCATATGCGTTGCATTTGTAACCTACATTAATAAAGTATATTGACTTTTTTTTTAAATAGGAAAAAATAAATATCATTGTCACAGATAAGACAATCTCAAAACAAAAGAACGAGATGGTACAATAATTATTGGATACTTAGTTACAATGGTATTATTTTTCGATGCGTTCAAAACAAAATGCGTTACCCAAGTTGTATGATATTCATGTTCAATTATCTTATATTGACTGAAATACATAAAACCTTTTTTCTACTCTTGGAAATTCACTGCACTGCCATTTTTACAACGATAATTGGTACGTCTATGTAGATCTTTTTACTTTAACATTCATGGGAAAATTTTCACTTACTTTTCTTCAAGTCTATTATACTAAGGCGACATAATTATAAGGAGTGCTATCGAGTAAGTAATTTATTGTCTTGCGAACAACACTTTCCCGTAAATCAGCTATCTATTTGTTTAGAAAAACATGATTTAAATATACTGTAAGGAATTTACCTTGTTCTCAATCTCATGGTGACTTCATTCGTGATTGTACGTTTGCCTATTTAATAAATACTCCTCATGTTTGCTAATGGTAAAGTGCAATTACATTTTATGAGGACACATGAAGGATATTGTCATAATATCTGTGCGTCCAGTCGCAAAATGAGTTGCACAACTACGTTTCACGCTGCAAGGTCAAATAAGGTCTCCGCCCACTAGATAGACCGTTTATTAGCGGACCGTATCTGGCCCTTTAAGGTCACAAAAAAGGTAACGTAACAGCTATGCGTTATGCGTTTATTACACTACACTAAATCAGGGACCTAAATCCTTAAAAAGAACGATGTAATAAGAGTTAAGGCCCTATTCTCTAACAAATTTTCAAGGACAACTCGATTTAGGGCCCTGATTCAGGGTAATAGCCGTTTAGGAAGGCTGTCCCGGACGAATCCATACAAACGGTAATACATATTTTCCCTTATTTGCCGATGATTTTCCTTGAGTTGTTTATCACTTGATTTAGTTCTTCAACTTTTTTCTTTCGGTGAAATAACGCCGGCAGACGCCTGGCGTTTTATTACATTCAGTACAGTAACACACTACGCCTGTGTCAGGCCGGTTCTAAGACGTAACTTGCTTTACGTAAATTATGCAAAGTAATGCGTATTTAGTGCAAAGATGATAGATGTGTGTTCTGAGATTTTATGCATGTGATGGAACAGTTATGGTCCTACGGTACGGTGCAATGGGCGGACACCATTAGACGTAGTCGCTACGCTACGTGCCATAACCAAAACCGTATTAAACCGCTTTTCACCAGAAGCTACCTATCCGGGGAACAATAAAGAAAATTAGCATATAAAGGGCGGGGGTCTTAATACTCCAATTTAGCTATTACGTCTCCTTCATTCTGAAGTAGTTATTCCGGTGTGTTGTGCGCATTGATCAGGTCGTCGGCCGGCCTCGGTTGTCCAACAATCTAATGAACATAGATTTACCGTCAACGTCAATTACAAACGAGCACCTATTGTGCAATCATCGCTGTTTGTTGAACTATTAAAACAAATAACTATTGTTCCATTTAACTGGAACACTATTTGCAACGGAACGTTTTGCGGCACACTTTAGGTTTCTGTTTATTTGGATGAGTTTCTGGAAACTGTGGATTCGCTCTACTAGTGCTACTAGCAACGTTTTATTGATTGAGACGAAAATAAAGGGGGAAATCAACGCTTGCAATATCTACGCGCGTTTATAAGAAAATAACTAGTCCGTTGAAAGATAAGTGAGTTGGGTTGATTCTTTTATGTTGGAGAATTTTATGGTTGCATTTTACGTTAGAAATTTAAAATGTTCGAGTATATTTTCTGATAGCATAAAAGAAAATAGCGAAAGGAAAATCCAAGATTATACTTAGTCATTGTCATAGATTTTTAACCCCCGAGGCTATCTACCTATGTGTCTCTTACTGTGAAGTCGTAGCATCCAAATAGACGGGTTTAGATGAAGTTTTTTTTTTATAAAACTAGTTTTAATAGAGATAGCTTTTCTTGATAAAAAATCGTTCAACCATTTTAAAGATAACTAACTTTTTGTCTCACATGTCGGGGTTTTTTTGTGTTAAAGTGACATTATCTTTTTTGTGTGAAAGAGCAATAACTTCTATCCATTAATTCTCACAAACTTTCTATTTATAATATTAGTAGAATTCCCTTCAGTTAAAAATGCAAGGATTTAGAAGCTTCCAAAATCCGGTAGCTGTAAAAGACGGATCAACGCAGTTAAGTACTAGGATTGCATAGACGAGTGGAGATTTGAGCAGATAGGTCTGGCGGTGGTAAGAGGAGGTCGACCTAGGCCGAGAGGTCAGCTCGGGTCATGTTCCAGTTAAGTAGGTCGCTAGTACTGATGGCTACCAAAATAAACCGCTACGGATTTTATGCGATATACGAAGCTTACTAACATAACTGGTTTGAGGAGTTTGGTAAATAGCGGATGAGATCCGAAACGTAGAATCTGAATGACTACGTATACCTACCTGAATAAATACATTAGTAACACAATTATATATTTTATAAATAAAATGTGTAAGTCCGGTCATTTTCTCATCAATGCAAAGGCCCAATCCCTTGAACGACGAGACAACATAGAAATTTTACAAAGAGGTTTATTTTGCATCGTAGACCATCGATAACAAAGGATTTCAAAAAAAATCTATGGGGCTGAACAATAAGCTTGCTTACTATGAAAATACGATGTAAATCGATGGCTTTCGCATATTATTGATAGCGAAATTATTTAATCAAAATGTTTAGTAGGTTAAATTATTTTATCAAGCATGGGCAAAATTGTGATTGTGAGCCGATTGATTTTATAACTTTATCCTTTCAAAACGATAAGTGCAGCACTAACATCAAGAATAAGTGCTAAAGTGCTTCATATAAATAATGCATTGTACGCCGTCGGTACCAGGGTGGCAGGTAATGCAGGCGGTGTATGCGAAGGCACAAAGAGTTTGCAATTGCAAGGCAACGCTCGCGCCATACGCGTCTCCTAAAAATCTGCATTGCATTTGTAATAGCTACCACATTGTATTAAAATGTGTGAATGTTCTAATATTATTCAAAGTTGTACAAAAGATTTTTTATTGCATCCAAGTTTTTGTTTATGTACTCCAGTGATATTTTCTTGCTCGTCTTGGTATAAAATTAAATGAAATTCTATATCTGAATGCTTTTATTTATTTGTTACGATACTGGCGTTAAAAAAAATGCAGTTAAGAAATTACAACTGATTGAAGAAAGACAAAATTTCTTAAAAATTGTTTAAAGAACCTCAAAGTCAAAGTATTGGATATAGATATTACTTTACTTTTTCACAAAGTATTTTTTACTAAAAGAAATGCTGATTGTGAAAGCATTTTTTATCGTTGCCATTCATCTTTTTATAGCATGTACCAGGGGCACAGACACAGTGAGGAGTTCATTTACTTCTGTGAAGAGATGGCAAAGACAATGAGGAGTGTTTGCTTTATGAATACACGGAATGTTTGAAGATAAAATGAGTATTACGCAGCGCAGAAACTTTGCGATTGTCGGTATTATAAACTTTTTACGTAGTTTATGGACTGTTGAATGAAGCAAAATATTAAAATTAAACGTTTACTTAGATTAATTTAGACTCGTCCGATTATTTTTATTTTTCTCTTCTTAGTTTTCTCTCTTTAGTTTAACATAGCAATGATAAACTTTATAAAAAACCAGGCAATAGCATGTCGGACCATGCTCAGTAGGTTTCCGGAGCCGTAGCCGTATGAAAAAATCCGATTTGAACAATTGCACCAGCAGAAAGCGCGTATGTTCATGGCACTTACGCCTTTTTGTCAAGAGACGCAGTTTTTCAGCAATAACTCAATGACTGTATTTGTTAAGCGCTACTTTGTTGTTTTTTTTTATATTTTTTGGTCGCCCGGTTCAAACGATATGGTGGGGGGACACAATTTATGCAACTTTCGAAGTGATTATTTCCAAAAATATTCACTTGATCAAAAAAGCTTATGATATGAAAACCTTATAATGTTTTTAAAATACCCGTCAAATGATGTACCACACGTTGATGTTACATGTATGGAGTGCCCCCCCCCCCCCCCCGCCACCCTAAAAATATTTATTTTTATTATTTAGCCATCAAACTAAGTAACGGCTACTACAAGACACCTTTTCGCCAAATTTAATCAATATTCATAATGTAGTCTTTGAGTAAAATGACTGTGACATACGGACGGACAGACAGACAGACAAATAGATAGACATGACGAAACTATAAGGGTTCCGTTTTTGCCATTTAGGCTACGGAACCCTAAAAACTGTGTCTAATCTGACAATTTACGTAACTTAACTGCCATTAAAATCTTTATATTTTTCAAAAAACAATAAACATGGATACAAATAAGTACTTAGTATATTGGCAATTTTTGAAACATAAGTAGGATAGATATAATGTATCATGTTTTGATAAACACTTATTTTTAACCAAAGAACTATTTCACAAAGCATTTTAAACACTTGGAATCTTGAAAACAAACTTGATATAACAACGAATACTTCACAAAGCTTTGTTCCTGCCCAACAATGTGGGACTTCACAATCAATAAGTACTAGGGGGACAGAAAGCGAAGAAAGTAATATCGACACGTTTCGTCAACAAAGATGCAGGGCGAGGTCATGAGGTCAATAGTCCCGGCCCGCTAAATATAGGTCGCGCCATTTTCCGAGCGTGTCTGCAAACAGTCTTTCTTGCTATGTTTTTATCTTCAGTATTATAATAGGAAACTGTGAATGACTTTGTACATCAAACCACTGAACGGATTGAGTATTAAGAAGACACAACAATTCTGTCGTTAAATTCTATAATACTGTTATTAAATTATTGATAAGGGTTGCAATAAGAGTAATAATATAGTTAGAAAGTTTTTACTATTTTTACTTACAGACAACCAAGGCAACCACTGCATTGACGCAACAAACCCCTCAGAGTATTTTTTTTTTTTTTTTTTTTTTTTTTAATTATTGTGATTGTACAGGTTAACACTTGGCTTCGGCCCGTGTTTCCCGTACAAAAAACCCGCAAAGGCCGAGATATTAAAATTTATACAAACATACTTATATATATAATAAAATGTAAATTTTATGGTATTAAGTTTGAATAAAGAGAATAAAAAATAATATCTTGGGACAACTCACACAACGCCATCTGATCCCAAACTAAGCAGAGCTTGTACTATGGCAACCACTTATATATTTTTAAATGCATACATATTATAGCTATTACACCCAGACACAGAATAAACCATCGTACTCATGGCACAAAGTTTTATCCTTAATCCTGGGTGGGGATCGAACCCACGGCCTCCGACTTAGCAGTCAGGGTCACTAACCACTAGGCCAACAGCCCAGTGACTAAGACCAGGAATTTATATAATTATAATGAGATTTAATAAAGTGATGATAAAAAAACTAGCTGAGGTGATGACAATTCAGTTTGCCGCCATTTTTATAACTCGGGGTAATTTTATTTATCAGAAGTGGAAAAACAAAGCCCTAAACTGTTAGGTCCAAAACAATTATTTTTACCGTTTTGTAGAAATAAAAACAAAAGACCAAACTGAGCAGTTGAACTTTTTACTTTAGGGTTCTGTACCCAAAATGGCAAAAACGGAACACTTATAGTTTCGTTATATCCGTCTGTCTATCTGTCTGTCTGTCCGTCCGTATATCACAGGCATTTTACTCAAAGACTTACTCTACGAATCTTGATGCAATGAGCTGAAAAGGTGTCTTGTAGTAGCCGCTGCTTAGTTTGTTAGCTAAATAATAATAATAATAAATATTTTTAGGGGAGGCACTCCATACATGTAACAGAAGCTGATTTTTTTTCCAGCAAATATCAGCGTGTGGTACATCATTCGACAGGTCTTTCAAAAGCATTTTGAGGTTTTTAATATTTTTTTTAATTGAGTGAATATTTTTGGAAATAATCGCCCCGAAAGTTGCAAAAATCGTGTCCCCCCCATACACTTATGAACCGTGTAACCAAAAAAATATGGAAAAATCACAAAGATAGAGCTTAATAAATATAAGCATATTTATTAAGCTCTATCTTTGCGATTTTTGGCAAAAAACTGCGTTTCTCAACCAAAGGGCGTATCTGCCATTAACATACTCTCTTTTTCTGATCCAATTGTTCAAGGCTGCGGAACCTTACATTGAGCATGGTCCGACATGCTCTTGCTCGTTTTTTTTTGTAGACTGTAGCGAGTCTGTCGAGCTTTGAAAACAAAAACAGAGACAAACTGAAACTAAATTCCAACGCGACCCCATTAAAAATGACCCAGTTAATCTGTACTAATTGGATGAACGATGCACCTAGCAAGCACCTAGCGGTAACCTACAGACTTTTTACCCGACTGCAAGGAAGCGTTATGTTTTTCGCGCGTATCTAGTATGTACTATGCGTTTCAAATGAGTTGATAACTGTCATGATGATATTTTGTTTCGCAATACGACTGCAACTTCATTGTGTAACGTAAGGTCAGCAATAAAATGATTCGTAAAAAGGTGTCATTAGTATTACACAGAAGTACCTACCTACTCTAATGAACTATATTTAAGCACTGTATTTTACTATTTATTATGTTTTAAGTAAAAAAAATATTACGTCTGACTGAAAGGCCACTAAAGTGTAGAATATTCTTATATTTCGCCTATTTACTTATTTCTGTTCCGTGTTTATTGAATAATAAAGAATACTAATAATATTATAATAAAGAAAAATGTTAGGTAGGTACTTACATAGTTCAAAGAAAATAAATATTACGTCCGTTCCATTACCATAATACACATCGTACTTTACCCGACTTGGGAGTTTTTGTTGCTAGCGGTAGAATTTTGACAAGTACAGAGTGAAGTTGACGCGAGCGTGATTATCTTCTCATTTGAAACGCATACTTAGTATATATGTAATATTCTTTATTATCTCAATATTTTTCAAATCACGTCGTTAGATTTGTCTTGGACCTCCCAAGTGTTCTTAAAGTGACATTTGAAAAAAAACAAACATGGCGGCTGTGAGCTGTCAAAAACAAGAGGGGTGAAAAAACAGGTTTTTTTTTATACCGCAATATGGGTATCAAATTAGAGGGCTTATCGTAACAATTTCAAGATGATATAACATGAATATGACTGTAATATTAAAAAAGTCAATTAGCAACCTTTCTTTTTTCTATTTTCAATACTTGACAATAGCTGTGAAAAAAGCATTGACTGCGCCATCCCTATCAATTAAACATGTTAAAATTGACTGCAAAGCGTGAAAGAGAGAATAAACTCGTGCGACCTTTGACAGGTTTTTTCCACAAAGTAGCGTTGTCTCTTTCTAGAGGTGGTCAATTTTGTGAGGTTATAGCGCAGTGCTGTTCTCTACGTCAAGGGAAAACAGTAGTTGTTACATCGGTTACATCCTACAGTTACTAAAAAAGAATTAAATAAAAAAATAATAAATGTATGTCGATGAACTTAGTATTGTGCCTCCGACAGCATGATATTACATATGTAGGGGATCTTGTTTGCATATTTTTGGCGCAGGCAGGATTTTTTTTTGTGAATTTAATCATTTATTACACAGATTTTTAACTTTTTGATTCTTTGACGCAAAAAATACCCATCTATAAAACATGGACAGTGTTATCCTTGCTTACCCTCGCTGATATCTGAATCTGCTTGCTCGTAACCCAAAAGAATGATTCAAATCACTCAACTCTCATAAATGTTATCTGATCATTCATCAGAACTGCGTTTTACAACAATAGGGCGTAAGTGTCATGAACATACGCTTTTCTGCAGGTGCAATTATTCAAATCGTTTTTTTTTATCATTTATATTTGTAATAGTAATACACGTGTTGACCCATAGACTTAGGTAGGTAGTCTACGTTATTACGAAGATTTATATTCTCTTTGGTCTACGTCTTGACTTGTCTTGTCTTGATTGAGGTTATTATTCTAACATATTAAAATATGCCTTCCATTAAATTGTTAGTCAACCTTCGCAATAGACTTGTCATACCATTGTGTGATAATTAAGGTCACTGTTAGTGTTGCCAGGTGTCCCGTCCGCTTTTGGCTGGATATCCTGTTTTTCTGTCCTCTCAAGAAGCGTCTCGTAGCAGAATATCCCGTTGTTTCTAGAAATTCCTACAATATATTTTTTTAAATAAATAAAAAAAAACTGGGCAAGTGCATGTCGGGCCACTATCCGAATAATGTGGCTTAAGAAGTGGGTTGATTGTTGTTTTTGTTTCATACTACTAACAACGTTATATAATTATTTTTAAATGGAATCTGTATGAAATTTTTGTTACTTCTCACTTGGTCTGCTGTTCTTCTCTTCTGACTCGTTAAGTTGTAAAGCCTACTTATATATAGTTTTCCTTTTAATTTCACTATATACAATATGAATAGAAAAGAAAAGAAGGAATGTAGCAGAAAGGTGTGGTCAAATTTCAGCAGCAAATATACCATACGCTGATTGCATTATTATTACATAGTTAAAGCATATTCTTTTTGTCAAAATTCAGTAGTGAAAGGCGTACGGCATAAGAATTATACCTCCCCTGGTACAAAAATCAATTGAATTATTATGGCATAGAACTTTTTAGGTCATACTTTTTTAAATTAATAACTTTTCACTCATAAATAAACATTAATATTTTTAACAAATATTTTTTAAGGGTACTCGATTTTGATAAAATTAGGTATGTGCACTCAGTATCATGGGCACATACTTACCCTTGAATAGGACCACACCTTTCTGTATACTACTACCGTGATTTTTTTCACATACCCAACATCAACCATTTAGCTGGCATGGAGAGGGGGGACACGCGACTCTAACAAAAATTTGCACTATAAAGCATAATATTTTCCAAATGTATCCCTACATCGAAAAATGGTCTTAACAACTCCTAAATGTTTTTAAAGACCTATCTTATTTTATTCCTTCACTTTGTGGCATAAGTAATATGTGTATCCATGCAAAATTATAGCCTTCAAGCACTAACAGACATTGAGCTAAGGTGCGGACGGACAGACATGGTGAAACTATAAGGGTTCCGTTTTGCCAAATTTGGCTACGTAACCCTAAAAATTATAATTTGGAACCAATTTTAAGCAACCTCCTTAACTAGGCTAATTTGATTATCTAGTGGTGACCCATTCTTAACACAAGCAATTTAGTTGGTAGTGTAGTGGGTGGGATTCGAACTCGCGACCTCTCTATTGAGAATCTGATGTCTTAACTTCTAGGCTACTAGGTACCGCCGATTCTTTAGTGAAGTGTACATTTGATTACAAAGAAATATTCGCCGGTCATCACTCGTATATAAATTTTTTCTGTGCCAAATTTCACTAAAGTCGGAAAAACAGATCTGGCAACACTAGTCACCGTTCACCCACAAGGTGCATACGATCAATTTTATGCAAGAAAATGACTCAAACCAATATATTTGGCGAGAATTTAAATTCGTTCTATTGTTTACATGTTTCTGTAGCAGTTTGACCTTGAATAAAAGTTATTCAATGTCATAGAACACAATATAAGTCAATGGAATATGTCTGAAGTCGATTATCATCATCATCCATGATTCCAAGGGAAAATTATAAATCAGGGTCCATATTCACTATGTTTTTTTCCGATTTTGCGGCAAACCCGCGCGAATCAGCGCATGCGCCGTGCGCTCAAAGATGTCCGCGCGCATGCGCTATGCATTATGCATAAACCATAATGTCAAGATTTTGACAGTTAAAAGCGCGGGCTTGACGCGAAAACGAAAAAAAAGATAATGAATATGGAACCAGGTAGACAGTATTAAAGTCTTTCTGGGGCTTGGATTTGAATGCGTTTAATCTGATTTTTTTGAGATGTTTATTTGCTTATATGTGTTTCATTACAAACAGTTGAGCCGTTTAGAGATCTTCAGCTTTTTACCACACGTGTAGAAGAGTTAGCTAGAACACGGGTAAGTAAGTAGGTACTCATGAATTATCCGCAGTTGGGTAGCAGCAAGACTGACGAAAAATGGTGTGGACGGTAAACAGATGTAGGACTCGTGGGTACCGTCTTTCTTGGTCTTCTCTGTCTAACACTCTAATCTCACCACGATTGCCATTTCAACTTGTTGCGGACCATAGATTATAAATCTGAATACAGAACCTGTATTCAGATTTATAAGTAGTAGCCAACTCCTACTAATATTAGAAATTCTAAAGTTTGTAGGTATACGGATTTGTTTTTTAGTAGGACTGTCAATCATTAGTAAAATAGATCTTTGTTGCTCTGTCATGCAAAATCTGCAGAATGGATTTTGGTAAGACTTTACATTATCACTAGTTGGCTATGACGCTCTAGTTGCTTTGCTTCATTTGAAAAACCTATATAGAACCTTTAAACTAAGGCGCCGAGCACACTGCCAGCAGTCTAAAGTTCTGTGGCCAGAGTCCTGAACAGACAGAACGTGCATTCACGTTGACTGTCGCGTCGCGGTTTGTATGTATATTTATAGATAGATATAACACGAAGGAATGCTCGTTCTATCCGCGCTCTATTAAATTATTTAAGTGTAAACAGACGTAGAGCATTATTTCGTGGTTCTCTCAGCGTTCGAAAAGATTTTAAGAATGCACGCACGCTAGCTATAAACGGCACTAGAGCTTGCGAATAGTTGCTACGAGCATTTTTGCGTGTTGGGACGTGCTCGCTACTCGGAGCGATCTCTGTTCTAGTGATTTGAATACATACGAATGAGCAATAACTTAAACACATATCTGTGGCGCGGTGGGAGTGTATCCGACTGCTACACAAGAGGTCGTGGGTTCGATTCCCACACGGGACACCACTTTGTGTGATCCACAAATTGTTGTTCCGAGTCTGGGTGTAATTTGTGTCCGTGACTTGTATGTTTGTAAAGTCCCCCGCGACACAGGGCTTGACCCTAGTGCGGGAGTCGTCTTTTTTTAAATAAAAAAATATATATGTATATATATATATATATATATATATATTGTAAGAATTTGTAGTTTTTGGTTCTCATTCTTATTCGTTGATAATTTGGTGTAAACGTTGAAAAAAACCAAAAATAAAGTTCTCGTTCTAGCTCTTTGTTCGTATGGTTTAAACCCACCCTTACAGTAAATGCTGAACTCTAGACCGCTGGCGCCTGGCAGTGTGCTCGGTGCCTAAATGCTTTTGGCGTTCTCCTGACATACCATCCATCTTTGAATCTATTCACTCACTACGTTACTATATAACTAGTGTACGTTACATGTGACGAGTCACCTAGTGTATGTGAACGTAACAATGGCTTTGTTGAAGCTGTAAATTGATCTCGATACAGAGTGCTGGCCTCAATGTGTACTGCTTTGTGACTAATGATGCCCGTGAGGTCTGCTCTGTAATTGTGAGTCGCTGTACTTGTTCAGTGAAGTTTTAAGTGTAATGAACTAATGACAATTTTTTTTTAATGCTGTTGGCATTTTTGGGTTGACCATGCTAAATAACTGTAGTTCTCCTTTTTTGTTTTGAATTCATTTGGAACATGATTCTGCGCTTGACGACGATTCCACTTTAAAGAGCTGCTCAACTAAAGTAGGTTTTGCGCCGGACATGTTTGTCGCATGCCAGAAGAGATGTGGGCCAAAATCCCTACATAGCATTAAATCCAGGCAAAAATAGCAAGACGAAATTCTGACCAGCTTTAACTGAAGACAGAGAATTAAGAGGCGGTGAGAGATGGAGGATTAAGGGGGGGGGGGGACAATTCCAGTTGAAATAAATAAATATATTTTTAAAGTTGTGCCAAAAAGTTACTATCCAATAAAAATGTCAAAATCAAGTGCAACCTTTCCTTACTTCTCAAAGCGAAGACGGATCCGCTTTAAATGTGACGAAATTACCTGTGAAAGAGATTTTTTATCTATTAGAATTTTAAAACTTATATTATATATATTTTTCATAAATCTGCATATTAGATGCATCTAATTAACGAAACTGCAAAAAGCGTTGTAAAAAATCGATCTAGTCTACTTTTTTGTTACTTCATATTTTGTTTTGAAAATTGTTCTAAAGAAGGTAATCTATACTTTTATACATCACACTATCACACTAATATTATAAAGGCGAAAGTTTGTGAGTATGTGAGTGTGTATGTTTGTTACTTCTTCACGTCTAAACGGCTGGAGCGATTTTAGTAAAATTTGGTATGGAGTTAGCTGACACCTTGGATTAACACATAGGCTAATAAACCGCGGGTAACACCGCGGGGCACAGCTAGTAATAATATAAATATTAGGTTTAAGAGTAGATACGGACTACTTACACCGGCTCCACCCTTTGGCCCCAACGTGGGTCCAACGCCACTGGTTCAACGTGTGGATATAGAATAACGCTCGCCCCAACGTTGGCACCAATGCTATTTTGCAGATTCACACGGTGTAAGAGTGATATTCCAGTAGCTACTTGCGAATGTTTTCCCGGAGAAACCATCTGGAAAAGTGTCTGTTTAGGCTGTTTAGATGTAACCTCCGTTATTTCTTGTTGTGTAAGACCTAGTTCGCAATATAACAGCGATGGTGCACAGTTCCGTTGTCATACCCTAATCGTTGTATTGATTTAAAATTTCACTTGAGTACTGTGCGTCGGTGAGTCATCATAATCGATTGTAAAGCCTAAAAATACTTGTATAACATATGGATATCAACAAGGAGAATATCGTGAGGTAATTGCCAAGTCTGAGAAATAACAATTTTGTGATCTCTACCGATCCGCAATGGTGAATTACACTCCTTACCATCTATTATAGGAGCCTGTACCTAGGCGTATCCAGGAACGGGTCCTATAGCCTATTACGGGTTCTCTACTACTACTCTCTCTCCCCAAAATTATTTAAAGCTCAATTTCTTTTTACACCTGCGGGTCAATTCACGTATTTAAAGCAGTGCAGTTGCAGTTCAGTTGCAATTCAGTTGCAGTTAAGTTTCGATTAAAACGGCCATTTTCGTATTCTTGTAACTTTGAGATCGATCTTAAAAACGCTTGCGCACCGTACTAGAATATCGTTATTGCGTTCTCGAGACGCATACTTGACGCAAGCGTATTTAAGATCAATCCCAAAGTTACAAGAATACAAAAATGGCCGTTTTAATCGAAACTTAACTGCAACTGCACTGCTTTAAATACGTGAATTGACCCCCTGGACGGCCAAACTCCTAAGTGAACGCATAAGGAAATATTTTCACTTCAAATTTGATTTGATAGTAGCATATGAATCTTAGTACAATCGCTCAACTAACCGCTACATCCTATCAAAATGCCATCTTCCATATAAAGTAGAGACCAATAGCGCTGCGGTTTGTAGGTAGAGTCTAAGTTGCGAAGGACAGACGGTTCATTCACCCCGTCTCCCGTCTAGTGCCGAGATTTGTGAAATGGCCCGTTTTTAAGGATTTCAATAGACGTCTCACTCATATAACGCGATTGTGTTTGGTGACGGGATTTCAGGACTTACTTGAATTGTTTATAAGCTCTTTTGTTTCTTGTCTGTGAACTTGCACTTTTATATATATATTTTATAAAAATGAATGTTTGTCTGTAAGTCCTTTATAGAATCGTAAACTATGCATTTGATCATGTGATGAACTTCCGCAAAGTGTTGTGCATGAGCCTACGAAGGTTTACGGGTACAGGTAGGTATGGGGCATCAATGAAAAATGTTGCAAAAATGAGGAAAAATAACGAAGTTGCGCGGGTTAGCTGGATCTATTATAAGTTTTAAATCAATTTTAAAGCTTTCCGTTTCGCATAAATCCATATCCAGGAAAATATTAAGCTAAGCATTACGAATTTGGCACAAAATAATAAATAGTAAGTTCGATCTGTCTTAAATACCTAGGTCTGCGATGCCATACGTGCTGCCGAGGATAGGGTGGACTGGCTAGAAATGGCCAAGGAGAAGGCTGTTCGAAAGGCCACGACCGTAAGTGTTGAGCATATACGACGCGAGGAGGGGGAATCTAACTTCAAAGATGTATCAAATCTTCTTTGTGTCTCTATAGACTGTACGACGAGTCTGATGTGGATCTAAATCTTCTTCATCCTATATGGATGAAGAAGATTTAGATCCAGATCAAACTTCAAAATATTTAAGTAGATCCATAGCCTCCATAACATCCCTTTTAAAAGGTCAACTTAAATGAAGTTTTAGTTTTGTTGACAACATTGTTCAAAAGACTATTTCGCCTATCGGTACTCTCAGATTTTGCTACTCACACAAACTTTAACAAGAACATACTTCGAAAATTAAAAACACACATGCCCTTATAACTAATGCTAAGTGTTACACATATTTGAAATTGTCTTAATGTGACCTTTATTTCGATAATTAAATTGACCTGATCAGAAGAAAAAATAAATAGAGTGTGACTTTTGACTTTAATCACAATCACATCTAACAGCAGCCATTCAATTGCTCTAAAAAAATGATCAGCTTATATTACCCGAACTTGACAATTCTAATAATACCCAAATCTCTTCAGATGTTTATAGGTTATGTTGAAATAAAGAAACTCACTGACAGATACATGTACTCCGAAATCAACACATGCATTTTTTTGGGCAGTCGCGTAAAACGTCCATATACTTTGAATTATGTAGGTACGAAATATACCTTCTTAATAGAACTGCTACGAATTCAAATACATAATAACTTAGCTGAGGTAGCAATTTGTTCATACTTTTTATTTGATTAACTTTGCGTTACTGTAGCATTGTATTTTACACATTTTTAATACTGTGGTATGATTATTCAGAGTGTTTGCGTGTTTCAATCGTTTAGTATTGTAGCCTGAATCATTGACCTTACGATCGGGTACATTTCCCTTTGTTCGCGAATATTTGGACGTAGTTATGTGGATGGATGAAGTTATGCTGAAGCGAGCCAACCCACGCCATCTTGTCAAAAACTGGGTCGATGACGCGCTAGTAATGCGAGTGACGTTTCTAGTCTCCTTAGACGACGGTAATTGTTTACCATTAGTCTAACTTGTTATGTTTTATCTATCTATATCTATTCAAATGTTATAAAGCTGTTTTTTTGAACGCGGTAATCTCAGGAACTACTAATCAGAATTGAAAAATTCTTTCACTGTTGTATAGCCCATTTGTCGAGGAAGGCTATAGGCTATATAACATCACGCTACGACCAATAGGAGCGGATCAGCAATGAGAAATGTTGCAAAAACGGCAAAATTGACGCAGACGAAGTTGCGCGGGACAGTGCCATATATGCTTAGATTTCATAAAAAAATATCACGGCCAGCATAGCACGGCCTGTTGGGCTACTGATTAGTCAGTTAGTAGTAGTAGAAAGCCAAAGGTCGGTAAGTGGGATTTTTGTGCGAGCACGTTATTGTAAGAAACAAAGTTCCTCCTTTTCCACTTATAGTTGGACATAAGACGCTAATAATGGTCTCCCAACCGATGTCAGTTACGGTCGCCAATCTCATCATAGACTAGCCAACTATAAAACATTATAGTGCACAAGGGTATGCGCAGACCATCTATCAGATCTATGTCATCCATCTAGGGACCGGCAGTGGTATAAAAAACAAAATAACGTTGCGTAAACGGCTAGGTATTACACTACCCTAAATCAAGATGACCTTGAAAATTTGTTACAATTTTTTTTTTTATTTAGCAATCCTGTTAACCCCTCCAGCTAAGCTCATTGGCTTATTTATTATGGCAATTAGGGCCCTAACTCTTATTACACCTCTCTTTTTAAAGGTTTTCCATTTTTAATAGTATTGGTTGATACATTTCAACATAAATCGATCCATATCTGAATGTGACGCTCAATACAGCCACAATTCTCCATCGTGCCCATGCATACCTCTCGCGACTAATCGTTTACGAGTATATGCATGAAAGCGTTTGTATGTTACGTTGATTGGTTCGTGGTCTTTCATAATCATGTGCTGGTTTGTAAATTAGGTACCGATATGTGGTGAGAGGTCTATGATTTATTATTGCAGAGTAGATGCGAGAGCCACGCCCTGCGATCGCCAACCCGCCTGCCCAGCGTGGCGATTATGGGCATTATCCTAAATGCACGAAGCACAAAACCCACGGCCCTCAGTTCCCGGCAGTCACGCTATTCCTGGACATGGTAGCGTCTACGGTAACGGCGTGGCGGTGGGTGCTAACGAAGTGGCGTATAATTGGAGAGGCCTATGTCCAGCAGTGGGCTACGTTAGGCTGATGATGATGATGATCTGAGTAGTTAAGCAAAATTACCACTGTAATACCCTCAATCCTCAAGTTGGTGAACGTTTTCTAGAAAAGTCCTATTTTTTCGTGCCTCAAGAAGTACATAACATATTCAAAACATGTTAACAACAATGCCCAATATAAAGCCTGCCAAATCGGACCTCTATGCTTAATTATAATAATAATATATCAAGTCAGAGACAACTCACACAACGCTATCTGATTTCAAACTAAGCAGAGTTTGTACTATGGAAACCAGACAACTGATAGACATACTTAAATATTTCTAAATACTATAGACTAGCTGTCCCGCGCAACTTCGTATGTGTAAATTTCCCCGTTTTTGCAACATTTCTCGTAGCTGCTCCGCTCCTATTAGTCGTAGCGCGATGTTATATAGCCTATAGCCTTCCTCGATAAATGGGCTATCCAACAAAAAAAGATTTTTTCAAATCGGACCATTAGTTCCTGAGATTAGCGCGTTTAAACAAACAAACAAATAAACTCTTCCGCTTTATAATATGTATTAGTATAGATAAATAACACACAGACGCAGAATAAACCATCGTGCTCATCACACAAAGTTTTATCCTGGGTGGGGATCGAACCCACGACCTCTTGCGTAGCAGTCGGATACAGTCCCACCGCGCCACAGAGGCATTCTGTACAAGTAGGTATTCGCGACAGGTTAACATGGCAATGGGAATTTGAGGTTAGACGAGGAAGCCTGTGACATAGTTTCCATCGAATGCGTTTATTAAGTTTAATCTCGCCCAAATACTTTATTGCTTGCATTTGTTTATAAAAATTGAGTTCGAAAATTGACATGTCCGCAAAAACCGAGACTACAAAAGGTTACTTTCGCGGACTAAAATCTTAGACCACTTCGGAACACTTTGTACGAAAGGCGTTCTGAAATTCCAAGTCCGTATTAAATGAAGGTTAGGTTAGTTTCTGTAGGTAAGTAGAACTCTCAAGACTTTTAAGACTACACTTAAAACTTGACTGCCTCTCTGCCGCGGTGGGAGTGTCCGACTGAGGTGCAAGAGGTCGTGGGTTCGATTCCCACACGGTACACCACTTTGTGTGATCCACAAATTTTTGTTTTTGACTTGTATGTTTGTAAAGTCCCCCGCGACACAGGGTTTGTACCATAGAGTGGGAGTCGTCTTTGAAAAAAAATACCAGACTAGCACACGAAGGATCCCATGCCACCGTTAATAGTTAGTATTCTTTGCCACCGTAGGTGGTGTCACCACACAGGGTGATTTTTGATATATTATTAAAAAAACTACAAATTAACCCTTCACTACCTATTTTTGTCACACAACCATCTACCACAAATCTGTTAGACCCCGGAGTAATAATAATGCAGCCAGCTATGGCACCATGGTAGGTGCAATAGGGTATTTGACTGAAGTCAAATCAGCCTCTTTTTAAGAAACGTCAAAAACGACTGGCTTCGCACAAATTTGTGTTGAATGCTAGCATATGACGTCACGTTTTCTATGGTCATATTTACTTTTAGTGTTTCTCTTTATGATTATCTATACTAATATTATAAAGCGGAAGAGTTTGTTTGTTTGTTTGTTTGTTTGTTTAAACGCGCTAATCTCAGGATCTACTGGTCCGATTTGAAAAAATCTTTTGTTGTTGGATAGCCCATTTATCGAGGAAGGCTATAGGCTATATAACATCGCGCTACAACTAATAGGAGCGGAGTAGCGACGTGAAATGTTGCAAAAACGGGGAAAATTTACGCATACGAAGTTGCGCGGGACAGCTAGTAAATTAATAAACACGTTAAATTAATAAATGAACAAATTTTTTTACAACACTTCATGACATATTTTTACTTGGTTAGTAAAAAATATTTTATTTTGATAGTAGTCAAATACCCAATTGACTGATGACGGGTATGTCATATCTTCGGGAGTCGTGTTTTATAAAAAAAAAGAACCAAATTGAAGTTTTGTAGCAAACTATAAGACTGAGATAACAAAAAACGAATGCTCTTGAGTATGTTATGAGTTGTCTTAAGTATATTATAAGTAAAAGAGTCTGCTGTAATGCAATTATAAGAATGTTATTAGGACAAATATGCTTATAATTTTGCTTGTTGGGTATACAACCTATACTTTCCTTTCGCATCGAACAGGGTTTTTTTAACACTGTACCATCTACATCTATATTAAATTTCAGGTGCCAACCCTAATGACAGGGTATACGACAGTTACCTAATACGCAATTCCGTTAGTGACATTAAACGGGACATAATGTATGGATGTTAATGAACAGATATTATTGTCATCAACTAGGTTAACGTGGAGTAATGGCATTAGGTACGACGTGTGTACAGGTATTTGAGTAACAAAATGGCGTATTAATATTATCGTCATGTCTCGAAAACGGTTAGTATTCGATGTGTATGATGCCTTTTATTTCCGTTTTGATTGTATTACACCGACTATGGTTTTAATTTAATAGTTTATAAAAACCGGGCAAGTGCATTTCGGGTCACGACCATGTAGGGTTCCCAGTTGTTTCCCATCACAATAATACGGACCAAGAATTGTGTTTTCTGTTGTTTTTATTTCATACTACTAACAACGTTTTACAAGCAATTTTCAATGGAATTTGTACGAAAAATTTTGTAATTTTATAGAATTTTATATGCTCTATTTATTTTAAATATATTATATTCTAGCTGTGCCCCGCGGTGTTACTCGTGGTTTATTAGCTTATGTGTTAATCCAGGGTGTCAGTTAACTCCATACCAAATTTTATTAAAATCGCTCCAGCCGTTTAGACGTGAAAAAGTAACAAACATACACACTCACATACTCACAAACTTTCGCCTTTATAATATTAGTGTTATTTTTAATGGAATTTGGACGAACAATATTGTAACTTAATAGAATTTTATATGCTACAAATAATGTACATATATAAAAAAAATAGACCCTATTTACTTTATATACATTATATATTGTATAGCGTAATATTTTAAGGCCAATAATAGGTACCTTTATTTGATTGCCCGACGTTTCGACTGTATTGCAACGGCCGTGGTGACGGGTATACTGGGTCCTTTTTCATTTCGGTCCTTTTTCCGTTTTGGTGGGAAGCACGTGCGAACTGTCAAAATCTTGTCATAATGGTGAATAGAGAGCTGCGCATATAAATGCACCAGCGCGCATGCGCGTCGGACATCTTTGGGCAGTTACATCTTCGCACGGGCTTGCCGCGAAAACGGAAAAAATGAACGTGAACAAGGACCCTGGAGCAGCTCAGTGTCGCCTCCGTGAAGCACAGATTTTGGAAACTACCCGCACTGAAATACCATCACATGTTATGTTACGGAACTGTCAGTACTTCGACATACACCGTTATCACGGGATTCCAAGATGTCGACATACGGTATAATAAGAATTATACCAACAACATTCGGTACAACATTCGATTGGATTATTATGGCATAGAACTTTTTAAGTCATACTTTTTTTAATTAATAACTTTTTCATTTATAAATAAAGCAATGAAAAAATTATAAATATTTTTAAGGCCACTCCGATTTTGATAAAATTATGTGCACATGATACTGCTGCTACTCTCGGTTACCTATGCTGTTATGCAACAACAATGTCTGCTATCAATTTATTACGATCATACGGGTAGTTAAGTAAAGCGAAAAAATATAAAACGTATCTATGACGTCATAATCCTCAGTGATGTCGACTGACAGTTACAGTACAACTAACGTCGTTAAAAGAAACGTGTTTGTGATTGTGACACAATAAAATTGTTTACTGAAAACTTATCTATATCTAATCTGTTTATATATTTTAATAAATCCCTGAGCCTCGGACACAGGATAGAGCTCATAACACGCGTATAGGTATGGATCAAACAAAGTAAAGTCTAGTGTAAGAATCGAACCTCCAACACTCATCACACGCCAACTCGCGTGTTCCCCGCATGTTGGCGCGTGATCTGTCTGCAACACCGCGCGTTATGGCGTTGTAGAACACGCCCATGTCGCCACATACCCCGCTCCAAGATGCGACACAGTGTGCCAATAGCCTAAACGCAATAACACAAGGGAAATGGCATTGTCAATGTTTATAATTAAAATGTCTCACGGCCGGTCTCAATAATCTTAATACATTTGACATAAGCTCCATACAAAATATGTCAAAATTCTACCTATAGTAGCCAAATCCATCGATAGATAGATTATTGAAACCGGCCGTAAATCGATTTTTATAATCAAACCAAAGGTTTTCAGGTCAATAATTCGATAATTACAAATCCCCCTTTGTGTACCAAGAATAGAACTCGATCAATCATCGATTCCATTTATCGAAATTCCATTCATCGGCGAACTGTAGATGAGCAATCCAGTTATTCAATGAACTTTTTCACGATAAATGACGATGTCGAAAAAGTGCTAACCGTTAAAAATGGGAAGTGTGATCATTATTTATACTCGAGAAAGTAATAGGTACCTATTTACCAAACTTATCTATGACATCATAACCTCTTTATACCTAGGTAGGTACTATTATTATTATACTAGGTATTTTTAAACTAAAAACAGCCTGCAGCAAAGTTTTGGTGAACCCCCCTCCCCCCTCGTCTGGGTCGTGTTTGTTAACATATTTAAAAAACGTATTTCTCCTGGAAAAAGAATAAGCGGTCCTCATAGACAGGGATCTTAGACCATCTCGAAAAATGCGAGATCAATTTGGAAGACTTACTTAATGACCCGTTTATCGATATAAGTTATTGATCAATTATATTAAATGTATCTCTATATGTAATACTTAGTTATTCTGCTATTCAGGACAGAGACAAATCCAACAAATCAAATATCATGAAAATCGGCCTACCCGTTCTTGACTTATAAAGGGTGTAGTTTAACCAACGACCATACTCTTTTGAAGCTTTCTCAGGTTTTAAAGTGTCTGGAATATGACCGATGGCTCCATACTTACTTTGTGCAAGGCGATCACCGCAATCCATATCTTTAACACCCCAATCCATATTGTAATTTGATAATAAATACGAAAAAGTATTTGAAATAGCGCGAAATCGGAAGAACTTTTAAAAATAATAAACGCGTTCCAAATTCAAAGTAATTAAAAGTAGAAAAAAAGAAAAGTAGTTTTTATGTAACAGTATTTACGGGACTAGTTATATAGTTTGTATAAACTAACTTTGTATAAACTTACATACCTAAAGAAAATTGTAGTCATAAAACATATTATTTTATTAGATACATTAGCCACCGTAACTATACAGTTCTTTATTTATAACCTTGAAAACGTAATTATTAAGTTGTGTTTTCATTTACGTAATAATGATTTATGTATGAGAAGCCGTGAACTTAACTGCCCTAACGATATTTCCGTTGTTCCTTGCATTTTAATACTGATGTTTTGTTTGACAATAATATGGTTCAAGGAACATTCAAGTCTAAATTTTTTTTTAGAACTTGTAAAAGCAATCCACTAATCAGCACCACACCGTGGTGGATTTCAATCAGATTTGGGTCTTAGAGGTTTTATCTAGATGTAGCGTTCCCTCATTAAGCCTATCACTCAAAAAAAATTAAGCCCCTGTTGTGTTATATAAAAACTTGATGTTTGTGTTGTATTGTATCTAATATTCCAGATAGCGGCCGGGATATAAACCCCGGAAGTCCCTGCGACCTGAAAGATCTTTTGACGCATCTTTCTTCCTTCAAAGGACATCCTCAAGGTTTAGTCTGACCATGAACCCGACTATGCGTCTTGGTGAAGCGGCTTTAACATCGTCTGCGGGACAATTTACGTATTTAAAGCAGTGCAGTTGCAGTTAAGTTTCCATCAAAACGGCCATTTTCGTTTCCTTGTAACTTTGGGATCGATCTTAAAAACTCTTGCGCACCGTACTAGACTATCGTTATCGCGCTCTCGAGACGCATACTTGACGCAAGCGTATTTGAGATGGATCCCAAAGTTACAAGAATACAAAAATTGCCTTTTTTATCGAAACTTAACTGCAATTGAACTGCAACTGCACTGCTTAATTTACGTGAATTGACCCCCTGGCCTTGTTGTTTTTAAACTTTTGCGACTTTTATATTTAATTTAATCTTAATCGCGTGAATTATTTAAAGGTCCAATTCGATCGTAACGTCGAGTACTTATATAAAAGGTTCTTACCTTTAAATAATTCACACCATTAAGGCTCGAAATATATGTTATCGTCTGGTCTGGTGTGATTATGTGCCCTCCAAGGTGCTGACACCTGGTGTGGTGAATCGTTTCGATTTTAATTGACGTTAGACACTCGTGTAATTAATGAAAGGCTTCAATTTATATCTGTGTGCTTTTGTCATTAATTTCGTTTCTCTCTTTACAGGTAACCATCAAATACTTCTATATACAAATATGCGAACGATTACATTATTTGGACAGAAATTTCTGATTGGTAAGTAGTTTCTATTCCTGGTAATTTTTTTCCCTACCTAGCTATATCAAAACTTTGTCCTTTTTTAGGGTTCCGTAGCCAAAATGGCAAAAATGGAACCCTTATAATTTCCTCATGTCCGTCTGTCTGTCTGTCTGTCTGTCCGTATGTCACAGCCGCCGCTACATGTTTGTAGAAAATCACAAAAGTACCGCTTAATAAATAGGTAAGCTAAAATTATTTTCGACATGATCGGATTTACAATCATTGAGTTATTGTCGAAAAACTGCGTTTCTCAACAAAAGGGTGTAAGTGCCATGAGCATACGCCCTTTTGCTAGTACAATTATTAAAAACGGATTATTTCTTAAGTACCTAATACATTTTTATTTGTAACAACGGCTGCGGAAACCCACACTGTGCATTGTTAAAAATAAAATTAGCAGCAATTCTATTTTGAACTGAATCCGAAAACAAAAATAACGTAACGGTTTTTGCCATTTACGAGTAAGAAGCCTTTTTAAAATGAGTTTTGTAGAGTTCAAAATACTTACATTTTCACAAAACATCTTATGATTTACAAAATTTCGATTCTTGTAAATTTCTATAGAAGCTACTTATTTTTAACTAAACACACAAAACACCCGCAAACGTCAAGTCATATTCACACAATTACAATTACATTAAATTAACCTATGGAAATAAAATCACAATTTCTCTTTGAATGCATTAAATTATCGCGTCTGCATTTCCCTTTGTCGTCTGGGTGCAGTCTGCACTAGCGCCGTAAATATTTTTATTTTTACTTCCTAGCTTCTAGTCTAGTCTAGACTTAAATACTTCAGGGCGAACGTTTTTATATACCTAAGTTAGTGTCGCCCCCCAGGCGTTCGGGAGTGCTTTGTTGTCTGGGAAACTTTGAAGTTATTAGTTGCACTGCACGGGATATTAGTCTAGTAGACTTTATGTTCTGAACTGTATGTAATTATGCACTTTTATTCATATTTATGTATTCTACATTATAACTGCCTCTGTGGTGTGTCCGACTGCTACGCAAGAGGTCGTGGGTTCGATTCCCACACGGGACACCACTTTGTGTGATCCACAAATTGTTGTCTCGAGTCTGGGTGTACTTTGTGTCCGTGTCTTGTATGTTTGTAAAGTCCCCCGCGACACAGGGCTTGTACCCTAGTGTGGGAATCGTCTCTAAAAAAATCAGACTTGCACACGAAGGATCCCATGGTGTCACCACACAGGGTGATTTTTAATATATTAATAAAAAAACTACAAATTAACCCTTCACTACCGATTTTTGTCACACAACCATCTACCACAAATCTGTTAGACCCCGGAGTAAACTCAATGTTTTTTCATTGTCAGGTTTAGGGCCTGAACCTCACAATAAACAATGATTTTACTCCAGAAAAATAGTTTGTAGGTGGTCATAAAACAAATACTAGCTGACCCGCGCAATTTCGTATCAATTTACCCCATTTTTGCAACATTTATCATTGCTGCTCCACTCCTATTGGTCGTAGCGTGATATTATAGCCGTCCTCGATTATGGGCTGTAACAGATTTTTTCCATTCGAACCAGTAGTTCCTGAGATTAATGCGTTCTACAAACAAAAAACTATTCAGTTTTATAATATTAGTAGGTATATACACACATCAAAAGTGTCTAGGGATCAAGCATTTTTATGCGGATTTCTTGAGATTGAGATGTGGCTTTGTAATAAATTTATGATTTTATAAATTTATATGGATCCTTTTTGGTGCATTTCATAATTTGAATCAGGAACTGTGAATCAAATTCGAGTAAAAGATGAAAATCAGCTGTCAATATTTTCCCTATAAAAACATACAACGCATTGAAGACATTATTAGTGCTACTGTTTCCCTACTACTGATTAAAACCAACGTTATTATGGAGCGGCGACGTCATTTAAGCAGGGAAGAAATGCTCAGAGCCGTGGGAATGATAAAAGCTGGTTCCCGGCAACGTACTGTGGCTTTAGCTCTGAATACAAGTCAGAGTGTTATCAGTCGACTTTGGACACGTTACCGAAGCACTGGTACCGTGGCTGAGCGCCATGGAGGACGGTATCGCTGCACCACACGGAGACAAGACCGATACATTCAAATCTTAACTCGAAGAGGTCCAACAATAACCGCCATGATGTTAGCCGTGAGGCTTCATCACTCTTCAGGGAACTTAATTAGCGACCAAACAGTCAGAAACCGCTTGCATGAAGTGAACCTTCATTCCCGAAGACCGCTACGGGTACCACCTATAGCAATGCACAATCGTAGGATTCGATATCAATGGGCTCTTGAACACAGAAATTGGGCAGAAGAACAATGGCGTTTCGTGTGCTTTTCTGATGAGTCTCGTTTTGGTATGAGACCGGATACAAGACGTATACGACACTGGAGAACCCCTGGACGCCAACAGCGATTAAAATCCTGCCAGGAAGTCCATCCTTATAGTGGTGGAACCATCATGGTATGGGCGGGTATTTGGATCGGCGGAAGAACTGAGTTGATTTGGATCAGAGGCAACCTCAACGCTCAAATTTATGCTGAGACGATTGTATCAGACGTCATCGTTCCTCTACAAGTGCAAATCGGTCCCTTATTTCAGTTAATGCATGATAATGCACGACCGCACACCGCAAGAGTTGTAAGACAGACTCTCGCCGCAGCTAACATCAATGTCCTGCCCTGGCCTGCTCAGTCGCCAGACTTGAACCCGATTGAGCATGCATGGGATATGCTACAGAGAAGAGCTCTGCCGAATATGGAGGGTATCCAGTCGCAAGAAGACCTTTTTTTGTTGTTGCAACGAACATGGGCGGCCATTCCACAGCGTGATTTGGATGAACTCATTTTGAGTATGCCAAACCGATGTTCTTGTGTTGTTAGTGTTCGCGGTAGAAACACGGATTATTAATTGTTTAAGTTACCCAATAAAATTTTAAAGAAAACTGTTATTTCAGTCTTTTTTTCGAACTTTAATGTTAGTGGTTCAAATGTCAAAAATCCCTTTATTAGGAAAATGGCAAATTTCTTTATTAATGCAAAGGTGACTTGGTTTATCGTTACTGTGACAAACGAAAACACTTTATTTGATGAATCCTTAAAGAAATAAAAGAAATAAAATCAATCAGGAGAAAAGTTATTGCAAAAATATATGTTGATCCCTAGACACTTTTGATGTGTGTATTTTCTAAAACTGATATTACAAAGTGATGTAGTGTAAAATAAAGAAGCCACGACCGGGATCGCAGAGGTTTTTAGTATGTAAAAAATCACTCTGTTTATTTATATTTGTTTGTGTTGTAGGTACCTACAATAAAGCTAAGATTACCGCTTCTGATAAAATTCAACAATTTAATTGGTATCAAGTCTCCAACCTGTTGATTGCGATGTCATCGCTTTCAATGAAACTATTATTTTTTGGTGTTAGATGTGTCAGGGCTTATGGTTTAGGCCAAGCATACAAGGCCTGTGATATTCTTTAATTTTATTATATTAACTGTGTTGCGTCATGACGTTTGTTCTTGAAGACAAACAAATTTTTGCAACATGACAAAACTAGAGTGTTGCGGCAATGGGCGTACCCGGGATCATTTATCAAAGGGGGGGGGGGGGGTTCGGATTAACGGGGAAGGGGGCAGTTAGGTGGTACAATGGACTAAATACCGGTCAAATGAGAACCCCCTGTATATTTTTTTTGCAATTTCGGGGGCAGTTTAACCCCCAAATCTGCCCCTGTGTACGGCTTGCGGCAACGCAGGTATTGGGATGGGACCCCGTCGTTGTTATGAACATTTTTGCAATTTATTGGGTAACACATCGTTTGTATATTGATGTTGTATATCACTTCGTTTCTTTATTGTTTTTAATTAGGTATACTTTTTTTTTCTTATCATAAAACTACATCCACAAACCCTATTGTCGCTTTTAGCAAAAACAACATTGAAAATAGTGCATAAGACTCGTAAGCCTTAATAAACATGCAAAATTTCTACATAAACGTTTTCGAACAAATCTCACTCATACTAGACACTTGAACATTTTTATTTTACAAATATCCTACTAACAACGCTAATTGGCTAATATTTTTTGTTATAAAGTATTATATTTTTCTCTATAAGTGATTATTGTAATCTTTTGAGAAATAAAATCACTTATACCGTAAACCGGTTATTGTGACAAATACTTATCGCTTCTGGCCCCAGTTTGGCTACGGAAGTCTCGGGTTCGATTCCTGAGTCTGGATTTCAAATTTTTCTATCTTTCAAAAATGCAATTATTAAATTTTGTAAAGTCTTTGGCAAGGAATGCCTATAAAAATTACTTCAAATTCTTATATTTTCATTCTTCTTTCTTTACATCACAGCCTTTTATCGTTCGAGTTTATTTTCCCTCCTGGGATAGGTAGGTATACGGTATTCTTCTAGATGTTTTCCTTTACCAATACCTATTATACTCTATAGCTAGGTAATACCAGACATGAAATTCAGTGTGGTGTTACATAAATACCTAACTCACCTCGATAGCTAAATTCTATGTTGGTGTCGGGGTGTGCGCCGTCTCCGGTTCCTTTGTTGTCTGGCTGCAGTCTGCAGTCTACACTCACCGCTGCACTCAGCCAATATTTGAAGATTACAACTATATGTAGATATAACCTACGAGGGTTTTGAAGGGTTAAAAATTGTATTGGTACTTTAATTTTTTTTTTAAAAAGACGTGTGTCGCGGGGGATTGACAAATATACAAGCCACGGACACAAAGTACACCCAGACCCGGAAAAACAAATTTGTGGATTACACAAAGTGGTGTCCCGTGTGGGAATCGAACCCACGACCTCCTGCGTAGCAGTCGAACACACTCCTACCGCGCCACAGAGGCAGTCTTGGATATTATTCAGCACATAGAAGCGGCGGTAGCCTAATGCCTAAGGCATCAGTATCGCAATCGTGAGGTCGCGGGTTCGAATCCTACCCATTATACTACCGACGTAAACCCACTCCTAACACAAGCCTTAGAGCTTAGCTGGAGGGGTTAATAAGATTGCTAGTAATGTAGAACTCAATCCCACATTAAAACTTTAGATATTATGGACGAAACGACGGTTACACCCCTCAACTTTATTTTTGGCAACGAAATTATTTTTTTAGGGTTAAAGCATAACGTGCTATATTTAGTATCGATTGATAATTTTGCGACTGCATTGGTTTTTGTATTCGACCGCTGCATCTAAATTGCGCGATTTAAAAAAATATCGAGATTGGCAGTTTGCGTTCATGTGAATAACCGCTAAAAAGCATTCTGATTGGCACAACGGGGTTTGAATGTAAATTAAGTTTATATAGATGGAAAGTTCGGCGTTCTTAGTAAGAATTCTGCAACCCTTTGCATTTTGAAGAAAAAACAAATTCTTTTAACTTTTTACTCCAACAAGTTCACGGAACACGGCACGTCAGCTATTGCCCCATTAATTAATCCCGCTGTCGGTCCTGCAATCCTTTGTTGTCTGCATTTCGTAATCTGCTATCTCTGGTAGGTTTTGGTAGAACACAAACACCAGGTTTTTAAATATAAAAGCACTATATGGACGTATACCTACTTAGGTATATTATAGCGTAGCGTAGCGTCAATGTGGAAGGCTAGACCTATTTTTAGGGTTCCGAGCTTAAAGGGTGAAACGGGACCCTATTACTAAGACTCCGCAGTCCGTCTGTCTGTCCGTCTGTCACCAGGCTGTGTCTCAAGAACCATGATAATAAGACAATTGAATTTTTTACTAAAACCGATATTGATAACAGCGACAGGTAGACGCTTGAAATATTCACAAAATATTGAGTTATATTATTCACTTTAAAAATAAATTATTAAATAAAAATTAAATTAATATTTAAGGGGGCTCCCATACAACAGACATGATTTTTTTGCCGTTTCTTTTTTTATAATGGTACTGAACCCTTCTTGCGCGAGTCTAACTCGCACTTTCGGTTCCGTCTCCGACTCTCTGTCCGGTTTTTTATTAAAGACAGCGCCCGCAGTAGTTTACAAGCCCTGTGTCGCGGTGCACTTGACAAACATACAAGTCACGGACACAAAGTTTACCCCGACTAGAACAACAATTTGTGATTCACACAAAATGGTGTTCCGTGTGGGAATTGGAGCCATGACCTCTTGCACCGCAGTCGCGCACGCAGCAACATGCAGCCGTTTTACATATTTGGAACGAACGACAAATTGTCTGCAAATACAAAACAATTTATAAGCAAACGCGTAATATAATATAATATAATAATATAATATCTTGGGACAACTCACACAACGCTATCTGATCGCAAACTAAGCAGAGCTTGTACTATGGAAACCAGACAACTGATAAACATACTTTTATATTTCTAAATACATACGTATTATAGATAAATAACACCCAGACACAGAATAAACCATCGTGCTCATCACACAAAGTTTTATCCTGGGTGGGGATCGAACCTCTTGTGTAGCAGTCGGATACACTCCCACCGGCCACAGAAGCAGTCAAAACATGTTGTGAAATATAGCTTTTAAACCCATTGTTAGGACCGGTTCTTAGTAATTATAGGTGTTTAGAAAGTCCTTGATTTGTTGTGTTGATTTTGTTACATAAGACAGTGAATTAGTTAATTGAATAATGAAGCGGATACGGATATACAATTGAGGCAAGGATTTCTATAGATATTTTCCTATAGTGATTGAATCAGGCGTCACATGACGTCCATCTTAACTTGTCCACTCTCTCTATATGCATGAATTCGAAAGATTGAAGTAGTTAGTCACCTTCAATACCTACCTACTTACAAGAATCGAAAGAGGTTGACAGACCCAACTCGATGGAAAAAAAGAGACTTGCAACAAAGGAAATTTAATTAACGAAGTAAAGTTTATTGACAAAATCCTCACCGAGCAATAACAACACAACTACTATAAAAAAAACATAGAATTGTTTTAACCTTTCTTCTTAACGACCAAATCAACAGTTCCTGTTTTTACATTAATTGACAAATCTTCCTAATTCAGAAACTAAACTAAAATAATAAACCAAAGTTTGAAACAGCGTAATTCGCAAAGGTTTCAAACACTAAGCCAAATTCATCGATAGGTAGATTATTGAGACCGGCCGTCTCAATAATCTACCTATCGATGAATTTGGCTACTAGAGGTAGAATGTTGACATATTTTGTATGGAACTTATGTCAAATATACCTTTAGTAGCCGAATCTATCGATAGATAGATTATTGAGACTGCCACTGTGATGCGGTGGAAGTGTGTCCGACTGCTACGCAAGAGGTCGTGGGTTCGATTCCCACACAGGATACCACTTTGTGTGATCCACAAATTGTTGTTCCGAGTCTGGGTGTAATTTGTGTCCGTGACTTGTATGTTTGTAAAGTACCCCGTGCTACAGGGCTTGTACCCTACTGCGGGAGTCGTTATTATTATTATATATACATACTACGGGACGCTATAAGCACGATAGCGCGAAGAACATTATACAATTTAAATGGCTTATAACTCTGCAACTTTTCAATATTTTTAATTTCTTTTTCTTTATATGATTTTTTGAAATAAATATCTAGTTGGGGTGTCTGAGCTTTGCCAAAAATAACCTTGTATATAAACATACCCTTCTAAACTTTGTAAGAGTAAACACAAGCAATTCGGCACAATTCGCGTCAGAGTTCAACAACCCCTCCACAAATGCATGTACATATTACATTAATATCCCCCTTCCCACAAGTGCAGCTGTCACGTTAACGCATCTAATAAAGAGGTAATTGAAGCTGTGTGGGCGGGTGTACATTCGAGCCCCGGGACCGTGCCACACGATATTGTCGGCGACATCAGCGAAAACGACGAACAATGAGTATATTAAACAGCTGGTATGAAATGTAAATGGAAGAACAGCTGATGCTTTCTTTATGACAAAATCGTTCTTGGAATTAGATTATTGACAGTAGCTAGATGAATGTCTAAATGAATGGATAAATACTGTGAGTCAAGTTAGAGGTAGAGGATCAGAGATTTGTGCGATAAATCGAATAACAATCTAAATGGGTAGACTCAAAGAGTCTACCCGTGACCACGGCCGTTGCAATACGGTCGAAACGTCAGGCAATAAACAAGGTATTTTACCTTGAATTATTCACGCGATTAAGCAGTAATATATGTATTTTCATAATGTGTACAAATCGCAAAAGTTTATCAACATTTATAACAATGTAAATTTTGGATGCCAAACAAAGTCAATAAATACCTAATTTTATCAAAATCGGAAAACACTAAAAAAATATTTATTATTTTTTCATTCGTTTATTTATGAGTGAAAAAGTTATTAATTAAAAAAAGTATGAAAGAGCAAAGTTCTATGCCATAATTATTATGGCATAGAACTTTTTCATACTTTTTTTAATTAATAACCAATCGAATTTTTTTTTTTTTTTTTTAATGATAACTAGCAATGTGGGATTGGGCCCAACATCTATAGCAATCTTGTTAACCCCTCCAGCTAAGCTCAAAGACTTGTGTGAGGAGTGGGTTCACGTCGGTAGTTTAATGGGTAGGATTCGAACCCGCGACCTCACGATTGCGAGACCGATGCCGTAGCCATTAAGCTACCGCCGCTTTAATTTTGTACTAGGGGATAATTCTTATGCCATTAATATTTTTTAACCCAGTGACACTCGCGTCATCGAGACGAATCTAATGACGTATCATTTATTAAAATCGGTTGAGGAGTTATAGGCGGACATTTGAACATTAAAACGATACATACGTACATACGCTTTAAACACATAACCCGCTTCCGCAGCCGGGTAAATATATTGAATTACAAATAGACTCATATTGCATATTGCATTTGAAATTGAATTTTAAAAAGAAATATTCCATATTGTTTAACAGGTGGAATTCAAAATAGGTACTTACCTACTGAAATGAGTTTACTTAGGGTCCTACCTATGTTGTTGTTATTTGAAAAATATGGAAACGAACAATATGAATGGATACATCATAATAAAATATGAAAATTTGAATAATGTACTCAAAAACAATATAATATTCAACAAATTTGCATTTAATCATGTAATGTTGACCATTTATTCGCCAAACTGAACATAAACACAAAATACCGAAAGTACAAAAGGCAACTTTCGTATATCACGTTCTCTAGTATGATCGATATGCATCGTATATTATGTATATATTCAACTAGCTGACCCGCGCAACTTCGTTTTGTTATTTTTCCCCATTTTTGCAACATTTTTCATCGATGTTCCGCTCCTATTAGTAACGTGATATAGCCTATGACACTCACAAATAACGTGGCTTTCTATTAGTAAAATAATTTTTAAAATCGATTCAGTAGATCCAGAGGTTACCCCCTACAACCTCTCAAACTCACAAACTTTACCTCTTTGTAATATTAGTATGCCTAGATTAAAGATAATCATGCACGGACACGGAATTACAGACCACTTTGATTCGGAGGACTACGCTAGATAAACACGTACAGAAATAGCAGATAGTGTTTAAAAGTTGTAAAGTTTACTTCTGCACTTATTTAATGGATAATGGAAAAAATCGATTGAGACAGATTACATAAATGATCCTGGTATCATAAGGGGGGGGGGGGGGTCCTCCATGACGATGTATTTGGTCCAACATTGTTCAAGTACTTCAAGTGCGAGTCGCTCGCATGACAGGGGGAGTGTGCAATTGATTTAATGCCGGTCAAGTCTGAGGAATCACGATCCGCAAAATACACGTAATTTCTCACTATACCCCCTTCCCCTAGTGATCTTTCGTGATGGTTTCCGAAACGCCCTCTCCCCCTTCGAGCCTTACGTGATTAATGGACGACCCCTAAGTTACTATCAGGACATACATTCTACGAAAAAGACTATTTGCGACCAAGCGACATTTAACAATAAGCTTTTTGACGATAAACTTTTAATTAAGTATAGTTCATCTATACCTTCTGTGCACTAGATATTTTGTGACATTGGGTTCAACAACAAAACGGTAAACCGTATAAAATAATTCTGAATTACATGTTTCATTTGCATAATGTTTACGACGTGAAATATGATAGAGTTATGTTCGAAATACGAGTTTACATACATGAAAAGTGATAATTTGGAGTTATTATTTCAGATTTTTATTACCAAACAATGCAGTAAAATGATGTCGAAAGCATATTGTGGTGATAAACTGTTTATGTGACAAGTTATTCACCTTTTTTTTCTTTTCTGCCTTTTTAAAACTTGAAATAAGGTGTGTTAGGTATAAGTGTGTATTTGTGTGTCTGTGTATTTTTTTAGTCTGCGTTTATGTGTGAGTCTGTGTATTTTAGAGTCAGTGTCTGAGTATTTTTGAGCCTGTGTGTCCGTATATTAGTGTATCCGAGTGAATGTGTGTCTTTTGAGTCGGAGGCATTAATGTTTCTCGATGAACTTAGTGAAGTGCCTCCGACTGCATGAAATTATATAATTATGTAGGGGAACTTGTTTCCATCTTTTTTGCGCAGGCGCGTTTTTTATTTTTATATATTTTTTTTTATTTAATACTTTTTAGTGGTAGTAAATATGTAATCGATGTAACTACTAACTTTTATCACAGCCTATTGTCAAGTATTGAAGATTGAAAAAAGAATGGTTGCTAACTAACTTTTTTAGTATTACCGTCATAATTAAGCTATACCTTTTTTAAATGCTTAAGATAAGTCCTTTCATTTGATACCCATATTGCAGTATTCAAAACAACTTTTTTTTCACACCTTTTAATTCAATTTTTTGTAAATGGCAAGCAATGCCGATGTCGACAAATCTGCCTTCACACCTTTTTATTTTGACATCTCACAGCCGCCATGTTTGTTTTTTTCAAACGTCACATGTCTAAGAGCCCTTGGGCAATCAAGACGAATCTAACGATGTCTTAATTGTGCAAATACGTTCAGTGGATTGTGAGAAATCGGGTAATAAACAATATTACATACATACATGCAAGATACGCGCGAAAAATATAACCCTTCTTTACAGTCGGGTCAAAAAATAAATAATCATTTTGAAATGGGTGTCAAATAAAACATTCAAAACTAGATAGGTACTATTTATACTTATGTTCGTAAACATTCGCGATTTGTTCAGATTATAGAATTTTATAAGCTAGGGGTCTTAATCGCGTAAATATTTTATTTTAAGGCTAAATACCTTTGTTTTATTGCTCAACGTTTCGATCGTATTGCAACGTGCCAAATGGTTGAAAGTCGAAACGTCGGGCAATGAAACAAACTTATTTTTAATAGTTTGTTTATTATTTTATACGCTTTTTTTTGGTTACCTTGTATACTTTTTAGAAATAGGTAATATATTTTTGAAAATAAGTTTTTTTCCATTATAGTCTTCTTATTTACATTTAAATATGAACAGGTAAAATGTTACAGAAACATGTAGTATGTCAAGTTATATTAGCTTAAAACCACGTTAAGTAAACTTAGGTATTTACTGTGCCGTTGTAACAAATATAATTAATGTATAACCTAATCACATGCCATATTACGCGTTCGTCTGAAAAATGTACACAATGTGTGAGTTATAATTAAGTACCTACAGTGCTTTATGCTTTGCTAATTTAAGTTATCCGTCTTTACATCCAATTTCAATGAATCCTGCAATAATGGTCTCTTATAAATGTTAATTTTATAAGCTTCGGGTCTTAATCGCGTAAATATTTTATTTTAAGGCTAAATACCTTTGTTTATTGTCTGACGTTTCGACCGTATTGCAACGGCCGTGGTCACGGGTAGACTGGTTCAGGTCTGCGTCGCCTCCGAGAAGCGCGGGTTTCGGAAACTACCCTCGCTTGATTTTTATCACTCACTATTAATGCTAATGGTCTCTTAACCGATATCGGTTACGGCTGTCAATCTCAACAGAGACTAGCGAACAATGCAGGATATTGTAACTAGACACTTAGTGCACGAGTGTAGGTATGCACAGACACAAATGCACTCTCTATTCCAGTTCCATCCCTCTCATAGTCCGACGGAACAAAATCCAACACGACCGGAGTGAGCTCGAAGTGACTTTTAACCTATAGCATAGCTTTTATCGCGGGCTTTGAGCGCGGCGACCGAATCAAGGAATTCCGTAACGAAAATAAAACCTAACACCCCCCACTCCGTATACCATGTAGCTCGGCCGAACGTTCGCTTAACGTATATGTAAGGTACGACTGTACGAAGCTCGCACGGATCGAGACGAGGTGCTACGAAATGTAATGAAAAGAAAAAAAAGATACTGCATGAATAGTGATAGTTGATAAAAAACGCTATGCAATAGCTTTACCGCGGCAGTCCCCGAGAGCCACAATTTTTTTTTAAACGGTCACCCATCTTTGGACCGACAGTGGTAACCTTGCTTAACCTCGCAGATATCTCGATCTGTTCGTTTGCCACTGAGTCAGGTCAGTTAAATCCTACAATAAGTACTTATTATAATTGCGAATTCGTTCTGTGGATAGAATCTTTACTGTAATATACCTACTTTAAGTTATACCTAATTCATTTATGCTTACCGCCGGTACCGCGACACGTCCTGGGTATATAAATGTTATCGGTCCGTTACAAGATTGGTTCATTAGTCAATAGCCACATTTACTACTTGATACATACCTATCTAATCTTCTCTTCAGACGTAAAACAGGGCCAAATATTTCGACTTCAAGAAGGTATTCGTGCATGGAGTATAACTACCATGTCTATTTATGGCATCATTTGACTAAAACAGAGTACAGACTGTGTTATATACATACTATCAAACAAATGAACCAATAAAGTTTTATTGATTATTGAGATTGAAATAGGAAAAATATAAATAAAAGCCAACAAAATATATCAAATAATTCAAATTTATTATAATTTAACAATAGCTTAAAACTAATTACAGTATCGTAAATGGGTATTTCAACCCACTATGAAGTCATTATATTATGAAGTCATCATCATTTATGTAAAGTTCCACTGCTGGGCTAGGGTCAACCCAGTAGAACCTACTTATAGATCCTGGGGGGGTAACTGCCATAATACAGTGTAAAGTAATTTTTTATTATAACTTGTGACTTAGTTCTAAGTTACAAAGATCCACAACAGTTACTTTATCGAAATAAGTTCTTATTCCAAATTGATAACTGACAGTATCTGCTGTGGATGTTTACATTGACGAATTGCACGATTATTGTATTTCAAAGTTTGATAAATTCTCATTCTCATGTAAAGACGTTTGCAGTAAGCCAGTGGAAAACATTTGCAAGGCATTTCGAAACCCAAGCTTTTTACCTCAGTCAAGAGACTCTTTATAATTTCACAATTCAAATAGTTGCTTTGGAAAAACTCACAGAATCGTTCCTCCATCGATGTTATAAATTCCACGAAACTGCCGGGAAGTATGTAAGTTAATGTGGTATCCTGTGAATAGTCCTGAGAATTGTCTTCTCCTGTTGTGTAATCCATAAGCTGCTGAATACAATCGTGGCTATTTAAGCAGGTTCTTAATAAATACCCACTGACATACACTATCGCGTCATCTTCAGGTAAGTCTAGTGTGTTATAATCTGTAGTTGTTATTGGTGGCATTAAATTTCTTTTGGGATAAGTACCATATTTTAGCTCGAATTCCCGCTTATTTGAAGAAGCATATATTTTTTCACAATTCAGTAAACATTTTGCTAGATCCTCCGCGCAGTTCCCACTTTTAGGCGACTTTAAAATATTTATGAAAAATATTTTTCTAAAACCTGAAACCAGCTGCCAGGATGTTATTCTCGTGGAGTTCCCATTCTTTTTCTTTATTTGTTCAAAAAAGATTTCAAGGCAGTCCTGATTTAAACGTTTGGTCTGTATAAAAGAGTATCCTTCAGTTTTTAAATCTTCAAACAACATTAATAAAGATTTTAAGGTTATTTGAAAACCTTCGATAAATTTCACTTTGGATGTAACGTTTTGGCCATTATTTGGATTAATTAATTCCAACGAAGCAAAGAAATTCAACATGTTATTTACAAAAGCAGTCTGGTATTCTTCACCAGAAAAAGCTTTTTTAAATGTGCTTCCACTGAGAGTTGATGTATTCAAAAAATCAAACAAAGCATTGATTAATCCTATCAGTTTGATTGTGCCTTCTCCAGAATTTTCTATTACGCCAAAGTCTCTATATGTAGATAAGCCGGCTGCGACAGTAGCACTAAATACTTCCTTAGCGTACTTTATCTTCGTCTGCTCAACATCTGTGGGTTTAATATGACTGTCTGTAAGCTTCGGGGCAAGTCTTAGACGTTTCAACTTATCCTTCTCGTAAAACTGAACTATATGATTCCATTTGGCCACGTTGTCTTCAAAATGAAATTCATACTTCATGAAGTCATTTCGCACTAATTTTATTAAGTGAGATGGATCAAAAACGTAATATATTTTTCTATCTCCAACCATAAAAGAGGGACTTTCTGCAGATACCGATCTATCTTTGGCGCTGTTCAAAAAATCATAACTCATATCTGACACTAAAATTCGGACCTGAAGACCAATTGAAGAAAGTTTAAGAATCAGTTTGTCAATCCATTGGGAGACTTGGATTGGATAATTTTTAGGATCGGCTAGTAATGCAAAACCTACTGGCTGTTTATAATTTTCTAATAAACCGTGGACCATTGCTACTAGAGCATATTTTGCTGGCTCAGGAGATTGCACTCCGTTAACTTCATGGAAACCGTATATTCTATCTTCTCTAATATTGTAAAATAAGTTCGTTTTGAGCCTTATAATGCCAACCACAAGTGTACAATTTCTGTTCATGTCATTCATATATTGTACTTTGGTTTTAAGGATACCCATGAGATTGGGATCAATTTTTGTCGTTACAGGCATGTATATCTTCTTAAGTGTCGGCTTACTTGGTAAACATAAAGTGCCTTTCAACAGTTGATATGCCTGTGGACTAACGTAGTACAAATTCAAACAGAAAATTTTGTAGTCCAAATTGAATTTGTGTCCAAATGTTTTAATTTTCTTTTGTTGTTTAACAATATTCGATAAGGTTTTGGTTAAAAATTTGTCACATAAGTTATGAAACGTGTCAACTTCAGACTCTGTATTGTTTGTTTTATAGTCACTGCGTGAGTGACTTTGAATTTCACTTAAAAGTCTTCTTTTTTGAGGAGTATCAGTATCATTTAAAAGGTATAATGGAATGTGCAGTTCTTGATTAATTTGTTGAAAATCAGAATCGCATTGACTACTTGCATCGACTTTTGCAACTTTTTTCTTCTTTTTTGTTTTTTTCTTTCCAGAATTGTCTATTTCTGGTAGCAGTAGTTGTGGGACAGCATTCTTCTTTAATAACTTTCGATTTGATGATACTGAAATGTAGTCGGGATTAAAATGGCTTTCACAAACTCGAGCACGTAGACATGCTGAATCAGTTAAATCTTCTCGATCTATCAATTTCAACCACTCGATTTTCCTGGAACAAAACAAATTAATGTTATTTTATATAAAGGTATTTTTTTAAATAGCTTATTTTTATTAAACAGTTCCAAATCTAAAATCTGACGATAAAAATAATGGCAGACGACTACGGCTATCCTATGAACATAATAACATTTGCCAGGAGTTATAAAAATGGCGGCAAACTGACATGTCGCTATTTTTACAGCACCGTGTTTGACGTGTCAAATATACTTGAAGTACATGATAACTGAACAAGGACGAGACTTTGTGATTCAGAGAAGAAAACAAGAAGGAAATATGTACTTGATACTGACGTATGCACAGAATGTGCGAGCCATAATCCCTACCGAATAATATCGGAGGGAAGAGAAAAAAAAAATTGCCAGATAAGAATATTTTTTGTTTTACACATTTTACCCGACTGCAAGAAAGGCTTATGTGTTTCGCGCGTGTCTTGTATGTATGTACTATGTATGTACTATTCTTTATTACCTCATATCTTTCAAACCACAAAACGGATTTAAACAATTAAGACGTCCGTCGTTAGATTTGTCTTGACCGCCCAAGTATTCTTAGATAAAAAATACATTTTAAAAATAAAGTCACCGGCCTTAATTTCTACCTCAATAGAACTAGGAATCTTCGTTGTACGTCGCAACTCTAGTAAGACCGGCGATAGCTTCGTGGTAAAGGCATCGGACTCGTAAACGAGAGGTCGCGGCGGCGGGTTCAATTCCTCCCATATTAAAGGTACTGTAGTGGAATTTACAACCCATATTGCTAGTTGCCTTATTATAAAAAAATAAACACAATTCCTTCAACAAGTAGATGACATGTGTATAGAGAAATATACGAAAACTAGAGGATTCTTTTAAATTTAATGTCATTGTATTCTAAAACAACTAAACAATCGATATTATTTTATATTGTAAAAAATATGCAACGCCAAAAAACTGCTACTACTAATAAAAAAACATTTTCGATTACAAGCTGATAAGTGCATTTTCAAACGTACGCCATCTTGGCGCGCTTAGCGTGACGTCACGCCAAGCGCGCCAACAAAGTAGTTATGATACATTGAAAAAGATATTCGCTTCGACAAACGCACTGCGTTTAACTATTTTGAATTTCCTGCTTGTATTTACATAATAACATTATTAATGTAATTTAGGCACAAGTCTAAAGCAATATAATAAATACATAGTAGAAACATTATTTTACCATTTTATCACACGCGTATTTCTTACATGCTCACTTCAGATTACTTTCGATAGATGGCGCTAGCAGTATTCGTTTTCTTACTCTGAGGTATTGTGTTACGTTACAAGCAAGCAGCGACTTACCTATTTGAGACAGGCGGTATTTTGAAGAATGTTAACTTAGTTTTTAAAGTCGAATTATTGCACCCACTAACAGAACAGTTATAATAGCTTTTCTTCTTCTTTTTTTGCTCCATTTCTACGCGATAAACGATACGGACGCGTGTCTACAGCGGGCGGCACTGACGCACGAACTGGTCCGACGTGTTCCGAGCTACTACGTGTCCGTGAATGGAAGATGTGTATGTGTGCGTTCCCCGAGCGCGGCGCGTTATTGATTGTGTGAACTGTGTGAAGCATGATGTTTATGTGTGTGTATTGCTTTGTGATTCGTTCGAGTATGTTCTGGCGTTCCGTTGTATACCTACCTACTTGTGTCTTCCATGCCATGTTTCTCTCTATCTGAGCGCTTTGTACGTATAGCTTTAGTTCATAATATTATTAACTGCTTATCTCGAGCGCTAATTGAATATAATTTCTGTACTTATGATTAATCAATTGAATTGCAGGAAAACAGACTAGCAAATTTATTTGTATAGAAATTCTTAAATTAATTCATATTGTTCCACTCCATTGAAAGTCCGCATTGAATTTTTCGCGTCAAAAACCGCTAAGTTTACAAATGGCGGGAACGAACGCTATTATCATAAATCATGACTTATTCTCGCTGATTCCCATAGCACTTTGTTTATCCGGCTGTTTACCGTTTAGCATAAATGTATATGCAGTTATAACTTGTTAATGTTATATTAGTTTTTCCCTGCGGTTTCGCCCGCGTTTAGTTTGATTTTCATTGAAAACCTACCTACCTACCTAGTAGTACTTAGAGAATAATTAGATAACTGTGTAATAATAATAATAAAACTTTACTGGTATGGACTTTAAATTTTTCTATTTTTCCAAAATGCAATTATTGTAGGTATTTGTAAAATAAAACTTTATTTCCAAGAATATGGTAGTTTACAGGTTTTATCAAGTGTTAAGAGTTACAGCATATTCTGCCAATGGTGGCGTGCAAATATTTTTAAATTTATTAGGTACAAATTACAATAATAATTTAAATTAGTTAGGCATACCAATGTGCCAAATTGATAGATCAGTCAGTCATGGTTAATTTTTATTTACTTGCCAACCTAAAACAGATGAAATTATAATTGAATTGAAAATATAATGCAATACCTATTAGGTATTGCAGGAAATGATGAAACCATTTTGCTTCACTAGACACGAATCTACACTAACTTATTTGAACAATAAAGAAGACCGATGGGCAAGGTCAGTTACCTGCTAGTGAAAGTCTCATCAAAATCTTAAGATCGTTGCTGAGATTAGCCGGAACAAATAGACGGACATCAAATAAAAAACCGGTTTTTGTGTAGAAGTACACAATACTTAGATGCCTAGTAAATAATTAAGAATTAGGTACGATAAGAAGGCAGGTAAACTCAATTAACCTATTAAAAAACTGAACGCACTTTTGGACGACTAGGTATAACGTTTGACATTCACATAATCAGTGTACCTTTTGTTATTGGCCGTCGCTCGTTTCGACCCTATTGCAACGGCCGGCTGCGTTTGGCGCGGTGGGAGTGTATCCGACTGCTACGCAAGAGGTCGTGGGTTCAATTCCCACACGGGACATCACTTTGTGTCATCCACAAATTGTTGTTCCGAGTCTGGGTGTACTTTGTGTCCGTGACTTGTATGTTTGTAAAGTCCCCCGCGACACAGTGGTTGTACTCTACTGCGGTAGTCGTCTTTTAAAAAAAAAACCTATATGTAATTTTTTATTTAAGGATATTTAAGCAGATATATGAATCATTTTTATTGTGCTAGGGACTGGTAACAATCCCAACTTACTGTAATTAATGATAAATGTTAGTTACTGTAAGTTAATTCTAATTAAACTAAGAAATAGGTCTAAAAACGGTCCGAACGGCATAGCGGGCCTGCATTCGGCTTTTAATCCACTTAATAAAAAGAGGTAATTCTATGACCAATTAGGATCGGATCGTTTCAAGACCTATTTGATTTTGACCGACTTTTTGTGTGACATCATCATTCTCTCCGGTAAAAAAACGGGCACAAATTATAGGACTTATGACGTGTGGTAATTTGTAAATCTCAGAATAGCAAATTTGTAAATCTCAGTTCACGCCCCACACAAGCAGTAAATACCGTCTGGGTTTCAAAATCCACTCAAAAGCGCTTCTTTTCATTTATTCAGTACGAGTTGGAGAAATCCCCAAACAATATAAAGATTATTGCGATTTTATTTAAGGTAAGCGGCCAACACTTTAGGAGATATGACGTTTTACGACCAAAGCTTCACTCTGTGTTCGGTACTGAATGCTTTTGAATAAATAAAGAGGTTTATTTCGAGGTGGAGGACTAACTCCAGACAAATAAGTTATACATATAGCTGAGATATGATTTAGTTATAAAAAAATCCGTATATTGGCCCTAAAGACTGTTCCCACTTGTTGTGTGTCGAATCCGACACCTGGAAATTTAAACATCTTTTAACAACACAACATCTTTGGCCCTATGACTTTCTCGTTGCATGATAGATAAGAAATACCAAATGCCGTCATGCATTATTTAACTACCTTTGGACACTGGTGGATTCAGGGTGAGGGGGAGTGAGGGTCCAAGGGTCCACAGAGGAGTGACTGGTTACGACAAAAGTCACATATTCCTGCGTACCTAAGAGCATCCATGAGAGACCGTTAAGGCGTAGGTCTCCGGTCGTATAGAATTGCTGTCTTATAAGACTATAAATGACAGTGAGGGAAATAAAATAAATCACAGTAGTTTTTTTTAAGTCCCTAAATCCCGCGCTAGGGTAGGTACAAGCCCCGTGTTACTTGGGACTTTATAAACGTATAAATCACAGACAAAGTAGGTATCTTCACCCAGACACGGCACAACAATTTGAGGATCACACAAAGTGGTGTCCCGTAATGGAACCGAACCTGCAACCTCTTGCAGCAGGCGTATACACTCCCACTATGACACCGAGGCAGTCTTAACATTAAAAAAATGTGTGGCACTCGGGGACTGCCGCGGTAAAGCTATTGCATAGCATTTTTATCAACTTAAGCAATAAAAAAAAGTCTTTTTTTTTATTATAAAAAAACAATGTTTTTAATTTTAATTTTTTAATTATTAAAAAACAATGTTTTTTTTCTTTATTTTTTTATTTTTTAAATTTAAAAAAGTCATTAAAAGTTCTGCTATTCATCGATAGATGGCAAAACTAAAAAGTATCACCGCTGTGCCGGTCGGAGTGGGGGATGTTAGGTTATTTTCGTTACGGAATTTCTGGATTCGGTCTCCACGCTCAAGGCCCGCGATAGAAGCTATGCTAGCTTAATAATAATCTCCTGCGCGTTTGTCCAGTCTCAGATGAAATTGGCAACCATGGTTAAAAGACCATTAATGAATAAAGGGAAAAATAATTTCATTCTAGATTGTAGATTGAGTTCCTAGACCAGGTATGTGTTTCGCTTACAAATTCACAGTCCAGTTAGGCACCATATTACATGTTTGAATAGTTTGCAAGCGGTTCAAATGAGCTTTAAACTTTGTCGTATGGCCCAATTTGTAAGAGGAAGCGGGAGAGCTAAGTTATTCATGAAACTTTGTGGGAAACGTAGCCAAAGTTATTCATGTAAGTTTGTGTAAGACAGGCTTAAAGTTTACGTTGGCGCTATAACTTTGGTCAGTTTGTGGTCAGTAGGAAAGGATTTTAAGTAATATTTTGCGCCTACTTTTGAACAGCAATTAGATAGAGTTTTACATTAAAGGAATCACCATAATTCTTAATGTAAAGCTGGGTGTAGGTACATGGATAGCTATATTACAGGTGGTCTTCTCACTGAGCTAAAAATATATCGCCGGTATTGTGTGGTAACAGCTGAGTATAAGCTGTTACCATTCTCTCAGTTCCGCGTATTATGCATGCATGACGATAAAAAATATGTAAAATTAATAACTCCGAGTCTTTGCACAGTTGAAAACTACTTTAGATTTTAATTAATTTACGCACATAAAGGTATATTATTTAAATTTAATAAAGTTATTTATTGATTTACAACGAAAACACTATAATGAAATAAAAATCGTCTGAAAAGTAGTCCATGGCCGTAGCTTTCGTGTTGAAAAATATTTAAATTTATTGTACTAGTTTAGTTAACTATTTCATTTTAGTTTTCTGTGGAAGTTGTTAGTTTTTTTAATGCTGTTTATATTGTGCATATAACTGGTATAACATTGACCCTTGTTTTAATAAAAATGTTTGTTTATATGCTGTAAATATGCTAAACAAATAAATAGATATTTAAATTGACTACAGCACATGCTCGTTCACCTGTCGTTGCTCGTGTGACTTGTACCACTTACCGAGACAGTCTCAAGGGCAGCAGGTCCTTACCTCCACATTATATTATGATTGAGTGAATCACTTGATTAGAGACAATACAGCTCTGGGAAAAACGCTCTTTGTTTTTGTTTAATACTAGCTAATGACCGCGTCTCCGCCCGTTATTGCAACTATTCTACTTGATTTACTGCGGCTAGTAAACTCAGATCAACCTGTATATACCGTTATACTTTACCAATTTGGGTATAATTTAAAACAATATTTCACTAAAAACTACAATAAAGTATTTAAAATCTACTCAAGGAATTTTGCGTCAAACCCAAATAAACAAATAGGCATCAAAGAAACAAATTAAATTTCCGATTCAAAAACCTTTAATCAGTTCATCTAGGTTATATTTTTTTAATTAACTTATGTACCAACAACGTACTCTGGGTATTTTGTGGACTCGTTCGCTGTTTCGTCCCACGATTTTTTCGGCCCATGGTGTTGCCATGGGCCGAAAGAATCATGGAGTTCAAAAATATTTTATTTTTTTGAAAAATATTGATTCACTTAAGAAGCAAAATAAAAAGTCGATTCTACATGTACATGTAATGCCTGTTTGCAAACAATAGATAAAGCCGAAGAAAAGAACAGGCAATAAAAACTCGCGGCCACTCTTTTCAAATTGCCAATGTTTACAATGTTTCTTTGGTTATAAACTGTATATGCAGGTAAGGTGCTGCCACTATTATATTATACACCATATTAGAGGACTGATGCAAAAACGAGAAGTAAAAATATTAAAAGAAGGAAGAGTACATGAGATTGGATATATCATCCTCAATGGGTACAAAATAGTAGGAGCATCCACTTGCAATGTAATGTGCTGAAATATTGGCTAAATTATTGTTATTCGTCTGTGTTTACTACAGATTTTGTAAAGTACTGTTTTATTGTTTGGTAAAAAGCATGATATATCAAACTGTTATACTGCGTCATACTTGTTTTAAAATATTTTATTGAACCTGTTACGATTTACCAAACTAAATTTGTGTTACCGACTGTACTAAAAGAAATAAATTTCATAAGAATATAGCAATGGGACGAATCTCAGAATAAAAAAAAAAAATTTGAACTCTGTGATTCGTCCCGATTAGGGCCGAAAGAATCGTGGGACGGAACAGAGAACGAGTAATTTTGTGTAGCTAGTTTAAAATTGTATAATAGTATAGATAGATAGACAGACTGATCACAACCCATGACTAACGGACGTAATATCTCTATCGATGGATTTGGCTACTAGAGTTATATGTTTGACGTAAGCTCCATACAAAATATATCAAAATTCTACCTCTAGTAGCCAAATCCATCGATAGACAGGTTATTAAGACCGGCCGCTAGTCCACGATTAGTTTACGCGGGTCATTATTATATTTTCTGTGTAAAAATTGGCTTTACGTTTTGATTTGTATAAAAAAATAGTAATATTTTAGATAATAATTTTAAGTAGCTTTGCCTATATTTCAATGCAATTTATAGTGATAGAAATGAGAATAATAACTGTTCAATTAACCATTTCTGCAAAGTAGAACAAAATTTATAATATTTAAGTACGGCAAGTTTATAATATTTACTGGTAAATAATTAAATTTAAGAGGTGCCATATAAACGCAACTCACTCTAAACATCTCTATCCGTGGCACCGGCATTTATAAATGGGAGTGGGTGATTTTTGGTTTATAGATAGTTCAATATTATTTTTTTCAAATTTGGCTACTTCATAAATAAATATTCCAGGGACAGTTAAAAGATTTTGTGAAATAAAAACGGGTTTACAAGAATCAGACCATTGCATGTTATAAATTGCGCGAAGACATTTTTTTTGTGCTATGAAAACACGCTCGATTTCTGTAGAATGACTCCAAACTATATTAAAATTCCTTTAATTGTAAAAAAATAGTGTAAATAGTAGGTATTGTTATTACACTTCTATATAGTTAAACTATCTCTAGCACAATAGCTCTTAGTAATATAATAAATATAATATCCCATCAATATCCTGAACACATTTAAACAATAGCTAGAGAAAGGACCAAGCTGTTGTGACGACCTTTAAAAAAAAAAAAAAAAAGTGCTGGTACACATGAATAGACAATTGAAAACCTCTTTTATGACCTACCTGTAAGTATAAACGATTAGAATTGAACTGCTTTTAGCACAGGCTGTTATAATTTACTTTAGAATTACATGTTAAATAAGATGAATAGGGTATTAGACCATTACTTGACTAAAGTAATATCAGTGTCTTTATATGTAACGTCAAAAATGATTTCCTCTTTACAAGTTTGTGTAGTATTTCACACAAACTTGTACGGAGGGAATCATTTTTGACGTTATTATACCTACATATTATCATATTTGAGCGTAGGACGTCAAATTTTATATGATTTTATATGAACAAATTAATACTTTTAGTATTTTTTTTGATGAATAAAAATAATAAACACGTTGAATTATGAACGACCACATTTTTTCAAAATATTTTATGAGGTAAGTATAAACTAATTTATTATGATAGTAGTCAAATACCCATTTCGTCACGTTTTCAAATTTTCATTAGAATAATTAATCATACATTTCAAAGTTAATTAGACTAATCCCTCCTGATCAGAAGGTCTAAGTAGCAGAACGTCCAACATCGCAAATCGTCTCATGAGCAGTAAGTCTAATTACTTAGCGAAATGTCCTTGTAGCAAAACTACTAACTAACTATCAAATGCTCTGTAATAATAATAAGATTATTATTATTAATAATAAGTAATTTATCTCTGCCTTCCACTACGAAAGGATAATAAGTAGGAAATAGCTGAGCGGAAAGGAGTATCTAAATAGTCCTCACCAACCTTAAGAAAGAGTTTCAGAAGACATATGTATAATACAATGCAAGAAATTCGGTACATAAAACAACCGAATGGGGGCACATGCCTCCGTGCCCCCTCCCCCCTGGATCCGCCTATGAAGGCAGGCATTACACTTTGCCGCCTAACTATTTTTGTTTAAACTGTTTTTGTAAACAATCATTGATTTGGTTTAACGAAATAAAGAGCTAAGGTAGGTACTTGAGTTTGAGTTATAAGTTAACCAGTATACCTACATTATAAAATCAAAGTTTGTGACAGTACAAACAGGCACTTAAATTAATATTTGTAAGTATTGACTTTTTAAGTACTAAAGTTATCTATTACAGGTTTCTAGTCAGTTTATTGATCTCGCCGCTCGTAGCCTGTAGTGTAGGTGTAGTTTCGTAGCAGACTGTCTACTGCGTAGCTCGATCGATCTACGAACTACGAAATGTTTATCTGCATAATTTTATTAGGGGAATGGACATTATGTTGACATAATGACTGACGGCTGAATACTTCAACTACACTCAGTTTTAAGTCGCCATTAGGTCCCTATACTGTTGGTTCTCCTTTGAGATTTACCGAACCTTTACAAGCAAAAGTAAACCCTATTACATAGAACATAGGGGTACCCAGATGAGAGGAACTGGACTCGAATCGCATGTGACCGCTGTTTTACACCTGGGCCGATTTCCCCGGAATTATAATCCGGGGTACGTGTAAATCGATACTTTTTTAAATTTTATTTTAAGCTATTGCATAGCTTTTATCGCGGGCTTTGAGCGCGGCGACCGAATCAAGAAATTCCGTAACGAAAATAAAACCTAACACACCCCAGCCGAACGTTCGATTAACGTATATGTATATGGTACGACTGTACGAAGCTCGCCCGGGTCAAGACGAGTTGCTCCGAAATATTTTTTTAAATACATAAGTTGATAAAAAATGATATGCAATAGTTTTACCGCGGCAGTCCCCGAGTGCCACACATTTATTTAATTTTTTCAGTGTTTGTAAAAATTAAATAAATTAAAACGAAGACCATAATATTTCAATCGGACGTTTTCTATTTGCTCTTTCTAAACTAATGGGTAGCTTTATTTTTCTTTATACAAAATTGAAAGCAATTTATAAATATTAAAATTCTCTAAATTAGGTACCTTTTCAAGCAAGATTACATGAAAAACGGAAACGAATGATGTTATTGTACTAAGTCAGTACGATTTCTTCTATAAAGAAACTGTTAAAATATTCAACATTCGTTACTTTACAATTACTGTTAAAAAATACTACAATAAGCTTAGATTATATTAATCTACTTATAAAAGTACAATATATATCTAACAGCCCAATTTTCCATACGCCATAAACACCGTTAATTTGTAGACGTTTTGGAGCCGAAAATTTTGAATTATCTTCAGTGGGGTCAGACCCCCCCCCCCCCGTTCAAACAAGATCTTGGATCCGCAACCAATTACCCTGACCACAAAAAAAATCTCGTGGGTTAATTCGCTGTTCGATTAAAAACGTAGTACCAAGTCCGCGCCTTCTAAGAAGACAAAGTAAAGGTGATTCACGTTAACCATACAGTATACTCATAGCCATTACAAACCCTACCAGTGACTCATTATTGTGAAAAAATTGTGCGAGGGACTCACATTAGTCCTTTGGCCGTCATTTGGGCCTTTAGGCACCGCACCCCTCCCCTCCCAACAAATTTTAATACAGTAAGTATCCGTCTAAGGCAAGCTACGATCCTGAATGTACTTAACTAGCTGTCCCGCGCAACTTCGTCTGCGTAAATTTTCCCCGTTTTTGTAACATTTCTCATTGCTGCTCCGCTCCTATTGGTCGTAGCGTGATGTTATATAGCCTATAGCCTTCCTCGATAAATGGGCTATCCAATAGAGAAATAATTTTTCAATTCGGACCCGTAGTTCCTGAGATTACCGCGTACAAACAAACAAACTCTTCAGCTTTATAATTTTAGTACCTATAAATACATAATTTGGTGCCTACCATAGATAATGGAGGAGCCTACAGTTCCATGGAGTCTGCAATTAAGCTCGGCCGTCAAGGAAAACGCTGAGCAATAAGCCCTGGAATACCTCGGGAAATGCTAAATTATCTACGGGACCGCAATTAACTGAGAAAAAACGACGAGACACAGGGAAGTCGTAAATAACTCGCTTTTACAATACTCACTTTTTATGTAAAACCTTTTTTATCATTTATGGGTTTAGGAAGTGATTTCTTTTTTAATTTGATGATTGATTTTAGGTTGAATTGTTTGGAATGTAATCTAAACTAATATTAAAAAGAGGTATAGTTTGTGAGGTTGTAGGGGGGATTTTGAAAATTATTTTAATCAATGGAAAGTCGTTATTTGTATATATATATGACAAGGCGCTTACTATTACACAATACAATAAGATAAATAGGAACTATGGGTACCTTTGAGGTAGGTATGTATCTAAGAAACTTCTTCTATTGTTCATCTATATAAGTACGATTTGAGATGACTGAAGCTGGCTTCCTTGTTAGTTTATTTTGGTTAATAAGTTTCTGTCCCTTAAATAATTTTGTAACGTGTTTCGATTTATTCCATATTCCAAAGCAGCACCTCTTATTTGTTCAATCTTTATTTTTATAGGTGCTTGAGGGGCATTTAAGTGTTAATTTATCTAAAAATAGGAAGAGAGAGAGAGCGAGATTACCCTGCTGAAGTCACCTCCCCACGTGTGGTAATGTCACCTACTCCACACCAATCTGTCTGTTGTTTATAAAATCTACGCCACGTCCATAAAAACTTTATACTGTAGGTGTTACTTGCCATTTAAATAGGTTACTTGTTTGAATCAAGGGCTACAAAACAACACAAATTAAATGTTTAAAAGTGTAAAAATCACTTACAGGATACGAAAATAAATTATCATTTTGCAATTTTAAACCTAACTGCCGAACGCAACGGCGTCGCAGGAGATAGACGGGGAAAGCGTGTGATATTTAAGAAATGCTGCAAGGTTGCAATACATAGTGACACTAAGATACTATGAGCAGTGGCTAATGTCTCCCCCCTGGTAAACTCTCCTAGGGGGTTAGGAAAGGCACATTCGTTCCGTGGCCAATTCGATAACGCCGTGTCAAAAAAATGTCTATGATCTCCACCGCAAACGTCCAATTCTATACTATATATCTTTTCCATTAACGACCTCGCTTTTCGACATCACTCGAGAATTTTAGGGGGAGCCCTAACCTTCTCGAGTAAGAGTTTTGACACACATTGCTTGGGGCCGGCATCATTCGCCACAAACCGGGCGGTATATGGATATGGATGAACGTTCGGGAAAAAAGCCGCTCGGCTTGTTTTAACTTCCCGATCGGCACTTGTTGATGTAGCCGAACATATTGCATTGTAGTTGCTTGGGTTAGCCGGCATTGTTTGGTTCGGCAAGAACTGCCGAATCGAATGTGCCGACCCGCCTATGTGGCTACCTGACGCGGAATTGCAAACTATATACATAAATTGTAATAATATATTATGATCAATTGTTAACTATTCAAAGCATTGATTATTTATTACAGTTTAATTGAGGTATTTACGCGGTTAGATATACATATTTTGTACTCTCGGTATTTTATATAGGTTTATGTGTATGTTAACCTACCCGTGGTGTTTAGTGTCTAAAGCTACCTATAAACACCGCACCACGGGCGGGAGTGACCAAAATAAAACACATTAAACGGATCACTCCGTAAATACAGAATCAAATTAATACCAGCGAACGTTTCGAATATTCTGCAAGCTAATCGAATACATTCGATTCGTGACCGCGAACTGAAATTTAAAAGCGTTTCGTTCTAACTGAGCTAATAGTTTGCGGAAATATTTTTGTAAAGCTCACCTCCTGCTCATTTTGAAGATAAATGGAACGTTATTTTAACACAAAACTTTGCGAATTTGAAGTGCGGTGCGGTGACACATATCTTTTCCAAACAAGGATTTGGGTGGAATGTAATCTATACTAATATTAGAAAGATGTAAAGTTTATAAGATTGTGAAGTGGTAGGGGGTAGGTAATTTCTGGATTAGTATTTTAGTAATTTTCAAAATCGGTTCAGTACCTAGGTACTGAACCGATTTTGAAAATTCTTTTACCAAAAGAAAGCCATGTTATTTGTAAGTGTCATAGGTTATATAACATCACGCTACGACCAATAAGAACGGAGCATCAATCAAAAATGTTGAAAAACGGGAAAAATGGCGCAAACTAAGTTGCGCTGGTCAGCTAGTATTACATACTATAAAAAGCTAAGAACCATCCCGATTAAACTTCTTCTTACAGCCGTTTTCAATAATCTATCAATGGATTTGGCTACTAGAGATAGAATTTTAACATATTTTGTATGGAGCTTATGCCAAATATATATCTCTAGTACTAGGCGCGGATCCAGGGGGGGGGGGCAAGGGCAATGGTAACGCGAATTATATATCTCTAGTACAAGGCGCTCATCCAAGGGGGGGGGGGGCAGGGGCAATGGGAACGCAAATTTCCAAACAAAAATTTAGGTGGCACTGACGCTTACATTCAGGCTTCCTGCTTCTCTCTTCCCTTTAAATCCAACACGACTGAAGATGTGAAAATAGCGGCAAATTCCGTAATCGGCATCATTTCATTAATCACAGCTTCGCATTTAAAGTGTGAAAATGAAATAACGTCCAAAATTCGTAAGACCGCCCGTGTCTTTGTGCAGTTAATTGTACAATAAATATTTGATACTGCGAGAAACTGGCTGGAAAATCAGCTAGATTGCCAACAACTCAAAAATAAAAAGAAGAAGTCATACTGAGCAAAGAGATAAGTCATAGTTGGGTATTTGAGTACCAAAGCAACCAATAGGTTATACATTATCAAGCTAACAATGCAATTTTAAATTTATCTTAACAACATATTTATCGATTATAATTTAACATGTTTTAGTATTTATAATCATCAAAATAAATACTAAATGTAAATGATTTGACACCAGAACATAATGCCGTCATAATGTTAAATTGCATAAAAATCTTTACAGAGCGAACCGTTTTGACGTTTTATAAAAAGACTAGCTGTCCCGCGCAACTTCATCTGCGCAAATTTTCCCCGTTTTTGCAACATTTCCCATTACTGCTCCGCTCCTATTGGTCGTAGCGTGGTGTTAAATGGGTTCGGGTCGATAAATGGGCTATATAACAGTGAAATATTTTTTCAATTCGGATTAGTTGTTGCTGAGATTACCGCGTTCAAACAAACAAACAAACTCTTTAGCTTTATAATATTAGTATAGATACTGATTTGACATGATATTGAAATACCCAATTATTTAATTAGCAATCGCAGTCAGTGCTCTATAGCGCCAAAAAATTAACAAGCTGTTGTTCAGATACAGTAGCTAATTGTCAGGCGTACTGTGATCTACAAACAGTTAGCCATATAAACACACGCCTTAAGGCTATACAGAATTAATTTGTTACATAATAATACGATAAAAACTGGAATGGCTGTCGTTGAACCAATCGTAGGACACTTTTTGTTCAAATGTAATATCCGTCTCGCCTTCGACTATAGTACAAAACATATAGGTACATAAGACCGCCTATTTACAACGAGCGAAATCAGGCTCAGGCTCTCTCAGATCTCGGTCGAATGACAACTGAGTCGGCGATGGTTTATTCCACCTTGTTCACCTGGGTGAACAAATTGGACTTAACTGGTGTCTTCATTTCACCTCGGAATCATTGCACCCAGGTAAATGGGGTGAACTTAAATGGTATCGTTTATTCATTATGTGTTCAATAGATGCGATTTTAAATATTTTTGTGGACTTCATCTTAGGCTGCAAGACATTTTAAACCAAAGTAAAGCGGCGGTATCCTAATGGCTAAGGCATCGAACGCGCAATCGTGAGGTTGCGGGTTTGAAACCTACCCATTATGCGACCAGTTAACAGGATTGCTAGTAATGTGGGACTTACAATCATACATTGCTAGTTACCTTTTTATAAATAAAAAATAGTTATATTTCGGGACTTAATGGCAGCTTAGCGATGTCTCCGTGAGGCGCGGGGTTTTTCAGCTACCCTCGCCTGATCTTGATAATTTTGATAATTTGTACTGTCGGTACTTCTACACACTACACTTACAACGCTAAGCTGCCATCAGTCGACCCGTGACCACGATCGGTGCAATTCGATCGAAACGTCGGGTAAATAAAAGGTTCGTACCTTTAAATAATTCACGCGATTAAGTCCCGAAATATAACTAATATGTATAAAAATCGCGAAAGTTTAAAAACAATAATAAATAAAAATGTTTTTTGTCCGTACATGCGCGTGAACTTGTTGACTCGTGAGCCGATCTTCTGTACCTATGTATAGTTTTTGTTGCGCTCGCGCACCATTTATAATGCGATTGCCAACTGTATTGATAGCTTTATAATATAAAGTAATTTATAGTTCTTGAGTGCTTATGCCCATGGTTCAGATGCCGGTTATTGCGACCGTTCTACTTGAGCTCTCTAATGTATAGCGTGGCTTCTAAAATGGAGATCAAGTTGTATCTACTGTTGTACTAAATCGATTTTGATGAAACTTTTAGCAGCGTTTAAGTTACCAATACTGCAGTAAATTATGTAGACCCTATTATCGTTTACTTTTCTTGTATATTATGGCGTATAATTTAACTTGTTGGCAAAAAAATACCACGGAAGAGATAAGGAATCTTTAACTCCTCTGTGAAAGATACTAGATTAGTTGGTATCCGTCACTATTATTAGGTATTCGTATCTATATTACGTTGTATGTAATACGTATAAGTTCTAAACAAACAAATTCCTTTCGTAGAAAATATTTACTACGCAATTGACTCAAAAATATTGACTGAGTTGATTTTCCAAAACATTAGGTACGTCGTACTTTTCATATGTATATACATAATATCCTTATCTACATAAAATATGTACAGACATAAAAATTATGACTAGAACAAAATATTATTCATATATTTGCGTCTTTTAATACCTACTATAATAATATCTAGTACCTAATCAATATAACGATATCGCTTCCTCATTATTTTAAAGTTGAAAACGAAAACTGATACTGTCCGTGATTTTTTTAGATAATTTGCTAAAAAATCTGAAAATCTCGTGTTTTTTTTAGTGTTTCGTAGCCAAAATTGCAAAACGGAACCCTTATAGTTTCGCCATGTCCGTCCGCAGTTCTGCTCAGAGACTGTCAGTGCTAGAAGACTGTAATTTTGTATGGATACATATATTACCTACTTATCCCGACAAAGTGAAAGAATAAATTCTTGAAAAACATTTTTTATAGGATATATAGGTACGTACCTACATTTATATGCATAGTGTCGGTGTGATTGTTTTTCTCACTTACACCATCCTATCTTTTAAAAAAGTTTAGGAGTGTAAAGACCATTTTTAGATTTAGGGATCCGTTTGCGAAATATTAAGCTTTAAAATGCAAATCCCCCCCCCCCCCCCCCCGCCGCCAGCTAAATAGTTGATGTTGGGTATGTGACAAAAAACCCCGGTAGTAGTATATACATATAGTAAAATTAAAAGAAAAACTATCACAGCTAAGTAGGCTTTACAAGTTTACGAGTATCAGAACAGCTGATCACATGAGAAGTATCTAATAAAAAAACAAAAACCACCCACTTCTTAAGCCGCATTATTCGGATGAGAGGGAGGGGACTACGGAACCCTACATTGTGCTTGGCCCGACATTGCCACACACTTGCCCGGTTTTTTTATCTTAGGCAGGGCATTTATATAAGCATTTCTTATAGTTGAATTATTTACGTACCTACAGGATCATAGCACAGAATACCATACAGAACGAAAGCTTTATACAAAATGCTCTTGACGCACACACATAGATATCGTCACACAAGACGGACCAGAGACAAAACAAGTGTGACGCTCACGCGCTGCGTATGCTCGTTTTGTGTGCGTGTGAGTGTAGGTATAAAAGTCGTAGTACGTACCTTCTGTAGGGTAGACCGGGTACAATAGTAACGCGGGTCAATAGTAACGTTGCCAATATTTCGATAACTAAGCCACGTATCAATGTGTGAATGCAAGCGGCGACGGCTTATGCGTGTGCGGCTTAACTCACCAATCAGCCGCGAGCCCAGTGTGAGCCGGACGTGTGCTATGCTTCATTGAAAATTCGAAGACGTCGCCGTAAGTTTTATTAAGCTAATTAATTGCTTTATTACTTCCTAAAAGAAGCACGTTTCAAATAGTTCTAAGTACTACGTGTTTAATTATAGATTAGGGTATCTATTAAGATATATTTTGACCATTTCTTTCGTTTCCGTGCCGGAGTTTTTTTACTATTTCTCCAAAATGGCTACTCGGGCACAATTGTAACAGTTTTGCCGGGGTCGGTTGTAACGTTACAATTAACCCCGTGGTACTATTGCCCCCATTTGTTTTAATACCTATTCATATAAGAATTATTTGTAAGAATGCGTACAGATACAAAACATGTTATAAAACATATTTTGTTAAGAAAATGTTATATTTAATTTATCTTTGTTTTATAACATCTATTTTTGCATAAAAAATATGTCATGTCATTAATATGATAAAATCATTATACTAGTTCGTAAAAAAATCAGACTCCTTTTTTAAGGTATAACATTTTTTTTAACAAGTTCAGGACACATTGTATAAGAATAACAATTTCCTTATTATTTTACAGATGCCAAGACACCGAAACAAAACAACAGACCGAGGATAATTTTTCACATTTTTATGATATTGTTATAATTAATAAACATAACCCTACCTTTTGACTGCCACAGTCGGGTAACATCTTGGGTCAATTGTACCACGGGGCAATTGTAACATGCTTGATTTGTATGTAGAATATTTGTGGTTGATTACGACTTTAAATCATATGTTTTTGTGTTAATTGCCATGCTACTAAGATAAGCATAACAGAATTATTTCATTAGTTTAAGAACTCTGTATTTTTGTTATATTATACATAGAAGACGGACTATTTAGTTTAATGAGTTTATTTTATGTGTAATTTTACAATATTCTAGTGCCTTATATAAAAATGCGCCAAAGAAGAATTAAAGTTTTCATTGTTTAATAAAAAAGACTGATTTGTTTATTATTCAGTGTTTTATTTTGAATTAAACATCTGTTACAAATGACCCTGTGTTGGGGTCAATAGTAACGCTGTTTAGTGATCACTTTAAGATTGAAATTAACCATGTTTTAGTCCATTTAAGTACAGGGTGGCTTTAAAATCCTGTAGGTAGGGAAATTAAGTCTCTAAATTTACATCCTGCATTCCTTAAATCTTAATAGGGTCCTCACAATCGAAGTTTATGTAAAAAATGCTACTATTGTACCCGGTCTACCCTACTCTCTTTATTTTGTGGCCCATAGGTGGATCCTGACACCCCAGACGGTTGTTTGGTATACTGAATGTCTTGTATTGTATTGAATTTGTTTGTTCTTTTGCGTCTTGTGTCAAAAAACGTTCTGGGGAAGAACGATTTTTTTACCCACCCCTCCGTCGTGCGTGCAACAGTAACTAACAATTGGCCGGTGTCGGGAAACTAAATGCACCCCCTCCCTCGTCGTAAGCATGTTCGATCCGGGTCTCCCACTCCGGCACTCCTGGGGGGTTGAGAGGCATCGGACTAGCAACCGTGGTCGTGGGCCTTAACCATTAGGCTACCACCACTTTAAAGTTGTTAAGATATTATTACTAATACTTACTACCTGACCCTAGCAACTTCGTCTGCGTCATTTCCAATTCATATAAAAATATTAAAAACCGGGCAAGAGCATATCGGGCCATGCCCAGTGTAGGGTTCCACAGCCTTGAATAAATGCATCAGCAGAAGAGCGTATGTTCATGGCACTTGGCAACCTTTTGTTGCGAAACGCAGTTTTTCGGCAATAACGCAATAGTAATAAAAAAAATGGTATATCCACAACATCGACACGACACGAGATTTTTATTTATTAGAAGATTAGGTACCTACGCTTGTGGCATCCCTACCTCCACACTTATCGGTCTTGGTTATGTTTCGTTATTCTATACTAGACTAGCTGTCCCGCGCAACTTCGTATGCGTAAATTTTCCCCGTTTTTGCAACATTTCTCGTCGCTACTCCGCTCCTATATGTCGTAGCGTGATGTTATATAGCCTTCCTCGATAAATGGGCTATTCAACAAAAAAAGATTTTTTTAAATCGGACCAGTAGTTCCTAAGATTAGCGCGTTTAAACAAACAAACAAACAAACTCTTCCGCTTTATAATATTAGTAGGTATAGAATGGTGTCAGGGCGAAGTTTCATACAGCGTAGACAATTAGACATACATACACTGATATATTAAGCCGAGTACTAACTGGATATAATCAATAGATGGGTACACATTACTCTCATTATAAAAAACCCCATGTTGGTTACGACGGCCAATCTCAGAAAAGACTAGCCTATTCTTTCATTCTCATAGTCTAATGCGACACGACCGGAGAGAGATTGGGCGCGAGACCGAGACGGCTTAATGTGCTCTCCAAGGCACGGAGCCCATTATTCGAAAATGGTTACCCATGTATATGGAACATCAGTGCTAACGTTGGTTAACCTTGCAGATATCTTGATCTGCCCGGTAATTAAGTACTTCCTACACTACGACAAAGAATGGTGTGCATAGGCATGTCTGCTTTTACTCACATAAGAAAAGTTAGCGGTCACTTGTAGGAGCTTATGATTAAATTTGTGTAATAACTGTGTGCGCGGATTTATGTTCAGGATCATGTTCTGTTCAATTTGACCCTACACCGGCAAGTGTGAGTAGGTTTGCCCGTCAACGCGGAACAAATGTGTGGGAAATACTTGAAAATTTATGAGTCAGGGGGTGCAATTGCCGCCCCCCCCCCCCCCCTATATCCGCGCCCGTGTGTGCGTAATACTTTTTTAAAAAGACCCCCTAATTGTTTCATACATTATACCGAAAGTGTCCGAGACAGAACTTACTCCTAGACTTTGCGGTGTCTCCTCCATAAAGTGCCCCATCTCAATGACTAATGACTGCAACCCTTCGCTGTATAATACAGACAACGCTCTTATATATCAGTCTTCACAGCTCGTAAGTGAGCTAAGTGAGCACTAACCTTAAACGTATCAAAGAATGGACAAGGTTAGGTGAACGGTCTCAGTTTCGAGCGGCTAGCTCTAAATGCTTCATAGATGATCTAGATTTTAGTGCCCTTTAACAATAATCGCGGCGTGTATGTGTGTGTGTGTCTGTTTTTAGAAATATACTTTTGGGAAGATGTATAGATACAAAAGTTCTTAGTCGCGTCTGTGTGGTTTTCAGTTCACTACTGAATATTCACGTTTCCTTACTAAATTATATCCAAATTCGTAGTAAAATTAAGTAATATTTTGTCTATGTTCAGATAAGGCCCCTAATAATAATAAAATTTGAAAGAAGTCAAAAACTAATAAGTAGGCACTATTCATCCAGAACAAATAAACAAAACAGATAATAATATATTTATTCCTCTCAAAAAGGTACAGTATTAAAGTACATTAATATCACACTAATCACACTATATTATAAAGGCGAAAGTTTGTGAGTATGTGAGTGTGTATGTTTGTTACTTCTTCGTGTCTAAACGGATGGAGCGATTTTAAATTTGGTATGGGGTTAGCTGACACCCTGGATTAACACAAAGGCTAATAAACCGCGGGTATCACCGCGAGGCACAGCTAGTATTCTTATAAAGATAAAAGAGAGATAGTTTTCTCAATCCCAAAACGCGACTTCGATTTTCAATTTTCATATGAAAATAAACTTAGAAAACGTTTGGCTTCAAACTATTCCATTCCTTCCTCCCCTGTGTATCGGGCATCACTCACAAGACAGATAGGGTATCGTAAACCGTATCGTTGTATACAAAATGACTTTATTTCTCAGAAATATGTTGTAGTTTTGCAGCTTCATACATTATGCACCTCTGTATCTCCGGTTTCACCTGCATAGAAGACATCTAACTCTTTTCAACCGACTTCAAAGGAGGAGGTTCTCAATTCGTCTGTATGTTTTTTTTTTTTGTATTATATTGTGACTAGCTGTGTCCATGACTTCGCTAATTCAGCCCTTAGTTTCTTGAAATCAATGAAATGAAATGGAATGATTTTTTATTGCTTGAAACATGGTATACATACTAACATTTCGGGTTGCATGATTATAACTATTTATTATACGGGAATTAACGTGCAGTGACCCTAACTTTTCGAGAAACAAAAAAGTGAGGGTAGATGAAAATTCATCGGCCTTACGGAGTCTTCGCTGCGACAGTCCGCTTGTGACGACGGCCGGTGCAACCTGGTCGAAACGTCAAGCAATTTTAAGGTAAACAATGCGTGTTAACTCTTTAGTCAGATGGTGGTCTCACATATTTCGCCGATAATATTGCCGACATGCAATCATTTCTTATTCCTAGTGTATATCACAAAATAAACCTATTTACCAAATTGCATCTCTGACTCATAGTGTTTTTTTTCGTCGGAGTATATGTATAAGTATATGTACCAGGAGAACGGCTACTATGTATGCAAAGTGTTCGTCGAAATGCATTAAATAAAGGTATAGTATAGGATCCCAGTATACAACGACCTTCATCGAACTGGTTAATGGATGAAAAGTATTTTATATCAAATTAAATCTATACTAATATTATAAAGCTGAAGAGTTTGTTGTTTGTTTGTTTAAATGCGGTAATCTCAGGAACTACGGATCCCAATTGAAAAATTCTTTCACTGTTGGATAGACCATTTATCGAGGAAGGGTATAGGCTATATAACATCACGCTACGACCAATAGGAGCGGATCAATGGGGAATCAGAAAAATGGGGAAAATTTACGAAGATAAAGTTGCGCGGAACAGCTAGTAAGTATGTTAATAAATATATTGCAAATGAGTTGACTAAAAAATTTAAGTCTAAAGAATATGATTGAATAACATGTTTTTTCACTGGTTTCGTTAATAGACAAATTCTAACTTAATCGAAAGTATGAATGAAGCCTATAAAATATGCAAACGTTACGTTGACTATTTTTTTCCGTCGCAACTCTCCCTCACTCTCATAGCCTGATGGCTATAATAGTGAGGGAATCGGGAGTCCAGTCTGCGCATACACCAGTGCTGGGTTAGTCTCTGATAAGATTGATCACCGTAACAGATATCAGTTAGGGGCCCATCATCATATCCTAGATCTAATATCTTTGATCTTACCCATACCTATGTTAACACCCCTTTTGACAGTTTTAAACTGACACTTATAGCTTACAGCTGAATTTTGTCAACTTTTCTTTCATAAAAGAACGATCTGGACGAAAAGTTTAAGAGGACGACCTCTTGGTATGTCAATACTCCATGGTCGAGGGTTAAAAATACATTCGGAAGAGGTTGTATACCTTTACCGCGCCTTCATAGGTTTACTTTAGCGGTCGTCACACCGACCGACCTTTTACGAGACCATAAATTGTAGAAGAAAATATAGTCGGAACCCCAATTTGTTCGTATGTACGGTCAGTGCCATATTTTTATTCCGAACGAATATAAACCTCCAATAAGGAAAACATCTTGGAGAAACATTCACTACTGAATGTATTAAAGGTGTATGAAATATGGAGTAATTCTGGAATATTGAGTTTATTTGATGGATCCTAGTGGCGGGTCTAGTAAGGCCATAGGCAGACACTGGACTGCAAACTCTCACACAATTGACCACTCCCTAGAAAGAGACAACGCGACTATGCGGCCAATACCTATCTCTTTTCTGTAATGTCAAAGTGACAGGTCCCCCCCCTAAAGTATGTCAGTGTTCCCGTAAATCTGTATTTATTAATAATTTAAAACTTTATGCACAAATTTGTACAAAGCCATAGGCAGACACTCGACTGCAAACTCTCACACAATTGACCACTCCCTAGAAAGAGACAACGCGACTATGCGGCCAATACCTATCTCTTTTCTGTAATGTCAAAGTGACAGCCCCCCCCCCCCTAAAGTATGTCAGTGTTCCCGTAAATCTGTATTTATTAATAATTTAAAACTTTATGCACAAATTTGTACAAAGCAGAGTCTTAAGACAGACTCTGTCTTCTTGTGCAGACCTTAGGGTGATATAAAGGTAAAAACCGGGCAAATGCATGTCGGACCACGCACAATGTAGGGTTCCGTCCCCCCTCCCCCCCCCCCCGCATCTGAATAATTTGTATTTTTGTTTTTCTGGTATGCGCCCGTCTAGGAGTAAAGTAATTTAGATTTTTTACTAATAAGGAAGAAGTAATTTATTTAAATAATATTCTTTATTATCTCATATCTCACAAACCGCCCAAGTGTTCTAAGATATGTGACGTTTGAAAAAAAACAAATATGGCGGCTATGAGATGTCAAAATAAAGAAGTGTGAAAAAAAAATGTCGAATACTACCATGGGTATTAAAGAGAGATCATCTAAGCATTTCAAAAAGTTATAACGATTATGTCTGTAATATTAAAAAAGTTAGTTAGCAACCATTTTTTTTTCAAATTTCAATACTTAACAATAGCTCTGATAAAGCTAGTTGTTGCATCCTACAACTACTCAAAATTAATTTCGTGCAGATTAGGCAGGAGGCATTAATGAATCTCGATGAATCTAGTAAAGTGCCTCCGACTGCATGAAATTTTATATGTAAGGGATTTTGTTTTCATCTTTTTTGTGCAGGCGGGTTTTTTTATTCTACTTTTTTTTTGTTTTCCTAATCTCCCTCTAATGTTTATTGTGACGATGGTATTAATATACCATATTTTACTTGACATACGCTCACATAGACACCATCATTCACGGACCCTGAACCTCGGAACGCCTTCTGAACAAATTGGTCTGAGATTTTTGCCAACAACGTTTATGTTGCGTCGCTCGAGCGTCGTACCATATGTCCGACCCTTGCCTTTGCATATTTTTATGATTCATCGCCGGGCGGCATTTTGCGCTACCTACATCAAAGGAGTTGACTCACTACTATTGACTCACTATACTAGCTGTTAACAGTGACTTCGTTCGCATGAAAATCTTGAAAAACAAATTTATCCCAAGGAAACGTTCCCTGGTAGGTTAAAAGTAGGCTACGTGCTATTCCAGACTCTGGATGCATGGATGAATGCAGTGCTGGATTAAGCAAGCACAGGGCCTGTAGCAATTTTTATCACGGGCCCCTTAATCTGCTATGAGTACCTATGCAATGCTTAAAAAATTACACTCAGGTAGAGGAGGGCGAGCTTAGATATTTCTGTCTCTGTGGCGCGGTGGGAGTGTGTCCGACTGCTACGCAAGAGGTCGTGAGTTCGATTCCCACACGGGACACCACTTTGTGTGATTCACAAAATTGTTGTTCCGAGTCTGGGTGTAAGTACTTTGTGTCCGTGACTTGTATGTTTGTAAAGTCCCCCGCGACACAGGGCTTGCTTATACACTGCGGGAGTCATCTATTATGAAAAAAAAAAAAATGATATATATATATATCTACTAGCTGTGCCCAGCGGTGTTACCCGCGGTTTATTAACCTATGTGTTAATCCAGGGTGTCAGCTAACTCCATACCAAATTTTATTGAAATCGCTCCAGCCAATTAGACGTAAAGAAGTAACAAACATACACACTCACATACTCACAAACTTTCACCTTTATAATATTAGTGTGATAATATTAGTGTGATTGCGCGGGGCCCGTAGCAGTTGCTACTCCTGCTATATGGTTAACCCGGCATTAGATGAATGCTAAATTTTATCTATTTAGATACGATTACCCGTTGTGGCATGATTGAATAACAAGCATCCATCCATCTTTCACATACATCACATTTTCATTACAGTAATAATAATAATGTGGATTCAGCAGATATTGTGCCGATTTTTTTATATAAATATTGAAGAGTGTAAAAAAATTGAAAAATGATAAATAAAGGGAATAATAATATCTTGAGACAACTCACACAATGCTACCTGATCCCAAACCAGTCAACTGATAAACATACTTATATATTTCTAAATACATACATATTATAGACTAGCTGTCCCGCGCAATTTGGTATGCGTAAATTTTCCCCGTATTTGCAACATTTCTCATCGCTGCTCCACTCCTATTAGTCGCAGCGTGAAGTTATATAGCCTATAAACCTTCCTCGATAAATGGGCTATCTAGCAGTGAAAGATTTTTCAATTCGGACAGTAGTTCTTGAGATTACCGCCTTCAAACAAACAAACAAACTCTTCAGCTTTATAATATTAGTATAGATAAATAACACCCAGACACAGTATATACCATCGTGCGCATTACACAAAGTTTTATCCTAGGTAGGGATTGAACCCACGACCTTTTGCGTAGCAGTCGGATACACTCCCACTCCCGTCTCCGGGCGGCATTTTGCGCTACTTCAAAGAAGTTGACTCACTATAGTCACAGTAAAGATAAAACTGTACTATAGTAGTTACCTACACATACTACTGACACTTGGCCGGTGTTAGTTCAAAGTGACTCCCCGCCAGAACATGATCCTGTATGCAAATCGGCAAAGAAATTAAATACAATAGAAGAAATTCAGTACACAAAAAAACTTGAGAGGCGTCAAGGGACACCCGGATGGAACGAAGTTCTTATCTTATTTTTTTGTTTTGTTTATAATCTTTGCAACACCACACTGTTCAATGTGAAATAGAAAGACGAAACTAAAATAACTTACTAAAAGACGATTGTATACCGAAGGCTCGAACCCACAACTACACAATTGTCACTAATACTGTGTACCGAATTTATGCCTCTAGACCAAATCGACAGGTGACTTCTCCCTCAAATTAGATGTTCATATCTTACGCGTACGCCGCACGGCTTGTGTGTGTCAAAAAGTGTCGTTACAACTTTTCGTGAGATTTTTTTCCGTCTAGCCCCCTTTCATAACGCGCGTTAAGGAACTTCGTTCCAACAACAACGTAGCACGTCCACCTATGGTAGTAGGTACGTATATACGTACTCGTAAATATACCTTTTATACTGTCGGTATTTTGTGGTGTTAGATATCAATTTGTAGACATTTAACAGTGGTTTATTATCCACGTGGTATAAAACGATGGTGGTTTTTGTGGTTTGTATGGCACGCTACCTGCTGGATCACTTCCGTCGTGCGGTCATCGCTCGCTGGCCGCGACGCGAGGGACGTTGACATCGCGCTTTGTCTTGCACCGATCGAATATACAGTGCACTGTGCAACCCGTCTGGACTTGGAATTGGTAAAATGAGCAGAGTTTAGGATGTGGTACTTTTTGATATAACTTGATTTTCTTTTTTTTAAATAGATGTCTTCCGCAGTAGGGTACAAGCCCTGTATTGCGGACTTTACAAAATACAAGTCACTGTATGTCACATACAATATAATAGTAAATGGTTATGAGTGCATATTTAACACACCAGTCAATAAAAATGTGTGGTTTACAATTAATACAATCAAGTTCTTCGAATTTGACTGTCTAATTAGAACCTTTCATCTAAGTCCTTGTAACAAATGTTCTATGTACTACGTACTAATAGATAGATAGGTACGAATAATAAATAACTAACTAGTTATTCAAAATGTATATAGCACAGCTTCAGATTAATCAAATCCCTAAACAATTTTATACAAAATGATCAAAACATCTTAAAATTCATTATTCAAATTCCTTACCGTTGTGGACTTAATAAGTCTCATTTTTATACAGTTTCCTATCGAGCGCATTGAGACATCCATTTACATAATATACACGAGCTAAGGTTTTTGAATTTATGTGTCTGGTCGCCTTCTCCACGGGGTTATGTACCCGTGCATGAGTGTGCAGACGGCTACCTACAACAAGCGCAAACAGTCTCACACACTCATAGACACCCACGTACACAACTGTCGGTTGAACTCGCTTATTCGTCAACCGAGACTGCGCACATTGAGATCTCTGTCTATGTTTGCGTAGATTTTGTGTTGAGCAGTGAGCCGGTCTTCTTTCGTATATTTCTGACAGCGTCCTTGCACAATGCACAGTTAGAGCACAGTCGTGCACGTCACTTGGCGGTGCACGGGTGGCGGTCGCTCGCGTATTCGCTCATCCAAACTTGTGATAGTTTCGTAGTTCTGTGTTCTCTAACGGATTGTAAGTTTCGCCGCCCGGACGAAGAGGTTAGTTTATTAAACTATCGTTTACTTGTTACAGGTATTAGTTTAATTGAGTTTAAAGAAAATTAAAAGTAAAAGATTTATAGATTTTTCTTTATTTTCTCTACGTTTTAGATAATAGTGTTAAAGAATGTGTAAACTATGAAAGAATGTTTATTTTCTACTTTCTAACTCCGTAAAATAAAATTCGAATAGTTTTTTTTTTTATTTAGTATCTACTTAGGTTACTCATCATCAGAGTCATCAGTAAAGAACATTATTTTTTATTTTTTAAAGTTCAACTTTAGTTTTGTTTTTTCACTCGGATTTAAAAAAAAACAATGTCAAATATAATGTTGATAACTTTTGAAATAACCCTTTCCTTAATCCAATCGTTCCAAAATAAAAACAGTGGGCATGTACGTAGAACGCTACAAAGTATAAGTTGATTATTTAAAAAACAAACTTACCTTCAATCCAATCCCTATTATTGATAAAGAACGAATTCTGCCACTGTTATACGTTATTTTAAGTAAACTTAATACAAAGTATACGAACAACAACAATAATACTCAACAAAATTAAAAAAAAATAAACGGTTCGAACGTTTCTATTAAAATACTTTTTAATTTTCAATTTTCGAACGCGTCTCAAAAAGTAAATACATCTCAATTAGAAAAGTTCAAATTGAATTTATTTGCAACCTTCTTAGAACTTTTAATTTGAGTAAATATGTATTTCAATTTAGTTCATTGAACGAACCATTAAGTAAACTAAATTAGATATAATCTTTTAGTAAAACAATGTGTACGCTATAGGCTCAAGCAAGTTCATCCAATGATGAACTTGCTTGAGCCTATTAAATAGAAATTGACTTTTATACATATTGGCATTATGTCGTCCAAGACCTATGTCTTTAGTATATTAGCTATTGGTATTAGCTTAAGCTACTAATTTACACATATGGTGTATGGTCATTTAATATTAGGAAAAGTAATAAAAAACTTTTTTACAAAAAAATATTACCGACTTCAAAAATAAATACAAGGCAACTAAAAAGCAAAAAATAATATCTACCTAGAATAACAACAACACATTAACATTTTGAAGTTGGTGCCATGAAATAATTGCTTTTGTTTAATTCGGCAATATTTTTTTGTAAAAAAGTTTTTTATTTCTGACTTTTTAGTGGGTTGGTTTGTAATTCGCTTATGTTACAACAGGCTTTTGTCAACTGCTCAAATCCCTTTACAAAATATTGCTTGCCCCGATGCAGGGCCGTTAATTATTAAGGAGTTCACATGATAGTTCACTATCAGCTCTATTACATTGTGTAACAGTAGTATGACGAGAATAAAATGCTACTCAATATCATTTTAAAGTAATTGAATCGCAAACCGTGAAAAATTGAATAGGTCTGGTCGTCATTTGTGATCTTCATCATCAGTTCTACTTCACCAATAGGTGCTTTTTGAGAGTAAATGCACGAATCACTATGAAATGAACCTAAATCAGTGTAGGTGTGCCTTTAATATTTGAAGATTTCCCTCGATTTTTTTCTCTCCGGGATCCCGTCATCTGATCGTTATCTGATGACAATGGGACCAACTTGGGAGTATACCCTTTCAAACACAAAAAGAATTTTTGAAATCGGTCCAGCCGTCTTTGCGTAATCGGTGAACAAACATAAAAAAAAAAAACATACAATCGAATTGAGAACCTCCTCCTTTTTGAAGTCGGTTGAAAATAAAAGAAAATATATGGAAAACTAGCGCTTATTACGACTATGTAAACGTACGCGCAGCTATTGAGACGGTTTTTTCTTTTACTGTTTTAATTAATGATTTTATATTTATTTTTTATACAGACCTATTAGTTTTATTTATGGAGAAGAAAAAAAAAACTAAGTATACGAATATTGAGGTTAGAGTTATGAAAATGGGGGCAGACTGAACTGTCATCATTTTCACGGTTCCAGTTCAGTCACATTCAGTCAGCATTTAACTTATGAAAAATTCATGAAATGAGAAATAATATATGCTAAACTGCTAAATAGTACAAGATCCGGCCTAACAAATGTATACTTACCCTCATCTGTTATTTGATTCTGATAGAGATTATATTTATTATGTTAGATAGTGCTTGCTGACTGATATACCAATCAACGCAGGGCCTAAACCATAAAGGTTAGAAACTTGAAATTTTACAATTTTATAAAGTAGCTGAGCACTAGACAGGATTTTTGAAAATTTACCTACAAAGGGGTAAAACGGGGGTGATTTACAGATCGAAGGTGGGTGGTGGGATCCCTCCCTTATAATCCACTTAAGATGGATTTCCGCCATGTTACGCCTGATTCAATCGGTTATCTAAAATCCATAAGACTAAGTCTTATATATATAGTTCTATTTAAATAAATACATAACTACATACTAACTTGGCACAAGCAGAAATTCAAAAATTGGCTAAATTGCCATCAACTCAAAAATGGGAAGAAAAAGAACAAAGTTTAGGAACTTTTCATAAACTTATAGAAGTCAAACGAGAGGTATTTTAATTCAAATGTCAGTGAATAATTCCTGTTGACTAATTTAACATAAATACTTCAACGTTTGTCGGAGTCAAGCCAAGTATTTTTCATTTTGAAAATATGCGACCGATATTTCCACCGTTGCGCTATAAGCGTGTTGTGGGAAAAAACTGAAAGATTTTTAAAATAGTTTATCGATGATACTATTTGGCATGAATTTACAAAACCACGTTTTTCGTAGAATTTTTTAATAGTTAAAGGAATATTTTTGTGTGATATATGTTTATTACTTACCCCAACGCATAAAGCTGTTGGTTGAACTCTTGTGGCAGTTTCTTTTTATCCACGACGGCCACAGAAACGGTATCTGCGTTTGGGGTCCAAGGTGTTTGTGTGTGTGTGTTACTATTTACTCGAAAATGGCTGGGCCGGTTTGAAAAAATATTCTCTAATAAACTCCGACGGATTTTAATTATTAATTTTATTTGATTCATTTTTTTCGCCAAACGTGGCTTTAAAAAAAAGTATTTTGTTTTGGAGTAATTAGTTATGTGAAGTACCTATTTGTTACACATGCAAAGATAAATTGTAGGTACCTATAATAATGACCTCTTTTTTTGCATCAGTCCTCTAATATACTGTATAATACACTGACGGACTTATAAACTGCATCAAAGTAATAGACGACTTTGAAATAAATATTTTAACCAAGTATGCAAACTTTCTATACAGATTTAAATTGAAACCTCTAGATTGGTTCGTGAACTTTAAAACAGCGTAGGATCATATCTTTAAGTTTAAGTTTATGTACTGGAAAGGACCTTAAGACCTTTTTTGAAGAAAAAACAGAAGTTTAAGGAAAAATTGTTTAATTAAAAAATTGGTTTTAACAATAGACACAAACTTTATGCAAGGGTTTATTTGTGTTTTAATAAGGTGTATTACCCCCACCCTTATTACGGATTCTAATCGGTTCCGCATAGATTTTATAAGGGTTTTTAAAAGATCTTGCGGAATATTGTCCCATTCTTCTGAAAGTGCTGTTCTTAGTGCTGCCACTGTCGTAGGCGAAGGGTTTCTCGCATATACAGCTCTTTTTAAATTGTCCCAAACATGCTCGATGGGATTAAGATCCGGGCTGCGTGCTGGCCAATTCATTGTACGTATCCCAACCTCTTCGCAATAATGTTGAACTTGTGCAGCTGCATGCGGCCGGGCATTATCCTGCATTAAAGTAAAATTTTCGCCTATGAATCCCATGTAAGGCACCACGTGATCTTCTAATATCTCTGTTATGTAGCGATGTGCTGTCAAACCCCCTCTATTACCGTTTTGACGGACCATGTCTATGAACACAAGTTCTGTTCGCCCGTTCATCGATATGCCACCCCAGACCATACATGAACCGCCTCCAAAAGGAACACGCTCCTCAATGCAACTTTGAGCATATCGCTCCCCACGTCGACGATAGACTCTTCTGCGACCATCTGCACCATATAAACATGTCCTACACTCGTCCGTGAACAATACAGAGGCCCACTGCTCTTCTGTCCAATTCAGGTGATGACGCGCAAATCTTAAGCGAGCTTGTCTGTGAGCTGCAGACAACTTTGGACCATTTGCTGGTCTAAAAGGGGTGATAGCCGCTTCCTTTAACCTTCTTCTTATTGTTCGTGCACACACGTTTTTTCCACGCACTTCATTAAGCTCGGTTTTGATGTTAACTGACGTGAGGAAACGATTTCGCAGGGAAGTTGTAACAATAAATCGGTCATCACGACCTGTGGTTGCTCGAGTTCTGCCTGTACCACGTCTCCTCCTGTAAGAACCTGTCTCTACAAACCTTCTGTATATTCTACAAACCGTAGACTGGTTTAAATTTAAATTTCTACCAATCGTTCGTTGATCCAAGCCCTCCCGCACCAATGCTACAATTTGTGCCGCTTGTTCGGACGAAGTATCCATATTATGGTTCAAAAACTCTCGATGTGTTAAAAAACTAACCCAACAATTATGCTGGTAACAATAATTCAATTGACCAAACAAAAAAAATCAATGAGAATTAATTTAAAACTTTGCTATAAATAACACGCAAATCTGATACTACGAGTAAATTTTCTTTTCCCGGCTATATTCATTTGTTTTACCGCAGTTCTATTTTTAAATTTAATTTTTTTTTAAGATTAAGAGCCAGTCTTTCCATATTTATATAATTTAATCTAAAAAGTTTGCATACTTATTATAAAAAAATCCTTTTAGAGTAAACCTGAACTTTGATGCAGTTTATGAGTCCGTCAGTGTATAATGGTGGCAGCACCTTACCTGCATATACAGTTTATAAACAGAGAAACATTGTAAACATTGGCAATTTGAAAAGAGTGGCCACGAGTTTTTATGTCTATGAAATTATTTTAAAACACACTATAGACGTATATATCCCGCCGTATTTTTTAAATATATTTTATTCTATTAAATAGTAAAGTTTAATGACAATCACCTACTAAAATTTTAAATGTATGTAAGTAGGTTACATTTTAAACTGATTCTAAGTGTAAAATAAAACCTACTTGTTTTTTTTAAATTGTACTCTGTTAGGCTCAGCTATTTCCAGTCTTATCATTATTTCTCAGTGCGTCGCGCCAATATCTATACTAATATTATAAAGCTGAAGAGTTTGTTTGTTTGAACGCGGTAATTTCAAGAACTACTAAACTGAATTGAAAAATGATTTTACTGTTGGATAGCCCATTTATTGAGGAAGGCTATAGGCTATATAATATTATGCTACGACTAATAGGAGCGGAGCAGCAATGAGAAATGTTGCAAAAACGAGGACAGCTAGTATACAATAACTATGACGTCACAAGTCACATTTGATAATATTAGGACCACATTGAATGATCTTAATCTAAATTCGCACGACAGTTAAACAGGATACCGTATTTAGAGATTGTCAGTAAGATCTCATTCTGTCTCTTTCATATCCGCTGTGAAAAAAGAAAACAACGTTTAGTAATTTAGTCCTTCCACGAAATGCGCTTTATTTAATCTGCATTTCAATTTACTCAAATGCAACTTAAAAATAAAATGTCAAAAATATGAGATGTCTGGACCACCTTGTGTGGTGAATAAATTATAAAAGAATATATTATATACTAGCTGTCCCGGCGAACTTCGTCTCGACTCTTTTTTTTTGTAAATCCGGTTCAATTGTGAATCTAAACCATCCTCGAATCCCCTTGAACTCACACAAAAAATTTCATAAAAATTGGTCCGGCATCTAGGAGGAGTTCAGTGACATACACACGCACACAAGAAATACATAAATATTATATAAAGATTATAATATATTTTAGTAATACAAAACTGTTGATTGAATATAAACATACCCGTAGATGTCGCTAAAATATTTTGGAAACTTGGCGAAGTATAATCGATTATCTACAACTTGAATAACGGCCGTTTTCAATAATCTATTTATAGATGGATTTGGCTACTAGAGATAGAAGTTTTGGCATATTTTGTATGCAGCTTATGTCAAATCTATATATCTTTAGTAGCCAAATCGATCGATAGATAGAATATTTAAAATGGCCATAAAATAATACAATTTTCCAATTTTTCACACTACGATTGTTATTACTTTAATATAACCATTTGTGTTTTTCAATAAATATATGCACTGAAGATACTTGAACAGGATTACGAATAGCTTACTTATTTTCATCAAACAAAACTGAGAAACGTCCTAAATAAAGTGACTTTCTATTTTAAAAAAACACACCACGCAACCTTTTGGACACCACGATGACAATATAGATATATTTTTTTCAACTTTTCAACCAATACACGGGGGGAGGGCACACGGGCATGTGCTCCCCCCCCCCCCCATTTCAGAGTTGTTTTGTATCCTGAATTTCTTTAATAGTATTGAATTTCTTTGCATATTTGCCTCTTGTCAACCCCAGGAATAAAATCCTAGATCCATTCATGTAGGTCCACACACAATCAGGCACTCAACCCTTCCTATTGCGCCGAAGGTAAAAAAAATCACAGCTTTTGCAACATAAGTAGGATTTTTCCATATCTAAATGGCGTGTCTGTCACCGAGCAGTAATGGTTGATATCAGGCCTCCGATCGTCTGTATGTCGTCATTTATCGATTTTCACTGGCTTGAATAAATGCGACACATGTCATTAAGCTTCAACGGAATGACGGTTTATGTCTTTCTTTTTGTCATTAATTAATGAGACTTTTAATGGAGCAAAAAGTGATGTGAAATTTATGATTAATAGGGTCTATTAATCGATTTAATAGCTTGGTAAACTACTGTTATTTTCGTTTTATACCGTCATTGCACATTACATCCAATCTGAATGTCTGAAACATAATTAGATCCAATGATGTTTTTAGTCAAGCGCTCAGCAAGCGGCAACTAAAAATTTCGATAATTATCCAAGTTTTATATGTCAGTGTGACATCTCCGGCGACAACAGATGAAAGCAGCAGATTACATTTGTCTCTTTTTCGCTCGTGTTAAATAAATCATACTTTCCAACTTTTACGACTTTTTATAATACTGTGACATTGCAATGTGAGTTTTAAAGATCGAATGCTGTTTATGTAACTTAACTTTATCTTAAAACATATTTGATCAGATCATATCCAGCCAGTGAACACGCAGGCCATTGACGTAGAGAACAGGACTGTGCCATAACCTCACAAAATTGATCACCTCTAGAAAGAGACAACGCTACTTTGTGGACAATACCTGTCAAAGGCCGCACGCAGTTTTTTCTCTCTTTCAAGCTTTGCAGTCATTTTTTTTAGTTTTTAATTGGAAGGGATGGCGCAGTCATGGTCTATACGTCAATGAGACTTATGTAGCCCATAGAGAAAAATGTTTGACATTTTTCTATTACGTTTAGAAACTACTTAAATTTTATTTTCGTTAAACAATTTAGCTGTCAGTCAACGTTCAAAGATAGCCCTTGAACTTTACTCGTATTGATGTAGAATATTAAAATGTTAGCTGACAATCCAACTCGGTACTGTCCGATCGTTAAATGGACGTCGACTTTCGCGTAGTTCGTGTCGATATAATTTGATGATTGCTCGCTATTGATCGATTTCTTGGTTTTGATCGTTTCTACAAGAAGATGATTTCAAGATGACGCTTTTTAGAGTTCCGTAGCCAAAATGGCAAAACGGAATCGAACAGTCCGCAGCCTAGCTCAGAGACTGTTAGTGCTTGAAGGTAATTTTGCATGTAATTATAATTTTGCATGGATACACCTATTACTTATGCCACCAAAGTGAAATAATAATTTCACTTTGGTGGAATAAGTATGTATTTTTTTTTGAGGATAGGTAACTCACCTATAAGTAAAGTTGGGATATGATTTTTTTGTCACCTACCCCATCGTGTGGGGTATCATTAGATGGGTCTTTCAAAAACGTTTACGGGTTGTAAAGACCATTTTTAAATTTAAGGATCCATTATTAAAATGCAAATTTTCGTTAGAGTCAAGTGTGGGTCCCCCTGCCAGGTAACCAGGTAAATGGTTGAATGAGTATGTGAAAAAATGAAGTAGTAGTATATAATGGTGAAATTAAAAGAAAAACTATCATAGCTAAGAATGCTTTACAAGTTCACGAGTAACAGCTAATCAAATGAGAAGTAACAAAAGTACTGGCGGGGGGATACTGCCAGCTAAATGGTTGATTTTGGGTATTTCAAATTATTATTAAGTAGGTATAACGTAGTAAGAATGAAAGAAACACAACAGAAAACCCACTTCTTACGCCGCATTATTCGAGGGGGGGGGGCGGAACCCTACATTGTGCGTGGCCCGACATGCACTTGCCTGGTTTTAACAAATGGACAAGTCCTAATCAACTTTACATTGCATTTAATATGTACAGCACTTCCTCAAAAGTCAATGCTGTCCCTAAATCTTGTGCACCACGAAGCCTGAATTATGAATTTGCATTACAATGCCCACTTGTAGATTATTTTTAATTCAAAGTTGTGATTGAGCCTTACATTACTAGCAATCTTGTTAACCCCTCCAGCTAAATAGATGTTCGTAAACTTTCGCGATTTGTACACATTATACCTAGATTTTTTTAAGCAACGGGTGTTAATCGCGTAAATATTTTATTTTAACGCTAAATACCTGCCGTTCGGCAGGTATGATGATTATATTTTTACAAGGGGAGCAATTTTTATTTCAAGATTTTATTCTACTATTTTGTCGGCGTAACTAATATGTATATCCATGCTAAATTACAGCTATCTAGTACTAAGGGTCTCTGAACTAACCTGGGAACAGACAGATGGACGGACGAACATGGCGAAGCTTTCCGTTTTGCCATTTTGGCCACGGAATCCTAAAAATGACTTAACATCTGGTAGGAGTTACTGGCACTTCACCCAGTAACTCCTACCAGATGTTAAGTCGTTTTTAGGATTCCGTGCAGGTATTTAGCGTTAAAATAAAATATTTACGCGATTAACACCCGTTGCTTAAAAAAATCTAGGTATAATGTGTACAAATCGCGGAAGTTTACGAACATCTATTTAGCTGGAGGGGTTAACAAGATTGCTAGTAATGTGAGGCTCAATCACAACTTTTAATGAAAAAAAAATTTACAAGTAGGCATTGTAATGCAAATTCATAATTAAGGCTTCGTGGTGCACAAGATTTAGGGACAGCATTGACTTCTGAGGAAGTGCTGTACATATTAAATGCAATGTAAAGTTGATCAGGACTTGTCCATTTGATAAAACCAGGCAAGTGCATGTCGGGCCACGCACAATGTAGGGTTCCGGAGACCCCCACCCATTCGAATAATGCGGCGTAAGAAGTGGGTTTTCTGTTGTGTTTCTTTCATTCTTACTACGTTATACCTACTTAATAATAATGTACAATACTCAAAATCAACCATTTAGCTGGCAGTATCCCCCCGCCAGTACTTTTGTTACTTCTCATTTGATTAGCTGTTACTCGTGAACTTGTAAAGCCTTCTTAGCTGTGATAGTTTTTCTTTTAATTTGACCATTATATACTACTACCTCATTTTTTCACATACTCATCCAACCATTTACCTGGTTACCTGGCAGGGGGACCCACACTTGACTCTAACGAAAATTTGCATTTTAATAATGGATCCTTAAATTTAAAAATGGTCTTTACAACCCGTAAACGTTTTTGAAAGACCCATCTAATGATACCCCACACGATGGGGTAGGTGACAAAAAAAATCATATCCCAACTTTACTTATAGGTGAGTTACCTATCCTCAAAAAAAAAAATATTTTTCAAGATTTTATTATTTCACTTTGGTGGCATAAGTAATAGGTGTATCCATGCAAAATTATAATTACATGCAAAATTACCTTCTAGCACTAATAGTAACTGAGCTAGGCTGCGGACTGTTCGATTCCGTTTTGCCATTTTGGCTACGGAACTCTAAAAAGCGTCATCTTGAAATAATCTTCTTGTAGAAACGATCAAAACCAAGAAATCGATCAATAGCGAGCAATCATCAAATTATATCGACACGAACTACGCGAAAGTCGACGTCCATTTAACGATCGGACAATACTGAGTTGGATTGTCAGCTAACATTTTAATATTCTACATCAATACGAGTAAAGTTCAAGGGCTATCTTTGAACGTTGACTGACAGCTAAATTGTTAAACGAAAATAAAATTTAAGTAGTTTCTAAACGTAATAGAAAAATGTCAAACATTTTTCTCTATGGGCTACATAAGTCTGCGTCATTGACGTATAGACCATGACTGCGCCATCCCTTCCAATTAAAAACTAAAAAAAAAAGACTGCAAAGCGTGAAAGAGAGAAAAAACTGCGTGCGGGCTTTGACAGGTATTGTCCACAAAGTAGTGTTGTCTCTTTCTAGAGGTGATTAATTTTGTGAGGTTATGGCACAGTCCTGTTCTCTACGTCAATGGTCTGCGTGTTCACTGGCTGGATATGATCTGATCAAACATGTTTTAAGATAAAGTTAAGTTTAAACAGTGTTCGATCTTTAAAACTCACATTGCAATGTCACAGTATTATAAAAAGTCGTAAAAGTTGGAAAGCATGATTTATTTAACACGAGCGAAAAAGAGAAAAATGTAATCTGCTGCTTTCATCTGTTGACGTATAAAACTTGGATAATTATCGAAATTTTTAGTTGCCGCTTGCTGAGCGCTTGTAACCTATCAACACCTTTTAACTAAAAACATCATTGGATCTAATTATGTTTCAGGCATTCAGATTGGATGCAATGTGCAATGACGGTATAAAACGTAAATAACAGTAGTTTACCAAGCTATCAAATCGATTAATAGACCCTATTAATCATAAATTTCACATCACTTTTTGCTCCATTAAAAGTCTCATTAATTAATGACAAAAAGAAAGACATAAACCGTCATTCCGTTGAAGCTTAATGACATGTGTCGCATTTATTCAAGCCAGTGAAAATCGATAAATGACGACATACAGACGATCGGAGGCCTGATATCAACCATTACTGCTCGGTGACAGACACGCCATTTAGATATGGAAAAATCCTACTTATGTTGCAAAAGCTGTGATTTTTTTTACCTTCGGCGCAATAGGAAGGGTTGAGTGCCTGATTGTGTGTGGACCTACATGAATGGATCTAGGATTTTATTCCTGGGGTTGACAAGAGGCAAATATGCAAAGAAATTCAATACTATTAAAGAAATTCAGGATACAAAACAACTCTGAAATGGGGGGGGGGGAGCACATGCCCGTGTGCCCTCCCCCCGTGTATTGGTTGAAAAGTTGAAAAAAATATATCTATATTGTCATCGTGGTGCCCAAAAGGTTGCGTGGTGTGTTTTTTTAAAATAGAAAGTCAATTTATTTAGGACGTTTCTCAGTTTTGTTTGATGAAAATAAAGCTTTCCGTTTTGCCATTTTGGCCACGGAATCCTAAAAATGACTTAACATCAAGGTAGGAGTTACTGGCACTTCACCCAGTAACTCCTACCAGATGTTAAGTCATTTAGGCCAAAATGGCAAAACGGAACCTGTGGGTCCGTATCGATAGATGTTTTTTTTTTTTTAAAGACGACTCCCGCAGTAGGGTACAAGCCCTGTGTCGCGGGGACTTTACAAACATACAAGTCACGGACACAACGTACACCCAGACTCGGAACAACAATTTGTGGATCACACAAAGTGGTGTCCCGTGTGGGAATCGAACCCACGACCTCTTGCGTAGCAGTAGGATACACTCCCACCGCGCCACAGAGGCAGTCGAAGTGTTTATCATAATATATGTGCAAAGTTACACATGGATTTGTTAAGTAAGTACTTGAATAAGTTTGTATAGAATATAAACTGCCCAAAAAGTATTCAAATGTTTATAAAAAATTGCTCCAACAAAGTCTTGTGGCTACTTTTGTATAAAAATAATCGGGTAATGACGTCCATTCAAACTATGTTTTACTTTAACTAAACATAACACATTGTAAAAAAATACACCTACATACTTACTTTGACTGCGTTGAAAAATTGGCCTAGGTACTTTTTGCCCATTCCGCTTTTTACCATTTTTGGATTCTAAATTTGTAGTTTTAGAAAATGTATCGAATCGGCAGTCTTAAGAAACAGACAGACAAAATAACATTGGTTATACACAGTGAAAATACAAGTAAAATAAATATACCATACACATGTTTATTAAAATTCGATTTTAACAGCATTGTGTCTTATTACGATTTTTTTTTTAAAGATAACTAGCAATGTGGGTGGCTATAATATCAAACAGTGCAGGCTAAGCCAAGGGGAAATCCTAGTTATAATAATATTTTGTACCTATATGTAGGTTTTATTTATACTTAATCTCGATTTAAATTTTATGATTAGCCTCTAAAAATTTGCGGTGAATTAAATTAGTTTACATAATGAGGTCAAGTGTTCATAAACACGTACAATGACCGATATGATACGAATGTGGTTTGTGTGGTGCTGCACTCGACATGCCCTACTTTTTACTCACTCTTTGTTTCGCAACCAGTTTTGGCGGGGATTTTTTTTTTTACTTTTTAAATATCGAATGAAATGACGGACGGCTGATTAAAAACTTTTTCTGCAATCTACGAGTTGTGTTGTGAGTAGTAGCGGATCTAGAACTTTGTTTTGGGGGGCTTGACAACGATGAGAAACCTAAGATTTTGGTTTTGAAGGAAACTCATTAAAAAACGACGAACGAAGAAAAGACAAAATTTACAGAAATAATAATGGAATTCTGTGTACAATACGAAGAAATCCGAGCGAATTTTTCCTTCATAGATTTAATATCTACAAATTAGCATTTGCATGTAGAAGCGGTCGTCGCAGGACGCTGCCCGCGCCACTGTCAGCTTAAGTAGGAGTGAGGACCCATGCTTCTACCTCCGAGTAAAACGTCGGACCCGAAGTCGAAATCGAAGGTGTAAAATCTATCCAACCTTTCGGAGTCGGAGTCGAAACTCCGTGACATGCCTACAAATTTGTAGTTATAGTTATTCTCCTAAAAAGATATAACCCACTCAAGCAAGAAAAAATGCATACCTAATTATTTGTTGTGTAGGTGTACCTTTGAGTTTTTTGTAGGTTAAGTGAACCAAAACCTAGGCTTGGTTTTACGAAACCGATATAAAGAATTACGTTTTTTATCTGTTCTGGTCCAAAAAAGCTATTCAAATTAGTACAGCATCAAATGAAATAACCTATCGAATGTTCTTGACTAACCAGAATAACCTTTAGTTAAAACCAACTTATATTAAACTCTAACTTCTACGAGCCATTTAAAATTTGCATAATAGTGCCAGCTCGTGTTAGTTTTAACAAATTCGCTTTTAAAAATATTATTTTAGTCTATCAAATAAGGGTTTTTTCTACCAGACAAATTTCATCGTCTCTTCGTTCGGTGAATAAGGATCTAACTACCATATGATGTAGGTACCTACTTACACTTGTATTATCGTCATGAGATAAATATAAATTTAGAAAAAGGAGATTAACTAAACCGCATTATTGACTAATTTTTAGGGTTCCGTAACCAAAATAGCAAAACGGAACCCTTATAGATTCGCCATGGCCATCCGTTCGTCCGTCCGCACCTTTGCTCAGAGACTGTTAGTGCTAGAAGACTGTAATTTTGCATGAATACACATATTACTTACGCCGACCAAGTGAAAGAATTAAATCTTAAAAGATATTGTACCTCCCCTATATGTAAAGTAGGGGTGTGATTTCTCTCACCTACCCCATCGTGTAGGAAATCATTAGAGGTCTCTTAAAAAATGTAGGCCTGTGAAAACTATTTTTAGATTTAGGGATCCGTTGGTAAAATATAAAGCTTTAAAGTGCAAATTTTTGTTAGAGTCAAGTGTCCCCTCCCCCTTCCAGCTAATACTTGATGTTGGGTATGTAAAAAAAATCACGGTAGTAGTATATATAATGAAATTAAAAGGAAAACTATCACAGCTAAGTAGGCTTCACAAGTTTACGAGTAGCAGCTGATCAAATGAGAAGTAACAACATTTCCGTCAAATTCCATTGATAAATATTATTAAGTAGATATAACGTTGTAAGTATGAAACAAAAACAACAGAAAACCCACTTATTAAGCCATATTACGGAACCCTACATTATGCGTGGCCCAACTTGCATTTGCCCGGTTTTATTAATTATTTTCATTTAAGTATATACATATATTTCTTGCAGAGCACTTAAACTGATGAACATATTTTTTTTTCTTTAAAAATTGAGCGTTTCACCCGGGTCTTAGGGTACAAGCCCTGTGTCGCGGGGGACTTTACAAACATATAAGTCACGGACACAAAGTACACCCAGACTTGGAACAACAATTTGGGGATCACACAAAGTGGTGTCCCGTGTAGGAATCGAACCCACGACCTCTTGCGTAGCAGTCGGATACACTCCCACTGCGCCACAGAGGCAGTCTCCTCCAAAATAAATGTATTTTCTTTTTTCTTCTGTCAACTATGGACTTACAGAAGTAACGTTGCTTAACCTCGCTAATAAGTCAATCTGTACGGTAGCCACAGTCACGGACCTCGCATTAAGAACAAAACTAAATAGGTCAGTGTAGTGCCCTTCTAAATCAATTTCATGCAGGTTTACGCGCGTTAATCGCCCAAAGGTATAGTTTGATCTCGCGCCTTGACCTACGGTATCTGGTGTTACCATCTATAGTCCTTGGCTTAGTAGTACTGGCGTGCAGCTATTGTGGGTATATGGTATAATCAGATCGATATGTGCCACACTGATTATGGGGAATGATGTATGCGAGGAGAAAATTACCATGTAGTTATGTAGGTACTCGAATGCAAGAGAGATTATAGAAGTACGGAGAGTTATCAGGCGCGGATTCAAGGGAAGGCAACAGGGGTAATTTCCCCTCCTGGACTCGACTAAATGACCTTCTTTATGGAGAATTTTGACCCTGGTGTGTTTTGACAAGCAATTGCCAACCCCCTTTAGCAGTGGTGGCTGATGTACCGGTGATTAATCAATTGCCTCCCCCCTCCTCGTCATGCAAGCGACTCATACTTGGCCGGTTGGGTTACATGCTGCCCCCCTGAACAAAGTTCTGGATTCGCGCCTGTTTATAGTAGGTAAGGTATGTAGTGAAGATAATAAGCCTGAGATTCATAGGCTAACCTTGGATTTGGGACGGGGGGGGGGGTATACACCATCCATATAGAATTTCAGAGGGTAGGGCCCCTCTGAAATTCTATATGGACCTTAGAAAAAAGTCCCTATTGTACATATACGAGTGCAAGTGTACCCCCTACCTCCTCCTTCTTGGCCTTGGCTTATTGTGCTTTTTAACCCACACAGATTTGATCCTACTGAATTATCGTACATTTCCAGCATTTTTACACGTTTAATGCAGAGCACTTTGATTATATAATGTCTAGATTCCTAATCCGGCATCTAAAATTGAAGCAAATAATTATCAAAAGTACGGTCAAGTGGACGTACTTTTTGAGAGGTAAGAAGACTCTTAACAGATGTTCTAGCCATAGTTATTCTAGGGCGCCATTTTCAATGAGTATCAAACGTCAAAAGTAGTAGCTTTATTTTTTTATAGGCTTACTGAGGGAATGCACCATCTAGACATTACATAATCAAAGGAAAAAAAAATGCCGCCATTTTCGCAATTTATAGGTCAAGTTATAACCGTAAACCATCGGCAATTCCGATTTGATATTTCAAATACCGTAAAAATCGAATTCGTGCAACACCGAAGTGTTCCAATTTAGGCTCGAGCGCCGTTCTAAATTTTACTGCTCCATGTTTAAAAATAAAAACGTTAAAAAACAGAAACATGGCTACAATATTCCTTGTTTTCATTTTAAATGGATATAGGGTGTATAAAAACGACTTGAAATGGGTCGTTGTGATATTCCTTCGCGTATATCTTATTTAGTAGCTGTCATCTACACTGATGGGGTAAGCAAAAACCGGCTGACACTGGAACGCACTTTGTGGTACAAAGACTTGTTATGTAAAAGTATAAGCAAAATGGCACGGTAGGACATTTGATAGCGCTGAAGGGAGTTAATAGCGTTCAAGATTGGATTTACTTTACTTGATATTCAAAGTACAGGTGAGGTGCCAATCCATATGTTACACACTAGCTGCCTACCCCGACTTCGCACGGATGTCATATTATTTATACCTTGGGTTACATTATTGTAATTTTCGTAGGGATCTCTAATTTTTTGACAATAAAATATAGCCTATGTGACTCCCCGATTATGTAGCTTTCTAATGGTGAAAGAATTTTTTAAATCGGTCCATTAGTTTCGGAGTCTATTCATATAACTAACCATTGGTATACTCTGTTCCCTCATTCACGTATTCAGATAAGTTAGTAATCGGATATGATCGGAGGCAACACAGGTGCAGATGACGGCTTAAAAATGCTCTTCAACGATGGCTTTTACGGACAGCCTCGCAGATCCATCAATGCGTCACGGATACTATTCAAACACCCGAATTCTCTGAAAATATTTTGCTTTAAGACATTCGAGTGGCCTGTTGTTCTCGTGGTGAGTGAGCCTGACTGCTAAGGTCGTTGGTTCGATCCCCCCCAGGATAAAACTTGATGTGAGGAGCACGATGGTTTATTCTGTGTCTGGATGTTATTTATCTATGCATAATACATTTGTATTTAAAAAATGAGTATGTTTATCAGTTGTCTGGTTCCTATAGTACAGGCTCTGCTTAATACAATTATTGCATTTTTGAAAGATAGACAAATATGAAGTCCAGACCCAGGAATCGAACCCAAAACTTTCGTATGCCAAACCGGGCCTGAAATCGAGTCTATCTGGACTATATTACTAGACCTCAAATTTTTCTATCTTTTCCTGCACGCGAATCGGGCCCGTAGCTTGCGTTATCAAGCCGCTAGATAAAGAACTACCTAGTTTTCTACTAGCTTAGTTTGGGATCAGATAGCGTTGTGTGAGTTGTCCCAAGATATTATTATCTATTCTGAAAATTATTTCTATCGCTATTATTCGCCTTAAAATAACAGTGACATCATCTGACTTAATCTTAACGATGTCTTATTATATTTCGAGTTGCGGTGTGTGAATACATCACATTGTTTGAAATGTTGTATTTCGCTAACTTGCAGTTGCAGTTAACAATAACGTAATTAAGGAACATCACTATTAATATATTATCTGTGCTATTAATGTATTTCTTGCATACCTATACAGAATGACTTTTAAAATACTAATAGGTAACCTCCCAGTAGTGGTTTCTTTGCATAACACTACATAACTTTGCAATATCAGTTTTGGAAAATATTTAATATGTTAACCATTAATCACCTAACACTTGTTTTTGGAAACCACCTACAGACAATTTTACTGCAGTAAAATCATGGTTTATTGTGAGGTTTAGGCCCTAAACCTGACAAACTCTGAAAATAACGATTTTACTCCGGGCTACGCGTGTGTTAGATGCTTATGTGATAAAAGTACTTAGGTAGTAGGTAGTAACGGGTTAATTTTTGCTTCTTTTTTTTAACATTAGGTAAAAAACCCAGCGGGAGGTTAATAGTACCTAAATTAAAAATCATTATATATATTTACTGTTACAAAATATATAAATTGATGAGCAAGACGTGTTACATAGAATGTATTTGGTAGTTTAATAAATGATCACGTTCCATCGTTCTTACTCAGTATACGAAATTAACAAGAATCACTACTCTGCTTAATTGGAAGTCTCGTTGTTCCACGCACCCATATAAATACCTACATTTGTTAGGAAAATTCAGATAGTTGGTGCGTCATTGGTGAATATAATTCGGTATAGGACGTGAAGGCTATTCGGTGAATTTCTCTCGGTTCGAGGAATTGTGGACGTGGGGATGAGACATCTCTTTTTAGGAACATACTGTACCTAGGTATATTTTCTTACTAGCGGCCTCTTCCGGTTTCACCGTTTTCGTCTCATTTATAAACATAATACTGCCTATATTATGTTTATAAAAGAGATTATGATGATAATTTAGACGATTTAGAGTGTGTCCGACTGCGGCGCAAGAGGTCGTGGGTTCGATTCCCATACGGGACAACATTGATTTCATAAATTGTTGTTCCGAGCCTGGGTGTACTTTGTGTGCGTGACTTGTATGTTTGTAAAGTCCCCCGCAACACAGGGTTTGCACACAATCCATACTTCCATTCTGTATATTATAAATGCAAAAGTGAGTTTGTTTGTTACGCTATTATGCCTAAACCGCTGAACCGATTTAGATGAAATTTGCTATGGAGATAGTTTGGGTCCCAGGGTAGAACATAGGATAGTATTTTTTTGCAATAACCGACAATCACGCAGGCTAGTATTATATAAATAAATAAATAATAAAATAAATTTAATTCAGACAGGGTCCATATAAGGTTAGTAACAATGGCTTAGAACTATGTTAGTAACATTTAGATTTATATTAGTAGAAATGACTTATAAACTATGTTAGTGACATTTAATTTTACCTTCTGTACCTCCCACTCTCCGGGACTCCGGGCACAAGTGCATGAATTTGCACCCAGTGTCGAAAGATAGGGCAGTCAGGTTTCAGCGCGATGGTCCTCAGGATGCTGTTGCGGCTCCCACGCACCCGGGTCATAAGTGACGCGATGCGACTTCGTATCACTGCGTGATACGCGTCTGTATGTGTATGCGCAAACATCGCAGATGCACTGCAGTATCGTGGGAGCCCCAACAACACCCTGAATGCATTGTTATATTGTACTCGGAGGGCATTGAATGCCCGCTGCGTATAGTTAATCCATAGATTACACGTGTATAATGTCTGGCAGAAGGCTTTAAAAAGTGTAATCTTTACTTCCCTGCTACATCGTGTAAATCTACGAGCCAACATATTACAGCGGACCGCCATCGCCCTCCTTTCCCTCTCTATATCACCATCATCTTTCAAGTCCCCAGTTACCACATGGCCCAGGTACTTGAACTGTTCCACTCTTTTCAGAGCATTACCACCAAGCAGCACCGGTGGTACCTCCTCTAGTCTGCGACCCTTACATTTAAATATCAAAATTTCACTTTTACTAGTATTGTACACCAGCCCGTGTGAGTTTGCATACTCCTCACAAACCCCAATCAGTTTTCTGAGCGCCGAAATAGACGGACTAAGCAAGACCATGTCGTCTGCATAGCTGATACTATTGATACACTGTCCGTCAATTGAGCAGCCGACACCTGTCTCGCTCAGCCGAACAATCAACTGGTTGACGTAGAGATTAAAAAGAGAAGGAGAAGTTAACCCCCCCTGTAATAAACCATTCGGAAGAAATTCGTAAAATGTTTGTAAAAATTGTATAAAAATTGGTTGCGAGATGAAAGCGCACAAACATTAGCTTCAATAAATCTGTAAATTAGGTACAAATGCGTTACGGTTAGGTACAATTAGGTTTTTTTTTGTTATTTTTTTTCAATATGACATCTTGTTGCCTTCCTATTCCCTGCAACCTGATTAAATCAGTTTTTAGAAAAACAAACCGGATTAGAATTTCGACCTAACAATGTCACAGTCAAACATAAAACATCCGATCTATTTGCATCGGAGTTTAACAAAAAGAAATAATCTTGCCCTCAAAGCTATCTAAGTTCTGTTAACATAGCCTCCATTTCTCATACACATAGCCTGTATTGAAAACCAACATATCTTATGTAACCAATAATGTATCCACCACAAAATAAACAAGTAACGGATATTATACAACAGTGTATAATAAACTTTGAATACAATAAGTTATGTAAGATAAAATATTGACTATAACTACCAATTATATTTCATCAGTCATTGCAGTGATATGGTTGGTTTATGAAGGTGCATATGTTGACACGTTTTGACTAAGACTACCGTGAAGCCAAGCGTTTCCCAAAGTGAAGTTGTTACGGTGTCGCGAAGACATTTTCTTCATGATTGCCTGCGTAGAAACAACAACAAGAAAAAACGTTGGATAATTCAAATGTGTTCATTTCATGACTAGACATTCGGTTAATCTACTTTTATCTATCTTTGTCAGATCAGATTCATTCCCCCCCCCCTTCTCCTCGTCATGAGCTTAGAGTTCTTTTTAATAAAAGGTATTTAATAATAATGTCGTTGGGTACATTTCTATAGTGTATACAGCGATAATCGCCGGTTTGTGTCACAGCCTTTAGATTAAAGTATCTAACGGGCCTCTACGTGTTGGCTTCGGCCCCACACACGCCTTCCAAATGACCGGGACTCCATAGTCCCGTGATATGGAAACGACATACAAATAATAATAATGTTTATTTGCCACAAAATATTTTACAACAAAAGTGTACTTAAAACATGTCTTAGAAGGATTTGTAATAGGTACTGGGTACTGGATCCCAAACTAGGCTGAGGCTTGTATTGTGGGAGACAGTGCTCAGTCAAAATTATTTGACACTATCGACACATTTAGTAACTACGTTTCGCGTGATAATATACTATGGTTAGGTATGTAAATAAGCCTAAACTAGGTATATCGTATCTGGCCGCGGACGGTATAGCACATTCCGGCGGCCCGTTCGCGAAGGTGGCGAGCGATACACGGCGGGTTTTTTAGTGGGTGCAAACCGCACTACCTCCACCGTCTTCCCCGGACGGTGGGGGTGTTCGTCAGGATTTTTTCCCGCCAGACCAAAAAAAAAGGTATATCGTACCTATTTTAAGCTTATTTACATACCTAACCATAGTTATTAAATTTAGTGGGTGTTCCGTTATATTAAAAGTTTGGGAACCCCTGGTGTAGACTATAGAAGGAGGAGTTGTATAAGTTTAACATCATTTGCATCATAGCATCCAATGAAATGGTGGACGCATTTGCTATTTGCGGTTGTTTTATTTGAAAGATAGATTAATGGGGATGGTTTTTTTGCGTTCCGTAGTCAACAAGAAAACCTTTAATTTCGCCATGTCATGTTTAAAACAGTTAATACCTACTAGAAAGCCGTGAATTTACATGGATATACATATTACTTAGGTACGTCTTCAAAAAGTTCGAATAAAGCTTGGGATAAAAAAACTGTATTACTTACCTCGCCACATGTAAAGTGGGCATGCGTTTTTTTTTAATCTTTATTTGAAGACTTTGAAGTCTGGGTCTATGTTATGCCGCCTAATTGTATATTTATAAAGACTAGTAACACAGGGCTTGTACCTACTTGGTACGGCAATAGTCTTTAGATTCAGATGAAACAAGTGCTTGGCCGGTAGCAAATTCTATCACAAGGCCCTTATCTGCTATAGGTACCTAAGGGATATTCTGAAAAAGCCAACTTGTCTTTTATAAAAAAACCTAGCGGCCCGCTTCGACTTTGCACGGGTATAAAATATATGGATCTTATTATATAAACCTTCATATACATATAAACCTTCCTCTTAAATCACTCTATCTATTAAAAAAACCGCATTAAAATCCGTTGCGTAGTTTTAAAGATTTAAGCATACATTGCTGCATTGCTTGGCAAACGTAGTGTAGGACGCCCTCAAGCCAGGTGGAGTGATGATATACGCAAAACGGCTGGCAGGAGCTGGATGCGAGAAGCCGAAGATAGAACAAAGTGGCGTGCAATTGGAGAGGCCTATGTCCAGCAGTGGACTGCGATAGGCTGATGATGTGAAGCATACATAGGGATATAGGGACAGAGAAAGCGACTTTGTTTTATACTATGTAGTGACCAGCAGTCCCGGCGAACTGTGTACCACACCGTTATTTTTTTTTTGCGTTATTTTCTTATTGTGTTTATGTAAGAATCTTCTATAGAGAAAAAAACTAAAAATAAAAGAATAAATGAAATCAGTAAAATCGTTCTCTACTCAACTTGTGACCAAGGAAAATAGGGATAAATTTTTATATACAAGGTTATTTTTTGTATAGTGCAAGCTCTTTGCGCTATCGTGCTGATTGCGTCTCGTAGCACGTAATACATGGTTATTATTAAGAAATAAGTGATGATTACATTTTACGTCACATTGTGAACAGGAAGTGGACTGTTAGTTAGAATGATTAATGATTGATTAATTTACTCGTTGAAAAATATAACATAGTATAAAAAATACCCCATTGGATTGTTTTACTGATTCTGAGCAAACTACTTTCAGGTTTGCACTATACCAAGAATAACGTTGTATATAGACACTAGCTGTCCCGCGCAACTTCGTATGCGTAATTTCTCCCCGTTTTTGAAACATTTCTCGTCGCTTCTCCGCTCCTATTAGTCGTAGCGCAATGTTATTTAGCCTTCCTCGATAAATGGGCTATCCAACAAAAAAAGAATTTTTCAAATCGGACCAGTAGATCCTGAGATTAGCGCGTTTAAACAAACAAACCAAACAAACAAACAAACTCTTCCGCTTTATAATATTAGTATACCTAGTCTGGCCATAAATACTGTTACAATTAAAAATAAGAAAGATATTACATTTGAATTTGGAATCTGTCATTTTTATACGATTGTTCATTGTATTTTCTAATTTTGGCGCCAATACATTGTACAATATTTTGCTATATTAAAATGGAGTGGGGTGATAAAGAAAACCGAATCGCTGTGATTGCATTACACAAAGTTGGTATGGAGCCGAATGTAATTTTTAAAACTCTCCATACGCTTGGTATTAGTCAAATGTTTGTGTACCGGGCTATTAATAGGTACAATGAGACCTTCTCTGTTTATGACAGAAAAAGATCTGGCCGTCCACGTAGTGTTCGTACGAAAATGGTGGTCAAAGCAGTAAGGGAAAGAATTCGAAGAAATCCTGTCCGAAAGCAAAAGATTTTATCTCGGGAGATGAAGATAGCACCCAGAACCATGTCACGCATTTTAAAAGATGACTTAGGACTTGCAGCCTATAAGAGACGCACTGGTCATTTTTTAACTGATAATTTAAAAAAGAATAGGGTGGTAAAATCGAAGCAACTACTGAAGCGGTACGCAAAGGGAGGTCACAGAAAAATTTTGTTTACGGATGAGAAAATCTTTACAGTTGAGCAACATTTTATTTTTAACAAACAAAATGACCGTATTTATGCTCAAAGCTCTAAGGAAGCTTCCCAATTAGTCGACAGAGTGCAACGTGGGCATTATCCGACTTCAGTGATGGTTTGGTGGGGTGTTAGCTATGAAGGAGTGACTGAGCCATATTTTTGTGAAAAAGGTATCAAAACATCGGCACAAGTGTATCAAGATACCATTCTTGAGAAGGTAGTTAAACCCCTTAACAACACCATGTTCAATAACCAAGTATGGTCCTTCCAACAAGACTCAGCGCCGGGTCATAAAGCTCGATCCACGCAGTCTTGGTTGGAAGTGAACGTTTCGGACTTCATCAGAGCTGAAGACTGGCCGTCGTCTAGTCCCGATCTTAATCCGCTGGATTATGATTTATGGTCAGTTTTAGAGAGTATGGCTTGCTCTAAACGCCATGATAATTTGGAGTCCCTAAAACAATCCATACGATTGGCAGTGAAGAATTTTCCCATGGAAAGAGTGCGTGCTTCTATTGATAACTGGCCTCAACGTTTAAAGGACTGTGTTGCAGCCAATGGAGACTACTTCGAATAAGCTTTTTATATTTTGAATTGTTTTTTATTTATGTATTAAACTAACACACTGTAAAAGTAATAAATATTATTTGCAATAAAAAAAATGTTTTTTCTTCGTAACAATATTTATGGCTAGACTAGGTAGATTAAAAAAATAATTGTTGACCTGCACGATGAGAATTTGACATTTGACTAAAGCCAAAGCCATGAGAAAAGGCTACTAATTATACTTAAATAATTCCATGTGTTTAACCGATCAACATCTACTCACATTCTTAAATACAAAGTAGTCTACCCTATATTTAAGCCATAAAATAATAAGAAGCCACCTTTCGGCGATACATCGATTGTTATTTATAAACTGAAATCGATTTCAATTGAAATTAATGTACCTAGATTTCTTAAAGCGGGGCGATGACCGTGTGAGGTCGCAAGACTCACAAGTGATCCGATATGGCGTCACTTTAATGTTTTCCGAACGTATCGATTTCACAATTATAATGTGTTGCTGGCCTTGACTATTTTCCTCTGAAAATCTTAGCATTATTTTCGCATTGCTTGCCGATTTTTCTAACACTTTCTGTCTGTAGAAGTTTTTGAAGTGAAAACTTCTTTAGCGGCGTTGTGCACTTTTTGGGATGAGTAACCGCAAAAAATGTTAAACTCGCGTCAGGACACGTGACCTGATCGAAAATTCGTAAGACGGAGGGAGAGCAATGAAAAACTCCTACAATATAATTTGTTCTAATTATAAATTTCACCACTCTCTACAATGTTATTAGGTGAAAAATATTATTCAAATTTCATCAGAATGTAATATAATGTTCAAGTTTTCACTTCTGCCGGCACTTCCGGATTTATGATTTTTCCCGTATTTCATGACTGTATTTTTAGAGGTTGATCGCTTAGCTGTGAAAACTATGACAGCAGAATTTTAGATACTTTTTCCTCGACGCATTTGCGAACAGATTGCATAAAGTCAATGGAAATTTGGAACCAGTTAGGTATTTGAACACTGACTGCACAAGGATTCCGTTCCCATCATCTTGACACAAGTATTTTCACACATTTGCAAATTGTGAAAATGGTGACAGGTCAGTTTACCGCCATTTTCACACCTCTTGGTGTATCGTAGCGTGAATACCAACTGAGAAAAATAAATGGTCGGTGTCTATTTTTTAATAAAAAATAATAATTTATTTATGAATTTCAGAAAACTTTGGCGAATAAATATGACAAAACAATTTAATTTCTATGTTTCTCTGTCAGAACAAATTGCTTTCATTCATTTGACAATATCAATAGCAAGAACTGTTAATCATCTGCTTGTATTCAAGACAATCTGTCCGTTCGTCCGTCTGTCCTTCTTGTAGACAGATGATTAATATGATCATGTCCGATCTTTCTAGTGCCATCCGTTATGCTTAGATCAAATAATGTTCTATTTTATTTGTATACACGTGTCAATGACATCTATTGCGCAGTTTTTTGCGTGTTATTTGTAGGACAACATTGAGTAGGTACACCAGGTTATCTAGGACAAGTGGATAGTTTGTCAGATATTTCTAGTCAGATAGTGAAATTATCTCTTTTATTAAATTAAAAATTAAACTAATAAGTATAGTTTTATTAAAACAATATCATACAATTAAAATAGGGGACTTAATGCCACGAATGCCACAGGCATTTTTTACCAGTAAACCGTAGTGTTCCAAGATCCCAGGCGTGCCAGACATATTTTATTTTCTGACAGATAAAATGTTGGGCTTCGGGTAGTTTTAAAAAATCTAAATAATTACCTATCTTATTTTCTGACGGTTGATTTTCATGTCGTATGTTGATGGTGTAAAATACTATAAAAATATTATTCAGCATTGCCAGACACTTTAAAAAAGGTGACAACTTATTTTCTGACGCTTGATTTTTATATATATTACCTACTTAAGGCTAATATATAATATATTAATTGCTCAGCAAAAGTAATTGTATGGACCAAACATTTTCCTAGACATCAAAAACATTCAGCAGCGCGAGAGTGTTATAAAAGCTACTTAACTTATATTCTGACACTTGATTTTTATATATATTACTTACGAGATTGTATGGAACATATATTTGATCAGCCAGACAAATTGGGTGAGCCAACCTTCTCCCAGACACCAGAAACATTCAGCCGTTATATGATCGTGAAGGTATTATAATACTTACCTTATGCTTGTGTTTTACTACATATCTATACCATAAAGCTGAAGAGCTTGTTAGTTGTTTGAACGCGAAAATCTCAGGAACAGGTCCAAATTGAATTTTTTTTTACTGTTGATAGTGGATATACTCATTTATCGAGGAAGGCTATAGGTTGTATAACACCACGTTGCGACCAATAGGTAAATTGTATAATTACACCTCTATTTAAGGGTTTAGGGTCCCTGATTAATTGTAATAATAAGCGCATTAATCTGTTAAGCAGTTTTGAAGATAATCAACTTTTTGTATCACGTGTGGTGGTTTGTTTTAAATGTTAAGTAACGTTAAATTATAAACCAACGCCAACGGAAAGGAATAATTATGATAACGAGTAGAGTATTCTTTGGAAATGACCAGCCTCTGGAGACTGCCGTGATGTTTTCTGTGGGCCATCACGCAAGTCTTTAATGAGATTCTATTTTAGGATTCTACTTCGGTTAACTACCTAAAATTCTATTCACTAACTATCCATGCTTTATTTTTTCGGGTTTACTGTCTACGTATTTTCAAAGGCGGTTTATACGGAGGCGACGCTGAGCTGAACTAGTCTACCCGTGACCACGGCCGTTGCAATACGGTCGAAACGTCGGGCAATAAACAAGGTATTTTACCTTAAATTATTCACGCGATTAAGACGCGTAATATATATATATATATCTATATTTTCATAAGGCGGTTTATTGTTATTTTTATCTAATTTAGCCAGGAAAACGGAGAGGTACGACTCAATATTTTATTTTTTTGTTAACATACAGATATGTTTAAGTAAATACAGCTCCATGTTTGTTGATATTTGCTTAGAAGTCTGTGAATTCAGTCTGTTTTAAATCTAGATATAATATTTATGTATTTACGCTCTGAATAACTAAGTAATATTTGCTTTGAAATAGACTATTACGACTCAACTTAATGTTTTCCAACAAACAACCGAAATTAATCGTTTATATCGTTATAATTCGATGACTAACATTCGAGTGTTATTAGTCGATTCCATTAACATTTGCCATTTGCCGAAAATACTAATACTATTTAATTAAAAAATGTCCATGCGGTACAGTAACAGAAATATTGTTTGTTTTTGCCCTTTAATCGAATTCGTACATTCATCACCACCGTGTCCGTCGTTTCCCGGAAACGTACACACCCCACAGTACCGCCCTCGCAACTTGGACCAAATTTATTTTATTCTTACGCATCTTCAGGTTCACGGCTGCTTAGTTATTTACGTATCGCGTGCCAACATTAGTAACACGAATACGTGACCTTTTACGACTCTTTCTAACATCGCGATCGGTACCACAGCTGCATAATTATGTCGACAAAGCCTATTGTCGAATAGCCTAGACTGCGATAATTTCCTTTAGCTTCACAGTCGATAACGCGCGCTGATAAGAGCCGTGTGTTATTGTTATGATGCGCTCGTGTGAGGCCCAGCGAACAACATAGCTGTATATTATTACATATAGGTATTCTACGCACCTTATCAAATCTAAATCAAGCTTAGAAAAACAAACACCTCGCCACAGCTGACACGAAGTTTGCTATTTGCAACGTTTTAATTTGCAGCGCGTCGGGTGACTTGTTAATGTGTCTTCTACATTTTACAGCGAAATCTACTAATTTACTCAATGTTTACGTGTTCATTCACACGCGTTGTATTGTGTGCGTGAGGCGTATTTGCGCCTGCGCAAAACGTTCGCGACCGAGCCCTCTTTGTTTGTTGACAAGCCGAGTGCTGAACTCAACAAGCTGTTCTCTATTCTATTCGCGTGTGGACGTCGCGCGCGGCGGACGTACGGTTGCGTCCCTTACGACTCTGCTTTGTTTAGAGCAATCGTGTTATCGCGTATTTCGGCTAAATTTAGTGTTGTTATTCTAAAGATTTTTTTCCCGTTCTGCGCAATATTCAGTGAATAGTGTAGTTCTGTGGCGAACTCGGCCTCTTCATCGTTTGGAAGATATTTTCCACATCTAAAATTACGCATTCGCAACAGTGCCAGAAGGTAATTCGTTTTCTTTTATTTTTCTTGGACATTGTTGCTAAGTTTACGAAACACTCGATGTGATACAGCGGATGCATATTTTGAACGTAGAATATTATGATTTATATCGTGAGTGCAGCTATTTATTATATCAGAGTGAAGTCATCGATACGTAGCAATCGGCGTCTTTGAATGCAAATGCGTCGATTGTGAGTCTTAACTTTAACAACATACCTACATCATTAGGTATTGATATACAGTCGATGCACTTACAAATACACTCAGTTGATCATCGCGAAATGTCAGGACGAGAATTGGAAAGTGTGCCCCGTCATGGTCATTTATTGTGGTAGGTAGGTATCGCACGATTTCACCACTAATGAGGTGCAACTCACATTGTAACTAAAAGACAAAATTTGGCGTGTTACCTTTGCTTCTGTTGTGATTGTGACTACCTAGATACAGTTATAATTTTGCTGGTTTCCGTAGAAGGCGTGTAGCGGTATATCTTATGCTCCTCTCTGCCCCGGTAACTCGTCTCTTGAGTAACGGTACATTTATTGCACCGTACGTAGTATCTCACACAAACAATTACTAGTCCTAGTGACACGATGATTCAATTTTGCGGTCAACTTACTGAACCATATATATGAGGACAATGAACCGTTGGAAGTATATAAATTAAACAAACACTAGGTTGGTACAGAGATTAATCATTTTGTCAACAAGCTTCTAGGATAATCGACTAACGGTAATAGACATTATATTATAGAAAACCGGCAGACTATTTACCCGTTTTTATCGTAAAGCGATTTACGAGTCATAAACATTACTTTATTATGAGTTTATGAGTTACTGCAACAAAGATAAATGAACTTATTTCAGTTCACTCTTCAGCAGCACATTTCCTTAGTTGCAGACATCGTAAAACTGCAGTTTTATCGTCTGCCTTTGAAACTTATAAAACTTACACCTCTCAGGTAAAAACTCTTAAATACAATGAACCCAAAACTTCGCACTATTTCATTTTGTAACAAAGCTGGAATACTTATTGCCACCTGCGTTTAAAGGCTTTCTTTTTAAACTTTTATATTGTTTCGTACGATTTTGTTAACTATTGTTAAACCATTCTTTTGTAAAAGCCTGTCCATTCACTAGACATTATTTAAATGCCTCGAAAACAATTTCCAGCGGCTTACTAAAGTTGGAATCCTCAACGTAAGACTTTAAAGGAATTTTATCTGGTTCTAGTCTGTTGACCTCAGCAGCTACCATTATTTATTTTATATCGTGTTCCAGATAAAAAAAAAAAACATCTAGTGAAAGTTGCATACTTGAATATGTAATATGTTTAAATATCGAAAATATCGGTTTAGAATTCTAACAGGTAGAACTAATCGTAAGGTATACCTATGCTATGCAAATCACAAAAAGTGCAATATTTGAGTCACGTGCCTACTTACTTCCTAAGGTTGCATAGTGTTGTCTACAACATCAAAAGAACATCATTAAAAAAAGGAAGTTCATACCTACTCTATACTTTACTGTACATACATACAACTTGATTTGTAAAGTCCACAGCTACATAGGGCTTGTACCCTGCGAAAGTTGTCTTTTACTAAAAAAAAAACTAGATATGTATTTAATGCAAATGAAAATTACTATTTTCCGACACGTACCTACCAGCATTACACATCTAATCCTTTGATAAACCCCTCAGAGAAATGAGAGTTCAAAACAGTACAGTAATTGTACCACAGGCATTCTCCGAAGAGCACTGGTTAAAATCAGAACGTAAGACACTTCGTCTAAACACTTTCTTCAATACAATTCGAGAACTAATGAACGCTAGGGTACCTACATACCTGATGATCAACAATCTATGATTCAGACCTGCGGAAGTTCCTGTTTGATACTTCAACTTGGCTATAATCCAAGGAACGCATATAACACTCTTTGTTAATACCTTAATCTTTTGTAATTAACTTCAATTTGCGCTACAATGGATTTTCGCAACGTCTTGATGAAATTGCAAGTGATTTACTTACCTAACCGTTACTACAAACACTTTCAAGATACCTATCTATTGATTATTCAACGTTCAGTATTGTAAGAAATTATCTACATAATGTGGCTGACATTGGCTCGAATAGATATAATTTGAAATGTAAATCTTGCCCTTTTGTAAATTTGACTCAGAATCTTAAACCAAAATAGTTTGTTACGTACCATATACTGGATTAAAATCTATTTATTTAATTTCCAAATTTGATCTGGTCGGCAACGAATTTTGCAAAGCAGTAGTAGGCTCGTAAAGTAAATAAATTACTGAACTAATCTACAATTCTATCTTTGAATCGTGACTGAAGTGTCGATCGACCCGAATGCACGATACCCAAGTTAGTACACATTACGTGATACACCCCAGATTGGATTTACGTAGTACTTTGATGCTAACTGCAGAAATAAATTGTCCAAACTAGTCTTCGTGGAATCATTTAGATACAAATGAGTCATCTGACCTTGCTGCAGACGTTAATGCACCTACAGAATAAGACAAAGTAAACCTTGAACTTGATTCGGCAATAAAGAGTTTTATTTATGGCGTACAGCTACCGAGAAATCATAATAGATGACACAAAAATCTTAATATTCTACTGGCCGACGAAAAGACCTTGACAATAAAAAATGTACGAGTGACAAAGAATCACGACAAACAGATGCTAGTAATCATAAAATTACTGTGAATTGATCTAACATTGACTAAAACACAGAATTATGAGGTTATAGAATAACAAACCAGGATTTCAATTCGTTGAACGTCTTACACTATACAACAGTTAAATATTTCTGCCGAATTCCACTTATTAAAGCAAAATCTTAAGTAACTGGTCTTTCATTACTGTAACGGGTCCTTTATACCGTTGCACTGTTCCGAGTAAGGGAGAATAATCGACGGCTAAATGAAGTAGTTTTAAGGTATAAACTTGTCTCAGCAATTTGGCTTAACTCCAACGAGTTTAAGGAAAATATTTACATGACGGCGACTTAAAATACCAAAACCTTTTGTAGTAACTATAACTACGTACTTACTTTCTATGCTATTGCGTCTCAGATCTAAAGGGTCTTTCAACAAAGACGGGTCGATGTTAAAATTGAATAAAACTAGATGTGTGTGAGATATTAACGAAATTTATTTTTTATTTGAAAGGCCCGTTTATGCCATTATGCATGAAATATGACATCGTTCAAATGTCCGCCGCGGCTTCGCATGGTGGCACAAATCCGAGAGGTCCAATTTTTAATGACTCTGCTGCATAGATCCGGCTGAATCTGAGCGATGGCCTGCGTTATGTTGGCTTTCAGGGCAACGGTCGAATGTGGTTTATTGGCATAGACCTGCGACTTCAGAAAACCCCACAAGAAAAAGTCTAGCGGAGTCAAATCACACGATCTTGGTGGCCAATTCACGTCACCTCTGCGAGAGATAACCCTACCCGCAAACCGTTCATGCAGAATGTCGATTGTGTCGTTCGCTGTGTGGCAAGTAGCGCCATCTTGCTGGAACCACATGTCATTCACGTCCATATTGTTCAATTTAAGCCAAAAGAAATTGTTTATCATTGATCTGTAGCGCTCACCGTTGACGGTGCTGGCCTCGCCAACTTCGTTTTCGAAGAAGTACGGACCAATGACGCCGCCAGACCAAAATCCGCACCAAACAGTTACTTTTTGTGGATGCATTGCTATCTGGTGAACCTCATGTGGGTTGTGGTCATCCCATATACGGCAATTTTGCTTATTAACAAAACCATTCATCCAAAAATGTGCCTCGTCGCTAAAGATTATTTTTTGGCCAAAATCGGGGTCCTCTTCCAAGCGTTCCGACGCCCATTCAGCGAACACACGGCGTTGTCTATGGTCATTAACTTTGAGCTCCTGGGTCAGTTGGATCTTGTATGGATGCAGACCCAAGTCCCGACGCAAAATTCTCCAAGTTGAAGTCTGCGAAAGGCCGAGTTCTTGTGCACGGCGAGAAATCGACTGCTTCGGAGTCTCCTGAACACTCTCACGTACAGCGGCGATGTTCTCGGCCGATCTGGCGTTCCTTTGACGTAAAGGTGTTGGTTGGTTGTTTACCGAACCGGTCGTCTCGAATTTAGTCACCAATCGTTGGAGAGTAGACTTTGAAGGGCCACCGCGTCTGCCGTAAAATGGGCGCAATGCGCGCAACGTTTTCACTAACGAACACTCATTTTGATAATAAAGTTTTATCATTTGCACATGCTGCTCAACCGTGTAACTTGCCATGGTGATTTGGCATCAGTGACTGAATAAGAAAAAACAGATTTGACAGATGCCGCCAAATCAAAATGGCCGCCACAGATTATTAATATCGACCCGCTCTATTTGAAAGACCCTTTATATTAAGCCTTGCTACTTCTCACACAAAATCTTCATTGTTGGTCGAGGAAATCGAACGCTCTTGTTAAGTCTTAATCGTATTTGCTGTTGTTTCAAACAAAGCTTCAATTTTTATCTGTATCTTGTTAGTGTGCTCATACTAATGTACCCTGTTATACAGTTTAATTTATCTTATAAAACGTACTTTTTGTTGGTCGTTACGTCAGAATGTTGTTACTAGCGCTTGGTTTATTAAACAGTGAGATTTATTTTCATTGTTGTCTCACACAGCCTGTATGCATTCCAGTGAATCCGTGGATGATTCAAAATTTCGCAGAACACTATGATTGTACTCAAACGAAATTAAAACAGATCTGTTTTCTCTGGTATTATAGGAAAGCCATTTCTTGGAGAGCTTAGATTCGTTGTTAGTGTTCCCCAACGAAGCCGTGTACTCACATAATATTGTTACAATAAATTCCCTTTACAGTCTGCAGTCTAGACATGCGTGCATTAAACTTGAAACTGCATCTCCCTTCCCACCATCTTCCGTCTGGAGCGAAATTGCAATCCTTATTTTCACAGAATCAAGGTTTTATTGCGAAACGCTCGAACACCGTCTGGACAGTTTTCAATTCAATTTTTATAATAACCCCTACTTCCTGAGCTAGACGAGTGTAGACTTCTAACTTTGAGCAATAAAACGAAACGACCACGGCGTTTGGTGATTTTAAATGTCTAGTCATTGTGTCCCTACAGTCTGGTTGCCAACTTAAGTAATAATATCCAGTTGGACGGTCCTTGAGTTATTTATCTACGCCATACATATTAAAGCCGTCTTTGTTTTTTTTTTGCACATCCTTTTTTACCTGCGACCGTAACTTACTGTATTGTGTTATTTGCATCTTTATTTACTTTAAGTTTATCTAGTTTCGAATGCAGTGCTTTTAGTAGTTTCCACAGAGTGCTTTTTGCTTTATAATTAGTGGTTTTAATAAATTTACTTTCATATTTTAAATTTAATCCGTTTAGTAAGAAAATTCAGGCAAGTTTCAAAGAATTCCTTTGAAATTTATAAGTCTTTTAGTCTTTAGCGAGTTGTTTCTTTTTTAAATTTGATACGCCGTAGTTTGTTTGCAGCAGCTTTCATCAGGTGTAATTGAGTCTTTACTTGAAACAACATTTTTGTAGAATATTCTAGTTCATTTCATTCGTTCGTTTTACGACCGTCAGGGGTTCAAGAGAACTGTACTATCAGCGGATAGTGGTCTCGCAAACTAATTTACTTTGCTTCATACAATTTACGTCTAGATGCACCAGACGCTGACTTGTAACAATTTATGAATGAAGCAATGTTACTTAGTAAGTTTAGTCTGAATACTACCTACTTCTGCAGCATTAGTATTAGAAGAAAGAGAGAAATGTTTCTGTTCTTAATTTACAAAATTATCCTAGTCGTTGTTAGTTTTGTTTCGCTATATTTGAAGACCATAGGTAAAATAAGTAATTTGAGTAAACCAAATAGAGATTTTACATTCACAGTTTTGTAGGAAAATCAAATAACTAGGCAATTTGAGTTGTGATCTATTTCGATACCTAGTACCAAAAGCACTATTTTAAAACTAAATATTTCAAAGGGAAATATTATTGTGTTTAAATTTACAATAATAAATTAAATAAATATATTTATAAATTAAAAAAATATATATGTAAATTAACCCTTCACTACCTACTACATATTTTTGTTACACAACCAACCACCACCTCACATCTGTGAGACCCCGGAGTAAAATAATACTGATCTTACAAAGTTACTCAGTGTTACGTAAAGAATCCAAGAGGAGTTTATTAGTATTTTAAAAATCACTCTGTATATACAATAATTGCATTTTTTCCCCTTTTTTTCACCCTCTATATGCCTTTGAAATGGTCCACTGTAAAATTGCGCTTTTAGGGATACAAAGACTTCGTAGCAGGTATCGATTTATCTTATTCATAGTGTCCCTAACTGGCAATACTGGCCATCCTCGAACCATAGATTATTTCCGATGGTGATCAAAAAGTATCCTTTGTCATCTAATATTTTATATCGTTAAATAATGACAGAAACAATTGCCATTGTATCGATAGATATCATGGTTTACCTCCAAATTAGTCGATCTGTTAGCACTTTTACGAATATATAACAGAAATTAACACATAACAAAAGTATCTATAGAGTAGAGCTAGTTGACAATATAGGAACTACTATGTACTGTCGCTTTCATACTAGACTACTAGATACGTGTGTCTAACAAGTATGACCGCCCCGGTTTCATTTTCACTTTGACAGTTATAAGCATAATGTCCGTCGCTTTAGTCCGAGTCTGGTTGTCTCTACCACAGTAAACTAAGAATCTCTACGCTCTAAGCAAAATTAACAGCGTTTGTAAATTAGTAAAGACGCATAGTTCATGTTCATAAATTTATTTGACTGCCTCTGGGGCGCGGTGGGAGTGTATCCGACTGCTACGCAAGAGGTCGTAGGTTCGATAAAACTTTGTGTGATGAGCACGATGGTTTATTCTGTGTCTGGGTGTTATTTATTTATATTATGTATGTATTTAGAAATATATAAGTATGTTTATCAGTTGTCTGGTTTCCATAGTACAAGCTGTGCTTAGTTTGGGATCAGATAGCGTTGTGTGAGTTGTCCCAAGATATTATTATTATTATTATTTTTACCTATTCTTTTAGAGAACAAGTTCATAGTCCCATGAAATTGTTCCCATGATCCCAGAAAAGAGATTCCACTGAGACGTGATGCCATTTTTTTCTAAAACGGTCATCCATATAGGCTGATTAACCTCGCTGATCTCTCAATTGGAATAAACATGGAGATTACGAAGAACGACTTCACAAATATACAAATCACAAACAAGTATATTATCCAAGGATCGAATGCACAACTTTATCTGCAGTTGCTGGTCAGATCGACTATCTATGCAGTCAAATAATCAATTAATAATAATAAATCAATATTTGCAATATGCCCGATGTACACGATTCAATCAACGATATACTGAACACCAATAACGAACTATCCTTGAAACTTATTGCCTCTGTATAACAGCAGGTATTGTACAACAATTTATCATTGTTATTATGTTTTTATGTCATCGTTCGTTGATTCTCAAGTGACAATTTATTATTATGTTGTTACGTGGTTTGGTTTCGTAATTATTACTGAGTTTTTGTTGTTTTATTGTAAATTGATGACAGCGAGTCGTATTACATTTTATTAGTAAGGATTAATTTGAATTTGGTTTCTTTTTTATGTGATGTTTTAGGAATATTATACTCTTGAAAACAAAAGGTATAAGAAATCCTCTTTGTGAATATTTTGTTAATGGAAAATATTGTACATTTCGCATAATTTGCGAAACTTGGGAGGTATTAAGTTCACATTTGACACAAAATGAAAACGCTTTTAACAAACTATGTAATGAATCACGCCGCCGTTAACTGTGTTTAAAAATAAATGCGAATTTAATTAAATAAACAATATTATCATTGTCTTCCGTGCGGCTCCGAGCTTTAGTAACCCAATTTGAAACAAATTCCAGTGTATTTTTACTCACAACGTTCGAAATTTAAATCTTGTGACTCATTCCTTCGGTTGACTTAAAGATTTGGTCTATGGGGGCACTAACCGCCACTTCGGTTAACGTTGACAGATCTGGAGTGAATGGAATGAACGGAACTCAAATCTGATTTATACGGAGTGAACTAGATGAATATTGACAACGGTGCTGAACTGGATTGTGGCGAATATTGCAGGATTGTTCGTGACAGAGTGAGGCCAATTCTGTTTATGCGCTTCGGTATTGTCCTGCCACGCGGTTATATACACAGGATGTCCCAAAACTATGCCATATGGAGGGAAAGTATCTTAAATATTGAAGAAAGAACATTTTATTGAAAGAAGACTTCATTTTGATTTTTACAGTAATTCGAACTGCATTCAAAGATTTTTAAATAATCGCCTATCTGGACCGGGAATCGAACCTGCCTAAAGCGAAAAAGCACGCCTGTATTTTTATGACACCGATCCAAAGGGTTAGTCATAGCGATTATGTTTTTTCTAAATAATATAACATCTTAAATAATGGGTATACAGTATTTTTAAACAATGAGAGTATTATATAGAATGTCTCAAAGGTATGCCACGCTTTGGGACATGCTGTATATAACTAGCGGTCCACCCGTGTTTCGCACAGACTTTTATCCACATGCACAAAATATGCATGCATTAGGTATACCAATTAACAAATACTAATATCATATCTATTGGCGTGGCTTAAAAGAAGTCAGCGAAGAAATACACAGACGAAAACAGCGACATTGCTTTACACTATTTAATCTGTACCAATATTATAAAGCTGAAAAATTTGTTTGTTTGTATGAACGCTGTAATCTCAGGAAATGCTGATCCTAATTAAAGAATTATTTCACCGTTGGATAACCCATTTATCGAGGAAGGCTATATAACATTACGCTGCGACCAATAGGAGCGGAGCAGCAATGAGAAATGTTGCAAAAACGGGGAAAATTTACGCAGACGAAGTTGCGCGGGACAGCTAGTAATGAAATAATCTGATTGTAAAGATGGTACAACGATCGAAGCAACGGCTATAAAACAAAGAGTTACTTCAATACTCACAACACTCTGTGTGATCCATAAATTTTCTTTCTGAGTCTGTTTCTGGGTATTCTCTAATGTCCGTCGACGTGCTAGTAAAATCGCGGTACAGATTATTCCTATCATGTGAAAGTATATAAGCATCAGATCATATTATACCACGCTAAAACTATTTTATTACATTTCAACTAAGCCTAATCTGATAAATTAAACTCCAACTTGCCCCAATTTGCTCAAAAGAAATAGCACTTAAATTAAATAAGTTTAAAGCTCGATTCTATTACAAGGTTCAATTTAAAACACGCTTTAATGTTAAAATTAGATTTAAGACGCACTTGGCACATTGATCAAAATGTGACAAGAAAGATACAGCGAACTGTTTTCTCTAGCCGAATTTTCAAAACATTTCTGACGGTGTCATGACGTGTATGTTTACACACTTTAACTACACAAAGATTTGGCTCCATCAACGTATTAAATACAATTTTTAATCATCATTTTACGTGGAACTGATAACAAAGAGACAGGTCATTTAGCCGCCATTTTACCCTTTTTTGACATTAATTTGAACGAATGAAATGAAAAATACTTCAATTGCTGCTAGCGTAAGCTTTATACCAAAGGCTGGCTAAATTGTTTACCATCAGGCGGACCGCATTTCATTCCAATTTTAAAATACAATCGTTTATAATAATGTTGTCAACCTTCACTGTCGGTCAGCAACAGAGACTAATTAGTCACAACTACTCGAAGGCCATTGACAAACAAACGCAATAAAAACGCGTATGAACTAAAAACCGTCGCGTTGAGTGTTACTTAAATGTCTGATTTGCATACAGCCAGCAATTCAACGACCCGTCGTCGTCGGCGTCGTCAATCGATTGCTGCGTTTGTTCCAATTCATTCACCCCGTTATATCCAAGTGGGAGCAATGGACTCGCAATGATTTTCATTCCCTTCATTCGTTCTTCTTTCGTAATTGTTAAGGTTTTTTTTTTGACAACCCTAGCAGAAAAGTTAATTAGACTGCTTATATTCCTAGATTAATAATGAATTTATAGTCTTTTATTTTTCAACGTCGTTAATTTAATTAATATTGTAGTATTTTATATTTACATTTTAATTAGCTAAGTTAAAACTATTCATTTCGTTCATATGTATGTCATATATAAATTATCAAAATTGCATGACAGTAATTGGAACTTAATTGTTTTATCGATTGATGAAACAATCTTATATTAAATTATTAATGAATCAATTCTAATTTAAACCTATTAATGTCTACTACCATTATAATTTAATCAATTTTGTCGAAAGAGTCTCGTCATTATTATCGTCGGTGCTTTTTGTATTGTTACTTGTTGCAGTTTTGAGCTTTTATCGGGATCGTGAATGTCAGTCGATTTTTTCGGTCGGATAAGATCAAATTGGACCTTCTGAAAGAGACAGAAGAACACCTCATCAATAATATCTACACAATGGAGCTCAATCACCCTATGTCACCGTTCGCATGACACCGTAAGCAATGTCCTTACGGTTGACAAAATAGTGGTTTTACTGCATGTAAATACATACATCATATTGATTTCAAAAAGAGTTTGGTATTTGATTTTATTAAAAGTGACTTATACATATATAGTTATGCATTAACTAAGAAATTTAAAAACTCAGCTTGAGGCATCAATGTATGTATAGGTATACTTACTGTATAATTCTGATACCATTGTGTCAGAGAGTTCCAACATGTTTTGTTTACACCTTTTTTTCACATTAAACACACGTGTCCTAAGGAAGCCGTAGGCATCCAGCTTTAAACAATGTGAAACACTCTTACGATATTTTTTAATTGACAACCCTAGTTCTGCTATCAGAAAGTAATACAAAATATGCTTGAGATCACAAAACACACCGTGAGAATTTTCACGCGTCGAATAAGCATTCTGTGAATTTTTGCGCTGAGCATACAACTGTCTATCATACATGTTTATATTACACCTTCATTTGCGCTTTCGACATTAATTACACGCTGTAGGTTAAAATACGACTATATTGTACGACGACATTGTTAGTTCAGGAGACCTACTTCAAAGAGAAACGGAGTTATTTGTACATAATATACGTGTATTATAAATAATTGAATGAGTGAAATCCACATCGAAATCCGTTGCGTAGTTTAGAAACTGTTAGCATGCAGACGCGGGATTCTACTTTATTATAAATACTACTAGCTGACCCGCGATACTTCGTCTGCGTCAATTTACCCCGTTTTTTGTAACATTTTTCATTTATGCTCCGCTCCTATTGATCGTAGCGTTATGTTATATAGCCTACAGCCTTCGTCGATAATAATAATAATTTTTCAATTCGAACTAGTAGTTCCTGAGATTATCGCGTTCAAACAAAAAAAGAAATAAACAAACTCTTCAGCTTTATAATATTAGTAAAGACTAGCTTTCTCCCGCGTGGATGTTGGTATCGTGATAAAAATTATATCATGTCCTTCCTTGGGACTCAAACTAGCTCTATACCAAATTTTATCTAAATTGATTCAGCGGTTTAGAAAGAAAGGGTAACAGATAGATTTACTTTCACATTTATAATATTAGTATGGATGTAAAAATAAAGAAGATGATTTAGTTCTATAGTTTGGGACGATATATTTTGTAGATTAGACGAAGAAGTCCAAAACGGTACCTGTCCTACAGATTTGTTCCACTTTATTCGGTGATCGTGCAGGGCCCGTGTCATTCTTAATCTGCACCAGTTCTTGTTGGATGCATTTAATAATTTTAATCGCCCATTTGTGTAGGTAGGTATTAACATTGAATTCGATTATTACCTTTACGGCCTGCGGATAACAAGTTATGGTGTATTAATTAAAGCCATTCAAACTAAGGTCATTCATTCGCGAAATTTCGTTTTAACAGAAAAAAGTAAATTGCTGATTAACCTTTCTAAGTTTCAAAATATTTAAAAGGGTTGAGGGAGTTGTGAAAATGCTTCGCGTTTAACGTGTTAATTATATACTTGAAATGCGTGATAACTGGATAAGAACGAGACTTTGTGCTTCAAAGAAAACTAGAAAGAAAATAAACTTAAAACTAGCTGATGCACAGAATGTGCGAGCCATAATTCTACCGAATAAACAAGATTATAGAGAAAAAAAGGGGTGAAGGAACTTCACTCAAATTGAAGACGGAATAAATCATTCACTCCATTCGTTCATTCACGGATGCAAATTTAAGCTAGAAAATCAAACCGATGTAATAGTGCAAACAACGAATAAATAGAATGCCTAATTGCTCCTGACCTTAATTTAACTATATTTAATTTAAAACATGAAGATATCTTACAGATAAAGTATAAACAGATTGTATTTTAACCTGAGTTCATAGCATAGCACTACGTATTTTTCTCTTCCAGTCAAAACAAATGTCAGTTTTAGCGCTACGGTATTTATTTGCTCGTCAAAATTAAAAAAAAACTTTTATTGAAGAAAATGTAATTGAAAATGTATGTTTCGTTTTAAAAACAACTAAAACGTACTAAAACTAACATATTTTTAGCGATTTAATACGTTTAACGTGTGTATCTGTGGCATCGTAGTACTTTTGCAAAATCGATAAGATCAAGTTTTTTGTATTTAAATGCTGAGCTGTGAAAATGATGACAGCCCAGTTTGCTGCTATTTTCACGATTGCATAATATAACCTACGAAATAAGGAAACAAGCAGGTCATACGCCTGATGGTCGCTAGACCATAACAGTATCAGACAAAGATCTGAATGTCACCACACCGCGCTCCTCATTTAAGACATCTATACTAATATTATAAAGCGGAAGAGTTTGTTTGTTTGTTTAAACGCGCTAATCTCAGGAACTACTGGTCCGATTTGAATAATTATTTTTTTGTTGGATAGCCCATTTATCGAGGAAGGCTATAGGCTATATAACATCGCGCTACGACTAATATGAGCAGAGTAGCGACGAGAAATGTTGCAAAAACGGGGAAAATTTACGCATACGAAGTTGCGCGGGACAGCTAGTTAGTTCATAAGTCTTATATGCCCAGTAATTACATGCTACAGTGCTCTTTAACCGAAACACAGTGATGTGTTAACATTACTATTTCATGGAAGAATAACTGACACTATTGTGGTAGCCACCAAGACCGCACTGCAGAACTCCTGATACCGGTAATACGCGACTAAAAATAAAATATCCCAAATGTTTTTGTTGGAATCACTGAGCGTATGTGTCACCGGGCAATGACCTAGACAGTCATTTAACGTAACGTATATTGACTTTCACGAATTATCACGCTAAATACAATGTTTTCATATTTTCAGCTTCATTTTTATAAAAGTAGATAAAGAGCAAGATACGTCATTTATGTATTTATGATATGACATTGTCTATGTACTTTAAAAATATATTAAACTAGCTGTCCCGCGCAACTTCGTATGCGTAAATTTTCCACGTTTTTGCAACATTTCACGTCGCTACTCCGCTCCTATTAGTCGTAGCGCGATGTTATATAGCCTATAGCCTTCCTCGATAAATGGGCTATCCAACAAAAAAAGAATTTTTCAAATCGGACCAGTAGTTCCTGAGATTAGCGCGTTTAAACAAACAAACAAACAAAGCAAACAAACAAACAAACTCTTTCGCTTTATAATATTATAGTATAGATACAATGCTATATTATAAGTTCTATACACCTGCTTTGTATACTAGCTGCATTCCACGACTTTGTTCTCCTGTTACTTAATTTATACTAATATTATAAAGCTGAGTTTGTTTGAACGCGATAATCTCAGGAACTACGGGTCTGAATTGCAAAATAATTTTACTGTTGAATAGCCCATTTATCGAGGAAGGCTATAGGGTATAAGATCACGCTACGGCCAATAGGAGCGGAGCAGCAATGAAAATCATTGCAAAAACGGGAAAAAATTATGCAGATGAAGTTGCACGGGTCATCTAGTAAAAAATAAATACAAACACACCTCGATCGAAGCCGTTCACTTGTAAAGACTTGCAAATTTTACCAAACGTCATAGTTTCTGTTTGTGAGTTACATTGGCTTCATTTTTGCTAGGCTTACTGAGAGGAGGCCCCATCTAGAATCTAGACAATATAATAATAATCAAAGATTTTACAAGCGATCTTTGCAAACACCATTGAAAAAACTAGTCCAGTGCCTACCTAAATATCACAACACGCCACAAGTTTATTTTTGGCGCGTTTAATTTCGCATAAAACAACAATAATTAAAACAATTAACTTCTCAATAAATCACAATAATTGAACGTGTTATAATTATAAGAACAAGAAGTTGCATAATTGAATTATTATTATAATTATTTGAAAGACGCGTTTGATACCTGTCTGCAGTACGCGGAAGAGCGCGAGACCCACAAAGGAACCGGTCCGACCGGTCTGAGCCTGGTCCAGCCTTCCTAACAAACAAACTCAGAAATACATATATTTATGCAATAGCTGAGCTAAACCTAAATGTGAAAAGGTAGTATTAGTCGGTTGACGTTCTGTAAACTTTTTTTTTTTAACCGCGCCGATGCAATGGGAGTTTTTTTTTTTTAAGATAACTCCCGCAATATGGTGCTAACAAGCTCTGTGTCGCGCGAGGGGTCTTTGCAAACATACAAATCATGGAGACAGACTTGCAACAACAATTTGTGAATCACACAATGTGGTATCCCGTGTGGGAATCGAAATTATTCTTATTTATTTAAACAAGAGCATTATTCTTAATTATTTGGACAATATAATAGTATGTATAAAACATAAGCTACAGGCATTGAACTATTGAACCCTAAATATCGTAGTTGACTGGCAATTACGTTGCTTTGATATACAAATTGGATTATATAAAAATAATCTTCATTTTTAATGAACTTAGTCTGAGAGTATGAATGCTTAGCTCTTACTTAGCTTTACAAAAACTAGACAAATCATAATTAACAAAGCTTGATTATGCTGGCTTGAATTTATTGGGCTCAGCTTAAATCTTTGACGTATAGACCTGGACCGTCGCATCCCTTTCAATTAAAAAGTAAATACTGACTGCAAAGCGCGAAAGAAAAAAAAATTGGTGCGGGCCTGTCTCTTTGACAAGTATTGTCCACAAAGTAGCGTTGTCTCTTTCTAGATAGTGGTCAATTTTGTGAGATTATGGCGCAGTCCAGGTCTATACGTCAATGGCACTAGCTTAGGTGTTTTTTTATTTTATTTAGGTAACCTGTTCTGTCCCACTTCTGAGCAAAGATCACTTGATTGTAAATAAATAAATAGTTGACTTTCACGCTCTATGGTCCACAGCCTAAGTATTTGTATTTTGTAATACTTATCTAGTAAATACTATTTTTAACACAGGACAGACTGATGTATTTCGACATTTTTTCTTTGAACCTACTATAAATATTATACCTACCTAAATAATTTTAGCTTCAAATGGAATTTTCATCACTTTCCTTAAATATGAATAATTTATTATACATTAAACTAATTTCAATTATAGTCTGTTGATGCATTCATATGGTGCAAATCTTCACACATACATGCCTAACACATGGATTGGATTATCTTGAGTGATTCGTAAAATGTCTCTCGACATTTACTATTGCGTTCGGAAATCTTTATCAATATTTATTACCTTCAGAATAATATGACATCGGGTTCTCGTTCGCGCTGTTGTTTATGGCCACCCGATCAGCTGTTTGATTCCTATACAAACAACTTTCGATTTTAACCCGTTTTGATAATAGCTGTTACTGAATATTAATTTGTTTATTTTTTTTTTTACAGGTAATTCTACATTCCTACCTATAAAATAAAAAATAGCAAGGATAATTAAACATTGGTAAGCTCAAGATCACATACAAAAAATCGATGTTTTGATTTTACTCGTTTTTCGTTTTCCTATTTCTTCCTGTGGGTGTCATCAAGGCGACTAATGGATTTCACACCAAAGGACGGGCAGCAGCGTCGTCAGCGTACTTAAAAGCCTTTCTCCGGTCGCCAACCCACTCACCAAGCGTGGCGATTATGGCAATTACCCCCAGGTTCTATAAAAAGTAGGTTCTATTCGGGAGACCCATGCCCAGCAGTGGGACACTATATGGGTTGAAGGAAAACGTGAGGGTACCGCCACGTCCTAGAAACAAACAATTCGTAGATATTGACATCCACCAATCCGCATTAGAAGCACGTGGTTTATGATGATTAAGGTTCTTATCATCTCACAGAGACTAAAAGACCTAAGATGTAATCTTTCAGGAATATATTTTCTAAGTCATATTCTAAACCATATCATAATATGTATTCACAATCTTGAATTAGAAGAAACGAAGGAACTGACATAGACAGACAGCGACATTCTGTACGACCGGTCTCAACAGCTTAACTACTGTTAACTGTCTGTTAAAATCCTAACTCTAGTAGCGCAACTGACATTTGTTCGTATCAATAGCCGTTAGAAAATAGCATACGTTAGGATAAAAGAAATATTTGTTACCTAAAGATACAGTGAAATTGTTGTACTAAGTAGGTAATTTGTACTTTCTTCTGAATAGTTCCACAGTTGTGTGTGACAATGGCGGCACAGAACCGTGTATCTATACTAATATTATAAAGCTGAAGAGTTTGTTTGTTTGAAGGCTCAGGAACTACTGGTCCGAATTGAAAAATTCTTTGTCTGTTGGATAGCCCATTTATCGAGATAGGCTATATATATATATATATATATATATATATATATATATATATATATATATATATATAACATTACGCTACAATAAATAAGAGCGGAGCAGCAATGACAAATGTTGCAAAAATGAGGAAAATGTATGCAGTCGAAGTTTCACGGGTTATCTAGTAATGAAATATGTGCACAATAATGTTAAATACTCGATACTGATAGATTTTTTTTTAAATGTTGATGTTAGAAATATTGCTGCTAAAAATAATGATTTTTATTATTTAGCTATTAAACTAAAAAGTGGTCACTAGAAGACACCTTTTGACCAAATTTCATCCATATTCATTCAGTAGTCTCTGACTAAAATGCCTATGACATACAGACAGACAGACGAACATGACGAAACTATAAGGGTTCCGTTCTTTGCCATTTTGGCTACGGAACCCTAAAAAAGAACGTTACTAACGCCAAATTTTACGGCATGTTAAATACTCGATACTGATAGATTTTTTTTTTGAAAATCGTTTAAATTGCAATCAACAATAAGAAGAAAAAGTGAACTAGTTTTAAATTAATGTCAGAGTGATTTCACAATACCATCGTAATTTTCGGTTCCTGTCAAAACATTATTCAACTGGTTTGTTATCTGTACAAATTACCGGTTTATCTACTAATGAAGTTAAACACCGCTATAATAACTATTTACAGCAACAAATAACGCTAGACATACTGACATCATTTTTTAGCAAAAACAATAAGACTTAATTTCACAAAATTACACTAACACAATGCGAATGAAATTATCTAAGAATACGGTGAATCTAGAAGAAAGACAGTCATTATAACTCATTTTAAATGTTAACTAGTGTTTTGCCCGCGGCTAGGTTTCATGAAGTAGGTAGCTAATAACGAAACATGATCTAAAACAATTTTTATGTGAACTCTTTATGAAATGTCAAAACATAGATTTTATATGGAGATCTCTTACAAATACTAGACTATGACGTCACTATTTCTTCTAGTCAAATCAAATCTTTTCTGATATAATTATTGATAAAAAATCTTATTAAACAAAAATGTTATCGGAACTTATCGTTGGTAGTTTAAATGCTAGTTTTATTTACTAATTAGTAGTATTTTTTATTTTGGATTTTTGTGTTTACCTAGGAAAATAGCCTTCAACTTGAGCTCTTCTTTCTTCTTCTTTTTAAGTTATTGGTACTTAGTAGTTCGTCCAATTTTGCAAATAATTTAGGCCAGAAGCTGGTGCACATTTTTGGGCCACATTTTTGATGCCTCAAATACTTACCCAAAAATCAGGACAATGTCAGTCAATGTCCAAAACTTTAACACCCACAGAGAACCGTAGACGGGGATAAATCGATAAAATCTTAAATTTTTTCAAGAAATTATTTTTTCAAACAATCATTTTGTTTTAAACAAAATAATGTGCTTGTGGCTTTTTTTATGACTTTACATTTAATTAATAATTTGATTATTAAGTCAGGTCTTAAACTAAGCCAGGCGCTTACAAAATTATTTGTATTTAAGAATACTTAAATGTTTGTATTTAAGAATACAGACAAATCCGGTTGGACATTAATCGTAAAATCGTAGAAAATAAAAAATAAAAGTATAAATACTATACTTTCATTTTTTAATTTCCTACGCCCCACTATCCCCCTCCTAGGTCTACGGTTCTCCGTTTGGGTACTATAGATGGTATTGGACAAGTTTTTTTAGCATGCCTCAAATACCTGCACAAAAATGTGCATCAGCTCTCGATCTAATTTCTGCCAGTGTTTATTGTACACTTTAACCGTACCTGCAAAGTTTCTATCTATTCGATTTTACACTTTTTTTTTCAAGTATTTTCGTACGATAAACACGAAGTTGTGAAATGGATGACAGCTTGATTTGCCGCCATTTTTATTACTACCGTTTGAGCTGTGTAAATAAATACCTACGTCAATACCGAATTAGTACTTTTTTCTAGTGATACTTATGCGGTCAATATACCTAAAGTATCTATAACCTTTTTTTCGTGCCATACTCGTATTTAACACATAATAAACAACATGTTTTTATATTAAAGTACTAGGTAGTTTCTTTATCTGTGCGAATTAAGAACTTTTTTATTTTCCCAGAAGTAGTGTGGAGCCTGTTTATGTCATAAAACCGGTAATAACCGGTTCGTTTTTCCTTTTATTGGTAATGTTTGCCTGTTTAACACGTGGGTTTACCGTTTATCTATGTGTTGTCTGTGCGTAGTCTACTTTATCTATGACCTATTTCGCGAATGTTCTACATTTATTTTCACACGTGGCGTGTTTGATAATAACTTTAATCATTTATGTATGTATACAAACTAGGGATTGATAAAACAGTTGGCCAATAAACCGTTCTTTGTATGTAAGGTTTTTTTACGGTTTTTTATTCGTAAGCTTACATTTACATGAGTCACGATTTTTATGGCTGCCCTCCACCTCCATGTCTTATTTCACAGATGTCTACGACTGAATCGTGACGAAGATTGACTTACATGATACCAACGAGATCTTTAGATGGACCTAAACTGGCCCCTTGCTGTTTGGAATACAAAATATTATGGTTAAACTTAAAATAATAATAAAAACTATAGTGTTTTTTTATGCCGTTGTGTCATTTTTAGATTCATACGACTGAAAGATTTTGATGAGTTTCGATATAAGACATCCACCTAACAAGAACTATCGTAAGTTAAACCTGCTTGTATGTAAAACCGACGAAACGATTTTTCTGACAGAAAAATTAAAAATGCTTTATAAAGTTTAATACCCTGCAAAAGAGCTTTAAGTTACGAGTAGCTATAGATCTACTGCAAAAGCTATCTCGCTAAACTGTTAGAGAGTATCAGAGTATTATCGAAATCGAGTGCAACGAACGTCAAAATCAGGTCATCGCCCAAATCGATAATCACTTTTCATCTCGCTACAACACTAATCATAAAGTCAACATTTTAAATACATGTTCCAAGTTTAAAGTGTATATTTAAACTTAGAACGTGTGTTTTGAAGTTGAAGGTCATGCCACCTCCTTGGAGAGCTTGGGAACTAATAATAAGGACCACCCACATGACAGCTGACAAAGAAACAAAGTCCATTGGTGGTCGGGTATAGAATAACTGATACATTTTAACGAATATAATTTATATCCTAGTACATTATTACCTGAATGTACAAACTAAAAATTTAAATCATAAAAAAAGTATATAGTGCATTGTTTTTTTTTTTATGACCTGGTCGTAGTGCATTGTGTGTGATACAATGTTATGTGGAACAAACTTAGGTACCTGGGTAACCTAATTTATGTCAAATTTATTGATAGTTAATTGTAAATAAACAAAAAATGAAATTGCGTTTGACCGAAAACTTGTAAGTTAAATCTAGTAAGTTTTCCGTTTTCTACATAATTTGGCTATTATCCAGGTAAAATAAATATACATTTTTGCAAATAAGAAAGTTATGTATGTATTATTAATCAATTTTTCGAAAAGGGTTAACATAATATCAGTCGGCATCAAAACATACGACTATATTAATCTTTCTATTTGAAAAATAAGAAAGCCGTGGGCAAAATTACATTGCATAACATGTGAAATGAAAGTACTATCTCTGTATGTTGTTGATATCACGACAGGGTCCCCTGATATTTGATAACATAGTGTTATCATATCGTAACATAATGAATACGAGTGTAAATAAAAAGATTAATAAACTGGGCTATCGCGCAATTGACCCGGGTTTGGCTTAAAAATGTATGTTTAGGATTTGGTATTGAGCGCGGAATGCCGCGCAAAAATGTTAAACCCTTGATTTTAAAAATGTGTAAGTAGTTGATAACAATGCCTTATTATTTTGCACTAATCAAGTACAGTTGGATCATCGTAACTAGGCCGGACTGAAGTTGGCGACAAGTGGTTGCCCAGATGCATTTTTTGGAAGTAAATGGTGACAGGAAGCAGAGGGCGGGGGCGGTAACTAAGCCAAGATAAATAGCGATTACGCATTACATTGTCGTAATTAGTATTACTAAATCTTGTACTTTTTGTGATCATTTTCGTAAAGAAATTATTTTTCAAACTTTCTCTAGTATTTACTGTAACTTTTACGAACTCGTATAAATATCATTTTAATATTGATGAATTAAAATTTTGTTACTATTTTTATTCGATTAAGCATAATTAATCGTTTTCGTAAGTAATTTTGGGGTCGCGTCTCTATGACGTGCGCGAAAGTGATATGAACCTAACTTCAATCCGGCTGAGTTACGGTGATCCAACTGTAATAATACCTAAGTCTTAAAATACCTACTCTGAACATAAATAGTCAAGTCCCTTAGCTGTGATTTTGAAAATTACTTCATGATAGACATACTATTTTGGCCATTGTCCACTTTGAAATATAGTTTATACTGAGTATTGGTATTTGGTCAACTGTCCCGGTCGCGCATTGCGAGTCCGTACGACTGCCGTTCCACAGGTTGTCTGTGCGATTCCACGCAAGACAAAAAAATAATAATTCAGCAAATGTTTGTTTCGAGTGACAAACGTAGTGTAGGACGCCCTCAAGCCAGGTGGGGTGATGATATACGCAAAACGGCTGGCAGGAGCTGGATGCGAGAAGCCGAAGATAGAACAAAGTGGCGTGCAATTGGAGAGGCCTATGTCCAGCAGTGGACTGCGATAGGCTGATGATGATGATGATGATGAGTGACAACAGACACAGTGCTTTGTACCCTAGCGCAGGGGTCCTATAATTAAACACGCGTATTTATACTGTTAGTTAATCTATAAACTAGTTCCTATGCGTACATACCTAGATGCATCAAACATCGCAAGGAAAGCAGCACATAGGTAATGTGTCATCTGCTAATTTGCAGTGTTGAATTTAGATTACGGTTCGCGCTTCGTACTCTTTCTCAGAGGAGACCCTGTAGTATGAACTTTATAAGGCTGATTAGGTATATCTAAGAAACACGTTCTTATCTAAAATGAAATTCTGATACTCCAATCTAATTCGAATCGCAGGATTATCATAATAAAATTTACCAGACATCGAGTCTGTCATACACAAGCTGTCTCATGAAGTCATGACTGTCTGATCGTCGCGACAATTCAATTTTTTATTCAATGGGTGCCATTTTGTTCTGAAATAAAATAGGGTTTATCCAATTGCGAATTTGCAGAATTTCGAGAGAGTAGCTAACAACGTTTCTTGTTACAATTACTAGGGCAATTGATATTTGTGGCTGTATTATACTAAATTCGTAATAATATTAATCTTAATGTAATTTATTGAGGTTATATGCTAATAGTTCATAGATAAACAAGTAAGATTCATTTAGGCGAAGGAAGCCAAAGCGTTGAGCCTAAATGGTTCATTACGATGAGCCTACTTACATAGTGGATTATGTTAAACTATGGCCAGAATATGTATGTACCTACTCTTAGGTCGTAACGGTATCTCACTTTTCATTGATCTCATCAGGGAATATGGGTTCAAGGTTTTGCATCATTAAAGGTAATCAATCAGTACCTCGGGCGAACGATAACACGAAACCGAATTTAATTTTGTCTAGTTTTTTTATTATAAACTCATTTTTTGTCTTCTTGGCTTTTTTCTAATTTAACGGCTAATTTCTGCTTCTTCTTCCGGATTTTGTATTTCGTGCATTTTCACGCGTTAAATGCCGAGCTAAGAATATAATGACAACTCAGTATGCCGCCATTTTCACAAGTATAATCAACTTCAAACTTTTGTCTGTGGTTGGTTGGTTATTTAAAAAAAAACATTTAATAAAAACAGCATTATTTTTTCGGACTTCTCTGAACTATAATGAAAATTTCATCTATAAATTCTAACAAAGCGTTCCGTTTATTTGAAAGTTACGGCAAAAAGATAACCTTGCTCTCATTCACGGTTGATTAGCAGCAAATTGAGTGAAAGATGATTTTAATGAGAGGGTTCATCTAAGCCTTTTGTGTCAAGTCAGGACATAGCATATGGTTGACGAGTACTTCATGTAAAATATTTTTATACTTATACCTAGCTATTTAAAAATAATCTGCCGTTTAAATTATACCTACCGTAAATGCAGTTGCGTGCAGTGTTTTTAAAACCAGTTAGACCGTCTTAGTAAGGTAAGTACATACTAGTACCTACTACCCTCGAATACTTTAAACGAAAAATCTTTGAGTCGTGTTCAAAATTATTTCTGTCATGACTGTTTACCTTTAAGTGCCAGTGACAGCATGAGAGATAGCGGCCTCTCAAAACTGAGTGCCGTTTGAGTATTCGGAGAAACAAAATACTTTATTAGGGTTTATTTTATAAAAGGCAGTCTGGATAATTGCGTGACTCATGCGATTAATTCGCTACTGCGCTTTATAGTGAATCCGCGATATAGTTGTCTGATGTTGAAGCCTTTAAAAAAATAATGTTCGTAATATGAATTAGCCAAGACTTTATGATGACTTTTTTGAAGGGCCTATCTTCCTACGCACAGAATGCGCAAGCCACAGACCATCCTACGAAGGAAATAAAATAGGGAGTGGAGAGGACAATGTACTTATTACGCATTTAATTAGTACTTATATATTTATCGTTGATGCCATATTCGTAAATGTCAAAGTGCTGTCAAACGTCAAAATCGTTTTAAAGCCTGAATGTTGATGAAGTTCCTACCACAGATCTGAGTGACAGACAAAGGAAACAGAACATAAACATTGGATGATATGATAATTATTATTATAAGCAATGATAAATGCATAATGATGTTTAATGTGAACTGTGAACACAAGGCTGATAGGTAAAACAAATTAACGCGTTGATAGTCGCCTGATTGTTGGATGTCGTTGTTACTGGCATTTCGTAGAAATATGGCGCGAGACATCGCCTGTTATGTTGATTAAACAAATTAATTAACTAGATATAACTACTATTTAGGTACTAGGTATTGAAAGTAACTGCTCGATATAATAATACGCGTATATGTATACATAGATCGAGGGAACGCGTTGTTTGTACTGATTTCTCTGATATGTGGTCATAAATGCAGACATTTAGGTGCAATGAACACTAAATCATCTTCATCTATGTACCCTGTTCTCAGGTTTTTCTTTTTATTTGGGGTTAACGCAATTGTGGTTTTCTTCCATTCAGCTCTGTTAGTCGTCGTTTACTTACTCATATCATCTTTCACACAAGCCAAGCCATCCATGACTGCTTCAGTCGTGACTCGTGCCTTTCCAACCACTTTCATACTCTTATCCTTTTTTTTTATAATTTCTTCTCTAACATCAGAGTCGGACAAAACCTACTTCGTCATAATTCAATCACATTTTAAATTACATATTTATCAAATTAAGTTTTAATGACATTACGAAAACAAATTAACATTAAAGCATCACGCATGAAAGCAAACAAAAGCATTGATTTAAGATTAAATGTCGCCATATTGAATTTATAAGAGTTCTAGTTAATAACGTGTCTGGCCTGATTTTAATGAAATTGTTTGAAGTCCTTGACTTTTGTTTTTGCAATCACATTATTGGTGGAACTATTAATATTATAACATTATTAAATTTCATGACAGAGAAAAGGCCAAGCCCCACTCGACCGCTCGCTTTTGCTAAGTACCTACTTACTTAATGACTATGTTTTTTGCATACAAACGAATAGATACAGACCAGACCATAAGGGTGAAGATTCACGTACCAGTAAAACAGAACAGTAGCGCGCATGCTAGTTGCATGCCAGTAAAACAACATTAGATACAGGCATGCCAGTAAGCGTATACACATGACAATTCAATAGCACGTGCATGGTGAACCTGATGTGTAAGTGTAGGCGATCAACTATATGTAAATAAAATATTGTTTATAGAAAACCAAATCCGCGTTCTTACAAATAATACGTAAAACATCTTAATTGATAATATCAAGTGCAAATTGGTTCTGTTATTGCTAAATCTATTTTGGACCTGACGTTTCAGATCTGTTTACTGTATAGCACTACGCAGAAAACATATAGGGCATAACACCTTGATTTATTATCTGCTGAATACATATTGGCATTCTTTATTTTGAATGTATCTATGGTTGCTATGTCGAAACTTTTTTAAAAAGATAAAATTAAAGAGTTAATATAGTTGTGAAAATGGCGGCAAAACTTAGCTGCCATCTTTTTTAAAGCTCCGCATTTAATGTGTACATGAAATACGCGTAAAATTCTTAAGACCTGTTTCTGTGAACTGTGTTCTACTTGACGTGGCAGAAATTAGCTGTAATCATAATATTAATCAATTCAAAAATAAGTAGAATTGTTAATAAACTTTTCACTAGTCTATAAGTAGTTGCACTATGATTAATTGCATTTTAAAAATAGAACCATTTTTTATGGTTTAAAACTGGCTGCTCATAATCGTCAGTATTCTGCATCGGTGGTTGGCGTGAAGCATTTTCTAACGTGACGTTTAATTAGTAAATTCTTGGCACAAACAGCTGCCCTACGTTCATTGACATTTCGCTACTGCAGGTATAAATATCTTTTAATTTCCGTATCGGTTCTATACGGTGAATTGATTAGTATTTGGAAATCGAATACCCTAATCGATTTGAAAATCACGTTACATTTAGATAGACCCGGAACAAGAGGCCTTTTGTCCGTGCGTCTTAGTAAGTCTAGCCATACATTGAACTTTTAAGGAGTTCTGAATTGGCACTGTTAAGTAACTGCACTGGAAACTTATACAATTTATTTTTATCTGCGTCTACAATCACTTACATCTATTGATTTCAGATTTTTTTATATTCAATGAACCATAGATTAACCATAGATTAGATATCTATATTAATCAATGAACTATAGATTTCTTTTATACCTATGTTTTAAATATTAGGCAAAGACAACCAATGCCTTCAGCCAATACGTTCCAAGATTTTATATCTATGTCTACAGAGGTAGTTTCTTCCAATTGTATCAATAATTCTGTTCGATCGGATCACTCTTCTCTATTCATTTATTCCGCGAGTGTCCTCATTATAGTTAATATGTCTTTGCATCTTTGTCGCGCGTTCTATCAACGTTTGTAGGTATAGTTTTTCTTCTCCAATGTAGTTCTAGTGATAAAAATATTCTGGCAAAAATTACAGTGAGTCTAGTTTCCGGGTAAATGTAGTATTAAAAACGCTGGAAGTATATTTAGAATAATGTTTTCGATGTTTTATCCAATTTTGTTTAGATTATAACTAGAAAAATACTTTGCTGTTTCCATAAACCACTAGTTTAAATTATATACTGGCAGCTTTAGAAACGTACGTAGTATGTATTTTTATCTTTGCTTTGGAAGCAACTATATGTGCATACAGTGATTATAAAGTCCAGCATCTCTACATACTACATACACATTCATAATATGTGAATAAAATAACAGTATTTTTTAATGTATTTTATCTTTTTCTATTCTCAATATTAACTTATTAATTGGGAATAAAGGCGATACAGAATAGCGGCAGAAGGGCTCTGTTTACCAACAGTCTGGTTCGGCCGTACTCGTAAATATAAAAAAACCCACGTGTTAAATCTTATATGTCAACCGTTGAACCTAATAATCAAGTAGAAACTCCGCGGAAGTTGTTTCTATAATGTCGACTCTGCAACCGTTGGCATACGTGTCACAAAGGTATCATGTCCCTTCATAACCTGCATTGTAAATTAAACTCTATTGCTTTAAGAATTCAACTGTAAATCGATTGGAAATATATCGCACAGCCGGTTTCGCTTCGGTCAGATTATGTAAATGGCATACACAGCTGTGAGGCAGCGTGCTCCACTGTAAAAGTGTTTATCGAGTGTTTTGAAAGATTATGGGCCTTATTAGTGAAGGTATACGAATCATAATAGTGTGTGGTGAGGTAAATGCGCAGCCAACGTTATCTGGTTGCATAAGAGCGAGGAGTATTGTCTTTATCAGTTGTTGTTCAGCCATGTTTATTTGACGCAATTGCGCTCTGAACCCAGCTCGATAGGTCGTGTACGATTATTCTATTCTTTGTAGTAAATAAACTGAGTATAAACGGATTTTGAAATTATGAGCACTACGTTTAAGTCTCTTTTCTAAACGAGTATTGAGTTTACTGTTATGGTTTCATTCAATTACGGCTGCTGCTGAATTAAAGAGATTGACATTTTCTGTTGTTTTTCGGAGGGGGGGGGGGGAAATCCCTCTTCGACTACCTCCTTGAGTAACCCTTTGGGCATAATGCAGGACATTCTAATTCATTAACCTATCGGAAGTGGGCCAAAACTAGCCTTTCTTTCCTCCACAATTACGATGCCATAGAATTTAATTCATCGCTTTTTTGACACAGAAAATAAACTCTCATCAAGAAATAAGTTATTCCCACACTTGTAGCCTGACAATGAGAATACAAATAAATGGAAAAAATATATATCCGTTCCGGATTTAGCATAGCTATATAGCTAAGTTTGGCTTCAATGTTTTCCGCAGACGTAAATCAAGTGTTCAGGTAAACATACGGATTCACTAGATTATTTATAGACGTGGGGACCAGCGGAAATGATCGGAAAATGCTCCGGACTTAAATAAAGTAACGTGAGTGGAAATGAATGAGTAACGCAATGGAAATAGCTCCTTTATAGAACACAATTATTTTCGCCTACTTATAAAAATTTTTCCAATGCCGTGTTGTAGAAGTGGTACTGGCTAAGAATAGTAACACCAAAAACTCTTCCCGTGGGTGTCGTCAAGACGACTAAGGGATTTCCCATCGAAAGACGAGCAGCAGAGTCCTCTGCGATTTTAAAGCCTTACTGCGATCGCCAACTCGCTCGCCAGGCGTGGCGATTATATCAACTGCTTCCAGGACCTATAATATGTAGATTTTTCTGGGGAGACCCTTACCCAACAGTAGGACATCATATGGGTTGAAATATAAAACTTTTTCAAAGCTACAAAGAAGCAGCTGTATAGCTAGATACATTTTTGTGTCGATGTCCTCTTGAAAATTTCCATCACCTCAACTCATTTAGCATCTTTTTATCGGCGAAGAAGTAAACGAGTGTACAAGTTGTCTGGTGTTTCCAGGCGTATCTAGAACGATCCAGGTATCGTTTTGATGGGGACTTGATCCTGTTGAGGAACCCAATATTTTGATTTGAAAGGAGCTTGACTACGCTGGTACGCTTTATTTAAAGAGAAGCACATAGACTGGAGGACTATGGAGGATACTTTTGAGGTTTTTAGCTTCTTTTACTTCCTTTTTACGTTATCAGGAATTTGAATGTTTGTGGACACACAATACTCCATAAAAACAAACAAGGAACTCGTCCTTTCCCGACTCTGACTCCTCGATCCGCCACTGGATCTATTCCAGCTCAACATTAGTTTCTTGTGGCCACTCTTTTTTTCTAATATTCCAATGTCAGCGACATTATACACTCAAAGAAGTACCAAACGATGTTTCAATACCGTTTTCATATGTAGGTATATCTACCTACCTACTTAATTCCACGAAGAAACTTGTTATGGTTTTTTATGCGTCTTTGGGTCAATCGGAGAAAGTTTTATATGTAGTCGAAAATTAATAATATCTTGTCATCTTTTATTGCCGTAGATATTTCTTACTTATACATAGTATGTAGTTTAGTAAATGGTTTCATCGCTCATTCTTAATAATTCCAGCGGACGTATTAGTTGACTTATCTCTTTTGTTTGTTTAAAAACTTTTTGTCTATTGTGATTATGAAGGTAGATTGTCTATCTTGTCTGGCGATCTTTTTTTTGGTTTATTACTTTTTTTTAATAAAGATAACTAGCAATGTGGGTCGCACATTGCTAGCAATCTTGTTAACCCCTTCACCTAAGCTAAATTGCTTGTTAGTAGGTCCACGTCAGTAATATAATGGGTTGGATTCGAACCCATGACCTCTTGATTGCGATTCCGATGCCTTTTCCTACTATACACGGTTCTAAAATTCTACTTCAAAAAACGTTTCCAATTTTCATACCTATCAATAGTAAGAATGATTCAAAAAAATATTTCTTAATGCACCGTGATCGTGGCAATCAATTTAGTCGTTAGCTAGGAAATGGCCAACGCATTCTATTCCAAGACGTCTATAATTAGACAGTGGATGATCATCCAACAACCTTGGTACTCATTTAGTTTTCAAGATCAATACTTGTTTGATACGTTCATAGTTTCACACACACATGTCTTTGGTAACACTGTGAGTCTGTGACACGAGTTACTGAAAGGAGAACGTTGACTTATTATTTACGCGTAGTTTTATTTCGTATTTTAATTCTGGGGTTAAAACATGATTTTGACTGCCGTTTTAATGTAGCGCGGTGGGAGTGTATCCGACTGCTACGCAAGAGGTCGTGGGTTCGATTCTCACGCGGGACACCACTTTGTGTGATCCACAAATTGTTGTTCCGAGTCTGGGTGTACTTTGTGCCCGTGAATTATATGTTTGTAAAGACGCCCGCGACACAGGGCTTGTACGTACAGCGGGAGTCGTCTTTAAAAAAAAAAAAATCTAACACCGATTTTACCTAATACCACAAAATAAGGAGAGTACGATTTTTATACACTACACTTGGAGGTTGCACTTGGGTGGTCAACTCTGGCCTACGCAAAAAGTGTGCATTTGTAAGTTTTATTTATTCACCACCATCGCCGCCACCACCACCATCACCACCACCACCATCATCATCATCATCACAACCACCACCATTATAAACACCAAGTTCAAATGTGAAGAACGAGGTACCTACCTACTTTCGTTTTACAACATTTTATACAAGCAAAAATCTACTTACCTTTCTGAGTTATTGGGCAATCCAAAAAATGCCAAATTACAGTTTAATGTTGCACAAAACGTGCATCAGCACCGCGCCAACATGGTAATCACTGTCTCTGGTTTCACGAGTCTTCAGAAAAAGGGGAAAACTTCAAGTTTTAAATATTTGACTAAAATTTTAAAACATTGATAAACTTTCGCGATTTGTATACATTATATAATTATATATACTACGGGTCTTAATCGCGTCAATAATTTAAGAGTAGTGTACCCGTGACCACTGCCGTTGCAATACGGTCGAAACGTCGGGCAATAAGCAAGGTATTTTACCTTAAATTATTCACGCGATTTAGACCGGTAGTATATATAATTTTAAAACATGTTAAACAAAAAATATTACTTAATTTAAAATACTCTCGAAAGTACTACTAGGTTTATTAATTTAGCTATGTAGGGAATATGGGCGTGGTCGTTTCGCAGAGATACTCGTGTAAACCCAGAGTTCAAAATACACATTCAAACTGAAATGTTACTATAAAGGAACGTTTTTAGAAAAGCATTTATCTCCAGCAACATCTTCAGTACAACGTAAACATATATCATTTTTTGTTTTAATAAATCAGTCAACGAAACATTAATTGCGCAAATTCATCATGCACTTGACCGACATTTTATAACGCTTACCGGCGTTTCTGTTTATTTTTGTGAACGTTACGACGTCATATAACGTCAATGACTTTAGCTAAAGCTTTTCTGTGTGAATTTTATTTTGTTTTCGCGAACTTTGCATTCATAAATGACAAAGATAAAATTGTGTTTATAGTCGATGTAACTATTTAGCCTCGTTTTGAGGCTGATGTAATTGTATGCTATTGCCTCGTTGTTAAGGTATGTCGCAAATTTTCGCCTCTTTGATGCCTTATAATGAGACGAGCATATCTATTTAGGCTAAACACAAATAAACCTTGTCTTACGTTAGGTTACGCTGTCTACATATTTAATAAAGCAATTTTGCCTACGTGACATGACGTCGTAATAATTATGATAAAAATTATATTTATTATGTTGTTTTCTATTATTTCAATTGTGTTAAAATGTGGCAAAAGCCTTCTCTAAACACTGAAAAAATTGATCTTGTGATTTTAATGTCATTTTAATAGTAAATTACTGGGACTCTTGAGGCTTCTAACTTCTTAAAATTAAATATATCAGCAGCTTATTATCATTCTAGTGAAAAGAGTGAGATCGAAGTAGGCCAACGAGTCCAGTGACCGGTCATTGTGCATTATAGATGTGTTCAAATCGATCACTGTACTCTAACATGTGGTGCTTAAAGTTTCAAGAGCTCGTTAAATATATGTATAGGACTTACCGTAGATACTAATGGCGTTTTAACTTCATTTAATTGGACATTTGTACTTATGTGCTTACATGTACCCAGGTACATAATATACCTATCTGTCTGATGCTTTACTCGTGTGTATATCTGTTACAGTTAGAAAGGAACCTAAGTCCTTCATCACACTTCTAGTTAAATCCATACCAAACCTAAATAAAGAGTCAGCTGTAGACAGATAGGTATTTATTATGAATAGTGTTAAGTAGAACTTCGTATTGTGTTTCAAAAAAAAATGAAAATTCTTTATTCACTTAGGATGCAAAACAACTCTTGTGATATCTTGGCATTATATGTACATGTAATGCCAAGTTCGCAAGTCTGCCTTAAAAGACTTGAAATCATCTCGGTTCTTACTAATCGGTTAAACGGATGTTTCAGTTGGTTTCAGAACTTTCAGACTCGGACTAGTACATGTTTATCTGCGCCCGCGCGGATGTCTAGTCCAGAAATACTTGAGTAAACAACTGCTTTGTTTAGATCGGTACTGTTTCTATCCGAAGAGGTACGGTCGTATTTTTCTCATTATATTCTATTTCAACGTGAATTGGCGTCATAGTTGAAATATTAAACATTCATAATATTGTATACAAACACACTGTTTATTTTAGAACACTCCTTTTTGACTCGATTCCAATTATTACATTACTTTTGACATCTTCAACGTCCAATGACGTTCTATACCAAGTTCACCTCGTATCACGATGAGTTGATTAGAGGAGATATTATTTAGAACTAGCTGTCCCGCGCAACTTCGTCTGCGTAAATTTTCCCCGTTTTTGCAACATTTCTTATTGCTGCTCCGCTCCTATTGGTCGTAGTGTGATGTTGTATAACCTATAGCCTTCCTCGATAAATGGTCCAACAGTGAAATAATTTTTCAATTCGAATCAGTAGTTTCTGAGATTACCGCGTACAAACAAACAAAAACAACAACAAACTTTAGCTTTATAGATATGATTTTAATTGAATTATATTTCGAATATGAATTTTATTTGATTGAAGGATTTTTGTTTTCCTCGTCTGGTTGATCTATATCTGTGGATAGGATCAATTGAGGGTGAGTAAGCAAAACTACTCAGTGCTACCTCGCATTAAAGTCGTTTTTAGAGTTCTATATTAGTCAGTACGTGCGCTTTATTTATGTTCTACCTATTTAGATATATGAGGAAAAAACACCACGTTTGTGTGTCACATCGCACACTGTATACAAAACAGTCCGCGGGCGTCGAGGTCAATGACCTCATTCAGAGGTCATACGTTTGGGTAGATAAGAAATGCCCTTTTCGTAAAACGTAGTAGAACCTTTGTTGAAAGCGTTGAGAGGGTTATGTCTTCTTTCTAGTCTAATACTCTTCGGCCATTGTCGAGGGAGAGAGAGACAGACATATTAGGACACGTCTTGCTTATAAGCTTAACCCATAGTGACGACTATTGTAACGGAGTTGTAAAAATGGCGGCAAACTGATAGGCCATTATTTTTACAGCTCCGAGTTTAACTTGTAAAAAATGAATTGAATACGTGATAATTGATTATGAGCGAGACTTTGTGCATATAATAAGCGCATAAATACTTGACACTGGCAGATATTAGCCGTTAAAACGGCTAGATTGCCATAAACTCAAAGAAGAAGAAGAAGAAGACTATTGTAACGTATTGTTTTTTTTTCATGTAGTGAATTATTTTACAACGTTTTGCAAACATATAAGAAAAGTTTTAGACTGTTGAACTTATGGTTATTTGTTGATCTACTAATTCAAAAAAGCGAATGACGCGCTATTATAAAATTGAATAGGGCGCTATCAATGCAGTAACTAAACAAATGGACGAATCTTTTGTGTTGGATATTTTTAGTACCTAGTTATTTTAATGTGTTCAACTTAAAACGTACATCAAACGATTTTTTTAACTCTATATTCACTATTAGCAATATAAATTAAATGTACTGAATTATCAATAATATTGTGTAAATCGAACGCAATTACAACTGATAACATAATAGCAAATAATGCAATAATAACAACAAATCAATATTATGTTCACAATAGCAATATTTTGCACTTGCACGATCATTTTTTTTATATTTCAGGCACAAAATACTAAGAGTACAGAAGGTAAACTCCATAAATACTTTGCTCGAGCAACGCACACAGAGATCGTTCACGGACAGGGGGCCTAAACAAGTTCCATTTTCTCAAACGTCATGTCAGCGCCTGCTGTAAGGAAAAATTACGTTGATTTATATGAGAGAAAACTTCTCTATCAAATTTATACATATCTTTCTTAAAAGCGTTCGTGAACGTTACAGATCCATCCATATCTGTAACGTTAAAGCCTAGACAAATTCCAACTTGTCTACGCTCCTAGATCACTTTGTTCTGTAGGCATATAAAGATTCAGCGTTTGTCTCCGTTGCAAGTCTTGCACAGTGTTTTATATAGCCCATTCGGACATTGCATATTAAGCATTTCACGGTTACTTTGGGATTTTTTTTTTATTACAGCATTTTGAGATGTATTTTTTTCTCGTCTACCCCATAGTGTGGGGTGTCGTTGGATAGGTCTTTTAAAAATATCTGTATCCTAAATCGAAAAATGGTCTTAACATGTTCATGTTCAAAGCATTTTTCGATTTAGGGATCCATATGTGAAATACTGAGCTTTAAAGTTCAAAATTTTCTAAGAGGCAACCGCCCCCCCCCCCCCCCCCAGTATGTTGCTCGAGCGAGATATATATGACGGTTGCCTTCTGTTCTCTATGTATTTTGTGGCACAGCCTTCGCTCACCGCTAGCATGCAACAGGAGTCTAATTATTGGCATACAACTTAATTATTTATCACCAGGGCCGAATTAAATTACTGTAAACACGTGGGTGAAATAATATATTTTAGAAGCGAATGTTTCTATTAGTTATGCATTCGTTTTTAATACATATATGATTATTAATGCAGAGATAGAAAACAGTTTTAGGTTCATGTAACACTATTAACAAAAATAGGTTTATGTGGTTAAAACGTAATTTCTGTCATCGATTGATTATATACTAGATATTGCCCACGGCTCCTCCCGCGTATTTCACGATTAAAACTGTCCTAAGTCCTATGTCCTTTCCTGGGACTCAAAATACGTATTATATCCATACCAAACTTTATCTAAATGAGTTATTAAGCGTGAAAAAGTAACAGAGTTACTTTCACATTTATAATATTAGTTTGAATGTTGCTTGCTTCCAAAATATTTTTGATATTGTGCGTTTTTTTGACGTGATAACGTTTATCGATATATCGATGACACGCACGAAAAAGTGTCACGTAGCAACGGTCGCGTTATTGATTGGCTGCTAGGCAACGGTCACGTTATTGATTGGTTGCTAAGCAATGCGAATGGCGATTGCGGCTGCTGATAGGCTGAAATATTGTGGATCCACTACCCCACGTAGTGGATCCACTAAAGCTGTCACAGGCATGGTTGTTTCATACAATATCATCCATTTTTTTTTCTAAATTGCATCTCCATCTTATTTATTTTCTACGCGGCTTGTGTCCGTCCAGTTTCAAATATAACCCTGCTGACCTCTAGAAAGTGAAAGCAACATTAATAATGAACTTATTTATAAATATGAATAAGGAATATGATTAGGTACTAAAGTTTTTTATTGATTTAAGTCGGTCACAGAAGAAAGTCGTTGAATAATTGTCTCGCCCCATTACACTGGCCGTAGCGTACTAGGACTAGGTTCATAAAGGTCACACACACACAAACCTTACAGACTATACTGGTTTCTATAAAATTTCGAATTAATAATGTAATTTCTAGCGTTGTATACCATTCTGTCTCGCTCTAGGATTCAAGGTCCAAGGGGCTTGCGCCCCCACTCCCACAAATCTATACTAATGTTATAAAGCTGAAGAGTTTATTTGTTTGTTTGAAGGCGGTAATCTCAGGAACTACTGATCCGAATTGAAAAATTGTTTCACTGTTGGATAGCCCATTTGTCGAGGAAGGCTATAGGCTATATAACATAACGCTACGACAAATAGGAGCGGAGCTGCAATGAGAAATGTTGCAAAAACGGGGAAAATTTACGCAGACGAAGTTGCTCGAGAGACTCTCACTTTATCTGTCTATACAAATAAATGAAATTGAAGTGTCCGTTTGTAAATGAAAGAATAATGGTACATATAACAAAACCACAATTTTTATTGTTTTTGTCTGTCTGTCTGTTCCGGCAAAAGTACATGAGGTAATTTTTGGAACCCCCAAATACCCATGGTAAACCAAACGCCCATGTTGTGGTACGGTGTATTGGACAGAAACCCTTAATATGTTTTGAAGCGGTTATCTATACGTCAGACATAATCACGTAACTACGTAATGTCTATAGATAGTATTTAGTTGGAAGAGATAACGCCTACATTAGATATGATAAAATTGTTTTTGTTTTTTTTCTTTTGTTTATATTTTGCAAAGTAAAGGTGAACTACCGGTGACTCCGGTGAGATAGCGCTTTATGATCATTATCTAGACACGTAAGGTGGAAATGAGTATTAATCCGACCAATAATACGCAGTTTTTCGGCAATAACTCAATGACGGTATATCTGATAATTTTTTAAATCATTTTAATGTAAAGTATTTGTTAAGCGCTACATTTTGATTTTTTTTTATATTTTTTTATCACATGGCTCAAAAGATAAGGGAGGGAACACAATTTATGCAACTTTCGGAGCGATTATTTCCAAAAATATTCATTTAATAAAAAAAAAATTAAATCTAAAAATGTTTTTCAAAAAACCTGCTTGACCACAATTTATGCAACTTTGGAGCGATTATTTCCAAAAATGTTTAATGAACCAAAAAAAAAATAGAAATCTTAAAATGTTTAAAAAAAAACCTGCTTGACCCGCTGATCTCTTAAGACGCTTGTAAACTCTTGTAGAATTGTTACGATGTATCGCAGCTCTATGTTTTTAATAACATGTTTAATAATACATTTAAGTTAATTAATTTAATGTATATAAAGCAATATGGCTGATATAACTGATAAACCTATCGTTACAAGGACGCGTTATCAATTGTTTTAGTTCATTTGGTTCAATTCCCTATTGACACAGATATTTTTATTTAAGCGTAATAGAATACGTCATTTAACTACGTATTAGATAAATAATTACATTACAATAAAATAACAAAGGAAAAAATAACAAACAAACGCAGTGTTAGTCTCACTTATTTATTAAAAAAAAAACTTAATGGTACTAAGCCATTGCTTTAGACCAGGACTGCGCCATCCCTTTCAATTAAATATTGAACGTGAAAGAGAGAAAAAACTGGTGCGGCCTTTGACAGGTATTGTCCACAAAGTAGCGTTGTCTCTTTCTAGAGAGTGGTCAATTTTGTGCGGTTATGGCGCAGTCCTGTTCTCTACGTCAATGTACTAAGCAAAGTTAAATCTCATATTTTACAGATAATTAAACATTTTTAAGATTATAATAGGTATCTATAATATCTTGGCACCACTCAAACAACGCTATCTGATTCCAAACTACGTACTGATTCTGTACTACGGCAACCAGACAACTGATATATATACCTATATATTTCTAAATACATATATATCTATACTAATAATATAAAGCGGAAGAGTTTGTTTGTTTGTTTAAACGCGTTAATCTCAGGAACTACTGGTCCGAATTGAAAAATTCTTTTTTTGTTGGATAGCCCATTTATCGAGGAAGGCTATGGGCTATATAACATCGCGCTACGACTAACAGGAGCGGAGTAGCGACGAGAAATGTTGCAAAAACGGGGAAAATTTACGCATACGAAGTTGCGGGGGACAGCTAATCATAGATAAATATACACCCAGACACAGAATCAAGCATCGTGTTCATCACACAAAGTTTTATCCTATTTGACGATACGACCTGCACCCAGTCAGGGTCACTAACAACTAGACCAGTTATCTACGAGTAGTTCATCGGTAAGTTCATATAATACGAGTAGTTTATATGCAAATAAAGCATTTACGATTATGATTATGATTATGTAATAAATGTAACAAAAATACCAGAGAGAGTAATTTTATGATGATATGATGAATACATATTGCAATCTAAAAAAAATATAATTACTTATGTTATTTTCGCTTTAGCCAAATAAAGCAATAGATAGATAGTCAAAACCAAATATGAAAGTTAAAGGTTTATTTATTATCATGTAAAATTAAATGAATAATTTTACATTAAGTACTTCATATATTTTGTTGCTGCTATATTGTTTTGTATGCTACTATGAATTAAGCCTAATTAATAATTAATTTCTATTTGGGATCTAGTTAAACTAAACCTCGGTACGCAACTGTTTGCTATGCGCTCCACTACGCTAGCGTGATTAGAATTCTTTGCGTGTACCGTACTTTATACCGTGTCACGTCTTCTTTAGTTATTTATGAATGGAAATTAACTCAGTTTCAAAAGAAAGATTTAAGTTTCTATAAGAACTAAATAAGTATTGAAGGAAAAATTTGCACCACTATGAATCCGTTTTGTAAATGGCGACAAACTGTACCTACACTGTCATAGTGTCATCGTCACAGCTTCGTGAAAACATGTCAAAATTAAATAAAATAAAACCAAGACTTTATGTTAAAAGTAAGTAGGTTACATAAAATTAGATATTAACAGAAACTAGCACAAAAATCAACATTTAACTAATTGTTAAAGAAGAAGAAAATAGACAAAGAGACAGAGAATCTGACAGTACTAATTTCCCGCCTTGTTATTAAAAAAAAAATAAGCCAAATTACCCATTTTAAGAAATAATACCCTATCTAACCGTTTGGAAACACAGACTATGGTTGTTAAGAAAACGAGAAGCAAAAAATATAAATCCAGGCTTAATTTCCTCCGTCAACAGGCGATCAACGCAAGTATAAAAACACTTACCATAATTGACTCTTACGTATTTGAATTAGTCCATATTATTGCGGCTCTACATTTTTTTCATTAACTAACAAAGCAAAGGAAACCCTTGTTCATGATAAATGCCTCAAATTTAATTGAAAAAGGTGTTTTAAAAATAGAATGAAACAAAAATATTCAGATTAATGCTCAGGTTTAGGTATTAAAAATGCCGCAAATAAATTTAAAAATAAAATATGTTTTTAAAAATAGAATGAACTAAAAATATCCGGATTAATTTATTTGGCACAGATAATTACCTTCTTACGTGTGTGATTGACGTACGAGCTTATACCGCGGTTTTAAAGAACGTCGGTTTTACTCGGGGCTAATCACGAATCCGTACACAGTTAATTAGTGAGAGAATTGTAGAGAATGCTTTCAACCTACAAATATTTGTGTTCAAACAAACCTTTATTATGTTTACTGAGTAATGTTTGTAGAAAAAACGTCTAAAATAATATAAGTCTAATTAAATAACTTCACTGACAATGTGTATTAAGGTCTTGGCAAACATTAACTTAGTGTTAGTACACACGCGATATTTTTTGTTGCGATTTGTTTTGTTAGAGCGGGTTATAGAATGCTTCGCGAACTGGCGTTCTGTCAACGTATTCAGATTCGGAAATTATGCCATCAAATATATGAGGCTTAGAGCCATGTAAACTAGATGATTCTCAGGTAAAGGTGCCGTATTGTGGTAATGGTTGTTCTTAATAGTAGTGAAGTTCTGCAGTGTGTTACTAAGCTGGTTGGTAAACGAATGTTTTTACTCGGTTGAAGAATATTTAAATAAATACCCATGTAAATTTTATAATTTAGAAAGGAGACATGTTAAATATAAGTGACTGGATTTTATTACATTGGTGTGTATTTTTTTTTTTTTTTTTTAATACTATTTCACTTTTTAAATATATTTCTTTGTAATTTTGATAAATTTTAAATTACATCATTGGTATAGACCAATGATGTAATTTGCATGCCATTATTGGCAAGTGTGCTGATTCAATAATATGTATTTTAAAGATCTGTAATATGTACCACATTTATGCAAATGAATAAATAAATAAAAAATAAATAAATAAATAATAACTTATCTGCTGTATAAGTTGTTGAGATTGTATAGTGGTAAGTGTATAACGGCCTGTTGAGCTGTAGAGTCGATGTTTTACTGCTGCAGAGAGAACTATAGATACCGGCAACGAGTATTGATTGTCGAAGCAATCATGTAACGCTGAGTGACTAACAAATCCATAGGTCTTAGCCATAGGCCGTCTTGGTCAGTACCACAGTGTCAGTTATTGTTCCGTGAAATAGTGATGTTAACGAGTCACTGTGTTTCGGTTGAACGGCAAATGAGATTTACGAACTAATGACATTAAGATCGAAACAAGAATATGGGTGCCATTGATACTGTTATGGACTAGCATGTCGCTTACTATCAAGCGCACGACCAGCTCGTTTGTTGTATAAAAAAAACTCATGACGGTAATTATAACTTTACTAACTGTCCCGCGCAACTTTGTATGCGTAAATTTTCCCCGTTTTTGCAACATTTCTCGTCGCTGCTCCGCTCCTATTAGTCGTAGCGCGATGTTATATAGCCTATAGCCTTCCTCGATAAATGGGCTATCCAACAAAAAAAGATTTTTTTAAATCGGACCAGTAGTTACTGAGATTAGCGCGTTTAAACAAACAAACTCTTCCGCTTTATAATATTAGTATAGATATATTAGTATAGATTTCTATCAACAAAGATTAAAAATGGTCACTACTTTTAGCAGAATTCTAGCCAAAAGATTATCTTCTCGCTAGTTTCGCTTGATTATTTCTTACCTATTTCTCGTAGAAGTCCGGTTTTGTTCTCATTTCTTGAACCACAAGCTACAATGTAAACTTTACTCAAAATACATAGTCATAAACTAGTGTGCATAACCTTTAAACGTTTGTATATTGCCATCATAAAGAAGTTTTTATGCGAATACTCGCGCTTCAACAGAAAACGAAGGATTACCTACTTTAAGTTTATCGGTCTATGGAATAGTCAAACGTTATACTCAGTTTTGAGACACTGACAGTTAACTTTCATACTGTCACTTGAAGGGGAATAGTAATGACAGAAATACTTTTGGGTATGACTCAGTATCGTTTGAGTATTCGGTCGTATCTGTTGGGGTCATGTGTTTATTGTACCTACTCTGTAATTGAACAAAGATTTAATATTTTCAATTTTTCACATTAAATGAAAAAGCTCATTCTCAGCTCAGACTAAATCTTGTAAATTCACACATAAATATTTACAACTCACGAAAAAGAAAAAACAATAACCATAAGATTACTTAGTTTATTGTCTACTAAGACCGCGTGAGGTTGTAGTGCTGCTCACTTCTTACAAACGTTAGCGTGATGATAGAAAATAAGCATAAGTTACTCCTTACATCATCAGCTGTCTGACAGTGAAAGTCCCGTCAAAATTCGTCCAGTCGTTTCGGAGACTAGCCGGAACAAACAAACAGACCGACTGACAAAAAAAATAACAATTGTGTTTTTGCTTATGAAAGTAGGTACCATATATCTATATGCAGTTTGATATGCATTTAGTAAAACAACATTATTTTGACAGTACAAGGTAATTAATACCTATAATATATTATTACATTAATGGAGGTCCATCATCTTGTACGTCCAGCCTCCAAAGTAAATCTGGATCAAATTCACTTTAAGAATTAATGATGTGAACTCTATTTAGATACTTAAGTACTATTTTCATGAAATTAGTAATAGATTTTTATCTAGACTCGCAACACCAGAGCATAGACAAATCTGCCATTATTTTCACATTCAATAGTTGATTAACATGTCGCAAAACGACCACTTCCCAAGCGAATATCTCACGAACAATATGCATTGTGGACAATATGCCGAGTGCCGACTGTTACTGCAACACCGAGGGGAACAATGCGCAACTGACCTGTGTTTCGAAACTACTGAGACAATACCGATAGTAAAACGTTCTTATACAATGTTCTTTGTTAAGGAATAATGTCTAATATAACCATTAGAATTAAAACAACGGTCTTAATAGCGTTAAAGTTAGCACTTCTTTTGGCGTATGGCACTTACATTCAGCTTCAACAAAACCGCTTTCTTTCTTAAGTTTTTCGCGCCAACGCCAGTGGCATTCGCATTTTAAAAATAAATCATGATATCGGTGACAAAAAAGGTGTAAATTGTTAAATGTTTTCATTTAGGAAAAAACAAAGGATTAGAATTGATGGGCACGAATCCGTTGAAGTACCTACATTTTGTCACCACTTTGTCCCATTGACGTATAGAGCTGAACCGCGCCATCCCTTTCAATTAAAAAGTAAATATTGACTGCTAAGCGTAAAAGATAGGAAAAACTAGTGCGGCCCTGTCTCTTTGACAGGTAGTCCACAAAGTAGCGTTTTCTCTTTCTAGAGAGTGGTCAATTTTGTGAGGTTATGGCGCAGTCCAGGTCTATACGTCAATGCTATGTCCATAGACTATAGACTAAATCAGTAAATAGATACTATTACAGTATTCGAATTTGGAACGTAAATCATGGTTGCCAACTTAGAATTATTAGGATTGTAAGGTTTTTTATGGACTTTTTGGGGATAACAGTCAATTTGCCCCATCCGTGCGACCGTATCACACTTGACCGGTGATGGCTAATTCCTGTTAACTAGGAGTTACTGATTTTTATTTACAGCTGTTTTCAATATTGATCTGGCTATTAGAGATACCTAAGTATTTATTGGACATAAGCTCCATACAAAATACGTCAAAAAAATTATATCTCTAGTAGCCAAATCCATCGATAGATAAATTATTGAAAACTACCGGTTGGGGAAAAATGATTAGGAGTGGGCAACCCTGGCGTAAACCCAGATTAATGATAGCAAAGCAAAACTAAACGCACGTGTGCAAAGTTTCGCAACTGTAAATTGTGGGGCAATTGTACACCGGACTGTTAGATGTAAATTATTAGCTTTTATCGATCAAACAAATAGCTGTAAAAGTTGATTTATAGACCATTATACTATATGGAAATATTTACAGGCCTTTGTTTATACAATATTGAGGTTTTTGTTTGTAAACTTTGCAATCATTTCAGTTCTATGACTTCCCTTCAGTTCCACTTATTTGAAGGTTATGTAAATGTTTATACCTACGTATCTAACTACCTTTTTACCCGACTGTAAAGAAGGGTTATGTTTATAACCTATACCTTACCTACTCCTACTAAATGAAGAGACGAGGAGGTCGTGAGCCTGATGATATAAGCGTCACGCTAGCCCATAACAGCATCAATACCACTCAAATATTTGTTTGGCAAATATCTGAATGTCACCGCACAGCGCTCCTCGTTTGAGACATAAGTGCGCAAATCTCATTTGCCCAGTAATTTACACTTGCAAAAGTGCCCTTCAACCTAAGGCACCTGTCCCACCAAAGACGATGAGCGAGAAGCGAGTTGCGATGTATCGCTCAAGAAACGTACAGCAGATGTAATTTGTAGATCCCGTCCATGTAAACAAAAGAGATGCAGTATAGCGCGAGTACCCGCCGGTAGTAGAACCGGTGAGCGATCAACTATTAATTTCTGTATCTCTTTTGTTTACACGGAATCTACATAAGTATGTACGTGTCTTGAGCGATAAACCGCTACTCGCTACACTTTTTCTAGCCGTTAGTCGGACAGGTGCCTAAACACAGTGATGCGTTAACATTACTATTTCACGGAAGAATTACTTTCTCTGTTGAGATACCGGTAAAGACGCCCGACGTATAGCTTAGAACTACCTATCTTCAATCAGCTTTTATTAGTCCAGTGCTGGACGTAGGCCTCACGTTATCATGACACCTGGTTCTTCGCCTTTAGCATCCAATCATTCTCAGAGACCAAGAATTCGAAGATTCCATTTGAATGAGCTAGTCACCTTACAATTACCTTGCTTGCTGGTCAGCGTGCTAATTGCTCATAATCCAATTTCATAAGTAGGTAGGTACTTATTTCGTCTTGGTATGTGTTGCACCTAACTGTTGATCCTTACCCAACAATACAGGGCTGAGAGTTCCCCTAACTACCGTAGTACTATTACTTATTCTGTGCCCTAACAGTTAAAATAAGAGAGTCGTAGAAACAAGAAGTTTATACTGAAAGAGTTCAATGAACACCATTAAATGGGATGGAAATAAATTAGTATAAGGCCAAATGGTAATGCCGAGTTCAAGGTATAATAAATAAAAAGAACAGATGCTGCAACCTTGAAATTAAACAAAGAAAGTGTAGATATTAACAGCACTGAAAACGCGTGCACAATAAAAAGTGGGCGACACGTGAGATAAAAGTCCATTATTTACCAAAATCCCTAAAGGATTTTCTTCTAACAAAGCTAAAAATCATCCTGATTAAATTGGCATTTTAATTGAGAAAAGCGTATTTAAATCCATCTATTCATTTGGATGTTATGATACCATATATAGACGCAAACACAGGGTTTATTGTATGTACACCTTATCTGACATAAAGATATTATGCGTGATCATATCTCTAACTATCTATATATATAAAAATGAAACCCGTTTTCCGTTGTCACGACATAGCATGAAAACGGCTTGACCGATTTGGCTGATTTTTTTTTTGTAGTTTTCTAATACTCTGTACAAGGTTCTTACGAAAAAAAATATTAAGAAAATCTCTCAGAAAGATTGAAAAATATACATTTAATTTTGCATATTTACGCTAAGGCGGTACGAAGTTTGCCGGGTCAGCTAGTATATATATAAAAATCAATGGTCTGTATGTCCTTTATGCGTTGCGAAACCATTGATCAGATTGTGATGAAACTTTAGCAGAATGTTCTGGGAAGACCAGTGTTCCTGGCTTTTAAAGCCACAACGAAGCGTGGCCGAGTTCAGCTAGTCATACATAAAAAATACAGGTTAACTTTAGAACCTCCTTCGTTGCTTTTTTCGGTTAAAATATTTTGCAACAACAAAAAGTAGTATATTCACATAGGTACTTCCACACGTTAAGCATGCGAACTGTGAACATGGCGACAGCTCAATATGCCGATATTTTCTCAACTCTTCAAGTTTTAACTTTAGAATAATTTGTTAATACACCTCTTTACTCGTCAAATTAAAAAAAAAAACAGAACTCCTTTTCGTTTCTTATTTTCATTTTAAATCGAACAAAGAACCTATCAATAGCCTTTACGGTGTGTTGACGACTCGACTAACCAATCCGATTGGTCATATCGTGACCGCGACTAATATCGTTGAACGTGTGTTTATATTCCGTGGAAAATGAATAAATAACACCTCTAACAATAAAAACTATTACGAATAAGTCTATGGTCAGAGGATATTAAATTGATTCACAGCAAGATGTTATACCTATTCATCCTTACATGTATAGACGTAATAATGTAGTAATTATTACTAGAATCTGCTATATGTAACGATGAGAAAATATGCGTGGAAACCGATTATCTAACGAACGATATTGTTGTTGGTATGCATTAATTCGATTCTGTGTTGTTTTATGCATGAAGCAGATCGCACGTTGGATTGCACGTACAATTAAATTTCGATCTAACCTAATAATAACTCTATTGACAATCTAACCATAGACTATGAGCTACTAACAAACAAGACAGCATACGACATCCTTGTTTACTAAAGACAATAAATTGTGTAGATTGACTCTTTTTCCAACTGTTAAAAAATAGCCTTTGTTTCTGAAATAAGACCATTATTCTCTAGATTGCCATCAACTCAAAATTAGATAGAAAAGAAGACCATACCATTTAAGTCCCACGACCGATTTCAACGGGAAAACACAAAAGTCGTTATGACACAGAACGCAAACTGGGTCAATCGCCACGTGCACCGTTCCAAGCACTCGACCACAAACTTACCTTGTAATTGGAAAACAACATTCTATCTAGGGGTGTTCGTAATTTAAAAGTTTTCTTTTTTTTTATTTGAGATGACGAATGGCATTATTAAATTGAATATGAGCATCCGTCGGCACGGCCTCTTGCAGTTTTACATGATTTGAATAGCAGGATTTTGAGCGTATCACTCTCTTTCAGGATTTGCGCTTTTTGGGTTAAATGTCAGTTAACACCCTTGTTTGTGACTCGTGGAATTCAGATTTAGGTCAACTGGATTTATTCCAAATTCCAGATAGTCAAGCTTAACGGCTAATCCGTACATTGAAATGGAACTGTAGTCATTAGCAGTAGCGGAATGCCGTTCGTGTAAAAGGGTGGAATTCATTTTAGTAACGTAAACAGGATAAAACAATGCCGTTATGGATGACGTTTATATTGTTGACAAGCCTTTGTTTTTTGTTAATTTGAAACATTTGATTTAATAAGTTAAGAACTGGTTTACATTTAGTTTTCATTTATAGACGTTCAGATTCTCATATGAAAATAAAACTAGACTATAAATACTAAATATACTATTGGTAAATATTTAAAAAATGGTTCACTGTTATGTTGGTTTACGGACAATAATTTTACGTGATAACACCATAAGAAATAAACAACCAAGACTGTGACAGTTTTAGTGGACCCGGCGGCCGACGGCGACGGCCACAATACTTCAGCCTATCAGCAGGCGTAATCGCCATTCGCATAGCTTAACAACTAATCAATAACGTGACCGTTGTTACGTGACTGTTTAGCAACCAATCAATAACGTGACTGTTGCCACTTTGATACTTTTTCGTGTATGCACAGCGTCATCGATTTATAAGACGTTATCACGTCAAAATATCTGATTCTGCGTGAATGGATGATAAGCCTAAGGATTACTCGGAACGGTTACGAAAACAACAAAAACAAACACTGTTTACTAACAAATAGATTTTCAAATAAACAGTTGTTATAAAACTGTGTGCAATATTCTAACACCAACAAACAAAGTGATTTCTAATATTATAATAATACTGCTTGTCCCGCGCAACTTCGTATGCGTAAATTTTCCCCGTTTTTGCAACATTTTTCATTACTGCTCCGCTCCTATTAGTCGTAGCGTGATGTTATATAGTCTATAGCCTTACTCGATAAATGGGCTACCCAACAGTAAAAATATTTTTCAATTCGGATCAGTAGTTGCTGAGATTACCGCGTTCAAACAAACAAACTCTTTAGCTTTATAATATTAGTATAGATTTATAATACCTATACTTACTACGCATTTGCACAAAGATGACAGTCATGTACAAGTCACAACAATACGTTATAATTTTGACATGCAAAATATTTTGATCTTATCTTTACTTACTATTTGTATTGTTATGTTGTATATTTATTTTTAAAGTGAGTAAATATTATGTATTTGCGTCTTAGAAATGTTACGTTATAAAAAGTTGAAGTTTTTTTTTACAAGGATGAGTGGTAAATTGCTACGTAATTTACTACAAAAGTTGTGTTTAGATTGATTATTTTAACATATTTAAATAATCTTAGTAAGTTACTTAGAATAGTACATTCAGTACACAAAAAGCCACCTACCGCATCTCTCTAACTAACCCACTATGTAAATAGTGTCACTGATCACTAACGTCTAGTCTGAATAATCTAACTATCGATGGATGACGATCTACTAGACGTACATATTTGACATAAGCTCCATACAAAATATGTCAAAATTCTACCTATAGTAGCCAAATCAGTGACAGAGTAAAATCAATTCAGATTTTTATCCTATTCTATCACTTTAACCTGCCAGAAAATATATATCTGACAAATGATATTGAAAACAACATTTTGCCACGTTATACAACACCGTCAGCAAATATGACATTTTATCTCATTAGCCAATTAATACAAGTTAATTAACATTATTCAGTCAATTATATTTAAAATGATGAGTGACATTAAGAGGACAGAGCACAATGTCGGCTCGCTCTGCGGTCACTGGTGCACTTGATAAAGCCAGTGATTATGGCATAGCCCGGTGGACAGCGCACGTCCATTGCACCTGCCTAGCTTACGTTAAATAAACATCTGCCCGTTCTACAAATTAATATTAATTAATGCATGACATAATGCCAACGCTCATTGTACCATTTGTGTGAATATCTGCGTGTATTGAGTGTTGACTATGGTTTTTCCAAGTTTGTAAATAGGTTTTACATTACATTAGAAGTAAAATACATGTTTACTCATTTTAAGTAAATATTATTCTTTTAAAATAAGTAAAATGTGTAATATAGGCACTTACTTAATAACGAATAAATAAGGTTCATTGATTGTTACAAATATATTATTTCTGAACGTCAGAAATAGCTACAAATATAAACATAGAATAGAACCATTGCCCTTCTAAAACAAAGATTTTTTTTTATATATATTTTTTTGTAAATGTATTAAAAATTTAATAAATTATTTCACATTTTTCTTGTTGAAGAGCATAATTTAACAATATATTATTTCCGAACGTCAAAAATAGTTACAAATATAAACATAGAATAGAACCATTGCCCTTCTAAAACAAAGATTTTTTTATATATTTTTTTATTAAATGTATTAAAAATATAATAAATTATTTCACATTTTTCTTGTTGAAGAGCATAATTTTACAACAACAAAGAATAATAATGAATTTATTAATAGAAGCTATTAACACATTTTTTACAGTAACCCTGACCATAGACTTAACTATAAGTCATTGACGTATAGACCTAGACCGTGCCGTCCCTGTCGACTGCAAAGCGTGAAAGAGAGACAAAACTCGTGCAGCCTTTGACAGGTATTGTCCACAAAGTAGCGTTGGCTCTTTCTAGATAGTCGTCAATGCTTTTGAACTTTATCGGGCAGTGACGAAACGAAAACAGACGTATTTTTTTAAGTTCCTTTCTATGAGTATTCATTAATATTTATGAGTAATTTTGAAAGACATTGACCGCGTCGTATGTCCTTGTACAGGTCGAATTAAAAGTAAAACAGGTAGGTAAGGTAATTATGAGGTTTTTATGTGGGAAACATAAAACGTATACAGTTATCTGTGGCTCATTTGTTGAGGTATCTGTGCATTTGTGGCATTTTTTTCTTTTTATGGGAAGTAGAACTATAAACGGTACTGACTGTATGATGACTTTATAAGTTTTACGGCTTTATTTGTTAAAGTAACATGTTTTATTTGTTTGGTATGGTACACAAATCTATACTAATAAAGAGGAAAGATTTGATTGTTTGTTTGCATTGAATAAGCTCAGAAACTACTGAACCGATTTTTTTTTTACCATTAGAAAACTACATTATCGAGGAATAAGATATATATTTTATTGTCAAAAAATTAGAGATCCCTACGAAAATTACAATAATGTAAGTCAAGGTATAAAAAATTAAATGACACCCGAGCGAAGCCAGGGCAGACAGCTAGTTTTATTTATATTTGAAATTAACTGATTGATAAATATCACAAATATTTAAAAAGATATGACACTTTTTTTTAATGACATTTAGGTGTCAAAGGCTGAAGTCGGCCACACTTAGCTGTGGCTTTTAAAGCCAGAAATACTCGCCGGCCTTCCCAGAACATTCTGCTAAAGTTTCGTCCCAATCTGATCAATAGTTTCGGAACGCATAAAGGACATACAGACAAACATTGCTTTTTATATATACTTATAGATTTTTTATATATATAGATTTTATCGATATTTTGTTACTATATAGGCACATATTGTAATAATGCAAATAAATGTGAGATTAAAAAAAAAATAGTCTTGGTCTATGTTACGTGGTTAGTTCTTAATACAATTCCACGTTTTCCTAAGATCTTCATAGCTTAATTTCAAGATAGATTAAAGATATATAAACCCAAAATATTATTGCTTGTTCAAATTTGAATACTTACCTATTCTGATGTAAACGAGAAAAATAACGAAATAAATGTAGTGATGTTTTAAAGTTTGATAATAACATAAAATTACTAACCGATTTGCTACAATACAATGTCACGTAATTTGAAGGCCGTATCTATTTTTAGGTAATATGCAATCATGTGATATTGCAGTGTTCAAGTAATAGTCAATTATATAATTGGATGAAACAAAAACGTAATTAAAACAGCAATTAGTATAGCGTGTCGTCGTAGATAAATACATCAGGTTTGTGTTTTCTTTATAACCGCTGTACTTGTCATGTCATTGAATTATTACCTACTTATTTATTTTTAAACAAATAAATATTATGCACCTACATATAAAAACTTAAGTATATAATTCATTATTTCTTCCCGCCAATATTACTTGGTAGGGATAATGGCCCGCACATTCTGTGCTTTCGCCAGTTTCAAGTTAATATTCTTCAGTTTCAAGTTTTCTTCTTTGAATCACAAAAACTCGTTCTTATCCAGTTAACACGTATTTCAAGTATATTTTGCACTCGTAGAGTATATTTGTTTTGTGTTTTTACACGTTAAACGCGGTAAAAATAGCGACATGTTAGATTGCCGCCATTTTTGCAACTATAATTACTATTCTTCTGTAAATATCAGCTAGAAAAGGCGCGAAAAGCCAGAGTGCTGACAGGCAACTTTTTTTTTACTGTCATTATGGGTGGCAATGATAAACAAGTATACGGCCTAGTCCAGTTACCGTAGTCTAGACATCCTTAGTAATGAGGTATCTATAATTTTTGCCTCATTTGTGTACTTATTAACAAAACTAACAGATTAATGTAGTAGGTGGGTACATCCGCATAGAAACTCTCAAGTTATCAGCCACGATCAGAGGTTGTTAGCCGATCATCAATGCGTTACTGCGCGCTGTCATTACCAGCCAGTCATTCTTAGAAGCGCCTTGTCATTTTATATTTTACTGACTGTTTACATCGTTAGAGAGTCGATGAGTATTTTATAAAATATAACTTGCACGGGAGAGATCGTAGTGCCATTAGGGAAGTGAGAAAGGAGGTTAAGTTTACCTCGCCTCTTTGGGTACAAGCATGGTGTCATATAGTAAATCCTCCGTTAATAAACGGACTATCTAAGGCAAAAAGGAGTAAAAAATGTTTAAGTAAACTATGCACTGAAAATACAAAAATAAAACAGCACCAGTTAAAGGCCCGAAGAAACCTCTCAAACATCGAACTCATTCATGACTTTTTATTCACTTTTAATTTCGTGTAGTTATTACAAAAAGTATAGAATTTTTACCCAAGGGGGGTTTTGAGGGGTTGACTGCCCCCCCCCCCCATCCCGAAGTTGCAAAAAAATGATCCCGGATTCCTGGGTCCGGAACCCAGGAATCCGGGATGAAACACGTTAAACTTACATTTATAACACATAATTTTGGGTTGGGGGTTAAAACGAAAACAGTTATATTACTATTATTATATAAAAATACGAGTGTCCTCGTGTCACAACTTACAAGTGTAATGAAATTAGAGAAGTTAACCTAACATTGTTCTAGTTACGCTTCGGTTATTCGACCACATTCTTAACCTTGTCTTATATTTAATGTCAACGCGTGCATTACTACACTGAATCGGATTTCAAAAGTTGACCTATGCGGTTTAAAACTTTGAAACATAATAATCTTATAACAGATGCGCCCATTCTTAACAAAGACTACCGATATTCGCACTTCTACTATATTAATCACTCTCATAGTCTGGTGGGAAGGAAATCCAACACTATTCTTTTCGACTTCCCTTGGAATTTTATTTCGATACGTAGAACCGTGTCCTGATTTTTTTTTAAATGGAATTTTATTTCGATACGTAGAACCGTGTCCTGATTTTTTTTTTAAATATGTATAAATAGCAATGTGTCATTTTCGTCCCACATTACTAGCAATTCTGTTAACCCCTCCAGCTAAGCTCAATGGCTTGTGTTAGAAGTGGGTTCACGTCGGTAGTATAATGGGTAGGATTCGAACCCGCGACCTCACGATTACGAGACCGAAGCTTTAAGCATTAGGCTACCGCCGAAGCTCAAATATATGTAGAATTACCTTAGGAAAATGTTAACCCTTTACATGCGCGGACCCAGAACTTATTTCTGGGGGAGACAACATTGACTGAACCGGTCACGTTTGAGTCACTCGCGTGACTGGGAGAGGGGATGCATTTGATTTAACACCGGTACATCATCTTGGTACATTTGGTTTTCTGTCGCTTCCGCGGACAAGTGCCACAAGAACGCACAAAGACCTAGTGCCAGTGCAAGTGAAGCGTACTAACATAGTTTAAGTTGTATTTATTAACACATATTGTAATGTTGTATGTATGTTAGTCTGTAAGGTATGTATTTCTATGAGCTATGAAAAAAAAAATGATGATGCTATTGATACCTGAAATTAATGTTATTATTATTATATATTATATCCACCACCACTGACGGGGAAATTGCCTGCCTAAACACTCCGATCGATTGTCAAAATTCTGAAATTCCAAAAAAAGGGTAATTCGGTCGAATCCGAGGGGCAGTTGCCTCTTTTGCGCCCCGTGTATCCCTGACCCGACACTTCTGTAAGCAGTGGCCAAATCAGCCTCGTGGAATAAAATATCCACATCTAACGCAATGGTTAAATGCTTAAAACAATGGTTCTCTCTGAACTCAGGTTCTTAACCTCTGTGAATGCTCTTCCGTTGACTGGACCGCATCGGCCTTGTCGCTCCGATGCCCCTGTCCTAATCTGCCTACAGGCACTAACGCAGATATAGATAGACGTAGATAGACAGAGATAATACAGTGAATTGTTACACGATCTGTGGGAAAATTAACCGTGCCAGTTTTAGGGTTCCGTAGCCAAAATGGCAAAAACGGAACGCTAAAAGCCCGTTCCCACTTGTCGTATGTCGGATCCGACACGCGACAATTTAAACATCGTTCCAATTCGGGTGAGACCCATTAAAAATCGGGTGCTGTAGTGGCAGAACATTTACTAAAATACCCGATTTTTAATGGGCGCGATGTTTTTTTGATGCTGTGTTGTTGAACAATGTGTAAATTGCCAGGTGTCGGATCCGACATACTACAAGTGGGAAGGACCCTAAAGGTGCGTTTTGCAAATGACAGTGCTCGAAATAATCCTGGGTACGATTTCGAGCACTGTGATTGGTCAATGGTGATCGAGTCCGCAAAGCTTCGCCTCAGTGGAAACACGCTCTTATAGTTTGTAGGTTTAAAAAAGACGAAAAATTTAATATAAGTGACTAGCTATCATCTAATCTGGAAATCCAGAAAGCGTCCCGAAACGGTTAACGTTAAATTATTTCCAACTTTGTAGTAAAATAAATGTTTAAAAAGCCATAAACAAACTTCTCTATTAAAACTATATTTCCCTCAGTTTCCAACACGAATTAGCATTTATTTAACATCAAAGCTAATAAGCAAATGCAATTACAAATATGGTAAGCTATTTAAATGCGTTGGCGGCTTGCCAGCGGCTCTTTCTCTTTAAATTTAACAAAGAAAACTCCTATTTGTGCTGTAAAATTTATTTAAAAATTTAATTTGACGAAGCGGGGCTATTCCTTCATTCCCTTATTATTTTGGTCTTATTCTTCCTGCCCTTTATCTCAATTATTTTGAATCGGTGCAATGTGTATTTTTACTCTACATGTGTTTAGCACTCACTTCCTTTTTGACACAGTCCTTCCTTTTATACTTGGACCATTCTCTACATTGGCTACTTCAGTGAGGTGGTGGGAGTGTGTCCGATTGCTACGCAAGAGGTCGTGGGCTCGATTCCCACACGGGACACCACCTGGTGCGATCGACAAATTGTTGTTCCGAGTCTGGGTGTACTTCGTGACTTGTATGTTTGTAAAGTCCCCCGCGACACAGGGCTTGTACACTACTGCGGGAGTCGTCTTCATAAAAAAAGAAAATGAAGTAAAGAGATGTAGTTTTCCACATTCATACTCGTAATAACTATCCCTTCTCATGGCATGTTGTCTATGCCAAGACAGACGCGCGTTTAGCCACTAAAATACACTGTCCAAATATGCAATTAGAAACAGTTTCTAAGTATGATTTATCAATGACACTACTTAGGGCTTAGTGCTGTATCCTAGCCCTATAATGTTGCCACTATTGAGACATAGGCCCTCTGTAAGAAGATACGGACTGTAATCTACCACACAAGCCTAGTGTGCAAAGAATTAGTGGATATCACAATATCAAATATTTGATATTAGGGCAAGCCTGTTGCTTCATTAATACAGTTTTAATGAAGATACACAAACTAAGATTTCTTAAGCGTATAGAGTTCTTAATTTATTGTTACTCAAGAGGACTCAAGGCAGTTCTTTCCGTTGTGCCTAATCCTTTAATCGCCTTTTATAAAACCCGTCGCAAGCAACGTTGTCGACCTATTGTGCATCGGGAACGATGATACCATAACAATGCAACGCTACTTCAACTAGTGCTCAAATACAGCCTTTCAGGGCTTACTCTAGTGTGAAATTTGCTTACTGTATCATTAGTAGTTCTGCCGTGCGATTTTTCTTTTTGTTGTTTTGTTTGTAGAGTAAAAATGGGAACTAGAATTAGTTCATTCTAGTGATGATTTTCTTTCTTGTGTTATTATTTAGAGGGTAAGGTGTATATGAAACGCTTTGCTTAATCTCAAGCAGTTCACGCTTTACAGAAACAATTGATGGGATCACTGGCCTGTTGGTCTAGTGGTTAGTAATCCTGACTGCTAAGCCGGAGGTCGTGGGTTCGATCCCCAACCAGGTTAAAACTTTGTGTAGTGAGCACGATGGTTTATTCTGTGTGTGGGTGTTATTTATCTATAATATGTATGTAGAAATATATAAGTATGTTTATCAGTTGTCTGGTTTCCTTATTACATTAGCTCTGCTTAGTTTGGGATCAGATAGCGTTGTGTGAGTTGTCCCAAGAAGTTATTATTATTATTATTTCAGAATTAGATGATTACGCGATCGATATTTTGGATGATTATTCTCCTTTGGCATTAATTGCCGTAATCCTCCATAAATGAGATAAAAGTCCTCCAAAACTAATCCTGACATGTCATAGTTATCCATAAACTAAAGTTTTTTTTTCTTTTGTTGCCAGAGGGTGGCGGGTGCAAAGTGGGAGCGCGCGGCGCGGTGCAAGAGCGCGCGCGGCAGGTGACCGACGGTCTGCGCAGCTGATGTGGGCGGCGAGCGCTTGCTGCTCGCGCCAGGCAGGTCCGTCTATACCAAAAACCATCTCTATTCTCCAAAAAAAGTCATTTAAATCCAGTTCTGAACTTCAAATACTACCATAAGGCACCTGTCCCACCAACGACGATGAGCGAATAGCGAGTAGCGATTTATTGCTCAAGAAACGTACAAAAGAGATGCAGTATAGAGCGAGTACTCGCCGGCAGAGTGAACACTCAGAGATCAACTATAATATCTGTAGGTATCTCTTTTGTTTACACGGGGTCAACATAAGTATGTACGTGTCTTGAGCGATATAATCGCTACTCGCTACTCTTTTTCTCGCCATTGGTCGGAAAGGTGCCTAATGCCCGACATTTTCCAAAAAAATACGAAGTGTCAGTTTAACTGGATTTGAAGAGATTGTGAGTGTAACAATTACATACACTACGAACTGAGCTTAAAAGTCCCGCCAATACTATGACTGGTGGAATTTGGTCGAAACGTTGAGGTATTAAAACAAAGACTCATAAAGTTATAACACTCGTAGTCTATGAAATTGTTGTGTACAAATTGCGTAGGTGTCAAAATTGAGAATGTCCATTTGCAAAATGATTAGACCATAATGTCATTAACCTGTAATGGATAATGTCCTCATGGTAATATCATAAGTGACTTTGGCTAATAATCCCAAGGTAATATTGGATATTAGTTAACGCAATAACATGATATTGTACTTGAGGTCTCATTTGCAGTATAAGACTCACTTCATTTCCAAAAACACCATCTATCGAAAGTTGCACGTTTATATACAATTTTCCAAGCTAAAGTTAAAGATAATAAGTAGTCTTGATATACTAGCAAATTACGTAAATTGATTTATGATTGTTTATCTACAATGGTATAGGTAAACGATCTTAGAAATCCTTGAGACCACCAAACGGACTTCGCAATAAATATTACGCGTTTGAGGAAAACTTGCATATGCCATAACGATCCAAAAAAATGACGAAGTAGTCTTGTTTACTGATAACGCTGGTAGATAGTAAGATCAAGAGTCGAGATCTATTTATAAATAAGACGCAACTTGCGATGGATGGCATACCTCTACGTAATCTGCGACCTAATGGACCAGAATTATTTCTGGCAACGCTTCAATGTATGGAACGAATACTTCCTATTTTTACTTGTGTATTAACCGTCGTCCCATGAGTGCCGTTTTTTAACGCCCTACGTGCACTATACTGCAATAACCGCTATTGGTATTTGGTTAAACAGTTTCTTTTAGTTTTAAAACAATCGGTGAACTCCAAAAAAAAATTTTGTCGATAATTTGCTGTCAGCATTATTAGGGCCATTGGATAGGAATTGGTTGGATATCCACCTAAATCCCAATTTTTCCAAAATGCTGAGATACATTGTGTATGATAATTAATTTTACTAAAAAGTTCACGATAATTAAGATTCAGTGTGAAGTATTAATTTATTAATTCGCACTTTTTCTCTCTTATGGCCGTTTTGAGTATCTATCGATCGATTTGGATACTAGATATATTTACATATTTGACATAAGCACCAAACAAAATATGTCAAATTCTATCTCTAGTAGCCAAATTGAAAACTGCACATAAAAGTTCAAATTAAGAAATAGCAAATATTTTTGGATGCATTCCAAAAAACAATGTAGTGGCAAAAAATATGATTTTTACATTCTCTGCAGCTATTCCAATTCTTACAATGTGCAAGAAAAATAAAAATTCAGCAGTGTATTTCTATTAAATGTGTAATGCCCAATTCTATTATTTTGGCTTCTTGTAGCAACTTGCTCTAAAGTTTATTAGTTTTACTAGCCAGTCTAGCTACTATCTATTTTCTTTCTAGTTTAACTAGACTCGAAAGAGCAGATTTCAAAATTATCTACAGAAATACTTCAGAATATTCAAAGTTAAACATAGCTTGAGAGTTTACTGAAAAACTAGATAATGCCAATGTCGTGTCGGTTCGAATCATGGACATAGAAACTGGACTGCGCCATAACCAAACAAAATTGACCACTCTCTAGAAAGAGACAACGCGACTGTGCGGCCAATACCTGTCATAATTCTAGAAGAGACTTCTGGCCTTAAGAGGGTTTTGTCTCTTACGCTTTGCAGCCTATATTTACTTTATACCTGGAAGGGAAGGCGTAGTCCAGTCTCTAAGTGTATGGTTGAGATAGTGCACTTAGGGCGTCCGCCAGCTATGGGTGCTTGACGGCGGTGTATGTTGGTAGCTAGCAGGCACTCATGCGTGACGGGGTGACTAACCGTGGCGGGCTGGTAGGCGAGGGCGGGGGCGCGACGGCTGCGCGGACGCCAGTCAAGACCTTCCAGGCCTACTTACCGCCGGCGCACCGCACCTACAGCTGTATACACTGCCGCGCGCACTTGGCCAGCCATGACGAGCTTATATCAAAGGTAAATATGGCAACTCTTGAGAAAACTAACCTTCCAACAAATGAATAGCCAGGCTTTGGAGATGGAATCATAATCTTCACTGGTTCTAACCGCATCTTTCTTATTGATCTGTTCACATTATGCCATTACCTTAGTCTTTCTGGTAAGGACCATTGGAATGGAGTATTACTGAAATGAAGTGAACAAGTCCAGTTCATAATATTTCAGTGAAATCCTATAAACCTAATACTGGAAACATAAAATGTAATTAGAATAACTGTAAGCCTAAAATCTATTTAGAAATAAAGACACAAAGTCAAAGTTATTTGTCCACTCAGGTTACAAATTGCAACATATGCGTTTTTGCGTCTGATTGATGATCTACCGATGAGAACAGAATTTGGATAAAAAACTTAAGTATTGCATTTTTTCCACCTAACTTTGAAATAAATATGTATATTTAAGTTAAATTCAAACCACAGATTACCCCATATGGGGGTAATCTGTGATTCAAACCCATAGAATTCTGAATGTACCTACGTCCTTCGAATACAATGTATTTTGTTTTATCTCCTACTTTCAATACCAAATGCAATGCCAACAATTGATAACAATCAATTTCTATCAGATAAGTTCATACAAGCTGATTTTCATTTCACTTTTATCTTGTCGTTGTTTCAAGATAACTTTTATCAGCGATATAATTTCACGCAGTTTTGTATGTTCCGTATGATAGCTGGTAGCTTTGTACATATTTGTTTTACTTCCTATTTCATATTCTAATCCGATGATTGTAAATCGATTGTAGTAAAAAAGGCAATTGAATTTATACATTGCTAGATTGCAACTTGTTGTTTATACTATAAAATTGATAGCTGTTAGTTGGTTTTCCCATAAACTAGTATTTCGTAATAGGCCACAAAGTTTTCTATACACCTTTCACGTAGCAATGGGCCGAATTGAATACGAAATAATCTATTAAACATTACATTTTATATAGTTCAGAGAATAAAAATAAAAATGAACTTCGGAAAAAAGGTAATGTCGGACTTATACCAGAACCTCTGACCGCCATCAGCGGTGGATCCAGAGGTGAGCTAAAGCGCTCAATAAGCCCAATAGGTACCGAGCTCTTCCATGTATTTGTGCTTTTCTTTGATAACGTGTGTTCTCAGTTAGCTCAAGCTCAGGCCAAACCAAAATCTTGAGTTCCTTAGCAGGGTCAGGCCCTCTGATATCAAAATTCTGTATCCACCTCTGCTCGCCAAATGTGCTGTGCTCAATCAATTTCTTTAAATAAATAAAAGTAAACCAACACACTTTTATTCCGTGCCGAAACCATAATCAGATTGCGTGCAATGTCGACTACGGCAACTACCTTATTTATAAAACTTATAACTATAAAAGAACTGACAGAAATAGCTCGTGAACTTTTTATAAAAAACAATAGTGGTGTTGCCAATTAATCACGTTTTAAATGGTTCGTTGCTTACAAATTAAAACGTATATTAAATAGGGCAATGCTCTCTTGCCTAAACATTATATCATTGACAACAGCAGTCACAGACACATAAGTGGATTCGTACAATTTGCGCACTCAAAGGTAGTTAGTAACAAATAGTAGCGCGAGTGCGTTTTATTAGTTATTAATCTTTATACTGTTTTGGGTATAAATGATTTGATTTTTAGTCATTTAATCAAAACAACGTTTCCGTAAATAATATTAAAAGCGCATCTCTATAACATGAGCGAATGTCTAACATAATCTAACTTCAGACCGGCCAAGTAAGATTGCGCGAACTTGTAGCTTGGGGCTATGTTCGTTCTCGCATTCTTAACCGGTGTACACAGTAGAACCAATAAAAAAAAACTTTGAACACTAACTTTTCTTTTATCTCTAAAAGACTACTTCATAAAGAGTAGGGGAGAGTGTGCATGAAAGAGCCAGGTTTTGAAAGAGCCGATGTGGTTTTTTGTAACTTACCGAAATTCTACCCAAGTTTAATTTTACTCTTTATATGGCAACACTGGATAACTGTCACCCACAAAAATTTAACAGTTCTACTAAAACAAATGGCGACACAGGACTGTTGCAAAAATTGAGGAGCCAAAAAGTAAGTTTGTTTGTGTTTATACAATATTTTTTTAAATTTTAAATATTACAAATGTTTACAAAAAGGATATGACGTATTGTTATGCATATATTTGCCTTTCTTTTGCACAAATAATGTTAGACTAGTGTTCCATTGTAATAACTTTAATTTGAGGTTAAATTTTGAAAGACGTAAAGTTTTGAAAGAGCCAGTTGTCTGTGCTTTGAAAGAGCCGGCTCTTTCATGACACGAATATTGGCTCTTTCATTACATTACTTAGTACTAGTTCGTATTTTTTTTATATAATATGATTTTTTTCTTGCAGAAAAGGGAACAAAACAAATTGGACAGGTAACTTCAGCAGAACGTGGTACACTCGTGACTACTCTTTTTTTTATTAATGCTGCAGGTGGTTCTATACCCCCTGTATTCATTTTCCCACGAGTAAATTACAAGGACCACATGTTAAATAATGGGCCTTCTGGAGCCTTGGGTTTAGCCCATATTTCAGGCTGGATGACTGAAAATAATTTTGTGAAGGCAATGGAACATTTCGCTAGACACGTAAAACCAACTGAGCAAAACCCAGCCCTACTTATATTGGATAACTTCGTGTGATAGAATTTGCTCGACAAAATTTTATAAAAATTCTGACATTTCCACCACACTGTAGCCATAGGTTGCAGCCTCTGGACGTTACGGTTTATGGGCCATTTAAAACTAGGTACCGAATAGCAATGAATGAGTGGATGCTCTCTAATCCTGGCAAAACTGTAACCATTTATCAAGTTGCGCAGTTTGCTAGAGATGCTTATTTAGCAGCTTTCAGCATGCCAAATGTTACTCAGGGATTTATAAAAACTGGCATTTACCCCTTAAATTCGAAAATATTTACCGATGATGATTTTCTAGCATCGTACGTGACTGATAAACCTGATCCGACACCTTCAGAAGCTACACTAGAAAACGTGAGACCCAGAACACCAGAAGACAGCATTTCTCATATTGACACTTCTGATGCTCCTAGAAGCCCAGATGTTCAATCCACACCAACAGATAATTTAATAAAAGACATTACACCATCAGAATCACAACATTTGCCAGCCCTCAAATTATAAGACCATTTCTAAAATCAGGACCAAGAAAGAATTTAAAAAGAAATGCTCGTAAAATGACATCGGCCATTATCACAGATACTCCTGAAAAAAATAAAATAATGGAAAAAGAAACTAAAAGTAAACCGACAAAAACAGTTAATAAGATGAAAACAAGACAAAATATTAAATTATTGAACACAAAAAGACCAGATTCCAGTGAATCGAGTGACAGCATGTCAATGCATGATGATGCCTCATTAACAAGCTCAGATGATGATATTAATTTATCAGAATTAAAAAAAAGAAACATTAGTTCAGAACAAGATAAAAATTATTGTGTTGTGTGTAATGAACACTATGCTAATAGCAAAGAAGAATGGTATCAGTGCAAGATATGTGGAGGTTGGACAAATGAATCATGTGGTCACAAAGGAGTGATTAATTTCTTCTGCCAAAAATGTTTTTAAGTTTATGTAACACAAACCAAACTCTCAAACTTAGGCATATAGTTTATGAGAGCTTTATTTTATGTTTTATTTAGAGATTTTATGAGAATGTTTTTGTTGATTAGAATAATGTTTAATTATTATTACGACTGATTAAAAGCTTTGGTTTTCTTAAAATTATGTAAGTTTAATATGAATCTGATTGTTTAAAGACTGATAAAAGAATTTAATTAATGTAAAACTGTTTTGTTCATAGTAAGTACTACTAGGCTCTTTCATAACACACGGTGGCTCTTTCACTGACATGTTGCCATGAAAGAGCTGATTTATCTTTTTTTTTTAAGTAGTTATATAACTAATTATTAGCATTGTTATCTATTTTTTTTTTATTTAATTACATCTATAATGACAGTCATTACTAAAAAAATATAGTTTTATTTAAAAACAATTTGTTTAGAGTGTGTTTTTTTCATACTTTTTAAAACTGGCTCTTTCATACACACTCTCCCCTACTTTTTAACCTAAACTAATAATAATAATGGTTCTAGTAAATCTTATATCACAAAGAAAGCGCACAGAATTCATAACAACTTTTTAATTAAAACTAGTGCATGTTGCTAGTACATTTCTCTCTTTGAAGCCGTTACTATTATAAACAATACGCCTGGGCATTATCTTAAGACCACTAAGAAATAATTAATTTTTAAGTAAGTACATACAATAAGTTGAAAAGTAAAAATCTTAGTAATTGATTTTACTGTTATCCAAAAATCATTTTCCATAGATATACAAATTGATTTTATGTATTGTTTGTTTTGTAATGAGTTTATCTTGTCTGTCTACAGAATAATGCCTCCATATTCATTCTCCAATTTTTCAAATCTATTGCAGTACCAACAGCCAGTTATCAATTCAAACTAATTATGTTAGAAGACCATTTAATTAAGAAGCAACAAAATCATACATTCATTTGTGAAGGTGAAAATAATCGCGTAATCTATTCCATGCTCTAAAAACGCTTCACGGGAAATGATAGGAAATGTTATTTCCCGCGTTTTTTTTTTCAAGCGCTTTTTTCTATCTTTGATAACTCTATGGCAAAGTTGCATTTCTTCCTACTGACTCACTGACCCAGATCTGGTTATGTTTAAACGAAATCTGTTTATTTTCCAGTCGTTTCAAGGCAGCCAGGGGCGCGCGTACCTTTTCAATTCCGTGTGAGTATCTTATACACTTTATATCCATAACTTTGTATGTTTCGCGACAGGTCGACATGGCAATCGGAATATTAGTTTAGTAAGGACCAAAAACTTGCCTCCTATATTCATAACACTTTATTAACAGCATTTTAAACTTGCGAATGGTTCTCTTCTACTACTGTTCTTCTAAACATCCTGGCGTAGTACATATCAACACATATGATGTCCCACTGCTGGGCACGGATGTCTCCAGTAGAACTTACTTATTGTAGATCCTGGGGTAATTGCCATAATCGCCACGCTTGGCGGTCGCAGTAAGGCTTTAAAGTACTCAGATGACGCTGCTGCCCGTCTTCGGTGTGACATCCCTTAGCCACCTTGACGACACCTATCGAAGAGATGAGGGGGTACTATTCTTAAGTTGGTACCACATGTAATGTGAAACAGAAAGTGATTGACCCTTGAGACTAGACACGGCCTTCACTGAGTGAAGAATACGACTAAGTAAAAGATTATTCTACTTTGAAAATAGAATGGAAAACAAGGACAAAACATTTGGTAGTTTAAATGCTGTTTAACATATTATGAATATGGGGGTAGGGTGTCTTATACTAGTGCCTATGATGTTCTTCATCTGCATCAGTTCCCGTGGGATGCTTTTGCTTCTACTAGAAATGAATTCGAAAATTTCAATGTCGATCTGACGCGAACTATACTTATGCAAATTACTTATGTTTAATATGTACATATGTATATTACATAACATTAATTCTATCTTCAGTTTATGTTAAAATTATGTTTACGATTGTACAGTGCCATCTATTAACCAGTGAAAGTTGCTCACTGGATGGTGTAATAATAGGGTATCTGACTAAAGCCAAATCAGTGTCTTTATAACAAACGTCTAAAACGATACGTTCTTTACAAGTTTGTATGAAATACTAGCGTATTTTTAATGTTCATTTGCTTTTTTTTATATAATAAAAAATAATAGACAAGTTAAAATATAAACGAACATATTATTTCAGAATACGGTATGACAAACTAGCTATCCTATGTCCTTCCCAGGGACTCAAACTATCTGCATACTAAATTTCATCTAAATCGGTTCAGCTGTTTGAGCGTGAAAGCGTAACAGACAGACAGACAGACAGAGTTACTTTCACATTTATAATATTAGTATGGATATTAGTAGGGATTATTGCATGCTTATTATAAAATAATTTATTATGATAGTAATACCCAATTATCACCATTATTTTGCAATTTGGTAAAAATATTAAGCGTTTCTTTTGAAAGCTATGGGTCTTTTTTTACTGCATTTCGCACTGCGAAAAAAAACCTACCAAATATATACAAATGTTTTAAATTGCATGCATGCAATTTGAATGCCGTTTACTAAAAATAAATCGTAACAATAATAAAACTACGGAGTAAAAGAACTGGCATTGGCCAGTTAGCTAAGTTGCACTTGCACCAATCAGACAAGTTATATAGGTGCCTAGTTTTATGTTCGCCATTCACGTCCTTCTAATGCAATTGATTGCATTGAACAACCTTCGCTTTTTTCCCGTTTGAAATATTCACGACGGTGTCACCTTCACCGATATTGCAATTCTATCGTGTCGCTTTTCACTTTCAATATGAAATAACGTGTGATATTATATGTCACGGTCAAATTAAGTACTAGAATCTAGAAATAAGTAGGTACTGTCCATTTTATAACGTAAGCTTGTTTTTCTAAAAAAAATTCGCGTAGTTATAATCACGTGACTCCACCTACTGTTTATAACAATTCCTGCTTTAATTTTTTTTATTATAACCAATAAAAATATCTACAATATATTGTATTTCTAAAAGAGATTCGCGCAGTTATGATCATGTAACTGTATTGACTACTTGTAACCATTATTGCTTACCTAGAAATAAAATTCTTTATATTCTACTTCCTACAATATTGTGGAGATAGTAGTATGAAAAAAAAAACAATTAAGACACATTTATGCTATGTTTGTATTTAATGAGAAGAAAAACTTTATTTTACTTATGTAACAAACTAACAATTAAAAAAAATACTAGGTACTTACCATTGATGTATAGATCTACCTGGACCGCGCTATACATTTCAATTAAAATGTGAACATTGGCTGCATGCGTGAAAGAGAGAAAAGCTCATGCGGCCGTCTATTTGACAGGTTTTTTTCCATAACGTAGCGTTGTATCTTTCTAGAGAGTGTTATGTGCAGTCCAGGTCTATACGTCAATGGTAGGTACTTACTAAAAACCTATATAATGTCACCCAATTTTAGAAAAAAAGTATTATCAATGAGGCTAAAATGCAAAACTATTCTACAATAAATTCTATTGTGTTTGCTGTTCCAGTTTTAAAATCGAAATAGGTAGGTACCTACTGCCTACATAAATATTTTTCGAGTGTCTACAAAATTTCCAAATTAAAAATTAAGTGCCTACTATTTCAATAGCCTTTATTGACAACACCAAATAACTTAAATTAATGAAGTTAAACATCAGCATTGTCTCGCTTTTCACCTAGTAATTAATTAGGTTAAAATACAAATCTATTCCACATTCTATTGTCTTTGCTGTTACGCTTTTAATCGAAATAGGTAATTAGGTTTTACGTAAGTTTATCCAAAAACTCACTAAACTGAGGCTAAAGTAATGCATATTCTGCCTATTGTATGTTAATATACTTTTTTTTAATGTTCCAGTGTGAATGTGGGTTGCGGCCCGGCGGAGGAGCGAGTTCTTCTGACTGGGCTGCACGCTGTGGCTGACATATACTGCGAGTGCTGCAAAACCATGCTCGGATGGAAATATGTAAGTGACAGATTGACAGCCGTTGCGTCGTTGGAAGTAGTTGTCTATTCCAGAGGGCCCAGACAAGTACCAATAAGTTCCATTTTCTAAGCTTTAACGCTTGCGAAAAGAAAAGAATATGCATCTGACATTAAGTTGCCTCAGTAGCGGCGTGTGAGTGTATGACTGCTGCGCAAGAGGTCGTAGGTTCAATTCGATTTCGGGACACCACTTAGTGGAATCCACTCATTATTGTTCCTAGTCTGGGTGCACCTTGTGTACGTAAACGGAATGCTTGTTAAGTCCCCCGCTTTCTTTTCCGCAGGCGTTAACGTTTAAACAATACACAGATAAATTTTGAAGTGTTCATCGATGTTCTAGGGCTGTTTTCTCATTTGTATCTACGCTTTGCGTGTCCGATCATCATGTTTAATCTATCTCTATACCCGAACCCAAATGTGCAAACAAATCTTCGGACACATGTCCTAATTATGAGCGACCGCAACCATTAAAATGCTAAGCTAAAATCGCATGCTCTAGCGTGTTTCTTGTGATTAAGTTCGTTAAAAAGAGCGAAACTTCGCCGTAATCTTCGGGTGCTTCACACACGTATTAATCTTGCTCGTGTTAGTGTAACCCAATTAAATTTATATTTGGAAACTTAGGAGTCAACACGACGAGGCTTGGAAACAGGTGCGAGTACACACGCTTCCAACTTATAATGGACTCTGTCCTAAGTTGTTGATATTTATGAGCTCGGAATTTGTTCTATACACGGTACTAGCGGCCCGCTTCGGCTTCACTATCTATGCACTTAAAATGCATGTACAGTGCGGGATTAAGCAAGTGCGGGGCCCTTGATCTGCAAAGGGTTATGGTATACTGAAAAAATTACGCTCAGGTTGAGGAGTATAGATATGTGGGGCGAGCTTAGATATGTGTTTGTGTAAGCTGGGCAATTGCTACTCCTGGTATATGGTTAATCCGAAACAGTGCATATACTATATACAACGTTATTCTTGGCATAGTGCAAACCTGAAAGTAGTTTGCTCAGAATCAGTAACACAATCCAATGGGGTAGTTTTTGAACCATGTTATATTTTTCAATTAATTAATTTAACAATCAATCTGATCCCAAACTAAGCAGAGATTGTACTATGGAAACCAGACAATAACACACAGACACAGAATAAACCATCGGGCTCATCACACAAAGTTTTATCCTGGGTGGGGATCGAACCCACGACCTCTTGCGCAGCAGTCCGATACACTCCCACCGTGCCACAGATGCAGAATAAATAGTACAAGACGATAGCGCGGAGAACACAAGACAACTTGAATGGCTGTAACTCTATATGATTTCAATATTTCAATTTTCTTTTTTTTTATATGATTTCGTGAAATAATAATCTTGTTGGGGTGTCTGAGTTTTGCACTGTACCAAAAATAACCTTGCATAAACCATCTGGAAGATATTTTCTAACTCATGGCGAAAACTGCGTTAGAATCCGTTGCATGGTTAAGCGTACAGACGTGGCCAGCGACTATATTTTATACTATGTAAGGATAGGTAGGTACCTACTCTGCAATATAGGTACGGTATAGGTAGGCACTCGAACACTAGTACATACTCGATTTCTGATTTCACAGAGCCGTTTTCAGTTCGTTTCATAGATCAAGTTTCCTGTTTCAATAGTATTAGAATTGTGTGGCGTCTTCTAATAACGATAAAATGGCTCTTTAAAAATATATGCTATGCCTACTGCTGAGCTTGTGTCAAGAAATCCACCAAAAAGATCACTCAATTTTCATAGCTTTATGATTCTTCCTATTGATGGGTTTGATCAATTATAGTTAGGGGCCAGGCAGGGAATGTGCGTCAGCCTTCATCGCCTCCCCCCCCTTCCCCTAGAAGAGAAAAGTCAATAATTTTGTACAAGGCACAAATTTTTAAAACAGGGCTCGTCTAAGGCAAGCTACGCCTTGTTTGGCACACACTCATCTTAGCATATAAAAATCTACCCATACCAAGACGGTACACGGCAGTGGCAAAGGGTCCTTAGAACACCATTCGTTTCGGTTTCCCTTTGAATTGTAGTTACATAATATTTTAGGTACGAACTGTGTCCACCAAGATAGAAATATGGTATCGGGTTACCTTAGAATTTTTTAATAAGCGGCGGTAGCCTAATGGCTAAGGCATCGGTCTCGTTCGAATCCTGGCCATTATACTACCGACGTGAACCCTCTCCTAACACAAGCCATAGAGTTTAGCTGGAGGGGTTAACAGGATTGCTAGTAATGTGGAACCACAATCCCACATTGCTAGTTATCTTTATTATAAAAAAAAACCCTTCGCTACTGGTGCACGATATACGTATTGTAATCTCTCTTACGTTTCTGCCTGCAGTTGTGTTCTACATAATCTACTAATAATGAATCTGAAAATCGGCTTGTCGACCTGTCGCGGACTACAGGGTTACAGGACAGCATTCAACTGTATGTAACTGTCACTTTCAAACGTGGGCGTACTCAAGGGGGATTTAGGGATTGAACGACCCCCACCCCACCCGAAAATGGACAATTGTACCATGTAACCCCACCCCCCCAAACTGTTCCAAAAAATGATCCTGGGTACGTCCATGCTTTCAAAGTACTTATATCGTTTCGATTATGACGTGTTTTGACAGTAGTAGGTACCTGGATGACCGAGCTACACTCGGTATTTTTTTTTTTGGTAAATGTGTTTTTTGGAAATTATATTTAGATATGAATTACATACTGTGGAAATATGAATAATATGAATCAAAAAACAAAAATTGAAATGAACAAGGGAAAAAATTATCGTCCGGAGTCGAACCGGGTCTTCTGAAAACACGGATAAAACAACGTTTTCTATATATGTATATATATATATATATATATATATATATATATATAAGAATTGCTCATAGATAGATGCAGTATAGAACGAGTACTCGCCGGCGTGTGAACACTCAGCGATCAACTATTAATATCTGTATCTCTTTGTTTACATGGGGTCTACATAAGTGTGTACGTGTCTTGAGCGATAAAATCGCTACTCGCTACTCTTTTTCCCGCCGTTGGTCGGACAGGTGCCTAAATCCTTTGGATGTCGTGAAGCTTAATTTTTTAAATTCCTCGAATAATTTCATCAACGTTTAGGTACTTGGCATTTATTTCCTCATTTTAGATATACTCTCACATTCTTCGGGATGGAATTCAAAACTCCTTTGTAATTTCATAAAATATTTATTGAAAGTAGAATATTAAAAGCCTCAGACACAAAAAACTTTAAAAGATGCATTTAGCAGAACCGAAAAAGGATAAACTGTCGTGGAGCGATTAATCTGCTTCGTTAGCGCAGTGGGAGTGTGTACACACTCCCACTGAGCTACCAAGGCAGTCAACATCTTTATGAAAAATAAGTTAGGTATGAATTTCTTTAAAAAATTTAGGTTTCTGTATCATGGTCTGATGATCCCTCTGCAAGGTTTCGACTGACTAAATCGGCATCCTGTATAAATTAGTATACCTGTGTATGTTTATAAGATCAGTGTTTCCCAAAGTGGCTCCGTATAGAACGCCTTAATGATAAACAAAACGACCAAGTGCATGTCGAGTCACGCACAATGTAGGGTTCCGTAGTAGCCCATCACAATAATGCGGACTAAGAAGTGGGTTTTCTTTTGTTTTTGTTTCATACTGCTAAAAACGTTATATGTAAGTATAAGCAATTTTTTATGAAATTTGTACGAAAAATATTGTTACTTCTCACTTGTTCCGCCACTACTAGTAAACTTGTAAAACCTACTTAGCTGTGATAGTTTTCCTTTAAATTCCGTTATGTTTAGGTACTATTATCCTGATTTATTTCATAGTTCCAAAACCAACCTTTTAGCTAGTAAGCAAATTAGCACTTAAAAGCTTATTATTTCAGAAATGAATCCCACAATCGTAAACGTCTTTACAACGCGTAAATATTTTTAAAAGACCTATCCATCGACACCCCACATGATGGTTAAAAAAAAAATTATATCCCCACTTTACGTCTAGGGGAGTAAACCCAAAAAATATTTATTTCTTCACATTGTAGCCATAAGACTGACAACTGCAACAACAACCTAAATAAAGAAAAACATACCGATATCTCTGTTATAATTAATTTGTTTATTTATAGGTACATAACCTCTTAAGGACAGATGTTAGGTACCTTTTGACACGACTGATAAGAATATTTTAATAGATGTTTATCAATTACCTCCTCTGTTGACCTCAGATAGCAGTAACCTTCTAATAACAGTTAAGCTAATTTATCGATGTAGAATATCGTACGACGCAAATCCCAACGTCATCAATGCCTGATAAAATCTGTCTATGGAAATAAATAAAAAAATAAAAATTTGCACGTTCATTTTGTCCTTTAATACCCTGAGATCTTGATGGTTGTCGGACGGAACCTAATATTATTTTACTATACGAGATACGAGTCCTGATTCAGATTACAATATTAAGACCAACTCACACTTGATTTGGCGCAAAATCGCGTAGGGTTCACAAGAGATAAAGCCATAAACTAAAATATTATAAAGTTGAAAACCAGAAGTAAGTTCTTGCCAAAGACTTTCTAGTATCATAGTCCAGATAGGGGCCAGAAGCGAACCACCTATCTGGACTATATCTAGTAACATAGTCCAGATAGGTGGTTTGCTTCTGGCCCCGGTTTGGCTACGGAACTCTCGGGTTCGATTCCTGAGTCTGGATTTCAAATTTTTCTATCTTTCAAAATGCAATTATTGTATCAGAAACATTTTAACTTTCGCGTTGCATGATTATAACTATTTATTATACGGAAATTATTAATTCCCGTATAATAAATTAGAAAAACTTTAGAAAACAAGAAATGCGAAAACTAGGTTCTTTTCGTATTTTTATTTACATTTTAGCGAACGTCAAGAATTGTTGTAGTTTTAATTAGTACCTAATACTGGGCCAGATGTAATAGGTAAAAAAAGCGTCATTTGCGCAGTCTTTCTTTTTAAATATTGCTTCAGCTACTAGTATAGTTTATTATCTGTGCTTCAGCTCTGTTGATTACATGTGGACATTATTATAGCAAAGCATTTCAGTTATATAAAGACGTTTAGATCTAAACTGTTTATTTTATTCTTCTCCAAGGTTTAAATCATTTGGTAACTTATACCATATTACCAGTTCATATTAAAATAAATACTTACAAAGATTTATTTAAACGAACTTCTATACCCGTCCTCAGCTTCAAATAAACTTGATTTATTTCATAACTGGTGACACGTGCTAGCGACATTGAACATAAGCGTTTTTAAACCCTCATTGAACAACTGAAGCACGAACGACTACTTTAGAGACGCTTTTTCCAGTCTTTACAATGTGACCCTTTTTTGTTGCAGGAGCACGCGTTCGAGTCAAGTCAGAAATACAAAGAGGGCAAGTTCATAATAGAACTGGCTCACATGGTTAAAGAGAACGGGTGGGACTAGGCGCGCGGTCAGGCCCCGGCGGGCCGCGCGCCGACACCCGAGTGTACAGGGCCCGGACTTAGGCCTGAGTGGACTACAGTGCTGTTGTGATACGATTGGTGGTCAAGCGAAGCCCATAAACCGGCGCATCAACAAAAAAAAAGACTTTCCGAAGCGTCAATTACTCACAAACATCAGATATGCACCACGAGTGTTCCTTTACGGCCATAACTTGGCCATAACCGGCCAACAACGATGAACTCCCGCCGCGAGCTAGAGCCTTCGTGATGACGTGTCAGGCGAGTTGGACGGTAAAGCTCGCCTTTGATGTCCAAGGGACAATGGGAACAGTCAGCGCTCTACGCCAAAGGTAGCTACTTAACTAGTTAGATGCGTAGCGCTTTGGCGTCGAGGGTGTAATCTTAAAAGCTTTTATAGCTGTACAGATTTAACGGAGTCGGGCGAGTCGGTCAGACGCGACAAACATATTATTTTTGTCACATTAACTAATTCTTAATCGGGCGGGTCTGACCGAGTCGCGCGACACGAGTGACTGTCCGCGCACAGTGAGGATATCGCCTAATGTGCTCTTTTACTTTTAATCAGCTTCAGCGCTTTGGCACCGCCAGTCAACGTAATGTTATATTGTTATAAATGTAAGTAATCGATCTCAACCGCCCCACGTAAGGGGCTATGGGCTTAGAATTTATTATTAATTTTTAAAACGATTTGATTGACGTCACGCCGCGGCTCGGCGCGCTCGTTGGTACATCGTAAGTTGTCTTAGTTTTTATATTATTATGTAGCTACGTATGTACTGTATTGAGAGAACACTAATACTTTCTCTTGTCCCTTTTAACCTGTGATAAGTATGTTAGTAATATAAATTTTGAATTTCTTGAATTTTCTTTCAAGAAGTTGCTCAGATAACGTCAGTTGTATGTTCCTAATGATTTCAGCTGTACAATTTGCTTTTTATTTTGTTTGTGAGGAACCTAGTCGAAACTTGTATGTGTTGTGGGAAGCTCATTTCCATTTTACTTTATTTTGCGCCTGATTTAGTGATTTTTATTTTTAGTTCGTAATTGCGACATTATTTCGACTATTCCTCGTATTTTTATCAACGGAATTTGTTTTCGAAATTATTTTTTGTTTTAATTTAGTTGATAGCCGGGAATACGAATTCTGAGCTCGTTTTACATAAACGAATATGGCTTGTTAGCTATTGGACGGTTTTATTATTCATTTATTGTTTCCATTTAAATGTAATAAATTAGATACCTACATATACCTGTATATTTTATCTTAATCCATGGTACTTCATTTATAATTGTATAAACTTTATCATTGTAAGAAATTGAGCTTGGATTACCTTCGATTGTAAAGGCAATCGAGTGAAGAGTCATACGCACTGATTAATTTCCCGAAATCGTTACAATATCGACTAACTGACGTCCGACCTCATATAGAGTACGTTTTATGTGTACGCAATGACTTGCCATCGCGTACAGATTATAAGCTCACTAGGCGTATTTAATTCCACAAGCATATAAAAGCAGGTTCCTACATTTAATTTCTTAAAACAGATCTCATATTGTCTTAACATAAAGTTGTATCTGAAAATAAAAAACAGTAATTTAAAAAAAAAAGAATTTCATACATAAGTGCCTAAATATTTAGACTCAACTCACACTTGCACGATGCAAAACCGCGTAACCGCGCGTTTAGTTGCAACCATTACGTATAGACCTGGACCGTGCCATCCCTTTCATTTAAAAAGTAATTATTGACTGCAAAGCGTGAAAGAGAGAAAACATTCATTCGGGCGTGTCTCTTTGACAGGTATTGCCCACAAAGTAGCGTTGTCTCTTTCTAGAGAGTGGTCAATTTTGTGAGGTTATGGGGCAGTCCGGCTCTATACATCAATATGCAACACACTGATTTCTTCCGATATTTTTTTTGAAACACTGACTTAGATACAGCTTTTAATTGAAAATGATGTGACTAGTAGCACAAAAATAAGTATTAAATATATCTTGTGAATTATATGAACTTAGTGAGCTTCTAAACTACCAGTTGTATATCAAGAGCGTTGATAACTGCCACTAGTATATACTATTGTAATATACATAATATAATACAAATTCAACATAAGTGAACGCTCGTTCAGTTTTCAAAATGTAAGTTCTGGGCACATTTAACGTGAAAACTATATTTTATGTAAAGTATTACACAGCGAAAATACAAAACAATGTATGTGCATGCAAGCCAAGCCATAAGTTAAGGGAAATTAAGCTTTTGAGCATACGGAGTTGTCACTCAGCATATAAATACATAAGCTATATTTTAAAAATACCTCTATACACACTAGATATTTTCAATACTATTCGAAAGAAAATACTAGTAGTGTATTTTAAGTATGTCCAGAACTACATTATCGTTGTAAAAGACTTGCTTTAAACAAATCAGTGTTGTATTTAACTGTCTACATATTTCAAACAACACTGACTTGTAGATGGAAGCCTCTGAGTACTGCTTGGCTCAAAATTATGGTACCTAGCTGTATAGGCACTAGATATTCAATTCATACTCGAATTTTAACGTTAACTTACACTACAAACTCTTAATATCCATCAAAATACTATATTTATATCATAATGTTATGGTCATTTGACATCGGTTATGAAAGCGATGTAGAACAGAATGGGTTGATTCACAATCTGATATCGGTCTAAAAGAAATAACATAACACTCAAATCAGATGATTAAAAACTTCTCTAGACGGAGATCGGACCGAGAACGAACCGTAGTCGACACTATACTAAGCATGAACTCTAATTAGGTATATACAGTAGCATACAAAACAGCTTATGACAAGTGTACTTACTGTAAAAACCAAAACTACTACAGTACTGCCAGCATGGTGCCATTGTACCTCCGTTGAGCCTAACAGAACTAATCATTTATTTTTACAATACATAAATTAGATGGCTACATTAGATTCTCAAATTTATTGTAGAATTTGAGGACTCATTCTATTTTTAAATTAAAAGACGTATTTGTGAATTTAGTTTTAAAATAAATATGCGAAATAAAATCCGAAACACGAAAATAGCGATATTTTTTGTACAAGTAATAATAATATATTATGTACTTTAATAAGAGTATAATATTAATATGAACCTTACGCTATGCGCCAACATGTTATTAATCGAATAAAATGTATGTTCAATATAATTCCAATAAATCTTTGGTTGTTGGATAAAAAGGTCGCACTTAGGTGCATCTTTATTTCGTATTCTTCTTTTTTCAGTGTTAATTTACTTGAATTGCAAAACTGGCTCTAACTCATAGAATGTTGGCTTTAAAAATACAGCAGTGTCTTGACTTGAGCCATAGAAATACACAAGTTTCATAATATCTCATATTCCTTTGAAAAACGTTCTGCCATTTTGCGATTCAAGAAATATAATAAAAATAGTTGTACTCGAATAATCTCTTAACTGAATAGAGAGACCGTAACTTTATCTATCTCACGATGGTGTTATCTGTTCAGTTAGGTGATTTTACAAGTAAAAGTGTGTTCTCATCATGTGTTCAGTTAAATTTATTTGTATGAATATTTCACAATTGGTACAGCCTCGGTGACATATTACTAACTCTGTAATGGCAAGTAACCAGCAATGTCGCCGAAGCTTGGCCTAAAAATCTATGTAACAGATACGTCTTTTCAAAAACATACTCAGCGTAAAAATAAGGTCAAACGATAATGCATTACAAGTTCACTGTCTGTTTAATGTAATCGTGTTACTGTTATCATTAGGTTAATGTTAAGATTATGATGCACAATGTTCAATGAAAATGTTCAAGAGGCTGAATGGTAGTGGTTAGGTAAAAACCCCATTTGTATAAAGACATGGAATCGTGTGATCTTCGACGATGTGAAAAAAAAATAACAGTTGAATCGTTATAGGTTTGAATCTATCGATTATTTTTACTTACAAAACTTACTGACTATGTTCAAGGACGGATTCTAGGTTTATTAGATATAAATACTTAACAGCAATATTTTAAATCTAACTCTGCTAGATCTCGCCTAAGTGCTAAGACCTCAAGTCTGAATTTGTCCTAATATTATGTGTATTTCGCGTAACTGTTGCAATCATCAGCTGTCGATGTAACGTCTCATAATCTGCTAGAGCGATGGTCATTGGACTTCTTTAAAAGAATTGGATTTATCACAAGACGGAATATTCGCCATAATTATGCATTTTCAATATCAGTAGATTTGTTTTATTGTTTAGTTGAACGAGATAGATCCAGTTAAAATCAGACAAGCTAGATGACTTTTTTAAATTAAAAAATAATAATTTATAAAGTTTGATAAAAACCACCTTAAGTATACATAATGGAAAACTTTAATCACACCTAATTAAAAATATGTAGGTACCTACGAGTTAAATCTTTCAGCAGCATTCGAAAAAACGACTTTACGAAATATTTATTTTTATGTTTTTTCTAGTTTACGAGTTACATTAACCACAAAATAATTAATATTAACAACGTAGTAACATTGAAATTAAATGACTTATTAGTATTACACTAATACTTAAATATTTGTTAGAATTCAGGATACAAGGAATAGTTACGTCTAATCTCCCTCTCTTTTGGAAATTAGATTGACTTTCGTGTAGCTTGACTGTACTAAACGTTTAAGAATTGTGGACGAAGTCGTTAAGAACTGCTATCAGCAATATTTTGAGTGCAAAAAATATCTGTCTCATTCGTTAATAAAACTCGAAATATTGTCTTTAGCAATTTATAAAAAAACCATTCAACTCGACGTATTTAACGTTACTGTGATTTCCAAACGAATGTACATAGAAAAATTCAATTCCTTAAAAAAAAAAAAAACTTACTTGGATTGTCTTTGGGCATGGACAGTTTAATTTTATACAGAGTGATGTAATATTTTCATCATGAACATTATGCAACACGATATGAAACTTATCGAGATTGTCACAGTAGTATAGATTAACACTCTTAGACCCTCAATGTATTCTTTGACGCAATTCGACATGACACAGAAAAAAAATATTTAAAAAAATATATCTTGATGATAGTGAGATGGAAATTTAAAAAAAGAAGCTAGAATTCTGTGAGGCATAATTAAAGTATTTTTCTACTTGATCGTTTAGGAATGCTATTAGATATTTTTGGACCATTGTTAAGATAAAACTATGATCAGTATTCGTGGAGTGAAAAATGAAAATAAAGAGTCGATGTTAGTTTTTGTGGTTGTTGGTCGAAGTGATTGTTGTTGTCGAGATTAGAGAAATAAAACGCTTTTCTAGCTCTAAACAATGCACCCATACACTTTACCGTATCGTTTTAGACCTTCTAATACATGTCATACACTTTGAAAACATTATTATTAATATTTTGATTTGTTATCTATTTAGTTTTGATGTAGTAACCTGTACAATGTGTTTGTAAATCATATTTATCGAGATAAACGAATATATTAAATAACAGTATATTAGGGTATCGGGCTATTCTCTATTCAAATCTATAATTTTGACTATTAAATAAATAATTATGTGTGAAGATACATTTGACGTAATTCCTAGATAATGTCAAATCAATTCTTTTTAGTGATGATTTGATGATTAAAATTTTATAAATTCATCATTATTTGGCGAATTTAAAACTACTGGCTGAACAGTTATTAGTATTTATTTTGAATATATAGGCCGCTACCTTATTATACAGACCTGGTATTTAAAATATAAAAATCAATATTTATAAATAGCATATTGTTTGGTATGTATATGTGTTAGAAGCTCAAAAACCAAGGTCTTGGAGTGTTAACTGATGACCAAGAAGTATGAACAGCGTATTATAAAATGGTGCATTTCATTAAGTATGTGTAAATTTCGCATATTTTTAAGGTATCCCGAGTAGTTGTTTACCAAGAAACCGCTTAATATTTTTGTATTTTCCTAGTATGTAATGATGCATTATAAAAAAAAATCGTGGTGTCTTCTACAGATTGTGTACGCATATGCTATAGATGAATAAACATATTTGGTTGAAATAATAAGTGCGTAATAAAACACATTTTCGTATTAAAATATTTTGGCATTTTTATTTTTTATGAAACAACATATTATAATATTGGAGAATCAACAACCGAGTTTATAAACCGTATGGTGGCCTAGACAAGTTCCATTATGTTTAAAAGCTGACTCTTTCAGTAAGGACAAATTGTAGGTATATATTTTTTTTTTTTAGGTTTCTTGAGAGAAAACATACTTCCTTTGTTCCCAGTAGTACCTACCTATCGTCTCAATTGAGTAGGTATCAAATCCATACATGTTTTTTTTTGAGCAAGCGTTATCGTTTATAGATATAATGGAACTTGTCTAAGCTCCCAGATCAAACACATTAAAATGGTGAAACCATCCATCGCAACGCATATTTTTGCACCGTACAGAAGTCACACTGCTTTTATAAGTGTTTGTTCTCAATGTACATTGAAGCCTCTATTTTCATTGCTACAATCAATATATCCAACATATATTTGACTCGTACGACACAAGTTATCTGTAATATTTGCCGAAATTAGGGCAAAGCTGACACAGAAGTGAGGTAATTAATGAATTAGGTAAGTATCACATCATATCATATTAGACGCCTTTTAACAATAAATTTGACAAATTCGAAGTAGTTTAATTTTCAATTAAATTAAAACAAGAAATAAAAACTCATCACTGGCAATCTCTATAAAATCTACAAAAAAAAAATGGAAATTATGTAGTTTGAAAATCAAAATTAAAATTCACAATCAATTTCATTAAAAGAATTAGAAATAAAAATAGTAAATAATTCATATTATTTTTTTTTCTTTTCATAACATCCGTCCACTTATATGCAATTTAAAGTCGAAAAAGTTATCAACAAAGAAAACATTTTTCCAATGATAATGAACTATCAAATGCTGTTATCAATTAAGCTGTTAATAAATTTAATCTGCATTTCATGGTTATTTTTTACTGATTCGGCATCAAATCTATTTCTTTATTTTTTTCTTTTGAAGACAGCAGCTATTTTAATAAGATAATTTAATTATCACCGGGAAAAATCTCGACCAATAAATTCTGTCTAGTCTGAATTAACACTAATATTTCATACGAACACACAAATAATTTAATGTAAATAATCATTTTGAAATAAATAAGTTGTGAATAATTAAACACTCGACTTTAATATCATACTAACTAATAAAATGACTTACACATTATGCTTTAAAAGTATTAAAATAATTCAGTCTTAAGTACAAAATAAAAAATGAGAATGTGCCAATGCTTTACAAGTATACTTCGTAAAATGTATCTTGATATGTAATTGGAACGAATTCTGGGCGGAAATGTTATTTGTCCGTTTGAATTTGCCAAAAATTAGCTCATTCTTAGTTTAGGGCGGGTACCCATACTACGTGACCTATTCTGAGGAGGAGGGGTCTTCAAAAATACCACGCTGGGTCATAGGGGCGGGGGAGGCGGCTTAGGTTTTCGTCAATCTAGTGCTTTTTCGAGATATATTCAACGCCAATCTGCCAGCGCTGTATTAATAAAGCCAAACATATTTTTTTACTTGGGTTTTTTATTTTCCTTGTAATATGATGTTAGATCAATGGTTCCCAACCTTTTCTTTTCTTTTAACAGGAACCACTTTTACCTTTATTATTTGAAGAGTTTTCTACACTACTACAATCCGAAGATAAACTTTAACCAAAAACTAAATGTAACTGACATGGTACATCATTTGAAAAAAAAATATATATATTTTAAATAATTGCGGTGTCAAATGGGTATGATGATGAGAAATTTGCCCCCATTTGCTTGTTCTTAGCCTAAAAATAAATTCGGAAATTGACAAGTCGAACTGTGGCAGTCTATTTAATTCCGATATCAAGATCAAGTTATATTTTACGAAGTATAATAACGAATAGATTTCGGCTTGTAAAGTCACTTCAACAATGCACATTTCAATTCGCTTGCAACACTTTATACATCCTATCGTCAGTATCTAGAGTCTGTAACAACATTCCATTGTCATTCACCATCGCTTCAACCTCCAATATCAACTTATCATTGCAATCATCACCGACCATTCCTTGAACTATTTCTCCATTTTGTATATAAATCACATTAGAACTTAAACCTTTGTCCCCTTTACGTACATATTGCATAAAATCTATGGAAGCATTATCCTCAGATATTGCTGTATCTTCACATTCAGAGTGTTTGTTATTTTCAATATTGTCAGCATCCTGTATACTCTGTCGGAACATCTCTTCAGTGTTATATGGCTGGTCGTATTCTATCATGACGTCATCTTCAGATTTGAGTATGACTTTGGATTGCTTTATTTCTAGTTCAGTCATTGTTGGTAGGGATTTGAAGAACATCTGGAAATGATTGTTTAATTTAGGACTTGTCCCACCGACGGACGGCGAGAAAGCGAGCAACTATCAATTATTTTCTTGCTCAAGAAAGGTACAATAGATATAAATACCGTGTAAACAATAAAGATACATAGATTAACCTACGAGCTGACCCGCGCAACTCCGCTTGCGTAAATTTTCCCCGTTTTTGCAACATATGTCAATGCTGCTCCGTTACTTTCGGTTGTAGCGTGATGTTATATAGCCTTCCTCGATAAATGGGCTATTTAACAGTAAAATAATTTTTAAATTGGTACCAGTAGTTCCTGAGATTATCGCGTTCAAACAAACTCTTCAGCTTTATAATATTTATTAGTTATTGACTGCCACAGACGTCTATGAACGTCAAGTTAAAAAATGTGTTTTTCGACCTCTAGTCCGTATAGTTCTACCGTTCAGTTCTACTAGTAGGAATAAAAAGAGAAATAAATCCGTTTATTTCTACTATTCACCGTAGGAATTTTAGTTGGACTAAACGAACAAAAAGTTCTTTTAGTACTACGAATTGTAGGAATAGACGGACAAAAATTAAAAAAAGAGTTGTGGCGTAAATTGGGTGCAGAGTACGTTTATTAGGACTAAATGAGAAATGCACGAAAAATTAAATTGCTAACTCGTTTCATAACTTAGCTAAACTAAAATAAACATTGTTATGAGAAACATTTTATCTCAAAGATTCTAAAAAAGGGAAGTAGATATTTGGCCATTAACCAGCATCATTTGCTGTTTCAAAATATACTCATCATTTATGATACTTTCGATTTTCCTCCTTTTGATCTGCATATTGTTATTTTCTATTTGTATGCTCTTTGTTATATTTAACGAGGTATCTTTATATAAGACGTGTAATAATTGCATCACATTAACATGACCTCTTGTTTTACAATTATTATTAAGCCTCAAATGCCATCCTTCCACGTAATTTGTTGTTCTTAAACGTTCCTCAAATACACTCCAAATACTGATGAATTTCTCACTTTTCATCCAAAATGACTCGACATATTTAATAAACGGCTGCATGTTAATACCATTGGTAATTAATATATTCATCTGTTCCTTTATATACGACCAACCTTCTTGAATATTGTGAATCGGTAACAATGGAAGAATACCGCTTAGTTGAAAAATTCTTTTTGTTCGTTTCATTTTTGTTAATTGTAATTGTTTAGCCTTTCTCCAGATTGCATTAGTGAAATGGTAGAAGCATCCTTTGATAATCACATTTGGGAACACCTCCGCGATTGCTTTCATTGCGGCCTCTTCGAAGTCGAAAGAAAACTTTAAAGGTTGCCATTGTGGCACTTGAGACTTGATGATATTAAATACATTTTGATACGATTGTTTAGATTTATTTGTCATTAAGACATAAATCAAAGGCAGTACGTTTGATTCATTTTCATTACTGTAGTAATCCCCATGGATAGAGTAAAGTTGTTTAAACGGTTCCGGGCAACTTTTATAAGTTCCGTCTGCAAAATAATGTGTAATTGATGCCAAAAGCGTTTTTATTTGAGGATGGCAAAATATTAATATCCTCTCTCTATTGCAATCATAATCACCCATAAGAAAAGTTTTATATTGCGGAGGAACTTGAACATCTGAAACGTTACGGTACAATACTTTTGGAATTCCAGCAGCTCTATTTCTTGCATTATATAACGCCGTTTTAACTTTTGAATAATTTGGTATTTTTTTAATTAAATCTATACCGGAGTCTTTGAAAGAGCTTACGGTTTCGTTAAATAATTTAGGGACCGATTCTTGAAAGTTAGACTTCACAATTTTTTCTTTGCACTCTTCCATTTTCTGCTCAATCACATTTCGTGCGAAATCAGCAAAGCAGTCCCTGTCATGTAATTTTCTCTTAGTGATCACTCCGTCCTATAAATAAATGAAGATAAATACAATTTAAAGAAATACGGTAGGTACAATATGGACATTAACGAACGGATGCATAGAAATACATACCTAGTTACTTTCGCATTTATTATAAGTGTGGGTGAAAATTAATGGAATTAATCGTCTGGTATTCATGATGCTTACTTATGAAGGTGCAGCTACAAATAAGTGTTTAAAGTATGATTTACCTTAATCGTCAATGATCCACAACAGACGAACAACCCGCTTTCTTTATTTTTACTACTACATCGCCACACAATATCTCCACCTTTATAGACACGATTTTTGTAATACTTGTACCCAGAATGTAAGAGCACAGTACCACGAGTCTTTTTTAAATATACTATATCATTATCATCGTTATCCATATTTTATTCCCTTGATCAGTGTCGATTTGGGAATAATTTAAAACCAAATTATTTTTAGATACACGTTCTAAATGACAACAACTGAATTGTCAATGACATGTCGTACTCATTATTTTCCTTATAATATTGATTATGATGAGTTAATAAAATGAAGGACCAAAGAGGAAGTATGTAATCGTAGAACAAAAAGGATTATACATTTATTTACAGTCCGTCTCGTAATAGAACTACACGAACTTCATGATTTATTTCTCCGTTCAGTTCTACTAGTAGAAATAAACGGATTTATTTCTCCGTTTAGTCCTACTAGTAGAAATAAACGGATTTATTTCTCCTTTTATTCCTACTAGTAGAACTGAACGGTAGAACTATACGGACTACAGGTTTTTCGACGTGCCATGCCGTCGGAGGCGTCATAAGCACATTTTAAATTTGACGTTCATAGTCGTCCGTGGCTGTCAAAAGGTTAGTTGATCGCTGATTGTTCACACTGCCGCTGCCGGCGAGAACTCGCCATATACTGATCTCTTTTGTTTACACGGGATCTACATCTATTGTATTTTTTGAGCGAGAAAATAATTGATAATTGCTCGCTACTCGCCGGCGGTGGGACAAGTGCCTTAAATAGGTTAAGAGTAGCTGAACATCGACCTTCACCCATTTAATAACCAGATGACACAAATTTTGTATCAAAGGCGATTGTTCAAGTAACTATGGAATTTAGTATCGCTACAAATTTTGTTGTACCAAGATGAAAACTACTGATTTATGTAGACATTAATATATACTTTTAGAAAAACCAACAATGATTTACCTAATTTGCCGGGTTTAATTGATATGGGTGGATGAACTTCGAAAATCGAAATATTTATATACATTTTTTTATTGAAAATAGGGCATAACTATGATATTGCGTATTAATTATGTATTACACATGATGTGTAACACTGGTTTATGGCTATGAATTCGGCTTTGCAGTGATATATAATCCGAAACTCTATCTCACAAACACTTCACAATTGTCACAATATTGGTACGAGTCTCTGTCTCACAAAATATTTCTGATTGTTACTATGTATATGGAGTCTCTATCTCAAACTCACGTAATGTAACCACAATATCATACACAACACGAGAAATAACAAAAGCTATTTGTTATTAATACTTTAAACTGTTTTCATAATGGACCGGCGCCAACAATCTTTATGCACAGATAAACAAGTGACATGACATTACATTTCAGTGTTGCCATAACTTTTGTCATATCCTATACAAATCGTTTTTTTTATTAAAATTCATTACTATGTTCTTATTTTTAATCGAGCCGGGTCCTAATCTAAAGGTATCAAAGAATATGCTTATTAAAAAGTATAGTGTATAAATATTATCGTTCTTTACATTCAAACGGTGCAACAATTAGAGTATTTATATTAATTATTTAATAAAAATCGATAATAACCCTAATCGATATTACGATTTTATTTTTGTAATAGTGTTACCACCGTTAAAAATAACTTCATACGAAAAAAAAGGAAATAAATAAACTGAAAGACTAATATTTGCATCTCAATATTCCGGCAAATGTGAGACTCCATATCATTATATAATAACGTTATAATAATAATTAGAAACAAGAATTATACATTTCATCAACTTGTGGCACAACGTAAATACTAGCGATACTGCTGGTGGGCATACCCCTTTATTAATTTATAAACACCTATTTGGTAGCTTGCTTATCGAAAAGTGTTCATGGTTATTTTAAATATTTTTTATAACTCTTTTGATAACCGAACAAATTTAGTATCAACTGATAGTTTTAACATGGAGATTATGTTTTGGTAGGTTTGCTAACTTATTTATGTTCATGGCTACCTAGCAAGGTGTGAACACGTAAGATATAAGTTCATCACCCGGCATCACCCGGCCGTGCTCGCGGAACTGAAGCTGTGCGCCCCCGATGGTTAGTAGGTGCGCGCCGACGACCCCTCACGCGTCCCAGTCACGAGAACTAATTTGCTGAAATATGCCTCATTGCCGCAAGCCATACAAATAATTAATTTAATTGCTACACACGGAGATATTTATACTACACTGTAACCTGTTGAAATTCACAGAAATTGTTCTAATGTGTATCGAGTCAAATATACATACATACATACATATCAACCCATAAGATGGCCCACTGCTGGGCACGGGTCTCCCCAGTAGAACCTACTAGTATGTAGATCCTGGGGGTAATTGCCATAATCGCCACGCTTGGCGAGCGGGTTGGCGATCGCAGTAAGGCTTTAAGTACGCAGAGGACGCTGCTGCCCGTCCTCCGGGGTGAAATCCCTTAGTCGCCTTGACGACACCCACAGTCAAATATAAATATATTCAATTAAATATAATTATTATGTACTAAATCTATGTAGCTTATAATACCGTATTGGGATTTCTGTAATGGTATTGGGAAATGGTTTTCAAAATAAATAAATAAAAAGTAACTACACCGATCTGAAAACCAATAAAAATTGGTATCGAAGGAAACATAATTCAATCACAAATATAATCGTATAGGCTTGCCCGCAAAAATTCATTAATGAAAAACCTATTATTGCTATGCCTTGAAGTTTTAAAATCGAAAAAAAATATAGCCATGAACACTTTTCGATTAGCAAGCTATCATAATTGATTGTTTATAAAATCTGATGGATGAAAGTCGATGTTCCACGTCTCTCCTACCATAAGTACCATTCATTACGTCCGTTATTTACACTCACTCACTCCCGAATATGAGTGGTGCTTGAAAAGTATTTCTGTCACTACTATTCCTCTTTAAGGCCGTTCTAGTCGATGATTATACCACACAAACGCGCATAAGTAATTACTCCTCTGCATGAGGTCGTAAGTCGAAGCTTAAAATTAATATCAATTCGTTTTATCATAAACTAGGCCTGTAGGCAGCCATAATTGAAAATAAATTAATATTTTGAAAGTTATAAGCCTTAAAACATTAGAATTTCGCCAAAATTGTAGTTCAAATTGTTAACATTCTTAAATGTTTTAAGGATATAAACAGAGGAGTGATCACTTATGCGCTTTGTGTGGTAGAATCATCGACTAGTGACAGTATGAGAGTTAACAGCATCTCAAAACTGAGTGACGTTTGAGAATTCGGCTATTACGAATTATTAAAAACTAGAACGATTTTCAGTCAAATAGTTTTAATAAGTAAAGAATTTCGCTGGGATGGCAAGTATTGGATGCGGAAGGAATAGGACCGTGTGTTGTACAGTCAATAAAGGCCTATGTCCAGTAGATCTATACTAATATTATAAAGCTGAAGAGTTTGTTTCTTTGTTAGTTTGAACGCGGTAATCACAGGAACTACTGATCCGAATTGAAAAAATCTTTCACTGTTGGGTAGCCCATTTATCGAGGAAGGCTACATAACATCACGCTACGACCAACAGGAGCTAAGCAGCAATGAGAAATGTTGCAAAAACGGGGAAAATTTACGCAGACGACGTTGCGCGGGACAGCTAGTTAATGATAAAGAGAGATTGATTGGTGCACACTTGTCATTAGAATTTATTTTCTTACCTTTCTAGTTATTATAGACATTCCATGCGCTCTCTTCATGTGAGCCTTGAGCAACGACATTCGAGGGTATCTGGAAATAATATTAGTCTTATGTAAGTATAAACAGCAAAACCATTGAATCTGTTGCCTTCTCCTGTATTTTTTTTTAGAAGACGACAGTAGCGTACAAGCCCTGTTTCGCGAGGGACTTTACAAACATACAAGTCATGGACACACAAAGTGGTATCCCATGTGGGAATGGAATTAAATTTTCGGGCTACAGTGTCCACTACCTTATTCGCAGGGGAGTCAACAAATGACAAACATACATAGGTAAGTTTATGTGTACCTCTTAGGACATATCTGGCAGGCGCAGGGCGGCGGCAGGCGCCGGTGCTCGCGGTGCACGTGCAGCGCCAGCGCGCACTTCTGCGCGAAGCGTCGGCTGCACTCGGTGCAACCGTACTTGCGGAGCGCTAACGATATACACAACATTTTTGTCTATTGAAAACCAACAGCGATACAGTTCGTTTAACATATTGTTGACTCAAGGACCCTAGACGATGATTCTACCGCACAAACGCGCATAAGTGATTACTCCTCTGTATGAGGTCGGAAGTCGAAGCTTTAAATTAATATCAATTAGTTTTATCATAAACTAGGTCTGTAGGCGGCCATAATTGAAAATAAATTAATATTTTGAAAGTTATGAGCCTTAAAACATTGGAATTTCGCCAAAATTGTTGTTCAAATTGTTAACATTTTTAAGTTAACAATTTTAACAACAATTTTGGTTAAATTGTTAACAGTTCTAAGGCTTATAACTTTTAAAATATTTATTTATTTTCGATTATGGCTGCCTACAGACCTAGCTTATGATATAACGAATTGATATTAATTTTAAGCTTTAACTTCCGACCTTAAACAGAGGAGTAATCACTTTTGCGCGCTTGTATGGTAAAATCATCGAATAGGACGCCCTTAAGCAAATAGTGTGGCAAATAACAGGTTGGAGACAGCACTAAAATCTCAATTCATAATTTTTAACATTGTTAATATTCCGAGTTCCTTTTTATACAAAATTGAAATGTTCATAATTATTAATTTGTAGAATTCCTATTTTTCCGAATTACTATTTTGTTAAAGTGGGTAATGTACTGATTCTAGAATTTTCCAAATATGTATAGTTCGATACAGAAAGCATATCGACAACGACAAGTATAGCATTTTATAAAATTAAAGCTTTGAGTTAAATAAAAAAATTTTTTTTCGCCGAGAATTAAGCAACAAGGACAATATCTAAGGACTAGTAAACATAACAATTATTACCTAAAAATTAAACAATACATAATATTATACAATACTAAAACCTATTGTTTTTACTTGAACCAAAAAGTTTTTTAATGCTTCTTCTGTTAAAATTGTTCCTATAATAAATCATCCATAATATTCATCCATATATTTCTATCTTTCGATATAAATTTAGATCGTCTTACATATCAACCCATATGATGGCCCACTGCTGGGCACGGGTCTCCCCAGTAGAACCTACTGGTATGTAGATCCTGGGGGTAATTGCCATAAAGCGAGTTGGCGATCGCAGTAAGGCTTTAGTTACGCAGAGGACGCTGCTGCCCGTCCTCCGGAGTGAAATCCCTTAGTCGCCTTGACGACACCCACGGGAAGAGATGGGGTGGTACTATTCTTAAGCCGGCACCACACGGCCGTGTATTAAAAAAAATAAGTTTAATAAAAAGATCGTCTTATCTTTTTATTAAACTTATTTTTTTTTAATACATACCTTCTTTTTATAGAAATAAAGCAAAAAAGATTAGTTTTTCCTACTTTTTTTATTCAACCGAAAGTGCCATCCCTCTGAGGCCTTTAAATTAGTTGTCCTGTGGTAAACTGTTTATATGCAAGAAGTTTATGTATTATATGTAGTATTCGTGCTTCAAACCGGTATTGGTCACAGGCATCATATTAAAGTTTATTAAGTGTGTGATTGATAGATGAGAGTGATTGTACTTACGTAAGGAAAATAGTAGAAAGTGGATTAAAATAGAACTCGCAAAAAAGTGAATATACAAATATAATAATAAGGAAAAAGATGAATGTGTAAAAATAAAAATTCGGAAAAAAAGGAAATTGGGAGATTACACATCTAGGACAATTATAATTTCGGACTGTATCGCCGACTCCAACAGGTTTCCCTCAACAACATAATAATTAGTATTCAGCTTGCGAACTTAAATAACTTACAATTAATTATAAACAATCTTTTAGACACAACACTTAAATAAGGAACATATAGATAATCACCAATTAACTACTAGGTAGACTGGTAGGTACTAAAGAATAATAGAAAGGTTAAGATGGATAGCGGTTACTATTTATTTTTGTGACCTGCAATTTGAAGGATGTTTTGGAGCAGCCAAAAACATCAACACATCTTGGAATGCAATGTTATAATTGCATTTTTGAAAGTTCTCTGTAACGAAGCAATAACAACGGCCGTAATAGTTTTCTAACTAAAACTATCGACTAGGTGGCGCAAGCGAAGGCCTGACTCGCGCGCAGAAAGAATAGAAGAATTTGAGGTTTAGTAACATAGTCCCGGTTAGATGGTTCAATTCCGGCCCCGGTTTGGCATACGAAAGTCTCGGGTTCGATTCCTGGGTCTAGATTTTAATTTTTTCTATCTTTCGAAAATGCAATTGTTGTATTAAAGTATCATTTCGTAATTTAGCTATAATATGAATGTATTTAGAAATTGACAAGTATGTTTATCAGTTGTCTGGTTTCCATAGTACAAGCTCTGCTTAGTTTGGGATTATATCTGATCTCGTTCTGTGTATCTATCGCGTTGTGTAAGTTACGATACGATATTATTATTATTTTACTATCACTGGAAATTTTTGGGACAGTATAAATTCTTAATTTTTCTGTGACTCTCCAGGTGGCCTCTCGATGTCACTGACTTACCATTACTCCTTGAGGCTTCCTTGACTTTCCAGAATGGAACTTATCCAGGACATTATGTCCTCAATTTCTACACTTTTTGGGCACCAATACACAATTAAAAATTAATATACTTACGTTTATGCGTGTCCATATGTGAAACCAGCGCCGCTTTAATCTTGAACGAACGGTTGCAGAGGTCGCAAATAAACTGGATATCCGTATGCTTTTTAGTATGACGCTGCAACAAATAAAGTATACAATCAGAGAGAACTGTTTGATAATTTTTTATTACCCGACTGCAAAAAAAGGAAGGTGATGTTTTTCGAGTGTATGTATGTATGAATGTATGTATGTTTGTATGTATGTATGTTTGTATGTATATAGCGCGCTCTAGAGCCTAAACAGCTTAATGGATTTTAGCTTGAGAAGTATCGTTAGTATCAGTTGTGAGAATGACACCATGGTACATACAAATTAGAAATAAATAAAATTGCACATTTATTGCCCGACTTGTTTTTCGAGTGTATGTATGTTTGTATGTATGTATGTTTGTATGTATGTATGTTTGTATGCATGTATGCTTGTATGTATGTATATTTCTTTAGCACGCTCTAGAGCCTGAATGGCTTAATGGATTTTAGCTTGAGAGGTATCGTTAGATTCGTATCAATTGTGAAAATGACACCGGGTACATACAAATTAGAAATAAATAAAATTGCACAACTTTGGTGCCAATATATTTCAGTTAATATTTTTTTAAGCAGTCTAATTTTTTTTCTAATAATTTCGCTTGTAGACTTACCCCCTTACTCCCTAAAAACATTCACTAGTTGTTATTAATGAAGGAGTTAAAATATAGATAATAGGCATTTTATAAAGGCTGATGTTTTGATGTTACGTCACATTAGTAGAGTATAAATTTCCCTTCCGTCAGTCAGCTGGATTCCTTAGCCTTAGGCGTACAGGACTTTTATTCGCTACTGACAGCTTCTGTTACAGAGTTATACTGACTAGCTATTGTTATGTGATTCTGATAATATCCGGTGATAATATCAAACTAACTGAGCCACGCAACTTCGTCTGCGTCATTTTTCTCAATATTTTTAATTAATGGTCCGCTCCTATAGTGTACTGTAGATCTCCGGATTTTTTTTTTTAAATCGAACCATTACTTCCTGAGATCGAATAAACAAACTGTTCAGCTTTATAATATTAATATATATTTCAGATCACGCATTCGATAGAACGCGCAGATGGAGCAAAAAAAATCTTTTTTTTTTTTCATTTTTTTTTTCCCTTTACATTTCGGAGCAGCTCGTCTCGATCCGTGCGAGCTTCGTACAGTCGTACCACATACATATACGTTAAGCGAACGCTCGGCCGAGCTACATGGTAGTCGGAGTGGGGGGGTGTAAGGTTTTATTTTCGTTACGGAATTTCTTGATTCGGTCGCCGCGCTCAAAGCCCGAACCCGCGATAAAAGCTATGCAATAGCTTAAAAAACCTGCCTTTGCGTCAAACGCTAAGGTATCCAGCTGACTGACGAAAGGGTATTTCTTTACTCTACTGAAATCAGCCTTTATAAAGTGCTGGGATTTTTTGGCGCTTCCCTCTAGAACTATAAGATTTTTTTTTTTCATTTATGGTTCACTAAACTGGATATAACACTAGGCAATGCATGACAATTCTTGCTAAATAACATTTTTGTGTAGGGTATACACAAAAATGTTATTTAGCAAGAATTGTCTGGAAGTGAACACCGCATTTTATATAAAAAAATCCTTAAAAGGTTGTATGCATCATGATCACAAATTTAGTTCAGGTGATATCTAATTCGCATTTTTTGAACAAATAGCATTTCAGTGAGTTTGCGGATACACCAAAGATATCAATTTCATTACACACATTATTATAGGCAGAACACATACGATATAACGGCGAGTGCTGACTGTAGTTTGTACGACAATGGGGTAAACTGAAAACTTTTATATTTTTTATGCGGCTACCTGAACGAGGAACACTAAAGTTCAGTTTGCCAAGTAAAGAGGAGCTATCTATTTTACGAATTTGTGCAGATAGACAATATCGGCTATATTGCGTCGGTTTTCAAGCGAAACTAGTTTGAAATGAGCAAGTCTGGAATCGTAAGATGTTAGAGAACGGCAAAGGTTATGTGCATAAGACAGATAATACAGAAACTGTTTCCAGCCTCGAGATGTGGACCGCATATGATGGGCTCCATATCTGACAGCAGTATTCGAGAATTGATCTTACATAACAGTTGTAAAGAAGAATAGGAATTTCGTAGTCCTTAAAAAACTTTGTTTGTCTTATGACAAAGCCCGCTAAACGTGTTCCTTTGCTGGTGATGTCGCTTATGTGTTCCCTAAAATCTAACTTGGTATCCACCACAACGCCCAGATCCCGCAAGCTCGTGACTTCCGTAATTGATGTGTCGGAGATGTAATAGGTGGCAGGTATGAGGTGCCGCTTACGTGTGAATTTTATGTGAAAGCATTTAGAAGTATTTAAGGTCATTCCATTCGCTAAGCACCAGCGGTTAATAGTGTTAATATCGGTTTGGAGAGAGTTTATGTCAGTTTGATTGGTGATAGTTCGATACAGTTTAAGGTCATCCTGATGCTATGGCGGAGCCTAAGTCGTTCACAGACTAGAAAGAAAAGGGGTCCCAAATGTGACCCTTGAGGCACTCCAGAGGGCACAAACTTTGCTTCTGATTTATAGTCTCGAATTTTTACAAGCTGGGATCTGTTCGATAGGTTGGACTCACACCATCGAAGTAACTATCCGCAGATACGTGCGTGAGTCAACTTTTTTACTAGAAGACTATGATCAACCACGTCAAACGCCTTAGAGAAGTCAGTATAGATGGCATGTATTGTCTTGAATTGCATCGTAAATGAATGTGACATAATCTAAGAGGTTTTTAAGCAGTGGATCTGCCCGGTAAGAAACCGTGCTGATTTATATTAAGTGTGGGCTTCAGGTGATAATAAAGTTTAATTTGAATCAGTTTCTCAAACACCTTACCCATTGCGGATAAATTTGAAATAGGTCTGTAATTTGAGATATCACTCTGGTCTCCTTTTTTATGAATCGGGGTGACATGTGCAACTTTCCATTTAGAAGGAAAGGATCCGCTAGAAAGAGAATTATTGAAGATGAAGTATAAAGGGTCGGCAAGTTGGTACGAGAAATTTTTAAGAAATATTGGTGGGATAGAATCGGGTACTGGACCTTTGTTGATGTTTATCGATTGTAAAGATCTTAGAGTTATTAAATAAGTATAGAGACACGACATTCTATATGTTAAAAACAATAATAAGTTGTTACCGAGAGTGCAGAGTACGACGTATAAGCGCATGGGCAGACGTGACAGCGGTAGGGTCGCTCGCCGCGGTGTAAGTTTTCATGCGACTGCAGGTTGCGGCGAGTCATGAACACTGCTGAGCATAGCTGGCATGGGAAACTGCAACAATGTTCACATTGCTAAGATATTGAAAGCAATATATGTTCGTAAACTTTCGCGATTTGTACACATTATAGAATTTTATAAGCTACGGGTCTTAATACGGCCGATGCAATACGGTCGAAACGTTGGGAAATAAACAAAGGTATTTAGCCTTAAAATAAAATATTTACGCGATTAAGACCCGTAGCTTATAAAATTCTATAATATTGAAGTCGTAGACACAATAACACAAAAAAATGAGTTTTTTTTTTATCCTAGACTGAAACAAATTTTTCGTTTTATTATTTTGAAAAAATAATGAAAAATGTTATTTCCCTATAATATTGGCGTAATTTCTGAAGATGGTATAACTTTTTTATTTATCTACTTGACAATATTGACATCAGAGGACACAATGATGAATAATAATAATAACCTTGGGACAACTCACACAACGCTATCTGATCCCAAACTAAGCAGAGCTTGTACTATGGAAACCAGACAACTGATAAACATACTTATATATTTCTAAATACACACATATTATAGATAAATAACACCCAGACACAGAATAAACCATCGTGCTCATCACACAAAGTTTTATCCTGGGTGGGGATCGAACCCACGACCTTTGGTTATAAAGTCTTTTGTTTTTATGCAGGAAGGTCGCCGATAACGCCGACGCCTATCACCGCCACTGATTAAAAGGATACATAAGACAACCACTAAAAAGCGTTTACGGCCAGTCTCAATAACGTATCTACCCTTACCTGCCTGTTAAAATAGCTAACTCTAGTAGTAGTGGTAGTAAGGGCGCGCTCTCCCGCGCGCCAACATACGTACAGTACGTACCTGACGCGTCCCGCACTGTCCCGCTCGGCCCGCAGGTAAGGGCGCGCTCTCCCGCGGCGGCCCAGCGCCAACATACATACAGTACGTACCTGACGCGTCCCGCACTGTCCCGCTCGGCCCGCAGGTAAGGGCGCGCTCTCCCGCGGCGGCCCAGCGCCAACATACATACAGTACGTACCTGACGCGTCCCGCACTGTCCCGCTCGGCCCGCAGGTAAGGGCGCGCTCTCCCGCGGCGGCCCAGCGCCAACATACATACAGTACGTACCTGACGCGTCCCGCACTGTCCCGCTCGGCCCGCAGGTAAGGGCGCGCTCTCCCGCGGCGGCCCAGCGCCAACATACATACAGTACGTACCTGACGCGTCCCGCACTGTCCCGCTCGGCCCGCAGGTAAGGGCGCGCTCTCCCGCGGCGGCCCAGCGCCAACATACATACAGTACGTACCTGACGCGTCCCGCACTGTCCCGCTCGGCCCGCAGGTAAGGGCGCGCTCTCCCGCGGCGGCCCAGCGCCAACATACATACAGTACGTACCTGACGCGTCCCGCACTGTCCCGCTCGGCCCGCAGGTAAGGGCGCGCTCTCCCGCGGCGGCCCAGCGCCAACATACATACAGTACGTACTTGACGCGTCCCGCACTGTCCCGCTCGGCCCGCAGGTAAGGGCGCGCTCTCCCGCGGCGGCCCAGCGCCAACATACATACAGTACGTACCTGACGCGTCCCGCACTGTCCCGCTCGGCCCGCAGGTAAGGGCGCGCTCTCCCGCGGCGGCCCAGCGCCAACATACATACAGTACGTACCTGACGCGTCCCGCACTGTCCCGCTCGGCCCGCAGGTAAGGGCGCGCTCTCCCGCGGCGGCCCAGCGCCAACATACATACAGTACGTACCTGACGCGTCCCGCACTGTCCCGCTCGGCCCGCAGGTAAGGGCGCGCTCTCCCGCGGCGGCCCAGCGCCAACATACATACAGTACGTACTTGACGCGTCCCGCACTGTCCCGCTCGGCCCGCAGGTAAGGGCGCGCTCTCCCGCGGCGGCCCAGCGCCAACATACATACAGTACGTACCTGACGCGTCCCGCACTGTCCCGCTCGGCCCGCAGGTAAGGGCGCGCTCTCCCGCGGCGGCCCAGCGCCAACATACATACAGTACGTACCTGACGCGTCCCGCACTGTCCCGCTCGGCCCGCAGGTAAGGGCGCGCTCTCCCGCGGCGGCCCAGCGCCAACATACATACAGTACGTACCTGACGCGTCCCGCACTGTCCCGCTCGGCCCGCAGGTAAGGGCGCGCTCTCCCGCGGCGGCCCAGCGCCAACATACATACAGTACGTACCTGACGCGTCCCGCACTGTCCCGCTCGGCCCGCAGGTAAGGGCGCGCTCTCCCGCGGCGGCCCAGCGCCAACATACATACAGTACGTACCTGACGCGTCCCGCACTGTCCCGCTCGGCCCGCAGGTAAGGGCGCGCTCTCCCGCGGCGGCCCAGCGCCAACATACATACAGTACGTACCTGACGCGTCCCGCACTGTCCCGCTCGGCCCGCAGGTAAGGGCGCGCTCTCCCGCGGCGGCCCAGCGCCAACATACATACAGTACGTACCTGACGCGTCCCGCACTGTCCCGCTCGGCCCGCAGGTAAGGGCGCGCTCTCCCGCGGCGGCCCAGCGCCAACATACATACAGTACGTACCTGACGCGTCCCGCACTGTCCCGCTCGGCCCGCAGGTAAGGGCGCGCTCTCCCGCGGCGGCCCAGCGCCAACATACATACAGTACGTACCTGACGCGTCCCGCACTGTCCCGCTCGGCCCGCAGGTAAGGGCGCGCTCTCCCGCGGCGGCCCAGCACGGCGGCGCGCGCGCACAGCACGGTGCGGGCGTCCGGCGCGACGCAGCGCTTCTCGTGCTTGTATAGGTTTGTTGTGCTGGAATGTCATAGCAAAGCTTAAAGAAAAAAACAGACACAATATACTGTAATAATGTACAAACTCGTTTCTGCGAAGTTGAACAAGTTTTAAACATGGAACCAATACACTTTGGTCGCGATACGACACACAACACAATAGTGTGCTTTGGGCTTAAGTCTGACTATATACAGGCAATCAATATAAGTCCAGCACAAGAAGGCTTAATAACAGCCTCTATGTGCACAATGACTTGTCACTTTTTTATATTATATAAAGGGGTCTAGATCAAATTAAAACCATGATGTAAAAACAATGGCAATGTGTGCTAATATGAATATGACAATGTACCTTAATTATAAACATATCACATAGCAGTTTGATGTTAACTGTAAAAGCACTATTAAGTTTCAATATGATACCTAATGTAAAATATAGAAATAAATTGTATTTAAAAAATATTTATATAGGTATGACAAGCAATAATTACCTTCTAAAATCAACACCACAGGCATAACACACTAGATATCTTTGTCCATGCTTCTCCTGGTAATGTCTGCTTGCTGCTGGTATTGTTTCTGATAGAGATCCACATTGGACACATCTGCAATACAATATTTTATAATTTATTTCTTGTTTTTTTAACTTTTGCAGCTTTTCTATGCCAATGTGCCATTTTAATTTGCATAAATTGCAACATGAACTATACAACTGCAAAAAGTAATGCTCATAGCACACCTTCGCTGTGAAATACAAGTAGCAGAACCGTTGGATAAATTCCGCTGCGTTAGAGTATAGTTTGAATATCAAATCGCTTTTTTTTTTTGTTGACTTCCAGAAATACGTGCGAAAACAACGCGGCAACGCAACATGATGGAAGCCGCAGCGCGAAAGTGTGGCTGGTGTCGGGGCAGATCCACGAAACCGCACGGGGAAAGAGATGGAATTATAGTCAAATCTATGCATTAGAACAGATAGTTTCCCTTGTCTTATGCCTCTCCCAGACTTAGACAGACATGACGAAACAGACTGACTGGGACATGACGAAATTACTGCAGTTCCGCTGTTATGGTGAATGTGTACTGGTATCAGAAACAAATTGTTTTTCTTTTAAATAGTAATAGCTGTGCCCCTCGGCTTTACCCATGTTTAACTACATGGCTTAAAAACAGTCCTTCCTCAATAAACAGGCTATCAAATGCAGAATCCAATCTGATTCAATTCCAATTAGTAGTTTGAATAAACTCTGTCTCTTTATAATAAGTACAGACAAACAAAACTTACTCAAACATAATCCCATTCATAATATAATAATCTCTAGGAGGTGGAGGAGGTTTTACACTCCTCATAATCTGTTCCAGTGTATTAATAAGTAGTTCCTCATCCTCATTCAGTTCAGGATACTCTTGCCGAAGCTCTGCTACAAAAGAACGCTGTTGCCAAGGCTTTAGCATTGTAAAACGGTGTTTATTGACGTCTTGTCGTAATTTTAACTCATTCTTCTGCATATACTGAGTATATGCTTCTTCTTCTTCTTCCATATAATCTAGGCTGTTGTTAAAGTCTTTCGTGTCTTCATAGTTATTAGCTTCTGATTTTAAAACTCTCTGTAAGTTAATTATGGACAAAGGTTACAATACCATTCCAGTTTAAAGTAGTCTGTATACCTTACTCAAAGTGACTGGCCTATTGGTGTAGTGGTTTTTAGTGACCCTGACTGCTAAGCCAGAGGGTGTGTGTACTATCCCCACCCAGGATAAAACTTTGTGTGATGAGCATGATTGTTTATTCGGTGTCTAGGTGTAGTTTATCTATAATATTTATGTACATATTGAAAAATATGTGTATCAGTTGCCTGGTTGCAATAGTACAGGCTCTGCTTAGTTTGGGATTAGATGGCAATGTCTGAGTTGTCCCAAGATATTATTTATTTATTTAATGTAAATTGCACAATATTTTTTATAATACTACAATAATATCAAGTCAACTTTATTACATTAATATTAAATTTTTCTAGATTTCTGTTTAATGAAAGTGAAGTGCAAATGTGATTTTTTTTTTTGAAAATTCTACTTTGGAAGTTTTAGTAGTTTTTACTTTAGTAATAATTAAATTTTTATTTTATATTTTAGTGTATTAACTACTGGTAAAACAATAAACAAACAAATAAATTGATCCACACAACAGTTTCAGTGTGTAATTTTAAAATATTACAAAGAAAATATATTGATGTTTGTTAAGAGTAGTGGGCTGGGGGAATATAGACCCCGCTGAAAATAGTTTAAAGCAAGGTAAACACACACTTTTGGGAAGTGGTTAGGTTAAGTTAGGTTGGGCTTCCACCCAGGGCTCACCACTCTAGTAGTTAACTTACACTACTTACAGTTTAGGCAAGGCCAAAGGCTACATTTAATTTATTTAAAAAAAAATCACCTGCAATACTTCATCTTCAAGATAATCATACTCAAAGTCATCCGAAGGTTCCGCCTTTACAGGGATATATTCTCCATGTTTCTCGGCTGTTTCTATGATGTCATTCACCTCCAGGGAATCATCTAAAGGTTCAGTTTTTATGATGACTTCTGGCTGGGAAACGCTCGCTTTTTCATCATCCGCGTCATCGACAACAACCAAAACAATCATATCATCTTCAGTTTCCATATTTTCAAACTTTATACAACATCAATTACTACAATCTGAAAGAAAACTGTTATGCTTACTACTACATTGCATTTCAGTAAATAAATAAAAAACAATAATTTCAAATTAAATTGACAACCTCAGACGACCGCCATGAATTTTTTTTAGAAGCAAACCAAAGCAAAAGCATCCTTATCACTGCGCCTACTTAAGTATTTTGGAAGTCGACTTTTCATTATAATAAATACCAAATTATGTAATTGCTTTACATACATAAATTCACTAGTCTATCAACTTTAATATCACTCGTAAATTATAATCTGAAATTAATTATAGAAATTCTTCGACAACTTCAATTTCTTTCCTTTGCCTAATTTGGCAGCGCAGATAAAAAAAGTTACTTGTTCTTTATTTGAATTTCCAATTTTATATAAAAATATTGATATGTCTTTTATTTTACTTTTAATTCACACCTATTACAACTTTTAAATTCATGGCTAACTATTTGCTACATAAATAAAAGCCATTCGACTGTAAAAAGTGCACTATACACTGGCTGGATTCCAAAATTTATACCAAAAACCAAAAACCTTTGTCTCTAATCAGAATAAATAAACTCTACGAGTCGTAATCGTCATCAATGTCAGATTGACATGAGTTGACAGAACATCGACAGGACAATTTGGCTGACATTATTGACATTACAAAAAAATAAAGTAGTCCTGGAGTTTGTGGTTTGGACATAAATATTTTGCCTAAAAAGAGAGAAAAGTCTTTCTAAACATAAAGTTTCAAGCAAAGAATTAAGGTTTCAAGTGAATTGTGAACCTGGGATATTCACACTACACCAAAATTTGAAAATGCTATTGTTGCGTGCTAGGCACAAATTTGAGCGCGAAATTTTATAAAGACAATTTTATTTATTTACTGTAAAACTATGATTACTAACACTATATCTAATTCTTTTCCTGCAGTTCTGTCAAAAAGTAGTAAAGTTATAGCTCTAGAAGCGACTCTGCAACAGAGTTTATTAGATTTTAAAGGTATAGTTTTTTCTTATCATGATCTAACTTTTTCCTGAGGCTTCGCCGGTGTTATGTTTGGTTGTATGCTAGTCTGATGTATAAACTACATTACTCTAAAGTTTCATCAAAATCCGTTCAGTATTTTTTTGCATTAAAGATCAACAAACATCTATCCATGCTCACAATCACTCCGATTTAAAATATACTAGCTGCCCGCCCCGGCTTCGCACGGGTGTCATTTATTTTATTTATTTGGGAAAACAAATAATTGTACAATACATTTTACCTCTGACTAACTAATGACATAGGCACAATCGTTTCCACAGTAGCTTTTTATACCTTGAGTTACATTATTGTAATTTTCGTAGGGATATTAGCCTATGTTACTCCCCATCAATAGCTTTTTAATGGTGAAAGAATTTTTAAAATTGGTCCAGTAGTTGCAGAACCTATTCAATGCAAACAAACAGTCAAATCTTTCCTCTTTATAATATTACTAGCTTTCGCCCGCGGCTCCGCCCGCGTGGATGTCGGTTATCGCGATAAAAATTATCCTATGTCCTTCCTCGGGACTCAAACTATCTCCATACAAAATTTCATCTAAATCGGTTTAGCTGTTTGAGCGTGAAAGCGTAACAGACAGACAGACAGACAGAGTTACTTTCACATTTATAATATTAGTATGGATAGTATAGAAGACAACCAAACAATACATGTATGAACTAAAAACTCATCTAAGTTACTAGAGCTGATTAAATCTTGTTTCTGATCTGAGATCAAAAGCATCAATGGTTAAATAATAAACTTATTTCTATTTTCAGAGCTTTTGACTGACTTTGAGCAGTTACACATACAATATGATAGTTATAAGGTACAATATTTGGAACAGAAAGAGAAATGTGAGAGGTAATCAAAATTCAATTTTATACAATGCAAGCTTTAACCAATTTATGACAGAATATGAAGAAATATTCTGCTTTAAATTGCCTAAAGGTTGCATCCATGATTCGATTTATTATCAGCAATCAATGGAAACTACATTTGGTAATCACTTACCATCTGGTGAGCCGCTTGTTTGTTTGCCCCCTATCACATAAAACTACTGCTACTTTATGTGAGGGATAGTAGTCCATGAAGGCCAGCTTTTGTTAAACTAATTTTGCTATGGAACCTTTTTGAGCAGTTGAATATTTGAAGGAGCTCTAATATAATCAGCACCTGGTTGTAGGTGCTGTCTTTTAATGAGTATGACATTGTTTTAATACATTTTATGGGGGAAGAGCTTTGCTAACCCCTCTTTCGTGGACACTTCAAACTCAATATGAGACGCACTCACATACTGGCTATTTTATTTTAAGTAATTCTTTTTCCATCTCTAATGTATCTCAAGTACTGTTTTCTAAATATATTATAATAGTTATACAGTCCCCTATCTCATTTAATAGACCCTTAGTTAGGTCCCAAACACTATATTTTACACAAAAATTGCTGAAGTAAACACAATCAAAGCCCCTCCCCCCGCTTCTTCATGTGTTTAAGTTGCATCTTGAGTTTGGCATTAAGTTTACTGGTGTACAATCTGCAGCTTAGCTTAGACACTCTTATTTTTTTGATCCCAGATTGTGTATGACTTGTCTAGAAAGTTGGACTTTTTTATTCAAGAGTGTGTATCTAATATATTTATTGGGGTCCATCAGTGGTATGCAGTTATTTAGCTAGCATTTATTCCAGATACACCTACATTACAATTATTTAATTATTAAATACCTTATTACCTGCCTTATTAACTTTTCAGTAAAAGTTGCTGTGGAGCAGAAGAACTAAAGAAGACGATACAATCTAAAGATAATATTATACAATTAGTTGGTATGTTATTAATTACATAACTAATAATTTTAAATTAAAGGTTCAAATAAAATGCCAAAATACTCAATGACGTCTTGATTGTATTACCAGTTAACACAAAACACAAAATCACAGTACAATTCACTGTCACTATTCCCAAACTATTGCCTCCTAACTGAATGCCTTTATTCAAACTGCACCATTGAGCTGCATTGAGCGCAGTCCCTTTTATAAAAAAAACTGAGGTACAGAAAAGTCTAGCATAGACTAGCCAGGTTTGAAAATGTTGCGCACACAAACAAGAATTGTTAACATTGTACATAGGTTTTCATGTATCTATTGCCACAGAGTACGATATTTACACAAGAGTACAGTAATTATGCCAACACCCAAAGACCTTTAGATCCCTTCTAAGGTGGAAAAAAGTATAATCTGTACACTTTAGAGATATTATTTTAATCTAAAACCTCATGATATCTCTTTCAGTAGTTTTTTTTGTAATGTTGGCCACAGTTTACAGTCCTATAGTTTTCTCATCTCAACATTTTTAGGGTTCCATAGTAAAAATTGCAAAAACGGAACCCTTATTGTTTCGTCCTGTCAGTCCGTCTATGTATCTGTCCATCCATATGTCACAGGTGTTTTACTCAAAAAGCACACATTGTTTATGAATGAAATTTAGAATACTCTAAATTCACAAACACCTATACAGGTGTCTTGTATAAGCCAAGAACTTATGGCCGGACTAAGCCGACCACTTGAGCAGCTTCTTTAGAACCGTGAGCGTACACTTTATCATTTTTTATTGTAGTGCTCTTCAATCGTGATTTTTTTTCATCGGTAAAGAGGATATTTCTGTGCCCTTCACCTGCGTATCGCGACAGAAGGCGTTTTGATCGATCCACTCTCTTTAGTTGTAAAGATTGATTTAGGGCATGTCCTGTATATCGACTATAAGTACCGAGCTTCAGGCCTTGTTTTATAATATGCGACAGAGTCCTAGCGGGAATCTTCATATCTCGCGATGAGATTTTTTGCTTCTTAATGGGATTTCGACGAATTCTGGCTTTAACAGCATTAACAGTCTTTGTAGTTCTAACAGCACGCGGCCGCGCAATTTTATGGTAGGTACTTCGACAGAGAAAGTGTTGTTGTATCTGTTGATAGTATGATATACGAACAAACGGCCAAGCTTTTGAATTGTCTGGAATATGACCGACGGCTCCATACCCACTTTGTGCAAGGCGATCACCACAATCCTATTTTCTTTAGCACTCCTAAAAATATTTTTAGCAAGCATCTATGTGTGGTACATCATTCATTCGACAGGTCTTATAAAAATATTTTAAGATTTATAAGAAACTTATTTGATTAAGCAAAAATGTCCCCCCCCCCCCTTAAGTTTGAAATCGATTGACCCAAAAATATGAAAAAAAATTAACTAACATTATTTTCAACATGATCGGAGTTATTGCCGAAAAACTGCGCTTCTCAACAAAAGGATGTAAGTTACTCTGTTTGCCGGCAAACTTTTTCAGATCGAATTTTTTCATATGTAGTGCAATATTTTGTAGTGATACCTGCGAAACCCTACTGTCTGGTCTTTTTCTGCACTGACATACTCTACTACAATTTCGAAAAGTCTAATAATGTCAAAATCTTTTGCAGCATCAACCTTAACAAAGTTAAGTAAGACTAAAAACCTTAGCATTCTAGATGAAGTATTTAAAATACTATTTGGAGAAACTACAATCCCAAGCCACCAGAATACCATAAAATCTAAGGAAACACCTAAAATTAAAGAAGAACTTCTAACTCCAAAAAAGGAGTTACATTCTTTAAAAGAAGACTTATCATTTAGAGATGAGTCTGTGTCTGAAATTGAGGGGACACCGACAGGACGCACAAGCCCTTTGTTGCAGTCAAAAAAGTTAAAAAGTTCTATGGTAAATACGTCAGATAGAGAAAAGAAAAAGTGTCCTGATTCTTGGTGAGTATACTAGATTTAGCAAGAAATATTCATAATGCATTTGCACCAGCCCGGATCGGTTCACTGTTGGACATAGGCCTCTCCCAATTTTCGCCACAACAACAATCCGGCTCTCTGCCTTCCGCATCCAGTCCATCGTCGTCGGTCTACCTGGCTATGGGCCGTCTCACCTTACGTTTACCAAATCGCGGTCACCACACTAAGACTCGTTTGCTCTATCGGCCATCGCTCCTTCGGCAAATAATACGGCTAAAAAAAGTGGCCTTAAGTTTTTGTTGCCAAGTTCTTTTCAGCCAACTTGGCATTAAATGTAGAATCATTCTATTCCTAATTTTGTCTGACGTTCATAAGCGTTGCGTTCTCTAGCAGGTTTTATTACCTTTTTTTAACAAACCACCACACTTTCGCTCCATGCTTGTGGTGTTAAGCCTTGGTGGATGACGGAGTTGAAGAAATTCACTAACCTTTCAGGCAAGACTGACTGGAGTCTCGCCTGCTCTCAGAAGATCTGAGTGATTGTAGATTTTGTCTCGCCGTCAGCTTTTGGCCTACTATACTACGCTGTCCAGACGGGTTGGTATAGGGTTTAATTTCAAGTTTTCCATCTCTAGGCAATGATTGCACTTCTCGATTTTTGTCGCTTCTTACGACATCCACGGAATGAAGGGAGATATTTTCTTAACGTCCGTTACTACACAGACAATGCATTTATTACAGAAATATATTGAAAAATTAGAAACTAGAAAATGTTTTGTATTGGTTTTTCATTGTATTTCTGTAATTGAATAGAAGAATACAAAACATTCGCTAGTTAAATTGTCAATATAAGGGTAAATCTATCCTAAGCTGATACTGTTGGATCTAATAGCCCAAGTTACAGAAAGTTTAGAGCCTGGTCCTCTTCCTTAATCTCGTTTTTTTTAAAAAGATGACTAGCAATGTGGGATTGTGAGTCCCACATTACTAGCAATTATGTTAACTCCAGGTAAACTCAATGGCTTGTATTAGAAGTGGGTTCACGTCGGTAGTATAATGGGTAAGATTCAAACCGCGACTTCACGATTGCGAGTCCAACGCCTTAGCCTAATACATAATAAACCATAAGCATTAGATGAAACTCTCAGTATTCGACACACTCGCCTTTTAATGTAATTGTAATTAATTGGCATTTCTTATAAAGATGTGTATTCCATCGGACACCAACTTTCGTAGAGAAAAAGCTCGTTTAAAGTTTTGCTCTTACACAACACAAAGATATGTAATTAAATCATTTAATTCCACAGGCCCACACCAGAATCAAAGGCTTTAAAGCTATTCATTCCAACCCCGACCCGGAGCAAGCAAACCAGCAGACTGAGGCAAGCTCGGCTCGACGTTGTTAAACTGAAGGCTACCAATGTGATCGACATCACTTCCTCCCCTGAATTTAGCGGCGGGAGTAGAGCTAGTAAGAGTGAGGCGGAGTGTAATGTGCAGGTAATAATTACATCACTAGCTGTGTCCGCGACTTTGTCCGCATGAAGTAGCAGTGCTGCTCTCTCCCTATAAACGTTAGCGTGATGATAAAAAGTAGCCTAAGTTACTTCTTACATTCTCAGCTGTCTGACAGTAATGAGAGTTTATGTAGGCTTACTCTCTTTCTTTAAAAATAAATTAAGTTTCTTAAGACTATTCTAATATATTTTTGGATAATCACAAGATGTTCGAACCATTTATTATTAATATTTAGATGTTCCGGGCTCTGTATTTTACCACCTCAAATTATTTATCAAAACGTCGTTTTCATTGAATTAGAGTAGGCCTCCAGAGCTAAGATGCGAATAGACGCACTATTGAACGGATAACTAATAGGGAAAAATATCCTTGTTGACTACAACACTCTAAAAATATAAAATACTGATTTTACTGCATAAAATAAAGTGACTACCTACCTGCGTGTGTCTATTTCCACAATAATTATAATTATAGAATTTTCAGCCATTAATTAAAAAAGACTCTATGGAGAATGAAGATACAATATTACCATCGCCTACTAGTGGACCTGCTAATTATACATTGTGAGTAAATAACCTTCATACACTATAATACTTAATCACACATTATTTTATATTACTCCCACATTTTATTCTTTATATTTCAAAAGCATACACCGCTCGCTCACAAGTCAATGGTTCCTCATAGCCTGAAAAATACCTATGTAATTAGTAGATATGTTAGTGTAAACTGTCCCTATAACAAGAAAGGTTGCAAATTAAAGGTAATGGTACTTAACATTTAAAAACCCCCGACACTTGAGACAAAAAGTTGATTATATTCAAAATTACACCTAAACCCGTTCATCCTTTGGGTACTAGAGATGAGCGTTGAAGTAACTAACTAGTTAAAGTAACCAATGTAGAAAAAACGATCGAACGTTAACCGTTTCTCTGTTAACTAGTTACCTTAGTCAACTGTTTAAAAAATAAATGTAAGTTCGTTATCGTTTCTTCAACGTTCGTTCGTTAAGGACGAATACCGTTATCTTAATAAATAGTTACTATTATAGTTATAGTTTCATTTCTTCAAGTTAAAAATCGAATACTTCGTTCGTTTAAATAAGTAAATATAAATTGACCTTGGGAAATGTGAACCACTGATTAATAGTTCGCTCCAAATAATTAGCTTTGTAACTGTGACGAATAAAAAACAATTACTGTTTTAAACGAAAACGAGCCGTTTCTTCTCGTCAACCCGTTAACGAACGAACTAATTAGTTAACCAGTTGACGAATCAAAAGAAACGGTTTTGTCTCTTTGACGCAAAAAAACCTCAAGGACCCATCTCTATTGTGCACTATGATGCCACAGACAGACACATGTTTAGCAACCTCCTTTTGTTCAAGTTAAAAATAGTTTCAATAATAATAAAATAAATTCTCCAGATTTAAATCTCCAGTGAAATTCAAGAAGCCACCATTGAGTTTGAAAACAAAAACAGAGAAAACTAGTAACATATTTAAGAAGACCGATCCAGACGCTGAAAATAAAGTTATAAAGATGGAAAAGAAACCTAATGACAATGAAATGAGCAAGAAATGTAAAAATGGTATAAAACTGAACAACAGTCAAACTTATACACAAGAAGATTCAATCAACATACTACATCCGAACAGGTAATTAATTATCAAAGAAAATTAGTAACTGTCTATCTAGATCAAATTTGGAATAGAGATAGTTTGACACCTCTAATGTTGCAGACGTGTATAGGCTACTGTAACTGCTTACCATCAGGCGGGCCATATGCCTGTTACCCTGACATTCACGCGGGCGGAGCCGCGGTTGAAAGCTAGTACTCTATGAATACCAAAATATTTGCTTACGTTGTAGCTCTATCTCTTTCTACGAGGACTCGACAGATGAGACAAAGATTCTATCTCTTTTTACACCGTCGAAGAGTAAAAGATAAAATGTGTGAAAGGAACATAATATTTTGTTACGTGTATGTATACTAGTAGGAGAGACGTGGAACATCAACTTTCACGTTCATTTTCATTTTAAAACTTCAAGTCATGAAGATAATATTCCATGAATGTATTTTTGCAGGCAAGTCTATATACGATTGTTTTCGTAATTAAATTATGTTTCTTTCGATACCAATTTTTATTGGATATCAGATCAGTGTACAGTGCTTCAAAAATCTTTTGACGCGTGGCTGAAATCAGAACTAACGCCGCCATCTTGTAAAGGGCCCTCATGTCAATGTCATCCAAGTGCCATTGGCTAGTATTGTTAACTCATTAAATTGGCACGTGGCCGAAATCAGAACTAACACCGCTATCTTGTAAAACGCCCTCATTTCAATGTCATCGAAGCGCCAAAAGATTCTTGTAGCACTATAGTTACCTATATTGACTTACCTGTTCATACCTTGCCAGGTGAAATAAATTAGTTGGCAAACCTATCAAAACATAATCTCTGTTAAAAACTATCAACTGAATTTGCTCTGTTATCGTTAGAGTACCTAAGGGTTATGAAAAAATATTAAAAATAGCCATGAATACTTTTCGATAGGGAAGCTACCATATGCGTGTTTATAAATCAATAAAAGTTGATACAATATTTTTTTCGATTATCAAATGGGTGAAAGTCGATGTTGCACGTCTTTTACGCCATACTCTCTTTGCACCATGAGAGGTTTCTTGATAAGAAAATATTTCAGGAAGCTCGAATTCTAACAGGTATTTGGTAATAAATAAATGTTCGAAATTACAAATAGTAATTGGGTAGTTGACTATAAGAAAAAAATATTACTTTATACAAATTAGAACTAGAGAGGTCTTAAAATGCTTTGAAAATTTCCACAATTTAACATGTTTTGGAATTTAAAAGCATGAAAACAAATCCTAAAAGTAATGATTTGACGATAGGAACTTATGACGTCATAGGTTGTTATTCCATTCACATTTCTATAGAGCTTACCGTTTTAACATTTCATAAGAAGAGACTGACTTGACTTGACAGTGAACATCCGTATTTTTCAGGTTACCTAAGGACTTGCTATCGCCAGTGAAAAAGGAACATAATGACACTACATACTGTGACACTCAGGCCAGTATATCACTTCTACAACATGTTGATAACTTGGCTGAAATTCGTCAAGAGGACAAACCACTAAGGTAATTTCGAAGGGGTCTTTTCGTGGGTAGTAAACGATACCACCAAATAAAGAGAGTTCAGAAGGTACACTTGGATATCGCTCATGGACACGTAATTTCGGGATGCCTTCCCAACAATTTTTTTTTTTTAATGAAAAGATAACTAGCAATGTGGGATTGTGGTCCCACATTACTAGCAATCCTGTTAACCCTTCCAGCTAAGCTCTATGGCTTGTGTTAGGTGTGGGTTCACGTCGGGAGTATAATGGTCAGGATTCGATCCCACGACCTCACGATTGCGAGACCGATGCCTTAGTTATTAGGCTCCCGCCGCTTCGATGAAAGTGGTCTGTAATTCTGTGTCTATAAGCAATGTCTATGTGTGCGTTGCTCGAGCGCGCGTTGGTGTTGGTGAAAGGTCACCATATGTACTCTCCAGGCGCGGATACAAGAATTTTGACACTGGATCGGTGTGTTTAGGCAGGTAATTGCCCTCCCCCGAATCCGTGGTGGATATAGTGTACCGGTGTTGAATCAAATGCGATCCCAGTCACATGTTGCCTCTACCCCCCCGGAGAACAAAGTTTTGGATCCGCGCCTGGAACTCTCGATATTTCATGACGATATGCTGAGGGCCCTGTATCAACATTTGTTGGGGGGCCCATGTCCAATGGCCCTAAATTTGCAATTGACTCTTCGAGTGTCGCTAGAATATAAACAATGGAATAGTCTTCAACTAGTCAAAATAACCACTCTTATATGGAAATCTCATAAAAATGACGTCACTATTTATTCTAGTCAAATCACTGAATATCTAATATAAAAAATTCTCGTGTCACAGATTTCGTTGCCGTACTCCTCCGAAACGGCTTGACCGATTTTGATGAAATTTTTGGTGCATATTCAGTAGGTCTGAGAATCGGCCAAACATTCTATTTTTTTTTATTCTCTCGAGGACTTTACCCACAATATATTAATGCCTATTTGTGTTTTATTGCAGTCCTAGTAAACGCCCTCTAGTGGAGAATATAAATATAACTAATATGGCCGATGATGATGAACTTCAAGCTAGCATGTCTTTGTTACAACGTGATCATAAAACTAGCAGACTACCTGTGGAAAATGTTAAAAGGTTTGTTCTTACTAATAACAATTAATATTATACAAAACATTAACCGGCTTTATCCTACACAGTAACAAGATTTTAGCTTTAACTGGCGAATGTTTTGTCTTCTTCTATTCTATAACACATTTAGAGACATAAGTACACCTAAAACTTTTTTTACAAAAAATATCTAACCGACTTCAATCACAGTTGATTCGCTTTATTGTGGAGTTTTGTTGTCCATTTAGATATTAGACACTTTCGAAAAAAAAAAGAATATTGAAAATCCAAGTTATGCCTGAACATACATAAAAAACCGGGCAAGAGCAAGTCGGACCATGCTCAGGGTAGGGTTCCGCAGCCTTAAATGATTGCATCAGCAGAAGAGCGTATGCTCATGGCACTTAAGCTCTTTTGGTGAGAAACACAGTTTTTCGGCAATATCTTAATGATGGTATATCTGATCATGTCTTCGGACATTTTATATAATATTTTAGTTTAAAGTTTTTATTAAGCTCTACCTTTGTCATTTTTTTCATATTTTTTGGTCACAGGGTTTAAGGGGGCAGTTACAATAGAAGTAGACCCCCGGTAATTCGGCCCCTAGCTAATCCGGAGCTCCTTGTAATCCGACATACCTATTTGTCGGATTATTAGGTACTCTCCTTCTAAAAAATCAGTGTTATTGGGGTCTGTGGCAGTATCATATAATCCTTTGATTTGTTGTTTGTCGGATTGTAAAGTACTCTCCATCAAATAAAATTCAATTTATAGGGGTCTGTGGCAGTACTGTATAATCTGACAAATTCGATAGTCCGACAACGCCTAGCAAAACATTTTTGTCGGATTACCGCGGGTCCACTGTATTTACACTTTCCACACACCTTTACATGTTTTTAAAAGACCTGTCGAATGATGTGCAACACGTTGACGTTTGCTGAAAAAAAAACAGCTTCTGTTATATGTATGGAGTGAGTTTATTATTTAACTATCAAACTAAGTAGCGGCTACTACAAGACACCTTTCATCAATATTCATTAGTCTAGTCTTCTAATAAAATGCCTATGACATACGGACTTACAGACAGACAGACGAAATTGTTCCGTTTTTGCCATTTTGGCTACGGCTACATTTTTGGTACTGAACAATAAATTATGAAATTCGATAAATATTAAAATTTATGTAGAAATAAACATAGATATTCTTTTTGATTATTTCATTGATTGTGTTATTAAATTAAAATTAAAAGTACTTAGTCTAAAAACTTCTCAATGAATGTTAATGAAATTTGATATATAGGTGTCTTGTAGTAAACTAAGCTATAGTTTAATAGCTAAATAATAATGATAAATATTTTTATATTAATATAATTTATATGTAACAGAAGCTGAAATTATTTTTTTCAGCAAACATTAACGTGTGGCACATCATTCGACAGGTCTTTCAAAAACACTTTAAGGTTTAAAAAAAAAAAATTTGATTAAGTAAATATTTTTGGAAATAATCGCTCCGAAAGTTGTATAAATCGTGTCCCTAATTTTACCATATTTTTTGGTCTCACGGTTCAAAAGTTAAGGGGGCCTAACTTTTGGACCGTGTGACCAAAAAATATAGTAAAAATTACAAAGATAGCGTTTAATAAATACTTTAAACTATAATTATTTCGGATAAGATCGGATATACCGTCATTGAGTTATTGCCGAAAAATTGCGTTTCTCAACAAAAGGGCGTAAATGCCATGAACATACGCGCTCCTGCTGATGCAATTGTTCAATGCTGCGGAACCCTACACTGAGTATGGTCCGACATGCTCTTGCCCGGTTTTTTTTTTATTAATAGCTGCAGTACAATAATATTTTTAAGTATTCTTTTATTTTATTTTGTAGAAAAATAGTAGAGCCAGTAGTAAATTTAGATGAAGATGATGATCCAGCACTAAGAACAAGAGCGGCAAAACGTTTGTTGCCAGGTTGGGCCTGCAGGGAATGTATCAGTGTATGTATTATTTAACTAGTAACAACATCACTCGTCAGACCATCAAGACCGACACTGTCGTATCCACCCTGAGATAGTAACTCCTTATCCAGAACCTATTTGCTTAGATTTACCTTCATTTATATAATAGCTAAAACGCTGCAGTGGCAAGTTAGGTACCATCCGAATAAAACTAATTTTCAACCGACTTCAAAAAGGAGGAGGTTCTCAATTCGTCTGTATGCTTTTTTTTCTTTGTATGTTTGTTCACCGATTACGCAAAGACGGCTGGACCGATTTGATTTTTTTTTTTTGTGTTCGAAAGGGTATACTTCCAAGTTGGTTCCATTTTTATCAGATCACGATTTGATGATGAGATCCTGGAGAAATCGAAGGAACTCTTTAAATATTAAAGGCACACCTACAGTGATTTAGGTATATTTCATAGTGATTCGTGCATTTACTCCTTTAAAAAAGCACCAATTGGTGAAGTGGTACTGATGATGAAGACCACGAATGACGACCTATTCAATAATTTACAGTTTGCGATTCAGTTACTTTAATATGGTATTGAGTAGCACATTATTCTCGTCATACTACTATTACACAAAGTAATAGAGCTGATAGTGAACTCCTCAACAATTAACGGCTCTGCATCGGGGCAAGCAATATTTTGTAAAAGGATTTGAGCAGTTGACATTGGGTTATAGCCCTTGTTGACCGCCCTCCCCCCTTGGATCCGCGCCTGAGTCTGTGTATATATTAATAAAACTTATCTATAACGCCCGTGTTTTCTCGGGTTTAAAAAACCGCCTTCTAATCCTGAAACCTTCTTAACAGTTCTTCAGCGAACTCTACAAAGATGATCCGGACATGATGTTGAAGAAAATCAACGAGTGTTCCCACCATCGTGGTGTGACCAACCCTGAGCGGCCGAAGACACCTCCAGGGTACTGGAACCCTAGGTGGAACGTACCTGAAGATACTGAGGAGTTTAATAGAAAGAATAATGCTTAGAATTATTTTTTTTATACCATTGAGGTGGCAAACAAGTTTACGCCCCGCCTAATGGTAAGCAAAGCAGTTACCGTATTCTGTGGGCGTTTGCAACACAATAGAAGTCACTCGCGCGTTGCCGACCCTGTAAAAACCTTTTTACTCCTTTTTTTAAAAACCCCAATGCTGTAGTCTTTTGGGAAAACCTGGGCAGGTAGCTCATTCCACTGCCTGATTGTATTTTGTTACGTGGAATGAATTTTGTTCAAATATATTTTTGTTACCAGGTTAAACCTAAAGGCAGCTAAATGTGTATTAGGTTTAGTATAAAATGAGGGTAGTCAAAGGATTTAAACTTCTGATATTTGTATCTGTATAAGGCACTTGTGCATTGTGAACAATCAGCTATTAATGGCCGGATTGAAGTGGTTGCGCAGATGCATTTTTTGGAAGTAAATGGTGACAGGAAGCGGGGGCGGGACGGTAACTAAATCAAAGATGCGATTACGCATTACATTTTCATAATTAGTATTACTAACTCATGTTTTTGTGATTGTATTCGTAAATAAATTGTTTTTCAAACTTTCTTTAGTTGTAACTGTTCTAAATTTGAACTTTTAATGAACTCGTATATTACTACTTTTAATCGATTAATCGTTTTTAGGATCACATCTTTATGACATGCGCGAAAGTGTTATGAACCTAACTTCAATCCGGCCGACTTACATTGAGTCAACTGTATCCCTTTTGTTTATAGTTACTCACTTTCTCTCCGTTGGTGTGACAAGTGCCTAATACGGACCTTAGTAGCCTGGAATAAATAAACATTATTATGATTAGGAATTAACTTTCCGACTGTTAAAGTCAGATTTATATGGCAGATGTCGCTTTTATCCGACTTAAAGCCAGTAATATGTTTACTTAGACTGCCTCTTTGGCGCGGTGGGAGTGTCCGACTGCTACGCAAGAAGTCGTGGGTTCGATTCCCACACGGGACACCACTTTGTGTGATCCACAAATTGTTGTTCCGAGTCTGGGTGTACTTAGTGTCCGTGACTTGTATGTTTGTAAAGTCCCCTGCGACACAGGGCTTGTACCCTAAACGGTAAAAAAAAATCGCCTAGGCTGTGACGATATGACACTGTCAAACAGTTCTTAAAGAATGTATGACAATAGGGATATGGGGCCAAGAAATACCAAGATGGTTCATCCTACAATGATAATGCATTTATTAATTTTAATCTAGTTGTATGTTTATGCCTACATTTGTACCATCAAATAAATGCTAAACATCTAAATTTTAAGGTGTTGAAATTATTTCAAAAAGTTAGTAATAGCACCATAAAAAAAATAAAGAATCTCCAAAAAACAGACAAATCCATTTTGCTCCGTATAATAGACTAGCTGACCTGCCCAACTTTGTCTGCATCAATTTTCCCCGTTTTTGCAACATTATTCATTGAGGTTCCGCTCCAATTGGTCATAGCGTGATGTTATATGGCCTATAGCCTTCCTCGATAAATAGGCTATCCGACACTATACTTAGTACATTATTGCAAAGGCCGTGAAATAAGCCATTGCAGGTCGAGTATGAGTTTGAAGGCCGAGCCGTAGTATGAAAACCATTTCACTCTCTAAACCTTTGGGACTTATTTTAATGATTAAAAATGCAAATAACAATTCAAGACCAATTTTCAGCTTTGCCGCCAATTTTTTATTTAACATCTGTGCCGAAAGACACTTAAAAATAAAAGAAAAAAGTAAAAGAAACTTACTTTGGTATGCCATTGGCATATAGACCAGGATGCGCCATCCCTTTCAATTAAAAAGTAAAAATTGACTGCAAAGCGTGAAAGAGAATAAAAACTCGTGCGGCCTTTGACAGGTTTTGTCCATAAAGTAGCGTTGTCTCTTTCTAGAGGTGTTCAATTTTGTGAGGATACGGCGCAGTCTGTTCTATGTCAATGTGGTATGCCAAGAATGATAAAAGAGATCCAATCAAAGAGTATAATTATGATAACCCCAGCATGCCGTTCCATACAACATTGCTGGAGCGTTGTAATGTTCCAAATTCAAAAAACGCTTCTGCAATGGATTTAATTTTCCGTTTGCCCGAAAATTCGTTATTTTGCGTGTTTTTTTTTTTCGAAAATAATGTTATAAAATAATATTTAAGAAAAATATTTTTTTAATTCGAACCAGTTGTTCCTGAGATAATCGCGGTCAAACAAACTAACAAACTCTTCAGCTTTATAATAATATTATAGATATAGATTTATTTGATAAAGCTTTACAATTCATTAATGAATTAGGTATGTATGTTATAAAATTTCTGGTTCCTAATCTCATGTGGCAAACAGACCGACAGTTCCGTTCTACAATATTTAACACAACATTAAAACGTAACAAATATCCACGCGATGACGGTCACACAATTCGGACATTGACATTATGATCGCATTGTACTGTCCGCAACCACAAAACACCGAGAGTACAGATGGTAACCTTGATACGTACTTTGCTCTAGCAACGCACGCGGTGCTGGCTCGAGGCTAGATTTAGGTTGGAGCGGATTTAATTTTGGCGCCTCAATATTGGTCAAGTACAAGTCGCACGCACGACGGGGGGGGGGGGGGGGGGGGCAAATCATTCACCCGACACCACCTAAGTACCTCGCGCGACCGGGGAGCTGTAAACCATTTCCCTCGATGCCGCCAAGTACCGAAGGAGGGGGGCAAACAATTTTACCCGATACCGCCAATGTGATAGCATTTCGCCCTTTGATAGCATTTCATTTGATTGATTAGCGGAGGACGCTTTTAGCGCCCTCGGTTTGAGATTCCGTGTTCGTGAACTATTTGTCTGTGCGTAGCACGAGCATTTTTTTTTACGTCTTATATTATAAATTGATGACTCACGCACACGTACGAAAGTGTCTTAAAAAAAAGTCACGTTATTCATTGGTTGCTAAGCGACGCAGTTGGCGATATGTCATCGAAGTTTTCTTATGTAATAGTTGACGGACGATCATTTTACGTGATGATAACGTATCACGTAAAATTATCGTTTGTAATCCGACTTTACAGACAGACATTTTTTTTTTGTTAGAAGATAACCAGCAATGTGAGATTGGAGGTCCCACATTACTAGCAATTCTGTTAACCACTCCAGCTAAGCTCAATAGCTTGTGTCAGGAGAGAGTCGCGTGGGTAGTGTAATGGGTAGGATTTGAATTGATAGCGAGTCCGATGCCTTAGCCAATAGGCTACCGCCCGCCGCTTCAACCGTTCGTACCGTTTGTAAAAGCTTGTCTTCTGTACTCTCGGTATTTTGTGCCGCAACAAATAAGATAATGTTTATATTCAGTGATGACGTCACATAACGGTAGATATCAAAACACCTTTACCACTTGTGCGTACTGCGTAACAGTGTGGAAAACTATAGATAATAATAATTTATTATATCTAAAAATATCTGTTTACATACGTACAAAATGTTTAAGCATGTTGCTGCAGTTAAACATGCCTGTGGTACTAAGGCATGTCAAACTAGCGGGCCGCGGCAGGCCGCATGCGGCCCAGTGATAATTTTCTTGCGGTCCATATCAGTTTTGAAAACTGCTAGATAAACGTACAACAGACGCACACTTGGCCGCAGTTTTTAAAGTTATTACCGCCGATAAATTCAAGCCTTAATTGAAGACAAAAGATTACAAATATCTGGCAAAAGAAGTTATTGTAATAAATATTCTTGTATTATAATTATAATAGTACTTTTTTCGTTAAGATTTTAAGTAGTGATTAAGATTAGATTTTGCGACCCACTTCATGCTATTGGCCCACCAGTGACGTGTAGTTATGAATACAGAAAAATGCATTTTTAATGGCGCGAGCGCAGGGCTTAGTTTATGTATTCGTTTCTTCAGATGTGGGCGTCAGTTTTAGTCATAGTGTCGTTGATTAATTTTAAATCACTTATGAGAAGGTTCTAGAAATTATCGAGGGATTAGTAATGACAACCAAGTAAAAACGATGCAATGTAGGAAGTTGGAAAATATGAAATTCCATGCAGGTATTGCGAGGTAAACTTTAAACTAAACATTCATAATTCCATTAATTGACTAAAAGATTCTTGTTAAATGTATACAGGACAAAATCGTCTCAGGCGGGAATAGAAACCGCGATATAGGATAGTGGGTTCGATTCCCTGCTGAGACGATTTTTCCCTTTAATGGCGTAACTTAGTAGAGACGGTACCCACCACTCCGGAAACGGGACCACGCCTGAGAACTTATAAAATAACAAAGATTCTTTTAGAACTCTGAATGTCAAGCTCAAAGTTTTAATGGATGGGTCGTATAAATATGCCACTGGTGTTCATTCAAATACATACTAATATTTTACTTTAAATGCAAAAGTTTGTCTGTCTATCTGTTCACGGCTAAACAGCTGAACTAATCTTAATGATTTTGGCAAGAAGATGGAGGACATAGGATAACCGACATCCACGTGGTGGAACGCAAGTTAATCTATACTAATATTATAAAGCTGAACGCGATAATCTCAGGAACTACTGGGTCGAATTGAAAAAATATTTTACTGTTGGATAGCCCACTTATCGAGGAAAGCTATAGGTTATATAACATCACTACGACCATTAGGAGCGGAGAACCAATGAAAATGTTGGAAACACGCAGAAAATTAACGCAGGCTAAGTAGCGCGGGTCAGCTAGTTCCCATATAAAAGTGCAAGATAATATAGTTTGATTTTTACAGCCAAAAACAGGGTTGGTTTGATGAAATTTGGTAGTATAGTAGTCATATTTTGTAATTATATAGTTTTAGAAATTTCTATTGTAGTTAATGTGGAATGGAATAATCTGATTCAATAAGAACAAAGTTCAATTTACTTACCTACCTCGTTAATGTTAATTTTAGTCTATTTAGCCTTAATTATAGGTATAATGGAGGTATGTAACTTAGCCACATAATTATAATTAAAAATAATATTATACCTAAATTATATGATAGTATGAAGTAATTTTTATGGGCATTTCTTGCATTATTGTATTTATATGATAGTATTTTTGTAATATTTTTATAATAAAAAAAATAATATAAGTTATTTTATGCCTTTTATTTTATAACTCAAAAATGATAATCCAGTACATATGTGTACAAGTTATTAAACACATGTAGGTACAGTTAAATCACTATCAACTAAAAGATGATCACTACTGAACCTGACCTCTCTCTCAAGGGTTAACACATTGACCAATCTTATGTCGCCCGCATTCAATAGATTTTCGCAACTTTTTCCAGGACATTAGTCCACATAGACTAGAGCCAAACTTTTAACATAGTGGAACACCCCCCAAACCTTTAATTTTATGGAATCCCAAATTCATGAGAGAGGAGAGGGGGGAGGGTGCAATTAACTTAATATCCAGTTAAGAAAGTTCTTATTTTATTTGGATTACCAAATTAAATGAGAACTATTGTATCTGGATAATTGGAATAGACTAGTTTCCTAGGTAAACATAAAAATCCAAAAGACTAATCAGTAAATAAACCTGACATTTAAACATGCAATGGTTAGGTCCTGATTAATATTTGTGTTAAATTGGATTTTTTATCATTGATCACATCTTAAAAAGAAATGATTTCACTAGAAAAAAAATAGTGACGTCATAGACCACTATCTGTATGAGATTTTCATATAAAATCTGTGTTTTCACATTTCTTAAAGAGTTGCTGTTTTGACTAGTTGGAGACTAGCCCATTATTAGTGTTCTGGTTTTCTCCCTGTTGTTCTTTCTATGCAGGCTTTGTCACAACTTTTGTTTCTAAATACTTAATACTTATTTTGGGAAACCCCAGTAGCTGTCCCTATGTAACCCCCAGGATTCTGTGGAACCTAGTTTAGGAATCCCTAAACTAGAGTGTTATGTCCACATGCTAAACAATTTTGTGAAGGCAAAATATTAAACATTGATTTGAACTCCCTATTTAGAAAGTAAAATATTTTGACTTCAATTATTTATTTATAATGACTCCATTGTACACACATACAATAATAAATACAATACTTACTGATGTATGGATGTATGTAATGGAGAAAACATTGAGTTTAGAATCCATAGAAGGTACTTGAGCAACACTGCATCAACTCACACAGCCATATAGGGTCAGGCGTACCCAATACAAAATGATTATGGGTCCTCAATGTAAACCACTCCTTAGTTAATGGCTCTTGATCAATGATTAATCAAATTACAAAATAGAAAATGTCTATGTCATGATTCTGAAAACAAATAGGTTTAATTTTTAATAAATAAAACTACCTATCCTCATTTTAGAATAAGGATGAAGTTTGGTAGATAGGTGTTAGGATTGTTATTAACTTTTTACCAAAAATAACATTTGTGTATGCAGTTTTAAAGGGTGAAGAAACTACACAGTATTTATATGTATAAAGGTACATTCATATGCAGTCTGAATCAAACCAGTGCGTGCCAACAAGTTAAAATAACATGACTTGCTAAATAAATGTGTGGGTGGCAAGGTGAAAGAAACAATTATTTGGAGAACACCTTTTATTTATCTCAATAAAACAGAATATTATAATTTTTCACTAGCTTATGTTATTATAAAAAAGGGAAATGTAAAATCAAATTAAAGATTAGTATATTTTGAAATGCGTAATTTTTGTAGTAAGATGTCAATGGACACAAGGACCTTAATAGCACTGAGGCAATGGGGTTGCAGCAATTCCCCATTTTATAAACTATTTTTTTATATTTTTTTTAAACATTTTCTGTAATTATCTATTTCACTTACAACATTGTGGTACAAATAATGAAATTTTGAATTCATTCAAAAAATAGTTCAATTTACAAATTGTTTTAACTGAAAATTTATGGTTACTTTGATATACATTATTGTTTTTAATGCTACAACAAATTTACATAGGTCTATGAAAGTTTCTTAGCTTTCTGGTAAAGAGTATCAACAACCTTACTCATGTGATGGATCGTCTCTAGGACGGTCTCATAGGTCTTCTCAAGGGGGGACTCATCAAACACAATTAGGACACCTTCACCCTGGTCGAGGATGCCATTGAGCTTTTTATCAAGAATCATCTGGGACAATTTCTTCTCCACTTGAACTACGGGAAGACGGATACAACGGGCGACATGGTCAACCTGGACTCGCATGTACGGCTCAACAATGCGACACAAATTCTGCTCCAACATAGTGTCATACAAAGCTCCCAAGTGAGCTCTTACAACTGCATCTTCCTCTAGCTCACGTTTATAAGTTTTTAGTGCCGCCTGAAAATCTGCGAGTGATCTTTTGTGGGAGGCTGTTGCAACTGCCCTCATGGCCTCCAGCTCTTTACCTGCATATTTGAGAGCAGCCTTACTGCTACAGACCGATCCTACTTCCTCAGCATTGTTTAACATGATCTTAGACAATAACATGTATTTCAAAGCTGTTAAGGCTTTTGGGCTATCAGCACCATCATATCCCTCGAATGCCTCATAAAAATATGAGTAAGCAGTTTTGAAGTCACGTTCATCAGCAGCATGCAGAATCCCAGATTGCAAGTCAAGAGCAGCCTGCATTTTAGGTGGACAGTAGATTGCATTGGCTGTGGTTCTGCCGGACGTCAGTGAGGCACGGGCTTTAGGTAGATTGCTAAGTGCATGGTAAGTTTTACTTTCTAATAGAAGTACTTCTACTAGTAAGTTTTTGTCATCTAACTTTTTGAGTTCTCTGAGCAGTGCCGTGGCGAGATCTAAGGCTTCGGTGTACATACCAGTGTCGAAGTACAGCGCGATCAGTCTCGCTTCGAGGGACTGTCGCAGGAAAGTACGTCGCTCCTCCTTGGCCCATTCTATACACTCTTTACACAATTGAACTTCGATGCCGATGCCTGCTTCCAAATCGAGGAAGAAATCGACAAGGGACCTCACCAGTTTCGCCGCCTTCGCTTTGCTAATCAAACTTAGGAACGGTCTGGTTGCTTTGATCAGTTCCGCTAATTCTTTAGCTTTGCCTTCTTTCTTGTACTTTTCACCAAGATTTAGGATTCCTTGCTCCTTGGCTCTTATATTTTCTTCATCATCTTCGGGCACCTCGCCAGTGCTAACCATTTTATCGGTCATGCGGACGTCTTCCTCTCTGTTCGACGACGACACGCGTGATCTCTCGAATAACATCGCTCCAGCCATGTTGTGTATATTTATATGCTTACACTAAAAAACGTAGATAAACAGTAAAATAGCACTACAACGGACACACTTTTTCTTTGTAATTTTGTATAATCGCAAAGTCATCGACGACCTCCTCAGAAACAAATCGTAGACGCGTACAGAGTTGCCAGTTATAACTACGTTTAGCACAAGAAAATTACATTTTGGTAGAAATCTGAGAAATCAGAAATAATATTTTATTTATATAACCCAATGATGTTAGATAAATTTAAATATGAATTATCATTTGTTATTAATCCTAATAATTCTAAATCAGTTTTGATGTCGGTACATTTCCACTGGCTGGACAGATTATGGTTAAGGAGTGTAAAGACAAAAAGTTCATCCTTCATTCAGATGACATCTAATTGACAAAGTGTCACTTTATTAAATTTTTCATCAGGCACTTTTGAAATAATTTTACAATAAGTTGTGATATTAAATTGTACAAATACATCTGTTAGTTTCATATCGATAATAATGGATAACAATACCAACTTTATGTTTGATATATCAAAACTAGTTAAAGATTTTTATGAAACAGCTGTAGTCTTCCTTACTAGAAAAGATTACTCAAGCGTATTATTTAAAAAGTTATGTAGTATACAAGAAGCTTTACTGCAGGAAGATAACAAACATGCTCTTGAACTAATTGTTGATTATCATTTACATTGGTTATATTCTGTTAATGAATTAGAAAATTTTACAAAATCTATAGCCACTTTTAACAGAAATGATTTCTCTGAATCAATAAGCTTTACAATAGATTCTTTAACATTTCGCATGAGATGTTACCAAACATATATTGAACAAAATAAATCGAAATTAGCACAAGCTGACCAAGCTAACCTGAAAGCCGATTTAGAAATTGTTGACGAAATGCACAGAGATATAACCCGTTCTCTTTTGGAAAAAATTAAGAATACAAAGAATTTATCTGATGAAGAATTCACTACTAAAGTTGAGGAGACAGTGGATGAGTTACTTCAATGGTTTGACAAAATAAACGATGGACTATCTATGACTTTATGCAAATACGTTGCTAGGCAAGCTCCACAGCTTGATGTTGATTTGCCTAGAACGTTGCAGGAAATGGTTGCTGAACTTAAAACCGTCCACACTGCATCGTCTCAAAAAGTGTTACGTGATTTGAAAAAACAAGGTAAGGAAATTGGAACAATGATACGCTTCACTACTAGTCATAGCCTTGAAATGAATAAAGTTTTAGATAAGATTAATGCACTTGATGAGCGTATAAAACGCTTACAAATTGATACGACTCAACCTAGTGCTGCTCTATTGGCTCTAAAAAATAAAAGGGACTTTTTGTTAAGTAGAGTGAAATCACTTGAAAATTTACGAACTAACATAAAAAGTGTACAACAAATTACAAACGTGCCGGTAGAAGATATACCTGAAGAAGAAGTATGTGTCTGTGAAGATTATTTTCAATTGAGAATTTTTAACCATAGTCTTCCGGTTGAAAATCGCGAACGCTTAGTTACAGATTATTGTTATTTATGGGATAAAGCCGTTCTGGGTGAAAGTAGTGATAAGTCTATTATTTCAATATTAAGTGCAGCTGAAATGAAAGAGGAATTTTCTGATGAACTTGGAACGTTTTATATAGATGAATATAGTAGAAAAATATATAAATTACCTGATGATGAAACACTTTATCAACCCAACGATCGTAGTGAATTAGTTCCTGTCTGTGATGACGCCGAACACATTTATTGTTACGACGAATGTGGTCGTTACTATATTGATGACCAGACAAGGCAACGTGTTTACAAAGCACATGCAACTGCAAGTGAATATATGATGGACTCCTCTGGAGTGCTCTTAAAAGTGAAAGAGGAGGTAGATGGTATTACGTATTATTACGATAATTACGGACGCTATTATATTAACAGTGAAGGTAAACATATTTATCGGGATGCCGATACAGTAAGCGAATATGAAAACGATGGTTTAGGGAACCTAGTACGCATTCGTAGTCATGCCGATATGTTTGACCCCTGTCCAGGTGATGCCAATGTCACTGAGGACTTTAGGTATTTAAAAGAAACAGTTGGTAAAGCTTTGCGCGAATGTATTGCACAAGTTGTGCTCCACCAGCCTAGTGATCCAATTAAGTACTTGTCAACGGCATTAATTAAATATCGAAAAAATATGGAAATAAGAGATCAACGCGGTAGAGAACTTGAAGAGTTGAATGCAGAAAGAGAAATAATTGCAGCTGAAGAACGTGCTGAAGCCGAAAAAGCTGCAATGGAAGACGCTTTATTAATGCAAGGTGGGAGTGAAGCTAGTTTTGACTCAAATTTAATTAAATATTCTACTATATATGTGGACGAACATCCTCAAACTCCAAAAGTCAACAATTAGAGCGATTATTTTATTTTTGTTCTAATGCAATCATTAAAGTCTTAGGATTTTGATAAGGAGATGATCCCGAGTTTAGTTACAAGCGCGTGTTTTCTAAGGTTACATTCACACGGAGTTAAACCGGATCTGATTTTTGCAAGATACGGTTTAGTCAAAATATAATACATAAATAAAAGTTCACTCGTGCATTCGGTTTTAAGATCCGGATAATAGTGCGAATTCTGCAAAAAATATATCCGGCTTAGTTCCGTAAAAACGTAGCCCAACAGTGTTTTTCCACAAGGATGTGATTTATGTTAATTTTATGTTATTTAGAAAAAAATATAAATAAATGCGTTATATGTAATACAATTATCATGTTCCCTTTTTATTCAAACATGGATGATAAAATGAACGCCCGTGACTTATGTAGGCTTACTTTTAACAAATAATCTTTGTCACGATTAAAATACCATAACCTACTCATTTTTTTTAATATTTGAAGCAGTGTGTGTACGTTCAAAGTTATTTTAGAAAATCCTAGAAGAATTATACTAATTATTCAGGATGAAACATACTAGCTGTTTGTTACTCAATTTAAAAATAAAATAAATACCAATGCTCACGGTTAATAAAACTAAACCTGACCACCAGTTGGGTTTTCAAGACAGAGTATGCATTGTATTATGGACAACTTTTGAAAGAAAGGAATATTGCTCCTCGTCATTTCTGGACATTCAACCGGCATTCGATAAAGTGTGGCATAATGGGCTTCTCTATAAAATAAGAGCAAATATCTCCCACAGCATAATAGCTGTGGGAGACATTTCGGTTTGATATGTTTGATGCCATTAGTAGGTAATCCTACTGTTCCAGGAGTAAAAGCCGATTGTTCCAGGTGAAAGATGGTAATATCACTTCCTCATTTTATGAAACAGAAGTAGGTATACCCCAGGGATATATTCTTAGTCCAATATTTTACACTATTTTTACCCCAGACTGTTCTAATAATAAATACATTAAAATACAAACTAAATTATACTATGCGTTTCAAATGAGTTGATAACTGTCATGATGACAATTTGATTCGCATTACGACTGCAACTTCATTGTAAATGATTACACAGAAGTACCTATCTACTTTAATGAACTACATATATATAAACGCTGTATTTTACTATTTATTATTAAAGATATTTTACTGATAGGGTGTTCAGTCTTGAGGTTGCAAAATAAAACTCACGTGTGATGTATAAGTAAAAGGTGAAAGAGATATATTAAATAAAAGTGGCACGTTATATTTACAAAATAAGGTTCGCAAGTTGTATTGCATGTAGCAAGTCAGTGCATCGCGACCGACCAATCACGACGACTGCGGTGCATTCTCGGCGCCATATATAAACGTGTGGCACAGCGCGCGGCTTAGTGCATAAATAGTTATTGCGTTGGGATGTCGTCTTTTTCAGCACGCGCGCTACGGTGTCGGCGTCGCGATGTCGGGCGCTATCGGCGGCTTGGCATGTAGGACGCCACATCACTCCCCCTCAAGCGAAGCGTACGTTGTGTTTCACCGTGCGGCCGGATCTTGTGACGTAGGCGCTGCTCGGTGAAGACGATGACGTTGCGTTGTCGCTAGGGGTCATGATCGAAGATGCAGTGTCGCTCGATGCGTGGATCCGTGGCACTGCGCCGCATGATGCTGTGCTCGATGATCTAGTGGGTGAAGCTGTGTCGCTCGGTGCGTGGATCGGTAGCGCTGCGCCGCTCGGTGCTGTGTTGCAGATATAGGCCGGCTTTAATCTGTCGACAGAAATAACAGCGGTGCGAAGCGGTAACCGCAGTGTAAAGTGTTTCCCGTCTGGGCTGCGCTGTAAAACTTCGTACGGGCCATCATATGGAGGTGTGAGAGGTTTGCGTACGGTATCGTTGCGCACAAACACATGTGAGCAGGTTGCGAGATCCTTGTAGACGAAAGTGTTCATCGTTGATGCTCGAGCTCTCGGAGAAGGTGTTAGTGACGTCATCGTTTCGGTCAGCTGACGGACGAAATCCGCGTCTTCAATGTTCGACGTTGTAGGTACGAAGAAATCAGACGGAATGCGAAGAGTCGAGCCGTATGTCATTAATGCCGGGCTGACAGATGAGTCGTCACGTAGTGCATTTCTAAGCCCTAGTAGTACCGTAGGAAGTTCGTTGACCCACCTCCCGTCGTTCGTTCTCGCCATCAGTGCCGCTTTGAGGGAACGATGCCATCGCTCGATTTGTCCGTTCGCTTGGGGATGAAAAGCCGTAGTCCGTATTCGAGTTACGCCGAGTTTCTTCATGAGTGAGGTAAACAGTGACGACTCGAATTGTCTCCCTTGGTCCGTAGTAATCTGCAGAGGACAGCCGAATCGTGCTATCCACCCGTCGTACACAGCCTTCGCGACGGTCTCAGCTGTGACGTCACGTGTGGGAATTGCTTCAGGCCATTTGGTACAGCGATCTATCATCGTCACGAGGTATCTATAATCTTCCGATGGAGGTAAGGGCCCGACTATATCGACGTGCACATGTTCGAAACGCGACGACCGTTGAAACTCGCCGAGTGGACTCACGACGTGTCGTTGAACTTTAGCGCGTTGACAGCTGATACATGATTTCGCCCAAGTACCTACGTCCTTGTTGATCGACGGCCAGAAGAACTTTGTAGTCATAATTCTTCGCGATAGTCGTACTCCCGGGTGACTAAGTTCGTGCTGCGCTTTGAAAGCTGGGACGCGATACGGCGGTGGTAGGTATGGACGAGCGTTCGCTGTTGATGTTTCGCACCATATCGGTCGTTGAACTCCCGGTAGGTTGACGCGCGTAAACTTGAGATTCGGATTTTTCATAGATTCGCGTAGTTCGGAGTCCTCTTGTACCTCCGCGAGTCTATTATAGTCGACGGTTGCGTTGAGTACTTCGACTTCAGCGATACGTGACAACGCGTCAGCTGCTTCGTTCTTATCACCGTGAATGTACTTGATGTTAGTGCAAAATTGACTGATGAAGTGTAGTTGTCGCTCTCGTCTTGGTGTGTCGCTGCTACTCGGCGTTCTTGTTAGCGCGTACGTCAGTGGCTTGTGGTCGGTACATATTGTGAGGTCATTGCCCTCTACGAGTCGGCGTAAGCTCTTAACAGCTGTATACATTGCTAATAATTCGCGATCGTATACACTGTACTTACGTTGCGTCTCGCTCATCGTTTTGGAGTAGAAAGCGAGTGGTTTCCACGTATTGTCGATCTTCTGTTGTAGAACGGCACCAATACTGCTGTCAGATGCGTCGGTGAGAAGACATAGTGGAGCGTTAGGTATGGGATGCGATAAGACGGTGGCCTCGAGTATGCTTTGTCGGCATTGCTCAAAGGCTTGTTCGGCTTCGGGTGTCCATAATATTGGTGATTTATCGTTTTTCTTACTATTGTGTAGGTATTTGTTTAACAGATGTTGATGTTCGGCTTGGTGGGGTAGGCAGCTACGGTAGAAGTTTATCATACCTAGGAATCTTCTTAATTCTTGAACTGTGCTTGGTTTTGGAAACTTGAGTATGGCTTGTATGCGATCTTCAGTGGGTTTGATACCGGCCGATGAAACTTCGTAGCCGAGGAATTGTATCTTGTCCTTGCCGAACTCACACTTGTCGACGTTAAGTGAGACACCGTAGTTGTTCAGTCGTTCGAGTACCTGATGTAAGTGACGCTCGTGTTCCTCTTCTGTTTTCGAGTGGACCAACACGTCGTCGACGAAACAGAATACATTGTCGTCGAGTCCTCGCAGTACTTCATGCATAAAACGTTGAAATGTCTGACCTGAGTTACGAAGACCGAATGTCATGCAGTTAAACTGAAAGAGGCCAAATGGGGTTATTATGGCCGTCTTCGCAGCATCTTCATTCTCCATTGGTATCCAAAAGTACGCCATTTTTAAATCGATTTTTGAAAATATTTTCTTTCCGTGCAGTTGGTACGTGAAATCTTGAATTCGCGGAATGGGGTACCGATCGGGGGTTGTCACGGCGTTGAGACGGCGATAGTCGCCGCATACGCGAAGTGAACCGTCCTTCTTCTTAACGACGTGTAGTGGACTAGCCCATGGACTATTCGACGGCTTGCAGATACCCATCTCCATCATCTTCTCGAACTCTAACTTCGCTGCTTTGTACTTATCTGGTGGCAGGGGGCGTGGCCTCGAGTAGATCGGTTGTCCTGTTGTCTCGATGCGATGTGTTACTTCGTGTTTCGTCGGTACTTTGAGTGACATGGATCGCAGAACGTCTGGGTATTGTTTCAGCAGGTCGTGATAGGCGTGGTTGCGGTTGATGACGTAAACGGCTTCGGTACTTTGCACTGTGATGGTGTTTACACTGAGGTCGGTGATGCGGTCGATGAGTTTGCGGTGATGTAAATCGACTAGCAATTCGTGCCTCGCTAGAAAATCTGCGCCTAGAATTGATGTTTTCACCTCAGCGACCGTGAACGTCCACTTGTAGGCTCTACGTAAACCCAGGTTGAGCTCGAGTGTACGTTCTCCGTAGGTACGTATCTCCGTTCCGTTTGCGGCGAACAATCTGTAGGTATTTTCTGTCGGCTTCGTGGGTTTCTTATTTCTAGCGGCTAACACAGATATGTCGGCTCCGGTATCGACGAGAAACTTCTCTCTGCTGTTAACATCGACGACACATAGGCGGTAACTTGGTTTGTTAACATCGACGCCCGCCAACGTGGATGAACGTTCTAGTTTTCCGACTTCTGCTTCTGTTTAGCACACGGCGGTTCACATTTTCGGGCTTCGTCACCAAATTGAAAATGATAATAACATACCCAATCTGGATCTCCGGGCTTACGGTTCGTGTAGGCACGTACTCGCGAGTTCGACCGCGATCGATTTTGGCGGTAACGGGAATGATGCGTCGAATTTTGTTGTCTCGTGCGAAGTTCGGCGATTTCTAGCGATAATTTCTCGATCTGTTTAGATAGTAGGTCAAACTGCAGGTTTTCGTTTGGTACGTGTTTTCTTTCGAGCGTATGCGCGGAGTTTAACGATGTTGATGGCGACGGACACGTGGGACGCACGGCGACCGCGGCAACCGTCGCAGGTTCGAAGTGTTCCACCATTTTGTCAGCCATCGCAGCTAGGCCTTCGAGCGACGATTCGGTGTTCACGGCGAGCACGGCGCGCACTTGCGTAGGTAATTGATTGAGCCACATTACCTTTAACGCCTCTTGGGTCAGCAATTTCCCGCCTAAATCAGTCATCTTGCGCAGTAACTGGCTAGGCTTCATGTCGCCGAGTTCTAAGCCGCTGAGCAGCTTCTGCAACTGGCGATGGTCGGACTCTTGAAACGTGGAAATCAGCCTATTTTTCAGTGTAGCGTATTTGTTGCTCGCGGGCGGGCTCAGCACGATGTCGGCGATCTGCTCCAGGTCGTTGCAGCCGAGCAACGGGACGACGAGATTGAACTTCTGATCTTCTCCAATTCTGCTAGCCGCAACGGCGGCTTCAAACTGCGCGAACCATAGGCGTGGGTTTTGGCGCCAAAATGGCGGCAGACGCGCAGGCAGCGAGATTGTGGCGACGTCACACGTAACGGTCGTTACCTGTTCTTTCACGTCTTCTACTTCTTGTGGGCTGGTTTCCTCTGTAGACATCTTGGAGTTGCTCCTTGATCACGTCGGGGTCACCAATTTACTGATAGGGTGTTCAGTCTTGAGGTTGCAAAATAAAACTCACGTGTGATGTATAAGTAAAAGGTGAAAGAGATATATTAAATAAAAGTGGCACGTTATATTTACAAAATAAGGTTCGCAAGTTGTATTGCATGTAGCAAGTCAGTGCATCGCGACCGACCAATCACGACGACTGCGGTGCATTCTCGGCGCCATATATAAACGTGTGGCACAGCGCGCGGCTTAGTGCATAAATAGTTATTGCGTTGGGATGTCGTCTTTTTCAGCACGCGCGCTACGGTGTCGGCGTCGCGATGTCGGGCGCTATCGGCGGCTTGGCATGTAGGACGCCACAATATGTTTTAGTTTTCATATTTATTATTTACTTATTTCTGTTTAGTGTTATATTAAATATTATAATAAATAAAAATGTTAGGCACACAGTTCAAAGAATATAAATAATACTTCCGTTCGATTGTCATACATACACATCGTACTCTACCCGACTTGGGAGTTTTTGTTGCTAGCGGTACAATTTTGACAAGTACAGAGTGAAGTTATTGCGTTCGCGATTATCTTCTCATTTGAAACGCATAGTAGGTACATATAAATATAAAATTACATAAACTTATTTAAATCAATATTATAATTACATATATACTTATCACACTAATATTATAAAGGCGAAAGTTTGTGAGTATGTGAGTGTGTATGTTTGTTACTTCTTCAAGGGTAAACGGCTAGAGCGATTTTAATAAAATTTGGTATGGAGTTAGCTGACACCCTGGATTAACACATAGGCTAATAAACCGCGGGTAACACCGCGGGGCACAGCTAGTTAAGACTAAAACTATCTATTATCTACATTCAAATATTTTATAAATGAACTAGAACTAGAACTGTGATTTTGGTATCACCAGTCTTTGAACGTTGAACATTGCGGATTAATAATGATTATTGGATTCCGTATCGGAAGGGAGGGACTAAGAATATTCTCGCACGTAGCAAGTCTATGAGATAGGTACTTGGTCCAACTTGGTCCTAGGTTAACACCGATTCAAATAATTTATTAATTGACGCAAGACCGATATACACTGCGAGCACTGTTTAATGCTTTTACTGGGAAGAAATTCATTATGACTGAGAATATACTGCCGCAGTATCCTTGGGAAATATGCGACGTCATAAATCGTCGCCATTTTTGTACTGTGAGCACTGGTGTTTTCGAGGCAAGGTTACACAGCGACCAGAAATTTAAAATAATTCCATTGATTTGATAGATTCAGATATATCGGAACATACCCAAAATGCTGTGATTCTACCATTAAAATCTAACAGTTTCACATCAGGCAATCTGGCAATATTGTTTTTATTATCTGTAAAATGTTTTTGACAAGTGGTCGGCCATTTGTGAAATAAAATATTATTTTCTCATACTTCTCGTTGAGTTCATTCCGTTCAATTCTGTTGATTTTAGCACTGTGATGTGACAGATAATATTTTAAAATATTTTATTTGAACTCGTTATTATTCTACAGAATTATAAAATAACGAATATTATGCGATGTTCTTTATAACGAACATTACTCGAAGTTTAATGAGGTGAACCCAGTAAAAACATTTTTTAGTGCCTACGTACTTCCTACAATGATTAATCTTTTGGGGCAAGGTTCTTCGATATTTTATGTAAATTAGTATGTATCGGTGTAGAGTGACGTATTGTGCATTGAGTGTTGTCATCACGTGCCAGAACGTACGCTGAGGTTCGTTGTGAAGGTTTGTGAGGCCGTTGCTTGAATTTAGAAGTGCTCGACATCAGGTCGTAATTGATTCGTTTGCGACTGATGGCATTTGGGGACCGTGTTCGCTAACAAGGTGCAATAATGGGTCCAAAGCCTCCACCGCCGCCCGGGCCTCCACCGCCCCCGGGGCCGCCGCCTCCGCCCGTGTTCGGCAGTAGTTCGAAGGCTTCAAAAAGTTCGCCAGATGACAGAGGTGCCTTGTTAAGCTCTATAAGACAGGGTACAAAGTTGAAAAAAACACAAACAGTGGACAAAAGTGGTCCCTATATACCAGGGAAAGCGTCAACTGTGTCGAGTGGTGCTTCTCCAGGTGGTAACTCGACGAGGAGTCCAGCTCCGCTTCAAAATGGCGGTGGTGGTGGACCGCCGGGACTGGGCGACCTGTTTGCTGGTGGCTTGCCAAAATTACGATCTACAGGCAAACTTGCAGGTACAGTTTTCAAATTATTAACAAATAAAATCTCTAATCCATTCTTATCTGTTTCTTATCAAAGTTATCAAATAGATACTCATTTTTTATAAATATTACATACCTATGCATTAATGGCTTTTATTTGCAGTGATCAGTGACATTTTATTTAATTGTTTTTCACATTTATTTGTCTTTTATTTTTAATAATTAGAGAATAAAGTATAGTATCTTAACTTATTTTTAATGTAATTCATAGTTGTTATGTTAACATAACATGCTTTAATTATATCTATAGTAAAATGTTTCAATCAAAGATACATTAAAGGCCCATTGAATTAAGAAAAACTATATTTTTATTCTCATACCTACTAATTAATCTAACTCATTGTTACACAAACATTGCAAACAAAAACAATGTTTAGTTAACTATGTTTTTTAAAATATCTTGATTATTTTAAAAGAGTGGCCCCTGAGTTTCTTAGTAGCTTCTTCTCATGAGCTTTACCCCAACAACAAAAAACAAAATAAGTTAGACGGGAATTACAACTTTACTAGTCATAAGTACTTTGTTTTTTTTTTTCACACTATCTTAATTTTATTATTATGTATTAATTTGATGTTTTCAAATAATCATTTAATTGGTTTTATAAAACAAATATGTTTGAGTTATTGTTTTAAAGAAGTTTCAGTACTGAAGAGTTTGTTTGTTTAAATGGGGTAATCACAGAAACTACTGATCCAAATTGAAAAATTATTTCACTGTTGGATAGCCCATTTATAGAAGAAGGCTATAGGCTTCATTTGCCTACTACCAATAGGAGCAGAGCAGCAATGAGAAATGTTGTAAAAACAGGGAAAATTTATGCAGACGAAATTGTGCAGGACAGCTAGTGATATAATAAAATCTATCTATACCAATAATAAATTAAAAAGCTCTCAGGGTGGTCTGGTTGCAATGAGTCACATGCACAACATTAGTAATACCATTGCCACTCCTTATCACTTACCTAGCACATACTGTACTTAATATAAACAAAATAATTGTACTTATTCTATTTTTTTAACTAGCTGACCCGCACAGCTTTGTCTGCCAAGTTTTTTTCGATTCAAACCAGTAGTTTCTGAGATTATTGCGTTCAACCAAACATACAAACCCTTCAGCTTTATAATATTAATATAGATAACTTTTACAAATATGACTATTTTTGGGTCAATTTACTTAGGAAGGCTCTAGAATACTAATTTTTAGAATTTGTTTCTATGCTTTCCATTTCATGTTTATTGCAGTTGAATACCTATAACACAAGAATTCTGATATTTATAATTAAAATTTCTGAAAATAATGTTTACTTAGAAAATGTCTAGATTAAAAAAATAAATGTTGCTTTATTAAACCAATTTAGATTGCATAGAACAATTTTTTAATCACTGTCTGTTCAAAAACATTTATAAAAATGTAGTATAATTTCTACTAAGAAATATTTTTTTCTTTTATGACTAAGTTATAGTCAAGTTATTGTAATCACATTATTGTTAATTGTGATCTTTCCTCCAATTTCAAAAATTGTTGCCCAAAATATAGCTATTTGAAGTTTTTATAAACCTATTTAAATTCAGAATAATTCGTGTGTAATGCCTAATAATAATAATAATAAAGGCACTACTAGTTTTTTATTTAATCCAGATTCTTAAAAACAATTAGCCTTTCAGCTGTCAAATTCAACATTTTTTAAATTCAGTTTTTGAGCTGTGCATTGATACTAACAGTTTTGATTTATAATTCCACTATGAATTCACATATGCATTTATTTATACATATATACCATTCAAAATAAAAATTCCAAATGATAGTGAAAACCGATAAAAAAAAGCATTTGATTTGGAAAAGCACTTGTAAATTTTGAGATTATTGCAAACTTACATACTACAGACATAAGTATTTGTAGAATTTGAGATTATTGCAAACTTACATACTACAGACAGATACAGCAAGGGATTTTGTTTATAATATCTAGTTTATGATTACTACATTATTGTTAATCTCCATTTCCTTCTATCATTAGGAATCATAAAGATAAATCAAGATATGCTATGTATCTTCTCTTCCTGTTAATTGTCACTATTCAATAAATAATGTTTTTTTTTATGTTTTGTTGCTATGCAAAGAATTACGAACAGACTGAGAAACAGAGATATATGTTCATATTTATAATATTGTGTAGAATTCAATACTAAATTAAGTCATTTTTAGTAGCATTTCTATTGCATATTTTATAAAATATGGTTTTACCAATAATAATGTATTTATTTATGTATGGGGATAAAAGGGTTAAATATAAATATATATTATTAGTATATTAGTTATAATATATAATGGGTATTTTACATTTCCAATTTCAGTAATTACCTACTCATTCATTTAATAATGTACCTGCTAAGAAATATCATCAAATACATTTAGAACTAATGCCCTACTCTGTTTTCCTTAGCAGATCAAGATAGAATTAAATTACTCATTAGTTTAAGTCTAAAGACTAGATTTTAATTTCAAAGAGGATTCATGTGGACCCAAAACACAAAAAAAAAACAAAACCCTATTTCACATATATAATCATAAATTATCTAAATTATGTGTGAAGTTCAACTTATTGTGTTATTGAGATGAACATAATATATTTATAACAGTTATCTTTATTTTATGTCATGTGGCAAAATTTTGTAAATATTTAATAGAAAAGGAGGCTGCAGTGGTCAACTAGTAATTGTAGGCCCAATCACAACTTGAGATAAAATAACTTCTGTAACCAAGTAATATTAATAACAACACCCAACTTTTTTTGACAAAGGTTTTTACTTGATTACTTTTATCAGGGTCTTAAAAACGAATTTATAAAATCCAATTTAAACATACTTGCCAAGTTTATTTTCTTTATAATGATAACTGACATCTCCCGTATATTAAACCTTAAATATTTTCCAGGCATCACGCCCAATGGCCAAGTTAAGACAGACGCACCGAGATTTCCCCCACCACAGCAACCCCCACAAAAAAAATCACCAGAGAAAATCCGACCGATGATGCCTGCCGCTGTTACGGGAGGGTCAACAGTCGGTGCCTTGTCAGCGGCATTGTCAGGAGCGCTAGCCAACCGTGACAGGGAAGCGAGGGATTCTAGAGAAAATTCTAGAGAATATTCTAGAGAATATTCGAGAGATATGCCAAGAGAACCGCCTGCGAGGCCCGTGGTTAGAAGACAGCCGAGCGATGTCAGAACCAGAGGGCCTCCGCCTCAGCCGCCTGTTCAGAAACCTGCGATGCCTTTGGTAAGTCAATTTAGAAATAAGTTGTGATTACTTGGGTTGTGTAGATGGTGTAGTAGCTCGGTAGAGACGAAAGTCGATGGGTTTTTGACAATCTCAGTCTTCAATACGGATAAATAACTTAAGTTAAACCTAAGTCGATACCCGACATGCGATAGATTTCCTTTTTCTCCGACGCTAAAGTGTAAGTGAGGCTGTATGGTACCGGTTTAGAATAGTACCACCCCATCTCTTCCTGTGGTTGTCGTCAATGCGGCTAAGGGATGTCATACCGGAGGACGTTCAGCAGCGTCCTCTGCGTACTTAAAAACCTTACTGCGATCGCCAAGCGTGGTGATTATGGCCCCAGGATCTATCATTAGTATCTCCATCTGTGCATTCGCAAAATTATACATACTAAGCCAAAATAAAAAACAAAATTCAATGTTCTTTATTCACTTGGGATTCAAAACAACACTTGTGATACGTCGGGATTCTACATGTAATTAAATTGCTAAGTTCACAAACAATAAGTAAAGCCGGAGAAAAGAACCTGGCAATAAAAACTCGCGGCCACTCTTTTCAAATTGAGAATTTTACAATCTACCCGTGTAGTACCAGTCTATCCTGGTGCCACGGCCGTTGCAATACGGTCGAAACGTCGGGAAATAAACAAGGTATTTTACCTTAAATTATTCACGCGATTAAGACTCGTAATATACATATTTTCATAATTTTACAATGTTTGTAAACTGAATATGGGGGTAAGGTGCTACCACTAATATACTGTACACCATATTAAAGGACTGATGCAAATTATATTATTAAAAGAAACATAAGATAAACTAAAATTAGCCTTAGTAGGTACAACATATGTAGTAGGGGCATCTAGTTACAAAGCCTTCGTACTACATTGAAAACTAAGCCGACGACAATACAAACGTCTTATTCAATTGTTATTTAAAGTAGCAGCCTCTAATGTCTATAGTGGAGAAAGTAGTATGTCAGTACTTGAACACTATATTAGCTTAGTGACGTCATACACTACGTGATTAAATGTTCACACAAAATGATTAGCTATGCTTGTTGATTCACTAATATTGTTGAGACGAAAGTTTTTTGTTTGGCGAAAGGTTTGCATGAAGAAAACGGTAATTAACATATCTAAAATATCTTAGTAACGACACACTTGCAACTTCTTTTTAAGAAAAATTACCAACCTTTAAATAAAATCGAAGAAAGTGTTTCAAAATAAAGAGAATGATAACTTTTTAAAGAAAAATTAACCGCCTTCATGGAAAAAAAATAAAACACATCATCAAATGTTAATTTCGCTGATTTACTCCTATGTTTCAGTCTATATCTGTGGTGTTTTATAAGCTAGGACACGTATTATACACTTAAACCTTCCCTAAAATATTCCCTAAAAAGCCTTACAGCGAAAATCTCTTCTAAATCAGATCACTAGCTTTCGAGAAAATACACATTTCGGGTCATACAGAGAACCGCCTTTTTTGAAGGCAGTTGAAAATTAGTAATATTAAAATTGGTATTACTCCTGTGTTTTAGTCTTTTAGTTGCCCGGTGTTCTAGTTTTAGTGTATAAAACGTTGTCTTAAAATATATTCTAGGGTAAAGTTTTATACACTAAAACCTTTTCAGAAAACCTTTTTTTTTTCGGGTCAGTAGCTTTTGAGGAAATACTTAAAAAACGGTGAATTGTCGCCCATCTGGGGTCTTAAATATTATTTTGCTTGACATAATGTCCACCTTATCGTGCCACAATGACAGATGTAGTTTCGGTCTGGATTACAGGCTGATAAGAGACACATATGACAAAACGAGAACAGGAATAATGCTCCTTTTTTTTTTAGGTAATGAGTAGCCTTCACTCCCGATCCCCATTGATCCCTTTCGCATTGACCAATATCATTAACGATGTATGACATTGACTTTTAACTATCAACTAAAATAACACTAACGAAAATATGTAGTTTACCGCCCACTCGATTATTGTGAAGGTAAAAATACCCTTAGTGGGGGAGATGACACGTGTTGCAACACAATCGCAACTTAAAAATAAAATCCCCGTGGGTGACGCTTAATATGCGACCGATTTGGTAACTTGTTTATTTTGTTCGATTGGAAGTTCCAAGTGCCACCGCAGCCTATATTTTTAGCTTTTTATTATACTTTGTCTTTTTTACTTTATTTATCATATTTAGTGGTAAAAACTTTTTTCCGACTTTACCTATCGTTTGCGAACTTGGCATTACATGTATACATGTAGAATCCCGACGTATCACAAGAATTGTTTTGCATACTAAGTAATTAAAAGAGAAGTCTTTTGAGAGAGAGAGAGAGACAACACCAGAACAATATAAAAAAGTCAGAACAAGGAGTTTTTTCGAGGGAATTTGTCTACAATATAAGACCAGAATCAATTTTTAAACGCAAAAGAAGAAAAATCGGTCCACAATCGACAGGAAGACATCGCGTCACATTCTACTAATATTACAAATCTGAAAATTTATGTGGATGAATAGATGTTTGTTGCACTGTCATGCAAAAACTAATGTAATGTAGTTTATACATCAGAAAACAGGCATAGGCTATAAAAAGCCAACAGCACATAGGCTTATAAAAAGCCAACAAAGCGCGAGCGTAGCCGTGGGTAAAAGCTAGTATAAAAAAATGTGTCTTAATACTCTTAATAATCCTCTTAGTAACATTTAGGTCACGATGATGACAAATCTCAGGAGATTCTAATCAATTTCTACATGTAACAGTGCATGTGCACATCATGTGGCCTCTATTCACTCACAGTACCTATAGTTCAATGGGGAATCTGATATGTTTTACATGGAAGTGGCCCCAATATTGTACCCTGATCTACTTCATAAATTGGCATAGTTATAAGCTAAATTGATCGTCGTTGATGGTACTGTTTGCGTGCAAGTATCATGTAACTGAGTGAGTATACATTAAACTTAATTGCATGTTCTGTGCATATACATATAGTGCATTGTGCTTCCTTTCCCAGGGGAGGTGTTACAGCTAACGTCAATGAGACATTATAATGTTAAACTGCTCATTAATTTCTAGTAACATGGTTATGTAAAACTATCTCCGTAAATATTTAGAATCTGGCAAGTTTTGAAGGTTTCAAAGAGTAGAAATCTGTAAATATTGTTTTACCTGTAATTTGAAATAAATCTATAATTGGTTTTTGTATAACTGAGTAATGTTTTCACGAGAATCTCATATTTTCCCGCTACAACTGCCACTGCTGATGTTGAGGCATTCTCGGAAAATAATGTAAAATAGAACGTCAATATGTCGTGAGAAATCTCGAGAAGAGAATTTTCGAGACAATGATCAATGACCCAAAGAAATATATACCTTACAGAGTAAGATATATGTAATAATATTTTATTACAGTAATATCAGGATCATGTTTTTTAAACCATGGTGGCCATTGTGCCCTACGTAACGAAGTATAAATTTGAAATTTGGAAGAAGTTTTGTGAAATTTGCCGTTACAAATCTTTTACTACGAAGAAAAATTTAATATTAACCTTTTTAAATACTGTTGTTTCAAAGTTTCTAAAGAAAAAAGTCGAGATAAAGTTGATTCAACTAGTAATTATTCTTCTTTTATTCAATAAACTTACTTTATAGGTCAAAGTGTTTATAGTTTAACCATGTTTACAGTTCATTGTTTATTTTTCTTAAGTAGGTATTTTTTATTTAAGATATTTTAATTTTATCTTTCTCTATTTTATTTATCAATAGGCCATTGTTTAAGTCATTTCGTTCATATTTTCAACAAGCTAATGTGTGCATAATAAAAATTCTCTGACATGTAAGATACATTTTGATTATCTATACTAATATTATAAAGCTGAAGAGTTTGTTTGTTTGAACGCGGTAATCTCAGTAACTACTAATCCGAATTGAAAAATTATTTCACTGTTGGATAGCCAATTTATGGAAGAAGGCTAAAGGCTATAAAACATCCCGCTAGCAATAAGAAGCGGAGCAGCAATAAGAAATGTTGCAAAACGGGAAAAATTATGCAGACGAAATTGCGCGGGACAGCTAGTCTTCAATACGGCTGATCAGATTTTCATGAAACAAACCTAAAAATCATTCCGATTACACAACCTTTCTTATAAAAAAATCATCATTGAAATCGGTCCATTCCTTGGGAGCTTCGATGATACGGAAAAAGACACATTTGTATCGGGAATAAAAACAAGAATTGGGTATCTTAACTTTTGGTAATGGACACGCGAATTGATTGTGTTTGAAAATATATTTACAGAAAATACTAACATCTTAGGACAATACACACACACGGTCATCTGTTACTGATCTTCAGGGTATTACAGAAAGGAGACTTTTTAATGTGATAAACTACGCAAAGCAAACGAACTAACGGTTCTCTTGATGGTGATTACCACTGCCCATGGACTGCCATAGACTATTGCATCTATCCTGTATTGTCTTTTACCAAAAGCGTTGTTCTAACAGCTATATAAACTATTGGTTCTAATGATAGACTCATGATTTTAGGGGATTATCGTTTTTGCGGCAACACTGCGACGGATTATACGTTTGTTTTTCCCTCAGTGGTAAAAATAAAACAGTGAAACTATCAACCGCGTAATGTCTGTAATATAACCGCGAATTTATCTAACTGTGACTTTATATTTGAAAGTAAAAGTCAATATACATAAATCACTATGTTTATCTAACCCCAGTTGCTCGTCTGTGGCTTATAAAACTATTTGTTGATAGTATGGTGCTCTGGAGTAGTAAGACTGTGTTGTCATTTTATTAAATATATTTCATAAGTTTTTTTTGCTCTAGGTATACCTACAAACTGTCGATAATTGAACTGAGAAAATTTTTCTGTCGATATTTTAAGTGTTCTCGTTAAACAAAGTTAAAAACAATCCCGATGTATTATCGGGATAGTTCTTAACTTTGTTTAACTTTGTTTGTTGCAATCCGCATCAAAATCAGTCAATGGAGCTACGTTTCCACTAGGTACCAGATATATATCTGGCTGCGCCATCGTTATTTATTAGTTCATTATATTTTTCCTAAAAGAGCAACAAATACCATAAAGACACAAAAAAAGAAATAAAAATATTTATTGGTCACAGACTCAACAATAGATACATAGCACAAATACACTTAATTTATATAATCTGCGACAAATAGGTCCATAATGCGTATTGCTATGTTGCGGAGACCCACATCATAACGCTGGTGTGAACCTTACGAGGGTCGCACGGACATGCTAAGACAACCTTAAATAAAAAGTAAGCACCTACCTAAGTATGGCCACAGTTTTAACTTAAATTCTTTTTTTTTTAAAGACGACTCCCGCATTACGTTACAATCCCTGTGTCGCGGGGGACTTTACAAACATTAAATTCACGGACACAAAGTACACCCAGACTCGAAACATTTGTGGATCACACAAAGTGGTGTCCCGTGTGGGAGTCGAACCCACGACCTCTTGCGTAGCAGTCGGACACACTCCCACCGCGCCACAGAGGCGGCCGACACTATACCTATAATGAACAAATTAGAAGTACCTTTCGGATTGGAAATAGATGATGATTGTGAAAAATGTTGATTGTTTTTGTCTCCTTTTTGATGTCAGGTACAAAAATAGTACCATAATTATACTACTAATTGGATAATACGAACATTATGAACTTCAATAACATGGCACAGAGTCAATACTATAAAGATAGAAGACAAACAGACAGTACGGCTTCAGTATACCTCAGTTCAGTTGCATCGAGCCGCGCAAAGATTCGAAGGTTAGATAGTATCTAATTACTCTGATTGCTAATTAATCACTGTAATCGTTGTGATAATGCAGTTACTGTGAATTAGAAATCTGTTCGCTGGTCAGTAGAAGTACTATTATCGATCATATTAGGTTTATATACCAGAGGGCCTAATATAAGTTGAGGAATATAAGTCCATAGAAAATTTCTTTCCCACAGTTTAAAATTGGAACTTATCAGGCCCTCTGAAAAAAAAAACACTTATTTATTTACTAGCTGACCTGCGCAATCTCGTCCGCGTAAATTTTCCCCGTTTTTGCAACATTTAATCATTACTGCTCCGTTCCTATTAGTCGTAGCGTGATGTTATGTAGCCTATAACCATCCTCGATGAATGGGTTGTCCAACAGTAAAATATTTTTTCAATTCAAACCAGTAGTTGCTTCAGATTATCGCGTTCAAACAAACAAACAAACAAACTCTTCAGCTTTATAATATTATAGTAGTATAGTTATAAATGTTACGAGTGGACAACCCTTATCCCTTAGGGGTATGCAAAATAGATAGTAGCCGATTGTCAGACCTACTAAATATGCATATAAAATTTCATAAAAATCGGTCAAGCCGTTTCGGAGGAGTATGGTAGCTAACATTGTGACAAGAGATTTTTTTAAATAACATTTATTATTAAACACAAGTTACAGAAAAACATACAGTCTCACAAATCCATGGTAATGATTTTGTACAATAAATTCATATACAAGTACAAGTAGGTATATAAGTTTATATCTATTATATTTTATATTAATAATCAGTGCACTTTATATAAATATCAGTTTAAAGTGTCTAGGTAAACTTTTAGAAGCTTTTTCTTAAAAGTATTTTTTATCTATTTCATGCCGTTTTTTGTTGTCACTTGTTTTATTACGCCCTTATAAGAAAGTAATGACGAATCCTGACCACAAAGTTGGTTTTCTGCCTATTCTCGCTTTATCGGGTTGTCACATTTTTGTCTTATAGGTCTATGAACGATACACACTGGTGCACCATAATATCTTTAACATAGTTTATTACATTGACTGCTGGTGCCGAAATTGATTAGAAGAAAATAATTTATTCGCAGTCATTGACGTATAAACCTGGACCGCGCCATCCCTTTCAATTAAAAAAAAAGCCAATCATTGCGATCTTAAAGATCTATTGTGACTGGTGACGCAATCATAAGATGACCCCATTCTTTTAATTCTCTATGGTATTTAATGACATGGCATAGATAAACGACAAGAGGGATTCATGATTCAGTGGCGACCATTGATGTACATATCTGGACCCTGCCATACTGTTCAATTAAAATGCAAAGCGTAAAAATAAGGAAAAAGAGAGAAAATCTCGTGCAGCCCTGTCTCTTCGACAGGTATTGTCCACAAAGTAGCGTTGTCTCTTTCTAGAGAGTGGCCAATTTTGTGCGGTTATGGCGCAGTCCTGTTCTATACGTCTATGTTCGCAGTACCTACTTAATATCAAGTTATGATATAGCCGCCCTCCTTCTATTTTTTTTAATAAATGTTAAAATAGTTCTGTTTTGTGTGATGACTGCAATGGGTCTATAATATGATGGTATTCAATTTCAAGGCTGTCGTAGCCCCATATTTTAAGCGAAAATATTCGATGCACAGTTTCACGTAGCTATGTAATTTATGCTAAGAAAAGGATATTGCACATTATTCCTGTAAGTTAATTTATAGCCTTCCTTTATCAATTAAACAGCAACGTTGCCGATGTCCGATGTTCGCAATTAAAAAAAGAAACAAACCATACAGGTAGACAAACTTTTATACTTCGCTCAGAGACAATAGCGTTTTTTTTTCTTTTATTAGCACAGGCATCCAGTTTTTCTGCCTGTATAAATGACATGACATGTGCGTTTTACTCCGGATGATTCGAATCATGGCGAGACACGTATTCGGAATGTTTCCGGCACAGCAAGGGATTAGATGAGGTCAAACGGGGAACTGGGGGCGTGCTCGCTCGCAGTAAATAAGTAATTCTGACGAGAGGGCAGCGTTGGCAGTTGACTCTAATCAAAAGTTACCCGAGTGTGCCCCAAACAGTATTTTTTTAGGTAAACCCAATTGTTAGAACCTTTATGTAACGTTTTATGTTATTTTTAGAGTCAAAAGTGATGTGAAATGTTATAAAAGTAACATTTATTGTAACGTAGAAGCAGTGACGTTTTACCCGGTCCTGTTTATGATAATTAAATTTTGTTTTGTGGGAGTCTTGGTTATATCTATACTAATATTATAAAGTTGAAGAGTTTGTTTGTCTGTTTGAACACGGTAATCCCAGGAACTACTGATCCGAATTGAAAAATTCTTTCACTGTTGGATAGCCCATTTATCGAGGAAGGCTATATGTATAACATCACGCTACTGGGGGAAATTTACGCAGACGAAGTTGCGCGGAACAGCTAGTCAAATATAAAACTGAATGTTTGTAATAATTAAACTAAAATGAGAAACACGTTTTGTATAAACTAAAATACCTATAGTTGTTAAGATTCAGAAGCTAATTATGTTACGTTTTTGCTCATATATCTAATTCGATTAATGTTTTTTTAAGAGGACTTTCACACTAGGGTACAAGCTCTGTGTCGCGGGGTACAGGACACAAAGTACACCCAGACTCGTAACAACAATTTGTGGATCACACTAAAGTAGGGACAAGATAATAGGTCACTTTTGACAGATGTCAGTTTTATATTCATAGTGAGGTGACCTGCTTAAAAACATCGATTAAATGAATGAATCGAATGAATCGATACAGACTTGAAACATATGTGAATTTTAAAAATGATCATGCGAATCCCTGTCCCATTATTATTTTTTCTTTCATAAATTAAAGGAGCAAAATAAGACAAGTACCTACGTAATTTAACAAAAAAATTGCTTTTATTCACTTGAACTATCGGAACTGCTATCTTCATCACTGCTGTCAGCACTCAGAGATATTATTAATTCATTTTCAATAATATTGTCTATTCTCACATCTCGTTCAAAATCTTGTAAAATTATTTTCTTTGTCTTCTCCACGACTTTTCGCCAGTCTTCTGTAGTGACTTCTGCACATGCAGTTTGTAGCAGAGTCATCATTTTAGCAGTACTGAAGGGTGGTTCAGTATTGTTCCGCGCTGCATGACCCTTTATTTGTGCCCAAATAAGCTCGATGGCGTTATACTGGCAATGGTAGGGAGGCAATCGAATATCTTCGTGTCCATGCTCTAGGGCTAGTTCATCGATTACATAGCGGAGCTTGGACGGCTTAGTTGCTTTTACCAGATTTAACAACTCAACTTTTAATAAAGTTGGACTTGCCTCCACACCATTTCTTACCAGCCACGAGACAATTTCTTGCTTTTTATTTGCTTGAGTTGGTGGTTTATCAACTTGTACAGAATGATACGGAGCATTGTCCATTATAATTTTCGATGGGTTTTCTAAGCTGACTAGCAGCTTCTCAAACCACTCTTTAAAAACATCAAAGTTCATTTCCTCATGGTAATCTGTTGTAGTTTTAGAGGCGAATGCGAGGAGGCAGTCTGGAATAAAACCTTGAGAAGCTGATCCCGCGTGACGATAAGCATAAGCATAAGTCGGGCTCCTTTTCCCGATGGAACTTTTGAGGTGGAGGCCGCTGTATCATCGGTCCATGTCCGCGCAACCGTATGGTTCGCATTCAACCATGTTTCGTCAATAAACACGACATTGTCCCAATCCGTAATTTTATTTACCTGACGTAAGAATGTTATTCTCTTCAAAATAATATCGTAGCGTTCTAGCAGGATTTTCCGCTTGTCGGATTTTTTAAATCTAAAGCCAATCGATTTCAAAACCTTTGATAGAGACGATTTGCCTCCAAAAAATAAGCCTGCGCCTTTTAACGAACTCAATAGCTTTTCCCGTGTAGGATATTCTTTTCTCGAGTAATATCCATAAATGTGGTTGCGAATTGCAGCAGCATCAAAATTATCAACGTCAACAATTTTCTTGTCCCTCTTTCGTTTTTTCGGTGTGCGTAAAGTATTATCTTCTGAGCCTGATGGTCCGTATTTCTCTTTCAGAATTTGAGTTACTGTCTTCTTCCCTATTCCCAATGCTTCGGCAACGCGTTCTCTCGGTGGTTTCAATGGTAAAAGAGGCCCATCGTTAACTGATTCACATCCAAAATAATTGTACAATTTCAGCACTAGTTCGCGAGATTGACTGTTTAGAGTTTTCCCTCGTTTCGACATAGTAAGACTGTAATGTTTTTCTTGTTTAATAATCGTTAAGCAATCGGAGTCCAATTTATAGCCAGGTAAACGTAGTCAGTAAGATCAGTTCAATGAAAAAGCCGGATCAGAAGAAAATAACAGAGAGCACACCAAAAACGCAGTCACTTCGCACAACAACAAAAGACTGCGTCATCATCATGTTATGGCGACATGACATGCGTCATCGACAGGCACTGGTGTTGCCAGCAACATCCACCTAAATTGCACCCAACATCAATGACCTTTCTAGTCGTTTTAGTTATTTTTTTGTATTTTCATAGTTAGTTAAAAGAATAATAAATATGTATAATTAGGTTTTATTATAATCACAACGTGGTTATAAATTTATGGTGATTTTTCTTCACAAGTAATCATTGCATTCGATTCAACTTACAATCCTATCAGCTTTCGATTTTTAGAGTAACATCCCTAGTGTTTAAAAAGAAAAAGGGTTGACTGACGCAACATTGTAACGACGTTCAGTTCTTTAGATCAGAAATTATTTATTATGTTTAGAATGGTTTATTAGTGAAAGCAAATCGTAAAATTACTCGTATCGGTCATTATTACAATAAATATGTAAACGTAATTGAAAAAAGTTAAGCAATTGTGCAGTTCTTATTTTATGCCCGCCGTTACAAGGTTACGTTGTTGAATTTTGATGAAATGTCAAAAGTGACCTATTATCTTGTCCCTACTTTAAGCGGTGTCCCGTGAGCTAGCCAAGTACCTACTAGCTAGACCAACGGTTCAGAAAAACAATGTTTTGGGGAATGTTGCTTAACTTTGCTGACCAATCTGGTCTGCTGGGATCTGCGGCCAGGCCCCTCTATCTGTTTGTAATATTAAAAAAAATATATAAATAAGTATAATAATCCTCCATTATTGAGGACTGTATTATCAGTATATTGGATTGTTATCGCGCGGCCTCATGCTGAATCATGTTTTATCTGATAACTGATAACTTAATCAATAACAAGAAACAATGTGTGCGGGTACTTTTAATTTGTACTGCACTGTATATTATTATTTTCACATAATATTGATTAGGGTTATGGGAGCGGTTACATATTTGATGTTGTATAAAAATACGCATATGTATTTATTAATATGATGTTTTATAACCAATGATCAGCACAGGTAGTGCCATTTTGCGGCATTCGTCATCCGTGGCATAATGTGGATATAACACCTCGTCTAAAAAATCCCGGGATATTAAGATTCATCTTCATCTAATGTCATCTCTACTAATATTATAAAGCTGAAGAATTTATTTGTTTGGTCAAGCGCGATAACCCTTAGGAACTACTAGTTAGAATTGAAAAATTCTTTTAGTTTTGAATATACTCGTAACATCACGCTACGACCAAATTTTGCAAAAACGGGGAAAATTGACGCAAAAGAAGTTGCGCGGGTCAGCTAGTCAATAATTTAATTAACAAACTCTTACCATAAAAGTGTTTATACTTCAGCTAGAGATTAAGAGATATTCGTACAAAAGAAGGAATAACGAAGCAAAAATATTTAAAAAAATCCGAGTCCCGTGGTAAGCCCATGTTAACATAGCATTTGAGGTCATTGGTCCTAAATTGCACTACATACACCGATCATTATTTATAATCTAACAGGTGACAAAAAATCTAGAAGTGACAAGTATTTTAAAACGATCGCGGGAATTCGTACCTGCCCAATCGCCCGCGAGCCTATGTTCAGAACGGTCATAGAGATTCTCAAGTACTATTATACCTGTCACTTTGTGACCATTGTCGGTGCAATCCGATCGAAACGTTAATTTATTAACTTAATTTGGCGCGATCTGGCTAGGTAAGTAAGTTTACCTTAGAAGTTGCATTCTAAGGTAAACTTATTTACCTAGCCAGATCGCGCCAAATTACAATTTGGCACAGAAATGAGAAAGTTTCAAATAAGTAACACTTGAAATTTTTAGTACAGTGTGTAATAGAATTAGTCATAAGTATTAAAAAAAAGTATGTTGCTTACTGCTTAATAGCTATGAGTGTCTAGATATACCTAGATAGAATGAGTGCGTCTAGAAAAGGCTATTCATAAAAACTTGAAAGTCAGAAGTGGCATTTGTTATTTGTTTCACAACCGTATAACATTTATACGGTTGTTAAAAGTTTAATCATTAAAATAAATACAGTAAAAAATAATAATTTCTTGTCTTATTCAATTTTCGACCTTAACTTGATTTTGAACTTTGAAAATTGTTGATAGTTGCTCCTTTGCGCTGTTAGTGGGACAAGCGGCTTAGCTTTATTTGTCTAAATGTTTTCCTAACCGTATAAATCCAAACCGATTTCGGCCACTCGGATTTGGAAATCAATCTCAGCAAAGATTAGCCAACTACAAGAGGACGCTAATGGCTAAGGGTTAGGAGTCGCAATCGTAAGGTCGCGGATTCGAATCCTACCCACTATACTACTGAAATGAACCTACTCCTAACTTGAACTGCCTTTGATCTTAGCTGAAGGAGTTAACACGATTGCTAGTAATGTGAGACCCAATCCCACAATGCTAGTTATCCTTAAAAAAAAAAATCTAAAACTTCTGTCTCTTATTCCGATTGGACGGAAATCCGAGACATTTCGAAAGAGATTTGGCGCAGGGCTGAGCCGAATTGCCCTTTTTTTTGTTCAAAAGCCACAATAAGTCTTGTTGGTTTTTATCAGCATGGTCTGTTCTATTTCACAGTTTAGGTATTATCGAACATTTGCTGGCAATCTATTAACTGGTCAGAGAGTATGACATACGTAGTTATGTAATTAAAACTTAGTCAATAAATGTTATGCGGCAAGAACAATGCATGACATGATTTTGAAGAATAGCCCATAAACATAAGGTACCTACACTATTGTAAACCATGTGGTGGTTTTATAAAGTTATAAACCACTATTAACGTCATACTTACATATTGTCATGTATCCTCACTATTGAATATTTTCTCCCGATTAGGCATATTTAAAAATATGCCTAAATAGGTTTTTAGGTACATTTTAATTTTCCTTCATAATTGAAGGAAAATTAAAATGTACCTAAAAACCTATTTACTATATTGAAACCTATTTTTTTTTATTTTCCCGCGTAACTAGTCTATAGTCTTTCATTTTGATGTAATAGAAAAAAAGATAATCAACCCCACATTTTTTTCTTGGTCAAGAGTAAAATTGCCATTCATTGTAATCTTTCCAAAAAAAATGAATAGTCTCCAAAGAACATTTTCATGTAGCCTACAACGCTTAAGTTACCCGCCCTTTCTGTCCACTTTATTAATCCTATGTATATAAATTTGTCCCATAAGTTTCTACGATCACCGACGACCATCATCCCAACAGTTGTGATATAACTATCATTTTCTAAAGTTGACTATTAATTACATTATACTAATTAGTTTTATGGTGATTAAAATTTTAATGACCATTTCAAGTGGCTGTCGTTTGGCAAGCGTCTGATATGAGTCCCGCAAAACTAATTAGAAGATGAATTGCTTATTGCTGTATTTATATCTTGAAGACTGTATCTCTGCCCATATCCCATGGTTTGCTAAATCCTACTTATAAATGTGTGCACATTAAAAACTTAACACGTGAGACAACTTCAAAATCACTAAACAGATTGTCATCAAATAAAGCCAAGGCGCTTGTCCCACCAATAGCGCAAAGAGAGCAACTGTCGACTATTTTCTCGCTCAAGAAAAATAAATGCAGATCCCGTATAAACAAAAAAGATACATATAATAATAGTTTATCGCTGATTGTTTACACTGCCGATGCTGGCGAGAACCCCCTCTACCTATTGTTCGTTTCTTGAGCGAGAAAGTAGTGGGTAGTTGCTCGCTACTCGTCGGGACACGGCCTAAGAACAGTCTCTATGAACCCAATTCATCATTTGGGGGCTACGATTACACCCGGCGGTCATACTCTTTATAACATTCCTTATTTTGCGTCCAGAGGTTAACCATTCCCGGTGGATTAAAAAGGATAATGTTGCTTGTAATTATCACATTAAAAGGGTTAAGGTCAATAAGGAAAATAAATTATTAATTTATACTGTATTTGTTTGAATGATTACACTTTTCACAACAAACGAGTTGAAGCTCTGTAGACAAAATATCGTTTTAACGATTCATAAAATGAACAGATTGGAATCGATGGTATTATGTTGGAATTATTCTGTTGATATATTTTGTTGGTTCGAGTCCTCTAAAATTTCAAAATTAACAGATTTGAATCAATGGTATTATATTGGAATTATTCAGTGGATATATTTTGTTGGTTCGATTGTAAATCCTCCTCCTGGGTCATCTAAAATTTCATGGGTTTTAAATGATCTAATAGGCGATTACTGTTTATTTATTGCATAAGCGAACGTTAAAACCAACCATCTTATGATTAGTTTACAGAACATTGTTTGGCCGCGTTTCACAACAGTGTGACGCGGATATAGGTCACCGCCTCGCTGTTAAAATGATTATTAAATGCTAAGCTACGCTATTATTTCATACACGATTGATATAACACTCGTTGACATAAATGTAATGGGGTCATCCATCCGGAATTACTGAAACTCCTTTATCCACGTATCAAATGACCATATTAAGCTATAATTGTAGAGGACGTAAGGAATCCACTCATGCTTTGGTTGTTTGGAATCCGGTGGTGGTCAAAGTTGATATAAAAGAGACGTAGGTTGTGGTGAACCCATCCCAAAAAGCTCCTCACCAAAATTACGGCATGTACCCTGTTCTTAAGAGCCCCACTGACGATGCATCCATCAATCCAAATAGCGTGGAAGTCTGTCAAAAACTTATTGTGAATGTCAAAAACGTAATCCATTTGAATGGATGTCGTTCAGTTTTGGAATTCCCAACTGACGGACGTTCGTCCAGTCCAAATGTACGTATATCACACCACGCCATTTGGAAGGCATACGTATTGTCAGTGAGTGGGCAAATCAAGAAGCTTATAGAAATCGTGTCTATGGTTTATATAAGAGAAAGACGGTCTCGCAAAATGTCAAATTTGTTCTCTTTACTTCTTCTGAAACAAATTTATAGCGTTGATAGCAGTCTTTAGCATAACTTTCTTAAGTACGTCCAAATGGAAGACTTACGTTCAAAATAGAAGTATCGTCTATGGTGCCATAGTTTTGCGTACATCCATTCAGATTGCGTCCATTCGGAAGGCTTCCAAACGTATCGTCTGTAGCCACCTTTAGAGAACATACCTTTTGTACCTGCCCCTCCAGAGCGAAGTTTATAAGCTTCATTATATTATGTATGTAGAGATTTAATGTTATGAATTTATGTATAACATCTTTATGATGAGGGTGGATCTAGGGGAGAGGTCAGGAGGGGTCATAGCCCCTCGGTTTTATATAAGGTAATTTTAAAGCCTTACCTGGCTGGATTTCGAATATCCTATAATCCTCCTTGCATTATCTATACTTCAATTTGCCGTTTTTGAATCTCTATGTTATATTCGGGGAGCTAATTTAATAATAATATTAGGTAATAAGAACAAAACGTAAAGAAAACAATTTGCAAAAAAATATATATTTATGAGCCAAGAAAATAACGGGGGTAAAAATGAGTAAAATTTTCTCTAAAATGTAAATAAGTTTCAGCCACATTGCTTCGATTCGGTAAAGGCATATCAATGTCATTTAAAACATTAGATAGCGATAAAAGTAGAAAACTAAACAGATAATATTTTAAGAGATAAAGCAATGCGTTTATCTTAAAATGGAATTGAGCATTCTCTTCCCTCTCAAGAATGTGGATTGCAGCCGGTGTCGTATAGTTTACTCTTTTAGCCTCTGCAGGCTCTGCGGAGTATGTTCACTTTCGATACTGACTTTTTTATGACCTATCCAAATGTCAGATTTACGCCGCAAAAAACGTTCGATCTTTAAGTTGTACTTTTATGTGGCCAGCTTGAACTCCCTTTTATGGCAAAGTGTGTTGCCAATATAAAATATTTCGCCAGATGTTCATCTGGTGTACGAAAGCGTGGAAGATGTATAATATTAGTTAAATATTATGCTAAATACCCAACCGAAAAGAGGTTTGATGTAATAAAAAATAAATATGTATCTATATTTTAATCGTCTTGATAGATTTTTGCATACTTACCTAAGTTTTAACCATAAAGTGTTGTTTGATATATGTTTGCTAATCTAGGTTTTAAAATAATTCGAAATGTTATGGTGGATATGCAAATATTTTGATTTAAAGTTATATTGGTAGAAATTTGACATATTATATTAGTTTTCTTATCTTTATCTTATCTTCTATCGTTATCTTGTCAAATTATCCTGTCATAAAAATATTATCTATGAATATGCAATTTAAATTTACCTCATCGCATCCTTTTTTGATGTTATAGGAAGGTGTGATTGTTAATTTATCCATATAAATATATTTTTTATTTTAATACACGACTTATTTTATTTATATAAATCTGTGGTTATAAACCTGCTATTAAACCTTACCTAAGCACGATACCTTGTACGGAAATTCCACGGAAATGGGATTACGGGTAAAAGTTGATTTTCGGTTAATGTTTTTCTTGATGATATATGAATGAATTATGAATGTGGTTATCTTCTACTCATGATTAGATTATAAACAATTCAAAATTGTTCACGTTTTATTGTAATTTTTATTTCCTGTCCATAATCTTCAAGTAAATTATGTTTACGATTTCTCAATGACATAAGGTGTATTCTATGGCCTACTATAATAAAATCAAAGTGACATACACAGGTGAATTAATTTCTTGATAGTTGTTTTACAAAGTGGTTAGCGTGATATTAGTCATTGTTAAATGTAGTCATGTTGTCTGACCGTGAATATCAATGAAGATGAATCATTTTGCTTGTTTTAACTGACTATATAGTGGCCTCTGTGACCTTAGATGTCCTGACAGCTGATCTTTAGTGGTTAGTTTTGATAACAGTAGCTCACCTTAAGACCTACGTTGGGCCACCATGCGTGGGGGCAGTGGTATACTTGCATGATTGTGGCCTTGTTGAATCCCGACAAAAATGAAGGGTATTATGAGTTTAACAAATCCTCAGTATCTGTCCATGCCATCGTAGCACCCAAAAGGGTCGATAGATTTGGATGGCATTTTTATTAGAAATGGCTGGTTTTTATTAGATTAAGCTTTGTTAAACTCCGTTCGCCGCCGCGTCGTTTGGAAAATGTCGTCTTATATATCGGAGTTTTTTTAATGTTAAGCAACATTATCTTGATTTTTATTAATTTCAACATTATATTAATTTAGCCATTTTTTTTTGTTATTAATTTGTTTTAAATGGTTGTGGTTTCATTTCGTAAGCATAGGTATGCTTACGAAATGACACATGACATGGGGCATGGGTCAGAAGTTTTTAAATATTATAATATTAAGTGTAATACATCTTAAATTTCTGAATTTCCCACCATTCGTCTCTCATTTCCGGTGTGATTAAATACGACATTTTGATTAGTGCGCGCACAGCGATTACCATTTCGCTGTAGGCTCATTTCGGTGGTCATTTAAACAGTGGATGTGTTAACATTAACTTAATGGCCGTAAGTGTTGTGTAACGCGAAAGGCACACCTTGAACATCTGTGTCACTGCCACACTTTCGTTATATCCTCTCTTCATTCGCGTTTTTATTCACTGCTAGTTTTTTCCTGGGACTTTGTCGCTTGGAAATTTTGAAAAATAAAACTGTCCCAGGGGAACCGTACATTACCAGTATTAAATTTAGCCTATGTGCTATTCCAGAGTAATCTGAGATAGATTAGAGTGGAATAGCACATAGGCTGTTCCAAATTTCATCCAGATCCATTCTGGCGTGATTGAATGATAAACATCCATCCCATCCATCTATCTAAAATTAGTATAGTTGGGTTAAGGGGTTCCTGACTTAATGGCAACCGAGCAGATCGAGACATCTGCAAGGTTCAGGAACATTACCACTGTCGTCCATAAATGTGAGCGTTCCCGAACATTACACACCCCTTCGTGCCTCGAAGATCACTTTAAGCCTAATCTCTGCGGTCGTGTCTGATTTCCGTCTCATCGAATTATGAGTATGAGGGAACAGAGAGTGCACTTGTGTCTGCGCATACACTTGTGCACTATAATATTTCCTGCGTAGTTTGTTAGTCTCTAATGAGATTGGCCGCCGTAACGGACATCTGTCAGGAGACCATTGTTACATCTTTGTGGTCAAAATTTTTAACCTGCAGTATCTAGTAGGAAATAATAATAATAATAATAATAATATCTTGGGACAACTCACACAACGCTATCTGATCCCAAACTAAGCAGAGCTTGTACTATGGAAACCAGACAACTGATAAACATACTTATATATTTCTAAATACATACATATTATAGACAAATAACACCCAGGCGCAGAATAAACCATCGTGCTCATCACACAAAGTTTTATCCTGGGTGGGGATCGAACCCACGACCTCTTGCGTAGCAGTCGGATACACTCCCACTGCGTCACAGAGGCAGAGTTTAGAAATAGTTTCTAAATGGAGTCCACAATAAAAATACCTACTTAAAACATTCTATCTGTCTCTTTCTACAATGTCTAGGTATTCGTCCAGACGAGAGATAGGTAGACCTCCAAAGTAAATATTGACTTCCAACTATTTAAGCTTTCATACATAAGGTGTATATTTAGATGCTATCTTCATTCCCACCCCTCCATTTCACCCATGCCATAATTTTGACGTTTTAAGGGGAAAGACGGGCCTATATTGACACAGGATAGAAAAGACCTTTACCATGAAATTACCATGAGATAAACCCACGGTACAAATTTATTTACCCTGCAAAAGGGATACGCATTTGAGGCCGAGGGTATGTGGGTCGGTATCCCCCTCCTCACACACGCGTTTTCCTTAATTGATGAAGTAAACAGAATTCCTAAGTATGTTGGGGTCGCGAGCGCGAGTCGAGAGAACTTCCTTCTATTTAATTTCAGTTAAAGGCCGAATAATTATGTAGGTGCACGATTGAGCAAAAAATATTTTTGTGTAATTTCTGTGACCCGAAAGGTATAATTACTGGCAGTTTCGACTAAAGATTGAATAAAAGCATTGCATAATACAGAAGTCTGGTCGCCTTGTGCATCTGTTCCACTACCATACGTCTACAAAACTTTTGCAAAATGTTGCGATTGTACAATATACCTTGCATCATTTCACATTTCACCAACGAGTCAAAATTGCTTCAGTTAGAACAAGTGTCTTTGTCGAATAAGACGGATTATTAGTTTCTTGTTTTGTGTTTTAATTAAATGAAATGTTAGAAATGTCATTGAATTGGTCGTGATTGTGATGAAAGTCTGTCTAGAGATTGTTTGAGCCGAGTCGATAGAGTATGGATTCAGGTAGGTGCTTACCACTTTAGCACAGTTGTAAAAGCAAGCAAGTTAGTTCAGTATATTTAATTTTTGGTTTTCGCAACATTATTCATTGCTGCTCTGCTCCTATTGGCTGTAGCGTGATGTTAAATAGCCTATAGCCTGTCTTGATAAATAGGCTATCTATCACAAAAATATATTTTCAATTCGAACCTGTAGTACCTAGTAATTCCTGAGATTGTCGCTTTATAATATTAGTATAGATAACGACTTCTTATGAACTGTAGAAGAATTGCAGTTTGACCTACCAATATCCTAAACTGAAGTCCCGATTTACCAATACGCATCTCTATAGTAGAACCAGTATCAGTTCGTGACATTGGTAGTTTCTCTTACTCATCTGAAATTCACTATCAGATAGATTCACTGAGGTATTTTTTGCAAATTCGTAATGTAAGATTTAATACCTTTTGGAAAAGACTTTAGCTACTGTTCCGTATGTAGTGTGTGTTAACTCAACGAATGAATAAGTTTTTCATTCTGTTCATTTAAACGAAGAAATTTCATACACCTTTAGGGTCCGTTTCCACTTGTCGTGTGTCGGATCCGACAGGCGACAATTTGAACATGTTTTAACAACACAATATCAGTTTAAATCACACCCATTAAAAATCGATTCGATCGATTTGTAATGGGTGGGTACTTAAAAAGATCAACAACAAAAGCACTGCTATTATGGTTATAGTTTTTTTCAAATCTCTTAAAGATAATATAAAAATACTGGCTGATAGTAAAGAACTTATTGAAGTTCTTTACTATCAGCCAGTATTTTATATTATCTTATAAGTCATTTCAAAGAATGTTGAGATTACATACATAATAGATAATAGTTGCTCTCTCGGCAACAGTCGGCTAAGTTATGTATTAGTTCAATAGATGGTATTGGAGTGAAGCGTGGAAAAATGAAACACCACAAACTTTTGTTTTCTTCTTTTTCCTGAATTACTTATATCTTTTGTTTGATTAATCACTAGCGAAATTAACTAGTGTTGTCTATGAAGTCTGTTTCTTTCACTGATCTCTTCACACAATAATCTGAAGGGATTAATTAAGAGCCCCTACCCCTGCACGACCTACCTATGTGATATATAGAAATATTATCCCCGCTGTGCGTTGGTCGTTAACGAGTCAGTCTAAATCAAAATCAGTTTATAAATACAAAGTTTGACCTCCTTTTTGCTGTCTTGAGTAGGCAATCAGGAACAAAAAAATATAATAATTAAATCGAAATTTTAATAGGTAAAACGGTAGAGATTTAATGGTAGATATACCATTGCACTCAAATTATTGATTTAAATCAATCTTATGAAAATATTTTGATCAGCAATGCAAATGCAAATGAAATGAAATGACTATGCAATTCAACATATTGTATTGCATAGTCAGTAGTGCATAGTAGTTAGTAGTAGTGAGTCTTCTCTCCCATCTGAACCTACTTCTTTTTGTGTTTGACGCTTTATTTTAGCTTTTGATTTGAGTATATGATATTTATTTAAAACCTGTAAACGAGCAATTCTTGGATATATATAATCTGAATCTCGTAAACGGCACCAACGATTTTCATAAAATTCAGTATGTAGGGGATTTCGGGGGCGATAAATCGATCTAGCTAGATTTCACTTTTAGAAAAAGTCGTTTGAAAAATACCGATTATAGCTCGGTCATACAGGTACTACAATGCACGCATTATTTTTATCTTTATGAGTCAAAAGTTGTGAAACTGTCACTCAGCTGAGATAACCTATGGTAATGTCATGTTTTATGTATTGTGGCGGTCACATATTTCACTGCCTTTTTAAAACAGTAAATTTAAATAGATTTCTGCAATCTTGTTGACCTTCTCTCTCATTGACTCTCGTGTCTTGCTTAGAAAGGAAGCTATGCGTTAAACGTTGGCTCAAATTTCTTCGAACTGATGATGGCGAAAATTGGAGCTAAGATAAAAAATCAGGACCACCATCGCTGCGTCGTTGGTGTCCAATTTCCTACCCACATAAAATCTGAGCCATTGAATAATTAGGCTTAACAATGAATTTCATTTTAATTGTATAGACTTACCAGCAAAAACAGGGGTATGTCTCACTATCGTTTGTGCCTGTGACATCTTAGCTACCAAATTGAGAAATGGATGTAAATGTGGTTTCTTTAATTGGCAATCTGTCTATTTTACGATCATGTGGATGTTGGTTACCGTGCAGTAGCGAAGGGTTAAAACATTTTTAAGGTAACCCGACACCATGTACCTATATTATCTTAGTGGACACGGTCTTTGTACTTAAAATATTAAGGAAAAGGGAGACCGAAAAGAATGGTGTTCTAAGGACCCTCCGCCACTGTGACCGTGTCAAAAAGCCCATGTCCTTCCCTATGTTCCAAGCCTGCTACCTGCATCTCAAATTGCGTCAATCAATCAAACCAAAGGGGTAATATTCAAAATATAAATTACAAACTTTGATTTTTTATTGAACACATTAGGTACTTGTCATTTGTTCTATTTCTGCTTATATTGTAATTCTATCTTTGAACTGCCTGCATTATTCTTGGGATTTAATTTCCTCATTCCCATTAACGTCATCGTTTATATCTATTTTGTATAGAACCTTCAATACCTAGTATAAATCATTGTCGTTTAGCAGGTGATTCAACATCTTGACCACGTACTATAGACCTCAAAAATCCTTGATACCATACAGTACGTGCGAATTAAGTTTCACTTGCTATAAGGAACCATTTGAGTCATCATGAGTCATTGATGCCCTCCGTGACCTGTGAATCATTGAAAAATGTATCTTATGACGTTGACATAAGTATCGTGATAGAATGAAGGGCTGGGTCTTCGGTCTGACCGCAAGCGGAAGGCTAAGCGAATGATAGTTTGTTGACATTTTCTTTATTTGTATACTGTTATGTTTACATGATATTTTTTGGTTTAACACTTTCCATTTTTTCACCTCTATGTTATCTAAAAGTTCGGATTGATATTTCACTTCCGGATATATTAACTCTCGCCGGTCGTGTTTTACGTGATTACCTTCCTACCTGACTTTTAAATTTACAATAAATTTGGAAATAAATTACAATACATGTTTAACTTTAGATATAAAATCGTGAAAGTTTATAAACAGTGTGTTTTTTAAATAAGTGTCCATTCAAGACATTATTGTAATTCTAAAAACAGTATAAAATAATACGGTATCTTGAACAAAGCATACATCCTATTCGTTTTTATTTACAAATAAGAAAAAATACAGCAGCCTTTCTAAGTTACGTGCTATGAATTAATTTTGCTGAAATTAATGCGCTATGTCGTATGTTCTCAACAATTTTTAGTATACTTAGTTATCATATTCTCTTGGCTAATATTCATATGACAAATTTTACACTACAGTAGGTATACTATTTGTTATAATTATCATTTTTTTACTAAGATAACAGTTTATCACACCGAATTAGTGTTGGGAGATAGGTATTTAAATAGATTGTACAAAGTTGTTAGATAAATTAGCTTAAAGAATATACAAAACAACATAATATTCAAATGACGATTTATCTATTATTTGGCTAGTAGGTATTTACCCAAGAAGGATTTTCAATTGAACAAAAACTTAGTTATCGGCTATGCCAACAACAACAAAATTGTTATCAACAACAAAAATGCATTAGAAATATGCAATTAACACAGTGGTGTTTGTTAAACAGTTCTATATCATTAATTATAGAGTTGTAAATAATATGCAGGACAGGAGAATAGCATGTGCTCTCCTGCATACTCTATCTATAAATTGACGACATTTTATGAATTATTATCGCGTTAATAAAACAATTGTCCTCCTGAATTGACATTTTAACAATAATTATCACATAAATTTCATGACGGTTGGTTATTTATATTATTTGTTATTTCACGCATTGAAAATATATCTAATTACATCCATCGAGAGAGAAAGAAATATATCTCGGAAATTTATCTCGACGGATAAATTTCCGAGATATAATTTTTGACTTTTAAGTTATTTGTAGTATGGTGTCTCTATTTAGATTTAAACTTCATTTTTATTTTAAAAGTTGTTGGTTATCTAGTAGTTCCTGTTTTAACATAAATTTATCGCGATCATCTAGTTATATTATGCCCGCTCGCTCCGCTTTCAATCGAATATCAGCCTGTTTAAAATTGCTGTAGCTTTTGTCGGTCGGACGACAATTTCGCAGCTGCTGACTCATACAGATAACAACATAATGAAATGACACTAATATGGTATTCATTAAACCATTGTTTATTTGTGGAATTAATTATAAAATAATAGACATTGTAAACAGTTGTTGATGCAATTATGTATAAATCTTTTCCGCATATGCGGAATGATTGAGACAAGTCGGATGTTTGTGTAAGAGGTTACGATTTTGTAATGTTCTAAGAAGATAGACGGTGACTAATGTATGTTTCTTTGTCAATGTTTATGTAATAATGACCCAATGATAACCCTTTTAATGAACTGGATTAACTAATGTAGAGGTTTTCATAATATTGACATTTGAGATTAATGATGTTATTTGCATTTCTAATTGAATCTTATTTGTTTATCGTCTACAAGCTTTTCACAGCGGCTTCGACAGCCTTATGTTTGATTTTTATTCTGATCTATAAAGGAAATGACTGTAAAGTTTCATCAAAATACGTACAGTAGTTTTAGTTTTTGCGTGTAATCCCCCATTTTTAGCGTGCTCCCTCAATGTAATGTAACGTTACAGATCCGAGAACCGAGCATTACAATGCGCAACCTGTAATGATACATTCTGTAATAGATTGATACAAATTGTAACATCAATGAAAAAATTAAACGTTCGCTCCGAAAATAAAATCATAAATGTTACATGGCATGGGCATACAGGCGCATGCTCGTCAGTCAGGGAGGCAGTATTGTGACGTACTTAATGCTCAAAATCGAATCATGAATGTCAACTCTTTTACTAATTTGTGTTTCAATGGTTTGGTAAATGTTATATAATTATAAACGATCCAAATTTGAAAACTATTTCTAAAGAACATTGGAGGTGATGACATCTTTTTAACCAATAGAACAGGCTAGAAAATTATTCCGCATATAATAACTTTCTACAGAATTTCGATCAAAAGAATTTTAAGATTATTGAGATCAGATTTTCTTTGGAAATTCTCGAAAGAAAATCTGATGAGACAACATTTGTAGTCATTGCGGGTGATTAATTGTAGTTTTAGAGATAACGTGTTTAGTTACTAAATAGTTGATGCGAGAATTTTGCGATGCTTCTTGTTGGCATTTTTCTGATACAAATGTGGCCTTTAACATTTCTGGAACAAGTTAATAATAATAATATCTTGGGACAATTCACACAATGGCATTTGATTCCAAACTAAGCAGAGATTGTACTATGGAAACCAGACAACTGATAAACATACATTATATTTCTAAATACATACATATACACCCAGACACAGAATAAACCATCGTGCTCATCACACAAAGTTTTATCCTGGGATCGAACCCACGACCTCCGGCTTAGCAGTCAAGGTCACTAGCCACTAGACCAACAGGCCAGTCCTTACTGGGCCTAGCCGATAAACGAAACAAACAATTTAAATTTAACGGCGTTTCATATCTTTGTGTTGTTCTCTGCGGTTTCGTCATACAAACTTTGACCCCTTTTTTTCATACATGCCCCCCCCCCCCGCGTCCTTAGTTAACCTCTCCTACCTGCCTGCCGTTTAGTACCTAGTTTTAGAAATTACATGTTGAATCAGTGAGTGAATGACGACATACTAATGGGACCGCACCCTAGCACTACTCACTTCGTAAACCAACTACGTTAGATTTCAACGCGCTGTAACACACAAACCCATTAAAACAAACGACGTATTGTATTATCCTAATTATTTCTTTTCTTTGGTAAGTGTTAACAGTTGGATAAAGAAATGATTGTATATGTTAAGTAGACAGTCGGCCGTGGTATTGTCACATAGGAACAATGACAAATAACTATGTAACTTACTGGGTGGTGACTTTCCGTATAAGCATTGAAACATTGGCCCACAGCCAACTTAAGCCATTGAGCGCAAAATACCGAGAGCACTACAGAAGGTAAACTTCACACGTACCCCACTCGAGCGACGCACATATAGACATCATTCACGCACAAGGAATTAAAGACTAGTTAAGACCACTTTGTTAGGAAGGCGCTGCAGCGAGACATGTGGCGACATTCATTAATTACGTAAGACGATTTTGGCCAGTTTTTGACCCCCTCCCTGATTCTTATTTTTTCTTACATGAGTAAGAAAAAATAAGGCCCACCCCGTCCCCCACCTTTGTAATATTATTTATTAGATAAGAATCAAAACAAAAAATGAAGAATTTGGTTGGTTTTAGGAATGTTTGTACCTACTAATCATTTTAGTTTATTGGTAATTAGCGGCCCGCTCCGGCTTCGCACGAAAATAAAATATATGGATGTTATTGTATCTACATATAAACCTTCCTCTTCAATCACTCTATCTATTAAAAAAAACCGCTTCAAAATCCGTTGCGTAGTTTTAAAGATTTAAGCATACTTAGGGATATAGGGACAGAGAAAGCGACTTTGTTTTATACTATGTAGTGATAAACAAGTTTATTTTGTTTTTTTCAAAATATAATCTTAACTTTGTGTATTTTTGTGATCTTACGTAAGATCTAACAACTTTTTTATCAATTTTTCATAAATAAATGAATGGCCCCTGTCCGTAAACGAAGTCTATGTGAGCGTTGCTATTTTTAGGCGTTGTATGTTACCTTTTGTACTCTCTTTATTTTGTGCATTGAGAAACCTATTTCTCTAAGATTTATGCGCCAAGATATGTTGTTGACGCACGTTTTTGACACAAACAGCGTAGATTTAGATGTTGATGTTGACAATACCATGTTACGTGTTACTAAACCAAGCTTATCGTTGTTCAAAGCAAACTGAGATCTATTTTCATTTCAATTAGTCATCATTTGAAAAGCATTTGTTCTTTTAATAAACGGGACTGACTCAAGTTAGATCATATCGAAAGAATTTTCTGGCAGGAAGTTTTTGGGGGATACGAAAATAGTGTGTCATATACTACAGAAGCTTAGTTCTGGTGTGAAATAAGCAAACGTTGGATCAACGTAACTCGGCCGGATTGAAGTTATGTTCATAACGCTTTCGCGCATGTCATAGAGATGCGACTCTAAAATTACTTACGAAAACGAGGAATTACGTGTAATCGATTAAAAATACTAACAAAATTTTAATTCAACAATAACAAAATACCTACTATTTATACGAGTTCATAAAAGTTAAAATTTAGAACAGTTACAGTAAATCCTAAAGAAAGTTTGAAAAACTATTTCTTTACGAAAATAATCACCAAAAACATGAGTTAGTAATGCTAATTAAGACTGTAAATTAATGAATGAAGAATGTAATGCGCATCTCAAATTCTCTTGATTTAGTTACCGCTCCCCTCCCGCACTCCGCTTCATGTCACCATTTACTTCCAAAAAATGCATCTGCGCAAACACTTGTCGCCAACTTCAATCCGGCCGAGTTAAGTTGATCCAACTGTGATGTCACTCTACTGTCCCTCCTGAAATCCATTTCAATGCTGAGAGGGTGGTGAGTGTTGTGACTTCTCATGAATACTTAGTCCCGGCCTTAACAATTTTAGCGCTTCAGAAAAAAAAATTATGTGCGTTTAAAAAAAAAAATCTAGTGAATAGAGCTAGTTTCCAAAGGCTTGTGGAGTGTTAGGCTCAAGTTGACAGTCTTGTTACGATCATATAATATATTGATATAGATTTTTCTGTTTGATACAAGTGTATATAAACATTTTTATTGTGTGCTAGGTATATCCTAAGCAGTGCGATCGTTTTCTACCTTCGGTCAATCGATTAACCAAATATTGTTTTGTACAAAACTTTAAATTAATCTAATAAGTTTATTAACTATACAGGGTGATTTTTAATATACTAATAACATCCCGCTCTTGGCTTCTTTACATTACACCAAATAACTTCGAACTATATTCTTTGAAAAAAAAAAAATACAAATTAGCCCTTCACCACCTTCAGACGCCGGAGAAAAATCGATGTTTCTTTGTCAGGTTGATTATACAACGGTTTTACTCTAGTAAAATAGTCTGTAGGTGGTTAAGGTCATAACTCCAAAAAACAAGTGGTAGGTGATTAAGGGTTCATATATAAAAATCCAATACTGATATTACAAAGTTATTTAATGTTATGTAAAGAAGCCACCAGCGGGAGGTTATTAGTATACATAAAAAATGCAATTATTGTATTTATAGTACCTATACTAGCTGTGCCCCGCTGTGTTACCCGCGTTTTATTAGCCTATGTGTTTTTCCAAGGTGTCAGCTAACTCCATACCAAATTTTATTAAAATCGCTCCAGCCGTTTAGACGGGAAGAAGGAACAAACATACACACTCACATACTCACAAACTTTCGCCTTTATAATATTAAGTGTGACTAGCTGACCCGCACAACTTCGTCAGCGTAAATTTTTCCCGTTTTTGCAACATTTCATTGCTGCCCCGCTCCTATTGGTCGTAGCGCGATGTTATATAGCCTTCCTCGATAAATAGGCTATCCAACAGTTAAATATTTTTTTTAATTCGGACCAGTAGTCCTGAGATTATCGCATTCGAAGAAACAAACTAACTCTTCAGCTTTATAATATTAGTATAGATTACAAACCCCCTTTTATATTACAAACTTTGTCTTCCAACAAGGTTAGTTTAATGACCGCTCACAACGTTTTTAATGCATACTCACGTAGTGCGATCGATTTGCATAGCCTCGAGACTTTTTGACTAAACGACTTATACACGCGAAACTACACAACAATTACTTACACCGCATTGCATGTTAAACTTGAGACGCGGCGTGTAAGGTACAAAAAATCTGCTATCAATAGTCTAGAAACGCGATTTGGTCAGTCAGGAACAGTCGACACATGTTGCCCAAAGGTGATTCTTCGACATAAAACCGGTGTCTTGTTGTCGCCAACTTGCAAATAATTTGTCGGAATATTAGTGTTTATTTTGACTATACGTTCTGTGTAATTAATCTAATTTAGGTGTTATTTCAACATGATCTTGTAGGTTATGAGTGTTATACTTTTAATTTAAATGTTTTATAGTTTTAAGACCTCGTTTTTCGGAGAATTTCCTCTACTTTGTGGAAGATTGGAGTTAAACAAGTTATTGTTTTGTTTCTGAGAGTTAGCTTGGTCATGCTTATGGTGGAGTTGAGTGGTCACTGATTCTATGTATTTAGCACGCGTTTGTTGAATGCAACATTTACGAGATACCTACGTGACCCAACGGCGTGCGCTCGACATTTCTTGCCTCACCCGAAAACGCATTTCATTTTAAATTTTTTGCTTGTCCTGTTGTCCAACCGTTTAAACTTCATAACGATCTTAACTCGATTATAATTAAGATCAATCTTTCCGATTACAAATTAATAATCGATATTTTATTTTACTTTGTTGCAGAGTTCGTCGGACTCGGTGTTAACAACGAATTCCGTGCTGGATCGTATCAGTAGTCTGCAGCAGCAAGTTTCGGATCAGGCACTTACCCCTCATGCCTCGTCCACGCTGCATAGAAACAAGAGTTCCCTGCACTCTGCTGGACAGGGGGCACTTGGTACGTTTGTTTTTTTTCCAAAATAACAGTTTAAAGAGTTCCAATGATTATGAATCACCGATTGGAAGATTGATGCTTATGTTTTCGAGGCAGCATAACGTATTGAAAAGCATAGCTTTTGAATTGTAAGTATCCCGGTGTCGCAACGGGGTTGCGTATAGCTGCAAACACACGGTACAGAGATTCATAAATGTTTTTTTTTAAATTATATTCTATTTAGGGACTTTTAAACCGCAAAGCGTATGTCAGTCCCATCGTACCCTAACCATATGCAATTTACCGTAAATCTTAATGACATTAAAGTAGCCATGAACCTGAACAGGGCTTCTGCAGCAACGCTATTAGGTTGAGACAAAACTTGGTGGAAAGTGCCTACATCAGTTCTGTTCAGGTTCAGGGTCGTTACTTCTATTAGACTCATATCGAACACATTTCATAAAAAGTGGTGTAAGTCTTCCACATTCATAAATGTTGGTTCCTAGTTTGAGTGTACTTTTTATATGATAATTTGTATGTTTTGAATCTCTCGCTAGCCTTGTTCCTTGCGGTTAAAAAATAGGATCGGAATGATTTTTCATTCTAAGGTTAAAACTCGTTCATCTTTTTTATAGATTATTTAACTTTTTTCTCATGAACGAGGTTTTTGGAGATCACTCACTTTTTACATTATTAAGCTTCCAAGCATGAAGTATCAGCATACGATAAGCAATTACTATAATTGACCCTCGGAATACCAGAGATTTAACTGCCACCCTCCGGAATTTCGTAGCAGAAGCCTATAAGATTGTCTTTTTCCTACAGGTGGTAGCATGAGCTCGCTCACATCCCCATCGCCCACTCCCACCCCATCATCGTCACTTTCCACCTCGGACCTGTTCGACCGGCCCGCGAGAGTGAACTACGGCAAGCCGAACTTGGCGCCGAAGCCACCTGCGTTAGCCCCCACACCGGACACCAGGCCATCACCGCCGCCCAAGAAACTGATTGTCAACGGGAAAATTACTGCGAGAACGCAGAGTATGAGGATTCCAAGGTAAATAATATCTATTCTGGTAGAAATTAAAGTGACGATTAGTCGAATTCATCTTAGTCCCATACCGGCCACCAGACCATCACCGCTGCCCAATCATCATCACCATAAATTGATCACCAACGGGAAAATTACTGCGAGAACGCAGAATGAGGATTCTATGGTAATTGTTCTTTATTTTGGTAGACATTTCAGTGACGAATGACCAAAGCCACCAACGTTAATCCCCACACTGGATACGAGACCATTACCACTGCTCATGAAACTGATCAACTGCAAAATGCGAAAATTACTGTGAGAACGCAGAGTATGATAATTTTAAGTATCTATTTCAAATTGGTAGGAATAGGTCCAGCCAGCGTCAACCAAGCCAGTACTGTATGGGCAGTAGGAATTATTTCAATGGAGTAGAGAACTGTGTGGGTACCTAAGAATTAAGGAGGAAGCTGTTATTTTGAGATTACAAATAGACACTGAATTTTTTTTTGTTCTTTTTTATTTAAACTGTTTTTATTTTTTTTGTGTGTGTTTTTGACATGACAACGTCTTATTCGATGGAGCCGGCTGAACGCACGAAAAAACATGACTCATGTGGCGTTACCTCGCTCTGAGGCGTTCCATTTAAGTGCAAGCGAGAGCGCGGAACGAACGACAAAGAGGCACGATCGGCCTCCGCGTTCGGCAGCGCTCGACATCTGTCTCTCTCCTACTTGAGTGACTGATTGAAATGTATAGCAGCTGTAATTTAATAAAATTAAAATTTTCTTTTGAAAAATGAAACCATTCCATCAGTATTTCCTTATGACGTTGTCACGTTCAACTATCGTCAGTAAACAGACTTTACAGACAACCGATTTTTTATTAATCTTGTAGGATTTTCATTTAATTTGTATTTAGCACATAAATGACAAATTTACATTTGAAATGCATTAATTTTACAAATTTTTATGTATATCCATAATTATATTTTTAGGTAATTTTTTGTATTGTTACCGTTTCCATAAGTTCCTTCAATTTTATCAAAAGTAATATGTAGGAATGTGTTGTTGTAGATCCCCGCCGGCGTCCCCGTCATCCCCGCAGTCGGGCAGCTCGCGGCCGCTGCAGCTGCCGCCCGCGCCCATTGGCACTAAGAACCCCGCATCACATTTTGGTAAATACATTTTTATATATCTTGGGACTACTTACACAACGTTATCTGATCCTAAACCAAGCAGAACTTGTACTATATTTCTAAACACAGATATCTGTATATATAAAAGCGAATCCTTATTTTCCTTGGTCACACCATAACTTGAGAACTTCATCGATTTCTTTCATTATTTCTTTTTAGGGTTTCGTATATCAAAAAGAAAAAAAACGGAACCCTTATAGGATCACTTTGTTGTCCGTCCGTCTGTCAAGACTCTTTGGGGAACGCGTGGAGGTGTCAAGTTGAAATTAAAACTCAAGTCTACAGTCCCTTAAAGCTGTGAAAAATCAAACTTCTAAGTTGACGTAAAAAAATAAAATGGCCGTTTATGCCGCAAAAAAATCTATTACAAAATATTTGAGGTCTTAATTTTCGGCGACCATATACTTTTTTAACGAAATAGTGACTAATGACGAGTTTTATGTGTATCTGTGTAAGACCACTTGCATGAATATTACAAGACATTTTTTTCTCTATGAAACTGAAAAAATCTTTCTTGAAGCCTAGTTATAAAAATCATCTAAATTTCTTAAGTTTGCAAGGACAATTCAAATTATTTTTGGTTAAGCATAAGAAGTTCAAACCCATAGACAATTTTCAGCAACGAGTAGATTGAATAGACGTTTCTGGCTCTGTATATCACCACCTCATTTGTAATCGAAACTTCGTTTTCATTGAATTAGAGTAGGCCTCTAGATACTATAATTTTATTTATTTGTATAGTACAGATTACTTTAGCGACCTGTAATAAGCCCACAGTGTCGATTGATATTTTTAGATAACGCTACAAATTATTACTACGTTCGTCATACATATTATATATATTGTAGAAGAGATTAGATATTAAACATTTGATGTATTCTAACAATACATATTCTCTTGTTTGGGCGTGTAAACATACGTCTTGATTTGATTATTGTAATAAGCGGAACATAGGCGGATGCAGGGTGCCTCTTGTGTTTTGGGGGGGTGGGGGGGTGCCCCAAACGTGCGTGCAATTTACACTTGACCAAAATTAAATCCCCCCCCCCGTCGTAAACATGATAGATCAGGCACCACTGCCATTTGAGTCGTTCCCCCCATAGAATGAAATCCTTGATCCGCCCCTGAAGCGAAATCTTAAGCCCATTTTCACTAACTAGTCTCTAAAGTCTCTCACCGTTCTCGTTGTTATTTGATGCAACATAGCTTTTGTTTATTGACTTTACTTTACTGTCAACCACTTCCAGCGGTCAATCTATGTTCTGAGGGGACGCGGCTGTTCGTATTCGCTTTGCTAATTGACGTCTACACGTACGAACCAAATTTTTTGTGATGGATGTTATTGTTCTTCACCTTGTTTTGTTAAGTTGTGCGTTACACGGTTTTGAATCGAATAATTACCACACCCTCATGTGACTTTCTATTTTAAGGGTTGGTACATATTTGACGGAAAATGCGTCGCGTATTATCGGTCGCGTAACGCTAGAACAGACAAATATACAATAAAACATTTAACCATTCACACCTAACCGATGATGCGTTAGTGCGTCGACCATACTAAACAGATACGCTCGACGCATTTTCCGTCAGATATGTACCGACCCTTAAGTTATGAGCTCTTTTGAGGAAACATTTTTTTGTTCTGCCCTTCTACTGGGGCCACTTCCACTGCCTCCTTACTACCATTAAAGCCGTTACTGTTAATGTATATGGGATGTTACGATACCTTACATCTATACTAATACTAGATGTCCCGCGCAACTTCGTCTGCGTAAATGTTCCCCGTTTTTGCAACATTTTTCCTTGCTGCTCCGCTCCTATTAGCCGTAGCGTGATGTTATATAGCCTATAGCCTTCCTCGATAAATGGGCTACCCAATAGAGAAAGAATTTTTCAATTCCTGAAATTACCTATTCACCTTCAGCTATAATAATAATAATATCTTGGGACAAGATATTATTATTATTATAGTTATTATATGATAGTATCGTTCCCTCCATATAAATGTTAGGGATGGACAACGTAACGTGGTATGAAAAATATATAGTGGCCGATTCTCTGACCTACTGAATAGGCATATAAAATTTCATAAAACTCGGTCTAGCCGTTTCGGAGGAGTATTGTAACTAACATTGTGACACGAGAATTTTATATATAAGATTATAAAGCTGAAGAGTTTGTTTGTTTGTTTGAACGCAATAATCTTAGGAATCTTGCCGTGTGGTGCCGGCTTAAGAATAGTACCACCCCATCTCTACCCGTGGGTGTCGTCAAGGCGACTAAGGGATTTCACCCCGGAGGACGGGCAGCAGCGTCCTCTGCGTACTTAAAGCCTTACTGCGATCGCCAACCCGCTCGCCAAGCGTGGCGATTATGGCAATTACCCCCAGGATCTACATACTAGTAGGTTCTACTGGGGAGACCCGTGCCCAGCAGTGGGCCATCTTATGGGTTGACATGTAATCTTAGGAACTACTGCTTCAAATTGAATATTTAACAGTAAACTATTTTTTCAATTCGGACCAGTAGTCCCTGAGATTACCGCATTCAAACAAACAAACAAACTCTTCAGCTTTATAATAGGGTATTTGACTAAAGTCAAATCAGTGTCTTTTTAAGAAACGTCAAAAACGAGCCGCTCTGTACAAATTTGTATGGAATATGACGTCACGTTATCTATGGTCAAATTATTTACTTTCAGTGTTTCTCTTTATGATTATAAATTAAGCAACACATTAAATTAATAAATGAGCATATTTTTTAGAACACTTTATGACATATTTTTACCTGGTTATTTTAAAATATTTTATTTTGATAGGAGTCAAATACCCAATTGATTGTGCTAGTAGAGAGGTAAGTATATACGAGGTGCACCACTGTAATGCAGAACTAGTAAGGTGTGTGTGTGTGTGTGTAGGCACGCTGCGGCCGTCCCGCGGCATGCGGCCGCCGGGCGTGTGCCCGCCGCCGCCGCCGGGCGCGCCGCCGCCGCCGCCGCCCTCGCGCCATGCGCAGCCGCCGCCCCCACCGCCGCCACACCACAGACCTGTAACTATCTACTAATACTTTTTTTTTTAATTTAGGCAAAGGTATCGTCAGATAAGTCCATTGACACGTTCTATCTACTAATACTCTTTTTTTTTTTAAATTTAGGCAAAGGTATCATCAGATAAGTCCATTGACACGTTCTATCTAGTAATACTTTTTATACTTTTTTTAATTTAGGCAAAGGTATTATCAGATAAGTCCATTGACACGTTCTATCTTGTAATACTTTTTTATACTTTTTTTAATTTAGGCAATTGGGTCCATTGATATGTTCTACGTCTAAGGTTGGGTCGCGCCATTACGTATAGATCAGGACTGCGCCATAACCTCACATAACCACTCTCTAGGGAATATAAAAATAATTGTTTAAAAACTAAAATAGTATGAAAAGTTGTGACTACATGTAGAATCATGCGTGACTTATCTATCACAAGTGTTGTTTTGAATCCTAAGTGGTTAAAAACATTAGAATTTTCAATGTTGATGGACCTTATTAATAACCTCAATTATTCAAAAATTTACCTGTGATTATATCTTCGAGGGTGTTTATCACTTCTCCTCTTACACAAGTTTTGGTAAAACACCATGATTTATACATTCGGTCCTTCAAGCTTGTGACATGGGCTAAACAAAAAAAAACTAGAAAGAGACAAGTTTTTGCTCTCTTACACGCTTTTCAATCAATATTTACTTCATACTTCAAAGTGATGCCGCAGTTCAGGTATATAAGTCAATGGTATTAATAATTACTTTATAATCTTTTTTTTAATATGTCAGTCAGGCTAAGGCAGTGGTTCTCAAACTTTTTAAATGACGGAACCCTTTTGGGAAGCAAAATACTTGATGGAACCCTACAATAAAACAATTATTTTTATAAGTGTATTCTTTATTAATCAGCATAATAAAAGTACAATGTATCAGTTACTAATTATTATTTACTTCACCACTTGGTAAGGACAATAATAGAAAACATTAAAAAAGAAAAAATCTAACTAGTGGGAGGTATGAAACTGTTTTTTATTTTTCATCAATTGCTTGATATCAGGTTTGATGGAAGAAAGTTGGAGTCTCATATCAGCTTCGGCGTCCAGTCTATTGCGATATTTTGTTTTCGTGGCTGCGTAGGTAGAGAATCCTGTTTCGCACAAATATGTAGTTGGGAACGGGAGAAGAATATCCAGAGCCATTTGGCCAAGCATTGCATATTCATCTTGGATTCTGCACCAAAAATCATTAAGAGGCGTCGTTTTGAACAATGACTCCATACTTGTGTCTGATGACATTTCTAAAAGAGATTCATATATCTCATTTGACATGTTTTCAGGCTTTTCCAAGTTGGGTAAAAAAGGATTATGAATCCAGGAGTTCACTTTAATTTTTGTATTGTGTTCTTCGGGAAAATACTTTTCAAAAGATGCGCGCATCGAACTGAGATATTGGACCAATTCTTCAAACACATTATCTTCAAACATTTCTGAGTCGTTTTCGCTAACAAACTCACTGAGTAACGTAAAACTTTCTATTTCTTTCTTACCAATGCAAATGATCCAAAAATCTAATTTTCTTTTAAAAGCAGTTATTTTATTATAGGCCTGAAACACTGTTGTCTGTTTACCTTGCAACGATAAATTTAATTCGTTAAGTTTTTGAAAGATATCCGCCATAAAAGACAATCGGAACAACCAAGTTTTATCATACAAACGGTCCTTCAAATTAAAAGAAGTATCTGCTGAAAGAAACATTTGTAACTCGGCTCTAAGTTCAAATAGCCTTGTTAAAGTTTTTCCCCGAGACAGCCATCGCACTTCTGTATGGAGCAGCAGTGTTTTATGTTTGCTGCCATAATCTTCACACAATAATGAGAACAATCGGGATTGTAGTGGTCGTGATTTGATAAAATTAATTATTTTTACCGCTTCATCCATAACTAATTTTAGATTAGACGGCATTTGCTTCATCGCAAGTGCTTGTCTATGCAGAATACAATGACTGGAACTACAATTAGGCGCTTTATTTTTCATTCGTGACACTGCTCCTGCTGTTTTACCTGTCATCGCCTTGGCCCCATCTGTACAAATGTCAATGCAATTGTTCCAACTGAGATTATGTTCTTCAAAAAATATATTTATTTTATTAAAAATTTCTTCCCCGGTAGTGTTTGTAAGCAGCGATGAACACATAAGCATGTCTTCTTCAAAAGAACTTTTATATGGATATCTCACAATAACCAGCAGGATAGCCAAACCAGCGACATCAGTCGACTCGTCCATTTGCAAAGCGAATCGTGTATTTTGTAGACGTGTAACTAGTTCTTGTTTGACGTAGCTTGCCAGATCATGGATTCGTCGTAAAACAGTATTGTTTGATAGCGGAACAGTAGAAAGATGCTTTGCAGATTTTTCATCAAGCATACATTTTGTTATGTCTAATACACATGGTTTTATTAATTTCTCAGCGATAGTGTGCGCTTCACCTGCTTGTGCAATGCGATAGCTAACTAAATATGATGCCTCCGTGGCCTTTTCGTTGGTAGTTTGTGTTACATGCATCATATTTTTTTGACTTTCTAATAACTGATCTTTTTTGCGAACAAAAAATTCTTTATTCTTGTCTTTAGTCTCGGGGTGTACGGTTTCTAAATGTCGACGCAATTTGGCAGGTGCCATGGAACTATTAGGAAGCAGTTTACTACAGAGCATGCAGAGAGGTGAGCCGTTGGAATCAACAAATCCGAAACTGATATAAGATTCATCTTCCTTCTTTTTTTTCGTCTTTGAAACCGTCGAGCTTGACGTCGTGGCACTCGTGGCATCATCTTCTGGATCGGTGATTGCTAAATTCTCCGCGCGCATTGCTTTTGAACATTCAGCGTCATTAGAAGATGTTGTTGGAACACGTTTAACACCTTTAAGCCAACGTTCCATTCTTCTTTATTTATAATGTTACAAGTCAGGATAGTGGGGTTTAAATAATGCACAATCGTTACTGCGTATAAGAGACTAAATTTAGAACCTACAGGGAAGAAATGTATAAAACTGAGACAACAGAATACAGCAGGCAGTAAAACAATGAACACTAGTTTCTCGCTAGCGAGCTTGTAAGTAGGTAGTAACTTATCGCTCCGAACGCTAATCATCAACTGACGACGCCAACGCGCGATCGCCGCTTTTATACTTAGTCCTAGACTCGATCTCAAATATTCTCGAAAATACTCTAGTCGGCACCTTTGATAAACAAAAAGCAAAAATAAAAACAGAAATTTAAAAATAGCGTTGTAAACAATATCGACTTTATCCTTTGAAGTAAGAGACGAAAGTCGCTTGTTGACAACTATAGCGTCTAATTCAGAGGCGGCTTTTATCAAAGAGACTGAGCGCTTACAAGTATACTACCCGCTCGTTTTAAGTTTGCCGCTGGCGATAGGTATGAGTGTATGACGTTCGAAATTTTTTATTTAATTGTAACAATAAAAATTGTGTACGGTAGATATTTGGGTAAAACTATGACACATTATAAGTTTTGTTGTCACGTGGGGGAGGGTACGCGCATTCCACAGACCGGCAAACTTAGAGCGAACGCGTTGTACAAGTATAAAATTGTTGAGACCAAACTTATAAGATATTGTACCAGCTAATGTAACACAAGCTTATACAAATACAAATAAATAAATAAATAACATTCATAGCGTTTTGTCTCCGCGCGGCCGCGGAGTCCGCACAGCCGCGGAGCGACCAGAGAGAGGTGTTTTGATTTTTTTATTTCTAAATTCTTGCGGAACCCCGACAGAGGTATCACGGAACCCTAGGGTTCCGCGGAACACACTTAGAGTATAGCTGGGCTAAGGTATCGTCAGAAAGAAATACCCAAACCCCTACCGCCCTAGGTAGGGGTTTAGATATTTCTTTTTATAGGCACTATTACTTTTTAATAATATTTAGGACTGTATAAGAATAAATAACTAAAATTGTAACTAAAGTATTTTACAGCGTTTGATTAATAAATATTAAGGAAAATTACGCCCATTTTAGTAATAATTAATTATAACGCCATAAGGAAACAAACAAGTAGTTGTAATATGTTATTTTTTATTCTACTGACGTATAATTTGTGATTTTTTTTTTAAACTATTTCCTAACCGATACATTTCTATCTTTCAAAAATGCATTTATTGTATTTGTAAAGTTATTGGCAAGAAATGCCTATAAAAATTACTTCAACTATGTCCTAACCGCTCAATCGAGTTGGATGAAATTTAACACTCATATAGATTAGACTCTAGAGAACTCTACGCGGTGAAGGATTTAATATCATTTCATTATTATATATATATATATATGTTGCTATTCGACAATAATTTATTTTGAGTTAGTGTTGAATTTTTTTCATGTTAAATTATCTGTGAAAATGATAACAACTTACTTTGTTTTTTACAACCGAACTGTTATTTACAGCTTATAGCGACAAGAGGGATTCGTGATTCAATGGCGACCGATAAAATTCAACAGTAAGCGAGGTTAAGCGTTACACGCTAGAGCTAGTCGATTGATGAAAAAAATCGGTTGGGAGACAATTATTATTATTTACTAGCTGTCCCGCGCAACTTCGTATGCGTCAATTTTTCCCGTTTTTGCAACATTTTTCATTGCTGCTCCGCTCCTATTGGTCGTAGCGTGATGTTATATAGCCTATAATCTTTCTCGATAAATGGGCTACCCAACAAAAATATTTTTTCAATTCGGACCAGTAGTTCCTGAGAATACCGCGTTCAAACAAACAAACAAACTCTTTAGCTTTATAATAATAGTATAGATTAGAGAGTTATTATTTACTAGCTATCCCGCGTAATTTCGTATACTTAAATTTTTCCTGTTTTTACAACATTTCTCATTGCTGTTCCGCTCCTATTGGTCACAGCGTGATGTTATATGGCCTGTAGCCATCCTCGATAAATGGGCTACCCAACAGACAAAGATTTTTTGAATTCGGACCAGTAGTTCCTGGGATTGCTGTTCCGTTTCTATTGGTCATAGCGTGATAATATATGGCCTTTTTTTTTACGTGTGCAAAAATCCCCACGGATTCCAATCCTACGAGGGCACGTAGAGGAGGGTATGTCGGAGTCGAACCGACTAAAAATCACACGGTGTTCCTTCATAACAGCCTATGGCAGAGCGTGAGGGTGTCCCTTGCGGATTTGGTGCCTCCACCATCAGCAGGCTCGGTCATCGTAGAACGACAACATCGGTGTTGCATACGTTGGCAGCTTTACAACCACTTCGTGTACAAGGAGGCGCGCGTAATACGTCGCGACACCGTCTAGGCATTTCTTCTGTTAGGACGACAGGTTGCCCTCCCTGTCGCCCTCAGGCCAACACTTACGGAGGTCGAAGGTCGTTTAACGCTCTTCGGCGCCCCGTTCGTCTGCTGCGGGATGGGAATGAGCTGGACCTCTCCCGTTCTCTCTCTGCCGCCTTTTTGGCACTCATAACTTCGTGGCAGAAGGTATCCACAGATTCCCATGACCTCTCGTTTCGTACCATCGATAGTATGTGATATTATATGGCCTATAGTCTCCTCGATAAATGGGCTATCTAACAGTGAAATAAATTTTCAATTCGGATCAGTGGTTCCTGAGATAACCGCGTTCAAACAAACAAACTACTATAATATTAGCATAGATTAAAGATAAACATAACAATTTCCAGAGTATAAACGGTGACGATGGTATGGCGCCGGCGCCCCCACTCCGCGGCTCGTCGATCCGAGGCGAGTTCGACGCGAGGTTCTCCGACATGTTCAACCCGCCCTCGAGCTTCCCACTACCTGACCCCTTCAAGAGAATCACCAAAGGATACAGCAGTGCTACCACAGTCGCCGGTAAGTAACAGCCATTTAAAACTCGGCTGGAAACTGCAAAAGGGAATCACATAAAGACTTGAGATTGCAAATGCAAGGAAATACAGGGATTGCATTAATATGGATCATGACAATGACCAAATTGCATCGGCTATGGTCATAAGCAAATGTCGTTTGTGACTACGGCCAGTATAACTAAGTCGAAACGTCAAACAATTTAAAGGTGAATTATGCCTGAACGCGTTATGCCTCGTGTTTTCTTGTATTGGTAATGTTGTATTCGAAATTTCCGCGTATTTCACCAAAAAGGAGTCGGGAGAAATATAGACAAAAATATTAGTTTTTTTTTTGTCTCTAAAACTATAAAATAGGGAATATCTAAGTTTCAATTTCAACAGCGGCGCTCTTAAAATTAAGCCAAAATGTACAGTATTTGTTTACACAAATATAAACTGAAAACAAGTAAATAAATAAATTAAATCCTTTGATTAAATTAAGCAAACAATTTAAAACTTTATGGTTTTAAAATAACTTTTGTCTATGTCAAATACATAGATTATGAATGACAATTTTAAACAGAATATTTTTAATAAAGACAATATTTCGAAACTATAGTTCTACTATATTTAATCGATAGTATCGACTTTTGAAGTCAAAACAAAGATAACAAAATATCGTTAATTTTTGGAGCAAAACGCACAAGCATGCTCTATTTAGTCATAGTATTAACTTAGTTTTATATATTTAGGTATAAATTAAGTGCAATAGGTACAAGTCGAACATGACGCGCATAATATACTAAGCATTACTGTAGTCATGCAAATAGCTAAATTATATTTGGATGTTGTTATGCAGAATAGAAACAAATTCTGTTTTAAATATGAAAACATAACAGTCACTAAAACAAAAATGTTATTGATGCTTTTTATTATATTATAAAGTTATAACAGACTGTTTAATCAGAACAAAAAAATGGATAGATCAAATACAATTTGTAAGTTGATAAGTCAAATGATTTGTTAGTAACTAACTAAGTCAAATACAAAATATTAATAAATAGTGTAAATAAATAGGTTTGACACAGAGAATTTTATTAATAATGCCAAAAAAGAATTTAACAAAGTTATAGATTGGTTCTATTCTGCATTATTACGTCCACTTCTTGACTTTAAAATTGTTATATTGTGGATAAAGTATTATTTTTTTTGTTATTCAAATGTTTATTTTACGTGCATGATCGCATGACCTCTTGGTTAAGTGTCTTTATGGAGACTGAAATTTTATTACTGTGTGCGCTTGTTAATTTATTACTTCCTTATTTCTAGACTTCTTAAATCTTCTAAATGGATGTGGCGTAAAGAAAAAAGGCATTTTGCAATCTAGTTTCACACGTAATTTTAATGAGTTTTTCTCATATGAAATTAACAAGTGCACACCATATATTTATATGTACTTAATTTGCTAAATGCACCTCGGTAGTATAGACTAGTTATATACCTACCTACTATGCTTATTGATTATTATATTACTACGTTATTTTCATCCATTGTTCACTTTGGCATATGTCCATTCGAAAATACAGCGAATTATTTTCCATAAAAATTGCATTTAAAATATCATTCCAAAAACACGAATTTTGACGTTTAGTTTTTCTGGGTTTTTTAAATTATTCATAGACATTTTTCACAAACTAGCTGTGTTTACATTTTACTAACAAATTGGTGGATATTATCAAAATACTGATTATAATACAAATAAGCCTATTGAACTTAACAGTCTTATTTAAAACATTGCATAACAGTTGAATAATGAAATAGAATTTTGTTTCATTCCGTTTTTTTACTTTGAAAATATAACTAGCAATGTGGGTCGCATATATATACCTACAACTAAGCTAAATTTCTTGTGTACGTGGGTTCACGTGGGTAATGTTATTGGTTGGTATACAAACCCACTCTCGATTGCGAGACCGATGCCGTAACCATTGGGTTATCGTCGTTTCTAAGAATATACATAAGATGGGTTTCAATACTACTTGGCTAATATTACTTAATACTCCTTTTTTTAAAGGTAGGTAACTAGCAATGTGGTATAGTAAGTCCGACATTATTAGCAATCCTGTGAACCCCTCCAGCTAAGCTCAATGGCTTGTGTTAGGAGTGGGTTCACGTCGTTACTATAATGGGTGGGATTCAAACCCGCGATTTCACGATTGCCAACCCGATGTCTCTTCGCCATCAGGCTACCGCGCTAATAATACTACTCTTCTGTTAAGCTATGTTTATTAACAGTGGCGGAACTAGAGGGGCTAGGGGGCTCAAGCCCCTCCGAAATCTGGTTCAAGCTTCCCCCCCCCAAACGACAATCTGTTTATTAAGACTGTATTTCAAATCAGTATTTTGATTTAGCGTTAGACAAACAATGCAAATTTCATTAATAATCATGTGTGATTCAATTCAATACCAAATTTATTATTTTCATTTATTATTTAAGCGCCTTTTTATAAACGGAGTGTTTTATTTTAGTGATAAAGTAGGACTTTTACCAATGTATCGCGTTGAGTCATTAAGTGTATTTAAATATTAATAAAATAATAGTTTAATAGTTATTATTATTATATATTATTTTATTATAATTATAAATTAGTTAATTTAGTATCGAATCGGTTGTTTGATTCGTGTGCTGATGCTTGCACGATAGAAGAGGCAATGGAACTATGTTGTGATTCTTTTTTTTTAATATAGTGAGGTGCCATTACTGCGATTTTATATGCTATTGTTGTACCTGTATCGCTTCACCATATTTCACTATAATTTAAAAGCTATTCAGTAAATTGCTTAACTGCCCATTCTTAATTGGTTTAAAAGTTTAAAACGCTTATTCAGGTTAAAAACTAATTAGCAAATGCAAACTGATTTTAACTTTTATATACTTGGGAACATCGGTGTAACATTACAAATAGATGTTTAATTGTTAATCGACTAAAAATAATATTGACCATAGAGGAGATGCCTACTTAATATTAGGGCTTAATAGGTTTCAGTAATAGTCAATATTTTCGGGAACCAACTGACTGTCATTCTCGGTGTTTTCATTTGACAACTTTTTTATTCTTACTTGATAATTTATAAATTCTTTCCAACATTGAGGACTGTATGCTATCCTCATTCTATAATTGCTGTTATATATTTGGCTATCTATAATTTTAACAACTGTACTGTGCCTTTTTTCGCGAAATACTTTCTTTTAAATATGCGAATATATCGATGTGTATGACAGCACTAAGCTTGAATGTTTTTTTTTAATATCCTCAACTTTTGGTCGCAAAATATATCTTCAGTCCTGTGACAGCATGTACCAAAATTACGTTATGTTTCATTTTTTAGTGTTGTTCCGTGCGTGAGATCATCTTTTAATTGACAGATCTTACAAGTAACATGTACCTCATCATCTCGGCACTTGGCATACCACCACAGTGCGTTTCAAACGCCATTTTGCCAGGCACAACCGCCTTGTAGAATCAATTGTCGCAAGCTGCATTTCCAGACCTATATAACTTAGGGCCCTTAAAAACATACTCTTTTCTAAAATGCCGGTAACACATCTGCTAGGTCTTTGGTGAGTAGCTTGTTCGTTTACCCCCTATTCCATAAAAAAAAAATTAAGGCTTTAATATTTTATTTTAATTTCAAATTGCAGTTAAGGAATTTAGTGATGGGCAAATTACGCTTTTATGTATTGAAACGCAACCGGTAATGTGATAGTGATGTGTACGACGCTCATAGTATTTATAGTAATAATATTATTATTTTTTGGATAATAAAAGAGTAATAATTACCAACGAGTTGTCCTGTATTTTATTGTCCTAATATATATGTTGTAATGCTTGTTTGTGTATGTACTGCGGTATATTGTAGTTATATTTGATTTAGCGCTGTTCTACTCATAATAAATCATTCTCATTTGTACTCGGCCAGTACAAAATCCAAGTAATATATTTGCCGGTGTCACTTCCGTTTTTCGAAATTTATAAAATAATGTCCTGGCATTTGAAGAGGCGGGTTTAAATCATTTGGGCTTTATGTTTCATTGCCTTTATCGAGCATGCGGTTTCTCTGGGCTGGTTTAATCATTTGGCCATACATTCTGGCATGGAGATAGAGATAGGAGCTCGATTGACCAAGGCCAGAAGCTTTTGAACAGTGCCGGAGGCGGAGCATACTTGATGATGGCGCCCATGAGCCATTGGTGATTTTTGAGAACGTGGTTGCGACAAGGGGAGGGTCATTTGGCGCTTTTTCATGACATTTGTCGCCGCTTCAACGTGGCATTTGGCGCCCTTGAACGTAGCGACCGAGGCACGGGCCACGAATTGACGTTAAAAGATACTAAGAAACCATCGACAAAAGTATTAAGGATAGAATGGTTGCTAAGCCACTATCAATAAAAGTATTAAAGATTGATTGGTTGCTAAGTCACTATTGATAAAATTATTAAAGATTGAATGGTTGCTAGGCCACCATTGCCAAGCAACTTTGGGCTTTAGTATTGATCCGGCATTGCTTTTGATATTATATAGAAGAGAGATGATTAAAGCTTAGTATAGTATGTTATAATAATATATTTCTTAATGAGTAGAAAAGTATTTAACGTTGAACTCGGTAAAGAAAATCAATTAATCCATGCTGATTTTTTTTTATCTTGATACATCTACCGTTAAAAAAATATTAATCGATTTTCACGTGTATTAACAAAAGAGAAGCGTTGATAATATCGTAGTCAATACTCTTTCAACTTATGTAATGGAATGTTTTAGTTGAATCAAATTGTGCGCGTCTGGTAACTTTGTCTGTTTTCTGAAATACATAAAATATAACGTGTAACGGAAAGGCGTGGCCACATTTTAGCAGTGGACAGCATAAAGCACAGTAGAGCGTTTCCCGTGGTGCTTTATCGGATTGCATTTTTTTCAACACCTATCGTACTATGGTTATTGATGGCGTGAGTTTAGTGTGAGGCATAACTGTATATATACATAAAAAAAAATTGTTTTAAAAAAATATATTTTTATAGCCAAGTTCTTTACTCTTGCGAACTTGGCATTAAATGTAGAGTCATTCTATTCCAAATTTTGTCTGACGTTCATAAGCGTTGAATTTTGTAACCTAAGTGAATAAAGTACTTTGACTTTGTGGTGGTAACTAAACCAAACTACTTGGATTTTTATCAAATTAGGTAGGTATACGTAGATACGTAGACACTTGAATTTTCAATTCATTCTGGTCTCTTTGGTGATTTATAAGGCTAAAACTTTGAATGAGGCAAAGTTCGACCATATTAAAATATACCAAACAAAAATATGATGTGGCATTTAAAAACGTAACATTACTTAGGTACATTTATAGTAGATCCATACGAGCTTGTATTTCTGAAGACAGACGAAAATAGCCGAAGTATTAATTATAGTTTCGTATAACATTAAGTGTTATGTCGATGTAGTACGGTATAACTGTGATTCTACAATAAATGGTGCATGTAACTGGGTAAGTTACTTTATTATATCAAGCATGTTTGTTGTCCACTTTGATATATACTTGTACTCTTTCTAACCTTGCATGTGGCATCCTGCATGTCCATCTTACTAACATTTTGCATGACATACAATGGCGGGTTCAGGGAGGTAGGAATAAAGAGGCTCAAACCTTTCCCTCCTACTATAGAATATCGGAGTTCTGGCGTGTATTTGCGTGTATTTTTCTTAATAAAACTTTAGTGTTGCCCCTAAAAATCCTCAGCGTTATCAAAAGGTGAAAATCCTGGATCGGCCATTGTTGGTACATAAACGTTTAGCGCTGCCAAATAAATAGAGCTGTCATGGCGGCCTCACGCGTTTGCTATATTCGTACAAGATCGCGTGATTTCTTGACTAAAATATACCTATAGTGTGTGATTTGTAGTTTTTCTATCATACTTATTAGTGAATTTAAAAAAAAGCTGCCTAGATTTAATTTAGGTGACAGTTAGAATTAATATATTTGTTATTACATATATATTATTCTTTTATTTTAATATTACCATAAATAAAGAACATAATAGATAGGTTTTTTATTATTATTATTATTCATAAACTGGTAGAAATTTTATACTTTGTCTAATTTTTTTTTACGAAATTGTTGTTAGGGTTAAATGGTGTTAATAAATAGGTATACTTAATACAGATGTTCTGAGGTTAATAAAAGATATAAACTGAGTTTCTTAATAATGTTTGCAAATTTGTGACTACCATATTAATAAATGCTACAGAATTTGAATACCAATAACATTTTGTATTATACACTTCTAGTTTAGTTCTCCCTGACAACTAATGTTAGTGTTAAACTGATATCAGACTTTTGACTCGAGTGGATGTTTATTTTTCATTCATTAAGAATGTTCATTTTTTGGTTATTTGGAGTGTGTATGAAAACCAACATTTGTGGATGACTGACTAATGACTTCATCCGTTTATTGATTTATTTTGTGTTCAGTAAAAAATCGAAAGTACAAAGAAGTGATTAAAACGTCTGGTATCAGTTTAATGTATCTAGGAGAACTGGCGATGCCATGTGTATTGTTCGCTATTTAAGAGCTCGAGCACAGTAGAGAGCTGTTCAAGTGGATACAATACTGTTTATAATATTAATTTATTTTAAAAATATAAAGTTGTATTTATAATTGCATTGTTTAAATAAATATTTATAAATTCATAGATGGCGCCACTGAAATATAACAATATTAGTGACACCCTGTAGAAGATACATAACGCAAATTACGATTGTTGGTATCTATTTTCAAAATAGAACGAGTGCATTAAGTATTTGCTATTAGTTATATTGTCTAGTGTGCTCGAGAATTTACTCTGATCTAATTATCTTTTATAGTAGGAAATTATGTTTCCAGTGAGCAAGGCGCAGGCGCCCCCGCCGCCGCTGCGCGTCCCGCTCGAGGGCTGGTCCGGCACCTCCAGCGCCTGCTAGCGAGCGCGGGGGGCGCCCGCCCCCGCCGAGCTCCCGGCACCACGCTACACCCCCGCGACCCCCGCCACGCACACGACCCACGTCACACACGCCACGCACACGACCCACACCACATCAACCACACACACGAGACACACGACGACCCCGTCCACCCACTCCGCCAGCACAGCCCACCTCGCCCCAGACGCGCATCCCGCCCACGCCCTCCTCTCCGTGGCGCACGCCCTTTTATGCCCAGCCAACACACTCGCGGCCTCGATCCTTCCCGTACCCATACAAACCGCAGACCTGACGATCCTTCCGATAGACGAGGTCACCATGCCGGCGGACGACGTCAGCGACCTCCGCGACGTATTCGACGCTATAAACAGACTCTGCGAAACCATGAGAACGTCCACCTACGAGGACGCGGAGGAGGAAGAAATCGTCGAGGAACCTTCCGTCGTGGACGAAATCGAAGAAGTGGTCGAAGTCATAGAGACTGTTGAGATCACGAAGATCGTGGAGTGCGATGAAGAACTGGCGAGTCCCGGCGAAGTCGCCGTTAGGATAGTCGACGCTTACAGAGCGGAACGGTGGAGCGACGCGCTCGTGTCACCTCCCGAGGAGGAGGACACCGAGCAGGCTTTGATCACAGCCGAACCGATCAGCGAAATGTACTACACGGCGTCATCCGAAGTGTCTTTACTCTCCGACGGTGAAGTGCCGGAAAAAGTCGTAGCGGACGAGGATGTCGTGCCTCAAGGACAAGATAAAGAAGATAAGGAGACGCGTAAAGAGTGCGTGATAGCGGGGCACGTGGCCGCCATGCGCGAGCGCTTCGAGAGCATGACGCGCGCCGGCACGCCGCCCGCCGAGCGCGCGCGCGACGCTGAGCCCGCAGATGACGTGTTCCTCTGCGGCGCGTCTGCGCACGACGGGTTTGGGTAGCGCCCGTGTGTACCCGCCTTAGTAACTTGCAGGCTGTGTTAACAAACCTTATCAGTTCTTTACTTACGATAGTTAAAATAGTAGTGTTACTGATACGTAAATAAAAAATACGTTTTTAGTAAAATTTTAATCAGTCTGATAAAAAGCCTAGACTTCACTACGAAAAAATTACTACCGAATTTTACAAATACAATCATTGCATTTTTGAAAGATAGAAAAATTTGAAGTCCAGACCCAGGAATCGAACCGGAGACTTCTGTAGCCAAACCGGGGCCAGAAGCGAACCACCTATCTGGACTATGTTACTAGACCTCAAATTTCTCCATACCTTGATGTTCGCGAGTTGGGCCCTTTAACTACCGACTAGATGGCGCATGCGATGTCTGGACTTCTATCTTTCAAAAATGCAATTATTGTATTTGTAAAGTAATTGGCAAGAAATACCTATAAAAATTACTTCAATACCGAATTTTAATATCACATAAAAACCGCTCGACATTGTCTGCAAGTATTTACTAATGTTGGTTAATCTACTTAATGTTAGAGAGATGTGTGACTGCGTAAAATTGTAACCTGTAATGTAAAAGTAATCAGTATTCGTTTCGTATTCGATCGTTGCTAGTCCTTATAACACCAATTCGTAATAGATTGAACGTGCCAAAAAGGTGTGTTCACACTTAGCTAAACGGTTGTGATTTTATTTTCTTAGCCTCTCGTCGGATTGCAATTATAACGAACAGTTACATATCGACAAAGATTGGTTGTTTAGTTCTAGGGTGTATGTAGCCTATGTAAAGGCAGGTATTGTAATAACTTAGGACTTACGGGCACCCGGCCCGCTAGCGGTATATTCGTAACTAAAGAACATTCAGATAATCTACATACAGTATTCTGTTACAGTTATTGTGATTTCAGGACGCTCAAATTTTGTAGTTTTGTAACTAAATCGTGTAAAAGTTTCAGTGAATTATATACCAACTAAGGCTACGTTGAAATTATGAGCTTGTTCCGATATACACTGCGAGCACTGTTCAGTGCTTTTACTGGGGAGAAATTCGTTCCGTTATGACTGACAGTATAGGTACTGCCCCAGTATCCTTAAAAAATATGTGACGTCATAAATCGTCGCCATTTTTGTACTGTGACCACTGGTTTTATCGAGGTATGGTGCTCTCAGTACTTTGATCACGTGATCAACAGTAACCAGAAATTAAAATTAATTGATTCTGACATGCAATTAATTCAATTGATAATAACTACATTAAAAAATATTTTTAAGCTATTGCATAGCTTTTATCGCGGGCTTTGAGCGCGGCGACCGAATCAAAAATTCCGTAACGAAAATAAAACCTAACACTACCCACTCCGCCTACCATGTAGCTCGGCCGAGCGTTCGCTTAACGTATATGTATATGGTATGACTGTACGAAGCTCGCACGGATCGAGACGAGCTGCATTATAATTGCATAAGTTGATAAAAAATGCTATGCAATAGCTTTACCGCGGCAGTCCCCGAGTGCCGCACATTTTTTTTCTTGTTGATCTTATAAGTTGTACATAGAATGTGGATGACAGTATACGTCTTTGCAGTATACTATATTGACGTCACATCTTAAAATGCTCCAGTGCATATCAGAACAAACCCTTGGTGACGCGCGTTATAACTATTAACTGGTGTCAATCGCTCGTCGTTTTGAATATAGGCTAAAATCCTTCATCAAACAGTGCGCATTCTTAGCCCTAAAGTGTTCCAGGCTAGCATCGCTCTGTGTTAGTTAAACACACTTGAAACTGTTCAAATACAAAGTCGTAGACGTACTATGGCTCGCTGTTTGTCAAAGGCTTTATATATTTCGTCAGACCAAGTAGAGTTAAATGCTTTTAGCTTAGACGTTACAGAACAGATAACTATAATATTCAACGCCACTTACAAATTATACAAATGTATTGAGATGTTTGCATTTCAGATTGTGTTTTTAAATGTTGCCATAAATAGTTGATAAGTATTTGTTGTGAAATTATTTTTAAAGTAGCATGATTTGTTTTTAATTTGAAATTTAAATGTTGTGAATTATTTACAAAAATATTTAATTGGGTTGAACGGATAGTTTGATGGTGATACTAGTTAAATGCAATAATTGTATTATTACTTATTATTTTAAGCCTGTTGTAATTCATGTATTTAGGGTATGTATAACTATTAATATTTCTTCTAACAAGTCTAGAAAATAGTTGTCGTGTATAAACGTGTTATGTGTACAGAGGAGACCTTTTATTAATATTGTAATAATTCAATATACAGCTTTATTAATATCCACATTGATTTTATTTGACGTCCAAGGAGAGTTTATTTTTCATCATTTGTTTATTTGAGGCAAGCTGAGCTCTAATAACACCCAAACACAACCGCAAACCAAGCTGGGAGATAGCGAGGCTAATTTGACTAAAGTCTATTTTCAAGAAACGTCAAAAACGATATGCTCCGTACAAGTTTGTATGAAACACTAGCGTGTGACGTCATATTTTTAATGATCAAATCATTTACTTTTATTTTTCATATGATGAATAAAAAAAATAATAAACAAGCTAATTATAACCCTTTATCCTCGTCGTGCCACCGACTTGTGCCACCAGTGGTACGATAAGGAATTGGCATTCCTCGTCGTACCACTGAATGATTATGGTATGATTGTTGCTCTACTTGTAATAAAAAAAAAATCTAAAAACAAATTTAGTTTTAATCAATCCCGGTCCTACATACTATAACAAACAACATATTCATAACTTGTAGATTAACAAAATCAAAATAAAGTTATCTTAATTTTTCCAAAAAATGACCTATAGTGATAACGTGGTTTACTAATTCCATTTGCGTCTGTAAAACAAATTCATCTTTTTTTTTGTACAATGCCAGTCTACCAGTATAAATATTTAGACCAAATTGCATTTTTTTGAAATTTGAACAGGCGGCATCATTTAACAATGCATTTAATAGCCTAGTCAATGACACATTATTTTTATTAATAGTCCTATTGATTTTACTATTCCAGGCCTCTACCACGTTATTGGTACGGTGGCGTTCCGAGTATATACACCATTCGTCAATAAATTTTTCATTTTTCATCCAATATTTCTGTACATAGTTTATAAATTTATTTACTTTTGATAGGTTCGGACATTCATCTTGTATATATTTCCAACCATCCGTAATCATCTCTCGCGGCAATAGAGGTAACGCACTACAAAGGCCTACAACTCGTTTTTCAATTTTTTGTTTTAGCCCCAGAGATTTGGCCTTCCTCCATAGACTATTAGTCATGTGATAATAACATCTTCTTACGGTAATGTCAGGGAAAAAATTACGAATTGCATTTGTAGATGCAGTTTCAAAATCAGCATGAATTGTAGTAGGTTTCCATCCTGGTATTTGTGATGTTATAATGTCGAACAGTGCAAAATATGTCGCTTCTTTCTTGTCACTTAGTAATGAATAAACTAAAGGAACTATGTTTGTGGTTGATAAAGAACTACCCATATTCCCATGTATCGTAAATAGTTGTCCAAATGGCTTGGGGCAGCTAGCGAATGTTCCATCTATAAAAAACTCTGAAAGCTGAGTTAACATATTCTTGGCTTCTTTTGAAATGAAGACCAGTATTCGGGAGCTTCCATTATAATAGTCTCCAAGCAGATACGGTAAATATTTATTTGGGACTTCGACTTCTTCTAAATTACGAAAAACAGTTTTCGAAACTCCTAGAAACTTATTTCTCTTATTATACATTGCTGTTTTACAACTATTCAGAGATGGCACTTTGGAAATAAAATCATAGCCTTTATCTTGTAATGGGACTAAAGTATCGTTATAAATTTTGTTGATAGTATTGTCTGATGTAACTGCAAGAATATGTGCTTCGTGTATTTTTATCGCTACATCATTTTTTGCGAAATCCGGTACACAGCATTCTACATGGCTTGCTGTTTTAGTTACTTTTTCATTCTGTAAAACAATATCTATTAAATTAAACTAATACACTCATAGCTTACTGTGCTCACTGACCGGTATTCGGTCAGTGGGTTAAGCAACATTGGCTGTGGCTGGTACTCGGATGAGTGACCGCTCTCTGGTATTTTCATCTGAGTGTCTTCGTGCTTCGGAGGGCAATAATTATAGAGATATGAGTATCTCAAGCCGTTAAGGCGCTATGCTTATAGCAGACAGACAAAACACACACATACACACACAACACAAAGGTAGCGTTTGGCGTCCCATACAATAACGAAGCGAATTTCAAATGTAAAAGTAATGATAGGTGCTTACCTGTAAGGTTACAGAACCAGTACATTTGTTTTTATTTTTCAAGCTACATTGCCAAATCACATTTCCGTTTTTGTACAATTTGTGTCTAAAATATTGAAATCCCTCGTAAAGTAATACGGTTCCGTGTTTTCTAGAAATAAATTTCAGTTCCGATTCACAGACTTCCATTATTATAACGGATTTTAAGGTGAATTAGCAGATTATTATAAAGAATTTTATACCTCTGTATTTTATGTCACATGTCACAATAAATTACTTTTTATTAAATTAAAAATAAATTATTTCTGACACTATAGAGTTTAAACAATAAAGTACGAGTAGGTACATAATACTAAAGTTGCAGTTACAGGAAAATTATGCTAAAGACAATTATTTATTGAGTAATATCTAAAGGGAAATTAAGTAGAGCTACCATCCCTGCATGTATCTGCATTCAGTGGTACGACGAGGAATGCCAATTCCTTATCGTGCCACTGGTGGTATAAGTTGGTGGCACGACGAGGATAAAGGGAATTATAATTAGTATAAAATAATTTATTACGATAGTAGTCAAATACTCAATTCTATTATATCCCTTATATTTTTTTCAAAAATTTGACTTCATTTTTTTGTTAAACGTTAAACTAAGCGATGTGCTTGCAAAATGTTCGCAAAAATGTCTACTGGTCCGAAATCCTAATCTAAATCCTAATCTACTGGTCCGATTTTTATGAAGTTTGGTAGGTACCTACAGACGTAAGCTACGCCAGTTTCAGGAAAGACATAAGGTACCTTTTATTTTTTTTACAAGCAACATTTACGGGGTTTGAGCTGCGAGAAACCAAAAATGAAACCAGTAAAACCCCATAAAAAATTTACGAAGTTCGAACAAAACCCGCAGTTGCCAACCTAAAATATTTTATAGCATAGAAACTCCCCTTTACGAATGTATAAATTTTATCCCGGCACCCCATGTGCATGTCAGTTATAAACAGAATTGGGTAGTTGACTAATAGAAAAAAATATTATTTTATACAAATTAGACAATAGTACGTCTTAAAATGCTTTGAAAATAAGTGTTTTTACACAATTTAACATGTCTGAATTAAAAACCATGAAAACGAATACTAAAAGTAATGATTTGACGATAGGAACATATGACGTCATATGTTCTTATTCCGTACACATTTCTATAAATACAATAATTGCATTTTTGAAAGATAGAAAAATTTGAATCCAGACTCAGGAATCGAACCCGAGACTTCCGTAGCCAAACCGGGGCCAGAAGAACATTTCTATAAGCTTGTCGTTTTGACATTTCATAAAAAGAGACTGATTTGACTTGACAGTCAACATCCTTATTAGTTTTCTCCTTATTCAAGGCCACCTCGATTTAGGTTAGTGTAATAGTAAGATTCCACATCATTATCGCAACTCCTTCAAAACAAAGTTTCGTTATAATACTTTACCACATTTCACGGATTACTAAAGATGTCTGCAGTCTTCCTGGAACTAGGTTGGATAATATTAAGTGTTATGATCTTTTTGTCCATTCCTGTCGACTCTTTATATTAACCTAGGGGTTCATGGCATTTTGTAATATTGACGTACAAAACGACGATGCACACCTTTAGTGGATACCCAAATAATTTATTTGAATGTAATCGCCATGAACACATTGCAGATGATAATGAACTCCTCTATAAAGAAATCAGACATTCTTTTGACTGCATTAGATTGTCACAGACTTGAAAATTTATAGTTGAAACAAGTCTCTTCCCGTAGGTGTCGTCAAGGCGACTAAGGGATGTCACACGGGAGGACGGGCAGCAGCGTCCTCTGCGTATTTCAAGCCTTACTGCGATCGCCAACCCGCTCGCCAAGCGTGGCGATTATGGCAATTACCCCCAGGAACTAATAAGTAGGTTCTACTGGGGAGACCCGTGCCCAGCAGTGGGACATCATATGGGTTGTTATGTATGTTATGTAAACAAGTAGGTAAGATACCTTTAAATAATTTTATTCACATTCTGGTTACTAAATCCCTTTCAATAAAAAAATATATATATTGCTCACTAGCAAACTATAATGTAATGTACACTCATGCGACTTCATATGGGCCAACTATAACATCAAACTGTGCCAAATACTGCTAGCGAGCCTGCGTACGATCTTTGTACGCAGGTAGTGCAATACGTATTACACACACTTCCATCAGTTATATTTGTATGAGATTATTCTACTTTGATCCACTGAACAGATTTAGATCCACTCTAATCCATCGATGGATCTATTTCTTCTACTTTTTGTTCCATTTTGGATGGATGTTATTTGATTCTACTTTCACCCTAATAGCAAATGCTCCCCTTTGTTCAAACAAATGAAATAAATGGTATAAACAAACGAAAATCGGTAAATCATATGAATATCGCCAATAACAAATGAACCTGGGATATAGGTAGAAACAAGTGAATTCTCCAAAATATTTGAGTAAAGTACCTATACCATACTGAACCAGTTAAAGGAGTGGAAAATGATTTAGTGGATATGTCCCATGTATCAAAGTGGAATATTCCTTAAATTACACGTATTTATCAAAAGAAGTGAGTGTTCAAGCTGTTGTTGATATAACTGACAGGCTAAGTAGTATATAAATGTGAATAAGGGTAAATAAAAAACAATTATTCAATGTCCAGAGCATTTATTGCGTAAAATAGTCAAAATACTACAAGAGTAGGCAAACGTCACAACTTTATGTGGAAACGCTTAGAGAATCATCAAGGCAGATAACATTTATGTTTTTATTATTCTTACACACATCTCTTAACACCAGAAAATTTAAGAACGGAACTACTGAAATCTGCTGTCGACAGTCTATGTGAGAGCTCAGTGGTAAGGTAAGGAATATATTGACTTATGGCTAAGGGACAGGGGGCCGCCAATCCAACAACTCGTCGTTGTGACAGGAATACGTCGCCTGCGGCCGCCCGCAAGGAACTGTCGGCCCAACCACGGCAGGCGCCGGGCGACGGCATCACCTGTCCCGAGACGCCGCGCCCTTACCTTGCGTTAGTATCCCTCACCGCGGTTTAGCAACGAGGACACACAACCGGTCAAGCGGACGTATATACGAGTGCTACGAAACGAGCGCCTACCTTCGCTCGGACGGACGCGGGCGGCCGAGTGCGACGGTCGTGGCCCGGCGAGGCGCGGCTGGGCGGCTACCGGTAGCGCGGCTGCATGACGGGCAGCCCCATGCCGCCCGGGAACATGGCGCCCATGTGCATCATGCCGCCCATGCCGTTCGGCAGCAGCATCCCTGCACACACAAGCGCGGTCAGTGCGGGCCGGCGCGGACGGTCAGCAACAGGGGACCGCGCGGTCCAACACACGGCCGAGCCGTTGTGACTGCTGAACAATCGCCTGTCACCGGCCCTCGCCCCCGCGGCCCGGCGGGGCCCGGCCGCGGAGGGCCCCGGGCCCGCGGGGCCCACACGCGGCGGGCCCCGCCGGCCCGGCCGACTCGAAAGGTGCATAAAGCAAAGGAACACAGGTAGGTAGGATAAATAATTCACATGAAAAATCACACTTTCAAAATACTCGGCGATGTAATAATCGTAATATCCGTAGTTCATGCATGTTTCAGTGTGATCCGAGAATGGTTGCTCGTAGAATCCAATTCAGCCAACGACTATTAAACTCTTTCTTATCATGCACATTGTAAAGCGACAAAACTACTGTACGTAAATATAATATTAGTGTACCCACCCGTAAACCGACAAAGTCACATTTTATATGACACTACGAGAAAATCGAGACAGTAATAAGATAAGAGCTACTACAATAAGCAAATCCATTAAGGAATGTGAATAAAATTACCGCTCATTTTCATTCCGTTCCTCCGATAGTGCGGATGGCACATCAAAATTCACAGTTAACTCGTTGACAGTGTTTTGTCTAGGGACGATCGTTCGGTACTAGAGAGACATAATATATGAGGGGCGGGGTGAGGTCTTTCGCTCGTGTTAGTGGGTGTTAGGGGCTGTGAGTATCGACAAGCTGTTAAGTGTTTATCACGAGACATCGTGCAGCCGCCGCGCCGTGCCACGCGCGCGGCGTGACACGCGTGACGCGCGACACACGTGACACATGACACGTCCAGTGCTTATCCTAAGTACATAATACAAGTGGCACCCACCGAGCGACTGACCGCAGACAGCTCTGAAAGCCAAGCACTCGAGTGTCTTGTGATGCCTTCGAACATTAGCGAACTAAGTGGAGCACTCCTCCACGCTCTTAAAACATAAGCGATCATTTCCTTACACACATTCAATATAAAGCTAATCAACAATTAAGATCTGATCCCATGGAAAATAGAAAAATATGATAAATAGATATTATGCAATTTATTTTTAGAATAAACACTCCATTTTCCACGTTCATAATATCTTAAAGCACAGTCTTGAGTGTATAATAAAACGATTTAAATCTCAAAACAATTATTGATTTACTGTCATCTTACACTAAACTATCGTAAAGCAATATTATTTCTAAAGAAACCACCCATTCTATATTATATCGTTAGGCTTATTAAATGCAATAATAATACTGTGTCTAATCGTGAATCATAGCTACATTTATAATGTGAACTGTGTTGCCAATATTTCATGTCAATATAAAAATATAGACGACTATGTAATTTTTTTATCGGAATGTTTTAAAAATACAGTCTTACTAACTTCTTTTAACAATTCATAATTCTTTGGTTTAATTCGTAAAAATCATTTTTAAACGAGTCGGCTTTGGACCATTTCAACTTTAAAAATACATTTCAATACAATGAGTACATCATAACATTGTTAATGTGCAACATTAAATATAACGAGAATATATAAATACGAATTACCTAATACTTTGATATGTCCTAAGTAAAATACAAATACATCGCAATACCGATAATAACTATCGTAACTTGGTGTACCTCGGAGGTTCACTCGGATCTGGGGGGACTACTCGCTAATGTAGGGACGAGGTTGATAGATCTAACCTGATGCAAAATCGTCACAATCATAGGTCAAAATGACGGGAAAAACAGCATCAAACTTCACAAACGCTCGGAGGATATTAAATGTTACGAACGAGGGGAGCGACACGGTCATCCGAGCACGTTTCGAAATCGATTTCAGGTACAGGGTCATTCGATTACCCTAGGAGCGGTTCAGATACATCGTACTCGGAATATTGACTATCGTAAATTTTATGAAGTTATTCGGGGTTTTATAAAACGAGGGAGACGGAGATATGGAGACACCCCTGGAGCGAGAGAGAGAGACAGAGAGCTACAGTGTGGGGTGTCTATAGTATTTGTCGCGTCGGTCGTGGTACTGACCGGGTTGCAGCGGGCGCATGAGGTTGAACTGCGGCATGACGGGCAGCATGGGCATGACGGGCGCCATCTGCGGCATGGACACGGGCACGTGCGGCACGCGCTGCAGGCCGGCGGGCGGCAGGCTGCCGGGCGGCAGGCCGGCGGGCAGCACGCCCACCACGCCGCCCAGCACGCCGCGCCGCAGCGCCGCCGCCGCGTGCTGCTGGCGCGCCGCCGCCACGGCCGCCGACATGTGCGCCGCCACCTGCGCGCAAGCAGGCTGCGTTACCATCACGTACCACCACCGACCCTTTATGAAGCAGTGCCCGATCGGTCTTGACCTCACGATCGATATTATTGAAGCAATACTTACAAACTTATCAAACGATCCAATAATACTGATCAATACACTCCTTACACATCTATATTAATACTAGCTATCCCGTGCAACTTCGTCTGCGTAAATTTTCCCCGTGTTTGCAACATTTCTCATTGCTGCTCCGCTCCTATTGGTCGTAGCGTGATGTAATATCTATTATAGGTTATACAACAGTGACAGAATTTTTCAATTCGGATCAGTAGTTCCTGAGATTACCGCGTTCAAACAAACCCTTAAGCTTTATAATATTAGTATAGATTATAAAGATTAAGATTTTGTTTGAACACAATAATCTCAGGAACTATTGGTTAGAATTAAAAAAGTATTTTAGGTTGGATAGCCCATTTATCAAGGAAAGCTATAAGCCAGTGGTAGCGAACCAATGGCATGCCTTAACGTAATTCGGGCACGCTGTGTCATTCATGAGGTGAGCGAAGGACTTCAATAGAATAATTTTATTTTAATTCCAGTTGTTGCTTGTGTTAATCAGCAATTATATAACGTTACGCTTTGGCTAAGAGGAGCTCAACATCAATAAAAAAGTTGCAAAAACGGGAAATTTAACGCAGACGAAGTTGCGCGGGTCAGCTAGTACAATATATATTGATTGATATTGACAAAATAATATTGACCGTGTAAAATAGGCTTCAAGATCGTATAGTTCTTAATAAAATGTAACAACATTCCCACTGCTTTAAAAAGGGTAAAATCATGTAGTTATAAATAAATTAGCAAGTCATGAAGTTTATAAAATAGTCAGAAAATACATTTCATTACATCAATTGTTTTAAAAGACTTGTAACTAATGATGTAGCAAATCCAAAGAGAATTAAATTACTGTTTATATCTTAATTGTTTTAGTTTTTCTATGAGAAATAAACGTAAATAATTTCAAATGTTAAAATATTAATCTATATTCGTGTTACTACTAATTGTGATGTTTGTGAATTCACTTCAAAAGTGCCATACAACATCAACATGGACCAAAAATTCTACAGTGATTAGTCTACAAACTAATAATAAAAGAAATAGAAAACAACTAACCCATACCTCGGCTTGACTCGTACTGGGTGTGATCATGGCGGGCGCGGGTTGCGGCTGAGCCACGGGAGCGTCCGGTTTAGGTTTCGGTCGATATTTGATATTTCTCGCTCTGATTTCTTCTAGAGACACGTCTTCCGGAGGGTGAATGATCTTGGAGCCGGCGCCGGTGGCCGTGACGAGCGGGCAAGCGTTGGCCGCCGGGGGCCTCACCTCGCCGTTCTCTTTGTGGTCCGAACTGCTCGACGTTGTAGTCGTAGGCGGCGCGCTTATCGTCGCGTTACTGAAGTGTTGCGGAAATTTTGCTTTTGATTGTCCAATTTTGGAAGATCCCATCATTTTTATTTTTAAATTTGGGTAGTTATTAATGCAGTAATATGCAGTATTCAGTTTTATATTTAATTTTCTATTTTGGACTAATTAATTAGAGCTATTAACATTTTTGTATTTAACAAATTTATTAAGACATCCGCTTAAAGTTATAAACTGATCGCAGATAAAAATAACAAAAGAAAAAAAAAACTAATTTATGAAGTATTTGTAGTGTTAAAACTAAAGGGATTTAATCTTATATAAACCAAAAGGCACCATGTATATACCATAGAAAATGGGTCAATACATAAATATACATAATACGCAAGCAGTGAACCCATATATATGTATGACTGTATAGAAATTAGCTTAATCTATTCTGCAAGTAACAAGCAAAATGTTTCTTGGCAAGTTCTCTATGAAGTTCATTGTGTATAATGGTGCAGTATTATCATATTAATTTTATGACTACATGTAGGAACATAGAAATGACTGAATTATACGTGATCTTAGTTCATGGCGCTTTTTCTTTGTTGTTCTCTTACAAAGATCTATATTATTGTAACATCATTTTACTGCAATTTGAACATTTATGATTATTAATTAAAGTCTTAACTGTTTACGGATATTTTTGCCATACAAAGAGTAATAATAATGAGTGATAAATAGACAGTAATGCTGTTAGAGTCGGACATTGGGCTAGTTTCTAACTTGTCAAAACAACAATTCTTTAAGAACTGTCAAAACGCAGTCTTTATATGGAGATCTCATACAAATACCGGACAATGATGTCACTACTTTTTACTAGTCAAATCACTTCTTTTTATGATATGATAAATACCGAAAAGGATTTTGAATAAACTTTAATGTTATATCTAAATATTATAATAGTATAAATAAATCAAGTTAAATCGGGCGAAACCGCGGGAAAAGCTAGAAGTAACATCAGGAAAAGAGACAGCATCTATCGATAAAAAGTAACTGTTACTCAAACTCATGTGAAGCAAGTTTTTTTAATCAGTTGTATTTAAACACAGACAGTAATGCTTAATAACAGAAGCAATTAAATGCAGATATGTAATTACCGAGGGTTATATGTATTAACGAGATGTGTGAAAGTAACGAATTCTTTAGGCAGATGTTTAGTGCCAAAATATATGGAATTCAGTCTAGCCAAGTGGCATGTGATGCATGATCTTGAATGTTTTTAATAAACATGTGGCTATTTTAAGTAACGGAACTGTGTTAAAGCCGGTCTTTAGAAACAAACTAATGAACTAAATACACCATACACCAGAAACATTTGTAAAACTGTTAACAGAGAATGAAAGCACCTGCATTAGTACCGCCGACAAGATTCCACTATAATTTAAAAAGTACGAACCACAAAGACACTTTATATTTTATCTTTAGTAATGGCTGTTGAATGTTCCAATTTAAATAATTAATAAGAAGATTATAGTATAGTTAGTAATGCTGTTCTATGCGTCATTAGCAATATTCAACGAGGCATGAAAATAATAATATATCTTGGGACAACTCACACAACGCTATCTGATCCCAAACTAAGCAGAACTTGTACTATGGAAACCAACTGATAAACATAGTTATATACACTGACGGACTTATAAACTGCATCAAAGTAATAGACGACTTTGAAATAAATATTTTAACCAAGTATGCAAACTTTCTATACAGATTTAAATTGAAACCTCTAGATTGGTTCGTGAACTTTAAAACAGCGCAGGATCATATCTTTAAGTTTAAGTTTATGTACTGGAAAGGACCTTAAGACCTTTTTTGAAGAAAAAACAGAAGTTTAAGGAAAAATTGTTTAATTAAAAAATTGGTTTTAACAATAGACACAAACTTTATGCAAGGGTTTATTTGTGTTTTAATAAGGTGTATTACCCCCACGTGCCCTTATTACGGATTCTAATCGGTTCCGCATAGATTTTATAAGGGTTTTTAAAAGATCTTGCGGAATATTGTCCCATTCTTCTGAAAGTGCTGTTCTTAGTGCTGCCACTGTCGTAGGCGAAGGGTTTCTCGCATATACAGCTCTTTTTAAATTGTCCCAAACATGCTCGATGGGATTAAGATCCGGGCTGCGTGCTGGCCAATTCATTGTACGTATCCCAACCTCTTCGCAATAATGTTGAACTTGTGCAGCTGCATGCGGCCGGGCATTATCCTGCATTAAAGTAAAATTTTCGCCTATGAATCCCATGTAAGGCACCACGTGATCTTCTAATATCTCTGTTATGTAGCGATGTGCTGTCAAACCCCCTCTATTACCGTTTTGACGGACCATGTCTATGAACACAAGTTCTGTTCGCCCGTTCATCGATATGCCACCCCAGACCATACATGAACCGCCTCCAAAAGGAACACGCTCCTCAATGCAACTTTGAGCATATCGCTCCCCACGTCGACGATAGACTCTTCTGCGACCATCTGCACCATATAAACATGTCCTACACTCGTCCGTGAACAATACAGAGGCCCACTGCTCTTCTGTCCAATTCAGGTGATGACGCGCAAATCTTAAGCGAGCTTGTCTGTGAGCTGCAGACAACTTTGGACCATTTGCTGGTCTAAAAGGGGTGATAGCCGCTTCCTTTAACCTTCTTCTTATTGTTCGTGCACACACGTTTTTTCCACGCACTTCATTAAGCTCGGTTTTGATGTTAACTGACGTGAGGAAACGATTTCGCAGGGAAGTTGTAACAATAAATCGGTCATCACGACCTGTGGTTGCTCGAGTTCTGCCTGTACCACGTCTCCTCCTGTAAGAACCTGTCTCTACAAACCTTCTGTATATTCTACAAACCGTAGACTGGTTTAAATTTAAATTTCTACCAATCGTTCGTTGATCCAAGCCCTCCCGCACCAATGCTACAATTTGTGCCGCTTGTTCGGACGAAGTATCCATATTATGGTTCAAAAACTCTCGATGTGTTAAAAAACTAACCCAACAATTATGCTGGTATAGTGTGGCCATTAGTGCTGTGCACTCCCTGAGGTATGCACGGCGAGGTGGGGGGCGAAGAAAAAAGTGCATGAGTTCACATGAGGTCGATACATGTCGGACAGATCTTACGATATCAGTTTGCATTTCTAAGGCAAGACTTGTGGCGGGACGTTGCGTTGGTCGGAGGCTATCTATCTGTAATATATACTTACTTTGTTGATTAAAATGTAACCCAAATATACTCATATTTTATTAAAAATATGCAGGTGATAAATAAGAATTGAAAGTTATAATTCACAACAGGACTTGTTTTATTAAACATTTTTTATATTTACAAACAATTATATATTCTAACGAAAGTTATTCTGACATAGATTCTGTTTCAACTTCATCTTCCATTTCGTCATCATCTTCATCTTCCTCTTCGCCACCGGAACTTGAATCAGAGTCTTGCAAATTTATTATGAATGAATCGATAACATTATCGAACCTACTATCGCGACTCCAGTAATCATTTTCATTTTTCTGGACATGATCGTCGCATTTCTGCCATTTTTCCGCCGTGAATTCCGAAAACAATTTATCCAATAAGATTATCTTTTCGTCTAGAGAAGAATTAATATAGTTTTGGGCTATGTTGTTTTTAATATCAGCCCAGACCAACTCGATTGGATTTAAATCTGGATGGTACGGAGGTAAACGCAGAACAGTGTGTCCACTGGCTTTCAGGAGTTCGTCAATTCTATACACGGGTTCTTTTTGTGTATTTTTGATAAGAAGTAGCAGTTGAGCCTTTGACATGGTTCCTGAAAATTCTACATTATGGCGTAGCAACCAGTTCTGCATTTCACTTTTGAGGCTTGATATAGTTGGTTTCTTCTCAATCTGAACGCTGTGGTAAGACGCGTTGTCCATTACAACCACAGAATTCGGCAGCAACTTATCTTTTAACTTTTCATCTACCCACTTATAAAAAGTAGGTCCGCTCATATCTCCATGATAGTCACCGGTTCTAGCATCGGATTTGAATATAGTCAATGTATCATCCACTAAGCCATTTCGACACCCAGCGTGGAGTATTACTAGTCGCCGTCCTTTCCCAATATCAGCATGAATACCGGGTTCTGACGATGATTGCCAACATTTGCTGGCATGGTGACTGGCGTTGATGTATGTTTCATCAAGAAAATATATGTTTCGGTTTTCCGTTCTGTAATTTCTGATTTGTGTAAGATATTTTTTCCGCCACACTGTAATATTAGGCTGCTCTATAAGGAGATGTCTCTTTGATTTGCATTTTTTGTAACGGTAGCCCATTTTGTGTAAAAGCTGTCTTAAATATTCCCGTCCACAATTCAATATGCCATCCTGTCTCAAACTTGATAGTAACTTACGGACACTTGGTATTTTTTTTTCAACTTCGTAAAACTGATGAATTTTTCTTCTGATAACTCCAAGGTCAAAATCATCCACAACGTGTTTTTTCTTTAGAACTTTTGGTTTTTTTGGCGATTGAAATTTTAATTGGCTTGAATTTTCAATTGATAAATAGCCCGCAGAAATCACATTATGTACGGTTCTTTTGCTGTATCCCGTAGCCTCCGCAACGATTTTAGCAATATTCACGTCATTTTTAAATTCAAAGCTTTCTTTGTCTGCTTTTCTTTTCTTAAAATATTCAGCCACCTTAAAAATGACAGTCTTCATATCACGAGATAACGCACGACCCATCTTTGAATATTTATCTCGTGTGCGTCTGACATAGACAGTCCGATACAAATAACACTACCTGCCGTCACAAGCGTTGACGGCGCACTGACAGCGCAGCAGCCGATTCTAACCCCCCCGTCTCACCGCGCGCATACCTCAGGGAGTGCACAGCACTAATGGTCATACTATAACAATAATTCAATTGACCAAACAAAAAAAATCAATGAGAATTAATTTAAAACTTTGCTATAAATAACACGCAAATCTGATACTACGAGTAAATTTTCTTTTCCCGGCTATATTCATTTGTTTTACCGCAGTTCTATTTTTAAATTTAATTTTTTTTTAAGATTAAGAGCCAGTCTTTCCATATTTATATAATTTAATCTAAAAAGTTTGCATACTTATTATAAAAAAATCCTTTTAGAGTAAACCTGAACTTTGATGCAGTTTATGAGTCCGTCAGTGTATTTCTAAATACATACATATTATAGATAAATAACACCCAGACATAGAATAAACCATCGTGCTCATCACACAAAGTTTTATCCTGGGTGGGGATCGAACCCACGACCTCTTGCGTAGCAGTCGGACACATTTCCACCGCGCCACAGAGGCAGTAAATAAAGTAAGTCAATAGAAATATATCTTTGTAAAGTACCCAAATAATACTCGAGTATTTGTTAGAAAGAGTTTGAAATGATAAAAACACTTTTTTGTTTCCGCATCGTCAAAATCAGTGTAGGAGACCTTATAAGACACAAGTTATACCTTTGTGGTAGACTGAAGAGTAGTGGAGTCCAAAAATCTAGAAATTTATGGAACAAGCCATAACAAGGAAATTAAGAATGTCAAAGTAAATATGTATCAGACAAAAAAGTTGAAAAGAACCCGAATAAGTGTAAGAGAAGGTACTAAATACTTAAAGCCGACATACCTATATGCAGGGAAAGTAGGTTTACTTGTGGATGTGGGAGGCATGCTGGCTGCAGGGAACAACGGCCGCATGCCCTGCATCATCATCCTGGAACAAATACAATAATGCATGTCATCATACACTACACACTATACTTTTTTGGGTTCTGTAGCCAAAATGGCAAAACGGAACCCTTAGCTAATTAGTTTCGCCATGTCCGTCTAACCCCAAGTTAGTTCAGAGACTCTTAGGACTAGAATGCTGTAATTTTGCATGGTTATACATATTAGTGAAATTGGTAATACAATCTTGAAAAATAAAAAAAATCGGGTAAGCAAGGGGTGTGATTTTTTGTATGTAAATGTTACGCGTGATCCTTATATGATGCGAAACTATTAGGTCTTTAATGAAGCTAAGATGTCAATATAAAAATCGAATGGTACTATGCGTTTCAAATGAGAAGATAATCGCGATCACGACAACTTCACTCTGTACTTGTCAAAATTCTACCGCTAGCAACAAAACCTACCAAGTCGGGTAAAGTACGTATGTGTATGGTAATGGAACGGACGTAATATTTATTTTCTATAAACTATGTACCTAACATTTTTCTTTATTATAATATTAATAGTATTCTTTAATATTTATTAAACACCAAACAGAAAATATGTAAATAGGCAAAATATAAAGGGGCGTCAAACGGGCCATTTTTTACTGCAATTTGTGGCGGCAATGCTTTGGCCGGCAACATGGCAGTACTCCCCAATATTGATTTGATGGTGAAAATCAAAATGATGTCATGACAGTTATCAACTCATTTGAAACGCTTAGTAGTATCACCAATATTGACGTGTCCACGACAATCGGAAATTATGCCTGCATTTTTATACCTATTCAAAATTAATTCGAAAATTGCCATGTGGAGTAGCGGACAAAAAAAAAACAGACAACAGTGTCATGATAAAAAAAAACTTCAAAGATCAAGAATAAACAAGTATCTATACAAATTATATAATGACCTTTGGAGCTAAACAGTGGACCAAGGTCAACAACATAGTTAAAACTAGAAATTAATGCATAAAACGTGCATGAATGAATCTAAATATACATATAATATGTTTGCGTTCATTCAAACTATGATTTCATTCGTTTTCCGTCAATGTTTACCAAAAGAGAAACTTGTTGTCAATGCCATTGTAAATCTTGGTACAGTGTTTGAAATTGTTTAAGTGATCTGACACAGTTTGATATTGTAAGATAAGTTAAACGACTCAAAATCTGAATCATCATCTACTTTGACATTTCAAAATAGTATATACATAATTAGATCCTAGAAGCCATGTTGAATTAAGATAATGTCAAAGTACAATACTTTGGAGTAGACTATGTCGAAATTGAGTAATTTTGTACCAGCATTATTGTCTGTAAGACGTAGTAGGTTCAATTCCCGACAGAGACAAAACTTTACGTGATTTATGTTTGTTTTGAGTTTGAAATTAGTTTAAAATGCATCCCTCTTTCAAACTGACAAAGCCAAATGACAACCCAATCCATTCAATGCCTTGTTATTTGCCTTGTTATTTGGTGTACTGAGATGTTACTTTGTCAGAATAATTGTTATGTTTATGAAACTCGAATGGGGGGCCTTCGAGTTTCATAAAATAAGGTTCCATTATGTTAAGTTTTGAACCCCTGCGTTAATCAGTCAATTTTCTTTCAAATACATATTCAAGAAGAATATAATTTAGAATCCTGATTTCTAACATCTAGGATTAACAGTGGTCAATTTTCTTAATCCATTATTGGTCATGGATATTAGTTCATCTCCATTGGAACATCTCATATGAAAGTAATGTGTGGTAATGGCAGACACTTAACATTTGCATTCAGTTGCAATACATGAAATTGGTTTTGTGCAGTGAATTGGACACTTATTCAATTTGAATTTTTTTCTGTGCTTTCATTTCAATTGGTTAATGATTATATATTTATATTATACAGGCAATAGTAGATCTTGAAATCCTCTAATTATAAAATGTGTCTACAATTTAACACAATCATTAAAACCCATACATTAGTCATTGGTTTCTGATAGGAAATGATGATGTCTTTATAATCTGTTTTGAAATTTCATAAAGACTGATTTGGTTTGACAGTCCCCATTGGTTGGTTCCCATATTTGAAAAGCAATACTTATACTTATGTTTTTCAAAGCTATAATATTTATGTAGAGGCCAGATGTATGATTAAAGTTGATAAGATAACAAATGTATTTTGTAATATAAGTAAATATTATCATGTAGCACCAAACCACAACTTCATCCACATGGAATGTAGGAAAAAATATTTTAAATTTCGTATGCTGGTATAACTGAAGCCCTAAAATGGACAGGATGCACATTTAAAAATTAACAAAAGAAATGAGCCAGAAAAGCTACAGAACTACCACACTAAATGCAAGAGGAATGTAGTCAAACAACATACAGAAAACTGCAGGAATCTATGGCAGATACTTGTGAAAGACAAGGATAAATGGAAAACATTGGGGCAGGCTTTATGTGCAAAGAAAGCACACTGATATATAAACTGCTTTGCAACCCAATAAACTTATTAATATTTTTTTTGGTTAAAATCTTATTTATGTTAATTAAAGGCTTTGAAATCTTGAAAATCTAACGACAACCCCTGCACTAGTGTACAAGCCCTGTGACGCGGTAAGATATTCCAACATAAATTTACAGACATGAAATACACTCCGACTTTGAACCAATTATTTATGAAACACACCAGTTTGTCCTTTAAAAGAATCAAATTATCCTCTTGTGCTGCAGCCATACCCATTATCATTTTGCCAATGAAATAGTCAAATTGATGGATTGTATTGATGGCAAACCTTAGAAATTATCATTATGTTAAAAATAATAGTTTCTTACCTAGGTGCCTGCATAAATGGAGGCATCATTGGATTCATAGACATTGGTCCTGGATACATCCCTGGTGGGACAGGGCCCATGTGCCCAGGTGTGGGAAGTATACCAGGTGTAACTGCTGAAGGTCCTGGTCCCAGCTGAATTGGAAATAAAACCACAAGTTAAATAATTGTAAAGTATAACAACACAAGTTAATGTGCTAGTCTGTCTATTTGGGTAGATAGACACTACAAACTTTTAAATACAACTTTTTCAGATTAAAAAATATATTAATTAGCAATCACGATACTTACTAATGCAGGTGTTGCTTTTTTCTTTGCAGCGGGCTCATCATCATCACTGTCAGAACCTTTTCCACCACCTATACAAATGACCATAGATTATTTATTTTTTTACACAATACCTTAAAAACACCTACCTTCATTTATGTTGGAACATTCAATCAAACTACACACCTATATATACATTGAACTAGTGTCCCAAGCATATTATAAAGAAAATAATGTACATACATCAATCCAAAGTGGTTCAGATGTGCCCAAATAAAAGTTTTTATACCTGATTTTTGTTTCTCATGCTCCTTCACATCTTCAGGTGGTATACCTTCCATACCATAGATTTCTATTTCTATATTTGACCTATTTGGTAATGAATTTGGTACTTTATCTATGGCTTCTTTGTGGACCTGTAACAAAGAAAAAATGTAACAGTTTTTAAAAGTAATAACAAATAATACAAATGTCAGATTACCCACCCAAGTGAATATAGGAAAAGACATTTTGTAGTAGTAGTACTATTATGGGAGGAGAATTGGGATCGTAAGTTGCGCCAAAACGTCTAAAGATATATAAGTATGCGAGTTAAAAAAAGTGCGCGTTGGCCGTGGGCGGGCGAGGCGCTTGCCAAAACTGTGGCACTGACGCACATACCTGCATGCAGTGTATTGACAATCCAGGTCCCGTGTACAGTTTCTTGTGACAAATGTGACATTTGAAATGCTTCGCCTTTTGGTGTTGAATCAGAATTTTTTCGTCGTCGAATTCCCTGTTGCAATACCTAAACTTTGGCTAAGGAAATATTAGGTTTGAACAAATATTACAAGTTATATTCGCGGTTGACCTAATTACGAAGGCCAAATACAAATCTAATTTCGTAATCCAGTTAACTATGTATTGGAAAAGGATACCAGCACCATGGTTTAGATGCCTTCTTCTTCTTTCTGCCCATTGTACCGTAAAATACACGAAAACTTAAATACAATTACTTAAATATAACAACGTTAAAATATTACTTAATTACTAACAATCACAGATTCGTTATACTAACAAATTATTTATTATTTCAGTTAAATTTCCTAAAGCCACACAAATGCAAAGGAAAAAGCAACGCAAAATGGCGTCGTTGTTGAATTGTCAAACAGCCACGCCATCCTAAATTATCATAGACAATCATTTGGGCGGATATCGATTAATCAACTTGGTAGCTTAAAAAAGATAAGTTATTATTAAAAACTAGTAATAAAGCATAAATTTTACAATAACAGTATAATTGTTTGATTAATTTATTATTTCTAAAGATAAAAGGATTTAGTTTTAATTTTTTATCAAGCATAGTCTATGGAATATAACTTTTTTGTGGTATTGCCAACTTTTAAAGTAGCCAATACTTAGGGTGGCCACCATTGCAGACGGGTGGTTCAAAAAACAAAAAAAAATACATTATAATTATAAATATATTAACTATTTCTTATTAACTTTAAATTAACCATTAACTATTCGGGTTCTCTTGGGTATGTTAAATGATAGTGTTTATTTAAGTTTTCTTTGACCAATAATGGCATCAAGTTAAACATAGGTACGCGTAAGCGTTGACTGTACCTCCGATACAGCGAACGCTTAGTAAGGCTGTTCGTTGTACGTGTTTCTAACATATTCCATTAGTTACCGAACTAATTAAAATAAATTTAATACTAAGTTTACGGTGGTTTATTAATTTGCAACTTGTGCCTAATTCAACCATTTTTAAATTTAATCAAGTGAAATGTGTTTCACAAAATGTGAAAGTAGCTTTTCTTTTTTTTAAAAGCTCTTCGTTGTACTTAATAAAAGTACAGAGGTGTACCAGAATCTCTTGAAAAATGAGGAAATTATAATTTAGATATGGTAACACAAGGTTAAGGTGAGTAGGTCCTTAGCCAACTAGGACCAACAAGTCTTGATCGTTGTATTTTTAATTGAATTGTTTTAATTTTATATAACGTTTCATTATCAATTTCTGCTTTAATAGAACCAAATATCATCACTGGTCGAACAAAATAAATATTCTGTACAGCAACTCCGTCTGCGTGAATGACAATTTTTGCAATAAATAATGAAAATTCAAACAAAACATATTTTCTAAATTTCTCCTTGTTCCCGTTCTTACACTCTTTTGGCGATTAGAAATCACCTCGATATACCTACTGCCGCATTTTTATTATGTAAATTTAAGAATACATATTTCAACAAAAATGTATCAAAGGTCATAATCGTAGTAGGACATCACAATCACAATCCCTAACTAATCACACTTCACACTATTATTATAACGTTGATTCCAAACGTGTGTTGATTCCAAAATAAATATATTTTCTTTCTTTCTTTCTTTTCTTTCTTTCTATAAAGGCGAAAGTTTGTGAGTATGTGAGTGTGTATGTTTGTTACTTCTTCACGTCTAAACGGGAGGAGCGATTTTAATAAAATTTGGTATGGAGTTAGCTGACACCCTGGATTAACACATAGGCTAATACACCGCGGGTAACACCGCGGGACACTCACACTAATATTATAAAGGCGAAAGTTTGTGAGTATGTGAGTGTGTATGTTTGTTACTTCTTCACGTCTAAACGGCTGGAGCGATTTTAATAAAATTTGGTATGGAGTTAGCTGACACCCTGCATTAACACATAGGCTAATAAAACGCGGGTAACACCGCGGGGCACAGCTAGTATGTATATATAAGTGAATGTAAGTTTGTTTGTTACGCTTTCACGCGAAAACTACTCAACCGATCATCATGAAACTTTGTACACATATTCTTGGAGGTATTAGAAGTAACATAGGATACTTTTTATTAAGAAAAATAAAAATATTTTTTACGAAATCCACGCGGGCGGAGCCGCGGGCGAAAGCGAGTAATAATTAAAACGAGTACCTACGTGAGTGTGTATGTTTGTTACTTCTTCACGTCTAAACGGCTAGAGCGATTTTAATATAATTTGGTATGGAGTTAGCTGGCACCCTGGATTAACACATAGGCTAATAATCCGCGGCTAACACTGCGGGGCACAGCTAGTTGCCATATAAAAATCAGGATTAGCAGGTGAGGCTGCGGACGGGAGTACGGAGTACCTACCTAATCTTCCTTTGTCTGCGGTCCTTCGAGTCAAGGTACCTAGGATTCGCGGAGCTGTGAAATGCGGTACAAGATTGCGTCCGGGCATTGCAACGGGGCGGGCTGCGCCCACGGTAGATATACATTCGGGAAGGTGGCGAATGGTTTATAATGGTTTTTTTAGTGGGTGCAAGCAAGCTTCAAACTACCCCCTCCTACCTATTTCCTCGGGCGGTAGGGGAGTGCGTTAGGCATTTTACGGACAGTCTAAAAAAAAGTATACCTACGTACCTGGTAGGTATTTCTTCTGTGCTTTGAGCTCACTTAGTGCCGAGGCTAGATTTAGGTTCCAATTTAAATCTAGCCTCGGGCCTAATATCTAATTTTGGCGCCTCAATTTATAGTAATAACCGTAGTTCTTGAGATTATAGCGTTTAAACAAACAAACAAATTCTTCAGCTTGTAATATTGGTTACAAAGCTGAAGAATTTGTTTGTTTGTTTAAACGCTATAATCTCAAGAACTACGGTTCGAATTGAAAAATCTATTATTTTAAATATCTATTACTTTTGGATAGCCCATATATCGAGAAAGGCTATTGTAAAAGGCTATATATAACATCGCGCTACGGCCAATAGGAGCAGAGCAGTAATGAAAAGTGTTGCAAAAACGGTGAAAATTGACGCAACAGCGCGGGTCAGATGCTTTATTGGATAATTGTGTACCCGACCGCCAATGGCACTATTAACATTGGCAGTATGATGAGGTATGTATGACGGAGCGAATCAATTTATCGTCCCTTGATACCATTTAGCGCCATAGGTTCCTTAGCCGGTGAACGCTTTGACGCTCCCTGACCTATTCCCATAAGGACGAGCCGGGCCGGCCGAGCTTACTGCACGGTGTGGCTAGTGAAGTAAAGACTCTAGATTGATACTGAAGCCCGGAATACATTATTGTGGTGTGGTGTGTCGTGCAGCGTCTGAAGCATTATCAGTTCCATACATTTAGTATGGTTAGAAACACATTATTAAAGCGTGTTGTGTCGTCATAACACACTGCAATAATGTGTCTCTAACCATAGGTACTAAATGTATGGAACCGACACTATTCTAACGTTATCGTTTCCACCTTTACTCCAACCGATTTCGTGCCCTGTGTGGGTAGGTACATTACGGGTTTTTAGTGGGACCAGGAGGCTTACTCTTATTCAATGAAAACGAAGTTTCGATCAAAAATGAGTTGGTATAATACAAAGCAAGGAACATCTATTTAATCCACTCGTTCCAGAAAATCGTCCATGGGTTTGAACTTCTTGTGCTTATACAAAAATTTAAGAATAGTCCCCGTAAACTTCATGAATTTCGTTTTAAAGAGAGAGAGTGTAGGCCTACAGGGGGCAGTGCCGCATACCGTGCTAGACATTATTTCCACTATAACAAAAAGAGGTTAGTTATAACCCAGCCACCTTACAGTCTCACTTCTTTCTTTTCAGAAGAGAAGATCTCACCTGACAACCCTGTTTTTCAGCTATCTAGGTGTTTATTAAATGTAAAAATGTTTTGTCACGTGTGCAGGATAATACCATTATGTATCGCTGGATATCATGATGACTTAACAAAATAGTTAATACGATCGTGATCGTGAATAAACTCATTAATAATATTTATTGGTTCCTTTGTTAACATCGTCATCAATGTTATTTGTTAGCACATTTATTATTATAACTAAAGCCGTCAAAAAATTTGGTCCAATTATCGTATGAGGAAATGGATACTAGGGCTTTGAAAAAGATTTCCGTTCACGCATCTTTTGAATGATTATATGGGGTTCTGACATTCTACCGGTACGTCGCGGTTAAATCCGGTAAAGCGGTAAAATATCGGTTCATTTTTTCCATAGATGATGTTTGCGATAATTGTTGGATTTTGAGCGGATCTTAGGTACTTTGAGAGTAAGATATGATGAGAGAAAAGAGTCAAATTTCAATAATAGACAGTGTTTGGCAATACTTGCATCTGAAATGGAGCAAAAACCGATGATACCCACCTCTATTTTTAAATTGATAAATAAATGAGTGATTAAAGTAGATACTTACGTACAAGTATCGATCTACTCAGTATCATATGTAGGTGTAGGTAGGTAGTTACATAACGACCCTTGAATTTCACTACAGCTTGTGTGTGTAAGTGGACCTAGATCCAGATAAGCATAAGATCCCTGCATCTAACGCTGCACTATCGGCAACGGATGTCGTCGCATCGAGCGTTTTCATTTGAATGTGCAGAAGCATCACATTTTTAGTAACTGTAGCTGATTACATTATAAAACTGCGTAATATAAAAGTAGGCAGGCGCGGATTCAGCCCATAAATAAAGTCGTGGGCAGGGTAGCCGAAAGCCGAACTGCCGAAAGATTGTGGCCACGGTAGCCGAAACCCAATATTTTTAATTTTGATAAATCTTAAAAAGCTTGAAAACTTATTACACCTGCTTGTATGTAATGCGTACCAATTCATACATGGTTTCTTTTCAAAAAAGTACCATAAAGGTTTAGATATAATTCTCGTAGCATTAGCCAATCAACTCATTTGGGGTTGTGGGCATGCCCACCGTGGCCACTACGTATATCGAAGTTGGAGTCGGATTTTTTTAATTTGGTTTGTCGGAATCGGAGTCGAAGTAGGAAGTGGTGGGAGTTAAGGACATGACGGGCCACGCACAATGTAGGGTGTACAACGTTATACTTACTTAATAATATTTTTTAATGAAATTTGTAGGATTTTTTTGTTACTTCTCATTTGATCAACTGTTACTCGTGAACTTGTACAGCTTACATAACTTTATTTTTTTATTATTCACATACCCAACATAAACCATTTAGCTGGCAGGGGGGGGGGAACAATATTTTATTCTTTGACTTGGTCGCCGTAAGTACCTAATATGCTATGCAAAATTACAGCCTCCTAGCACTAACAGTTTCTGAGCTAAGCTACGGACGAATGGACGGATGGACAGACGGACGGACAGACATGGCAAAACTATAAGGGGTGCCGTTTTGCCATTTTGACTACGGAACCCTACTTCTTAACCCTACATAACTTCGTTCGGGCGGGACACGAACCCGCCACCATAGGGAATCCGTGAGAATTTTCCTTCATACATTTATTAAAAATATATGAGCTTAAAGGAGCGGCCGCCGCACGCAAGGTACCTCCCATTAAAACGTCAGATTTGAAAGTGTCGGAGACGAAGTTGGAGTCGGAAGTATAAAAACAATCGGACGACCTTTCGGAGTTGGAGTCGAAACTCCGTAACATCCCTGCTGAGTACTACTGACTCTACTGAGTAGGTAGGTATCTATTGTTTTATATTTACAAAATAGTTAAAGGTTACAATTCCGGAAAACAAAGTTACCCACGATGTCAACAACGGTTTACGACTTATCAATATTGAAACAGTAGATTGTAATCTATTTCTGTTCGAGTGTTTTCACCACACCTACCTCTTTAAACTGAGTCAGTTATAAAATTGCTAAGTCCAGTACGGCTTTAGCGTCAACAGACATAATTTTTTATACATAGGTATAAGTATAGGTACAGTCGTACAGTCAGTGGCGGATTAAGGCTTCTATTTCGAGTTAGATGAGGGGCTTGATCTCGCTAGTCAATTCAGTTTTTCTTTTTAGAGGGGGATTGACTTTGCTGTGAATAATAGATTAAGTAAACACAAAAAAAATCGTCTGCTTAAATTAAGATGAAAATAAGATAACCTTAAATTATGCAGTCGGAGCCATTTTAGTAAATTCACTGAGATTCATGAATGCCTCCGACTGCATGATTGGGTTTTATGCGTATATGATAAGGTTACCTTGTTTTTATATTTTTTTAAGCAGGCGGGATTTTTTAATTTTTATAATTTATTTTTTTATTTAATACTTTTGCTTGTGCTTAGGTAATTGTAAGACGCAATCAATAACTGTAAAATTTGAGCGAAATTGCTCGGTAACTAACTTTAAATCGCTATATATCATAAACGGTCATTTTAAGTGAAAAATGATTCAAGAAACCTCATCATAATTTTAAAATACCTACACAATAATACTGCATATGACATAGTTTGTTGATTTTTTTTTCTATCACAATATGGCGTCTGACTTGATTGCTTTACTAATGTCTTTAGTGACACTGGCAAGATTAATACGAATCCATTGATGTATGAATCATCAAAATCGGAACACGTGTTTAGTATACATAGTGCGCCAAAAGAACACACATACGTACATAGACAATAAATAAACTTTCAACCTAAACTTTTAACCTTTATATTTGGGTAAAAACTTACATAGGGAGTGTTAAACAAGTTCAAAACACAGTTATGAGTTTTATTGCAAGCCCTACCTAGTGTTCCACCAGTACGGATCGGTAAAATGATCGTCCATTTAAAGGGCAGCGCAACGCTGTCCCTTAAACAGGGAGAACTTAGATACTTTTGAGGTTTGAGACCCCCGTAGCGACATCTAGTCGGTAGTAAAAGAGCTATCACGGCTTTTGTTATTGCTTCAGAAAAACAATTGTATTTGTAAAGTCTTTGGCAAGAAATGCCTATAAAAATTACTTCAATATTCGGCCTGCGTCATCATAATTTGTTAAAATGCTCTCTGTAACGAAGCAATAACAAAAGCCGTGATAGTTCTTTAACTACCGACTAGATGTCGCTACGGGGGCCTAACCCGTAAGCATTAAGAGATAGAAGAATTTGATATCTAGTAACATAGTCCAGATAGGTGGTTCGCTTCTGGCCCCGGTTTGGCTACGGAAGTCTCGGGTTCGATTCCTGAGTCTGGATTCAAATTTTTCTATCTTTCAAAAATGCAATTATTGTATTTGTAAAGTCTTTGGCAAGAAATGCCTATAAAAAATACTTCAGTAGTTACTACCTCAAACAACAGCAAACTAAGTCAATAAGTGCAACATCATACGCCGGTTTACACTTCACTTTATCCCGTGAGGCATTAATGCCGTCTGTGCTTTGCACTACTAAAATTAATGTTGTCCTATATACATATGTGTAGTATAGAGCAACAAAGCAGTTTTGGCACAGCATAGCACCAACGTTTTTTTAAAATAAGGTGAATGGGGCCAAGATTAAGCGGTTTACTGTTGAGATCAGCCATGTGTAATTGAAAAGATTGTAAATTTGACTGACTCTGTGGCGCGGTGGGAGTGTATCCGACTGCTACGCGAGAGGTCGTGGGTTCGATCCCCAACCAGGATAAAACTTTGTGTGATGAGCACGATGGTTTATTCTGTGTCTGGGTGTTTTTTACCTATAATATGTATGTATTTAAAATATTTAAGTATGTTTGTCACTTGTCTGGTTGCCATAGTACAAGCGCTGCTTAGTTTGGGATCAGATGATGTTGTGTGAGTTGTCCCAAGACATTATTATGAATTATAGGGATTCACTTTCAAATGTAGTGTTATTTTTCATGAAAAATATAGTTAAACATTTTGAATGTTACTAATAGAATTAGGTTTGAACTTAATACTTACTAAGTTGAAAATAGTTAGTCATTTCAGATTTAAAATTTTATAGTTTATTTTTTTAAAGATAACTAGCAATGTGGAATTGTGGTCCCACATTACTAGCAATCCTGTTAACCACTCCACTCCCTCCACTGTTAGGAGTGGGTTCACGTCGGTAGTATAATGGGTAGAATTCGAACCCGCGACCTTACGATTGCGAGTCTGATGCCTTATCCATTAGGCTACTGCCGCTTTAAAAGATGATAATAACTAAGAGTAGTAAGCACTTTTGATGGTTAAGAAATTATGTATACTTTAAGACTTTGGTGATTTAAAATCAATTTCATATTATGTACCAAATTTTCCTTTCTAAATGGAATAATCGGACAGAATTGACGTTGAAACGAGGTTTGACGGCAAAAATATTTCAGTCTTATCCCGTTTCAACGTTAACAAGCCTAAGATTCTCAAAGATTCAGCTAAAATTTAAGGAACAACACTGACGGTTATTTCTACAACCGTGAGTTAGGTAAGTTCAGTCAACATATGTCCAATGTTGAACATAGGTTTCTTCTCCTTCTTCTTTCTCTTGTCATTAGATTCATCTTGATGTCGCGAGTGTCACTGGTTACATACAATTTTCTGAGCGTTAATGAGCCGATTTTTTTTTATCCTCGAGAGGGGTATTAAATCAATATATGTCATCATTATCATTACATAGTATAAAACAAAGTCGCTTAAGGCTGTCTGTCCCTATGTATGCTTAGATCTTTAAAACTACGCAACGGATTTTGATGCAGTTTCTTTTAATAGATAGAGCGATTCAAGAGGAAGCACACGAAGGAGAGGAAACACTTTTTTTGCGCTTACATTGCAAACGCTGGCTGAACCCTACGAGATAGTACAAAATAATGTATTACAGTATTATCATCTTAAAAAGATCTACGAAAAAGTCTGCGATGGTACCTATATGTTTGTCTCTTAGGGATAACCCATTTCTTATCTTTTACTTTTTAGTGAAGTGATTTGAAGCAATAGTTAAATACATTGTGCATTTAATATAGATCAATATGGCTGTTAGAGCATGTAATTTAAATGAATATTTCGAAGATATTACAGATATAAAATGCAGGGACATGTGTGCCCTATAGCACTTCATAATTAGCTGCGATCGCACGCGTTTATTAGAGCTCTCTAGCGAGGAATATAACAATCTATACCAATATTATAAAGAGGAAAGATCATTTTATATTTTAGTATATAATGAATAAACTCAAAAACTACTGTACCTGCATTATCGAGAAATAACATAGAATATATTTTATTCTCAAAAAAATCCTTACGAAAACTGCGTTTATGTGGATAATGTTTAGTGGAGAAAAGTTCGTGCGAACCGGAGTGGTCCGCTAATAATCTATAAGTTTAAAAAATGATTAAAGTGGCAAATCATACAACAAAACAACGTTAAAAAAGTATATACTAAATATAAAAAGTAGGTAAGTACTTACTAAATAAAAAATGTAAAAAATCCCGTCTGCAAAAAAACAGAAACAAGATATATCATATTTTATATCAACCTCCAATAACCAAGGATCTAGGTAAATAAATATCATGTCTAAGTGTGTATTTCTGTGTGTATTTCGGTGCGCCGTGTATTTCTCCGCATCGGTGCCACTGTGGTGAAGCTGTCGACAGTCTCGGACACCATGGCCTTTCATGCGGTAGGAGCGCAGGCCGCATCTCGCGACACGCCAACCTCAACGACATAATCCGCCGGGCTCTTGTCACCGCCGGTGTACCAGCCATACGGGAACCCGTGGGGCTGGTGCGTGGCGATGGGAAGAGACCGGATGGTATGTCGTTGTTACCTTGGAAGATGGGCCGGCCCTTGGTGTGGGACGCAACCTGCGTTGACACCCTTGCGCCGTCACACCTTTCAGGTACAGCGGGATGTGCCGGCGCTGCTGCCGCATCGGCGGAGGCTACCAAACGGCGCAAATACAATAATCTTGTCGGAGATTATGTTTTTGAGCCGTTTGGAGTCGAAACGCTAGGGTCATGGGGCCCGAGTGCACGATCTTTTTATAAAATTTTAAGTAAACTCCTGATCGACGCTTCACGTGACCAGAAGGCTGGCCTGTACTTCGCTCAGCGAATCAGCATTGCTATACAACGCGGCAATGCTGCCAGCCTTCTGGGCACGGTGCCGGTCGATAGCGATGCGGAGGAATTCTATGACGCCTGCTTGTTTTAATTTTATTTTATGTAGTAATTTGTACATAGGTAGTGTAAATATTATTATTATTATGTTTATAATTTAGAGTAGCTATAATAAGGACCCTGATTTTTAAATATTAATAAATTGTAAGTCGATTGCATTGTACAATATCATGCCTCCGACTGCATGATATTAAAGGGCATCTTGTTTCTGCATTTTGTTTTCATCTTGCCCCACTAACCTTATGGTAAGTTACGCTAGCCCTTAGGACTGACATACAATAAGAGAAGTTAACCGTCTTAAGGGACATTTGCTGAAAGCGCCAAGGTTGTTTAAAGCCGGCACTGATTTCATGATAAAGCCTACCCCAGCCATCAGCGGGGTCATCATCAACCAAACAAAAATCCCGGACGTGGGTCCGGGATTTTGTAACTCTAAACACCATTTTATAAGATGTAGTGAATTATTATTTATTTTATGGTATTGATTGGGCCCGTGATCCGTATCTTATCATGTAATCAGATACATAGACAGATAAAAAAATATAGACAAGGCATGACACACGATGAGATAAAACTATGTTACCTAGTAATTTATTTGCCTGAGATTTGTTTTTTCCGCTAGTTTTATGTGAAATGTAACTACACATCCATTACACCAATGTATTAGCGGATGCAGGAAGGAAGGGGACATGTGCCCCCACTTCCAGACTCTAGTCTATCGTTGTCTTTCAAATGTGTGCGAAGATTTGTACACTATAGGTACGAATGTCTGCACCCAAATGAGAGGCGATCAGCACAGGTATGTCAATTCCAATGTTATTCGCTTAGTTATCTGGGAACCCTTTTGCGGATTCGTTTTTAAGGATTTTCATATACGTGGAAATTACGCGAAAGTAGGTGGAGGTTCAGGCGGTCGGTTGATGTGTTTCTAAAAACTAAGTAAAACTGCTTAGAAAACTGCGATTAGGTATGTCAAAAACTATGCATATTCATTTGCAAATGCGGTGGCCACATTTGTGGATTATCGGACAGTATCTCTGGGAAGATAACATTTAGTTCGACTTAAGGTTTGACAGGCAATTGCCTCCCCAAAGGCGGTGGTGGCTGGTGTACCGGTGTTGAATTAAATACTCCCCTCCACTGCCATGCAAGCGACTCACACTTGGCCGGTTGGGTCACATGTTGCCCCCCCTGAACAAAGTTCTGGATCCGCGCCTGTATGAATTTCGTTTTTCTCATTTCAAGAAAGTAGGTTCAAGATGTTAATATAATTCTCATTCATTGCTAAATCCCAAAGTAGGATTCACTGAACTTTTTGTTTGGGGCTCTATATTAACCTTTGATACTTATCTAATCGTACCTATCTATTACATGCACAGGTGACCACAGTTACAAACAATTGCAACATCAAATCGCCATTACGTTTAGTAACACATTACCTAATGATATAAATGATGGGTTAAACACAGTCAAATTGCAAAACAAGTTCCTATGCCTAGGTACAGAATGAACCACAGTAGTTTTTGTAGCGTAGTTTTTGAGGGCTGAGAGGCTAAAAGGAAAAAAATAATAAATTTGGACATCGATCAAAAATCTATTAACTAATTCCTTTTTTTTTTTATATACGACTCCCGCAGTAGGGTACAAGCCCTGTGTCGCGGGGGACTTTACAAACATACAAGTCACGGACACAAATTACACCCAGACTCGGAACAATAATTTGTGAATCACACAAAGTGGTGTCCCGTGTGGGAATCGAACCCACGACCTCTTGCGTAGCAGTCGGATACACTTCCTCTCACTCTCCATCGAGGAAGGCTATATGCTATATAACATCACGCTACGAGCAATAGGAGCGGAGCAGCAATGAAAAATGTTACAAAAACGGGGAAAAATTACGCGGACGAAGTTGCGCAGGTCAGCTATATAGATATAACTACTATTTAGGTACTAGGTACTAAAGTAACTGCTCGATATAATAATACGCGTATATGTATACATAGATCGAGGGAACGCGTTGTTTGTACCGATTTCTCTGATATGTGGTCATAAATGCAGACATTTAGGTGCAATGAACACTAAATCATCTTCATCTATGTACCCTGTTCTCAGGTTTTTCTTTTTATTTGGGGTTAACGCAATTGTGGTTTTCTTCCATTCAGCTCTGTTAGTCGTCGTTTACTTACTCATATCATCTTTCACACAAGCCAAGCCATAGTAATATAATAAAGAGGTAAAGTTTGTGAGTTTGTGAGGTTGTAGGAGATTACCCCTACAACCTCACAAACTCAATCTCTAGATCTACTCTTACCGATTTTGAAACTATTTTACCAATAGAAAACTACGTTAGGTATTTGCCCAACGTAGTGAGTGCCCACTTCGTTGGGCCATATCGGTTCAGTAGATCTAGACATTACCCCTACAGCCTCACAAACTCACAAACTTTACCTCTTTATAATATTACTGCCTGCGCCTGCGCCTGCGCACCCACTTCGTTGGGCCTATGACACTCACAAATACCTAACGTAATTTTCTATTGGTAAAATAATTTCAAAATCGGTAAGAGTAGATCTAGAGATTAACCCCTACAACCTCACAAACTCACAAACTTACCTCTATAGAATGTTAGGGGCAGATAGTTATCAAATAAAAATATGTAGGTAGGTACAAGTAGTGTACGTATTTAGAAATAGATTAGGTACAATCGTTTATCAGTTGCCTAGTTACACCGTTACAGGTATTGCTTAGTTTGGGATCAGATGGCCGTGTGTGAGTTGTCCCAAGAGATTGGGTAGTGGAAAAACTACTCGATGTTACGTTGCGTTGGGTATATTTATTGGGTAGTTGGGTAAAACCCAAACTAACAGAGTACTAACAGTTGGAAAACTGGACGCCGACGATGAGAGCGTCAAGTCATTGTGCCGACTGTATCTCCAGTACGATCTTTTCTTCAGTTATGTACCTACGGTCAAAATCCTCATTTTTTATATAGGTAACTGAAAGACGAGCCTGATGGTACCTAAGCGTCACACCAGCTCACTCTGAGACATAATCCATCCATACTAATATTATAAATGTGAAAGTAACTCTGTCTGTCTGTCTGTCTGTCTGTCTGTCTGTCTGTCTGTTACGCTTTCACGATCAAACTACTAAACCGATTTAGATGAAATTTGGTATGGAGATAGTTTGAGTCCCGGGGAAGGACATAGGATAGTTTTTATCGCGATAACCGACATCCACGCGGGCGGAGCCGCGGGCGAAAGCTAGTTGTTAATAATTCTCATTTGCTGAGTAATTACACTTGTAAATTGAAACATAGTAATGTGTTCGGAACTCTTTTTCACAGAAGTTTAACTGATACTGCGGTGCTACCCACCAAAACTATGGCTACTAGTATAGTATTATATTATCTGTGCTATGGCTAAGACCTACTAGCAGTTTTAAATAAATGAACCGGAGGACCTCTCCCGCTTTAGAATATGTGCCTAACATATCATACTTAGGTAATACAGACTTCATGGTATTGACAGTTTCAACTGGGTCCTAATTCCCGTTCTTTTTTTTCGTTTTCGCGGCAAAGCCGTGCGAACTGTCAAAATCTTGTCATAATGGTAATTATTTTTTAAATTCCCGCCGATATTACTCAGTAGGTAGGGATTATGGCTCGCTCATTCTGTCCATTCGCCAGTTTCAAGTATAAATTCTTTCAAGTTTTCTTCTTTGAATCACAAATTCTCATTCTTATCCAGTTATCACGTATTTCAAGTATACTTTGCACTCGTCGAATATATTTCTTCGGTAAATTTACACGTTATAGGCGGTGCTGTAAAAATAGCGACGTGTTAGTTTGCCGCCATTTGTACAACTCATCATAATGATAAATAGAGAGCTGCGCTTAGAAATGCATCAACGCCTATGCGCGGCGGACATCTTTGAGCGCACCAGCGCCAGTTCGCACGGGGTTGCCGCGAAAACAGAAAAAAAGAACGTGATACGGCTCTGCATTAATCAATCTATCGCCGTTATTAATTTATGAACTAGATATAGGTTGAATAAATAACAATCTCATATAATAATGAAACAAGAAAATACTGCATTATTTTACCAAGTTGAGTGCAAACCCTAGGTCGTTTGAAACTCGGAGGCTCGACTGAATAGCATTTAGATACGTAAGTGAGTATTTGTCAAGGAATTAGAGAGATTATTTATCATATTTTATCACATGTGTATTTCAGTGACATGATTGTGGGAGACTCATGCGCCGCACTGTGCCGTCTCATGACTCGCATGAGATGGAGGCGTGAACGATTCTCACAAGCTGATTGGTCCTCAGCCTCGCTGCAGTAAGTGCTAAATTATCTTTTGAAGTGCTGTCGGGAGATTATCTTTCGCATCGTTGAATGATAGCATGCTCTTTATTCTGTGATGATAGGTACTTTTGTTTGACTAATAGCTGTATGACTGTATGACGTAGTTTAGGTGGGTGCCACACCTAAACATAACTTGTAAAATGGTGAAATTTTATCGCCGTTTTCAATTTTTGCAGAAAATCTCGAGATACAAATTATATGGTTTAATTTTTATGCACTGCAAGGTTTGGCCAACAGAAAGCTATGGACTTTTTTTGCAGTTAGCTTTAAACAAAAATGATACGTTTATTCAACTCATCCAACTTTGAAGAGTTGAGTAAACGTTGATTATGACACTTGGAAGTGTCAAAGGCAGGTCCACAGGGGGAGAAAATGACCCTGGGCTAGTAGTTAAAAAATATTTCAAAGCCTAGCTGAATAGGCTTAGGTACTTATTACAAAATTTAATTACTTGTCAAGTCTATAACTGACTATGTAGAATACTTTTTACACTTGTTAAAATTAAAATATGTTTTATAAAGTTACAAGTGAATTATTTATATCATTGTAGTTTCAGTTCATTGGACAGCAAGATTCTGTCATAATTTTATTAGATGTAAGTATTAATAACCGGGCAAGTGCATGTCGGGCCACGTACAATGTAGGGTTCCGTAACCCCCATCAAAATAATGCGGCTTAAGAAGAAGATTTTCTGATTTTTTGTAATAAATATATAATAATAAAAAAAAAAATCATACAGATTCCATTTAAAAATACTTATATACCATTAATAGTAGTTTCATACTACTATTAATGGTATATAAGTATTTTTAAATGGAATCTGTATGAAAATTTTGCTACTGAGAAGTAGCAAAATTTTCATACAGATTCCATTTGGTCTGCTGTTACTCGATAAGTTGTACTTAGTTGTAATAGTTTTCCTTTTAATTTCACAATCTAACTACTACCGTGATTTTTTTTTCACATAACTAACATTGTTTCACATTTAGCTGGCAGTGGGGTGAACACTTGACTCTAGCAAAAATTTGCACTTTTTAATTTACATTTTAATATTTCACAAACGGGTCCCTAAATAGAAAAATGTTTTTTTACAAACCCAAATGTTTTTAAAAGACCTATCTAATGATACCCCGCACGATGGGGTAGGTGAGAAAAAAATCACATCCCTACTTTAGATAATAGGGGAGGTACCCAAATTTATTTTTAAAAATTTTATTCTTTTACTTTATCGGCATAAGTAGAATGTGTATCCAAGCTAATTACAGCCTTCTAGCATTAACAGTCTCTGAGCTAAGCTGCGAACGGACGGACAGAAGGACGGATGGACATGGCAAAACTATTAATAAGGATTCCGTTTTGCCATTTTGGCTAAGGAACCCTAAACATAGAAGATTACAATCACTGGCTGAAAAATTTAATTACCTAGTTGAAGATTTTACTCACCTGGTAGATAAATTTATAGATATTATTTATTAAAATGTATTACAAGTAATCTGATCTCATTGATAACTACCCAGTACCTAGTAGGTATAATTTCGCTTCTACATTGTACATGCAATTTCAAAATATCTAGGCACTTTCAAAACAAATATAGTAATAGAATTAGCACAAAATGTATGTTAAAATTATATAAAGAATGAAGACCAACCTGTCCTAGGCAAAACTAAATTAGGAATAACTCTAAGATTCATAGCTGTCGTGATTCATATCACTGTATCTCAGTATAATCAATCAATTTCAGTGCTTTTGTTTGATATCCGCTACAGTCATGTACAATATGATTCATTTCCTCTTGATTATTTCATTATCATGAACTATTTTTAGAGAACTGCTTGGATCCAGAAAACATACCTATAGTACAAACTTAGGTATTTTTGTATTCACTATACTGACAAAGTGATGGAGATGTGTTGGGAAAGCATTGAGTGGATGATTTATAATATATTTGTGTGGTTTTGCAATTGCAAAACAATTGCAATTGGGAAAAAAAAATTGTATGATAGAATAGAATAGAATAGAATCTTTATTTGTCTTATAGTGTGGTAACATACAAGATAGTTTTAATGAATTTCCAGAACCATAAACACTTTGTCGTAATTTGACGTGACAAAGTTAACTAGAAAGGTCTATTCAGAAACTGACCTCTTACGAATCACCTTCTTTATCTAAAGATATTGAAATATGCAAAGAAATAAGCGCCGCTTTAAAAACCTACCAGCCTTTTAATGCTGCGCTACGGTCTAGTGTGAGAGGCGGAGGGGGACAAGCTGGGGGTCATAATTTTCTCTCTTTCTAGGAGAGATAAATCGTGAAAACTTATAGACCAAGAAGTATTTCTAACAAAGAATGGTAGGTACTGTACCCATCGCATCGTCGCGCCAGGTACTTAGGTTTTCGCTTCAACTAAATCTGGCCTGGGATATCCCATCTTTGGCAAAATGTGATAGAGCGGCTAAATGGCTAGATCGGGCCCTGATTGTGGAAGTAGGTAGGTACAGTCCTTTTGTCATCATCTCCTTGCATACTTAACATATGAAATTGTATTCATAGACAGTGCTTGTGCGTTCCTCCTTTTTTCAAAAATTAGTGACAGTAGTTTAAAAGAACTAACAATCATGCTGATAAAAAGGCCTTCAATATTGATCAGATATGTCATTTATTTCATACTTATAATCTTCCGGAAGATGTGATAAGTAAACAAGCCATACGCTAATACGTAGTTATATCGGTACCTACCTCTTCTTTTAGAATTGATGACAATCTTGCAATCTTTCCAGTTCATTTCTGCCACTGGCACTCCATTATTGTCAATGTATGACTCAACTTCGACAGACGCTACGTCGATAGGAACTTCGACACAGGTGTGGATCTAAGGGGAGGGGGGGGGGGGTTGCGGGCAGCTGGGGAAATTGCCCCCACCCCAGACTCGACTGAATCTTTTTTTTTTGGGGGAATTTGAGAATTTTGACACTGAAGGCAATTGCTACCCACCCCTTCGGCAATGGTACCTAGTGTACTCAGTGCTGAATCAAATGAACCCCCCCCCCCGTCATGCGATTGAGTCACACATGGCCAGCTGAGTCAAATGTTGGCCCCTCCAAAAACAAATTCTGGATGGGCAACTCACAACTGTAACAGAACGGCACTTCAAAATAAACTATCTCTGACAAGAGTCATCTGGGCAAGGATCCTGTCTTGTAGTCTTGTATATACCTATAGTTGTCGTAATTAGGTGGAGGTAGCTATTTTTGTCATCCTCACTCTCGGCTATAGGTCATTGCCACGGAACATCCAGTCTCTTTTAGTCGGTTCGACTCCGTCATGGTCAAACCCTCTGCTGGCGCCATTCGGTCTTTACGTATTTTTTTCTTCAATATTCATGCCTAAGGGGGTCGGCCTGTTCTTACTATATCTTACATGTGGGAGGGGTCAAATACTGGCGCCTCTCCTCTCCTGCGTGCCCTTAAAGAAACGGGATTCGTGGGAATTTTTGAACACGTAAAACAAAAATAATGAAAAATAAATTAAATACTCGTCATCATTTAGTCTAAATATTCTCGAAGTTATGTATTTAAAACATTGTTTGCATTAATGAGTGAATTTCGTTAACCTTAATAGTGCCTCCGACTAATATAACATTTCGTAGCTTGTTTCCATCTTTTTGTAAAATCGCTTAAGGCAGGCGGGTTTGTTAAATGTTAAAATTTAATATTTTATAACTATTTTGTGGTAACAGATTACAATCGCGTCTTCCACAAAAAGGAAAATTGAAATAAGTAAAAGGTTACTCATAAAAATAAAGACAAGAGTACGTTTGTATGATCAATGAAAAATTCTCTTGAAAAATCGCAATCGCTTGTTTGTTTGGCTGGCTCGTCTGTTTACACATCGCGAGACATGTATTAAATGGTTTGTTTTAGGATCTTCATACACGCATACCACTAATAACATTGCTTTGTTTTGTATCTATTGTCTGATGAGAGATTTTGCTTTAATTGTGTACAAATAACTACGGCATATTTTTTCTAAAATATTAGTTGACTCCATAAACAAATTCTGGATCTGGGTGAATATATAAATTGAATAGAAAGGGGTGTGTAGGTATTCTGATAATAATGTTAAAAATAGATTTTGATTTATATATGCAGGTAAGTCAAATTGATCTAGCCGATTAGGAAAGAATTAAGAACCAATTAGTATATAGGTATTTTTGTATTTTAAGCTTAATACTCCTACTGGCCAATACTACTCGTATAATATATATTATATACATAAGAACCTACAGGATTTTGTTTTGAAGAAGGTAGGAAGTGATAACCTCGATGAGGAAAAGCACAAATACCTGCATGAGAGATCTCAGGAGCATGAGGGCCTTAGTCTCCCAACTGATAATCACACAACAAACCTATTGTTAACGTCCTGCTAACCAGGATATATGTAAATAAAACTTTAGACTATTAAAGTCATTTAAGTACCTAACATGGTATACTAGAGATAACTCAATGCTCAAAAAAGTACGTTGATTTTAAACTTTTCAACTGTGTTAATCACGTTGTGCGTTTTTCTCATGAGAACGTAAATACATCTGCGTTCCGATAGGTTTCTTATAAGCTTATATTGAAAAAATCAAAACATTATAACAAGGAGAATGTGTTTGGGATTGTTTCACACACATCGCGATATTTGTACATAGGTAGCTATTGGTGTCAGAGATCTCAAGATATTTAGACATTTATGCGAATGTAATGAAGGCTGGCGATGCACTCCTCAGGGAATTAACGGCTTTGATGAACCTTATGCTCTCCGGCAATGTTGAAGATGGCATCATCGATATTTTGTATGGGGCCAACCTATGTGCTCTACGCAAATCCGATGGTGGCATTCGTTCCATTGCCGTGGGGTGTACCTTCCGGCGTATGGCAGCCAAAATATGCTGCCAATATTATAAAGAACATTTAACCAACAAATTCCAGCCAATCCAACTAGGCTTTGGATCGAAAGGCGGCTGCGAGGTTGTCGACTTATGTTGACAGCGGGGAGGGAGAAGACATACTGAAGGTTGACTTAAAGAACGCCTTCAACTCAGTGAGTAGGGACACCTTGTTGACTGAAGCTACTTACTGCTACTTAACCTGACTTATCTCTCGATTTGCTTGGCCGCCACTGAGGCACGGACCCTCATTTAGACTTATTATTTATTTAGGTTCATTTGTGCAGTTTAAGCAAACCTTCAATACACTTTGTGTTTGTTAAAAGAAGTGGTTGCTTCTGTTTAACTAACGCCTTAAAGAACTTATAATGTAGGTAAGTATGTAGATATAAGGGTAGCACTGCAACGCTCTAAAGGAAAACTATCACAGCTAAGTATGCTTTACAAGTTTACGAGTAACAGTTGATCAAATGAGAAGTTATAAAATTTTTGTACAAATTTCATTGAAAATGATTATGATTATGTTGGTTTAACGTTGTAATATGAAACAAAAACAACAGGAAACGCACTTCTTAAGCTGCTTTTTTCGGATGGGGGAGGGGGGCACTACGGAATCCTACATTGTGCGTGGCCCGACATGCACTTGCCCGGTTAATACTCTTGATAAGGTTTTCAATTATATGTGCAAGAGGTTCGGGTTTGTTTCCCATTAGGTACAGAGCTCTATGAATCCGAAAATGGGGGTACCGAGTCTGGATGTGTCCGTAAACTTTATATACGAGTAATTTTGTACTTATTATATACAAACGATATCACAAAAAGTCCTAACGAATTTAATAAAAATTTTGTTTTCCAAAATTCTCTACATTTTGCTTGAAAAACACGACTCTACCCATATAAAAACAGCGAAGCTCGATCGTTCCGCAAAGTAAGAAAGAAAGAAAGATAAAATATTTGTCACATTACACTTCAGAAAAAAAAATCTTGTGATTTAGCGCCGGACAACTAGGACCTACGTCAGCTATTGTTGCCAGCCCGAAAATTGCAACGCTGATATTCTCGTAGGCCCGGTTTGTAAAGTCTCCCGCGATTCAGGGCTTGCATACTTAGACCAAAGCCTTGACTGTTATAAAAAAAGTTATCTGTATGAGTAGTTTCTTAAATTAGGTACCTACTGAGGTGCGGCTGACAAACAAAACTATATTAATGAGTACTACAGTCTTCTCGATAGTATGATGTATGTATGAGTATAATCCCGTAAGGCTTTTGCTGTCCAATTCCTGTAACTCACTAGCATGTTGCCGAAATGACGACCCTAAAACGTTACAAGCTCAACGAATCATTGTCACAGTTTGTTTCTCAGAATGGTGCGTGTTTATCATTTATAAACAGCCGAAAATTTAAATATTTGTCAGATGACACAGCAGAACGTGTGAGACAAGATATCCTCCTATAAAATAAGCTCTAAGTAGTTATTTGCGTTATAACATTGGTTTTTACATCACTTGTCGTTGGTATGAATTTAGATCATTTTCCGGGAATGGGTACTTTTGCATGTTAATATAGTCGGAAAGGAAACTCCAGATTTTGGACTTCCTCATACGTCCCTCATTCCTTGACAGGTTGATAATAATCGAAATTTGAGACGAGGGATACTAGGAGGATACGCGTCCAGGGTCGTAGCTTAGAACTTAGATTTAACACTTTCGAGGACAGCACGTGATTTTACGTCATAATTTCAGATTGTATACGGCAAAAAGTACAACCACGTTCAAAAACACAATATTATTTATTGCAGGACGGTGAATTTAAAGCCGATAATTATTTTCTATGTATCTACATTGTGTCACAAGATATCGAAAACTCTGAACCTTACTGTTACCATACTTATTCTGTGCTGTTACGTAGACTTACTTTTTTACCATTTTAGATCCAGTATCGTACGTCATTTTTTTGGTATAAATATTTAAGGCCGATGAATCTTCATCGACCCTCACTTTTCATCGGCCTTACAGAGTCTTAACATCGCTGTAACAGTCCGCTTTTGACCACGGCCGGTGCAACCTGGTCGAAGCGTCAAGCTATTTTAAGGTAACCAATGCGCGTTGATTCATCATCATCATCATCATCAGCCTATCGCAGTCCACTGCTGGACATAGGCCTCTCCAATTGCACGCAACTTTGTTCTATCTTCGGCTTCTCGCATCCAGCTCCTGCCAGCCGTTTTGCGTAAATCATCACTCCACCTGGCCTGAGGGCGTCACTACGTTTGCCGGCACTACGTTTGCCGTGCCGAAAAAAAAAATCGTTGATTCCTGTATAATAAATAGTCATAAAAATATTAATTTACTTTATTAGTAATATGTTTCATTGCTAATTTGTAAACAATTAAAAGTTATTCCGCGCCCTTTTTCTTTTCGCTGTATTGTTTTTATTTAAAAATGTCATCACGTAATGATGAATTTATAAATTCGACACCGTCAGAAGTCTCAGACAGCGAAAAAGGCTACTCTAAGCCTCTTGCCCGAAAAATCGACTGAAAATGAAAATTTCATCTTATGGAAAACAAGCAAAGATACAAATTCATTTTCAAATAGCGTGTCATACTCCAACTTGCTGGCATTTCTAAAAAGACGCTCAAGAAGCCATGTGAGTAAAAAGTCCAAAGTATATTCGACTGACAATATCAAGAAGTTCCTAAAAGAAGCTCCGGAAATAGTCTGTAGGTGGTTGAGGTTATAATTGCAAAAACAAGTGGTAGGTGATTAAGGCTATATATAATAAATATTTTCCAAAACTTATAAATGGTTGTGTCCGTGACTTGTATGTTTGTAAAGTCCTCCGCGATATAGGGCTTGCAAGCTACTGCGGTAGTCGTCTTTAAAAAAAAATATTTTACTGTGTCAGCATAAAGCGGACGGACGGACGAACAGACGGAAGGACGGACTCACGGACGGACGGACGGACATGGCATGGCGAAACTATACGGGTTCCGTTTTGCCATTTGAGCTACGGAACCCTAAAAATGATTATCCGTAAAGTCGGATTACGAAAGATAATTTTACGTGATAACGTCATAAGAAAATAATAATAATATCTTGGGACAGCTCACACAACATTATCTGATCCCAAACTAAGCAGAGCTTGTACTATGGCAACTAGACAACTGATCAACATACTTATTTATTTCTAAATACATACATATTATAGATAAATAACACCCAGACACAGAATAAACCATCGTGCTCATCACACAAAGTTTTATCCTGGGTGGGGATCGAACCCACGACCTCTTGCGTAGCAGTCGGACAGATTCCCACCGCGCCACAGAGGCAGTCAAAAATAAAAAAAAATATTGATGACATTGCAATAAGCAACCAGGCCTGCGACAGATTTTTTTTTATATTTCCAATTGTATCGCATGTCGCTGCAATCGCCAAAACATTGACAATGTAATAAACAACTATGCCTGTGGCAGCTTTATTGGACCCCTCGGCCTCAATACTTCAGCCTATCAGTAGGCAGATACGCCATTCGCGTTGCTTAGCAACCAATCAATAACCTGACTTCTTAGCAACCAGTCAATACCGTGACCGTTGGTACGTGATTTCCAATCAAACGAATAAGTGTGAGCAACGGTCAAGTTACCGTTGCTACGTGACACTTTTTCGTGCGTCTACCCCGTCATAGATTTATAAGACCTTATCACGTCAAAATTACTACCCTAACTTTGACACTTTTGACAGTCGTTGCCAAGCAACTCTGTTATTAAACATTTCACATCCTGCGCGGTTTTATTATAGCTATGGCCCTGGATCCTTTTTTTCCGTTTTCACGGCTAGCCCGTGCGACCTGGCGCATGCGCGGTGCGCTAAAATAATAATAATAATAATAAAAATGATTTATTCACTTAGGAAGCAAAATACTACACTTGTGAAAAGTCGATTCTACATTTACCTACTGGTAATGCCTGCTCGCAAACAATAGGTAAAGCCCGAGAAAAGAACAGGCAATAAAAACTAGTGGCCACTCTTTTCAAAGACTGATGATGCACTTCTAAGCGCAGCTCTTTATTTACCATTATGGCTAGATTTTAACAGTTCGCACGAGTTTGCCGCTAAAACAAAAAAAAGAACGTGATTAAGGACGCTGTACGGGTCCTACACCTTTATAACGCTGGTGCTATTTTAATGTGCATCCTCAGAATCTGCATCTTTCCCCGTTAAATGCGTTTCATGAAGTGAGTTTCAGCCGTTTCAGCGTTGTTTTACTCCGTCGGTGGTGCAGTAGAAATGCGTACGACTGCTGCGCAAGAGCTCAAATCCTACTTCCCATTTCCACGGGACACCACTTTGTTGGTTTAAGTTTAGGTGGTTTGGTCCTTAATTTGTATTTTTGTAAAGTTCCCCACGGCGCGCGGCGATGACTTACCGAGAGTTGTGTTTATAAAAACAGATTTTTGTAGTGCGGCAACAATGTTCCTAGCCACTCTCTTTGGATTTGATCTTGATAATATGATCAAAGAGAATTTAACACTATCTACGTCTAATTACGATTTTCCTCTACCGCCTCAAACCATAAACAATTATGGTTTTTACCCGATTGCGGAGGAGGGTTATGTGTTTCACGCATCTATGTACATGTATCCTTCCAATGTTCCTACATCCACTCATAACTTCTCAACGGCTCAACCGATTTTAATAAATGATACGTCATTAGACTTATCTCGGCGCGGCGTCGTGAGTGTCACTAGGTACCTACATAAAATTCTTAAAAAATCATAATCCTTTTTTTACGCTTTATTGGGTGCGTATCAAATTAAAGGTCATTAAAAGGAGAGTTCGAAAATATGTATAATCTTTATTTTTAAAAATTTTGGAGTGACAAATCATTAAAAAACAACCTTAAATAATGAAACAAATTGTTCTTATTAAATCGCGTTGTGTCTAATTATTTTACAAGAACTAAAAAGTATTCAAAAAATAATTAAAATCTAAAATACCCAAAACAACAGAAAGCAAGATACCCTTTAAATTTAATATCAAGCACTCGGAGGCATTATCTAATGAATTCTGTTGAACTTACCTCATATCGTGCCTCCGACTGCATGATATTAAATTTAAAGTGTATCTTGTTTTCTTTCTTTACGCGGGCGGTGTTTTTAGATTTTAATATTTTTTTACTTCTTCTAAACGAATCGATACGCTTATCAACTCTCTCGCCTAATCCATTTCATCCAATTAAAATAAGATAACAATTTTATCTGTATTGGCACAAGATTTAATGCTGACACCACGCGAAGACGCGTGCTTTTATCGTACTTAGTACTCATTGTTTATACAGAAATTTATCATGTTAAGAGTTTCTTATTTATGTTAATGACATCAAGGTATTACTTGTCTCTGAACTTGATAATGAAAAATATTGCTATCTCTGATTTTTTTTTAATTGTTCGTAGAGAGTGTAAACAGCGGCTGCTTTGGTTATTACAAGGGGCGGCAGGTATTTGTGAATATGTAAATTTAATGAAAATGAGAGATCCGTGACGAAGGAGCAGATCGACAGACCTAGGTATATCGATAGATTGGCCACTGTTTTCGAATAATGTGTTTCCTTTCCGTGCCTCGGAGTGAACTTTAAGATTCGAAGTCTTATTTCTCTTTGATATCTTGGGACAATTCACACAACGCTATCTGATACCATACTAAGCAGAGCTTGTACTATGGAACTACTTATCTTTATATATATATTTCTTGTGTGCGTGTGTATGTCACTGAACTCCTCCTAGACGGCTGGACCGATTTTGATGAAATTTTTTGTATGAGTTTAAGGGGATTTGAGGATGGTTTAGAATACCTGCTTGTGCTCCTGGGTCTCTGGTTAGCCTTCATGAGATCGGCCGTCGTTACCGATCGGTTTGGAGACTTCTATTTATAAATTGAAAATAGTATCAAGCTAATAAACATCTGCAAGAGATTCTGCAGCCGTTATATCAAGTAAATGCACTACTTATGAAAATATCCGATGAAGAGCGTATGTTCATAGCACTTTTGTAGAGAAACGCAATTTTTCGGCAATAACTCAAGACGGTACATATAACCTATCATGTCGAAAATCATTTGAGTTTAAGGTATTTATTAAGGCTACCTTTGTGATGTTTTTCATATTTTTTGGTCTCATGACATGGTTTAAAAGATAAGGCGAGAGGGGCGGGCACAATTTAGCTGTAGCTTTTGGAGCAATTCTTTCCAAAAATATTTACTTAATTAAAAAAGTTTGTCAGTAACTTTAAAATGTTTTTAAAAGACCTGTCGAATGAAGTGAGACGCTGATGTTTGCTGTTTTTTTTTTAGGTTACATGTGTGGAGTGCCCCTCCATTTTTTTTTTATTATTTAACTATCAAACTAAGTAGCGGCTACTACAAGATACCTTTTCACCAAATTTCATCAATATTCATGGAGTAGTATTTGAGTAAAATACCTGTGACATACGGATAGACGGACGGAGTTTTTGGCATATAGCCTACGGAACCCTAATAATGTATACCTATTCTCTTTTTCTGGGAATACAAGCAGAAGGAAATAACCTTTGTGGTTAAATTACACACTTATTGGTTTATATCCGATTCGGAAGGGTACTTATGTGTATTATGCGGTTTTTCCTATGACTTTTTTAGAGATAAACCTTGAACAATTTACAGTTTTGTGTACTTATATAAAGTTATTTATACTAATATTATAAAGGGGTAAAGTTTGTAAGGTTGTAGGGGTAATCTCTGGATTCTTGATCTTGAAATTCTATGTTCACGATTCTGAAGAGTTTGTAGTTTGTCTTGAGCGATAAAATCCTATAAAATCGCTACTCGCTACTCTTTTACTCGCCGTTTGGTCGGACAGGTGCCTTAGTATGTTACACACAGACCAGCTTTAATTAAAAAATGACTGACATATGGAAATTTTTAAGCTTTACTTCAGATACTGTACCAGAATGTACCTACTGTAATAGCAGTATGCAATTTGTTTAATCCCACAAAAATAATTGATTTGATTACGCGAAAACTGCTACAATAATTACCAAAGAGTTTGTTCCACGATTGAAAATTTGTCAATGTAAATGGCAGATGGCAAATAATGGCAATGCTTATATGTCAGTGATATGTTTATTGTTGTAGGTTATTATTATATTGTTAACGCACAAGTATTTATTTTTGTTCTAGTTGTAAGTAGATATTTTATGATGGTAATTGTTTTTATGAATGTGTTAGAAAGTGGCGAGCAAACACTAGATAAAGATTCGCGTAAGTTGAATTTATTTAACATTCCCTATACCTACAGTTTGTTTTTACTTTTTTCCATTGATACTTAAAGTTATTTGTGTGTTGTGTATTGGTTTTCTCGTTCTTACTCACGTAGTGTATATGGGTCTGGTTTATATAATTCCTGTCCTATGATACATTGAGTCAATACAACTCCGTTTTAGGCTGGATGACTTAATAATAATAATAAAACCGCAGGGCAGTATTGTGGCGTGCTGAATGTGCGTGGCGACACTGTTTGTGTCACATAGCCTTTAAATTAAAGTGTCTAACTGGCCTCAATGTGTTGGAATACCTACCTGAGTGCGAAAGCCGTACCATCGAGTTATGTTTCTTCGAAAACCTTTCAACGACATCTCTATACTGCGACGCCTTGTTCAATCGATGTCTTGTTACTGCGATGTTTCGTTACATCGAAAAACTATACTCCGAACGATTTTACTGCGAAAATATCATACTGCGACGCCTTGTTCAATCGATGTCTTGTTACTGCGATGTTTCGTTACTTCGAAAAACTACACTGCGAACTGCGAACGATTTTACTGCGAAAATATCATACTGCGAAGCCTTATTCAATCGAGGTCTTGTTACTGCGATGTTTCGTTACTTCGAAAAACTACACTGCGAACTGCGAACGATCTTACTGCGAAAATATCATATTGCGAAGCCTTGTTTAATTGTTGACTTGTTACTGCGATGTTATGTTACTTAAAAAAACTTACTTCTGGCGATATAAGGGCGTTAACCAAGTGCTTAAATTTTAAACAAAAAAACAATACCTATTTTTTTAAATTTCTTGAAAAGCAAAGAGCGGATTTTCTTTGTCGCCCTTCATTTTGCTGCACTGGGCATTTGCTTGGCTTGCCTTGCCATAGGTCGGGCCCTGATTAGAGGTAGGCCCTAATATCCATAGATGCCACAGAGCATTGTGGAGCATGTTTCCAATATGTTTTACACAGAAGTTAAATTGTAACATAAACTACCTTAATATAAACCCAACTTCCACGCGAACGAAGTCGCGGGCACAGCTAGTTGACAATAAAATTGTAATGACAAGGAATATACAAATGTATCTTGTACCTAATGCATTTTTACTAAAGTATTAGTCGATTAATGTCATAAAATAGTTGGCTGAGAATTATTTATTGTTAATTTAACTGACTCTGTTATCAGAACGCAAAATAAAGTAGAGTAGGTGGAATAATCTATTAAATATCTAATAATCGTCATGGCCTTTTCGATACTATTAGGGAAATGATGAAAGAACAAATTGCTACCAAACATGGCGTTGAAAAAGCCTTATTGGGTATTCTGAGGACTCCGCCCCGAAAACAATTAAGAGATCGTGCACATGCACTTTTTAAATTATGCAAAAAAGTATACTATGGATTTAATTACGTTTTTAAGAAGTGTGGCAAAAGATCAGAACTTTCGTTTATTGTGGATTATCTTTATTTCTAACTAGCTGTGCCCCGCGGTGTTACCCGCGGTTTATTAGTGTTAATCCAGGGTGTCAGCTAACTCCATACCAAATTATATTAAAATCGCTCCAGCCGTTTAGGCGTGAAGAAGTAACAAACATACACACTCACATACTCACAAACTTTCGCCTTTATAATATTAGTGTGATTATTTACTTGTGTGATTGTATATATAGTACTTTGCAATGTTCTACCTAAAGTATTGTTTTGAAAAAGAGAATTGATATACTTAGTTATCATTGTAAGATCGTCAGAAGTAAGTTTTTATTAAGTAATACGGCTTGGCAGTATGATATTTTCGCAGTAAGATCGTTCGCAGTTCGCAGTGCAGTTTTTCAAAGTAACGAAACATCGCAGTAACAAGACCTCGATTGAATAAGGCTTCGCAGTATGATATTTTCGCAGTGAAATCGTTCGGAGTATAGTTTTTCGATGTAACGAAACATCGCAGTAACAAGACATCGATTGAACAAGGCGTTGCAGTATAGAGACGTCGTTGAAATGTTTTCGAAGAAACAACATTCGATGGTACGGCTTTCACACTCAAGTAGGTATTCTCTATGTGTTGGTTTCGGCTCCACGCACGCCTCCCAAATGACCGGGACTCCATAGTCCCATGATATGACATAATAATAATAGTCTCCTAAACGATGACATAATAATAATAGTCTTCTAAACGATGTCGGTTACGGCGGTCAATCTCAAAGACTAGCCAACTGCGCAGGAGATATAGTGCACAAGTGTATGCGCAGACATAATTGCACTCTCTATTCCCTCACTCTTTTAGTCCAATGGGACGGAAATCCGACACGACCGCAGAGAGATTAGGCGCAATACCGACGGCTTAACGTGTTCTCCGAGGCACGGAGGGGTTTGACAATGTTCGAAAACGGTCACCCATCTATGTACCTACAGTGGTAACGTTGCTTAGCCTCGCAGATATCTCAATCTGCTCGGTCACCACTGAGTCAGTGACCCCACAATGACACTACATATTCCCAACAGTACCTATTAGTAGAAGCAATAGAGTTTTGACTAGCTGTCCCGCACAACTTCGTCTGTGTAAATTTTCCCCGTTTTTGCAACATTTCTTACTCCGCTCCTATTGGTCGTAGCGTGATGTTATACAGCCTATAGCCTTCCTCTATAGATGGACTATCCAACAGTGAAAGAATTTTTAATTCGGACCAGGAGTTCCTGAGATTACCGCGTTCAAACAAACAAACAAACTCTTCAGCTTTATAATATTAGTATACTTAGATAAACAACAAACAAACAGGTGGCAACGTTTCGGTCATGGATTCAGTATATTTCAGCGTTGGTTTAGATTATTGCAGTCGCTGGAATACTCTGTTACCAGAATAATGTAAACAGGGCTTCATAATCTATACCCATATTATAAAGCTGAAGAGTTTGTTTGTTTGAACGTGATAATCTCAGGAACTTCTGGTCCGAAATGAAAAATGATTTTACTATTGGGAAGCCCATGTATCGAGGAAGGCTATAAGCCATATAACATCACGCTACGACCAATAGGAGCGGAGCAGCAATGAAAATGTTGCAAAAACGGGAAAAATTGACGCATACGAAGTTGCGCGGGTCAGCTATGACTTGGCCATTATTTTTTATTAAAACAGATAGATAGATACTTACCTAGGCAGTTTCGTAATTTCATAACATAGATATTTATGTCACTGATAGCTAGGTATATTATGCACAATCGAGATCTTTAACCTGACACGTTTGCACCTCATGACTTTAGATAGGTAAGTATAATTGGTACCCAGACCAGACGTCAAATTACTAGTTGCATTTGACGGTGGGTTGGTAAATCAGCAGATACTCTATTTTTAGCAAGCAAATTATTGCATTTATGGAATAACAAGAGGCACTAACGAGATGATTTGAACATAAAATCAGATTCCGGATCGTAGATCTTAAAATAATATAATAATACTAGCTGACCCGCGCAACTTCTTATGCGTGAATTTTCCCCGTTTTTGCAACATTTCTCATTGCTGCTTCGCTCCTATTGGTCGTAGCGTGATGTTATATAGCCTAACCTAACCTAACCTTCCTCGGTAAATGGGCTATCCAACAGTGAAAGAATTTTTCAATTCGAACCAGCAGTTCCTGAGATTACCGCGTTCAAACAAACAAACAAACTCTACAGCTTTATAATATTAGTATAGATTAATATTTATTTATTTGAGTAACTATGACTCACACACAATCCAGTACATTAAATGAAATTGAAATAACAAATAAATTAATAATTAACACAATCAAACTATTAAAATTACAAAATGAAATTAATAAAATCCTTTATTTTATGCCGAAAAGCCCTTATTATACAAGTAAATATATAAAAACTTATTAATATTAAAATTAAAATAACACTATCTTTATTTACTAATATTTTAAATGAGAAAGTAACTCTGTCTGTCTCTTACGCTTTCACGCTCAAACAGCTAAACCGATTTTGATGAAATTTGGTATGGAGATAGTTCGAGTCCCGGGGAAGGACATAGGATAGTTTTTATCGCGATAACCGACATCCACGCGGGCGGAGTCGCGGGTGAAAGCTAGTAGGTAATACGTTCATTGCACTTTGGTCAGCGTAGTGCTGCGCAGATCATTTTCCGAATGTACCAAACCTACCTATGTGAGCGCAATACTCTTCAAAACGGCTACACCTACCTATTTGGAAAATTTTCACAAGAAAGAGTTTGAAAATAGTAATGGAAAACTACACTCGTGCGAACCCGGAGGGGATAATGAATTTCAGTTTCAGTGGTCTGAATTTTCTTAAAACAGTCAGCATTCTACTAAATAGATCAAAAGGGAATCCTGATTCTAGAATACGTGACCGGCTTCTGTCGGCGAAATCCCAGTGAATCATCCAATTGTTGCGGTGATTCACGTCGTTTAAGTCAATGAGGGTTTAATGAGGAACTTTGCGTGATACAGGTACTCACCCTGAGTTAGAATAGGTCTTTAAGGAATATCACGAACCGAGTTTTCTACACATCGGTATAAAACGATGGCTGTGTTTATGATGTTTCTTTCTTTCATCTTTACGTGTGATTGCTGACCGACATTTTGGCTTGTAAACGAAAGTGCGGATATAGTCTAGTTATGAAAACAAGGTATTCTTTTTTTTTTTTTAATTAATAATTATTTATTGTGTCTCATTTTTCTATATAACAGTAATTCAGACACCCCAGTAAGATATAAAAATGCTTGTATTGGGGCTGCCTCGCATCTTCGCATCCACATCTACCTAGTCGTATACTAATATTTTAATTATTTTATTTTGTTTGTTTGAACGCGATAATCTCAGGAACTACTGTACCGAATTGAAAAATTTTTTTACTGTTGGATAGCCCATTAATCGAGGAAGGCTATATAACATTACGCTACGACTGTGACTGTGGACGAAAAATGTTGCCGAAACGGGAGAAATTTATGCAAACGAAGTTGCGCGTGTCAGTTAGTCTAATATAAAATTGAAATAGGTTTAAAAATGTAAACAAAGAACTAAAAATATTCATTTGATTCCAGAAAAAGTTGAAAAAATGTAAGTAAGAAACTAAAAAAAAATCGGTTGTCTGTAAAGTCGGTTTACTGACGATAGTTGAACGTGACAACGTCATACTCGTAAGAAAATACTGATGGAATGGTTTCATTTTTCAAAAGAACATTTTAATTTTATTTGTTTGATAGATATTTTGTATGGATATAGAGAAGGAGGTAAATGGAAATCACAATTGAATTGATCAAGTTACATTTATTAAAATAAATAAATACAAATTTAAATTGTATTTATGCGTATAAATACAATTTAAATTTTTATTTATTTATTTTTACAATGTACATACATAGTTTTTACGAAAACATGTAAATGTATTATTGTATAGCAGCTGTCCACGCGGACGCATCGCTCACTCAAGTAGGAGAGAGACAAAATGTCGAACGCTGCCGAACGCCGAGGCCGATTATGCCTCTTTGTCGCTCGTTCCGCCTCTTTGTCGCTCGTTCCGCGCTCTCGCTTGCACTTAAATGGAACGCCTCAGAGCGAGGTAACGCCTCATGAGTCATGTTTTTTCATGCGTTCAGCCGGCTCCATAGAATTTTAAGACGTTGTCACGTCAATAAAAAATATATTCTTCGTGTATTAATATCATGCAGTCGAGGCATTTTACTAAGTTTAAAGTGATTCATTGGTGAATGCCAATATCTACTTATTGAACATTAGACGCCTAAAACTCTAGACACTTGAGATAAAAAGATTACCTTCTCATTGGATTTTCGTTAAAAATATCAAACTAACAAACAAACCCGGCTTCTCTCGGGTAGCAGCTAGTTTTTAATAGATCTTTTTAAAAGGAATCATTCATATATCTTACTGGTTTCTCCCACTTGATATGGTTATTATTATATTCACAAGAATTTGAGAAACTGCAGTTTTTAAAAAGTGGGCAAGTGCATGTCGGTTCATGTACAATATAGGGTTCCGAAGCTGCCTACATAGGCGAATCCCGCGGAGCACGGGGCATGTGCCCCCCCAGACAGTTGCTTTGTGTACCGAATTTCTTGTATTGTTTGCCCATTGACCAGGACGAATCAACAATTTAGCTGGCAGAACAAAATATTTCACTTTAAGGTTGAATATTTATGTATTAAGTCACAAACGGATCCCTAAATCAAAAATTTGTGAATTTTAGTTTAATGAAAAGTTACCCTAAATGTTTTTCAAAGACCTACCTATCCAACGGCACCCCACATGTTAGGGTAACTGAACTAAAAATTACACCCCCACTTTACGTGTAGGGATCAAAAAAATATTACCACTTTGTCACCGTAATTAATATGTATACCCATGCAAAATTACAGCTTTCTAGTACTAAGGGTCTTTGAGACAGACGGACAGAGCGAAACTATACGGGTTCCGTTTCCCATTTTGGCTACGGAACCCCAAAATACGGTCGCCCATCTTGGTACCTATCGTGTAGTGCTGTAACTACGGCGGTTCCAGTAGTGCGGCGGCACAGGACGCAGACTCTGCAGGGGCGCAAGAATGACTATCAGGACCAGTACATACCAAAGAAGCAGTTATATAAGCAAAATTTTTCACCGTGCGCCTAAAAGACTAGTTACGGCACTGGAGTACTCGCTGAAACATCGATCTGCACAGCCACCCTTGAAAGAATACTTGAAAGTAATTACTAATCATCATCATGACCAAGGACATTATTCAAGGAGAGTCACACCCCTTTCACCACTTTCAAATGATAAATATTACACGTGCCTTTGTCTACAGAAACCATTCAAGTGTTTCATGATGTGTCGTCAAGTGTAGAACATATTACTTAGGCACATTATATCTTGTCGTATCACGTGCAGATCACTTTACAATTCTCATTGCAATCGTATTTCAACTGGTAATACTTATTTTTGTTTTTGATAAAAAATATTAGAACGGAAATACCGAAGTTATGGTTAGTGCGGGAAGTTGATGTAGTATAGAATTAAGAAAAGGTGACGTCATAATTTATTTATATCTAAAGATAACTGAATTGATGATAGATGTCGAGATAAAAGTAGCCTATGTCTTCTTCTTTATGAATTGATGGCAATCGCAATAGGGATATAAGTTGAGACGAGGGAGACCCGTTCCCATACAAACAGATCAACATTCTAGTTAGAATCTAAAAGTCTATTGAGTGCGGTAAGAGTGGGAGGTAGAGGAGACCACGCTCAACTGCGCGACTGGAACGGACAGCGAATAGTTCATGTTTCCTTCTACGGAGAAGTCCGGCACGTAAAGTCGACATAGCTCAGTGTGTAATTCCGGCGCATAGATGTATCCTCGTAGAATTTTGCAGCCAGTAATGAGTTGACTGTTTGTTCTTCTGACTTGTAGGCAGTTGAAATTAGGACACACCAGCAGGAATAGAGTAGGATACAAGTAAGGAAAGTACCCGTACACATGCTTGTACAGGCTCCTAAAGAAGGCTTTTTGGACTTTCTCAAGCATGAGTTCATACGTAGGTACTCTCATTCGGGTGTCATGACGATTAATTTATCGTTGGACGACTGTCGTCTCTAGCTGTTCCCATTAAAACGATTGTCGTGCTAGCCTGTCTGACAATCTGTCGACACTGCAAAAATGTCGCGGACGACTGTTAATCGTGTCGACCTATAAGTGAACTGCAGGTCAATTCACGTAGGTATTTAAAGCAGTGCAGTTGCAGCTAAGTTTCGATTAAAACGTCCATTTTCGTATTCTTGTAACTTTGATATCGATCTTAAAAACGTTCTGGAATGTCGTTATTGCGCTCACGAGACGCATAATTGACGCAAGCGTATTTGAGATCGATCCCAAAGTTACAAGAATACAAAAATGGCCGTTTTAATCGAAACTTAACTGCAACTGAACTGCAACTGCACTGCTTTAAATACGTGAATTGACCTCCAGGTCGGTGTTGACACAGGTCACATACTGAAAACGCCAGCGTTAGCACCAACCAATATACTGCTGAACGTCCCACGAAGGAGACAGATTGTAGTAAACCAAGAGGACAAAAAAAAGAAAGATACAAGTATGTTAATCAGTTGTCTGGTTGCCATAGTACAAGCTCTGCTTTGTTTGGGATCAGATGACGCTGTGTGAGTTGTCCCAAGATATTATAACAATTACAATAATATCTACCGAAACTACTGGACCAATTTTGAAGAACTTGGTATAAAGTTTGAGGAAAGTAAGGGGGAACATAGAGCACTGCGGAACAGGCCGTTCCAATACAGAAAAATAAATAAATCCACGGACACTTGAAAATCTTCTGTAGGTGTATCTGTTATGTAAAGACTAGGATAGATGCTTAAATTATAAGTTTTGGGAATCGGTTGGGTAGCGGTGACTCTCTTACGTGAGCGTCGAAAGGGGGGTAGGTATAATGAGAAATCACGTGATTTTTGACTTGACGGCGGCGTTGAATCAACCCATCCAACCTCCTCCCCCCATCGTGTTGTTGGGATATTTTATGTAACAAATAAAATACACGTCATGTTAGGTAGGGAAGGGATGGTTAGTCTAAAACCTCACCATGTATCACTTTCTAATAGTTGCTAAAAAACATTACGTGATTCATGTGATGGACGAAACCCTAACCCTAAGGTACAGGGTCCATTTAACGGACGCTACGCTTCTGGTTGTAAGGCTGAGTATTTAAGTAAGTTCCTTTGTAAGTTTTTTTTTTGTGGAAATATACCTACGTAATCAAGCGCGGATCCAGGCACCCCCCTTGAATCTGCACCTGATTACGTAGGTACATACATATTGGCAAAAGGGGCAATTGCCCTTCCCCTTCCCGGCAACATGGCAAAACGAAACCCTTATAGTTTCGCCATGTCGTAGAATACTAATTTTGCAGGAATACACATATTACTTACGCCGACAAAATGAAAGAATAAAATCTTGAAAAACATTTTTTTTAAGGTTTTCTCCCCGATATATAAAGTGGGTATGTGATTATTTTTCTCACCTACTCTATCGTGTGGAGTATCATTAGATAGGTCTTTTAAAAACGTTTAGGGGTTGTGAATACCATTTTTAGATTTAAGGATCCGTTTGTAAAATATTAAGCTTTAAAGTGCAAACTTTTATTAGAGTCAAGTGTCCCCCCTCCCTTCTGCCAGCTAAATAGTTTATGTTGGGTATGTAAAAAAAATACGGTAGTTGTATTATATAGCGAAATTAAAAGGAAAACTATCAGAGCTAAGTAGGCTTTACAAGTTAACGAGTAACAGCTGATCAAATGAGAAGTAACATAATTTTCGTACAAATATCATTGAAAATTATTATTAAGAAGGTATAACGTCTTAAGTATGATGATGTTACAAAAACAACAGAAAACCCACATGGGGGGGACTACGGAACCATACATTGTGCGTGTCCCGACATTGCACTTGGCCGGTTTATTTCCACTCCAAAACTATGTAAGGTAATGTTTTCATGTTAGTAGGAAATATTTTTAGAATTTAGTTGAATAAGACGCAAAAGCAGTCTCTTATTTATTCCTTTCATTCATAAGTATTATGTTCTCCTGTCTTATCCTTACGGATCGGCATGTTGGACCACCGGGGTGTAAGACGACATACTGACACTGAGATGTGATTGTTTCCCCAATATGTATTGAAAAGATAACGACACACATCCACAGAACCCTCATCTACGTAGTCTATCTTGTCTCGCCTAGTCATTGGCGGAAATATTAATATCGCCAGAAAAAAAATAAAAAGATAACGACACACATCCACAGAACCCTCATCTACGTAGTCTATCTTGTCTCGCCTAGTCATTGGCGGAAATATTAATATCGCCAGAAAAAAAAAAGATAACGACACCATTATTCTCATAGTATTTTTTATAGGGATCATATTATTTCTTGCCAATTACTATATACTCGTAACTACAATAATTGCATTCTTCAAAGGATAAAAAAACGAAGTCCGGACCTAGAATCGAACCTGAGACTTCAAAAACGTCATTATCAAAAAAGGAATCGGTTTCCAACGATGAAAATTAAATGTAAAATATCTTTATTATTACCTGTGGGCTGTCAAGTAATAACCCATTATTTTAATTTATTCTCAGAATGTGAAAGTAAATTTGTGCGAGTCAAATTGTCAATCATCGTATTTGGGCCCATCCGTCCCGAGTCGTGTAGAGTGCAAAATGATTGTAACCAAATTGCTAGTCATTATTATTTTTACACCAGACGCCAAAGGTGGCCATAAAATGAGTTTAAAGCTTATTATACAACGTAGGCCACACAATACTGCTTGTATTTACCTAATTTTATCATACGTAGTATCCTAAAAACCTCAGTATTTTTAGGGTTTCGTAGCCAAAATGGCCAATATAGTTTCGTCATGTCCGTCTGTCTGACTGCCTGTGACATACGGACAAACGTCCGTATGTCACAGGCATATTACTCAAAGACTACAAAATGAATATTGATTAAATTTGGTGAAAAAGTGTCTTGTAGTAACTGCTACTTAGTTTGATAGGTAAATAATAAAAATAAATATTTTTAGGGGAGGGGAGGCACTCCATAGATTTAGCAGGTGATTTTTTTTGAGCAAACAACTTTTGCCACATCTTTCGATAGGTCTTTTGAAAACATTGTAAGGTATGAAAAAAAATTAAAAGGTAGCAAGCGCTACTTTAAACTAAAACTATTTCCGACATGATCGGATATACCGTCATTGAATTATTTGCGAAAAACTGCGTTTCTCAACAGGTGTATGCAACAAGGGAAGAAAAATTTCAAGTTTAGTGACATAGTTCAGTAGGTCTACTCTCTTTCTTTATAACGAAATTCATGTATTTTCGTTTTCTTAAATTTCTTAAGTTTACGGGGACTGTTCTTATTAATTTTTATATAAACCCAACAAGTTCGAACCCATGGACGATTTTCTGGAACGAGTGGATTAAATTGATGTTGCTGACTCTGTATATCATCACCTCATTTTTGATCGAAACTTCGTTTTCATTGAAATAGAGTAGACCTCCTGGTTAGATGGTTCGGCTTTCGCGCTCCGGTAAAGCGATCGGAAGTCTCGGGTTCGATTCCTGGGTCTGAACTTCAAAGTTTTCTTTCAATTGCAATTATTGTAATAGGGTGTAAGTGCCATGAACACACGCTCTTCTGATGCTGCAGTTACCTACCTTACCTTACACTAAGAATGGTCCGATATGCTCTTGCCATGTTTTTTTTAATCATACGGTTATTTGTCACCTAAAAAGGTATCAATAAGTATTCATTACAAATTGCTATGCCAGGCTAAATCGATTATAGATTGATTTATAATCGGATACTGCAATACGAGAGGCCTACCTGTCACAAGTTTGTACATATACAATACTTGTGACGCACACGATCCCGCAGTCTGAAACTGAATTTGTCAAAAAGAATATTCTATATTCGTGCGATCGGATAGATAGTGGCGGAGGGGCCTTGGAACACCATTACTTTTAGTTTCCCTTTGGATTGTAGTTACTTAGTATTATAAGTACAAAGAACCATGTCCAGCAAGATTTATTTTTGTATCGGGTTACCTCTGAAAAATGTTAACCCTTCGCCTCTGATAAAATATCTTAGCACCATGGAAGAGACCATACTTATCCCATACACTGTTGTTTGTTAAAATTAGATCATACCTATATTTTATACAAATGTTGATAAACTTTCGCGATTTGTACACATTATAAAGTTATAATTATACTACGGGTCTTAATCGCGTGAATAATTAACCGCAACCTGCAACGGCCGTGGTCACGGGTAGTCTACCCGTGACCACGGCCGTTGCAATACGGTCGTAACGCCGGGCAATAAACAAGGTATTTTACCTTAAATTACTCACGCGATTAAGACCCACAGTATGTATAATTTTGTAATATCTTTTATACAATCATTGCTTTTTTTTTGGAATTTAAATTTTTCTATCTTTCAAAAAATGCAATGATTGTATTTGTAAAGTAATTCCAAGCAAGAAATGCCTATAAAAATTACTATAATCTTTTATACATTTGAAAACTGATTAAATCGGGAGGTTCTTGGCTATATTTGCAATATTGTCATCAATTTTAAGAGGCGTGCTCTTATCGGTGAAACTGATGCAGGTGCTTGCATTTATTTCTGTTAATAGCGGTCTCTTTTACTTCCTTATTTATTTTTATATTCTCTTTTGCTGCCTTCGTCCCTTGCTCTCTTACCTTCAACTTTTTCTCAATAATGATTCTTATGAAGCTATCATGACGTACAATTTGCAATGTAATATTCCTAAATGCCCACATTTGTATATTTATATGTATTACCTACTTTTTTACCCGACTCTAAGGAAGGGTTATGTTTTTCGCGCGTATCTTGTATGTATGTATGTAATATTCTTTATTACCTGATATCTCACAATCCACTGACCGGATTTATACAATTAAGACGTCGCGTCGTTAGATTCGTCTTGATCGCCCGAGCGTTCTTAGATATGTCACGTTTGAAAAAAATAAACATGGCGGCTGTGAGATGTCAATATAAAGAACTGAAAAAGAAAGTGGTTTTGAATACTGCAATATTTGCCTTTATGTGCTGATGTGCACATTTTAACTCGTAGATATCTAAAGTTATTTCTATTGTGTCAGCGTTAACAAAGTGGTGAGCGAATTGTAGTTTGTTGTCGTGTCGATTGCTGATACAATCTTATCTAGGAGTGACAGCTCAATAGATAAATTGCTGCAATGTTTGATCATCTTATGAGTTACCTATTTGTAACGTGATACACAGACAACACAGATAAATATCACAGATTTAGGGTAAACTAGTGCTACAGGTAGATACTTCTAATAATAATAAGTTTATTTTATCTCCACGAATTACATAGTTCATAATTTTTATTGTTCTTATTGAACATACATAATTTTGCAATTTGTGAGAGATCTGGGGGTCTAGACAAAGTCACATTCGAAAAGCAATGTCGATAATGGAAAAGAATTAAAGTATATAATTTGACGTTTGCGGTGGAGACCATACACCTTTATTATTTTTTTTGCAAACGATTGGTACGGCGTTATCGAATTCGCCACGGAACGAATGTACCTTGTCTAACCCCCCTGGGGTCTAAACTAAGCCTATGCTTGTATTTTAGAACTCCAGACCTCCCATTTCCATTACTTTAATTTATTTTTGACATTGTCAGCATGGCTGTCTTTTCTACCGTGTCCTGAAGTGCATAAATTAGACTTAGAAAATAAATCAATTATTATCTTAGAAATAAAATTAAAAATAATAATAAATCTTCTTGTAAGTACCTTTAACTTACAAGAAGATTTCGCAAATGCTAAATTTGATTTATAAATATAAATTTAAATAATTCCTTTATGATTACCATTGTGCATTTCTCAGTAGTTTATTATACATATATCTATACTAATATTATAAAGCTGAAGAGTTTGTTGGTTTGAACGCGATAATCACAGGAACTATTGGTCCGAATTAAAACAATATTTTACTCTTGGATGTCCATTTATAGAGGAAGGCTATAGGTTGTATAACATCACGCTACGACCAATAGGAGCGGAGCAGAAATGAAAAATGTTGCAAAAACGGGGAAAATTAACACATACGAAGATGCGCGGGTCAACTCTTCACTCTTTTGTGCTGAGACAAGAGATAAGAAAATACTGAAGGAAACGCAGGTTAAAGCTCGTTTTACCTACTTACATAAAAAAACTGCCTCTTTGGCGCGGTGGGAGTGTGTCCGACTGCTACGAAAGAGGTCGTGGGTTCGATTCCCACACGGGACACCACTTTGTGTGATCCACAAATTATTGTTCCGACTTTCCGAGTCTGGGTGTACTTTGTGTCTGTGACTTGTATGTTTGTAAATTCCCCCGCGACACAGGGCTTGTACCCTACTGCGGGAGTAGCAATACGACAAACTGTATTTATAATAATATAGTAATATATGTTCGTAAACTTTCGCGATTTGTACACATTGCAATACGGTCGAAACGTCGGGCAATAAAACAAAGGTATAGCCATAAAATAAAATATTTACGCGATTAAGACATATATATAAAATTCTATAATAATATAGTAAGATGCTCTAAATATAATAGTATAAATGCTATGGCATCGGTCTCGCAATCGTGAGGGCGCGGGTTCGAATTCTACCCATTATACTACCGACGTGAACCCACTCCTAACACAAGCCATTGAGCTTAGCTGGAGGGGTTAACAGGATTGCTAGTAATGTGGGACCAAAATCCCAAATTGCTAGTTATCTTTAAAAAAAAAAAGTCTCACAAACACAGCACTCAGTGTGTTCCAGCCTCTACAGATTAGGCATATCTGACGCACGTCAGATCTACGTATGCAATGCACATCTACCTTCGTACGGGATATAAATATCGCAATTGTGGATGACAAATTAGTTTCCTGTACTATCAGGCAGTGAGCTCTTGATCTTCAAAGCGCTAACAGACGATCCGATTTGGTTGTATCCGACTGTATCATTTATTACTCATTATTGATTATGCCAATGACATATCGTAAGGCCTTATGGTTAGTTGACAGTGGTGTATTGGTCCAGAAAACAATCCAAGTTTTTAACTCTGTGGCACGTTGGGAGTGTATCCGACTGTTACGCAAGAGGTCGTGGGTTCGATCCCCATCCAGGATTAAACTTTGTGTGATGAGCACGATGGTTTATTCTGTGTCTGGGTGTTATTTATCTATACTAATATTATAAAGCGGAAGAGTTTGTTCGTTTGCTTTGTTTGTTTGTTTGTTTGTTTAAACGCGCTAATCTCAGGAACTACTGCTCCGATTTGAAAAAATATTTTTTGTTGGATAGCCCATTTATCGAGGAAGGCTATAGGCTATATAACATCGCGCTACGACTAATAGGAGCGGAGTAGCGACGTGAAATGTTGCAAAAACAGGGAAAATTTACGCATACGAAGTTGCGCGGGACAGCTAGTCTATAATATGCATGTATTTAGAAATATATAGATAAGTATATATTTATCGGTTGTCTGGTTGCCATAGTACAAGCTCTGCTTAGTTTGGGATCATATGACGCTGTGTGAGTTGTCCCAAGATGTTATTATTATTATTATATAAAAATAACTGAGATTGGTTTTTTGGCAGATTCGAATTTAAACATTTTTTTACTGCATGACTAATTTTAACACCTCGCTTTTACATTAAGGATAAAAAACAAGCAATATCCTTATAAGTCAAGGTATGTCTTAACCACAAATTGCAGAAATGACCACCACATTGATGTAACAGCTAACAGCCAACGATGCAATGGTATGAAGGCTTAGTGCCAAAAGATATACATAAATATAACAAAAACATGTAGGTATTTAAAAAGGAAAAATACGATGTGAATGGAGTAGGTATTTTTTTTAATACGTTTTTTTTTATTGATTACAATCTTTAGGCTTTTTCTGTTAAATTCGGCAAGTGTCTTTATATCTACACTTTAAATTGGCACTTCACTGGTACCTAAGTATTCCTCTAGTAGCGGACCAGGATATTTTTTTAGACCTTTGACTCCAAGCAATCCAAAACTTCGGTTTTCAACATTAAAAAACGTCTATACAGAGTAAGACTTGGTTACTTTTCGGAGGGGAGCTTGAGCCTCTTAGCCACTCAGGCGCGGATCCAGAACTTAATTTGGGGGGGGGGGTGGGGGGTGGTAACGTGTGAACCCCAAACGGCGGTGGCTGGTGTACCGGTATTCAACAATACACCAACCATCGTCGCCGAGGGGTGGGCCAATTGCCTCTCAAAACACGTCGGTAAAGTGTCAAAATTCCCCAAAAAAAGATTTTTCACTCGAGTCTGGGGAGGAGGGGGGGGGGGGGTGATTTTCATGATTCCGATTTTAATGTAGGTTTAAAGGATTATGGACTTTCCCTTAGCACATTCTGAGAGAGAAAGTGCGCGCTCACCTGTTTATGTTTTGAATCCGCAACATAGGGCTCAACTGAATTTTGGGAAATCCGCTGTTGCCAAAGACCACAACTCTTTGCATATTATTCAATTGAAATTCCGTTTAATTATAATGTGTTCACTAAATCAAACTTTGTCATAATTAGGAATTTCAAGTGTCATAGGATTTTTAAAGTATACTCACATATTTGTTTATGATGCCTATGTAGGGTTTGTCTTCGTTAGTAATGTGGTTCCCCTATTTCATTTAAGTTAGGTATTAATTTACTGCATTGTTTCCTTTGTAATTGTAAATTCATAAATATTTGATGAATGAACTTTGTATTTGATGTGTTTATTGTGTCATCCTCATTCTCATCTCACCGCAAATGGGTTTTGCACCTTCACTTCTTTTTCTTATTTAGTCTATGACTCTACGTCATCGACCTGACGTGTAAATTACAAGGTTTTGTTTTTTTTTTTATTGTTTTTCAGCATTTAATAGTTTTTTTTTATACTTACCACTAGGTGAAGAGACGAGCATATTGTGAGCTTGACGGTTAAGCGTCACGCTGGCTCATAACAGTATTGGTGACACCTAAATCCTTGTTTGGCAGAGAACTGATTATTACCGTACTTACTGCGCTCCTCATTTCAGAGATTACTCTGTAAGTCACATTTGCGTAGTAGTTTCACTTGGTAACTAGCTACAGTGACCACCAACCGAAACACAGCGATGTGTTACCAATAACATCACTATTTCACGGAAGGATAACTGACACTATTAGGTTGTATGCCTATGCCTTATACCTACCTCATTCATCCTCATTTTTAAAGTACATTTACGAAGCTGAGATCTTATTACTTAGATTTTTACTTGAGTACATATAAGTACAAGTACATTTTTATTGAATTACTAGCAGTTTTCAAACGAAAAGCGGCGGTAGCCTAATGGCTAAGGCATAGGATTTGAAATCGTGAGGTCGCGGTTATGGATCCTACACATTTTACTACCAACGTGAACCTACACCTAATACAAGCCATTTTTAAGCGTAGCTAGAGGGATTACCAGAATAGCTAGTAATGTGGGACTCACAAACCCACCATCTTTAAATAAAAATAAAATATTAACAATCAATAACAGAGATAATCGTCATCTAATTATTCAACCAAATTAGGAAAACGACATAATTTACGTTTTAACTTGCTTTATAATTTAACATGTTCAGTTTATTATAATGTTCAACTGAAAACCGTAGTTTTATTGACTTAAATTGCCGCCATTCTCACAACTCTTAATTTGAGACTTAGTCTATGGCTCTGACGTCATCGACCTCAGCATGTCCACTTGTCATACAAGCTACCGCCTGTCTCGAATTCGGTGGCATTTCTTTGATGCGTTCCTTTTGACGTGTTTTGAATGCACAATTGGGTAATTTCGTTCGGGAACAGTCGAACCGGTTGTTTGTTACATATTCTATATGGAAAGTTTTTTGGAACAATCAAATTATGTGGGCAATGGTGGCCCAGACTTACTACATAGGTACAGAAGGAAAGCTTCCAACGTTTTTTGCCTGAGCACGCGTAGATATTGTTCACAGATGCGGAATCTTGGAACACCTATTTTTATACAACGAGAGACGAGCAGGTCGTGCGTCTGATGGTCGCAGTGTCAGGCCGGCCCGTAGTGTAGTGCTACCCAAATCCTTGTTTGGCAAAGATTTGAATGTTACAGCACCGCGTTCCTCATTTGAGACATTAGTTTGTAAATCTAATTTTCCCAGTAATTACACTTGCTACAGTGCCCTTCAACCGAAACACAGTCATGTGCTAACATCATTCATAGAAGAATAAGTGACACTTTTGTAGTACCGACCAAGACGGCCTATAGCTTAGATCTACCTTATGTAACACCTTCGCGCTGCGGAACTAAGTAGTCAGAGATTCTGTGGCCGTGAGCGATGTTTACGTGTACGAGCTCAATTGTATGAAGTATTTCTTCTGAACTCTCAGCGTTTTGTGCTTACCGGCTGGTACCTCGCAGGTTAGGTTAGCACGTATGCATGTTTGTGGTGTTATCTGTTTCATTACCATAATTGCGTTGTTCTGCTTTAGATATAATATAGAAACCGACAAATAACAGTGCTCGAAATATCCTGGGTACGATGTCGAGCACTATGATTGGTTAAGTGACGGCCCACTCTGCTTCTTATTCAGCGAAGTCAAACTCCCCTAAAATAAAATCCTGAATCAGCTACTAGCATCTTAGTACAAAAGAAAAATTGAAATAAATGACTGTACATTCGCAACGATTATAAACTTAAAAGCTTAAGATACTGCACCTATCTGCAACACTTTGAACGATAATATAGATTGTATCCTGTCATAAATATTATCTATGTATATCTAGCGGTAAGACGAACGTCGGATCATTACTAGGAACTTAGAAGATGTTTCTATCAGACCATCCGATTCGGTCATGACCGACCGTCTTCGTCTGACGAATGCCTTTCGCACAGCGTTGTCTGTTTGTAATGTCAAAATAACGTCTTTTGCCAAAATTTATAATGGTACCTGTGTTCAATATAGATTTTGTCTCGTAGGCGTACCCTTTTTCGGAAGGCGTTCAGTCCAGGTGTCAAAGGCGCAGGGGCGGACAGTTTCTAGTTGTAGGTATTTGGATACCTACAAATAGAGACACAGGCCAAAACACACCTACTCGTAGTTGTATCTGGGAACATAATTTGGAGGGTTAAACTTCCACAGAAACGGTTTATCTACGGTTTTATTGTAACAGTTCACCCTTTTACACATGATCAGGACAAACTTTGTATCTATGTATAAAAGAATATGTTTAAAAAAATAATTAAAAATGCTATTATTATTTCTTTACATGGTCGTACTGTCAAAGAATATTATCGAAGATTTGAGGGCTGTCTGACTCAGTGGTAACCGAACAGATCAAGATATCTGCGAGGTTAAGCAACGTTTTAACCTCCTCCCACATACATTTACACATAGACATACATGCACCCGCACCACACGCACGTACGCACACACACACACACACACACACACACACACACACACACACACACACACACACACACACGCACGCACTCTCACACACACACACCACAAACACATCACATTCACAATACATATTTTGTTTTATATTGTTATTGCATGCTAATGTTAATCTTCACTCATGTTTTGTGTTGATAACAATAAAGTTACTAATATAACCTGGTGACCTGTAACACAGGTATACAAATACCTATCACGGGCACCAGTCTCTCACAAATGCTACATGCATTTGTGAGAGACTAATAATTGTATTAATCCAACTTCTGTATTTTACCATTTGTGAAGAGAAATAAATAAATTTAAAAATTTAGATACCACTGTTGTCAGTCGGAAAATTGTGGAACCCCTCTATGCCTCGGAGCCGTCGGTCCTGCGTCCAATCTCTCTCCGGTCGTATCGGAATTCCGCCCCATCGGGCTATGAGAGTAAGGGTATAGAGAGTGCACTTGCGTCTGCGCATACACTTGTGCACTATAAGTATCTCCTGCGTAGATGGCTAGTCTCTGATAAGATTTTCCGCCGTAACCGACATCGGACAGACCACTTATTTTTCATTGTTAATTATTACACACGTGCGAATGCAGGGACTGCAACTAGTATAAGATGAAGGCTTAATGATGCCCTACGATTGTTGGGCAATGCGCTACCTTCAGGGCATTACCCCACAATGTTCCCCAAGTGAGGGTTAGTGCCCTAGCTTGAGTTTTAGGTAGGCAATTTAAGCCAGGGCACTACCCCTATGGCCGTGAAGACCCGTATTGGTTAGAAATCGGACAAGACTAAATCGGATTGCCTTTTTTAAAAGATACTGATCATGTTATCTCATTCACGTCGGCATTTTAATTAAAGTTACTTGAATGTAAATAAAATAACGATGTTAATTAATTCAAATATTTCACGATTATTAAGATGAATGGAAATATTAATTTAAATAAATGTAAATAAAACAATGATTCATGTTATTTACAGGGGCAGAGACGCGGGGAGTAGTAATAGCTAGCAGGCGCGGATACAAGGTGGGGGAGCGATAGGGATAATACCCCCCCCCCCCCCCCATCCGCCAGACTCGCTTAAATGACTTTTTTTGGGAATTTGAGAATTTTGACACTGGATCGGCTTGTTTAGTCAGGCAATTGCCTTCCCCCCTCGGTGCTGGTGATCGGTTGAGTGAACTGTTGCTCCCCCACAACAAAATTTTGGATCCGCGCCTGATTGCTAGTGCCTACCTTATAAAGGAAAGATAGGTCTGTATTTTATGGTGACCACAATCATTTCTATTTCGTAAAATTACATTTTGGATAATAAAACTTTGGTACTTACTTACCCTTAAATTAAGTAACCCAAATTTTAACTAAATTTTACCATAATCAAGGCCTATTTAATAGCATTTTAAAATTTGTAAGCATTTTCCCACTTTAATAAAGAGGAGGTTTTCAATTAATTTGTGTTTTTTATAAACGTTTTAATATGTATTTTTTAATAATTTTATTTATTTCTCTTCGAAAATTATTACATACTGTATACTTATTTTAATGTAGAACCGGTGGGTAATAATAATTAGGCCAGGACTGCTGTTTGAATTAGGCGTGAGCCTGTGTCACAGATCACCAGTCATCCTCCTTTTGAGAGAGTTTCGAAATGTAGACAATTTAATCACAATTTTCTATTGTACTTACTCTAGGAGAAAGTTAACAAAATTATGAACGTAATAAAATCAAACAAAAATGTAAAACATATAAAAAATAAAATAAAAAATCTAATAAAAACAGGAAAATTTTAGGTTTGTTCCCTTAGAACGTTTGTTGGTAGGATCTTGGAGAAATCGGGGAAGCCTTTAAATAATTATATTATAAGTATTTTCAGCAAATACTTATACGAATAATAATTATATTATTCGTATAAGTACTTGCTGAAAAGTCTCTATGTCCTTTTGTGGTACGTAAAAGCGTGTCAAACAAGCAAACAAATATAATCACTTTCGCAATATAACGTCTTCAATTTATTATTTATAATTTTGAAGAACCCTACGATGTTTCCTGATCGCATTTACTTAAGCCAAAAGAAAGTATAATATGTTATAAAAAATAAAAGAGAAAGAAAAAGAAATACTTAAAAACCACCTCCCTCACCATGTGTGGGGGAGGTACCTCAATTTTTTTTCTCAAGATTTTACCACTTTGTCGGCGTAATTAATGTGTATATCCATACCAAATAACAGCTTTTTAGTACTAAGGGTCACTGAGCTAACCTGAGAACAGCCAAACGGACATACGGACGGACACAGCGAAGCTATAAGGGTTCATTGTTTACTACGGAAACCTAAAAACAGAGATGAAATCCACGAGCAAAAGACAGTAAATAAATATAAAACACTCCCACCGCGCCACAGACTGCCTCTGCGGCGCGGTGGGAGTGTATCCGACTGCTACGCAAGAGGTCGTGGGTTCGATCCCCACCCAGGATGAAACTTTGTGTGATGATGGTTTATTCTGCGTCTGGGTGTTATTTATCTAATATATGTATGTATTTAGAAATATATAAATATGTTTATCGGTTGTCTGGTTTCCATAGTACAAGCCCTGCTTAGTTTGGGATCAGATAGCTTTGTGTGAGTTGTCCCAAGATATTATTATTATTATATCGCAAACGAGACAAATTACACAAGGGACATGTCCCGAAAGAGACATATCGCGAACGGGACATCGCTAATCGTTGAGGCTTTTACTAGCGGGCCCAATCGCGAAAGGGCCCAAACCGTCCTTATCCGTATTTACCTACTTTATTAACATTAATATTAATTTATCATCTTTCCCTAATAAGTAGATATCCGGTTGGTACCTAAGCTAGTGCATGTGTTTGACATAAAATTAACGTCTTACCTATTCGTTGTTTAATATCATTTGTGAATGTGGTTTTTAGTCACGATACGATCTAGCCGCAAATCCATAAAAAACTTTGCAGATTATAAAAATAACATTAAAAAAGGAGGAATTAAAACCCTAATAAAAACTTAAATAAATATTTTTACGAAATAGAAACAATTAAAAAATAAACATTATTTTTTAAGGTAAAAAAGTACCTATTGTTTATTTTTTTATTCTGCTTGGTCCTAGAAAACTTTTGCATAAATTATAAAATAAGTAGTATGTATAACTAAAAACTAAAATATAAGGCATGTTCTAAATTTAAATAATATCTAATAATTATATTGTAATTCATACTATAAAATTAAGTACATACATGAATAAATAACTACACATTTATTAACTACCTAACGGATCCAGTTACAACTAAGCATAATTTATTTAGCCGAGATAATCTATTCAGATAATGTCATATGATATCAACCTTCGTCCCGTGTCAATTGTTATGTCAATTTCACCGATCTAAGCCTATCCACTTTGTACGTAGTGCCGATATACGCTACGTGAGGCGTGCAACCAAACTCGCGTGCCTTAAAAACAAGGCTAGTCCATTGTACCGTGACAGTCGATACAAACCTTCGTAGACGGAGAACGCGGCCAGGCTCACCTGTCGCGAGCATGGCGATTTGACGCGCGCGTATTTATTTTAATAAAAACATCGACATTTATAATTCAATAATATATTTATATTTTTTATTTACAACACTACAATTAAAAAACTATAATTTTAATAAACTGTGCAACAGTGAGCAGCGGGAAAACGCGTTCGATTTTTAAATTTTTGTTTTTTTTTCTTAATTTCCCGGCAGTGAAAATGGGTTTGAAATCCGATGATGACAAAAGGCCGAGCAAAATGGCGATTATGGATGACGATGTCTCGGATAAACCAAGTAAGTGTTCACATATTTTTATTGCGTATTTTGAGTAACTTAATTTAGTATAGAAATTATTTTTTTAAGTTCTGATAAATCGATTTGAGTCGTAACCTAGTCGTAACTTAAGTAGTAATAATATATATATTTTATAATTAGAATATTAATGTTATTTATGATTCTTTTGTTTAGAGGTGTTATTAAATTATGATTTCACAATAAGTTTATATTTGGAGGGTAGATGCGTAAAACAAACACAAACAATATTTTGGGCTGAATAAGTATTTATTTTGTTCATAAGGGTGTACGTGGTTTTTAGTTTAAATGAATTGTTAAAAATATTACTTACAAATACAATGATTATTGCCTTGCATTTAGTACCGAGGTATGGATCAAAAATAGTCAAGAAAAAATTCGGAAGGTATATAAGAATTAAAACATACTTAGCTATTTTTAATTTCATATTTTCTATACGTAGGTTCCTACATAACGTTACAGTAAGATCAGTTATTTTTTATTACCCTTATTGTAAGCAGTTGCAATCGATACGATAATACTATAATCGTATTTTCTCGTTATCGGCACGTGTAGAAAAAAGTAATAGTCGATATTAATAATTTACTTACACTGACTTTATTACTTAACCATTGTTTAAAAAAAAACATCGTAGTTAAAAAATAACCTAAAAATTTGTGCCAGTGGCAGTTGTTTTCGTTTACATAATAATTTATTAACTAATCACTCAAATAATTACAGTTTACTTTTTTATTTTTTTAGCCGAAAACTACGTGGTCTGAGACGTAGCTGTAACTAGTTCTTTTTTTACAGTAGGATTATAATAAATCTAGAAACATGTTACTAGAAAAAAAATGAAGCATTCCCTCTTTGTCGTTTGACACTCGTTGATGAAAACAACTGGCTAAAACATCGAATGGCGGCTTTTTACCTGTCAAAAAGTATATCCACTTGACCGTACTTTTTGACAGTTTTTTTGCTTAAATATATTATCAAAGTTTGCAATGTATTTGCAGGAAGTTTTTGAATAAAATAAATAAAATTTGCTTATGATTTTATTAAGTTTACTTCGTATAAATTATTACAACACAAAAAACCCGACTGCTTAAAATTTATAGCTGAAATATTTTGGCGCCAATAATCCGCCATATTGAATTTTTCTCATTTTGAATATCACTCTCACAACTGAGACAAATTTATCGATACCTCTGAAGCTAAAATCCATCGAGCAATTTAGGCTCTAGAGCGTGCCAAAGAAATATACATACATACATACACTCGAAAAACTCGTTCTTGCGCAGTCGGGTAAAAAGTAAGTCCACCATAAACAGCTTTGTTGTTGTGTTTTGACTGCCTCTGTGGCGCGGTGGGAGTGTATCCGACTGCTACGCAAGAGGTCGTGGGTTCGATCCCCACCCAGGATAAAACTTTGTGTGATGAGCACGATGGTTTACTCTGTGTCTGGGTGTTATTTATCGATAATATGTATGTATTTAGAAATATATAAGTATGTATAGCAGTTGTCTGGTTTCCATAGTACAAGCTCTGCTTAGTTTGGGATCAGATAGCGTTGTGTGAGTTGTCCCAAGATATAAAAAAAAATATATATATATATATATATTTACGTAGAATTTAAGAATTCTTATTTCATGCAGTTGGTATTTTGAAGAAAATAAAATATATTGCGTATTTATTATATATATATATATATATATATATATATATTATCACACGTCTAAGTAAATCATACGATGTATCTATCTATATACCTACTAAACTGCAGTGTAGGGTGACCGATGAAGTTTTACATATTAATTTATTACTTTGTGATGAATGACATAGATTCGATGATATACCTACAGTCGACCCGTGACCACGATCGGTGTAATTCGATTGAAACGTCGGGTAAATAAAAGGTCAGGACCTTTAAATAATTCACGCAATTAAGTCCCGAAATATGTTTAATATGTATAAAAATCGCGAAAGTTTAAAAACAATAGATTCTATGAATCCAACCTTCCGAAAAACAATGAAATATTGTTTCCTAGGACGTCATAACAACATAGATATTAATAAAAATTACATACTGTCAAAATTACATATATCAAGACTATTGGACAATTTTGTAGCGTAACTGAGCAGACCTTCTAGGTAATGTAGATTTTAACCTTATTTTAGAAATCAATATTATACCTATATCATATGAGTAAATAATTAATTGGGCATAGTATACATATAGGTATATTCGGTCTTATTACTGAAATAAATACGTATTACTGGCGTTATTGTTGTAATATGAATTTGATTATATATTAGTCCTGTCAACTATAAAAGTTCACTTTACTTTTGCGTATTTGTACTTTCTTATTAATAATGATTCAGGACCGAAAAAATATAAAAATAAATTGACCACAAGAGCTAGGACTTCTAAAAATACATGCTTCACGCTTGTTCTCCGTTTAAAGAGGATTTAGTTCCTCAAAATAAGCCACATTCGAGTCCGAAATGCGTACTCGAATTGGGCCTACTTGGTACCAGATTATAGCTGACAATACCTGTATCTTGTATATTTTTTTAATTTAGGTAAACAATGTCCGTATACCTATTAAATATTCTCAGAAATAAAGTATTTGTATATTATGCTTATATAACGTGTTTACTTAATTGTGAATATTACATACCGTCACGCAAGATGTAATTTTGAATATCCAAGAACTGGCGACGACTTACCTACACAAAAAAAACTATTAAGCAAATGTTATGGAGCCGTGGGACTAAAAATGTTATTAATGTCCGGTTAGTAACGAGCTTATTATCTTGGGACCGCAAGTGACATCGTCAGTAGTTTTCCAAATAATGAAAGCAGATTTCAAAAGCAACTAAGCCTTTATATAGTATATAAAATATTAACTTACACATCGATGCTAATTATTAATTTAAAACCCTAAAAAGAAAGCCTGTTTTTTTTCCTCTTCCCTCCAATATTAATTGGTAGAGATTCGATTGGTAGAGCTCGCACATTATGTGCATACCTACGCCAGTTTCAAGTATAATTTCTTTCTAGTTTTCTTCTTTCAATCACAAAGTCTCGTTCTTGTCCAGTTATCACATATTTCAAGTATATTTTACACTGTTTACACTTTAAACGTGGAGCTGTAAAAATAGCGACATGTCAGTTTGCCGCCATTTTTACAACTCTTCAGAAAGCCTGTTAAGCATCATAGACATCATAAAAAAGGCATGGCCTTTTTTATGATGTCTATGATGGATTTTTTTAAAGTGGACTATGGAACCATTGACGTATAGACCCGCACCGCGCCATCCCTCTGAATTTAAAAGTAAATATTGACTGCAAAGCGTGAAAGACAGAAAAATCTCGTGCGGCCTTTGACTGGTATTGTCCACCAAAGTAGCGTTGTCTCTTTCTAGAGAGTGGATAATTTCGTGAGGTTATGGCGTAGTCCTGTTTTCTACGTCAATGTATGTCAGCCATCTTTTTATAATAAATAAATTTAAACATACCTTTAACGACAAATTAAGCATAGGCCCAACCTACTTAATACTAAATCGATGGATTAAGGACACTTAAAATATCTTTAGGTATCAGACACGCGTAGCGGACCCTGTTTAATTTGTAACAATATCATCGGTACCCAAGGGTTTATGGGCTAATTAAAAAAAATACCAAATTAAAAAAATAGGTAGACTTAACTGACAGTATTTTTTTTCTTGTTTTATGATGGATCAGAATCATACTCGTACTTGATTAAAAAAAATATCTTTAGTTAAAAAACGCTTTGGAAATAAAAAACGTTGATATGATTTTCCGGTGGTTAGCTTCAAATTTAGATCTATTGTGTAATGTAAAAATGTATTTTGATCAGTAGGTGTATAGATATGCATGAGTTAACTGGCGGAAATTCATTTTTCTAATGTTAACCTAATTATGCTTAAATATCAGTTTGTAATGTATTTATTACATCCTAACTCACACTTGTACGTGTTGGCCTGACGGTATTCGTCAGTGCAAATGCGTTCTTCGACATCCCTCGATCCTCGGAATGTCTTTTGCGTTTAACCAGTGAAATTGTACATAATGTAGAATTGAAATCTTTGTCAGTAAATATGTCAACATTTTGACAGCTTCGTGCTCTTTCTTTGGGCAGCCAAAGAAAGAGCACGAAGCTGTCAAAATGTTGACATATTTGCCGCCATTTTTACAACTCCTCAGTCGAAAAGTAAATAGTAAATATCTACACATGTTACAGCTGTTGTTACTATTTTCCTTAAAATATAAGGAAAATGAAAATTACTATGTTTATTACTTTGTACAAAACCTGTCTTAAATCAGAATAGAGTCTGGTTATAGTGGTAATAAACATAACCTCTTTTATGTCGTGCAGTCGGGTAAGAATGATTATGTGCGTCTGCGTGATTTACATTCGGAAGCTGCGTGCACGGTTTATTGCCCTTGCTGAAGTATCAACCATATACTATGTCAATTTTTTCCGATGTTTTTCAACACCGTTATGTAAGTATTTTTTAATAACATTACATTATTTTCACTTAAGTACATGTGTTTTTTATAATATTCCTACTTTATTTGAAGCTATTATATGTAACTAATTGTGTATCTAATCTGTTTATTTAGGTTGATATTTATAAATAATAATATCAACCTACATAAATGATGTCCCACTGCTGGGCACGGGTTTCATTACGAAGTCCAAACATTATTGCTTTTCATTGGCGTTAAGGTCGGGTTTAGGCCAACCGAAAAAGTTATGGGTAGGACGTATTGCAAACGTCATCTCATGCTAGGAAGTTTGATTTATGTGATAAAAATACTAAATACGTTGTTTATGGACGTATCCTCAAATGACGCTAGAACGATAAATTAGGATATAGCAAATTTAAATGACAATACCTAACAAATAAAAAATCGTGATCAGAATATTTACGTACAGTTAATATAAGTTAAATAGGAAAATTTTATTTAGTCGGTTTAAGTGATTATTACATAAAGTAAATTTTTAGATTACATAATACTTAGACCTATAATCAAATTTTTAGATAAACACAATTATGAATAGGTACCTACGTCATTTTGTATTTCAATAGAACATTTTAAAAAATTGTTTGTTCTTTTATTATTTGACAACTATAAAAAAATATCACTGAAGCCGAACCATTCTCACAGGATTTATAAATCCTTGTCATTCAGTCAATCGAACAGTTTTTATTTTCCTCTTTCTTTCGTTCGTTTATTCGGGAGTGTTAAGGCTCACACATTCTACGCCAGTTTCAAGTATTTTTTTTTTTGTTTTTTTCTTTGAACTGCTAAGTCTTTTTCTTAAACAGATATCGTGTATTTGAAGTTATTTTTACACATTAAACCCGGAGCTGTGGAAATAATAATGTCAGTTTGACGCCATATTCACTACTCCATTTTTTTTAAGTTACAAATTGTGATAGGCCACAGACGACCAATTACTTTTTACCAAATCAATAAAAACCTTATTTTGTCAAGATTTGCTGATAGCTCTAACTTATAAAATAATTTTTAGGATTATACAAATTGAAAAATGTCATCAAAGTTTATATAGGTATTTAGTAAAAAAGTCACAAAGATATAGGTGTGCCAAATTTTTGACCGTGAAATTACTAAGTACTAGAACCTCTTTTGGACTCAATGATCGATAAGTATTTGATGTTAATTAATAGCTATCATATCTTTGCATGGAATTTAAATTTAAGTAACATAGCCCTGACCTAGTATTATGTACGATATATTTATGTGGGTACAAGTATATGAAGAATGAAGTGTACCTTACCTATTTAGGACCACAAGGTGAAATGTAGATACAATTCACAAGTTTCTTCTTCTGAATTGAGCAGACCAGCCTTGCTATCCCGCCGAAACGTTGCTTCAAGGAAGTCATGATATCAATTTTCTCCGTTTTTGCAACATTTTTCATTGCTGCTCCGCTCCAATAACACAATAAACAAAACAAGTCATTTTCATATAATAATCTTTTAAACATGCAGTTAAATGAAAGATTTATTGGTGCATTAAAAAATAAATTATTCTTGTTAGGTAGGTAACACGTCAACCGTTATTGTCTGTGGTTTTGCCACAGTAGTCAGTAGGTACTTACTAATCGTTAATTGAGCTAAAAACAATGATAGATGAATCAAAGACAATATGGTGACTATAATATGTACTTTGTATGAGCTGTGGATGTAAACAGTAAAGAAAAAATAATGATCTATTAATAATGGTCGCTCACCTACTTGATTTAATATAATTATTTATCATCAGTTCCTAAAGGCATAAGTAAAATTCCCTGGAAAAGGTAATTTACTTAGGTAGGTGCTTTTTTTAATTTATTTATTTATTTAAACTTTATGCACAGAATTGTACAGAGGCGGACTTAATGCTAAAAGCATTCTTTGCCAGTCTACCTTAGGGCGATGTAGAAATGAAGTGTGTAGGTACAGTAAACCGGTTGACATTACATTTAATCAAACAAATAAAACTAAACACAGAAAATATTACATATAGCAAATTCTTATTAAACATACTTACATAAATACATAATATACCAACATTACTACATCCACTTTTCTTGATTGATCAATATTTACAATAGTCTTGTCTTTTTTGTTGTTACATTATTTATATGCGAGTATAAACCACAAGTACTTATATCCAAAATACCGTATCTTTTTATCGCCTGGTGGCTATAGTTGACTGCCAAACTAGTTGTCGAATTTAGATGCCAGAAAAAAATTGGCTTTATTTTAGCTAGCCCAACGTTTACCTTTAACTCATTGAAATCACAATACCACCAGGGCCACTCAGGCCCCATCCGAGCTTGGTTCTATATTTTTCTTGACAGTTTTTTTACATTACGCAATTAAAAACGACCAGTTATCCTTTTTTGCGCCCGCAGGCCAAAGTTAACCGTCAAGCTAGCTGCCGAATTTAGTTACCGTATCATAAATATTAATGAAAAAAGCAGTAGGATTTATTCTGTCCAGTTTATGTTTAGCGTGCTATAAATAGGTAGGTAATGACTACTAATGATTGTTAGTCATGCTATGGAAATATAAGTCCTACTTTTGGAGTTGTTAAATTACTGGGCTCAGCGATTCACTAATTGATTTAGGTCACACGAACACAGAGTGGAATTAATAAAAGGAGCAGAATCTAAGATTATGACTGATTGTCTTTATTTTTTTATAATAAGGTACTTACATATCCATATCAATGGTGTATAAAAGACTATGTACTGATTGGATGTGGTTTGAATTGGTCTTGTTCTTTGTAGATATTTCAATTAGTTCGACCAATTGAAATATCTACAAAGAACATGAGAAATAATTAAATAAATCGTACTGAAGACGTTTACAAAATCCAATTTGTATAATATGCCTGCGTGCTTGTGTTTTCTGTATTATATATAATTTATTATTATATGTGTTTAATACATTTAGGTAGGGTAACAACTGGTATAGTATAGCTCCTTGCCGAGGTTTCGCCTAAAGACTACCGTATGGGGTTATTTATGAGATAGGCGCGGATCCAGGATCATGTTCAGGGGAGGAGGGGGGCACTTTGACCCAACGCAGACCAAGTGTGAGTAGTTAGTGACATCCTTATTGCAGGCGGCGTCCACAGGCTACGCTAACCGCTTACCATCCATTGTGATAATTATAGTACTTAGGTACATATTATCTTTTATTACCATCAGGAGGGCCGTATGCCTGTTTACCACCGTTATGGTATAAATAAAAGAATATGCTAGAATACTTATAAAATTAGGACGACTTGACTATACTGGACTAGACTTGGCCATTACTTAGTGAAGTACCAAAGAAGATCACATCTTTCATTTTTACTTCTAAATATAGCACAACATCTTTAGTTCTAAATATAGCCTACAAAGGTTATTTGAATAGTTGTATAAACATTTACCTGTTTTAGTCACGATATTGGTTTTGAATCATACATTCATAAGTGAACCAAAGAAACAGTGCAAACGTACATTTGCGATTATTTTCCCGCTCTACGCCCACCATTGCTCATGCTGGTTCAAGTTCAAACAATAATACCATTTATCTCTAATTATATCTTTGTTTTTTTTGCTACCTAAATATTTATGTTAATGTCCTTTTAACATGTTCTGTTATTAGTTTTCATGTATATTTATGCAAATATTATTGTACTCAATGATTTTTTTAAATTCAAGTATAGTTTATCACTTTAAAAAAAGAAGGCATTTGAAGAGTTGTAAATATGGCGGAAAATTGGCATGTCGCTATTTTTTACAGATCCGCGTTTAACGTGTAAAACTATGTAAAATATAAGTACTTGAAATACGTGATAACTTGACAATAACGAGACTTTTGAAAGAAGAAAACTAGAAAGAAATTATACTTGAAACTGGCGTCAACATAAACTATACATTAAGTAGGTACCTACCTATATTTCAAAGACGTGGAATTTTGTTAGAGCAGTTAAAATTAACATAGTTAAACACAAGCCCTGAAAAATTATCCACAAAAAACTAATTTTCTGATTTTTGTGTTCATAGAAGGAGTCTGGTTATTTCTTCGTTTAGGTACTTATCAAATGATTCATCCTATTGTAATCAGTATTAATATTGAAATTAAAAATGTTAATAGTTATCTATCATTATCACCATTACCATAGACAAACAATATTAAAATAATGTAACTACCTACATAATTACAATTTCGTAACGGCGTGTGCACTTGACATATCATATTATTACAATAGAAGTTTTGAAACTAAAACCTTTTTTATCGGTTTTTTCTTTATTTGCGTCTCCCTACGTGCGTTCTAATTACGAAATATCGATTACCTTTTTTTAAAAAGATATGTCGATGTTTACTATAGAATTGATAATAGCTTGCGAAATGCCCTCTAGTTGTTTATATTAGATTTTAAATTGATACAAGAATGCATGTCAAGGATTTGCCTGTGACGTGCTTGATTACAATGTCTTCTCACGGTAAATATGGTAAAAATAAATATTCATGCAGTCTTACTTATAGTTAGGTTGAAATTATTACATTTCTGTATAAGATCCTTCATTTCATTTAAATTTCATAATGTTTTAACCAACTCAACACAAAATAATATCAAACGTGTACCTAGTTACAAAAAATTCAGACTATTTAGTAAAGTAGCAACGGGATTTTAATGGGCTTTTTTGGTCTTTATTTCACTGAAATGTACCTACCTAATTAGATGCATCACTGAGAATACTTAGGCATCTATCTACTTCTACCTAAATTGATTTCAAAATCGCGCAGGTGCATCCAATTATCTGCATTAAGTCCCAATTACCGGATGTCTGTGGCAACGTGTCCGTCTGTCGTAGCGTAGGTACCAAAGTCTCATCCGTCAATCGCACAATCGTTGCAATAGGCTGCGTCTTGTTGGGAAACTAACGTAAATCGATCTCTTCCTTCGAATGTCACTTTATGTCCAAAGAGAAGACGCTATTGCTCAATACTCCTTTTGCAAATTAAATGATAGTTTCTTCTTCTTATTTTGTAATTAATGACAGTCTAGTTGATTTTTCAGCTAATTTCTGTCTGTGTCAGTGTGTAAAAAGCATTGACGTATATATACCAGGACTGTGCCATATCCTCACAAAATTTACCACTGTCTATAAAGAGAGAACGTTACTTTGTGGACAATACCTGTCAAGGGCCGCACGAGTTTTTTCTCTCTTTCACGCTTTGCAGTCCATATTTACTTTTTATTTGAAAGGGATGGCACGGTCCAGGTCTATACGTCAATGCGTGTAACAAGCGGACCAATAACAATTAAGACAGTTTAGTTGCAATTTTCGAAAATCGAACACTTAAGTACGCAGAGTTGGCAAATGGTGAAAAACTGACCTGTCATTATTTTCACGTCTAAAAATACATAAAATACGTGACACATCGATAATACAAATACATTGTGCCATTGAGTGTACAATAAATACTTGAAAATGGCAAAAAATTGCCGATAAACTGGCTTTTAATTAAAAAAAGGAAAAATTTACTTACGCATTGGTAAAATTTTCCACTCCCAGTAGCCAGATGTAGGTACCTACGTCATACAAATTAATCTTAAGTAGGAAATAAAATGTCAAAAATTCACACGTGCAGAATTCCATAGTTTTTTTTCGATGCTGCACTATATACCTAGTAACTTACAAATACGAAGAATAATTTATCTAAGTAATTGATAGTAAAGTAGGTAAATAGGTTATGTTTTGAAGGTATGCTTATTTTTATTTACCTAGTGCTGTATTGTTACTTAACTGATATAACAGTTGAGGGTCAAGGCCAAATGAACGTGCCTATTGAAACATAAAGTTAGCAGCGTAGAGTAGGAATTAGTTAGAACTCTATGCTGCCTAAATGTAAGGCTTGGGAAAGTGTTTAAGTTAGAAAAATAAATAACAATAACTAGGTAGGTATAAACTATCCCTTGTTTCTTTCTCTGTTTGACCCGTATCTATGTATGTATGTTAGCAATTTTCTCGAAAGCTAGTGATCCAATTTAGATGGGGTTTTTGCTATTCGACTGCATATTTTTCAGAGAAGGTTTTAATGTATAAAACGTTGTCCTAGTTTATAAAACACCAGATATATACCTAGACTAAAACATAGGAGTGTGACAGCAAAATTTGCATTCGGTGATGAGTTTGATATTTTTTTCCTTGATATACATTTAAGGCGGTTATTTTTTTCTTAAAAAGAGTTATTTAAACAAGGGTCATGAGAACCAGAGTCAATTCAAACCAAATAATTTATAGGCTGAGTACTTCATAACCATATGTATTAAAATTGATTCCATAAACCTATGCCGCAAAAAAGTATTTTATTGTTCTTCAGTGTTATTATTTATTATTAAAAAAAAAAATAGGCCTTATACACAAACTATTCCTATTTAGTCATACCAGTGTCTAGTCATGAGAATTTACATGCTACTATGACACATAAAAACAGGCCATTCAAATTATTTCAATAAAAATGTCATTTTAAAAAAATAATTGCTGTGTATTGTCTATGACGAGATATATTTTTCAGATTATCCACTTTATTTCCCGCGCGATAAGCATTCCATGAGTTTTTGTGACGCAAATACAATTTATTTATGGTATACCTCACGGATTTAACTGCCAAGGTTAAATGCACAAAAGTGAACGCTTAAATCCAAAAATAGTCATGTAAAACGGTGATTACTGATTAGTAAGTGTGCACTGCGCACCCGTTTAATGTCCCTTATCTATATAAACTAAATTCTTTGTCCTGACTGACTAACTGACTGATTGCTTGCCTGACTGATGGATCAACGCACAGCCCAAACCGTTGTTTGTAGAGACGTGAAATTTCGAGGACGTATTCCTTAAATAGTGTAGGCATCCGATAATAAAAATTGTGATTGCAAGTTTGTATGAAACTCCGTCAGTTTTAAAGTTAGATTTGTGAAATTTCGTACTTGTATTTTGGTTTAAAATAATGAAATACAGCGTTTTTGGAAAATTAGCCCCTAAGGGAGTAAAATAGGTATTCCAAATTTGTATGTAACTTCGTCAGTTTCAGAGTTAAGTCTGTGATTTTTTTTCTGTGTCGTGTTTCTTTACGTCTTTCAACGTTTAGAAGCGAAAATCAGCACTAAACGGGCTAAAGTCATCAACGCGGGCAATTATCCAAATCCTAACTAATATTATGAATGCGAATTCACGCCTAAACCTCTAAACTGGTTTTTAAAATTATTACACCAATATAAAGTTATAAATCATCTGTGAGTACCTAACATAAACTATTTTTTTTTTATATTAGAGCTCCTTACGAAAATTACAATAATGTAACCCAAGGTCCAAGGTATCAAAAATTAGAATAAAAAAGTAATTATTTCACATGGGCTGTCATTTAGTAATTAGTAAGAAAATTGAGGTTACTATGAAGATTCCTTTAAAACTTCATTTGACCAGCGCGGCCATTCTTTTATTTGTTTGATAAGTTTGGTTACTATGGTGATCTCTTTGTTGCCGGCAGACTTTGGGGAAGTGTGAGCTGTAACATATATATAAATGCGAAAACATGAGATAGTTTACGATAACCGATATCAATGCGGATAGAGCCGCGGGCAAAAGCTAGTTAATCTATAACATTTAAAGTCCTCGCTCATTTTATCATTCGTGAATATATGTCGATGTATAAAGTGAATATGAATTTATAAACGTTTTCATTCACCAAACACAATGATTCGTTCAGTAAAATTATTACTGTAAAGAAAAACTTGATGATTTTAAAAGTGTGGCCCATGAGTTTCTTGCCAGCTTCTTTTCATAAGCTTTACACTTGAAACTGCCGCTTAATTAATTTAGTTGTTTTTTCAAACAAATCAATAATTTTATCATTCTACTTAGTATGTATTCATTTGACGCTATCAAACAAACATTATTTTGGTTTTACGAAATAAAGATAATTTGAAATGTCAAAGTAATTTTGACTGTCTATTATTATTCCCGGGTTATCGATGAGCCGTACCTTATAAATAGTTGTATAGAGCTCCATACAAAACTTCATAATCATACATACCTCTATGGAAACTTGCAGCAAGGAATGCCACTTTTCCATTACACTTTATCATGGCTGATAGCGTGGGTATTGATTATAAGACTATACAAAATCGCCTAAGTTTTTTCTCAAGTTATAAGATAAATCAGTCTTATCGGCCTCCTCTTTGAGAAACCCCCCTCCCCCTTCCCCCTAAAGAGAGTATAAGTGCCATAATCTACTACGCGGGTCCACTGCGATTATATTGATCCTAGTTTAAAATTTCGGTTTCCTCACGAGTTCATCGAGTAGGAAATTTTGAAATTATCAATACACACGATTATTATAAGATAACTTGCAGTTTATCAAACTAGAAATAAAAGTACAAATGAAATTGTCTACTTATGTAGATAAGTAAGTAATACTCGTTTTTTGTAGGTAAGTTATAATTGAAACGTCCTTTGTTTCTAAGTATCACCTTGGCGATCTTCAGTTAGTTGTACCATTAAATTCAGAGTAAGTAGTATAGAAAATGAATTAAATAACCTCATCGCTGCATGTTTAAACATTTCACTTCTTCAAAAGGTGCTCCAAATTATTTACACCTTGAAGAAATTACAGATTTTTCATAGATAAGTACTTCATATACAAACCGATGTGTTTGATATATGGTAACAATATGGTTAAACCATAAGTGCAACTTATGGTTAAACAATAAGTGCAACTTATGGTTAAACCATAAGTGCAACTTATGGTTATGCTATTAGTAGTTACACATATGGTTATACGTTGGCAGTGGTGGTTCCAGGAGAGGGTACAAAAATGTAAGTTTACCTGGATGATATCAAGTTTCAACGGAATCAACCCACGCAAAACTGATATGACATTCGCTACTAACTAATGGCACGGATTAATAGATTCAATCGCTCTTAAATATGTTAAACGCGCGAACCCTGTAACCGCCCGGTAATTCGACAAAGAGGCATGGGCTGAATGTTAATACAGCAGCCCAGGCGCAGATCTAAATAGGGGGGGGGGGGGGGCAATAGGGGCAATTGTACCCCCCGACTCGACTGAATGACCTTTTCTTTGGGGAATTTGAGAATTTTGACATTGGATCGGTGTGTTTTGATATGAATATACCACCCCTTCGGCAGCCATGTTGACGGACGCTCGTAATGCCAGAGTACTGGACAATATACGAAAACGAAGAAATTGTATAACCATACCTTATCTCTAAGATGTAGTTTATTGACTTTTTCTCTTTATGTGCAAGCAAAAGATTATGGTAATAAAATTCGCGTCATTGAACCAGTAACCCATAAGCCGTCTTTTGTAGTTTTCCATCGACTACTTAATTAAATTCTTGGGGACTTTTCTGATTATATAAAGGTTCCCAAGGTTAAACAAATTTCTCCATGACCAGGACTTATCCTGGTCATGGAGAAATTTGTTTCCAGGATACACGAAGGGGTCGCGCTGGTATGGTACCTATCTAGGTAGGTACGCCATAATAAGTAGGTCTGCTAGGATTAAAAAAAAACACGACAATTTTCCCTGATTTTGCAACATTTTTCATTGCTGCTCTGCTCCTATTGGTCGTAGCGTGGTGTTATATAGCCTTCCTCGATAAATTTAAACCAGTAGTTCGTGAGTTTATCGCGTTCAACCAAACAAACTCATCAGCTTTATAATGTTAATATAGATGACAGGAATGTTGACAGTCTATTGGTGACGGGATTTGCAGATTTCCTTGCGGTACCAAAAGGCAAATAAAGTATAACGAACTGACATTTTTTTATACCGTCTTCCAAGGGAATGAAACACTAACCTCTGTAGTACTGGTACGCTGGACGGGCTAATCTGTATATTGTGACAGTCATTTCAAATGTCGAATCGATTGACCGTCCTGTAAACATTTTTGGTCACATCACTAATGGCCGTTGTTGTTACAAAAGTATAGACATAGATACATTTAATTTTAAAAATCTTGTTTTTGTAGGCAATAGCCTGCCTTGCCTACTATTACTATTAAGGTTAGTGGAATAAAATTAAGGAATATCTGTCTTACGTTAGTACCGCAAACGGGCACCAGGGAAATTTAAACGGTGTTCTCTTGGGTCGTTTTAATTATTGATATCCATTAAAATGTTAATCAACATCAAGGTGTTTATTTTAATATTGAATTAAGTTTAATGTCGGGGTTTATATCCTTGTTCGCGGCCACGCCAATTTAATAAACACACATTTAACGATTATTAAATTATTTATGTAAACATTAGAATTATTACCTAGAAGCTAGAAATATTTGTGAAGATAATATATTATTAAAAATAATATCCGGACGTAAAAAAAATCGAATAATAAGTACCTACTTACTATTGGATTTTTGAAGTGAGAACTTCTTTAGCGGCGTTGTGCACTTTTTTGGTATGGGTATAAAATGTTAAACTCGCGTCAGTATCACGTGACCGTAACTCCATAAGATTGATGGATTGGTGAAAGGACAGGTGAGAAATCGGGCGGTCTAGAAACCAGAAGACCGCGGTTCGAGTTCAATTGATTATTCCTTTTTTTATTTTAATCTTTTGATTTTTGTTTTTTAATTTGTGGTTTAATATTTGATATGACTTAATTGTGTCATGTCGTTGTCATTTTTTAAATTGTCATGTTTGTGTACGATAGCGCAATAGATCAATAGGTATTGCATATAACCTCATATATTAAAGTACTTATAAACTGATAAAAAAAACAATAAAAATAAAAAAATGTTTTCACTTTTGTCGGCACTCCCGAAATGAAACCCGTTTTTTAAATAAGACACTCTTTGACTTTTTTCTTTTATTTTATATTGAGTAATTTAGTCATATTTTCATTTATTTCAACCAGCGTACACTTTAACTGCAGAAAGATTCGACTTCTTAGATTTTACCACGCACTATATCTATCTTCAATTATCAAATTAAAACAAGTAAAACGCGAAGTTGTAAAAATTATGATGATAGCTCCCGTTTGCCGCCATTTCACAACTACCTTCGTCTTTTCAGTGCCCAATTCTCTTATGGTGTGTTTCAATTAGCCCTAAGGAAACAATCCTAGATCAGTCATCAGATTCTGGTGATACAAATGTATTTACTCTGTGCTTAGTGCATCTTGTTCATGTCATAAAAAAAACAAATAGCGCAACTTCAGTGACATAACACATTTCGTTCAAAAACGCAAATGAAACGTTCAAATTATACAACATACGAGTACAATAAAACCTTGTTCAAACCTCATTGCTAAATTATGAAATCAGAACACGTCTACACAAGCGAAATGAAAGCTCAATTCCAGATAATATTGACTATCTGATCAATGAAGGTTATCCACTTGTTGTATATCATATACGCACATATCTGACAATGATAACGTGTAAGATGTGGTGATATCTGGATTTCTTGTCTACGAGATATTAATCTATGAGCTACCGTAAATAGCAAAATGGTGAATTCGTTGGTAATCTATCATCAATTAACATCATCAATTTGTCATCAAAATAACATAAAAGCATTTTTACATTTTATAAATATTGTGAACTGCACTCACAATACTTATAAAATGTAAAAATGCTTTTATGTTATTTTGATGATATCCAATGATATTGATCATTGAATAGTGGTCGGACATAAGTCTATAGGTAGGTAGGTACTGTGACGTGAACCTCTTGCTGGCTTTGGGGTGCGCAGCCGGGATTATTGCTCTCGAGGATGAGGAATCAAACAACTTCTTAAGCCCAGAACGATATTATATATTGAATAACTTGTTATATGATTTCTTTACATATTAATTCTTTTTCTCGACCATTCGTCTTGACGCTTGGTCCAATTCTCCCCATTGTTTCTTTCGTTTTCTTCTTCGTCATTATTTCAAAGTTTTGGAACGTCAAGACAAACAGTTCACAATTAATGAGGCTTTATGCGAGTGGCCGGTCAAGTTTCCGACGCACCTGCCACACGCCGCCGCCTTATGAAAAAAAAAAAAATTTTTTTACATTTGAGTACTAAGTCAATTTTTTTTTTTTTTATATATAATATAAAACAACAAATATAAACCTAGCTGTGCATTTACCTATCATGGCGATATATTTTTTTTTTTTTTTTTTAATACCCCCCTTGATCTGTCTCTATGCAAAAGACAACGTGTAACTGTTATACCTAATCCAACAAAATTTATGTCAACAAACACTTTACATAACAGTTATACGATGATGCTGGGCAAAAAACGCCATTAAAATAAGCACCAGTATCAGATTCGTTACCTAGCTAAACTTATGTATAACTAAATTAAATCAATCATCAAACACCAATTGACCCCAGGCAACAAATTGGGTGAAAGTCCTGCTTTGTTGTAACTGGAAGAAAATTCATCTTTAAGTATTAATCTTATATCAGTTAAATAATTGGTCAATCAAGCTATCGGTGACCATCTGATCACATCTATTGATTATTTAGATAAAATAATCACAAACGAACTTCCCAAGTTCGATTGAACCAAATGCAAAACTGTCTGCTTAATCACAGAGTTATATTTATAATTCAAAACAATAATACACCCGTTTTTGTTTGCCTAGTGCTCTATGGCATCAACATTGTAGGACATTTCTTCGCCGTGTGGTTGTACATGCAAAGACAAACAACATTTTAGAATCAGATCTAAAACCATTAACCATCCCTAAATATACAACTGTTTACACGTCAGACTATTAACAACGTCGCCAATTCTTTTCTGGCATCACCTACTCCTAAAAAAAAATAATTCTCATCAACTACTCATGTTTATCATGACTTAATTATAACATATGTTCATATAATAAAAATTCTCAACTACATAAAATTAAATACTAAGATATCGATATCTATTCGTCCATCCTCATAATAAACGGTTTCAATCTATTCGCATGAACAATCTGCCTCTGTCTTGAACCCACTTTCTTTATAATGAAGTTATTGTTATTCAACCTATTTTCAATTCGAAATGGCCCTAAAAACTTTCTACATAACTTCTTCGATATCCCCGACCTTCTCTTTGGATTAAAAAGTAAAACTTTCTGACCTATGTCATACGATACTTCAGTTGCTTTTTTGTCAAATAATAGTTTTTGTTTCGCTCGCGACTTGTCCAAATTTACTCTAACCCTTGTAAAAATGTTTTCTCTATTCTCTATTCTACTCGCGGTATTCTCATTCACTTTAATATTTAAATTAATTCCCGTATCCGATGGCAATTCTGGTTGTCTTGCAAAGACCAGAAAGTACGGTGACACCCGTGTCGATTCTTGTTTACTAATATTATATGCAAACGTAATTTGAGGTAAATATACCGACCAATCTGACCTATCATCTCGACCGTACTTGGCCATCATGCGCGACATAGTTGCATTTAATCGTTCTACCAACCCTAATGTCTGATGATGCATCGAAGTTGCAACTTTATGCACCGCCCCGAAGTTTGTAATCGTTTCTTGAACTAACGCCGACGTAAAAATTGACCCTTTATCCGTTATGATTTCTTTTACGGCCCCATGTATTGAAAAAATATTATTAATAAGGAAGTTCTTTATTTCAATCGCTGTGGCCTGTTTTACTGCCTTACTAATCGCATATTTTGAAAAACAATCTATTGCCAATATAATATATCTACTTCCATCCGTCGCATTATTTAACGGGCCTATCGTATCCACTTCTACCTTTTCAAATAACCTGTTTGTAACAATCGGTTGCAACGGCGCCACCCTATTTGACGTGCGCACTTCTTGACATACTTTACATGCTTTGATATAATTCTCTATTTTCTTATATGACTTTGGACAGCAGAATCTTGAATTAAATTTTTCTACTGTCTTCATCAAACCTAAATGACCTCCATATAATGGATCATCATGAATCTCATGCATAATTACTGGAAACAGTTCATCCGGAACTACCAGCAATCTTTTTATAACATTATTTTTTGTATTTAATTTATATAACATGCCGTTGTGTATAAAGAATCCTTTATATCTTTGTAAGTTTTCATCTATGATTTTATTTCTTAAAGATGAACAAAAATTATCGTTCATTTGAGCCCTTATTACTGGGTCTATTTCTAATTTGCAGATTTGCTCATTATTCTCTGTACCTCTCATCCTAAATATTTGTAACCCGTCAGTGACCACGTGATCATCTTGACTTATTAACGGATTTCGACTCAGATAATCCGCCACCGAATTTTGTTTTCCCGAACAATATACAATCTCAAAATCATATGATTGAATGGCAAGAGCCCACCTAGCCAGTCTACCATTCATATCTCTTCTATCTCTTAGCCAGCACAATGCTTTATGATCGGTCACCACCTGAAACTTAAGCCCCCATAAGTACGATCTAAAATAATTCAAAGCAAATATTAAACCTAAGCATTCTTTTTCTGTTACAGAATATTTCTTTTCCGCATCATTCAATAATCGCGATGCGAATGCAACCGGAAAAAAACTTTTATCCCCTTGCATTAAACATGCACCTACTGCTACGCTACTAGCGTCAACAAACAACCTTGTGTTCACCGCCTTATCATCTGAAAAATGTCTGAGCATTGGAGGGTTAGACATTATCTCTATCATTTTGTCAAACGCTCTTTGTTGTGCACTTTCCCAAATAAATTTACTGTTCTTCTTCAATAACATACATAAAGGTTGATTTATTTTTGCGAAATTATCTATAAATTTCCTATAATAAGAAAACAGTCCTAGAATGGATTTCAATTCCTTCGCATTGTTCGGTCTTTTAATCATCTTTAATTTTTCTAATTTATTCCTATCCGGTAACACTCCTTCCCCTGAAAGTTCATGCCCTAACACCGACATACTAGTAAACGCAAATTTGCATTTACTCATGTTTAACGTAACATTAAACCGCCTACATCTATGCAATACTTTATTTAGATTTTCTAAAAAAACTTCATACGTCTTACCAAATATACAAATGTTGTCTATATATATCATGCACGATTTATATTTCAAATCCGCGAGCATTTCATCCATCGCGCGTTGAAAGACTGCACTACTGGTCTTAAGACCAAATGGTAGTACATTAAATTCATATAATCCTGCGTCCGTCACGAACGCTGTTTTGTATTTATCTTCTTCTCTCACTGGTAACTGCCAGAATCCGGAATTGAGGTCCAACTCCGCAAAATATTTCGCCCCTCTAAGATAATGTAGCACGTCGTCTACTCGTGGCATTGGATAGCAATCATTTATGACGTTTTTGTTTAATTTCCTATAATCTACACAAAATCTAAAGGATTTATCCGGTTTCTGTACTAAAACAACTGGAGAGGCATAATCACTACAGGACGGACGAATAATACCAAGATCTAACATCTCACTTACTTGTTGACGAATGATCTCACTCTGTTTGAGTGAGACCCTATATGGAGATCTATTCACAGGAACCTCGTTCGAAGTTTTTATTTTAATCGGCTTCACCCGGCAACAACCTAGCCTATCCTTACTAAATGAGAATTGTGGCCTGTATTCTTCCAAGATTTCAAGCAATCTATTCTTATTAGTTATACTTAAGTTTTCATTAATAACAAATTTTTCACCAAAAAAATTTAAGTCAGGAAGTTTACAGACCTTATTGTCATTAAGTTTACAAACATCCACAAAATATAAATAATCACATTTCGAAATATTAACAGACACTATTTCCTCTGTATCGATACTAGGAACTTTATCCGGTCTCTTCACAAAACATATTTCGTTCCATTTTCTTAATATTATTTTGTTATTCACAAAGTCTAATATTGCCTCATTATTAATTAGGAAATCTTGTCCCAAAATCAGTGGACAACTGATATCTACTACTACATAAAATAGTGTGTTATATACCACATTGTTAATTATCACGTTGAGGTATGTTTTTCCTAGGACCGGTATAACTTTGCCGTCCGCGGCTTTTAATATAATATTATTGTCTATATCTAAAATTGCTTTATTCATTAACGCTACTTTTTCCGATAGCAAGGACACTGAAGCCCCACTATCTAATAAAGCAGGAATAGCACCTGAACTTAATTCTACTAAAATGACTGGTTCGGACTGACCATAATTATTCTTCTTGACGTCTTCTATGTTTGAGCGCCGCTGCGTACTCATTGCTGCGACGTGATGCTCGCCTACTCTCGCTGTCGACGACGCTGCATCACCAGCTGATTGAACTGGCATCGGCAGAGGTTCTCTGCTCCTTAAAAAGTACTGGCGGGGATTTGACTCCCGCCTTGGTGTTAACGAACCGCTTGGTGAATCATTGGGCGGAACCCGAGACAACGGGGACCGGTATTTACTATACGGAGTTGATTGATTGCTCCGGAATGGACTATTGGTCGGTCTGTTGGAGTCTCCTTGCTGTCCAGACCTCACTGCTACCGCATTCTCAACCTTAACCTTAAGATTGACTTCCCTTTCAGCCTCTTTATCATATACTGAATGTAATTGTAAAACTGTGGCCTTTAAAATATTTTTATCAGCACATACAATTGCAGCGAGCTTTGATTTGTAGAAACTATTACATTTCTTTGGAAAGCTCCTTACGAACGTATTGTCGTCAATTTTTCCCTTTTTGGCTATATTTGAAAGCTCGTAGTAAAATGAAACAATATTCTCCTCTGGCGCCTGTATCCTTTCATAGAATTTTTCCGTATAATTAGTACGGTTTGGGAATTCTGCTTTTAATGCAGTGATGAAGCTCTCGAAGCTATCACAATCTTCTATGATTGCTTTGTATAGGTGTAGCGCTGGTCCAGCCAGATACGCCGCCACAAATAATTTTTTTTCTTCATCCGAAGTGATTTTATTAATCACACAGATGATCTGGAATTGGTTGATAAAATCATCTACGGACTCATACAATCCCGTGAATGCACTCATTTTTAATTAACTTTACATAGAAATACGACTTAGCTCTTTAAATGACTTCCTCTGAAGAGTTCGGCGCCTCCACCATGTGACGTGAACCTCTTGCTGGCTTTGGGGTGCGCAGCCGGGATTATTGCTCTCGAGGATGAGGAATCAAACAACTTCTTAAGCCCAGAACGATATTATATATTGAATAACTTGTTATATGATTTCTTTACATATTAATTCTTTTTCTCGACCATTCGTCTTGACGCTTGGTCCAATTCTCCCCATTGTTTCTTTCGTTTTCTTCTTCGTCATTATTTCAAAGTTTTGGAACGTCAAGACAAACAGTTCACAATTAATGAGGCTTTATGCGAGTGGCCGGTCAAGTTTCCGACGCACCTGCCACAGTACCTATGTCTTTAGAGGTGCGTCTGTTATGAGCACGATTGTTTATTCTGTGTGTGGTTGTTATTTTAGAAATATATAATTATGTTTATTAGTTGTCTGGTTTTCATAGTACAAGCTCTGCTTAGTTTGGGATCAGATAGCGTTGTGTGCGTTGTCCCTAAATATTATTATTATTTATTTATTAGTGTTCCGTAGCCAAAATGGCATAACGGAACCCTTATACTTTCGTCATGTCTGGCTGTCCGTCGTAGTAGCAGCCGCTACTTAGTTTGATAGCTAAATAGTAAAAATAAATATTTTTAGCACCCCCCCCCCATTTATTTTTACTATTTACATACATACACACATGTAATAGTAGCTGTTTTTTTTTTAACAAACATTAATTAAATTTACATCATTTGACAGGTCTTTAACATTTTAAGGTTTCTTATACACCTCATTTTTGGATATAATAGCTCCGAAATTTGCATAAGTTGTGCCCCCTTATCTACTGAACCGTGTGACCAAAATATATGAAAAAAATCAGAAAGGTAGCACTTAACAAATACTTTAAACTAAAATTATTTCGGACATGAACGGATAAACCGTCATTATGTTATTGCCGAAAAAAGGGTATAAATGCCATGAACATACGCTCTTCTATTGGTGCAATTATTTTAATCGGATTTTTTCATATTGGCTCCGGAACCCTACACTGAACATGGTCCGATATGCTCTTGCGGTTTTAAATATTTAAATGTATACTAATATTATAAAGTTGACGAGTTTGTTTGTTTGTTTGAATGCGCCAATCTCAGGAACTACTGGTCCGAATTGAAAAATTATTTTTCTGTTGGGTAGCCCATTTATCGAGGAAGGCTATAGGCTATACAACATCACGCTACGACCAATAGGAGCGGAGCAGTAATGAAAAATGTTGCAAAGACGGAGAAAATGTACGCATACGAAGTTGCGCGGGACAGCTAGTCACTTTATAAAATAAATTTGATATAGGTCGTACACGAGTTATTATGAACTAGATAAACGTTTAATAGTTACCTATTAATAAAACTGGAATATAAATAAAGATATGCAGTTAGGTATTTACGAGTATTATAATAAAAATATAAAAGAAAAATGTATGTAGGTACTTATGTATTTATTAAGAACGCGACAATATCTACACAGATACTGAGTAGGTATTTTTGCGTGTTTCAGACACTTTTTCACAATCCACGGAATACTATGATGACATGTCTTAGGTACTTCGATGACTCGATAGGAAAAAAATGTGCATTAGTAATTACATCATTTATTTTACCTTAGGTATCGGTACGTCACAGTAACGGGACATATGCCCCTGTGCCCCCCCCCCCCCTTGTGATCAATTAGCAGTAGGGAGGTCATTCTTATTTCACAATTTTGCAATAACGGGCTATTTTCCGACTACTTAAAACAAGAACTCTAAAATTTAATTCATTTAAATGTTAGTTTTATTTGCTAATTATACTTTTGGATTTTTTTTGTTTACCTAACTAACCTATTCAAGTAGGTATTTTTAAAAGTAAAAAAAAAATGTGTACTAGAAATAAAGGCGATTAAGTATTATAAAATTATATATACTATGGGTCTTAATCGCGTGAATAATTTAAGGTAAAAAATCCGTAGACGTTTCGACCGTATTGCAAAGGCCGTGGTAGACCCGTGACCACGGCCATTGTAATACGGTTGAAACGTTGGGTAATAAACAAGGTATTTTACCTTAAATTATTCACGCGATTAAGGCCCGTAGTAAATATAATTTTATGTGTACAAATCGCGAAAGTTTATCAACATTTATAGCTATTAGGTATGTTCGATCTTGGTAGGAGACTAAAGTGGAAAGGATCTTAGTAACTCTTATCCGATTTCGATTCACCATGCTTTATCGTAATAAATGTGGTACCAATCAATTAACAAAGCCAACTGATAAAATAGTCTCAGTATCAGTGGAAAATATGTTATAAAAATAAAAATAAAATGCCATATTCCCACGACATGCTTCGGAAAATTTTAACTCCATATTCTTCTTTCATTGTTATCATTGAAGTTTTGCTAATCTTTGGGGTCCATTCCACCAGTCCCATGGCGTTGTCTCATGCTGTGATAACTGACACTATTTTGTCTCAGTATTGGTATCACTTGTCCTGACGACAAGTGATACCAATATATTAGTCCTAGTTTTAAGTTTCTAGTTCAATGGAAAGTTTATTTATAATATAAAAAATACGCGGTACAAATAAATAAGTATCGACACCTTAACCGGCGCTAACGTGAGATAATAAGGACTAATTTTCCCCTGTTCCTTTTAGTTTAATCAGTTGCAGAACACGTAAGGGCTCGGATATTTCCTCGAACATTCTGCTCGTCGTGTCCTTTGATGATGTCACGCTATTTCCGCAATGGTGGCTAAAAAAAATATGATAGATTTATCACTTAGTTTTCCTTTTAAAAACTTTATTGTTTGTTTCGATTAAAAGTGATTTGTTTGAATTACGACTTTTATAAGTACTTAAAGCATTTAAAAAAATACTTAATTATAATATTGCTTATTTCAGATATATATAATTATAATTAATTATTATATACTTTTAAGTCAGTTTTTGTCAATTCGTGGAAAGCTAGTTTTTATGTATCTTGCAGAGCTGTGAAAATGGAGGCAAACTGATATCATCATTTTCACAGTGCAGTGCTTAATACAATTGTTACGCTACGCGTGTAAATATACAAGACCGAGTCTTTGTATAGCCAAAAAAGATAAATCGTTTAGGTTGCCATCAACACAAATAATAAAAACAAATGTTTCTTTCCCACGTAAACGTTCAAAATACGATTACTTTACACAGTATAATGATAATAAAAAAAACTGTTTCCACGTTTTTATGATAATGTGAAGTCAAGAACATTTTATATTTAATGCAATTATAAGTTTTTACAGTAGGTACATAACCTCAAATAAAAGGTGTTGATTTAGGAACCATAGATAACTAACCATAGATAAATTATTCATTTAAAGTTACGTCAAAATATACGTAAATATTTGTTACCTTCACTATCTAAACATAGATGAAATAATAAATTACATAAAAGACGTAATTATGACAAGGGCCACGTTTCAATAGAAAACTATTACAATAGAATATAATATGAGCTGGTCACGTATTTAGTTTTGAACTAGAATGTTCATTGACAATGTGGATAGTTAGATATTAGGCAATTCTTCGTGATTCTGATCACGGTCAGCTCTGCCTAGTTTGAAAATAGAAACTTTTCTTTTTCTTATGGGCAAAGGGAATCTGACCTTATTTTATTTCTTTCGGTAGTTTGCTATGCAATTAGGTACGATTAAAATACAAAACCTATTTTTAGGTTATGATTATAATTTATATTTAAAACCAGTTCTTAAATTGTTGTCGAAATAATCTGTTTTTTATATAAATTGTAATTAAATCTCTATTGCTTCACACAATCAGTTTGATCATCATACATCCGAGTATGTTACATTTTGTGAAGATTTAAGTATATTTCTAGATAATTGACGAATTGTTATTATGTATCGCATAATAAATAACAAGAACTTTGACCATCGACTGAGATCATACATTTTGGGAAGCCCCTACCAAGAAGTTTAAATACGTCAACAACGTATTGATTTAAACTACAGAGTCTCAAGTTTTACATTATGCACTTAAATGCCCATGGATCATACGTATTTTTATTACTTTCGATAATATTTTATAGTTTTTTAAAAGGTATTCTCTTGCGCAATAATCCGGCATATCTAATTGTTAACAACATTTTACCGCATATATTGAGTATGAAGAATATAGTTGCATAAGTTTGTAAATAAATATTCACTAGCATAGTCGTCTCCAGAGGGAGGGTTTGATAAACTAAAACCTCTTTACTAATGTCACAGTAAATTTATGGGAGCGCTTAAAGTAAAAAAATGGATATTTCTCATATTAATTAAAAAAATATATATGTATTGATGTCGATTTACTTATTAGGGAACGTACTTTCAATCAGTTTAAAGTTTTTTGATATCTCAAATTTACAGATTAATCGCCTGTACTTAACGATCATTCGTGAGGTCGCGGGTTCGAATCCTACCCATTATACTGCCGACGTGAACCCACTCCTAACACAAGCCATTGAGCTTAGCTGGAGAGGTTAACAAGGTTGTCAGGATTGCTAGTACCTAATGTGAAACCACTGTCCCACATTGTATTGCAAAAAAGATGGAAACAAGATCCCCTACATAATTATATAATTATGTAGGGGATCTTGTTTCCATCTTTTTTGTGTAGTATTTGAAACAACTTTTTTTTTCACACCTCTTTATTTTGACATCTAACAGCCGACATGTTAGTTTCAAACGTCACCTATCTAAGAACACTGGGGCGGTCAAGACGAATCTAAGGATCTCAATATCTTAATTGTATAAATCCGTTCAGTGGTTTGTGAGATATGAGGTAATAAAGAATATTACATACATACGTACGATACAAGATACGCGCGAAAACATAACCTTTCCTTACAGTCGGGTAAAAAATATGGTTTTCCCTTTCTCCACTAGGTCGTCAAATAAAGGGCACAAAACACTGGGAGTACCTACAGAAGGGAATTTTAATAATCTATACTAATATTATAAAGCGGAAGAGTTTGTTTGTTTGTTTGTTTAAACGCGCTAATCTCAGGAACTACTGGTCCGATTTGAATAATAATTTTTTTGTTGGATAGCTATATAACATCGCGCTACGACTAATACGCGAGCGGAGCAGCGACGAGAAATGTTGCAAAAACGGGGAAAATTTACGCATACGAAGTTGCGCGGGACAGCTAGTTCTAAAATAAAACTAACTGTTGCTCGCGCAGCATTTTAAGATCTAGATACTACTTATTACCTGATTAGTATAAAATAATTTACTTTTATTGTAGTAAACTACCCAATTATGTATGTATTGATTTATCTATAAACCTTCCTAAAATCGATAAATAATTTAATTATGGATATAAATAGAATACTTAGCATGAAAACGTTATATAATATATAATATAATTTACATTATATTAAGGTGCTATATTTATAAATAGCGCCGTAATATAATGTAAATAGCTGATCCGTGCAACCTCGTCTGCGTAAACGTTTTTGTAACATTTTTCATTGCTGCTCCGTTTCTACTGGTTGCAGCGTGATGTTATGTAGTCTATAGCCTTCCTTGATAAATGGGCTATCCAACAGTAGTGTTGGATTCAATACGGACTAGTAGTTCCTGAGATTATCGCGTTCAAACAAACAAACAAACTCTTCAGCTTTATAATATTAATATAGATTAGATGCAATATTTATAAATGACACCTAATTATGATGTAAATTAATGAGTGAATCATTAAATTAAATTATCTATCGGTTTCACATTAAAGATCAGTGTCACAGCAAGTTTTTAATTGAGGTCGTTCAACTTTATAATTGAGTCTTTCAAATTTTTCTGTACTTACATCCAAATATTCAAACGATACTTAACTTTGCTCAAAGGTATTTCTGTCGCTAGGTAATAATATCTTGAGACAACTCACACAACGCCATCTGATCCTAAACTAGGTAGAGCCTGTACTATGGCTGCAAGATAGAAGCTAACTGATAAACATACTTTTATGTTTCTAAATACATACATATAGATAAAATACACCTAGACAGAATAAACCATCGTGCTCGTCACACAAAGTTTTATCCTGGCTAGGGATCGAGCCCACGACCTCTTTGCAGTCGTGGGCACTAACCACTAGACTAACAGGTGAATTATAGCGTACTGAGAAGTGAGGTTGCTAGTGTTGGGGTGCGTAGCAGGATCTATTTCTCTACGATGGCGACGAATCAATTGACTTATTTACCCGTTACTATTTGGTTTATTACCACAATTCATAAAATAATTACATTCCAATACGTTTCAGACCGTTCGTCTTGACGCTTCCTTCAATGCTCCCCTTGTTTTCTCATTTTCTTCTTCATCGTTATTTCAAACTTCTGTTAGACAGACAGTTAACAATTAATGAGGCTTTATGCAGGCGGCAGGTCGAATCCACGACGCACCTGCCACAGTACCTATAAGTAACAGTGACAGCATGTGTAAACCGCGTCTCAAAACTGAGTGACGTTTAAGTAGGTATTCGGTATAACTTATGTTATCGATCATGTGTTATGGAAAAGTTTATACTTAGTTTTTGTTTCGCAGGCGTCATTGTACAGTAAATATAATTAACAACAGGTTGTAATAATAATAAAGGCACTAATGTGCGAAAATAAGTCCGTCTGTTACGATTTCAAGGTTAAACGGATGAACGGTTTTCGATAATGATATCTAATTTCTCAGCTTTGAGTTTAAGCTTGAAACTACCATACTAGTTTTAAACTTCAACTCAACTGAGATTTACGCTCATAATACCGAGTGTATTTGAATAACTTCTAGATTCCTAGTCCGGCATTCAAATAGGAACCGTTCGCCTTTCAAAACGTGGGGTGAGTCCGGGACAGTTTACCATAGGGGAGACAATAGCCACTGCTTATAGAATGTTACGGCCGGTCTCAATAATCTAACTATCAATGGATTTGGCTACTATTTGAGAGCTATATATTTTAAGCTATGTAGCTTATGTCAAATATATAGCTCTCAAATTTCAGTTCCTTTGTATGTACAAAATATGTCAAAATTCTAGGTACCTCTAGTAGCCAAATCTAACTATCGCTGGGATAGTTAGATATTGAGACCGGCCGTTAGTGTCACTATGCATATATTGCGACGTTGCAGCACTTCTCAGATGTCACACTCACACGCTCTCCCCGTCCCTCTCCCGTCGTGACACATTTGCATTCGGCAGTTAGGTTTAAAATTGCGAAGTGATAACGTGTTGTCACCTCTGTATAAGTGGTTTTTTTTTCACTTTTAAACATTTCATTGGTGTTGTTTTGTATTTTCAAACAAGTAACCTATATAAATGGCAAGTGTAATTATCCTAGTACCTATATACAGATATAGTAGTTATGGACGTGGCGTAGACTTCTATAAAAAATATACAACAAACGGATTGGCGTGGGGTTTACCACATTACCCACATGTGGGGAGGAGGGTAATCTCTCCCTATTTTTGATCAATTAACACCTAAATACTCATCAAGTATATAGTAAGTTTAAAGATTCAACAAGAAAGAAGTGCTGCTTTAGAATATGGGATAAATAGAAACACGTTACGGAATTTTCTAAAGGACAAAAACAAATTAACCAAAATAAACGAACAAGGAACTAAGTTTAAAATATGTGCTTAAGAATATATGTAGCTTAATAGTGCAGCTTAAGATACAATTCATTGAAAATAACTACATAATAAAAAAAAGAAATATGAGTATTTTGGTGGAGGGTGGGTCAACTCTCCCGGACTCCCCTAAACCAAATTTTGATGTGTTCACTTATTACGCGAATTTTAAATGTCAAAGTCAATAAAGATAAAGACTAGACCATCTATACTAATATTATAAAGCTGAAGAATGTGTTTGTTTGTTTGTTTGAACGCGGTAATCTCAGGAACTACTGGTCCGAATTGAAAAAATTTTTCACTGTTGGATAGCCCATTTATCGAGGAAGGCTATAGGGTATATGACATCACGCTACGACTAATAGGAGCGGAGCAGCAATGAAAAATGTTGCAAAAACGGGGGAAATTTACGCAGACGAAGTTGCGCGGGACAGCTAGTATGATATAAATGTAATTAATAATTATTTATAATAAATGGATTATTATATTTATTATTATATTTATGTTAATGGAAGTGTTTTGCATATTAAGTAGTTTGTTGTTTTTGTTTTTATAAATGTGTCCTTAATACTTAATAATTATGAAAATTAACATAGTACATCAAGAATTTTAATACCTTTTATTTTATTTTCCGTCTTTTAATAAGCGTTTACGAGTTTTCAGAAAAAAAATAACAAAGTCCTTCAAATTATGTAAAATCCTTGAAAAAGTCATTTTTAGTTATTTTTTTAGTATTTTAAATAAAAAAAAGACTCATTCTTAATTTCCGCACATTTTCCCTTTATTTTATTATTACTTTTGGTAGCTACTTAACTGGTTTTCATTGACGTCAGAAAAGAGTAAGTAGGTACATAATGGCATAGGTATATCATGTAAAAATAATTTATTAAAATTAAATTTTGTCTGCCTTAACGTAAGCCCATATTTAGTTATATTAATAGTAGTACCTACAATATATGCCTCTTTTACTATATTAAGTAGATACTTATTACTTTTTTTACTAAAATGGTTGAATTGCTATTAAAAAAAGTAATAAACCACTAGGATTCAGACACAAAACACCGAAAGTACCGAAGGCAATTTTCATACAAACGCGCTCGAACAACGCACACATGGCTTTTGGACACGGATTCTGGAATTAATTTGTTTCAAGAGATTCGTGATACCTTTCCCGTGAATGATGTCTTTGGGTGCATTACTTAAACAAATTAGGAACGTTTTACGAACAAGTACTTGGTAGCGAAGGGTCCTTGGAACACAATTCTTTACGGTTTCCGTTGAAATTCTAATTACGGCTTAAAGAATAGTTTCTTCTATACTAATATTATAAAGAGGAAAGATTTGATTGTTTGTTTGTATTGAATAGGCTCCGAAACTACTGGACGGATTTGAAAAATTCTTTCATCGTTGTGAAGCTACACTAACCGCGGGTGACATAGGCTATTTTTTATTTATTTCCACGGGAACGGGAACTACGCGTGTTAAACCGCGAGGCGTCCGCTAGTAGGCTAATAAAACGCGGGTAACACCGCGGGGCGCAGCTAGTTATAAATCATTTTGAAGATTATTAGTTTATTTAACTTAAAACCTACTATAGATACAGAGAATCGTGTCCAGCAATTAAATTAAAATAAATGAATGAACCGGCTTAACTTCTGCATTGTTGATTTTTGTGGTTCAAAGATATTTACTTTTTTATATTAAGTAAACGTCCGTCTTACACAAATTAATGATTCATTGAAGTTTCTTGCTGTTGCTCAAAATAGACGTACGCAAATCGATTACATTAAATCAATTTGCATAAATTACATAGGTATTATGAATGACTTCTAAGGTACATAATAAACTTACACTTTGTATGTTTTGGTATTTGGAAGCGTGTTTAAGTAATATAACATTATTTTTTATCAATACAATTGTTAATGATTAATTATAAGGATCTTATTTTTTAGAAGTGTCTTATTATAATCAAATATTTGTTGGGGCATAATTACACACATAAACATTGTTCATGTACACACAATCTCGGACCACTTTGTTCCGAGACTCCGTGTTTGTGAACGATGTAATCTGCGTTGCTAGAGCGAAGCACATTGTTAGAGAGATAGACACAGATTTCAATCTGTACCCTACAATTGATGTTTTTTGTAAACCATAGTGTTCATTTTTACTACTCGAACTTATTACCTGTGTGGGTAATAAGTTCGAGTAGTAAAAATAGCTGCAAACTGACATTTATTTTTACAGCTCCGCGTTTAATGTGTAAATATACTCGAAATACTACTTTGTAATTCAAAGAAAAACTAGAAAGAAAATAACATTTATTCAATTAAAAAAATAGAACGGTGACAAGAGGAAAAAAAGGTTCCTTTCACCTTTAAAAAGGGACCCTTAAAAATATCTTGGCGCTTGTAATATAAAAAGAAAATGCAAACCTTATTTCAGTAAATTTCTACAGTAGTAAAGCCTGTAAGTACTTCACTTACAAGCTAAGTACTGTTATCAATAATTGATAAAAAGAAAGTAGAGCTGTTGACAATAATCTCGTTTCCTTTACACAATACTTATCGAGTAGGCTCGTTACGACAAGTATGTATCTTTAATGGCTTCCTCATATTGCAAATTCTTTCGTAACACATTGTTTTAATTACTGTTCATTAAAATACTTTGTAATAATATTACATGAGTAACTTATTATTTATTGACGTAGCACAAAATACCGAGAAAACGGTCACATAGATATCGCTTACATGTCAACCCATATGTTGCCCCACTGCTGGGAACGGGTCTCCCCAGTAGAATCTACTTAATATAGATCCTGGAGCGGGTTGATCGTAGTAAGGCTTTAAAATACGCAGAGGAAGCTACTACCCGTCCTCTGGGGGGCAATGACGTCTATGTGTGCCTTGATCAAGCGAAGTATATATGAAGCTTACCTTTTGTACTCTCGGTGTTATGTGGCTATAGCAAATTCTAACTTTTACGAAAAACACTATTATTTTTCCCTCTATTACGTAGTAATAGTTAGTATTCATTGCTATTATACTACTTATATCTTTATTTGTCACTAGCTGACTCGCGCAACTTCGCGCGTAAATTTCCCGTTTTTGCTAAATTTAATTGCTGCTCCGCCCCTATTGGTCGTAGCGTGATGTTATATAGCCTATAGCCTTTCTCGTAGTTCTTGAGATTATTGCGATAATTTGAATAAACAAAACTCTTTAGCTTTATAATAATAGTATAGATAATAATTTAACGCAGTCGGATAAAAAGCAGATTTCGCTCGTATATAAAATTTCCATTTTGTTTATAACGCCATTTTTAAAATCTTACAACCCCAAAAACATAGTAAAATTTGTTTAACTCAGCTAGTTTATTATTATGAACAAAGTGCATAACGCCTTAATACTCAATTGAAACAGGTTTTACCTACAGAAAGATGTTTTTAATAGTCGAAAATGTCATACTTGTTAAAATTATGTCGATGTCGGAGTATGATAAGCCGTTGTCATGGTCGTATACTACAAACAAAAATTATGTCAATAAATACTATTGCTTCAAAAATAACGTTAGGCTTAATAATAAGTAACGTTATTACACTACACTATTGTTTCAAAAATTACGGTATATTTAATAATAACTAACGTTATTTTTGAAGCAATAGTGTTTATATATCCTTTGGCATAAAATACTTAGAGTACAAAAAAAACTACTTTTTGCAGCCGCTGCTATCCTGCCAAAAGCAATGTGACTGAAAGTCAATTGAATTGACATCAGCTGCCACAATTTTCAGCTGTTGTTTGGTTGAAGGGGAAACTATGACGACCAAACGCATTATTCGTCTATTCTCCGATATTGTCTTTGGGCTCAGCATATACATAAGTGTGGAAAGATTTGCACAATCGACCTCTTTATTTTAACTCAACATTAGACAGTTTCTAAATCATTGCTCGTCATAGTCTTGTAGTAGAACTTTAAAATGATCGGTTATGTGACGTAAGACCACAAGAGCATTCAATGCTGTTGCTAAAAATAAACTAAGTGGTAAGTACTATTCCACCATCATTATTTTAATTTGGCAACCACAGTTACTTGGTGAAGGTTTAGTAAAAGCTGCTGTGGTAACATGTTTGATAATCCTTTCGCTTCTTCGTAATATTAAACGATGATTTTTGAGGGTCAGTGCACTCTGGCAATGTTTAGTTTTTAGCCTAGGCAGGCAATGAGGGGTTAGGTGAATCAATCTTTTCCAACAAGCACCAAACTAATGGCTAATGGTCAGATTTACATTGGCGGAAAACAATAGGTGATTAGAATTTGGTTGTCTACTTAAAATACATGAATATTTACCCATATTTTCATACCTATATTGTAAAGCGGCGGTGGTTTGATGGCTAAGGCGCGGGTTCGAATCCTACCCATTATACTAACGACGCGACGCGACGACGTGAACCCACTCCTAACACAAATCATTGAACTTAGCTGGAGGATTTAACAGGATTGCTAGTACCTAATGTGGGACACACAATTCCACACTGTTGGTTTTTTTTAATTGTAAGAATTAAATTTAGTAAGTCTTCTGAAGTATTCTTATGTATACTTTAGACATGTATTAAAGAAAGACGTGACTGACTGTTAAGTTAGTTTGTCTCAAACTAACGCAGAGGGTTGAAATTTAGCACTCAGGTACCGTTGTACTATTATAGTTATTCTGTGACACACGTTGTTTTTAAAGATGGGATTTTTGAAATTTAAACCCTAAAAAAGGTAAAGAAGGGGTTCCAAAGCCGTTGAAGAGTAGATTGTATGTAGAGATAGGTATCTCAACATGGTAATTTTCGAACCTTTAATTGAAACTAGCAAAAAGCGGTGCTTTAGGAGGACTCGGGAAGTTTTACTACTACTAATATTTAGTAATATTTTTTAAGACAGTTGATTAAAGAGAATTAGATTTTATCTGCTTTTTTTTTAAATGTGTTTAAAATAATATTTCTTTAATAGATAACGACATAAACTATCTAGATATAAATGACTATATCAAAGCCCAAACCTGAAAGTTTGATAGTTTCTCAGTAAATATGCAAAAGTGCATTCATTGTGGGAAGTGTTAGGGTTCGCTATGCTCACCCTGATTATCAACTACCTAAATACAAAGTTACCAGTAGCTAAGTATGTAGGAACACCTTTTAGTGTTATCAGTTAGTAATAAAACTAATATTAAGAGTAAATAAAGGCAATGTATTGTTACGTTCCGCGAACTAAGCTAGTCATACATAACTATGTTTCATTAGTTAAAATATTACCGTAACTTAATACCTAGAATAGATAAAAAAACATTGCAAGATATTTCATGTTTTTTTTTTACTATTTTATTTTAAAATGTACCAACCTATAAGTTATCACAGCAACAGATAACGTCAAATAGTTTGAAACACGTTTCATAATGTGTTATCTTTGAAACACTTGTTCAGTGTATTTTATTTTTTAAATCTTTGAGCTAATACGCATTGTGATCCGATTGTTTATAGTACGATCTTAACATCAGTATGTAATTAATCACTTTGATCGATTCAAAATCACTTCTATTTTACGATTTTTATCGTGTTTGCCCGCTATAAAATATCGTTTGGAATAAAACGCTAAGCCGAAGCTAAGAATAAATTACGTAACGAACATTTTAAATATTTAAAACAATGTTTACAAACAAAAGTGTTATACTACCTTAAGTGTAACTACTACGTATGATAATACTAAGCGCAAAATTCCAGAAGGGCTGTACCAATTTGGTTTAATATTTTCAAATATTTACTAATATAGGGCAAAATTACTCTACCCCTTACCATAACCTCTCCAGCTAAATTTACGTTTTACTATAAATATAGCCGAATCATACATTAAGATAGCTCAAGTAAAATAATTGAGTTGCTATCGTTTGGAACACAATATGTTAGGACACAGTTTCCGAACAGACAATTTTAATTTTAATATTTTTGTAATGTCGTTTCGGACACTATCACATTACCTATTGAAGCTGTTTAGTACAGTCAGACATTTTTTTTTTTAAATATTATGTGGAAAAAAAGCGTTGTATTAACTGGAACCCACTCTTGCGAAACGGACTAGTAATATCATAATTTAATTTCCTTTAACAAAGAATTTTATTTTAGCAATATTTACTTTAGATAATATTATTTACGTTCTTACAACATTCCAACAGACTGTAACGAATGGATGCCATATATATGGGTACGTATACAAAGCTACTCATCTTGTCTATAGCCACGTGAGTTTGTTTGTTTATGTTGCACTCACAATACGATGCGACTAGTGGCCGATCAACAATACGGTAGTCGATAGGGTTACTGCATTTGTTACATTCAAAGTCTAGTCTTATTTATAACTAACTGACACGCGCAACTTCGTCTGCGTCAATTTTCCCCGTTTTTGCAACATTTTTCATTGATGATCCGCTTCTATTGGTCATAGCGTGATTTTATATAGCCTTCCTCGATAAATTGGCTATCCAACAATTAAAGATTTTTTCAATTCTTTTGACTGCCTCTGTGCAACAGTCGGACACACTCCCACCGCGCGGTGGGAGTGTGTCCGACTGCTACGCAAGAGGTCATGGGTTCGATTCCCACACGGAACACCACTTTGTGTGATCCACAAATTGTTGTTCCGAGTCTGGGTGTATATTGTGTCCGTGACTTGTATGTTTGTAAAGTCCCCCGTGACAAAGGGCTTGTACCCAATTTCGGAAGTCGTCAAAACATAAATAACAAAAAAAAAGTTTGAAGTAGTTCTTGAGAACCAGAATTAGAATATTAGTACCTATAGATTGAATAAAATATGACAAATCTTCTACTCTTCAGATGAGTTACTACTTAGTTATTCCAGTTTAAATCTAATAGACTCTGACTAAGCAGCCCTAACAATGGTAAGCAATAACCTTGTTTAAACACAATACCTAGAAACACATTACGTAACTGCCTCACTGCACCTGTAACGTTCACAAGGTAAACTATTTCAGATTGCACTGTTAAATTTCGTCATCGATTATTTCTTTCCACATTATTATTGTTTTTCAGGCAACTGGTTGATATAACGCATATATTGTATGAGTTATTTAAGTGTAAATGAGTATAAGGGTGAAAATACAATGCCTGTAGCTGGCACTAATGCATTACCACTTCTTGCATGTCCTCCTTGCTTCTAATTGTCATGTATACCTACACGCTAACTGGCAGATGTGTAGTAGCATGCATGCTACTGTTTTTTTAGGCTAAGATGCGTACGAGATTATTTTTTATACTACAAAGTGAAGAGCCGAGCAGGTCGTTCAGTATCTACCTAATTAGTAGACAACTAAAAATCTAAGTTATGATTTCCAGCTATTCCATTTCCTCACTGTGGCTTTACAGAATTGAATTTGAATATTACTTGGTACCTACTTATCCAGCGTTTTTAAATATAGACATTTTGTCCAAAGTCTTTATTATTATAGAGAGATGTTATTCTTGATACGGAACCCTTTGCTTCCTTTCTATTCGCTCTTTCTTTAACAAAACAACAGGTATTTCTAGCGGCCTATGGTAGCTACCTATCTCAAAAATATAATGATCTAACGAAAATATTATAACACGTTTTAGAGGAAAATTTTTGGTAACTATTAATATATTTCTAGTTAGCAAGGAATGTAATTAATTGGTTTTCCCCATTTTTGCAACATTTTTCTTTGCTGCTCTGCTCCTATTGGTTATAGCGTGATGTTATAAAGCCTATAGCCTTCCTCGATAAATTGTTTATCAAAGAGTAAAATAATTTTTCAATTCGGACCCGAAGTTCCTGAGATTATCGCGTTCAAACAAATAAACAAACAAACTCTTTAGCTTTAAAATATTACTATTTATGTAATAGATAATGGCAAAATTTGCTGAAAAACCAATCATCCAACCCTGAGATTGCCTTTAATTAACATGAAGAAGACCTATAGGCTTATCCTTTAGCATATGTGCATTCGCATTTGTTAGAAAACAAACTCGTGTCATGCTACGCGGTTTATCAAAATTTGTTGTAGGTATTTAGAGTGAACAATGAATAGGAAATACTCGTCAAACTTAAGAACCTTTTGTATAAGTATTTTATTTGAACAGTTGAAAGGTTTCTGTCAATACAGGTTTTTATTTGCATTTTTCTTTGAAAGGGATTCGATGACGTACCTAATGTGTTATATAATTAGCAAATACTTTTCATTTTAACTCCGAGAATTGTTATTATTCCTATTCAATGGAAAATTTTACTAATGTGTTAGCTGTTTGTATGCTGTATATCTACCAAAAAGTAGGCTATTGATTGAAATAAATTTCGTAAGTGGACAAGACAAAGGTTGTCGAAAAAATATACCTGTAAGTTTTACATTGTTAGATTTATTTTCAGTTATTAAATTAAAACATAACAATAAGATCGGTTTATTTGGAAAATAAGTTTATTGATTTACTATTGCCTTGAATCATCTTGTCATTCTATTGACAGACGGAACAATATTTCACATATTTCCTATTGACAGACGGAACAATATTTCACATATTGTTTCGTCTGTCAATAGGATGACAAGATGATTCACCTCCTTGTTTTTGAGTTCATGGTAATTTAGCGTTTGAAAGTTATTTTCTTTTCCGTTCATTTCTGTTAGTATCACTTTGACTGCCCAAAGATACGTTTCCATCAACTTACAAAGCATTTTGAAACGAGTAGGTAAGTTGTAACAGATCAGTTTGCTGCCATTTTCGCAATCTTGACAAAATTATTTAATTTTATTAAGACTATATCTGACCCACGCAACTTCGTTTGCATCAATTTTCCCCGTTTTCGCAACGTTTATCGTTGCTGCTCTGCTCCTATTGGTCGTAGCGTTATGTTATAGCCTTCCTTGATAAATGGGCTATCCAATAGTTAAATAATTTTTCAATTCTAACCAGTAGGGGAAGGTGGTACAAAATGATCCCTCGAGGTAAAACGATCCCAGGCTGTTTTTCTGACTTAATAACGCCATCTGGGATATTTTAAATGCATTTTGGGTTCCTGCGGCCGAGCCGCGCAACCCCTGTGAGTGTCATGGCGTCATTGGCAGTGGGAACATTTTTATGAAAATTTACTCAAAATTACTGTGCTTCATCTAAAGTAAGCCGTTATTTGACATTATGTAGATTTAGTCTACGAACATATTATGTAACAGATGTGTTTGTCTCAGCTTTTATTACCCAATAGCAATATAATTAACCGTCTTTCATTACAGTTTTCTAAATGCATAGGTTATGTTTTGAAGTTTTTTATTATTAAGGCATTTGGGGCAAAACGATCCCGTTACACGGTGGACAAAATGATCCCAGGATCATTTTACCCCTGATTAGCCACTTCCAATAGTATTGAGTCAACTTATTAACCGACTTCAATAAGGAAGAGGTTCTCAACTCAGATGTTTGTAATTTTATAAAATGCATGATTGGGCATAACTCGCGTCATATACCTTTTCTTTTTTTGTTCCAAAGAAGTTTATAGTTAATGGTCCCATATTAATTTCGTAAAGATCTTATGATTATTTTCGGAGACAGACAACGAAACTCCGCCATAAATGCCAGCAAATCCGTGAATGAAGTCAGTTAGATATTTTTTTGTAAAAATCTTTTATATAGGATTTTTTTTAATACTTGAAATACATTTATGTTATGATTGTATACAAAATACTTCATATTTTGTATACAATCATAACTTAAATGTATTTCAAGTATTCAATCATTGCATAAAATTTTACCATACATAAACCTAATTGGTTTAATAGAATTATAGGCTTAACCTATGATACTTTAAAACGTATCTTTCTTTTGTTGGTAAAAAATTTAATAATATAATTAGAAAAGCTGATTAACGCCATAGATGCCGTTAAGGAGGGCATGCCATTTAAAACCGCTTCCAAACAATTCTCAGTTCCACTTATGGCACTTTATAGAAGAGTGAAAGGAAGAAACATTCACGCTGTGGGGGGCACGAAAGTGATGGGGAGTTTAAGAAAAGTATTTACATATGAACAGGAGTTAAAGCTTGTACAACACATTAAAGAAAAGGAAGAAACTATGTACGACTTTACAGTAGATGACGTCTTGAAGTTTGCGTATGAGGTAGCTCAAAGCAACAAAATTAAACATCCGTTTTCTACTTCGTCTCGTAAAGCGGGCAAAGACTGGCTAAGGGGATTTCGAACAAGACATCCGGATATTCTACGTGCCCCAGAATCAACGTCAGCTGCACGAGCTCGAGCTTTTAATAAGCCGATTGTTACAAATTTTACAATAATTTACATAAAGCTCATGAGAAACATCCATTTCCCCCTCATCGCATTTTTAATATTGATGAGACTAGTTTGAACACCGTCCCAACCAAAAATACCAAAATATTTGCCAAGAAGGGTCGAAAGCAAGTAGCAAGAATAACGTCTGCTGAAAGAGGTGAATCGACTTCAGCGGATCAGCTGGAGGAAACTTCATACCACTAATGTCAATTTTTCGCCGCTTGCGAATGCGATGGAAATTGAATGGATGGATGGGACTCCACCGGGCTCTGTGTATGCTTGCAATCCGTCTGGCTGGATGAATATTGAGGTATTTTTACAATGGTTTGATCATTTTTTATCCCACACTAAACCATCTCCTGAAGATCCCATTATTCTCATACCGGACGGGCATCTTTCTCATATCAGGAATTTGGACGTCATAAAAATAGCGAGAGCAAATAACGTCACAATTTTGTGCTTACCTCCACACAGCACGCACAAACTTCAACCACTCGATGTATCAGGCATTGGAAAGGTGGATGAATAATTTTTGGAGAAGCGTATTTAAAAGCGTCTGTCCCTTTAAATATTATCAAAGGATTTGAAAAATGTGGAATATGGCCGTTCAATCCTAACACACAGACAGAATCTGTAATAAAACTACCCAAAAATATGATTTAATGTTTCATTTCTTACTTCAATTTTCAATATTGGGGTAAAATGATCCCCGGATCATTTCACCCGCACGCTGGGGATCATTTTGGACATAGGGGTGTACAAAACGATCCTTCAGTAGATGTTTACAAATATAATTTAAAAAATATTTCTAATTGCTAATTGACATTAAACCATCACTCAATTTGTAGTTTGATTATATAGCGATGTTTAAAAAATTTTAAGTATATGAAAACGTTGCAAACACTCGTTTTACAACTATTCTCCCTTAGGGGGATCATTTTGTACCACCTTCCCCTAGTTCCTAAGATTAACGCGTTCAAACAAACAAATAAACTATTCAGCTTTTTAAAATGAGTAGATATCTATACCCATTAAGAACTCATTAAAAGCTATAGAATAAACTCATCATCAGCCTATCGCAGTCCACTGCTGGACATAGGCCTCTCCAATTGCACGCCACTTTGTTCTATCTTCGGCTTCTCGCATCCAGCTCCTGCCAGCCGTTTTGCGTATATCATCACTCCACCTGGCTTGAGGGCGTCCTACACTACGTTTGCCAAGCCGCGGTCTCCACTCAAGAACTCGTTTACCCCAACGGTTGTCGGTTCTTCGGCTAATATGGCCAGCCCACTGCCACTTCAACTTGCTAATCCGGTGGGCTATGTCGATAACTTTGGTTCTCTGCCGGATCACCTCATTTCTGATTTTGTCCCTAAGAGAAACTCCGAGCATAGCCCTTTCCATAGCCCGCTGAGCGACTTTGAACTTGTGGACCAGCCGTACCGTCAGTGTCCACGTTTCGGCTCCATATGTCATGACGGGTAGGACGCACTGATTAAAGACTTTAGTCTTTAGACATTGTGGGATCGACGATGAGAAGACTTGACGTAGCTTACCAAACGCTGCCCAACCCAACCGAATTCTCCTGTTCACCTCGTCCTCGAAGTTGTTTCTACCTAACTGCAAAGACTGCCCGAGGTACACATATTTTTGAACAACTTCGAGAACGGCGCCGTGCACCGCTATCGGTTCCGGTAGTACATGTTCATTGAACATGACCTTTGTTTTATCCAAGTTCATCCGTAGGCCGATGCGTACAGAGGAGTCAGCCAGGTCATTCAGCATCCGTTGCAGGTCCTGTAGCGTTTCCGCCATTATGACAATGTCATCTGCAAATCGCAAGTGAGAAATGTATTCACCATTGATGTTGATGCCCCGCCCTTTCCAGTCCAGCGTCTTGAACATATCCTCCATTGCATTTGTGAACAGTTTCGGGGAAATAACGTCCCCTTGCCTCACTCCTCGATGCAATGGTATAGGTTTTGTTTGCTGATTCTGTACTTGGACGGACATGGTGGCGGCTTCGTAGAGACATCTCATCACTTGGATATATCGCCAATCTACTTGGCATCGCTGCAGAGACTCCAGAACGGACCAGATTTCAATCGAGTCAAAGGCCTTCTCATAGTCCACGAATGCTAGACACAGGGGCTGATTATACTCCTGGGTCTTTTGTATAATCTGCCGCACTGTGTGGATGTGGTCTATGGTGCCATATCCGCTCCGAAATCCAGCCTGTTCCGGTGGTTGGAATTCGTCAAGTCTTCGCGCAAGACGGTTCGTGATGACTCTTGAAAACAGCTTATAGACGTGGCTTAGAAGAGAAATAGGTCGGTAGTTCTTCAGCCGGGTCTTATCTCCTTTTTTGAAGAACAAGACGACTACACTTCTACTCCACGCCTCCGGAGTTCTCCCTTCAAACAGGACAGCATTAAAAAGCTTTTGGAGCTCCCTCAGTACGGGTTTACCTCCAGCTTTTAACAGCTCTGTTGTAACGCCATCCTCTCCAGGGGCTTTTCCATTTTTCAGCTGTTTAAGAGCCAGCACGATTTCGTCAATGTTGACTTCTGGCAGGTCTTCGGTGTAGTGGCGTGTTAGAGTGGCTCTAGGACCCTCATTTTCAGGATCAGGTCGAGATGCATGCGAAGCGTATAACCGGCCATAGAAGCCTTCCACTTCGGAGATGACTGCCGGCTTCGAAGAAACGACTTCTCCACTTGCTGTGGTCAACTTCGTCAGGTGGCTTCTTCCAAGAGATTGTACGAACACTTTTGACCCCCGGTTCTGCTCGATCGCTCTTTTAATCAAAAGAGTGTTGGAGCACCGAAGGTCGTGTCGTATAAGCCTGTTGATCTCTTGGTTTAGAGCGCGCTTTTCCGACGAAGTGACGGGTGGGTTTTCACGTCGCTCCTTCATTAGCCCTAAAGTCTTTTCCGAAAGCTTTGACTTCCTGCCCTTACGCTGCATTTCACAAAATCTCGTACCTTCTTCCCTGAGTATCCGAACCACATTTACGAGCTTCTGGTTTACGTCTGTTGTGGTTTCCATGGCAGCAAATCGGTTATCCAGGTTTGACTGGAACGCTTCGGATCCTATCATGGTTTGGAGCAAAGTAGGTCGGAGCCTGGACCTCATCAGACGGGCACGTTCCGCCTTGAAGTCGATATTCAGAGAGCCTCGGACAAGTCGGTGATCACTACCGGTATTAAACCTGTTGATCACGGTGACGTCTCTGAATATATGCTTTTTGTCCGTCATGATGAAGTCGATCTCGTTTTTCGTCATAGTGTCGGGGCTTTGCCACGTCCACTTCCTTTGGGGCCGTTTCTTGAAAAAGGAGTTCATCAAGAAGAGCCCCTCCCGTTCGAGGAAGTTGACTAGCATTTGCCCCCTATGATTTCTGCTTCCAAATCCATGGGATCCTACTACCAATTCGCTGCAATTTTGTACTCCCACTTTAGCGTTGAAGTCCCCCATAACAACGTTGTAGTGGGTCTTAGTGGTTGAGTGGAGGGCCCTCGATATGTCATCGAACATATCCTCCACTTCGTCGTCTGGATGTGCCGAGGTCGGTGCGTACACTTGCACTACCTTGAGGCTATACCTCTCGGTGAGCTTGATAATGAGGTACGCTACCCTGTTCGACACGCTAGACATTTCCACAACGTTGTCAGAAAGGGACTTATTTACCAGAAACCCAACACCACCTTGAGATTTTTGGTCTCCCTCGCGGAAGTACATAAGGTGGCCTGACTCGAGGGTTATGGTGTCCTCTCCCTCTCTTCGGATTTCACTTAACCCGAGGATATGCCACCTAATCTTCCCAAGTTCCACCTCAAGTTGTGCCAGATGCGAGTCTAGCCGTAGCGTGCGTCCGTTATACGTCGCCAGGGTCAGTCGGTTGTGGTGGCCTTCCGTAGCCCGGAGATTCTTAGCACCCCCCGCCACGCCGTTACCGTGGACGCCACCATGTCCAGGAATAGCGTGACTGCCGGGAACTGGGGGCCGTGGCCTTAGTGCTTTGTGCATTTGGGGTAATGCCCATAATCGCCACGCTGGGCAGGCGGGTTGGCGATCGCAGGGCGTAGCTCTCGCATCAGTGACGCTGCTGCCCGTCACTGACCTATTACTTCAGCTACGCCTTAAATTGGGATGGTTATACCGCCACCAGCCGGTCGCCAGAGCCTCGTTCGTTGTACAGCAGGATGTACCGCGTGCAGGTGAGGTTGGCTTGGAGCGAAAGATGGTGATGCGCCCCCTTACATCCCCTAGAATAAACTATGGAAAAACTATAAGGAGTCCCGTCAAAGTAGTCTGCCAGACTGTCCTTGGTTGACCAAATATTATTAGCACTATATTATTTCTAGGAAATCTCCTATGTTACTATTTATGAAACAAAATCTTAGACAATATTGAGACTCTAATTTGTGATTAAAGATACAAATTTATTCGGTACATATTTATATATCTTCAATAGTTTGCCGATTTCAAACAAGGATGTTTCACCGGAGAAAACCGCTTGTTTGTTGACTACGGAATTAGCACTATGTATCATAGGTGTGTTGGTGATTCAGTGACACACCTATTAACATAATATTTATCTGCAATTTCCAAACGTATTACGAGATTGCACTGTTTTCTCCTAAATACCATATGAGAATTCACTTTGAAGATTTTACCATTAGTTTTGGCAGAAAAAATGCTTCAAATGTAAACCAAATTGCCGCGCAATCTCTGTCTATCAGGACTTGACAATTTAATTTTAAAGCCAGGGTTCCATTGCCAACGGGAACAGAAGGTTCGCAAAGAAAAAAAAACATTCTTCTCCTTTGTTAATATAATATACCTAGTGCATATTACAGATTAATAAATATAAATCTGAAGTTAATATTTGTTTTATATTATTTAAATGAAAGCCTATTTGTTATAGTAGGTAATTCTCCGCGTATTATTTTTAAGAACGCTTGCTTACATTTAAAAAGCGAACAATGCCCTTATCAAACAGCCGGTAATATTTTAATCCAATGGAATAATTAAAAGAGTTCGCATACCAAGATATCAAATGTAGGAAATTCAAACATTATATTTAAACGCATGGCGAATCGTTAACCTTGTCAGACACGGCTTCGGTGCAACTGTAAAAAAAAAAAACAATCAAAGAAACGAACCTTCACTATTCAGTGATTACGGAGTTAATACTCGTACCTTCGAGTTTACGGTTAAATCTATGAATGTGAATGAAATAGGACATTTAGACAAATTAAGATAATTTTTACCTATAGACCAGACAAAATGTAGGAATAAAAGTGCTGAATTGCTTAGGTTAATAATGTATGCAAGACCTGTACAAAAATCCGGCAATTATACTCGGCCCTAATAAATATCTGACGATGTAGAAAAATGTCCTTCGCTGTGTTAAAAAATGGATCAATCAATAAATATTAAAATTGCTTAAGTTAGTTTGTTTTCTCTCTTGAAGCTTGATTTTCCTGAAAGCCTTTGTGGCCCGTGATCTATAAGTTAATCCCACGAAAAAAATAGTGTTAAAAAATCACTTTAAGGATTTTATGCAGTGGTACAAAATGCTATTTAGTGTATTAAACAATCAGTTTCTAAGTTATGCGTTATTTTCTTTACTCTCAAATGTATATGTGCACTGTACTGTAGCTGTAGGTACCCGAAATTGTTGCAGTTATTTTAGATATATACCTACAGTGGTTTTATATAGGTATTACATATAATATAGAAAATGATGTATAGGTAACTGTGGTCATGAAGTAAAGAAATTATAGCACATTTTCCTCTAAGTCTTATTTATTCTAAATTATCTCAGTCTAGGTAAACTAGTACAAATTATACTTCTGTTATAAACACCTGTTGATGGACATGGCTTTTTTAATAATATTTAATGGTTCTTTATTTAAATTTTCCTCTTAGTTTTTCCCTAACATGTCGGGAAATACTATTTGAGTACTGTATGACTTTTCACATATGTTGATATAAATTCATGTAATAAAATACATATGTGTCTGGTTTCACATATTTAAAGGTACGAAACTATCATTTATCCGACGCATCTTTATTCTTTTTTCGTTCGAATTACACCCATTGTTGTCATGACTTAGTTAGTAGGAGAGTAGGAGGAGAGTGCACTTTTGTTTGCTCACACTCTTGTGCATCTCTATCTCATGTGTAGATGGCTGGCTTATGCGATTAGCCACCGTAACCAACATCGGTTAGGAGAACCATTACTATTCATGTGGCAACGTATTAATCAATCGCTTCCTTAAGTTTTATATTTTTTTTGTGTTTACGAACTCATATAGAAAGATGAAGTGTTGTATAGAACCATGAGGCGTCGAGGAACTGTGACCAGTCCCTCAAATACTGGCCTACTGTGTAGAAGATGACCACCAATTGATTAGTAAAAGAGGTTGAGCACTTTATTAGGGCGGTTTGCCTACTTTAAAATCGCCATGTACAGAACTGGGATCCTCATATAACATTTTATTAACTTCAATAATAATAAAAATAACCTTTATTTCTCTTTTTACGTACTGCATAACATTGTAAGTAAATTTGTACTAATCTATACTAATATTATAAAGCTGAAGAGTTTGTTTGTTTGAACGCGGTAATCTCAAGAACTACTGATCCGAATTGAAAAAATCTTTCACTGTTGGATAGCCCATTTATCGTGGAAGGCTATAGGCTATGTAACATCACGCTACGATTAATAGAAGCAATGAGAAATGTTGCAAAAATGGGGAAAATTTACGCAGACGAAGTTGCGCTGGCCAGCTAGTATCTAAATAATAAAATACTTACTTGAAGCACAAGTTATGTCAACTATGTACAAACGTCACTTTTGTGGATATTTCAGGCCCAGGGCATATTTGCTCAAGGCCCTTTCAATAAATCTCGATATCCATATATTTATGAGTTTTGGAGGTCAAACTATCGATACATCAATTTATCGATATTTATTCAACTCTAATTGTGACGTAACATGTCTTATCATGATCTCAACGAATATAGTATCAAGGGCAAGAGTGATAAAAATGATTGTTTTAAGTGACAGGATTACAACTGAACCACTTACAGACTTCCTCTGGATGCGTCCACTTCTAACATGTCATATTGATGTACCCACTTGCAGAATTGCAGTACAGTCGTTGTTGTTACAATTTGAATTGTATGTCGTTCGTAGAAGGTTGATGTTAGAGTGGATTTTTATATAATAAGGGTTTTTATATTAATATAATTGTAAATACAATCAGTTCCTGCTTCATTGTTCTCAGAGTTATTAGATATACATAATGACTGATTTATATCTATCTATGACAGGATTATAGCATCATTGCGATACTTAAACATAAACTGAGATACATTAGCTACTTACCTAAATAATAATTGTTAGTAAGCAGTGTTCTATAACAATGGATTGATTATAAACTGCTTTCTTTAAAAAAATAATATCTAAAGGTTATGGGCCTACTTTTGATTATATAATGTCTAGATGAAGCATTCCCTCAGTAAGACTATAAAAAAAATTAAGCGATTATTTTTGACGTTTGATACTCGTTGAAAATGGCGCGCTAGATTATCTATGGCTAGAACATCTGATAGGAGTCTTCTTACCTCTCAAAAATAATGTCCATTTGACCGTACTTTTTGACAGTTCTTTGCTTCAATTTTAGATGCCGGATTAGGAATCTAGACATTATATAATCAAAGGTGCCTACATCAAAACTTAAAAGAGATTCGAAGACTGAAAAATTGCTGATTGTCACGAAAGTTTGGTCGGCGTAATTCATTTATTGAAACCACTTAACAATAAATAAGTACGTCAAAAGAACCATTCTTAAGAGAAAAGTGGGTAACTAACACCTATAAATATCAATTTTACCTACTTACCTTACCTATAACAAGCATAAATAAGATTGAACATACAAATGAAAGTCCTGCCTTGTTTATTCACTTAGGTAGGTATGCAACGCCCAGCCCAAAGTTTTAGATGTAGAGAATTAAATTTTGCAGAGAGAGAGAGAGAGAGAAAACTAGAGAAGATTTCAACTGTGATTTAAGTAGACAAGGGATAAAATAAATTATTAGTAAACTCTAACTATCAAGAACTCGAGCAAAGCTGCGAGCTAAAGACAGTATCATGCGATTTTTTTTAAAAAGAGGTTTTCTTTGAAATTCTACAAGTACTTAATAAGAAATAAGGTTTTCATGTAAATCTAATTCTAAAGAATGCAGGCAGAGCCTAAAGCTAGTATCTTACAATGATTAAATCTAAGCAATACAAATGGCGGCAAATGGAGGCACCAAGGAGTCTGACGCCATAATGTCTCGATACTTAACTTAGTGTTCTAGTTGTAACTTGTACTTGAAACTATTTCATTTAGTATGCATTAAGTCATTCCGACCACAGAGTACATTTGTATATACTGAAAATTCCGACTTAGTCATTCAATAGAAACTATTGTGCACCTACACTAGTAAAAGTTCTTTATAAATTCAGTTGGAATTTTAGCTAAGTAGGTATGTCAGAATTAAATAGCTGAGCATTACCTACACGTAAATACTTTTAATTAGGTATTATGTATATTAAAAATAAAATAACTTTTGTTCAACGGAGCAGAGAGTATAGACAACATACAACAAAAAATAGAGGAAAGTATAGAGAGAAATTTTCTATTTTTACAGATAATACCTACACAGTAAATATTATTGTTATTTATTAAAAATGTAGAGCTTATGGAAAAAATATATATTTTTCTGTCATGTTTTATGCTAGCATGCCTATTTGTGTCGTCATGTGCATCTTCTCAATTTCACCACACATGTTCGAACCCTGTCATCTTTTTATGTTGTGCGTAATATGTAGCGGAAGAGTCCGACCTGGCAACACTTGCGGTCACAAACAGGCAAGCAGGCATGCTTGCGGACATAAAAAGGCGTGCGGGCATTTATTGGCAAGCGGGCACAAATAGATACGCATGCCATAAATCCACGTGACAGGAAGTTTAAAATTAAATGTTTGTTGATGTCCGGCCTCTTGAATAACAATGATGAATTAAAAATGTCATAACCAAACATCTAATTAGGTAAATGACTAAATGATGCGATTTAGGATATTACGTATCACCTACGGTTGATAATAAAAGTATTATGTAATTTTTAGACATTTAAACAATCATTACATAGATCAATTATTATAATTATTGTTATAACACTTGTCATGATTATTTTTAATAATTTGTTTTTAGTTATTTTCCAATTGACATTTGCTAATAAATTATCTCCAAATGATTTAGTGACTAGCTGGCGATATTATGATTTATATTAAAGGCATGTCGAATCTCGAAAAAAGAAGTTGTATTGTAAATGTGACGCCTGTGCGTATATGGCAATGTACCTACTTTCTAAATGAATTAACAGATGTTGACGTGAAAACGTCTTATAATTCGATGACCGGATGCACGCACCAAATAGTGTCACGTTCCGCCTGCTGATAGACTAAGTGTCACGGTCCGTCACGTTCTGCCTGCTGATAGGCTGAAGTATTGTAGCCGTCGGGCGCATGCGCAGTCACAGGCATGGTTGTTTATAACAATGTCATCAATGTTTTCTTATGACGTTATCACGTAAAATTATTGTCCGTAAACCGATTTTACAGACAACCATTTTATTTTAATATTAGAAAGTTGGATTGATCGTGTTTTTTTATTTTTTTTTAAATGAAAGATAACTAGCAATGTGGGATTGAATCACACTTTTGTTGTGTTAATTCCAAACTATGTTATATGAAAATTTATTCAGCCGTTTTAGATACAATTAGCTTTATATCTCACGCGTTGGTTTTTTTAATGTGCATTCATTAGCTTAGTTATTGTTGTCATTTGTAGTTTTCCAATATATATATATACTCTAGATACAATATTATATAATGTGGTTTATCTGATGGCTTAATGTTTGTATTAATTATAGGGTTTTTTAATACCATTATGACTTTATAAGTAATTACTTTTTAATTTTTAGTCTCGTGTGTTTATTTTTATTAATGCGTTTTTTTTTATTTGGTTACAGGTAAGTTGCTACCACCGATGTGCCATTAAACAGTAGATATGATATAGAATGAAATGGTAAGTCTTTAATTTCTATAGTCTTATAAGAGAAATAAAAACCTAGCTAAGTACACTGTTGCTACTTACTAAATAGAAGTAGTAGTAGAATTATTATATCTAACTAACCGACCCGCGCAACTTCGTCTGCGTAAATTTTCCCCGTTTTTGAAACATATTTCTTTGTTGCTCCGCTCCTATTGGTTGTAGCGTGATGTTATATAGCCTATATCCTTACTCGATAAATGGGCTATCCAACAGTAAAAGATTTTATCAATTCGGACCAGTAGTTCCTGAGATCATTATGTTCAAACAAACAAACAAACTCTTCAGCTTTATAATATGTCAGCTGGTAATAGGTAAAATAAAAGATAAAATAGTTGCACATATTAATGTTTAAAAAAAATATATTACATTTACGAGTATATTACATAAATTATATTTTCACAATTTTATATATTATTTATGATCATAGTCATATAAATTTTATGAATAAAGAAATGTGATAATTCTATAAGCACAAATTTAAAATTGTGTACAAGTCCTTACAAAATATATTGCTTTGCGGTTTATGTTGTAAAACCACAGTATTATTACCTACTGATGTAAGTGAAGTAGGGAATAGAGAATTGAATGAAAATGAAAACACATTGAACCCACAGTTACATAAACACTTGAATCAATATTTTAACTTTTTTATTATAACAATGGTGCAACTAAAACGTCATTGGGTGCCACCCGTAAAATGACAACCAAGGAATGTAATGACGAGCTAATTACAGTACGATCAACGTAACTTGACCGGATTGAAGTTAGGTTTTTATCACTTTCGCGCATGTCATAGAGATGCGACCCTAAAATTACTTACGAAAACGACTAAATATGTTTAATCGATTAAAAATACTAACAACATTTTATTCAATAATATAAAAACACTATTTAAATGAGTTCATAAAAGTTTAAATTTAGAACAATTACAGTAAATACTAAAGAAACTTTGAAAAACAATTTCTTTTCGAAAATAATCACAAAAAAACATGAGTTAGTAATACTAATTATGACAATGTAATGTGTAATAGCATTTCTAATTCTCTTGGTTTAGTTACCGCCCCCGCCCCCCGCTTCCTGTCACCATTTACTTCCAAAAAATGCATCTGCGCAACCACTTGTCGCCTACTTCAGTCCGGCCTAGTTACGTTGATCCTACTGTAACAACATTAATCAAATATTCTTATTTATATAACTGACGCTTCTATCGAAACTCGCACAATAAGGGTTTTCTTATTTTTTTTAAATTATATAAAGATAACTAGCAATGTGGGATTGTGGTTCCACATTACTAGCAATCCTGTTAACCCCTCCAGCTAAGCTTTATGGCTTGTGTTAGGAGTGGGTTCACGTCGGTAGTATAATGGCCAGGATTCGAACCCACGACCTCACGATTGCGAGACCGGTGCCTTAGCCATTAGGCTACCGCCGCTTCTTACTTTACGGTCTTACTTAAACATAATATATGCATAATCATATCGAATCAATTTACCGCGATTATTGTCCATACCATTATTATAAAACGAACTTAATTCTGTATCTCCAGTTAGAATTTTCCAGCTGAACGAATTTCACGGGTGTTACTAGAAATTTGGTATGGACATAGCCTGAAGCCAGCCTAGCAAAGTGCATAGGCTGGTTTCTCTTGAGAACTGATATTATAACTGATGACGCAAGAAAAGACAGTTAGAAAAAATAATAGAATCGTATCTATAATTCTATATTAAGTAATATTATGAAGCTGAAGTGTTTGTTTGTTTGAACTCAATAATCTCAAGAACTACGGGTCCGAATTGAACAATTCCTGTACTGTTGGATAGTCCATTTATCTAGAAAGGTTATAGGCTATATACCATCACGATACGACTAACAGGAGCGGAGCAGCAATGAAAAATGTTGTAAAAACATGCAAAATTTACGCAGTTGAAGTTGCGCGGGTCACCTAAAAAATTATAATCGCGATATCTAATTCCCTTCGTCCACTTGGATCTACAGCTCAGATCACATATGTAATGGATAGGTACTAATGATGACTAACGGCCGGTCTAATCTAACTATCGAGGGATTTGGCTACTAGAGGTATATATTGGACATAAGCTACATACAAAATATGTCAAAATTCTACCTCTAGTAGCCAAATCCATCGATAGGATTAGATTATTGAGACCGGCCGTAAATGTTACTCTTACACTTTCACACAAAATGTAATAATTACCTACATAAAGCTTAAACATCGGCATAAAACATAGATTTATAACTAAGAATAATGTCTGTTGCACTTTCTTAGAGTCTGATAACATGAAAACACTTTGTTCTTGTGTAAATTTAAAGCACTACATAAAACATAGATGTCCATACATTCCATCGCAAAGTAGGTATATGACAATTTGATAGAAATCAAAATCACGTTTCTTTGAAGAAATAGGTACATAAAGGTACGGTAGAAATTATACGTATTAACTTGTTTTCTTTTAAATTGATAAGATAAATTAAATTTGCAAATTGTAGACAACGTAGATTATACGTTTTTGCAGCTTTAGACAATGTTTATTCTAAAATAGGAAGTGCAAACTTATTCTAATACGCCTGACTTAATATTATCTATCGCAGTACAAATAAATTTATTCAAATAGTGTACAATGGGATGTTGACTGTTAAGTCAAATCAGTTACTTTTTGTGAAATGTCAAAACGACAAGCTCTATAGAAATGTGTATGGAATAGCAACTCATGACGTCATAAGTTCCTATCGTCAAATCATTAGTTTTAGGATTCGTTTTCATGCTTTTAAATTTTAAAAAAACCTGTTAAATTGTAAAAGAAAACTTATTTTCAGAGCATTATCGGATGAGTACAAAATAATTTACTTTTATTGTAGTCAACTACCCAATTGTAACATTGTCTTTTAACTTTTTTATTGTCTGGTCGCAGTACAGCCACAGAGTAAAGAAAACACGGAATTCTTACTCATGCATGTGATTCAGCGTAGAGTTGTCAATATTGGCATAAAGTGACCAAGTTCTTTGTATAAAATATCTACGAACATTATCCATACTAATATTATAAATGTGAAAGTAACTGTCTGTCTGTCACGCTTTCACGCTCAAACAGCTAAACTGATTTAAATGAAATTTGGTATGGAGATGATTTGAGTCCCGGGGAAGGACATACTCGTAGGATGATTTTTATCGCGAAAACCGACATCCACGCGGGCGGAGCCGCGGGCCAAAGCTAGTGTAAAATAAATCTCGAAATCATACTCTAAAAACTTTTATTAAGTATATAATGTACTAGCGGACGCCTCGCGGTTTCACCCACGTAGTTCCCATTCCCTGGGAATACATGGATGAAAAATAGCCTATGTCACCCGTGGTCAATGTAGCTTCACAACGATGAAAGAATTTTTCAAATCCGTCCAGTAGTTTAAGCCTATTCAATACAAACAAACAATCAAATCTTTCCTCTTTTTAATATTAGTATAGAAAATCAGTCTAAAAATAAATATGTATAAGTTATTTAGGTTTTCTCAATTTTAATTCCATATAGGTACTTCTTTTTACTACAGATAGAACATAACTACTTAGTATAACTAAAAAAAAAGACAAATAGAGGACAACTAAAATAAGTTTAGAACTAACCAGAGGCGACGTTTTTCCTACAGTTTTTCACTGCGCTACCTCGAACTTAACAATGAATAGTTACTGTTTGTGTGTTTTGTTGGTATTCCGCGCACATGTTTTGAATCAGAAGTGGGGTTGACTCAACCTGAATGTAATGTAGGTTGTGTTTACAATTGGAAAATAGGATATTACTTTAGTAGAGTTTTCATCGTCATAGTCAGTGACATATAAAATAATATTAATAATAATATAATATCTTGGGACAACTCACACAACGCCATCTGATCCCAAACTAAGCAGAGCTTGTACTATGGAAACCAGACAACTGATAAACATACTTATATATTTCTAAATACATACATATTATAGATAAATAACACCCAGACACAGAATAAACCATCGTGCTCATCACACAAAGTTTTATCCTGGGTGGGGATCGAACCCACGACCTCTTGCGTAGCAGTCGGATACACTCCCACCGCGCCACAGAGGCAGTCGCAATGCAGGTCATGCAAATGCGGATGACCTGCATTCAAGTTGATATACAATGACATTCGAGCAGATCGTGAAGTTAAGCAACATTATCAGTGTTCAGAGTAGGTACAATCGGCCAAGAAAGTGGTCTATCAGTTATAACAAAGCTTCCTTTGTAACCAAAATAGCGTTAAGGTTGAAATTGACAACTGTCAGTATATAATTGCAAGGGAAAATCAACCTTGTAGTTTATGACGTGCAAATTAATATCGACCGTATGGTGATAGACCATATGGCCAATTGTACATGGATAGGTTACTATTTTAAAAATAAATGAAAATATCCTCCGTCGGTCCTGCGACTAAACTCTCGCATAACATGTGAGATTTGCGTCCCATCAGACGATGAGAGAGAAGAAATTGATAGTATGCCTAATATCTCATGCGTAATAAGTAGTCCCAGATGAGATAATAATAATAATAATAATAATAATATCTTGGGACAACTCACACAACGCTATCTGATACCAAACTAAGCAGAGCTTGTACTATGGAAACCAGACAACTGATAAACATACTTAAATGTTTCTAAATACATACATATTATAGACTAGCTGTCCCGCGCAACTTCGTATGCGTAATTTCTCCCCGTTTTTGAAACATTTCTCGTCGCTTCTCTGCTCCTATTAGTCATAGCGCGATGTTATATAGCCTATAGCCTTCCTCGATAAATGGGCTATCCAACAAAAAAAGAATTTTTCAAATCGGACCAGTAGATCCTGAGATTAGCGCGTTTAAACAAACAAACAAACAAACAATCAAACAAACAAACTCTTCCGCTTTATAATATTAAGTATAGATTGGCCGCCGTTTCCGAAATTGGTTACAAGGAGTTTGATTGTACCTACATACTTTTTCATAGTACCTGGTAACAATAGCCATGAAGCCACGGACAGTAGGAGGTAACTTATTCACGACGATTATCCTCAGTAATGAGGAACCGGGAAGAGGAAAAATATGAAATATTTATTGTTTGCCTTTTAGAGCAAGTTAATGCAGTATAAACAGTACGTATGTCTTATTTTTTTTATCGATTAACTCACGTTGTTAATCGCTTTTGTGCCGTGTTTTTTAAAATAAAAGATACAGAAACTGCAGTCTATCAGTCTGTTATTTAACAATGACTATGTAATCATTATTAATTAATCTTGTCCGTGGCACCATTAGATTGTTAACCTTTTATCACGATTCAAACTTTTTGTTATTCATCTCTTTTCTGCAAAAAAAAAATAAAGTAAAGTAAACGTTTTAATATTAATTACCTGTACTACTAGTATAGTATTATATTATCTGTGCCTGTACATATTTTTAAACCATTGAAATCGCAAACAAACGTACCAATGATTTGTATAATTGCACGTTTGATCTTGGTACCTCGAACTTACATATAGACAATTGCTTGCGTTGAAGCTAAATTATGTATGTATGTATGCTAAATTGCTTGCCACTTTTAAGGAATAAAAGAACAAGAACGTCATTAGAAAAATAAAGAAACGTGACTGGTTTTGTAAGCAACACAAACCTACAGGCGCGGATCCAGGGGCAATTGCCTCCCCGCCCCCCTCCCTCCCCCAGACTCGACTGAACGACCTTTTTAGAGAATTGTGACACTGTACAAATTACTGTGACATTGTAGTAAACTGTGACAACGTGACAGTGTGTCTTAACATGCAGGACCGGTGTTGAATGAAATGAATATTCAAGCTCCCTCCCCGACATGCAAGCGACTCACACTTGGCCGGGTGGATGACATGTTTCCCCCTGAACGTAGTTCTGGATCCGCGTCTGAAACCTACTAATTGATAAACATAGTAATTTGAAATCTGACCCAAACAAGAAAAAAAGTAAAATCGAGTGTGACTGTAATCGCATCTGATGCCAGCCATACTGTTTTTTTTTGTAATAAATAAACCTGGTCTATGATACCCAGAGTCAAAGATACAATTTAAAAAGTATTCGGGTTCGAATCCATTGTCGTAGAGACCAGGATTGCGCCATAACCTCACAAAATTGACCAGTCTCTAGAAAGAGACAACGCTAGTTTGTGGACATTATCTGTCAAAGGCCCCACGAGTTTTTTCATTCTTTTACGCTTTACAGTCAATATTTACTTTTCAATTGAAAGAGATGGCACGGTCCAAGTCTATACGTCAATGTTCGAATATTTCCAAAAGGACCCGCGCCCTCATGACCGCGAAACGATTTCAAGTATAATGATACTACCGACGAGAACCCACTCCTAACACAGGCAATTCAGCTTAGCTGGAGGGGTTAACAGGATTGCTAGTAATATGGGACCCACAATCCCAAATTATTAGTTATCTTTTAAAAATACAAAAAAAAAATGGAAACCATAGAATAAATCAGGAGCAAATACAGAAACTGGGAAAACAATCCGTCAAAAAGTACGATCACTCGAAACAATTTTTAAAGAAAGATGAAGAATTTCAAATAATAACATAATCGTCGAAGCAACGTCCCTTTATTGAATAGTCAAGATATATTTCAACAATATTTGCCTTTATTTACTTGTAATAAACAGCATTGTACTCATGAAAACAATAGATACAGACAAACCATTAGCACATTTTTCCCGCATAAACAACGACGTTCAATCATAAATTTATAAATTCTTGTCTAACTAGATTTTAATAGCAACCACAGTGTAATGCAAATATTTTTTTTTATTCATCGAACATTTGCATTTTTTTAATTTATGATCATTCGCACGCAATCTTTTTTTTTAAGTTGTAAAAATGGTGGCCAATTGAGCTGTTGGGTTTTAAAAATAGCGGCAAACTAATATGTCGCAATTTTTACAGCTCTGTGTTTAAAGTGTAAAATCACAGAACAAATATACCCTTTGAGTGCAAAATATACTTGAAATACGTGTTAACTGGATAAGAACGACACTTTGTTATTCAAAGAAGAAAATTAGAAAGAAATTAAACTTGTAACTGGCATTGAGACTTTGTGATTTAAAAAAGAAAACATGAAAGAATGATAATAGCTTGAAACAAAGAAAATAAACTTTAAACTGGCGAATGCACAGAAGTGCGGGCCATAATCCCTACCGAGTAATTTCGGCGGGAAGAGAAAAAAAACTGACGTGGCAACTGTGCTGATATATTTTTCAGATTGTACATGAAATGCCGAGTCTTTATGTAGAGTACACATATATCGAGAAGATTAAAGTGGTACAATAAATACTTAACAGTGGTAGATATAGGCTGAAAAATTTGGTTAGATGTCCATTGACTTAAAAAAGAAGCAGAATTCTATTTTTACTCAAAGTTGGTATTGCCTTTATTCGTAGTGGGTTTAGAGACCCCATTTCAGTCTACAGGTCAGTATAATTAAACCTGAAATAATATATTGTATTTTATCGGTGAAAGTACCTAGAATAATAACACGAATATGTGTAAAATCATGCAAAGTTAAGGCGGACCGGACTAATTGTACCTGCTTACCCAAGTATTTCTATTTGGTTTAGCGTGTGCCGATTGCATGATAGCTAAACGTTTCAGGATTCTAGAATCTAGACCGTGTTTACTAATCACACCATCAAAAACAGACTAGACTAAAAAAAATGTTTTTAAATTGACGGTTTTTGTATTCTTATTACCACCATTACCTATTAGGTTAAAAATGTGGTATAGGTAAAAAATGTGGAAATATTTGCTTGTTTGAAGTTGTTTGTTTTGAGTAATAATTTTTCATTTGAGCTTGAATTTTAATGTAGTTTTGTATAGAGGTAGGTAGTTCAAAGTTGGAGTTATATAGAACTAGCTGACCCGCGCAACTTCGTCTGCGTAATTTTTCCTAATTTTTTTGCAACATTTCTTATTGCTGCTCCGCTCCTTATATCTCCACTATTTAATGTTATTATACATATAAACCTTTCTCTTCAATCACTCTATTTATTAAAAAAAAACGCATCAAAATCCGTTGCGTAGTTTTAAAGATTTAAGCATACATAGGGATATAGGGACAGAGAAAGCGACATTGTTTTATACTATGTAGTATAGATTTAATTTTATAACAATGCAAGCAAGGCGATTTATTGCTAAAATTTAATGAAAGTAAGTAGGTATACCTACAATAGCACATCATCAATCGGCACGAGGATACCTAAGTACTTATTTTTCTTATTACCTACTCAAGAAATGTAATAGGTAGGTTGGTACTATGTATTTTTCGAAAAAATACTTTTCAAATCAGGCTAATAAAATGTTTCTGAGACTACCATGGCCTTAAATCTAAAACAATAAACTTGTGAGCAATAACACATTCGAAAATTAAAAATGTAAATATTAATAGATACTGGTAGGTAAGCATTGTAAAATTATAACGGGCATTCGCATGACTGATCGCCATGTTTTTGTCGAGCGTAGGACAATGTCAAGGTATCCATTCATACAGCCTGCCATTGACATTCAAAACGACGCTCGCGACCTAGTATGCGCTACTCGACGACAGATGTCACCCTATTGTTTAAGTACCGCAAACTTTAATGTCATTGTATAATTTAAAGATTAATGTATGATAGAATCACTGTTATTGAATGGAGATTGTAAAGATACGGATCTACGTGAGCTAAAAAGTAAAACATCAACCACGTGTTCATTCAGAAAATTAATTAAACAATGGTATTGGACATTGTTAAGATTCTCAAGAAGAAGGCATTTTGTTTGGATCTTTATAACTAAGCTAATCGAAAATTACTGAATGAATGGGATGAAATAGGTAGGTCCAGATAGTTATAACCTGGAATAACACACAGACAACAGTAGATGAATTAGTGCAATTTTTTTTTTTGTATTATTTAGAATTTTTTTTAACTCAACATCTAGATTATATAACTACGGTTGAGCTAAAAAAAAAATGTGTTAAGCCTACCAATTTGATTAAAATGTAAAATTTCATATAATTACCTACCTATTTATTTAAAACGCCTTATTTATATGCGCAATAAATTATGAAATTCCATCATTTTGACTGGATTTGGATTGTATTTGTAACGCGTTAATTCCTACTTAATTTAAACTGCCTGTACGTTTATAGTGTGTTGGTAATAATAGATACATACCTACTTATAATATACCTATATATTTATGCAAATGAAATTAAAATCTGATTGCATAAAGTATCTCTTGGAAGTATGTATAATAAAATTATGATGTCGTTTACTTACCTAATTTATATTTTAAGTTGCCACGTTTTTTTCACCACTACAAAACACTTAGAGAATAGAAGAAGAACTTCATTCATACCCACTTAACACACACATATCGAGATCACTCAGGGACACAATCTCGGACCACTTTCAGAACAAAGTGGACCAAGATCCCACGATGTGAGAAATGTCGATGTATGTATATATACAGGGTGATTTTTAATATACTAATAAGCTCCCGCTCTTGGCTTCTTTACATTACACCAAATAACTTAAAAAATACAAATTAACCCTTCACCACCTATCACCTACTTTTGTCACAGAACCATTGTTGTTTGAGAAAGCGTTATATTAAGTTTTCCTTTTGTACGTTTGTTGTTCTGTGCTAGCATTAACTACTCAAATTCGCGGTACCACCTACACTAATAACATAGGGAGCTTATTATTCAAATATGTTATTTATTATCGTGACTTGACTATCCAGAATGTACATAAACGTTAAGTATCTAACAATGAACACAGTTCTGTGATTGATGAAGGACACGAAGGTCATGAAGCGAAACAAATTAACGACAAATAATTCAGTGCAAAGAGCCGTGAACTTCCGAATATTTCCGATAGCAAAAATAAAAACAAGACAGGTTGACATGATAATTTTCAAATTTCTTTTTAGTATAGGTACATATGGGAATAAAAACATAAAATTAATAAAACGCATTCGATGGGAACGGGTCTGGTGCAGGCTAAGATAGCATGGGAGCTGCGAGGGCGTAGGATGCGTTCCATCTTGGTCTTCCCTATCTATTTAATGATAGCACTAGTTATAATATGTAGCTCATAAATAGTGTTAACGTGGGAAAACTACGACAGTGTAATAAGGTGACGACAGATCGGCACGTGGCGTTAAGGTCGCATGCAATTAGTATGTAAAGTGTGTCTTTTAGTACTGACTGTCTGCATCTTGCATTTATTTAGAATTAATTGAAGCTTTTACATTTTCTGTTGAATAGAAAGTTTTCTGGAGATTTATTTACATTTGAATTTGAAGGTACTCGTACCTTCTAGGAAACTTTCACGTGTTTTTTTTATTGGAGAGATTTTGCCTTAAATGTGTAATTAATTTCTTCATTTCTAGAAATGTAGGTATACTTAGTCTGAGGGTCTATAAAAACGTCGAAATACCTACCTTCGTACACAAACTACGAAAGAATAATAGCACAGTTTATAATTCAAACGAGATCAGTTGAATTGATGCTATTCACTGCAAAAACACAATCACAAAAAGCATAATTTAAGTAATTAATTACGCTTCAACGACTTACCGAACTACAATAATTCACCATCGTAATCGCAAGCGCGTAAATCTATCAATACCAAGATGTCTGACACCAAAATTCAAGGTATTCCTTGAACTAGGCTCGCGTTATTTCAGATAATTTACTACGTGCACGCTACCGTGGGTGTGGGCTAATTCAAAATGGCGACGTCCGGCTCAACCGACCTGTATTAGCTCATTATTCAATCACGGTGCAACATAAAAGTCCTTTGTAGGATTCTATAGGATACATTGGGAATACAAGTACTAAAACGATTTTATGTAGGTCATGTATTGTGTCCCCGACATAGGAATGTATCATAAGTTCGGTTTCAAAATATCGGTCACTGTTAATGGAAAATTTCCGTACGTTCTTTATCCTTGACTATGGGTTCGCCATTGATTGCGTTAGCAATGCTTATTTTGTAAGAATACATGTCTTAAGAGCCTTCATGTTTCTTAGGTACATTTCCAAATAACTTTTATTGTAGAATGGAATGAGTGTATTTAGTAAAAGGTTTAATATCATCAGTTCATCACCCTTCCGTTACTTAACGACGGGAGTGCCACAGGGTTCTAATACCGGCCCACTTTTAGCCTACACGGTCACTGGATACGAACTTCTTTCATCACGTATGGTAGGTGAATTGGCGATCCTTGTAATTAAGTGGTGTAGCTGACTGAGTTCACTACTCAGTATACTGTAGTAGTGAACTCAGCCACGCATTATGAAACACACGGAAAGTGATGTGGTGATCTCATTCTTAGCCAGGACGCCCTGAATCACATGCTATACTTTTTATTATCTGTCTTCTTTTCATAACATATTTTTGTACTTACGATGACGTAAATAAAACTCGGATTATAACTAAAAGGTACTCATTACTTATGGCCGGCTTTGGTAACCCAACATTATTATCCTTGGGGTAGACACCAGATCGTTCTGAAGTGGACATGGGCCACTCGGTTATCTCTTTCTAAGCCTGCGCATCTTGATATACTTACTTACTTAAATCATATCATAGCTGACATGAAACAGCTATTAATCTTTAAAATATATAACCAGTTTACGTTTCATTAATGGCTTCTAATTTAATATACCGTTTTAATTGTTATTGCTTTTGATATTTATCATCTAAGTATATTAGAAACACGTGGTAGAAATGTTTTATACTTAATTGTTGTAGATTTTTTTATATATCGTACCTAATACAGATGATTTACATAGAGGTCGTGAGTTCTGTAAACCCATACTTAGGTTTTTGTTCATCAAACGCATTTGCACAGCTACAGCTTTGCGCTTTATCTATATTTCTGGCTACTAATATTAAAAAGAGGTAAAGTTTCTGAGTTTGTGAGGTATATCTACTGAACCGATTTTGAAAATTCTTTTACCTATAGAAAGCTATGTTATTTGTGAGTGCTAGTTGTTTATAACATGCGCCAAATACACTTTATACTAATTGATTATCGTTTTATGCTATTGTGGTGGTGCCGGGAGACAATGAAACTGAAATTCCGAATGGTTTGATTTGAAAACGTGATTTGTGTTCTGTTCATTCTTAACTTTTTGGTCAGCGTGAGTATCACATGGCGAATGTGATAATTATCAAAGTTTTAACACATTATATTGCTCACGACGCCCTCTATTATAACTTCTAAGAAACATTTGCTATACATCATCTGTCCACCTGTTCATAAAAAGGTTTGTATAGTCTACAACAGATGGCGCAATGCTCAATAAAAATTACATAATTTTCTAAAGTGTCGATAGATGTCACTACGAAACACATTTCAAGTCAGTCATGCTTGTTTTTCATGTTACAGTTTTACGAAATATTTTATTACGAATAAATTACTTAAGTACGTGTAACATACAAATCTACTGTAGGTATATCCAAGGTCATCATAGTATGTTTACTCTGCATATTATTATTATGAAAGACATTGTATTTCCCATAAAACCTAACAGAATGTTTTTTTTTTGTAGTAGGTAAGTAGGTACCTACTGTCTTTTTTTGGAATGACACACACAATGACTCACAGATATAAATTGCTAAAAAGAGGATGAAAATGATAAATTTTCACGAAAAACTTTTATTATGCAAATGTAATCAAATGAATCAACTTCTTTTCTTTTGTCAGTCAATATAATTATGTGCCTACCTAACTATTTGTTTACGATCACCGAGCGTTACAAGAAAAGCCAGTCTTCGCAGGACCTGAATGTGTTACTTATCAGTATCAATAGGTCATATTTCAGCAATAATTAAACAATTTATTATGGGAATTAATGATAATGATATATAAGGACGACGGCAATTTTAGGAAGTGTAAGTCATTGACCGAGAGTTTTTGCGCGATCTTTTGTGTGCATATTTCAAACAAACAGGGCTGTCGCGAGTGCTATCTTAATCAACTTTTACTTTAGAATTACCGACCAACAGAATTAATTCTAGTCTTTTATTTTGAATTACTTTTAATTCTAGTATTTTAATAGATTAACTAGATTTTTCTCGCGGCTACGTCCGTGTTAAGATTGATTTTCATTGATAGGTTGCTACCTATTCAGACATTGGTGGATCCAGGATTGTTGGTTGGAGGGATGCTTGGATTGACGTTTTGGGGGGGGAGGGGATTGATTGAACCAGATAAGGCCGTTGTTGCACTGTATTCAGTCTCGTTAGCGAATGCATACGTCATACCTAACAACGATCAGCTTGACACGTACCTAAGCCCGAAATGTGAAAACGTGACAACCCTGTCTGTTATTCAATAACTCGCAACAGTTAGCATAAAATCTCAATAGCTATAAAAATGTTTCTAGTAAGTATGAACTCAACTTGCGTCTGTGACTTTTGCTGCGACTTTAGTGACGATGGTATTGTTTGGACCTGGTCACAAAATCTCTTCTTACTTCACTTCGTCACACAGGGTTAGACGTAGTTGGTGCACTTCGCAACTTGTACACCATGCTCAAATGGTGCACTTCGCAATTGGTGCACTTCTCAATTGGTGCACTTCGCAACTGGTGCACTTCTCAATTGGTGCACTTCGCAAAAGGAGCACTTTTTAAGATGAGTGGAGATTTGGCAAATTGTCTAAAAGTTTTAAGTGTTTCTCCAAACAATCAAGAAATGACGAAATTCCAAGAATATTTTGAAAAAACGTGGTACCCGAAAATGCCACCGTCAATTCTGAGCTGCGCAATCCAGTCACACAGGACTACCAATGCCTTGGAAGGGTGGCATCGCCGTTTAAATGCTCGAATACATAAACATCCCAACTTGTACATGTTTGTACACAAATTAAAAATCGAAAGCAAGTATTGGGATAAGCGTGTGTCTAACATTTTATTTGACAATGTCAGAACAAACCGTAAACAGCGTGATGTGATATTTGACCGAAAATATAAGAAACTATTAGTTAAATTGGAAGCCGGAAATATAACGGTGGAACATTTCATGAAAAAGGTCACTTTTCTCCAATTGTTCAAGTAACTTAAAACATGTACAATTTAATATTATGTAAATAAATATAAATATGATTTTGGTAACATTTATATCGATATTCCTAATTAATAGTAACAAGCTTTAATTCATAGCCTGTTTTTTAAAAACAGGCTATGAATTGTAATATTTTTTTCAATAATAAAAATATTAATGTGATTAAGTTACGTTTAATTACAAAAATATTCTGTCATATTTGTTTATTTTTTCAATAATAAAAATATTAATGTGATTAAGTTACGTTTAATTACAAAAATATTCTGTCATATTTGTTTATTACTTTCGAGTAACTTTTGTATTAATATTGACAATTATTTAAGTTTAAGTAAGTGTGTACCTACTTCAAAGGGTGTTAGTTGATTATATTTTTAAAAAATTACCAGAGCAAAACCAAAAGTTCTTTCATTTTTAGACAATTTGCCAAATCTCCACTCATCTTAAAAAGTGCTCCTTTTGCGAAGTGCACCAATTGAGAAGTGCACCAGTTGCGAAGTGCACCAATTGAGAAGTGCACCAATTGCGAAGTGCACCATTTGAGCATGGTGTACAAGTTGCGAAGTGCACCAACTACGTCTAACCCGTCACACAGGGTATTCGGCTTTTCACATTTCTATTTTTCCTAGTGCATTTACGTTAGGCTGATGCTGAACATCGTGCATTTGTCTGTTTGTAATGACAAAATAACAGATTTACTAAATGCTTTACGATTTACTAAAATATATTCTATACTTTTAACAAAAAAAATGATTGTCTGAAAAATTGGTTAACGGACGATAATTTTACGTGATAACGTCATCGTCTTATGAAAAGAAATGCCTGTGACAGCTTTAGTTCCAATTGTATCGCATGTCGCTGCAATCGTCATTCGCTGATAGGCTGATCCTATCAGACTGATACTAGGCTGATACTATCAGACTGACCTGATACTATCAGCCTATCAGTAGGTGGAACGTGACACTTTATCGTGCGTGCAGCCGGGCATCGATTTATAAATAAGACGTAATTTTTTTTGTCTGTCTGTCTGTCTGTTAGTTCCTATTATTCTCCGAAACGGGTGGACCGATTTTGTCGAGACTTTCACTGGCAGGCAGCTGATGTTTTATGGAGTAACTTGGGTATTTTATCATCACGGTAACGTCTATGGAGTGACCAGTACAGCGTCATCACGCGAACCAGTACAGCGTCATACTTACCTAGACACTAAACTGGCTTAAAATCCTTAGTGCCGAGGGTGATCCTTGAGAAAGAGAAGGACCTAAGTAGAAAAAACCGGGCAAGAGCATGTCGGACCATGCTCAGTGTAGAGTTCCGCAAATGCAATACATATGAAAAAAAACACGGTCGAAAAATTTCACTAGCAAAAGAGCGTATCATCATGGCACTTACACTCTTTTGTTTAGAAGCGCAGTTTTTAGGTAATAACTCTAAAAGTCAAATAACAGTTGTTTTTGACTGCCGAACTAAGTTTACTTAGTTCGATAGTGGAAATACAAATAAAGTAGAAATAAATATTACCTACTAAGTCAAAATTTCATCCATATACATCTGTAGTTTTTGAGTGACATACCGGGACAGAGAGACGGACAGAACGTTTTTTTTTCTGACTGCCTCAGTGGCGCGGTAGGAGTGTGTCCGACTGCTACGCAAAAGGTCGTGGGTTCGATTCCCACACTGGACACCACTTTGTGTGATCCACAAATTGTTGTTGCGAGTCTGAGTATAGGTACTTTGTGTCCGTGACTTGTATGTTTGTAAAGTCCCCCGCGACACAGAGCTTGCACCCTACAGCGGGAGTCGTCTTTTATAAGATAAAAAAAACCGGCTACCACCGCTTAAACTAGTTCTCCGATTGCGCGGGAAAGACATTTTTCGGCGGAATGCAGTTAAATTTGCTAATACCTACTATCACTTAACATGAAATATAACCTACCTACTTCACAGACGACCCACCCACACACAAATTCTCCAAACATACTTGAACTAATACATTGCTGTCATCACTAGAAACACGCAAAACAAGTAATGAACGAGGCGCTCAATGTATTTATAGCGCGTCGAATTGACGTCAAAAAGTGCGCGTATTTGTTCAGCATTGAATTTCTGAGTCATTTGTGATAACGAATGTTGACCCTCTTTAGCACAGATTGATTACTAACTAAATTAATTTGGTTTGTTTAATGATTACCTAATTTTTAGGCCAACATTTTGATGATACATATGTGCTGTACTGAGTTACCAAATAATGGTCTACGCCCAATCCCAATTCGTCAGAAGTACAGTAGGGAGGGTCCCTACTGTAGAAGTTGCCTTTAAACAAACCCTGTATCGCGGAGTGTTAACAAACATTTAGTTTATAGTAAATCAGAACAGTAGCGTGCATGCTAGTTGCATGGCGGTAAATCGAAATCAGTGTAGAAATGTTAGTTACCGACAGGCGCGGATACAAGGAGGGGCAACAGGAGCAATAGCCCCCCAGATTCGACTGAATTACCTTTTTTTGGGGAATTTCAGAATTTTGACACTGATTCGGAGTGTTTAGGCAGGCAATTGCCCCCCTCAGCACGTGCAAGAAGCTGTTGTGCAAGTGTGCCAGCGATAAGCTTGTGTATATTCACCCTTAAGGCTTTACCACAGATTATTTACTTTCCTTATTTTGTGCCCTTACTGTAGGTACCTACTATGAATTTCGGCGTAGCGTGCTATGAGCTTGATCATTGCGATATATCAACGTGCTGTTTTTATTTACACGATTTCTTTTTTATTTCGGTTTTACTGATTTGTTTAAGGGGACGCGAAACAGGGTTCGGCTCTCTCAAAAAATTATATAGAAAACCTAAGGACACAAACAAAAATGTGTTGCTTGCCAAAGAGTTTTTCTAGTAGATGGTATAAAGAAATTTAAGGATATGTCTTAATATGATCCCGCAAATAAATCTTGAAGTTGCGACAAAATAAAAAACAAGCATTTTCGTACTATCATAGTCAAGGCGTTCGTAATGTAACATATGTACGAACGAATATTCTACGTTATTTTTGACCTGCACTCCTGCGCACTGTGAAGTAATGGTTGTGTGCGGAAGAGCGAGGCCGGCGATCATGTCGCTGTGTACGTAGCGCTAAATAAATAATGCTCTCAGTGTAATGTCCCCTTAAAGGATATGTCATAAGGATCATTAGGTTGGTATCTGCTTTTTGTACCTGATTAATTTAGGTAAGTATCCACGTAAGTGCCTACGCGATTTATTCTGCAAACAATACACATCACATTTTACAATCCGTACATTGTAAAACTGTGACGCTCTAATGCTGTTAATTATAAAAAAATATATATTACGAAGATAATTGCTTATGGCACGCAGTAGATAGGTACTAAATCATGAGTGGAAATCATTCAACATCATGAATGATTGTGCGATAAGTATAATAAACGTACAGTCAGCCATAAATTCCTTTAAAAAAACAATATTTCTAATAACCGAAGTTTTAATTTAAACTTTTTTAACAGTGTGAGGACTATTTTGTTCTTATCTGAATTTTCGTGACTATTCCGTTGGAGATATTTATGCTGAGCCGGTTTAAATTTCGCCGGTTTAAAGACTGTACTTCACAGCATGTAAATTTGAAGAGCCTATTTGCTGAAATATGTTACCTACGTCAGTTGATGACGTTTACTCGCTCAATCATTGGTCAAGGTTTGACAAGTCGATAATTTTTTGATTATTTAACAATCAGATTATATAACTAAACTGTCACGAATTTGTTAACTAATGTGTAAATCGTCACATGCTAATTTTACGTTATATGCACCTATTAGATAAAAATAATTTGACGCTCGATTTTTAATAATCAGAAAATCTATTAAACCAGGAGTAAAAAGAACTAAAATTACAGACTTCTAGCATTAACAGTCTCTGAGCATAGCTGCGGATGGACGCACGGACGGACATGGCAAAACTATAAGGGTACCATTTTGGCTACGGAACCCTAATACAAGTAGGCAACTTGCTGACTAGACTGACAACATAGTCATTATCGTGAGTTTGCGAGTTTTTCACGGGGCACTACTTTGTGTGATGTAGAAATGAAGGAAAAAATTGACCTATATCGGCCACCGGTTAACCAAAGGCTCTCGGCAACGGCAACCCAATTTATTTTATCAGAAATATCCATCCTCTTCCTTCCTTGTTTTAGCTAATCGATTTTATTGACTGATAAACCGTTGAATATCTACCGATTGAAATACATTTTTACATTGTTGTTCCCGAAGACATCCGAACCTATGAGATGCCTGGGGCAAAACGGTCTACAACTCCTATCAAATTAAATAATCTAGACAAGTAGTTGGCTAGCTATTCTATGCTACGAGTCATAAACTAATATTATAAAGAGGTAAAGTTTATGAGTTTTTGACGTTGTAGGAGGTTATCTCTGGATCTGCTGAACCGATTTTGATAATTCTTTTACCAATAGAAAGTCACGTTATTTGTAAGTGTCTTATGTTATATAACATCACGCTACGACTAATAGAATCGGAGCATCAATGAAAAATGTTGCAAAAACAGGAGAAAATTACGCAAACGACGTTTCGCGCGTCAGCTAGTGTTCATATAAACTACAAGTCTTATATTAACCCTAAAGCAAGTGACTAGGATAAATAAACATGTTTACTGAATTGGCATCAGCTTTTTAGTATCTACATCTAGATTTCGTCACACATTGATTTTAGGTTTTTTTGCTCCGGCGGCGTCTACTTCATTTTATCGCGCTATTCATTCTCAATTGCAGATTGCTTTCAGCGTTCAGTTTAGTGAAAAAAGTTGAACTGCCTCTCACGTCATCGCATGCTCGGAGCGCGTGCGCCGCGTCCCCCGCCTCCAGCCCGGTCCCCGCGTCGCGTCTCGCTCCCCGCTTCTTACCTCTATATTTACCGGCACGTCGCGTCCGTACAGAACCGCCAGTCGGTCAACAGTCGGCTCCAGCAGAGCCTTGGTATACCGTCACGTGCAACCCTCGCGATGTCTTCCCCTTGCCACAAACCACTTAACGTTGGCGCACTCACCAACGTAACGTAGGTGATCGTACAGCGGTCTTTATTAGTTTTTAATATTCGGGTTAATTAGATTCTTTTCGGGCTTTCTTCTATTTCTTTTCAAAATGGTTTCGCGTACTCGTGGCGCTCACGTCCTGGTGTGGGAGCAGCCGGGTATGGAAGATCAGCGGCCGAAGAGTTATACCGGTGAGTTCTTCACTGTTTACTTGCTGCGTCGCGATAATGGTCGGCGTCCTGTGATCTTGTAGTCACTCCCACTCGTGTGTGTATGACGTCATACACAAGGACGTCTGCTTCAGGCCTTCAGGGTGGGTGTGATTGTTATCGGACGATTCAGTTTTAGTATGATAACAATGCGTTGTAAATTATAATTTACACGCTAGGTTTATTTCCGCGAAGCACGTGTAGCCGTTTTCCGTTTTCTTCGAATGTAATTGGAGTCTTAAGACGCTTTGTATTGACCAGTTTAAATAGGCATATCAAAGTTACGGTCTTTTTTAGAATGTTAATACCTTTATATTTTTGATTTCTACTGTTCTTAAACAGCTATTGAAAATGCTAAAATCAATGTCTATTGAGTCGTTTTCTTAGGAAAAAAAATTACTACTTTTCAATAGGTACGAGTAACGTCGATTAATTTTCTTCATTGTGTCAAACAAATGAGTTTTGTCTCTGTGACATTGTTTTATAAATGACGCGAAGTTAAAGCTTATTGTTTCTTTTGTATTTTGCGAAAACCATGAATAATTGCAATTCATGGATTACCTATGGCATTATATATAACTAGGCATTAGCCGAGACTCTACTTGCGTAGTAATTTTCTTCATCAAACATGTATATTTGTATATCTATTCAGTATCTAATTACAATATTATACTAATAAAAACGTGGCTGCTGTGACTGGTTTTTAACAACTTATTAAAACATTTCTTTCGGCTTGATTAAATCTGAGCTTTCACGATTTGCTTTCATGTTTCAAGATACAGATAGCCTATGTCTACAGATCTCTCCGTTTCAAATCGCTTCAAGGCATTCCTATTTTTTTTTCTTTTGAAGATTCTAACAGACTTTATTATGCTTATGTGACCTACTTTTAAGAATAATCGTTTTACCTACTTCTTTATCGTAATAATCATAAAAAAGACTTAAAATAGCATCCAATTAGTAACCGCTTGATATTGAACTTGCCATGTAAAAAAATACGGGGCCACTATTGCGCAAGAGTCATACAAGGAATTATATATACCTACTACGGGTCTTACTCGCGTGAATAATGGGGATGTTGACTGTCAAGTCAAATCAGTCTCTTTTTATGAAATGTCAAAACGACAAGCTCTATGGAATAGCAACCTATGATGTCATAAGTTCCTGTCGTCAAATCATTAGGTAGGTATTTGTTTTCATAATTTTTAAATTCAAAAACATGTTAAATTGTAAAATAACACTTATTTTCAGAGCATTTTAAGTTCTACTATTACCTGATTAGTATAAAATAATTAACTTTTATTGTAGTCAACTACCCAATTTAAGGTAAATTTACCTTGTTTATTGCCCGACGTTTTAGACCCGTAGTATCGATAATTTTATAATGTGTACAAATCGCAAAAGTTTATTAATATTTATCATACGAGTAAATCGAAGCTGATTGACAAACATAACTTTTTTTTGGGTAGAGATCTTAAAATTACTTTATGCCTACTTTTATTTACCTCCACAATAATATTCGCATTTTTTGTAAAGACGACCCCCACAGTAGGGTACAAGCACTGTATCGCGGGGGACTTTACAAACATACAAGTCACGGACACAAAGTACAACCAGACTCGGAACAACAACACAACTTGCTTTGCGTAGCAGTCGGACACACTCCCACCACGCCACAGTGGCAGTCTATTTTTTGGTTATTTTTTGATTTATTACAATATACCTCTATTTTTTGGTTGAACAATCGTAATAGGCATTAATAAAAAAAAAACGTATTATCACTCCTAATCCATTTTTGCCCTTTTTACCCCTTGTAATAGAAAGCAGGGTACCTATTAGATGCCTGCCTATATACATACCTACATATTCTAACAAAAAAGTACCAATAAAAATAAATTCTTACCTAATATAATAATAATAATAATATCTTGGGACAATTCACACAACGCTATCTGATACCAAACTAAGCAGATCTTGTACTATGGCAACTAGACAACTGATCAACATACTTATTTATTTCTAAATACATACATATTATAAATAAATAACACCCAGACATAGAATAAACCATCGTGCATCAATACACAAAGTTTTAAACTAGGTGGGGAGCGAACCCACGACCTCTTGCGTAGCAGTCGGATACACTCCCACCGCGCCACAGAGGCAGTCAATATGTAAGAAGTAGTTAGGGAAATTTAAATTTGTGTGAAAATCGTATCAAAATCGGTATATATAAGTAGTATAGGCGCATTAAGCGCACGAACAGACAGATGCGGTTTCCTTTTATCTATAACTTTGTAATTATATCATTATATATATTAAGCTTAGTCAGCAGTTTATGGTAACAGGATTCAAGTCAGCAAATAAGTGTAACTAGACAATAATGAACCTTTTGCAGAATGAGCAAATCTTTTGTATATTACCTACCTACTTCGTGATGTTTTGTATCAGCATTTTGTTAAACGACACTTTATGTATTTCCTATTATTGAATAGAGGCATTTCTTTTATTATCACGTTCTGTGACTGTGATATGAAGCATAGGTATTTAGGTATAAAACCGGACAAGTTCGTGTCTGACCACGCACAATGTAGGGTTCCGTAGCTGCCAACACAATAATGCGGTGTTAGAAGTGGGTTTTCTATTGTTTTTGTTTCATACTACTAACAACGTTATTTACGTAATTTTTAATAGAATTGGTACGAACCCCCTCCCCCCTCCTTCCACGGTGGTGGTAGTTAGCGTACCGGTGTTGAATTAAATGCACCCCTCGCTTTTCCGTCATGCAAGCGGCTCGGTCAAATGTTGCCCCCCCCCCCCTCCCAGAACGAAGTTCCGCGCGAAGAAGGATCCGCGCCTAGTCCGTATTCCTGTTTTTTTCTTGAAAATGATGATAACATTGTGAACAGGATTTGTACTATAAGAATGATTTTTAAATTACCTATATCCCGCACGATGGGGTAGGTACCTAGGTGAAAAAAAACACGTAGGGAAAACAAATTAAATAGTACGTAGGTTAAAAACCGGGGTAGGTGAAAAAAAAATCATGCTATCTTCTTTATACAAGAGAATTTGCTCAGGAGTCAATAGGAATAGTCAGATGGAAAATTTGACATAGGTCCATACAAAATATGTCAAATCCTACCTCTAGTAGCTAAATCCATCGATAGATAGAATTGTAAACGGCCGTTAGCTATCCAACCTGCTGGAAGGAATGAGTAAAATAAAAGTTGAGATTTCTAAATATATTTCGGAATTTTCGATTTGTATTAAAATTAGCTATTTTCAATCTACATTGAAACTGCTTACTATTACTATTTACAACAAAATTTAAAGAAGTAGATTTATCCACTCGTAAATTCACTGCAGTCTCAATGTTGAATTTTGCGATAAAATAAATTAGTAAACAGACAAAACGTTATCTTAATTTGCAAACATACGTTAGTATGCAAAGAAAACGTCACACTGTCTCTCTTTCATGGTTGGGTTTAATTCATAGTCATCTTCCTCGCCCATATTCTCGAGTGGATTTCATAGAAACCACTTGCCGTACCATGATTGCAGGCGGCAAAGACAACAGAGACAGGCCTTCATAAGGTCATTTTTTAGGGTTTTATAATCGCCACGAGAGTTCGGAAGCTATAGGTATACCTAGTCTTCAGCTCCGTGCTCATAGGTCTCTCGACTCAATAGTTTTTTAGTTTTTACTCAAAAGTAAGTAGCAATTAACCAGTCGACGGTGGACCACCTCCGCCCATGCTTTTACTTGAAAAAGTACAACTACCCAGGGTTGATTTAGAACTCATGTGGCTGATGTTGTTTTGTAGAAGCACTTGCCCGGTGTTAATATACCTAAGCTGCTCTGATTCTTCCCGAGAAATTGCAAAAGTATGGAGTAAAATCGTAGTATGTGAGTACGAAGCTTTAGTCTCGAGAAATTGGCGTCATTTACACGAGTCTTTCTCGTGTGGGATGTTAGGACAGTGAAAAAAATACGTCATTGAATTTATAACGAGATAAGGAAAGGTCATAAAATGATGGACTTGTCATCTATCAAGTATTATTCATCCTACTACATCATAATAATATTTATAATCATTGTCATTACATAGTGAAAAGTAAAGTCTCCTTCAGCGTCAGTTTATGTCTTTATTTGGTAGGTATTATAAATTACGCAACGGATTCATTTTGATACGGTCGTCATCATCTTGCTCTTAGACGATTTCGCCCGCGGATTCACTCGCGTGTGTACCTATGGGTTATCAAGATAAAAGTAACTAATGTGTATACAGGAACAAATTATTTAATAATTACTTAGATACTTACCAAATCAGTTCGAAAAAATAGATATGGTTGAACAAATAAATACTGCAGCCATTTTGTATCGTTATCGCTTTCACGGGTAAAACGCTGTATTGATTTGGATGAATAAAATTCGGCAAAGAAGAGATTAAAGTCTGAGGAATTAGGTAAAACAGCGTTGAGGCGTTATAGGTATCTTTAAAATGACACAATGCAGTAAAAATAATATTTAAATCTCAAAGAAATTGAAAGCCATAGTGTGAACGAGCTTTATTCTAAATACACACATTGGACTTTGGGCTTTGGGATCGAAGTTAGGGCCAACGTGTGGAGCCGGAGGGTTATTTTAAATTCCTTTTTCAAATTTTGTCATTTATAATGGTTACTAAGTTAGCATTAAATGACTGAGTGCGGCATCAAGTACAATGTAATCTATCTAATTGCATTTGTATAATAGATAGACTTTACCTATACCTACCCATGATTGTAAGGAAATTATAACTACTAGGTACTATTAGGTACTGCCATTACGTTGTATCCTAATTGAGATAATTAATGTGAGGTATTTTTTAACTTTTACTTAACATGTCATCCAATGTCAAATATTACCTATGTCCTAACTACCGGCGGCTGCGCACAAAGTTTTTTCACTATTTTTATCATAATATGCATGTATTATGAAGAGCATCAAATTTCGTTACGTGGCGTCATTAGAGAAGTTAACAGATATAGGTAGGAAGAAAGACGCGGGAAGCGACTTAATTTTATACTAGGACTAGCTGTCCCGCGCAACTTCATTTGCGTGAATTTTCCACGTTTTTACAACATTTCTCATTGCTCCGCTCCTATTGGTCGTAGCGTGATGTTATATAGCCTTCCTTGATAAATGGGCTATCCAACAGTGAAATAATTTTTCAATTCGGACCAGTAGTTCCTGAGATTACCGCGTTCAAACAAACAAACAAACGCTTCAGGTTTATAATAATTATTAGTATAGATGAGTCAAGTTTATCTCTTTGAGGCACTGACAAAGCACGGTTCGTCCACATCTCGAACACGGCCCAGATGTGTGTAGAAAGCCTTAAAATTAATGGCAGTTAATTTAAAGTGATGGATCGTTGCATACCTACATCAACTGTCATTTAACTACGTTCCGTATCAAGCTCCCATAATTTTTTATTGTGGTCATAAAATGACTGTGATGATACGAGACTCAAGGCCATTCAACAAAGGTAGTATTTTGTACAATAACACAATACAGAAAATACCTAGTTATGGACTGAATAGACTGAACACAGGTTTCAGTAAAAAGTAATTTTGTTATATTCTACTTAAAGGTAGATTACATAGACGTATAGACCAGCACTGCGCCATCACTTTCAATTAAAAAGTAAATATTGACTGCAAAGCGTGAAAGAGAGAAAAAGCTCGGGCGACCTTTGACAGGTATTGTCCACAAAGTAGCGTTGTCTCTTTCTAGAGAGTGGTCAATTTTGTGAGGTTATGGCACAGTCCTGGTCTCTACGTTAATGGCAATTTGGATATAAGGCTGGACGTGAAAGACCAAGATGGTAGCGGGGGGAAATCATAAATAATTTCACCCGATTGTCCGAGCTTTATTAGTGTTTGGCCCCCTTCAACAGCAGTTTGTACCACCTCAACATGCTAGTTGGCATTAGAATCCTAAAAAGCTCGTGACATCTTAGTCTGTACCTACCAGTTCAAGCCGATTGGTGCGGCCAATCGGCTGTAATGATTTATGATTTCAACCCGTCTTGATAGTTTTTGACCCCCTTCAACACCAGTTTGTACCTTCTACTTGTGTTGAAGGGGTTTAACTTCAACATGCCATTTGGCATTAGAATCCTAAAGAGCCCGTGACATCTTAATCTGTACGGAACCCTACTTTGTGCGTGGCCCGACATGCACTTGCCCGTTTTTTCTTGCAAATATGGCTGTTTTCAGTTAATGTGCCATATGAATGAATTGCTAGTGTTCGTGTGTTGTAATAATGAAGACTACATCGCATCACCTGTTACCATTAGCATTTTGTACATTACATTTTTTAAAGGACGGTTTTGAACGAACATTAAAAGAAAATCGGTTCAAAGACCTTAAAATATTCAAGTAGGCACGTAGTTACGCAATTTTCACGCGTCATATTTCACGTGCGGCTCACGAGATTTAACAAACAAATACTACTGTAATTAAATTATCTTCACATTACGTCAAACAGATTTTTTCCTTACGATTCTTGAGGCAAATATCGTCTTTGTTACGTCATCGATACATGGAATGCGTTACTTTTTTTCACTAGCCTGAATAGAAATGTACCTTGGTCAATACTAATATTGGCGCCAAAAGCCGTATAACGGTGTAACCGCCATGTAGCCAAAATGCTTTTTTTTATTAAATCATAGATACTGATACAGCTGATCTATAGCTGAATGTAGTTCCAAAAAAAGCTTTAGAGAGCAAACGCTTTTACAAAATTATTATTTCGTTTTTGCAACACTTTTCATTGCGGCTCCGCTTCTATTGGCGTGATGCGTGATATTATATAGCATAAGCCTTCCTCGATAAATGGGCTATCCAACAGTAAAATAATTTTTCAATTCAGACCAGTAGTAGTTCCTGAGATTGCCGCGTTCAAACAAACAAACTCTTTAACTTTATAATATTAGTTCCTTTGCTACCCAGTTTTATAATAGGGAACAATAATTATAGTGAAGCTTTACAACTTTTACTGATTACCCGGTCAGCTCGGCGTCAAATTGCTAAGGCATTGTAAGGTTTCATTACTCGTGGACTCGTATAAGTAGCTAATAATAATGCAATGATATTCAATTCATGTGTAGGTAATTGGATTTCAAAGGCATATTGTAGTATGGGTTATGGAATAGTTTCGGCACTATGAAAGCACTTGAAAAGGCGTAGGCACATTTTTATTTGGTACATCTAGACGTTATTATTATGAAGAAAGGTGTCTAAATAGTTGTATTAATGTATTTTCGGAATTTCAAGAAAAAGTAAGACGGTAAAAATAGAGAATTCTTTTTTTTAAAAAAAAAGATAACTAGCAATGTGGGATTGAGTCCCACATTACTAGCAATCTTGTTAACCCCTTCAGCTAAGCTCAAAGGTTTGTGTTAGGAATGGGTTCACGTCGGTAGTATAATGGGTAGGATTCGAACTCGCGACCTTTCGATTGCGAGACCAATGCCATAGCCATTTAGGCTTCCGCCGCTTCAAATTCTTTGTTTGGCACACTTTAACTAATAGATAGGGGCATACGTATGTCAGCTTTAAAATCAGGGTAAAAAACCATGGAGTAATCATTTGAATTAATGACAGGAAAACCGCTATTGTATGTGGTACTTGGTTAGAAACAATATAGATATGTAAATCCAACCGCACCCTTTAAAGGAAAACCCAATTAAATAAAGAGTAACACATGAGCTATGTTGAGTAGGTCCCTACCCTTAGCTTACTAAAGCCGCACACGATGTAAAATGTTTACAAACAATACAAACTGTAGGGTTGTCAATTCGTACCTAAATATACCTAATTTCCAAAATATAATACCGGGCGAAGCTCGGTCGTCCATGTATGTACCTACTATTTTTTTAAGTATAATATATTTTTTGCCGCCAAAATTCGAACATTTTGGCGCGATAATGGTGGGTTTGTGCACGTGTTCAGGCCAGCACGTGTTTGGTTAAAGATAGCGATACAGACAGCCGACAGGTAACAAGCATCACAGCTGTTGTAAACAATGGCGATTGTGATATATGAACTATAAATTGATTATTTTGTGATTTAATTTCTTAAAATAGTGATGATCACCATCTTTGGTAGGTAGTTTATAAAGTTGGAAGTGTATACAAAGAAGATGGGGAGATAAATTATGAAAAAATAACATTTCACAGATAAAACCCGTAATCACGACCGCAGCTGGAATATGATTGTAGTAAATCATACTCCCTTAGCGGAATTCCAATCCTAGATTCGTCAACCCGTTCCAAACCAATCCTGGATTCATTCACTCATCAAAACCTGATTATCAAATAGATCCTCCATCGCCACTGCACCAACGCTGCTTCTACAAAACGCAAAAGTTTTGATTTGTACCATAGAGTTATAAATATTTTTCATGAATCAAATCTACACGTGTTCTATATTTAAATTTGAGTATATTTTAAGCCGCTTTCAATCCTGTTCTTTCTTTGAAATAGTCTGCTATATTAAGTTTCGTTATAAACGATTCACTCCAAGGATACTGGAACCGGTTTGTTTAGAAATGAGCTAGGTCATTGCCAATGACATTTAATATGAGGGTTATTTCAGGATATTATTAAAATGATTTTCGCTGCGTGGCTCAAAGACCCTCGACCCTGATATATTCTTGATAAAAGATTTGAAAGGACAAAGATAGTAGATTTTAATCTGTTGCTTCAAAACCTTTGACGGTATTTTTAAGAATGAACCCTCATTCGCACGAGCGGTTTTTTTACGCGCTTAAAAATTCGTCCTCTCGATGTGATTATGTGATCTATTCCCAACTGTGCCCAGGGTTGAAGATACAACACTGCCCGATAAAAATGCGTCTAGATGTCGTCTGAACTTGTAGGTACTTAGGAATGCATTAGTTCTATTTAAGCGTTTTTTTTTAATATGCGGCCCTTATGTGGCCTTAACTTAAGTTCGAGTAAGTACAACTTGGCCACACTGACTCGCTGTTTTCTCTAATTTTTGAGTTGATGGTAATCAAACTAATTTAAGAGCCAAATTTTGCCAAACCCCCTAGGTATGTACACTTTAAATGCACTAAGACTCTGTTGGTCTTACATATTTTCTACATAAGTGGATATTTATTTGGATATTTCTTTTAAATATAGAGTTGTAAAAAGCATAGCCAGTTTGCCGCTATTTTCATAACTCGCAGTTTCTTTATTGGTCAGATAAAATACGTCGACAGTCTGCCAACTGCATTTCATCTATTGCAAATATGTCATACATCAATAATTAATTTTAGCCATTGACGTAACATATTTCAGTCAACAAATTACATTAAAACACATCATGTATATACTGTACACAAATTTAATTGCACGATTTTAGTAAATATTACGAATATGTAAATAGAAATTGTCATTTTGGCTCTAGCGATATGTTTTATTGCCAAGATTGAGGTAACGCCATCTACAGTTTCTTACATCATTGGTCAAACGCGTTCTATTTTTAAATCAATCTTTTGTATGTTCAAAAATAGACAGGATTATTTTGATTACTTGCCGAGCTTGGTAACAAGTTATTTTTTTTATTTTTTGCTTCCATTTATAAAAATAAAATTAGTTGCCATAAACATAAACTTAATTATAATTGTTCTGAAGTTTTAGTGTATTTATATAAAGGTTTATTTGTCCAATTGTCCATAAGCTACGCTAATTATGTAGGTATCTAATATCTAGGTATTTAGGTTATTTACTTACCATCTTGAACCATGTGCTTGGTCTTTGGCTTAATTTTCACCTTTTTTGTAAATTTAAAAAAGGAATTACTAAGGCGTCATTTGTTCATAAAAATCCTCAAAGCTTTTAGTTAAAATAAACAGGAAAGTTTTGTTATTCAACGAACTGTAGATTTCGTTGCATAGAATGTGTTTACATTCGCGTCAGGGATTGTAGCAATTCCATCAATCTTCTGAAATTTTAAATAAAGTTTTCTTAAGATTTAATAAAGAAATTTAAAATACCTACCTATTTAGGCACCTGTCCCACCAACGACGATGAGCGAGAAGCAAGTAGCGATTTATCGCTCAAGAAACGTACAACAGATGTATTTTGTAGATTCGTAGATACCCGTGTAACAAAAGAGATGCAGTATAGAGCGAGTACTCGCCGGCGGCAGGGCAGTGTGAACACTCAGCGATCAACTATTAATATATGTATCTCTTTTGTTTACACGGGATCTACATAAGTATGTGTATGTCTAGAGCGATAAAATCGCTACTCGCTACTCTTTTTCTCGCCGTTGGTCGGACAGGTGCCTATTACCGAAGCTCAAAAATTGTTTGTTTTAAAATGGTAGGTACTTACTAATGTAAAAATATTTTTTATTTATCTGTCTACCCACTCATCATACATTAGTAAAATAACTAGCTACTTTTAGCTTTCGAATAATTTATTAGTCTTGCAATCTTGCAATGTACACGACCGAGGTCGTTTTGGTTGACTTAACAATCTTAACGTTGATAATTTCATAATTGGTGACCAGCAGATACCTTACAGGCAGGTAAAATACATATATGGGATTAAAACAAAGTAACATATCGCACTAATAATAGAATACTGTATTAACTCATTTTTTTTCAATTTTGAGATATCTTATTCGTATTTATGTAAAATTGAATTCTCTATCTACTATAAAATCGACGTTAACACAAAAAGGATACGGCAAAAGAAACAATATTTTTTAAAACATTGTTTTAAGCTTTATCTGACTTACCTACTCAATAATTAATGTTTGAAATAAGTCATAAACATACGGAATGGCAGTGGTTTTATCAATAAACTTAAATCTCATTTTATATAATTTAAAACAGAAACTTTGTAAACAGATTTTCATAATTTCTTAAAAAAAATTACTAGTTTACAATGTCGTATTATTAGTAGTATGTATTACGTTAGTTCCATAAACGGCCACCAGGGAAATTTAACCGTAACAAATAGGTTAACATACGTGTGAGATAAGTTAAGAAGGTACTCATCTGATACTTACATTATGACTAACAGACGGTCTCAATAGTCTACCTATCGACGGATTTGGCTACTAGAGGTTATATTTTGACATATTTTGTATGGAGCTTAGGTCAAATATATACCTCTAGTAGCCAAATCCCTCGATGGTTAGATTATTGAGACCGGCCGTTAGTTATGCAGATAATAAAGCAGAGGTGAAAGGTTGAAATATTTCAGAGGTAAACCAATACAAAATGATCATCTTCCTAAACATGGTTCTTTGCACCCATAATACTAAGTAACTACAATCTAAAGGGAAACCGAAAGTAATGGTGTTTTAAGGACCCTCCTGCCACTGCAATAAAGTCCTAATGTCAGTTTTTTGATGTGTGCCTAACACATCAAAAAACTGAAATTAGGCCGTTGGTGAAACATTTACGTACCTATATACACTAGGTACAGTTACTTAAATAAGTCGTTTAAGTTTTGCAAATATTCAAACAGGCTAAAATAAATAAAAAAAGGCACAGTAAAAAATCTCCTAAAGCATATCTAAGTATGTAAATTTTGATAAATCAAAGTAAGTACTTTATTCACTTAGGTTACAAATCCAACTCTTATGTACGTCTTACAGACTGAATAGAATGACTCTACATTTAAAGGTGAAGCCAGTGAAAAGAACATGGCAATAAAAACTCTATGACGATCTTTTCAAATGCCAATTATGTATTTTAACTTTATTAAAACAAAATTGTCACTGTTATTCAATTGAAGGTACGTCGGTAGCCAAGTGGTTAAGGCACCAGACTCGCAATCGACAGGTTTCGAATTCGAATCCCATCCATTACAAACATTGCAAGTAATGTGCAATCGACATTGCTAGCTACCTATCTTTTTAAAATAATTGTTTTTAAACTTTCGCGATTTTTATAATATTAGATATATTTCGGGACTTAATCCCGTGAATTATTTAAAAGTAAAGGTAACCTTTTAATTACCCGACGTTTCGATCAAATTGCACCGATCGTGGCACTTTTAATTTAAAAGTGCCACGATCGGTGCAATTTGATCGAAACGTCACGTTACAAAGTCCCGAAATATACCTATCTAATATTTTAAAAATAAATTAATAAACACAGTTTATTTCATTATTTTGGAGTTTTAATGGTTAGAAATATTACTGCTGTTATATTAAGCTACTTATGTAGCTGGCTGTATCAACTTATCAAGTTGTAGTTATTATCGGATTACTGTTATTAGTATTGCAACAATTATTGCTGTAATTATATGTTATCTTATCTAGTTACATCCCATAATCCCTAACGATATGAACTGACCTATCTGTTTAATAACATTAGGTATTGATGTTTACATTTCTAACAAACTAATGCCACATTAAAACAGCCCTGCAACCTGTACCTACAGTACCTATGGCATAAAATACTGATCAAAACATCTTCAAAAGGACTGAAACGTTTATTTAAACACTGTTAAAAAAATCAGCAACATCATAAAGGGTCACTAACCAATAGACCAACAGGTATCTTAGATACCTATTCAAATCCTTCATCACATAATCTGTAACAAATAGGGAGGAGGGATCTTAAAACATCGTAACAACGTAATGTATGAATAGCCCCCTTTGTTTGCGTCAGGGGTTAAAAACCTCTAAACTTCGATACATATTGCAGTTTTTCCACAACACATTTATTTAACCTACTACATATTACTAACAGCAGGATTCAATTATTTCCGTCTAACAATATTATGTTATAATGCTTCCGTGGCGATCAATAGCGACCCATAAAACATGATGCCTATAGCTGTGAACATCAATTGGTGCGCCGAAATGTCTCATAAAATGACGTCACGCTTGCCAAACGATGTAATGGTCTGATGGTATTAACAAAGCTGGCTCTCCACACTTTTGTGTCGTTTGTGAAAAATCATTCAAATGTTGACAAAACCATACAATTTGTACCGTGAAAAACAGTAGGTTACCTTGCTACATTATTTAACAGTTCCTGAAGCTTCGCTCTCGTTAAAGTTAGCCTAAATCCTCAACTACGTGCCACTCATAGTGTGGCGTGTGTGTCATTTCGTGTCAAAAAAAATATGCACACCGCGGCGTGGTAGTGTTATCTAGACTACCTATTTACTCAGCACGGTCGTTTTTTTGAAATTCTTATTTTTATTTTATTTTAAGAACGCAAATTGGACTAGCCCCAAAAGCCCGGCGGGCCACTTGCGGCTTCCTGGCCGCAGGTTGACTACCTATAGCCTGTGGTATAGCTGGCCTAAATGCTTCTCTGACGTATCAACTACATTACTGTATTCTTGCGTGAAAGAGTAACTAACATCCATCCATCCTCACAAATTTTTGGATTTATAATATATGTAGGATAATAGCATCTATTCTATGCAGAGATCTTAAAAGCTTGGCTCTTTGTCAAAGTTAAGCGCTCAAAGCTAAGCATAGGTCAATGTAACTATACAATAGACATACCTAAGTCGTAAATACAAGAAATTTTGAAAGAGACATGACTCACATAACTGTCATATTATTTAGATGGCTTTAAATTGTATGAGTACAACATAAAAGTATTTGTACGAAGGTTTATTATAATTATTTTTTGTTCTTAATTATGTCATTTTATAGAAGCAAAGAACTTTAAGCTGCTATCTTGAAAGCTATAAAATCATAACAGCAACAAATTCTACTGCATAAAATAACTGGTTATAATTCTGTAGAGTCTGTAGATAGACTAAAATAAAGTTTAGTAGGTACTTACCTAATTGAAAATATAATAATCGAATAAAAATTACAAATAATGCCTGATAAATTGAGGAGTGAGCCCTCTAGTGTGGATCAGGCTTTATTTCTAAGCTAAAACTGACCACATTACCACATTGTAACAGTGTAAATAAAAGCTTGTAGAAAACAAATAAGTATTTTATGTTTTTTTAGATAGAAGCTTATCTATAGTGAAGTGCAATCGATCCAATTTCAGATAGTTGTTATCTATAATCTAATATTACCGTATCGTGTCTATCCACATAAAAAAGCCTATAACTATGCGATGTTTTATAGTTTAGGTACATCCTTTGCCTTCCCGAATAAAAATATGCTATGTAAAACAAAACGATGACCATTAATCGCAATAGGAATTAAACTCCTGTCACCAGTTCGAGTTCTGCACTAGTTGAATTTTTCCTTCACAATTTATACATTTTTTTCAGTTTAGACTTGATTTAAAGTTTAGATTTTAATGAAAAATAATTGTGATTGCTTACGATTTCAAGTAGGTATCTAAACTTGGGCTTAATTTAATCTTACCGGTTATATCTACGATTTAGGTAGCTGAAGCCTGAAGCTGGGAGGTGGCTCCATTGGCGTACCTAGGATATTTTTTTAGGGGAAGTTTTCGTGGTTTGCAAGGGGGGGATAGGTGGTACTATTGTCTAAACACCGGCCCAAGGAGTACTAAGTATCTATTTGCAATTTCGGGCATTTTCACAGCCCTGGCTACCTTACAGCAACCAGAACCCTAAATTAGGCCCCGAGTATATGCAACAAAAAGCATCTATTTTCAACATTTGCATTATCTACTTCTATTTGCGGGCTAAAACTAATGAATCCTGTTTCTTTGCCACCAGGTGGTTTCGGCCGTCGGCACTGGGTGACGTTCATGCTGTTCTTGGGCATGGCGAATGCTTACATCATGAGGACCAACATGTCGGTAGCCATTGTAGCTATGGTTAATCACACGGCGCTGCCCGTGGTTGCAGAGGCGATGGACGACGAGTGCGGTGTAGCCTCTTCTTCAAATTCTAGCAGTGTAAGTATACCTTACCTACTTGTTAGGTTTTTTGGACCATAAGGTTCGTTGCGGATCCAGAGGAAAGGGGGGGGCAGGCACTGACCAAGTGTGAGTCGCTCGCACGGCGGGGACGAGGGAGAGAGCATTTAACGGTCAACACCGGCCAAAAATATGAGGAAGACTTAAAAATTATTTTGAAATTGGACAAAATAAAAGTGTTTCTGTCATGACATAATATTAGTTTGGGAGGGCAATTGTGCCCATTGCCAGCCTTTGTATCCGGATCCTCCTTTCTATCTTTGCATTTTCATTACTCCCTTTTTCCAAATCTCTAAAATCTTGGAATGCTAAGTGGGGTCATCATCAAAGTGGAATCATTTAAGGGTCGTCCATTAATTACGTCAGATTTCTCCCCCTTCTTTCGAACTTCGTGTGATTAATGGACGACCCCTTTAGGTACAACCTGACAGTGCTTAACTTCACCTAACTTAGTCTTTATAAGTCACGAGCTCATTTATATTCATGAAGTGTTCTAACGTGTATACTGTGATTGTTACAGTCAACTCAAGATGGAAAGTTCGTGTGGAACTCAACGATGCAGGGGTATCTTCTGTCATCATTTTTCTATGGCTACGTCATCACGCAAATACCCTTCGGAATTTTAGCTAAAAGGTAAGTTTATATGTCTACGAGTGTGTTGGTGACAATTAAGGTTACCTGATGGCCGTTTTCGGAACTCTCATTAGACAGAAGAAGTTCCTTAATTTTATTCCCTTAGGGGTCGTTTAAAAAAAAACAGTTTGCTATAGTTTATCTGCCATATGTAAGTTCTGCAAATTCTGTTAGGGAATCTGCCTGACACCAACAACCAGGGCTATTTTACCATTTGCTTAATCACATTCGTCCCCGTATCTATACTATTATTATAAAGCTGAAGAGTTTGTTTGTTTGTTTGAACGCGGTAATCTCAGAAACTACTGATCCGAATTGAAATTATCTTACTGTTGGATAGCCCATTTATCAAGGAAGGCTATAGGCTATATAACATCACGCTACGACCAATAGGAGAATGTTGTAAAAACAGGGAAAATTTACGCAGACGAAGATGCACGGGACAGCTAGTAATTGATATGGCTGTTATTATGGTAGCTACCCCTGGTAGCCCCTGTTAAGTAAACGATTAGGTATATCTAATAACATCATCAGCCTATCGCAGTCCACTGCTGGATAAAGGCCTCTCCAATTGCACGCCACTTTGTTCTATCTTCGGCTTCTCGCATCCAACTCCTGCACAAAACGGCTGGCAGAAGCTGGATATCTAGTAAGTAAGTAGTAAAGACTTATCTATGTATTTTTCCTTAACAGGTACGGTGCCCGTCTATTCTTGGGTGTGGGCATGTTGATAAATTCCGCCTTTGGTCTGCTGGTGCCCGTAGCTGCAGAGGCCGGCTACTACTATCTTATCTTGGTCCGATTCATCCAGGGTTTGGGAGAGGTGAGTTTCTGCCCAATATTAAAAGTTGTTTTGTCGCTACAATTGCAAATTTAACGACAATTTTTAAATTAAGTTGCATTAAGTATCGGCACCGAATAGTTCTTTTAATTAACACTGTAATTATGTTGTGTCGTAGCTAAAACTTTTTGCTGATTATCATTTCTTTTTTAGGGACCAATTGTACCATGCACACATGCGATGTTGGCTAAATGGATTCCACCAAATGAGAGGAGTAGAATGGGTGCCGCCGTATATGCCGGTAAGTTAGTTGTTAGATACTCTATTGTTAGATATTCCGCTGCAAGAGGGTACCTAATTATCAGGAAATAGCCGAACGGTAGATACAAGGAACCTACTTTTACGACGTTACCATTTAATGAAATATTGAAATTCCAGCGATTGCCCATAACATAGATATGGCCAAAAATGTTTAATAGAGTCCTCTGTAGCTTTACTCCACATGTAATTTGGACTACCTATTTTTTGAAGATTACTTTACAATATGTCCTGCTTCACTTTAGGTGCACAATTCGGCACGGTGATATCCATGCCTCTGTCTGGTCTTCTCTCCGCGTATGGCTTCTCCGGAGGCTGGCCATCAATCTTCTACGTGTTCGGTCTCATCGGCACTGTCTGGTGTGTTGCGTTCCTTCTCTTCGTGTCTGAAGACCCTGAACAGTGCCCCCGCATCAAGGAGGCCGAGAAGAAATACATTTTGAGCTCGTTGTGGGGCAGTGCTGGTTCCAGCGTAAGTAGTTATTGAAATTGTTATCTAGCTAACTATTACATATTGTCAAAATCTTTAAATATTAAGGTTAGATATTTCGATTATTTATCTAAATACAAAGTACAAAGGTCAGGTCGAAGATGGGTCCCACCTAGATTAAAATAAAACTGGGTAGAAAAAATAGTATAAAATTACATTTTTATTTCGGTCAGCTGCCTCTGCTACTGCTATAAGCAAAAAAAATAACGGGATATTTGAAGACGATGGTTTTCTCCAAAATATTTATGGGAAAAGTTTTTTCTATTTCTGACATTTTGTAGGTTTCCATCTATGCACCTTTTCTTATAATTGACTCTTATTAACTTTAATATTTCAGTCACCACCGATCCCATGGAAGAAGATCCTATCCTCAATGCCGTTCTGGGCCATCATGTTGGCACACATGGGACAGAACTACGGCTACGAAACACTCATGACGGAGCTGCCAACATTCATGAGACAAGTTCTGCATTTCTCTATCAAAGATGTGAGTTTTCCGGATAGATAGTGTTCCTCGTTTCCATAGACTATACCTGCTTAAGTATAAAGCGGATGTTGTTCTTGGTATGCTTGGTAGAAGAAGAAGAATAATGAATTATCTATATTATGGTACCTACCTACTAAATTCAAGTAACCTGAATCTATGCATAGAAATGAAATAGCGGTAGCCTTATTGGTTAAAGCAGTTTATTGGGGTAAAACTGTTTAAATGAACCCGACATGTTTTCTTATGAAAGCAGATGAAATCCAAACCAAGGATTATAGACTATGTTTTAACTAAGGACTAATACAGTCGAAATTAGCAAATCTATAAAAATACATAAATTAATCTCCATTTGCGAGCTTATACAGTTATTTGTAGTCTCAATAACGTTGAGAACGTAACACAATTTGGATTGTTCAGGGCTATTAATCATTTGTCGCGTGGTCGGGTCAGGAGTTCAGACGCGGTCAATTGACGGTCTCCTTAGGGTTGGTACAGGAGAAATTGGCATGAAAGTTATGTCACTTGCATAATAAAAATTGATACTTTAGTATCTATGGAAGGACCATTCGTATATAGTTCAATTGCATTGAATTTAATGTTTCTTTTCCTATTTCTTAACTTATGAATGTAGGGAAAAATGAGGTTTTTCTGGCTTAGCGGCTACTTATAGCCAGAAAAACAAAGTATTTTTACAGCTGTAAAAATGCCTCAATGTATGTATATTAATACTACATTGGCAAACAAGGGCACAGTAAGTTCTTAACCATAAAATAGACGTCAATATTGCTTTTAAATTTACAAAAAGTTAGTTATCAAACGCCTCTGATATCAGATAAATATACACTGTACTGACTGTACCTAAATCTTTTGAGACAGCCCTGAAAAGAAGCCATGTTGAATCACAGCTCTCGTCGAACGTAGATTGGCTCAAGAAAATATACCGACCACTCGACACTAGGAGGTTATCTTTGATGGGAGGATGCGCTTGTTTGGTTGCAAATTGTCAATTTTATCATTGTAGCAGATCTTCTGAGATAATTGGAGGTTCATTTGATTACTGAGGAAGCCGTGCTCTTGCATACACACATACCTATATAAACAGTAGTAAATGTGTTGTGTGTATTGCAGTGTGGTACCGGCTTAAAAATAGTGCCTTCCCATCTGAAGATCGTGGGTGTCGTCAAGGCGACTAAGGGATTTGACACCGAAATATGCACAGCAGCCTCCTTTGCATTTTTAAAGCCTTACTGCAATAGCAAACCCGCTCGCCAAGCGTGGCTATTATGTCAATTACCCCCAAGATCTATAATGAGTAGATTCTACTAGGGAGACCCGTGCCCAACAGTGGGACGTCATTTGGGTTGATTTGTGTGTGTTGGTATAAGGTGAGAATAAGTGCGTGAATGCGTTTTTATAAATGCAAAAAGGCCTATTCAAACCTGCAGTAGAGAAAACCGAGTGGGTATGCGGTAATACTAATAACCAACCATCTGTTCCGCTCTAGCCGCGGAACTTGATACTAAACACCTGAGTGAAACCCGTGCGGTATTACCTCTACCTACAGCGGAAGCGAATACCACTCAGGTTTGAATAGGCCTTTAGTTAGTACCTAGTAGGTATACTCGTAGTTTTCGCACTTGCAGCCCTTACGTTTAATATTTTCTCCTCTATCTAGTAGATTGACGAGAAAATGACGAAGAGACCCAATCAAAAAACACTTTAAGCTGGCTGATTATGGCCCCTTTTACTTTACCTATGAAAGCAATAACAACAAAACTCTTTGTTGAACAGAACGGATTCCTGTCAGCTCTGCCGTACCTCTGCATGTGGCTGTTCTCCATGTTCATCTCAGTGGTGGCTGACTGGATGCTGTCCAGCGGTCGCTTCAACCACACGCAAGTCAGGAAAATCATTAACAGTATTGGTAAGTTTATTTATAGAATTTTGATATATTTTTTTAAATTTTATTTATTTTTGGAAATTGTAGCTATTGTCGTAAGTTTGATGCGCTTTGACATCATGTAAGAATGTGATATTTAGGAGCGCCAACTCTTATTTTAGTAGTACATAACATACCTTTAATTTTGAATACTTCGAAATGGTGGCTCTTTTGGTGGTGCTTATAATATATCCTGGATTTAGAAGAGTACTTCATTACTTTTGACGTTGATATTAATTTAGTTTAGGTTGATTAAGAATTGTGTCATTCCAACATTTTCGTGTCGCAAAAGGCGACATCTGACGGGCAGTAGCTACATAATTCATTTGCCAGTCGATTATCATTATTAGGGCAAACATTACTTCGCCCAATTTAATATTACGAGTAAATTCGGTCATTTGGATTTTTTGTTGCTAGCTTAGATTAGGTAACTGTTTTCCACTACTAGTAGCTAATTTTACGATATTTTAATCATTAATGATTATCGCTAGTTGAGTAGGTACCTACCTAAATGTTTCGCAAACATAATTTAACGCCGCGCAGTAACTCATTAACAGTCATCCATATTAATTATTCGCGCGGTTAATAATTCCCCTTTTAATTATAAATGATATTTGTTAAATAGTATTTTATTTAATTTTTAACATTATTATGAAAAAGTTTTTTTTTGTATGGGGCCTTCTATTTACAACAAATTACCTGAGGCAATAAAATCGTTTTTGTTTTGTACTATTATAATGTAAAAGATTTTTTAAAGGATAATATTTAATGTTAAAAGTTTTTTTTTTTTTTAATAGGTACCTATGCAGATATTTTTGTTTTTATTGCGTTTTTTACTTTATTTAAAATTTAATTATAATTGCTTAGTTAATGTTTAATTTTAGAAATATTTACCTTGTTTGTTTATTGGCCTACCTGCAGGCAAATGGGCAAAATGTATTGAAACAAAATATACCTAATCTAAGATCACTATTGCAAGCATACATTCGTGCAAATAAACAATTTGATTGATATAAAGCCATTTACATATGGCTGAGATTATTTTTTGATTGATCGACTCCATTCTTCCAAAACATAGTTCTAAATAACATATTCTTTCTTCCAGGTCAATATGGTCCAGCCGTCGGTCTGTTCATCGCCGCGAACACAGGATGCAACCCTGCAGCCACCGTCGCCATCCTCTCTGTCGGTGTCGGGCTCAACGGTGGTATCTACTCTGGTTTCAAGGTGAGGACTTGTTTGCAATAGACCATCTTATATGCTCCTAGCTTCCTTGTTCCCCGTTATTCTGGAGGTGTTTTTTAAAGAAGAAGAAATTTCATCTTGGCCATTTATAACCATTTATGGCATAAGCGATTCGGCAGATTTTTTTAATTGGCAAGACTTAATTTTTTTTGAGGGCTGACTAATACTTTAAAATTGTTCTCCAAAGTATGCAACACTTTATGGTCACTTATCTGTGCGATATTCAACATCTATAGCCTCTCTAAGGTCATTCACGAGGTATACAATATTTCGTTTATTTTCAGGTCAACCATTTAGATATTTCGCCACGTTTCGCCGGTGTTTTGATGGCGTTTACCAACTGTCTGGCCAACTTGACTGGTCTACTGGCTCCCATTGCTGCTGGATACATTATTGAGGGCAGGGTATGTATTGAAACTTATTGTTTTCAAAATCTGGCAAAACAGCTTCGACTGCCATGAATTTGATACAATTTTTAATTTGAAAGAAGATAATATGGGACTACCTATTTCATTAACCTATTTCTCTTTCAACAGCCCACTCAAGTCCAATGGAGGAAAGTGTTCTACATCGCAGCTGGTATTTACATATTCTGCGCCACATTCTACAATGTCTTCGGTTCCGGCAGAAGACAGGACTGGGACAACCCAGCCGACGACGAGGCCAACGCAAAGAAGGCCGCAGCGAAGAAATCCATCAAACAAGGGAAGAAAGCCGCCAAGAATCAGAGTTTAGAAGAAACCGCGCAATAATGAATAACACGAACAGCGAATACAACTGTTTAACTTTGCTACACAGCGTTTTAGAAAACTGCAGTATATTTTGTTTTGTTAGAGTAGCAGTGACAGTGTTTTGAAACGCTAAGTATCAAATTTATTATTAAAAAGTATATTGGCTGAATCGATTATGTAGGTAAACAAAGCCTTGGCCTTTTATCAATCGATTAAAAAAAAAAATAACGCGCGTTGTGTTTGTTGTCGATATTTTGATTTAATGCGAGTTCATTTTATAATAGGTGAGACTGTGTATTTTGCAAATTAATTTTTAGTTGTTTAATTTTGTTTTAATGTTTTTTTAAGTACGGCTGTTATTTTTTTCTATCTGATAGATAAATCTTGTGCATGCTAACTTCGTAGTTTTACAGTCTTTTCACCTGTCTAATGTATTTATAAAATATATGAGACGCACATCAATAGGGCTGTGATAATATCTTGTGTACAAATACACAACGAACTCGCATTCGATCAACTTTTAATCTTTAACATTATTGCTATTTATTACATTAAATATTAATTACCATACAAGTATTGTTAATAGTTATTTTATAGCTTGTACTAGAGAAGTGTGAAAGATAGAATAGTGATTCTGGGGTCCAAATGAAACCGAATGTTACCGTCCTACCCTGTTACTCAGTGACAAAATTTTTAATCGTCACATTATGTAATTTAAAATGAATAAATCCTTTTTAAATAGGAATGCCATTCAAGCATTTCGACCACATTTACCAAGGCGCAGATTCTCGAATATATGAAATATATGAAAAAAAAAACACTACCATGTCATAGACTAAGGAATACGACATTTTTTAGTCACTTTTTTACCTGCCTATTAATAAGCAGACCTTTTGTAAAAAAAATGCATAGATGGATTGTTTTCGTGTTAAAATGAAAAAAAAATAACTGGTAGACAGTCTTCTTCCATTCTCGAATTCACTTTAGTCTATGTCTGAGTTAGTGCCAAACGGTAATATTGTGTTGTGAGTTTTGATTTTCTAAAAATCATTTATTGTTCGCTTAAAGCGATTGTTGTTGCGTTAGTTAAGCGTTATAAATGTTTTATTTTATTTGCAAGGTTAATGTAATCATTACCTATGGATTTATAGTATTTCATGTAACGTTGTTAGACGCTACACGCCCAAGAGCTGATGTGATCATTCTGTAAAGTATAGTAATAATAAGTTCTAGGTAATTTAAACCGCGTACAGATTATTAAATAATAAATATTTTAATCCGTATCTTGTAAGTGTGATTAAATTTAGTACGTAGGTCAATCACCCTTGAAATTACATACGGAAAAATAGTTTTCAAATGAATTACAAATAAAGATATCTTGTCTATGACTATTTGATGTGCCTTGTTTGTAGGAGTACAACTTCCGAGAAACCCGGTGTGTTAAACACACCGAATGTATTTCCATCAACGCTGTAATTAATTACTTAGTCGTTTTAAAATCGTTTATAAGTTTTATTGTAATACGACAAATACAGAAATGATTTTTAAAAGATTTCGAAGTTTTATTCTATGATCGATATACCTATCACGTAAAACGAGACAAAAACATTCTAGAATATGAAACTTAAAAAGTGTTATTGAAATAAGACCTTATGGATATGTGTTATAAAGGTTTAAGTTCAATAACACCTTTTCTGATTGACTAAAGTAAATACAATTACTGGATTAAATTCGTCTCTTTACTTGCTGGGGAGCCCAAGTAGCTATCTTGGATTGCTCGAGCGTCGTGGACCTATTTGATTTTGAATATTATTACGGTGCCAAGAAAAAAAAAATGGGATGTATACCTATTCTTTCAATGGTGGGGAAGGGAACCCAGGTCTTAACAAAAACTCTTTCGCATGAAACAAATGATAAGTGAACCCACAAAACGCTCCCATTGAAATGACAATTCGGACAAGTCGCAAGCTCGTGGCGGCTTTTTGAAAAATTAGAAAAAACATCGTCAGATTATGAAAACCATTACCACATAATCGGTGAAATGTTAGCATAGCGTATCAGCGTGTCTAGGATATCAAGCTGAACCATCTATGTAATAATCTAATGCGCCCGAGTATCTCTTTTTTAATAAATATTTTGATCGGCTGCCCAAAACCCGTGTCGTCGATATAAGAATATTCATACTGAACAGGGTATGAAGTATCCTCCTTAAGTTAGTCTGCAGAGCTCGAGTAAGTCCAAGTTAGATAATTGGGCTCCCTATCTATACGGTCGGTTTCATAAAATTAACAAACTTTATCGTTGGTACAACTATTGCAAAAAGAAAATCTTTAGTTCATTCGTAATAACATTTTTAATCTTACACTTAAAAACATAAGTTTCAAATTCTTTACACAAACAAAAAAAAATTAGACGACTTCATTTTCAAATCTTAGTTCACTTACATAATTTGGGTACGATCTTATTTAAGTATGAATTCACTTACATAACTATATTTGTATTTCTTACTTAACTAATAAATTTACTGTAATGTTGTAAACTAAACATTCCTGTACCACTGCGACATGGCTGGCCTAACATTAGACAACTAGACGCCGAACGTATATTATCTTTCTTAGAATTTAACACAGCCTCCTTCAAAAATATCAACGAGGATTCAAAAGACATTTGTTGAAGCGGAGAAGACGATGCTTCCATCCCTTTTCTACTCATAGGTTCGAATACCCCATTATACGTCATATAATCAGCTATTAACGACAAATGTCTAGGATCCACTTGAATACCGTACACATTAAACACATTCTGTATTTCTTTTATAATAACTTTGTTAGCTGCTTCTATACCATAAGTATTAGCAATCGCGTGAATATCATTACTGTATAATTTATTCAAATCTAGTAAATGATCATGTTTGAACATTTGTAATATGTTAATACCCTCAGTTTTGAGATACAAAACATTTTTCTCCTTGTTTGTGATAGCTCGTTTAATGTTCTTTACTTCGTGTATGACCGATTTCATGGCTGTTTCACGGAGGGCTTGGGATAAATCGACTCTTAAGAATGCTATAGGAAATAGAACTGTGAGCTCGCACCACAAATGATGTTTGGTGTCAAAACTGTAGTTTGTAGCTTCTTTTATTCTGCCGACTACATCAGATATGGCTTTTGTAGTATTAGCATCTGTTTTGTCAACTGCCGTTGCGTCTAAATCATCTTTATCTTTGACCTGTTCGTCTGTGAATTCCACTTCATCATCTGATTTCTCTTCTTCTCCTGATTCGGGATCTTCGTATTCTTGTTCTTCTGTTCTTTTCCTGCGAATTCTGGCCTGAAAAGCATAGTTAAGTCAAATAAATAAAAATCTTTACTTTGGTTCTCACTGACTAGTATTTAGTTGTAAAAACAAACTAACTGTTTCGTTTCCATGGCTAAAATCACGGTCTATGTTAAAAAAAATCTAGGGAAACAACAAAACTTCAAAATCTTCGTAACTATAGGTGCCATTTTGATGAAATTATGCAAGTAGGTAATTTTAAGCAAGGGAAAGGTCATGTCATGTTTGACACTTATAATGGCGATAACAGACATCTGCATAGATAGTGTCACGCGAAACATCTTCTAGAAAACAGTAATACTTACATCAGTATTATCATCATCTTCGTTAGGCGCTTCTTCATCAGAGCTTTCTACATCGGCATTAACAACTCGTTCTGCGGCTGGAGCGTCGTCTCCTTCATCGTCCTCGTCATCATTCGCTTTAGACCGTTTCTTAGGCTTCTCAGCTGACCACACTACACCACACGTAGCTTTAGCCTGTTTCCTCACAACAGCAAACATCTCATCGAAAAATTTGTGCTGCATATGTTTAATAACCCGAGCTGGTTTCACAGCATACTGAGTCTTATACTGAGTATGCGGCAAAAATTGGAAACGCATTGTTGTCTTTAATTGCCTTTCTGGTTTCGTGACTATTTCACATTGCACATCAATCTTTTCCAAAACATCAGACACTGTGACCCTGTTCAATTTTTGTCTCAATTTCTCGGCTTTCTTTGTTATATTTGGGATGTCGTCTCGGAATGGTATGTCCATATTTGGAGTTTTCAGCTTCGCTGACGCAGTCATAAGAATTTCTCTGAGACGAGGGATACCCAATGTCACGTTCATGTCACCACGACCGGCGAAATGAAAGGTGTTCAGTGTCATTTGAGTTGAAGGCTCGCCAATAGACTGAGCGGCTAACAAGCCTACTGGTTCTCCTGGAGCAGCCAAAGATTCAAGATATTTTGCACTCATGACTTCTACGAATTTGTCTTTTTCTGTATATTCGTCATAAACACTTGCGTGGCGTTTTTTTAGATAACTTTGAACTAAATCATCTAATTGTTCATTAATTACACCGAATTTGAATTCAGGCGACATTTTGCTTATAATAGGTTCAGGACATTTCTTTCTCCTATATTGAAGTCTTTCGTCTTCATCCATATTCCGCCATTTTTTCTCTAACTCCCAATAATATGGATCTCTAGTTTGATCAGTTGGTAGATCATCCAAGTAGATATCTTTCTTGGAAACATAAGAAAATTGAGTAAATCCGCTTGTTCTAACTTTTTCAAAAGGACTCCCACATTTTTTCTTCCACTTTTTCAACGATTTTAATGCTTTTGTGACATCTTTGGAGTCTGTTTCCTCTTTAAGCTTTTTAATCACAGATTTGGTAACTACCGCGCTGGAGTTTGTATCCAGGAACGGGAATTGTTCTTTTTTAAGGAACTGGCATTTAAGAACGTCTAAGCCATCTTCTCCGTAAGCAAATTGGATGACGCTGTGATCGGCATCTCGCACAGTATGATCGTAGGTTATAACGAGACTCTCCAAGTGTTTGATAAGACATCTTTGTAAGTAACCAGATCGACTGGTTTTGACGGCAGTATCGATAAGACCTTCACGACCAGCCATGCAATGGAAGAAGAACTCCTGAGGTTGTATTCCTGTCATGAAGCGACCGTCGATAAAACCGCCGGCTCTCGGAGAAACATCATGAGGGGGAAAACTAGGCAGAGATCGTCCAGATATCATCAGAGGCGGTCTTTTACCTTCTAGCTCAATTTGGCCGAGTAAACATGAAATCTGCATAGTATTTACAGTAGATCCTTTGGCACCCGACTGCACCATTAATTGCAAATTGTTATAAGGGAATTTCTCCAGCAATCCTTCACTTAAACAAACAGTATTAATGTTATTTGTGTAAGAATCGAGCATACTCTTATACTGTCTGTCCAAATTCGCTCTGAATTTTGGATCTTTTGTATACATTACCTCTAGAGTTTCTTTTAACTTTTCGTCATCAATATCAATAGGTAAATCCGTTGCCTTTACAGCTGCAATTTTACCGGCGTTTCTTACTAAACAAATGACGTCATCTCGCTTTTTATCTGATTCTGCAACTACCAGAATGTCTTTAACACCAAGTGTGAATCCAATCCATTGAAGGTAAAATGTGAAAACTTTGGAAAATGAGCTTAGTAACTCGCTGGAGCTGTCACCTCCATACAATTCATACATGCAGTGCACTAAGCCATATGGTGTAGCACCATAATGAGTTTTATCCAGTACTCCTGACAACAGTTCGCCTTTTCTGATCACTACTTCAGCCTCTGTCATAGTGTTTTGATCCGAGAATGGGGTACCACCAGCTTTCCAAGGCCTCGGAGGGTATTTCTGCCATGCTTTTGAACTAATTTTAGCTTTTCCGATTAAAGTAATATATGGTTTATCTTTAGGTATAGTATTAATAATGATTGTAGACAAAACTTGCTTTCCAGACCAGAGAACCATGGGTTTAAGAATTGTTGGAGGAAGTAGCTTAATAGGACCCTTATGATAAGGTAAAGCTTGGAAGACAAGCTGTTGGTAATCAGATTTAGTAAAGAATGTTCCTCTCAAAGACATTTTTACACCAGAAATTACATGATCTTGAATCAAACCACTCAATGGTGTACCATCTTTTGGTACTAGATATTGTTTTCTTACAGACATTATATTGTAAGCTTCACTTCTTGCAACTTCATTCTGTGGGAAATGTGCGTTCATTTCATCACCATCAAAATCAGCGTTATAAGATTTACAGTTTGCATAGTGTAACCTGAGAGTTTTTTCTCCTGTCAATATCCTTGCTCTGTGAGCCATCATACTAGGCTTATGGAGTGACGGCTGCCGATTCAAAATAAGAACATCACCATTCAGTAGGTGTCTGTGAACAATTTTCAATCCAGAAGTCTTAAACTCTTCCGGAGTAAGTAATCTCTTGGCAAGACTCTTTCGTTTTTGAATTGAATCTGCAGGTATTCTAATGGTTCGTCCATTCTTTATCTCGATTTTTTCTGCACCGGGGTGTTTATTAGGCCCATTAATGACCATTTTCCTAAGCTCATCAACATTCCATTCAGTTACCGGTACGGGGTATGTGAGTTTTGTGGCAAAGGCATCTGGAATACCAATCTCATCAACATCTACATTAGGATCTGGAGTGATAACAGATCGAGCAGCAAAATTAACACGTTTTCCCATCATGTGCATTCTTATTAAACCGGTTTTCTTCTCTATAATTTGTTTTAATCCCTGACTATTTGCCCCCTGCCCTTCGCAATTCAGAAGGTTGTTTATACTTTTCTGAAGTTCTTGCCAACATGCATGCAACTTCTCTGATGGGGTTTTTCCTTGTACACCTTCATAAGCCTGCCTTGGGAGTTGGTCCAGACAATCAATGGCTTTTTCTTGATCAGATGAAGACAGAACATGTAATACAGCTCTTGCAGCAAAAGCACTTTGTAGAATGCTTTTGTATACATTTGTTTGCGGATGTTCTATTAGTTCACCGCGGAGTATATTACAAGGTCTTACACATGGTGGCAATACAGGCACTACTTCCATAAAGAATATATTAGTAATAGGATGAACATTTGAATTTTTTAAGACAGGGAAACAATGTTTCAGTATGTCACCATCATTTTCAGCTATAGCTGAGCAGTATCTCTTAATCTCGTCAGGCATTAATATTTTAATTCCTTTTGTACTTTTATCTCCAGTTTCTGAACTTAAATTGTACATAATTTTATTTTCAGATGTTGTCACTTTTACCAGTTTACTTGAACAGAATGCACATTTCTTGGCAACATTTATGATTTTAAAATAACTATTTATGAACTTAGCTCTTAGTTTGTCAACATTTTTATTTTGAAATGTTTCAGTAACAGGGTCTCTTTTTCTCAAAAGCTTTTGATACTTTCTTATTACTTTACTTGGTTTTTCAGGAGAACTTTCGCTCTTACTTGTTATGTCTCCAACAAAGTTATCTAGATCCAAAGCTGCAGTTATATGTCCCGCATCAGCTAAATCCAACTGCAGTTTCAGTATAAATTTCATTTGATCATTCATTTGAATTTTGTAGCATTTTAAACAGCTAACTCGAAATAAGGAATAAATATTTTTAATGAACAACGGGTTAACTACTACTAAGGGTAATTCTATGTGACCAAAGTGGCCCGGACAATGTAATAACACATTGCTGCAAGTTCCACAAGTTTCATTTCTGTCCCGAAGTGGTCCGAGAGCAGAGTCATACAAACCACCTATCGTAGGATTTCCTATAGCGTCGAAGCATTGTATATTGGTGATTTTTGATACACTGAGTTTCTTAACATCTTCGTCATTAAACATCAAAAATTGGACATAATCTGGGTCTACGGATGTCAAATGAGATGTTGAGGATGCCATTGGTGACTTAAACGCCATTTTCAGCGTCTATAAAAGAAATAAACCCTGATAAAAATAAATACAGCATGAACATAACCTATAAAGGTTGTTTGATTTCTTAAAAATTGTATTTTTATAAAATAAAACACTGTTCACGAGCATCACAGTCACAGTTGAATAATTTTCTTAACTACTCACTTGTTATATCATAATCTATTTCGTAATTCCAAACTTATGTCGCACAATTTCAGACTTTCCGAAGTTTTATCAAATTATCACATTGTTTTGACATTTTGTTTCCATTATTTTCATTTTCTACCTTTGCAATACTTGTGCACTAAAATTATCCTCAAAACCGTTTGAGAAAACTGGTATGCACGTGCACAGTGACGTTCTATGTTTTATGATATTTTTTTGGAATGGCAACGTCACTTCAGTCAGTCAATATGGCGGCCCAAGATGAAGTTGACGTATGTGAAAGTTGGGAGGATATGGACGATATTGGCGTAAGTGTAACTGTGGAAGCCGAACCTGGACGTTTCCCGCGTCGGTGCTAGCCACCATACAGTTATTCACAAGTGGGTTTCTGTATTTCAGTTGGACCAGAAGATCAGGCTGATGTCAAGTGACTGCGCGCCAGTGCAAACTTCACTCAAAGGTTGCAAGGTTACTGTTGAGGAGAACGCGTGTATTGGATCTCAGTGCGTGATGCCGGAGCCAGCTATCCGTATCTTGAAGAGGCCGTCATCGTCAGGTAGCGGGCAACTGAACGGGGAGAATCGCGCTCGGCCGGTGAAGACACTTGAACAAAGACAGAAAGAGTATGCGGAAGCTCGTCTACGGATCCTAGGAGAAGCTCGCAGTCCCGAGGACGTTATCGATGATAAGTAAGGCCGGTTTCATTTATCTGTTGTAGACATACCTCTTTACATAACACTAATCATTGACATTGGACTTGGCTACATAGGTACTTCTAGTTTACTTTTTTAAAAAAGTGATTAATGATGAGCACAAAACACAATAACAATATAATTTTGTATTGACAAATATTGACACATGTTTATGGCCATTATGGGTTCATTTTAGGTTAAAAACCTGTTGATAAACATACAATAATTATGTTATTTTAGAATTGAAGTAGTGGTGTTTTCTGTGTCTCTATGACAGTTTTATTAAAAAGTGAGCAATGCTCAATAACTACAACCACTTTATTACCAAAACTAGGCCAGGAGAATGTAGTATAATGTCATCTTTAGTTAGGCTGACATACAATTAAATGGCTTCATACAAATTTATTGGGACAATCATTCTACTGGTCATGTGGTCTTTAAAATTAATATACTATTGTAGTTATTAGTGTTGTGTCTATTTTATGTAGCCTTGTCTAGAGTTACCTACCACAAAGTTCTAAAAATTTTTGAACACACTTACTAATTTACTTGTTTAATGTACTTTTCAATAAAAATAATATAACTTATATTTCAAAATCTGATACATGATACTAAAACTTGATAATCTACAAAACTGCTGATCAGATTTTCATGAAACAAAACTAAGAAACATCCCAATTTAGCCAGCTTTCTAATTAATAAACCCCATCCAATTGTGTCCATCAGTTTGAGCACAATAGTAGCATAGACAGATACATATGTTAACCTTAAACACAGTAAACTGAAATACTGCCTTAATCCTCATCAGTATTCCAAAGCCATAAATGAGACATTAAAAAAGTAATTAAGGTGCTGTTAATTTTGTCCCATAGTATGATGGATTTCATTGTCCAATATTTTGATGATTGTCCTTCTCCAACATTAATTATTTCTTATTCATAAAATTATTCATCCTAGCTGTATTCATCATCCAGCTGCTGGATTGATATTTAGGCTCAGCACTATATAATTCATGCCTACTTAGACATACTCTTCTGTCAGATGTCATTTCACATATTTCTGGCCATTTCAGTTTTATTTATAATCACATTTTCTTAGGTCTTCTCTCTCTTATGGTCCTAGCTGTGAGTATTATGTATTAGTTTAATCAAGTCAGTCACTATTCATAAAGCCCAAGGAAAAAGGAAACTGTCATGTGTGTTCATTATTCTCACAAAATCTCAAAAATAGCTAGACCATCTGAATCATTCTTTGTTTGACTCAATATTGGATGATTTAGAATAAGCAAAATTAAGCAAAATCCATAAAGACCTAAGAAAGTGTTGTGAATTTGTGATAAATTCAAATTTAGGTGCTACAAAGTTCACTACATCATCATTTAAAAAATAAAATAGGCCTGATTTGGTATCAGTGCCTGTGTGTGAATTGTCCATGTATTTCAAATTTATTATGGACTGTCAAAATAAATGTAACCTACTTCTTCTACCTAATATGAAAAAAAAAAAACACTTATATATAAGAAACAAAAAAAAAAGAAAAAATTGTTTATTATTTCATCATATTTTAGTTTTGATTATCAGCAGGCAGGCCATGTTTTTTGACACCTTAACTAAAAGGTTATTGAACATAGTTATAGATAAAAGTCCTAACTGAAGATATCACATTAGTTATAACCCTTTCACCAAGTTTCAAGTTGTCTCTGTAACAAATTTCACCTAAAGTGACCCAGTCATTACAGAGTTTATGTCTTACATCCAAACTTTACCTCTATTAGCCTAAATTTGACTCTGTTTTGACCAGAGATTTGTTTGTATGAAATTAGTAAATAAGTAAATTAGTGTTGTTTGAGTAAATTTTCCCTGTTTTGCAACATTTTTCATAGCTGCTCCGCTCCTGTTGGTCGTAGCATGATGTTTGCCTAAAGCCTTTCTCGATAAATGATCTATCTAACAGTAGAATATTTTTTCAATTCGAACCAGTGGTTCCTGAGATTATTGCGTTTAAACAAACAAACTCTTCAACTTTATAATATTAGTATAGATGTCTGGGAGTGTGTTGAGCTGTCTGTCCTGTAACTATGACAGTGAACTTGAGAATGTACATGTGTCTGTGGACATGCTTGTGCACTGTAATAATTCTTCTGGGTAATTGGCTAGCCTCAGGAATAGCCACTTAAATAATAAAAATCGGTACAGCCGTCTTTGTGTAATCGGTGAACAAACATACAAAAAAAAAACCCAGTCGGATTCAGAAGTTGGTTGAAAATAAATAAATGATGCAAACTTTTTTCATCCATCCACGACCACTTTGTTTTTTGTTCCATTCTTTCATGGTTTATTGTGTTTAAATTGCTATGAAATTGAATGAACCATGCATAAATATTAAATGTATTTTAGAAATGCTGCTGTGACAATTATGTTGCTTTCAAGCAACTCTAGCATTAATTGGTTCATGGAGTATTGTAATGTCAGGACGGGAATGTGGAATAGATTTAAAAAATATATGATATTTTTATTAATCAATACTAATATTATAAATACGAAAGTAATTTAGACTGTTACGCTTTCACGCCTAAGCTGTTGAACCAAATTGACATAAAAAAAAGTCTTATTAATATTTCTAATAATTTCAAGCCAGTACTAATAAAAATTAATTATTAATTTCAGTCTCAGCCGGTTACAAGATAAACTCCAAGCAAATAATCTCAATGACAATCAAAATAGTGGTAAGACAAAAAACACACAGAGTGACAATAATGCCAAAGGAAAAGAGCGGAAAGTTCTCAGTCGACTTCCTAGTAGCGCCACTGCTGCGGTGGTGTTCCCTTCACCGCCCCCTAGGGGGGTCCTAGTCATCCGGACCCCCAGGGGCCCTGACGGCACAAAAGGGTTCCAGAAAAGGTAGCACAAGCGAAATAGAAAATCAAAATAATAACTTCACAAAGACGTAATTCACTTCCATCCATTTGACTTACCCATTCAATGTTAAATTAAATGAAAATAACTATAATGTTTATGATATTAGCATGCTATTATTTCACAATTTTTAGTTAGTAGTATTGACAATTTTTTTGTTTTTGTTTAGTTGTTTTTTTGTGTCACATTTTTTAAGTATTATGAATAGAATAATTACAATTATTTCTGTTGCCTCATTTAGATCGTAAATATGTTTTAAATTTGCACTGTGAACTGTAAAAATCATAATTTCCACACACGAGTGATGGTTACGCAATTGGGACTGATTGGATTTAGCATTTATTAACATTATTTAGCAGACATTATCATATGCAAAGCATGATCTATATACATGATAAGTCATGCTTCGCCTAGTCCCAAATACGTGTTCGGCACTATAATTTAAATTTATCATTATTGATGCATTAATTGACAAAACCAGATTTACGTTAAATAGGGAATAAATTAAAAATTGTGAAATAAAAATTTGAAATCGTGGAGTGCTCAGTTCAGGGAACAATCGATGTTGTTATTAAAACGTTCTTGTACAAATGGAACATTTCGTTATTTATTAATAATGAGATTTTATGAAATGATCACTCTTGACTTGTGTGTGCTTACAAATATGAGCATAATTTTACAGTTACATTTCGAACGTTAAATGACGAAATTATATGAATTTAGGCAATTGTCTAATAACTATATCGCGATTGTGTGAATACGATTTATATATTACTAAAAAAATTCAAAGTTTTAGCTTTTAAACTTTTTATATACAGTTTTTCTACATGTATAGCATATTTTTAGGGTAAGATATTGCTAATTGTATATTTATAGTATATTATTTTACTATGTTAAGTTTTTTAATGCTTTTTCATTGTTTGTGTCAACTCTACATGGAATTGAACTAATTCACCCTGAGTGTATTCACCCCCAACTTGAAACTCACCTCGTTAAAACTTTAGCATATTGTATTTTGGCTATATTCAGCTGCTTCAAACTTTGGGAAATGGAAACTGATAGAGTTAACACAAATATTGTAAGATTGCATTACAAGTGTGACTGATGAGTGTGTGAGAATTGACCAGACATTATTTTGGATATAATTATTTTACTATATATTTAACAAGTTTTAGACATAAAGCGTTTGGTTACTGTTTTGCAATGACACTGCGGTATCGTTGATAACAGATTGAGTTTATTAAACCCGCGAAGAAACGATTTTTTTGTACGCTCGTGTTGTACCAAGTGTACAGCACTTGCTTGTCGTTCGAATGTCATGTGTTATGATCGAATTCCATTGTGTTCGCTCTGAATTGATTGTATTAACTAGATTATTTAGAGGAGACGTACGTGCGCGTCCACAAGCATTCAAAAATAAATCGTATGTTTGCAAAATAAGTGACCGTAGGCTTTCACTCTGATTTATTGTCTTACTTAATGATGAAAATAGCAAGAAACAACGAAGTTATTCAAGTTGTACCATTTTGAGTATATCTCATCATTTATATTAGACAATATGTTATGAAACCGCCTAAAAATAGACAAAAAGACTGCCCTTTCTGGCAATTTTCGCATCACAATAAAATTATTTATTTTATTTAAAATGCCAATCACCGCCATAGAATAAAATAGGTAAATAATTTTATTGTGATGTAATTTGTTATATCATTGTTAAATAATTTTGTTAGTGAATAAATATAATCAAAATAATGTTAGTCGCATTAAACCAACGCTAGTATAAGCCTACATAATATTATGAGGATTGTGATATAGAATAATTGTCATATTACAACCTTGTTCAACTGTTACGGTGAATATCTTTAAAGTCTTAGGTCATTGACTTATTTTAGAGCTTGACTCGATCGTAGGCAGAAGTACAGGGATAGAATACGACGTCAATGCTTAACGACATGAAAATTCTAATTAAAAATGTATGATTAATGAAATTGAAAATATACGCAAAGCAAGACTGCCGTTTTTACGTTAGAGAACGAGAGTCATATTTGAGTATTTCGAAATTATAATAAATGTTTCAAAATATTTTAGAAAAGTAAATACTAATATCTTGAAATTATTTTATGATACTCATATTTGAATTAAAATATTCTGAAACATTTATTGTTTTTTTTCTCTATTTATCGTATGAACTTGTTCCATTAGAAACGGCATGAGATTACAATATTATTAAAGATTCTTATGTTGTATATTTTCAATTCCATTTCATATTTGATCTTTGTATCAAATATAGTGTGAACTTTAATGATTGCTATTAATAAATTCGCCTATTTATAAGATAATTATGTAGTTTAGTATTTTGTACAGGATCAAATTCCAGTCATTTAATTGTTTATATACAGGACTGACGGAATTCTGTACATATACTATAGCTAGACAAATGTATAGGAATGGGGAGTCTTCTTGAACAAATTACCTACTGAAAAATATAGATATAACCTGGTTCAATTAAAAACTAGTTCTCAGTACTTCTATTTTTAACAAAAAACAATAAAATGCTTAAATCTCAATTCACCCTGAGAGTGTATTCACCCTTATTGGGTATTTACATTTAGTGTGAACTCGCTCTTAGTGCTGATTCACCCTGAGTATGTATTCATTATCAGTGTGTATTCACCCTGAGTTGTGTATTCACCATCAGCGTATTCATCTTCAATGTGTGTGTGATGTACCTTCAGTGTGAATTCACCATAACTGTGTATTCATCGTTAGTGTGCATTCACCCTGAATATTCATTCACCTTTAGTGTTCATTCACCTTTATCATGCTAATCCTCACCGTGAACTCACTCTAGTGTATTCACCGTGAGTTGCTTGAGTCACATCTTTTGTAGAAAGATAAGTAGTGAGACATGAAAAAGATTAGTTTGAAGAGCAGGATCGGGATATTTTATCTTTTGAAGCATAATTGGTCTTTCCCCAAGCATGTTGGTGTCGGATTCTGATCAACCCGATATGATTATCACATTTTTTTAATGACAATATTGTTCTTATAAATATAAAAAAAATAATGTGAGATTTTTTTTTTCAATTGTAAATATTTAATAAACCATACCTCACAACTTTTTATTATGTTTTTTTTATTTATTTACTAACACATTTTTAGTCTTATTATTTTATCTTAGTAATGTTCCTTTTTAAATTTTGTGAGCTGTTATGCTAGCCTTAACAATTACCTATGTATACAAAGATTAATAGATGTTCGTTCGTTTCGTTAAAACACTTGAAGTATTAGAACGAACAAAACAAATAAAATAATTAAGATAGAAAATTAAATTAATTAGCCATTAAAATCGTCGGTTTACGAACTGCATTCGGTTTTTCGTAATATCTTGCAAAATATGCTACAAACAAAAATAACTTTCTTTAAAATCAAAAAAAATATTCTGCAACATTAGGTAGGTAGGTACCTAAAGAACTGGCAGATCCTGGGGGGGCTAGGGGGCTCCAGCCCTACCCTCCCCCAAAATCATTAATTGTTGAAAACCTAAAAAAAGGGCATTCGATTCGTGTCAGAAGCCCCCCCAAACGACGATTCTGGATCCTTACTTTCTAATAATAAATCTAATAGGTAATACGTTATTGTAGGTAAGGTACACAATACTATCAATATTCAAATAGGGTATTTTATTTGTCATCGATTTATCTACTTAAATGATGTAATGACGATAACATTGACAGACACTTGACTATGAGTAGCGATATATTTAGATACCTACCTAATAATATTTGGTAGGTACGTATTTTCATTTCATTTTTTTATAGACGACACCCGCATTAGGGTACAAGCCCTGTGTCGCGGGGGACTTTACATACAATTCACGGACACAAAGTACACCCAGACTAACAACAATTTGTGGATCACACAAAGTGGTGACCCGTGTGGGAATCGAACCCACGACCTCTTGTGTAGACACGTCGGACACACTCCCACCGCGCCACAGAGGCATTAGTGGTATAAACGTATACTTGACCGATATCCAATATTATTGTGTATCTAAGACACATTTGTTAACTGGAACTTGACTCCAACACTTGGTAAAAGACTGGAGACGAAACGCAATAATGCCTTTAGTTTTTCGTAATTTTATATAGGTACCTACCTAATTTCTTGTATATTGAAATTCTGATAAAAGGAGAGATTCTAGAGGGGTTAATAGTATTGCTAGAAAAGTGGGAAAAAACTGCCTATAATACCTACCAAATCATTTTCACAGCCTCGCGTATTTTAAATAAGCGAAAGCAGGTACCTACGTATAGTGTATTAAGTAGGTAATTAATCTGTAAACCTGATGAGATCGATTTTCCATTCAGTTTTAATATGAGTAGGTAAGTACCTAGGTGCAATAAACTTGACTAGACATGTCTGAAATAAATACTAAGCTGTCTTTTAATAAAAATGGAGAAGACTCGCCACACCTACAATTTAAGATGTGTTATTTGACGACCTCACCAGGGTTTCCCAACCTTTTTCTACCGCGGGACCCCAAGACCAGACCTTACCATGATACGCAGACCTAAAATACCCTCTGTATTTTACTACTTTTTTGGTTTTAAATGGCCCATTTCATTATAATAGATGGGCCTTTTGAGAACTTAAAACCCAAGTATGTTATGGGATAAAGGTACAAGTGTATTGCTTTGTTTTCTCATTTGGTCCTCCAATTCCAGGTTGGGTAATCCTGTTCTAACTTAGCATTGGCCGACCAATGAAATCTACCACTTGTTCTTGTAGTTATAGCTGATGACCAATGGCCGACAGCTATATGATGATTTCATTGGTTGGACAAAAAGTTGAATGATCTGTTAGCAAAAAGACGTTTTGAGTGCCGATTTGTTTACCACATGGTTGTGCTGTTAAAATATCATGGCTTCGTCTTGTAGTCTTTTCTATCCATTAGAATTAAATTTAAGTATCAGGCTTTCATCAGACTTATGTATGCAAAGTTGAGTTTTTTAGCGTTAATGAATTTGATATATTTTTGTCACTCCCAGTATTTCAAATGCGCTATATGTATGTACTATTTTACAGTAGAAGAGACACTTATTTTAGCTTATTACAGAAATTGGCACCTAGCTTAAAGTTGATCTTTGAGTTCACCTTTCTTTAAAAATATGTAGTACCTAGGTACGTTTCTGAACTTCAAAATCAAGCCACCCTGTTTTTTTTAGATAGGTAAGGACTGTACCTACCTATCTCTATCGAGTTCTAACTAGGTAAGGAAACAAAATTTAAGGGAATTGATTAATATAAAACTAAATTTGACACATGCAGTAGATATGCTGTGTGGCGCGATTTAGGAGTCCGAAAGCCTACCTATTTAGGTATACTTACAGAAGATTACCTACAGATTGCAATTTCAAACAATCATCTATCTTAGCACTTATTACTACCTAATGCTAAATTTAGACAAATAAGTAATGTTGAAAATAATAGAATATATTTTTACACTCATTTTTAATTTTCGCGTTACATACCTACCTAAATAAATAAATATTTTAAGTTTATTTATTAAATTAAATTTAATTTGTATTCTAATTCTTAATCTGATTAACTTATTACTTAATTGAACACCAAATATATTTGTATAGTTTGGTAGTAAATTAATTATAAAATTGTAAATAAGTTCATGTTTTTATGAACAAATTAGTGCCAATTTATCGTACCTATATATTTTTCATTAATTTACGATATTTACCTACTTGATGACACGTGCGTGCGGCATGGTATAAATATCGTAATTAAGTTACGAGTATCACAAAATCTCCACTTCGTGAAATGCTAAGTTATTGAACCTACTACATACTATTGTGTTTTAATATAAATATAATTTTGAATATATTTTTTATCAGTATCTATGTGTGCCTACGTAGCTACCTACCTACCACGAATATGAAAGTAAATACCTTCCTACATGGATGCGTATCAAACGTATCCGTCACATCTGTATAAATAAGTACCTACGAACCTATCTGCCTAATTACTAACAGACTAACCAAATTGTAGGTAATGTAGAAAAATCATAGGATAGGTCCTATTGTCGATACTTATTACAGGGTACGACCCTGTAGGTAATAGGTATCGACAATATGCCAATGGCCCTGTAGGTAGGTAAAGATGTGCCAAGCCGGGTGGGGGCATTGTATTGTCTCATTGTTTATACAATTTATTCATTATGTTATTATGATTGGTATAATTTTAATATTATTTTATTTAATATATTTAGATACCTACTTTAAATTTACATAAATTACATGAAAATTGAAATGTGTTATTGTATTTTATTTTAGGATTAAAAACTGTGTGTTGGGTCACGATATTAAAGTTTGGGAAACACTACCCTGTTCTCTGCGCTTAGTGCGAGTTTGTATTGCGTTAACGCGATAGAATCGTTTACCGCGTTTGGCTCTCTGATTGGTTAAGAGGTATCCGCGGCCAATCGGAGCGGTAAAAGTCCAAAACGTGTCGATCGCGTTAACGTAAGGCAGCCATTACACACTAGATCGAGATCCAGTAATCGTGATGAGTGATCTTAATCCAGATTGACTGTGTAACGTGTTAGATTGACGGATCGCGAAATGTTACAATTAGCCGAATCAAGATGTATTCCTTCTGATCTTTGTTGATCCTTGGTCGGATCACAATCTAGATTGAGCGTGTAATGGCTCACACTAAGCACACTGTTTGAGTATTAGCCATCAAACTTTAAATGAACGAGACATGAATGCCATTGGTTGATTTAATTGGTTGTCTGTTAGTATTTATGAAAAGTGGGTAGCGAATCTAGCTACAGTTTACCGATTAGTTTGTGACGTCATGTTTTCTGTATCTGTGATAGGTAGGGTAGGTAGCATCATAGACTTACTTAGGATATACAGATGTATATCCTAAGTCTATAGTTAGCATAATTCAATCACTTACGTTCTAGACACATAAATGTTGCCTTTAAAAATGTAGATATCTACATATTTGATTTACACTTGTACCTACAATGTTTTGCCTATAAAAATAGATAAACCTGTTAGGCCTCATTCGCACGAGGGTTTTTTTTAACGCGCGTAAAAAAATCGCTCAAATTGAACAAATGCATTCCCAAGTAAATACCTACACGATCACACGGCAACGCGACGTATTTTTACCGCGCATTGGGAACATTGGGAATAGATCACGTAATCACATCGAGAGGCCACAGGTCTCCGGATTTTTAACGCGCGTAAAAAAATCGCTCGTGCGAATGAGGGCTTAGTTTTTAACAAGAGGTAACTAGGTAACAAATAAAACAATAAACTTTCTTTACTTTTAAGGAAAACTTAAGCATTATAGTTTGTAAATCTGATTTTAACGGACATTTTTATTAAAATTGTTAAAATTATATTAACTTTTTTATTTAGACCGGCGACCCGGGGGCCTTCTTACCTACTCCAAGAATTGCTACACACATAGGTAGGTACGTTCCTAAGCGGGCCGGCATCATTCGGCACATGTTGGGCGATTAAACCGAATGATGTGCTGACCCGAATGAACTAGGTACCTGATTGGCACTTGTTAATAAAGCCAAGTTGCTTTGGGTCGGCTTTGTTCGGAAAATACCTACTGCCGAACCGAATGTGCCGACCCGCTCGTTTATGTATTGATTTATTTAAAACTTCTTGGAAATACATTGCTAAAGGCGGACTTAATGCCATAGGCCTTCTCTACCAGTCAACCTTTGGGTGGTGGCGAGAAGAGGCGTGCAGCTGCATAATTGCATATTATTATGATAATTATGTACCTACATATTAGAAAACGGGAAATAAAAATGTACCTAAACATACCTACATATAAATAGGGTCAAAAAAAATTAATAATACCTAGTTTAAAAACTAAACCAATAAACTAAATACGAGATTCCACTAACTACTTCAAAACTAGCGCAGTTTCATATAAACTTATAAACACCCTTTTCCCCGGGATGAATTTCCAAAAATCCCCTTTTGTCAGTTTGTATTGTTATCGGTCCTTGATAAATGTGCGAAATTTCAATTCAGTCCGACGTTCTGAAGCGGGTGAAAATCACGTTCGAAGATTCTGTTACATAGAAACATAGATACCTAGAAACCAAGCTAATAAAAGCGTGTTAAAAAAGACCCGCTGGTCTAATGGGTAATGATTCTAACTGCTAAGCCGGAGGGGTTCGATTCCCACATGGGACACCACTTTGTGTGATCCACAAATTGTTGTTTCGAGTCTGGGTGTTAGGTATACTTTGTGTCAAGATTGGTATGTTTGTAAAGTCCCCTGCGACCGACACAGGGCTTGTACCAAATTGTGGAAGTTGTCATGTCTTTTAAAAAATAAAAAAGTGACGAAATACGACAAAATATTGATCGTGAGAATTAGATTAAAATGACTGAGAATGTCATAAAATATTGCATTAAGTAGTCTTTAACGATTGAGATGTTATCATTTGTCGCTCTGATTAGAATGTAATGCGCAGAAAATAAATAAGAACCAGTTTCTTTTAATAACGTCATGTAATCGAAAGTTGCTGGTGGCGGCTAATATCCTCAATGGAACTAAGCGCATAAAATCGGTTTGCCAGTCTGGAGTACTTAAAAAAAAAACAATTTTCGTGGCCGTGACCACTCACCTCTTCCTGTGGGCGTCGTCAAGGCGACTGAGATTTCACACCGGAGCCGAGGATGGGCAGCAGCGTCCTCTGCGTACTTTAAAGCCTTACTACGATCGCCAACCCGCTCGCCAAGCGTGGCGATTATTGCAATTACCCCCAGGAGCTACAATAAGTAGTCTATTGGGGAGACCCGTGTCCAGCAGTGGGACATCACATGGGTTGTTATGCGAATTTTCATTTGTTAAATCATACTCACCTACTTAGATACTATTACAAACGACTACCTTCTTAGGCATGAAAGTAAGTACTGATTTTATACTTAAGTAGGCACTACTTTCATACCTAAGTAGCTAGTCGTAACTTAGCCAAAATGGCAAAACAGGACCCGTAAAGTCTTGCCTTATCCGTCCGTCTGTCCGACTGTTTGTCCCCAACTTTTTTCATTGACGTTTCGCTCCTATTGATCGTAGCGCGATGTTCCAAATAACGTAGCTTTCTATGAATCTCCAAAATCGGTTCAGTAGATCCAGAGATTACCCCCTACCTCACAAACTTTACCTCTTTATATCTTACTAGCTGTCCCGCGCAACTTCGTATGCGTAATTTTTCCCCGTTTTTGCAACATTTCTCGTCGCTGCTCCGCTCCTATTAGTCGTAGCGCGATGTTATATAGCCTATAGCCTTTCTTGATAAATGGGCTATCCAACAAAAAAAGAATTTTTCAAATCGGACCAGTAGTTCCTGAGATTAGCGCGTTTAAACAAACAAACAAACTCTTCCGCTTTATAATATTAGTATCTTAATAAATACAATAAATGCATTTTTGAAAGATAGAAAAATTTGAAATCCAGACTCAGGAATCGAACCCGAGACTTCCGTAGCCAAACCGGGGCCAGAAGCGAACCACCTATCTGGACTATGTTATTAGATTTCGAATTTTTCTATCTCTTGTTTCGCGAGCAACAAGAGATAGAAAAATTCGAAATCTAATAACATAGTCATAATTTTTCTATCTCTTGTTTCGCGAGCAACAAGAGATAGAAAAATTCGAAATCTAATAACATAGTCCAGATAGGTGGTTCGCTTCTGGCCCCGGTTTGGCTACGGAAGTCTCGGGTTCGATTCCTGAGTCTGGATTTCAAATTTTTCTATCTTTCAAAAATGCATTTATTGTATTTGTAAAGTTATTGGCAAGAAATGCCTATAAAAATTACTTTAATATTCGGCCTGCGACATCATAATTTGTTAAAATGCTCTCTGTAACGAAGCAATAACAAAAGCCGTGATAGTTCCTTAACTAACGACTAGATGTCACTGCGAAGGCCTAAATTTCGCGAGCAACAAGAGATAGAAAAATTCGAAATCTAATAACATAGTCCAGATAGGTGGTTCGCTTCTGGCCCCGGTTTGGCTACGGAAGTCTCGGGTTCGATTCCTGAGTCTGGATTTCAAATTTTTCTATCTTTCAAAAATGCATTTATTGTATTTGTAAAGTTATTGGCAAGAAATGCCTATAAAAATTACTTTAATATTCGGCCTGCGACATCATAATTTGTTAAATGCTCTCTGTAACGAAGCAATAACAAAAGCCGTGATAGTTCCTTAACTAACGACTAGATGTCACTGCGAAGGCCTAAATTTCGCGAGCAACAAGAGATAGAAAAATTCGAAATCTAATAACATAGTCCAGATAGGTGGTTCGCTTCTGGCCCCGGTTTGGCTACGGAAGTCTCGGGTTCGATTCCTGAGTCTGGATTTCAAATTTTTCTATCTTTCAAAAATGCATTTATTGTATTTGTAAAGTTATTGGCAAGAAATGCCTATAAAAATTACTTTAGTATCTTAATATATAGTAACTAGCTGTCCCGCGCAACATCCTCTGCGTGAATTTTCCTGTTTATTCAACATTTCTCATTGCTGCTCCGCTCCTATTGGTCATAGCGTGATATTATATAGCCTATAGCCTTCATCGATAAATGGTGGTGGAATAATATTCAACAGTGAAAGAATTTTTCAATTCGAATCAGCAGTTCCTGAGATTACCGCGTTCAAACAAACAAACAAACTCTTCAGCTTTATAATAATAATATAGATATAGTATAGATTTATATCACATTAACGTAAATTTACGTTATGTGTTCACTGGGTAAGTACCTATAAGTACTTACATTTGTGAGCTAAGTATAATATCTCTTGCCGCAGGAGATATTATACTTAGCTCACAAGTGTAGGTAAGTGAGACGCGACGCAGGACTCCTGCGTCGCGTCTGATGAAATTGGTCGTCATAACTAAAATCGGTTAGAAGTTAACTCGTAACTCTGTTGCATTAAAACTAAATTCAAACATAAATTCTTCAATTAAACATAATCAAATGGCTCACAGATAAACCAGCCGTCATTATAAATAAATATTTTACATACAAAACAAGTTTTCTTGGCATTCCTGTTACTCGTTAGTTTACAACAAGATCTGTGTTGAAGTGGTCGCGCAAGATGGCGGCTCTAGAACATTTGAGTGAGAGAGACAAGGCCGTGCTGCGAAGTATTTTTGATCCGACTGCGACCATCGGAGATGTAGCCGAAGATTATGGGGATGTGTTCGAAGAGGAAGAAGATGGTATGTGCGTTTAGCTTATACTAAGTACCTACCTACCTATTGTACCTACTTAAATACCTACTTACCAATAGCATAGTAATAAATTACTACTATTACTAGTATAGTATTATATTATCTGTGCCAATAGGTACGTAATTATTTAGTTATGTAATATAAGTACTAGTTGCGTGTATTAAAAACAAATCGAGTAACCTGTAAATTATAAAATAATCCAGACTATAATCTATTTATGTTCCAAATCCTTTCTGGTAATAAGTTTTGACGTGATTGAGTAACAAATATCCATTGATCCAAACTTTCACGGTTATAATATTAGTAAGTAGGCTAAGGAAGATTTGAAGGGAAATTCGGAGGCATTTCTAGTGGATAATTTGATATGACCCATGTCTATTCTGCATCTAAATACGAATAAGTACCTAATATAAATTAATATAAAAATACAATGAAGATTTTTTCATTATACTTTGTACAGTTTTCTTTAATTTATCACAAAGCTATACCAACTTACCTACCTCATAAACTAAAATGACTGCCTCGGTGTGGAATGTTGGTAGGTACGCGACTGTTGTGCAAGAAGCTGTGAGTTCAATTCTCACAAGGGACATCACTTTGTGTGAGTCTGGGTGTATCCTTATTTGTATGATTATTAAATCCCCCGCGACATAGAGATTGTAATAGATGTTCGTAAACTTTCGCGATTTGTACACATTATAAAATTTTATAAGCTACGGGTAAGACCCAGAAGCTTATGAAATTCTATAGCAGAGATTGTACTTTAATAAATAGGTATATTTGAAGACAATTCATGGAGTTTGCTGATTTTTAGTTAATTTTAATCTGAATTTTTATATTGTTCTTAGGTATCTATTTGCGTGTGAGTTGGTTAGAATATTGTCAAATGTTATGCGACTTATGTTGATGAGTGTATGTTATCCCACTTGTTGTTCCTTAGGCACCTGTCCCACCAACAACGATGAGCGAGAAGCGAGTAGCCGTTTTATCGCTCAAAAAACGTAAACGGTCACCGATCAACTATCAATATCTGTATCTCTTTTGTTTACATGGGATCTACATAAGTATGTACGTTTCTTGAGCGATAAAATCGCTACTCGCTACTCGCTTTCTCGCCGTTGCCGTTGGGGAGACAGGTGCCTAAGGAACAACCACCGCGGAAATAAACATTAAGGTTTATTTCCGCGGCTGACGCGCGCGGCTGATGTGACAATAGTTAAAGTGCACGCGCAGCCTATGTCTATCTTAGGCCGCGCGCGTCTATATACTCTCATACTCTGACTATTGTGTGTCAGCCGCATGTCGTAAGCCGCGCGCGGTTGACGCACGGAAATAAACCTTTATTGTTATCACCTAATATTAATACAGATGGGTCGTAAATTATCGATTGAAAGACCGATTAACGTCAACACTAATCGCAACTAACCACTTCCAGAGCCAACTACGGACGCCTACAAAGAGTCCTCATCGCTTTGCGTTCAAGGAGTCCAGCTAGCTGAAGCCGGCAAGTTGCCGGAGGCACTAGAATTAATAACTAGAGGTGTGCAAACCGCGCCTGAACGAGCAGCCTCGTACAACGATAGGGCGCAGTTGCTACGACTTATGCAGAGGGATGATGGTATGGATATGTATTTTAAATTTGACATTTAAAAAACTTTTTGTCAAGATAAGAGATAACTCCTGGTAACGGCCTTCTTGGCAAATATTATAGGTAGGTATTATTTGTCAAGAGGTCAAGTTATATTTAAATCATAGACTTAGGTTATACGGATATAACTACTTACGTTATTATCTATGGTATATCCTAAGTCTATGATTTAAATGATAGCATTTGTGAAAATGAAAATTTGTGTATAGGTATTTTGTCTTCCACTCTTCTGTCCTAACTTTCACGATAGTGCCAAACCCATAGAATGTTTTCTTTCAAGAGTTAACGTTAAAAGCTATTGGAAGTTCCACAGGGGCAATTGGGCAATTTCCCCTCCCAGACTCGACTGAACGACCTTTTTTTGGGGCACTTGGACACTGTACTGATGTGTGGTACCCTGACCTTGGCGGTAGTGGCTGGTGTACCGGTGTTGAATCAAATGCCCCCCCCCCCAGTCACGTGAGCTAACACTTGGCCGATTGGGTCAAATATTCCCCCTCCCCCCCTGAACTAAGATGATCTGGTTCCGCACATGCCTGGGTATGGGCAGATAGGATAAGCGACTATATTCTTGTATTCCGTCAGTCGTAGATAGATCGCATATGCTCTCTTACTTAGTGCCCGATATAGCTACTATATTTGTCTGAAAAAACATTTTAGAGGCGATGTCAGACTTGGAGCACGCGCTCCAGCTGACAGCTGGTAAGAAGACCCGCGCGCGCGCACAGGCGCTGTGTCAGCGCGGCATGCTCCTGCGCAAGCGAGGTGCCGACGACGACGCGCGCTCTGTCTTCGCTGAAGCCGCGAAACTTGGCAGCGGGTTTGCTAAAAAGCAGGTAAATATTATCGGTTGTCCGGGGAGAGGGATTTGGGGGTAAAAAAAGTACCTACCTATATAGTACACTAGCTGACCCGCGCAACTTCGTCTGTGTTAATTTTCCCCATTTTTGGAACATTTTACATTGTTGCTCCGCTCCTACTGATCGTAGCGTGATGTTATATAGCTCATAGCCTTCCTCGATAAATGGACTACCCAACAGTAAAAGATTTTTTTAATTCTGGCGTTTTTTTCAATCGCGTTCAAACAAATAAATTCTTCAGCTTTTTAAGTATAGATTTGGCTAATCCTGTCAATTAAAAATTCAAAGAGGTACTAATATATCTACCTGGTTAGGTACTACTAATATTATAACGAGGAAAGATTTGTATTTTTTAATGTAACAAATAAACTTCTATGAATACTACTACTACAGTAACCTAAGTTACTCCCCGTTATTGTAGCTTTCTAATTTTGTCAAAAAAATTCGAAATCCCAACAAAAATTACAATAACGTAACTCAAAGTATAAAAATCTACGATATGACACCCGTGCGAAGACGAGGCAAGCAGCTAATTTATACTAATATTATAAAGCTGAAGAGTTTGTTTGTTTGTTTGAACGCGGCAATCTCAGGAACTACTGGTCCGAATTAAAAAAATATTTTTCTGTTGGGTAGCCCATTTATCGAGGATATATAACATCACGCTACGACCAATAGGAGCGGAGCAGCAATGAAAACGGGGAAAATTGACGCATACGAAGTTGCGCGGGACAGCTAGTTGTTTAATATAAGTAAAGGGCTATATAAAACCGAAAGTCAATTTTGATTAAAATTGGGTGGAAGGTATTAAGTAGCTACGGAGTGCATTAACATAAGTTATTTTTAGGAGCAATTACTTTAAACACTATTTTTTCAGGTAGTGGAATTGAATCCTTACGCAGCTCTTTGCAACCAGATGCTCAGTCAAGTCATGAGAGGAGATAAGGATATCAAACTGTAATAGTGCCTGGACGATTTCGTAGATAAAGGGGCGCCTAAACGGGCCATTTTTTACAGCAATTTGTGGCGGCACTATTGGCAACTAATTGCTCGGCCAATAATGGCAATATGTCTACAATTGTATGGCGCATAATCCAGTCTCCTAAACGGGCTACACAACCCGGCAACAATAAAATAGAGGACGACTGAAACAATAACAAAATTCGTCCGGCAACCGTCAAATCAATATTGGAGAGTAATGCCATGTGGCAACAGCATGGCCGCCACAAATTGACGTAAATGGCCCGTTTAGACGCCCCATAAGCGATACACAATTTCATAACTGATACCACAGACAATATTATACGATATTGTTTTTTATTAAATTAAGTACTTATTCCTTCAGGATTCATCAGTGTATAAAGTATAATAGTCTTATTATTTAGGGAATGTTGGTTTAAATAAAACACAGATAAAATCTAATGGATTAGAAATTTATATTGTTGAGTACAATCGACATTCACTTTCGAGAAAATCCATACAAACAACCAGAGATCTCTCAGGTACAGATCTAGTGAGTGAAACACTCCCCGGCACATCCCTACACGCCCCAAAAATCCTTGAAATGACAAATTTAATACTACAAATCGAAATACTGTTACTACGCTATCGATATTAATAATAGAATATGCAATAAAATCTCGTAAACCACGATCGCATGCGAGAATACCAGCCACCATTTTGGTTTTCTGTATTCGCTCGCGATCATTTTCTCGCAAATTGATTAAAATTCAAAATTTTAATATTAATAATTATTTCTAGTGAGAGGCGACGACGGTAGTTTAACAGAAAATTGAAAGTGCACTTATTAAAATAGGTCTTTTCAAACATGGCTTATAAAATTCGCGCGCTTTTTCTAAAGCCGTAGACAATATTTGGCGCCAATTTGAATAGACCGATAAAATTACATCGAAGAGTTGTTAAGATTTTTGAAATGTAAAATTAAAGTACAAGATGAAATTATTTTTGGCACATGTATTCTTATAAATAAAAAGAGATAGTGTGAGTGGGTAAATTATATATTTGTATTTCAGAGGTCATTAATATCGTTAACTCTAAACAACTCTTCTTAGTAGTCCGTGAAAGGATGATATATCACAGAAATAGTTGCAGTGTAGTTAAAAATCGTAACTATACGCTTGTGATAAAAGTAATTAGATATAATGTGTCAACGAAGTCGTTTTGTCTATTCACTAGCGCTGTTTAAAAGTCGGATAAAAGCGAGCCCTTCAATAATTTATTGGACAGTGATACCACACTTCTCTCACAAGCCCAAAGTTATGGACCATTTCATCTGTCATCTCGTTTAATTCCTTCGCTGCAATAAAACGCTTTCGTATTTTAAACAACGCGTAAGGCTTACACATAAAGAAGAGAATACTAAAGAAAATAGGATTGTTTAAATTATGTTCCGTGCAAATATGTATTAATTATACGTGTTATTTATCTTTATTTTATTAGCGAGTTGCAGCATTACATAAATCAACACTGACGGCATAAATCTGACAGTTGTCAAACAAGTGTTACCAGGTCAAATAAAAAAGTTTAAAATAAAGGTGCTGTAGACACTAATAAAATAAAGAATTACAAAGGATTGGTTATAAGTTAAAATGTTCGGTAACAATATTCAATAGAATACTAATATTATGGAAAAATATTTACATATTTTTGGCACAGGTGATGGTGCAATTAGCGACATCGTCATTGTAAAACTTTAAACATTCGAATATTCATTAGTAAAATATTTCAAAAGTATACTAGAACCTGTATCAACTACGGGCTTAATCTATAGAAGGTGACTTTAGGCCTATTTATGAGATATAAACAAAAAGAACTAAAACAATATCTCGATTAAAATGCATATAATATAATGACAGCTTGTCTAAATCGTTCCCGTGTTGTCACAAGCGCACCAAAATCGAAAATATAATATCTAAAGAAAAAATAAAACTACGAAATATTTTTGCCTTGATTAGTTATTTTAAAAAATTGTTAATAAACCAAAACACTTGTGACTTTAGGGACATATTACTTATGCATATTTTTCGCAATACCCACTAGCAAACATTTCAAAGTACGTAAATGGGTAGAAAATTGTCAGGAAGAGCAACCTAACTAATACGATATCATAGTCTATGCTAAATAATATCAAGATTTTTATAACTAATTCTCACTGAACACATACAATAACTATATAACATTAAATATACTTTCCAGATATTCTTAAACCCAATTCAGTAGTCCCTTAGTTTAATAAAGAAATGGAATAATATTACGAGTATCAAGAATTCTAAATCAAACAGCAAATAATTCAAATTAACGGTTTTTAAAATCAATACTTGGTGTTGCCATAGCATTAAATCAAATAACAAAGCATATAAAGCAAGCTAGTTGTAAATCTGTGGTAATGTGTAGGTAGTAGATATAGGTAGCTTATATTATGAAATAATACTTAATCTAAGTTTTTTTAAATCGGTTTACATGGAAACGACTTAAATTTAGATAGAAATAATATAGATTATGACCAGAAAGTTAATCCACTCACGCGATAACGTTATCTCACTTTTTTTAATTCAAGATCTCTAAGCAAAGGAAACCGCGTTCGTGGAGGTTTAACACGTACCTACTATGCCTTATTTACAAGTGAGATCTTATATTAATGGTTAGATATAAATAAATAGCTATAAGTTTTATAAACTTTTAATATATTAATAATCTATTATTGACCAAGTCAGAGTAAAATAGGGTGTAAAAGGCGTAAGCTAGCAGACACTAATTAGAAGTTATAAATGAATTAAAAGTACACTAATACAGATATGAGTTTTGGTGTTAACGGTCTTCAAGACAACATGCATAATGTTTTTTTTTGTTACGGGGAGAGGCGGGCATTTCTGTTACAAGGCCATCCGCCTAACCGCCTGCATTAGTAGTAAATTGGTAAATGAATGCCCGCTTTATAAAATTGATTATCAAACTTTTAATTCTAAACAGAAAACCAAATAAATTAATTCATAACATTCATGATTGTAAATCTTGACCTTAGTTTTTGGATCAAAAAGTTGAAAATTAAAGTGAAAATATACGCTTTAGTAATTTTGCCGAATAAAATGTTGCCAATATCAGCACAAAAACTATGAAATCTTTTTCATAGATACAACATTATGACTCAGAATTTTGAAACGTTTTTTTTTTAAATACAGCATATACTTTTTATTTCAAAGCTAGTGCAATATATACGTTATATAATTACTGTATTATACTAATGTTACAATTTTTATTCTTGTGTCAATCTTTTAAATCTTATATATCTCAATATTTAACAGAACAGTTTAGTAATTAAATCTACACTATGAAGAACTTGTAGCTGGGTAGGAATATAGTTTTTGTATTATTATAAACACTGGCAATAAAAAAAGTTGCCTTTAAAAAAAAGGATAAATTTACTAAAAGCAAAAAGCAATATAAATCGCCACCCCATGGAGTGGTGCGCATTTAAAGTATCTCTCTCTCTCGTATGCACGGATGTCTGAACGTCATAGAAAGAGATAGATGGAGTCCCAAACCGAATCAAGGTCAATGATATTGGTAGCGTGGACTCCATATACTTAATATATCCATAGTTGACACAAAATTTAAATACTTTTTATATTTACTTATAAGTATTCTTAGGTTGATAACGATAAATTATTATTATCAAGAAAAGTTATAATTATCTGGAAGATATCATGATTTGGCCCAATAATCACGTCTCTTCAAATATTTTATAAATAACTTTAAAATTATATAAAGTTTATAGTGTTTATAACAATACAACAATATCACGGGGTGCGTTCTACTGTATGTGATAAATGCAGAGTTGGTGGATGGTGAATGATGGATATAGGCACAGAGATGGTTTATTTATCTCTGCATATGTTTAGAAATAAGTTAGAGATCTCTGTGCACGTGTGTCTAGAGATAGCATATCTCTGGAGACTGATGGGGATCTCTGCATATGTGTAGGGTTGGGTGAGGGATGGGCATGTGCGCCCGCTACGTTGACTCCCGCTCCAGCTGATATTAACCTACGATGCTGGCTTGTTTTTACAAAAATATTATAATATTTATATAAGTAATTTATTACAAAAATAAATATGAAAAATCTTAATGATACTGCAATACTTTTGAGAAAAAATATTATAATGTTACCCAGTAAAAAATACACATTTAATCTATATTTAATTTGGGAAATATTTTTTACTCTAATTGTAATTAATAACAATATGGGTAACAATTATAGACTGTTAATGTAAATAATACTGTTCTAAAAATGCAATGATTACGTGAAAATAAGCCAGCACCCTTAAATTATACTTAAATCTACAAAAAAAAACCACTATAAACTAACTATATTGTTTAGCAACGCCGCAATGGAAGCCGACGGCAACAAGAAATCTATTGAAATATAATAATATTAAGCTAAAAATAAAACAAAAACACCTAAATGTCATTTTATTACATTTCAATTTAGAATCAAATGCTTTCCTTTTTATTTTAAATCCACATCGATTAATCTAGCAAGATGTATATACGATTTTATTTTTAAAATGTATTTTTTATTAGTGATTATATTAATTAAGTTAGTAAGGCTATTTTAGTAAGTAGACGATTATTGACAGCTTAGTAGCTGTGGTTATTTGTATCGATATTATAGGGACATTAATAAAAAGAAAAAAAAAATGGGGCAAAGTTATCAGTTCTTAGGGTAAATTCGGCTAAAGTTACCCTAAACGTCGGTTAATTTACGATTGGGGCAATTTTTAGGGTATTTTTAATAAGTTACTATTTCTTTCTGGACATAAGACTGAAAGTCCTCGAACCGTGGCGAAAGGGATACCCCTTTTAGCAATATATTATTCAGTTTTATTATACTTATAAATACTTTATATTTCTTTACTCTTACTAAACCGCATAATATCGATACAAATCAAATCGAAATGAAACCACACAACATACACGCATGCATATAAGTGAACAGACATACAAACATACGTACATACAAGCTAACAGTCAAGCTCAAACACATTAGATCATACATCACAAAACGCACTCATCGCGAAAACTCTTAAAAACAAATAACGTGTTACCATAGACAATACAAACTTAATGTTACAGCCTTATTACAGCCGTTTCCAATAAAAAAAATCTAATGATATCTTTGGGCAAAGAGGTTATTGATGATTATTGCCCATAAAATATCAAGTCAACCGTTTAATGGTATTAAACTAACTACATAAGTAGAGATTCAAATAATTATGACCTAACACAATATTGTAGATATAATTTAGAAATATATTTAGCTTACGTTACGTTATGTAACGTATTAACGTTTACGTAGGTATTTTTGAAAAATAGAGGTATCTTTCAAGATCACGTATACATGACATTTTCCCAGTAATTCAATGAAAATTACCATTTAAAATAGAAAATATAACCAATTTTGTTTTAGTTATATTTTGTTTGAAATAATTACAAATGTTAGTTTTATACGTGTGCCGATTCAATCGTTTAAACAGTTAAAATTTAAATGGTTAAATCACCACACCGTTTACCGTTTAAACGAAGAACGGCCATGTAAACGCAGCCATAACCAGTATTCATTGAAAATACAACAACAGCCATATAGTGATAGTTATTTGTGTCTCTTTTCCTCCATCCATGTTAATATGGTAAGCCGAAAAGAGACAATCAGGAATCACAAGAAGGGTGTTATAATGGTTTCTAATGGTAAAAGGCAAGTTTAAAAAAAAAACTCTAGCACAAAATCGATCTGAATATTCAAGAGACTATGTTACAAAGTCTGTTTCTAAATTTATACAAAATATAAGCCAAGCAACTGCCTTATCATGTAACGTAAGCTAAATATAAATCTATGGTTCCCATAGGACATTTTAAACGCTTAACAATATGCCATCCACACGACACGACAATATTTACAATATAAACAACACTGATATGTGATAAAAACGTGAAAATCAACGAAAAACCGCCACACAGCTATACGCAATCTGCCAAAATTACAAGCGAATATAATACTTTATAACCTTCAAATAGAGTAGGATATATTTTGACAGAAAGTATGAAAAAACTGCGTGGTCGATCAACATTTATTAGATTATTAAGTGGCCCCAAGATCATGATAAAGAGATTGCCAATGTGTCGAGATTCTGAAAGTGATTCTCATGTTACAAAATAACAATATTGCCAATGTTAAAAATACGTAGAGAGCAAATTCAACAATAAATATTATTCGAATAATATTGCTTAGCGAAATTCGTTGAATTACATTTATCATTTGAATATTATTGCAGTTAAATAAATTAATTATTGCAGAAAATATAGTTGAGGTCTGTTTCAGTACATCTAGAAAAGTTAATACAATGGTCACTTATTCTCTTTCTTTTGAAAGTATTTAGAAAAAGATAGCAATATATTGACCAGAGTAACTTCTACTTAAACGTTCAGAAACAGGCCCCCAAAATACTACTCTTAGAATATAAATACGTTCCGAAATCGATATTTCATTTTTTTGTATTGGCAACTATCGTAATGAAATTTCAAAATATCGATTTTGAATATTTAAAAAGAAAACAACGAACCAAGTCATGTCGTACTGGATGGTGTAAAATATCATCGAGAGTAATTAAAGAGTAGTAAAAATAAAGGGAATGAGCAATTATTATATCTCCTAACTTTTCTCTGAAGAGCCTAAGACATTCCCTCAAGAATCAACAACAATGAACAGTTGAGAGTGAGATAGCGAACGACCGACGTCGTATGAGTGACAGAGACAGTCGACAGATGGAGTGAAATGGCTGAACTCGTACCGGAGCCTCGCGGTCCCACCACTGAGCCAGCTTCGATAATGACGAGAAATTCAACCCTGAAACAACATTTTTGTTGATCATGTTTCGTCATTTTCATTTTATCGCGGCTAATGATGGTGATATTATAACAGCCAATTTTAATATACAAATCGAAATATGTTACACTAATTACAAATCTTCACAATTTATAATTTAATTATCAAAACGACTATAAAAGTTATTTTGAAGACTTGAACTTATGACGTCATAATGGTATATTTTACTACAAATTTCAACAGTTTCTATGTTCTGCAATGTTGATATTGCTACTAACGTTTTACTCTAATGATATTATGAACAAATTAAATTTAAACTATCGATATCATGACAAGTTTTGACAGTCAAGTATCGATTCATCAACTACCGGGAAATTATGAGAGGTATTGTAAGTTACCTTGATAGCTCAGACGTGCTGCACAAACTCGGGGTTGAGGAAGGAGAAGCCCATGAACTCGGTCTGGTCGAGGTTCATCATGAACAGCTTGTCCGTCGGCGTCAGCTCCGTCTTCTCCTGAGTGAACTGCTTGTCGAAGTTCGACACGTCCTTACGGTGTTTCTGTGAAAAGAAAGTATAAACGTTTTAATATTTAAGTATAAATGTTTGTTTTAATATTTACAATTTATTTGTTGCATCATAGGTATGTAGAAAATGGAGAAGTTAAATGATATTTTTATAAAATGGCAGACGTCGTCAGTTTATTAAAAATACCACTTTATTTTTCGCCTATCTCAAAAGATGACGAAGTTGTATTTTATATTTTTAATATATATCTCTCTAGCTCTTTATGTTTAGAAGGGATGTAGAAGAACTTAGGGGTTTTTATAAACTGTCAGGTCATCGTCAGTTTATAAAAAAATACTATTTTAGGTCTAGGTCTATATTTTTAAGATACCTATCTCAAAAGATGGCAAAGTTATTCAATTGTTACCACATCACGATGACGTAGGGATCAAAATGTCTAGATTATGGGCTGACAATTTCGTAAAAGTAGTATAACAAATACGATAATCGAGTGGCAATATAATTTGCAGTTTACTAGAAATTTAAAAAAAGAAAATTTCACTTGTAACTTTAAGCTATAATTTTCTAGTATTGATGTTACAACATAAATTCCATCTATAATAAATTCCAATGATATTGCCATATAAAAAAAATATAGTCTACAAATCAAGTAAATCTTACTTGTATTGGCATATTCAATATCAGTGGACATTTTTGACTGAAACGACACCTGTCCCACTAACGGCGAGAAAGCGATTTTATCGCTCAAGAAACGTACATACTTATGTAGATCTCATGTAAACAAAAAAGATAGACGATTCACACTACCGGTGAGTACTCGCCGTATACTGCATCTCTTTTGTTTACACGTCCGGCTCTACAATATACATCATCTGTACGTGTCTTGAGCGATAAAATCGCTACTCGCTCATCGCTGGCGGTGGGACAGGTGCCTGAAAAAAAAAACGAAGTAATACTAACGATCTTAGGCTTGAACGGTGGCTGAACATCTCTGGCCTCGACCCGCGCCCAGTCGATGCGGCGGAAGAACGGATGCGTGCGCACGTCCTCCTCGCCGCGCGCGCCACAACCCAGCCGCTTCTGAGGGTTCTTGGTCAGGAACGACTTGCACGAGTCCTTAGCTTCCTGTTTAACAGGGCGTTTCTATTAGTCGCCTTTTTATTTCGGATTTTTAAAGATTGTATTTAGTGATAATTTTTCTAAAAAAGTTAATAAATAAATAAACAGTTAATTAGCTACTAACAACTAGGGAACTAATTAGGGACCAAATTCGATTGAAAATTCGACTAGGAAACTTGTCGTCGTCCTAGACGTTTCTTCGTTAATAAAGTCGAAAATTGCTTAAACCATTATTGTCATACTTTTGCGCCAGTAATCAAAACAATAGATACAAGGCTTTTGACCTTATTAACAAATTTAAACAAGATAATCTAAGATGCAATCAACTTCAACTTACTTCAAAGTCTTTGTGAAAATAGGTGAAAATCGCTTGCACCTATTTTTAATTACAATGTTTTTGTCTCATCGATCGAAAATAGATGCAAGCAATTTTAAACTTTACTAACAGTTTACAAGCAAGATAATCCAAGATTCAATCTGAATCTAACCTTACTCAATGTCTTTGGATAAGACACACTATTATCAGTGATAGCAGCGAACAATTCCTCTTCATCTTCACCGTCAAAAGGCGGTTGTCCTACCAGCATCTCATACAACAAGACTCCATAGGCCCACCAATCAACAGACTTCCCATACGGCTGGTATAAAATGATCTCTGGCGCGATATAATCCGGCGTGCCACAGAAGGTCTTGGTAGTTTTGTCGCCTGTTATACCCTCCTTGCACATGCCAAAGTCAGCGATTTTAATATGACCGTCCTGGTCTAGAAGAACATTGTCCAATTTCAAGTCGCGGTAGACTATGCCGCGGGCGTGCAGGAAGAAAAGGCCTATGGCGATTTCTGCTGCGTAGAATCTGAAATTTGTTAAGTAGTTATTATTACTTTTCAGATCTGGCAAGACCAGGTTATCCAGTTGCAATAAGTAATAACGAAGATTTTTTTTTTTTGGCAATGTTAACGATCCGACTGACGAATCGTATATGTTGTGGGTTCAAAACAGGAAAGTGGGCGAGCATTTGGAGTGATTTGTTGCATTACACTAATTCATGGTTGTTTCTACTACTACCACTAACGCCCGGTTTCAATAATCTAACTGTACTGTAGGGTACTAGAGGTAGAATTTTGACATATTTTGTATGGAGCTTATGTCAGATATATACCTCTAGCAGCCAAAACCATCGATAGTTAGATTATTGAGACCAGCCGTTAATCAAATATTTATCAAACTACTTATTATAGAAAAACTTACACAGCAACCGGTTCTTTGAATTTGCCACATTGTTGGATTTGGAACATCAAATCTCCTCCATTCACGTATTCCATCACAAAGTAAAGACGATCCTGAAATTATATATAACATTTATACAATACAAAGCTGGAAATTTCAAAAAGACAATAAAATAGAGTAACCAGCTAAATGACCTGATAAGATTTTGAAGCAATCTTTCATCACTACATAGTATAAAACAAAGTCGCTTTCTCTGTCCCTATATCCCTATGTATGCTTAAATCTTTAAAACTACGCTACGGATTTTGATGCGGTTTTTTTAATAGATAGAGTGATTGAAGAGGAAGGTTTATATGTAGTCTGAGCTGCTACTTAAACAGCTAGTAAATTACTTAGAAAAGTATGTCTTGTAGTGCTTTGAAAATTAATCTATACTAATATTATAAACCTGAAGAGTTTGTTTGTTTGAACGCGGTAATCTCAGGAACTACTGACTCGAATTGAAAAAATCTTCTTCTTCTTCACTGTTAGACAGCCCATTTATCGAGGAAAGCTATAGACTATATAACATCACGCTACGACCAACAGGAGCGGAGCAGCAATGAGAAATGTTGCTAAAACGGGGAAAATTTAAGCAAATCGAAGTTGCGCGGGACAGCTAGTGTTTTATATAGTAAAATATGACATAATTGTGTTTTGTTTCGTATGTATTGGGTAAAAGAAACAAGCTTTTACAGAATTAACATCAGGTGAATATTCTTTATTTTGCCATAAGTAAAAAAATCAATCATCTTTCAAACGATGCAGCTCTGCAGAAGATTCAGCTCTGTGAGAGATGGACAGACGGAGAGACAGTAGTATCTTAAAAAAAAACTTAAGCCTTTACAGTGGTTATGTGCAGGCACTTGGTTCTGAGGTCTTTTTTTTCAAGGTCATTAGAGCTCTAAATGAGGGGTCACTGCCTTATGAGTCCTTACCATAGTTTGGAAACAAGAGTGCAGTTGCACCAAGAAAGGAGGCTTGCTGCTCAGAGCAAGTACGCGCTTCTCAACCATAGTGCACTCCACGTCATCGTCCTGGATGATGATGTCCTTCTTCAGGATCTTGATGGCGTAGAGCTCATCCGTGCCACGGCGTTCTGCTAGCATCACCTAGGTAACACGAGATAATTATTATGGATGCAAGCGGTAGACATTGTAGGTATGCAATTTTTCACATACCAGCAGAAGCGAAGGATTAACATCTTTCTGTGGTAGCTTGACACCAAAATATCTATATTATCATGATAAGAAAAATTAAATCAGTAATTGATTTCCGTTGACCTAACATCTGGTTTGATTAAATGGCAGGTGTATTGACTCATTTAAAACGGAAGTTTAAGGAATGAATTCCTAATCCCTGTGCCCTTTTATGACCCAATAATCTGTTTTTACGGATCTAAATGAACTGAAATACAATATGTATACACCAATCCAAATGCATAACAAACTTCAAACAAATACGCACCTTGCCAAAAGATCCTTTTCCGAGCACCATAATAAAGTTGAAGTCAGATGCCCTGATGACGTCAGCTGCCGCCATGTTATGGGGAACTTCCCTGTCAGGAGGGGGAGGTGGTCGCCTAGCTCCAACACTGGTAGCCCTCATTTGGTTCTTCAATTGAGCCAGATCTGTGCCTTCTTCGGGCACCGGTACGTTGTAGAACTCCCCTTCTTCTTGGGTGAGGAGCTTGAACCAGCCATCAGCAGGGGCTTTCATCAGCTCAGAGATGCCAAAGGAGAGGGATCCCATGAAGTCATTGCGGGAGGTACGGTCCCAGTCCCATATCTGCAAGTATGGATGGTAAAATTTTGATCTTGTCATTTGTCATAATCTTTGAGAGAGTGCGAATGTCAGATAAGGTGATAAAATTTTCTTTCTAGACTTTTATTACATTCCGTTCAGAGTGTTCATACGTGTTTTTTAATAATTTGACATTTTTACTAAATTAATACTTCTGCACCGTGTTTAACGCGAAATTGTAAATTATGTTTTCAGAAAGACGCATTGCTTTATTTTGTAATGAAGAAAAAATAAACGAAATTTGCATAAGGAGGCTTATTTGCGATACACTTCTCGTGGCCAGTTACTCGAAAACATACTTAGACGAATGAATCTAATGAGAAATGGAATATGAATAGTTCAGTCTCAAACGAATACCATTATGAATTAATTTGCAAGTCCAACGAAATTGAATTATAAGTTTTAATTTGACATAACCAAATTCTCCGCGCCAGTATAAAAGGTAAGGCTGAATATTGAGGGAGGGAGAAATTAAATGCCTTTGTGCTATTTGCATAAGCTACTATAGAAATCTGCTTGTAAATTGGGTATAATCTCGTTTTTCCTTGAAGGACATTGACTTGGATTTCCATAGTAGGAGGAAATAAATGTCAATGGAAAATTTCTTCTCTTCCTCCTATTATTACCATCATTAAGTACCTACCTAATAGAAAAGGGAGGCGGGGAATGAGAATTTTTTCACAAAATTTTTAACAAGGAAGCAAGACATTTCAGTAGCATTTTTTTTAACGAGTTGCGTTTTTGCGATCAAAGAGATTTGCTTCTTTTTCGACACCTGTTGTAAAATAAACGTTTATTCATTTACGTTAATCCGTTTGGATTAGAAATTTGTAGACCTGCCATTAGTACATGTGTATGATTAATATCCATATTCTGTCATCTTTGCGCAAGCCTTGAGTCGATACCTATAAAGATCATAGTATTAACTGAGAAACAGTTTCGTTTTAGTACAGTGTTAATTCTGTCTTAATCCACCTAAACCACTTTTGAAGTCTTAAATTAATATCTTGGGACAATTCACACACGGCCTTATGATCCCAAACTAGGTCGAACCTGTATAATATAACCAGCCAAATGATAGATAAATTATACCCAGACACAAAATAAACAGTCACGCTCATTACACAAAGATTTATCCTAGTTAGGAATTGAACCCACGAGGTCTGGCTTCAGGGTCACTAACCACTAGACTCTAGGTCAACAGACGTAGGGTACATGTTGTGTCGCGGGGGACTTTACAAACATACAAAACAAAGTACACTCAGACTAGGAACAAGAATTTGTGAATCACGCAAAGTGGTATCTCGTGTGGAAATCGAACCCACGACGCGACGCTTTGTGTAGCAGTCTTACACACACTCACCGCGCGACTGTCAGTAGTGTTCTTTCTGTCTAAATCCACCTGAAGCACCTTTGAAACCTTAACTACAACTACAGATTACTTCAGTAGCTTCATACAAAACGCTCTTTATGCACGCACTCATAGATATCGTCACAGACGCCGAGAATTGGAACAAAAAGGACCAGCGACAGAGCGAGTGTCACGCGGTGCTGATGTTTGTTTTGCGCGCGTGTGAATGTAAGTATAAAAGTCGTGGTACATACATGAGCGATTCTTATGTACTCTTTATTATGTGCTACAACGTACCTCGATCAAGAGCCTTCGGTCCTTATCCTCAGCCTTGAGATCGAAGCTCAACGTCTCGTTCCACACAGGGTTGAGCGTGCTGCGGATCGTCTTAGTTTTTCTCTTCACGTTGTCCGAATCCGGAATAAGCTTCATCTTCACGTAAGGATCGGACAAACCGTTGGGATCCATCGGAATCAGGTTGCGCCCTTGTTTTACTGAGGATTAGACCAAAATTTATTTTTATTTACACCAAACTCTAACAGTCCTCAGAAGATAGCATAATGAAAATGTCAAAATGTGAAACCTTGTGAAATGTGATTTTATTTCGACCGTAATGTCGCTTTAGCCAGTTTACTATTCCACTGCCAATGTCTAGGTGATAAGTTATAGAGGGCCAAGGGCTTGGACTAAGTGTTGGTGAGTAGAACGAGCAAGAACTTTCAACTTTTCTGGAAAATACAAATATGTGTTGGACTGACCAAAAAAACGGCACTAAATGGTCTAGACCGTAATACGAGAGGATGGATGGCGACAACTTGTTAAGCGTGTCACCAAACTTGACAAGATTACCATGATTACTCTGCCAAGAGTGTAGCGGCGAAGAAGAATACAAAAATATAGCTGTCTCTTTCCAACGTACCTTCAACGATGAGCTTATTTCCCTGCGTGGAGACGACGAGCTGTATGCGCCCGCGCCTCTCCGTGTGATCGCACCCGCATAAGTTCGGCACCGACTCCTCGCACCGTTTGTGTACGTTCATGTCGCATACTGCATGTACATACAAAGTTAGTTAGATAATTAGTTTTATCTGGGCATGTAAGAAAACTGCATTTAGTCTTGATTGGGCCATTGTGAGAGTGTATATGTTACAGTACATTAATTAAAAGTTATGAATAATTATCTATCATTATTAAAAATTACCTAATGATTTGGTAAATGTGATAGTAACATTGAAATTCATCACTTTTCGATTGTTATTAATAATTATCTTCTGTACTACGCAAGGGCGAAGTCCCACAGTGCCCGAGAAGTTGCGATTCCAAATATTGGCGATAACAATTTTAACTAATGCGAATTTGATAGTTTAATCATCATCTCCATTACTAATACTAAACCAACAATCAATCATCATTATTCATTTGTAAAAAAAATACTATAAAATGCACAAAAACGCATTAAATATAACTGTTTAAATAAAAATATAATTTGTGACATCTATCGGTACTAAGGTTAAATTATTAATAATCACCGGTAAAAGTGATTAATTTCTTACTTTCACCACGAATTCCGGTAATTATAATAATGATAGACAATTATTTATAATTTTTAATTAATCATCTTACAGTAACACATAAATATATTTTAAGCAATGTGCTATGGACAACACTAATGTCAGCTAAGCTGGATAAATGTGCGTTTGTTATTTTTGTTTGCTTTTCATTTCCAGAAATATTGGTTTGTAAAATGCTAACAGATCATTCAAATTGGTGTACCTATATAATGATAACTTCATCCACGTTTGCACGAAATACTTTCAAACACTCAACTTTGAGTCGTATGCAAAAGTATTTTCGCCGCATCTATTTTTTTTATACTATGCTGTCTCTGTCTCTTATCCTTTAAGTGAGAGAGACAGCACCAGAGTTAGGTTCCCATTATGTCGTGACGAGAGAATATCGTGTCGTTTAAAGCGTCGCGGCTTCTGTATTTAAATGGAGGCGTTCACACACCTAAGACGACACGATTAACTGTCGTCCACGACATTTTTGTGGTGACGATAGATTGTAGAACATAGGAACAGGTAGAGGCTACAGTCGACAAATAATAAATTAATTGTCACGATATAGCGCGAATGCGCCCTTAACGGCGTCTCAAAACTAAGTAGGTATTCAGTGGTTAGTCAATTACTTGTCCAACCAACATGTTGGACAGCCAACTCGGATGGTCCGTTAGCATTTTTAGATCGACGAAAAGAGGAATAAAGAACATAAGGGGCAATAAAGATTTTCTAAAATTAGACAAGTTTTCTCGTCTTGTTTGGGTCTATTTTGGTCATCATTATTGTAAATACTTACTTGTGATATTTCTAGTGATGGTTTTTGTATTTACTTTTATTGATTAAAAAAATATAATTTAGCAGCAACAAACATTTTCTGCTCCAAGAATTATTTAACCATTTATCTCTACTTAATTGGAAAATATAGCAAGATTTTGTGTAAGATAGACACAGTTTTCAAAAACAAGATAAAGTGACAAAATTACAAAGAATCTACATAGAATAGGTATTTACCTACTACCGTTAGAAAATGACCTGAACATAGAATTTAAAAAAAAATTGCAAAACATTCCCAGAACTGGTAATTTTTATATATTAATATAATTAATATGCCAAATCTGTAGGCAACTTAATAAGTATAAACAGTAAGCTCTTTAATTTTAAAAATATTATCTATTAGAAAATATACTCAAGTACTGAAAATGGCTTGCTTACAAAATTATAGACAAATAAAACAAAAACAATAAAATTAAAAAAAAAACAAGCAAAAGCAAGCACTGGCGCCAAAATAAATTCACCTAAAAATAAAACATGCAAAATATCAAACGAAGCGTATAAACGAAAACAGAGTTTGTGAAAACATATTAATTCTTCTGAATAATTAAAATATTAGATGGGTAACGCAACCGCCTCGTAGTAATTAACAAAATAAGGGCACGAAGGTAACGTAAGACGTGAGAACTTCAAACGTTTCTGAATTTGATCAACATTTTCATATAGGTATGCCTTAAATGTACCTCTTCATTTATTTCTGCACTCTAAATTAATTGATATTGAAACTCTTTTAATCATTTTTAACCCGCGTCAAAAAAATAAGGTGTCTGTCCCATTGTAGAACCCAAATGATTATATAATACAAAGCTATTTTAATCGAGATGGTTCTTAGCTTTAATTGATGGAAATCGGTTCAGCCGTTTTGAAAATCAATCTTAAAAAGTCTCAAACGTCTGGAGTTTTTTAATGAAAAGAAACTTCCGCAAGTGGACCGAAGTCAAGAGCACCGCGGAGCTGTTTCACTTCGGCAGGTACAAAGCGAGTTTTTCAAGTCTGGTGTCCAACCCTAACACAAAGAGGAGGCCTCAGCCCCACCAGTGGAAACATTATTACGAGTAAGGCTGATTTATGAATAAAAACTTGTGATATCAAGCGCGACTCCGCAGCTTTAATATACCTAGAATGAAATTATTATCAAAATAAAAGGCTCACGAGAGTTATATTTCAACAGTATAACAATCTCAAAATGAAATAAAACATCCGTATAAGCAATTTCAAACTAAATTCATAGCCACGGGTACATATTTCTGCGTAATAACCGCCTTATCTTTTATGAAACGAACAATAAATTCTCCAGAAAGCCGACGTTCTAGAAAAACTTTTATAAAATTATTTGACGCTTGTTTATATAGACGCGAAGAATAAAGAGAGAATTACTTCAGGGCGGTTGAGCATGATATCGATTAGTTTGCATACAGGCTGACTGATGTACAAGTCATTAATATTACAAACGAACGTTCAGTGAACCAATAGTTAATGTATCATGTAATCTATAACAGGCATGTCAAACGATATTCACTAAATGCGGCATGTGTTAAAACAAATTAATTGCAAGCATTAGATTGTGAAAATATCGCAAAAGATTTTTTTTTTAATTGTCTGACAGCTAGTTTAATTTTCTTTTTATCATAGAGTATCTAAGCAATTTGTAAAAAAAAAAATGTCCATAGACAATAAATATTCGGACTGTTAAAGTATTTATGAATTTGACGTGCCTGATAAAAATGCCAATGAAATGAATCTCATATAGGTACTAAAAAAACATGCACACAACACTAAATTAATCACAGACATCATTGTAAGCAGACAAACTAACAAACAGTACACAGAACATACACAAAACTCAGATCACAAGACAAAGAAAGAAACATAAAAGAACAGAAGCAATTTCAAATTATCGGGCGCACCTATAGGGGACTTCATTTATAGTTGAGACAATTTTAAATGACACATTTACTTACGATCCAGACAAGTGCAGAGGAACTCTTTGTCTCACTAAACAGGAATTTATACCGGAATGGAACCGTCTGTGCTGACAACATATACTCTTTTAGTTGCAAAGGCATACATATCGTCTCGTGTTAAAGCATTCGCTATCCAGGAACTAATTTCCTCACGTTAGTTTCATTCATTAGACAATACTATATTATACCTCCGCATTTAAATCCCTGGTGTGCGAGACCATGGAGTAAAGTACCGCAGTGGTCACAAAAAGTTGGAGCAAGGAACGTCCATGTGTTCCATTTGTGGGGAGCGTAGGCCGCCTTTGCAAGGATAAAGATTTAATTAATAAAGCACCATGGAATCATAACCCCGGAGAACCTAATATTGAACCTACAGAGACTACGGACACAAAAAAAGTAAAAAAAAGCATTAGCAGAAAGCACCATCACCAATCTGAAAGAGAGTTCTAGAACACAAAGCATGTCCAAGCGTTAGTGGTTCCTTGTCCGCAGGTACCTTGACACTTGAGGCCCTGGTGGATGAGGCCGTACAGCAGCGAGCCGCAATGGTCGCAGAACGTCGGGGACGAGTATGTGTGGACGCGGAAGTTGTGTCTCGTGCGTGTATCCTGTTGGCCATACATCCTTTTAGCTCCTTCGTATCGGTAGCTGCTTCTAGGTAACGCTACATGACCCTACTTAGTCTTATTTTAGAAGTATGGGAAGGTTTCGGGGCTACTACATTTGATTTAGGATACCACTACACTATTTTTGGAATTTTGGAATAGATTGTTTATTATTTTCATACTTACCAAACTTGTCTTGGCTAAAACTAAAAAGCGATTTTGATAAAAAGTTACTAAAATCAAATTGTCAATGTTAAAGAAAGTGACTTAATAATAACTTAATTAATCAACAGCGATATTATCGTTATGGATCCTCTACCTACATAGGTATAAAGACGGCCCATTTGCCAGTGCAATACCCGGGGATTTTGGGCTTTTTTTGACCTCAGAATACTCGGCATCATGGCCATTTGCTCGGTCCATCAATTGTCAAAAACTAGGCGACCGTGCTGCCAGACGCCATAATAAGACTTTCTCATCTTTGAAAGATTTAAATGCAATAACTGTGGCTCAGTTCTAGATTGACACTGGTTAGATTGTAATCTGTATGCATAATAAACTATACAACCTCACTAGAATTCTAATAAACTATACAAATCACTAGAATTCTAATGCAATAACAATTTTGCCATATTTCAATGCTGTCTGAATTATCTTTAATCTTAACTGTATTGAAGACATATTAAGCCTCATTTAATCATTGTTTTGAACGATATAGGCATTTGGGAGCTCCTTCAGCGAATTGCGTCCTTTTTATTAAATTAGTATTTTTTCTATTAGCTTTGAATTCCCCAATCCTACGTGCGAACATGATAAGTTCTAAATCATGTAATACCTTTGAGCCCTCCAGAAACACAACGTAAGGGAATTATAGGGCTTAAAAGTTATGGATACAAGGTGTTTCTAACTTTGCGTGGGTATTTTGAGTGGCGTGTCTAAAAGGCAAGTCATCTTTTAATGCCTGAATTTATTATTCTTAATTTTATTGAAATCGGCTTATGTTCTAAACAGACTCGGCTGAATGTTGCGAGAGGGCGTGGGTATTTATCGCATTGGTATTTTTTCTTAGTCTCTACTGATTACATTGTGAAATTGGCGTGAATGAAATGTAGAATAATGCTAATAGGGTAGATGACTGTCAAGTCAAATCAGTATCTTTTTAAGAAACGTCAAAACGATGCGCCTCGTACTAATTTATATGAAATACAAATCAATGACGTCATTCTTTTGTATAGTCAAATCATGTAGTTTCAATGTTTGTTTTGATGTATATAAATTTATGGCAGCGTAAAAGTGTAGAGAAACATTGTTTTTCAGAACATTTTTGCAAATGCTATTTTCTGTATAGTGTAAAATAATTTATTGTTATTGTAGTCATCTACCCAATCAACTTATCATAAGAGATGCATTATTAGCCCTATAGAATTCAAACTAAGGGACCATCCCAAAAAATATTCGAGGTTTTACAGGGTTTAACCAAGAAGTAAAACCTTGTAAAACCTAGTGGGGTAAAACCCTGTAAAACCTAGTGGGCCAAGCCCCTCCAAAACCAAAACTTTGGGTTCTAAAATCATGTATTTTTTCTACGAAATGAAGAGAGGAGCAGGTCGTGCTCCTGGTGGTCAGGTCATGCTAGCCCATAACAGTACCAGCTCCACCCAAATCCTTGATTGGATAACAACTGAACTGCGCTCCATAATTGAGATATTAGTTCGTAAGTTTAATTTGCCTACTAATTACACTTGTTACAGTGCCCTTCAACCGAAACACAGTTATGTGTCAACATCACTATTTCACAGAAGAATAACTGACACTTTTGTGTTACCGACCAATATGCCTATGACTTAGATTTACCACAGGGTTAAACTATAACTAACAACTGTTAGTTGCCGTTGAGTGTGGTTATTAATTATTTGCACTATCATTAATACTTCAAACGAAAACCTCACATATAATAATACTTTAATAAAAACGCGATGAAAGCAATCGGATATTGGAATACCAATTATTTTAATACCTATCAACTCGTTCTAGTTAAGTAAATGGGTATTAAAATATTATCTGTGGCCTTTTTACCGGTAAATTTCAACCGCGGGACAAGCACAGACAACTGCGTTTATGTTTTATGGTTCATGCACTTTATTTTAATTACTGACGCTAACGAGGTATTCAAAAAATATAGCGACAATTTATGGCGGAAATTTTGATATATAAATCATAATTATTATGTTAAATTACGATTGGTAGGGCACAATGAGAATTTGTACAAATTACACAAACAAATGAGGCGTATATATTTTTAGTTTACAGAAGATAACAATTCAATTCGTATTAAAAACTCCGCATCTTCAGTTTACAGAAGAATACAATTCATTCGGTAAATTCATTATTAATAATTTGTATGCAGAAATAATCCTCAGGAAACATTTTCCGTAAAATATAGTAGACCCTTATTCATTGTAAATGAACAAGCGTGTGTGTTGCCTCTTTTTCAGTCCATTTTGAACAAAGACAAAGCATTCGTTATTATTTTTTTATTAATAAATGCTTTGTTTTTTGATCGACGTTTCACGAGCCGTGATCACGAGCGTTGGAATACGCTCGAAACGTCGGGCAATAAACAAGGTATTTTACCTTAAATGTGTCACGCGATTATAATATACAATATAATAATAATATATATCATTTCATAATGTGTACAAATCGCGAAAGTTTATCAACATTTGAATGCTTTGTTTTTCTTCGATTTTTTAAATGCTTTTAAATGAATAAATGATTACATGATCAAGTTTGTAAGTCAAGTCAAAGTCAAAATACTTTATTCATTTAGGTTACAAATGAACGTCAGACAAAATTTGGAATACAATTATTCTACATTTAATGCCAAGTTCGCAAGAGTAAAGCCATGAGAAAAGAACTTGGCAATAAATACTCCAGGCCACTTTTTCAAATGCCATTTTTTACAATATAAATGTATATATACAGTTAAGCTAGTAAGGTGCTGCAACCAATACACCATGAAACTCACGCAAGCAATAACCATAGTCATTAAAATTATGGGATACCAAGGTGCTTTAAAAAAGTCTCAAAAAATCAATTGTACACAAAATAGTAGTAGTATACAAGTCAGCTGTACACAAAATTCTAAAAAAAACTGTCTACCGCAGAAGTTTAAAAGCAAAAATATACATTTTTCAATCAACTTTATTGTGTGTTTGCTAATTGGTTGCTGTTGAGCGTGGGCTGGTTAGAAATTGTATTTGCAGAGCTAGCAACGTTATTTTGCCCGCAGCTACGCGGGCAAATATTAAATGCAATTCGCAACCGCCATTAGATCTCGGAATTGATATTTTGTTTATATTGTACTTGTGAGTTTAGGAATGTTGGAATTAATTCCAACTGTAAATTTGGATGTAGTTTGGGTAACTGCAATTTTGAAATGAAATTGAGCACTGTTCAGGCAAATAGGGCCATAAGGTACCCTAAAATAAATGCAAGTTCCCAAATTAAAATGTATTGGATTTTTTTTAAATTCGTCAAAATGAATATTATAACATAACTGATTTGACGATGGGAACTATTGATGATTCAAGTTTATTTATTTATTTTATATTTATTCTCTTATTGCTTACAATAGGAATCATTTCAAAAAAATGGATATGTAATATAAATTGCATGAAATAACTTTCAAACATATTCTAAAATATTAGATAGTATTTTACTTATTTATTTTTTATAATATTTAATGTAAACATTTACATTCTTTACATTTCAAACATTTGGGATCTTAACTTTATATTTGAATTATTTTTAAATCTTTAAGAAAATTCTAAAAAAATGATTAAGTAAAAGCGGGAAAATAAAACAAAATAAGCACTTATAAAAATTGGGATTAAACAAAACTATTCTCAAGAGGTCAAAAATGAGCCTTAGTTGGCCAAAACCGGTGCCTTTAAATTTCAAATCAAACTTTACAACACACAAAACAAATACACCCCAGTACATGTACCTTAGCTTTCACAATAAGGATACAATATCTTCAACAAGAACTAAGCAACGTTCGCTTCCTGCCGGAGGCTGTCCGTCCGTTCGTAAATGCATTCTACGCCGAACAACACGATTGTTTCTGATTCCTAGGGCTGCCATTACTTAGTTTTGGAAAGAATTACTACACTCTTGTTTTCCTAATTTTAGTTACAACGGATAATTTTCTGATTTGCATTAGGGTACAGACATAGTGTCGCGAGGACTTTACGAAGATACAATTAATAGACAAAAAGTACTTCTAGACTCGGAACATTAATTAGTACATAGCAGTGGACACCCAGTAGTCGTAGGCACACTCTCGACTAGTGATCTACGTAGGAGAGGTATACATAATGTCTGTTCGCAATCACAACGGCGCGGCGCTTTTAAAATCCGATATGATGGAAGAGAGGTTAGGCGTAGTGCCGACGACGTCTGAACGTGCTCTTCAAAACACGGATTGGCATAAAATTTTTAAAATTTATTTTCTATTTATTTAACTTATCTTCTATAAACATGATATTACGACGGTTCCTGTCAGTGGTAACGTTGCTTATCATTGATGACCCTCTTTCGGCTTACTCAATGCGCATTGAAATTTTTTTTTTTTTAGCACTGCGCAATCGAATGTAAAACCAGGAGAGTGACAACCCTAGACAGTTGCACCCAGTTGGTTGTTCTTAGTATTAAATATGAAAGCTCTGTAGAGTATTGGATCTCTGTAACTTGTAAGGACTAAGTCTCAGAGCTGTGAAAGGTTTAAGTCTAAAATCTTGTATTCCGACCGGGAATCTATTTACAAGTAGTTTGTCTTAGTTTTGAAATGAAATTTACAAGTGTTAGGTATATTTTCAACGAGATTTTGATCTCTACGACTACGTAGATAGCCAGGCCCGATCAAAGAGCAAGCCGGGCAAATGCCAGAGCGACGAAAATGAAGGGCGGCATAATTGACGCCGTTATGTAGGCGGTTAAAGATTACCCCCCCCCCCCATCGCGCGAGGTACCTAAGCGGTGTCGGGGAAATTATTTGCATCTCGCTCCCACCTAAATCTGGCCTGCCGCGGGCCAGCACTGTTTACAACATCCCATCTTTCGCAAAATGTGGCGTGTAAGGAGCGGCAAATATTCTTTTGCCCTGAGCGGTTAAGTGGCTGAATCAAGCCCAGATGGTAGCTTCATATCATCCCATTTGATGTCTTACTGCTGGACACGGGTCTCCCCAGTAGAGCCTATTATAGATCCTGGGGGTAATTGCCGTAATCGCCACGCTTGGCGAGAGGGTTGGCGATCGCAGTGAGGCTTCTAAGTGCGTACGCAAAGGACGCTGCTGCCTGTCCTCCAGTGTGAAATACCAGTGTGAAATCCCTTAGTCGCCTTGACGACACCCAGACGGGAAGACATGGGGTGGATGGTTCTAAAGCCGGTACCACACGATCAAGATTGTGTTATTTTATTGAAAATTTCGGTAGGTTTTGGTAGTTTTTGGCTTGAAAGAGTACAACAAATTTAAATTGAATCTCTTTCGTGTTAAAACATAAGTAGGATAGGTATTTGTACTAACTTTCGACCATGGCTTAGCATGTGTAGTACACATTAAAAGTTATTGATAAATTGCACGCACAAAACTCGTTATTTGATAAAAAAAAGTATTGAAATAAAACATAAAATTGTCTTTAATAAATATAGGTAAAAAAACATTTTTTTGCGTATTAGATATATGTGTATAGGGACTAAACCTTTTATGTATAAAAAATCTTAAAAGTTTAAAACAATAACACCTTTTAAGTTACGTTATTTTTCAATAAAAATATACCGAAAATAAAATGCTTTTTTGACTTTCTATTAATTCGAAGTTTTAATTACGTATATTTGAAATAGAAGTCTATTTGCATATTAATTAAATAATTACAGCCATTTGTGTTCTGTAAAAAAATTGTGTTGTTGATATTTTATACGAGATATCTATGAGGATATTACCACTGGCAGTCTATAGAAGGGTGACCGTTTTCGAACATTGTCATCCATCCGTCACTCGGAGAGCAAGTTAAGCCGTCGGTCCTGCGTCCAGTCTCTTTCCAATCGTGTCGGATTTTCCATCCCATCGGACTATGAGAGTAAAGAAATAGAGAGTGCACTTGTGTTTGCGCATACACTTGTGCATTATAACATCTCCTGTGTAGTTAGCTAGTCTCGAGATGAGAGAGAGAGAGAGATTGGCCGCCGTAACCGACATTGGCTAGGAGATCATTATAATTGACGATAGTTGACGACTAGATATACTTACATGCAATCAACACGTGTGTGTGTTAGTTGCATGTAAGTATAATCGTTAACATTTTATTCACCCTAGGATTAGCTTAAAATAAAAAAGGAGAAGTTGACTAACTGCTTGACATATCAACGTAGTGCCTAAACTATAAGGGTTAGAAACTTGGTATTTTGCACAGGGCTTCCTTTTATAACGTAGGGGGGCAATAAAAAAAGATTTTTGAATATTCACCCCTTAAGGGGGTAAAACGGGGGTGCAAAGTTAGTATGAAACTTTGCCGTTAAAATATTTTGGTAACAATCTGGCATACACGCGAGCGAAGCCGCGGGCATAAGCTAGTTAAACATAAAACTAACAAAAACTAAAATGTAATTTCAAAGTTTTGTACTTAAAATATTTTAACTTTAAAATTACTAATTTACAAAGTAAAGGCGTCTGAAAGTCTGTTGTAGCATTTTAATTGGGTATTTAATTCTCGTAAGACAAATACTAAAAGTACTCAGAAAATACATAAAAATGTTATCTTTTTGGGACTTAATTAACTCTCCGCGTTGTGGCGTTTGGGCGATGTTATTTCACGAGAACACCAAGTACTTATTTCTGTCTAAAAAGGTTTTAAAATGAAACCTACTTTCACAACTCTTTACAAAAAATGGTTGTCTGTGAAGTCGGTTTACGGACGATAATTTTACGTGATAACGTCATATGAAAACATTGATAACCATTCTTTGCGTTGCGTTGCTTTGCAACCTATCATTAACGTTAGTTCCAATCATTGACGTAGAGAGCAGAAATGCGCCATAACCTCACAAAATTGACCACTCTCTAGAAAGATACAACGCTACTTCGTGGGCAATACCTGTCAAAGAGACAGGGTCACACGAGTTTTTCTCTCTCTTTCACGCTTTGCAGTCAATATTTACGTTTTAATTGAAAGGGATTGCGCGGTCCAGGTCTATACGTAAATGGTTCCAATTGTATCGCATGTCATGTCGCTGCAACCGCCATTCGCTGTTACTTAGCAACCAATCAATAACGTGACTTTTTTAGACACTTTTTAGTACGTGCACCCGGTTATCGATTTATAAAACGTTATCACGTCAAAAAAGAGGTGTGAAAGTAGGAAAAATATGGCGGAAAATGTAGGGGCGAATGACAGATGAAAAAAAAATCGAGTAGCTTTGGCTTTGAGATATTGAGAGTAGAATTAAGTAGATCTGTGTTTGAAAAAGTATCCATCGAAATGCGTTAAGTAAGGGTACTTATAGGCTACAATAGCAAATACGGTAAAAAATCCACCACAATGGTCCACTCACAACTGCAATCAATCACTCTCCAATTCCTTGTTTATTGCCCGACGTTTCGACCGTATTGCAACGGCCGTGGTCACGGGAAGACTAGTTGAGCTCAGCGTCGGCAATAAACAAGGTATTTAACCTTAAATTATTCACGCGATTAAGACCCGTAATATATATATTTTAATAATGTGTACAAATCGCGAAAGTTTATCAACATTTACTCTCCAATTCTCCAATCGGCACATTTCAATCGGTCTACAACTTTAGAGTTTTTTTCTCAATTTGTCTCCCATACAAGATGTTCCTTAACTCTACACTCGATACTTTCATTCTTTAGAGTTCAAGAGCTCTGGCTTGTATTTTTTTGTTATTGTTGCCAATAAACTAAATATGCTTTATTTCACATCGTGTGTCAATATTCATTGGTCACAAACAAGTTTGCACTTCGACAATGGAACTTCACGTTACTCCGCGCTTTCGTTTACAATATAAAATATATGCAGTTTACAACAATCCCTCCCTTACGAATAAATTACACAATCATTTTATTTATATACGAAGCAGGTATGTTTGCGCGGGCCTTTCTTTCTGTTCATATTACGACTGTATACTTAATACATATTGTGTGAAATTACAAGAGTTTAGTGGATATATCATTACACGATCTATTCAATCCAAAAATACAAGTTAATAAAACCGAAAACCTCTATACCAGTAGATATCCTTAATATCTACTGATTTAAATTCTTATTTAGATGTCAATATTTGGTGCAAAATTATAAAATACAAATACTAATGTGTTACTAGCTATAACCACACGCATCGTAACCACGTAGTTTACAAATTAATTTAATAAGTGGGTACGTGTCTAAAGCATAACGAACTCAAGTCTTAATAAGCGCTGATTCGCTAATTGCACCAATTGTTTAACTATTTGAAACGAAACAAAATGGCGGTATCTCGTTCCCGCCAATTAACACAAAATGGCTGCCTTTTCTAGATAATAATGTTCTCGTTTTATTTGAAATGATGAGCCGATATTAAATAATTTGTTCTCGGGAGACTCGATATTTTAATTTGTATCAGTCATTTTTGGTTATTCTTTTATATATTTTGTGGTACGGTATTATTTTCTGTCGCAATTACTTATTTGCTTATTCATTATTGAATCGTTTATTCAAATCGCTTTTTCGTTAAATAGAATGACCTTTTTCTTTTGTTGACAATAAAACCTTTGTAGGTATTATTGTGAAACAAACGTTACTAAGGGTTTTCGTAAAATACATTTTTGAAAGCTTTTTAAGTACAAACCTTTTAGTCTTATAAAAGTATGGACTCAGAGTAGATACAATCCCCCTTATTCATAATACTTAAGTTAAATAAATATAAATAACCAAACAAAGCTCGGTCATTCAGGTACTTAGCAGTATAGTTTTTACATTGTAAGTGGATACTCCTGCTATGTTGTACACATTGAGGTTGATATATTCAATCTCATGTACTCTTCTTTTAATATTTTTTATCTCTTGTATTTGCATCAATCCTCTAATATGGTATATAATATAATGGTGGCAGCACCTTACCTGCTTAAACAGTTTATAAACAAAGAAACATTGTAAACGTTGGCAATTTGAAAAGAGTGGTCGAAGTTTTTATTGCCTCGTCCTTTTCTTCGGCTTTACCTATTTTTTGCGAACAGGCATTATATGTACATATAGAATCCACATTTCACAAGTGTAGTATTTTGCTTCCTAAGTGATTTTTTTTTTGATTTATTTATTTATATTCAATATAAAATATAAGTAGATAAACAATATATACATATATTGTTTCAATTTATTGAGCAATACAACGTTAAACAACGTATAACTTAGTAGTAGCAACTAAAAACCACTTAGGCTTAGGCACTTCTCGAGGAGGCCTATAGGCTATATAACATCACGCCACGACCTATAGGAGCGGAGCAGCACTGAGAGATGTTGCAAAAACGGGGAATTTTTACGCAGACGAAGTTGCGCGGGACAGCTAGTTCGACAAATATCGGGACTTAATTGTGTGAAGTATTTATAGGTGTGTAGGTACGTGTGTGTTGCTTTATTCTATATAAATATGAAATATTCAACCAAATCTGTTAAGAGTAGAAGCCGATACCATTACCATAGGGAATTATAAAGTAAGATTGATGACGACAGACACATTTCCTATGAACTACAGTTGTAAGTTTGTTCACATCTCCTTTGCTACGTGAAAAAAAAATTAAAGCTCGCTTGCCAATGGCTTCCGATCAACATAGACGTACTTCGTTTATCTTAAACATTGACGTAGAGACCAGGACTGCGCCATAACCTCACAACAACCTCTCTAGAAAGAGACAACGCTACTTTGAGGACATTATCTGTCAAAGGCCGCACGAGATTTTTCTCTCTTTCACGCTTTGCAGCAGTCAATATTTACTTTTACTTGAAAGGGATGACGTGGTCCAGGTCTATAAGTCAATGATCTTAGGCTAAGCTATCATATTGCTAGGCAAAGGTATCCATAACCAATTATCTGTCTATAGAAAAATATGTATTAAAAAAAAAACAATATTCCACGATATTTTAATTATAAATCTCTAAATAAAGAATATTCTACTTTTAATTACCAAGAAGGTTATGACAACAAAAGTTAGGATCTATTTCATCACTCAGCTTAATTATTACAATATGATCATATCATAGAGTCCCAGAGGCTTACTATAGAGTATAGAAGCTCACCATAAACGAATACCTACACAACAAAACTCATTAGTTTTGAGTGCAGGGCGCAATTCCTGATGTAGTCTGATAATAGTTGTTGGCATGCACGCGAATTTATATTACTTTAGTACTTTAATACATTGCATTATTGTAATTGCTGGTACTTTTATAGAGTGTAATATTAATTAAATACTGCAATTAAGTTTATTTCACGCTAACGTTGTACTAGAAAAGCTGAAGTGTTTTTCTACAAGAACAAATATTTATAAAAAAAATAAACAAAGTCAATCTTTCAGACTTAATCAATTCAATTTCCCAAGCAAATCGGGGGCTTTATGCACTATATATACTTATAAATAATATTTGAGACTTCCTTCAAATTCTCTAAAATTTCATTGTTAGCCCTAGTTCCTAATTTGATATCAACGGGGTCATTTCAGAAGACCATATCAAAACTAACTTGACTAATATCAAAACGAGAGCCAATTATGAACAATTGACACGTGATCAATGCTTGTAAAATTCACGCGGCCAAATTCACCTGGGTGAATTAAGTTTATCAAACAACCGACTTCATTCACCCAGGTGAAATAAGTGCAACTTAAAGATCATTCGTTTCATTAATTGTCATCGTGATATTAATTAGATGTGTATACTCACGTCGGAATCCGCCCCTTTGTCTGCGCCTGGGCAGGTGAACGTCACGTATTCGTGGCATCGTTTGTGTACCACGAAACTGCAAACTGTAAATAGAAAAAACTAAAGTTATATAATTAGTTTTGGCACACTGAAGTTGTCATGGGGAGCTTTACTAAAATACAAAATACAGACTATTTACTTTTTCTTTTCTTAAAAAAAAATGTCACCCGCAGTGACACGGCTCCCCCTGTGTCGCGGTGGACTTTACAAACATACAAGTCACGAACACAAATTACAACAAACAACAACAATTTGTAGATCACACAAAGTGGTGTCGATCATTCTGATATGCTACAGCGGTGGAGTCTATTGGCATCACACGCACTCTTCCAGCCAATAAAGTGTCAAACGCGACAGCTGACCGACTACTAGAACATATTACTGCTAGAGGGCGAAAATCAAACCCACGACCTCTTGCGTAGCAGTCGGACACACTCCCACAGCGCCACAGAGGAGGAGGCAACAAAAGATGCATAGATAAAATGGTGTTCCGTGCGGGCATCGAACCCATCGTACAGACTCTCACTGAGTCACTCTGAGGTTAATAAGAATGGAGAAGCAGAAGTTGGAATATACAACGTTATTCTTGGTATAGTGCAAACCTGAAAGTAGTTTGCTCAGAATCAGTAACGCAATCCAATGGGGTAGTTTTTGGACCATGTTATATTTTTTAATTAATTTATTATTCATTCCAAATCCTGTTTACAATGTGATGTGAAATATGATCATCACTTATATTTCAACAATAACTATGAATTACATACTACGGGACGCAATGAGCACGATAGCGCGAAGAACACAAGACAACTTGAATGGCTTATAACTCTGTAAGTTTTCAATATTTTCATTTTCTTTTTTTATGTGATTTCTAGAAGTAAAAGTCTTGTTGGAATGTCTGAGCTGTGCCGTATACCTACCATTAATAATCTAGTATAAACTATGAAACACTGTATAGTATTTTTATTGTAGCACTAGCAGTGAACCCGGTGAACTTTGTACCACCGAAAATGGAATTTGATCCAAAGTGGCAATTCCTACAGGTACTATAATATGACCAATTTAGATATTTTGAACTAAAAAAAATCTTTAGCGGCATTGTGCACTTTTATTTAGGATGGGTAAAAAATGTTAAACTCGTGTCAGGATCAAGTGACCCTGATCGAAAATTCGTAAGACGGAGAGAGAGAGCGCAGGGCGCTTGCGAGTGTGCGTACGTGTTTTTCTCAGAGATATAAACTTTTTAATTGTCTATTTGTGTACGATAGCGCAATAGATAAATATTGTATTTAACTACAAAAAAAATCCCAACCATTCCAAAATATTCAAAAATGCACAACGTTAACGTTCAAGTTCTTACTTCTGCCGGCACTTCATTTGGATTTTTAATATTTTCTATTTTGATATACCTTGACAATATCCAGTCAACAAAGAAATAACGCAAATAAATAATGATAATAATGCACGGCAATGGATTTTTAGACTACTTTATGTAAACCACAGTTTCAATAATCGTGAATGATGGTGGCGCCCTCTAGCAGTAATATGTTCTAGCAGTCGGTCAGCTGTCCCGTTTGATACTTTATTGGCTAAGAGTGCGTGTGATGCCAGTACACTCTACGGCTGTAGCGTAGGTATCACAATGTTTATTTTTTAGGAAACTACATAAAGCTTCTCGATATCATCTATTTTAAGAAGTTCTTCGATCAGATGTTATATCATCTGTTTTAAAAGAAGTTAAAAAATAACACAATTTTACAAGAAAATCTTAAAGTTTATGTTTATAATATGTCTTGTCTTGAGGGAAAATTTAATTTCTGTCGTTTGTCTGAATGTCAGATAAAAAATACCTTAGAATTTATGCGTGAAAGAGGTAGATGCTAAGAGCGTCTGTACTACCCATGCGTGAAAGAGAAGGAGCACAAAGGTGTGTCACGCTTCAAATAAGCTACACTCGTAATTCAAGCACGTTGAATATAATTCTTCATGCTACGGCGCTACGAGGCTACGAGTTCTCTATGTATTTCGTAGTACCTCTACGAATCTTTGTAGCATGTTGAGCTCTTTATAACAATGTAGGTAGTTTAGTTCGACTGCCTCTGTGGCGCGGTGGGAGTGTGTCCGACTGCTACGCAAGAGGTCGTGGGTTCGGTTCCCACACGGGATACCACTTTGTGTGATCCACAAATTGTTGTTACCAGTCTGGGTGTACTTTGTGTCCGTGACTTGTATGTTTGTAAAGTCCCCGCGACACAGGGCTTGTACCGTAGGGTACAAGCCCTGTGTTGCGAGAGTCGTCTTTAAAAATAAGTCACCAATTAAAATAAAATCATTGTGAACGTACCTTGACACTGGAATCCTTGTTTGCCGAATCCCCTGTAACAATAAAGAGATTTTATATTAGTTACATAAACTCAGAAATGTGAAGTAAAACACCCATAGTATTACCCTATATAAGGTTTCAAGGAACTCTGTGAGTACGGAACATAATACAGGTACAATCGACGAATATACAGCATGATTTGTAATATACTAATAACATCCCGGTTGTGGCTTATTTACATTGTTCTAAATAACTCTGTATAGTTTACAAAAAAAAAAACACCTAACCGTCTGTGAGACCCCGGAGCAAAATCATAGTTTTATGTCAGGTTTAGAGCCTAAACCACACAATAAACAACGATTTTACTCCAGTAAAAAAGTTTGTAGGTGGTTAAGGTCATAACTCCAAAAACGGGTGGTAGGTGGTTAAGGGTTTATTTATTAAATATTTTTCAAAACTGATTTTACAAATTTATAAAGTTTAATGTAAAAATCCACGAGCTAAGAAAGCCCTGCCTTTTTTGTACGTTCACATATAAAAATTCAATTATAATAATAATAATATCTTGGGATAACTCACAGAATCGTTTTCACATCGTTTGATCCCAAACTAAGCAGAGCTTGTACTATGGCAACCAGACAACTGATAAACATACTTATATACTTCTAAATACATTCATTTTACACAGAATAAACCATCGTGCTTATCACACAAAGTTTTATCCTGGGTGGGGATCAAACCTACGACCGGCTTAGCAGTCAGGGTCACTAACCACTAGCCCAACAGGCAACCTTGTGATACGTCATGATTCTACATATACATGTAATGCCAAGTTCGCAAACAATAGGTAACGCCGGAGATAATAACAAGGCAATAAAAACTCGCGGCCACTCTCTTTTCAAATTGCCAATTTTACAATGTTTGAATGTTTATAAACTTGATATGGGGGTAAGGTGCTGCCACTAATATACACTAAATTTAGCTTAATAGTAGTATATTGGGACAACGCACACAACGTTATCGGATCCCACGCTTGTACTATGGAAACCAGACAACTGATAAACATATTTATATATTTCTAAATACATACATATTATAGATAAATAACACGTGCTCATCACACAAAGTTTTATCCTGGGTGGGGATCGAACCCACGACCCACTCCTACCGCCCTATAGAGGCAGTAATAAGATCCTATACGTTCATAGCTCAGCTCAAGACATGCTACATGCTACAGTCTAGGCTATAATACCATTCATTGGTCCATTAGGCTTGGACAATACAATAATAGCTACCCAAGTCCATTCCTACTCGTACAATATCCTCGATTTCAAATCGGATGTGCATCGGAATTGAATCGGCGTCCGTTCAGAACGCTATAACTTCAATTAGCGGACTGTACCAGCTGTGCCCATTACACTCAGCGGCTAAATGGACCTCCACTGTAATGGTTATCAGAATTGAGTTCCAGCGTTAAAAGATATCGATTTTCGATTCGATTATTTTAGTCTCATCTTAGTAAAGTAATTGAAAATCGATATTTTTCGCAATCGATTAAAGTGAGATGAATTTGATTTAACTACGAGTATTGCAAAACAAGTTATATATTGAGAAACAGAACCGGGTGTAAGCGGATATCTGACCATGCTCAGTAGGTATAGGGTTTCACAGTGGTTACTGCAAATAAACATGAAAAAAATATGATCTGAAAAAGCGTATTTTCATGGAACTTACGTCGTTTTATTGTAAAGCGCAGTTTTTCGGCAATAAATTAAAGACGGTAAATCTGATCATATTAATAATAATTGAAGTTGAAAGTATTTAATAAGCGTGATCTTTGTTTCATAGTTAACAGTTTCAACTTAGTTAGGGGGGAAATTGTCGGAGCGATTATTAATAATTTAAAAAGTTTCTTAGAAACCTTCAAATGTTTTTAAGCCTGTAGATGTTTGCTAAAAAAAGGAATAGATATGCAAAACATTTACCAGTTAAAATATCATTATGGATAAGGGAGGCAAAGATTGATTAAACAAGTGGCTTAAACTTTAATCTTAGAGAATGACGTCGTTACGCGCGCGCATAACTGCGGATCTTATATACAAGGTGTAACAGAAAGGTGTGGTCACTTTCAAGGGTTAGTATGTGTGCTCATGATACTGAGTGCACATACCTATATATATATATTTTATCTAAATCAGACTACCCTAAAAAATTTAATTCTCTTTTCATTCGTTTATTTATTAATGAAAAGTTATTAATTAAAAAAAGTATGACTTAAAAATTCTTAAAAATTTCGTACCAGAGGAGGTATAATCTTATGACATACGCCTTTCACTACTGAATTTTGACAAAAAGAATATGCTATAACTATATAATAATAATGCAACCAGCTATATGTGCAATACTGATAACATGCCCTTTCCGCTGCTGAAATTTGACCACACCTTTCTGTTACACCCTGTATAAACGAACATATTTGCAGTTTTGCACGTGAGAGATATGGCTATATAAGTAGACACATGGCTACATATGTAATAATTATTACTTATAGATATGTCTACTTATGTAGCCATATCTCTCACAAGCGCAACGACGTCATTCAATTCGATTGTCATCCTATTCGATTGTCATTTTATTCGATTAGCGTTTATACCACTTGTCGAGGGGCTCAGTTCTTTGAAAATGTATAAAAAAGAATTTACTATTATATTTTACTAGCCGTTTTCCGCCCACATCAATTATCGTGACAAAAATTAAGTAGGTTTCGAGATTTTGTATTTAGTCCGTAATGACCTTTCGCTTTTATTAGTAAATCTTAAAGGTTTTTAGCGTTCCGTTGCTAAAATGACAAAACGGAACCCTTATAGTTTCGCCATGTCCGTCCGTCCACAGTTTATTTTTAAAATCTTATGATTTTGTAAGACGTAAGTTCTCTTAACAGCCTATGATAATGTTAATGAATTTTTAAATTTGTTCGTCTTAATATAATAATAATAATAATAATAATAATTTATTTCAGATTTCTCATACATCCATAATATTGTTAGTAGTACAATGGCGAGCTTATAAACTAGTGTTAGTCATAATTAATAATAAACTAAGTGGTAGGTACGGGTGGACAACCCGCCGGTGCTGGGCGCTCACTATACGATATAGATACGATATAGGGGCAGAATAAATAAATAGGGAAAACTTAAAGAACAAGTGAAAAATTGATATATTATTATATTATTATTATTTTGTGTGGGCATTCAATCTTCAGTTTAAAATTTTAGGTAAAAGTAGTGTACTTTTATACATTTTGTACCAAAATAAACATGACTTTCGTCTTTTACTTCTTCTAAGTTGTTGTGGTTAACTAGTTTCCAAATTTAAAAAAGCTTAATGGTATTTTTAGATATAACTAGTTTGAAAATCCATACCAAATCTTAGCTAAATTCGTTTAACGGTTTAAGCATGAAAAGGTAACAGACAGACATACAGACAGACAGAATTGCACATTTATAATTTTGTGGTAATTTTTGTCTCAAGACATATTATATTATATAATATATACACTGAACATAATCATAAAGCAAATGAACATTTCGTATTAGTAGAAGCTGAAGGAAATTGGGTCTTGCATTTCTGTTTCAATTCGTTGTAAAATTTCCGTTTGACTGCACTCGTATCTTGACTGCTATAAAATATAGAAGCTGCAGCCATTTTATAATATTCAGATGAATAAAATTGGAAATTCTAGCTGTAGATTGGACGTTTGAATGACGTATTTCCGTAGAAAATTCTCGAATAGAAATACTATTGCAATATATGACAATCGTATCAGAATGGTCTAAATGACAATGTAATTGCGGAGCATTTAAAATGACAATTGTGTTAGCATTTTAAGGCGATGTAAACACGACTTTGATGAAATTTAAATAATAGGTCACTAAGGTCTTATTCATGTTGCGAATGAGGTGCATCAATATTTAAACGTTCAATTCGTACTGAAAAATATGCAACGGTTTTGACGTATATATCGTAAGTATGAACATTGTCTTATTAGAAAATTAATTGAATTGTTTTAGGTGTTATAGAATTTGATATGCTACGGGTCTTAATCGCGTAAATATTTTATTTTAAGGCTAAATACCTTTGTTTATTGCCCGACGGTTCAACCGTATTGCAACGGCCGTGGTCACGGGTAGACTCTTAAATAAAATATTTACGCAGTTAAGACCCGTAGCTTATACAATTCTATAATGTGTACAAATCACGAAAGTTTACGAACATATATTGTTTTAGGTGTGTTCAAACATATTTGTGTTTTATTTTATTATATATCGCACTTAAGTTCTAATGTGTTTGCAACACATTATCACACATAATCACAACAAAGGCTGAGGCTGCAAGACCGTAACTTAATTTTGTATTTTCTTTGCCGGCTATATCAAGACAAATAATAAAGGGAACTTATTCTTTATTAAATCTACATCGCAAATAACGTAATAAATTACTATAATAAGTAGAAATACCTCTTATATTAACATTATCATCATTCCAACTCTTAATAAATCAATTTCGTGAGAAGTACCATCTCTAAATGAGGGTAGTTTGGTTTCTCATACGAATAATATGATAATGTAATTTGCCGTAATGTTGGCGTGAAAGTCATCAAACTATGAATCCAAATTACATTATTATTTCTTGTTATTAGTTAATAACTTTTGTCCGCGGCTCTGCTCATAAAAATATTAGTTAGAACCACAAAAAGTTAGCCTATATGCTCCTTTAGCTTCAAAATACTTTTATAGTAAACTAGCTGATTCGTGCAACTCCGTTTCGGTCATTTTTCCACGTTTTTACAACATTTTTTATTGATGCTCAGCACCTATATGTGCAACTCCGTTTCGGTCATTTTTCCCCGTTTTTACAACATTTTTGATTGATGCTCAGCACCTATTTGTCGTAGCGTGATGTTTATAGCGTATGACACTTACAAATAAAGTGGCTTTCAATTGGTAATAGCATTTTCAAAATCGGTTTAGTAGATCCAGAGATTACCCCCTACAACCCCAAAATTGGTATAGAAGTATCTATAGGTTTTAAATAAATCGAATAGGTACTATGATGCACAATTGCACATTTTAGGTTTTCAGACAGTACATCTTTATTGCTTCTGCGAGGTACATGCAATCTTAGTGTTTCACTAACAAAGCGGAGACAAGACGAGCGGAGCGAAGATATGTGTCTTAAACAACCAATACAATTTCTTTATTCACACATCTCGTCTCCACTCAGCTTCAGAGGATACCACTGAGCGAAGATGTATCATATATTTGTATGGCGCGATGGATGCGGAGATGAGAGCTGGTCCTCGCTGAGATTGAGCTGGGCCGCGGCACAAGGCGGAGATGTGAGTTATGACTCGTAAGCTGACGACGGTGCGCAGCGGAGACGAGATGTGTGCGCCGCGCAGTGAGTGCAATTCTTCTATTTCAGACTCTAGTTTTAAAGAAGATACTGTTTTTGTAATAACAATATGACTGAGACGGCTTCGCCCTTTGGATCGGATCGCGATATTATGTAGTTTATAGTACATTCGTCGAGCTTCACCTCCAAATCAAAATTTAATCTAAATCGGTCAAGTATCTTTAGTGATTAGCGGATTGAAACAAACTCTTCAGCTTTATATAGATATAGAAATACTAGTTGAACTCGGCCCACTTCGCTGTGGCTTTTAAAGGAACACACGCCGGCCTTCCCAGAACATTCTGCTTAAGTTTCATCACAATCTGATCAATGAATACGGAACGCCTAGAGGACATACAGACAAACATTGATTTATTGTTTTTAAACTTTCGCGATTTTTATACATATAAGATATATTTCGGGACTTAATCGCGTGAATTATTTAAAGATTCGATTCAGTCGACCCGTGACCACGATCGGTGCAATTCGATCGAAACGTCGGGTAAATAAAAGGTTCGTACCTTTAAATAATTCACGCGATTAAGTCCCGAAGTATATCTAAAACATTGATTTTTATATATATAGAAGATAGATTGATTAGTTAGTACTAACAAGCAGCAACATGGTCTTGTTTCAAATGGAATTTAATTTATTAAAAGATGTTGCTTATTTTGAGGTTTTTAGATTTTTCCGATTCAACTATAACATTTTTGAACCCAAATAAGACGTAGTTCAATCAATCATGTACATGTAAAGTCTTTAAACCCAATATATTTGTATTTCAACCACAATACAACAACGTAATATAATAATTTGATCAAACATTTCCAACCTCCGACAGATTCAATTATAATGATCTACATCACAACACAAACGCTCCCACTGCAAACATTTAATTAAATTGAACTGATTACTAAAAAGCCAACAATATAATGTCAAAGCTTCAAAGGGCTATCGACAATACCAACTATTATAAATATATTAAGCATACTTATAAGGCTGCATTATAATTTATACTAGCTGACCCGAGCAACTTCGTCTGCGTACTCCAGTAGACTCCTGTTCTCCTCTCGGAAGCCATGCACCGCTTCAATGGACAGGTAGCCTTAAGCTGGATTTATACGATCGCGTTTAAAGCGACATTCAACGGGCACGAACACGAGTGCGAGCGTGCTCGGCTGTTTGTAAAAAAAAAAAAATAGTACCACTGGACCGTGTGCTTGCCATGTGTCTGAACGCACCATTATCTATACTAATATACTAATAATAATAATATTATAAAGATGAAGAGTTTGTTTGTTTGAGCGCGATAATCTCAGGAACTACATGTCCGAATTGAAAAAAATATTTTACTGTGAGATAGCACATTTATCGAGTAAGACTATAGGAGCGGAGCAGCAATGAAAAGGGGAAAATTGACGGAGACGAAGTTGAGCGGGTCAGCTAGTTATAATATAAGCAGCCTACATTATTTATAGAAAAACATAGCTTCATGTCATATGTTATAATTTAAAATGATAACGCTATTCCCTCCTCAATCGAGTTAGTGAGCCGTGAATTCTCCATGTTTATTCAATCATAAATATTAATAAACCACAGAATAATGACGCACGGTGGGTTATTCTGAAATTATGAATATTCATTTGTAACGTGCTGTTTCTGAGTGATTCTGTGTTCAAGACTCGCTCTTTGACAAAGTACTTCGTAACCACAAATCAGGCATGAATTAAAGCTATGGAATCTGTATAATTTGTTGGAAGAGTGGTTAGATTCATTATTTCATATACAAAGTGATTTGTAATATAATAATAAGCTTCCACTCGTGGATTCTTTACATAACACTAAATAACATTGTAATACCAGTTTTGGAAAATCTATACTAATATTATAAAGCGGAAGAGTTTGTTTGTTTGTTTAAACGCGCTAATCTCAGGAACTACTGGTCCGATTTGAAAAATTATTTTTTTGTTGGATAGCCTATTTATCGAGGCAGGCTATAGGCTATATAACATCGCGCTACGACTAATAGCAGCGGAGCAGCGACGAGAAATGTTTCAAAAACGGGGAAAAATTACGCATACGAAGTTGCGCGGGACAGCTAGTATCTAATATATTAATAAATCATCTACCACTTGTTTTTGGAGTTATGACCTTACCCGTTTGCAAACTATTTTACTGGAGTAAAATCGTTATTTATTTATTTATTATACTTTTAGGAAAGCTTACAGACTAATAATGCTAATAACAAGCTTCCACATTACGTCACAAAGATCTGTCGAGTGACGTGCCACACGTTGATGTTGGCTGAAATTATTTTTTTTCAGCTTCTGTTACATGTATGGAATGCCCCCCGTAAAAAAAATATAATAATTTAATAATAATAATTTATTTATTTATCTCCACAAATTACATAAGTTTTAATAACTATGTTGACAAATGTTGGCTTAATATGTAATTTGCGGGAGATCTGGAGTCCAAACTAAGCCTTGGCCTGTATTTCGGAACTCCAGGACCCCCAATACTAAAGTTATGGTAATATTGTCAGCATGATGTATTTCAACGTGGATGGGAATATGTGTGTGTGTGTGTGTGTGTGTGTGTGTGTGTGTGTGTTGTGCGGGTGTGTGTGTGTGTGTGTGTGTGTGCGCATCTGAGACATATATATATATATATTTATATTAATATAGTACATATAGTTATACCTACAATACGTCTTACATAATGATGTATCTTGTCGCCTTTATTTTTACAAATTAAATAAAATCACACTGCCAGGTTTAGGAGATCCTCTGTTTTCGCATAGTCTAGTTCGAGTAGTAGCTTACGTATTTTAGATTTGCATTCTATCTTCTTACAGTTTGTTATGGGTATTAATTTATTTATTTTGTTGAATAATTTGGATCCTCGGAACATGTAAAATCTTTGTGCAAAGGTGGTATTAGTTAAAACACGTTCACATACAGCATAGTTTCTTCGGGCTAGAGCTACGTGTTTTATTCTATCTGGAGACAGATTAGAGTGTTTGTGAAGAACGGTTAACAAAATGTAAAGTTGTCGTACAGTCAGAACTTGAGTTTCTTCATAAAGTTTGGTTGTTGGGAATAGACGAGGTTTAGACGTACTTACTTTTAATATCATCCTCTGGGCTCTTTCTAAAATTATCATGTTGGATTTACATGCTCCTCCCCAAGTAGTTATACAAAATCTCAGAATAGATTGGACCATAGCGTCATAGACCATCCTTAGAGTTTGTTTTTCTGCTACATCACGGAGCTCTTTAAAGATATAAGCTAGCTTACGAATCCTTTGAGATAGTGTGTATATGTGGGTTGTGAAACTTAAGTTGGCATCTATTTCAATTCCAAGATATTTTATACATTGAGTAGGATTAATAGTTGGGCAGTTGCAGTTAGCTATTGGAGGGAAGTTACATTTATGGGCAATTATATTGTGGTTAGAGTTTATAATTTTGATTGTGCTATAAATTGAGAAGGCAATATATTTGGTTTTACTTTCATTAAGGGTGAGTGAATTAGATAAAAGCCAGTGGCACACAGTGTTAAAACCTTTTTGAGCAGTCTGAAAAACTTCATCCCATGAGTCGCCGAAAAACGTAAGGGCAGTATCATCTGCATATGTTGATATACGACAATTTTTGATGTTTAGGTTACAGAGCTCATTGATGTAGCAGAGAAAGAGAGTTGGTCCCATAATACTGCCCTGTGGCACCCCAAAATCTATTGGGAGTACGTCACTGATATCCTGTCCTATCTTAACACATTGGGTTCTATTGCGTAAATAGTCAGAGATCAATGCTGCTGGTGTGCCTCTTATACCAAAATCCTGAAGTTTGTCTATTAAGTGAGTGACAGAGACAGTGTCAAAGGCTTTTGCAAGGTCAAGAAATATGGTTAGACACTTTTTCTTGGTGTCTATTTTACCAACAACAAAGTTTACAAGGTCAAAAACTGCAGTTTCTGTAGAACGGCCAACTCTAAATCCGTACTGTTGAGTTGAAAGTAGATTGTTATGCTCTAGATATTGGGTTAATCTATTATTAATAATGCGTTCGAATAATTTGGACATGGCAGGTAGTATCGCAATTGGCCTGTAATTACTGACACTGGCTCTGTCACCCGCCTTATGTATCGGAATGACCACAGCACGTTTCAGTGAGTCAGGGAATATTCCTTCCTCGATTGAACGATTCAATAAATTAGTGAGTACAGGTGTTATAGCTTCTGATGTTAGTTTTAGAATCTCTGAACTAATCTGATCCCATCCTGGAGCGCAATCACTTTTTAGTTGTTTAATCGTTTTTTCAATTTCTTCGTTGTCCGTAGGTAAAAGAACAAATGATTTCAGCGGCGATTTTATAGTTTTTTTGTAATTAGGCAGATGTGAAGGTATTAAGTCTGACAGTCGTTTTCCTATCTTTGAGAAATACTCGTTGATTTTGTTTACTGAGGATTTAGTATCTCTTTCAGTTAATAGTTGGAATGGAAGTTGTTGTGGTTTCTTGCTATTGGTAACTGTTTTGATGGTAGACCATAGCTTTTTTGTGTTATTTTTCGATGTTATAAGCTGGTTACTGAAGTATTGTTTTTTAAGTTTTTTAATTAGGTTGTTGCAATGATTTCGGTATCTTAAGTATGTGATTTTTAATATCAAATTATCCTTATCAGAGTTTAGTTTTTGGTGCATTTTATCTCTTGTCCTTATACAGCGGAGGATGCCAAGAGTAATCCAGGGTTTGATTATGTACTTATTTCTAGGAGTCAAGCGAATTATTGTATTATTTGAAATTATTTGTTGTAGTATATTAATAAAGTTATTAGTAGCAGTGTTCAAGTTATTTTCCTGATAAATTTTGTGAAAACTATGAGTAAGACAATCTGATTTTAATTTTTCGCGGTCAATTTTAAACTGTTGTTCCATTTTTATAGTATCTATATTATATAATTTAGTTTTTATACAAAATAGTATGGCTTCGTGATCGGTAATATAAGTACCCAAGGAAAACGTGAAAGCACTAAGTTTCGACCTTAATATGACGTGGTCTAGGCATCCTTTATATCTAGTGGCGCTATTGATAGCAGGAAGCAGGCCGTGGAACGATAATATATTCAAGTACGATGTAGTTTCATGACTAGTTTCAAGAAGATCTATATTTATGTCACCAGCGATGATGATGTTCTTAAATGATGAGACACTATGTAGTAGGTCGTGTAAAGAGTCAAGGAAATTATCGAGTGACTTAAAACTTGGAGGTCTGTAAATGGCGATTAATACTGTGTGATTTTTTATTTTGATTATTAAGCAGTTAGCTTCTAATAGAGATGGTTCTTCCACAGTACATTCGAGATCACATTTGGTGTATACAACTACGCCATCGTTTTGGTTATAACAGTCGGTGGTTTTATGTGGTTCATAACCAACAATTTGTGGTAAGTTCACTACTTTTGATAACCAACATTCAGAAAGTACAACAATATCACAGGTCAGTGTCAGTCTTTTGAACAAAATATGTATTTCTGGAAGGTTACAGTTAATGCTACGAATGTTCTGTTGGAGAATTTTCAGATATTGGTTAGGATGAATAAGAAATGAGGAGCATTCTTCAGGCTTGCAAGAAACCGGTAATGCTATATTAAATTTATCTATTTTATTTATTAAATCATTTGTAGAATCGAATGTTATGGGTAATTGTTTTGGTGTAGATATAATGTGGATTCAGTTTAATTTTTAGGTTGAGATTAGTATATTTATGGTAGAATAGTAAGTTATAACGTAAGTAGTAGCTATAGTCATAATAATTATGTGTTACTAAAAATAGTAATATGTATGGTGGTGGTAAAATAATCTGTAAAATTAGCAAATATATAGCGTATTTGAAGTGACAATTATATGTGTTGCGTTGTAGGCGATGCTGGTAATTATAATGCGTTATCATTGAATGCGATATGTAGATAAATGTACTAATAATACTGGTTAAAAAATATTTGTATAGTGTGTTATACGTATAATGTGAGTTATTTCTTATACCTAGTTGCAGGTAGTAATATGATTTATTAAAAAGCGTAGTGCACGGAGTGTGGGTGTAGTATTTAAGTTGTACTATTATGTCAGTGTAAATTTGTATGAATGTTTTATTGTATGTGTTTTTAAATGAATTGGTGTATATATAGGACTGTATGTAATGATATTTTATCAGATTGATAGAATGAATTTTTTGTATGGTTTGCATGGTGTTGATGTAGGTATACAAATCGGGTAGTATAAAATGTTTATTTAATGTAGTGTATGAATTATATGTGTTTTTTATGTTATTTAGTTGCAGCAAGAGATAAGTTTTATATAATAGAAAGTTAATAAGCGATGATTGTAAGTATATGCATGCAGAGTGATTACTGAATGTGTATGTAGGTAGAATTTTTTTGTTGTAGTTTTACATGGTATTTTTAAACAAGATACATTCAAACAAATTCTTAGTATACAAGCAAAAATTTCAAGAGACACAAGAATTATAAATGCTAGTCATTGCAGATTAAGTTTACTAAGATCTTCTTCTTTGGCTATCAGTTTTGATGGCTCACCTTCTTTCACGCGTATGTACACCTTGCCGTACGAAGTCCAGCAGGTTGCGTATTTATGATTTTTGACATGCTGGCGAGCCAGGAAAAACAAGCGCCTTCCATATGCAGTTAGAGATTCCGATATATAAATTGGTTTTGCGTCACCATGTAGCTTCAGATGTGTCGTGTTTAGCTTTTCTTTATTACTTTTATTGAATGATTTCGATCCTTTTATAATACTTTCTTTGGTAGCAGTAGATCCAAATTCCACAATAATAGCACTTGATTTGTTGCTGTGTTTCTTAGTACGATATATATTTCGTATATCAGAGTCTGGCACGCTTATATTTAGTGTATCGCATGCATTTTTTACAAAGCCAATTAATGTGGATTTAGTTTCTGCTTGAGTTTCTGGGACATTTCTTAATTCAAGCGTCGATGATTTTGAGTTGCGCTCGAGAAGCTCAACCTTCTGCTCCAATACTTTAATTTGAGATTTAAAAGCATCATTTTCAGCCTTGAGTTGCTGTTGTTTACATAAGATTTCATCATATTTGTCTGACATATGTTGAATGGACTGTTTTATTTCGGTATTTTGCTGGGACATCTTACTCATTTCTTCATGAAATTTTAATGTTTGCGTTTTATGTTGCAATTGTAAATCCGCCACCATATCTTTTATTTCCAATAACGTCGTTTCGTCGAACTTACGCTTTATACGGCGCGTAATATTTTGTTGCCCCTTATTTCCGTCACCATCAGTTTCCGAACCCACATAGTCCGAAGCCGTGTCGGACTCCAGAGGTAAAGTAGGTTGTAATAATGTTTTAGTAGATTTGTTGGTTGGAGGAGTCATGGTGGTGATTAAAGTAAAGTTTTAAAATAAAATATTCCTTTTAAATCGCAAACTGCAACATTTAACGAACGGTAGCACTAGACCAGTTCTATTCAATGAGATCAATCACATACGTTTGTCCTTGTTGCTCCTCTGCGCGCCTCTATAGCAGCAACAGTATAGCTGTCTCACTCGCACTACTATGATAGGCAGCGTATGTGTGGTAGGGGTCTAGCTATCTTGGTCGGGATCGACGTTTTCGAACAAGCGCGCTATCCGTCCAGTATAAAATGGCCTCTTCGTCTGCGTCAGTTACAATAAAATATTACTCACTTGAGTTTGCATGTAGATAGTGCTGCTATGTGTGAGTGTATTCAGCTTCGCTGCGTATGCGCCGCCTGTTGTTGATTTCTTGCGCCCTGGTACCTCGCAGATTTGTTTGTAGCTTATTTTTTGGATAATTAATTAATAAATTGAGAAATAATGTATTTTTCAACAAACACAGTGGACGCGTCCGAACGCTTTCGCGATCCAGAGGGGAGGATATATTTATTAATTTGCTACCAAACTAAGTAGCGGCTGCTAGAAGACACCTTTTCTCCAAATTTTATCAAGATTCATCGAGTATTCTTTGAGTACAATGCCTGTGACATACGGACGGACAGACAGACAGACAGACAGACAGACAGACAGACAGACAGACAGACAGAACGAAACTATAGGTGTTCTGTTTTTGCCATTTTGGCTAGGGAACCCTAAAAATCACCCTATATAACCCGAGTTTGTGCTAAAAACATTTTCTACCAGTCAACCTTTGGGTGATGTAGAGATAATAGAAGTAGGTGCAGTAAACTTGCTGGCAGCTAAACTATTTTTTAATAAACAATACGTGAAAAGGAAATAAATATTTAAAAAAAATGTTAACTTAGGTGTTTTTTTTTTAAAGGATTACAATTCCCACCTTACTCGCAATCCTGTTAACGTCTCCAGCTAAGCTCAATGGCTTGTGTTAGGAGTGGGTTCACGTCGGTAGTATAATTATGTATGTATGTAGGATTCGAACCCGCAACCTCACCATTTTTTAATCACAGGTAAGCAATTTAACCCTAAAAACCTATGCGAGTGTCCCGTAGTCTACAAAATGTACAACTAAAAATCATTTCACTCTACAGAATCCATTCTGTGCATCTCATCCTGTCTCGTACAAGCGGCTGTCGTCTTTTGAGCGCAGCCGCGACACCTGCCGGAAGGGGACGACAACAACGAGCGAGATAAAATCTCGCTTTCTATAGCAATAGTTTTCAATACAACCTTTTTGTGATTAATGTTTTGTTTATACTGAAGTTAGTACAATGGAATTATGATTCAAAGAAGGTTGGTGTCTAGAGGACCGGTTTGATTTTGCTAGAGAGAGGGGTCAGTGACCCCTTAGTATGGGTCTAGATGAATCAATTAGCTGGGTTACCACTGTCAGGCATCACTATTAAAAAAAATTGGAAAAACTCAAAGAAACAGCCTATAATCAAAAAATAGAAGTTATAATTTTGTATGGGATTAACCACATCGGATTAAGTACATTAGTTCATATATATTATTAAAAAAAAAAAACTCCCGCAGTACGGTACAAGCCGTGTGTCGCGATGGACTTTACAAACATACAAGTCACGGATACAAAGTACACCTAGAATAGGAACACACCAAGTCGTGTCCCGTGTGTGAACCCACGACCTTTTGCGTAGCAGTCACAAAGGCATGTATCGTTTTAACGTTTCATAAAAAAAAATGATTTACTTGAAATTCGAATACCTAGCCAAAGACAGACTGATTGGATATTAAAGTACATCTAAAGTTTAGACATCTGTTTGAAAGCCCAAATCAATTAGTTTAAAGTTTAATAGTTTTAGTTTGAATAATTTCAGATCCATCAATTTTAAGTTCACTAACTTATTTTAATAGTTACACGACTGCCACAAAAGGACAGTGTAATGTTTTTCACGTGCGTATGCATATTTATGAAAATATTCTTATAAAAGACGACTCCCGCAGTACAAGCCCTGTGTCGCGAGGAACTTTACAAACATACAAGTCACTGACACAAAGTACACCCAGACTCGGAACAACAATTTGTGGATCACACATAGTGGTGTCCCGTGTGGGAATCGAACCCACGACCTCTTGCGTAGCAGTCGGGCACACTCACACCGCGCCACCGAGGCAGTCAATATGCACACGTACATGAGCCCTAAAACATTACACTGTTCATGTACCTATGCATATGTTCATAAATATGTATACGCACGAGTACCGTATATCGTAGAATCGACATAATCATTTATTTCGATTCTACGATACCTTCAAGTAACTGATTGAGATGAGTGATAACTATATACTTTTTTTTTAATACTATTTCACTTTTTAAATATATTTCTTTGTAATTTTGATAAATTTTGCCTATGCCAATGATGTAATTTGCATGCCATTATTGGCAAGTGTGCTGATTCAATAATATGTATTTTGAAGATCTGTAATATGTACCACATTTATGCAAATTAATAAATAAATAAATAAATAAATATAGCATTGTGATAGGTGAAGGTGGCAAAAAGGATTTTTTTTTGGAAAACTCACCGAAACAAAGACAATTTGTATGATATTTTCGTTGATAAACTTTCGCGATTTGTACACTTTATGAAAATATATATATATTATGGGTCTTAATATATACGGTCGAAACGTCGGGCAATAAACAAGGTATTTTACCTTAAATTATTCACGCGATTAAGACCCGTAATATATATAATTTCATAATGATATTTTCGTGTGCGACTCTATATAAAATAATTAAAAGAAACAATAAAATCAACAGTTTTGTCATCAAAACATAGTAGTTTTGGTAAAGTTTGATAAAGAAAGTAATTCTGTCTGTTTGTATGTTACGGTTTCACGCTTAAATCGCTGAATCGTTTTAAATGAAAATTTAGTTTGAGAACATAAATATTATTTATCGCGATAACCGACTACCACGCGAACAAAGTCGCGGGAAAAAGCTAACATGCTATTATATATTAATTAAAATAAATTAAGTTGCTATTACCTAAGGTATAAAACCTTTCAAAATGGACGAAGTCGCGAATATTTTTCATTTACAAAACACACTACGCCTCGGACAAAGTCAATATAGAAGGCAGAACAATGAATACCTATTTTTGAAATTGTAATAGAGACCTATGTGCTCACCGTATGTGCTCTACGTATACTGTATGTGAAAATTAGAAGTATAATAATAAGTACCTGTTAATAAATAAGTAGATGTTTTTTTTTAAACGTCGACGATTATAATATAGTTTTACCAGAAATCGGACAGACCGAAATTACATCGATTTATACCGATCCGATCGATCGATATTAAATCAAAGAAATATTGTAAGCCCTGTTTTTAAAAAATGAAACCTAGCTAAATCGATTATTTCATGAAAATCGTTGGAGCCGTTGTCAAGATTTAGATTATGTATATATATAGAATTGCTCGTTTAAAGGTATAAGATATTTTGAAACAACTCGCACAACGTTGTCTGATCTCAAACTAAGCAGAGCTTGTACTATGGCAACCCTACAACAGATAAACATACTTATATATTTCTAAATACATACATATTAAAGATAAATTACACTCAGACACAGAATAAACCATCGCGCTCATCACACAAAGTTTTATCCTGGGTGGGGCTCGAACCTCCGGGTTAGCATTCAATGCACTAACCACTAGGCCAACATGCCAGTCATTTATTAACGTAAAACCTTTACATTTTTGATTATGCTAGAAGATCTATTTTTTAATTTTTCAATGATTAGGTCTTGCTTAATCTAATACTAGCTGTATCCCGTGACTTTTTATTTTTTATTTTTAACGTCTTTTTTGTATCCCTTAATGAAATAAATCCGTTAGTAGGTCATGTCTCTTATCTATAAACTGCTTACATCTACATAGAACTGTGTACTACGATGGCTACAACAAGTTATCGCTACGAAACCTTCGTAGCACACGCGTAGCACTTCGCACATGGCTTAAACGCGATAAAAATAATCATTTCATAATCTGTCTTTTTATGAGTACAACTGTGCATTTTGTAATATATTATAAGAGGAAGATTAGGCTAGTACGTTAAAATGTCCTGACTAATGTAGTTTTCTATACAAAGACAAATTATTTTTGTTTTAGATCTACTTATCAGGGTAAAAAATCAAAATGATTTAAAATAAAGCAAGCCACTCACTACATCTATGTACACACACACAAACGTTAGCAAATAAATTAAAACACGTATAGTATATTAGTAAACTGCAATATAAAACACATAAAAAAAAATTAGACATTTTACGACGTAATATTTCACACCTCAAGTAATAAAGTATATTATTAAATTTATAAAACGAACGACGCACACAAAATTAGAACGCGGAGCATAATCACTACATAGTCATCAGCGTTTTCCAATCGGCTCTCTCGCGCCATTGAGCCGTAAAATTGGCACCCCTGCGCCGCCGCCGACGCCCTCATCGGCGCTCGCTGGAATTTTTATGTTGGCAACACAATAGAAGAACAAAAATAAGGAAATTTATTTGAGCGAACGCTTGAGTATATTTGAAATGAAATTGTAATAACTTTATACATGTCAAAGTAAATATTTCGGTTTCTGTTCTATTATGTTTTCTTTTCGTAAAAAAATCGTTCACATTTTTTTAAATTCTGTCCCTCGAAAACCTTTCAAGGATATAAAATAATAATTGTAATTGAATAAAGACTGCAAAGAATTAAAATAAATACCACAATTTTATGTAAAGATTAGCTGTCCCGCGCAACTTCGTCTGCGTAAATTTTCCCCGTTTTGGAACGTTTCTCATTGCTGTTCCGCTCCTATTGGTCATATTGTTATATGCCTATATCGCCTATATCGTTCCACGATAAATGGGCTATCCAACAGTGAAAGAATTATTCAATTCAGATCAGTAGTTCATGAGACTTAAAGTTAAAGTTCGCGCTTAAACAAACAAACTCTTCAGCTTTATAATATTAGTGATAGATAAAATGTTGGAACATTGTAACTTTATATAATTACAAGCTTTTGCCCGCGGCTTCGCCCGCGTGGATTTCGGTTATCGTGATAAAAATTATCCTATGTCTTTTCCCGGAACTCAAACTGTCTCCATACCAAATGTCATCTTTCTTTCTTTTGAAGCGGCGGCAGCCTAATACATGACAGACAGGAGCGGGCGCTTAGAGCTCGATGCTCTTATCTTCTTAATTTTCATCGCCTCTATCGTCTTGGAAAAAAAATCAGTTATCTAGCTCTAAGGGTTCCGGCTGGACGTTGTGAGTAAATAAAAGCAAGAATTTTTATATTGTAGAGAGCTTTGTTAAGGGGGTTCATTTGACTTAACGAGCCAAGCCTGTCAAAACACACCGGTAGTGTAAACATTCGTTTACACTAGACCGGGAACCTTTTTTGGAGAATTTGAGAATTTAAATTCTTCAAAAAAGGTGGGTACGAGAATTGGCCCTATTACCCCCCCCCCCCTTCTGGATGCGTCTGTATTGAGTATACTATAATTCTTTGCCAACTAAGTCACAAAAATTAGATTTAAGTAATACATTAATGTAGGAGGAATATCAAATCACGTCCAGCACTCAGCTTTAAGACTACACAAGAGAATACACAATATAAATTAATAATTTAACGTTAAATCTAACCCTTTCAAAGATAACATTGGTTTGAAACCCTATTAATTAAGTGGCAAAATATTGACACTGTTTTAAGGAGCACCACAAACATTGATACTTTTGTTACCAATATTTGACACGGTTGACACACGTGATTTCTGTGTCCGATGATGACAACTAGACACAGTGCCTGAGTTGTTTAGAAAGTGTCTAAGAAAAATTTAATAAATAACTCCAACTTTATTACAGGACACTTTTGGAACAACTTTTTAAATCCCGCATATATAAAGAAGGTTATAAGTTCGAAAGTGTTGCCTAAAAAAATAACTGTTGGTATCCGGTTGTTGGTGTCGAACACGAGTCAAAAAAGTGTCTACGTTTGCACAGTGCCTTGGGGTTAAACCCCACGTTAATATAGGATATACCGCAAGTTGACAACTAACTATTCTAACGAAGTATTCTCTTGGGCTTTTCTACTAATTACTAAGTATCGAAGTGACCTCATAAGTAATTCACTTTATGCAAACCCTACTATTGTTGTCAATTCGAAAGTAAATCTCTCTATTTAGTTCTCACTGTTAAACCATTAGGAGAAATTTATTATGAAGGTGGCTTAAAGCTCAGTATAGGACATGGCCACTTTTTATCACGTTAACAAATATATTTAAATATTTCGCATTAAAACGCTTTTTATGAGACCATGCTTTAGGTCCAATTTATGTCGAAGTGGCAGAGGCCGGCAGCGCACTTTCAAGTGTCAAAGAATTTTAAACTTTATTTACATATTTAAAGCGGCGGTAGCCTAATGGCTAAGGCATCGGTCTCACAATCGTGATGTCGCGGGTTCGAATTTTACCCACAATACTACCGACGTGGACCCACTCCTAATACAAGCCATGGAACTTAGTTGGAGAGGTTAACAGGATTGCTAGCTAACGTCCTGCTAACGTGGGACCCACAATCCCATATTGCTAGTTATCTTGAAAGAAAAAAGACCAGTATCGCTTGTAAAGCTGATATTGGTCGAGGCGCCGCGATATGCGATACTGGTGTTTAAGTATGTAAATAAAGTTTAAAATGATTAGTAATTGAATGTCGCCGTGTCGCAGCCATTTCGGTGTGAATTGAGCCTTACCGTGAAGCCCTAGGGAGGACATAGGCAACCAATATAACACAATCGGCGCTAAATCGCCGCGTACGGGCATTTCACGCCGAATACGTACCGCTCAGAAATGCCTCTTAATTTGAAGATATTTAATTAAGTCCTCAATAAGTGCGTACTACTAATATCTATATTGCCTCTCTGAAATTACTAAAATAGGTACCATTACTGTCAAATAATTAAAATGGGCACAATTCTTGATCTCGTCCTATTTTCACGTGAATGAACACATTAACAAGCGATCTTGAATTGGTCGTAATTAAAATAATTCATGACATAGATTAAAATCCAATTTATCTTAAAGGCAAGTAGAGCAGTGAGACATTTCATTTATATTAAGAAGGCCATCTTGAAAATTATTTCTAGCGAACAGAAGAGTTAAGTGAAGGAATTTGAAGTTAGTTTTCTACAAGTACCTTTCTACCACAAAATATCGAAAGTACAGAAGGTAAAGAAGTTTGTTTGTTGAAAGAATTGAAAAATGATGTCAGAATTGAAAAATCTACTAAAAATCTTTACTGTTGTATAGCCATTTTATCGAGGAAGGTTATAAGCTATAAAACATCACGCTACGACCAATAGGAGCGGAGCAGCAATGACAAATGTTGCAAAACCCCCCACTTCAGATCACTTTGTATGGCAGGTGTTCCTAATTCCGTCTCCGTTAGCGATGTCTTTATGTGCTTTGTTCGAGTAAATAGCTTCGGTATCTACTCTTGGTATTTTGTGTATCTAGTCTAGATCCATTTATAGGTACCGCTGAAAATATGGTTATGAGTAAGAAAGGCACACTAGAAAGCAATTGCCGCTCGGCAGACGTACGGCATTTTCATATTCCTCATCATCCTACCCATTATACTACCGACGTGAACCCACTCCTAACACAAGCCTTTGAGCTTAGCTGGAGGTGTTAACAAGATTGCTAGTAATGTGGGACTCAATCCCACATTGATAGTTATCTTTAAAAAAAAAAAACAAAAAAAATATATATTATTTATATATATACCTAATATATAATCTCAATCTCGGCAACGGCTCCAGCGATTTTCATGAAATTTTGTATGCAGGGATTTTCGGGGGCGATAAATCAAATGGGCAATCATTCATTTTGAGAAAACGTCGTTTTAAAAAAAAAGCTAGGTACTGTTACTTAACTGAGGAATGTTATCTCGCAACGCATTTTTGCCTCGCAATGATAATATCGTCGTGATTTTGTTCTTAATTCCCTTTAAAGCTTGCGTGGGAAAGCTTAAAGAAAATGTCTTCCAATATCGTGCTAACAATGCAGAATAAAATCAAAATAAACATATTAGCTTTTTTATACAAGGAAATGAAGAGACGAGCAGGTCGTGCGGCTGATAGTAATTGTCACGCGTCGCCCATAACAGTATCAGTGCACCCAAATCCTTGTGTGACGAAGATCTGAATCTCACCGCACCGCACTCCTCATTTGAGACATTATTTCGTAATTTTTTTTTTTTAAATAATATCTTGGGACAATTCACACAACGCTATTTGATCCCAAACTAAGCAGAGCTTGTACTATGGAAACCAGACAACTGATAAACATACTAATATATTTCTAAATGCATACATATTATAGATAAATTACACCCAGACACAGAATAAACCATCGTGCTCATCACACAAAGTTTTATCCTGGGTGGGGATCGAACCCACGACCTCTTGCGTAGCAGTCGGATACACTCCCACCGCGTCACAGAGATTACACTCGCAATAAAAAATAGATCTTCAATAACTAACATATTCAATAAACGAACAAGATGTCATTGAAATACTTATTCCAGTGAGCAAATTGGTAATATATTTTCCATAAAAAATGGCGACCGTCCTATAGTCCTTGATCTAAACAGATGTGTCTTAAAGAATGAGATGTATTTACGAATAATATATTCTTGTGAACACACGCGTAGGAGACAAACGAGGCTTGCGTGAGGGAAATATGTAAGTATGAAGAAAATAGAGTAGGTTTAGGGACTTATCCCACCAACAGCGAAAACGCAAGCAGCTACAGACTATTTTATCGCTCAAGAAACGTACAGTCAGCTACATAAGTCGCATAACATTTAAAAAACATTCAAAGCGTCTCAGCACAATTATGTCAAAAAATTAAAAAGGTTTTTCAGCTTCTGTTACATGTAAAAAATATATTTTTACTATTTAGCAAATTTTTTATATCAAAGCAAGTAGCGGCTACTGAAAGACACCTTTTCCCCAAATTTCATTAATATTTATTGAGTAGTCTATGAGTAAAATGCTTGTGACATACAGGCCGTCTGTATGTTACAGGCATTTTATTCAAAGCCTCTCAGCACAATTTTATGTCATACCGCATTCACGAAAATTTAGATAAGAACAAAATAGCCACCCTAAAATCAAGTTAAAGATAATGATGGATAGTCACATTATTTTTGGAGTTATGATGGTTTAAATATTTGCAAATGTTAAGCGACTTATGTAGCTGACTGTACATACTTATGTAGATCCCGTGTAAACAAAAGAGATACGAAATTTTAATAGTTATACTGCCGGCGAGTACTCGCTCTATACTGCATCTCTTTTGTTTACACGGACGGTATCTACAATATACATCTATAGTATATATGTGTTGTTTCTTGGGCGATAAAATTGTTGATAGTTGCTCGCTACTCGCCTGCGGTGAAACAAGTGCCTTAGCTGCAAGATGTGAAGCTCATAAGCTTACCTTTAGAAGTAAATCTTCTAGACGTAACGCACTGTAGCGTGTAGTGTTTGCTAAAGAGAAAAATGAATGTAAAAGAAAGAATGGTTTTCATGAGAATATCAGTTTTTAAAAAGAGCATGTCGGACTATGCTGTAATAAAAAAGTTTAATATTAAATATAATAATAATTTTGTATTTTTCATTATTCTCATAAAGTCACTACAAAATCATAAGCAAACAATTTTGATACACATATTATTTACATAAACAACATTTTAAAGTAATATTTCGTTCATAAATAAGTAACAGATTCTCAGAAACGGGCAACTTTCTGATCGAAAAGCGAGCTTCATTTAATGAATTTCAGCAAAGTAATGTTGAACCATAATATAGAAATTTATACTGCGAATTATTTTCCAATCTGTTTTCTTTAAAACATATTTTTAAATATCAAATATAAAAAGATAACTTCGAAGTACTCGCTGTTCTAAATTAAATGAATTTATGTAACCTATCTATCTGCGTAAATTTTCCCCGTTTTATATAATATCACGCTACGACCAATAGGAGCTGAGCAGCAATGAGAAATGTTGCAACATTTCTCATTGCTGCTTAGCTTCTATTGGTCGTAGCGTGATATTATATAGCCTATAGCCTTCATCTATAGATAGGCTATCCAACAGTAAAATATTTTTTTAATTCGGATCAGTAGTTCCTGAGATTACCGCGTGCAAACAAACAAACCCTTCAGCTTTATAATATTAGTATAGATTTAGTTACAAAATGACTTTTAAAGTGCATTCTTCTTATTCTTGAGGTGATGGTGACATAGACCCTGTATTTTTCTGACAGTGGCAAGTATTTACTGTACACGTTAATTACTTGAACTTCATGTATTTTTACAAGTTAAATTATTGGGGAAATGAGACTTACGAACTAATGTCTCAAGCGAAGACCGAATTGCGGTGACATTCAAATCTTAGCCAAACAAGGATTTGGGTGGCACTGATACTGTAATGGGCGACGCGTGACGCGCTACCATCAGGCGTACGACCTACTAGTCTCTTTATTTTACACTGTGGCGAGGAAGTGTGTCCGACTGCTACGCCAGAGGTCGTGGGTTGGATTCCCACACGGGACACCATTTCGTGTGATCCACAAATTGTTGTTCCGAGTCTGGGTGTATTTTGGGTCCGTGACTTGTACGTTGTAAAGTCCCCCGCGACACAGGGCATGTCTCCTACTGCGGGAATCTTTTTAACAAAAAAAAAAACTACTAAAAGTTAAAGCTTTGAAAATAATTACAGCTCATCTCAAATCTCAGAACTAAATAACAGGCAATCAACAATTTTTTTTTCTTACTTCCCGCCGATATTACTCGTTAGGGTTTTGTTTGTGTTAGTGCACATTCTGTGCATTTTCCAGTTTCAAGTAGGTATATTTTCTTTCAGTTTCAAGTATAAATTCTTTCAAGTTTTCTTCTTTGAATCACAAATTCTCATTCTTATCCAGTTATCACGTATTTCAAGTATACTTTGCACTCGTAGAGTATGTTTCTTCGGTAATTTTACACGTTAAGCGCGGAGCTTTAAAAATAGCGGCATGTTGGTTTGCCGCCATTTTTACAAGTCCAATCAAACTCATTTCAAACGGTTCCAAATTCAAAACATTCATAGAGCAAATTCGCGCGTAAACCATGCACAGAGTAAACATAAATCTGTTGCACCTCTATAAAATATATTGTCTATATCTATCTTTTTAATAGGCCGTCTGGAAACCCGCCAGTAACAACAGTGCCCTACTATGTTACGCGGCACGGTTACGTCAAATAAATTATTATAATTGTCACCGCAATGAGTGTAAATCAAATTTTTGTTATAGAATTATTGTTTGCTACAAATTTAATGATGTGAGTTCATTTATTACGCCACGAAAATGTATTCTATTGTATTGTTATATTATGAAAGGGGCAGATTACGTTGCTGTTTCGTAATTTTACATAACAATTGCAATTTGATCCGCACAAAAGTTATTTTTGAATGGTTATCTTTTATTAGATTAGCTGAATGTTAATTACTGAAACTCAGTTGAGACTTAAAGCAGTGGTTTGAAAAAGGTATTTTATATTTATGCCGTGACACATTATGTATTGTAAGGATCTGCAAATTATGTTAAATTTTTCGAATCAGATACTACTAAATTTTATCTCCCGTGTTGCCACATCCGATTGCATAAATTTATTACAGAATAAAAAACATTTATCTCTCTTCCTTATCTATACTAATATTATAAAGCTGAAGAGTTTGTTTGTTTGAACGCGGTAATCTCAGGAACTACTGGTCCAAATAGAAAATTTCTTTCACCGTTGGATGGCCCATTTATCGAGGAAGGCTATAGGCTATATAAACATCACGCTACGACCAATACGAGCGGAGCAGCAATGAGAAATGTTGCAAAAACTGGGAAAATTTACGCAGACGAAGTTGCGCGGAACAGCTTGTTAATTATAATAGGTATGCTCTCAAGATCAATCTCAAAATTACACTAGATTTACTAACTTTCGTAGAAGTTAATTATTCATAGCAGTACCAAAACCAAAGCTAAGTACAGGCCTACCCACTCAAAAATTCCCTTTCATCTCCCAACTCTATAACCAGACATATTCAATCCAGTGACGTAGCTACACTCACTAAATCGGCATATTCGCATTCTAGGGTTAATTCATTCCGCCCACTATTAATTTTACCGACCCACTAAGAATATAGCGCGAAATATATTAATATTAAGAGATAGGAATAATCAGTCCTCCATATTTTTCCATAAAATAAATTGGGCCTATTATATGGAAGGGTTACATAAGGCATAATATTTTGAGGGAATCGTGATATGAGTATGATGGAATAGGTAGAACAATGAGGGTACGCAACTTTGTCAATGTGGGGTCTCTATACGTGTGACTGTTGCCGTAGATTCGCCAAAATCCGTATTAATATAAAGGGGCGTCCAAACAGGCCATTGTTTACGGCAATTTGTGGCCGCACTATTGGCAACTAATTGCTCAGCCAATAATGGCAATATGTCTACAATTGTATGGCGCATGATCCAGTCTCCTAAACGGGCTACACTACCCAGCAACAATAAAATAGAGGGCGACTAAAACAACAACAAAATTGGCCGGGCAACTTTGCGGAAAATAAATCTGGCAGCCATCAACTCAATATTGGAGAGTACTGCCATGTTGCCGGCCACAGCATTGCCGCCATAAATTGCCGTAAAAATTGGCCCGTTAAGATGTCCCTTTAAAAATGCAAAAGACGTTACACTACGTCTAGCCGGTCTTCACGGCTAGGCGCACCTTGGGTCAATTTTGGTGCAGTTTCGATCAGGTAGACATTACGTCAAAAATTAAGAATATTAAAGGCTAAGTTTTGTAAATATCATCGACATTGGCTTAGGAAGAGACGCAGACAAAAGCTTTTACTTTATTAACATTTAATTTGTCGTTGGGCAATATACTAGATACCATTTTTTTTAAAAAGTGATGCCAAATATTTTAGGTAATAAAAAAATTCTTCAAAGCTGTGGAAGTGCGCTCTGCCTGTCAATAATTGCCACAATATTGCAGAAGGAAACGTGCCGCGACAGCTCTCGCGAGATTGAAATAACAAGGAAGTCCTTTCTACTTGTATACCTAATATTGGGATTCCAATTCCAGCAGTAACTATATATTATAGAATTTTATAAGCTACGGGTCTTAATCGCGTAAATATTTTATTTTATATAACTTTGTTTATATAATGGCTAAATAACTTTGTTTATTGCTTGACGTTTCGATCGTATTGTAATAAGAGTAACTTTAAATTATATTGAATGATGATAATTAATTTTGTTTGAATCAATATCAATCCTATCCGATAATTACTGTTCTCAAAATTAACATTTCCTTACATTTTACATCCCATAATGATTGTTTTAAACTTTCGCGGTTTTTATACATATTAAATATATTTCGGGACTTAATCGCATGAATTATTTAAAGGTAAAAACCCCGCGCCTCTAGAGACATCGTTAAGCTGCCATCAGTCGATCCGTGACCACGATCGGTGGAATTCGATCGAAACGTCGGGTAAATAAAAGGTTCGTACCTTTAAATAATTCACGCGATTAAGTCCCGAAAGATATCTAATATGCGATAATGAGTCATGATTTTTTTTTGCTCTATGGAAATCTTCGTTTTCAAGGTAAAAAACAAGCATAACTGGCTGCAAGGCCAAGATCGTATGTATCATCAGATTTGAAAGGCGACTCGTGTAATGATAAGAAACCTCAGAACCTAAACCTATTCCAAAGCATACACCGTGAGAAAAAGAATGTGCTGAAGTCAATGATCTCTATGATACTACATAAAATCCTACAATATCATAGAGGTGTTTGTCTATGATACAACAGAGATATTTGACTCATTGATGTATAGACCAGGATCCCTTTCCATTTAAAAGTAAATCATGATTGCAAAGCGTGAAAGAGAGAAAAACTCGTGCAGGCTTGACATATATTGTCCACAAAGTAGCGTTGTCTCTTTCTAGAGAGTGGTCAATTTTGTGAGGTTATGGCACAGTCCAGGTTTACACGTCAATTGGTAAAGGCTAGTAAGCACCTACCTTATTCTTCTCTCTGTATCATCTAAGGTTAAGTAGAAAATACCAATGGCAAGAAATCCGTCTTTGTATAATTTAATTTTATGGGATGTAAATAAATATATAATATTAAAAGTGATTTAGATTCGAGTACTCGTAGTACCTCACAAAGATTTTTGCCGAGCGTGTGTTTCCTCGCAATTTATTACATCGAGCGCTAGATCGTAGTTCCAACAGTTTCCGCGCAAAACTTGTCAGACACGGTATGTGCTACACGCCCAAACGAACAGTTCCAATTTCAAATAGTAATTCCACATTTGAAAAATGTTCTTCTTTTTTTTAATAATGACAAACTAGCCGTTTATTGGCTAATTTCTTGCAGCGATAAGTATTTATTTTACACTTTATCTGCACAAAACTCGGTTTTATCGATTTGTAACGTGTTTCGTGTTTAGTATTGGCTAGCTAGTAATGGCTAGGCATCGGAATCGCGATCGCGAAGTCGCGGTTTCGAATCCTACCCATCATACTACCGACGTGAACCCACTCCGAACACAAGCCATTGAGCTTAGCTGGAGGGGTTAATAGGATTGCCAGTACCCACAATCCCACATTGCTAGTTATCATCATTCAAAAAAAGCATTTTTACACCATAAACATGGTACAGTAACAATAATGACTAGTAACTTTGCCGCCACTTTCACAACTGCTTGAAAAATGATCGAATGTTTTAGAACTATTAATGACATTGACAACAAAATATTCAACCAACCAGTAAGTTTTAGAACGAACATTGTTTTGACATTTCAAAAGCGGTTTCGTGATTTTGTGAGAATAGGCATTGTTAACCCGTATCGTCGTTAAATGTAGTTAACTATGTTACGGCAACATAATAACTGTATGGATGGTCTAAATTGAGCGTTGCCTCAGTAACTCTATAAAAAAAAAAATTAAACCACTCTTAGATAAAAGAGTTTGTTTGGCATTCGTGTAAACTTCAATTTGAGATGGCGGACATATAATATAATAAAATGTTAATAGATTATGTTATTATTCAGTGTATTAAAGTAGTGACAGTATCAAACCAATGAAATCGAACATAAACAGTTCGCAATTTGTCATAGTTTCAATAGAACGAGATAAAAGATACGTGTCGGTCGTTACATTTCACTAAAAATAATTAGCTGTATTATATTTTATTCAATTACTTTTAATCTCATTCAGTTCGTTTTAAAATAGCGACAGTCATTCATGTTCTATTTTTAAATTTTATTTTTATTACGCTTCCAAATTCAAATACATTGGTGTTTTTAAACGAAAGAGATAAAAGTCAGTAATCCCATTTGGTGACAAGTCTGATATTTCGCGAGCAGTGAACCCAATTTGAATTTACGAAACAAGAACGCATTCCAAAAACAATATTATTTAAAAAAATGGTCAAGTGGGAAACGGTCTCGAGAACTGAGAGCCCTGTACTCACTTCGTTTGTAAAGTTTTAATTTTTTTTTATTTATTTATTACTAGCTGTGCCCCGCGGTGCTACCCGCGGTTTATTAGCCTATGTATTAGTTCAGGGTGTCAGCTAACTCCATACCAAATTTTATTAAAATCGCTTCAGCCGTTTAGACGTGAAGAAGTAACAAACATACACACTCACATACTCACAAACTTTCGCCTTTATAATATTAGTGTGATTTAAGTTTAAAGGCTATGGCTAATGTTTCCTAATCCCAGTGGGAACTTATTAATTAATGAAATATCTACATGTAAGGTCATTGTACAACAAACTATGGTAACCAGACAATTGAGATCTTATTTATAATCAAATCAGCACCCTGTATATCTAAACTAATATTATAAAGCTGAAGAGTTTGTTTGTTTGAACGCGGTAATCTCAGGAACTACTGATCCGAATTGAAAAAATATTTCACTGTTGGATAGCCCATTTATCGAGGAAGGCTATAGGCTATATAACATGTTGCAAAAACGGGGAAATTTTACGCAGGCTAAGTTGCGCGGGTCAGCTAGTTTTTTATAAAATACATATTATAGACAAATGACGGTCAATGATGGTCATCATATTTGTGTGATGACCACGAAATTAATATCTTAAAATTAATTAATTATCTTCGATGGGAATCGAACTCTCGACTTTAGGCTTACTCATTAGACCAATAGCCCTAATAGACATCACATTTCGATATTAAACCCATGACACACGGTACTCTAAAAATAAATACTTTCTACAATTTTATGAACCGCACACGCATCGGAAGCAGTCCACAAATAATATCGTCTTCAACACATACCGAATTAATTCTGTAACAGTCGTATATCACGTCAGTAGGTACAGCCACAAAACATCGAGAGAACAGAAGGTAAGCTTTATACAAATGCGCAAGAGCAATGCACACATGGACATCGCTTAAGGACACGAAATTTCGTGCTTTGGCTTTGTTCTGAGATTCTTTAAAAAATAACTTTAATTGGTTATCATCAGGCGGACAGCCAGTGCTTAATTACTACGCTAAAATATTATATGCATATTTAACATTCTCATAATATTTATTCAATCTACACTAATATTATAAAGCGGAAGCTGAGTTTGTTTGTTTATTTGTTTGAATTGCAACTACTGGTTCGACTACTGTACTGTTCTTTTAGTGTTGGATAGCCCATTTATCAATAAAGGCTATTCTACTATCAATAATAGCTATGTAACATTACGCTATGATCAATAGCAGCGGAGCAGCAATGAAAAATGCTGCAAAAACAGGGAAAATTGACGCAGATTAAATTGCCCAAGTCAGCTAGTACATTATATAATTTAATCAGCTTGCAATGCGATTGAAACGTCGGGAAATAAAATAAAGGTTTATATAAGCCCTAAAATATTTATACGTAGCTTATAAAATTATATAAATACAAATTGCGATAGTTTAAAAGCATTTATTTTATTAGTTTTAAAAGTAAGTATTTAATATCAGATAAAACCTCAGCTAAGTAGTAAAAAAGTACACGGTCTCGGAATCTCGGACCACTATGTTCCGACCGTTAACGATGTATGTGTGTGCGTCACTACGGCAAAGTACGTATGAAACTTACTTTCTGTACTCTCGGTGTTTTGTGGTACAGTGTATCTGAAAGTATTACGTCATTCGGCACTACAACGGCAGTGACCGACTCACACAGCTGAGTTTTCAACATTTTTGTTTATTTTTTACACATTTTCACTTTTTTTAATTATAAGTCTGTTTACGCGGTACGTAGACTTTATAAGGTTTATAGTGTATCATAGTTAATTTATAATTACAAAATTAAATAGGCAAAACGTTTTCAACAACTAATAAAATATTGTTTTATTCTAATTATAATAGAATAGAAGTTTAGGTAAAAACACGTGTAAGTACATTTACAATTATTTTCTTAATTTAAAGTAATAATGACATCGTGTTGTGGATGTGGCAAAAGGAACGAGCTCAGCAAATGTTGTTATATGCGAGATTGCATGTAACAACGCTGATTTTCAGCCCGCCCCTTTTACTAATTTGAATAAAATATAGATTTATTAATTAATCTATTTATTTTTATTAGTCAACAGTACTTATTATGGTCTTAATCGCGTTGCAATACGGTCGAAACGTCGGGCAATAAACAAGGTATTTAACCTTAAATTATTCACGCAATTAAGACCCGTAATATATATATTTTAATAATGTGTACAAATCGCGAAAGTTTATCAACATTTATCAACAGTACTTTTATACATAATAATATAATATATCTTGGGACAACTCACACAACGTCATCTGATCCCAAACAAAGCAGAGCTTCTACTATGGTAACAAGACAACTATACTTATATATTTCTAAATACATACATAATATAGATAAATTACACTCAGACACAGAATATACCATGGCGCTCATCGCACAAAGTTTTATCCTGGGATCGAACCCACGACCTTCGGCTTAGCAGTCAGGGTCACTAACCACTAGACCAACAGGCCAGTCAATTTTCTTTACATAGTATAAAATAAAGTCCATTACGCTCTCCGTACTAATATAAATAATAATAATATTTTTTATTGTACACTAATACAAAAAAAACAACAAAGTATAAAATATTTACCTTAAATGTACAAAAGCGATCTCTTTCAGGCAACCTTTGGATGGACAGAGACATAAATACACGAAATAGGTAGGGATAGTGTACAGCGTGTATAATACGTGAATTTATAGTTATCAAGAATTACAAGGAACAGAAAAGATAATTAATAAAAAATTAAAGTTTAATCAGATAAATCTTGTGAACTACGTAACGGATTTTTATGTGGTTTTCATTATAATTCAGATAATAATTGGTTGATGTGTATGCATAAATATTGTGTGTATTAGAAGCCGGAGCGCGTCGCTAGTTTATAAAAATTAAAAGTCCATGATTTCCATAATGACAAATACTGTCGTATACAATAAAAACCGGGCTATGTCGGACAGCCTTAAATAATTGCATGAGCAGAGCGATGTTTATGGCACTTACGCCTTTTTGTTGAGAAAAACAGTTTTTCGGCTATATAACTCAATAATGGTATATCCGATCACGTTCAAAATAATTTTAGTTTAAAGTATTTGTTAAGCGCTACCTTTGTAATTTTTTTCATATTTTTAAGATAAGAGGGGGGGGGGGACACATTTATGCAACTTTCGGAGCTATTATTTCTAAAAATATTTACTCAATCAAAAAAGTTTATTAGTAACCTTAAAATGTTTTTTAAAAGACCTGTCGAATGATATGACACACGTTGATGCTAGGCAAAAAAAAAAAACAGGTTTTGTTACATATAATGGAGTGCCCCCCTTAAAAATGTTTATTTTTATTATTTAGTTATCAAACTAAGCAGCAGCCACTATAAGACACCTTTTCACCAAATTTCACCAATATTCATTGGGAAGTCTCTGAGTAAAATGACTGTGACATACGGACGGACGGACAGACAAACAGACATGACGAAACTATAAGGGTTCCGTTTTTTGCTATTTTACGGCTACGGAACCCTAAAAATGATAATTCGCTGTATTATAGGTACTCAAAAATGGTAAAACTGAGCAAAAACTGCTTGGCACGTCCTCGAGTCGATCATCCGTAAGAATATATAGGTGACGGCCGTAAAACGCGATCATGTTTTTATAGTTCCGTCGGTAAACTATCTCAAGATATTATTTCTTTGGATCTTTCCGCACGTCCGGTTTTTAATGCTCAGCGTTTCAACTGTGTTATGAAATATTTTTATTTTAATATGTGTCTCCATTAATTATTTTGAATGGCTCACTCGACGCCTCGGTTTCAAATGAGATATTTATGCGACTCCATAATTTAAAATGTCGTTTCGTATGTATAAGTTAAATGTTAATTTGTAAATATGATTTAATATCCGTGCTGAAATTTAATTTAAATATATGTTGACACTTCCAGGGAATACGTTAATTTAATTAAAAATGTGATTGTGCAAGGTAACGATACTTCATGCTTCAGCCAATATATCGTCAACGAACATCAGAGATTATAAACAAATAAAAGCAAACCAAATATAAATACATATCATGAAATAATTTTATTGTAATAATATAATCAGGATTGGATTAATCAGGAGCTTTTTGATGTTTAATTAAATTACGTAATCTCTTTATGTTTGATAGATTAAAAAGCCACAATTAATGACTCGTTCGACTAGGAGTCGTTTAGAAACTAAGAAATGATAAAAAATAATCGTTACAGGTACTTAATTATTTTTCAAACGTGGACGTGTGAACTCGGTCCAAAAACAACATTCTTATGATATTTTTTTAAAACAAATTTCTTGATAATTTGAATAAAGAATTGCATTGTCGTTTAAACGGTGGAATAAATAATTGTTATGACGGCATCGTGTAAATAGGGTTTTATTTGCGTCTGGTGTTGCCAGCCGTGGAGTTGGCGGGTTGCCAGTGTAATTATTTATTTGGCTCTTTTGACAGTTCAGTTTTGTCTATACTGGTGTTCTAGAGCGTGATAGTATCGTTCCGCTTTGTCGCTTTAGTTGAAGTTTGTTACTAGGAATCATAATGAATCTTAAGAATGCTATTATCTGCGGCCAATAAGTACCTAACTATGCATGAGGACGTGCGATCAAAGACTAGTATATTCAGTAACTTTTTAAATTTAGAAACCATTCTGATTGCTTGCTCCAACATACAAACAGCGGTGAATGCGAGCTACACGAGAGCTTTGTTATTTGCTCTATGAAAACCTTTTACCTTTTTTAATTGTCCTAAAACAATTTGAAACTATACAAGGTAGGTATTATTGTAGCGAGTTCAGGCAACAAAATAAATTAATTTTGGTAAAAACGTCATCAGACTTGACATAAACAATAACGAAACAGAAGAATAAAGCCTGTAACCTAAACCAGAGCTTCCCAAACTTAGTTTTACTATGTGTGACCCCCCTCGATGCTCCCCGCTCTCTAGCCAAAAAGTACTTCGAGCCAGTGAGAAAAGTACCAGTGAGTAATTCGAGCCTAGTGACAAGTTACCAAAATATGACTCCAAATCTATACTAACATTATAAAGCGGAAGAGTTTGTTTGTTTGTTTGTTTGTTTGTTTGTTTAAACGCGCTAATCTCAGGATCTACTGGTCCGATTTGATAAATTCTTTTTTTGTTGGATAGCCCATTTATCGAGGAAGGCTATAGGCTATATAACATCGCGCTACGACTAATAGGAGCGGAGAAGCGACGAGAAATGTTTCAAAAACGGGGAGAAATTACGCATACGAAGTTGCGCGGGACAGCTAGTACCGTATAATTTTAAGCATAGCTTCTCAAAACGGGGCTCATGTTTGGATGGTCAAAATGCGCGCGGCGCTTATATAACTCGGTCGCGTTTGTACAGACAACTGCGACACAGAAGCACAGTTTGGGAAACCCTGTCCTAAACGACACTAAGAACAGGTACCAACAGAAGGCAAGCTTCATGCGAAGCTATGCGCACATAGACTTCGTTCACTAAATCTCGGAACACCTTCGGAACAACGTGGTCCGAGATTCAGTGTCCGTGAACGATGTTTATTCTCTTGCTCGAGCGCGTTTGTAACAAGCTTACAAGCTTAGTTACCTTTAAAACAAGTCATTATGCCATTCTTAGCATTTTATGTCATAACTGAAATAAAAAACTTAAAAAAAAAACATCTAACCGACTTTAATCAGGGTTAATTTGCGTCTCCGTAACTCATCATCAGATCTTTACGAAATTTATATGGGACTATTTCAGAATAAATCTCTTTCGAAAAATAAAACAATAATAATTTTAATACATTAAAAAATACATGCGAATTGAGAACCTCTTCCTTTTTTAATTCGGTTAAATACTAAATATACCGCAATACATTGTCAGTCAACATGTCAGACCACTTCAACCCGCAAATTACTCGATGAGCTGCAAAGAGCACTCACAGAGAGCCGAGGCCTAACGGGAAACGGTCAAGTGCGAAACGACCGCTATAAACATTCCCCCAACCCTTAATTTAGATTACCGGAGCGAGGTGCGAACGTATCACTCTTACCCGTTCTATTTCTTTTAAAAGAAAGAGAAAGATGATATAATGAAGCATCAAATGGAATTGACATTTCCCCTTTGCAATTTTTACGGGTTTTACTTACTCGTGAGGCTGACAGATCGATAGGCAGAATTAATGTTGCCGTTGCGTTAAGTTGAAAAAAAAAAACAGAAATGATGCGAAGCTTTATGTTAAGGAAACAATTCTCACATTAGTAACAGATTCGATTAGAGCTTTTCTGTTTATTAGATCATAGTTCTTCCTAGTGGCTTCACTTACGTACTTGAAAATTGAAAATATCGAAATAAAAACGAATTTTAGAAAATTCCAAAAGGTTTACGGAAAGAGAAATTAGTTTCTAAAGGTCTGGTTATACGCAGCGACTTGCATGCGCTAATCTAATTGTATTTTTTTTTTAAAGACGACTCTTACAGTAGTGTTCAAGCCCTGTGTCGCGGGGGACTTTACAAACATACAAGTGACGGACACAAAGTACACCCAGATTTGGAACAGCAATTTGTGGATTACACAAGGTAGTGTCTTGTGTGGGAATCGAACCCACGACCTCTTGCGTAGCAGTCGGGCACACTTCCACCGCGCCACAGAGGAAGTCATGCTCTAATTGAGCAAATCAATTTTGTACAAACTAGCGAATTGTATAAGCCATGTGCTGTATACCGTTTTGCCGCCATAAACCACTTGACATATAATAAGAATTTTTGCAAATAAAATTGAGCAAGTAGCCGGGCCATTACAGGTTGAATTTTCGAAATCCGTTTCAAATTCCATTTGTACCTATAATAGTTGTGCGGAAAATTTTAACTATTTGAGTGCCAATTTTTAACCGAATTTGTTTTGTTTTCTGACGGCTAATTCAAGCAGCTTGCTATTCAATTCCTATCTTACCTCAACATGTAAATGTATAGGTAGGTACATTAAATCTGTTTCGCTATCCTTTAATTAACTTTTATCTGCCACAGCAAAAACGAAATTATACTCAAAATAATCTCAAACAAAGAACATTTAATATTTTTAGCCCGCTAAAATGTTAAAGAAACAAATGAAATCACAAATTGCATTTACATCAGGCACAGGCAACATAATAATCGGAATACGATTCATAACTCAAGCGAAAACGTTGGCCGCAATCTCTTTAAAAAGTATTTTAAAAAATAAGTAAAAAAGTAAGTCGTTGAAACCGCGTCAGTCCTCCAGATTCAAAAGTGGAACGTAGAGGGTGTTGCGTGCCAGTTCTACTCGACAATGGCTCTTGACAGTACCATCGATGTAGTATACGACCGCTTTTTACTCTGTTCAAATTATTTTTGAATTCTCTTCGTTCGATTTTCAAATGAAGACGAGTGTCTATTCATTGAAAGTATCAGTGAAAAAAATGCGTTCGTCCATTATTATTTAAGGTCGTTTACTTACAAGATTTGAAGTTAGGAATTTAGTTGGTTTTTTTCTTCGATTGAATCATTCCTGTATCTGTAAAATTTATCTTTCATTTTTATTTTATGTTCAACTATGTCTGTTTTTTCTTTAATTTTAAAACTATAGTTTTTATAATGTTGGTATGTGTGTATGGTAGGATTAGTCTTTAATTGTTTCGCTTTCATTAGCGCATGGGTGTTTGTGATTGTTCCACTCTTTGTTGTATTTCACCTTTGTTTTTAATGTATTGTTAGTGTAAATAATTGTTGGTGAAGCTAATAAATAAATAACAAGGTAATATACAAATAAAGATGATCAGACATGAAATAATTAGGTAAAATAGTTTAATTTACGAGTAGTTACGAGAATTATTTGGTACGACATAACTTGAACTCTAACCCGTTTATTATTAATACGTTAATGTTTGCGAATGTTTGTCTATGTTTTTCATTCTATTTTCAAAATAAAGTAAAAGAAGACGATGCTGTTACTTACTAATGTATTATGAATATTAACTTAGTATTCGTCCTTCGGTATTTTTTTTTCTGTCATCATTGCAAGTAGGTATTTACGTTTTAGCTAAATTTCTCGCCTCAAAGAAACATCCAAAAAAAATAAAATACATGAGTCAATAGGAGCCAAAAGTCATTCCACGTCTAATGAATGCGGTGTTTACCAACAGTGTGTACAACGCCTACCTCAAAGGCAAAGACGAAACGATTTATTTTTCATCAAAAAGTGTTTATGTTGTGTTAACGCAGGTGGATTTGGTGGTACCTAATCATAGACAATTCTAGAGATTTGTTTTTGGTTACAATTTTGTATTTTTACTAGCGCATGTACTGTCTTTGTTTTTTGTTCTATTTTTAAAATATACGAAAAAAGAAAAAACATTAGCTAGTATAAAGTACATTGACGTATAGACCTGGACCGCGCCATCCCTCTCAATTAAAAAGTAAATATTGACTGTAAAGCGTGAAAGAGAGAAGAAACTCGAGGGGGCCATAACCTCACAAGCGGCGGTAGCCTAATGTGAGGTCCCGGGTTAGAATCCTACCCATTATCCTACCGACGTGAACCCATTCCTAACACAAGCCTTTGAGCTTAGCTGGAGGGGTTAACTAGATTGCTAGCAATGTTGGACCCAATCCTCCACATTGCTAGTTACATTTACAAAAAAAAAGTTATAACAATCAGTTAAAAACTGATTGTTGATAATATTCTATTAATCATAGAGCGAATTGTAACAGTTTTCTCCATCTTAAGTGACTAACGGCCGGTCTCAATAATCTAACTATCGATGGATTTGGCTACTAGAGGTATATATTTGACATAACCTCCATACAAAATATGTCAAAATTCTACCTCTAGTAGTCAAAATTCTACCTCTAGTAGTAAAATAGATTATTGAGACCGGCCGTAAAACGTTTATCTGTAGTTTCTAAACTATAATTTTATTCTAAAGCAGCTTTACTTAATTGCCGTACCAGTAATACAATTAATTAATAGATACTTAAGAAGTTAACACCAGATAACAAGATTTGGCGCGAAATGCTTTAAGAATTTCAAGTAGGTAAGTATTTATTGACTAACTGTTGTCCTTCGGTCTAGGGGACATTTTGAAAAACAAATCTAAATCACGGGAACTGTACATTTTTTTGGAATAAAATGTGTCCTATTCCAGACTATGATCTATTATCTATGATAAATTTTATCCAGATTCTTTCAGCCATTTTGGCGTGATTGAACAAGAAACATTCATCCATCCATATATCTTTATAAATAACTTTCACACTTATAATATTAGTATAGTATAGATAGTCTCAAAATAAGGCTGCCTGTCCATTGAGCGAAGCAAGGTAGCGGAGCGGAGAAACGGAGAAATATTAATTAATACGATCTGCCACTAGAGCGGTGCCGAGATTCTATGCAATCCTATCTTGATCTCAAACTAAGCAGAGCTGTACTATGGCAACCAGACAACTAATAAACTTATATATTTTCAAATACATACATATTAAGGATATTTTACACCCAGACACAGAAGAAACCATCGTGCTAATCACACAAAGTTTTATCCTGGGTGGGGATCGAACCCACTATCCCCAGCTTAGCAGTCAGGGTCACTAACCACTAGCCCAACCGGCCAGTCTATTGGTGCAATCCTATTGGTTAATATTTCCCCATTTCAATGAACAGGCAGCCTAAAACGTTCGTATTAAGAGGCATTTCGCGTGAAATTCACTCAATACAACTTTGATTGGCCTGTCAAACTTTAATAACGTCTATTCGGCTCCTCGCGTGCGATTGACAGTTGATTACAGCCACACTATGACGTCACTTGTCTCTCCATTTATTTACGAACGTAACGTTCGATTTTCAAATTATGTTCCAAATATAAAATTAGATTTTTTAAACGATGGGTTTTTAATATTTTGATTTATGTAATATTGTAGACATAGAGACTAGACTGCGCCATAACCTCACAAAATTTACCACTCTCTAGAAATAAAGAACGCGACTGTGCGACCAACACCTGTCTCTTTTCTGTAATGACAATTTATATTAATATATTTGAATAAGTACTGGCCGCAGGAGTGTATTGTCTCTCTCACGCTTTGTAGCCTGTACTTACTTTTAAATATATTATTACCCATTAGACAGAGAGACTGCTCTATGTCTATGGGTAATATAAATAAATATGAATGAAAATAAATAGTGATTTTGATTATATAGATTCAATAAAGAAGTATAAATTGGATATGATTCATCTAAGGGCAAGTCTTTAAAAAATGTTTGAGCTGTTAGTTGCAGATAAATCTTTTAAAAAAAAACCTAGGTTTTGTGAACAAAGGAGTATTCTTCCTTCTTATTTTTGAGTTGGTTTCTAGTCTATAATTTGGTTACTTATAGTATTATTATTTAGTTATCCTTAATTTATAAACGATTACACTCACCAAACACACTGGTTCGTTCAGTAAAATTTATTTTTATGAAGAAAAACTTGATGATTTTAAAAGAGTGGCCCATAAGTTTCTTGGTAGCTTTTTCTCTTGATCTTTACACTTGGAACTGCCGCCTTCTCATTTTGTTTCTTATTTCAAACAAATCATAATTTTATAACTGTCATCATATTTCACCAGTCTTTGTGTACCTAAAGTGGACAATAAATACTTGAAATGGGCAGCAATTGCTGAAAAATCGGCTAGATTGCCCAACTCAAAACGAAGAAGAGCCATAAAAAGTTATTTTTTAATTTTATATGAGCAATGTTTACATAAAACCTTACCCGAAGGCTTACAAAAACATGTAAGTATCATTGTATATAGGTTTGCGTTTTCCTTTTACGTATTTACTTATCTTTAATGTGTTTGTACTTGTTCCTTTTGTGTATCGAGTAAATATGGGTCACAGTTGCCATTATATGAAGCCATCTATATATTTGGATTGAAAAACGACCAATCGTGTTTGCGAATTGATCGTTTTTTTTTTCTAAAATACACAATCGACTTGATCATTAATTAATTCATTAATCATTCTAACAGTCCAAATTCTGTTCACAGTAGGTGTAAAATGTAATCATCACTTATTTTTCAATAATAATCATCTTTCCAAGCGGGGTGACTTCAACATGATCTAACAAATGAGATGAACGGATGAATGGGTTATCCAAAACTAAAATATCTTTCAATTTGAACCAGTAGTTCCCGAGATCAAACAAACAGACTCTTCAGCTTCATAATATTAGTATAGATTATTATTACTGAATCTGTACCTCTATCCGTCTGTCAATTAGCCAAGGTTGCTAAATGAAAATCAGCGCTGAGTATTCCGCCTAGTTTGTGCTGAGGTGGCAACCTTTTCGGTATGGACTTGCAAAGCAGCACACCGACTTACAATGTGTAGTTTTAATTTTTAATTGTATTGTCAAGCTGCCAACTTAGCCGTTTTTGTAGGCTCCAGCTCCTTTCTTGCTTTCATTTATCAAGGAAGACTATGACCAATAAGAGCAAGAGCAGAACATCAATGAAAAATGCTGCAAAAACGGGGAAAATTTAGACGAAGTTGCGCGGGTCAGCTAGTTGCAAATAATTTTTTACAGAGCTTGTTGTTTGTTGTTTGACTTTTCATAAAAACGTAACTGACCCGCACAACTGCTTTGTTATTGCTGCTCCGCTCCTTATTTCTCCACTATTTAATGGATGTTATTGTACATATACACCTTACTCTTCAATCACTCTATATATTTAAAAATCATCAAAATCCGTTGCGAAGTTTTAAAGATTTAAGCATACATAGGGATATAGGGACAGATAAAGCGACTTTGTTTTATACTATGTAGTGATTTAACTTAATAACGTCATCATTATGTTCTGGTGTCAAATAATTTACTTTTAGTATTTATTTAATGATTATAAAAACTGTAACATCCATACTAATATTATAAATGTGAAAGTAACTCTGTCTGTCTGTCTGTCTGTTACGCTTTCACGCTCAAACAGCTGAACCGATTTAGATGAAATTTTGTATGGAGATAGTTTGAGTCCCGAGGAAGGACATAGGATAGTTTTTATCGCGATAACCGACATCCATGCGGGCGGAGCCGCGGGCGAAAGCTAGTATAAAATAAATCAGATGTTTTAAGACTAATCCACTTTTGGTCTCATGTGATGTTTTTGTCTCATATTATGTACCACACATTATCTTTCTAAATGTAGACATTATGAGTTGTGAAAGCGTTTATTAGAAATATATTGTATAAGAAAACCAACCAGAAACAAAGTTTGAAACGCAGCATCACGTTCTGCACGTGCCGTGTTAATGTAGATCACTCTTTATGTGGTCTCTGTCCCTATGTTTGCTTTATTTATCAATAAAAAGGCGTTTTTTTACTCTTATAGAAATTCATACTAATATTATAAAGCTGACGAGTTTGTTTGTTTGTTTGAACGCAGTAACCTCAGGAATTACTGGTCCAAATTGAAAAAATATTTTTTGTTGGCTAGCCCATTTATCGAGGAAGGCTATAGGCTATATAACATCACGCTATGATCAATAGGAGCGGAGCAGCAATGAGAAATGTTGCAAAAACGGGGAATAGATTAGATGCCGCGAATTAAAAAATGTATGTAGGTATAGTCGCGGAATAAAAATGTTCGTCAGGTTCAACAAAATGTTACCTTTTCATACATCACACCAGTTAAGCTTAACCGTTTGGCAAAAGGTTAAATTAATTCCGACCAATATTACTAGACTTTGAATATTTGAACTAAAACCTTTTTACTAGTTTGTCAGCATTTACATGTTGGGGTTATGTCCTTTTTCGTCCGTCAGTTCCGGTCACTATACATCCACCGCTGGGTACCCGGTCTCCGGCTGCCCGGCTCCGGATTGAAACCGGAAAGTGTGATAAGGACTTTAGAGTTGCTGTCGCTGCGTTGAAAGTCTTTTATGAGCTTACGCCGTAATCCGATACTATTTAGAAGACTATTTAGAAGCTTTGAAAATGAGTAAAGTATTTTGGATCCCTTCTGCACAACATTCTAGATTTGAAAACATTTCTGTTACGTTATAGATCTTCTACAAATACAAACATGTATCAATAAATATATGTTCGTAAACTCTCGCGATTTGTACACATTATACAATTTTATAAGCTACGGGTCTTAATCGCGTAAATATTTTATTTTCAGGCTACTAATATTTTCTTATAAGAGTCTACCCGTGACCACGGCCGTCGCAATACGGTCGAAACGTCGGGCAATAAACAAAGATAAAATATTTACGCGATTAAGACCCGTAGCTTATAAAATTCTACAATATGTATCAATAAGTAAACTACATAATATAAGTCACCATATCGTACACTTATATAGGCTTTACTAAGAACACTCTCATCTTAGATTCCCGGAGTGCGGTACGCCAGTAATGTCGGTTACACCACAACGTGACCGAACGTAATTGCAACGTCTACAGCTCTGCGTGTAAACCAATATGTATTCTATATACAAGGTATGTGCCGCCAATGTACTGTGAAATTGGTTATATTGTGGAATTGCGTCGGCGGTGATTTGTTATGTAGTACAAGCTGTAGGTTTGTATGAAACTAATTATGGAACTTGGCTGTGAATTTTGAGGGATTGCTTTTAAAATACAGTGTAAAAGTTAGTATTTTTCATTGTTTTACTTTCAGGATATTTTTAGGTGATCAGAGAACTTGGTTGATCTGAATGCCTTAACTTTGACGCATTTATTCGAACTATTTATTATACTGGAATTAACGTGCATTGTTTACCTTAAAACTGCTTGAGGTTTCGACCAGGTTGCACCGGCCGTGGTCACAAGTGGACAATGCGCAAAAGGGAAGGTAAACAATGCGCGTTAATTCCCGTATAATAAATAGTTGTAATTATGCAACGCGAAAGTTTAAATATTAGCATTTATTCGACTCTTTGATTGGCTACATATATATTACTTATATATAGATATATTAAGTCTTTTTTCAATAGATTTTTTATTCATTCTTCAATTCGATCAAATATTAAATTAAAGTTGGTGGGTAAAAACGTGCCAAGTTGCTCTATTGAATGGCAAATAATATAAAAATTCATTTTACGCAATTGAAGACAGAAGATACGACTTAATGAGCTTCGAAAAAAATGGTTGCCAGTTAGTTCTCCTTCATTTATTAACGAAACTGTTAACTAACTTGGCATTATTTTACCCTTTTATTTTTGATGAGACTTCTTTATTTTTGGTAAGTAAATATTCTCTAAATATTAGTCTCCAAATGTCATGATATTGGCTTGAAACAAAAATAAATTCTCTCGCTGCGTCTGCCTGACTATTTATTTTGTATGTTCGAAATAATCTCAAAAACTACTGTACGGATTTTGATGCGGATTTCACCATCAGATAAATTATTACGGATGGTTTATAATGTAGGTATAATACATGTGTTAGTGGTATTTTTGTGTTGTGTACTGGTAACACTGTTCGCACAGGTATCGTCCTACCCCCACTCCACGAGTCTTCCTACGATTTGATGACAAATTCTCTGCCATTCGGTCGCTGGAAGCCCAACGAATCACAAGTTGAATTTATGGTCGGATCTAGATCCAGAAAGTATCATGTAAAATAGTGACAGTGATTAATAGTGTTAGTTTTATCTAAAGTGATGGTAAATGTTAAATTATAATGATTAACAATTGAAGTGATTTGGATAAATAAATTAGTTTAAATTTGAAGCATTTTGTATTTCTTCTACACATGCATATTATGTAAGAAAACTCCGTGTGAAGCCGGGGCTGGCCGCTAGTGTAATGTAAATCTAAAATTTTGAAAAAAGTTCTATCTAAAAATCATTTGCAAATCCTTTATCAAACAGAATGACGAAATTACGAACATTTTAAACAAAGTCAGTCTTACAAAATATCAACTTGTTCTAAATATTCCGAAAAATTAATTGATCATTAAAACACAATTCATTATTTTCGCCTCCCCAAGGGGCTTGTCTGCTTTTGGGCCTTCTGACTCAAAAATTAATTCGCATATTAATATAAAAAGAACGCTGTCATATTTAATATTTATCCTTGTTTTTTTCTCCGTCAGTCTCAATTAAAAAGGGCTGAAAAATGAAGTCTTTAATTTCCATCAAAATAAAGTACCTACTTAATATTTTGTTTCTTGTGACATTCAAATTAAAAATTAAGAAAATTTTAATATTGTTGTCTTTCAAACTAATGTTATAAATGTAAAAGTAACTCCGTCTGTCTGTTTTTTTACACTTAACCCACTGAAGCGATTTATATGAAATTTGGTATGGATATAGTTTAAGTCCCCGGAGAGGACATAGGGTAGTTTTTATCGCGATAACCTATACCAGCTCAGGCCGAGTCGCGAGCGAAAGTTAGTAGGATAAAAATTATCAGGCACATCACCTAATGCAAATTTCGCTGACTCACTCCTATGTTTAAGTCTATATCTCTGGTGTTTTATAAGCTAGGACAACGTTTTATACACTAAAACCTTCCCAGAAAAATATGCAATCAATATGTATAGTGAAAAACGCAGCAAAATCGGTTCAGTAGTTTCAAAGAAAATCGCAAACATACTTTTAACTGCCTCTGTGGCGCGGTGGGTGTGTATCCGACTGCTACGCATGAGGTCGTGGGTGCGATCCCCACCCAGCATAAAGCTTTGTGTGATGAGTACAATAGTTTATTCTGTGTCTGGTTATTATTATAATATGTATGTATTTAGAAATATATAAGTTAAGTGTTTATCGGTTGTCTGCTTTCCATAGTACAAGCTCTGCTTAGTTTGGGATCAGATAGCGTTGTGTGAGTTGTCCCAAGATATTATAATATATATATTATTATATTATACATACGGATAAAACAGAGAACCACCTTTTTTGAAAATAAATGAAGTAAAATGTGAAGACAGAGTTATTTTAGCCCATGTTTTCGTTTATTCGTTTAACTTCAAAAATCATTCGACCTTTTAATTCCTCTAAATTAGAATTTGAATATCCATAAGTACCTACTATTTGTACAGTTCCACTAGGCCCCAAAGTTATGTTAGGGTTATTTATCATTAAAATTCATGATTTTACAGAGTTATTTCAAATTATGTTTGCCAAATTTTGAAATATAAAAAAATGTACTTTCTTATATCACTATTTAAAAAAGGAAACTGTGCTTGACTGATATATAAACGCACTATTTAAACCACTGAACGGTTTTTGTTAAACACACAAATTGTTTTATGACGTAGGCATCCGCTAAAAGAAACATAACGCGGACAAAGCTGTGAGGAAATATTAATCGTAGACGAAAGTGCACGAGCCTGTAGTTGGCACACTTGCGTAGCATATCCTTGCACGTGCTATTTCATTGTCACGGGTATATGCTAACTGCCATGCATTATATACAACGTACCTAATGAAGGCACGAGCAGGAGACCAATTCACGGCCGATCGATCCCAAAGTTACAAGAACCCAAAAGTTGTAAAAATGGCCGTTTTAATCGAAACTTAACTGCAACTGTACTGCTTTAAATACGTGAATTGACCCCCTGGTCGTGCGGCTGATGGTCGCGCGTCACGCATCGCCCATGACAGTATCAGTGCCACTCAAATCCTTGTTTGGTAAATATCGGACTGTCACAACACCGTGCTCCTCATTTCAGACATTAGTCCTTAGGTATAGCTCATGTCCTTCAACCGAAACACAGTAATGTAACTTTAAATTTTAACGAAACGGCGCCGACCAAGGCATTCTATAATTCATTTATTTACATTTATAATAAGTATACAGTTACAAAACAAAAATGTAAAAAATTAAAAAACCCGCCTGTACAAAAAAGATGGAAACAAGATCCCCTACATAATTATATAATTTCATGCAGTCGAAGGCACTTCACTAAGTTCATCGAGATTTATTAATGCCTCCGACTGCATGAAATTATTTAATTATGTAGGGGATCTTGTTTCCACCTTTTTTGTGCAGGCGGGTTTTTTTTTATATTTTTTATATTTTTATTGTTGCGGTCGAATTAATAACATACTTAAATAGCGGCCTATGGCTTAGAACTACCACTAGATTTAGTGACATAAAACTAGCATGCTAGCTACTGTTCTATTTTTATTGGAATGAGTAACTATCTTGAGAGACCGTTCCCGAACCATAGAATAAAGCATTTTACCACTTCTTGGGCCTCATTTTTAAATGTTGTGTATCCGGTACATATTCGTAACACGTGATATATTCAAAGATGAAATATGTCTGACTGGGTTTTGTATGTAAATTAGACGCCACGCGCCATATTGAGATGGTGAATAGAAAATCTTTTATATATTTCCTTTAAGAATCGTCTTATTCGGCATTATGTATCGTACTAGATCTCAATATGAATTTCAAAGAAATCTAATACACCTATGATGTTTTTGGAATTGCTTTTTTATTTACAGACGCAATATTTTATGATTTTAATATAAACAGTATTGTAACCGTTCAAGATGAAATTAAGCCTTCGTTAAAAGTAATGAGTATAGATAGCGCGTTATGCTACGTTTAGACGACGCAAAAAAAAAACCGCGCGGTGACCACGTGCTGGCCGCGTACTTGCGTTAATTTACAAGCAAATTTAAGTTTTATTGACTAGGCCATAAGATTCAAATTATTCACAATTACCTGACAGCGCGGCAGCCGCGCGACAACCGCGTGGCAACCGTTCGTTCGATTACGTTCGATCGATTTCCAATCGTCACACGGTTTTACATAATATGTATTAATCTATACTAATATTATTATAAAATTTAAGTTTGTGAGTTTATGAAGTTGTAGGGGTAATCTCTGGATCTACTGACCCGATTTTGAAAATATTTTTACCAATAAAAAACCATGTTATTTGTGACTGTCAGAGGCTATATAACATCACGCTACGACCAATAGGAGCGGAGTATCAATGAAAAATGTAGCAAAAACGGTAGAAAATGACGAAAACAAAGAAGCGTATCAGCTAGTTTAGTATATTTGTAAAAGTTAAGAACCCAATATTGAAATGTTTTTAATTACATTAAAGAACAAACTTTGCTGTTAACAGATAAACACAAAACAAGTTTATGAAACTGTTCAGAACTTTGAAATATAAAGTTTATTCCGACATCTAAGAACTTGCTATTTCTTTCCTTTTCCATAAAATAAGAAAACGAACGTTGAAAGCATCGTAAGTCGGTTAACATCTAATAAATATTTATAAGTCCTGCCCGGTACCTTCTGTTAATATATTAAAATTCCCTTTCAAACCTACCTAAGGCCATGACTGCAAAACAAGCGGAGTGAGAAACGGCGAGATTGTTTTTCGCTTATTCAATTTCACAAATATTGTTTTTACAAAAAATGCATTTTTAAAAGATACAAACATTTAAAATCATGGCCCAGGAATCGAACCCGAGACTTCCGTAAGTCGAAACGGGGCCGAGGAAACCTCATTTTTCTCCATCCTTTCCTGCACGAGAGTTGTGCCCTCGATTGAGTCAACTCGCGTGAAGTAAAGGATGGTTTGATTCTTGGGTCTGGTCTTCAAATTTTTATATATTTCAAAAATGTAATTATTGTATTAATAAAGTAATTGGCAAGAAATGACTATAAAACTTAATACAAATAATTGTTTTGCTTTTTTTTTAAATTAACTAATCTCTTCGTTACTTTAAACAATATAACGAAGAGAATTTATAAAAAAATCTTTTTAATAGATCACGCATGCCTCTTCCTAAGGCGGGTGCACACTTTACGAGCCATGTGGTGCATCGAATGAGAATATGCGTACTATACTGACACACCACAGTGACAGCGATTTAAATAAGTATAACACATAAACAAAGTTTTCTCATCTTATCAGAGTCTAAAAAGTGCAACAAATATTATTCTGAGTTATAGGTAGCTACATATAAATATTGATAAACTTTCGCGATTTGTACATATTATGAAAATATATATTACGGGTCCGACCGTATTGGCCGTTTTCGACAAGGCCGTTGCAATACGGTCGAGATCGGGCATCGGGCAATAATCAGGTATTTTACTTAAATTATTCACGCGATTAAGACCCGTAATATATATTTTCATAATAATACATATAAATAGTGTGAACATCTAAAACTAAATTAACGTAAAATTAAATCATATTTAAATTATTAAGAACTCTGTTGTCCATATGCAAGAAATAAATATAAGTATGAAAAAATGTGCACTGCATGCTTTGCAAAGTACTTTTTATCCGTCTTTATTGGCATTACTCGGCGCTCTACGTTCCGTCATTCAAAATCGCAACCTAACCTAGAACAGGGAATATTTATTTGCTCAAGTGTTTGTATCGTACCACGATGGGCCTGACGAAGCTCTTGGCTTTTTCTCGTACATTTTCTTCAATATTCCGTGTCGGAACTCGGAATTTGTTGTAAATTAGTGTAATTGTGTGAGCCTTGGGGACCGGTTGCTCAATTCAACTGTTGTACACGTTTCGCGACTGATTATGTACAACACCGCTCATTACTGTAATTCATTCTAAAATGTTTATATTTCTGTGGTATAAAAAATATTAGTTTAGGAGGTGATTGAGGTAAATTATTTTGTTTAAAATAATGCTAGGTATTATTAATTTTAAATGTGTTTTTATAAAGAAGTCTGTAATGTTTTTTGTATATGGAATGCTCAGTACGGCTAGAGCATGTTTTCAAATAAAATACGTAGATACCAACATCTGGGCAAATGAAACGGGCATGAAGTCATTTATTTATTGTGAAAATATTGTCATGACTTGATGAGTGTTGAGTTCTTCTAAGTAAATCATGTGTTATGTTTAAAATGGCAAAAGCGCACCAGAAAAGCTTTACTGTTAACACCACTAACACGTCAGATAAAAACTTGCATCTTGATCTACAAAACTGGTGAAATAATTTTCATTAAACAAAGCTATAAAAGTTAGAAAACCTTGTCCATCAGTCTTTTAGTTTAAATTAATTTAAAAGATTAAATGCCAGACAAACTGTGTTAAACCGCACAAGAATACACTATAAACTATCTTTAATTTGTAAAACAAAATCAATGAATGATTGAAAACGTTACAATTTTGGAAAAATAAGTTCAAAATGTAAAGCCCACCTGTTATCAGCACACATCAAATACAGTTGATTTTATTAGGCTAATGGCTATTCGAATCTCACTCATTATACTACCGACGTGATCCCACTCCTAACATAAGCTATTGAGCTTAGGTGGCCCTTTCAGCTAAGCTCAATAGCAATAACAGGATTGCTGGTAATGTGGGACCTATAGTCCCACATTGCTAGTTTTCTTTAAAAAAAAAGACAGCTATAAACCTAACCTATAAACTAGTACATAACTACTATAGATTCACATTCAATTTACAAGTAAACATCATCCCTTTGTGTACAAACGAGCAAACAGAAGATTAGTAAGCCGTTTATTACTTAAGATAGTCTCAACAGTTCTGTAAGACAGCCTTTGATCACGAGTTGGCAGCCCTGGGCTTAATCAGGGCTTTCAACTGCCGGTTTATAAACTAATTTGTTATAGTTACCTTTAAGTATAAGTAAACATGAGTCCTACTAATATCATAAATTCGAAAGTTTGTGAGAATGAATGTATGTTTATTGCTAAAAGCTACTGAACATATTTTGATGAAACCTTACAAAAAAGTAATAAAAAAAATAGCACAATCATAAAAATGAATCCCTATTTCCCTTGGTCACGCACGCCATAAATAGAGAACGATTTTACCGATTACTTTAATTCTTTTTTTTTTTAATTTTTATAATACTTTGTAGAAGGCTTTTACAGAAAAAAAAGTTAAGACAAGACAACGTCTGTCTGATTAGCTACTAGCGAAGCCGCGGGAAAAAGTTAATAATTACTATATATTTTTATTTTTTTACAAGGTTTGGGTATACTCGCAGCTTCGGTCGCCTCGTTTGCTTACTTAGATTCCTAGTTTCTTGAAATATTTTGTTATTTTAAAATGTATTTTTGTCATATATTTAGAATTTCTTCTGTATCTCGTGTGTTTGTATCAAAATTAAAGTTTTATTCCTTTTAAAATATGTCAACACATATTAAGGTGAACACACACTATGCGTGAAGAGCGACGCGTATGTTGAGCAACAAACGTCGGCAGATTGTGAAGTGGTAGCATATGCCTTGCAATCGTGACGAGACATGTGACGCTTCGCATGCTGCATGCCTCGAGTGTGTATTATGCTTTACATTTAGAGAATAATGGATGGCGTGGGTATACATAACGATTCCACTCTGTATAACGCCCACAAAAGTTAATTTGGAAGTTTCTTTGAAGACTCAAAGGGATTCTATGGTTTCGACAGATTTTCATTACGTTCTATGAAGTTACTGAATTGTTTAACAAATTAATATATTCACTATTTCGTGGGTCACGTTAGTTTTAGATAAACCATTCAAATTGGCTAGGTAATAGCTACACTTAAACATTGAAAAAAAGAAACATAGCTCGATTTATAGATACCTATTTTTTTAATATTATAATGCTGATATATATATTAGATAATTTGTAATATTAAAAAAAAAATGATTGTCTGTAAAGTCGGTTTACGTACAATAATGTTATGTGATTATGTCATAAGAAAACATTGATGACATATCGCCATTCGCGTTGCTTAGCACCAATCAATAACGTTAGTTCCAATTGTATCACATGTCATGTCGCTGCAATCGCCATTCGTACTTATTCGTGCGTGCATCCGTTCATCGATTTATAAGACGTTATCATGCAAAACTGTTATAGAATAAAAAAAATGTGACATTTAATTTGAATAAAAAAAATGTGGTATTTATAAAAAATACGCAAATACGTAATACACGTCATATGCAAATTGTAACAGTTGACAGTAGAATTAAAATGAGCGTATCACGCAAGTGTTAACACGGGGAACATACAACAAACAGAGCTCGGTACTTGATCGCTTACATCACGAGTTGTCTCACATCTTACCTCTCACATTCAATTACGTACAGACAGCTTTGACATCATTCGCTAAATTAACTGTTGTATACAAAAATATATTTATCTAACTTTTGAGTTTAACATAAAACATTTATCTGTATAAAGTCATTAATATTTTTATTGTTTTTGAGTTTCAGTAATCACCTTAGTGCCTAGCTAAAACTAAAAATCGGCATGATCGCCTTGTTTTTTTTTATTTCTTTGTTCGCTTTAATACAGTCATAGTTAAAAATCATATACCTAGTAGGTATCTAGTTGGAATTTAAAATAACTGCTGATAAATCAAATAATTTAAAATTGGTTTCGGAATGTTCACTTGAGATGGTGCTTCCGTTCTCAACTCACATTTTCAACACACGAATATTGTATTCCGATTTGTACCCATACGTATTCCATTTACAACCCATCGACACGTTCAATTTTAGGTGGTACGAAGTTCACACATTATCTAGCTGTTGCCAGCGACTTCGCTCGCGTCATAATTTCTAAACGCAAATTTATTCCACGTGATAAAAAAAAATATAACAAACATCCAAACTTTCACATTTATAATATTAGTACAGAAATAGCTATCTAAGCTATTAGTGTACAACGCTATAATGATTTCGGCGTCACTCAGTTTACATTGTGTTAAAATACGTAAAACTATTGTGGTATTTAAGGGTTAAATGTCATTTCTTAACCTGTAAAAGGCATTCGTGTACAATGTGTAGTAATCATTTGGACATCACTGTTTGCTACCGTGTATAAAAGTAAGACTGTTGGTATTTAAGGATTGAAATCATTTAATCCAGTAAAAGGTACAACGTCCAATTTTAACAACACAACTTGCTGCATTCAAATTATGAAATAAAACTATCGGCGTTTATGGATTGAATCAGTTAACCTGTAAACGCCGTGTACAAAATCCGGCAATAATTTCGGCGTAAACATGGCATGATTGCGCGGTCAGGTAGGCAGGTATCGGCACAGTTGTGTCAAGTGTAGCCGACCCACATTCAGAGGGTTAACAATCGAGTACAATGCAACGGGTCGATCTGCGCGCGCCGCAACAGGTGAACGCCGAACCAGAAACGGACTGGACATGGTAATTATGTGTTCGCCAATTTTGAACGCACATTATTAGCAACGGCTCAAGATTCTTTAAAAGAGTTCTGGAAATGGTGATAGATTGACCTATCATTTATTTTGCATTTTTTTTTAATGCAGTTGGAGTCTTTGTTCTGTTAGTGTAAGTTGCAATAAATATTGAATACTGGCAGAAATGTTATGAAAACCCGGGTTTTAGATTATAATAAACTTGAACGGGACTTCTGAAAATGATGACAGATTAACCTGTCACCATTTTCACTATTCTGCGCTTAACGTGTGGAAATATATACAACTAGCTGAGCCGCACAACTTTGTCTACGTACATTTTCCCCGTTTCTGCAACATTTTTAATCGCTGATCTGCTCCTATTGGTCGTAGCGTGATGTTAAATAGCCTATAGCCTGCCTCGATAAATGGACTATCCAACAGTAAATATATTTACTACGATATATTTTTTTCAATTCGAACCACTAGTTTCTGAGATTATCGCGTTCAAACAAAGAAACTCTTCAGCTTTATAATATTAATAAGTATAGATGTCTATGAGTAAAAATCCATAACATCGAGTAACAAAATACCGAGAGTACAAAAGGTAAACCTTCACAGAATGCACGCTTGGCGCATGTAGACATCGCAACCTAAATCACAGCTAGTTATAACATTAAGGAGAATGAGAACATTTGAGAATATTTTCATTTTTCTAACACCCAACCACGTAAGAATTTACACTAGCTTTATAATATTCCCACTGCAGGGACATAGGCCTACTCTCTGAAAAAGGGTTTGGGACATAATTCTTTACGCGGACCCACTGAGTTTTGGTGACGTCATAATTTTCTATTCCAATGTTGTAGGATATGCCGGTTTCTTGACGGTGTTTAAAAAATACTCAAATATCTTTATTTCGTAAAACAAAGTCAATTATATTGTTTGAAAACGTATAATTACCTACCTACTAAAATATTAATTTTAAAAAACCAAACGAATTTAGGTGGCAGTTCCAAGTGTAAAGCTCATGAGAAGAAGCTTCCAAGAAACTCATGGGCCACTATTTTAAAACCTTCAAGTTTTTCAACTAGTTTATTAAACAATAATAATTTTATGGTGCGAACCAGTACCTATGTTTGATGAATGTAATAGTGGGTTCACATGCTCGCGTTCAAAGCTACGGGCACGAACAAGGCACGAGCGTGTGAATAGGCGTGAAAGTGCTGCTCCGCTGTTAGTACCGCAAGCCCGTCTCGGGCTGCTTGCCGGGCTGTGCTTTGTGCCGTGCTGTGCGCCGCGCGTCTAAACGCACCATAAACATTGAAGACAAGGATATTCAATGAATTAACAAGTTCTCTTTCTTATTTTGTCCTTTGCCGATTATGCGGTATTACATTTGTTATGAACTCGGAAGTCCACCTTACTTAATACGTAGTACTATGCAATGAACTTTGTTCATAACATTTAATTTTCGTGATGAACCCTCGACTAAAAATAGAAGATCGATCGATTCCAAAATGTTACATCCAGTTAACAATTCAACAGGCACTTCTACCTGTCACGAACTAATTAGAGGTGACAGGCCAACCGAGCGCTGGTAAAAAGTTGAAAACATCACGCGGGTGAGTTACCTACCAAATAATATATCTATGACAATTGTATAAAAACACAAAAGGGCTGGAAAATGGTACATATGGACAAAAACCGCAAAAAAGGATTTAAAAATATATTATTTTACATCTTAATAAATATTATCTTTATTTTGCGAAACACGAGTAGTTACGAGTTCTTACAAAGGTATTAATATTGTCTCATCATATTCTACTGTCACAGCAGTATGCAAAATTATTGCATAAATTCAGTACCTACAATGGTTAATTTCTAAAAATAATACTAAATTTAATAAAAAAAAAGTTTGTTGTTCTAAAATACTCAATCCAAAATAATCAATCTAATATTTTATATATTAGATTAATTGAAATATTTTAACTAAAATGAACAGTCTAAAATCTATACTAATATTATAAAGCGTTTGTTTGTTTGAACGCTAGAATTCCAGGAACAACTGGTCCGAATTGAAAAAATATTTTACTGTTGGATAGCCCATTTATCGAGGTAGGCTATAGGCTGTATAAAATTACGCTACGACCAATAGGAGCGGAGCAGCAATTAAAAATGTTGCAAAAACGGGAAATATTTACGTAGACGAAGTTGCGCCGGTCAGCTAGTAATGAATATACATAATTACATGCTATTGTCAGTTAATTAATTATTTATGGTATAATAACATTTCTCTATCATAAAACATTTTAAATTTATTTTTAAATAATAACATGTTATCAGACGTTTAAAGTATTATTTTAGGCTAACGATTGTTCAATCTCATGAATGTCGTTTCGTGTCAAAGTACTAACGATCTCTTAAAGTTCAAAATTACAAGTGCCTATTATTGTGGTTCAGAATGACGGAGAGACAGATAGACGGTGAGGATTTAGTATAGGGTTCCGTTCGCACCCTTTGGCTATATAACCCAGCTGAACCAGTTCATTTTGGAAACCATTCTCTTGCAAAGTTGATGGAAAGTAAAATCTCTTTTAACTCCCTCTCGCTCGATATATTCCTCCCACAACCCAATGGGCTAGTTTCCAACTAGTCAAAAAAACAAATCTTTAAGAAATGTCAGATTTTATATGGAGGTCTTAACAAATGCGGTTTATGACGTCACTATTTTTTTTCTCGTCAAATCACTTTTTTTATGATATGATCAATGATAGAAAAATCCAATTTATCACAAAATGTAATCGGGACTTAACTGAACAGTTTAAATGTCAGGTTTATATACTACTAGCTGTGCCCCGCGGTCTTACCCGCGTTTTATTAGCCTATGTGTTAATCCAGGGTGTCAGCAAACTCCATACCAAATTTTATTAAAATCGCTCTAGCCGTTTAGACGTGAAGAAGTAACAAACATACACACTCACATACTCACAAACTTTCGCCTTTATAATATTAGTGTGATTTAGTCATTTGGCTTTTTGTTTACCTTAGAAACAGGTAAATTGCAACAGAACCCTAATTTAAAAAAAAATAACAGAGGCGTAACCGGCATTAAGCCTAAAAAAATTGGCAGCCAACATCCAACTTTCAAAAAAGAACCATTCGTTTTGAATACAAAAACCAGTGGATGTGAAATTGGCAAACATTGGCGCGTGTGGCCAAACCTTGCCAAAGGCTAACCAAAAATAATTGCGTATACCTGTTGCATACTGCATTCCAATGCGTTTCTAAGCTTTGTGGCTAAAATACATAGAATGCTGGTTACTGTTTCTGATGTAGGTATGATTTTGGTTTTCTTCGTGTTGGTCCATTATTATTGACTACCTCTGTGGCGCAGTGGGAGTGTATCCGACTGCTACGCAAGAGGTCGTGGGTTCGATCCCCACCCAGGATAAAACTTTGTGTGATGAGCACGATGGTTTATTCTGTGTCTGGGTGTTATTTATATATAATATGTATGTATTTAGAAATATATAAGTATGTTTATCAGTTGTCTGGTTTCCATAGTACAAGCTCTGCTTAGTTTGGGATCAGATAGCGTTGTGTGAGTTATCCCAAGATATTATTATTATTATTATTATGTTCATCTGGGTGTCCTTTTTTACTCGACTGCAGAGGAGGGTTGTGTTTGACGCTTATGTATGTATGTTTCTTTTATGTTCCTATGTCTGCTCATAACTCTTCAACGACTCAACCGATTTAAATAAATGATACGTCATTAGATACATCTTGATGACGCGAGTGTCACTGAGTACATAAAATACTTATAAAATAAAAATGGTGGATTTTACGCGCTTAAATATGCGGGCTGAGACAAAGAAATCTGGGACCCTTAAGCCAATTCAAATCAAAGTGCTTTAAAAGACGACTTGGAAAACATAATTTACAAAAGTTTAGACTGACAAAACATAGAAAAAACAATTTTAATAATAAAACGAATAGTTCTTATTAAATCACTTTGTACCTACCTAACAACGACAAAAACTTACTAAAAAATAAATGCATCATATTGGCTATGATCACCCAGGTAAACAATTCCATAAAAATTGGCAACTCCATTAAAACTACTGACCCCCTAATAAACAAAGCAGATTTGCTTAGCTGGATAAACAAGATTACTAGTATTTTGCACCTGCAATCCACATAGGTACCTATTATATACAACGTATTACAGAAAGGTGAGGTCAAATTTCAGCTGAGGATAGTGTATGTTTTTAGTATTGCACCTATCATGGTGCCATATCCGATTGCATTATTTTTACTAGTTATAGCATATTATTTTTGTCTAATTTCAGTTGCGAGAGGCGTATGCCATAAGTACTATTCGATTGGATTATTATGGCATAGAACTTTTTTGAGTCATATTTTTTTTAATTGATATTGATATAGACCTTTTCATTCTTAAAAGAATAAAAAAAATGGTTGTCTGTAAAGTCGGTTTACGGACGATAATTTTACATGATAACGTCATAAGAAAACATTGATGATATTGAATAAACCATAGAGGTAGAGAAGAGGACTGCACCACAACCTCACGATGGCATTATAATAAACAACCATGCGTCGTTGATGACGTCACACTTTTTCGTGAGTGCAGCCGGTCATTGATTTATAAGGCGTTATCACATCAAAAATAATAAATAAAATTTTAGGGTACACATATTTTGACAAAATTACTCACCAACCCTTGAACATGACGACATATTTCTGATACACGTTGTTTTATTGATCATCGAAAATAACCTAGTCTTTATCAATAATCCAGGTCGATACAAAAACCAGTGTGGTCTTTCAATAGAATTTCTAGGACATTCTATTCCAGATTTATATCTACTACATACATACGATATACATATTTTAATAAAAAATTAAGGACGCATTGACCCTAGAACATCCTTTCGTAAAAACAATCCGGAAATATCTTTGAGTAGAGCACAAGCCAAAGTGAACTGTCTTTCACAGCCTTTAAGAGTTATTTTACAATTACATGTGTTTGGATGCTGTAGGCAGCTACCAGGGATATAAAGGGTATCTTAGTCTCAATGAGTTTGAGCCCAAACTGATTGAAATTAAATCGACTGATTGAGTCGCTTCTAAGTGGAGCTAAAACTGTTTGCACTGTTTGTGTTCATTTGTTAATCCAATTAGGTGTAGTTAATTATACTCATACAATATCGTCGTATTGATTGGTCTGTTGGTCTAGCAGTTAGTGACCCTGACTGCTAAGCCAGAGGTCGTTGGTTCGATCCCCATTAAGGATAAAACTTTGTGTGATGAGCACGATGGTTTATTCTGTGTCTGGGTGTTATTTATCTATAATATGTATGTATTTCGAAATATTTAAGTATGTTTATCAGTTGTCTGGTTTCCATAGTACAAGATCTGCTTAGTTTGGGATCAGATGGCGTTGTGTGAGTAAAGCAAGATATTTTTATTAATAAGATGGACGCTGTTCCCCACAACTTCGACCGTGTTATGTTTGATTTATATAATGACTTTTATAGGAACATTTTTGATACCTTGAGTTAATTCTCCACCAGTTTGGTGTGGGCCTCCTTCAGATTATGCCACCTAACTCACTTTTATCCAATTCTTTCCCGCAGTTTTCCTTATAAATCATCCTTCCGTGACCTTTAGGTCTTTAGGAGTTACATAAGGAATAGTTATTTTTATAGGATTTCTAAAAAAACAGCCTATGTTGGATGTATGGATCATTTTACATTGATACTCCGCTTCTATTGGTCGTAGCGTGATGTTATATAGCCTATAACCTTCTTCAATAAATGGACTACCCAGGTAAACGATTCAAATATTTTTCAAATCAGACCAGTATCTCAGGAATCTGAGATTATCGCGTTCAAACAAACAAATCTTCGTATTTATAATATTAGTAAAGATAGGATATGTTGTTCTGATGTATAAACTACGTTGCTGTAAAGTTTCTTCAAAATCCCACTTCAAGACCATCCAACAACCATTTTCACAAATTTTTGGATTTATAGAATTAATAAGAAGTAAATGACACGGACAGTCATAACTTATGATTGTCCGTTTCATCCTACTTCTTATTATTTCTATAAATCCGAAAATATATGAGAATGGATGATGGTTACCAATCTCACCGGACTGGCTCATCATCAGGATGCCTACTCTAATTCAGTGCAAACGAAGTTTCGGTGAAAAATGAGGTAGTGTTCTATAGAGCCAGCAACATAAATTCAATCCTATCCTAAGCACTCCAATTCCTAAGCACAGGCTAATTATTTAGCCTAGTTAGGAAATACAGAAACTCAATTTATATTTGTATGTAAAATCCTGTTGTTTCTCATACTGATGTACTACACGCTATATTTACTTTAGGTAGATAAACATTATTATATTATTATATTAATCCACTTCTTCCCGATTATCATTTATGAGCTTGGACTATTTGTGCTTATAAAAAATATATATCCAACGTATAATCAAGAAAGTTAATTTTAATAGTATTTAGAGTACAAAAATTTACGAGTTTCGTATAAGAGAAAGAGAGTAGGCCTGGTGTCAATTCATTCATTTCTGAACTATAATATTTGCTGCTACACACACACATTCAAATCAACTATTAACGACTATTAATAATCACCGCTATCTGATCTGATAGGTACATGAAAATGACACAGTTCATCTGCATACTCTTCTTTAATTATATAAATAAAACCCGTGTTAGTGCCTAATACTGCATTTTAAGAACAGTTATAAACGCTGTCTTTTAAACTAGGCATTCAGCCTAGTTTAAAAGACAGCGTTTATAACTGTTCTTAAAATGCAGTATTAGGCACTAACACGGGTTTTATTTATATAATTAAAGAAGAGTATGCAGATGAACTGTGTCATTTTCATGTACCTATCAGATCAGATAGCGGTGATTATTAATAGTCGTTAATAGTTGATTTGAATGTGTGTGTGTAGCAGCAAATATTATAGTTCAGAAATGAATGAATTGACACCAGGCCTACTCTCTTTCTCTTATACGAAACTCGTAAATTTTTGTACTCTAAATACTATTAAAATTAACTTTCTTGATTATACGTTGGATATATATTTTTTATAAGCACAAATAGTCCAAGCTCATAAATGATAATCGGGAAGAAGTAGGCATTCAGCCTAGTTTAAAAGACAGCGTTTATAACTGTTCTTAAAATGCAGTATTAGGCACTAACACGGGTTTTATTTATATAATTAAAGAAGAGTATGCAGATGAACTGTGTCATTTTCATGTACCTATCAGATCAGATAGCGGTGATTATTAATAGTCGTTAATAGTTGATTTGAATGTGTGTGTGTAGCAGCAAATATTATAGTTCAGAAATGAATGAATTGACACCAGGCCTACTCTCTTTCTCTTATACGAAACTCGTAAATTTTTGTACTCTAAATACTATTAAAATTAACTTTCTTGATTATACGTTGGATATATATTTTTTATAAGCACAAATAGTCCAAGCTCATAAATGATAATCGGGAAGAAGTGGATTAATATAATAATATAATAATGTTTATCTACCTAAAGTAAATATAGCGTGTAGTACATCAGTATGAGAAACAACAGGATTTTACATACAAATATAAATTGAGTTTCTGTATTTCCTAACTAGGCTAAATAATTAGCCTGTGCTTAGGAATTGGAGTGCTTAGGATAGGATTGAATTTATGTTGCTGGCTCTATAGAACACTACCTCATTTTTCACCGAAACTTCGTTTGCACTGAATTAGAGTAGGCATCCTGATGATGAGCCAGTCCGGTGAGATTGGTAACCATCATCCATTCTCATATATTTTCGGATTTATAGAAATAATAAGAAGTAGGATGAAACGGACAATCATAAGTTATGACTGTCCGTGTCATTTACTTCTTATTAATTCTATAAATCCAAAAATTTGTGAAAATGGTTGTTGGATGGTCTTGAAGTGGGATTTTGAAGAAACTTTACAGCAACGTAGTTTATACATCAGAACAACATATCCTATCTTTACTAATATTATAAATACGAAGATTTGTTTGTTTGAACGCGATAATCTCAGATTCCTGAGATACTGGTCTGATTTGAAAAATATTTGAATCGTTTACCTGGGTAGTCCATTTATTGAAGAAGGTTATAGGCTATATAACATCACGCTACGACCAATAGAAGCGGAGTATCAATGTAAAATGATCCATACATCCAACATAGGCTGTTTTTTTAGAAATCCTATAAAAATAACTATTCCTTATGTAACTCCTAAAGACCTAAAGGTCACGGAAGGATGATTTATAAGGAAAACTGCGGGAAAGAATTGGATAAAAGTGAGTTAGGTGGCATAATCTGAAGGAGGCCCACACCAAACTGGTGGAGAATTAACTCAAGGTATCAAAAATGTTCCTATAAAAGTCATTATATAAATCAAACATAACACGGTCGAAGTTGTGGGGAACAGCGTCCATCTTATTAATAAAAATATCTTGCTTTACTCACACAACGCCATCTGATCCCAAACTAAGCAGATCTTGTACTATGGAAACCAGACAACTGATAAACATACTTAAATATTTCGAAATACATACATATTATAGATAAATAACACCCAGACACAGAATAAACCATCGTGCTCATCACACAAAGTTTTATCCTTAATGGGGATCGAACCAACGACCTCTGGCTTAGCAGTCAGGGTCACTAACTGCTAGACCAACAGACCAATCAATACGACGATATTGTATGAGTATAATTAACTACACCTAATTGGATTAACAAATGAACACAAACAGTGCAAACAGTTTTAGCTCCACTTAGAAGCGACTCAATCAGTCGATTTAATTTCAATCAGTTTGGGCTCAAACTCATTGAGACTAAGATACCCTTTATATCCCTGGTAGCTGCCTACAGCATCCAAACACATGTAATTGTAAAATAACTCTTAAAGGCTGTGAAAGACAGTTCACTTTGGCTTGTGCTCTACTCAAAGATATTTCCGGATTGTTTTTACGAAAGGATGTTCTAGGGTCAATGCGTCCTTAATTTTTTATTAAAATATGTATATCGTATGTATGTAGTAGATATAAATCTGGAATAGAATGTCCTAGAAATTCTATTGAAAGACCACACTGGTTTTTGTATCGACCTGGATTATTGATAAAGACTAGGTTATTTTCGATGATCAATAAAACAACGTGTATCAGAAATATGTCGTCATGTTCAAGGGTTGGTGAGTAATTTTGTCAAAATATGTGTACCCTAAAATTTTATTTATTATTTTTGATGTGATAACGCCTTATAAATCAATGACCGGCTGCACTCACGAAAAAGTGTGACGTCATCAACGACGCATGGTTGTTTATTATAATGCCATCGTGAGGTTGTGGTGCAGTCCTCTTCTCTACCTCTATGGTTTATTCAATATCATCAATGTTTTCTTATGACGTTATCATGTAAAATTATCGTCCGTAAACCGACTTTACAGACAACCATTTTTTTTATTCTTTTAAGAATGAAAAGGTCTATATCAATATCAATTAAAAAAAATATGACTCAAAAAAGTTCTATGCCATAATAATCCAATCGAATAGTACTTATGGCATACGCCTCTCGCAACTGAATATAAAAAATATATATCCAACGTATAATCAAGAAAGTTAATTTTAATAGTATTTAGAGTACAAAAATTTACGAGTTTCGTATAAGAGAAAGAGAGTAGGCCTGGTGTCAATTCATTCATTTCTGAACTATAATATTTGCTGCTACACACACACATTCAAATCAACTATTAACGACTATTAATAATCACCGCTATCTGATCTGATAGGTACATGAAAATGACACAGTTCATCTGCATACTCTTCTTTAATTATATAAATAAAACCCGTGTTAGTGCCTAATACTGCATTTTAAGAACAGTTATAAACGCTGTCTTTTAAACTAGGCTGAATGCCTAGTTTAAAAGACAGCGTTTATAACTGTTTACTTGATATTAAATGTATAATTTATGTTAATGAGATGTTATAGTGCAGTTTTTATTGTAATTGTTTTATGGTGACTAATATACTATTTATTATTATATATCAGCTGCTTAGTTGGCTAGTCTATATTTAGAGTCAAAATGATACTATTTTATTGAGAGTTCAAAACATAAACATTTGTGGCTATAAATGTTACTGGGAAACCTCTAATTCATTTAGTGCATTTTCATGTAACAAGAGACAACGGCCGGCCGCAATGTGGTGCATTAAATTAGAAGTTAAAATATATTATTCAAAATTTGGTTGCATTTCTGCAAAATGTTTCACGTTGTATTTCACTGAGGGTTGGGTAATAACATCACGTTGCTCTCAAGAAGCCTAACTATGAAGAAACTAATTAACATTATAGTTACTAACTGGCTGAACAGGTTTCACTCGGTGTTTATTTACATTTTTCTTAATGACAGACCAAACCAATGTAGGGTTGCTTTTATCAATTTGAAAAAAATCTTTATGAAAGTTTACATGCAACTTGCTTTCGCCCGCAGCTCCGCCCGCGTGTATGTCGGTTATCGCGATAAAAACTATACTATGTTCTTCCCTGGGACTCAAACTATCTCCATATCAAATTTAATCTAAATCGGTTTAGCTGTTTGAGTGTGAAAGCGTAACAGATATATATATATATATATATTGCCCCACCCCTCCTTCTCCCAGACTCATGAATTTTCAAGTCTTCATCTTACATTTGGTTCGCGTTGACGGGTAAAACTACTCACACTTGGCCGGTGTTGGGTAAAAATGCAACTTCCCCTCAGAACATGATCCTGGATCCACGCCTGATGTCGCAGGCTACTTTTAAAATACTATCATTGTAGAGAAAATCAATAAAAATAATGGCCCCTTTACAAACATACACAATTACGGACACGATTACACTCATAGGCTGTTTGTCCACCGTAACCGGTCACCAGCACGTCATCGAGAAATACATTCTTTACTTCGGCGACCGGGCTGACGGCGCTCTTGTGACAGACGTATGGTGAACACGCAGGTACAGTAATTCTATGTATCGATATTTCGGCGACGTCATCTGGTTCTTGTTTACGTTCCGGTGATAGTGGCGGTGGACAAACGACCTTACTCGTAACAATTTGTGCATTACATTACGGTGTCCCGTATCCTAAAGGAAATCAAACAAAAAAACTTATTGCACAGCAGTCGTATACACTTCTATTGCGCCACCCTTATTGGTATAGATTCTAGTCGTTCACTACGCTGATTGACTTCTATAGTACGTCGTACATTGGACTTGGCTACTTCGTACAAAGTGACAGGTATTTCAAATGCCGAATCGAATGACCGTCCTGAGAACTTTTTTGACAGTTATTACAAATGGCCGTCATTGTTATCCTTGTTACGCAAGTATAGACTTCCATTTCATTGTCAAATGACCGTCCAAATGTCAAGATCAAATGGAAGTCTTATTGTTGTCAGCGGTAGCCTTTCCAGGGTACTAGCACTAAAGAGGTTAGTGACTATAGTGTGGCCATTAGTGCTGTGCACTCCCTGAGGTATGCACGGCGAGGTGGGGGGCGAAGAAAAAAGTGCATGAGTTCACATGAGGTCGATACATGTCGGACAGATCTTACGATATCAGTTTGCATTTCTAAGGCAAGACTTGTGGCGGGACGTTGCGTTGGTCGGAGGCTATCTATCTGTAATATATACTTACTTTGTTGATTAAAATGTAACCCAAATATACTCATATTTTACTAAAAATATGCAGGTGATAAATAAGAATTGAAAGTTATAATTCACAACAGGACTTGTTTTATTAAACATTTTTTATATTTACAAACAATTATATATTCTAACGAAAGTTATTCTGACATAGATTCTGTTTCAACTTCATCTTCCATTTCGTCATCATCTTCATCTTCCTCTTCGCCACCGGAACTTGAATCAGAGTCTTGCAAATTTATTATGAATGAATCGATAACATTATCGAACCTACTATCGCGACTCCAGTAATCATTTTCATTTTTCTGGACATGATCGTCGCATTTCTGCCATTTTTCCGCCGTGAATTCCGAAAACAATTTATCCAATAAGATTATCTTTTCGTCTAGAGAAGAATTAATATAGTTTTGGGCTATGTTGTTTTTAATATCAGCCCAGACCAACTCGATTGGATTTAAATCTGGATGGTACGGAGGTAAACGCAGAACAGTGTGTCCACTGGCTTTCAGGAGTTCGTCAATTCTATACACGGGTTCTTTTTGTGTATTTTTGATAAGAAGTAGCAGTTAAACCTTTGACATGGTTCCTGAAAATTCTACATTATGGCGTAGCAACCAGTTCTGCATTTCACTTTTGAGGCTTGATATAGTTGGTTTCTTCTCAATCTGAACGCTGTGGTAAGACGCGTTGTCCATTACAACCACAGAATTCGGCAGCAACTTATCTTTTAACTTTTCATCTACCCACTTATAAAAAGTAGGTCCGCTCATATCTCCATGATAGTCACCGGTTCTAGCATCGGATTTGAATATAGTCAATGTATCATCCACTAAGCCATTTCGACACCCAGCGTGGAGTATTACTAGTCGCCGTCCTTTCCCAATATCAGCATGAATACCGGGTTCTGACGATGATTGCCAACATTTGCTGGCATGGTGACTGGCGTTGATGTATGTTTCATCAAGAAAATATATGTTTCGGTTTTCCGTTCTGTAATTTCTGATTTGTGTAAGATATTTTTTCCGCCACACTGTAATATTAGGCTGCTCTATAAGGAGATGTCTCTTTGATTTGCATTTTTTGTAACGGTAGCCCATTTTGTGTAAAAGCTGTCTTAAATATTCCCGTCCACAATTCAATATGCCATCCTGTCTCAAACTTGATAGTAACTTACGGACACTTGGTATTTTTTTTTCAACTTCGTAAAACTGATGAATTTTTCTTCTGATAACTCCAAGGTCAAAATCATCCACAACGTGTTTTTTCTTTAGAACTTTTGGTTTTTTTGGCGATTGAAATTTTAATTGGCTTGAATTTTCAATTGATAAATAGCCCGCAGAAATCACATTATGTACGGTTCTTTTGCTGTATCCCGTAGCCTCCGCAACGATTTTAGCAATATTCACGTCATTTTTAAATTCAAAGCTTTCTTTGTCTGCTTTTCTTTTCTTAAAATATTCAGCCACCTTAAAAATGACAGTCTTCATATCACGAGATAACGCACGACCCATCTTTGAATATTTATCTCGTGTGCGTCTGACATAGACAGTCCGATACAAATAACACTACCTGCCGTCACAAGCGTTGACGGCGCACTGACAGCGCAGCAGCCGATTCTAACCCCCCCGTCTCACCGCGCGCATACCTCAGGGAGTGCACAGCACTAATGGTCATACTATACGCCCGTCTACGTGAAGCTTATGTCCGTTGCAAGACTGCAACTGTTTTCCAGCTTGCTTTTGGACGGCATAAGAATGGTTACCCTCTCCGGACAGAAGAAAGAGGTTACAATACATAGTTATAATCATAGATATAGACTGGAATAAGTTCCCTTCTGAGTATGTAGTATATATTGGCTGAAATTGTTAAAAAGAAAACAATCGTGCAGCCAAAAGTTGTCTCTAATGATAGTAGTTGCCTTTATAGCCATTGAAAAGAGACGCATATTCGCGTTGTCTCTTTCTGGAGAGTGGACAATATCGTATGGCAGAGCAAGGAGCTTCACGGTAGGTTCTATCGGACTCGACTGATGTCGACATCACCATCCCCTATGACTAGAATCTCGTGAAAGCCTAAAAAGATAAACAAATAAAATATCTGGATCTGGCGCACGAGATTGTCGACATGTGGGATGTTGATTCGGTGATCATTGTACCAATAGTCGTATCCGTTAATGGTCTGATTGCCAAGAGCCTCAACCAACACCTTGAGAGGCTCGCGTTAGGCAGTTGGATCAAGCGCTTGATGCAGAAGGCGGTATTTCTGGACACGGCCCGCATAGTGAGGCGGTTCCTTTCTTTGGGGCCGTAACCACCGGTAGCTTGGTCCCTGTACCCGATGCCGGTGGGTGACTGTTTCTTATATCTATACTAACTTGTTTGTTTGAACGCGGTAATCTCAGGAACTACTGATCCGAATTCAAAAAATCTTTCACTGTTGGATCGCCCATTCATTGAGGAAGGCTAAAGGCAACATCACGGTACGACCAATAGGAGCGAAGCAGCAATGAGAAAAGTTGCAAAAACGGGAAAAAAATACGCATACGAAGTTGCGCGGGACAGCTAGTTTAAATATATTTGTTTCTATATATTATGTATTTTTGAAAATGTAATTTAACATGGTTTTACAATAAATAAAGAGCATAATATATGTATTTATCTCAAAAAGGTAATATACAATATGGTATTTAAAATGTTAACATTTCAACAGCTTAAATTTAAAACCTACGCGAGAGCTGACGTCTGTACAAGGTTCGAAGCCTGTGTTACAAATCTCCAGAGAATATTGTACAAAGGCTGGACGTCTTTATATCTATTTTAAAAATAAATCAAATCAGCCAAATCCAATAACAGTGGGTACATTGTACATACAATATCAAGATTGCCTGCGACATTTATGCGAAATAAAACGTAATTTGTAACATTTCTTTGAGTCCAGCGCGTGGGCAGAATATCGAAATTGGAAGTTGAAGTACACCCACGGTGAATTGGCTACTTTGTGTTTGAGTTTTTATTACTGTACCTTTGAGGGTTAACAATAGATAATCATGAAGAAAAGCATCACCTTAGTCACATAAACCACCGAGAGTACATAAGGAAAGCGTTGTTCGTTGCAGAGCAACGCTCACAAAGACACAGACACGGAATCCCCTAACAAAGTGTCCTAACTGGTCCGAGATTCCACCGACATTTTATCGCTATAATCAACCTCTACGCAAGGTGTTCCAAACTTTTGAGATAACGGAACACAAACCAATTGAACCAATTAATGTATGAACTATCACAACTCTCATATTCCAGATAAGAAAAATAACCAATTACATATCTGACGGAAAATGCGTCGCGTCGGTTGCGTCGGTCGCAATCGGTCGCGTACGCCAGAACAGACAAATCTATACTAATAAGCATTATGAAGCTGAAGAGTTTGTATGTTTGTTAGAACGCGGTAATCTCAGGTACTACTGATAAGAAATAAAAAAAAAAAATTTTTACTGTTGGATAGCCCATTTATCGAGGAAGGCTATATAACATCATGCTACGACCAATAGGAGCGGAGCAGCAACGAGAAATGTTGCAAAAACGGGGAAAATTTACGCAAACGAAGTTGCGCAGGACAGCTAGTATACAATAAAACATTTAACCATTCACACCTAACCGATGATGCGTTAGTACGTCGACCATACGAAAAGACAAATGACACACGCTTCTCTTTCCACACACGCTAACGCGAAAAAATGTATGCATTTGACATAAGGTTGACAAAACGTCACGCGACTGTTGCTGAATTTGTAAAAAAAAACCAACAGTAGCGTGTGCGGAAAAAGAAGTGTGTGGCATTTGTCTTTTCGTATGGTCGACGTACTAACGCATCATTGGTTAGGTGTGAATGAAATAATATGAAACGTCTATAGCGCCTGAAGAGTCAGTGCAGACCGAAAGGAGCGCAGCGGACAGGATTTTTATTTGTAGTATCTAGGTTCTTATCGGTATTTAATTTGTTAGGAATTGAAAAATCTGTATAGACAATATACATATAAACTTATTTCATAAAGCTAAAGAGTTTGTTTGAACGCGGTAATCTCCAACGATACTGGATTTTATTCAAATTTGGTATCAAGGTATCTTGAAATTTGAGGCAGGCTATATTTTTATCGGGATCTGATTCACCGGGACGTAGCCTTGGGCACAGAAGTATTAAAAAAACAAAATCCCTCTTCAGAAAGATACAACAATGATAATGGCTATTTAGTTAGTAGGTACATAACGACGAAATATGAGTTGTATATAAGCCCGTCTCTGATCCTGTCAGTTGTAAACACGTAAGCCGTAAGCCGGTCCGACTTTGCGTCACCTTGACAGATAAGTGTACCAGGACAGGCTTATAAGAGCGACGGTTTTAAAAAATATTATGAAAACACACGAAATTTCTCTTGAATAGTTATAAGCAAGCCTACGGCTTAGCACGTGTGGATGTCGGTTATTTGGTTATAAGTATCCTATGATCCTCGTCAAAATATTTATCTCCTTACCAAATTTCATTAATATCCGTACAGCCGTTTAGTCATAAAGAGTAACAAACAGACACACTGTCCGGGCCGTACTCGGTCTGTGAATCGCACAGAAGCTTTGTCGCGAGCCCGGATCCGGACAAAAAGTTTGGAAAGAAGCACAATTAAAAAGAAGAATAAAAAAATCCGAAAACCGTAAATTTATCGTCCTATTTGCACTTTGCCTTGCTTCTTTAACCGTATAGATTTGCAGTACTACCCACCCGTATCTATGCGTGATAACTGCATCATCACACTGTGTCAGCCCACTACTGGACATAGGAGTCTTATAATTAAGTCTTCCTTAACGCCACGACACCCGGAACTTCGTGTCAAAACTTTTTTTTTTAGCAAAAATACAATAGCCTATACAGAATGATTTGTTATATACACTAAATAACTTTGTAATATCAGATTTGAAAAAAAAACCCTTAATCACTTACCATCTGTTTTTTGAGGTTATGACCTTAACCACCTACAGACTATTTTACTGCAGTAAAATCGTTGTTTATTGTGAGACAGACAGAGCAACACGAGCACGCCGCACGGCTTACAGCTATAGCAAAAAGTGTCGTTACAACTTTTGGTCTTATTTTTTTCCGTCCAGCCCCCTTTCGCAACGCGCGATAAGGAACTACTCATACTCTTGGGTCTCACATATTTTGGAGTAAAACCATTGTGACGAAAGTAAGTCCTAGCACTTACTTTCGTCTCAATGGTTTTACTCCAAAATATGGTTAAGGGTTAACATGTATTTTGTTTAAACTGTTATTACAAAGTTTTTAGTATAATGTTAAGAAGCTACGAGCGGAAGGGTATTAGTATGTTACAAATCATCCTGTATAAACAACTTAGTTAAACTGAACCTGACCCATCCGAAAACCGAATAAAACCAATACTCTAACATAGATTTGTTCACATAGTTCAAAGTTTGGTATATAGTTTAATTGAAAATAGGGGTCCAGTGAATTCCGTTTGGTGTACAATTTTGTTTGTAGAGAATGTGGGCGTTCTATCGACCCTGCACGGAACTTCATAGTTTCCACAATGATAATAATTAAATTCCTAGTTCTTTGATACCGTACATCGTTCAGATACTAAGGCGTTTGTGCCACTGCTAACGATAGGCGAGAAGCGAGTAACGGTCATCACCCCATTGAGATAATTACTACTAGGTACAGAGGAGACACCGCGAAGTATCTGTTTTGAATCGTATATAACGTGTTTAGTCTGCCTTGTAAAAACACGTATGCGCCCCGATATTCATCGCGTTTTGGACCTTTTGGCCGCGAGGAAATTTATACCCTTAAATAATAATAATAATATAATAAAACTGAGAAGTTTGCCTGTAGGCGTAAGCTGTTTAAACGGGCTCCGAAGATTCTGAGCCGATTTAAATGAAATTCTGTACGGAGGTAGATTAAAGCTGCAAAAGTCAGTAGGTATACAGGGTGCCCCAAAACTATGCCACACGGACAGAAAGTACATTAAATATTGCAGATAGAAGACTTAATTTTTGCGACTTTCGAAGCCATTATTTCCGAAAATATTAACTAATAATAATAATAATATCTTGGGACAAATCACACAACGCTATCTGATCCCAAACTAAGCAGAGCTTGTACTATGGAAAGCAGACAACTGATAAACATACTTATATATTTCTAAATACATAGCAGATAGATAAATAACACCCAGACACAGAATAAACCATCGTGCTCATTACACAAAGTTTTATCCTGGGTGGGGATCGAACCCACGACCTCTTGCGTAGCAGTCGGATACACTTTTAGATTTTGTTCCAAATACTTTTTTTCAAAATTTCAACGCATAGTCAGCAAAAGCTTGTTAAATAAATCGCTTCCTCTTTGGCAGTAGGACAGAAGCGTAAAGCGTTTAAATGAGTGTACATTTTGTTATATTGTCTGTTTGTTTGTCTCCAATTAAGTGTTTTTGCTCCAATTACAAGTTGTCCTTGTGTTGGGAGCGCATTGTTGCGTCCCCGCTTAGTTTGGTTAAACTTTGAATAAGTGGGGCTGGGTTGTTTAAGTACCTAGTTACGAATTATTTGACTATTTAGGCGGTGGTAGCCTCGTGAGGTCTCGGTTCGAATCCTACCCAACTACCCATGTAAACCCACTCCTAACACAAGCCATTGAACTTAGCTGGAGGGGTTAACAAGATTCCTAGTAATGCTAGTTATCTTAATAAAAAAATACTATTCTACTAAGTGGTAACAAAGTCATTTGTAAGAAATGTTTGTAATTTTTACAATGAAAGCAATTTGATAATAATTGTTAAAATGTTTGTAGATAAATATCGAATCAATGGAAATTAATTATTTTTTTACAGGAGGGAGAAGAAAAAATTCCTTGGTCGGGACTTGAAACTGTAACGTAAATACTCGAATACTCGTATATCGTTAATCTGCTAAAGACTCCAGCTTGATGTTTTCGAATCTTACTTCTAATGACCCGCGCAACTTCTTCTGCGTATTTTTTTCTCGTTTTTGCAACATTTTTCATTGCGGCTCCGCTATTTTCTATTGGTCGTAACGTAATGTTATTAGCCTATAGCCTTCCTCGATAAATGGGCTATCTATCCAGCAGCAAATTTTTTTTTTAATTCGGACCAGTAATTCCTCAGATTATCGCGTTCAAACAAATTAACTCTTCAGCTTTATAGTATTAGTAGGTATAGATAGATATTTATTTTAAATGTATCGAGGAAAAATCGTCTCAGGCGGCCGTCTATGTATAAAAAATAGCATAAAAATGCTTTAAAAATTACAAAAAGTAGTGTATAAATTAGTCAAAAGTTTGATTCCAACACGGATCACCACTTTGTGGAATTATTAAATTGTTGTTTCAAATATGCGAGAATTTGTGGCACAGAACTTGTCAACAATATAAAAAAAAATCGAAGTCAGCGCTAAGATCAATTATTTCCAAGTATACCATACCATACTCTGTATTTTTTTCTTAAAATAACTTAATAAATCTAAGATACAGCTCTCAAAGTAAATATTAACACAAAATGCACAAAATAATCCAGTAATTGCTACTCAAGATATATTACAAGAACTTCATAGTTTGGGTATCTCTACGAAAGTTATTCAATAGGAAAATTATTTAAATGGCTTTCGTAGGGGCACTATGAAGAAGTTCTAAGTTCTTAATAGAATTAGTGCAGACTGTATATTCTACCGTTTACGGTATAACTAGACTAGTATTACCAGCCATTTCGCTTTTGGCGGGATGTCTCGTTTTCAGCCTTACTTTATTATATGTACCTGTATTGTTTTTAAACGTCGTTTTTTCAAAAATGAAACCTAGCTAGATCGATTTATGGTCCACAAAACCCCCCTGCATAGGTACATGGAAATCGTTAAATCCGTTGCCGAGATTCAGATCATGATTTTATTATTCTTTTAGTATGTATTATTTTTTTCGTTTTCAAACAATCATTAATTTGGTTATACGAAATGAAGATGTTTGCGTTTGCCTATAAAAACTACTAAACGAAGTGTCAAATAATCACCGGCTACTAGGCCACATTTGTTGTTGGCAATTGACGATTAGTCAGCACTTTTTATAGTAGTGTTTAAGAAATGTATAGTTCGTTGTAATAAAGAAACACTAACGCATTTACTTGATTTCTACGCTCTCACTTTTTTTTTAAAGGCGACTCCCGCAGTAGGGTACAAGCCCTGTGTCGCGGGGGACTTTACAAACATACAAGTCACGGACACAAAGTACACCCAGACTCGGGACAACCATTGAAGTAATTTTTATAGGCATTTCTTGCCAAAGACTTTACAAAACTTACTTACTTTTTATTAAGAGATGGAAGAATTTGATATCTAGTAACATAGTCCAGATAGGTGGTTCGCTTCTGGCCCCGGTTTGGCTACGGAAGTCTCGGGTTCGATTCCTGGGTCTGGATTTAAAAATTTTCTATCTTTCAAAATGCAATTATTGTACTCGGGACAACCATTTGTGGATCACACAAAGTAGTGTCCCGTGTGAGAAGCGAACCCACGACCTCTTGCGTAGCAGCCGGACACACTCCCTTCCCGCCACAGAAGCAGTCAAATTCATTTGTATGTAGTTCGAACAATTCGAAAGACAACACAATAATTTGGTAACCTGGAGCTGATTTGATGATGGAGTGCACCTCCTCAGTGATATAGTAGTGTATAGGTTTTGAAATTTATCGTATCGCAATTAAATTTTACATGTGAATGTAGTTCGGAAGACAACATAATCATTTGGTAACTTATAGTTGATCTGATGATGGAGTGGCACTCCTCCGGGATTTAGGTAAAGGTTTTAACGATCAACTATAACCTATTTTTAAATTATCGTAACCCAATTAGTTCCAAGTTATATACCAACAAGCGTGTTTTTTAGCTCTTTTAAAACTATATTTTTTATTTTTTTCACTTGGTGTCCCGATATTTGGAACTATAGATCTGGCAACATTAAAGTAGACTGTAGAAGACATCTCTTACAAAGGCGGACTAATGTGAAGTTTGAAACTAATTAAAGTGCGGGAAAGAGAGGGGAGAACTTTATTAAAGAATCGTATTCAGTAAAGTTTGGTCAACTGAGTTACGGCTGCTCGGAGTTTGTTTTTGAGTTCCACCTGTTTGTTTTGTAAGTGACTGTGGTATTGATGGAACATTCTTTTTAGAGGGTAGAAAACTATTTGCGGTTTTCTGGTTGGGGTCAGAGGATCTCTCGTTAGGGGTCAGGGGGTCTAGTGTAATTAAAAAAAGCTTTAATTCAGACTAAAATTGATTAAATTAGATTATCGTTACTGTAATATGAATTTGATATGATGAAAAGAGTGGTTCTTGAGTTTCTAGGCAGTTTCTTCTGATGAGCTCTACACTTGGAACTACTATTAATTTGACGTTTTAAAAGAAAGAAAGAAAGAAATAAATTTATTTTGTCCTCAAAAGAAACAAAAATACAGTAAGTAGTACAAATTCAAATAATAGTAGTATTGGGAGACAAAAATGGTCCTAGCTCAGCTAGATTGCAACTCCGCTTAATGGGGAGCTGCGCTGGTATTCTGCTAAGACCAAGGTGACGACACGAACATTAACCGTCAATATATAATAAGTAAATAAAAGGAGTTTGAGTTTGATCAAAATCCAGAGACCCAAAATTCTAAGCATTATCTTCTTCTTCTTCTTTCAGTTTTTGGCAATCTAGCCGTTTTAACGGCTAATTTCTGCCAGTGTCAAGTATGTATGCGCGTATTATAAGCACAAAGTCTCGTTCTTATTCAATTATCACGTATTCAAATCATTCTTTACAAGATAAACTCGGAGTTGTAAAAATAATGGCCGGTTAGTTTGCCGCCATTTTTACAACTCTAAGCATTATCTTTGATGTTCTCTCGTTGACAATCAATAAACAAGCAAGACATTGAAAACTAGTAGACACAGAAGAAAACGTGCATACGTACCTACATCATTCGAGCACATTTAAGACGTCTGACAGGAAATCTGAAAACATTTTCGGAACAAAGTGGTCCGAGAATTTATATCCGCAAACGATGTCTATGTGTCACCTTCCGTACTCTCAGTATTTTGTATCTAAAAGGACAAACATGTTAGCAGACCCCATTGAGATACTATTTACACGATTCCCATTACCGTTTATAGTGAAACCTGTCTCTAAATACACATACTACATACAACAGATAAGCACCACTCACACTTCGCAACAGTCCACAGGGATTCAAAGAACTTCCGCGAAAAAGATATCTTACTTGCCAAAAAATATCGAGTAGATATACATAAAAACATCATTCAGACACGGAATTACAGCCATAGGAGTGCCCAGAAACATTTTTGAAGGGGAGGGATTGTTTTTTTTTTAAAGGCAACTTACAATGTCGCATTGTGGTAAGTTAAGCTCAATGGCTTGTTTTTTTTTTTTTTTTTTTTTAATTAAATCTTGGATACCTCCAACATGATCGGAGCCTGTGTTTGCGTTTTTTGTTATCCTTTGAGGTCGGGATTTTGTTTTCTATTGAGGTCGGGACAGACCATTATAAAGCGGAAGAGTTTGTTTGTTTGTTTGTTTAAACGCGCTAACCCCAGGAACTACTGGTCCGATTTGAAAAAATCTTTTTTTGTTGTTTAGCCCATTTATCGAGGAAGGCTATAGGCTATATAACATCACGCTGCGACTTATAGGAGCGGAGCAGCGATGAAAAATATTGCAAAAACGGGGAAAATGTATGCATTTTAGCATTTAGCTGTCTATATAATTTACTTATTGATATTTTCTATTTCTTATTTTACAATTTGTATGATTTCTCAATATATAGTTTATTATATGGCTTGTGTTAGGAGTGGGTTCACGTCGGTAGTAATTTGGGTTCGAAACTGCGACCTCACTATTGCGAGTTCGATGCCTTAGCCATTAGGCTACCGCCGCTTTTAAGTTAACTTCTGTGCTCTCTTTATTGTGTGATACTAGGCTTCTAAGTAAAGATATTCTTCAAATATTGTATACAAGTGCCGTACTTATGTCAAAATGGGTTTCGTAGCTTGAGTATACAGTGTGAGTGTAATGTTGCCAATAGTCGGATAAAACATCCTTCTGATATCAATTGTGCGGGTGTAGGCTGTGTAGGATTGTTTGCTTATATATTTACTCGGAGTTTCGTATTGTAGGTTATAAAATAATAAAAAAAATAAAAATCTTTATTTTCAACTATTACATGTTTTTTATAAATATGGTTTGGGAGCTCTTCTGTTAAGTTTGAGAAAACCTGTGTTAGAAGAGTCCCCTTTTGTCCGTGGCTTATGTTATGACATAGTAATAGTTAACAGTTATCTTATAGGTAATTAAGTACATTTGTGTGTGTGTGTGTATATGAGTGTGGGTGTATGTGTGTGTGTATGGGTGTGTGTGTGTGTGTGTGTGTGTATGATTGTGTGTGCGTGCGTGCGTGTGTGTGTGTGTGTATGAATGTGTGTGTGTGTGTGTGTGTGTGTGTGTGTGTGTGTGTATGCGCGCGCGCGCGCGTGTGTGTGTGTATTTATGTGTGTGTGTGTGTGTGAGAGAGTGTTTGTGTGTGTTATGATGTGGTTGACTTTAAATGAGTAGTTGTTCCGTTTCTTGATACGTAAGTGATTTTAACCAATCTGTTACTTTTCTTTTGCATTGTGTGTTGGTAGTGTTACAGATATTGAGCCTTTTGTTTATGCTGTTGTACATTTTTAATGAGTTTATGTGAAATTGTTTGGATGAAGATACGGTTCCAGTAACAGGGTATGTTATGACTGATCGTGGTGTTCGTTTTTTAGGTAATTTTGGGTCGATGTTGATCTTATTATGTGTCCTGAGAATACATTTTAATATGTATATTTGTCTAACAGTTAGAACATTTGCTTCGCGATATAGATTGTGCGTATTATAACGTCTTTTTTTGTGTAGCATTGTTTTTAGTATATATCTCTGTGTACGCTCAATGCTAACAAATTTGGTTTAAAAGGTTTTATAGGTACCTCCCCAAACCGGTATGCAGTAGAGAAGTATTGATTGGACTAGTGTAATATAAACATAAGTTAGTAGGTGTCTATCAGCAATATTTCTAAGGTATTTAAAAATCCAAACCATTTTACGTGCTCGATTAGAGATAAGTTCCAATTGTGGGTACCATGACAGATTTTGGTCTACCACCACTCCAAGATATTTGGTGTGAGTTATTTTATTTAAGGTAGTGCAATTGCAGATATTTGAATTTGTACAGCAGAAATGGGCTATTAATTTTAAGCTGGAGTCAGGTTGGTGTGTATTTCTAAGTGAGAATGTTATATAGTTTGTTTTTGAGATGTTGAGGGAAAGTAAATTTATATTTAGCCATTCTATGACCTTTCGCAGCTCAGATTGTGCCGTGTTGAATACTTCTATCCAAGTCTTTCCATGAAAGAGTAGGGCAGTGTCATCGGCGTATGAGTACACAGCACCATTCTTCAATCGCATATTAGTTAAGTCATTGATATAGGCTAAGAAAAGTGTTGGACCCAAGACACTGCCTTGGGGCACTCCATAATTAGATGTTGTCACGTCCGCACTTATTGTAACACTATCTAGTTTAACCCGTTGTGTTCGATCGTGTAGGTAGTTAGTAAGAATAGAGTGAAAGCCTTCTCTAATGCCCATCCTTTCTAGTTTTTGAAGAAGTTTGGGTACAGGGACGGTATCAAATGCTTTTTTCAGGTCGAGGAAGATACATAGGCATTTATTTTTATCGTCTAAATGTTTAGTTATGTTAGTCGTTAGGTCTAAAACTGCATCTTCGGTGCTTCTTCCCGCCCGAAAGCGATATTGTGCATTGGATAGAATATCGTATTTCTCAAAGAATTTTATTAGTCGATTGTTAATTACTTTTTCCATTATTTTTGATAAGACTGTAAGTACTGAAATTGGCCTGTAGTTATTGATATCGTCCCTGTCCCCGCCCTTATGTATGGGATGTATTATTGAACGTTTCAGATCTGAGGGAAAGATTCCTTTATGTAAGCATACGGTGCAGAGGTATGTTATAATAGGAGTTAAAGTGGCGTTTGCTAGTTTTATAAAGCTAGTTGGAATATTGTCCCATCCCGCAGCTGATTCATTTTTTAACTTGTTAATGATAGATTCAATTTCCGAGTTGTCAGGGAATGAATCCAGGTTATGATTAGAAAGTCGTTGTGGAACGCTTTGGGTAAAGAAATAGGACTAAGCGAATCTATACTAATATTATAAAGCTGAAGAGTTTGTTTGTTTGTTTGAATGTGGTAATCTTAGGAACTCCTGATTGGAAGTGAAAAATTATTTTACTGTTGGATAGTCCATTTATCGAGGAAGGCTATAAGCTATATAACATCACGCTACGACTAATAGGAGCGGAGTAGCAATGAGAAATGTTGTAAAAACAGGGAAAATTTACGCAGACAAAGTTGCGCGGTTGAGCTGTTAGGAAATAACTTTTTTTAAATCTGATGTTAGTACTTTATTCATCTTTTTGTTTTCGGAGAGCTAGGAATTATATTTGATAAGCTAAAGCTGTCACAAGCATGGTTGTTTATTACAATGTCATCAATGTTTTGACGATTGCAGCGACATACGACACAATTGGAAAAAAAAATTATCGTCCGTAAACCGACTTTACAGACAACCATTTATATTTTTTTAAATATTACGACAAGACGGATCGCACATTACTGTTAACCCCTTATCTTATCTCAATTGCTTGTGTAACTCGTTGAATATCACGAGTATATAGTGGGAGTGCGAGATACGAGCCCACGACCTCTCTATTGCAAATCCAATGCCTTAAGCACTAGGCTACCTAAGGGTAACGGTGTAAGTTCCGTTCACATAATCTTTTAAAGCTTTACATTTAACACAGTGTAATCACCAACCCGTACTTCAACAAAACTATCACATCTTTTTTAACCCTTTCCTTAATAACACTTTCGTTAGCGCTACACTACTTAATTAAACACTTAACCCTTCAATTACCGTTGTTAAGCATGTGTATCAACCCTCACAATGACGGTAGTGGGGATTGGTGCTGTTAAGAAGGGTTGATCGTCACGGTTCGTCACACGGGTTGAAAAGCCTTTCAAAAAATGACTCAAAAATGAATTTTGAATCAGATTACCAAAGATATTAAAAAATCAGTTATAATGATATGAGATGTTTGTTTTTCTTTTTTAAAAGATAACTAGCAATGTTTTTAAGCTATTGCATAGCTTTTATCGCGGGATGAGCGCGGCGACCGAATCAAGAAATTCCGTAACGAAAATACGAGTAAAACCTAACACCCCCCCCCACTCCGCCTACCATGTACCTCGGCCGAGTGTTCGTTTAACGTACTTATATGTATTTTTATACTACGTCCTCTGAAGGCTGATTATGTTTTTATTGTGAAAATGGTAGCAAACTAAGCTAAGTATTTATCGTGTAAAAATAGTAATACAAGAAATCATTGTTTTTAAACTTTCGCGTTTTTTTATTTACCCGACGTTTCGATCGAAGTACACCGATCGTGGTCGCAGGTCGACTGGTCAACCCGTGACCACGATCGGTGCAAGGTACCGATCGTGGTCACGGGTCCTTACCTTTAAATAATTCACGCGATTAAGTCCCGAAATATATCTAATACATGAAATCATAGCCGTAGATACTACTAGAGGTGAAAGGAGGTTTGATGACAAATGTCCATTGTTGTTATACTTGTTAAAATATAGACTTCTATTATCTATATTATATTCTAATTTTGAAATGGAAGTCTTGTTGTAAGCGGTAGTGTGTCCAGTACGACGTACTATGGAAGTCAGTGGTTAAAAGGGTTAAACAATCTTACCAAATGTTACATTATCGGTGTTATTAATCCTTACATAACAGTGGGAAGAACGTACCTGAAACAATATTATATACAGAATTAATATAAGTAATAATAACTACAGAAAGTGATGACGCGTCTTGTAAGTCGGGGTTGTGTCTTACAGCCTTTATTGCCCAATGTACGACGAAGCTAGGCTTGGATTATTTACCTATACTTACATATATAATTCATTCATTAATTTCTTAGTCGGGAATCTCAAATTGGGTAGATGACTACAATAATAATAAATTATTTTACAATATACAGCAAGCATTTGCAAAAATATTCTGAAAAACAATGTTTCTCTACAAATTTACGTTGTCATAAATTTATAAACATCAAAACAAACATTGAAACTACATGATTTGACAATACAAAAGAATGACGTCATTGTTTTGTATTTCATATAAATTAGTACGAGGCGCATCGTTTTGACGTTTCTTAAAAAGATACTGATTTGACTTGACAGTCATCTACCTTATTGAAGCCGTTCACCTATCAAAACTTACATCAAATAACTTTCCGCGTGGTTGTAAAAATGGCGGCAAACTGACCGGCCATTATTTTTACAGCTCCGAGTTTAACTTGTAAGAAATAATTTGAAAACGTGATAATTGACTAAGAACGAGACTTTGTGCATGTAATAAGCGCATGAATACTTGACACTGGCAGAAATTAGCCGTTAAAACGGTTAGATTGCCATAAACTCAAAGAAGAAGAAGAAGAACTTTCCGCGTAATGAGTGAACCTGTCATTAGACAGGTTGACTCATTACGCGAACGTCAAACATCAAAGTCCCTTAACTATAATTATATTGATATTTGTCCTCTGGTCACCCGCTCTGGAGGTCAATTCACGTATTTAAAGCAGTGCAGTTGCAGTTCAGTTGCAGTTAAGTTTAAATAACGACATTCTTGTACGAGTGCACAAGCGTTTTTAAAATCGAAATTCCAAAGTTACAAGAATACGAAAATGGCCGTTTTAATCGAAACTTAACTGCAACTGCACTGCTTTAAATGTGTAAATTGACCCGCTGGTCACTTAGGTATGTGTTTATAGGGGACTCCATTCAAATTGACAAGGTAAAACTTCTTTTGGGAAACGATCACCCATCCATGACCCACCAGTGGTAAGTTTGCTTTACCTCGCTGATATTTAATCCTACACCACTAAATGGTAAATGTACACAAATCCGGCAAGATATTAAACATATTCACTCACGCGAATGAGCATTCCCACACACATGGCGCCATCTTGCCTCCACAACTGTTGCCAACTATACACCATTAATTAAAATTAATTAAACGTAACCGCTTATTAAATACAAATCAAACATTGCCACCAAAGTACTAATAACAATTAATTAACTATACACCTAATATCTTACCAAGTTCTTTGTACACAATATATTTTTATTTGTAACGTAAATGTAAAGGCCTCTACACACCAAAGCCGGCCCGGCGCTTTGCTCGGCGGGTTGTATCGTCGGCGGCTACATTTCCACCTAGCGATCAATCTGTGGCTAATTGTTTGCTGAAGTACTGACCATAAAGTTGGCTTCAATTTACTTTTGACTCTGTAAGCTCAGTCGTGTCATGTATATGTCTATATTTATGACATCATAGCGTTTAGACGCGGTGCATTTTTTATCTTGTGATGGTTCTTAACTAAGTCTTTTTAGGGTTCCGTAACAAAATGGTAAAACGGAACCCTTATACTTTCCCCATGTGTGTCCGTCCATTCGTCGTCCGCAGCTTAGCAAACTTTTTTAATCCGTTTATATTGGGGTGTGCACACATTAGCTTGTTACAACTCCTATGAGAGCAGCAAATAGTAAAAATACGTTAAAAAATCACAATAGCATTTTACTAGCAATAAGAAAATTCTAGTTTTATAGTCGACCACAATCAGTTCGCGCAATACAACATGGGACAAAAAAAACTTGAAAACTCAACAGGAGGTGGAGGACACTTTGACCTGTTGGAACTAGACATGACTAGATATGGTATCTTAATTGATTTTCAATGAGGTATATTCACCGATTATGGGCCACCGTGCCAGTCCTGGATACAGTAGACTTGTTTTAAGAAATACTCAGGTCGATTTCTGATTTGATTCTGGTCGGAACTAGTAATAGCACCCCGCTGACTAGCGCCCAGCTAGCACAGGCCTGGAATCCTGCTACGGAAGTTATATATAAAAAGAACGAAAAAATCAGTGACTTACATCACAAAATACCGAGAGATATGTGTGAAGATCACCTTCAATTCGGTAATCTTCATACGTACCTAGCTGGAGCCACGCACACGTGGTCATCTGATATGGAATTACAGACTACTTTGTTTGTAAGCGTCCCGAGATTCTGTGTCCGTGAGCAACGTCTATGTGTCGACCGTGTCTCTCTGTCTCTGTCTTTTTTGTGATTTTTTATAATCGTCGCGACACCACACTGTTCAATGCGAAATAGAAAGACGAAACGAAAATATAAGAGAGAGAGAGAGAGACAGACAGAGAAACATGCGCACGCCGCACTTCTTACAATAGCTTACGATAGCAAAAAGTGTCGTTACAACTTTTCATATGATTTTTTTCCGTCTAGCCCCCTTTCACAACGCGCGATAAGGAACTTCGTTGCAATAGGGCTCACGCTCGCGTTCAAAGCGACATTTAACGGACATGAACACGATCGCAAGCGTGTGAATGTTCGTGAATATGCTGCTTGGCTGTTTGTGAATGGCTTGTTTCGACCCCGGCCCGTGTCGCTGCGTGCCGCGCGTCTGAATTAGCCATTACGATTAATTATAATTCACTTGTTTTAGAATTTTAATACTCAAGTTATTTAAACTAATTCAGCAACTTTACAGGTTGTTTCTAAGTCATTACTGTAATGAACTTAATGGTTTTAATGTTGAGTTGCTCAAGTGTTTCTTGGCAGGTTTTTCTCGTGAGCTTTCTCATTTTTCAAAATTGATTGTTCAAAAAACCATTGAAATGAGTTGATGCAATAGGGACCGTTTTATAAATACTCTACCTATCTAACTTCAAAAAACTCGAAGTCGACATCCATTAGAGATATATATATATTCATAAAAATATATCTTCATGACACACAAATTTATATGACACTTTTATTATGTGCGTAAATCACTTGGAGTTTATTATTGCGAAGAATAGTTTATTAGTTCAGTATGGCTTTAGTTATTTTACTATTAGTTTTCTAGAGATCGCATATGGTGAAAGAAACGAATAAAAAATATAGAATCATCTAGTTAGATAATGACGCTTGACATAAGAATGTGACTAAATGTTTTTATAAATTTTGGGGATTTCTTTAGAAATGACTTTTTATAACTTTTAAACTTACGCGTTGCATTATCACTATAGAAAGCAGTACTCCTCGGCACGGCACGCATTGTGAGGAAGTTCATCTCTTTGGAGCCCTAACCACCGGTATCTTGGTCCTTGTCGGGTACAAGGACCAAGATACCGGCGGGCTCACTATTTTTTGTACTTTTCAATTTATATCTCTTTATAGGCATTTAAAAATGTAAAAAATGAGAAAAAATGAAGAGTAGTAATAATAGATATTTATTGTTCTAAAAATCAGTAGGTACTGTATACATTTTTTTATATCATAACAATTACACAGAAGATTGTTAAAGGAATATAGCTATAGGATATGTTCTTCTTCTTCTTCATATGGCAATGTGTTGGCTTATTCTGCCAATATCAAGTGTCAGCTGTTTCATAAGATTCCTTTCGCATGTGGGTCCGCCCGCGTTTGTCGGTTATTGCGATAAAAACTATCCTATGTCCTTCCCCGGGACTCAAACTACTCGTATCTCCATACCAAATTTCATCTAAATAAGCGTGAAAGTGTTACAGACAGACAGACAGAGTTACTTTCACATTTATAATATTAATAAAAAAATAATAAAATATATAAATATTAGTATGGATGTTGAACGTTCTAATAATTATTATGTTAGTACAAACAGCTGCATAGTAGGTACAAATTGTATGACAGCTGTCAGCGCCAGGCGCGGATACAAGGGGGGGACTCGACCGAATGACCTTTTATTTGGAGGGAATTTGAGAATTCTGGAACTGAATCCTCATTGGTGGTGGATGGTGTACCGGTCTTGAATCAAATGCACCCACTCTGTCATGCGACACTTGACCAGTTGAATGTAATGTTGCTCCCCCGCCCCCCCCCCCCCCCTAAAAATTCTTTCATCGTTGTCAAGCTACACTAACCACGGGTGATATCGGCTATTTTCATCCCTATATTCCCACGGGAACGGGAAATACGCGGGTGAAACCGCGAGGCGTCCGCTAGTGTATAATAAAACTGAGAAGTTTGCACGCAGGCGTAAGCTGTTTAAACGGGCTCCGAAGATTCTGAGCCGATTTAAATGAAATTCTGTATGGAGGTAGATTAAAGCTGCAAAAGTCAGTAGGTATACAGGGTGTCCCAAAACTATGCCACACGGAGGGAATGTACCTTAAATATTGCAGATAGAAGACTTAATTTTTGCGACTTTCGAAGCAATTATTTCCGAAAATATTAACTAATAATAATAATAATATCTTTGGACAACTCACACAATGCTATCTGATCCCAAACTAAGCAGAGCTTCTACTATGGAAACCAGACAACTGATAAACATACATATACATTTTTAAATACATACATGTTATAGATAAATAACACCCAAACACAGAATAAACCATCGTGCTCAATACACAAGGTTTTATCCTGGGTGGGGATCGAACTCACGACCTCTTGCGTAGCAGTCGGACACACTCCCACCGCGCCACAGAGGCAGTCAAAAACTTAATCAGAAAAGTTTCTCAGAAACCTTAAAATGTTTTTGAAAGATCTGTCGAATGATGTACCACACGTAGATGCTGAAAAAAAAAATTTAAGCTTCTGTTATATGTCCTCTAGAAATATTTATTTTAATTTTTGAACAAACGAATTGAGTAGCGGCTTATACAAGACACCTGTACTCCAAATTACATTCATAATATATACTGTATAGTTTTTAAGCAAAATGCCAGTCATATACGGACGGACAGGCAGTCGGACGGACATGACGAAACTATAATAGTTCCGTTTTTGCCATTTTGGCTATGAAACTCTAATAAAAAACGGATTAGGTTGAAATCGGGCACACATATTGTTATAGTGACGTAGGCATCCGCTAACTACGGATTTTTCAAATTTCAATAAAAATGAAACATAATGGGAACGAAGACGCTGGCGAAAGTTAGTATATAATAAATACTGTTTTTTATCTGTGCCATTTCCCTCAGCTATAGATCAGCGTGATCCCTCGACGTCTCATTTTCTTTTTAAATCTATAGCCGTAACATTTTTCCCGTAGCATTTAAAATGTAAGAGATATTCTCTTTATTTATATTACTGCCTCTGTGGCGCGGTGGGAGTGTATCCGACTGCTACGCAAGAGGTCGTGGGTTCGATCCCTATCCAAGATTAAACTTTGTGTGATGAGCACGATGGTTTATTCTGTGTCTAGGTGTTATTTCCATAATATGTATGTATTTAGAAATATATAAGTATGTTTATCAGTTGTCTGGTTTCCATAGTACAAGCTCTGTTTAGTTTGGGATCAGATTGCGTTGTGTGAGTTGTCCCAAGATATCACTTTTTAATAAATTCTCTTCTGCTTCCATGTTGATGTACCTTACCTACCTGAGATTACGTTTTTCATTTCCAAGAATCGATGCATAGAAGGGGTTGCCCATGAATCACGTAAGAATCTAAAGGGGGGAGGCTAAAAAAACACGAAATATTACCAGGAGGAAGGGGGTAAAAACCTTTCACAAAAATCTTTATTAAGCAATCTTAATTAAGCTTATTTAAAAATGTTTATTAAGCTGATTTTTATATGTAGATATAAAACTCAGCCTAATAAACAATTTTGTGAAAGGAAGTAATATGAGTAAGAAATAAAAGAATGGTAGGTACTTAGTAAATGCAAACTAATTAACATAGTCTTTTATTGTAAGAACTTAAATATCGTCGCTTTGGAGGGCAATGGAGCTAAGCCACAATTTTAAAAATTGTGGCTTAGCTCCATTGCCCTCCAAAGCGACGATATGTACTGTCCAATTGTTCGTAAATTTTAAAAATTGGCGTTGGCTACTATTTCCAGGATTCATCTTGAAATATCAAATACCGTTACAAGCTGTTAATCAGAAATATACCACAGTGAAACGAATTTATTTTGCCAATTGACCGATATAGGCAAAATGAGGGCCGTTTAGAAAAGTTATACACGTTAACCTTAAAAACAAGACGTGATAGAAACAACATACATCCACTGCCTACATACTGTAACTAATAGAAAACTAAAAGAGCAATAAGTTTTTCAGAACTTTGCCGAAAGAAGACCTCTTGTCAAAGTGGCGCCAACTAGTGGCGTAATTTTTTGTAAAAACCTACACTGCACCCTTTGTCGTTCGACTCACACTAGTATAAAAAATTATGAAGTGTTTTTTGTGCCAAAAAATATACATGACGTTGGGTAGAGGACGGGGGTGGGTGAATCTAGAACCTCACTATGTATCACCAGAGCGGAGGAGGATCCAAAAATGGCTGAATTGCTTAAACATCAGGTGATTAATGGACGACTCCGAAGCCTACGTTCAGATGACGAGCGCTACGTACCGCACGTTGAAACAGGTTTTAGATTTTTTTCATACTGTTCTAGGCGTTTTCATAGGAGGTAACGTGCGTTATAAATATTCAAGCGTCTCGTTGTATTTTTTTTATTAAATGTAACAACTAACTTTTATCACAGCTATTGTCAAATATTGAAGATTGAAAAAAGAATGGTTGCTAACTAACTTTTTTGATATTACAATCATTATCATTTTTGAAATGCTTAAGATGAGCCCTTTATTTTGATACCCATATTGCAGTATTCAAAAAAACTTTTTTTTTCACACCTCACAGCCGCCATGTTTGTTTTTTTCAAACGTCACATATCTAAGAACACTTGGGCAATCAAGACGAATCTAACGACATCTTAATTGTATAAATCCGTTTAGTGTAATAAAGAATACCTACTACATACATACATACAAGATACGCGCGAAAAACATAACCTTTCTTTACAGTCGGGTAATAATAAAAAGAAAGATGACTCCCGCAGTAGGGTACAAGCTCTGTGTCGCGGGGGACTTTACAAACATACAAGTCACGGACATAAAGCACCTACACCCAGACTCGGAACAACAATTTTTGAATCACACAAAGTGGTGTCCCGTGTGAGAATCGAACCCACGACCTCTTGCGTAGCAGTCGGACACACTTACACCGCGCCACAGAGGCAGTCTCGTTGTTCGTCGTCGAACATAGGGTTGAAATAAATACGTAACGGATAAAAAAGAATGATAGGCTTTTATCATTCTTTTATTTTTTAAATTTAGATAGAGATAAAGACATTTAACATGTTATGACATCATTATGAGTAACGTCAGTTTTGCAAAAACAAACGCAGACGATGATGGATATATTATGTGACGTAATAACTTAAGTAATGTAACAGTATTGCAGACATAAGATGTCGTATCTGCATGGAATAACGCCACATTTCGTAGGAGTTTTAACCACTCAATAACAATAAAACATAGCAGTGAACTTAACAGTGCTTTAATTACAGTTATTAATTAGAAATGTAATTTGCGAGGGTTAATTAACATGGTTTATAATGCAAACAAACCTATCTTGCTCGCTACAGATATCTTAAAATGGCAGCAGAAATAGCTCTATATTTCAGGATACGAAGTGCCATTACTTTCATATATTTTTGTTTTAGGCAGAACATTAGCTAAAATTTAAACCGGGCAAGAGCATGTCTGACCATGCTCAGTGTAGGGTCCGCAGCCTTGAACAATTGCATCAGCAGAAGAGCGTATGTTCATGGCAGTTACACCCTTTTGTTGTCAAACGCAGTTTTTTGGCATTAACTCAATGACGGTATATCCGATCTTATCTGAAATAATTTTAGTTTAAAGTATTTATTAAGCGCTATCTCTGTTTATACGGTTCAAAAGTTAATACGCGGGGGGGGGGGGGGAGGGTGCACGATTTATGCAACTTTCGGAGCAATTATTTTCAAAAATATGGCTCAATCAAAAAAGTTAATTAGAAACCTCAAAATGTTTCCATACGTTGACATTTGCTAAAAAAAAAAAACCAGTGTGTGCCCCCCCCTAAAAATATTTATTATTATTTAGCTATCAAACTAAGTAGCGGCTACTACTAGACACCTTTTCACCTAATTTCATTAAGATTCATTAAGTAGTCTTTGAGTAAAATGCCTGTGACATACGGATGAACAGATAAACAGACAGACGGACATGACGAAACTGACGGACATGATGAAAAATTGCACTCTCTGCAATTCACTAAACACTAAGTGTACGTCAATAAAAATGAGACTTTATTTATCAGCGCATATACTAAATCCATGCAAAATTACAGCCTTCTAGCACTAATAGTCTCTGAGCTGAGCTGCGGACGGACGGACGGACATAGCGAAACTATAAGGGTTCCGATTTGCCATTTTGGCTACGGAACCCTAAAAAAAGCGATTTGGGGCATTTTTTCATTTAAAAATATCGCTTAAAAATATATCATCTTTATAATTTATTTCTTCAAGTAGTTTTAAACCTGGTTATTAATTGACGAAGGTGCTTAAAGTGAACAATCTATACTAATATACCTAACGAGGCAGAGCGCACTAATTTCAAGAACTACTAACCCGATTTGAAAAAACCTTTTTGCATTAAATAGTTTCTTTACGGAGTCAGGTTATAGGCTATATATCATGTATAATTAAATTCAACGTGGGTAAAAATGTCGGGCACACTTAGTTAAATAAATAGACGAACTAAGAACCTCTTTTTGTTGTAAAGTAGCTTAATAAAAGAAACAATAATTGTGAAAACACAACAGTAATATAATTCTTTAACAAAGTCTTAGAAACAACATCTCGACTTCACTTGGAAGTTACGATGAGACTTGGAGCGACTTTGTCACTTCGCCGACAATTTACGAATGCTAAAATATTCCATAAATATTCAAACATTTATTTACTGTAAACATTTTTGTTGCACACTGTATTTGCACAAAATACCAAGAGTACTTACTCGTAGTTACAGAAAGTGAATTTTAAACGTACTTTGTCTTCTAGCAACGCACACATAAACATAATTAATGGACAAAACTCTCAGATTTGGACCACTTTCCTTGAGATTTATGATGGTGAGTTCATACGCTCGCGTTCAAAGCAACATTCAACGGGCACGAACACGAGCGCGAGCGTGTTAATAAACGAGAATGTGATGCTCAGCTGTTCGTCAGTCCGTCGCGTCGGCCCGTGTCAGGCTGCTTGCCAGATAGTGCGTCTTAATGCACCATCAGATTTGGACCAATTTGTTCAGAAGGCGTTTCGAGTAACGTGTCCATTAGCGATGTCAATTTGTGCGTTGCTTGAACGCATAATGTATGAAGGTTACCTTTTGTACTTTCGGTAGGTTATTTGTGGTATTTATTTCTTGGTTTATTTGATTTTTGCTAGTTCATTGAACAGTAAACTTAATATTCAAACGATATTTGACTTTGAACCTTGTTAAAAAGCATTTCGTTTTATAAAGTCGCGTTTACAATTTCATACTTATAATGTGTGTCAACTGAATAGTGTAGAAAAAGTTCTAAACTCGCGTAACGTATATTTTCGTTTAGCGCTCCTCATCTGAATGTAGGCTAGTACCTAGTTCGCAACATTTGCTTAATGCTACAGGCTGCGTGGGTACCGTAGCAGGTAAAATCCATTAGAGTGGAACAAAAAGTGGAAACAGATCCATTAGTCTGATCTGTTCAGTGGATCAAAGTGGAATACTCCATTTAAACGGAGGAGCTCAATCGATTTTGTTATTAAACCTTTACCATAGCTATGGGTCCATTACATAACCCACTGCTAATACAAGCAACTTAGCATAAGGGGTTCAGAATAATAGTGTGAGAGGGGAGCACCAAAAAATGCAAGTACTTTATAAAGGCTGCTTTTTTTATAAAACGTCAGATTAGTAGAGAAATGAAATAGTGTTTTATCAGTTAGCTGGATTCCTTAGCGTTTAGCACAGAGGCAGATTCATTTCTTTCGAATAAACTAATTATATCTTAAAATTGCTTTCTCAAACTTAAAAATGTAGGTTTCTGGCAGTATTTTAATTCAAAATAAGTTTTAAATTTGTCAGTCATGCAAAATGTTGTAACCATGCGCGTCAGCCATGCGTTAAAGTTGTATTCTTTAATAGTGCTCGATCTGCGCGTGCCATCGAATGCGTGATCTGAAATTTAATATATATGAGGACAAAATTATCAGAATCACAAAACAATTAGTCAGTCAGTATAACTCAGTAACAGATGCTGTTACCAGCCGATTAAAGTTCAGTAAGGGAAATGCTAAGGAATTCAGCTGACTGACGGAAAGATATTTCTTCACTCCATCAATGTAACGTAATATCAATAAAATCAGCTTGTAAAAGTACTTGCATTTTTTGGCGTTCTCCTCCTGGTCTATAATATGCGGATTTGAAGAACAAAGAAAGACTACCACTTTTTCATTTCATATGTCGGGACTTTGTTGAGTATCGATGTATTGCTATTCCGATAATAGATACGAGTACTTCATACCGTTAACTGGAATTGTATCTAACAGGACCATATAAATAGGCCCACATCACAGAGTTCTACTTTATCAAATATGTACACTAATGTGATTAAAATGTCCGTATGACCTCTGACTTTGAGCCATTTCTCTCGGTCCGACATAAATTATGTAAAATGTTGCTTTAGCGAACCATAAGATCTGTCACACTTGAAGATATACTGTTAATTACTTGCAAGATATATCTAAGCTATAAATAATAAATTCTCGTTGTTTATTAGAGAATTTAAACATTTTGTGTTCAAAAGTGAAAGGTAAGATGTGTTTTATCCGACGTTAATGTTATGTCCAGCTTTACACAGACGCAATACAAACTAATATTATAAATGTGAAAGTAACTCTGTCTGTATGTTCCGTTTTCACTCTTAACCAATTTAGTTGAAATTCGGTATTGGGATTGTTTGAATCCTGGGAAAAGACATAGAATAGTTTTTATCACGATAACTGACATCCACGTGGGCAGAGCCGCGGGCCAAAGCTAGTAATGAATAAAATAAAATCTTCCAATCTTTCCTTTATAGTTCGACTATGTAAAAGGGTACTGTCAAAAAAATGACAAAACGTACTAATTTAAAAAAAATACAAATCACAGGTCGTGATGTTTATAAATTCATAACCACGTTAAATTGTGCACAAACATTTGTCTTTCAGAACATTTTAACAAATGTTGTTGTTGTTTTTGTAGTCATCTACCCAATAAAATTAATGGACATCTTATATAATGGTGGGTTCAAATGCTCGCGCTCAAAGATACATTCAACGGGCACGAACACGAGCGCGAGCGTGTGAATAAGCGTGAATGCGCTGCTCGGCTGTTTGTACTGCCGGCTCGTGTCAGGCTGCTTGCCGAGCTGCTTGCCGGGCTGCGTGCCATGCAAACGCACTATTAGATTTCGTAATAAGACACGAAGCAAAAAAATACGATCAAGGGTAACGTGGCCGCTTTTCTTTAGATCTAATTTTGATGCTTCATTCGATATTCTTTTATGGGAGTCTCTTTAGTATACCGCTGTACCCCCTTTTAAAATCTATCAACATCAGAGCTCTTAGGGTGTCTTATTAGGTGCAGTCTATTACATAATTTCAATTATTAGGAAATGAGTACTGGTTCCTTAAAACTGCGACTCACTTCGTTCCGACAATAATTCAAATGAGATTGACTGTAAAACTTACGCCAATTTTGTAACTATTTTCAACGCTTTACTGCCTATTAATATTGCGTGTAAAAAACGGAAAAAGAGTGGCCAAGAGTTTTATTACCAAGTTTTTTTCTCACTGGCGTTATCTTTTGCAAACTTTGCATTCAATATGGGGATTATTCTATTAGAAATTCAGTGGAATGCTCGACGTGATCAGTTTCATTTCGTAACCTAAATGAATAAAATACTCTAATTTTGACGAACACAAACGACACAAAATAAATATTTAGAAGGAAAATATAATATTATAATATGTAGCATAATTTAAGTCACTCACGAACATACTGACTCTTTAATAAAACAGACAGCGTACGTGCTTATATATTCACCAAAATCTATTTTAGTACCATTTAAGCTAATAGTAGGTAAAGATATTGTCATATGCAAATACAAAAGCTTATTCAACTGTTAAATGACGTCAATAAAACATCCCCATGCATTCAGGTCTCATTAACGCAACATAGTGTTCATAATAAATTCGAATATTAATGAAGTTTCGGTACTATAAAACGCGAAAATTCCCGGTAATTCGCACATTCGCTCGGAAACGTGACAACGATGAAGTTATACGTGGTTTTTGTGTTGTTATTCACGGTAATGATGGTTTATTGTGAATATGAGATGGAGACGAGGGCTCACTATTGTGGAAGACGATTGCCGATAGCATTGGACCACTTTTGCAAAATCTATCAAGATAAACTACCAGTGAAACGAATGCAAGATGGCAGCGGTGGTCTTACGGCGTATGGAGATGGTGATTACGCCTGGCCGTGGATAAGCCGCATTCGAGCAACGAGTTTGGTGTCTAAAAGAGATGGACTCGCGACCAAATGCTGCATCAACTCGTGTCTGATTGATGAAATGCTTCAGTATTGTCCTTAAAAGCTGAATGTCAATGATCTGATGGTGATTTCAAATGGTGATGAATTAATTCTAGCATATACTCCTTATTATTCAACCAAATATATCGATATTTAATCATATAATATTTTATTTTAATTAGAACATAGATGTACTGTGGTAATAACTGTATATTACCTATTAATATAAGGTAGGTACTGTTTGTTTATTATGATTCGTTAAAAAATGCCTTAGCTTGATTTTTATGAATTTAATACATAATATACCATACCTAGTTTCTGACTGAATAATAGAATATGTTTAGAAAACCTTGAATCCTATTTGTTTGTATAATTATGACTGAATTATGTAATTGTTGTTTTATTGTTTTAATAAAAGTAATCATATGATTACAGTACTTACCCTATGTGTATCATGAATTATATCGATTGTTTCATTACTCCTAAACTATAATAATAATATCTTAATAATATTATAATATCTTTGGACAACTCACACAACGCTATCTGATCCCAAACTAAGCAGAGCTTGTACTATGGCAACCAGACAACTGATAAACATACTTATATATTTTAAAATACATACATATTATAGATAAATAACACCCAGACACAGAATAAACCATCGTGCTCATCACACAAAGTTTTATCCTAGGTGAGGATCGAGTCGGATACACTCCCACCGCGCCACAGAGGCATTCTCTAGTAACTATTTAATGTATTTAGACAAATAACAACATTGATATGACATTTGTCATGTACCTGTATATACATTTTTCAGATTTTTTGTACATTCGGACTATAGTATAATAATATAATAATAATAATAATAATAATAATTTATTCATGAAAGTAAAAGTACAATAAACTTATATAAAGGTATAATAACAAATAGCACAGTTAAGTATTGGCCTGAACTAGGTTGAAACCTGTGTTTCAGGCTAGAAAGTAAAAAGTATTTTAATAAATACTTTCCGAAACTAAAACTATACTTAATAACTAAAAACAAGAACTGTTAAACTAGAAAACAAAGACTAAAAAAAATAACATTTACAAAAAATAGGTAATTATAAGAGATGTTACAACAATTGGTCTTATTTATTTTAGTACAAGTAATAAGTCCTCCGTCTGTTCGTATGACATATCTTGTAATTCGGAACTTACAGCTTGTTTACAATTAAAATAATTTAGGTGGTATATATTTACAATTCGATTTAATCTATTATACAAAAAAGGGCCTATGAAATTAAAAAATCGGTTTGAGAACATATATCTTGAGGTGGAATCAGATGTGCAGACTATATCTTTTCGTCTCTTATTAGTTAAGTCAGTATTAAAAGTAAGTAGCTCGTGTTGTTTTAAAATTATATTTACTATAAAAAGCTGACGGACAGTCAATACCTTACAGCATTTATACAGGAGGAAGGTGGGAAATAGGAAATGTCGAAAAGTAGCTACTTTTAGAACGGCTCTCTGTGCTCTTTCAAGTGGCAACATAACAGTTTTTAGTGCTCCTCCCCATGAAGTGATGCAATACTGAATGATGGACTGACACAGGGCCTTATATATTTGTATAATTAATTTCGAATCGGCAATAGAACGCAGTTTTTTAAAGACATATATAAGTTTTCGCACTCTAGTCACTAAAATTTCTATGTGTTTCTTGAATGACAGTGTGTTATCTATATTAATGCCGAGATATTTTATGTTGCTAGTGCTAAGTATAATAGGACAGTTACACGTATTTTCTAATGTGTTATTACAATAGTGTGCAAATAAATGTGGGTCATCGTCGCTGTGGTATGACTGTCGCATAGAAAAGCGGATATATTTTGTCTTATCAGCGTTTAATGTTAGCAAATTATGACTAAGCCAATTATTTATGAAATTAAAACCTTGCTGAGCGTTTTCAAATAGGTCGTTCTTGGTTTTGGCCGTAAATATAATAGCTGTGTCATCAGCATAGGATATTATCTTACCATGATCGATATTCATATTGCAAAGGTCATTTATGTAAATAAGGAATAAAGTAGGGCCTAAAATACTGCCCTGAGGAATACCAAAACCCGAACATTTTTGATCTTCACTAGTAATGTTATCTATTTTGATACATTGGTATCTTTCATTTAAATAGTCTGCCAAAAGTTTTAGTTGTTTCCCTCTTATGCCCAGAGACTCCAACTTGTTTAGCAGAATGGGAACAGAAATTGTGTCAAAAGCTTTAGCAAGGTCAAGGAAGATGCCCAGGACTTGGTTCCCTTTGCTGAGCTCTTGTGAAATATAATCAGTCAAAGTGTGAGTATGAACTGGATGAAAATTGAAACACATAGGTACATTTTATTTACATAAAGGTCCAGCTAATCCTTGTATAGTAAACGAAGCCTTTTTACAAAAACACACAGTTCATTCAATTTAATATAAATTGATGATTTTAAAAAAGAATCACGGGAAATCTTTTTACAGGTTTTTTATGAGTATTTTGGAACTTTCGCCTAAAAACTTTTTTCCAAAATTGCTATTTTTCAAACAAAACCAACCAACACAAAAATAAAACAAGAGTTTGTATCTATAAAATATCGTATTAATGGAAAATATGTATTATATTAATAGTTATCAGTGGGAAACAGGCATACATACGGGTGTGTTCGAGCAAGGCTCGAGAGACCTCAGTAAAATATTCACAGGACCGCCGCTGACAAAATTATTCACAATGGTATAATGTCCACTAATTTTATAACTATTACGTTCTTAAAGCAATAATGATTGGTTAAACTTATATCAAGTTACTAGATGTTAATCGCGGCATTTATTTGCATATTTTCCGTCCCTATTCTACTTTCCTGTGATCTCTGTTTTAACCATTTCACCCCTTGGGGGTAAATTATTGTCATTATGATTGTGTTCTTATAATGTGGGGATCACTATACTCTATTTAGGTTTACGACTTTAAAACACAATTTCTAATAATATTATTTTAAACATATAGTAATATATTATATTATTATAAATATTATAAAGCGGAAGAATATTATAAAGATTTTGTTTGTTTGTTTGTTTAAACGCGCTAATCTCAGGAACTACTGGTCCGATTTGAAAAAATATTCAATTGGGTAGCCCATTTATCGAGGAAGGCTATAAGCTCATCACGCTACGACCAATAGGAGTGGAGCAGCGATGAGAAATGTTGTAAAAACGGGGAAAAAATACGCAAACGAAGTTGCGCGGGACAGCTAGTTATTATATTATAAAGCTGAAGAGTTTGTTTGTTTGTTTGTTTAAACGCGGTAATCTCAGGAGCTACTGATCTGAATAAAACAAATCTTTCACTGTTAGATAGCCCATTTATTGAGGAAGGCTATAGGCTATATAACATCACGCTACGATCAATAGGAGCGGAGCAGTAATGAGAAATGTTGCAAAAATGGAGAAAATTTACACACACGAAGTTGCGCGGGACAGCTAGACTGTAGTAATATTATAAAGCTGAAGAGTTTGTTTGTTTGTTTGAGCGCGGTAATCTCAAGAACTACTTATTCAAATTGAAAAATTCTTTCACTGTTGGGTACCCCATTTATCGAGGAAGGCTACAGGCTATATAACATCACGCTACGGCCAATAAGAGTGGATCAGCAATGAGAAATGTTGCAAAAACGGGAAAAATTTACGCAAACGAAGTTGCGCGGGACATCTAGTTATAAAATACAAGTGGAGCAAGAAGAAACACGATTATATTTATCGTGTTTAAAAATAAATCCAGGTTATTCATGCAACCTTATTAACTTGGATGGCCCAAGTGACCATTTAACCCTCCCATAATTAGGACTCAGACTTGGGTTTGCCGGCAGGAAGAGGGTTATAAAAAGGGACAATATTTAGCATTCAGACTACAAAAATATCTTCTAAATCCAACTCTCGAGTGGTAGACGGGTTAATTACACTAATCTCACTTTAACTAGATAAAGGCAAATGTATTTTAGTTAAGACTAACATGAAATCTCGGACCAATTTGTTCTGAAGATGTTCCGAGATTCTGTGTTCGTGAACGATGTCTATGTGGGCGTTACTCGAGCAAAGTACATGTGAAACTAATCTTATACTAGCTGACCCGCGGCAACTTCGTCTGCATAAATTTTCCCCGTTTTTGCAACATTTTTCATTGCTGCTCCGCTCCTATTGGTCGTAGCGTGATGTTATATCGCCTATAACCTTCCTCTCCTATAGAATATTTCAATTTGGACCAGTAGTTCCTGAGATTATCGCGTTCAAACAAACAAACTCTTCAGCATTATAATATATACTCGTACCTATATAATAAATATATATATATATTTTAAAAGATAACTAGCAATCTTGTTAACCCCTTCAGCTAAGCTAAAAGGCTTGTGTTAGGTTAGGTTCACGTCGGTAGTATAATGGGTAGGATTCGAACCCGCGACCGCACGATTGCGAGACCGATTCCTTAGCCATTAGGCTACCGCCGCTAATATTAATATAGATACATACATTACTTCATATTATAAGTAAGTATTAATATCTATGACTCTTCCAATAGGTACAATATAAGTATTACGCCTCAACGGGGGGCTTAATTTGTATACTGTACTTGGTTTTATATGTAGGTTCACTTACACGTCGTTGTCGTATGTTCCCCACACAGCTGTTTTCAATCAATTTGTTCACACCTTCAAAATTCTTTTTTTTTCAGCATTTTAATAGAATAATTAATTAATGTATAAATTACACAATTACCGGTAAACGTTTTCAAATAGGGTACGATACCCAATTAAGCGCTGTATCGGTATTTTAAAACAGATGAACGAGGTAACCGCACGGAATTTATTTATATTTATAAAAACAAACCGAGATATCCATGTAGGTCCGCGTCAAATGCCATTAGTTACCATATTAGTCAACATAACATTAAGAGCAGCGCACATTAAAGATTGAAAGATAAAGATGAAAGAAAGAAAGACACACGAGTCAAACAACTGCCTCTGTGGCGCGGTGGGAGTGTGTTCGAGAAGAGTTCGATTCCCGTACGGCACACCACATTGTGTGATCCACAAATTGTTGTTCCGAGTCAGACTTTGTGTCCGTGACTTGTATGTTTGTAAAGTGCACCCACGACTTAGGGCTTGTAACCTAATGCGAAAGTCGTCTTAAAAAAAAATATATACATCTTATCGCATGTATATAACTGGGGGTCCTAGTTGCGTTTGTTTACAGTGAGTGTGAGTGCATATGATTTTTCTAAATATTCGTGTTAAAAATATATACATACATAATTCTACGCGAGCTAGGCAAGTAATTATGCGGTTCCCTTCTATTTCACTGAAACAGTATAACTGTCGAGTTTCCACGAACAACTAACAAACTATAATGAGTCTTATTTATATAGAAAAGCCTACTTAATTATGATTGCTTTCATTGGAAATTCGTAAACAACTTGTGAGAACTTGTCTGATTTCAAGAAACAGCCTTCTAGAAAAAGAAACATATGGTAGTTGCTTAACATATCCAACTTTTGAAAACGTAAAAGCTTAAATATTTTTTTAAATAAAAATTTTGTCAAAAAAAAATTGTCTTTAGGAGACATAATTTACCATTATGAATTAAGTATAATACCTCACCCAGGTGAAATATATGCACCTTCATGTTGACTTAAAGCACTTACTGTGGAATACTCATCATGATGTCACTTTATTTCGTTTAGGCTAAGGTCCCTTTCCCAAAAGGTCCGCTGGTTCCAAACGGTCCCTTTTCCGAAATGCACCAATTCTTGGTATGTCCCTTCCCCGAGATACCCCTTGAGTAGAATGCCCCTCCCCCATTATATCCCTTTCCCGTAATTCCCCTTTCCCAAAAAGGTCCCTTCTCTATAACAATCAATTGATTGCATTGTAACTTAGGGGAAGGGGGATTTCGGAAACCGTTTAGGAACCAGGGGACTTTTTAGGAAAAGGAGCTTCTAAGCCTGATGCTCAAAAGGGCCCTTTCCCATTCACGATTTATTTATTTCAACTACAGCACAACTCAAAAGTCGTTAGAATATTTTAGGATTACTCAACAAATAAAACTCATGTTAATGATGTAAATTCTTTTAATACCAATTGATATTGACAATATGCGTGTACGCTTAGAAACTAGTTTGTCACGACAAGTTGCCAACAACTAGAAATATCACTTACATCAACCCGTAATACATATGTGAGAAACATTCAATATAACTTGCACTCAATAATTCCCAGTGGGAATTTTAAATCGATTCAAAGAATTAAATTAAATAACAAAATTGGATTGCCGAGAACTGGGTCGAATACCTGAATTGTATTACTGTTCTACGGTAATATGAATTGACAGCTCTATCGAACGCAGTTTGCATCCTACCCACATTTTTGCTATTTTGAAGCGAATTCTGTTATAAACATTGTTTTATACAATTATATAAACGTGATAAATAAATCATTTAAATAGGATAGGAGGTTTTTTGAGTTCCGTAGCCAAAATACCAAAAACGGAACCCTTATAGTTTCATCATGTCCGTCTGTCTGCCTGTTTGTCTATAATAATAATAGTATCTTGGAACAATTCACATAGCGCTATCTGATCCCAAACTAAGCAGAGCTTGTATTATGGAAACCAGTTTTTGAACCAATTGATAAACATATTTCTAAATGCATACATATTATAGATAAATAACACCCAGACACAAAATAAACCCTCGTGCTCATCCCACAAAGTTTTATCCTGGGTGGGGATCGAGCCTACGACCTCTTGCGTAGCAGTCGGATACACTCCCACCGCGCCACATCCGCCGTATGTCACAGGCATTTTATTCAGACATTTTATTTAATTTCAGCATTTTATTCAATGAATATTAATTAAATTTGGTGAACAGGTGTCTTGTAGTAGCCGCTACTTAGTTTGATAGCTAAATAACAAAAATAAATATTAAAAAAAACTTGAGAGGTGTCAAGGGACACCCGAATGGAACGAAGTTCTTATCTTATTATTTTTTATAATCTTCGCAACACCACACTGTTCAATGCGAAATAGAAAGACGAAACGAAAATAACTTACAAAAAGACGATTGTATACCGAAGGCTCGAGCCCACAACTACACAATTGTCACCAATACTGTGTACCGAATTAATGCCTATAGACCAAATCGACAGGTGACTTCTTCGTCAAATTAGATGTTCATATCATACGCGCACGCCGCACGGCTTGTGTGTGTGTCAAAAAGTGTCGTTACAACTTTTCGTGAATTTTTTTTCCGTCTAGCCCCCCTTTTACAACGCGCGATAAGGAACTTCGTTCCAAAAAAATCACATATTTCACTGCTTCGGTTTTGGAGTTATACTTTTTTTTTAAATTTAGTTTAAGAACTTTTAAAACTCAAAGCTTATGCGAGTCCCATCGTACCCTAAGCACATATCAATGTTTACATTATATATAACACTAGCTGTCCCGCGTAACTTCGACTGCGTAAATTTTCCCCGTATTTGGATCTTTGAAGGATAAAATTTCAGCATAGCTCGCTCCATAGCCCACTGCGCGACTTTGAATTTGTGGACTAGCCCAACCGTAAGTGTCCACGTCTCGGCACCGTAGGTCAGGTAGGATGCACTGGTATACCTTGGTCTCCAGGCATTGTGGTAGAGCCGAAGAGAAGACGAAGTTAGCTAAACGCTGTGTAAGTAATAGAGAACCTAGTGGTTGTTGTATTTTGCTAAACTTAATGCTCCTTTACTATTCAACTAATGAACCGTTAAGTTATAGACTATAGTTTATAAGTAAAATGTAAGTAATAAAAGAGTGTGAAAAGTTGTGTTTCTTGTGCCGACAGCACTCGCATATTAACTAGGGCAAAGTTTTCACTTTAACTTATATTATAACTTTAACTTGGAAAATATTAATGCTCATTTTATTTCATGAACTAACTGCGTCTAGTAACTTCGTCCGCATGGATTAAAATAAATCAATGCAACCCTAGTTCCCCAATAAAACATAAGCTGTCAGTTAAAGCTCCGTCATAAGCGTATTTTCCGTTTCAGAGATTAGTTGAAACAAATAGATATACCTACTGACAATAAATATAAAAGTAACATTCACACATTTAGCAAAAACCAGTTATTTTTATAAACAGACGCTTCAATTTTATTTATTTTTATAGAATAGCTACCTATAGACTAGCAATAGGCCCATAATTCGTACAGATTTTCCATAGATATAATGATATGCATTTGTTAGATTGAATCGGTTTGAAGTCCAGCGAGATTCCCTTTAAATGTTGCGTTTAGACGCGCGGCACGCTGCCCGGCAAGCAACGGCCGGCACTACAAAAAAACTGTTCACAAACAACCAAGCAATATGTTCACGCGTATTCACACGTTCGCGCTCGTATTCGTGCCCGTTGAATGTCGCTTTGAACCCGAGTGTATAAACCCACCACAGTGGGTTTACAAGCTCGCGTTCAAAGCTTTTATAGTATGGTGTACAACTTGAAGCTTCTTCTCATGAGCCTTCTTATTCACTTGGAACTGACGCGTAACTTCAATTTCCTTTTTTTTCCCAATAATTAAAAAAAAATATATAATGTAGGTATTAATTGGAAATTGGTTTTACGAAATAAAGAATTTCAATGTTTGAACTCGTTGGCGCCACAGTAGTGAGAGTCCGAATGAATTATGTGTTATGGTGCAAGCAGCTCGGCAAGTAACCTGCCACGGTACAAACAAGCCGTTCACAAACAGCCGAGCAGCACATTCACACGCTCGCGCCCGTATTCGTGCCCGTTGAAGTGCACTTTGAACGAGAACGTGTGAACCTACCATTACACATCAATCATACGGACTCTCACAGGGCAAACGAGTTCTACATTGAAGTAGAAAAGTATGAGGGAACCACAACCGATTATTCATCGATAGCCTTCATTAAATCCCTGTCACGTAGGTACCAGTAGCTCCGAGTTTCTGGACGTTGACAGATAAATTTCAAGCAAACTTGTTGAAACGTGATTGTAGAGACAAGTTGACATAGTGCCTGCCTACATACATAAAACAACGCGACTACAGAAGGTAAACTTCATCCCTACTAATATATAAATGTGAATGTAAGTTTGTTTGTTACGCTTTCACGCGAAAACTACTCAACCGATCATCATGAAACTTTGTACACATATTCTTGGAGGTATAAGAAGTAACATAGGATTATAAAAGAAAGGGGAAAATTTACGCAGACGAAGTTGCGCGGGACAGCTAGTATGTACATATTTTGCTCGAGCAACACACCCGTTACAACCCTAATGTGCACCGTTCTAGACAAATAAAATGTAATTATCTATCTATAAACGTTAATACCGACAGAAAAAAAAATGTTTAGAAATAACAGTAAATTGATAAATGTGAGAGAAAACATTTTCATAATAAAATATACAATTTTTCCTTTTTTTGATGGCGTTAACGTTTAAAGATAGACATTTGAGACATTTGAGTATGCATCTTTGTAACCGTCGTCGTCGTATAAAAACACACACACACGCACTTAGGCCCTATTCATATTGAAATGGCAGCGGTCGGCAGCAGCGCGGCGAGCACTTTCAGTGTCAAAGAATTTTAAGTTTATGTAAATACTTAAAAAACCAATATTACTTGAAAAACTCAAAGAGGTCACGTATATTCGCGCGCGGCCGCTTGTGGTCGATATTGGTCTTATAAGTATGTAAATAAAGTTTAAAATTCTTTGATTCTGAAAGTGTTCGGCGCGTGCTTCTCGCGGCTTTAGTGGGCAAGGGCGGTCACGAGCGGCAATGGCGGCGGGTGCGCGCGAAGACGCGAGCAGCCGCGCTTGGTCGACTGGCAGCTCGTGGCCTCTGCCATTTCGGTGTCAATTAAGCCTAACGGACCCTTAATCTCGGAACAAACTGGTACGTAATGGTCCGACCTTCCGTGTCCTTAAACAATGCATTGCTCGAGCGTGTTCGTACCTATAAAGCTTACTTGCTTTACTCTCGTTATTTTGTGCTACATGCAGTCCTATGTTTAAACCTTTTTTTTAATCGGTACAAAGGTATCGGTTTTATGGTGATATTTATTTATTATAGGTATTTTGCACAATTTTAAGCTACGAGTTCTTTTATTACTAAATGTATCGCTTGAAACTCAATTGGACGATTCCATTGGTTATAAATCCGGCTAAATAACTTGCTTAATAATTTGCTTGTGTTAGGAGTGGGTTCACGTCGGTAAAATAATGGGTACGATTCGAACCCGCGACTTCAATTAGGCTACCGCCGCTTCGATTGAAGCACTTTTACAATTCGTTTTTCAAACCAGAGTACAGAACTTGCGAACGCGCTCGACTAGCACATACAAACATCATTAGTGACCCTGACTGCTTGTACCGAGGTTGTGGGTTGGATTCCCACACGGGACACCACATTGTGTGATCCACAAATCGTTGTTCCGAGTCTGGGTGTACTATCACGATGCTCGGCGATGTCACCTTTAACAAAATGTTTATTTGAATGCGTTCGCTCAAGCTTGGTTCACCCACACATAAGTGCTACGGCCTGCAAGCAACTTTAAACCAAATAGGGGAATACCGGAGTTTTGGCCGATAGTACGTTGTGTTCGTGATTTATATGTATTTAAAGTTCACTCTCGACACAGGACTTGTAGTTTAAGGCGGAAGTTGTCTTTAAAAAAAAAGAAAACGGAAGTTTTTTTATCCGTAGTTGATATCTTGGTGTTTTATACCTTTAGTTAGGAAAGGTATTGTTAAAAGTTACAAATTGCGTACACTTAAAAGGAGCTTTAAACTTGGGTAGTGAGTAGGCGGCACCAGCACCCACGATCAGGTACTCAACACAAAGCGTAGGATTGGAGCCGTGACCTTTGGGGCCCAAAATGGCTTCTGCAATCGCAAGATCGATCGCGTAATTATGTCTGAATACCAATTTTATTTTACTTAACAATAAACAGCCGGTTACATATTAAATATATAGTAGACTAGCTGTCCCGCGTAACTTCGTCTGCGTAAATTTTCCCCGTTTTTGCAACATTTCACATTGCTGCTCCGCTCCTATTGGTCGTAGCGTGATGTTTTATAGCCTATAGCCTTCCTCGATAAATGGGCCATCCAACAGTGAAAGATTTTTTTCAATTCGGATCAGTAGTTCCTGAGATTACCGCGTTCAAACAAACAAACAAACTCTTCAGCTTTATAGTATCAGTATAGAGGTGTCAAGAGAAACCAACCTCGCCTGAAGATCAGGACCAATTTCGCGGCGTGCATCCCCCCACCCACATCTCCTAGTGTTGTAATTTCCGTTAAGTGACATTGCGTGTTGCGTACCTAAATATGATAAAACGCACAACCCTGTATAGTCCAATTTTATTTTCTCCATGCGTGGGAGGCTGCCACTGCCCACCCCACCCACGGAGTCGCAACTGATGGTCGCGAGTATTCATAGTATAAGTCCCTTATGCATTTTACGAAGTTTCGATTGGGAGGGACTTGGTCATGAAAATCTGTCACTGGCTCCTGGACTACTTTTATTTTTTTCTCCCGGTAACCTGATCCGAGGGGATACGAGAACAAGCCTCAAAATATAATAAAAAAAGTAACATTCAATACGTGCTAGTGTGATAGACACATAGACAACGCTCATGGATATGTAATCTCAGAACGCCTTCCGAACAAAAGGATCTTAAGTGGTCTATAATTCCATTTCCGTGTAGGATATCGATGTGTGTGTGTGTGTGTGTGTGTGTGTGTGTGTGTGTGTGTGTGTGTGTGTGTGTGTGTGTGTGTGTGTGTGTGTGTGTGTGTGCGTGCGTGTGTGTGTACTTGGCGTAGCTCAAGCTTAGCTTAGATTAAACATTACAAAGGACTTGACAAAGCGCTTGCTGACCGTTATCATTATAGATATTATTTTCTAAGATTATGCTAAGCTACAGTGGCGCAGTTGTCGTAGCGGGTTACCTCAGGAAAATTGTAAACTAAAACCAATCATTTCAACGGTCCGCAAATGCTTTTTTAAGAGTTTCTTCACGTTTGACTTATGCTAAGTTTGAGCTAAGCCAAAGTACGCTTTATAGGTTTCAGCCTCTGTGTTTTGTGCTCGAGTCTTCTTGAAGATACGAGTTGACCCCACTAGGTCCCCCCTAGTACTAAATTGTATATATGATTTAAACAGGATGTAACAAAAAGGTGTGGTCAAATTTCACCAGTGGATAGTGTACGTTGTCAGTATTGCACATACCATGGTGCCATAGCTGGTTGCATTATTATTACATAGTTATAGCATAATCTATTTGTCGAAATTCAGTAGTGAAAGGCGTATGGCATAAGAATTATACCTTCCCTGGTACGAAATTCGATTGCATTAATGGCATAGAACTTTTTAAGTCATACTTTTTTTAATTAATAACTTTTTTACTCATAAATAAACGAATGAAAAATAATAAATATATTTTAGGGTGCTCCGATCTTGATAAAATCACTCAGTATGGGCATGGGCATATACCAACCCTTGAATTAGACACACACACCTTAACATAACTGTAACACTCTGTATAATTATTTTGTAAGCAGTCACATCAAATTTTAAATCACCCCTAAGAGGCTACGACGTCATAAGCTCGCGGAAAGACGTACCTAAACATTTTATACCATCCATAATTATAATCGGGAGTTCAAAAATCGATGGTTAATACACCTTAATATATACTCTTCAAAGAACATCAATAAGCAATTTCAAAGATGAGCCAAACATCATTACCGTACGGTAACCAAGGAAAAAAGTGCTAAACAAACTCACTCTCATATTAAACGCTTCCACGTGCGGAAAGTACCGCGATATTCTAAATGTGATTGTATGAGCCTCCGGCGAATGTGGAATAGGCCTGCTACCTAACATATATTATAATCTTTATAACATACCTACTTACAGCGAGTGAATGCTGGTTACTTGAGCTCTGTAATGGTGCGTTTAGACGCATGACAAGCGGTGGGAGTGTGTCCGACTGCTACGCAAGAGGTTGTGGGTTTGATTCCCACACGGGACACCACTTTGTGTGACTCACAAATTGTTGTTCCGAGTTTGGGTGTACTCTGTGTCCGTGACTTGTATGTTTGTAAAGTCCTTCGCGACACAGGGCCTTGTACCCTAATGCGGGAGTCGTCTTTTTAAAAGAAAAAAAGGAAAAGAAAAGAAATCCGGCAAGCAGCCTGACACGGGCCGGTTGTACAAAAAAACTGTTCACAAACATTCTTGCAGCTCATTCAAGCCTATTCATACGCTCGTGCCCTTTGAGACACGCAGTATTTCAGCAATAACTCAATGACGGTATATCCGATCTTATCCGAAATGATTTAAGTTTAAAGTATTTATTAAGGGCTATCTTTGCGATTTTTTCCACGCGGTTCAAAAGTTAAGGAGGGGGGGGGGGGACAAGACTTATGCAACTTTTGGAGCGATTATTTTCAAAAATATTCACTCAATCAACAAAGTTTATTAGAAACCTTAAAATGTTTTTAAAAGAACTGTCGAATGATGTGCAAGACGTTGATGTTTGCGGGAAAAAAAATCAGCTTCTGTTACATGTATGGAGTGATTCCCTAAAAAAAATATTATTATTATTTAGCTATCAAACTAAATAGCAGCTGCTACTTAGTTTAATAGCTACTACAAGACACCTTTTCACTAAATTCACCTTTTTTCTAAATTTAACTTTTAAAAAATTATATTAGCTACTACAACCTTTTTACTAAATTTCATTAAGATTGATCGAGTAGTCTTTGGGTACAATATCTGTGACATTCGGACGGACAGACAGACGGATGTGACGCCATTTTGACTACGGAACCCTAAAAACGGCATTAAATGGACATTTTGCACTTATCTCTCCCAATTGTTATTCGCTTTACCACCAAGAGACAGGATGTTAAATTTGAGTTTTACGTGGAACAGTGGTCATTGAGGAAGTACATAAAAATGTTTTAGTAGCAATTTAAAATTAGTTATGGCTTTGCGGGTAGATTGAACTGGAATTATTAAGAATTGTTTTCCACAAGTCCGTCTGTGTTGCTTTTTATTGGTGACATCATGCCTTCGATTTCGTGGTTTAAACTTCAAGCTACAATAGCAAATTTCACAAAAATTGGCCGTATATTCGATTAAAGCGTACAAACAAACAAATTCTTCAGCTTCGTATTAGCTCGCGTTATTTTTCTTAAAAACCTTTTTTAGGGATCTTGTTTGCACCTGTTTTGCGCAGGCGGGCTTATATTATTTGATAATAATAATATCTTGGAACAATTCACACAACGCTATCTGATCATAAACTAAGCATAGCTTGTAATATGACAACCAGACAACTGATAAACATACTTATATATTTCTAATACATACATATTGTAGATAAATAACACCTAGACACAGAATAAACCATCGTTCTCATCACACAAAGTTTTATCTTGGGTGGAGATCGAACCCTCGACCTCTTGCGTAGCAGTCGGACACACTCCCACCGCGCCACAGAGGCAGCCGCAGATTTTTAGATTTTTTTTTTATTTGATTTTTTTGTGGTTGTAGGATGTAACAACTAGCTTTTATCACAGCCATTGCCAAGTAATGAAAATTGAAAATAAGAATGGTTCCTAATTGACTTTTTTAGTTTTTAAATTAATCATAATCATGTTATACCTTTTTGAAATGCCGTTAATTAATATTGCTATATTCAAAAAATCTTTTTTTGCCACCTCTTGTATTTGCCATCTCGCAGCCGACATATTTGTGTTTTTAAATGTCACATATCTAAGAACACCTAGGCGGTCAAGACAAATCAAACGACGTCTTAATTGTTTAAATCCGTCTTGTGGTTTGAAAAATATGAAGTAATAATAAAATTAATAGGTACACATACATACAAGAAACGCCCGAAAAACATCATCCTTCCTTGCAGTCGGGTGAACATGTTTGTGATATCGCAATAAACTCTGCTTTTATAAAGTTAGTTTGGATAACAAGATATTAATAATTTTACAAAAGATAGCAATAACATCACAGTGGCTTTTCACTCCACCCTGACACTACACGAAGATGAGGGTAAAGAAATGTACTTTTTTATTTAAAACTAAATCTTGAGTTGCGATAAACTGTTTTATCTAAAGTTGGAACAAATATTTTACTTCACTGAAGTCTTACTTTAAGAAAGGTACGATTTTTCACAAAACAAACTTGTTAAGATAGGATCTCCTTATCTCTGCTCTAAAATAACAAGATAAACAAAAAAGCAAGTTAACAAGCATTATTGTTAAGCAAGCAGTTCAGGCGTAAAACGGTTAGGCTGAATAAAATATAACTGTTAAAATATCTGTACAATAGCTGTAAGCTTTCCAAAGAAATTAAATAAAAATAAAAAAACCGGGCACGTGCATGTCGGGCCACGCACAATGTAGGTTTCCTACTCCCCCCCCCCCCCCATCCAAAAAACGCGGGTCAAGAAGTAGATTTTCTGTTGTTTTTGTTTCATACTTACAACGTTATACCTAAAATATACGAAAAAAAATCACATCCCCACTTTACATATAGGGGAGGTACACTAAAAAAAAATGTTTTTCATAATAATTGTATTCTTTCAGGGAAGGGTTTAGCGTGTAAAAACGCGCGCATTGCGGCATACATACGGTATATAGGTGTTTTCTTATCATTACCCAACTGCGCCTAAAGTATCCAGTGTAAAAGGGGTCCCAAATTCAGTAGCGACTGAGTAGATGAGTCGAGATATCTGCAACGTTTCCACTGTCGGTATACGTATGTATCTATATGGGTGACCGTTTTCGAACATAGTCAAACCCCTCCGTGCCCCGGAGAGCACGTTAAGCCGTCGGTCTTACGCCTAATCCCTTTCTGGTCGTATCGGATTCCGTCCCATCGGACTATTAGAATGAGGGAATAGAGAGTGCACTTGCGTCTGCGCATACACTTGTGCACTACAATATCTCCTCCGTAGTTGGCTATTCCCTAATGTGATTGGCCGCCGTAACCGATATTGGTAAGTAGACCATTATTATTTAATGTTTTCCTAGCCACTTAAAAGGATTTTAGTATATTTGACTGCTTCTGAGGCGCAGTGGGAGTGTATCCGACTGCTACGCAAGAGGGTACAAACTATTGTGTGAGCACGATAGTTTTTTCTGTGTAGGTGTTATTTATCTATAATATGTATTTAGAAATATATAAGTATGTTTATCAGTTGTCTAGTTTCCATAGTACAAGCTCCGCTTAGTTTGGAATCAGATAGAGTAGAATAGAATCTTTATTTGTCATAAAGTGTGGTAACATACAAGATAATTTTAATGAATTTCCGGAACCATAAACACTTAGTCATAATGACGTGACAAAAGTTAACAAGAAAGTGAATATTTATTATTACTGATAAAATATACATACATACATACATAGATAGATAGATAGATAGATAAAAAACTTTATTAAAAACCATACATACATTTTAGCATAACTCCACAAAAACCAAATAATCGGTTTGTCTGTGGAAATACATTGCACTCAGGTTACCTACTTACACAATTTCTTGGATAACTATAACATAAAATAGATCTATATGATTTTATAATTAAGTACGTTACATACAGGTTGGCTGCACTTTTAACAAATACATTTTAACAAGTACATTAGTCGTTTACGTTATAATATATGTGTCCAGCAAATACGTCTTATAACATTTAGAAAATTTATTTTTGTTTTTCTCTAACCTTAACTCTTGTGGCATTTCGTTATATAACAAAGGAAGTCTACGTCTAAGGGTTCTTCCTCCAAAGTAATTATTTATGGATGTAGTTACAAATTTACCCTGAGTCACACCTCTGGTACATATCTTGTGCTGAAGAGTAGGTAATTGTTCCATGTTGCTATGATTACGGGTTACTAATAAATGTTTATGTTGTATTCGTACAGGAAGTAATTTACATATTTTAAATAATTCTTTATAATTGTGTTTACATTTGTTTAGTGTTTTGTTGTCTACTAGTAATTTTAAAAATTGGATTTGAAGTGATTCTATTTTGCATAAGTGTGTTCTAAATATAAGTCCGTAGCATTCCAAACCGTAGCCTATAATAGGTTCAATCAAAGCTTTGTACAAGTGTTTTAGTACATTTTTTGGAACTTTACATTGTAGTTGAGTGAACTTAGATAAAAGTATTCTTAATTTACCCGAAATGAAGTCTACATGTTCCGTCCAGCCGAACTTTTCGTCAACCCTCATGCCCAGATATGTAACAAGAGGTGTTTTTTAAATAGGAGTGCAGTTACAACTTATACAGTGGTTATGTAAGCATTCCAATGTATGCGTGACAATGATACAGGGTGTATCCGGTGTACAAGAATACGGGGAATGTATTAGTAATAATTGGGTTTTATCGCCGTTTAAAACGATACCGTTATCATGAGTCCATTTTATGATGCTATCGACATCCTCCTGCACGTACTGCCTAACTTCCTCCATATCCTTACCACTACGTAATACACACAGGTCGTCTGCAAACATATAGGTCGAGCAGTTCCTAATTACATTAGGAAGGCTATTTACGTGCATCAGATAACAGACGGGGCCACATCCTGATCCTTGTGGTAAACCATAGAGGACTTCAGTAGGAGGTTCGCTATACACATCATTGATTTTGACACGGAGCGAGCGTGCGCTGAGGTAGTCGCGGAACCACTGGTTCAGCGGCTCCCCCACCCCGCACTCGCTCATCGCTTGCAGCAATGTTTGGTGCTGGAGAGTGTCGAAAGCATTTTTAAAATCAAAAAATATAGCTACTACAAATTTTTTGTCGTTAAGATTTTGATTTATTTCGTCTGTAAATTTTGTCAACAACGATACTGTACTTTTACCCTTCTGAAAACCATATTGACAATCCGTTAATAAATGATTACTACTTAAATACGAACTTATGTTATTAATAATATATTTTTCGATAATTTTTTCCATACTTGATAATATTGTAATGGGCCTATAGTTTGTATATAGCTTGTGATCCCCCCTCTTGTATATCGGACGCAACACTGCTTCTTTTAGTTTCGGTGGAAATTTTCCACTGTTAACTGACAAGTTTATGAGTTTGGCAATTATTGGACTTATTTTGTCGTTAATAAGAACTAAGTCACACATGCGTATGAGATCAGTGCCTGCTGATTTTCGTACACTCATATTCTTTAGTATTCTTGTAATATCATTAGCAGTAGCAGGTTTCCATCGCATAGACATGTTGACTGGATTCACATAGTCTATTCTATTCAGCCACCTATCATTACATTCGTGTTTACTAATCAATACCTTATTGACAAATTCTGAAGCAAACTCAGCCGCTAGAACAGATACAGACTTATCATTCATATATTTTAAAATTATTTCATCGGGTGAATGCTTCTTATTTCCCAATAAAAAACGAATTCTTTCCCATAATTTTTTTTATGTTACCCTTACATTCATTAATCCATTTTTTCTCATAATCACCTCTTGTTTTACAAGTGTTGATTATGAGGTTTTGTGTTCACTTTTTTAGCACATTTATATCACTTAAGGATCTAACACGCGATGTCTGATCTCCGTCGGACTTTTTGACCAGGATTTTGCCGTTTGACACCCATATATATTTGTAGCTACCTCGCAGTTCCATCTTTGTTTTCCACAACAGTTCACGGATATCTTTTGTTAGATCTTCATTTATGTAAATTGGATTACATTTTGAACCTCCTGTTATTTTATCACTAGTAGTATGAGGTACGTTGCGGCGTTGTTGCAACCATGAATCTCTCGCGGCTGCCCCCCCATCAGAACGAAAACCTACCACGATGATAGGAGCTTTATCTTGATGCCGAGATGAAATTCTTTTTGTCCATTCAATTTCCCTAGTGTTTGCTTTTATATGATCTCCTAGCGTTTTGACTAATTGCATAAGGTTTTCATTTGGAAGTTGTTCTAATCCTACGATTTGGAGGTTATGCTTTCGTCCATTTTGTTTAAGGTCATGAACCTTTTGTTCCAACGCGTTATTATATTTTTCAAGAAACGTGCACTTATTACCCAATTGAACAATATTTCTCTCAATTTTATTCAGTTTATCTTTTGTTTCCATGTGCTCCGTACGCAACTGCTCATATTTTCCGGACAGAAATTCAATACTTTTTGTTATTCCATCCAGTTGTTTTTTTAAAATCGTGTATGATATCTATCTTTTTATTGATTTCACGAAGTGTCTTCAAGGATGAATCTCCCGTAGAAACAGCGTCCTCAATTTCGAGCTCAGAATCATCGTCGTCAATTATTGCAAAACAAGCGAGTTCTACCCGCCTTTTCATCTTCTATAAGCCCTTTAACGCACGCTTTATGGAAAGTTCCATGGCATTGCCCACTGCACCTAAAATGATGCCCTTTTCTCGCTAAACTTTTTTTACATTTTTGGCACTCCATTTGTGAAGGTTAGTCACGCGTTATTACTAGCGTAGCGAACCACTTACAAAACACAAAACAGCGCGGTAATTAGTTCTCGATGCGCACGCACACTCCGCTTGGCGACCCGAGCGCAACTGATGAATCAACCCATATGATGGCCCTCTGCTGGGCACGGGTCTCCCCAGTAGAACCTGCTGGTATGTAGATCCTGAGGGTAATTGCCATAATCGCCACGCTTGGCAAGCGGGTTGGCGATCGCAGTAAGGCTTTAAGTACGCAGAGGACGCTGCTGCCCGTCCTCCGGAGTGAAATCCCTGAGTCGCCTTGACGACACCCACGGGAAGAAGTGGGGTGGTGCTATTCTTAAATATAATATTCATCAATGTCATATGGTAGATTATATAATATTAAAATTAGTTTAATAATAATCAAAAGGTATAAAATCATTAATCACAAAATCATGTCAATAACAGAATTAATACATATGCATATAACACCATGGATCATTTACATTAATAGATAGCGTTGTGTGAGTTGTTATTACATTATTATTTATTTAGCCTTGCAAATATTATTCAAAAAAGTCTCCCAAATACCGCTTCCTCACAAAGCTTAGCCAAACCACTGTAGACGTTTATGTAATCTATAGGTCAACAAATAAAACATAATTTTTCAAGCATTCAAGACACGACCGAAGTAATTCTAATTGGACTCGATGTTCCTCAAAATACCATAAAAGTTCAAGCCCTTATTTAATAAACTGCCCAGGGGCAATAAATGCCTACTCGTAATTTTTCATGTTTTTTAAGTCGAGCCCGTTTCAAGACGAAAATAAATTAAATTACTTTTTTGTGCCGTGTAAAAAGGATACTTGACGATCTTTAACTGACGACTTTAATACTTATAGAATTTAAAAATGGAACAAGATGGCGGAAAACATTTCATAATTTGAAAATGACTATGACATAAAATATTATTTTTAACTAGGTTTTCCCGTAATGTCATGAATTGATAAAAATATGGTTATCTGTAAAGTCGGTTTATGGACGATAATTTTACGTGATAACGTCATAAGAAAACATTGTTGACATTGTAATCAACAACCATGCCTGTGACACCTTTTTTATTTCTATTTGTATCGCGTGTCGTTGCAATCACCAAAACATTGATGACATTGTAATACACACCGCACGGTGTGTATTACTGTGACAGCTTTAGTGAGCAGTGATATTATACTTTATGATGTCACCGGATTTTGAGCGGTGTTCCACTAGATTTTATGAGACTACTTTTAACCCTATACTTGACAAGCTTTATAAATGTATATAATCGCTGTATTTTCCATATATAATGGATATGTTAGGTATTAAAAACATGTAAAAAATACAAAAAAAAATTAACATATTGTATTTTTGGAAATAAAGCATGTGTATTTAAATGCACATTGCCAGCTTCGACGAGTTAACACCATTGAAAAGGTGTGTGCACTAAAATATACATTGCCATGTTCAGGAAAAAAATAAAACAAGTTTTTAAATAATAAATTTTTTGTTAAATATATCAAAAATAAGCAATAAAGACACCAAAATAATCAGTTTTGATCAAATATGTGAGGGTTTTAAATCTGAATGTACTAAATCAAAAAAAAAAACAACTAAAATGTACTATGAAAGTTGTAATAGATAGTAGTTTACCATAATTATGGCATTTAATACTTAATAGGTAAATGTTATCAATAATGAGATCAATAATCAGACATATCAACAATTAAATTTGATCTTTTAGATCAAACAACATTGTGATACTATAATATCACCTAAACAATTGGTTTGGTTTAGTAAAATAATTAACCTGACTTTGTGTGATAATCATAAAAACAATTACGACCTTCTACCGCACAAAACCGAACTTTGCATTTTACACACATGAATTTAGTTTGACTTTTTATACAATTTTTGCATCTGCCTTTATTTGTAAATGATGGCAAGTGCCCAATTTGATCAAATCGGCCATAATCAGATGTATTAGAAATCTCCTTAGCTCTTTGAAAGGTGATGAGATCATTACTAATGGCATATCGAAAATCTTTCAGTTTCGCAGCTTCTTCGACCAATAGTCAGTGTAAGCAGGCATGTTAACTAGGCCCATCAATAAGTGAATTGCAATGAAATCTCTAATTTCATCCGTTGTAACATTCAGTGTTATACTTTTCGTTTGCATATGATACAAATTTGTTTCCTGAACCATTAATTCTATAAGGTCGTCATCAAAAAACATTCGGAAGTATTCTAATGGTGACTTAGATTTCAGTGACATTGACGGTGAGAACGTTTTATCTTGAAGATATGCTCTACCCGCAAATGTATTCTTTCAAACCCATTTCGTGTCTATTCGCTTCACAAGCACAAGTTTCTTTTGACAACAACAGCTGTAGCTTTATTCCTTGATCGAGTAGCACTAGATGGAGATGCAGTGCTAGAATTACTTGGACCAGCAATCGGTGAAAATTGCGGTAAGTTAAACGATGGTCCGATATAATGTTTTTATCTGACACAGCACAGCTAGAATAGTAACAGAAGGTAATATGGATGGTGAATCTGGACCAGAGTTAGATATGGTAGGTAATTGATGATCCGAATAAATATCTAAGTCAATCCTCGAACTTGTTATACAAGTAGTATTTTCATCACTGTCAGATAGTAAATTAAGGTTTTCAAATGAAGATCCCAATGATGGTGGGTCTGAAGATACGTCAGACTCTTCAACAATCCTATTTCCCACCAATTCGCGCGCATAATCTAGTTCGTCTTCCCAAGAACCACTTTTCTCTATGTCGGAACCAACACCAGACTTAGGTACCAATGCCAAAATTTTCGAAGTTCTTGTAGCAGGCTATAACAATAAAGAAATATAAATAAATCATCAATAAGTAATAATTTAATTGAATTTCATAATATTATTTTGAATCAATGTTAATGTCTTCTGAACTGGCAATGTATCTACAAATGCACACAACCAAATGCGGGTAAATATGTTATCAATTTGGCAATGTGCATTTAAAGGTACATACAAAATAACACGAATATTGGACCAAGTAAACTAATTCAAATTGACAAAATCTATAATTCATTGACAAAACTGTATATTTAGGTACTATTTTTATCCCTTCTTTTTTCTTTTTTTATGTAAAAAAATAGGATTTCAATCGACTCTTACCTTGTATGCAGTAGACGCACGCGCACGCTCCGTCATCTTGCGACCTACTGACTATATCAAGTGTTGCCAGTGCTCAGTAATATTTTTAATGTTCAATACAAGCATTCACTTGGTGAATGTAGGGAAAAAAAATTAAAAAGTAAACTTATTTTCGCGTCGAGAATTTTTTTTAAAAAGTGTGCATTTAAATGCACATCGTCAAGTATAGGGTTAAAACTCTAAAGTGAAGGTGTAAATATGAGTTTTTTTTTTTCACATTCAACATCGTTTATTTTACAATTAAAGTTACTTGTAGAGTTATTATCCAACTAGCGTTTGTCATAACTACCCAAGTTAGCACGGAATTAATAATAATTATTATTATTATTTATTTTGCTACAAAAAGTACAGAGTTTTTTTAACAGATTCTACAAATAATGCATAAAATAGTTGTACAGTACATAGCTTGGTAGAAGTAAGGTATTACATAGATACAACTCGGATCTGTTTGCATAAAATGTTAAACCCTGTCTCTTATACTAGGGTAACCTGTATCATAAGAGACAGTGTTCGGCTACAAGACGACTTACAATTAAACTTCACAAGTTGTAGACTGTGTCGCTGTTGTTGACCTCTCTCCCGGAATGAGAGGTGAAACTCAAATTAGATTGGATCACAGGTGATTTAAGTAGTTTCAAGCCTAGAAGCACTTTTTATAGCGAAACAAACAAGCACAAAAGTGGGAAACAGTTAGTAAATACCCATGTAATTTCAAAATAGTTTTCACCTGCGGCTCCGCCTGCGTCGATGTAGGTTATCGTGATTAAAATTATCCTATGTATACTCAAACTATCTTCATACCAAATTTCATCTAAATCGGTTCAGCGGCTTAAACGTGAAGACAGACAGTTTCTTTCACATTTATAATACCTATTACCTTGAATTGTAATATAATTTGTTACAACGTGACTAATATATAAAGTTTAATTTGAAAGTACTTACATTTGATAAATGATAGAATACCAGTTTTAAACAATTTAAGACGAAAGTTTCGAAGCGTAAGTAAATGAAATTACTTTTTGTGTAGTTATAAGGGTTGTTACTTACCTATGAATTGGAAAATGAATAACATCGTGGACTATTTCGTTGTTTTAATTAATAAGTTAGTTTTCTAGTTTAATGCTTCTATCAGTCCTCTAAGAATTATACAGTTTATAAATAAACAAACACTGACTATAAGTGGCGGAGGGTCCTTAGAAAACCATTCGTTTCGGCTTGCCTTTGAATTGTAGTTACTTAATATTTTAGGTACAAAGAACTGTGTCCACCAAGATAGAAATATGGTAAACCAGTAGTTCTAACATTCCGATCTTGATCTTCAACTTTAACTGTACTAACCACGCCATATTACAAAGTCAAATTAACATATACCTACCTATCCTAAAGTATTACAAAGGTACGTATCAATAGGCTAGCAATTTGATAAATGATCGGACTCATTTAAAACTTTTTAGTACCCGGACGGGATTAATCAATCAATATAATTTTATTGACAGCTTGTTTATTAATTCAAAAGTGAAGTGATTTATGTGTTTAAAAGTTTTACAGACACGCACTGGCATCCTCGCAGAATTTTATAGTAAGGTGGGCCTGATGTTATATTACTTTAATCATCATCAATCTGTATCGGGCCACCGCTGGGCATAGGCATCTCCTAATTTCCCAACACTCGGTCCCCTGCTTTCTTAACATGTAACCTTCTTTAGGTCGTCGGTACACCTGCCTGGGGTCTTCTTACCCTATGATTCGTTTGCTCCAGAGGCCATCGCTCTTTCAGCAGATATGGACAGTATATTGCCACTTCTACGTGCTTAACCTACGAGCTATGTCGGTAACTTTAGATCTTTGTCGGATGACCCAATTGCGAATTTTATCCTTTAAAGAAATCTCACCCAAAATAGTATTACTAAAAAAAATATAACCACAAATACAAACAAGGCAAAAGGACCTGGACAGAAATAGTGTACAGGGACATGAAAACACGCAATGCTGATGATGACGATGTCAAGAACAGGGCGAAGCGGAGGAAAAACAAAGATGGTTGACCCACTATGCGGGATAAATAGCCGGTAACTATTACTAAAAAAAAAAACGGGCAAGAGCATGTCGGACCATGCTCAGTGTAGAGTTCCACAGTAGTGGGAGAGTAGTGTTGCCAATTTTTTATTTAGCTCTGCCAACTTTTAATTCTTGAATTTACCACTGTGGGAAATGTTTTAGTAACATCTAAATGAGTTCTGTTTTATGGTTTATCTTCATGAAACTTTTATATCTAACGAGTCTATTGGTCTAGTAGCGGTGTTCAGTGACCCTGACCGCTAAACCAGAAGTCAGAGTTCGATTTCCAGTCAGGATTAATCTTTGTGTGATGACTGATGAGCGACACAAAGGCTAATCCTAAGTGGGATTATTAGAAAAATAGTTATGTATCAGTTGTCTGGTTGCTATAGAACAGGCTCTGTCTAATTTAGGATCAGATCGCCATGTGATATAGTAAAAAAATATATACTTTTAGAAAAACTGAAGAATATGTTTTCTTTATTTGAACGAATATTTCCGAAAGTAAATACGTGCCTACTGGATAGATTTTGAAGAAATTTGGTATTGAAATAGCTTGAAGTTTAGGTAAAACGTAAGTAATTATATTATTGCGGAAAACAATAGTAAGTACTTAAATTGACTGCCTCTGTGGCGCGATGGGAGTGTATCCGACTGCTACGCAAGAGGGGTTCGATTCCCACCCAGGATAAAACTTATTTACTTAACTTAACTTATTATACTTATACCACGATGGTTTATTCTGTGTCTGGGTGTAATTTATCTATAATATGTATGTATTTAGAAATATATAAGTATGTTTATCACTTGTCTGGTTTCCATAGTACAAGCTCTGCTTAGTTTGGGATCAGATAGCGTTGTGTGAGTTGTCCCAAGATATTATTATTATATTATTATTATTACAAATACGCTTAAAAAGTACTGTAACTAAGTAAGAAGTAACGATTATACCGCGCCCCAAATTTGTGAAAATATAAAATAAAAAGTGAAATAACGAATCTAACCTGTTAGAGAAAAAAAAAAGATTTAGAACCCTTTAGTTAATTAAAAACGTCCGCGTTTTGCGGTCCATTTACAACGGACCAACCGACCAGGTACCGCTTTGGGGAGTAGTGCAAGTGATAAGCGGTGACCCATTAATTTATTTCAATTAGACCTCGTGAGGTTTTTTAACGTGCGGTAAAAAATCGTTCGAATAGAACATAGTCCGGTCAATTTAGACATTCGAAGTTACATAAAGTCCCAACAAGCTGAATTTCTGTGAAGTTGTTCAAAACATAATTATAAACAATGTCTAGACGTTCCCCATCATTCCCCTGTAAGGAAAAAAATTAATTCAAGGTCAAAGGTCAAAAAAAATGAGTTTTTCGCGATTTTCAGCAAAACGGTAAGTTTTATCATAAAAGTACCTCAGACAAAAATTGTAGATCATAAAATTATCTATAAAAAATGTATCAATACTTTTTTTCTTACGAGGCACCGTTTCTGAGATATAACGATTCAAAAAGTTATAAAAGTTGTTATCGTCATAATATGCACACGTTTCCACGCCACCTATGAGGTAGTGTAATCTGAAGATTCTAAAATCTGAGGATTTTCTTCTTTCACTCTCTTCATTTAATTTCTCGCCACAAAATAAGCATAGTTCTTTGAAACAAAAAGCTGATTCACTGATACGTGATCTTGTACGAGGAGGACTTGCTGTGGATGTACTGGCTTCTTGTTCACAGATTTCTGATTTTTGAGATATTTCGAAAAATCATCAGCACTTTCGATACTTGCATTAATTAATGTCTTCATACCACGTTCAACAGTAACAACTTCACTTTCAGTTAAAAGTTTAGCACAAATAAAACAATATTCAGACATTTTTAATACAAAACTCAAAACAGCACAATATAGGCTTGGAAAAACACGTGTTTTCACTACAGAGTGACGCTCAAGACTAACAGTATTTCATTTATTATAGCAGGTATAAGACCCTAGCCCCGCACACAATAGAACAAGAGACAGATGTCTCGAAGTTACACTGGCTTAAAGATTAAGGGACTGGGTTTCATTTTACTTGATATTCTTGTAGTTAAAACTTATGTATATTTTATATTGTAAGTATAAGTTACAATGACCGATAGAAAAATATTTAAACATTTAATATATAATATATATATTTAATATATAATATACAATTTTTGTCCGAGGTACTTTTATGATAAAACTTACCGTTTTGCTGAAAATCGCGAAAAACTCATTTTTTTGACCTTTGACCTTGAATTAATTTTTTTCCTTACAGGGGAATGATGGGGAACTTCTAGACATTGTTTATAATTATATTTTGAACAATTTCACTGAAATTCAGCTTGTTGGGACTTTATGTAACTTCACTCTCATTTTTTGGTCTAAATTGACCGGACTAACAAATGTATTTCCAAGTACATATTCATAAGGTAGCTATTTTAAAACGCGACGCATTTTTATTGCGCAGTGTTGTATTTTCAACGCTGGACGTTAGGAATAGATCACATAATCACATCGAATTTTTAACGCGTGTTAAACAAGCGCTCGTGCGAATGAGGCCTTATTGTGAAGTATTTATTGTACACTATCGTATTTCATGTCATTTTCACACGATAATGTGGAGCTAAAAATGATGACAGTTTAGATCACCATTTATTAATTGAAGTCATTATAAATGCATATCGGTGCGATGGGTGACCGACATGAAAATGGTAGCGGAAAACAATTGAAAACAGATGGAATGGAAAACAAATAACTTTTTTTATAGTCTTTGCCTTAGTGTGTAAATCTTAAGAAATTCAATTAATCGATACAAAAATATAATTAATTAAAGGCATTCTAATGCGTTTGGTTGATCTGCCATCCAAAAGATAAACATTTCCAATTTATGCCAAGATTATGACGCTATGTGCCTTCATCCAAATTCGCAACACATTGTCGGCTTCTAGAGCCATTTCAAAATGACAAATATGAGTAAATCTTCACTTCTAATAGGGTCAAAGCTATGGACAATAAACTCATATATTATAGAGGTTTCTTGTCAAGCGTGACCCAACTTGAGTGTATTCAGGTCGCGCTGTTCATCCCGAGGATCTGATAAATTATTATTCCAACAGCATTGCAAAATGAACTATTGGCTGTTATTTTATTCACGATTTTTGTTACTTATATCTTTTTGATATAGGGAGTGTCATAATAACATTTTTTTAAATAAATATTATATTTATTTAGATCTAAAAACGCCGTGTATTATAACAACAAAAACATAATTTAAATATTTAATACTTCTTACCAATATCTATACATTTCATAAAATTGAAACTGGCCAACATCTGTTCATGAGAAATACAGACATATTTACCCATCTACCTGTTACAATTCAGTTATTCTTCTGTGATGCAAAGACATCACATTGTTTCGGTTGAAGGGCTTTGCAAGTGGGTACATGAGACTCACTAATGTCTCAGCATGAGGAGCGCGGTGACGCTCGGATCTTTGCGGAACAAAGATTTAAGTGGTGCTATTACTGCTATAGGTTGACGTAACATTTACCATGCTTCTGGGACGTAACTACTAGCTACTATCAACCATATCAATTATACTAATAATATCTTGGGACAACTCACACTACGCTATCTGATCCCAAACTAAGCAGAGCTTGTACTATGGAAATCAAACAACTGATAAACATACTCACATATTTCTAAATACATACATATTATAGATAAATAACACCCAGACACAAAATAAACCATCGTGCTCATCACACAAAGTTTTATCCTGGGTGGGGAGGCACAGAGGCAGTCCAAGATATTATTATATCAATTATACTGAATCTGGCGTTCGGACCAATTATACGAGGGGCTTCCCGTGCTATCGACACACATTGGCCTGGATGGTATTATGATCCACATTAGTCCTTTGGGCACCAGCCCCAGCCCCTCCACAAATTTTGATACAGGACCCGTCTAAACCGTCTTCCAGACGGTTGGAAACAAGCGTTCCCGCCAAGGTGACCTTGCTTATTTCCAACAGTGTAGACGGCTGTTGTAAACCAAATTACTTGGTACCTACTTGGTTTGCAACAGCCGTCTACAATATTGGAAACAAGCAAGGTTACCTAGGTTTGTACGTTTGTTTCCAACCATCTGGAAAACGCTTAAGGCAATACACCCCTTATATGCTTGTCTATTTTTTCAATTGTTTATAAAAGTACATTTACATTTTCCCCGCTGTTTCTTATCACTTGAATGGCCTACTTCTGACTGGACAGTTTGCAACTCACCAAGTTTGGTACAGTGAACTTTGTGAGTTTCAAGTGTTTTACATCGCTTACCTGAAACAAAAACAAAGAATTTTAATTTTATTACAATTGAAAGGTGTTTTTGTCAACTGTGAATTAGTCTATATACAATATACCTATTTACCTTTTATACCTTTATAATAATATACCTTTTTATGAGAAAATAATTGTTCAGGCGGCCGCATAGCTTCAGCCATGCTGAATTTCCGTATCTACCTTTTACTAATAATATACCTAAATGCAAAAGTTTCATATGAAATGAGATTAGTCATCTCGTTTTGTTGGTCTGTTACTCAAGCCAGAATGAATCTGGATGAAATATGGCGCTTATAACTCGGAATAATATAATGTTCCCGTGAGATAGATTTGTTTTTTAAATTTCCACGCCTAAGAGATCGTAGACAACCGCGGGGAGAAATGACAGTTACTTTCATATCTTTACTAATATTATAAAGCTGAAGAGTTTTTTTGTCTGTTTGTTTGAACGCGATAATCTCAGGAACTACTGGTTCGAATTGAAAAATTGTTTTACTCTTGGATAGTCCATTTATTGAGGAAGGCTATAGGCTATATAACATCACGCTACGACCAATAACAGCAGAGCAGCAATGACAAATGTTGCAAAAACGGGGACAATTTACGCAAACGAAGTTGCGCGGCTAGGCTATAATAATAGTTTGGATTCCAGTTTGCGTTGTGAGATCTTACTCAGCGGTAACACAAAGCTATAATTACATAAAGAATTGTTGGCTAAAGAAGCGTTGACACAAATTTGAGAAGACATCTAACTCTCACCGGCCCTCAAGTGCTCGTCGGAACCAATAACCTCGTGTTTCAATGTAGGTACAATTATATTTATTTTTGTTTCCTTTATTTGTTAAAGGTAGAGGGCATGGGTGGATCTACAGTATTTTTAGGAGGGAGTTTTCTTAATTTTTGTTAGGTGGTACATTGTCTAAACACTAGCCAAGTTTAAGCCTCCGACCCTCCCCCCCCCCCTTGGGTACGGCCATGGTAGAGGGTAGAGGTAGGTAGAGAGAAGTTCTAGAACTTTTCTCACGTAAAGAAAGAAAAGAAAAAGAAAAATAATTTATTTTCGACAAAACAGAAAAAATAAAATGAGTACATGTACGTGTAAAAACAAATAGCTACTAAATTAAATACAATTTGACAACATTATGTAAAGTTTAAGCCGAAAAATAGGAGCTAGTTCAGCATATGCCAGGCGTGTATATTAGAGATTCTTATATTTATACAGACTGATTAATAACATATGTTATTTTTTTTTTCAGGTTTATTGAGATACACAGAATTGAGGTTTATGTGGCCCGGAAATTACTTCTTTTTTGACGTGAAAACGTCTTATTAATCGATAATCGTGTGCACGCTTAAAAAAGTGTGTCAAAAAGTGTCACGTTCTGCCTACAGATAGGCTGAAGTATCAACCTATTGCGATTGCCGCGACTTGCGATACAATTGGAATTAAAGCTATCAGCGAATGGCGATTGCAGCGACATGCGGTACAATTGGAACCAAATGTTTTCTGAAAATGACGTAGTCACGTAAAATTATCGTCCGTGAACCGACTTTAAAAACAACCATTTTTTTCTAATTTCTAATGCTAGAATAGTTTCTGTCTAATTTATATCCAGTGCATATATATATTAAGTTTTAAGACATTTTTTCTCAGTTATAAATAAAGCTAGTAATTAACGACTATCGCAAACATATGAATGGTTACATAAAGATTAACTTTATACCAGTGATTAGACTCACATATGACCAGAAGAATTTTCACACGTGACCGGTCAGATATTTCAATTTTCAAAATACGACTAACTTCAAAGTGACATTTAATCGAATCTGGTTAAAAGTTAACCAAATTCAGTTAATCTAACCGAATAACTTTAGGGACAAAAATGTTGAAGTGTAATACATAAAGCATATTCCTGCATTCTTTACCAAACAATAAACCTCAGTTCTCCAGTAACCGGATGACCGAACCGTATTTCAGTTGGAATGTGTGCGGTCGACCAAAGCGGTATGTTACGGTCCGCAGGCAAATCACTGGTACCTTAAGAGGTCAAGGTCAAGAGCAAGCCCTATAAATCTGTCAGGCCCTTTATAAGACGCATGGTCCGAAGACCTTTTCTCAAGGAGGTAGAATTATTTAGAAGGGTTGGGTCCAAGGTGCCGACTTATGGGTACTATCTACAGTTGTAGGGTTAATTAGCTCTTAAATATCGTAGGTTTAGTGTAAGTGGTTTAACACCGGCTCCATACGTTGGCCCCAACGTTGGTCCCAATGTCACTTGTCCAACGTGGGAATCTAGAAAATAGAATTGGCGCCAACGTTGGGACGAGCGTTATTTTAGATCCGTTATTCATATTCATAATTAATTATTTGTATAAATGTGGTGTAACAGATGTAATCTATACTAATATTATAAAGCTGAAGTAATTTGTTTGTTTGAACACGGTAATCTCAGGAACTACTGATTCGAATTAAAAAAAATCTTTTAGTGTTGGATAGCCCATTTATCGAGGAAGGCTATATAACATCACGCTGCGAAAATGGCAATGCGAAATGTTGCAAAAATGGGAAAAATTTACGGAGACGAAGTTCCAAAATCTTTGAGAAGGTCATACATAATAAGTTGATTACATTCTTTGACCGTCACCAAGTGCTAAGCCCCTATCAATTCGGCTTTCAGAAAAATAAAAGCACTTCATCGGCCATTTTCAAGCTTTTCGATAGCATATGGGATAACATGAATAAAAAAAAGAGATGCACCGCTGTATTTCTTGATATGTCAATGGCTTTTGACTGCGTTCAATTTGACATCCTCTTAAATGAACTTGATGTTATTGGAATTAGAGGTGTAGCTAGAAACCTAATAGATTCTTATTTAAAACATAGAAAACAAGCTACAGTTATTGAATCATATGACAAACGTAACAAAACTTTGAATTCTACACAGTCTGTATTTGAAAACGTATTGCTAGGTGTCCCTCAAGGGAGCATTCTGGGACCGTTATTATTCTTAATTTATGTAAATAATCTTCCAAAATTAATAAACCATTTATGCGTAATGTATGCTGATGATGCCACTATTTTTATTTGTAATGATAATTTAAATGACAATGAATACGTAATTGAAATAAATAATACATTGAATACTGTGACAAGCTGGCTAAAAGCTATAAATTTAAAGGTAAATCTTACAAAAACTAAGCTCATAGAATTTAGAAATTACAAAACTAAACCACCGAAGTTAAATATATTAAATTCAAGCACTAACATACATAGAAGAGGTTGATCATATCAACTTTCTAGGTGTCACGATCGATCATCATTTAAATTGGAAGAATCATATAGAGAAGATAAATAAAAAAATATCAACCTTCAGTTATGCTTTATCCATACTTGTTGAAACGACCTCTGAAAACACTGCTAAGTCAGCTTATTATGGTTATGTGTTTCCTTTACTGACTTACGGTATTATATACTGGGGTAATTCGACTGATATACAATCCACCTTCATCTTACAAAAAAGATGTCTTCGTACTATCTACAATATGCGAAATATCGAGTCACTAAGATCTGTGTTTACCAAAGAAGGTTTCCTTACACTTACGGGCATTTACTTGTTGGAGCTGTGTCTGTTTGTCAAAAATAATATATCATATTTTGATCTCAAGTGTCATCACAAATGTAATTTAAGAAATAAATACAAATATAATTTAGTTTTACCTAATATAAAGAATATGATTTATTATAAAAGCACATACATCACAGCAATCAGAGTATTTAATCACTTACCCATAGAGATTAAAAAACTAGAAGGAATGTTATTTAAAAAAACATTGAAAAAATGGCTAACTGATAATGCTTTTTATAACATGTCTGAATATTTTGCCACTAAGTAACAATCTCTGTACTGTACAATTTTGAATTACCTATTTAAATAAGAAATTGCAACGCCCGTACGGGCAGACTGTTGGAACTAATTGTTTTTCTTGTCATCTATGTACACAGTTTATGCAATAAATGTCTTTGTCTTTGTCTTTTGTCTTTTGTCTTTGCGCGGGACAGCTGGTTGTATAATGTTCGACACATTTGTTATTTTAAATTGATGACATACAAATATTAGATACTTACAGCTAATTTTATTACTAACATTATAATTTAATTGAAGCGACTTGAAGCGACGCGGTAGCAATCGTGAGGTCGCGGGTTCGAATCCAACCCATTATACTCATACATAATTATACATTGTTAGGAGTGGATTCATGTCGGTACATGAATCCACTGTTAACACAAGTCTTTAAGCTTAGTTGGAAGGGTTAACAAGATTGCTAGTAATGTGGGTCCAATCCTTTGTTATCTTTAAAAAAATACATTTTAAATATTTATCAACAGAATAAAAACATTTATCACATAGTCATCGAAATATTAACCTATTTGTAGGTAGTTCCTGTAATTTTGCAGGTAACGTATTAAATATACGTACCGCCATAGAATGACTTCTATTTCGACTGCAAATACACCCGGACACCCGGTAAAAAAATCTGGTAGAACATAATATTTTGAAAATAGTCCTATTTCAAATTGAGATTTTTCACACGGCTAAAATAAACATTAGAACCTTATACAAAAATACAAACATCCTATATAGCACAACCTCCTCATTCTAGCTACACATAATCATAAATAAATTTAAATTATTGATTGTTGATCGATGTCAAAATATTACGCTTTTTTTGATTGTCAAAATGTAACACTTTTTTCCGTCTAGCCGCTCAGCCCACAAAAAAAGTGCGATAAGGAACTACGATCCAAAAGAAACACATAACATGAACAAAGTGACGTCAATTAATAAAACAGTACTATACAGAAGACTGCCATGAATGATATTGCCACTTCAATACAATATTCAACGAGTACTCCACTAATGTAGATATAACTGCTACGCATCTTTCAACAAAAAATATCCAATATTCTTCCGGCCTGGCCATGGTAAGTCGTAAGGGTGAAAGCATACAGCCTACGTTTGACAGCTACGACCAGCGATTTTGCGACCGTATCGATAAGTATAGCATCTCGTTTTTTTATCTATCGATGAATTTGGCTACCAGACATAGAATTTTGACATATTTTTTTGTGGTAGCCAAATCGATCGATACCTAGATAAAATATTAAAAACGGCCGTAAGTGACACTATTTAAATTACGCGATAGCTGTTAAGCTACATCAAAGATACTATTGATATTGCATTTTGTTTTCGTGTTCGCGATTTAGATAGACCAATGCTGTTTTTTTTTATGTCGCGTTTAAGTGGGTCCATGATTGATAGATGCATCTGCATAGAGATGTTGACTATCAAGTCAAATCAGTCTCTTTTCATGAAGGTCAAAAACGACAAGTCTATAGAAATGTATATGGAATAACAACCTGTGACGTCATAAGTTTCTATCGCCAAATCATTACTTTTAGTATTCGTTTTCATGCTTTTAAATTCAAAAACATTAAATTGTAAAATATTAATATAAATATTTTCAGATCATATAGTAAATATTAATATTTTCAGAGCATTTTAAGATCTACTATTACCTGATTAGTATACATACATCATACTTTTATTGTAGTCAACTACTCAATTGCGCGATTTAGTAAATGTCTAGCGTTATGATGACTGTCTGCGTTGGTTCATTTAGTTAGCGGCTGTATCGAAACTGTATCGCGTTTTGGTGTTTTTTTGCGATAGGTCGTTGCATCTAATTTGCATGATTTGCTGAAAAGCTATCAATACTGCATTACATCACTATTCAATTTGCGGGATTTTGTGATTGTGTTTGAAGTGCTTTTTGAAGTCGCAGGGTGAAGTTTTTAGCCATTTAGCCATATGAAAAGTAGCGACTGGATAGCATTCAGATTTAAGAAGCCGCTTCGTACTTCTGAAAAGCTACTAAATCGCCAGTCATCGATGCCAAAAGTAGCGTTATATGCTCTCACCCTAAGTGTGACGTATCTTTGAAGAAAAAATATCCAATATTCTTTCGGCCCGGCCGCGGTACTTCTAATATGAAGTTGTCGACTCAATATTTGGGCTTTGGCACTTTCCAACAGTTTATTAAGTTGCTTTTCAACTTCAGTTGTGAATGGATTTACTTATAAGTACTTAGTACTTACTTAAATGTTTAGAGGTAGCCAGTTTTAAGGGTTCCGTAGCAAAATGGCAAAATGAAACCCTTATAGTTTCGCCATGTCCGTCCGTTCGCCCGCAGCTTTAGCTCAGAGACTGTTAGTGCTAGAAGGCTGTAATCTTGCATGGATACACATATTACTTATATAGTATATACATATATAAAGTGTTTATTTTCTAACCTACCCCATCGCGTGGGTTGTCATTAGATAGGTCTTTTAAAAACGTTTAGGTGTTGAGCACCATTTTTAGATTTAGTGATCCGTTTGTGAAATATTAAGCTTTAAACAGCAAATTTTCGTTTGAGTCAAGTTCTCCTGCCTCCCCCTGCCAGCTAAATGGTTGATGTTGGGTATGTGGAAGAAAGTCACGGTAGTAGTATATATAGTGATTTTAAAAGGAAAGCTATCACAGCCAAGTAGGCTTTACAAGTTTACGAGTAACAAACAGCTGATCAAATAAGAAGTAACAACATTTTTGTACAAATTTCAGTGACAATTATTATTAAGCAGGTATAACGTTGTAAGTATAAAACAAATGATTTTTTAGCTCAATAACTGAACTTGGCCACGCTACAATGTGGCTTTTTGGGCAAGGAACACACGCAGGTGTTAGATATGGGGCTATATGGCTATGTGAATATATATATAATAATATGTATATAATCAATCCATCTGTTGGATATCATTAACCAACACATGGATTGATTATATACATACGGCTATTAACATAGCCATATAGCCCAATACCAAATAATATCAAACACATGGATTGATTATACATTATGTCTATTTACATAGCCATATGGCTCCATATCTAACGCGGGCGTCTCCAGAACACCCTGTCGAAGTTTCATCTGGTCAATGGTTGCGGAACGCAGAGGAAAAACATATTAATAAATATGTAAGCTGTACCTTTGTAAAGTTTTGCCAAAATCGGTCAAGTAGTTTTTGCTTCAAGGAGACACAAATATACATTCATCCTCATAAACTTTTCCGTTTATAATATTAGCCGGATACATCCTGCAATTACATGCAGTTGCAACCTACTTAAGACTGCTGTAATAATATATTATTATTATTATATGACTGCCGTGCAATTGGTTGTTAGTTTCATTCCCAATCGTGAAGCTATACTATGCTATTTGGGACTGTAAACCGACCCAGGGTTTGTACCCTATAGGGTACAAACCCTGGGTGAAGAAAAATCGCTAAAAAATTAGACCACAAAATTATTCAGGCAAACGGTATTTTAAAACCACACATAACAGGTTCAAGGCAATAAGGATCAATTTGAATTCTATGGAAACATACGGAACGGTAGAGACGAAGGGTTAAAAAAAATCTGAGGTAACCCGATACCTTGTTGATAAATATATCTTGCTGGACATGGTTCTTTGTACCTATAATACTAAGTAACTACAAATCAAAGGGAAACCGAAAGTAATGGTGTTGTAAGAACCCTCCGCCACTGGTGAACGGTATAATGATTTATTTATCGCCTCTGTGGCGCGGTGGAAGTGTATCTGACTGCTACGCAAGAGGTCGTGGGATCGATCCCCACCCAGATAAAACTTTGTGTGATGAGCACGATGGTTTATTCTGTGTCTGGGTGTTATTTATCTATAATATGTATGTATTTAGAAATATATAAGTATGTTTATCAGTTGTCTGGTAGCCATAGTACAAGCTCTGCTTAGTTTAAATTTAGACATCGTTGTGTGAGTTGTCCCAAGATATTATTATTATCACTTATTTTTACATGTTCTAGGTTAAGTTGATTATATACCACAGATCTGTATAACTACGTATATAACTATTACAAACGGTGTGCGACCTAAACAACTGTTTGCCACCTATTGCTTTAGACACAGCATAGAAACAAGCAAAAAAAAAACCCCGCCTGAAATTCAAGAGATGTTTTACCATTACGTCCGTAGGTACGCATGGCAACGCGTGTAGAACGCTCTGAAGGAATTTATATGAGGATCCTCCGTACCTACCTACGTCCCGTACCTCGCAGCATTCACTTGAGGGTCAATAGGTTAGCTTATGAGTCGTGTAATGCGCGTGTTTTAATAAATGTTGGGTGTAAGTTGACATGCCTTTAGATAACATTTGGGTGAATATGTACTGGTATGAGTCGTGAGTACAGATAGAGTTTATTTACTGTTTACTAACTGAACGTTCACAAATCCATACTAATATTATAAATGTGAAAGTAACTCTGTCTGTCTGTTACGCTTTCATGTTCAAACAGCTAAATCGACTTAGATTAAATTTGGTATGGAGATAGTTTGAGTCCCAGGGAAGGACATGGGATAGTTTTTATCGAGATAACCGATATACACCCGGGCGGAGCCGCGAGCGAAAGCTAGTAGTTTATAAATACCTATTATGTACTAGCTGACTCGCGCAACTTCGTCTACGTAAAATTTCCCCGTTTTTGGAACATTTTTCATTGCTGCGCGTCTCCTAATGATCGTAGCGTGATGTTTTATAGCCCTCCTTCCTCGATAAATTATTCGACAGGTGTTTTTAAAAACATTTTAGGGTTTTTAATAAATTTTATTTTTGGAAATAATCGTATCGAAAGTTACATAAATTGTGTCCCCCCCCATATCTTATGAAACGTGTGACCATAAATATGAAAATAATTACGTACTAACCAAGTACTAATAAGCGCTAAGAAATACTTGATTTCCGATATGATCGGATATACTGTCATTGAGTTATTACCGACAAACCGAAAAAGTGCCATGAACATACGCTGGTGTTATTATTCAAACTGGATTTTTTCATAACATGTAGTGCATTTATTTGTAATAACGGCTGCGGAACCCTACACTGAGCATGGTCCAACATGCTCTAGCACTGTTTTTTTTTCTGGAAATATATAATGTAAACCCTTTCGTAACTTTTCTACAGATTTTCTTATCTATACTAATATTATAAAGCTGAAGAGTTTGTTTTTTTACGCGATTATCTCAGGAACCACTAGTCCGAAATGAAAAATTATTTTACTGTTGAATAGCCCATTTATCGAGGTAGGTTACAGGCTATATAACATCACGCTACGACCAATAGGAGCGGGTCAGCTAGTAAGTAATATAAGTATGCTAGTTAAAAGTATACAATCATAAAACTCATGCCTATCATAAAACATTTATTCCAATGCAGTTTTTAGGTAAAAAGTACTCTATTTTACTCACGAAAGTGAATAAATCTAACACCTTTAAACTTGTTACTGAAATAAACAAACCCATCCAATTAACCCAACCCTCCCTCGGTCAAGCCATTCAACAAAAAGTTCCAATAAAAAACCTCATTTAATAACCTTCAAATAAAGTAACACTGCCAATTTGTAACGGCCCGGCCGTTTCGGTATTCACAGCGCACCTGATTAACGGCCCACGGCCGAAAATTGGCATTGGGCCACAGAATACATACGAAAAACCGGCTCACAGCTCAACATAAAATCCACGCATACAAAGACGATCTCAATCGTGCACCGTCTCGGTTGACGATTTGACCGAGATCTGTGTAAGAGCACGTATATCTGTGCGCCAGCCATTTGTCGCTCGTTGTAGTGAGCCGGCCAGTATCTATATCTAATTTGCGACTGGGCCTTAAATTTTACAGCCTAACGAATTCAACTCGTGCTCGGCACCCGATCAATGCTTTGCGATTAAGGACGATTGAAAACGACGATGGGCTTTTTAGGGTTAACTTGATCAAATTTGTACCTATACTCTGTTCGTTTTGGGTTTACAATACAACATAAACAAACCATGAAAAAGTTCGTTTAAAATAGCTATTTCTCCTTGCAAAATATATTGTAACGAAACGCACTATTTCAACTATATTTTTACAAAGGAAAGTAGATACATGTTACATTCTGAAATTATATATACTCAAAACAGTTTTTATCCGACTATGGCGAAGCCAAAAAGGGAGGGTAATGTTTTTAGCAGTCTATATTTGAACGAATACATGTATTCTGTAGAACGACTACGTAGGTAATGGCTGTCTAATATGTTTTACAGTAGCGCCACTTATCATGTTTCAACAACCAATTGTTGAGCATTATTTCTAAACCCAAAACGAACAGAGTATAGCTGTTTCTTATTAAAAAACATGTTTTGAAAAAATAAATGGTTCAATTGAGGGTGTATAAGTGTGGGCCAATTTCAAGGGTCCAAACGTTGGCTCCAACATTGGTCCCAACGCCACCCGTTCAACGCGTGGATCAGGAAAATAGCATTGGCGCGAACGTTGGGACAAGCGTTATTCTACTAGATCCACACGTTGGCGTGGCGTTGGGTCCGACGTTGGGGCCGGTGTACTTATAACCTGCATATACCAAACTTTTTTTTTATTTGATTCACAAATGTGATGTCAATCAAAAATTCTAAGTGATACAGCGGTAATAAAGTACATCGGATTGTCATCTACTTGATAATAATAATAATATCTTAGACAACTCACACAACGCTAACTGATCCCAAAACTAAGCAGAGCTTGTACTATGGAAACCAGACAACTGATAAACATATATATTTCTAAATACATACATATTATAAATAAATAACACCCAGACACAGAATAAACCATCGTGCTCATCTCACAAAGTTTTAAGCGGTGGGGATCGAACCCACGTCCTCTGCGTAGCAGTCGGATACACTCCTACCGCGCTACAGAGGCAGTCTTGATGTAAACAAAGCATTCTGAATTATATTAACACATAACTTTTAGCTTTTCACATTATCAAATTATCTGTCATTCAAGCGAGTAGAACCGCGGGCATAAGCGTGTTAAAAAGTATTAGAAATAAGAGTAAGACGAACTTTCTCGTACAACAAGCATTTTGGTTAAGATTCTGTTGTTGATAAAAGTTTTACCCTTTATAATAAAACGGGTACTTTATAACAAAGTATGAATCTTCCTCTTCGGTATTTAACTTCGAAACTTTTCAATAGTCCTATAGCGGATTTTAAACAACAAATGAAACCGTAGTAAAAAGGTAACAGGCAGAATGAAAGAAAAACTGACTGACTGCTTCGATGGTAGAGTGGGAGTGCAGGGGAAATGGGTTTGATTCCCGAACGGGACACCACTTTGTGCGATCTACAAATACTGTATTAAGTACACTATACTTTGTCTTCACGATTTGTGTGTTTGTAAGGTCCTCTTAACAGGTTCCGGTTTCAATCCGGACCGGCGGAATGTATAGCGACCGCCGGGTAGCCAGCGACTGAGTACACGGCGCGAAGTGTATGAGTGTGCGATGTACGGTAGCTTTCACACGTTCCGGCGCCCGTCCGTTCCTGGCCGCTATACATTCGCCGCCGGGTAGCTACCCGGCGACTGGATACTCGGCCCCGGATTGAAACCGGAACGTGTGAAAAGGGTGTAAAGTAGCTCACAGCACAGGGCTTATACCCTAGTTTTTCAGTAATATAACTAGTTACTAGCAATCTTGTTGAGAGGGTTCAAATCGGTAGAATAAGATGTAGAATTCGAACAAGAAGGGTATAAACAAAATACATAGAATTAACAGAAAGAACAGCCGAAATGGATGTGAAATATTTATAGAGTAGATATAGAATCAATATTTACGGATTTCACAAAGTTTATTCAATACTAGCTGACCCGCGCAACTTTGTTTATGTAGTTTTTCCCGTTTTTGGAACATTTTTCAATGCTGCTCCGCTCCTATTGGTCGTAGCGTGATGTTATATACCCTATAGCCTTCCTCGATAAATGTGCTATCCAACAGTAATATATGTTTTTCAAATTGAACCAGTAGTTTCTGAGAGTTACCGCGTTCAAACAAACAAACTCTTCAGCTTTATAATATTACTCGTAGTATAGATGAGAATCGAATCCACAACCTCTTGCTTAAAACTGTGCCATTGAGCCACTTTATATTCATTCCAATCTTCCAAGCTTTCTCAACAGTTCTAATAAATTATGAAAATGGATGAAACAGCTGACGAAAATTAATATTAGTGCTGTGATTGATAATGAAGGGATTATTAATGATGAGTCTCGTTCCAATCATGGTAGATATTTCTGCATCAGCGATTCATTTTGTGTTGTTATCTGACATTCGCAATTATTTGGAAGAGGTAGAGATAACTTGGAATAATTATTTTTGGCATTTTGTAATAGAGTAAATAGGTATTTGAATTTGATTGGGCTTGCATTAGCTAAATTAAAGCTAAGTTAAATTTTAGCAATGTTTAATCTGTCATCTAAGATATTTATCGAGCAATTCTTGTTTAGGCAAGTATATAGATTCCTATCGGAAACAGTTTTAGTATTTACAACGCGTAGATTTTAAAATTTTGCTTTCTAAGATTTCCCTAATTTTTGGGTTTTCTGAAAAAATGCGATTTCACAAACGGTAGTTAGTAAAATCGCATTTTTTACCAACTTTATTTTTGTTTTGTTTGTCAACTTTTATGAAAAAAATATTAGTAGGTAGGTATTCTAATATTTTTTCATAACAGTTACATTTTTTATTACAGCGCTATCTCGTAAATCTTACAGATACGAATATTTGTTTTTTTTATATTCTTCACTCTTAAAAAAACATCGAGCGCAGCTCTGTCCACAACTAGTACCTACTTGTTTAACATTAAATTGCCTTTAAACACGTATGCGACTATGCAACAGTAACGTATACAACACGCGTTTACCACATGATTAAAAAATTCACCTACAATGATTTTCCATTTTATCCTTCCTCACGTTAAGATCCACAAACACACCGCAGAAGCCACAAAAACTAAGCACTTTAGAAATACGGATTTCAATTACAAAGAGTAGCCCTTTATATAAAGTCTGAAATTGTAGGTAGAAGCACAATTACGGCGCTGAAAGCAAACGTATGCTAATACTCCCTTTCAAGTTGACGTATTCATAGAAGTAAGCTGTGCATTAAGTGAGGTTCGTAGGGCTGTCAGTTCTCACTTTTATTTATTTATTTATTAAAACTTTATGCACAGAATTGTACATAGGCGGACTTAATGCTAAAAACCAGTGCAGTAAACCTGTTGATATTACATTCAATCAAACAAATAAAACTAAAAAAAGAATAGTATAAGTGTGATCATACTAAAATTTGCCAGGTAAGCAGTGCCTTGACTAGGATCTTCTTAACGATTTTGCAGTATTTCATGTACTTATTTCATTTTTTCGTATTCAAACATTTTATGGGCACTATTTTTAGTTAAACCTTTATCTAAAAGTAGTGCCCGCAAAATGTGTGAAGAAATCTAAACGTCTAGTATTTAATTGCACAAATGTCCTATGGATTTTGTACGTTTTTTTATGTATTTTCACACCTCAAATGCAGCGCTTCAAATTTATTAATAGCACGGTTTACCGCCATTTTCACAACTCTGTCATAGAAGTAAGCTGTGCATTATGTGAGGTTGCTAGGGCTGTCAGTTGTCACTTTTAGTTAGTTCATACTAAAATTTCAGCGGTGCCTTAACTAGGATCTCTTTAACGATTTTGCAGTATTTCAAACGGACAATAGGAATTTAAGGTTAGACGGGAACTCTCTCCGTCTTTCACCCGCGTATCTTATTTCTTTTTTTTTTTTTGAACACGTGTCGTCCGATGCATTTATTAAATTTTAAACTTGCTTACGTTTTTGCGTGCATTTAAGCACTAACCATGAATTCCAAGTGAACACTAACCATGAAGTTAAAATGGAATTTAGACACAATATCATAGCGTAGTTAATTTCGATATAAGTGTCCAGAACAAAATAGACACCAAAAAATGCATTTCCGGCAAATCAATGTTGCCAGTAATTAACTAATAAATGCCAAAAGGCTTAGTTGTAAATGTGTATAACTTCAGCTATTTATGATTATTACAATGAAGACTAATTTAACCCTTAATAGCGGCACAAGGGTATCAACGTTCGAATGGAAATCGGTCAACTTTTTCGAAAACGAAAAATGTATCTAATATGTATAAAAATCGCGAAAGTTTAAAACAACTTTAAATCACTTTAATAAAAGCTATAACAGTTTAAAACATCTCTACATGATGGTTGGACGCGTAAACATTTTCCAACAACATAATCGTTCCCTGTGGAACAAGCCAGCAACCCTGAGCCTCGGAGTGGCACAGAACTAATGGCAGTGCCACAGATTTACATGTGAATCGACGGAATAAGGTGCACGGATGTACGGATGTACGATACGGATGTAAGCCGAGAAACAGATGTAATACGCGGCTTTGCTTTCTGTGTCGTATAAGTGATTGGACCTTTTGAGGAATTAATTGGTTTTAGGTGAAAATTGTATTCGTGTAAATTGGTTCATTCTACTGAATATAGGGATGCGGCAATTCGATCCAATATTTCACAGGATCGAATCGAGAGCATACGATCGAGAGATTTTTCGGATCGTATCGAAGCCATTCGATTTTCTAGTGCATCGATACAAAAAGTCAGAGATCGGATCACAAAGATCGAAATAACAATGAGTACCTACATTCATGTTTACTGAAGACATTATTTGATAATGTGTTATAAATACATATTTTATCTCGGCACTTTTGCCTTAATCAACTAGCAAACCATCTTTTTAACTGACTATAAAGAAGGGTTATGTTTTTCGCGTGTATCTTGTATGTATGTAATATTCTTTATTCTTATTTCTTTATTACCTGATATCTCACAATCCACTAAACAGATTCGTCTCGTTCTTAGTTACGCAACTTTTGAAAAAAAAAAAACATGGCGGCTGTGAGATGTTAAAATAAAGAGTCATGAAAAAAAAGTTATTTTGAATACTGCAATATGGGTATAAAATTGAAGGGCTCATCTTCATCATCATTATGACTGTATTATTAAAAAAGTTAGTTAGCAATCATTATTCATTAGCAAATCAAGCAAATAATAGCAGCATCATGCATTTTTACAGGGTAATGCCCAAGTGACTATGGAACTTAGTATCACTAAAAAATTTGTTGTGCCAAGATGAAAACTACTGAGTTATGTGGACATTAATATATACTTGCAGGAAAAACAACAATAATTTACCTAATTTGCCGGGTTTAATTGAAATGGGTGGATGATCTTCGAAAATCGAAATATTTATATACATTTTGTTTTTTAGAAAATAGGACATAACTATTATATTGCGTAATAAATATGTACAACACATGATGTGTAACACTAGTTTATGGCAATGAATTCGGCATTGTATGAGTTGAAAGTCTCAGCACTTTTAGGACTTGGTCAGTGATAGCTAATGTATGTAACAATCATCAAGAAGAAGCCGTGAAAATGGTTGAAGAATCCTGCTGCACTACCTATGACGATCAGAACTAATCACACACACAATGTAGATGTAGTCGAATGACAGTTGACCAGTCAATCACCTAACACTACCGCACCGCGCTACAAGAACGTTGCTCACTATGTATGCTAGTAAGACCTCTAAAACGAACTTATTTTCTAATGTGACGTCACAACACAAAAGTCCTTAATGAAATGATTACAGTAAAGAACATTTAAACTTCAGGACTCAATAATCACTCAAAGCCGTTTTTAATCCTAATCCATCCAAGGTTTACCACGTAAAGGGCAACCTTCATATGCAAGGATTAACAGTTTACTTAAACACAAATCCCTACAAACTCAAACAAAGACTTAATAGGTACAACATTAGAACACATAATATTGATAGAACAGAAGGTAACTTTCATACGTACAGTCGCGGAATTAAAATATTCGTCACCTTAAAGTCCAATTTTGCTTGAACCAAATCAAGGAACAGTAACGCCAATATGTCAATGTTGTCAAACTAATATTAAGGTTTTACCAAGGAGTACAAGTTCATGCGAAAAAGTTTTCATTTCAAGGTAAAAGACAATGGTCTACCATTGTTTATTGCCTTGAAATACAAGTTATTTTATTACTCTAGTAATAAGCATTAACTTATAGACTTGGACCGTGCCATCCCTTTAAATTAAAAAGTTAATATTGACTGCAAAGCGTGAGAGAGGGAAAAAACTAGTGCGGCCTTTGACAGGTATTGTCCACAAAGTAGCGTTGTCTCTTTCTAGAGAGTGGTCAATTTTGTGAGGTTATGGTGCAGTCCTGGTCTCTACGTTAATGCTAATAACTGAAAAAATAGGTAATAATTGAGTGTATTTCAAAAATGACTAACATTTTCATTCTGCGACTGTAGCCAAACAGACGCCATTCACGGACAACTTAAATATACAACTCCCGTAGTAGAGTACCAAACACGCGTCGTAAGGCGCTTTGCATCAAACATAGAACTCACTGACACACACAACGTACACCCAGACTCGGAACAATCGAAACCACGACCTCTTGCGTAGCAGTCGTTTACACTGCCAACCCGCCACGCCGAAGCAGCAAAAGTATGAAAGAGATTCTGTGTCCGTAAGCAGCAATGACCTCTATAGTGCATCGTACACTGGACTGGTTACTCCGTACAAAGTGACAGCTATTTCAAATGCCGAATCGAATGACCGTCCTGTGAACTTTTTTGACGCTTATGACAAATGGCTGTTGTTGTTGTCCTTGTTACATAAAGTAAAAAAATCTTCAAAATTTACACATTACTCTATCGCACATCTGACATTGGCAGAATTGTCGACATCGTTGCCATAAAAAAAGTACAGACTTTTTTTTTCCTCTTTCCTCCAATATTAATCGGTAGAGATTATGGCTCGCACATTATGTGCATACGCCACTTTCAAGTATAATTTCTTTCTAGTTTTCTTCTTTCAATCACAAAGCTTCGTTCTTGTCCAGTTATTACGAATTTCAAATATATTTTACACTGTTTTACCTTTTAAACGCGGAGCTGTAAAAATAGCGACATGTCAGTTTGCCGCCATTTTTACAACTCAAGTATAGACTTCTGATTGTCAACATATTAGCCAACACATTGGCAATATTGCCTAAAGAAGAAGAAGATTGTCCAAATGTCAAATCAAATTGAAGTGTCGTTGATGTCAGTGCAGTGGTAGCCTGTCCAGCGTACTAGTACTAGGGAAGGAGTGCGGTGCTATTACGCGCGTTGTATAAAGATAACCTTCTACACTCTCGGTATTTTATGATTAGAATATCGCTTTGTTTGTTTATGCACAAACTTCGACATACAGTTTAATTACCACGTTTAAACATTTCAAATGTTTTTCCAATGGATAAATATACATAGAAATGTTTTGAAAATATATTTATTTTGACATAGGATCCGTCAGATGGTAAGTATGAAATACCTACATATCTAATAACTTTAAACGATAAATTCTTGTCTATATAATATGAATCTCAGCAAAGGTTCTAACGAATTACATAAAATATAGTATGCAGGGGGTTTCGGGGGCAATAAATCGATCTAGCTAAGTTTCATTTTTAGAAAACGTCGTTTAAAAAAATACCAGGGTAAACAAAAGCGCAGGGTACTACCTTTTCTTGAAGCGTTTCGTCGTGTTTTTGTACCCCTATTAATTATTTAGAGTCCCCGTTATGAATGTCTACTTGAAGTCAAAATATTTGCCAATAATATACTTTAGAGGTCCATCTCTCTCTTTTTGCGACAAAATATTTCTCGCTTTTCTGCTTTCTCTGAAGCAAAATACTACACTTAAGACATCATTTTGAAACTAAGTTCGCATTGAATTAGCACATTCTGTCACCACGGTGTTGCGTGTATCATCGAGGCTTCCTTTCCTTCCTTCTATCCTTTATATGCGTTATATATAGGATTTTGATCTTCTCTGTAGAAGGTACTTATAATTCTCGATAATAAATACAACAAAATCCTGTATAAACAGGATTTTGTTGAATTTATTATCCCTATCGATTAAAATATTGAGTTTAAATAAGCCATTGCGGACTGTACAACCGAGTTTAGGTTAAAGGTTAAAACAATGTGTACCTACACATCAGGTAGGTACCACCAAAATACCTACAAAACATATTTTTTTCTGGATTTCAACGATGCAGAAAGCCAATGACTGTCTCTGTGGCGCGGTGGGAGTGTGTCCAACTGCTACTGACACCACTTTGTGTGATCCACAAATTGTTGATCCGAGCCTGGGTGTTCTTTGTGTCCGTGACTTGCATGTCTGTAAAGTCCCCCGCGACACAGGGCTTGTACCCTAATGCAAGAGTCATCTTTTTAAAACAAAAAAAACATAGTCTATAAACAAAACTCGAAACAACAACATTCCACAGTTGAATTCTCTTTTATTTTTCTACTACCAATTGTCTACAATAGACGTCTAAAAACCAATATAAACCGATCACAAACGTACGATTTATCAATGTAAGTATCTAATATATGCGAACGAACAACCGTCCCAAAACTAACAACAGAATAAAAGGAAATCGAATTTGAATACGAGGCCTAAGTAAAGAGACCGAACTGAAAACAAAGAACATCGGCCAACATTGTACCGATAAATCTCTACAAATATAAAGAACTGTGACAAAAGCCTGTGATTACCGAAGCACATTCTTTTATTCATAAAAGCGTTTGTAAAAAAAGAAAATGTGTGAATTTTCTTTGATAACACAAATAAGATGGATCGAGTGACATTGTCGTTATAATATTTATGAGTGTTCCACTTGATGGAAGTATTCGCTACGAGTGATTCTGCGAATGTTGCTTGGAAGTGCAAATTTCGGATAATTTTCGAGATTTCACAGATAATGCTCGGAGGCCATGTTCATTTACAAAGGTCCTAATTAAGGGGACATAATCTGTATAGGAGTGACAAAGATAGAGTAATATAAAGCCATATAAAATAAAGAATGTTAAAAAAACAAAGATGATGATTTGATCCGGCCATTATTCTTTGTGAAGATCCTCACACATTGCGGGCACGCGATCTTTACATTTCTGTAATTATAATTGACTATCTGTCCCGCGCAACTTCATCTGCGTAAATTTGCCCTGATTTTGCATCATTTTTCATTTATGCTCCGCTTCTATTGGTCGTAGCGTATGTTATATAGCCTATAGCCTTCCTGATTGAATGGGCTATCCAACAGCAAAATATTTTTTCAATACGACCAGTAGTTCCTGAGATTAACGCGTTCAAACAAATAAATAAACAAACAAACTCTTCAGCTTTATAATATTAGTATAGATTACCATAGGTGTTCGGGTTTTCAATATCTCGCGCTTGGCATCAAGCTCAGCGCACCAAGTGTCATAAAAGTCAAGAGTCAACGTTCGGTCCCAACACCACTCGTCCAACGTGTTGAACTAGAATAGCGCTGGTTCCAACGTTGGCGCCAATGCTATTTTCTAGATCCACACGTAGATGAGAGTCAAAAAGATACATAGTAAACATTGATTACCGAATAACTCTTGAATAGAAAACTAAATGTCAGTATGTATTTGTAAAATCCTATTGGCAATTCTGTACTTCCCGAGAACATGAAAAAACCGGGCAAGAGCATGTCGGACCATGCTCAGTGTACGGTTCCGCAACCGCAGTTATTATAAATAAATGCACTTTATATGAAAAATCCGATTTGAATAATTGCACCAGCAGAAAAGCGTATAAGCGCGTTCATGGCACTTACGCCATTTTTTATTAAGCGCTACCTTTGTGATATTTTTAGTTCAAAAGATAAGGGGACGACGACACAATTTATGCAACTTTAGGAGCGATTATTTCCAAAAATATTTACTGAATCAAAAAGTATATTAGAAACTACCAAAATGTTTCTAAAATACAAGTCCAATGATGTGCTTCTGTTACATGTATGGAGTGCCCCCTGAAAATATATATTTTACTATTTAGCTATCAAACTAAGCAGCGACTACTACAATATATCTTTTTACCAAATTTATTGATAGTAGTCTTTAAGTAAAATGCCTATGACATACGGACGGCCACACAGACGGACATGACGAAACTATAAGGGTTCCGTTTTTGCAATTTTCGTTACGGAACCCTAATAAGTAGTGGTATGAAAGAAAATACGCATTTTGAGTACTAATTTGGTGCTATATGTGCCAATTTTTGTAAGCAACGTACTACGTTGACAATACAAAAATCGCTAACTTTAGAAATCTAGAGTTGTATGGTCTACATACACAATACAGAATGAAGGAAGGAAGGCAATTACAAAGCAGTTCCGTAAAAACGTAAGACATCGCACTGACAAAGAAGTCGGCCTATTAATGTCACAGGAACTTTTCGCAAGGGAATCTCGTCCTCTACAACTACTCAGTGGTGACAAGTTTTTTAGAGACGCGCCCAGACATATAAAACGACCAATCACATTATTGTGATTTGTTGGAATTCTTGGAAGGAAGTTCAAAGTTGTTAAGACTGAAAACTTGATATGACTTTGAGGTAATCTTTCATAGTCGCTATTAACGTTCAAAAAGAAGCTTTGGAATATCTGGCATTTTGCTATATTGTTTCAAATTGAAGCTTCATTTGGATTTGCTGAACTGTGGATTTTTGTTTTATTTATTTTCGTATTCTTTTTATATAAACGAGCAATTCTTATATACACCAACCATCTCGGAAACTGCTCTAAGGATTTTGATTAGAATTATATTTACAAATAAGAGCAGTGGTAAATTCAATGCGTGTATAATTTTAAAAAAGCCGGTTAAATTTTATGTGCTCATCGTTACTTTCTACAAGTATTTACCTACTTACAATAAGCCATTGATAGTTTCAAACTTGGGAACTTTGAGCGACACGTAAAGTTTTATGTCAGAATCTCCTAAAGTTATTCCTATAAATATTTTATATCCCAAACTAAATAGCACAACAATCTCTATAAAATATTATATGAAGAATAATTTCCGCACGGCCGAAATTACCACAGCGACCATTGAAAGGTCAATTTACGCGCCAAAAAATACAAATAAAAAATATCATCGAGCACCTGCTATTGAATCAGATGACAACAAAATAAGAAACCGGTAACTAACGACAAATAGAGATATTTCAGCGGTAACCGATGGTTCTCGATCGAAATCGATTCTTGATGAATCGAGTCACGACTCGGGATCGTTTACCGATGCCGGTTGATTTATCGCCGGTCTTACAGTCTATGGAGGCGTGACTTTTTCACTTATCGTCTTCTACGTGACTCTGAAGTCGATGAACGAATGAGATAGCCGTGACATTTAAAATATGCTCCTGGAAAAAAACATGTTTGTATTAAGTAAACATTTCCTAAATAGCTATTTACTGTAGTGTAAACTTTACTTGCAAATTAAGAGGATACCTGTCAAACTGACTTTCACTGCCTCTGTGGCGCGGTGGAAGTGTATCCGACTGCTACGCAAGAGGTCGTGGGTTCGATTCCCACATGGGACAGCACTTTGTGTGTTCCACAAATTGTTGTTCCGAGTCTGGGTGTACTTTCTGTCTGTGACTTGTATGTTTGTAAAGTCCCCCGTGACACAGGGCTTGTACCCTACTGCGGGAGAAGTCTTAAAAAAATAAATATTAAAAAAACATCACTATCAAGGACTAGCTTTTGCCTGCAACTCCGCCCCTATTGCGATAAAAACATAGCCTGTACTCTTCTCCGCAGACTATCTCTGTGTACGAATATAACTGTATACTACAATTCATTAATATTGGTTCATATTTTAGGGGTGAAAACGTAACAGGCTTCTGTCTTACAGTACTAGCTATAATAACTTTAAAACCTACCATGTAAAATACTGTATTGTGCCGTATGTAGTGTGTGTTGTAAACTTGTAACTCAACGAATAAATAATCTTTCTTTCATTTCTTTTTCTAAACTTACGCGTTGCATTATATACCTACACAATTTGACACGAGAATTTAAGCAAGCTTGTTAAATACTTTACCTAGTTTAAACGCCTTTATTCCCATGTCAATTTTTTTTTTTACTAAATTAACAGATGTTACTTACTAAATTAAAAAAATAAAATCAAGGTGGGCAGGACTTATGAGTAGGAGTAACAAGGATAAATGGTTTAAGGACGAGAGTGGTGTCTTAGATAATACAAGAGAAGGAAAGGGAGACAGCTTCCTTATACTTGGAAAAGACTAGTGCAGAAGCGCATTCGATGGCAAACTAGGGGAGGCCTAAGCTGGACAGGAAGACAATCTTCACATACCGGTGTCAAACAATTAAATAAGATTATTGTTTTTAAACTTTCGTGATTTTTATACATGTTAGATATATTTCGGGACTTAATCGCGTGAATTATTTAAAGGTAGAATTGCACCGATCGTGGCTTCGACGTCGACCCGTGACCACGATCGGTGCAATTCGATCGAAACGTCGGGTAAATAAAAGGTTCGTACCTTTAAATAATTCACGCGATTAAGTCCCGAAATATATCTAACAATTAAATAAGATTGTTATAACTTTTTGTAAAAATGTTGATATATAAAGGCTATTATTATTATTATATAATGATAGTATGTTGTCATTGTCATTAAAATGGCTTCAGTGATACACATGCACACATTGCCATTGTTAATCTTCAGTAACAAACGTAAAAAAAACGGGTTTTGCTCTTCATTTAGTTTAAATTAATGTTGACATCCACTTACTTCATCTGATCAATAAGCCAATAAGCACAATTAACCACCCATCCAAATTAGAAACCGATGCTGTCCCTCGTCAAGCCGTCACATCATAGACATGTCGAACAAACAGATAAAATGATTCACGCTCAATGGAATTTAATTCCAAGTTTACGGTTTTCGCATTCCGGTTTCACTCATCCAGTAGAGATACGAAAACCGTAAATTCAATTTTGCCAATCGAAAATTCTCGGCTTGCGTTAATTGGAAGCGGAAAGTTTTGGAAATATGCTGGTATTACCGCTGCACGCGACTTCCGTTGATTGTAATTTTTAGTTAAGAGTTTAGGTATCCACACCAATATCATAAACTAGCTGACCCGCGGTTATTATTACCCCCTATAACCTCACAAACTAGGTGACCCGCGCAACTTCGTCTGCGTAAATTCCCTGTTTTTGAAACATTTCTCATTGCTGCTCCGCTCCTATTAGTCGTAGAGCGATGTTATATAGTCTATAGCCTTCCTCGATAAATGGAATATCCAGCAGTGAAATAATTTTTCAATTCGGATCAGTAGTTCCTAAGATTACCGTGTTCAAACAAACAAACTCTTCAGATTTATAATCTAATATATAAAATTCTCGTGTCATAGTTTTCGTTGCCATACTCCTCCGAAACGGCTTGACCGATTTTGATGAAATTTTTTGTGCTTATCCGGTATCTATGAGAATCGGCCAACATCTATTTTTCATACCCCTAAGAGTTTGTTTGTTTGTTTGAACGCGATAATCTCAGGAACTACTGGGCCGCATTGAAAATATTTGTTATTGTTGAATAGCCCATTTATCGAGGAAGGCTATAGGTTATAACATCACGCTACGACCATTAGGAGCGGAGCAGCAATGAGAAATGTTGCAAAAACGGGGAAAATGTACGCAGACGAAGTTGCGCGGGACAGCTTGTATTAGTATAGATGTGAAAGTAGCTATGTCTATCTGTTACGTTTTCATGCTTAAACCGCCAAACCAAACGTGGCTTTCTATTGGTAAAAGAATTTACAAAATTTCTATTGGTAAAAGAATTTTCAAAATTTCTATTGGTAAAAGAATTTTCAAAATCGGTTTAGTAGATCCAGAGATTACCGCCTACAAACTCACAAAGTTTGTAGTAGGTAAGTAGGGGGTAATCTCAGGATCTACAGAAGGGATTCTAAAAATTGTTTTACCAATAGAAATTATAATAGATGTGAAAGTAGCTGGGTCTGTCTGTCTGTTAGGTTTTCACGCTTAAGCCGTCGAACCGATTTAGATAAAATTTGGTATGAGATAGTTGATAGATGGAAAATTGGACATAAGATAGATATCGCGATAACCGACATGCACGCGGGAGGCGCCGCGGGCGAAGGTATTAATAAAAAGCGAGCAAGTGCATGTCGGGCTACGCACAATGTAGGGTTCCGTAGTCACCCCCCCCCCCCTTCATCCGAATAATATCTGTTGTTTTTGTTTCATACCTACAATGTTCTACCTACTTTCAGCTGTTACTTGTAAAGCCTACTTAGCAGTGATAGTTTTCCTTTTAATTTCACTATATATACTACTACCGTGATTTTTTTTGACATCAACCATTTAGCTGGCAGGGGTGGGGACACTAGATTCTAACAAAAATTTGCACTTTAAACCTTAATATTTCACAAATGGCCGTTTTCCAAGCCCTAAACGTTTTTAAAAAACCAATCTAACGATATCCCACACGATGAGGTAGGTGAGAAAAAAAATTACATCCCCACTTTACGAATAGGGGAGGTACCCTAAAAAATGTTTATCAAGATTTTATTCTTTCACTTTGTCGGCGTAAGTAATATTTTATTCATGCAAAATTACAGCCTTCTAGCACTAACAGTCTCTGAGCAAAGCTGCGGTCGGACGGACAGAGGGAAGAAAGAAGAAGATTCTTCTTCTTCTCAGAAGAAGAAAAAAGAAGAAGAAATAATTTATTTCGACATAAAAAATACAATTTTACACACCTAAAATAACAACACATTACCAATATCAAAGAAAAATAATAAAAAAAACACGTACTTATATTTAAACAGATAATTATATCGAAAATAGGACTGAGTTCAGCATATGCCGGGCTAACGCCTGACGCGGATTCAACACAGGGACGGTCATGGCGAAACTATAAGGTTTCCATTTTGAAATTTTGGCTACGGAATCCTAAAAAAACTCAAAAGAACTAATGAAAAAGGCTAACAATTTACTGATAAAATACCTACTTGTGCAATGTCAGGGAAGTTGATAAAACTAAATCTTTGTTTTGTTAATTGTAAATTGATTACTTGGTATTGGCATACATACATACATACATATCAACCCATAAGATGGCCCACTGCTGGGCACGGGTCTCCCCAGTAGAACTTACTAGTATGTAGATCCTGGGGGTAATTGCCATAATCGCCACGCTTGGCGAGCGGGTTGGCGATCGCAGTAAGGCTTTAAGTACGCAGAGGACGCTGCTGCCCGTCCTCCGGTGTGAAATCCCTTAGTCGCCTTGACGACACCCACGGGTAGAGATGGGGTGGTACTATTCTTAAGCCGGCACCACACGGCCACGACTGGTATTGGCAGAAATTACTCAAAAAATTGGCTAGGCAGTCAGATTAAGAAGCAGAAAAAGGTAAGATCATGACCATAGTGCCTACCTAAATTAAGTTCATAGTACGAATACCTACTTGAAGTCAGGTCTATCTCTTTTTACAACGTTTAGATACCGTGCATAGGCATAGAGAAAAAAGAAAGAGAGAGAGAGAGGGGGGGGGGAGATAGAGAGAGGTCAGAGAGAGAGACTTCCGCAGTAATCATCAGCCTATTGCAGTCCACTGCTGGACATAGGCCTCTCCAATTGCACGCCACTTTGTTCTATCTTCGGCTTCTCGCATCCAGCTCCTGCCAGCCGTTTTTTTCTTCCGCAGTAAACTATGGTCAATTAGACAATAATACATTATTTATACTCTCTTTGCTAGTGTCGATAGAAAAATATCTAATTACAGATGCTATTACATTACCTAAATATATTTTCACTTACACACGACTTTAGAAAATTTGTAAAAAAGAACCCAATCACCATCATGATTTTTATTTGAAAAGATCCAAACCACATGTCGTGGTCCATCTTTTTAAATAATTGCTGTGGTTCGTTATTAATTACATACAAACAATTATCCGAGTCAAGTCTGATAAAGAATTAAATCGGTATACATAGAAGATTGAGGGTTGTTTCCCTTCTATTTCTTAGCTAACTACTACAATATCTACGAAGACAGAACTGATTAAATCTCTCCAATTAAATTTGTTCCGTATTTCTGTGTAGTATCATTAAGTTTAGAGTCGCAGTAGTTCGTATTTTACAAGTTAGTATTTGTATTGCGAGTATATAAATCTAAATTCACCCCTTACGACAGTTGTTTTATGTACCGAATAATTTCTTTGATTGATTTGCCTTATGTGCGTCGTAACTTAGATTCCCCTCCCCCCCCCAGAATAAAATCCTGGATCTCACGCTCGCTCATGCCAGTGATCAGTGTAAAGCTAGCCTATACTAATAGTTGCTTCAGTTCACGATTCAGTATGACTGACCCAACAAAAGAAGCTAAATTAGAAGCAAAAAACAAAAACTTTACTGCTTAAAATATTTTGGCGCCTAAAATCCAAATTTCTTTTCAAATTTTGATGTTCCCAGTGTCACTCTCACAATTAAGATAAATGTAACCATACCTCTCAAGCTAAAATTCTACAGCGTATCAAAGAAATATACATACATACACCCGAAAAACATAACCCTTCTTGCGCAGTCAGGTAAAAAAAGTTATCTGCAAAATTTGAACATTGTAAAAGATTTGCAACTTAATCCTGGATTGACGTAATTTAATAAGCATTTCTTGCCAATTACTTTACAAATACAATAATTGCATTTTTGAAAGATAGAAAAATTTGAAGTCCATACCCAGGAATCGAACCCGAGACTTCCGTAGCCAAACCTTGGCCAGAAGCAAACCACCTATCTGGACTATGTTACTAGACCTAAAAATTTTCTATCCCTTGATGCTCGCGAGTTTGGGCCCCTTGCATGCGCCATCTAGTCGGTAGTTAAAGAACTATCACGGCTTTTGTTATTGCTCCGTTACAGAGAGCATTTTTAACGAATTATGATGCCGCAGGCCGAATATTGAAGTAATTTTATAGGCATTTCTTGCCAATTACTTTACAAATACAATATAATACAATAAATAAAATACAATAAATCTGGACTTCAAATTTTTCTATCATTCAAAAACGCAATTATTGTATTAATCCTGGATGTTTTTAAAGAGAAAGGAGTAGAATTTTTAAAACAAAATCTCTAAAACTTCTGGACCGACTTTGGAAATAATATTTTTAGAGGTATCTTTTAAAGTTTTGGAAGGAGGTAGGAAGGCAAGAAAGAGTAAGAAGGAGGTTTGGAAAGGTAGTATACATTTTATACCGTTGATATAATCATTCGGATGGAGCCGCAACAAAACTTAAACTAGTTTTTATGTTTTAGGCACCAACTTCAAAATGTTTATATATATGTTAGCAATGTTTGTTATTTTATGCTTTTTAGTTCCCTTGTATTTATTTTTGAAGTCGGTTTAATATTTTTTTATATAAAAGTATTTATTTCTGTGTTGGTTTGTAATTTATCTAAGTTGCAATAGTATAATGTCAACTGCTTATTCACTTTTACAAAATATTACTTTTCCCGATGCAGGGTCGTTAACAGTTGTGGAATTCACATAATACTTCACCATCAGCTCTACTACATGGTGTAATAAGTAGTATGACGAACATAAAGTGCTACGCTATACCGTATTAAAGTAATCGAATCGCAAACCGTGAAATATTCAATAGTTCCGCTGGTTATTTATAGTCTTCATCATCAGTTCCTCATCACCAATTGGTACTTTTTGAGAGTCAACACACAAATCACTATAATGTATACTCTCTGAAACACAAAAAGAATATGGACTCGAACCGGGGCATCTGGTTTCTAGACCGCCCGATTTCCCACCTGAGCTATTATAAAATTGTAGATTGTGGCGAAATTTACCTTTGTATTCTAATAATATTGTAGCAGTTTTCGTCTTACGAATTTTAGATCAGGGTCATGTGATCCTGACACGAGTTTAACATTTTTTACCCATCCCAAAAAAAATGCACAACGGCGATAAAGAAGTTTTTCGAAAAAGATTCATATAGACAAACATGAACTAAGCGCACCAATAGTAGCAGGCCAATTCCAATGTACTATCAAAAGGTACTTCGTTAAATTTCAACTCTATTTACACACAATCGAATCAAAACCATACAAGTTAGAGGCGTGAAAAATTAAGAAAGTTAGCTATGGGGTTTATATTAGGCCAATAGCTAAGGCAACGGACTCGATTCGCAATCGTGAGGTCGCGGGTTCGAATCCTACCCATTATACTACCGACGTGAACTCACTTCTAACGCCATTGAGCTTAGCTGGAGGGGTTAACAGAATCGATAGTAATGTGAGACCAACAATCCCAGTTATCCTTAAAAAAAAATACATGTTTGATGCCATTTTGATCCTTACACATACGCAATAAAAACAGGTTTTGTAGGCCAAAACACATAACGCTTTATGAAAGCACAGCTACAATACCTAAGTTCCTTTTCCTTTCGTGACTTCGCAACTAATCAGATAGAGCAACGTCCGACCCTTAATCTTGGCAGTTTTATCTCGTCCAACTAATCCGTCTGTCTACAACCTAACGACTCACTTAGCACACCATCCGTCCGTCCGTTTACAGCCTTAATGACGTCACTACTTACCCTCAATCTACTACATATTAGTACTCATTTATTTTGACAAAACGCAAAAGGAGGCGTGTTCCTGTGGCGTTGTAGCGCACCAACAACGTATAGACAGATTTTGGTATAATAATGTGTTGGGACGACTCAAACAACGCTATCTGATCCCAAACTAAGCAGAGCTTGTACTATGGAAACCAGACAACTGATAAACATACTTATATGTTTCTAAGTACATACATATTATTGATAAATAACAGACACAGAATAAACCATCGTACTCATCATACCAAGTTTTATCCTGGGTGGGGATCGAACCCACGACCTCTTGCGTAGCAGTCGGATACACTCCTACCGCGCCACCGAGGCATTCAATAATAATTAAAGGGTAAGTACAAAATCCTAATAACGATGATCCAGACATTAAACTTTTACCACCCATCTTATTTCTAGGGGATTAAAAAGAAAAAAAAAACAGTTTTCTCTACTATCAGTTAACGTCAATCTTACTAAATACTCGTAGTTACCCTATTGCGAAAATTAGAAACAAACTGACGGTAAATTGATGGCGGGAACTACAACGCTCTATCAATAAAGACACTAAGCTTTTAAAAACCAATGCACTCATTACTTCGTGGCGTTTTAAGTTTAAATGGATAGACAGATTCAAATACTGGTTTTTGTTAAGCCGTTTTGTAGACTACTTTCTTTGGATCGGTGAAAAATATTTTTATTGCTGTAGCCGCAATAATAACAAAATAATAGCAATAGAATATTTTTGTCGGCGTGTTTAGGATTCGTCAAATATCGTAATCAGTCATTTCGTAAATATCAAATAGCTGGTACGATAAAAACCTTTTGTGTGCGAGTCTGGCTGGCACTTTGCCTCTGGTTTCTATTTATGTACAGTCGGCCAAAAATGTGCTCTATCAGTTTTGACAACGCTTCCTTAGTTACCAAATAAGAGTTAAGATTGAAATTGGTAACTGTCAGTATACAATTGCAAGGGAAAATCAACCTTGTAATTTATGACCTGTAAATGAATTTCAATCGTAGTGTGATATACCATATTTTTGACCAAAAGAAAACTAGTTTTATCTGCCACCCATTATGGTCGATATAGCTAGATAGTATGTAACCTTATTGCGATAATTGGAAACCAACTGACGGTAATTGATGGTGGGAACTATAACGGTTTATTGATACAGACACCGAGGCTTTTAAAAACCAATTAACTTATTACTTCATGGCTTTTTAAAGCCCCGATTAAATTGACGTTATAACGTTGTGTTTTTATTTGCGGTATCGCAACTCTCAACTGGATTGATGGAATTTAATACTGTTTTTTGTATGCAGCTGTTTTGTAGATTTTCAATCCTATTCCAAATGCAAAATTTAGGTTATTTGTTAGGTTTACACGACGAACTGACTTAATAATATCTTAGGACTACTCACACTACGCTTTGATCCCAAACTAAGCAGAGCTTGTATTATGGAAATCAGACAACTGATAATTATACTTATATATTTCTAAATACATACCTACATATTATAGATAAACAACACCCAAACACAGAATAAACCATCGTGCTCATCACACAAAGTTTTATCCTGGGTGGGGATCGAACCCACGACCTCTTGCGTAGCAGTCGGATACACTCCCACCGCGCCACAGAGGCAGCCAACTGACTAACTAACAAATGCAGCTGTATGGACGACAGATGGTACCCTGGGGAGTTTAATGTGATAAGTGATAACATACACGCAGACAGGACTGCCAACGAAAGCTAATTAATCATAAAGTAAAACTTTGAATTCATTAGAAACTTACAAATGCAAAAGTTTGAAGTATCAGAACCAAAGAGAGGTCATAGACTCTAGATTGTTGAATAAAATGGCGCTATTTTTAAAATCTAAAAATAGCACTCAATAAGCAAAAGTCTCACACAGGCTTTTACAGGTTTAAATAAATAAGTACTTAAATAAATATTTTACATGACATTTGGCACTTTAGCAACACTTGGGTTAAGTTACAAAACACCAAAAGTACAGAAGGAATACTTTATACAACATGCGCTCGAACACACATAGACATCGCTCACCGATAGGAAGTCTCGATTCCTTAACTATTTATAATACCTATGTACCTACAAATTTGTACGGAACCCTCGGTGAGCGAGAACGATTCGCACCGATTTTTTTAAAGGACAACTCAAGCAATAGGTACAAGCCCAGTGTCGCGGGGCATCCTACAAACATACAAATCACGGACACAAAGTACAGCCAGACTCGGAACAACAATTAATCTAGATCACAAAAAATGGTATGGCGTTTTTTAACCACTTTACACTAGCCCCCCACTCTCCCCTACCCAACATCACGTGTATGTTTTGGTAAAAAAAATCCTTACATTTTTCACACGAGTGTGGGTCTCTAGCGACGAGGAAGGGAAGTTCCGAATGCCGCCCCCAATCAACGACCCCAAAGGTGTTCCGAGATCCCGTCTCCGTGTTGTCTATGTTTACGTTGCTCAAGTGAAGTACCTGCATATGAAGTTGTTCTTCTGTAACCTCGGTATTCCGTAAAATGAAAAACGTTTTGAAGGAATTCTCTAAGCCAATTCGCAGCGCAAACACTCATTTCCACTTAATCGCGTTCGCACTGACTGTCTCAATAGGTTGTAATGGAAAAACCGTGTATGTTGAGACGATAGGTCGTTTAGACCGATGTTAGACAGTGTGATTTGCTTGCTTAGAACGCGCGAACGGTTAAGTGTGGGGTATGGTGAACTGGTGCTTTTTGTTTGGGGAGTGTTGCAGGGTTAGGTGGAGATTACTGGTAGATTGCTTTCGAGGTGTTTGGCGATAAAATATGAACGAAAAAAAGAAAACTTTATTGGCTCTATTATACAGAGTGATTTGTAATATATTATTAACCTGCCGCTCGTGACTTCTTTACATTACATTTAATAACTTTGTAATATCCGTTTTGGAAAATATTTAATATATTAACCCTTAAACTACCACTTGTTTTTGGAGTTATACCTTAACCACTTTCAGTCTATTTTACTGGAGTAAAATCGTTGTTTATTGTGAGGTTTAGAAGAATTTGAGGTTTAGCAACATAGTCCCGGTTAGATGGTTCGATTCCGACCCCGGTTTGGTATACGGTAGTCTCGGGTTCAATTCCTGGGCCTGGACTTAAAATTTTTCTATCTTTCAAAAATGCAATTATTGTACTTTATTATTACTACATTTTCTGGCACCAACTTCAAAATGTTTCATTATTTTTTTGTTCTTGTACCTTCATTATTTTTTGCATTTTAGTTGCCTTATATATATATTTTTAAGTCGGTTTTATTTAAACATTTTCTTACACACAAACATACCTATACAGAAAAATAATTTGCCAAATGATGTAGAAGTTCTGAAGTGATGCGCTTTTAAAGAACAACCTATTATTAAAGTAGTAAAACGTTAATTATTTAACGTAGACGTAAAATATTATTAAAGACGTAAAGAAAATATAATTTGATCGGGGGAACGTAACTTCAACTGGTATAATTTTTAGCTGTTTTCAAATCGATACAGTGTACCTCTTTATTTCAATACAAATAAAATGTAACATCCTACCTATCTCTCTACCTACGCCCATATTCATCAAAACCACGTCAAAATAGTTATAAACCTGAGCCTAATAAAACCCACAATAGTTTAACACAAAATTCCCATAATAGCACTCACAGAATTTTGTTAACCCTCAACTCCCTTCTAATTGTGTAAGCCGAAACTTTTGGCAGTGTCCGGCAGCGGTCGGCGGGGCCCATACGACCCGACCGGTCAAAATTCCAAGTATTTGCGGGTTGGAACGCACAGGATCAAAATAAAGGATAATTTGCCTCACACAGTAATCGTATTAAGAGTATGTTGGGATATAAATTTACAATGTATTCGATATTCAACCCTTCGGTATTTCGTATTAGCTGGTATAATATGTGAAATGTACACAACTACAGTTACGGTATAACGATACATTACACTTACTACAGTGCCTTTCAACCGAAACACAGTGATGCATTAACATTACTATTCTAACTACTCGTAAGTAATTAATAATAATAATAAATTTTATTTTCTCGCCACAATACTATTACCTATCTTACAATATTTATGCAGGTATACAATAATTACTTTTTTTTAATATTGTAAGAGACTGGTGCCTAAACTAGCCTAGTCTATTGAATACAGGCTCGAAGCCTGTATTCAATAGACACCAGGCCTCCTCCTCAGCTTTATCTTATTACAATTTGTTGTGCATTAACTTTATACAATATACATAAATAATAAAAAACATGGTAAAATTTAAAATATCTTATCTACTACATTAATGGTTAGTGTGTGTGTGTGTGTTTGTGTGTGTGTGTGTGTGTGCGTGTAAGAGAGAGAGAGAGAGAGAGAGAGAGAGAGAGAGAGTATGTATTCGTTAATAGAATCTACACTAGTACAGCAAGTAGATTTTCGATGGCATCGTAACTTAACTCCTGAAGCTGGAGAGTTAGTTTCATATTGCATTTTATCTTCTGCAGTTCGTAAATGGATAAGATTATATTAACTTTGTTTAATTAATTAAACAGAATACGAAACTGAATAAATCGGTGATACAACAACCAATGTTCTAACAACGAACGATGATTCGACAATTTATGATACTGTCGCAGTGAGGGCCAATATCCTAACAAATATCCATCCATCTATTTGATGAAGTGAATAGTCAGGCCAGACATTGACTAACGACTGGGCCACGAACTATTCGTGACCTAGCCTTTGGACTACAATGGAGAATTTGCACGTCCTGGCCTCATAAGCGATCGTTACAAGTTTGAAGTTGACAAAACTTTATCTGTGGTGATATCTAACGGGAAAGTTGAGCGACTTTTAAACGAGAACTCTTAGGCATATTCTTGCTAGGAGGATTGAACTCACTTTGCATATAAAAACTACTATTTATGCATATTTAAGCACATATAGTTTTTACATTGTAAGTGGAAGCTCCTACTATGGTTGTACCCATTGAGGATGATATATCCAATCTTATGTATTCTTCTTTAAATATTTTTATCTCTCGTTTTTGCATTACTTCTCTAATGTGGTGTATAATATAATGGTGGCAGCACCTTACCTGCATATACAATTTATAAACCAAGAAACATTGGCAATTTGAAAAGAGTGGCCGCGAGTTTTTATTGCCTGTTCTTTTCTCCGGCTTTACCTATTGTTTGCGAACAGGCATTCCATGTAGGCATGTAGAATTGACTTTTCACAAGAGTAGTATTTTTCTTCGTATTATATTTTAAAATATTTTGAAAACCGATCTAGATTTTTTTTGTGAATAATGGCACCCAATGCAAGGCAAAATTCGGACCATAATAGGACGACAAAATACTGAAAGTAGATACCTACACAAAGAAACACTTTTAGAACAAAGCTGATTGGATAGAAACTCTGCGAGTAACAGACAGTGTCTACCAATGTAGTTTTGCTTTGGCAAATGTTGTTTAATTTGAAAAATAAGTCTAATAGAACTTATAAATAGATGAGAAGAAAAAATATTACCACAATAATAATTTCAACGAAACAACTCAAAAGTTCGCAACACTAAAAAAACCCAACAAGAGCATGTCGGATCATGCTCATTTGTAGGGTTCTTCTTTTTGATTATTTTTTCTTATAAGCCGGGGAGGAGGCACAATTTATGCAACTTTCGGAGCAATTATTTTAAAAGATATTTGCATAATCCAAAAAGTTAATAGAAACCCTAACATATTTGTTAATAGACATGTCGAATGATGTGCCACACGTTAATATATGCTCGTTTTTTTTTCAGTTTCTGTTACATGTATGGAGGGGCATTCCTAAAAATATTTATTTTTATTATTTAGCTATCAAACTAAGTAGCGACTTCTACAAGACACCTTTTTACCAAATTTTATAAATATTCATTGGGTAGTCTTTGAGTAAAATGCTTGTGACGGACGGACAGATAGGCCGACATGACGAAACTATTAAGGGTTCCGTTTCTGCCATTTTGGCTACGGAACTTTAAAACCAATAAAATATCTGTTCTAAGACCAGAAACAAACAAATTCAAATATTCAAAAGCATTCTAGAATGGAATGCCAATTTGCAACAGTTCGTCATTTGAATCCAAAACGTTGAGAGCATGTGGTATTTGGAAGAACAGCTACCAAATGGAAGGAATTTCGAGGATTGGTCGAGCATTGTTGAATAATGATTTTCTAGCTGCAATCTCGCATACCTAAAGACGGTCAAAGTGGTGTAGTGATGCGAAATGATAGTAATCGATATCGATAAAGTAATCTAGTTTTTTTTCTTAAATTGCGTTAGTCAAATGTCATCAATGCAATATTTGTTACATTGCAAAACTGAATATAGGTAAACACAGAAAACGGAATATGGTAAATGACAATCAAACCACAACTTCCATTAAATGTTTGGCCTGATGAAAACTTACTTTGCAGAAGTAGTATGGTTATGGCGATGAAACTTCGTTCCGGTCATATTTCATCAAATAACTTTGGCTCTCTAATGAAAAAAAAGAATTCAGCAAATTGTGAAGAATGACCTAGTGATGTCCAGTTCAGTAGATGATAAGGTTTGCATTTTTAATGAACTCATTACGAATGTATACAACGTCCACGCGCCTATTAACACAATTAAAGTAAAAAGGCCTCCGGCGCCCTGGATGTCAAAAGTTATTCAGATTGCTATTAGACGCCGTGATCGGGCTTTTAGGAGGTTTAAGACAAATCGATCTGATGTCAACTGGTCGTCATATAAAGCTGCAAGGAATCGGTGTAATCAAATGATACGTAACGCCAAACGCCGACATATTCTTGATAATATTTCTTCATCATCTCCTGCCGATATCTGGAAGTTCCTAGGAACCCTAGGTATCGGTAAAGAGCAACAATCCGATTTGCCTGCTACAGTTGGTTTAGATGATCTAAATGACCACTTTGTCACGTCTGTTTCGATAGATTATCTAACCAGATGTCGTACAATTAACTATATATCAAGCTTATCTAAAGTCACTTATGATCCTTTTTATTTTTCTCCTGTTGCACCCGATGAGATCAAGAGAATTATACTCTCCATCAAGTCGAAGGCTGTAGGTTGTGACGGCATCAGCCGCCGTATGATCATTACCATCCTTGACCAGCTTCTTCCTGGAATTACGGATATTATTAACTTTTCTTTACAATCAGGACGTTTTCCCGACTTATGGAGTAAAGCATACGTGCGACCTCTGCCTAAGATCTCAAACCCTTCTCTTCCTAATCATTTCCGTCCAATATCTATTCTTCCTTTTCTGTCTAAAGTCCTTGAAGCCTGTGTACACCGACAATTATCCGCATTTGTACAGCTTAATTTGCATCTTATGTCCTTTCCAATCTGGTTTTAGGCCTGGACATAGTACTATCTCCGCATTGCTAAAAGTAACTGGCGATATCAGAGCCGGTGTGGAGGATGGAAAAGTTTCTGTCATGGTGTTGGTGGACTTCTCAAACGCCTTTAATACAGTTAGCCACGATATACTCCTATCAATACTCTCGTATTATAATATTTCATCGGGTGCATTGGAATGGTTTTCTTCATATCTTCAGGGGCGCCAGCAGTCGGTTCGCATCGATGATACATTCTCTAGTTGGCGTGATCTCGTTGCGGGCGTTCCTCAAGGCGGTATTCTATCTCCTCTGTTTTTCTCCTTGTTTATCAATCTTTTAACTCAGGAACTTCGATGTACGTATCATTTGTATGCCGACGATCTTCAGCTATACGTTCAGACAAAACTAGACAATTTGAATGAAGCTATCGATAATGTGAATCGAGATTTGATGGCGATAAAGAACTGGTCGGACGAGTTTGGTCTTTCGGTAAATCCTGAAAAATGTCAAGCAATCGTTGTTGGCAGTCCTCACATGGTTAGCAGAATAGATTTTGATTCATTACCACCTATTATCTTCCACGGCACTGCTATTCCTGTTAGCCATGATGTCAAGGATCTAGGTTTGCATATTGATTCCACCCTTAGCTGGCGGACTCAAATTGCTAACGTCAGTCAGAAGGTCACTGGCACTTTGCGGTGTCTTTATCGTCTCAAAAACTTTCTACCAGTTAATACTAAAGTAACGCTAGTGCAGACTTTAATATTTCCTATCATGACTATGGTGATGTGTGCTATTTCGACCTGAATGCTGATCTGCTCCATAAACTTGACCGGCTTCTCAACAATTGCATTCGATTCGTCTTCAACCTTCGCAAGTACGATCATGTCTCCAACTATCGCACTCAGCTTAATTGGCTTCCTATCCGGCAGCGCCGTAGTTTGCGTGCACTTACAACGCTATATTCAATCCTATTTTCTCCTCATGCCCCTACTTATCTAACACCTCACTTTCAATTTCTCTGCTCTAGTCATGATCGGAATCTACGCTCCTCTAATAATCTGTTGCTTCTCTGTCCTGCTCACAGCTCCACTCTGGTGCATTCTTCCTTCTCTATTCAATCTATTCTCCTTTGGAATGCGCTCCCTCTCGAAATAAGAATGTCTACATCTCGTGTCACCTTTAAGTTCCAAGTACGTAATTTCTATACGAAGTTATTGGCGGAATCATCACAATTATAGTAATCTATGGTTATATATGTAATAAGTATGTATTTGTATAGTTATGAGTATGTATGTAAATGTATGTATTGGTATGTTGTGTGTGTATGTATGTGTATTTATATATTTATATGTATGTTATTGTTTTTATAATTATTTATTTATTATTATTACATTTTTTTTTAATCACTTTCTTGCTTATTTAGCATTAGAAATATAAGTCGATTTAGCACCCACCTCAAACAGTTCTCTGCATCACCCTAAGGTTGACTGGTAGATAATGCCTAAGGCATTTAGTCCGCCTTTGTACAATTTTCTGTGTGTAAGAAGTTAAATAAATAAAAAAAAAAAAAATAAGAATGTGGAGTAGTTGAAGTTGTTCAGAACGAAGTTATGAGGAACAACTTGCTTGGCCTAACAAACTACAATGTTGAAGTAATTCGATGCTGTCTTGTCCTATATCTCATCAGGCTATCTATTAATATCATAAAATTCGCTGAAGAGCTCATCGCCAACAGGCAATTAATCCAGGACTTGAGATCGGGATGTGCAACAGTTTCTTGTCTCTCCCATTTTCTGAGAGAGCAAAGAATCTCTGTGCGCTATATTTCGCAAGAAACCAGGGGTGTAGGTTATAAACAACCAGTATGAATTTTTTAAATAGATTAGTATAATTTTGACGAAGTTCCTTTAAATAAAAATTAAAAAAAAAAGCTGTGCTTGTTTGGTTGAATTCTTTTAGTGTTGGATATCCCATTTATCGAGGAAAGCTATAGGCTATATAACATCACGCTACGACCATTATAAGCGGAGCATCAATGAAAAAGTCGCAATAACGGGGAAAATTAACGCAAACGAAATAGCGCGGGTCAGCTAGTGATATTATATAGATGAGCATTTGCAGTATTAGAAAAATAATCAGTTTTAATCTTACGATGTATGAGTATCTATAGGGTGACGTTATCGTTCAACGATAAAACCCTTTAAATAAAGAAAAAATAATGGTAAAATGTGTTATTTTTCCCGTGGCTTTTTATAACAATATAATATATCTTGGGACCACTCACAAAACGCTATCTGATCCCAAACTAAGCAGAGCTGGTACTGGAACCCACGACCTCTTGCGTAGTAGTCGGATACACTTCCACCGCGCCACAGAGGCAGTAGATTTGTTTTCTACGAGGGTGGATCGAAATATTCGCGGCCTACCACATAAATACTTGACTTATTTTAATGTAACTGACCTCATTCGATTTGTTTACTCTCTGGTTGTCACATTGTAAAATTCTGTCACAATAGCATTATCTGTTTTTAAATTAGACTGAATTTTGTGAGCCTAAGTGCAGCGTTTTTAAAGAATGGAGAAAATTGAGCAACGTGCGGTCATCAAATACCTGTTTAAAAAAAAACTGACTCCAAAAGAGATTCACGAAGATATGTCAACAACATTGGGGGAATCTGCTCCATCGTATACGACTGTGAAAAAGTGGGTTGCAGAATTTAAACGCGGACGAGAGAGTATTGAAGATGACCCTCGCTCCGGCCGGCCTACGACGTCTACGACTGAAGAAAACATTGGGAAAATCTGTGATCTGATATTGGCAGATCGGAGATTGACCATCAGGGAGATTGCTGACACTATTGGCATCTCATATGAACGAACACAAAACATCATAGTCAATGAACTTGGATTTTCTAAGGTTTCTGCGCGGTGGGTCCCCAGATTGCTTTCAGTTGAACAAAAACGAATACGGCTCACGATTTCTCGCGACAGTTTGGAAATGTTTGAGACTGATCCACAAGATTTTTTGGACAGATTTGTTACAATGGATGAAACCTGGGTACACCACTACACCCCAGAGTCAAAACAGCAATCCAAGCAGTGGAAAAAACCTGATGAACCGACTCCAAAAAAAGCCAAAACAATTTTGTCAGCTGGCAAGGTGATGGCGTCAGTTTTTTGGGATGCTAAGGGTGTCATCATGGTGGACTACCTTGCAAAAGGTGAGACTATAAACTCTGCTTATTACTGCACCCTTTTACGTCATTTGCGTGAAACGATCAAAGAGAAAAGGCCAGGACTACTCAGCAAGAAAGTGTTGTTCCATCAGGATAATGCACGCGTTCACACGTCTGTTGAATCAATGGCTCAAATTCGTGATTGTGGCTTTGAATTACTGCCCCATCCCGCCTATTCCCCTGATTTGGCACCTTCGGACTTTCATTTATTCCCAAACCTTAAAAAACACCTTGGAGGTCAAAAATTTTCATCAAATGAGGAGGTTGAAACCGCGGTGGGTGACTTTTTTGAAGGCCTTGAAGAAACTTTTTTTATGACCAGCATACAGGCGTTGGAAACCAGATGGAAGAAGTGCATTGAGTTAAGTGGAGATTACGTGGAAAAATAAAATTACTTTTGTTTATATTTTATATTGTTTTCTTGCTGAGGCCGCGAACTTTTCAATCCACCCTCGTATTTTGATGTTTTAAATGGTGTAACTACCCTGATTTCATTTTGTATTATGTAAGATAAGGTTATTATAATTTCAAATTCACCAACAGTGCTTACGAAAAAAACAATTTCATCGAAACTTTGGTAAATCAAGCTTAAAGTTTAGAAAAACTTTAAGCTTGATTTACCAAAGTTTCGATGAAATTGTTTTTTTCGTAAGCACTGTTGGTGAATTTGAAATTATATCCACTTGATAAATATATCGCCATAGTGAATATTACAAAACATTGCATCGGTGTCACGAACAATAGTTTTACGTGATAAATGATAATAAATCCTCTATTAACACACATATTCGTACATATATTATTCAGAATAAAATTAAATTATTATACTTACTGTGTAGATAGGTACTGGTGGATTTACCTAAATCAATTAGTCTGATAGAGTATATTGACTGTTACAATAAAGAACAACGACTTTATCACAACATTTACGACGTTAGTCCCATAAAAAATATCACTATGAACGTAGATACGAAAAAAAATAAAAAAAAAATGTCCAAACAAATCTATTTCATCGATATTTGCCCATCTCTAGTACGTGGAACAAAATATATAAGAGAGGCGGGGGACACACTCCCAAGTTTTCCGTTCAACAACGATTCCAAGCTTTACTTTATTTCGTTCGTTCTTCAGTTCAACGATCACTTGTCAAACTTACACTGAATGTTTTCTGAGCTTTTGTTTAAAAAACTTGCTAAGTGGGAGTCGTACGCGCTTATAAGGTTCTGTTTCTCTCCAAATAATAATACTTAGTAACATTTACTGAAAAATGTATTTGTCGGACCAGATCCTAAAATTGGTCACTTCCTGATGTGGCCAACAATATCAATTAAAACATTAAGTAGTCAATTTGTAAAGCTATAATCCTTACTAATATTATAAATGTGAAATTAACTATGTCTGTCTGCCTGTTACGCTTTCACGCTAAAACAGCTAAACCGATTTAGATGAAATTTGGAATGGAGACAGTTTGAGTCCCGGGAAAGGATATAGGATAGTTTTTATTCGCGATAACCGACATCCACGCGGGCAGAGCCGCGGGCGTAAACTAGTAATAAATAAAAACAGTTTATTAAACAAAATTTTAAACCAATAGAGAAAGTAAAAGAAAACAAGAATAAACGGATGAAATAATAAACGAACCTTCATTTCGTCCATTCTTTAGGTAAACGATTATATTATGTCAAAGTTACACGAAATATTTTCTATGATTTTGTTTAAGAATATTTCTGTGATATTGAAACCAAACTGTTCACGCGTGAACCGGAACGGGGCGGGCGAGAAGTGCTAGATCGGCAGCTCTCGACGCTACGAACCATCGGCGTGACATTCGCACAATCAACTTCCATTAAAATATTGAGTTCAAAATGTTGTGCTCTAAAACAGTCGAATTATATTACAGTTTTTGAGAACAAAAAACTAATTTCAATTAAACGGTCAAATATTGAAAGTTCGGGTTAAGAACCCTATGGGACCCCTAAATTTGTCGTTGAAAGGTAAAGTTTTCCCGAACCAGCCTTGTATGTTACGATAACAAAGTTGGAACGAAAGATTTTTGTATTCGAAGTTGCGTAGGTACCGAGTACTTTAGAGTTTCGGTATTGTTGTAGCTACTAAGGCCAAATTATCGGTTTTATGTTGTGGGTTGTCGTGGGCAAAACTTTATGGCTATCGATATGTACTGCCTATGCCTATGCTATATTTGTTCAGTATATTTTTTATAGGAAACCTTTTAAAAATACACTGTACATGGTCAAACCAACAGGTTGTTGGAAAAATTGCACAGAACTGACTCTACGGCGACTTGCATTTATGTGCAACACACATCTTTGCTTGTGTTAATGAGAACTTGTGTAAATAAAATTGAGCGTCCAGATGGACTTACGATCAGATGTTAGGACCAGATGACGATGTCAGCCGGACCCTCTTCTTCTTCAGCTGAGCAGATTTAAAGATGCGGGAAAAATCAACGCCATGTGAAACAGATAACGTAAATTTTGACACTGAATAAACAACCATGCTTGTGACACCAATTGGGCGTTTTTATCAATTGTATCGCATGTCGCTGCAATCGCCAAAACATTAATGACATTGTAATAAACAACCATGCCTGTGACAGCTTTAATGGACCCGGGCGCATTACTTCAGCCTATTAAGGAATGTGAGCAGTCGACGAAACGTGAGCAGTTACGTCACACTTTTTCGTGTGTACAGCCGGTCATCGATTTATAAGACACTAGCTTTCGCCCACGGCTCCGCCCGCGTGGATGTCGGTTATCGCGATAAAAACTATCCTATGTCCTTCCCCGAGACTCAAACTATCTCCATACCAAATTTCATCTAAATCGGTTCAGCGGTTTGAGCGTGAAAGCGTAACAGACAGACAGACAGACAGACAGAGTTACTTTCACATTTATAATATTAGTATGGATTATCACGTCAACAATTACAATTACAACAAATACAACTCCATGTCAATAAATCTTATAGGTATTTGAATTATTTATATTCTTCTTCAAGTCTAAAAACACCAAATACAGCTCCGTCGACCTGAAATTGACAACATTACTTAACCACTACTTACGTTTTACATAAATATTTCAAACTTGTGCTAATACAAGCTCTAAATATTAACAAGACTTTAAATAAACCGTATTTGAGATTTACTTAAAATATAGTGTCAATCATTCGTTCATCAATCAGTCAAACTTTTCTGAAACCACTCCAACTACTTGGCACTTCGCTTCAATAACACATTCGTGATGAAGCAAAATTAAGTGGCCTGACAAGCTTAAGAGTGAATGAATGAATGATGTTTTCTATTGAATGACTGAATTATGTTTTTGTCACATTCTCGAGTAAGAAAAACGTGTAGAACAAAGCGTTGACAGACGATTGACTTACTGTCAAGATACTTTCCTTGCTCTTACTGTCAAGATACTTTCCTTGCTCTTATTGTCAAGATACTTTCCTTGCTCTTACTGTCAAGATACTTGAAAGAGTCAATTTTTGCTACTTTCGGAGCAAGTATTTTCAAAGACCTGTGCCACATACCACGTAGATGTTCGCTGAAAAAAAAACAGCCTCTATCAAATATGAATGGAGTGCCCACTAAAATATTTATTTTTGTTATTCAACCATTGAACTAAGTAACGACTCACACCTAAACTCTCCATATGTGTAGTTTTTGAGTAAAATGTCTGTGACATATGGACGGACAGACAGACAGATAGATGGACGGACATGAAGAACCCACCAAAATTACACACCATTTTTATTTTCGTGCCGAACATAGTCGATGAAAGACGAAAGTTCACGAATTGAACGTCTACAGGTTGTTTTATAGGATGGCGTTATTGCGTATCTCGCACATCATAAAGTCAAAACTCCTATGAAATGTGAGTACCGAATACCTTTTTTTATCACATGTAGCATTAACATTTTTATCATACCATGTTTTTGATAAGGTGGAGACGCTTTTATAAGCGGGCTGCTTGATGTCAGGTGTGAGAAGTACGATGTGCGTGGTATACCCCTGGTATACCTATTTATTTTAACCTCCAACAAGAAATAATTAACGGTGTTGATGCAAACAAGATCCCTTACTTGAGTAAAATCATGCTGTCGGAGGCACAATACTAAGTTCATCGAGATTCATTAATGACTCCGACTGAGTTTTGCGCAGGCGGGTTTTTTAATTTTTTTTAAATATTTTTTATTTTAAACTTTTTATTCGTTGTAGGATGTAACCGATGTAACAACTAACTTTTATCCTAGCTATTGTCAAGTATTGAAAATTGAAAAGAGAATGGTTCCTCATTGACTTTTTTAGTATTACAGTCATAATCATGTTATACCTTTTTCAAACGCTTTATTTTTAGGGTTCCGTAGCAAAAATGGAAAAACGTAGGTAACCCTTATAGTTTCGTCATGTCCCGTCTGTCTTATCTGTCCATCCGTATGTCACAGGTATTTAACTCAAAGACTACTGGATGAATCTTGATGAAATTTGGTCAAAAGGTGTCTTTTAGTAGCCGCTACTTATTTTGATAGCTATATAATAATAATAATATATATATTTAGGGGGGACCTTCATACATATAAAAGAAAAAAAAAATAAGCAAACATCAACGTGTGGCACATCATTCGACAGGTCTTTCAAAAACATATTAAGGTTTCTAATAAACTTTTTTGATTACCCCTTAACTTTTGAACCGTGTGACCAAAAATTATGGAACAAATAAATAAACATTTTAAACTAAAATTGTTTTGGATAAGGTCGGAATATACCTACCGTCATTGAGTTATTGCCGAAAAACTGCGTTTCTCAACAAAAGGGCGTCATTGCCATGAAAATACGCTCTTCTGCTGATGCAATTGTTCAAAGCTGCAGGACACTGAGCATGGTCCGACATGCTTTTGCCCATTTTTTTATTTTACACCTCTTGTTTTTAACATCTCACAGCCGCCATGTTTGTTTTTTTCAAAAGGCACGTATCTAAAACCACTTGGGCGGTCAGGAAAAATCACACACACACATACACACAGTGTTGACGACCATGTTTTATACAAACCATAGACATGGAGACTGAATTGAGCGTTCCCTTTCAGGTATGAAGTAAATATAGGATGCAAAGATGGCTTGCAGGAGCGAAAGAACGACAGATTATGTCAGAGACAGCTATTGGCCAGCCCAGTCGCGTTGTCTCTTTCTAGAGAGTGATCACTTTTGTAAGGCTATTGCTCAGTCCAGTCTCTATGTCTATGATAAAAACTAACTTGACATTACAAACAATATTACATAATTGACAGTACCAGGCTAAACGAGATTTGCACGGTATTTTTTAAACGACTTTTTCTAAAAATTAAACCTATCTAGATCGATTTATCACCAGTTCACTAGGATGTTTTTTTTTTAAATTAATAAATGTATTTTATTTCTCTCCAAAATACAGTACATTGAAAGTTTTATTACATATTTTGTTTATACTGATAAAAATACACAATATTATAGGAGACTAGTGCCTAAGCTGAGCTTGTTGACCAAGCCAACGCTTCTAATAAAAATGTAACTAATATTTACAAATATATTTGTATGTAAGAGACATTTATTTGACTTCAAATTATTAAATGGTAGAAGTATTTGTCTAAACGTGTGTTGGGGTTTGTGTGACTTTACAAAGCAATTTCAAATATCTTTTCAGTATCTACATAGTATGGTCATTTTATTTGCAATAGCTTTAGTTCGTTTTTTTTTTTTAAATTTGTTTCGCAAACTGGACGTTACAGCCAAATGGACAAATCAAAGATAATACAATAAAAGACGTAGTTGAATGCCCTTCTAGGTACGAACACAACATGCAATAATAATTATCGCTTATAACGTAACAGCTATAAAGTAAAAAAAAAGTCAGTTTAATAAAAAGGGGATTACAAATTTAAATTTAAGAATGATTTAATCGTATTGGCCGATGCATTGTACAAGTCCAGGTCATGACAGATCCTATTATATGTAGAGCACATGCGATATAGTAAGTGTTGCCCGTAGTTGGTATGACATAAAGGTAGAGATTATATATATTATCCTTCAACGCGTAAACCGACCTACTGCGACCACATTGTACCTATTTTATTAAATACCTACGCGATGAGATGAAAATATCTAACGTCCCTTACCTCTGACGTCATGACAATCTGATGCTCAAAATAGGTACCTATGATCTGGGTCAGGCCTGTTTAAATACGTACTTTATACGAGTATATTTACGATATTTATACCTTGTTCAAGGGCAAGTTACCATTAGCGACCTCTTGCATCGAAATATATTAATATTGGTTTTGTAAAGTATACCTATATCCCTACTAATATATAAATGTGAATGTAAGTTTGTTTGTTACGCTTTCACGCGAAAACTACTCAATCGATCATCATGAAACTTTGTACACATATTCTTGGAGGTATTAGAAGTAACATAGAATTATAAAAAAAAAACAAAAAAGGCGAAAATTTACGCAGACGAAGTTGCGCGGGACAGCTAGTATGTTATAAATTATTGTCTTTAGAAACCGATCAATATAACTTACTAAGTCATGCTCTTATGGATTTTTTTTTTTTATGAGATAGGGGCAAATAAACAAGCAGCTCACCTGATGGTAAGTGATCACACGTAAGCAGCTGTAAAAACGATAACACTTCACTTCGTCACTTTTTAGGGTTTCGTAGCCAAAATGGCAAAAACGGAACCCTTATGGTTTCGTCATGTATGGACATGTAACAGAATCAAATTTTTTTTTTCAGCAAACACCTTCGTGTGCACATTATTCGACAGCTCTTTCAAAAACATTATAATATATTTTTTTGATTGAGTGAATTTTTTTAGAAATAATCGCTCCGAAAGTTGCATAGATTGTGCTTCTTAATTTTTAGGCCGTGTAATGAATAAAAATTAAAAATGGGGCTTAATAAATTCCTACCTTAAACTAAAATTATTTCGAACATGATCGTATAAGATATTATAGAATACTGTCATTGAGTTATTGCGGAAAAATTACGTTTCTCAACAAAAGGGGGTAAAAGCTATGAACATGCGCTCTTCTGCTGATCCAACTATTCAAGGCTGCGGAACCCTACACTGAGCATGGTCCGACCTGCTCTTGCCCGGTTTTCATTACTCAACGTGATCTCTTCTGGGCCGGTATAATTTGAACATACTTTTGTCATCGAAACTCACAGTAGGTAACGTGGAACGCTAAGTAGAGCACTAGATAAAGTGGAATCAAAAACTAAAATACTCTCAACAATGTTGTCCACAATACCAGGTCAAAGTAACCCTAGAACTAAACTTTCAAAGCAATCAACGGACCACAAACTAAAGATTTTAAACCTTAACTTGATACGTCGCTCTTTAAAAGTTATTTTCCACTGTATTCTGTATACTTTACATAGGTTTTGTGGTTACCCCGACCTAGACTCAGTTATATCCAGGAATACCTCACTTAAGCATAGTGTATACTTGTAGTTACGATTTCTTGTAATAGTTTGAATCTAACCGGGGATCGTCGTTGGATACATTTACATATTGTGCCTACATAGGGAGAAGTTGGTGTCACATAGTCTTTAAATGTTTAACGCGCCTTTTCATTGGCTGCGGTTCCAGGCATGCTTACCAAAGGTCCGGGACTACATAGTCCTGAGATATAGAAGTGCCATTCAAAAAAGACAAGAACGAAGTAAAGAAAATCGGCAAAAGCTAACTGTAGTTGGGAACATTGGTAGCAATAGCTCGCACGGTCGTGCATTAACAAGATGTACCGATAAGGTAAAAGCCTCGTCGTCCTTAAAACTTATACACAGTCGTAAAAGACGCGCTGGGCAAGGGCCAGTAGAGACAGATCATTCACTCCTCATTCATTTTATTATCTTAACATAATAACATTTTTGTTGTTGTATAAATATCGTAGATAGAGAAGCAAAAGTTACACAGCAGCCGTCCAATTTCGTCTTTTATCGCATCACCAAGAGACATCGGTAGGCCGTAAGATCTATCTCTCGCTGAAGTCGATCCCTCATGTTTAAGCATCGTGGTTGCATCTGGAGTGAATGACCTTTTTTTTTTTTTGAATTTATTTATACAAAAAAATATATACAATTTTATTTAGGTATATAATATTTTCTCGCCAAACTGTAATGTTTGATGGCGAGACGCGCTCTTGTTTAATAGTAATATATATTTAATATAATAAAACGACATACTTAACCACTACATTTACACACTAATAACTACCTACTGACGTAACAATAATTTAATTTTTTGTCTGTTATGTTGTCTGTTATGTTAATTATCTGTCTCCACTGGTCCTTGCCCAGCGCGTCTATTACGACTGTGTAAAAATTTAAAGGACGACTAGGCTTTTACCTGATCGGTCCATCTTGTTGATGTACGACCGCGCGATCTTTTGCCTTCAGTGTTCCAAACCACCGTCAGCCTTTCCCATTTTCGTCACTTCTTCACACTGTGCGGCCAAAATATGAAAGAACACGCTGCTATTATATGGCGGGCAAGTGAGTCTTATTTGAAACTGTGCCAAATAAGATCTATACTCATCTCCAATAACAAATTTCAACAATAAAATTGTCAAAGATCATTATTAGCTCTCGAACTTTCTAAAGTAAATACTCTCTAATAAAATCAATATTGTCTTTCGTTACTTAATGTTGAAAGGAGCAATTTAAGCCGCTTCCAGGCGACTTGCACTGAAATATTTAAGTAGTGGTTTTGGCTTGCGTGGTGGTAGAAGAACTCTATTGCTAGGTAGGATGCTACGATATATACTGATGTGTTTATTATTATCTGTATTTCTACTACAAACTGGGAAGCCTGATTGGATAGAAAACGGAACGTCCTATCGTAGTTTTGTTTTTGGTATTTATTAAAAAATCTCCCGCCTTGCATACTACAGCTTTTCTACTATAGCTGAATGTCGTGCAAGATATATTAAATATATTTCGGGACTTAATCGCATGAATTATTTAAAGGTACAAACCTTTTATTTACCCGACGTTTCGATCGAAATTGCACCGATCGTGGTCACGGGTCGACTATATGTATAAAAATCGCGAAAGTTTAAAAACAATAAGTCGTGCAAGAGGTCCACAGAGGTGCACAGGGAATACCATTTTGTGTGATTAAGAAAATGTTTATAAATTCCCCGCGACACAGCGTCTGTATCCAAATACGGATATTGCCCTAAAAAAAATAGTTTTGCCAGGGAATGATGATTCGTGCCACCAATTAAAAAAAAGGAATTCTACTTTCTGTTCTACGCCTACAAATTTGGAGACAAATTAGGTTTTACAAGATAAATGGCAAAGTTCACCGAAACTTACGCAATGAGTATTTTCGGTATTCTCCAAAAATGTTACTTAGTCGGTTTTTCAGCAAAAATGTTATTAGAAACGAGTAATAAAAACTAATTTCATCTGTAATACCCAATTAGAGCTTGGTGACTCGTATTGTAATTTAAAACGAACGCTCGGAGCGCGTTTTTGTCTGAGTAATAGGACTATATTCATCTTATTACTGTAGTGTCCTCAGACTATGATGAACTTTTGATATATATTAAAAATACAATTTCCAAAACCCACAGACTCGAATAAATAAGTATAACGAACGAATACTCATACGCCACTCAGTTTTAAGACGCTCCGTACACTCGCTTATACGATATCGCTTAAACTATTTGAGCACGTCTCAAAGTCAACTATCATTGAAATGAATACTCAAACGATAGTTGACTGTAAGACGTGCTATTGTACCGAACGGCGCGAATGGTACTGCCGTACCATCGCGCCAATGTGCGAATGATAAGTATAGCAATACCAAACCAATACTGCGAATCAAAGTTAAACAAATATCTAGGACACCATTGCACCGAGTGATCCAGATGTTGTTCAACCTAATGTCATCGGTGGTCCTAATTACGTCTGTGATTTCAATGTTTATATAAAGTCGTGGGCGAATAAAGGATTTTATTTGGGGGGGGGGGAGCACGAGAAGCAAATGGCAGTGGCACCTGCCACCGTGGCCCCCTCAAGTTACTCTTACACTGCTATATAGGGGTCATCTTTAGGTACCTGTCCCACCAACGGCGAGAAAGCAAATAGCGTTTTTATCGCTCAAGTAACGTACATACTTATGTAGATCCCATGTAAACAAAAGAGATAGAGGTACTAATCGTTGATCGCTGACCGTTCACACTGCCGCCGGCGAGTACTCGCTCTATACTGCATCTATTTTGTTTACACGGACGGAATCTACAATATACATCTTTTGTACGTTTCTTGAGCGATAAAATAGCTCTCGCTCATCGCCGGCGGTGAGACAAATGCCTCTGACAGTGTCACCACTACGAACAGTAGAAATACATTTCAACACGACTCAGTGTGGTTTCACCGTCAGGGATGCTACACACATAAGCGGGTTCGGGAGTATTTGCCGAACAACAAAACCTAATCCGAACAACAAACAACAACAACACTAGCTGCGCGGTTCAACAACGTAACTATAAAACCCAGCCACCACACTAGTTTAATTACAAGCGCGCGCGTCTGGACGGAGGTGTTCAACTCGACTGCCTCTGTGGCGCGGTGGGAGTGTGTCAGACTGCTACGAAGAGGTTGTGGCTTCGATTCCCACACGGGACACCACTTTGTGTCATCCACAAATTGTTGTTCCGAGTCTGGTTGCACTTTGTGTCTGTAACTTGTATGTTTGTAAAGTTCCCCGCGGGCTTGTAACCAACTGCAGGAGTAGTCATTACAAAAAAAAACACGACGTGACTGTGAAATCAAAATAATATGTTATGTAAGCCTACATTTAAAATCACCACAAATTATGTCCAAACATTTGCCAAACATGCCAACACAATTTACTACAATCGATACGAACGTTTGTTCCAACATTGGTCAAATCTGCCCTCATTGTAATCAAAAGGCATTGTTCGGTGACAATTGTATGAACATGATTTTGGTCACCATTGTCTTGTGTCGGGATCACAACTATTTCAACCCTCCAAGGGGAACTTTATTATGGTTTAGGTTTATTCTGACTGTTAAGGTGCTTCTACATTAGAAGCAAAGGGTTGTATTTTTCATCGGGTACAAAAATATATCTTGCTAGACATGGTTCTCTGTACCTCTAATATCACATCACTAGCTGACTATTATTATTATTTCGTCTTCGTACATTTTCCCCGTTTTTGCAACATTTATCATTGTTGCTCCGCTCCTATTGGTCGCAACGTGATATTATATAGCCTATAGCCTTCCTCGATAAATGGGCTATCCAACAGTGAAATATTTTTTCAATTCGGACCAGTAGCTCCTAAGATCACCGCGTTCAAACAAACAAACTCTTCAGCTTAATAATATTAGTAATAGATTATTGATAAAATTACAAAACGACATTTTTATACCGAATTTTTTCGACAAACCTATTATTTTTTAAACTTCTTTATTAAATAATATAAATTGAGTAAATACTAATTAATATAAATACAAGTTATAAAACAATATTACCAGTGGCTACAAAAAATTTAAAAAAAATCATAATTAGATATATATTTCGGGACTTAATCGCGTGAATTATTTAAAGGTACGAACCTTTTATTTACCCGACGTTTCGATCGAATTGCACCGATCGTGGTCGGTAAAAATCACGAAAGTTTAAAAACAATAAATTACATAATGTAGTTTTGTGCAACCTTGCTCTACCAAAAGTTACGTAGATGTGGATGCACCATTAAATGTTGTCGTTTATCATGTGCTTTTATGACTCGATTTTAAGGTACTATAGGGTAAGGAAATGACTTTTCTCTCTGAAGTGGCCCATTAGGGTAGTTCTAGATAGGAGCTGTACTATATATTTGTAGTTGTAAATATTATCTAGTTTACAACCGCGGCTCCGCCCGAGTGGATGTCGGTAATCGCAATCAAACTATCCATTGTTATTTCCCGGATCTTAAACTATCTCCATATCAACTTTCATCTAAATAGATTCGGCGGTTTAAGCGTAAAAATGTAAGAAACAGACTGAGTTATTTTCATATTTATAACTAGCCCACGACTTCATTCGCGTGAAGTTGCAGAGCTGCTTACTCCCTAAAGACGTTAGCGTAATGATTAAAAGTCTAAGTTACTCTTTACATCCTCCGCTGCCGGACAGTGAATGTCCTATCAAAATCCGTCCTGCCGTTTCGAAGATTAGCCGAACAAACAGACAGACAAAAAAATGTGTTTTTGTTATAAGTACCATAAACATTTTCTTAGGCTTTTAATAAGTAAAACATTGTTATTTTGACATTACAAACTCTTAAATTTTATATATTTGCAATAAAAATAGGGCTTAAGCATAGTACCACCCCTCTCCCCGTGGGTCAAGGCGACTGAGGGTTTTCACACCGCAGGAGGCAGCAGCGTCTTCTATGTACTTTAATGCCTTATTGCCATTGCAAACCCGCTCGCCAAGCGTGGCGATTATGGCAATTACCCCCAGGGTCTACAACAAGTAGATTCTACTAGGGACACCCGTGCCCAGCAGTGGGACGTCATATGGGTTGATATGTGTATGTAATTGATATTACTATGGATCCTAATCTAAACTAATTTTAGCCTGCGTTTCGCTCACGTGACTCCGTTCAATTCCTTTCTTATAATGATAATATATAGATAGACTAAGGAGTCTATTTATATCATAAAATAAACTTCTTTGTAAAAATTCAGTTCTCCAGGTCCAATAGATTGGGCTGGGCGATTAAGACTCATTCATTCACTCCCTAGCCCAATACTTTGGACCTGGGGTATTGAATCCTAATTTATATATTTATTGTAAACCATATAAATTATTTTCTAATGATAAATAAATGTTAGATAAATAAAAACAAGAAAAATAGATTTCAACAATATTTTTACGAAATCAAACAAAGACGTTGTTTTTCTCTCTTGAAACAATATCGTACATCTCATTGGTATTAAAATATTCTGTTCGGGCAGCCCTCAAATCTTAGTAGCTGAGATCACTGACTTCTATATATACTACCACATAATATAGAGAGTATAGAAGCATAAACTGATTTTTAAATATAACCCTTTAAGTAGCAAAGTAAGGGTTATTTTTTTTTTTTTATAAAAAGGTAACTAGCTATGTGGGATTTACGTCCCACATTACTAGTAATCCTGTTAACCCCTCCAGCTAAGCTCAATGGCTTGTGTTAAGAGTGGGTTCACGTCGGTAGTATAATGGGTAAGATTCGAACCCCGATGCCTTATCCATTAGGCTACCGCCGCTTCTTATAATGAAAAAAAAAATCCATACCTAATGCAGGCAAAACCGCAGGAGAATAGTAGTCAATATGCTAACGTTAAATAGTACATCTGCTTAGAAACGTCTACTTCGTCGTAGGGTACCAGGGTTAATTATCGCGAAGACAAATAAGTCATTAATTTATAATCTCAAGGGCAAGCAAATAAATTAGTCAATCTTAATTAGAAGATGGCAGCTAAGTAAACAGGGTAGAGACGCTGGCATTTCAGAATGTTTGTGGTAGCCCTACGCTTTACAGGGTCCCACTTGTCTGTACTAATATTATAAAACTGAAGAGTTGTCGTTTATCATGTGCTTTTATGACTCGATTTTAAGGTACTATAGGGTAAGGAAATGACTTTTCTCTCTGAAGTGGCCCATTAGGGTAGTTCTAGATAGGAGCTGTACTATATATTTGTAGTTGTAAATATTATCTAGTTTACAACCGCGGCTCCGCCCGAGTGGATGTCGGTAATCGCAATCAAACTATCCATTGTTATTTCCCGGATCTTAAACTATCTCCATATCAACTTTCATCTAAATAGATTCGGCGGTTTAAGCGTAAAAATGTAAGAAACAGACTGAGTTATTTTCATATTTATAACTAGCCCACGACTTCATTCGCGTGAAGTTGCAGAGCTGCTTACTCCCTAAAGACGTTAGCGTAATGATTAAAAGTCTAAGTTACTCTTTACATCCTCCGCTGCCGGACAGTGAATGTCCTATCAAAATCCGTCCTGCCGTTTCGAAGATTAGCCGAACAAACAGACAGACAAAAAAATGTGTTTTTGTTATAAGTACCATAAACATTTTCTTAGGCTTTTAATAAGTAAAACATTGTTATTTTGACATTACAAACTCTTAAATTTTATATATTTGCAATAAAAATAGGGCTTAAGCATAGTACCACCCCTCTCCCCGTGGGTCAAGGCGACTGAGGGTTTTCACACCGCAGGAGGCAGCAGCGTCTTCTATGTACTTTAATGCCTTATTGCCATTGCAAACCCGCTCGCCAAGCGTGGCGATTATGGCAATTACCCCCAGGGTCTACAACAAGTAGATTCTACTAGGGACACCCGTGCCCAGCAGTGGGACGTCATATGGGTTGATATGTGTATGTAATTGATATTACTATGGATCCTAATCTAAACTAATTTTAGCCTGCGTTTCGCTCACGTGACTCCGTTCAATTCCTTTCTTATAATGATAATATATAGATAGACTAAGGAGTCTATTTATATCATAAAATAAACTTCTTTGTAAAAATTCAGTTCTCCAGGTCCAATAGATTGGGCTGGGCGATTAAGACTCATTCATTCACTCCCTAGCCCAATACTTTGGACCTGGGGTATTGAATCCTAATTTATATATTTATTGTAAACCATATAAATTATTTTCTAATGATAAATAAATGTTAGATAAATAAAAACAAGAAAAATAGATTTCAACAATATTTTTACGAAATCAAACAAAGACGTTGTTTTTCTCTCTTGAAACAATATCGTACATCTCATTGGTATTAAAATATTCTGTTCGGGCAGCCCTCAAATCTTAGTAGCTGAGATCACTGACTTCTATATATACTACCACATAATATAGAGAGTATAGAAGCATAAACTGATTTTTAAATATAACCCTTTAAGTAGCAAAGTAAGGGTTATTTTTTTTTTTTTATAAAAAGGTAACTAGCTATGTGGGATTTACGTCCCACATTACTAGTAATCCTGTTAACCCCTCCAGCTAAGCTCAATGGCTTGTGTTAAGAGTGGGTTCACGTCGGTAGTATAATGGGTAAGATTCGAACCCCGATGCCTTATCCATTAGGCTACCGCCGCTTCTTATAATGAAAAAAAAAATCCATACCTAATGCAGGCAAAACCGCAGGAGAATAGTAGTCAATATGCTAACGTTAAATAGTACATCTGCTTAGAAACGTCTACTTCGTCGTAGGGTACCAGGGTTAATTATCGCGAAGACAAATAAGTCATTAATTTATAATCTCAAGGGCAAGCAAATAAATTAGTCAATCTTAATTAGAAGATGGCAGCTAAGTAAACAGGGTAGAGACGCTGGCATTTCAGAATGTTTGTGGTAGCCCTACGCTTTACAGGGTCCCACTTGTCTGTACTAATATTATAAAACTGAAGAGTTTGTTTATTTTATAAATACAGTAATTGCAATTTTGAAAGATAGAAAAATTTGAAATCCAGACTCAGGAATCGAACCCGAGACTTCCGTAGCCAAGCCGGGGCCAGAAGCGAACCACCTATCTGGACTATGTTACTAGATCTCAAATTTTTCTATCTCATGATGCTCGCGAATTGGGCCCGATTCCTGAGTCTCGGGTTCGATTCCTGAGTCTGGATTTCAAATTTTTCTATCTTTCAAATATGCATTTATTGTATTTGTAAAGTAATTGGCAAGAAATGCCTATAAAAATTACTTCAAGTTTGTTTATTTGTTTGTTTGAACGCAATAATCTCAGGGAGTACTGGTTTAAATTGAAAAATTTACTGTTGAATAGTCCATTCATCGAGGAAGGCTATAAGCTATACAACATCACGTTACGACTAATAGGAGCGGAGCAGCAATGAAAAATGTTGCAAAAACGGGGAAAATTTACGCAAACTAAGTTGCGCTGGTCAGCTAGTCTCGTATCTACCTACAAACGATTTCGGTTAGAGCTAATCTCAACAGAAATCAGCCAACAGGGATATTATATAATTATTGCACATTTGACAAATTTTAAGTGATTGACCCAGGAATCGAACCCGAGACTTCCGTATGCCAAGCCGGGGCCGGAAGCGAACCATGTAAACAGGACTATATTATCTCTTTATAAAATGATATATGCGACGGGCCTTAATCGCGTGTATAATTTATGGTTAAATACCTTGTATATTGCCCGACGTTTTGACCGTATTGCAACGGCCGTGGTCACGGGTAGACCCAGTCTACCCGTGACCACGGCTGTTGCAACTGTATAACTGTATATGTTTATAAACTACATCACTTTATAACGAGCATTTTTGTTATCAAACGCTGGATGGAAATTCCAAAAGTTTTCGCCGACAGATGTTACAAAAAACTGTCTGTGAAAATGAAAATTCACGAGTATACAAAATAAAATGTTCGGACAAAGCATACGACAGCCCTATGCTACGCTTGCCTCACAAGTACCACTTTTAACGAGATGGGAAAACGGCGGCAAATTCAGCTGTCACCATTGTCATAGTTCTGTATAAAAATATTTGTAAAAGTATAAAATTCATACGAATTTATATTTGTGCTGTTGTTACTATTCAAATGTAATATAGTAGTAGTTTTAGGAAAATACTACTTAGATTACATTTGCCATTTTGCTGCTCAAGACTTAATATATCTAATGTATTATCTGGTACTAGCGTTCTATTATTATTATAAAAGCGAAAGTTTGTAATAAGTACCTGGATTTTTTGGTAAATCTTGTTTTTTGGAAATTATATGTATCTAAGATACGAATCTGTGGCGCGGTGGGAGTGTGTCCGACTGCTACGCAAGCTGCTATTCGATTCCACACGGGATACTACTTTGATAATTTGTTATCCACAAATTGATGTTCACGTTTGCACGAACACAAAGTACACCCAGACTCTGGGTGTACTTTGTGTCCGTGATTTGTATGTTTGTAAAGTCCCCTGCGACACAAAGCTTGTACACTACAGCGGGTGTCGTATTTAAAAAGTAATATTACATACCTACTGATGAAATATAAATAATTATAATTAAAAATGTCAATGAAAAAGGGAAAAAATAATCATCCGGACTCGAATCCGTCTTCTGCTTTCAGGAACCCCCGATTTCCCACCTGAGATTACCTTGTAGGTGGCAGCGAAGTTTACCTTTGTATTCTAATGATATTGTAGCAGTTTTTAATTGCCTGAAAACAGAAATAAAATGACGTTTTCTAAAAATGAAACTAGATCGATTAGAAATTATTTTAAATAGATCGATTTATCGCCGCTAAAATCCCCTGCTTACAAAATTTTATGAAAATCGTTGGAGCCGTTACCGAGATACAGATTATACTTACACATATATTTATAGATAGATAATAATAATATTTTAGGATAACAATAATCTAATCCTAAACCACATAATAAACCAACATACTAAACCGATTTTGATAAAGATTATACATCACAATAGCACAAAAAAAAAACAAAATTAGCGCAGGCTAAATCGACATAAACAAAACAACGTTTTTAAATTAGCAGCTTGCTACTAGATTACAACCAATTTAGCTGCCATATTGTGGTACGTTTGAGTGTAAGTAGCCGTCACGTCAGCTGTAAATCCAGTAATTATTCACAGTGTGCGAAGGCCGGAGCAGTGACACCACGTGAAATAATAATGTCGCTTTGCCACTGACGTACACTGCCGGTTTCACGGCAATTTTCTATGAGAATTAATACACATACGCGTTCGTAATATGGTTTATATTAAAGATAATAAAGGATTAACAAAAAAGTAGAACTTCATTGTTATTGGACTCCAGAATTTCTAAACGTGTATGTCGAGCGACAAATGTTAGGCCAGTTATGTCAAATCAATTGACATTTGACACCGAGCGTGCCCTCAGAGCACGTTGCCTTGGCAGGAAAACAACGATGGTTCGAGCTTTGGATTATTTTGTGTCCTATGTAATTTAAAAAAATATTTAAAATGTCAAAATCATTATTTAAAAAATCCGCTTCACCCGGTCTGTTGTACACCAATACAAGCGTTGTCTTTTTTAAACAAAAAACTTGTAGCATTACAAAAGTCTATAAAAATACACAAATCGGTATATAAACCACATTACAATGCTGATGACAGCACAATTGTATTCAATAATGACAATCTTGCTATGATAGACATAGTGGTCAACAAAAACTTAACATCATTGATCAGGTGGTTAGCTATGAAGAATCTTAAAATTAATTTAGATAAAACCAATATAGTGTAGTTTAATCAAACAGGTAACAAAACCAATTTGGAAATAAAATGTAAGGATACAAAAATTTCTAGGCCTACAAATTAAAAACAATCTTATATAAAAATAGAACGTATAAATTGAGAAGGTGTGCAATAAAATAAATCAGAATGCATATCTACACTAATATTATAAAGCTGAAGTGTTTGTTTGTTTGAACGCGGTAATCTCAGGAACTACTGATCCGAATTGAAAAATTCTTTCACTGTTGGATAGCCCATTTATCGAGGAAGGCTATAACATCGCGCTACGATCTATAGTAGCGGAGCAGCAATGAGAAATGTTGCAAAAACGGGGAAATTTACGCATACGAAGTTGCGCGAGCCAGCTAGTACGCTGTATAACAAAACATTTAATAATGAGGCGTTTCTAACTGCGTATCATGGATTAGTCGCATCTACCTTAAGATATGGTATTATATTTTGGGGCAATGCTACTGGTATATTCGCAAACTTCATTTTATTGAAATGAAAATACTGACGATGTTATCTATGTAGGTATATTTCTTACAGTAAATATGATTATTTCGAGATTATATAATAGCTAGTCATTATGAATAATGACAAAGTCGCGTAGTAAATATAACAAAATAATTATTCTAAAAAAATATATTTTATTAAACTGATATTTTTTATGGACCAGCTCAAGGAGTTCAAAATGCTGGGCTCCAAAACGACTACAAAATCTGTGTGTGTGTATACTAGGAACCGCTTTGTTCGATAAGCGAAATTGGGAAAAATTCTGACTGACAAGTAGTCGTAGACCAGATTAGTTACGCTTGGTGCCATACAAAACGGCATTGTTACACAAAAGTAAATTTGCAATGGCACCAAGATATAAAACTACGAAAACTATTAAATCTTCTGAAACCATTAATGTATTCAAAAGTAAATTACAGACATTCCTAATAAAAAAAACATTTTATTCAGTATGAATTATTTAACGGACAAAGCCCTTTAATGACTTTTATTGTATACATATTTATTATTATCCATATTTATATTATTTCATTTTAATAACTTGTTTTGACATTGTAATTTGATTTAGAATTTATTATTCTTATTCAAGAATAATATTTGTAATTAAGATTATTATTTATGATTAGTAATAGAAATTATATACCTAAAGCACAGAATAAGTAATAGTACTACGTGTACCTAAAGATAATAAAGAAATTAAGAATTGTAATGTTTTCTCTATCTTTTATCTCTTATCTGTTTATTTTGACGTGCAACGCAATAGCCAACTTAAGGCCGCTATTCCAACTAAGCAAACTATTTCTCGCAAACTAAATTGTTTATACAGAAAGGTTTACGTTAACTGTAGCGACGCAATTAGTAATTAACTAATACCACAAGTTGAGAGTACAGAAAGTAAGCTTCATACAACGTGCGATTTTTTATTTTTTACGAGTGGTAGGTGTAAGTCATAGGCCGTGTTGGTCGGTACCACAAGTGTCAGTTACTCTTCCGTGAAATAGTGTTGTTAACACATACATTACTGTGTTTCGGTTGAAGAGCACTGTAGCAAGTGTTATTACTTGGCCAATGAGATTCACGGAGTAATGTATCTAATGGGGAGCGTACCGCGTGAGCGTACCGTTTGAGACATTCAGATCTTTCCCAAACAAGGATATAGCACTGATACTGTTATGGGCAAGCTTGAGTTGACGCTTACCATAAGGCAAACGACCTGCTCGTCTCTTCATTTCATTGTATAAAAAAAACCTATCTAATGATATCCACTTAATATGGCATCATCTCGCGTGGTCACCATATTAAAATTTGATTACTGTGATTTCTTTAGTAACAGTCGCAAGTCTCAAGAGTGCCGCAAAGGATACACATATAGACTAAAATATACGTATGTGTTCCTCGGTGGTATTCTGGAGACTAAACGCGTGGGTTGATTTTGATGGTTCTAACGTCAATACCTGTGTCTTGATTTTGCGGGTGTCACTTAAGAAAAGTATGATGTGTGAGAAAAGTAGTAAAGATCTCAGAAGATTCATCAAATGTTCAGTTACCTGAACGTTTAAAAAAACATAATATAGTTGTTTAGAATTACCAAAACTGGACACATTGGAATTATCCAACATGTTTACTTGTTGTTATTTCTGCGCAGATAATCACGATGATGATTTTTTCTAAGTATTTAAATAAATATTTCGTGGAATCCTTAGTACTTTTTTTAGTACTTTTCGAAAGCCACTTTAGGAGATGCTGCTCTTTTTTATATTACCCAACAGCGTAAGGTAAAGGAGGTCTTCCTTTGCGTCACGCTGTTGGGTAAAAAGCTTGCTTTCTAAGCTCTCGGTGTTTTGTACTAAAGCTAAGGAAATTGTTACGTCGTTGATTGGCTGTTTCTACAAGAGAGTTAATTGCTTTATACTGTAATTTTATCATCATTAAACAGAACTGTTACTAATAATACGGTTTTTGAAAATTGGAATTCATATAGAATTTTCTCCTACAAAAGTATTAGGTAAATATTTCGCTTCTGAAATTTTAACAAACTTTGTACCAGTAACGAATTAAAAAAAATAAAGTACAAAAATATCAAATATTTAGTAGTTAAAATTAGGCGTGTTATAGAACTTCGACTCCGATTCAGAAAGGTCGGAACTTCCGATAGAATTTACACCTCCGACTCCAACTTCGGCCTCAACATTTTTAAATCGGAGGTTTTAGTCGGAGGTCGAAGCATAAAAATAGCTCGGATTTAATTGTACAGCACAAAGAATTCTGTTATTATTTCCATTAATTATGTCTTATTTTCTTAACATATTCTTTCTTATATATATATATATATACATATATATATATATATATATATATATATATATATATATATATGTATATATTCTCACCACCTCCGACTTCGACTCCCATTCGGACTCCGACAAACCAAATTTAAAACCTCTGACTCGACAAAACCTCGGTCGCGACAAAATCACTAACGTAACATCCCTATACTGTTATTAACACATTATGAATAAGTAAGTGTATATTTTCAATTCCACGAACAATAAATCATTGTTTATAAAACATTGTTTGATACCTGTGACTATATTTAAAAAAAGAAAATTTTGGAAAACAAACGGGAAAATTTATTCGAGATAAAAGATAGTCTATGTGTTATCCAGATCCGTTTACCAGTTGTAGCGTGATTTAATAACACACAAACATCCATCCATACATCCGAACTTTCGCATTTATAATATTAGTATAGATTGGGCTATATATACATGGTGATTTGTAATATAACTAATAACCGCCCGTTCGTGGCTTCTTTACATAACACTTAATAACTTTGTAATATTAGTTTAGGAAAATCTATACTAATATTATAAAGCTGAAGAGTTTGTTTGTTTGAACGCGGCAATCTCAGAACTACTGGTCCGAATTGAAAAATTATCTCACTGTTGGATAGCCCATTTATCGAGGAAGGCTATAGGCTATGTAACATCACGCTAAGACAAATAGGAGCGGAGCAGTAATGAAAAATGTTGCAAAAATGGGGAAAATATACGCATACGAAGTTGCACGGACAGCTAGTATCTATACTAATATTATAAAGCGGAAGAGTTTGTTTGTTTGTTTGTTTAAACGCGCTAATCTCAGGAATTACTGGTCCAATTTGAAAAATTATTTTATTGTTGGATAGCCCATTTATCGAGGAAGGCTATAGGCTATATAACATCGCTACGACTGATAGGAGCTGATCAGCGACGAGAAATGTTCCAAAAACGGGAAAAATTTACGCATACGAAGTTGCGCGAGACAGCTAGTTTAATATATTTACCAATAATCACCTACAGCTTGCTTTTAGAGTTTTGACCGTAACCGCCAACAGACTTTTTTACTGGAGTAAAATCGTTGTGTATTGTGAGTTTTAGACCCTAAACCTGACAAAGAAACATCGATTTTATTCCGGTGTCACTCAGATGTGTGGTCAAATGGTTGTGTGACAAAAGGTGTTGAATTCGCATTTTTTGAAAATTATATTACGAAGTTATTTGGTGTAATGTACAGAAACCAAGATGTTAATGTATATTAATAATCAACCTGTAAAACTGAAAATCCACTCACCCGCTAACTGAATTTTTACTTTTTACCAAACCAGGGATTTTCCTTCTATGTAGAACAATTTCCGCACACCGACTTTACAAAAAGCCGTGGTAGCAGTCGTAGTTTTGGGAGCGGCGGTAGCCTAATGGCAATTGTGCCCATTATACCGAAATGTGAACCCACTCCTAACACAAGCCATACAGCTATACAAATCACGGACCTAAGGTATACACACTTTTGTGGATTACAACGAAGTGGTATTCCCGTAAAATAAAAAAAATATATAATATAAATCATTACAATAATTGTTTTAACGGGGCTGTAATATTGCACTTAGGCATTTATTGGGCCATTCGTGTCATGTCAGTATTTCTCACTCTAGCCAGCCGCAGATTACTCCAGATGATCATACATTATAAACACATTACTTTTATTAATAACAAGTAACAGAGTAATAACTTAATAAGCAACACATTTTCATATTACGAATATAATTTTATTATGCGAAATGTCAACAGTAACTGAAGATCTGTAGTCCGTATACTAATTGCCGAGTGTGACTGCCTCTAAGGCCAGAAATCAAAGTATGTTTCGTTGTGCGGAACCCGCTGCACTTTGCCACAAAATACATAGGTATAGAAGGCAGGTTCAGAGCTCAACAAGAAATCCACGTACACAAACGCGCACGTACGACGATCGCAACATCATCATCACTGTCTCGGCTGGCATTCGATCGAGATCTGTGTACGTGCGCGTCTATGTGCGAGGCTGTTTTCGCTCGTAGTATAGAACCGACCATTTGTACCTATATAATTTGTACGCTTTGCGTTGAATTAACAGCGCGATGCCGATTGCGGAATACTAAAACTGTGACGCAGTTCTGTTTGTACTAGACTAGCACTGTATGTTTAGATGGATGGATTGTAACTCCGAGATTTTCTTGGAAAAGAAAGTGAAAAAACGTTAGAGATTATTCCGATTTAACACATAAGGCTTACTCGATTTGAGACACCCTTCTGTCACCTGTCATTTACAGGTGAGTAATAGCAACTATACTTTCAAGTACCTACGAGTCAAAGAGGTTTGAGTATTGGCCGGTTTGTCAATATATTTTTTAAAAGATAACTAGCAATGTGTGATTGGAGCCCGCGACCTCACGATTTCGAGTCCGACGCCTTAGTCATTAGGCTACCGCCGCTTCGATTTTGATTAATACTCATCGAAAAGATATATCCAATAAAACAACAATAAATAAATATATACCTGACGGCACACCGAAGTGATTAGTCGGTTTCCGAACGAATCTTTGACAGGTGACTTAGCACTGCTCGCTGGGAAGGCGCCGGCGGCCATATTGTATTGATCGTTTGGCGAGTGCGCTCGCGCCTGACGCGATTCGGTGGAATGTCTTAAATCGAACTATATCCGTGCGATTGTGTATAATTACAAGTGTTGAGCATTGTTTGTGATCTCGGTTAGAATGTGTTCATTTTGTTTTTAGTGTATTTCATTAAAATACCGAACTCCGGTCTCTTTGCCCGACTATCCACATATTATGTCCGATGAATTGGAGGGTGATAACGTGCCGCATTAACCGTGTGCCTAATAATAATGCTATCAAATATTTCGCCACAAGAGAAAATGCATTATACCTATATGCCATAAGTCTTCTTAATAATTGCTGAAGGACCACATCTTTATGGAAAGAAAAAGATAGAACTACTTTTTAATCTATTTTAATTTACCAACTGTCTGTCACAAAAAAATAGGCCATAAAAATACCGAGGACACCTATAGTATAGAACTAATATAGTTAATTCATTTGTTACCAGTACTTTGGCAAATATTTAAGCACCTATATTTTTTACCTTTGTTGTAAGTAGATGCTTCTACTATGTTCTACCCACTAAGACTGATTAAATTTTATGTCATGTTCAAATTTTAATTAATATAACTAACATGGTGATAGTATATTAGTGGCAGCACCTTAACCCCATCTCAGGTTTATAAACATTCAAACATTGTAAAATTGGTGATTTGAAAAGAGTGGCCGTGAGTTTTTATTGTCTTGTTCTTTTCTCCCGCTTTACTATTGTTTGCGAACTTAAAAATACATGTACATGTAGAACCCCGACGTATCACAAGCGTTGTTTTGCATCCTAAGAAAATAAAGAATTTTGAATTTTAAATTTAGGCAATTAAACAAAAATCCTGTTTACTTGTCAAAATTCTAAATAGTTAATCAACTTACGTTTTCAGCGTTATGTTTTCAGTCAGAATTGGGCATGGCACAGTTAAAAGCCAAACTTACCTGAAAAAAAATAAAAAGAAACATTAATACATTAAACAAAAAAATATATAAAATTACAGAAACCAGTTAATAGGTACACCAATATTTTGAATATACTAGTACAATTTGTAAACCCACTGGAATCAGTTTATATAAGAAATGCAATTAACATCCTTAATTACTGAAGTCCTGCACGTCTCAGAAAGAGGTAGGTATGCAAAACATCGACACGAACAGTTACAAAACGATTTATGAAATTGGTTACTCAACACCTAACAAATTATGGCATTGTCGGCTTATTATTCAGATAATGTGTACCTACATACATCTTTGTTTGTGAAAAAAACGTACACATTTAATCCAATTTTTAATACATTCATATAATAAAACGCTACGCTACGTCAATTTCAAAATTAACGTATAGGTACCTAAAACATAAAAAAATTCTAACACCCAATTTTTGCTCCAATTTTGTAAATTGAGTTTGGCGTCTAATAATCACATTTTGCGACATCCAAACCAAGTATCAGCAGTTACATCATAAACAAGAAAATTCATATTTTATCACTGTCTTTCGTAACATGTTAAAAAGAGACAAAAGAACAGTTGCCAATGAGCGTTTACGAGGCGTTACGATTACGATCACATCAGTCGTAAATCTTTACGTTTTATGTCTTATCATTGTGTTTTAGTTAACATTGAATTACAACGTTTATAATAGGCTGAATGAACTCAGATTGAGTGGTAGCTGCCATTGATTCAATATCAAGGAATTTTAAATATAAATGCACAGCTTTTACGTGGTGTAACACCATTTGTATAAGGACTTCTCTTAATCGTAATTTGTATCAAGTTGAATAACAAAAACACACACAATGTTAGTTGAAAGTATAGCCTAATAGTGTATCTACGTTCCATGTTCGTTCCGCATAATATTCAGTTCTGTATTGCACTACAATAGCTCATCAGATGTGGGATAAATCTATAAGTGGGTACACATCAACACATTTGGATAACATCGACAGTACAACACGAACATAATATCTAATGATGATACATCAATAACGCGATGTACACGCGTAAATCAGAATATCTTGCTGAACATTCTTGTTGCAATGTTGCTAATTTAATGATATCAACCGCATCGAACGCTTTACTCAAATCTGCTAAAGCTAGTTCTTGTTGTGCTGTTTCTTCAATTATGTGCAAGAAAATTCGTTCTTGTTCAAGTTTGACGTTTGTTTTTTGGAAATATTTTCATTTGTTAAATACTTCTTGTACGTGTGTTAAAGTCCTCACGGATCCCACTTGAAATATATTTTGTCTATGATTATTAATGTTCAAAAACAATTGATAGAACAAATTTTCCTATTTCAAATTAGGCTTTTCACATAAATTATACACAGCCACTTTGACATATGTTAAATAAACATTTTTTTTTAAATACAATCCATTTATATTTTAACACAACCAGCTTCACAAATACATATAATAGATTTTTGATCGATGTCAAAATGTAACACTTTTTTTCGTTCAGCCTCTCAGCCCGCAAACAACTAAAATCAATGTTAAGGATATGTTCCAAAAATGAAAAAGAATTTTTTTTTTTTTTTTTTGTAATGTAATGTAAGACTAGGTTGTTGTAGGTGAATTGGAAGAGGTTTAGCTTGATAGCAGTGGACTGCTATCGATTGGTTGATTGTGTTATTTATATTACATGTTTTAACAGACTTTTTTTTTTCTCTCCAACAAGCAGAGTGTCAATTATAAATACGAAAATGACTTGTGTTGATGTGTTTTAACTTTGAATGTAGCCCTTATAGTAGACGACAGTCTACACGTTATCATTCAAAATCCCTTAATTCTTTTCAATTACGATTAGTATGTGCCAGCACTGAAATTGATTATCGTACTAGCCATGTTTTACATTCCAATTCACCAAAACCCTGGTAATGTAACTTTTCTATCCAAACGACATCTTTACGACCACTTCTCTTTCATTGCGGACATTAAAAATAATTTGGTTTCTCTACAAACAAGTCATTCATATATTCACTGCAATTGATTGAGGAATTCTTACATCAATAAGCTTAACATTGTTAAGAGGAGAAACGTGAGTAAAATGGACATTTCCAGTGTTGAATGTGTTTACTGTTTATTCAATAACATGTAGGAGCTGTTGATAAACTTTCGCGATTTGTACACATATATATTACAGTTCCGTAATAGTAAGTGATAAAAATCAAGCGAGAGTAGTTTCCGAAACCCGCGCTGAGCTGAACTAGTCTACCCGTAACCACGGCCGTTGCAATATGGTCGAAACGTCAAGCAATGAACAAGGTATTTTACCTTTAATAATTCACGCGATTAAGACCCGTAACATACGAGTATATATATTTTATTAAGGGTCTAAATCGAATAAATGTTATTTTATTATTTCGTCGTTATCAAGATCAACGATTGGATTACGGTAATTTTAAAGTACCTGCTATTTAGTTGGCGTTGATAACGTTGTAGTGATACCCACATAAATAATACAATCAATCGGTTCAACCTGAATCGCTCAAATGGCATTCTCGCAGCTGCTCGCAAACATGTCTTTTGCAACAATAATGTAGGAAGATAAATTCTATAAGTTCAAATTTCTCAATACACTTATTAAAGCAAATTACTACATTTTATTCGTTGTGGTAATATTTAAAACTAGCTATCACGAGCAACTTCGTCTGCGTAAATTTTCCACGTTTTTGCAACATTTTTAATTGCTGCTCCGCTCTTATTAGTCGTAGCGTGATGTTATATAGCCTATAGCCTTCCTCGATAAATGGGCTATCCAACGAAAGAATTTTCCAATTCGAATCAGTAGTTCCTGAGATTACCGCGTTCAGACAAACAAACAAACTCTTCAGCTTTATAATATTAATCAATCGTCTGCGCCATGACATCTTGCTGCACCTTCGTTTTTTTTAAGCCCGAGTAAGAGTGAGTTTCCGGACGACTTCGCACATTGTGAAATACTTCTAAGTTATTTGTGTATTTAACATCATCATCAATACATAATCTATACTTCTATATCTATACTAATATTATAAAGAAGAAAGCTTTGATTGTTTGTTTGATTGTTTGTTTGTGTTGAATAGGCTCCGAAACTACTGTACGGGTTTGAAAAATTCTTTTATATATACTTAATATTATAAAGAGGAAAGATTAGATTGTTTGTTTGTGTTGAATAGGCTCCGAAACTACTGGACGGGTTTGAAAAATCTTTCATCGTTGTAAAGCTACACTATCCCCGGGTGACATAGGCTATTTTTTATCCCTGTATTCTCACGGGAACGGGAACAACGCGGGTGAAACCGCGAGGTTTCCGCTAGTATAAAATAAAGTCGCTTTCCGCGTCTGCCAATACAGGGTGTTTATTAATATACTAACAAACTTACGCTCGTGACTTCTTTACATTACACCAAATAACTTTGGAATATCAGTTTTAAAAAATATAACCATAAATTTACCCTTATCACCCACCTACTTTTCTCACACTACCACCTTCAACACGTCTGTGAGACCTCGGAAGAAAATTGATATTTTTTATCAGGTCTAAACTTCACAATAAACAATGATTTTACTCCAGTAATATAGTATGTTCGTGGTTATGGCCATAACTTCAAAAACAGGTGGTAGGTGGTTAAGGGTTACAATATATGTTAGTAAACTTTCGCGATTTGTACACATTATAGAATTTTATAAGCTACGGGTCTTAATCGCGTAAATATTTTATTTAAAGGCTTAACACCTTTGTTTATTGCCCGACCTTTCGACCGTATTGCAACGGCCGTGGTCACGGGTAGCCGAGGAATAAACAAAGGTATTTAGCCTTAAAATAAAATATTTACGCGATTAAGACCCGTAGCTTATAAAATTCTATAATCTGATATTACTTGGTATAATTTATAATAAGAAGCCACGAGCAGGAGGTAGTGAGTATATTGAAATCACTCTGTATATCCAGTAACCTGACGAAGTTATCACCATCAATTAAACAATCTCGGATGATTTATATGTATAATACATAAATATTGACTGCCTCTGTGGCGCGGTGGTTCGATTCCCACACGGGACACCACTTTGTTTGATCCACAAATTGTCCGAGTCTGGGTGTACTTTGTGTCCGTGACTTGTATATTTGTAAAGTTCCCCGCGACACAGGGCTTGTAAGCTAATGCGGATGTCGACTTTAAAAAATATATATTTGTATACAGAGAAGGAAATTCCGCGCGAAGCCGGGGCGGACAGCTAGTGATCTAATGAAATACCGAGGGAGTATGATATGTAATATCAGACGTTATTATTACTTATAAAATATATGATGACCTTCAGGATCATCATATATCTTAGAAGTAATAAAAACGTTGCTTAAATAAACTGAAAAAAAGTAGCAAAGTACACAAAAAGACATACGAAGAAACTTTGTTTTGTTTCTGGACTCTTAGATAGTTGATACTACCCTTGTGGAAAAGTTTCAGTAAGTATTTTGATAGGATCTCAACAAGGAACACACTTTCTATCACCGTCACTAGAAAGTATTATTGCAACAATACAAACAGCTTTTAATGTTGCTAACTATTTTCTTCTAAACACATTTATTTTACACACGTTGTGCAGTTTTGGACGGAAATATTATTCCACACTTTAGATTAAAGCTTTAAAGGGGCGTCTAAACGGGCCATTTTTACGGCATTTTGTGGCCGGCAACATGGCAGTACTCTCCAATATTGATTTGATGGTTGCCGGACGTTCGCCGAGCGATCTATTTTCCATATTGTTGCCCGGCCAAATTTGTTGTTGTTTCAGTCACTCTCTATTTTATTGTTGCTGGGATGTGTAGCCCGTTTAGGAGATATTGCCATTATTGGCCGATTGCCAATAGTGCCGCCACAGATTGCCGTAAAAAATGGCCCCTTCAGACGCCCCTTAAGTTTGTTGACACTTCAAAGTAAGTCCACCAGTCCTACAAAATTTTACTCTCCTCTAAAAATACAAATAAATACATTTGACTACTTGTACTACTCTTAAAGTGAAAATTGCGCCGCTTATTCTACTTGCTCATATATTTTCGCGTCACCCAAAAGTTTTCGTGTTAAAAAGATAAATTCTTTTTGGAAACATTTTTATAAAACTTATTTATCATTCGCACCCACTCGACAAGTACGTATCTACTTTAGAAGTTTTTGAAGCATCTTTCGAAAATTCTAAAGTAATAACATTTTTTAATTCAGCTAGTGGGTACAATTTCATTTCCAGTTTGTGCAAATTTATGTCTAGTTGTCGAGTCAAAATGTTTGCCAAAACAAAGGTACTATTGACATTTATTCCTTAGAAGACAGACAGTTAGTTTTTCTCGTGATATTATGAGAAACGTATTTGGCGCAAGTATAGGAACCTAGAAATCTATAGGTATAAAGAAAAATCTATTGCCACGTATTTGTACGACGGGTCATAACTTGAGAACGGTTGTACATTATAACATATTTTGACAATTAGGAAAAGGTTTTTTTTACTTGTTTTACAATGTTTTGTTACAATGTTTTTTTGACGTGATAAAGGCTTATAAATGACCGGCTGCACTCACGAAAGTGTCTAAAAAAAGTCACGTTATTGACTGGTTGCTAAGCAACGCGAATGACGTTTCAGCCTGTTGATAGGCTGAAGTATTGTGGCCGTCGGGCGCATGCGCGCGGTTTCACTAAAGCAGGTGCTACAGGCATGGTTGTTTATTACAATGTCATCAATGTTTCCATATTACGTTACCACGTAAAATTAGCGACCGTAAACCGACTTTACAGACAACTTTTTTTTTCTTTACCGGAATGGTCGAATTAGTATGGCATTTTTTTATTAAAATATTAATAAAATTGGAACGTTCAGTTAGGTAGTTTATCATTAGTACCTAAATGGTAGAAGCGTGTAGCCGGGGTGCAGCGCTTGTTATTTCTCTAAGTATATTAAAGACAAGAAGAACGTCATAACGACGAATCACTTGAACTGAGCTGTTCTACTGAAGAATTATCTGACTCCAAAAAAGTAAATGTTTAATTGCGTTGTAAATGAAAAAAAAAACGGGTTGCACTCCGGGAGTGCCGGCAAAAGTAAAAACATTTTTTTTTAAATTTCATTTTCTTTTTTTTTTTTTTTAAATCTTTCTTTATATTAAAAGTACTATCATTTATGTCGTTATATACAATATGAATGAATGACAATGACAACGACATGACAATTAAATCACAAATATGAAATATTAATCTCAAATTACAAAATTAAAATAAAAAAGGGAAGAAATAATCATTTGGACTCGAACCTGGTCTTCTGGTTTCTAGACCGCGCGATTTCCCACCTGTATTGCCACCAATCCACTAATCTTACGGTCATATGATCCTGACGCGAGTTTAACTTTTTATAATAAAAGTAAAAAAAGTGCACAGCGCCGCTAAAGAAGTTTTCACTCCAAAAATGTGTTCCAGTAAAATGTAAACGAGTTTAAATATATCATCTATATATCCAAAAGAAAGGTTGAATAAAAAACAAATTTCCTTTGTTACTCTAACAATATAAAATCAATATGGTATTTTCGTCCAAATTGATTGACACTCAATACACAATATATGCACATACCTTTTCAAATCAATCACCTATTGTATTCAAATGGACGCATTCAATGAAACATTTATTTGTGTTACCAATAATAACATATTTATGTCACAAACATTTGAATGTAATGAGGACAGTAAACTTTGTGTTTAGCTTATTTTGATTTATAAATGAAATTTATTACATAATGTCCTCTTAAAACTTATACAAGTAAAATATTTATCTCTAAACGAAACATGTCAAAAATGTCTTGGAGTTATTACGTGATCAATTTATTTATCGACTGCCTCTGTGGCGCGGTGGAAGTGTATCCGACTGCTAGGCAAGAGGTCGTGGGTTCGATCCCCACCGAGGATAAAACTTTGTGTGATGAGCACGATGGTTTATTCTGTGTCTGGGTGTTATTTATCTATAATATGTATATATTTAGAAATATATAAGTATGTTTATCAGTTGTCTGGTTTCCATAGTACAAGCTCTGCTTAGTATGGGATCAGATAGTGTTGTGTGAGTTGTCCCAAGATATTAAGATATAGATATTATTATATAACGCCTAACAATAATAATGACGTACAAAAACTTACTAAGAAAACAGCTAAGTCAGAAAAATATTTAAAGATTAGGCTCTTTGACTCTCTGTTGTCTGGTTTTCATAGTACAAGCTCTGCTTAGTTTGGGATCAGATAGCGTTGTGTGAGTTGTCCCGAGATATTATTCTTATAGATCTTTCTCGAATCCGACTTTTTTTTTTAAGGTAACTAGCAATGCGGGATTGAGTCCCACATTACTAGCAATCCTGTTAACCCCTCCAGCTAAGCTCAAAGGCTTGTGTTAGGAGTGGGTTCACGTCGGTAGTATAATGGGTAGGATTCGAACCCGCGACCTTAAGATTGCGAAACCGATGCCTTAGCCATTACCGCCGTTTTTTAATATAATTATCTATCTTTAAAGTTGTCTTCAGAAACATTGTTTGTCTTCATATCCCTGCGCACTATTTCAGTCTAGCTAGGTTATAGTCCGGGACATATAGAATTCTATACCTCTACCAATTTCAAAACCTTACCTATCACACCTACTATAACACTAAAAATAGTGCACAATCAGTGTTGTACACCTGCATATTTACTTGCAAACAGTACTGGAATTGACGATGCAGCAACACAAGTCTTTAATGACCGTCGAATTTCATCGAAATCCGTTTAGTGCATCGTGCCACGCGTGATTGAGTTACAAACTTCAAAATTTCTACATTTATGACAACCAAATTGCGTGCCATTGCAGACAGATGCGAGTCATTAAAGAGAATCACGTGTTTATCTTTATGCGAGATGATCATAAAGTCATCCACATACACATTAGTTGTACAAGTACATACACGATATACACGAATGACGTCATACTGATTGTTTGTATTCAAACCCAGTCGGCGTACTCATCTTACAAATGGTACTATTTTGTATGACAGATAATGCAGCATCCCGCATTTTCATTGTATTTGTAAAGTCTTTGGCATTTCTTGCCAAAGACTTTACAAATACAATAATTGCATTTTTGAAAGATAGAAAAATTTTGAATCCAGACTCAGGAATCGAACCCGAGACTTCCGTAGCCAAACCGGGGCCAGAAGCGAACCACCTATCTGGACTATGTTACTAGATATCAAATTCTTCTATCTCTTAATGCTTACGGGTTAGGCCCCCGTAGCGACATCTAGTCGGTAGTTAAAGAACTATCACGGCTTTTGTTATTGCTTGATTACAGAGAGCATTCTATTTCTGTAGTCTTGAATATGGTAAATAGCTATAACTGATACGTATTGTTGAAATTCTAATGAACCGTTCACCAAAATAGCCAGCATACAAATGTAGGGATTTTAAATAATAGGTGGGTAGGTACATCTTAGCATTATAATATGGAAATGCAGCAAAAATATTCATAATGGAAAAGTTAAGCGTTATTTTATTATTTACTAGCTGACCCGTGCATCTTCGTATGCGTAAATTTTCCCAGTTATTGTAACATTTTTCATTGCTACTCCACTCCTATTGAACGTAGCGTGATGTTATATAGCCTTTAGTCTTCCTCGATAAATGGGCTAACCAACAGAAAAATATTTTTTTAATTCGGACCCGTAGTTCCTGAGATTGCCGCGTTCAAACAAACAAACAAACTCTTCAGATGTATAATATTAGTATAGATTTTTTTAAATTTAAATTCAATTTTTTTTTTTAGATGTTTTTGGGACTTAATCGCGTGAATTATTTAAAGGTAACGAACCTTTTATTTACCCGACGCCGACGTTTCGATCGAATTGCACCGCTCGAGGTCACGGGTCGACCTACGACCCGTGACCACGTGTCGCTTCTCCTTTTATATATCTAACTAGCTGTCCCGCGCAACTTCGTATGCGTAAATTTTCCCCGTTTTTGCAACATTTCACGTCGCTACTCCGCTCCTATTAGTCGTAGCGCGTTGTTATATAGCCTATAGCCTTCCTCGATAAATGGTCTATCCAACAAAAAAAGAATTTTTCAAATTGGACCAGTAGTTCCTGAGATTCGCGCTTAAACAAACAAACAAACAAAGCAAACAAACAAACTCTTCCGCTTTATAATATTAGTATAGATATATAAAAGGACAAGCTGACTGACTGACTAACATATCAACGCAGGGCGTACCTAACTATAAGGGTTGGAAACTTGAAATTTTGCACAGGGGTTCCTTTTATAACGTAGGGAGCACTAATAAAGGATTTTTGAAAATTCAGGGTCTAAGGGGGTAAAACGGGGTTGCAAAGTTAGTATGAATCTTTGTCGTTAAAATATTTTGGTAACAATCTGGCTTCCACGCGGGAAGCAGCGGGCATAAGCTAGTACGGTATAAGAATTGCACCTCCTGTGGTGTTACATCTGATTGCATTATTATGGCATAGACAAAGCGTTTCCTTTTTGTCAAATATCATCAGATAACAAAATACCAAGAATATTAAAAGTAAGCTTGATGCGTATTTTGCTCGAGCAAAACACAAAGCCATCGGCCACAGACGTGGAATCTCGAAACACATTCGGAAGAAAGTGGTGCTTTCGTCCGATTGACTGACCTGTTGGCCTAGTAGTTAGTGACCCTGACTGCTTAGCCAGAGGTCGTGGGTTCGATATCCACCTAGGATAAAACTTTGTGTGATGACCACGATAGTTTATTCTGTGTCTGGGTGTAATTTATCTATGATATGTATATATTTAGTATGTTTATCAGTTCTCTGATTGCCAAAGTACAAGCTCTGCTTAGTTTGGGATCAGATGGCATTGTGCGAGTTGTCCCAAGATATTATTATTATTATTATGTGTGCGGTGCTCGTGTGAGTTTCTATGCTTACTTTCTGTATTCTCCGTGTTTATGATAGAAGTATTTTACCCCCGGGATGTTAAAGTAGATTGCATAGATGTAACATATTAAAAAACTAAGTTTGTTTATTATTTTTGTAAAGTTCATAAGTAACAATGTTATTCAAAATCAATGTTAGAGCGTGTGTGTGCCAACCTCTAATTCTCTTTAAAGCTTAGGTATAGTTAAGTACTCTAGTACTTTTATACATATTTAGTACATTGTTACTAACAAATAATCCATTCGAACACTATCAAATTAAGGTTCTCAACTCACAGCTTGTTCCCAGTGACATATTTTACGAGATTTCTCAATAGAACGTTATGACGCGAAATAATTCCGTACCTATTTGTTTGTGTCATATTTTTACGAGTATCAATTAAGGAACTACTGAAACGAAGGGATTTTTCCACCATTCACATCATCTTGGAAATTTTGGCAGCATTATATTTTTACAACTAAAGCTGGGGTTTCACTATGGAATGGATTATCTACTTGCAACTGTAAAACGTAGTGACGCTTTGCCACAAAATGTTTTAAAATAATTTCAAACAAGCTCGTTACGGAAGCGTATGCCGTTGAGAGGTCGATTAAAGAAAGACTAAACTCGTTCTTAGTAGAAGATAATGCAAATTTTACTAACCATACTACTTAACTACATGGTGATCATCTACATCCTTATTCTGAAATCTGTCAAGCCTGTAGATAGAAAAGCTGGCAATACTCTACTAACAATAAATTACTTGAATAACTACTTTCTTTTTATCACTGTCAATAATATCATTTTAGTAAGAAAGAAAAACTGGAGGTCCACAAAATAATAAGTGACAATTTGCAGCATAAACAATTTGTACTGAAGTACCTCACTTAGATCGGTCTATCCGAAAAAAAAAAGCATTTTTTAGATTTCTTTTTTCCGATCTGACTTATATTTGATAAGACACTCACGTCGCATGCCCTGATATGTCCGTACACCTTCACAGGTAGACGTTAGTGTATTGTTAACGTTGTTTTCAGTGGCAAAACGTACAAAAATATTTGCTTAATTTTTATCTATATCGGGAGAAACATGGATTACGCAATGACAACAGCCATTTTGAAAAGGCACGAGTGTTTTATACACTTTTATACAAAAATGGGTTGAATGTTTTAAAGGTTAGAGGTCAAAGTATACTGGTGCCGTGCGCCGTTCCAGAAAATTATGCTCGAAACTCGTCGCAGTTTCACGGAACAAGTGGGTACGTAAGCTTTGCAGAAATATGGTGTAGATTACATGCCGCTACATTCTAGAGACATAGGCTACAGATTTAAGAGTTTTTATTATTCACCCTGTGCTTTCAGTAGCATAAAAATAGAAAAGGTATTCGGAACATCGCCTTTTGCATTGTTTTAAACGAAGTTGTTATAGACGTAACTTGCGAGCAAAGCTCTTTATACTTTTAAGTTCCTTATTCGATGTAGCCACAGTTTAAATCCTATGCGAAATACACTTCGAAATTCTGAGCCCAACATCTAAAATTTGACTAGAATATAAAAGCCGTTAAACATTTATGGTTGCGCTACAGAGCGTTAAGTTATGGAGCGAGCTATGCTTGGAGTTTCTTTGAAGGATAAAATTTGCAAAGAGGTCATTCGACAAAGAATCAAACTTACCGACATAGCTCGCACCCTGAAGTCGCGATGGGCTGGCCATATCTGCCGAACTAGTTTGCTTTAATGGCCAATAGGGGTACTAAAGCAATCGAGTTCTAGAACGAGACCACGACTCGGTAAAAGTAAGACTCTAACACCCATATTCTAAGACGTATCCTTCACAACTCCTCGGCTTAGATTTAAGCTAGGCCCCGACATAACTTGAGTTTGACAATTGTTTCCTCACTTCAAATGAGAAAAAAATTCGACTGGGAGTAAGTGGGGGAGATTTATTGCAACTAAGAATACAGATTTTGTTTTAGTGAAGTTGAGTCAAGTAGAGAAATTTTCGAGGAAATGTCAAGATTTTCCTTAAAAAATGTCTTCATCTAGCTTGAGGTCTAACTAAAGCAAGATGGACCGACGATGTAAGGAAAGTCGCTGAGAGAGAGAGAGGGTTATGGAAGGCGAAGAATTGGTTGTAAAACTGAGAAAGACATCCAGTGGACCGATAATAATCTAAAGATGAAATAGTCTAGAATTTTGAAGTTTTCTGTGAACTCAGTAACGTAAGTGGGCATTAAAAAAGGATATTTTAAAATTCGACCCATAAGGAGCTTTTCCGACCTCTATGCGGACAAAGCCATGAGCAAAAGCAAGTCCCTTATAAATAAAGATGAAAAACATTCTCGACATCGACAGAACCTTTTCTAAATCCATTGCGAAGTGTCTCCTTATTTATAAAGGTTTTCCGCCTCATTAGTCGGGGAAAAATTTGGAACAATCGCTTTTAAAGGTTGGAGGGAACATTTGCTTCTGATATTTATCACGATGATATTGAAACTTGTATATTTATAGCCTTTTCATATATTATTATACGACATATTGTTGGAGATATTAATAGGCGACAAACAAATTATGTTACAAATTCTCCGATGCGAGTGTCGCATAATAATTGTTTATGGTGTAAAAACTATAAATACGTTTTAGTTGTAATCAATTAAAACCTTAAATAAAAAAAATATTAAAATTATAAAATTATTATAAATTATAAAAATTAAAAAATCATGCAGTCGGAGGCACTTTACTAAGTTCATCGAGATTCATTAATACCTCCCTTACTTTGACATCTTACAGCCGCCATGTTTTTTTTTAAACGTCACAATCTAACAACGTATTAATTGTATAAATCCGTTCAGTGGATTGTGAGATATCAGGTAATAAAGAATATAACATACATACAAGATACGCGCGAAAAACATAACCCTTCTTTACAGTCGGGTAAAAAGGAGCTTCAGTAAATGAAACGCTCCTTTTAGCCAGCTTATTTCACCTATTGCGTAAACGGCGTTGTATGATTAACATTACGCATAGTCAATGACTATGACTATGACAAGAGGTCCTGCGCGCTGTCTAAACATAGTTTCTGCACAGTTCCACTAATCGTTTAATTAATAACCTACCTAATGCATGTGAAAAATTGTGTATTTTAAATTAAAAGTTATAGGCGTAAACCGATCTCGACGAATGGCTACAAGCCATTGTTTTAAACGTATTTAATCCTTATGAAACTTAAGACATCCCATATTTTTTAAGCACATAGGAACTCCCCAACATTGTGGCATTTCGATTTTGAGAGAATATTTATTGTACTTATTCAATTTTATTAAAAAATCCAAAAAAAAACAAACATTCAAAAAATTAGAATGTGAATGTTATGTACACCGTAATATATGTCATATATATATATAACAGATGCAATACCTTCTTGTAATTATACTAAAACATGTATGAATAATACGGTATGCCTAAATTAATAAAATAGATTAAAAAATATATATCTATACTAATATTATAAAGCGGAAGAGTTTGTTTGTTTGTTTGCTTCTTTGTTTGTTTGTTTGTATGTTTAAACGCGCTAATCTCAGGAACTACTGGTCCGATTTGAAAAATTATTTTTTTATTGGATAGCCCATTTATCGAGGAAGGCTATAGGCTATATAACATCGCGCTACGACTAATAGGAGCAGAGTAGCGACGTGAAATGTTGCAAAACCGGGGAAAATTTACGCATACGAAGTTGCGCGGGACAGCTAGTATAAAATAAATAAATATAACTTTATGGTTATTTGGTAATAAGTTTATTTTGTTAACAGGTAACTTCCCTCAATGACTGAAGTTAACTTTTAATTACTATCTACAGTTATTAAACAGCAGACAGAAGCATAATATAAAGTTTTCATGTCGTCCCGACATTACACGCAGTACGTACATTATGTTAATAGAGCAATTTCTTTATGACTTGCCATTTGATACCGACGCCGACATATTGTTCCAAGTGCCCATTACCTCAACATTTTTCCTTTTTAACTGCTTTAAAATGAAGCCTGTATTAAGTGAAATTGTTGATAAATACTTTTTTTACATAAAAACATGTAACCGACTTTAATCACAACAAAATAAACCGTTTTCGAACTAAAAATAATTTTGAAAATTCGTATACCTATAGACGGAGTTATGCCCGAACATACATAAAAAAAACATCCGATTTGAGAACCTCTTCCTTTTTGAAGTCGTTTAAAAAGAGCTTCGTTTTGTAAATTGGCAATACCCGGTGGTCACCGGGTACACCGGGTATTGTCAATAAGTGGCAATGGAGGCTGAAGCCAGGTAGTGAAAAATAATCAAAACCCAACAGTTTCAGCTGTGCAACATCGTTCAGTGACTGCTAAGATTACAAATATTACGTAAAAAATATATTAAAATAACTGAGCAAACATTTGATGATAAACCATAAATAGTCACAAATTTCACACGCCATTTATATCTCTTCTAAGATAAGCGTATGTTTGCAGGTCATAAAATAATTACGTTCAACCTTGTAATGTAGGTAATTATTATCATAATACCTTGCTTCCGACAGATGTATAATCGATGTAAAAATAATACAGGGGTAATTTATTGTAACGATTAATTAAAGAGAGGAGTGAGTATACTGTGATGCACATGTCGGGTCTTCGTAAATTGGCATCATTCTCATTACTGACTGTTCAATACATTTACATATAGTTGTATTAGGTACATAAATCTAGAGTACTGGCACTAATTATTAATTGTTTTTATTTAATTAATTATTATTAATTTATTGTTTATTGACGTGATAATGTCTTATAAATCGATGACGGGGTGCACGCACGAGAAAGTGTCACGTAACAACGGTCAACTATACCTTCGAACAATTTAAGACGACCTAACTCACTCACAGAAACAAAACGTTGTTTATTTCCCACAACGCCCAACCTCTAACATCAAACGACAACCCATAAAACATAAAGATATAAGGTATTGGCACTTCGATTTAGTAATTGAAGTGTTTCATCAACTTAACAATATTGTATAGGTGAGTCTTAACACGCACTAGGGCCACAAATGTCGGTTCCATATAAACAGCTAAAACAGGCACTCACATAGGCAGCCATTACACACTTAATCTAGATATTGATTCGACCAAGGTGATCGCAACTTGATACATCTTGATTCGACTAGTTGTAACATGTCGCGATCCATCGATCCAACATCAACAACGTTACACAGTCAATCTGGATCAAGATCACTGACGATCACGGAATCTCGATCTAGATTAAAGGCGTAATAGGTGCCATACATGTGAACGTCCTGGAATAACGTTCGTTGCGCGCGCAAAACCGCGAATCTGTGTTCTGTGTTGACTGCCTCGGTGTCGCGGCGGGAGTGTGTTCGATTGCTGCGCAAGAGGTCGTGGGTTCAATTCCCACACGTGACACCACTGTGATGATCCACAAATTGTTGTTCTGAGTCTGGGTGTACTTTGTGTCTATGAAATGTATGTTTGTAAACCGCGACACAGGGCTGGCACACAAATGCGGGAATGGCCTTTAAAAAAAAGTCATTAAATTTCATATTCGCGGTCTTACACGCGCATTCTATTCACCATATGCGTTATGATCTGTGTACGTGCATATGTGTGTGTGTGTGTGTGTGTGTGTGTGTGTGTGTGTGTGTGTGTGTTTGTTTCATGTTGAGCTCTGAGCCGACCTGTACCTATCTATACTGTGCTAGGGTGTACGCAGACCGGCTCGCGTGACGGATGCCGCGAGGGAATAAAGTGCATTAACTCAAAGTGAGGCTAAGTAACAAGTCTGGATCGTTAGACACGTGATAATGTCAGATTGATAGACGTCATTTCGCTATATGGCTTATTATGGTTACTTTTCTAGCCATTTTTGCTTTTAGGTTTTATTTTTGTCAAACCCTACTGTACTTTTAGGTAACGCAAAGTAGCTCAGAAAGCTGTATGCTATGTAGAAATCCCAACCACTTGTTTCTTTATTAGGGTTTGATACAAAACTCCGTAAATGCTTTTAAATTTATTACAGTTTTAAAGCCGAAATGTCAAGTTAAGTACCGATTCTTACACCGGTAGATACAACTTGATTGCAGTTTTACTGGCCGCTTCATAATATTACAGATTCATGAGGAAAAGTCGCAATAATCGGCAACCATCACCACAATCGGTGTCATAAAAAACGCTAACACGTCTTAAACAGCCATTTAAAAACGATTAACTAAGTACAAGTCAAGTCCTTAGTATCCTCTGAGTAGTGTAACAATTTGTAAAGTTTAGTTGAGGTATATTTCCTCTAGTGTGTAATCAACCAAAAGGAACTCGTTGTTTTTGTGCCCGCAAGTACTTTATTCTTTAGTTGCCATTTGAAATGATAGTAGGTACCTACTTATATAAACAGCGCTTCGCACGGACTTTTCTTAATTGTATATATACATATGTAACTACATATAAGTACACACATAGCGGCCGTAGCCTAACGGCTAAGGCTTCGGTCTCGCAATCGTGAGGTCGCGGGTTCGAATCCCACCCATTATACTACTGACGTGAAACGTAACTCCTAACACAAGCCTTTGGGCTTAGCTGGAGGGGTTAACAAGAATGCGAGTAATGTGGAACTAAAAACTCTTAAAAAATATATGAAAACTAGCTGAACCGCGCAACTTCGTCTGCGTAAATTTTCCCCGTTTTTGCAACATTTTATATTGCTCGACAAATGGGCTATCAAACAATAAAATATTTTTTTAATTCGGACCCGTAGTTCCTGAGATTGCCGCGTTCAAACAAACAAACTCTTCAGCTTTATAATATTAATATAATAATAATAATAATAATACACTTTTGTCTTTTGACGTTCACTCAGGAAACAAGCCTACCCTGAAAAATACGCGCATTAGGGTCTACCAGCCAGGTTCGGCACTGTGTGGAACTAATGTATATCCATCTACGTCAGCATATTACATCACATTACATCGCGTGACATCAGTTCCCTTAAGACTATGTAACATCCTTCTATTAGGGTAAATGAACGACCCTAAGGAGTGGTGACATAGGCAGTATGAGACTTCCTTATATCTGTCTAATGTAGTAATGGTTATTTTTGTAGGTACTTCTTAAAAAAAAGATGGGATGTTATATAAATATAATATTATTCATATAATATAGATTGGATAAAAACACTTACATATGAAGAGACAGAAGCATTGTTAGCACATATAAAATGATGTGATATGATATCTTACACACACACACACGCACGCACACACACACACACACACACGCGCGCGCACACACACACACACACACACACACACACACACACACACACACACACAACCTATGTTTAGTCTATCTATCCAAACCAAAATGTATCAATGAATACAAAATGTATCAACATCCTACGGAAGAGCGGTGTCCTCTAACACAGGCATTCATTGCTTAAAAGAGGACCCCGAGCACTAATTTGTAAAAAATGTATTATAATTGATCAATAAAATTATTATTATTATTATTATATATTCCTTGCCGGTTTTGACTGCAATGACTACTAATTTGGACTTGTACGTGGGCCCTGTTGATTAATCCTCTCTTCGAAGATAATAATCTAATAAAATAAATCTAATATAGCCTATCTCTTTGGCAAACTTTCGGTCAAACTTCAGGCATTATAGGACACCGCCGTCGTACTTATAAACGACAAGCGGACGCCTCGCGGTTTCACCGTAGTTCCCGTTCCCGTAGGAATACAGGCATAAAACATAGCCTATGTCACCCTAGGTTAGTGTAGCTTCACAACGATGTAAGAATTTTTCAAATCCGTCCAGTAGTTTCGGAGCCTATTCAATACAAACAAACAATCAAATCTTTCCTTTTTATAATATTAAGTATGGAAGTGTAGATAGTATAGACTAGCGGACGCCTCGCGGTTTCACCCGCGTAGTTCCCGTTCCCGTGGGGATACAGGGATAATAAAATAGCCTATGTCACCCGGGATTAGTGTAGCTTTGCAACGATGAAAGAATTTTTCAAATCCGTCCAGTAGTTTTGGAGCCTATTCAATACAAACAAACAATCAAATCTTTCCTCTTTATAATATTAGTATAGACTACCACAATTATCCGGTAATATGCAATAACGGTCTCTATACCATTTTATTCGTAGGAAATTTTAAAAAAATCGGTGACACGGCATACAATATATTTGATTCTTAGGTTTAACATCGTAAGCGTTATAATTGTAAAATTGAAAAGATGTTTTACTAACGCAAAAGTTCATACCGATCTATCTTAATCGTGTTTAAATATGTTTCATTTATTATAGTCGATAATCGGCGTTGAAAGGAATAGTAATGACGTTTTGTGATCCTCTGTTAATCCAGATTTATTAGTTATATTATCGTTGGGTTATTGTCAACGTGGCATCGTAGCACTATATTTAGAAAACTAGTGTTATCGGCCGGACGATCTTTAGCTTAAAAATGGAGTTAAAGACAAAGACAAGTGCTCTATGAAACGCTGTTACTAAAGTATCTTGCGCAGCCTGGCCGACGAGTACGCGCCTTGAAATTTCTATGAAACCTAATAGAAAAACAATTGGCACGGCTGTGACGTTATATGCGATATTAAAATAATTTTGTTTGATAAGGTTCTATGCCTAATGGTCTATAGGCTGATACTTTGCAATTTCAATTCACATTTTTAAATCATAATTAACCCTGCTAGATTGGTGGTAATCTATACTAATACTAGCTGACCCGCGCAACTTCGTCTGCGTAAATTATCCCTTTTTTTTTTACAACATTTTTCATTGCTGCTCCGCTCCTATTGGTCGTAGCGTGATGTTATAACCTATAGCCTTCCCCGATAAATGGGCTATCCAACAATAAAAAATTTTTTCAGTGCAGCCCAGTAGTTCCTGAGATTAACGCATTCATACAAACAAACAAACTCTTAGGGGTATGAAAAATAGATGTTGGCCGATTATCATAGATACCGGATAAGCTGACCCGCGCAACTTCGTCTGCGTAAATTTTACCCGTTTTTGCAACATTTATCATTGCTGCTCAGCTCCTATAGGTCTTAGCGTGATGTTATATAGCCTATAGCCTTTCTCAATAAATCGGCTATCCAACAGTAAAATATTTTTTCAGTGCAGCCCAGTAGTTCCTGAGATCATCGCGTACAAACAAACAAACAAACTCTTAGGGGGATGAAAAATAGATGTTGTCCGATTCTCCGACCTACCCAATATGCACACAAAATTTCATCAAAATCGGTCGAGCCGTTTCGGAGGAGTTCGATTACGCACCCCGTGACAGGAGAATTTTATATAATAGATTTATATATTAGATGATTATAAAGCTGAAAAGTTTGTTTGATTGAACGCGCTAATCTCAGGAAGGTACGAATTAAAAAAAAGAAAAAAATGTGTGGCACTCGGGGACTGCCGCGGTAAAGCTATTGCATAGCATTTTTATCAAATTAAGCAATTAAAAAGAAAAAAAAAATTCATTATAAAAATCAATGTTTTTAATTTTTTTTTGTTTAATTTTATTTTTAGATTCCAAAAAAAGGAATAAAAAAAAATTTTTTTTTTTTTTAATTATAACAAAACAATGTTTTTAATTTTTTTTTACTTTAAATTTTTTTTTTTTTTTTATTTAAAAAAAGGCATTAAAAGTTCTGCTATTCATCGATAGATGGCAAAACTAAAAAGTATCACCGCTGTGCCCGTCGGAGTGGGGAGCGTGAGGTTTTTTCGTTACGGAATTTCTGGATTCGGTCCCCGCGCTCAAGGCCCGCGATAGAAGCTATGCAATAGCTTAATAAGTGTTTGATAGCCTATTTATCGAGGAGGATATATAGTCTGTAGACTATATGTGTATACATAATTAAATTTAACGTGGGTATAACCGCTGGGCACCGGTAGTTATGAATAACGATATAATAAAAAGGTAAGTTTTTTTTATATAAAAGTCGGACGAGTCACAAACCTAATGGTACGTCACGCCAGCCCATAGAACCTTCGGCGCCACTACTAATAAAAACGTACACAGTATTTAGTAACCTATACGTTTCTTGTGTATATGTACCACAAAATTACATTTCACTACACTTTACGAATATGAGAACAAAATGAAATGAACTAAATAAACTTGAGAATATATTAGCTGCTCCATCCTACTCAATTTGTAAAGGTTACCAAAGGTTAAAAGGTTAAGAGATATACCTACTGGAAATTAAAAGAAATGAACCGTATACAGTTCTAATGTTAAATTGGATATGTAAACGTCTAGAGGGGGCTTTCACTCTTGTTTATCTAATTAATTGACTTCTTGAACTTCGTCTGCGTCACGGTAAACATTATTCATTGCTGCTCCGCTCCTATTGGTCGTAGCGTGGTGTTATATAGACTATAGCTTTCCTCGATAAATGGGCTACTCAACAGTAAAATATTTTACAAATACAATAATTGCATTTTTAAAAGATAAAAAATTTGAAGTCCAGACCCAGGAAACGAACCCGAGACTTCCGTAGCCAAACCGGGGCCAGAAGCGAACCACCTATCTGGACTATGTTACTAGACCTGAAATTTTTATATAAAAAAAAAAAAAATCTATCTTTCAAAAATGCAATTATTGTATTTGTAAAGTAATTGGCAAGAAATGCCTACCAAAAATTACTTCAGTAAATATTTATTTAATTCGAACCAGTAGTTTCTGAAATTATCGCGTTCAATCAAACAAACAACTCTTTACGTTATAAATGTGAATTGAAATTGCAAAGTATCGATAGGGTCAGCTTATAGACCATTATAGAACCTTTTCAAACAAAGTTTTTTAACATCGCATATGACGTCACTGCCGTGTCAATTGTTTTTCCCTTCGGTTTCGTAGAAATTTCAAGGCGCGTACTTAGCTAGGCTGTGCAGCGGTGTATTGAGCCCACGCATCTTGGCTGCGGCAGCCACGTGAACGGGTCCGTCTCGGCGGACTTGTCGTAGGTATTTTGTGCTCAGAAACCGACGAAATGGCCACGACGAAGCCTTGCTGCCTGGTGCTCGCCTAGCCATGAACTTACTTATTGAGGAACTATGATAATAGAATTTCTTTGTAAAATTTGAATGCTTTTGCTTTTACTTTTAAAATTACATAATTCGGTATGTTTGACATAGATACCAACCATGAATTAAAAAGTTTTTTATGCAAATGATTGTAAACGACGGTCTGGCTTTTTGTAGAGATGTGATAACGAGTAGGTAATCCGATTCATTATTTTCTGGCCAAGTTAGAAAAACCGGCCAAGTGCGAGCTGGACTCGCGCACGAAGGGTTCCGTACCATTATCTATACAACATTAGACACTATTATAATATCGAGAAAAAAACGGTAAAAAATCACGTTTGTTGTATGGGAGCCTCATTCAAATATTTATTTTATTCTGTTTTTAGTATTTGTTGTAATAGGAGCAACAGAAATACATCAATTGTGAAAATTTCAACTGTCTAGCTATCACGGTTCCTGAGATACAGCCTGGTGAGGCCGGTGGAGTCTTGATAATAGGGTCCCGTTTTTACCCTTTGGGTATAGAACCCTAAAAACGATAAAACAACCACAATTCTACTGTAACAACGTCTGAAACGGGAAAGTGAACAAATCAGTTATTTTTAACGAGCCTTCCATTCGTTAGCTAAATCCACACTAAGGGGGGAATCACAAAAAAGTCGCCAGAATTAGGTGGTGACTTTGATTTCCCTGTAGGTTAATATCTAAATTAGACATTGTGTTTTTACTGCTTTTGTTAAGAAGGCGCTTAGACGCAAGATTTTTATTAATATTCGTACCATTTGTAGCTTACGAATGGTACGAATATTAATAAAAATCAAGGTTTAGTTTTGGTTGAAAATAAACGATAGTGAAATTCCTTTTTAGAGTTTCGTGCTCGAAAAGGAAAAAAAGAACCCTTAGATTATGAGAAATAGAATCACTTTGCTGTGCGTCTGTCTGTCTCTTTGCTAAGATCACCTTTCACAAAATGCGTGCAGGTTCTATAGCACCGCAGGGATAAGCATGAAACGGTCAGGCATCTATGGACCCGGAATCTACATCATTATTGTTACTTGAGCTGTATAATTTTCAGATATTTAATATATTTAGATAATATCTAAGGCCTACTTAAAGAGCGTGGGAGCGGATTTCCCAAGAATCTTAACGTACCTTATTAATTATTTTTTCTTCTGGAACGAATGGCCTCGACCTGGCTGGTATGCCAGGCGTCCCGCCATTATCATGAAGGTTGCATTCCTTTCTTGTCGCTGAAGGTACCCTTATTGCTGAATTCACATTGAACTTGAAAATGTATTGTGTGTGGGTGTATACTCGTACACTAAAGCTGATTGTCTTCATATCGTTTGAACAGACTTTCATTAAATATAAGCAAGCAATCGTGAAGTCGCGGGTTCGAATCGTGCCCATTATACTACCGACGGACGTGAACCCACTCCTAACACAAGTCATTGATGTAACCAATGAACAATTGAACATTGCAAGTTATCTTTAAAAATGGTTGTCCGTAAAGTCGGTTTACGGACGATAATTTTACGTGATAACGTCAAAAGAAAACATTGATGCCATTGTAATAAAGAACCATCCATTGTGACAGTTTTAGTTCCAATTGTATCGCATGTCGTTGTAATCGCCATTTGCTGATAGACTGATAGCTTTAGTTCTAATTGTACAGCATGTCGCTGCAATCGCCATTCGCTGATAGGCTAATACTATCAGCAGTATCAGCCTATCAGCAGCCGGTCATCGACACTAGATAGATATAGATATTTTTTGACGTATAACGATCTAACAAGACGTTATACGTCAAAAAATATCTATATAAATTTTCGCGTTCTAGTGTGACTGCTAGTAATTTGTCTAAATTACAATAGCCTGAACACAACTGCTTATCACCTATTACCAAATAAGTATTGTTTTTCCCGAAGCAGAGCCGTTAGTTATTGTAGTTAATGAAGAGTTCACCTGGTATTCACCATTCCTCCATTAGACCATACTCATAGGAATTATGCATTGTGATGAGCATAAAATATTGATTAACAACAATATGTAAATGCACTAAAACAAATGCAGAAAGTATTTTTGAAAAATACCCAACCCAACCTAGTACTCACACTAGGTTAGGTTGGGTATTTTTTTATTTTTTTTTTGATTGCCGTAAACCACTGTTTTAAGAACAACGATTTTATTTGCAAGTTGTCGTCATAGACCGATCGCGAGCCATGAGCCAGGTTCATCGGATTATAATAATATAATTATATAATAATATCTTGGGACAACTCACACAACGTTATCTGATCCCAAACTAAGCAGAGCTTGTACTATGGAAACCAGACAACTGATATACATACATATATATTTCTAAATACATACATATTATAGATAAATAACACCCAGACACTTTCACTTTGCTTATCACACAAAGTTTTATCCTGGGTGGGGATCGAACCCACGACCTCTTGCGTAGCAGTCGGATACACTCCCACCGCGCCACAGAGGCAGTCGAATCTTTTGTTTGTTGGGCTACGGTGCCGCGCGAGTCCAAGCACTAACAGATTTGGCCACCCTCGCTTAGGTACTTCAAAATCCATCCAGCATCCAGTATAGGTACGGATCCCTAGAACAAATTTTAAAATGATATCAAGCTGGCATTGTCATAGTAGCTTCGTTTTAACTAGACGCCCAACTTTATATAGGTCGACAAGTTTAGATAGTACTTTATCTGGTACGTTTGTGAAGAAAACAGGTGTTAAACATGACAAACGAAACTTTGGCGTTGGGAAACTATTGTCCCTATACCGTATATCCTTATAGTATACTAGCTGTCCCGCGCAACTTCGTATGCGTACATTTTCCCCGTTTTTGCAACATTTATCAATACTGCTCCGCTCCTATTGGTCGTAGCGTAATGTTATATAGCCTATAGCCTTCCTCGATAAATGGGCTACCCAACAGAAAAATAATTTTTGAATTCGGTCCAGTAGTTCCTGAGATTACCGCGTTACAAACAAACTCTTCAGCTTTATAATATTAGTACAGATATGACATGTTGGCGAACTAACACATCATCGTACTTGTTTATGTTCGTAGATTTCTTGTTGAGCTGTGAGGCGGCTGATATACCTATGTATTATTTGCTGTCGCGTTTAAAATACCTGCCTAGATTAAGTTTCAAGAGATTATTATGTTTAAAGTTAAAAGTATTAGGTTTAAGTACTGTAAGAGTGGCACGCACGTGGGAGTGGAGTAGGCGTGATGTGAATGTTTAAATATGAGTACCTTCAAGTTAAGTGTAGGATTTATTTTGTAACAGTATCTGCTCAGATTTTACATAACTTACACGACCACCACAAAAAAGGAGTGTTCTACGTTAGTATAGTAGTGTCAGTCTTTGTGAAAACTTCTCTACTGTGTTTGAAGTGAAAACTTCTTTAGCGGCGTTGTGATTTTTTTTGGTATGGGTATAAAATGTTAAACTCGCGTCAGGATCACGTGACCGTAAAATTGGTGGTCGGAAGACAGGTGGGAAATCGGGCGGTCTAGAAACCAGAAGACCCCGGTTTGAGTCCAAATGATTATTTCTTCCCTTTTTTATTATTATTATTTTTTTTTTTTTTTGTTTTTTAATTTGTGCTTTAATATTTTTGATTTAATTGTCATGTAGTTTTTTATTATTTTAGTTTTTTAATTTGTGATTTATTATTTCATATTTTTTATTTAATTGTCATGTCATTGTCATGTTTGTGTACGATAGCGCAATAGACGAATATTGTATTTAACCACATAAATGATAGTATTTCTATAGTGATAAAAATAAAAAGTTAAAAAAATCCCTAACCATTCCAAATTATTCAAAAACGCACAACGTTATTTTCAAGTTTTTACTTCTGCTGGCACACACAGAGTGCATCCCGTTTTTAATTTCCAAGTTCTTTTCTCACGGCTTTACTCTTGCGAACTTGGAATTCAATGTTAATAATTCTATTCCAAATTTAATTTGACGTTCATAAGCGTTGCATTCTGTAACCTAAGTGAATAAAGTACTTTGGCTTTAGTAGGTACATATTTTCTCGTTGAGTGTACCTAATGTTTTTTGTTTTCAGGGTTTTGTATGAGTAGAAGACAAGATTTAGATCCCTCCAAGACAAATTGCGGATTCTCCGACACATTTATGTGGATGACACAATAATATGTGAATAAAAAACTAACAGACGTACATACATTTTCATTCCATCATAACTTCTGAACCAATTAAGATCATTGAAATAGATATTGTTGTAATTGTTAAATTAATCCGGGTAATAGAAGCTGATTATAAACCTATACATGAACTCAATACTAGTCGCGTAAATATTAACGTTCTTCCATTCCTTTACATTTATAGTCTAAGATCCCGATATACAACGACCTTCACCGACATGTTTATTTCATGAAACGTATTTTATATTTAATTTAATATGTCAATAAATAAATTGCATATGGGTTGCCTAACAAATTTTAGTCCAGGGTATTTTTAATTAATATTTTTTTTTTTTTTTTTAAACATTCTACCGGTGTGATTATTAGATAAACTCTATACCAATCGAAAGTATGAAGCTCATAGAATATGCAAACGTTAGGTTGCCTATTTTTTTCCGGTCACAACTATCGGGTAGCCAGGTATAAACTGGTAAATCTATACTAGCATTTTGCAACGGTCTGCTTATTGAATTAAACTTAAATAAAATTAAAGATTATTTAATTATGAACACGGTGGTATAGGGTTGCCTGCGAAAAATCAGTCTCTAATTCCGGTTGTCGAATTTTAAAAAGTAAAATATCGCTGCGAGTGAATGTGTGCGACTGAGAGGTCCCAACCAACCATCCCATGCGATAGAAGAGGACACAGCATAGCAGCTGTTTAAGGTCCGCCCATTTAAAGAAAGAGAGTGCGCATGATATTTGTGCTTAAAAATGAAAAGGATAGCGATAGACGCGTATATGCTGAATATAAAAAAAATGTATATGAAATTTTTTTTTTAATTATTATTTAAAAATACTCTGGACTAAAATTTGTTAGGCAATCCATATGCAATATATTTATTGACATATTAAATTAAATATAAAATATGTTTCATGAAATAAACATCTCGGTGAAAGTCGTGGTATATCGGGATCCTATACTATTAGATATTGACTGCCTCTGTGGCGCGGTGGGAGTGTTTCCGACTGCTACGCAAGAGGTCGTGGGTTCGATTCCCACACGAGACACCACTTTGTGTGATCCACAAATTGTTGTTCCGAGTCTGGGTGTACTTTGTGTCCGTGAATTGTATGTTTGTTAAGTGCTCCGCGACACAGGGCTTGTACCCTACTGCGGGAGTCGTCTTAAAAAAAAAAAAAAAATACTTGAAACATTTCAGAGATACACAAAACTCATTAGCAGTATATTTGCTGTACTTTAACATGTTAATCCTAAGGCACGCATTAATCTTCACTAGATTAAACCAACAGGTAGTATATTCCCAGGGGGAAAGAGGAACGTACGAACAAAGAACAATTTCCCAAAGCGCCTTCAATACTCGAACATAAATATATACAGGATGGATATTTCTTGTGAACGTGGGTGGATAAATCCGAGGCTTGGAATCGATTTGGTATGCCTACTTTTTCTCTTGTAAAATAGGGAGTTGAATATTAAAAAAAAGAACTACCTAGATAGAAAACCAATAAATTTCTGAATTCGAAAATATTCATACATTTTGTCATGTTTGTTTGGGCTGACGAAAACTTTGTAAATAGATTTTGATTCCTTTGTCTATACTAATATTATAAAGCTCAGTGTTTGTTTGTTTGAACGCGGCAATCTCAGGAACTATGGGTCCGATTTAAAAAAAATAGTTTAGTAAAAAAAATAGTAAATAGTAGCCCATTTATCGAGGAAGGCTATAGGCTATATAACATCACGATAAGATCTATAGGAGCGGAGCAGCAATGAAAAATGTTGCAAAAACGCGAAATATTGACGCATACGAAGTTACGCGGGTCAGCTTGAAGCGGCAGTAGCCTAATAGTTAAGGCATCGGACTCGCAATCGTGAGGTCGCGAGTTCGAATCCTATCCATTATACCTAATACCGATGTAAATCAACTCCTAACACAAGCATCTTAGCTTAGCTGGAGGGGTTAACAGGATTGCAAGTAATGTCAAAATCAAGTTTCACGGTAGATAACATTTAATCTATGTTTTAGTAGCGCGTCAAACATTAGTTTCTTTTCTTAAGTCAACTAGCAATGTGCGATTTCCAGGTCCCACGTTACTAGCAGTCCTGTTAACCCCTCCAGCTAAGCTATGGCTTGTGTTAGGAATGGGTTCACGTCTCGAAGTCTGCGATTCACGATTGCGAGACCGATGCCTTAGCCATTAGGCTTCAAAAGAAAGTTATAGTTTTAGTCAAAATCGGCCCCAAATCTCCTATCAATCGTTACCAACCACTTCCAAACGAATAAATCACCCTGTACAGGTATCTACATTCGTTCATTTCCACTTCAGCACGAAAACAAAATAAATGGCATCAGTTGAACAGTCCCAAAAGGACTCTTCAAAGAATAACTCAGAAAATTGCACAGAAATTCACAGGAAAGTCGAACTAAGAATAACGTTATGAGAGCCAGGGGTGTAATCGATAGAATTATATTTATTGAAACGGAACGTTAAGAAAAATGGTTAGTAAATATCATTGAGCGAAAGAAAATAATTGATGAAATCATTGGTTTGCCACTAATTTATTGTTATAGGCGCTGAGCAAATGTTGGCCCTCTTGAATCCAGTGTTTCGCATCAGTTGTCAGTTGGAGAAAGACTTGGTGCTATTTTTTATTCATATAACCTTTTCTTTACCAGAAAGACGTTCACGCGGGTGGAGTCGCGGGCAACAGATAGTAACTAGGTATATAATAATTATCTTGATTCAGTCACAATGCTAGTGTCAACTCCTAAAGATAAGTACACTTAAGCATTTGTTAGAGCATTACACTGTAATGTAAAGTTCTTACGAATAATAATAATATTTTGGGACAACTCACACAACGCTTTCTGATCCCAAACTAAGCAAAGCTTGTACTATGGCATATTATAGATTGATAACGGTTTATTCTGTGTCTGGCATAGACTTTGACTCAATTTGTTAGTAATTACATTTTACTTAAAACTATGTTAGAAGCTAATCTAGACAAAAAGTATAACAATATTATGTGCCTACACAAATTACGGCTGTATCATTCCATGTGAAATGGCACAGCAATGATTCATGTAGACACAATGAAATCTATTTGACGTTAATGATGCTGTTAGAGCTGGCGCGAACCCTACGGACCAGGGATGCACATCTTTTGCGCATTGTGGTGTAAAAACAGTCAACGCGAACATCCCTGATGCGCTACAGAAACGGGGCAGCCCCAACAGCATCCTGAATGCATTATTATATTGGATACGGAGGGTGTTGTAAGACTTTTGAGTATATCTAGCCCACAGGTTGCACGTCTAAAAAGATGTGCAATATGCTCGGAACAGTGTGACTTTAACTTGTGTTAAACAGCGTGCAAACCTGCGAGCCAGCATATTCGCTCTCACTGACAACGCCCTCCGTTCCCTTTCTATGTCTTCATCGTCCTTGAGCCCGGGAGTCAGGATGTGACCCAGGTACTCAAAAGAGTATACTCTTTGTAAAAGTCCTCCATTAAGAATAATAGGTGGTATTATGTTAATTAGACTTACATAGTCACTTAGACTTTATTTCGCTCAATGACATGTCCCGCGCAATTTCGTCTGCGTAAATTTTTGCTGTGTTTGCAACGTTTGTCATTGCTGCTCCGCTCCTTTTGGTCGTAGCGTGATGTTATATAGCTTATAGCCTTCCTCGATAAATGAGCTATTCAACAGCGAAACAATGTTTGAATTCGGACTAGTAGTTACTGAGATTACCGCGTTCAAACAAACAAACTCTTCAGCTTTATAATATTAGTATAGATGTAAAAACTAACCTACATTTGCATTTATATCATGAATGTCGGTTAATTCACAAATCCCATTCAACACGTAATGCCAAATCCCAAACTAATCCAGATGCTATAGCTAGCAGTTCAAACCGAACTAAAACAATTCTAACTTCAATATTCATAGTTTGAGCATTCTAAGCTATTTAACTTGTTCTAAACATGTTGGCTTAAGTCCAAATATCTACGCGAATACAATTTAATCGGGCCCATTGTCACCAAATCACGGAGAATATTCCACTTATCCGAGGCCGAAAACTTTAGCCATAGGGCTATCATACTTACAATAAAGAAAACTACAGTTTTGAAAACTTTAAAGTAACACTAAAAACTATAATTTAACTTAGCTCGCCAAGCTGAAGTATTTTTTTTATTATTCCTTAACTACTTGTAACAGAAAGGTATGTATTTTAAAATAATAAAAACTGAAACGCGTGAATATTTTAAGTTATCAACTATATGATCAAATTTTATCAAATACCTACCGATATGAAAGGTATGGTCAAATTTCATCAGCGGACTGTAAATGACGTAGGTATCAAATCTACCATGGTACACAAGTGATTGTATTATTATGGCACAGTTATGGCGTTTTATTTTTGTCAAATTATAGTTGACCTTAAAGAACATTGTAAACATTGACAATTTGAAAAGAAAAGAATGCTTAATGCCTTGTTTTTTTATATTTTCCTTTCGAACTTAGCATTGTACATGTAGGATCATGATTTTTCACTAATGTAGTGATTTGCAAATGAATAAAGAATTTTTGAATTTGACCAGAGATCAAGAGAATTAAAAAAGTTATATTTTGTTTTTTTTTCTTTGTTTTAAAAAGATAACTAGCAATGTGGGATTGAGTCCCACATTACTAGCAAACTTGTTAACCCCTCCAGCTAAGCTCAAAAGCTTGTGTTAGAAGTGGGTTCACGTCAGTAGTATAATGGGTAGGATTCGAACTCGCGACCTCACTATTGCGAGACCGATGCTTTAGTCATTAGGCTACCGCCGCTTTTTTAAATTAGTCTAAATAAATAATATTAATTTAGTCGAGACTTTAAAAAGCGACAGCCCTATACTTCTGAAAGTTTCTCCACATGGCCCAGTTATCAATAAAACGTATAGTTTTGAAAGCCTTGCAAGCTTCTAGCTGGACGCAGCTGAAATAAAACGGTTTGCGAAAGTAACTCTCGAATATAAGAGTATTAACATTTTAGTATTATTCGGATCAAAAGTTTTCCGGTTTATACTCAGCATATCAATGGGCAATGGGCATACTAAGCTGTGAGGGTTTTTATGCTAGCTTAAGCCCGGGGCTTCGCCCGCGTGGATGCCAGATTGGTACCAAAATATTTTAACGGCAAAAATCATACTAACTTTGCACCCCCGTTTTACTCCCTGGGGGGGATGAATTTTAAAAAATCCTTTCGTAGTGCTCCCCTACGTTATAAAAGGAACCCCTGTGCAAAAATTCTAGTTTCTAACCCTTATAGTTTAGGCCCTGCGTTTATATATCAGTCAGTCAGCTTCTACTTTTATATAAATAGATTCTGATACTTTAGCTGGAGGGGTTATCAGGATTGCTAGTAATGTGGGGCCACAAAATACCTTTGTTTTTTGCCCGACGTTTCGACCGTATTGCAACGGCCGTGGTCACGGGTAGACTCAAAATTCTATAATGTGTACAAATCGCGAAACTTTACGAACATATATTGCATATTAGTAGCTGTGCTTCGCAACTTCAAAAATACTAAAACCGTGATTAAAAAAAAGACACCAACCAAATAAGTATATAAAAAAAAAAATCGTTCAAGCCGTTTCGGAGGAGTTCGACCACAAACACCGTGATACGAGATTTTATTGAAAATGATGATGATTCACACAATAATGAAAATAAGCTATATTATACGAGTGATAAATTACCACTGATTGTGAAATACTTTGGCCAAGTATACATGCTGAAACACCGCATTTTCGGTTCGATAAATCATCCCTTCTCGGGATGGAAATGAGCCAGATATTTCCAACAGTTTTCTAAAATCTACTTTATCAATAGTGTAAGGGGTTGTACAAATTTGGTAAATTCCACTACAAGTACAGTTAGTTGAAACCATACATGAATTAGAAAAACATATTCCGCCATCTTGAGCTGTGAAACCCGAGTCAAGCAATTAGGAAAACGCCGTAAAAATAAGGTTTAAAGACTTCTGGAAAATAATTTTTCCATAAAAATACACCATAATCACCAAAAAAGTTCGCGGAGGTATACTCGGGTCGTTCTAAAAGATTATGCGTTGTGGTTTAGATATCACAATAAAATGGCTACAAATATTAAAATTGATAAGCTGGGGATGTTTTATATGTTCGGTACGAAGTATTTTTTGTTCAAAATGTATTTGAAACAACATCTGAGGTTTGCTAGCGGCATAATGCCGATGGGCTGTGTTTAGAAGACGCGAAAAAAATCTTGCGGCCGCCGCGCGATGACCGCGTATTGCGTTTATTCATAAGCAAATTTAAATTTTATTGACTAGGCCATATGATTCAAATTCTTCGCAATTAGCTACACTGGAGGCAGCGCGGTGGCCTCGCGTTGTCGAATTGTCGCCACGCGGGCAACACGCGACCCTCTAGCGGTACATATATCGTTCACCGAAATAAAAAAAATTAAATTGTACTTAAAAAAATCTTTCTTTACAAATAGGTAGGTACTACTCGTATTATGATTTTTTTTTGTATTCGCACTAAAAGTTCGTTTCTACTGACAATTATTTTGAACGAATGAATGGAATTAAAAAGCTAATTTAGATTTTTGTCTAATTCTAGTACAGGCCCCGTATCCGTATCGCTATTATGGTTCTATGATGATATAACTTAAGCGATGATATTTTTGTATATTTATTATTGGGATCTAGTACCAATTTGTACCTGGTCGATGGGGTGTACCCTGTTGCATTTTAGTCAAAACGCTTTAATGCAATTTGCAGAACGTTGAGGTAGAAATATACTTAAAAAGTACCAACATACACGGCACAATGTACTCTTTCTTAAATATACAATATATCGTAAATAATGCCTGCCTCCGACTGTTCCCTTATTTTGGTTATTTGTCAGTTTGCCGACGTGACAATTTTGGGGTATAGCTGTCAAATATATTGGGAGGAATGCTCACCGCCATTAGCTACGACGGAAGGCTACGGGAGGGTGAAAATTTGGGGCGTCTGGTCCGAGGGGAACAACTAGTTCAAGGGCAAACGGGGAAAAATGAAATATTGAATGGTGTTGTCTAGGGAAATGGGGCAAATATTTACTTACTGCAAAATGAAGGGAATATGAAATAAGGGTGAGTTAACTTTTGATGTTATGAGCACGTTCTTATATTTATTTTTAGTTTAACTAACTAGTTACTGTGTCAGTCTTCGCTCCTGATACAAAACTCAATTTCAAAATTCTTTATTCACTTGAGATGTAAAACAACACTTGTAATACGTCAAGATTCTACATGTACATGTAATGCCGGAGAGAAGAACCTGGCAATTAAAACTCGCGGCCACTCTTTTCAAATTGCCAATTTTACAATGATTGAATGTTTACAGACTTGATTTGGGGGTAAGGTACTGCCACTAATATACTATACACCACCAAGGAATTATTTCTTTGCAAGAGTGATTTGGGGGCAATAAGAGCGCTGCATAGACTGTTAATAAGTTTTGTAAACATTTGTAAACATTGGACACAGGAATAAACGCCTTTAAACTAGGTAAGTATTTACATTATGCTTGACGTTTCAATCAGCCTGTGACCACGGTCGGTGCAACCCGGTCGAAACGACTAACGTTTAAAAGTTATAATTTTTAATAAGTTTATTCTAAAAGTCCATGTTTATCCCTTGCCGGTGTTCCTTTTAACCCCCAAGGGTCGAACACTTCTTATCGCGATCCCGTCATTAGGGCGAAGCCATAAAGCTAGGTAAATTATATTATGTATTCATTGCCGGCATAAGACCCGTTGCTTGTTTCAGGCATACCTTAAACACACCTTAACTAAAGTTTTCTTTACATATTATAGACTAACGCCCAAAGTCTTAAAACAATAATTGAATTGACCAAACAGATCTTTACAAATGCAACATAACATTAAATAAAAAAGACTGGACTGAGTGGGCACCTAACAAACAATTCAACAAATTTATTCGTGACGGCTGAACACCAGTTACAAATAAATTGATTCCAAAGCCAATCACATCACACAATACGAACACGTCTACAAAACTCATTTATCTCTAATAAAATCTACACACATGCGGCCACAATTAATAAAATCTTTATTTACATTCAGCTGCCCACCAATGATACAAAAAGTCATTACGATTGAATCACAATATACCGAGAGTACAGAACGTAACCTAACGCTTGAGTCAAAAGTCCTTTATTCACTAAGGTTACAGAATGCAACGGTTATGAACGTCAGACAAAATTTGGAATAGAATGATTCTGCATTTAATGCCAAATTCGCAAGAGTAAATCTGTGAAAAAAATACTTGGCAATAAAAACTCATTTGTACACTGTTATGGTAGTAAGGTGCTGCAACCATTACACCATGTAACTCACGTAACCAGTAACCATAGTATGTAAAGTGGGGGTACAATCAAGTTTTAAATGAATTAGCCTCCTATGATGTGGATCATTAATTTACAAAAATTACAGAAGAGTGTCTTTACACTCTTCTATAATTTGTACATTAGTCGAACCGCTTGTTGCCTTTGCAACAAGCAATTCGACTACTGTAAGAAAAACTACTTAATATACAAATATTTATGAAACATTAATTAAAAAATAAACCTATAAGACGTTAATGACAAGGTCGATCAGTCACCCCAAGTAGCACCCGTTCACGAGCAACGCACACGGACATCGTTTATGGACATGGAACCGTTGGATGTGTGGTACCAGCTTAAGAATAGTATCACCCCATCTCTTCCTGTGGGTGTCGTCAAGGTGACTAAGGGACTACGGGCAGCAGCGTCCTCTGTGTACTTTAAAGCCTTACTGCGATCGCCAACCCGCTCGCCAATTAAGCGATTATGGCAATTACCCCCAGGATTTACAATAAGTAGGTTCTACTGGGGAGACCAGTGCCCAGTAGTGGAACATATGGTCTGTTATGAGCGATGTCTATGTGTGCTCTCAAGCATTTATTTTAATCCAAGTTAACTATAATTTCTAATTTTCGAGAAATTTTGAAAAATTTATTTTATTATCTCGAGCGTAATACACAAATATGATGTTAGAAACATCATTAGTTCCCATAATGCTGCATCTTTTAAAACATCAACGAACCTCGTAACTTTGATGGTCAATATATACATGAGATTATCGATCACAAGTTTTTATTTTTATTCTCAAAAATTCCACTGTATTGGGAAAAGTTACGACTCCATGGAGTTTAGAAGTACTAGTGCAGCATTAAGAACACTATTGTTTCTAACATCATTTTACATATTGGGCTTAATTTAGGAGAAATTAAGTTATTTCTGAATTTCGAGATAATAAATATTCGATTTACTCCAAATGATAGGTAACTGGGGCTTAAACAGACTTTCTTGTAAATTATGATATCTATTCAATTTTACAATAAAAATGTGATCATAAATAGAGGGGCCTTTCAAAACACTGTGCGCTAGGTACATTTTTTGGTTTTGGATCCCTGTAGTGTAATTTTAAATACACGTATTTGTCACTGATTTAATGCTCAGATCTGTATTGTTTCATAAAGGGTGAATAATGCTAGCTGTGAGGGACCACCCTTATGTTTATAATCGATTTTTTCTTTTCCTTCTTTTCAGTTGATAGCCATCTGAAAATGACAATTTAAGCATTTTTTAGAAAACTCACTTTCGATTTAACTTAAAAATGTAATATGACAATGACAAAAAGGGACCGACAAGTTATTAATTTGTTATTAGCTAACTTGCAACCACTCTTCCGAATTTGGACAGTGACCATAGAAATGCAAATACTCCTAAACCCGGCATGCTCAGGTAAAACAAACATATTTTTTTACTACATCGGTGTTCTTTGTATCCCGTAACTGCTTCGTTGCCAAAATGCTGATGGATTGGAGCAAACTAGGACGGATGCGGGCCGGAAGGTTGTGGCGATGTCGAACTCGAAAAGGGGACCTGTTTTTTTAAGATACCTATCGAAAGTTTTTGTCGCAAACTACTATGATGGATTGGCCAGTTGATAGATATGGATAGATGCGGATAACTTCAAATATATTTAAGCCAATTTTAGAAAGTTTGCGAGGGCTATTTTAGTATCAAAAGATAAATATACCGCATATATTTTTATTTTGGTTTATAAAATGTTTTTTTTTTGACGTGATAACGTTTTATAAATCGACTAGCTTATGCCTGCGGCTTTGCCTATGTGGATGCCAAATTGTTACCAAAATATTTTAACGGCAAAGTTTCATACTAACTTTGCAACCCTGTTTTACCCCCTTAGGGGGGAATTTTCAAAAATCCTTTCTTAGTGCTCCCGTATGTTATAATAGTTTAGACGATGCGTTGATATGTCAGTCAGTCAGTCAGCTTCTTGATTTATCGGATGCACGCACGAAATAGTGTCACGGTCCGTCACGTTCCGCCTACTGATAGGCTAAGGTATTGTGGCCGTCAAAGCCGTAAAGCTGTCACAGGCATTGTTGTTTATTACAAATGTCATCAATGTTAATGGCGATTGCAGCGACTAACATGAATGCTCAACGAAAACTTACTAAAAATAGATCCAAGTCCATGGTAAATAAGTCCGGAGTACCTCAGGGCAGCGTCATAGGCCCTCTCCTATTCATATTTTATACAAATGACCTGCCCGATATAACTTCATTTGTATGCACATTATTTGCCAATGATATCTCAATTGTCGTCACTGATAAAGTTTTAGATAAATTAGAAAATAAAACAAACGGCATTATTAACCAAGTAATATTATGGCTTCAGGAAAATAACCTTAAAATCAATGTTAATAATTATATACATTTTAAAAATAACATTAAAATGACATGTAAATTAAATATTAATTATGAAAATGAAACTATTCATGAAAAATCAGAGACTAACATTTTAGGAATTTTATTGGATAAAAATTGCAATTAGAAATATAAAAGCAAGAAATACACAAAGCACTCTCGTTTTGACTCAAGTGTCAACTTGACCAACCAAAAGTATAACCCCCGAATGTGTCTTTCATAAGCGTTGCATTCAGTAGCCTATGTGGAAAAAGTAATTTGACTTTTAGCCTTGCTCAAAATAATTTTGGTCACCATTAATCAACAGTCTCACCGCCGGCGATGAGCGAGAAGCGAGTAGCGATTTCAACGCTCAAAAAACGTACAATACGGTACAGTCCGCTTGTGACCACGGCCGGTGCAACCTGGTAGAGACTTCAAGCTATTTTAAGGTAAACGATGCGCGTTAATTCCCGTATAATAAATAGTTATAATAGATGTATATTGTAGATATCGTCCGTGAAAACAAAAGAGATGCAGTATAGAGCGAGCGATCAACTATCAATATCTGTATCTCTTTTGTTTACACGGGATCTACATAAGTATGTAGATCCCGTGTAAACAAAAGAGATACGATAGAGATAAAAGAGGTAAAAGAGGTACGTTTCTTGAGCGACGAAATCGCTACCCGCTTTCTGGCCGTTGGTGGGACAGGTGTCTTGTGACAGTGACAGCATGAGGGTTAACGACTTAAAATTGAGTGAGTACCTATTCAGCTGTGAGGTTATTAGAATCAAGATTATTACACCTGTAATGCAAGTTGCTACTAGATTCACGTTCTGATAAATAAATAAGTGAATGGGTTTTCTTCCAACAAAGGTAAATAAAATTGTGGTGCCTTTTCGTTTGTTGTGCGTCCATATGAGTACGTGTTTGGGTGTTTCTTCTTGTTCCTTGCATCTTCTGCATAGTGGGCTATCTGGTGTGCAGGTGCTTATTGAGAGGACAATGGTAAGAGATAGATATATAAGATGTCACTCATGTCAAACTTATAACACTTCGATTTTTGCGTCAGAGGTTAAAACATAAATTAGTAGGTACTACACAAGTAATCTATATTAATTTTATAAAGCTGAAGAGTTTGTTTGTTTGAACGCGGTAATCTCAGGAAATACTGATCCGAATTGAAAAAATATTTTACTGTTGGATAGCCTAATAATCGGGGAAGGCTAGGCTACAGGGTATATAACATCATGCAACGACCAATAGGAATGGAGCAGCAATGAGAAATGTTGCAAAAACGGGAAAAATTTACGCAGACGAAGTTGCGAGGGACAGCTAGTATTTAATATATGACGATAAATATAAGTAACACACGTCTAATCGAACTAATGGAAAACCAATGCCTTTGCAAATAGATAGTTCCGTATCATTAGGTCCGCTTGTCTCTGGTTTGTAGATATTAATTAATATACTCACCACGTATTTAGATATATATGCACCATTCAGTGATATTTACTCGCGTAAATAGTTTGGAAATCTATACAAATAAATACAATTTAAGTATGTATTTGTAATGTAAAAATTACATTTTTTACTAAATGCATATGAAAATGTGTATGATACTTATAACAAAAAATACAATTTCTTTTTTTGTTGTCTTGTCTGTTTGTTCCGTGTCGTTCTGTATCTCCGAAACGGCTGGACGGATTTTGATGAGACTTTCACAGTCAGACGGCTGAGGAGTAACTTAGGTGTTATCATCACGCTAACGTTTATAGGGAGAGAGCAGCACTGCAAATTCACGCGAACGAAGTCGCAGGCACAGCTAGTTGGAAATCAATATGATGATACAAATAAATATAATCTCCATATAAAAGAAAACCATGACTGATAGATATATCAACGCACAGTTCAAACCACTGAATGTCATTGGATTGAAATTTGGCATACAGATAGTTGTAAATAACTAATAGATATGGATAGATAGTATAGATACGGATAACTTACTACTACTACTTACATTACTTTGTTTCTATTGTACCTGTTTATAGGTATAAGTTACTACCGCAATTTCGGAGTTCGCAGTTTCGGGGATTTTTTTTCAAGTCACTTCTTAGGTTCATTTCCGTGCATCGCGGCCGATCGCGAGCCACGCGCGGCTTACGATCGGCCGCGATGCACGGAAATGAACCTTAAGTTTTCAAAACTTAAAAAATGCGACTACTAAAAAGCAAATATTTTAAAGAAAATATAGAAACTTAAAAAAAACTTCAAGAACTTTTTGAAAAAGGAATAAACCACTGTTGATCAAATTAATTAACTATCAACTCACATAAACGATTAATTTATCATCAGGCAAGAAAATCGAAGGCACTTAATAAAACGGATGATACCTTGTTCTATCAATAGCGATGATGGATAGCAACTCCGGTGGCCAAACGAAATTGATTTTGATGAAAATCTAAACCTGAAATATTTTACCCCAAGGTAATTTACATTTTACCTGACAGGGCAAAATCGTCCATTCATTTTACCATGGACCTTTATAAGAGGCATAGTATATTTGCTATTTTAAGCATCAGCGACCCGCGATCTTAAGCTGTGTAAGAAATGTGTTCGCTAGATGTTCGTGTTCGCTTTGCTAATTTACGTCCACACGTTCGAATCAAATGTGCCGTGATCGATGTTTGTGTTCACCGTATTTCTGTTTGTTCGTGCGGATGTGTTTTGTGACTTTTTGCGTGCTGCATCTACAATGTTACTTAACGTTACGTACTTAAGGGCGCTACGTACACAGCGACATGATCGCCGGCCTCGCTCTTCCGCACACAACCATTACTTCACAGTGCGCAGGAGCGCAGGTCAAAATAAAGTAGAACGTTCGTTCTTACATATGTTAGATTAAAACGCCATGACTATGACAATACGAAAATGCTCGTTTTTCCATTTTTCCGCAACTTCAACATTTATTTGCGGGATCATATTAAGACATATCCTTAAATTTCTTTATTTCATCTACTAGAAAAACTCTTTGACCAGTGATACATTTTTTTTCGTGTCCTAATAGGTTTTCTATACAAATTTTTGAAAGAGCCGAACCCGTAAACGCCGAAACGTGAGATAAAAACTTGTTTATCTTCAAAATGGTTAAACGGATTTACATCAAACAAAAACTAATAACCATCATAATTAAACTAGTTTTCTTGTAAAAACCCGTAAAAGTTCAATAGTTCTAGTATGCTGGAGAGACTACTACCGACAACTACAAGACTTCCATTATATTTCCACAATAGCTGTCCCGCGCAACTTCGTCTGCGTAATTTTTTCCCGTTCTTGCAACATTTCTTATTGCTGCTCCACTCCTATTGGTCCTAGCGTGATGTTATATAGCCTATAGTCTTCCTCGATAAATAGGCTACCCAACAGAAAAATACTTTTTCAATTCGTACCCGTAGTTCCTGAGATTGCCGCGTTCAAACAAACAAACACTTCAGCTTTATAATATTAGTATAGATTTACAGATCGAGGATGGGTGGTGGGATCCCTCCCTAATAATCTCTAAATAGGGTGTTAATGGCTGCAGACTGTCTCTGACTCCAAAAAAGTAACTAAATCGCCGGTCGCCAAAATTAAAAATAGCATGTGCGCATGGACCCTTAGAAATGAAATTCGACTATCAACAGCGAGATTTAAGAGTTTTACTTTATCTACAGAAAACTTGGAGAAATTGATACATTTTTAATAGGTTTACAACTGTTGATATTGTTTTTGCAAAAGTTTTATATCCGAAGTTATGATTCGAGATTTTACGCCGGGAATCGTGGTCGAAAGTATTCAAGTTCACGCCATTAATGAGGTACGTGAAAATGAGAATCTATTTCGACTAAAAGTACTTGTAGTAGTAAACGCTCCGTCGTTATTAAATACGAGGTTTTTCCGCGGCTCCGCCTGATTTTGTTGTTTTGTCTATGCTAATATTATAAAGCTGAAGAGTTTGTTTGTTTGTTTGAACGCAATAATCTCAAGAGCTACGTGTCCGAATTGGAAAATTCTTTTACTGTTGGATAGCCCATTTATTGAGGAAGGCTATAGGCCATATAACATCACGCTATTACCAATAGGAGCCGATCAGCAATGAAAAATGTTGCTAAAGCGGGGAAAATTTACGCAGACGAAGTTGTGCGGGGGCTTAGACAAATGCCACACACTTCTTTTTCCGCACACGCTACTGTTGGTTTTTGTTTACAAACTCAGCAACAGTCGCGTGACGTTTTGTCAACCTTACGTCAAATGCATACATTTTTTCGCGTTGGCGTGTGTGGACAGAGAAGCGTGTGTCATTTGTCTAAGCCCCCGGGTCAGCTAGTAATAATTTTTTATACAAACATAGACTGTTCAAAAAGGGTAAAATAAGTTATGTAACCTTATTCTATCCCTTTTCAAGAATCCTTCAGTGCTTACTGACTTAGTTTTTTAGGAATTTTTGGTGCAGTTTCGGCTGTAAGATCAGGAGGCCAATTCACGTATTTAAAGCAGTACAGTTGCAGTTAAGTTTCGATTAAAACGGCCATTTTCGTATTCTTGTAACTTTAGGATCGATCTCAAAAACGCTTGCGCACCGTACTAGAATGTCTTTATTGCGCTCTCGTGACGCATAGGTACTTGACGCGAGCATATTTGAGATAAATTCCAAAGTTACAAGAATACAAAAATTATCGTTTTAATTTAAACTTAGCTGCAACTGAGCTGCAACTGCACTGCTTTAAATACGTGAATTGACCCCCAGGTAATCAGTCAGTCAATCAATTTCACCTTTAATGTCTAGCTGCGCCCGCGACTTCTAGAATAGAAGAACTGCCCACTCCCTATAAACGTTAGCGAAATGGTAAAAAATAGCCTAAGTTACTCCTTGCATTATCAGCTGTCTGACAGTGAAAGTCCTGTCAAAATTTGTCCAGCCGTTTCGGAGATTACCCGGAACAGACAGACAAGAAAGTTCAAAACCGTATTTTTTTTGTTTTAAGTACCATGTATACTTTCATGTGCGTTTAGTAAAAAACTGTTAATTTGACATTAAAAACAGACACTTCAATTTTATTTATTTGTTACAGATGTATAGATGCCTCTTTTGAATATGGAATTTAAAAAAACTTTTTTTATTTCTGATTTCTTAAGTATTTTTGCCTTAGAAATTTGAGAAATAAATTATGTTTTTCTTTAGTTTTCATGTTGTATCAGTAACTGAATCATCTTTTGCTTTTTAAGTGCAGATATAAAATGAATACAACAAAAGACTTTGTTCTAGAAGTACACATTCTTTTATTTTATGCTATCTCTCTCTTTCACAATACAATAAACAAGACTCGTACTATAGTCTCCTCTTCAGGATAAGTAATAACGGTCCAATCTATTACGGAAATCGTGAAATATGTCTTAAGTATGTCCACAAGTCAGATAGATACAGATGGCCGGCCCTATAACGAGCCAAAACAGGCTCACGCATCATAGACGCGTACGCTCTTAGCATTTTTGTGAGAAAAGTAAAAAAAAAAACAATAATTCCTCCGTCGCGTCCGTTCTCCTCTATATATAGTAATCGTGTGATAAAAATGGGAAGGCTCAACAATGGCCGAAATATATTAAACCAGGATGAAAGATTTCGACCGCAAATCGTTTCAAATCACAACTGGTTACGAGGCTCAGTTTACCCCCTAAAAGGGAACCTTGAAGATTTTAGGAGCAATTTTCTAGGCCAGCAAATTTTTAACATTGTATCAACAAAGTCAACGGTCAGCACGCGCTTTGTTATATTTTATGTAATGTTTTACTTGAGTTAAGCCAAAATACGTTCTATAGATCTCAGTCCTAGTGTGCGTGGATTTTTTGCTGAGCTATGAGCCTGCCTTCTGTACCTATGTATTTCGTGGTATGTTGTTAATCGCACATTATTGGGACCGATTCGGGCTAATTCGGGGACATTCGGGACAGTTCGGCTCGATCATCCGTAAAGGAGCAAACCTATTCATTCCGCCCATTGCAGAGATGTCCCGTTTACAAAGGGATTTAGCTCGTTATAGGCATCATTTATTTGATACCTTTATTGATTTAGTAGGTGCTTAAATGCCATTAGTAGCTGGTTTATTGAGTAGAAGCTTTTGTGGAAATTTTCTGTGAAAAATGTTATGTTTGCAAGATGGCGTTTCCAGTTCCATAAAATATAAAGTAATGCCAACTTCTATTGTTAGTCGTGTGTACGTGAATGGATTCCAGTCACTGAGATCTACAGTACTAATAGAACGCTGGACTGGTTAACCCCTAAAAAGTGACTGCAATTTTAAATACAGTTGTCTCAACGTAAGTTGGTCGGATTGAACTTGGCGACAAGTGGTGGCGCAGATGCATTTTTTGGAGTAAATGGTATCATAATAAAACTCATGTACTTTGTGATTATTTTCGTAAAGATTTTCCTTTTACAAACTTCCTTTAATATTTACTGTTTACTGTTCAAATTAATACAAGTTGACGCAATTAAGTCCCGAAATATATCTAATATGTATAAAAATCGCGACAGTTTAAAAACAATAATTGCAAACCGCTACAGGCCGGAAGAGAGTCGACCCGTGACCACGATCGGTGCAATTTGATCGAAACGTCGGGTAAATAAAAGGTTACGAATCTTTAAATAATTCACGCGATTAAGTCCCGATATATATCTAATATTTAATGTATGACGTATGTGATATGAGTTACCAACCCGGGTGTCACACAAGTTGATCAAGTCAATGTGACTGCCTCGGTGATTCAGTGGAAGTGTATAATACTGATGTGCAAGATGTTGATTGTGGTTCGATTTCCACACGGGACATACGAGTATCTTTGTGAAAAAAAAATTTCTGGGTGTACTTAGTCCTTAATGGTTTGTAAAATCCCCTGCCACACAGAGGTTGTGCTTTAGTTTTTTATTTTTTTTATTGCCTATGGTTGGCAGACGAATCAGTGGCCCACCTGATGGTAAGCAGTAACCGCCGCTCATGGAATTCAGGAATGTCAGGGACATACTCAAGCCGCTGCCTACCGTAGAGTAAAAACTCTTTTTAAACCTCGTTTGAAGAGGGACATGTCGTAGCGCTCGGGAAACACCGCAGCAGGTAGTTCATTCCAGAGTCTACACGAACGTGGAAGAAAATAACGCTGGAATCCGTACAGAACCGTATTGTTTCCAGGTTGAATGGATGTACCCTACTACGATATCGAGTGGTGCGATGGTAGAAAGGTTGTTATTGTGTTATTAAGTGCGGGAGTTGTTATTAAAACAGAAAAAAATACAAATAGAAACACTTTCTTCCAATATCGGGCCAACAAATATAGTCTGCGAGCACGCTTACAAAATATTTACATAAATTCCTATTTTAATTTCTAATAAAAACAGTCATGAATTTACGGTAAAAATAAAAAATAAAAATTCATAAAAACAATATCCGAAATACTTAAGTTAACTTCGTCTAAACTTTTATATTCTCTTAAATAATTAGAAAACTTTGAACACGAAGTGACCGTACTTAAATATCTTAAACTCAATACAAACGATTTGGCTATAGAGAATTAATTATTCGCAAACGGTCGCAACTTGTACAGAGTAATACAGAACTTGATATCGAAAGTTGGCCTTAGTTTCGATGGTCTCGAAAACCAACCCACAGACCGAAATGATGAAATATTGATACTATAGCGGTGAAGAGTTAGTATATAAGCACAATGGAAAGATACTGAAGGGACTTGTGCCATTATTAATGTTAAGTTAAAGAAAGCAATTCTTAGGTGTGAAAATTACGTTCAACAGACGTTTCGAATTGGGAAAATGGCAGCAAACTGACCTATCAATATTTTCACAGCTTCGTGGGAAAATACAATATTAATAAAAAAGAGAATCGTTCTATTTCTTCTGCAAAATAAATATTATTGGAAGACAAGGCTGTACCGGTAAACTAAACTTATGGAGACCCGGTCGGAACGTAGTTCTTTTGTTATAACTTTTTTGTGTTTGTATTATCTAATGATTAAAAAAAATAATTTTGAAACGAGAGAACACGTAACAGTTTAAAAATTGTACTATTCCAAATTAAGATTTTTCACACATATATCTATTACACACAGCCAGTTTGATATAGGTAAAATAAACATTACAACTTTTCACAAAAATACAAACAACCTTTATAACACAATCTCCTTATTCTCATCATCATCATCTTCAGCCTGAACACGTCTACTACTGTACATAGGCCTCTCACAAGACTACTACAGCGACTGATTTTGAGCTGTCTGCATCCAACGGCTCCCTGCTACCTTAATCAGGTCGTGAGTTCATCTTGTGGGGGCCGTTCTGCACTGCGTTTTCCAGCTCGTAATCACCTCTCAAGAACCTTCTGTACCCATCTATTGTCGGTTCAGCGAGTGATGTGGCCTGCCCATTGACACTTCAACTTCCTAATACGAGAAAACACTACGTAACTTTCCTCTTTGTCGAGTTGGATTTACTTAATTAGACTGTATGTTCCAAGTACACATAGTCGTCAATAACTTCGAGGGTACAGTTTCCAACATTGACCGGCATTGGCACTATATGGATGTTCTTCATTAAGTTAGCCTTTTCCATATTAATTTTTAAACCTGCCTACTGAAAAACTGTATTTAGGTCACTGAGCATGTTGCCAAGCTCGTCCAGCGATTTTGCCAAGATTACAATTTCATCTGCAAATCGAAGGTGAGTTATGTACTCGCCATTGATGTTGATGCCATCTTCTTTTCATTCCAAGAGCTTGAATGCATCCTCCAGTGCGGCCGTGAACAGTTCTGGAGAGACTACATCTCCCTGCCTCACACCTCTTTGCAACTGTACAAGATTTGTGATCTAATCTTGTATTAGGGAAGACATTGTGGCGTTTTTGTACAAGCTTCGATATATCGATAATCTATGTGGCACCGCTTAAGAGACCGTAAAGCTCAGCTCAGATCTCGATAGAATCAAAGGCTTTCTCGTAGTTCACATACGCCACGTATACGCCTTCTTATTCTAGCTTCACATTATAATAAATAATAGATTTTTGATCGATGTTAAAATGTTACACTTTTTTCGTCTAGAGACTAGAGCCTCTCAGCCAGCAAACAAACGATATCGTGCGATAAAGAACTACGTTGCAAAACGCTTAATGGCATGTTCATCTTCTAAATCAATTCTTTCACAATGACCCAAGTGTTTTTAATATGGCTGACATAATCACAGAAAAAATAGCAAATTCATTTGCAATAACACCAAATCATGTTAAACCAGATCCAATTCAAAATGTTACACGGCCTAAGATACCCTTCAAACGTGGCAAATCTGTAGCATATGAGACAGACAGGGTCTAGAATGTCAATCCAAAGTTCAAACAGTTATGGATAACTGATCCAAGAGAAAATTAATTAAAGAATCTCAACTTAATATTGTCAGAAGTTTTTGAAGACTTCCAAACTAACTTTCAATCTACGTAAACGAGTGTTCATTTAAGAAAAAAATATAATGAATCATCACAAAAGTTCGCTCGAACTAAGCACCAATTTAGACTAAGTGGTGAATTACGGCATTTTTGGCAATTTTAGGCTACCTGGTCTCTGAGACGTGAAGAGAGAATCGGCTTCACCGTTTTATTCTCAGAGTAAAAATTAACCTAGAACGCCTTAGATGCTTGAGAGCAGTCTCCAACACTAGAAGCCATTCGCATAAGATTCAGATACTTAAAAGCACGTGATGCAAAGAAATCTGCGAAAACGCTTTAGAAACTCTGAGCTTCTTTTGTGAGAGAAGTAAAATAAAACGATTATTCCTCCGTAGCATCCGTTTTCCACTACGTATACAGTAATAGTGCGATGTAGTGGTGCGGTGTGGTACAACCATAAAAATGGAGGCTCAACAATGGCCAAAATATATTGAACCAGGACGAAAGATTTATGTAGCAATTCGTTTCAAAACAATTGGTTACGAAACTCAGTATCGTACACCTTAAAAGAAAACCTTACAGGTTTTAGAAGCAATTCTTTTGCAAGTATCACTTATGCCCTTTCTATTTATCCACGAATCCTAGACAATTGTGGGGAAAGATGAATGTTTGTTGCACTTCCTCGTAAAAACTACTATACAGATTTTGATGTAATTTTACACTATTGTAGTTTATACCGTATGAAACTGCAGGGAAAAGCTAGTATTATGAACAAGTGAATAATGCCTCACCGTATTAAGGAGATTGAGGCAATCCTAATTTGCGTAACAACAAAATCGACATTTGAGCTAATAATATTAGTGAATATTTCCCATAGGATTTTACCGTTCATAACACACGCCCTAGTCTAGATTTCGTGACTAAATCCAATTTAAATACAGCCATATTCTAGGTAGCAACAAGCCATAAAACATGTAAGCAGGCGTCATGCAAAGCCTCTACGTAAGTGGATATACTCCGGCTTCGGAAGCCCTGCGTGCCCTCGCCTGCTAATACCTCGCCCATTGCTACAATGTTTATAATTAATTATACCTTGTTTAATCTTCAGAACATGTACTATAGCACATGTATAACATTTGACCTGAGTCGCGAATATGATCGTTATATTTTGCTGGGGAAATTTCTTTGAATGCATTTTAGCTAGAAAGACAGGTTAGTTTCTAAAACGTCGTGTACTACTTACAGCAACATTAGCTTTATCGTCATATGCGTCAGCCGTTATACTCACCATAGTTCTATACTGTCGTGGTAATCCAAAGGGCAGTAAGTTAATAGTGGTCATCTTTTTTAAATTACTGATTTGGAATGTACGTCAAACGAACTTTCTTACTATCTAGGATTTTTGGAAACTAGCTTTCTTCCTATCCAGGATTCCAAGATGAGAAAAAAGCTCGTTTGATCAGTAATCTTAAAAAAATAAGTCAATAGTGGTCATCTTTTTTAAATTACTGATTTGGAATGTACGTCAAACGAACTTTCTTACTATCTAGGATTTTTGGAAACTAGCTTTCTTCCTATCCAGGATTCCAAGATGAGAAAAAAGCTCGTTTGATCAGTAATCTTAAAAAAATAAGTCAATAGTGGTCATCTTTTTTAAATTACTGATTTGGAATGTACGTCAAACGAACTTTCTTACTATCTAGGATTTTTGGAAACTAGCTTTCTTCCTATCCAGGATTCCAAGATGAGAAAAAAGCTCGTTTGATCAGTAATCTTAAAAAAATAAGTCAATAGTGGTCATCTTTTTTAAATTACTGATTTGGAATGTACGTCAAACGAACTTTCTTACTATCTAGGATTTTTGGAAACTAGCTTTCTTCTTATCCAGGATTCCAAGATGAGAAAAAAGCTCGTTTGATCAGTAATCTTAAAAAAATAAGTCAATAGTGGTCATCTTTTTTAAATTACTGATTTGGAATGTACGTCAAACGAACTTTCTTACTATCTAGGATTTTTGGAAACTAGCTTTCTTCCTATCCAGGATTCCAAGATGAGAAAAAAGCTCGTTTGATCAGTAATCTTAAAAAAAATACATTTTCGATTTACTGCCCATTCGATTACCACGGCAGTATAATTTTGTGTAGCTATTAAAGCACAAAATACCGAGACAGTAGGTACCCAAAATACAGAAGGATGTTTCTTAGAACGAGAAGAAAGGTTTTAGAAGATTGGCAGATGAGATTCTGTCTGAGAGCGGTATCTACATGAGCGGTGATTGAACCCGCATTTTCGGTATTTAGTGCTTCAAGCCACTTGCAATTTCCTCGAAAATTTAGTATTTTTTGTGTTATTCGTCCCTTCTTGACAATCACACAATGTAATTAAGCAAGAATGCCTAAAAAGTCTTAAAGTTAGCTAAAAACGGTTATAAACTGTCTCCTTATCAAGCTTCACTTATTCTACAGAGCCAATTTCTAAACTATAATAAAGAATAGGTCCCATAAAACGTTTTCTTCCAAAGGAAAGGTAGTTACCTCAGGATTGGTTCTTTATAATGGGCAGAAAGAAGCGTAATTTGATTGCTAACTGCCTACGCTCCGAGCTGAAATTAAATTCTTAGGAACTCATTAATCAGCCAGATGCTAGTAATAAAGCCAGTAATGATATATGCTGTGATGAGATGAGTGCAAAACTCTTTGAACTACTACAGTTTTTTTAAAGACAATTCTCGCAGATGGAATTAACAGTACAAATTACAAATCCAGAGTCGTAACAACAATTTACGGATCACACAAAGTTTTAAGCTATTGCATAGCTTCTATCGCGGGCCTTGAGCGCGGAGACCGAATCCAGAAATTCCGTAACGAAAAAACCTCACGCTCCCCACTCCGACGGGCACGGAGGTGTGGCTTGAAGGCCGTGCATCGTCTAACGTCGTTTCATTTTGTACTTATGATTCTGGCTGCAAAAATCATAATAGCGCGATTCAGACCGTAGGTAGTACATTTTGTATTGAATAGTAACAAAATTAAATACAGCGCCATCTATTGACATTATGTTACCTATTGTCATTTTAGTCTTCCCCTTTCTTGTTGTTTCTATTATAATTTTATTTAATTGCTTAAATTGATAAAAATGCTATGCAATAGCTTTACCGCGGCAGTCCCCGAGTGCCACACATTTTTTTGTTTTTGCAACTGAATGAAGATACGCAAAATGCGAACGTCACTTCACCGCGCTCATCTTTCTGAGACATTAATACTTCGTAAGTCTCATTTACTCAGTAATTGCATTCGTCAATCGAAACACAGTACACACTCACTATTTCATAAAATATCTGACACTGCGGTGGTACTCAAGATCAAGATGGCCTCAGAGGCGAAGGGTTAAAATTTTCCTGAGGTAACCCGATACGAAAATGTATCTTGTTAAAGACGGTTTTGTACGTACAATAATAACTAGATACAATTTAAAGGGAAGCTGAAAAAAATGGTATTCTAAGTTCCGCCGCTGGATGGCCTATATGGCTTAAACTTTCCACCAGTAAAAGTGTAGTTACATGTGGGAATCTAAGACAACGCACTAGACTACACTAGTTTAGTTTTTGACGTGACGACGTCTTATAAATCGATGACCGGGTGCACGTCGGAAAAAGTGACTAAAAAGTCACATTATTGATTGGTTGCTAAGCAACTTCGAATGGCGATTGCAGCGACATGACATGTGATACAATTGGAATTAACGTATTGATTAACCAATCAATAACGTTAGTTCCAATTGTATCACCACATGTCATATATCGCCATTAGCGTTGCTTAGCAACCGCTAAGCAACGCTAATGGCGATATGTCATTAATGCTTTCTTATGACGTTATCACGTAAAATTATCGTGCGTAAACCGACTTTAAAGACAACTATTTTTTTTTCTAATCACTTCAGCTAGTTTCAAGTTGCTGCCGTTGCAAACTTGGACTAACAAAATTTAAATGCCGGTCATTGTGTTCAGCGAGACCATAAAATTTTCAACTTACTTGGAAACCTCAAAGAATTTAATCAAAAGTAAATTGGACTCAATATATAATAATATCTGAATTTTTAATAAGACAAATGAGAAAAGAACAGACTACGTGGGTGTGGACTACACAGGTATAAAATTTATATTTAGTAGGTACTTATAGTTATATAAGAAATGGCTTATTTATTATCATATAGGTTCAATCGCAGAACTAAAAGGAAATATACCTATTAGAATATTATCGGGACTTAATCGCATGAAATATTTAATATTATAAACCTGAAGAGTTTGTTTGAACGCGGTAATCTCAGAAACTACTGGTCTGATTTGAAAAATTATATTTTCAAATCAGAATAGTATTTCTGAGACTTACTGTTTTTACTGTTGGATAGCCCATTTATCGGGGAAGGCAATAGGCTATATAACATCACGCTACGACCAAAAGGAGCGGAGCAGCAAAAAAAAAATTTCCAAAAACAGTTAAAATTACGCAGACGAAGTTGCGCGGGTCAGTTAGTATTCTAATATGTGTAAACATTGCGAAAGTTTAAAAAAAAAAGGAAACATTCAGAAAATAGCCTTGCGATGCGAGATCTGCGAGTACGATTCGTACGAGTTTTCTTCCACACATTTTGTACTACCAAAAGCACAATACAAAGAATTAATACTCAATTTATCAACGAGGATAAATTGTTCTTTGGTTACTGCAATTTATCCTTTCGTAGCAAAGAACATTTGTCTAACTCTAACCCGTACAACATTCGCAAGTATACGTGATGGTAGAAATTGTACAGTAAATTGGTATCGAGGCATGGTATTGACTCCCTCAATACGTATTCACGGCTGTAATAACCCTCCTTTAACCTTCCAATGTAATTTATATAAGTTTTAAAGGCAATTGGGAGAAATTGGTACTAGTTTTGGGTAGTAAATGCTAAGCGATCTTGAATTTCAAATTGGTTAGAGTTTAAATTGGTGTTTAAGGTTTACGTCCTTTAGTACCTACCTCCTTAAAGATTCATTCAAGCCGCGCGCGGCTCGCGATCGGTCGCGATGCACGGAAATGAACTTTAGAGTTCCGTTTTTACTTTTCATTCCTTTTTTGGTAAAGTAAAAAATGTTTTAAATACTGTAGTCTTCTATTTGGAAGTAGTTATTTCTGTTACAAATAGTTTTGGAATAGCTTACCCAAACAACCTTAAGGATTTCATGATTTTGTATTCTCAAAGTAAAGTAGAAATACGTAGTGTACTCGTTGAAACTAAAGCATTTTCCACTAGATAATCAATACGTAATACCTTTTTTTTTTATGACGACTCACGGTGTACAAACCCTGTAGGTATCGCGGGGGACTTTACAAACGTACAAGTCACAAACACAAATTAACACTCAGACTCGGTGCAACAATTTGTGGGTCACACAAAGTGGTGTCACGTGTAGGAATCGATCCCACTACCTCGTGCGTAGTAGTCGGACACACTCCCACCGCGCCACAGAGGCAGTCAAAACCTATATTTTCTGCGATTGTTTGAAAACATGAAAGCCTACATTACATACGGTACTTAAAGCTTCCAGAAACAACTGTTTCTGAAGCGCCTTGATTAGTGCCTAGTTCATTTCTCATATATTATTAATCAAAAGAATGGTCGAGATGATTGCCAATTAAAGTTTAATACAAGTTTCTCCTATGAGTGGGTGGCTCATGTTTCTTCAAGACCATAGCGTAGGAGTAATTGCGAAATAGAAAACAGACGCGAAATATTAATTTCTTGTTCCAGAATCACTAGTTTTTAGTTCAACGTATATGTACCTATGTAATTATGAATAAATTAAATAAATTTTACACCTATGGTCCATTCTTTATTTGATAAATATTGTTAAAAATTATAGTTCACAACTAGTGCCCTTAACGCCTGTGACACAGGTTTACCCTAGTACAGGCACCCTATTATTATCCCTATAAATGATATTTTTTATGAACTAAATATAATGTATACATTTGTAATTATTAAAATTTAATATGTTTAACAGTTGTCTGATTGCCATAGTATAGGCTCTGCCTAGTTTGGGATCAGATAGCAATGTGTGTTGTACCAAAATATTATTATTAGACGTTATTATGTATCTGCTGTAAATTTTTTTGTATATGTTATTTCATTTGTAAAAGGTTTTCGTAATAAATTTATTACATTATTATTATTATTATTATTATTCTCTAGTAACTGTTTTGGTTGTTTTCCAACACTGGCCTTTAAGTACTTAGTGTGTTGGACACATTACCGCCAACAACGGTCATTTGACAGCATAAAATGGAAGTATACCTAGTCTGGCCATAAATACTGTTACAATTAAAAATAAGAAAGATATTACATTTGAATTTGGAATCTGTCATTTTTATACGATTGTTCATTGTATTTTCTAATTTTGGCGCCAATACATTGTACAATATTTTGCTATATTAAAATGGAGTGGGGTGATAAAGAAAACCGAATCGCTGTGATTGCATTACACAAAGTTGGTATGGAGCCGAATGTAATTTTTAAAACTCTCCATACGCTTGGTATTAGTCAAATGTTTGTGTACCGGGCTATTAATAGGTACAATGAGACCTTCTCTGTTTGTGACAGAAAAAGATCTGGCCGTCCACGTAGTGTTCGTACGAAAATGGTGGTCAAAGCAGTAAGGGAAAGAATTCGAAGAAATCCTGTCCGAAAGCAAAAGATTTTATCTCGGGAGATGAAGATAGCACCCAGAACCATGTCACGCATTTTAAAAGATGACTTAGGACTTGCAGCCTATAAGAGACGCACTGGTCATTTTTTAACTGATAATTTAAAAAAGAATAGGGTGGTAAAATCGAAGCAACTACTGAAGCGGTACGCAAAGGGAGGTCACAGAAAAATTTTGTTTACGGATGAGAAAATCTTTACAGTTGAGCAACATTTTAACAAACAAAATGACCGTATTTATGCTCAAAGCTCTAAGGAAGCTTCCCAATTAGTCGACAGAGTGCAACGTGGGCATTATCCGACTTCAGTGATGGTTTGGTGGGGTGTTAGCTATGAAGGAGTGACTGAGCCATATTTTTGTGAAAAAGGTATCAAAACATCGGCACAAGTGTATCAAGATACCATTCTTGAGAAGGTAGTTAAACCCCTTAACAACACCATGTTCAATAACCAAGTATGGTCCTTCCAACAAGACTCAGCGCCGGGTCATAAAGCTCGGTCCACGCAGTCTTGGTTGGAAGTGAACGTTTCGGACTTCATCAGAGCTGAAGACTGGCCGTCGTCTAGTCCCGATCTTAATCCGCTGGATTATGATTTATGGTCAGTTTTAGAGAGTATGGCTTGCTCTAAACGCCATGATAATTTGGAGTCCCTAAAACAATCCATACGATTGGCAGTGAAAAATTTTCCCATGGAAAGAGTGCGTGCTTCTATTGATAACTGGCCTCAACGTTTAAAGGACTGTGTTGCAGCCAATGGAGACCACTTCGAATAAGCTTTTTATATTTTGAATTGTTTTTTATTTATGTATTAAACTAACACACTGTAAAAGTAATAAATATTATTTGCAATAAAAAAAAATGTTTTTTCTTCGTAACAATATTTATGGCTAGACTAGGTATACTTGTGTAACAATTATAACAACAATGAGTTGTAAAAATGGCGGCAAACTGACATGTAGCTGTTTTTACAGCTCCGTGTTTAACTTGTAAAACAGTGTAAAATATGCTTGAAATACGTGATAACTGGATAAAGCGAGAGAGCGGAACTTTGTGATTTAAAGACAAATAAAAATACAACTAAAAGGAGAATAAACTTTAGACTGGCGACTGGCGAATAATATCGGAGGGCCTACCTTTTTAGGGTTCCGTAGCCAAAATGGCAAAAATGGAACCCTTATAGTTTCGTCATGTTCGTCTGCCTGTCTGTCTGTCCGTCCGTATGTCATTAATGAAATTAGGTGAAAAAGTGTCTTGTAGTAGCCGCTACCTAGTTTGATAGCTAAATAATAATAATAAATATTGGCACTCCTTACATGTAACATAAAATGTTTTTTTTTTTTTCAGCAAATATCAACGTGTGGCACATCATTCGACAGGTCTTTCAAAAACATTTTGAGGTTTCTATTAAACTTTTTTGACTGAGTAAATATTTTTGGAATTAATCGCTCCGAAAGTTGCATAAGTAGTGTCCCTCCCCCCCCTTAACTTTTGAACCGTGTAAACAAAAAATATGGAAAAATTCACAAAGATAGCGCTTAATAAATACTTTGAACTAAAATTACTTCGAATAAGATCGGATATACGGTCATTGAGTTATAGCTAAAAAACTGCATTTCTCAACAAAAAGGCGTAACTGCCACGAACATACGCTCTTCTGCTGATGCAATTATTCAAGGCTGCGGAACCCTACATTGAGCATGGTCCGACATACTCTTGCCCGGTTTTTTTTATCATAAGTGTCAAAATTTGCTGTAATTTTGTCCGGGGTAGTCAGTACAATTTCACAATAAGTTCAACGACAAAAATTTCCAAAAATACGAGTTCCTCCTTCGCACATCTGACATTGGCAGAATTGTCGGCACCGGCATAGTTGCCATAAAAAAAAAAAAAAAACGTTTCAGTACGTTTTTTTATTATCAGTGATTTTTTTGTCCGGGCCTACCCGCCGGGTTCGACAGTGGTATACAATGAACCAAGAAGTGTAGGTAGGTACAAACTACTAAAATATTTTCAAAACTATTTTCCAGAGGATTTTTTAAATAGGTATTAATACCTATTTAAAAAATCTCAATTCATCTTTTCTATGCGGGTTCGTGTACGAATGACGTCACGACACATTTATAGCATATATCAGGCGCTTTGAACCTGCCTACTGAACCGGCATGCACCCTGTTATCCAAGCGAAAATATTCAAACGTGAACTTGTAGCGAGTTTGATAGCAAATGTGAATAGAAATGTTGTTCACTGTCAGTCGGATTCGGTGACCTGGTAACTGACAGCTGGTATTGTCAGTCAGATTGCTTTGAGTAGATTATTAATATCTACTATGTAACAACATTCAATATTCTTTACTCACTTAGGATGCAAAACAACACTTGTGATAAGTCGGGATTCTACATGAACATGTAATGCCAAGTTCGAAAACAATAGGTAAAGCCGGAGAAAACAACATGGCAATTAAACTCGTGGCCACTCTTATCAAATTGCCAATGTTTACAATGTTTGAATGTTTATAAACTTGATATGGGGGTAAGGTGCTGCCACTAGTATAGTATACACCATGTTAAAGGACTGATGCAAATTATATGATTAAAATGTTGGAACATTAGATAAAATAAAATCAGCCTTAGTGGGTACAACATAGTTGGAGCATCTACTCACAACAAGGGTAAAAACGATATGTGCTTACATATTAGGCCGAAGTACAGGTAACGAATAATTAAATATAAAATATTAATTCTGATATCATAAGAAAGAAAAGAACAGCCTTTATTGGTCACGCAGAATCTTTACTTACAAAAATCATGCTTTTAATTAATGTGACAATTAAAACAAAGTGACATCAAAATTCATCCAAGCATAATAAAGTAACAAGGAGCAAGCTAGATCCATTTTTTGTCATTAAAATATTTTTCAACTGTATAATAACCTCTACGTTATAACTGAGCGAATGCTATTTTTATGTTAGGAAAATTAGTAGATCTAGCTATTATTAGGATTATTGGTTAAATGTGAGTAGCACGTGCGACGGGCCGCCTAAGTATCTGGATCGCGCGACAGGGGGGTGAGAGGTGCAAATGTGCAAATCATTTCATCACCCGATACCGCCCTTTTTTTTCATCGTATGACGGGGCCCGGGGGGGAGGGATATCGCCATTTTTAAAAGTTGAATAAGTGAAATTACGACTAAGTTGGTCTTGTGGTTAGTGACACTGACTGCTAAGCCCGAGGTCGTGGATTCGATTTGTACACGGGAAACCACTTTGTGTGATCCCCAATTTGGGTGTGAAGTACACCCAAATTGGGGATCACACAAAGTGGTTCATGATTTCTATGTTATAAAGGGCTTGTACCTAGTACGGGAGTTACATACGATCAACAAAAATACTGGTAACACTACAATCACCACAATCTCCTAAATATAGATAAATTCATCCAATACAGATTTAATTTCAAGATTATTTGCAGTTACAATGCGGTCTGATATCGTAATTGAAGTCAAACAACGCTTGAAACTATTAATCTCAAGAACAATAGTGAAGGGTCGGCCCCATATCCTTCAGGGTAAGCTGAAACGATTAATAAATCAAATCAATTCACAATCGAGAAGGTTGAATCCTATCTCGAATCCGTTTACCGTGGTCCGAGACTAGCAAAACGAGAGAAAAGGGAAGATTTATTCAAATACGATTGGTATGACAAATTGGGTTTCAAGCTCTTTACAAATGTGTATCCTTTTAAAAAAAAAGTGTAAGTGACGTTAGTGGAAGAATCTACAGGATATCTTTGCCTCCAAAAATTGCTTCAAATGTTGGTTACGAACGCCAATCTAATCTCATTTACTTAGGTTCTAAACAGACGGGCTGCATTTTAACTACACTTTGGCTGCAAATATGAAATTTGAATGCGGTTAGTACCGTGTAGCTCGATTGCCGTTTATGTAGAGTTGGCGTGCAGTTCCTACGACTGCAAGCTAGCTGCACGGGCGACGTGCAGTTCAAATGCAGTTGGACCAACTGACCGAACTCCAATGGGATTTGAATTGCACTTCGAACTGCAACTAGCTTGTAGTAACCGTGAAGTCGTTGGAACAGCACATGGACTAAACGGTTAGTGTGTAAGTTTGCAGTTTTATTGTACTCGTACTAACTGCATTCCAATTGCAAATTTACAGTTGGAGTCCAGATGAAATGCAGCCCGTTTCAGCTCTAATCTATTTTTACAGATCTGCATTTTATGGTCCACTTAGACTCGCGGCACACAGTCCGGCAAACAGCCCGGCAAGCAGCCCGGCACTGGCCGGGAGTACAAACAAGCCGTCCACAAACAGCCGAGCAGCACATTCACGACTATTCACACACTCGTGTTCGTGCCCGTTGAACGTCGCTTTAAACGCGAGTATAACGTGTGAAAATACGCGTACCTACATGAAATACATGCCATATTCGTAAAACTGAGTTTTGGGCAGAAGAAATTTATCGTCTCTTTATTTAGTTGTACCTATAAAAAAAATTGAAGTGTATAAAAAGTACTTACTCGTAACAGACATTTGCTCGAAATACCGCTATTTCCACCAACTTAAAATAAGAAGTGAAGAAGACGTCTAATACTAATCGAGACGAGATAGCAAACGTAAACACTCAACTGTCACTTGTCAAATCATTTGCTTCTGGCATTTATTTGCTGTTAGTTGTGAAATATAGCATCAAATTGTTTTCATTGTAGCAGTGTTTAATACAATTAGATTTTAGTAATAGAAAAAAATTAAAAAAACGTCCCACGCAGAACAATATTCCCTTTTGAAACAACATTAAAAATGGTGAATACAAAAAGATCAAAAGAAAAATAATTACATTACCTTACATCCCTTCAGGACGAACAAACAAAAGGAAATTGAGGCAGAAGGGAAAATTTTTACTTTTTCAGTGGCCCCAGGCTGAACGAAATAAATTCGAGTGTAGAACCACAGAATACTGAGAGTACAGAACGCAAGCTTCATAGTAAACGATCTAGATCAGGCGTGTCAAACATGCGGCCGTGTGGTTCACGTAGCATTTTTTTATGGCCCGTATCAATTTTGAAAACTGCTAGATAATGCGGACCGCGAGCGTATTAAAAAACAAAAATCCAACGCACCCTTAGACGCGGTTTTAAAAGATATTTCCGTCGACGAATTACCTTTACAAATAGACAACTTAATTGAAAACAAAAATTACAAATATCTGGCAAAACAACTTGTAATTTTTTGTAATATTCTTTTTAATGGAAATTAAATAAATATTCTTGTACTTTAATGGTACTTCCTTCGTTTAGATTTCCAGTAGATTAAAGTAAGGTTTTTGCAGCCAACTTAACCTACAGTCTTCATGCTTTTGACCAGTGACTTTAAGTCTGATGTGACTGGTCTAGATGAACGCACACATATACAACATCGTTCACGGACACGTAAACGCGAAGCATTCTCTCAGTCACTGGTTTGACGTATTCCATGAATCCGTATCTGGGAGCGATGTCTGTGAGGGTCAAGAGTGTTTTTTATGAAGATTGCCTTTTGTACTCTCCGGTGTTCGGTAGAACGTTACATTAATCAAGCCACAGGGGACGAGAAGGTAGATCGCCCCAATTCCGTTCCGATCCGTCATAAAACGTCCCCAAATAGTGCTGTCAATATGACACATTGTCACATCGGAAAATAAATCCCGTTATATCGGATGGTTATTCAGTGGCACAGGTGATTCGCTTTAAACCTTGAGCGTGATTAAACCCAGTGATATTCTAATTTGAAGCATTGAAATATTAAGATCAAGACTCGATTAATACTAAATAGCGTAATATTACAAATCCAAATTAGGATGGACAGATGTTTGTTGCTCATTCACCCAAAAGCTACTGAAAGTATTTTAATGTAATTGTACAGAAATGTAGTTTATACATTAAATGGCTAAGGCATCGGTCTCGCAATCGTAAGGTCGCGGGTTCGAATCCTACCCATTATACTACCGTAGTGAACCCACTCCTAACCCAAGCCTTTGAGCTTACCTGGAGGGGTTAACAAGATTGCTAGTAATGTGGGACTCAAACCCACATTGCTAGACATCTTTTGAAAAAAAAAATTACGTGGGCGAAAAAGTAATACGACATCGATAGTGTAATCCATAAATATTTTAGTTGTTATTTGGTGGTTCAATTCATCCGCAACGTTGTAAGACGTACGTAAGAATTTGGATGGTAACAGAAGAACGAGAAAACAGCAAGATTGCAACAAATAAAGGATTTGGCAAGCTTATGTCGTCTGGTGCAACTACATATATTACTCTATGTTCACATAAAGCTCATAAAAGCCTATGGTAGTTTAGTATGTAATGTAGATTCTTGTGACATATCAGTTACAGTCGCATAATATTGTAAGTTGATTAAGCTTCCAATTTCTAAGTTCAAAATATTTTGAATGCAATTATCCTTAATTTAACTACAGAGATTAAATTTGAATATAAACCTAGTATAAAACCTGGACCCAGGTAAATTCCCAGATGTCTCAATCGTAAAACCGAGCACAGAGAAATATAAAATCTATTCTTAGAAGATAAAAATATTAGTTCCAGACATAACTTACATTGAAGAGGGTCGCTCTTGCCGGAATTTTGTTAAAATTAAAACGTTACGGAAGTCCGGAAAATACGGACCGGAATTTGGTAGTGACAACACTATCTAAAACGATGGTAAATTGCCACGATCGTGCCAAATGACACGAATGTGGCCGAAATATGTTTGAATTAAAACATTACTGTGACTGGTCAAATTATGTACAATTGAAGGTCAATAATGATTTGGTATTCGGTTTTGAAGATAACAAAATAATGCTACTCAATATTAAAAAATGTCGTGAAACAAAAAGCCAATTATTTTTAAAACAGATATCCATTTGACATCAAACAATAGATTAGAACTAAAACTGACATAGACCACATTATTGAAGGCTTCTTTATTTTAAACTATGCTTTATTTTTTCACTCAAAATTTCATCAATAAATATTTATTTTTAATTTTATGATTATTCCAACTTCAATGGTGCTGTTTCATCAAAATCTGTTAAGTTTAACGGTAGATACAACTTGGTCTCCATTTTACTACTTGCCACATACATTAAAGAGCTCAAGTAGAGTAGTCGAAATAACAGGTAGTAGTTAGTATTACAGTTCCCTTATAAACATTTCAATTTAGCACTTAACTAGAAATAAATCTATTGAAATCCATTGCGAGAATCTCACCCACTTCACATTACATCCAGCCAATTGGACTAACATCAAAAACTGATAAATACATTGCCAACATGTAACCCAATTCCGAACTAAGGTCTCGGTCCACTGGCTCGGAAACGTCTCACTAATGCGACTGGCCAACCGTTTAGTCGCAAAATAGTGGCCTTTTCAAACGGATTTTTTTGATAATCACATTTTTGCGATAAAAATAAAAAAAAATGTGTCTTTCTTATTTTTATTGTAAAGTAATATTGCTTTCAGACTTTGTAACTGTTTTAGAAAATATTTACCCGACTGCGCAAGAAGGAGGGTTATGTTTTTCGAGTGTATGTATGTAAATATATTTCTTTGGCACGCTCTAGAGCCTAAATGGGAAGAATTTTATCTTCAGGAGTATCGTTAAATTCGTCTTAGTTTGACACTGGCCTGACTACATCAAAAGCAGAAAAAATAAAATAGCGGATTTTTGGCGCCAAAATATTTCAGTTAATCATTTTAAGCAGTTTTTTGTTATGAAAACAAATATCTATTTTAGGTTATAAATATCGATAAAATAAATATCGATGAGGTTCCATTATCCTACTAATATTTTAAATCCGATCAATAGTGAGGATGGATGGATTGTATTTAAAAAAAGGCCGGGATAAATAGCCCGGAAATCGCCGTTCCTCCCGGCCTGAATTACACTACACTCTTTTAGGTTGTAACCTTCTATTGAAGATGAATATTTATTGTTCTATAGCGCAAAAACAGAACGGGTCAAAACGAAACTTTACAATAATGTAGTTCAAACTGATTCAAACCAAACGCCAGCGAAGCCACGGCCAAAAGCAAGTGCAACGCACTAAACGCAAAGCAACCGCATCAATCATCGTCATAAATTTCATATCATATTTCATCAATTTCACTAGTTCGCTAAAGTTAAATCAATTTTAATTTCCCATGAGTCCGGTAGCTATCACTAAAGCATGGTGGATACGAAGGGTCTAAAAGGGTTGAAAAGCGATCAATTCCAACCTTATGTTGGTGATTGATCAAAAAATAATGGACACTTTTTCCTGTCCCTACCTACAACTATCTAATGATTTCTCATGAGAGAAAAACGGTAAAGTATTACAAGATCATCTTGGCTGCCTCTGTGGCGCGGTGGGAGTGTGTTCGACTGTTACGCAAGAGATCGTGGGTTCGATTCCCATACAGGACACCACTTTGAGTGATCCACAAATCGTTGTTCCTAGTCTGGGTGTACTTTATGTCCGTTTGTAAAGTCCCCCGCGACACAGGGCTTGTACCCTAGTGCTGGAGTCGTCTTTTTTAAAACAAAATAAAACAAACAAAAAGAACAAGTTTCTATTTTAAGTCTCATTAATAACACTAGTTTTTAGGGTTTCGTAGCCAATATGGCAAAACGGAACCCTCATAGTTTCGCCATGTTCGTCCGTCCGTACCTTTGCTTAGAGACTGTTAGTGTTAGGAGGCTGCAATTTTGTATGTTGACACATATTACTTACGCCGACAAAGTGAATTAATAAAATCTTGAAACAATTTTTTTTAGGGTAGGTCCCCTATATGTGTTTTTTTTTCTTACCTACCCCATCGTGTGGGGTATCATTTGATAGGTCTTTTAAAAAGCGTTCAAGGGTTAAAATATTAAGCTAAAGTGCAAACTTTTGTTACACTCAAGTGTCCCTCCCCCCTCTGCCAGCTAAATGGTTGCTGCTAAATGGTTGGTGGCTGATCAAATGAGCATTCTATTCAAAAATATTATTCAGTAGATTTAACGTTGTAAGTATGAAACAAAAACAACAGAAAACCCACATTATAAGCCACAGGGACTACGGAACCCTACATTGCTATTTTTACTTTCGTAAAATCTAAAAAAACATATATAGTCTAGCTTTTGAGAAACTAGTCTAGTCTATCCCACGGCAAACGTTATTTTTTTTCGGATTAATGTACTATTCAAGGCTATGCTCTGTGTCGAATTTTATCCAGATCCATTTAGCTGTTCTGGCGTGATTAAGTAACAAACATACATCCATCCAAACATTGGCATTTATTATATTAGATTCCAAATAACTTTCGAGTTTATATTATTAGTAAGATTCAACATCTGACCTATTGGTCGAGTGGGTTCGATCCCCACCCAGGATAAAACTTTGTTTGATGAGCACGATGGTTTATCCTGTGTCTGGTTGTTTTTATCTACTAAATGTATGTGTTTAGAAATATATAAGTATGTTTATCAGTTGTCTGGTTTCCATAGTACAAGCTCTGCTTAGTTCGGGATCAGCGGGTCAATTCACGTATTTAAAGCAGTGCAGTTGCAGTTCAGTTGCAGATAAGTTTCGATTAAAACGGCATTTTCGTATTCTTGTAACTTTGAGATCGATCTTAAAAACGCTTGCGCACCGTACTAGAATGTCGTTATTGCGCTCTCGAGACGCATACTTGACGCAAGCGTATTTGTGATTGATCCCAAAGTTACAAGAATACAAAAATGGCCGTTTTAATTGAAACTTAACTTCAACTGCACTGCTTTAAATACGTGAAGTGACCTCCAGATGGCGTTGTGTGAGTTGCCCCAAGATATTATTATTATTAGATATTATAAATCTGTATTCCTAAAGCCACATACTACAAATAACTGCGGTACACATACTATAATTGTATTCTTACATAAGTCAGGTTTAAGATTGAAAACGAATACGTTTCGAACCCTCCAGCTGAATATTAATTCCGACCGTCATTGTACGGCGGCGGGCTGTGAATCGTTCACAAAGAAATAAGGTCGCGTGTGTAATCTTCTGAAATGTTAGGTCGTATGATGTTACCTCAGCCAGTTCACTCAGCGTTCCTAAAACGAAAATTGCGCAGATACGAATGACTGAACGAAATATTTGACGACTTCGTTGAACAACAATATATTAAACTAGTTGTTTTCCGTGGTTTTGCCTGTGTTATATTTGAATTTTATAGCTTACTAGCTTTTGCTCTGCTGTTATCACGATATAAAAACTAATATATAAAAGGTAACTAGATAGTTACTTTTACATTTATTATGAATGTATATTACAGCAAAGTATCATTAAAACTCGTTTAGTAGTTTTTGTGTATACGTAAGAGAAACAAACATCCATCCACCCATTCTCACAAACTTTCGGATTTAAAATATCAAGGAAATAGGGTATAAAATAATATAAAATAAGTCCACCTTTATATACCAACTGTATAAATATAAAAAGATACTATTATATGCTTTGTTTTGCTAACCCTGTACGTACGGTACGTACGGAGTTTCCTCATCACACTTCACACTAATATTATAAAGGCGAAAGTTTGTGAGTATGTGAGTGTGTATGTTTGTTACTTCTTCACGTCTAAACGGCCGGAGCGATTTTAATCAAATTTGGTATGGAGTTAGCTGACACCCTGGATTAGCACATAGGCTAATAAACCGCGGGTAACACCGCGGGGCACAGCTAGTAGTTCCATATTTTCTAACATATTTGTAAATGTTTGACTTTATATTTCAATGTTTGGTTTATTTTTCGAAGTTAGAATTTAATATAGTGTAATAATGTTTTGTTTATAATATAACTTAGAAACTAAAAACTTTTAAAACTTAGGAACCACATTTTTCAATACAATTTAGAATATATTATATACTAAATTATATTTAAAAAATGCGGTTTCTAATTTTTTCATCTTCTTACCCCTATTACTACTATATACTTTAAAATTAGTTACTCATCAACCAAGTATGAATCACCTTGAACAACGAGGGGATAGCAATTCGCGGCGCTTGCACTACATTAAACTCGAAACCAACGACGGAGGAGCGTCCACTTTCATGTTTTTACTACCCCAAACAATAGCACATCGAGATATCTGTGAGGTTAAACAACGTTACCACTTGGTCCATAGATGGGTGAACATAGTCACAACGTTTTCGAACATAGTCACACTCCATGATGCCTCGAGGAGCACATTAAGCCGTTGATCCTGCGCCTAATGTCTCTCCGGTCGTGTCGGATTTCACATCCCATTGGACTATGAGAGTGAGGGAATAGAGAGTGCACTTGTGTTTGCGCATACACTTGTGCACTATAATATCTCCTGTGTAGTTGGCTAGTCCCTAAAGAGATTGGCCGCCGGAACCGTCATCGGTTAGGAGGCAAATATAACTATTTTACCCCGGAGGGGGATAACCCAAAGCTTCAGAACCCTGGGTTTAGATGAACTAAGCACATAAAAGCGAAACACGGCAAGTGAATTTACTTCACCCTGTAAAAGTGAAAACGTATTTTCTCGAATAAATAGAATACTACGGAATAAAACGAACTGAATATAAAAGCGTTGAGTGAAAGGACGGTGACGAGACCAGGTGCATTTAGGACGGATCCGGCAGGAAACAAGAGATACCAATTGAATTGAAATACTATTGATGTTTGAAATAAGTTACTTAGTGAATTTAGGTACTTGAGCCGGTATTTTTGTAACCAAGTATGTGATGCTGAAGTAGAAATAGACAACTCAACTGTTTATATTAAAAAATACAAAGAATTGAAATACAATTTCTTACTGTCAAATCTACCGTACGTGAAACATTGTGTTATTCTTGATATTTTTTTATTATTGTTTTACCTATAAACCGAATTAAATGCCTTACAGGATACTTTTTCCGACAGGGGGATGCCAGTGCACCCACTTGAGTGCTGCCTGCTGTATTTACCCCCGCGGTAAACAAAGTTTAATAAAAACTATTTTAAATTACATCTTTAATAATTTGAAGTTATAATAAATAAAAAAATAAATAAAATAAATTTACTTCAGACAGGGTCCATATAAGGTTAGTAACAATGGCTTAGAACTATGTTAGTAACATTTAGATTTAGATTAGTAGAAATGACTTATAAACTATGTTAGTGACATTTAATTTTACTTTCTGTACCTCCCACTATCCGGGACTCCGGGCACAAGTGCATGAATTTGCACCCAGTGTCGAAAGATAGGGCAGTCTGGTTTCAGCGCGATGGTCCTCAGGATGCTGTTGCGGCTCCCACGCACCCGGGTTATAAGTGACGCGATGCGACTTCGTATCACTGCGTGATACGCGTCTGTCTGTGTATGCGCAAACATCGCATATAATGGGTTGGCCACATTTGCCGAAGGACCGATGGCCGATGGAGCAAACGAGTCCTAGAGTGGAGACCGCGACTTGGTAAACGTAAGGTAGGACAACCCCAGCCAGACGGACTGACGACTTAAAGAAAGTCGCTGGAATGAATTGGATGCGGAAGGCGGAGGACCGGATGTTGTGGCGTAAGTTAGGAGAGGCCTAAGTCCAACAGTGGACCGATACAGGCTGATTAATTGATGTATTGATAATACCATACTTAAGAGTAGCAAGTATTTTTGGTACTTAGAAAAAAATCTTCATACCTATTTATATATAAGTTTTCTGCCACTCGGCGACTCCAAAACTTATTTTTTTTTATTTCGTTTATTTTATTTTGTCAGCTTGTTTTTGAAACCTATATTTCTAGATATTTAAAGAAGAAAAAAATGTGCATTTTAGTGCCTTTGCTACACCTGGTCAAGGTGTTCCAAAGGGGGTAAAATAATTACGTAATAGAAAAAACAAAGTCGATTTTGTATATAAAATTTAAACTTCTATCCCCATCCAACATTCGATCTCCAGCCAGGTTTATTCTGTGTCTGGGTGTTATTTATTTATAATATGTATGTATTTAAAAATATATAAGTATGTAACAGTTGTCTGGTTTCCATAGTACAAGCTATGCTTAGTTTGGGATCAGATAGCTGAGTTGTCTCAAGATATTATAATTATTATTTTGTTTCTTTTTTATCTCTCTCTCTTTTGGAGAGGTAGTTTACAAGTCATACGGGCCTAGGCCAAGCGTGACACGTTAAATAGAATAGGTTGATGTTAGTGATGAGGATGTAAGAAACTTGCGGGTAATGCGGCAAGTATTCAGAATTACGGTTTTTTGTAACAGGTGTAACAAATATTATTATATAATTATAAATGTATGGTTTCAGATTTTTTACGTATACTTCTACTATAAGGCAGACAGACGGACGGTCGAACAACAAAATGATCTTATAAAGGTTCCATTTTATTCCTTTTGAGGTACGGAGCTCTACGAAACAAACAAGTAAAATCGAAGTAATAACCTCAATACAAAAAACATGATGTAAACAAAGTTTAAAATGACGTGTGAGTTCAATATACAATCTACTAACGTTCACTTCATCAGAATGAAGAGTAAATAGGCAAGATCATTAGCGGCACTAACGCTACAGATCTGTCGTGATGAGCCCAGTTAATCTTTACAAATGGACGGGCTCGCGTGACAGCGGCTATTGTACCAACGTTATAACGATTTTACAGGATGTTGCAATTTTTAAGCTATTACAGTTGGAAATATTGGGACGTTGTTGCAAATTAAATTCCAATTTCAGTGGGTCAAAATTTTACAATTGGTTCCACACACACAATTTCATAAAAAAAAGACACACAGTCTTTTTTTTATGGAATTGTAAACGAGCGCTCGTCCTGAACAAAGGCTCGATTGTAACACAAAATGTAACAAAAATAACGAAGATCTACTGCAGATACTTGCATACATGATTCGGTATGAGGGATACTAATGAGTTGTTACCATAACATTTACGACTTACACATTTAGTTGATAATGAACAGCAATCGTAGACATTTAAAAATAATTACCTGAAAAAGACAAAAACAATATTAATTGAGTAACCAAAGACAATCATTTATATAATATAGGTATTACGTACGTAAAAATAACTTGTACTTAGTTATTATTTTTAAAAATAAAAAATATATATTGTGTTTTTATTATGCAAAATGTTAACAGAATTAACAGACAAATAAAGGAAGACAAAAAAACAAGCATTGTTTTAAATTCAGAAACCACTACTTAGTCGATCTAGGTTAGTTTTTTTTTTAATTCCTCGAAGGTACAAACACTATGAACTTCTTTTTTTAAAATAAATCGCATAAATGGTTGCCAATTTAAATCTCCGATGCGCGTCAATTTACTTCTTCTAATTATTTTTAGTTGTTGGCAATCTAGCTAGTTTTCCATATAGCTTAATAATTGTACATAATGACACAAAGTCTTGGTCTTACAATTTTTTAAATATAACTCCACACGTTAAATGCGAAGCTGTGAAAATGGTGACAGCCATTTTCACAACACCTTTTATTTACTTATATAGAAGAAAATGGTGTGTATAATCAATAGCCACACCAAAACTATAGTGTAAAATAAAAATTTACTACAAACATCTGGCAACACTAGAGCAAACAGAATGCCTCATGTTTCACAGAGACAGGGATTGTTGTAAATCCCCCAAGCTGTCGGGTAACACTTCATGTAGGGTAGCCGAACAAAAAATGGTTATTAATCTTACACGGTTTAACGCTCACGAGGCGGGTTCAAGTTATACTCATTTATCATGTGAAGTTTTCAAGGAAAAAAAATTACAACTTGTAATTAGGTTCTATTACGAGTTGTAGGTCACAGAATTCAGAAGAAAAACCAGACAAACGAGGCGACGATACGCATTTTTTCAATGGAAGAAGTATAATAATAATATCTTGGGACAACTCACACAACGCTATCTGATCCCAATCTTAGCATTGTGTGATGAGCACGATGGTTTATTCTGTGCCTGAGTGTTTTATCTATAATATGTATGTATTTAGAAATATATAAGTATGTTTATCAGTTGTCTGGTTTCCATAGTTTGGGATCAGATAGCGTTGTGTGAGTTGTCCCAAGATAAATTTTATAAATTATTAAGTTCTTACAACTTTAGTCAATAGTGACATGCAAATATTATTTCATTTAAATAAGATTTCTGCTGAATTTGTTTCTTATTACCTTATGCATAATAAAATTAATTACACAATATGAATAATTGTTCTATAAAATTACAAATTGGTAGGTCCATTTATCACATTTATGTCAAGAAATAAAAATTATAATAATACTAAAAATTAATAAAAAAAAAATGTCAAAGAGTTATAATTTTGTTACATTACATATCATTCAGAAAATCATTTATTGAATAAAATGATTTCATTATTAGCCATTGCTTAAGTTTCCTGATGAATAATTTAATTGGCAGGTCTTTTATCTCATTAGGGATTTTATTGTAAATCCGTCCGCATGGCATAACAATTTTTCTGTAACAATGTGGTTTTGGGCACCCTAGTCAAAACAATTTTTGCTGGATCGCGAGTATTTCTAGGATATTTATCTCTAGCCAAAGTGAATATACTCATGTGTTTTTTCACAAATTTAGCAGCTTATAATATATACATGCTAGGCAATGTTAACAATTTTAACTTAAGAAATACAGGCCTACACGATTCCTATGGCGGAATACCAACAATCGCTCTTACATTTTTCTTCTGCGCAACAAATGCTCTATCTGTAGAGTTGCCCCAAAGTATTAATCCATATTTCAAAGTTGCCGCTACGTAACCATGATATGCTTTTAAAATAGTGTTTTGATTTGCTATCTTGTGCAGTCGATATAGTACATAAACAAATTTATTTAATTTACTACAAACCTGATCAACATGTGATTTCCAGTTGCAATGTCTGTCCAGCATAATACCAAGAAACTTTGTTTTATTAACTTCATCCAGCTTTTGGCCTTTATAGTTAACATTTAGAGTATTATGTTTTTGATGATACGTACAAAATTGTATATATTTTGTTTTTGTCATATTTACTTGTAAATTATTCATATCTAGCCAGCTGATTATTGATTGAATAGTATTGTTAATGTCAATAGTGTAATTAGGAATATCATATTTAGAAGTAATTATTACTGATAGGTCATCTGCAAATAACGTACAAGAGTTTATATTGATATTATTATCAGTCTTTAAAATATAATTAACGTATTTATTACAACGAGATAGATCATTACGTGCCTTAGAATTTCTAGTCAATTTAAAACGCGCGGATTTTCAAGCAGCCGTACCTTTCTATTCAAGTACTAAGACTTTTATTATGATCTTTTTAGTGTAATTCTCTTTCTAATTGCTGAAATAAACATATTTTCACTTTTCATTTCATTTTTAGTACTGACCGAGTTTTTAATAGTCGCCCAGTATTCTATTGTTAAATTTCATTTAGGCAACAAATTTGCTCTCAAATATTCCCATTCGAATAGTCCTACGCACACACCCAAAAGCAATTTTATGAATCTGTTGATTCTTAGAAACCTTTTTAAGAACAGCTGATTAAAACGAGTCATATTTTACCAAAAACTAATCAAAATTATATTTTCTTTTTTAAAATCTAGTTTTAATTCAAACGCTAACAAATTAAATTACCTTGAGTAGGCCTAAAATGTAACTGAAACTTTGCCACTTTGTAGAACATATAGTTTCAACATAAATAATGAGCAATAATCTAGTGGTTAGTGACCCCGACTGCAAAGCCAAAGGTCGTGAGTTCGAAACTCTCTTTGGTTCATTTTGTGTCCTTCGTGTTATCTATACTAATATTATAAAGCTGAAGAGTTTGTTTGGTTGAACGCGATAATCTCAGGGACTACAGGTTCGAACTGGAAAAATCTTTTAGTGCTGGATAGTCCATTTATCGAGGAAGGCTATAGGCTATATAACATCACGCTATAGCCAATACGAGAGGTGCATTTTAGGTGCAACTAAAAACTTTGCAAAAACTGAAATGCAAAAGCTTTTGACGTGGCCTAGAGCCACATCCATATTATTATATGGATGTGGCTCTAGGCCACGTCAAAAGTTTTGTGCCTACAATGTGTCGAAACATATGGATATGGTACAAGACCATACAATGCCAGCCTCTTCGTGTGCCATGGTTCATCAATAGTTTACTTAATAGAAAATTGGTTGTTACCGCGCATAGACTCAGGTCTGGACACATTCCATGCAAAAAGTTTGCTTTCATGACGAGGAAAATCACCTCACCTAATTGTGAAGAGTGTGGTGTCCTAAAAGACTTACACCACTTATTGATGGAATGTGTTCGATATGAGCCTAATAGAAGTAATTTAGTATCGACCCTGAACCTGAACAGAACTGATGTAGGCACTTTCCACCAAGTTTTGTCTCAACCAAATAGCGTTGCTGCAGAAGCCCTGTTCAGGTTCATGGCTACTTTAATGTAATTAAAATTTACGGTGAATTGTATATGCTTAGGGTACGATGGGACTGACATACGCTTTGCGGTTTAAAGTCCCTAAATAATATAGAATAAAAAAAAATTAAAAAAAATGGGTCGAAACAATAAGAAAAATAATTGAACTCATAAGTTTTGTTCTACAGCTTACCTGTAGTTTGAAACTATCATCTGTAGAATACCTAGTCGGAACAGCATGCCAAAATGAACAATAGCATGTCCAATACTCCTTGTTCAGTTATCGATGAAATACGAGTTGTAAAGCATTTGAAATACGATTCCAGACGGCTTAATTTTAGAAATTAATTTGCCCATAAAGTGAGACCTGCCAGTGAACGCTGCTATAAGTAGGTTGATTCAGTGAAGAGCAAGCCTGAGCCCATATTAGTCGCGAACCATTCGGCTAATAGGATCAGAAGCAAATTGATTCCGATACTCGATGCCTTCCTCTCAAATCTCTCGGGTTTAATTTAGATTCTCAAATCCTTCGAGACTTTCATTGATGCAGATATAAAGTAATCAATAAAATATTTTCGAACAATATTTTTAATTTGATTTTATATTTGACACATAGAAGCAACCAGCTGTGCCCCGCGGTGTTACTCGCGGTTTATTAGCCTATGTGTTAATCCAGGGTGCCAGCTAACTCCATATCAAATTTTATTAAAATCGCTCCAGCCGTTTAGACGTGAAGAAGTAACAAACATACACACTCACATACTCACAAACTTTCGCCTTTATAATATTAGTGTGATAAATGTAAATTTCCATCTAATGGCTAGCTTTCGCTCGAGGTTTTTCCCGCCTAGACGTCAAACATTCACCTACTCAAGAGTTGCATTTTGAAAGCACTCTGAAAGACGTTTTTTTTATTCAACTTTACTAAATTTCGGACCGAATGTTGTGGCGTAAGCTTGGAGAGGCCTATGTCCAGCAGTGGACCGATGCAGGCTGATTGATTAATTGATAAGAATTCAGGTTTGTATTCCCAACGGTTAAGGCTTTAGTCAATCAGTGAGACAGTACAAGTAGTTAAGAAATTATAAGGCATATAAGTTTTTATAAAAATAGGCACTGGCCATAAAGATTGCAGCATTTATTACCAATCTATGTAATAACCCACGGCACCTAAAGTGCATAGGTGTCGCAAATCTAAAAAAAAAAAACAAACAATAGTTTTGAACAAGCATAATTATACAAAAAAATAATAACAGATTCTTGAAATACCAATATTATAAAAACCCGATGCTAACGGACGCAAGATAAACGTCTATCAATTGATTCAGCTTCCGCTTTTAATGGCAGTTTCCTGGGTCGGAAGACACCCTTATGGCAAATATTGGTGTGTAATAAATCAATATTTTTCTTTGGCCCGAGTATTATTTGACGATTCTGGGGCAAGGTTTGTTCCTATTTCTGAGCGACAGGTTTGGCGAATCGGTATAAAATATGAATGAATGTTTTATTTTTGAACTGAAACATGGCGTTTGCCATTTGTTAGCTATATAATATCAGAAGATATTTTGTTTATAATTTGATATAAAATATAGGCTTCTTGTCTTTTGTCTTTCGGAAAAAGAACTCTAACTTTGTAGTGGAAATTGTATCAAAACCTTCTTATATCATAAACTTAATTTACACTAACTTAAAGACAAATGCGGCAAACAACCTTATATTTACTGTGTATTGTAGACTGAAAATATTTGTACCAAAGATTTATTTATTAGATTATAAAAACCTGTTCTTAGTTAAGGTTTCAAAATATTTTACCTATATATATACAATATATTATATATATATATATATATATATATACAATATGTTTATTTCACTAGCTAACCAGCACAACTTCGTCTGCGTAAATTTTCCCCGTTTTTTGCAACATTTTTCTTTGCTGCTCCGCTCCTATTGGTAGTAGCGTGATGTTATATAGCCTAAAGTCTTCCTCGATAAATGGGCTATCCAACAGTTTTATTTTTTATTTCAATTCGGTTACTGGTCCAAATTGAAAAAAAAAAGACTGTTGGATAGCCTTGAGTGGATAGTTCTTGAGATTATCGCGTTCAAACAAACTCTTCAGCTTTATAATATTAGTATAGATTATTTTTCACTTATATTCTACGTTTGTACCACAAATCTGAACTGCTAGGTAAAATCTAATTTGTATCAAAATAAATGTCAGCAAATAAAAACCCCCATACATAAAAATCGCAGTACATCGTCACCCGTCACGGGAATTGTCACAAAACTGCTGACGTATATCGCGGTACAAATTTAGCTTACAGCAAAAGTATCGCTATCCATCAATCAGATGTCGACACCGAAAGTTATTGTCGTTTTGTGGCACAGTGATTGAAATATATATATGACTAATGTACCAGTGTATTTTTTGAATAATAATTGGGTTGAAGATAAAATATTTTTCAAAATTATAAGTCCTTTTTGACATTTCAGAGAATGTTATTGTAGTGAAGTGAGATTGTAAAATAAACAGGAGTGCTAACCATAATAGCAGCTTGTTTGAATTGACCGATTTTTAGGGTCCCGTAGCCAAAATGGCAAAAACGGAACCCTTATAGTTTTGTCATTTCCGTCTGTCTGTCTGCAGGTCCCTATGTCATGTAAATGATTACACATTGAATATTGAAAGGGGAAATTTGGTACTTAGTTTGAAAGCTAAATAATAAAATAAATGTTTTCAGGGGGCACTGATACATGCATGACACGTATGTGTCATGTTGTAATAGAAGAAAGCAAAAATTAGTTTTTCAGCAAACATAAACATGTCTTTAAGGTTTCAAATAAGCTTTTTTGTTTAAGTGAATATTTTTTGGAATAGTCGCTTGGAAACTTGCACAAATGTGTCCCACTTTATTTTTTAACTGTGTGACCAAAAATTCGAAAAAGAAATCGAAAAGGTAGCGCTTAACAATTACTTTAAACTAAAACTAAAATTATCTCGGACATGATTGGATATATCGTCATTGAGTTATTGCCGAAAAACTGCGTTTCTCAACAAAAGGCCGTAAGTGCCATGAACATATGCTATTCTGCTGGTGCGATTATTGAAATCGGATTTTTTCATACCTACGGCAAAGGCTCCGGAACCCTACACTGAGCATGGTCCAACATGCTCTTGCCCGGTTTTTGGTTACTGCTACAAGCGACTTTTCTCTATGTTTATTGTGCATGCGCCAAGATAGTTATAGTTAGGGTATGGCGGTATTCTCTCTCTTTCTATTCGTAAGCCGTTACGACTAGCACGTATTCATATGTCTCCCCCACTCTATCTGTACAGAAAATCAAGGAGATTGATTGAGTTTATGCTTTCAAGCCTTTCATACACAAGCAAACAAGTCTCTCCTCCAAAGACGGTCAAAGAGTTCCATTACCATGTCAAATCACCTCTATTCAGAACGTCACAACTTTAATTGCCTGGCCCCTTCGGCCATTATAAATACAAGTAGTGGAACCACAGATTATTAATAGTACAGAACGCAAGCTTCATAATAAACGCTCTCGACGAACGCACACGCTCGCGTAGTACTCGCTCAGTCACTGGTTTGACGTGTTCCATGATTCAATGTCAGTGAGCTATGTCTATATGTGCCTGCGTCAAGACCGTTTTCTGTGAAGTTTGCCTTCTGTAATCTTCGGGTTTCTGTGGTGGAACCGTCCACTCAATCTTAGTCAGCTGTATGTACATGTCATCAGAGCAGGAATAGAACAACCGTATCCTTATTACTACAATAGATCCTTAAATAGACTGTTATTCGTAGATATGTTAATTTTAGATTGTAGCGCAGATCGGTTGTATTCATTCTGCGGTGGATTTGCGATTTGTGGACTTTTGCCGAGAAGTCCAAAGTATATGGTACTTTGGACTTCTCGGCAAAGGTCCACAAATCGCACAGTAACATAAATGAGCAACGAAAATCTTTTTAAGTGTTTTATAAGTTCAATAAAATTTAGCCAGCTACTTCCTAAACATTTAATTAAAATAATATCTTCAGATTGTTTGTTCATCTCATCGTCGCGTCTGGTCCGTTGGGCTCACTGATACAAGAAGGCCGGCTCACAGCTCAACAAAATACACGGACACATAAAAGAGTACGTACTAAGTTCTCAACATGCGCCGGTAGCGGCTACACAAGCTAGGGTCTGCACGACGGTTATAACAAGCATAACTGACAGACATAAATGTACAGATAACTGTACAGTATTATGCCACACAGGCTTTACAGGCAAAGCTTGTAACGTTATAACCGTCATGCAACCCTAGCGTGTGTGGCCGCTATTAGTTGACAATTCATCCATGACTTGTGTACGAGAGCGTCTATGTGTGCGTTAGCCTGTTTTCCCTCGTTGTAGGAAGCCGGCCATCTGTACCTATCTAATTTATGGTATTAATCATAAAGTTCCGGAGATTTCATTAAACAAAGTTGGTATCAAAAACATGATTTGATGCAAAGGAGAATATCCGAAGACTTTTGTCAATTGGCAATAATAGGCCTGCTCAATATTAAAGTTTGTATAATTTATCTTTCAATTATGAGTACAATTGATAGGATTTAAGGTTTAATTTAGCACGAAGGCTATTGAGAGGATGTGTATCGATGGTTTTGCACACTCTATTAAAGATCATAAATAAATAACAGTTTAAAAAACTAAAAAAAAACATTTTTTTTATTTAAAAAGACGACTCCCGCATTACGGTACACCCAGACTCGAAACAACAATTTGTGGATCACACAAAGTGGTGTCCCGTGTGGCAATCAAACCCACGACCTCTTGCGTAGCAGTCGGACACACTCCCACCGCGCCACAGAGGCCTCCCGCCAGCCTGCTTTGTAAATACCTAGCTATACTAAAAATTAAAAAATAATCTACTATAAGTTTAAAAAAAATTGCGTTATTAAGAGAAAAAAAACAGTTTCTCGTAAGAAAACGTGGGGTGCTTGCGACGATATTGATTTATAATCACCCCTATTTGGCCCGACCCGACGTAAAAAGACGGGTGTTATAAAACACCCGTCTTTTTACGTCGGGGTTTAAAAAGTGACTTACACTCGACCCATTTTATAACTATGGTATAATATAATACATCGTCACTGAAAAGTAATTCTATAAATTTTTCCTGAGATAAAATTTATCTGACCATAGAGAAACAGCCTTTAAAAATATATTTTTCCTGTTTGTTGGACCAGATCGATGCAGCTATCAATGTTTGTAGTTCGCCAATGATGGTTACCGGGGCAGCCCGGGACCAAATGTAACATTAAAATTCATTATCTAGGTCATCGATATGCTGAATTTCAACAAACAAAACGGTTACAAAGCGGAGTATTCAGTTTTCGAACGGACCTGCATGGTCTGCTTTCTTTAGTAGCGTGAGCACAAAATTAACTTTGCTTTCGAATAGTAATCGAGTAGTTAACACAAAACTTTTTCACAAAGAACCATTAAACCGACTTCAATCACGGTTAATTTGCTGGCATTTATTGAGAAGGATCTTTATGACCATTTCGAATAACAAAATAATTCTGAAAATCCGTCTATACAGGTTGATTTTGAAACTAATATTACAAAGTTATTTGGCGTAATTATACTCGAACATACATTAGAAAAAAATACAAACATCCGAATTGAGATTCTCCTTCTTTTTGCAGTCGGTTATAAACTAGCGCTTCATGTGTGCGTATTTTAAATTTAAAATACAAGAGCTAATGTCTTTTTATAACATATTAACATACTTTTTTTTGTGCGGGTAGCTGACGTAGCAAGTAACGTTTTTATTTGCTCCCAAGTTAAATATTTAATAAATACACTATTAAAAGTATATAATAAGTTTAATGTACACCAGACATCATTAATACTTGGCACCTACCAGGCAGAGTGTTATCTCCAACAATTAAGTCGCACACTTGAAACAAACAAACACAAATAATGGAATCAATGCAGGAGTCTTTTGCCAGCTTAAGGACCATGTTTATTGACGGCATCACCAGCTTTGAGTCCAGATTAGAGAAGGTAACTAATGCACCGCATCTCACTCACAGTGATAACTTATTAGTGGACTTCAACACCTTCAAGACCTTCGCGTTGCAATCCCTTAATCTACTGCAACGCCAGATGGAGCAGCTAGCAAAGCAAATTGATGCTATTGAGATGCGTGGCCGTCGCAAAATACTGCTTATTCACGGTGTAGCAGAGCACAAGACTGAGGACATAGTTGCAGTTATCACCAAAACTGTTAAACAACATCTTCATCTAGACACCTTCAATGTTTCTGACATAAAACGATGTCACAGGATGGGGCGGCCTTCAAGTGAACATAAACCAAGGCCCATATTAGTTAAGTTCCATAATGTTGGATTGCGGGACAAGGTCTGGTTCTCGAAAGCAAAGCTGAAGGGCTCTGGTGTGACCTTGTCCGAGTTTTTGACGAAGCCGCGACATGATGCTTTTATGTCCGCACGAGAGAAGTACGGCATCAATAGGTGCTGGACGAGAGATGGTTGCGTCCATATTATCGGTCCCAATGGTGCACGTTACCGCATTGCCTCTCTTCAAGAACTCGATATTGTCCCGAGGTCAGAGGCTGGGAAGGATACAGAAGCATCAAAAAATGTCCAAAGGCCTCGTCGAGCCGCGGCCGGCAAGAAATTGTAAATTGAGTTTTCTTGTCTATATAGCTTCACACAACTGCAGGATCCGGGTAGTATGATTACTTTATTATACAAATTCACCTTCTTTCTGAATATGACGCTTTCTACCTCCATATTAACACTTTTTTAATAGCCTAATCTAAATTAGTGATTACTTTCTCTGTGTTCTATATTTCTAACCTTCATTAACTTTAGATTATTTTTGATGTCAAAAGTTCAGAAACTTAATTTTCAAACATTCAGAATGTCAATGTCACAATGACAAGTATTTAGATACAAGTCTTTTGGATTCTAACATTAATTTCTTTTTTGTGTTTGTACCGGATCCTGCCGATTATTTTATAATATTGTCAGTGTTTACTTTTTACAATGTTTTTACATGTTATTGATTACTATATTTTATTCTTATTTTTTTTTTTTCTTAATTTTTTACTTTTTTATTTTTTATTTAATTGTTTTAAATTTCATCTTTTATTTTACACTCTACTGGTGGGTGGATAGAACTTAATTTTTGTTTTTTGTTATTATTGATAGAAGATATTAATTTATTGTTTTTATTATTATAGTTATTAATACAATCATTTTATCTCTTATGACGGATATTGATGCTGCAAGTGACACTGAAAGTTTTCACTCTGTCGTCAGTAGCGACAATGACAGCTTTACCAGTATACCGTCTCTTAGTGAAACACTTCAAGCCACGTTCTCTGATGTCCCTAGAAATCTTAATGTAGTCCATATAAACGCCCAGAGTATTCCCGCCCATTTCTCTGATATGCTGGCCAGTTTTGACTGTAAGAATATCCATGCAATTATTGTTTCCGAGTCATGGTTAAAACCTTGTCTCCCATCTGGCTCTTACACTATACCTGGCTACCAACTAATTAGGAATGATCGCTCCTCGGGAGTCGGTGGTGGTGTTGCAGTGTACCTGCGTACACAAATTCCTTACCGCATAGTGGACATGTCCGCGCAACCACCTCCGACAACTGCGGGCGAACATCTCTTTCTAGAACTGGAACTCAATTATAAAATTCTCCTTGGAGTCTACTATTGTCCTTCGCTACGTATTGACTTTTTCTCATCTTTCGAACGCATCTTAGAAAATCTTTTACCTTCTTACAGTCATACAGTCATTATGGGAGACTTCAATACGTGTCTTTTAAAAAACGACTCTCGTTCCTCCTCTCTATATAATACAATACGCTCTAGTAATCTCTCTATTCTTCCTCTCAGTGCTACGCATAACTTTCCTAATTCTACGCCTTCTTTACTTGATCTTATCTTCGTTTCTTCACCTGATCTTGTGTCTAAGCATGGGCAATGCTCAGCTGATGCTTTCTCCTATCACGACTTAATTTACCTTTCTTATAAACTTCGTCCACCTAAAGTCAGTCCAAAAATTCTTAGGCAGCGTAATTTTAGTGGTATAAATATTGATTTACTTCGTGAAGATGCATGCAACATTGACTGGAATCCTGTGTACACGTCCGCATGTGTCGATGATAAAGTTGAGGTTTTCAATTCAAACTTGATCAAGCTATACGATAAGCATGCTCCGATCCGTGAAATCAAAATGAAACATTTACCGGCGCCATGGCTTACTAACGAAATTAAAATATTAATGGCTAAGAAAGCTGCAGCAAAATCCAGATTTAAATGCAGACCTACTTCTAATAATCGAGAGAGGTATGTCGCTATAAGAAATCACTGCAATGTGGTGTGTAGAAATGCACAACGCCAACATATTCATACCTCTGTTGAAAACGGGGATCCTGGTAAAATATGGAAATTTCTTAAAACATTGGGTGTTGGAAAACAAAGACAAGACACAATCCTTAAACCAATAGATCTCAACGCACTTAATATGCATTTTTCCTCTTCGTCTGATTTTAATAGTTCTATTAAAACGAATACATTAAATCATCTTTCATCTCTTGCAACACCCAACTATTCTTCTTTTGTCTTGAATCAATTTACTGATTGTGATGTTAGAAAGAGCATAGTATCAATCACATCGAATGCAGTAGGTACTGACTGTATCAGCCGTAATATGATCCTTCCAATTCTTGATCAAATCCTTCATGTTATAACTTTTATTCTGAATTCCTCCATTACTAGCGGTTCCTTTCCACGAATATGGAAAGAAGCACAAATTATTCCTCTTCCTAAAAAATCAAATCCTTCGTCCTTTTCCGACTATCGGCCTATATCTATTTTACCTTTCCTTTCTAAAGTATTTGAACGACTTGTCCACTCTCAACTCAGTGTTTTTCTGTCACAAAACTGTCTTTTAAACCCCTTCCAGTCTGGATTTCGTCCTGCCCACAGTACTGTTACTGCTCTCGTCAATGTTACAGATGACATTAGACTAGGCATGGAAGAAGGAAATCTGACCGTACTTACCTTACTTGACTTCAGTAATGCATTTAACACTGTAGATTTTCATATTCTTCTTGGCATACTACGCTCTATCAACATATCTCCAACGGTGATTGATTGGTTTCATAGTTACCTGTCTGGTCGCCGACAACGTGTACGCATTGAAGAATCCTTTTCTTCCTGGTGTGATATTACGGTTGGTGTACCGCAGGGTGGCGTTCTATCTCCACTACTCTTCGCAATTTTTAAAAACTCTATATCTAACCAACTAGTTTCATCCTACCACCTTTATGCAGATGATCTTCAAATTTACACACAAGCTCCACTGGAACAGCTGCCACTAGCGCTTTCGATTATTAACTCGGATTTAGATCGAATATGTCAATGGAGTAACAACCACGGTCTAAAGGTTAATCCATCTAAGACCCAGGCAATTGTTGTTGGAAGCCCAAGAATGATTTCACGTATAGATTGGAACCAATTGCCTCAAATTATCTTTAATGGTACACATATAACGTTAAGTAACAGTGTAAAAAATCTGGGTATTTATATTGATCGAACGTTATCTTGGGGTCCCCAGCTGCGGGAAGTTAGCCGCAAATTATTTGCATCTGCAGGGTCCTTACGTAGACTACGAAACTTTTTGCCGATAACCGCTAAAATTGCGCTGGCGCAGTCTCTTCTTCTACCTGTACTTGACTATGCTGACGCCAGCTATCTCGACCTCACCGAGGAGCAACTTACTAAGCTTGAGCGCCTTCAAAATTTCTGTATTAGATTTATATTTGGTTTGCGTAAATATGATCATGTTTCCGAATTCCGCAACGTACTCAAGTGGCTCCCAATACGTCTTCGTCGGAATACTCACATTCTCTCATTACTGTATAGTATACTCTTTAATCCTTTTACTCCCTTGTATCTTAAAGAACGTTTCCAGTTCCTTCATGACACACATTCCAGATTCCTAAGGTCATCGGAGGATTTGAGGTTAGAAATTCCAGCGCATTCCACAAAGTTCTATGATAGGTCGTTTACTGTCGAGGCAGCAAGACTATGGAATGCACTGCCTCTTGCTATAAGACGAGCCCAATCATTGGCATCATTTAAAAAAATGTTGAAGGACTACTATCTCTCTAAGTAAACTTTTTTAATTACCTATCTTTCCTCTTCTTGTTCTTATTAACCATAAATTAATATCACGCTGTACACTACCCCTACCTAATTCGTGTATTTATGTCTCTGTCCATCCAAAGGTTGCCTGGAAGAGATCGCTCTTAGCGATAAGGCCGCCCATTGTACATTTATGTTATACAATGTATTCTTTGTTTTTATATTGGTGTACAATAAAGTATATATTATTATTATTATTATTATTATTAAGCTACCTTCAGTTTACTATAATGTCAATAATGTCTATTAAGAAAGATGTTTACCTTTTCACTGCAATGACCGGCACTGCAAAGATGACAATATTAACAAGAAGCTATGTATATAAAATAAATCTATACAATTTAATTTTGCACCAGGACAGATACAATAATTATGCCATACTACAATCGTTATTGAAATTTGTCACAAAAACGCTATAAACTCTCATTCGCACAAGCGATTCAAGCATTTTTTTTATGCACGTAAAACAATCGCTAATACAACAAATGCATTTCTAAGTACACGTTCACACGGCAACGCGACGCATTTTGTATTTTCAACCCTAGGCGTTGAAAATGATCACATAATCACATCGAGGGGCCAGGTTGCCGGATTTTTAACGCGCGTAAACAAATAACTGTAACTATGCCATGGCATAGCGTACCTGGCGTCATAGTCGGACATGGCACTATGGTAGGTTTTTTCTGTACGCGACTTAAAATTCAACAACACCTTTCTTTTACACGTTGAAAAATAAACAAAACGAATTAACTAACACCTTATAATGACCCGTCAAAGTCGCTGAACAGATAAATGAACGTACTAAATCGGATAAAGAGAATTTCCTCCGTAAGACACGTTAAAAGGCAGCCATATTAAAACGTAGCGTACATGTTGAAAAGCGGATAAGTGGCAGAAACAGAACCGTTCAGGTAATGCACTGAAAATTTCAGTTGCCGTCTTTCGTACTCAAGTTAATCCCGAGTAGGGAGACTAAACTTAAGTAAGTAGTGGAGACTAGTCCTGGTGATGTTCGAGAAACTTCTGTGAGATGTATAACATGAAACTTGCAGACGTAAAACATAGCCACATAGAAAGTAAGAAAATATACGAGTATCATATTTGATTCAGCCTAGGGACTATAAAAGCAAAAAAATAAATGCAATCATAAGTTTAAAGTAAAAAGAAAAACTTTTTTTTTTAAATATCAGACATAAGTTAGCACAGTATACCTACTCCACAAGCTAGTATCCAAACGGTTACCTCAGTATGCGGGACAGGCTTAGCCTAGTGCAAGGAGTCACGAGTATAATAATTTTAAACAATAATAACGTGATGTATTTTGTATTTTTTTCTGGAAATAAATTTTATTACTTATTATTACTTAGTATAAGCGAAGCCAGAAACTCAGTGCTGATTTTCAGTGCGAAGTAGGCGCAAGCCGCCAGTTACTAATATACAACTCAATTTTCTCTAACTTAAAGTCATCTGCTAAATTTGACTAGACTCGCCATGATGGTCTAACAGAATTTCTATGAAACATGGATTAAGCGACTAAATTCAAAACTCGCTATCATTTGACCACACCTTAATTCAAATAAATCTTATTCAAAACTGAACAATTGAAACTTAAAAAGGCCGGCAAATCTTGCTCGTATAATGAAACAAACCCATACAATTTGCAAATTAATTAACTTGAAATTCGTTAACGATATTCCTCTCAAAACAAACAATGCCAACAGAGTTCTGAAGTCGACAAAAACGCTTGAATAGCTACCGTTTTTTCTGCCCCAAAAATGTTAATATGTGTGCCTACCAAACAATTGTATACGCAAGTATAATGTAATGTAGTACACTATACGTACTGACTTTGTGGAATTATCAACTTGTTTTTGTTGGAATTGATACAGAGAAATAAAGGGAAGACAAATACAACACAACGTGTTTTATTTGCTTAACGGTATATTACAGTGTTAAATAGTACAGTGGTGGATCCAGGCTTGTATTTTGGGGGGTCTAACCCTGCTGAGGAATTCAAAGAGGTTTTGGGGTGTTTTAACTCCGCTGAAAGTAGATTTTGTGTAGGAAAGGCTAATCCATGGAAGGAATAAGTGAATTGGGAGGAGCATCTTGACTAACTTCGTTTTGTTTCAAACTGACGTTCAACGTTCAACTCAAACAATCATTGATTTGATTTTATGAAGTAAATAACTCTATCTAAATCGAGGTGTCCGGGACCGAAAGGAGCAGATCGATCTGCAAAATTAGGCAACTGCCAGTCCATAGATGCGTGAAGGGCTAATTTTATCTTCAGGCGTGTCGGATTTCTGACCCATCGGACTAGGAGAGTGACAGAATATAGTGTTCTCAACGTTCACAATTATACACTTAACTAGCTGCCTGCTATTTCGTTCGCGTGAAAATGTTGAAATATAAACTTATTCCTCGGGAACATTTTTCCGGAATAAAAAGTAGCCCATGTGCTTATTCCAAACTATAATATGTGGGTGTTCCAAATTGCAATCACAAATCCAAATAAACTTTGACTTGTACCCGTAGGTGTCGTCAAATTTGACTAACTGATTTTACACCGGAAGACGGGCAGCAGCGTCCTCTGCGTACTTCAAAGCCTTACTGCGATCGCCAATGGTTATGGCAATTACCTCCTCCAGAATCTAGTAAAAACTAGGTTCTACAGAGAAGATCAGTGCTCAGCAGTGAGAATTAATATGGGTTGAAATATATTTGATTAGTCTCTCACGGTATTGGCCGGACGGTATGGCCGTGGACGAAATCGGAAACCATTGTGACAAAGAAAGTAATCTAGTCTCCAAACACAGAAAGTGTGGTCACAGCACTGTAAAGTACAGTATACACATTTAAGCTCCTTACACGTGGAACGACGAAGATTGTACATCAGGGTACCACAAAACAAAAAAGCAATGTAAGTACAAACTGCTCACAAAATTCACTCAACAACTTTGATAGAAGTTATTCAATTTTCACGCTTATTACGAATCTGATTCTTGCATTAAGAGGATTAATTCCTGGGGGCGTGTAATTTAAACTGCTTCGGGACTTACTAAAAAGCTGGTCTTTTGGTGAATAACATTGTGGTTGGATATGTCTTTGTTTTAAGTACTTTTTTGATGCGATACCATTACAAACTGATCGATAATATGCATTAGAGTATCGGGCAAGGTACACTAAATAACGCGTGTCTGCCTAAAATAATACAGTAGCTATTCTTGGATAGTTAGTTAATTATGTGAAATTAATAGTAGTTATGCAAAATTCATGGTCGTCCATATAAAAATAGTTTGCATTGTATCACAGGGAACCTAGATAATTGAAATTGTTAGTAACGGTAACTAACGATCCTACTTCATTAAATTATTTAAGGTTATTTTCGTTTCTATGAGATGTAATGCCATTGCTTGTGGTGGCGGTGTGGGTCGGGTTGTCTTTTGTTCCCTCGAATATGGCAAAGGGGGTGATGGCTGACCCATGCGTCAAACTCGTAAACGGGTGCTACTTGGGATGACTGGTCGGCCTAGCATTATCATCTTATAGGTTTTTTTTTTTAATTAAACGTTATAAATATTTGTAAAGAAAGTAGTTAATAATAATCAAATCGCATGTTGCCTTTACCCTGTTCTGTATTTTTTGTAAGTTGATGCTCCCATCCACACCATAGGAGAGTAATACATTTAAAACTTGATCTTGATGATTATACCTACTGAAGTACTTTGGTTATGACTTGCGTGAGTTTTATGGTGTAATGGTACAAATATATTGTATAAAATGGCTTTAAAAAAAAGTGTCTTGAGTTTTTATTGCCAAGTTCCTTTCTCACAGCTTTACTCTTGCGAACTTGGCATTAAATGTGGAATCATTCTGTTCCAAATTTTGTTTGACGTTCATTAGCGTTGCGATTTGTAACCTAAGTGAATAAAGTACCTACTTTGACTTTAACTAACTGCCTTCTCCGGCTTTTTTCTACTATCTATACTAATATTATAATGCTGAATAGTTTGTTTGTTTGAACGCGGTAATCTCAGGAACTACTACTCCGAATTTAAAAAATATTTTACTGTTGGGTAGCCCATGTATCGAGGAAGGCTACACGCTATATAACATCACGCTACGACCAATAGGAGCGGAGCAGCAATCAATAATGTTGCAAAAACGGGTTAAATTTACGCATACGAAGTTGCTCGGGTCAGCTACTGTATTATACACCAGCAAACCACCCGGAAGAAATAACTGTGTGAAAACCGTACATGGAACAGAGCGTGAAAAGCGACTTTGTTTTATATTATGTAAAGATTAGATTTCATCCTCACAAGCTTTATACGAGTATGTTGCCGAATCGGTTTCCTACAAGCAAACAAAATTATTCACAGCGCCTGCTTTTAAAGAAAGACTAGTCAAATGTACAGGGAATATTACAGGCATTAATGTCCGCTCAAACATAGATGCATTTTAAATTCCTTCGGGGAATTCTGAAACGGAAGATGGTCAAGTTTTCCAGCGTTCTATATTCACTCTTTAAAGTTTAACGTATAGTTGTGTATGTGTGTGTGAAGATACTCACACACGTGTCTGTTTAAGCTATCGTAACGCTCTAAGGTCCTTTTCACACGTTCCGTCCGGTTACCGGGCAGCCGGTGCGAAGTGTATAGCCATGTACGTTAAATTACGCTAGTACGTGTGAAGCAAACATACATGGTCATACACTTCGCCACCTCGCGGTACCGGCTCCCCGGTAGCCGGAACGTGTGAAAAGGCTCTTACGTAAGATGGATTTAGATACGGTGTTTGAAGTGAAAACTGCTTTAGCGGCGTTGTGCACTTTTAGGTGTGGTTAAAAAATGTTATCCTCGCGTCAGGATCACGTGACCCAGTTCAAAAATTCGTAGATCACGTGATCCTGATCGAAAATTCGTAAGACGGAGGGAGAGCAATGAAAACTGCTACAATATCTTTAGAAAACGAAGGTAAATTTTATGTTATTGATGTGGGCAATCGGGCGGTCCAGAAGACTTCAGTTCGAGTCCGAGTAACGATTATATTTCCCTTTTTTTGTTCTTTTTTATTTTTTGATTTATTATTTAATATTTTTTTATTATAATGTCAGTAAGATCGAAAAATATTATTGTTTCATCATTAGGTATTATTTTCTGAGAGATAAACTTTTTAATTGTCATGTCGTTGTCATTTTTCAAATTGTCATGTTTGCGTACGATAGCGCAACCGATGAATATTGTATTTACCTACGGGAAAAAAGTTATGTTAAAATGAATTATTCCCTAACCTTTCCAAAATATTCAAAAATGCACAACGTGTTGTAATGTTCAAGTTTTTACTTCTGCCAGCACTCCCGGAGTGCAATCCGTTTTTTTTAATGGAAAGTTTGTTAAATCGGAATAGCTCAGTTTATTATAAATCTGTTAAAACGGATGATGCCATAATCCATCCGAAAATCGTTGAGTCACGTGTACGGGGTTTTGTACACTAGCAGATTTTCCCTCATACCTTTCGCCTTTTAAAAATCCACCCTATACAACAGATAGCTGAACCAACCGCGCAACTTCATTTGCGTCAATTTTCCCCGTTTTTGCAACATTTCATTGATGCTCCTATTGGTCATAGTATGATGTTATATAGCCTTCCTCAATAAATGGGCTATCCAACAATAAAATAATTCTTCAATTCGAACCAGTAGTTCCTAAGATTATCGCGTTCAACCAAATAAACAAACTCTTCAGCTTTATAACATTAGTATAGATTTATTATTCAAAACATGTATGCTCATTAATAAATGCTTGATCTATAATGAGCGATAACTACTTACGTGCGGCTAGAACAAAAGCCACGGTAATATAATAAACCCTGCAATGTACACAGCTCAATATATTGACAATGGTTCACGTCTAATTGGGTTCATCGTACAAGCCAACGTTTGGCCAAACGTTTAGGCATATTGGCAAACAAAGACAATATAAAATGAATATACTACTATTCTGTTTGGCTGTAGAATTTCTCCTTCAAACACATATCGAGCGATAAATATTAGGCCAGTAATGTTAATTCAGTTGACATGTTACTATCTAAAATAGCTGTTTTGGTGGGATACTAGAGATAGTGAAAAGAATGTGATTAATTTATTTGTATCACGTGACAGTTAACCGGAATAATTGGCCATTCCATATTAAATGTTTGTGAGAGACCACCTACTATTGTAAAGTTTTTGTTGGCAGTCGTCTGTAGGCACAAAACCAATTGCTTCAAAAGATCATCGGACAAATGGACCACTCTATGAGTCTGTCAGTCTGTCAGACTGATTAGTTAACCGTTTTCGGTTAACTAATCAGTCTGACAGACTGACAGACTAAACTTGGTATTTTAAAGCGTCTTGGGCTATTTCAGTATTATTCAACGTTGGTAATATATATTGAGTGCGGTTTTTTAAAACGATTGATTAAAAAAAGGAGTGTAATGTATTCGTTATTCATGAATGTATGCATGTTTGTAAATTTCTAAACGCCTTAATGAATTTTGATGGGTTGGGTATTGTCAGAAGCGTTAAATGTCTCCGGTTAAATTAAGTAAGGTAAGTCTTTTATCATTTTCTCCCTTAATACTAAAGATAATAAAAAAGTCCTTTTATAAAACAATATGGTTGCCAACAGACGCGATTTAAGTCACACTAAATTCATTTATTTCTTCTGATTGGGTCAATATGATATCAAATAAAGGTATCTTAGGAAATTTGTGTTATTTGGAAGGTTAATCGTGATTTTTTCTAAATTTGTAGTGTTTTGGTTAAAAATAATGTACAACAAATTTAAATGCATTTTTTTTAATACAAAGCTGTATTAATAGTTATTAATCAGCTTTTTCTTGTGTGTCTATTTCTCTATACCGTCGAAATTAAATTAAAAAGAAACAATTGTCATTGATGTTACCAAATTACTGCCATAGAGGAAATTAGTTGACAAGTTCACCAAACTCTACGTAAGAAAATACAAGGTAAAAACATGTTTCTACAAAAACTTTCAATAACATCCAGTTCTATCAATACTTGTTGTTACAAGTTTCGCGTAAACTTCCAAAGCATTCGGTACGGTTCGGTCAAAGTTAAACAAACAGGAGATTAGTTTCACTTCAATACTAACTTTGACCGTTATCGGCAAAAGCAATAAGCAAGACGTTAACATCAAATTCAGGAAGCCACATTAGCAACTTCTCGAAATATATTAAAACCACTATACCGAATTTAACCGAATTCCGGGTAAGTCCGGTTAAATTCGGTATAGTGAACTGTTCAATACCGTACGGGTTTCAAAGGTGGCCGGGAAATCTGGGCGGGTCGGAATCCCCGATCCATACGATACGTTTGCTATTCACTGTATGTTAAATCGGTTTGCACAAAGAAAAAGGGCCTAATGTAGTGTAATGGATCGGGTTTGTGTACCTCAGTGTACCTACTTCCCTTACATGTTTTTGGGATATTTTAAAAGGTTGTGGAACGTTTTCAGTACACTTTTGTTGTTCATGTTACAAAGTTTGGAAGCAATTATGTGATTAATAAATTGCTTTAATGTGTCTGGAAATTGATTACAGGAGGTTGTTTTTAATGTTTTCTCTAAATTTTAAAAATTTTGAGAAATCTAAGCTTTTATCCTTTTTAGTCTGTTTGTGACTGTAGACCTGAGTATATTGGTTTTGATTCCAACTCGGTACCTCCTCGCGTTCCCGAGATAGAGTCTTGACAGACAGACGGACGGGCGAACAGGCGGACAACAAAGTGATCCTATAAGGGTTACGTTTTTTTTTCCTTTTGAGGTACGGAACCCTAAAAATTAAAAGAGCTAAAAGCTCCCAACTAAATAGCCGGTTAACCGAAATTCGGGTAACAAACTATTACAGTATAATAATAATCCAATAGTGTACTATAAGCGTCTTTTTATACGAGCCAAAAAACATAAAACAGTTGACATTTTCACAGAAAAAACTCACTCGCATAAAAGCTTATTCCCTGTTTGCTGAAGTGTAAGATGTTACATTACATTGTGAACAAATCGTCTTTACGTACTACGTAGACATTTCGGAGTAAATATCGACATATGGTCAATAAATATTCATATACGGGAATATAAAAAATGTTTACAATATGTACATATAAATAACTAGCCGACGCCTCGCGGCTTCACCCACGTAATTTCCGTTCTCGTGAGAAAACAGGGATAAAAAATAGCCTATGTCACCCGGGGTTAGTGTAGCTTCACAACGATGAAAGAAGTTTTCAAATTCGTCCAGTAGTTTCGGAGCCTATTCAATACAAACAAACAATCAAATCTTTCCTCTTTATAATATTATTATAGTATAGAAAAAGGCGGTAGCCTAATGGCTAAGGCATCGGTCTCGCAATCGTGAGGTCGCGGGTTCGAATGCTACCGACGTGAATCCACTTGTAATGGCTCCTGATGGCGCCTTAGCTGGAGGGGTAGGACCACAGTTCCACATTGCTAGTTATATTTATTTAAAAAAAAAACTATTCTGGCAATTGAATAGTAATGTATTGGTGATCGCATCATAGGGTTATAGTAAGCCGTTGGTCCTGCGCCTTATTTCGTCTTGTGACTATGGGGGTGAAGAAATACCTAATAAGTAGTAATTGAAACAAAATAATAAATAGGAGTCGACAAAAAAAAATCTTTAACGGCTGCTCAGATTCTCATAGGATTTACAGTGACGGTCTAACTCTGGAAATGTTTAGGGGTCCCGCGAGGATATTCATTTTTTTACGTGATAACGTCTTATAAATCGAAGACCGGGTACACGAACGAAAAAGTGTTACATTATTGATAGGTTGCTAAACAGTCTTGTTATTGACTGGTTGCTAAGCACCACGAATGGCGATTGCATCGACATGACATGCGATACAATTGGATATAACGTTATTGATTGGTTGCTAAGTAACGCGAATGGCGATATTGTCATCAATGTGTTCTCAAGACGTTATCACGTTAAATTATGGTCCGTAAACAGACTTTACAGACAACCATTTTTTTATTACAGTCCTACAGTCAGCCGCGTTCAAATGCGGACGTGCCTTTATGTGTGACTAACCATTACACGCAGTGTGCGACGCGAGCCGTCGCTAGTTTGCAACCATGAGCAACGAGCTCGTGGTAAACGAGCTGCTGGCGTTTCTGCAGCAGAAACTGGACGTGATGGACGTGGTGTCCGCTGTCCAGATCTGCGTCACGAACTTCAGTGAGGACGACATAGCTGCAGCCAAGCGGCTACTGTACGGCGTTCTGAATAAGACCGCCCAGATGGTGTCTCATCGTCGCGATGGGACTAAGAAAAGTTTAGCGGAAGTCATCACGCTGCTAAAGGAGACCGATCCTGACGACGTGCCTACGTTTGTGGCGAAGGACCTGAACAAGCTCCCTCCCGTCACCTTCGATCACGTCGACGTCACCAGCCTGCTGAAAGACATAGTCTTTCTGAAGGCGAGCCTCGCGGATGTGCAGCGGAAGTATGATGCTTCCGAAGCCAACGTAGAAGATCTGCGCCAACAAGTCATCGAGTTGCGCAACGTTATTACGGGATCTGGGTCACCGTCGCATGTAAACACGCGCCGCGGTGCATGCCTAGATTTAAGTTACGCGTCAGCTATGACGACATCGCCGCCGGCGTCGAATGCTGACCGAGCGGAATGCGCTGCAAGTGCGCATAGTGACCCCGCCCGCACGCCCCGCAAGCCTGCGCCCGTGCCTGCGGTTGCTACCTGCAGCGCTGCCAAGGTCAGTCGCCCCGTTGTACAACAGAAACGGGGGATAAAGACGAAGACCAGCGAGAGCGTACCCACAGCCCCTGCCAAAGGGCAAATGGATGTAGAGGGCTTTATAAAGGTTGAAAGGAAGCAGAAGAGGCCCTCCAGACGAAACCAATGTGGTACCGGCGTGACGGGACCTAAAATGCTGCTGCGTCCGGCAATAGCAACGACGCAGTTATATGTGTCTCGTCTGCATCACACCACAAAGGCAGAGGAACTTGCGGAATACCTCCGGATCAAGACGAAGTGGACCTTGAGGGTGGAGAAGTTGGAGTCGCGCCATGACGTCAACTTCAAATCATTCATGGTGCGAGTTCCCAGTGAACATCTGTTCATCTTTATGAAGGAGGACTTCTGGCCGAAGGGTGTCGCGTACCGACGTTTTCGTGGAAGGTTACGTGACACCACGCAGCGAAACACGACGCCGCTGTCTCAATCCCACTGTCGTGTATAATTTTTAATTATGTATTAGTTTATTGTTATTATGTTAAGTATTTGTGTAATTGTAGTTTAAATTATGTATAAGTATATTAAGTTTTTTATGTACCTATGTATTTGTATGATATGTGCCTTAGTAGCCTGAAATAAATGGTTATTATTATTATTATTTATTAACCGAAGAAAAAAACGGAGAAACTTTAAATCAAGTACTTTTTATAAATATATTAGAATGAATTAGGAACACATATAGTTAGCAATTCAATTCAAAAATCTTTGTTCACTTAGGATGCAAAACAACATTTGTAGTACGTCGGGATTTTACATGTAAATGTAATGCCAAGTTCGCAAACAATAGGTAAAGCCGGAGAAAAGAACCTGGCCATGAAAACTCGCGGCCACTTTTTTCAAATTGCCAATTTTACAATGTTTATAAACTTGATATAAGGGTAAGGTGGTAAGGCTACCACTAATATACTATACACCATGTTAAAGGACCGATGCAAATTATATTATTATAAGGTTGAAACATGAGATAAACTAAAATCAGCCTTAGTGGGTACCACATAGTAGAAGCATCTGCTTACAACAAAGGTAAAAACTATATTGGCCAAAGTACTTGTAACGAATGATTAAATATAAAATAGTAATTCTGATATCAAAAGGAAGAAAAGAATGGCCTTTATTCGTCACGCAGAATCTTTACTTACAAAAGTCATGAAGTAGCATGAGGTAGGTATCCCCTTACGAGTATATATGAGAGTTCAAAATCGAACTTTACACAAAGCCGAGAGGTATATCTAGATAACTATAAAATAAAATGTCATGTACATACAAACTAACATTTTACGAGTTACGCAACAGGGCGAGCTGTAAGGGCTGTAATATCAGATATCAGTCCGGAGATTATGGACCCAATCTATATTGATAGCCGGCCGTGAACCCAAACTGTTGCTTGTAAATATTCAAACCCACGATAGGTATAACCATGAAAATTTACTGGCGCACCTCGCGACTAGTCTTGTATCTATCCCTTTCATATAAAACTAGTCAATACGTTAGTGCTCGACTACTTCAAGAAATTTCTCGTTTCTCAGACCAGAAGACTGCCAGAGGGCAGATGCTAATTCTTCGTGCAAAGAAGAGTCTTTGCACAATGAATTAGCATTGCCATCCAACGTAGCAATGCTGCCAGCCTTTTGGCAACGTTACCAGTTGACGTCGATGGGCAGGAATTAAATTATAGAATTTTATAAGCTACGGGTCTTAATCGCGTAAATATTTTATTTTAAGGCTAAATACCTTTGTTTATTGCCCGACGTTTCGAACGTATTGCAACGGACCTTTGGTTTATGTAGTTCAATCCAGTGATTGGATCCCACATCCAGCAAGTGTTATTTTACTTAATTAATGTAAATAATTCTAGTTATTATTATTATTAATAATAATTGACTGTATTGTCCCACTGCTGGGCACTGGCCTCCCTACTCTCTTTGCACCTGTATGAGAAGAATCTTTTTCGAAGGAGTCTAACTCATCTCGCCATCTGCGACGAGGTCTATCGGGTTGTTGCTTGCCATTTTGTGGAGTTCAGTTTGTGATTCGTTTGGTCCAAAAGTCATCTGGCACGCGACACACGTGTCCAGCCTAGTCCCATTTTAAAGTGGCTGCTTTTCGATTGACAAAGATATTTAATTTAAAAAAAAAAACTTTTTTATCTTACTTTATTATATTATTTTAATACTATAAAGTTGAGCTTATTTTAACTAGTCCTACAGTCGAGACCGCGACTCGGTAAGTGTAAGATATGATAACCCCAGACAGATAGTTATGAAAATATATATATTAAGGGTCTTAATGGCGTGAATAATTTAAGGTAACATACCTTGCCCGACGTTTCGACCGTATACCAATGCGGTCGAAACGTTAAATCGCGAAAGTTTATCAACATAGATAGTTATGATCTCCTAATCGATTTCGGTTAAGGCGGCAAATCTTTTTAGACACTAGCCAACTACGCAGGAAATATTATCCATTCTAAAATTATAAATGTGAAAGTAACTCTGTCTGTCTGTCTATCTGTATCTCAAACAGCTAAACCGATTTATATGAAATTTGGTATGGAGATAGTTTTTATCGCGATAACCGACATACAATGCGGGCACAAGTGCACTTTTTATTCCCTCACTCTAATAGTCCGATGTGACAAAAATCCGACACGACCGGAAAGAGATTAGGCGTAGGATCGATGGCTTAACAGCTCTCCGTGGCATGGAAGGGTGAGACAATTTTTGAAAACACCCATCTATGGACCGACAGTGGTAAAGTTGCTTAACCTCGCAGATATCTCGATCTGCTCGGTCTTTACTGAGTCAGGGAGCTAGATAGAACGATGACCTTTAAAAGATCTGAATGCGGAAGGCGGTGGACCGGGTGTTGTGGCGTAAATTAGTAGAGGCCTATGTCCAGCAGTGGATCGATACAACCTGATGATCATGCAGTATTATGTCGATTTTAATGAAATTGGAAACCGCTAGTATGTTAATAATTATCTTTTACATATGTCTTAAATCGTGTACGATTCCCCTTAAGCAGTCTACAAACCACATCCGCCGACCCGCCGACACAGCCCGGCGGCTTAATGTCGGCGGCTTTATTTCAAAAGAAATCATGTCGGTGACTTGTAGCCGTGCGTGTCGCCCGGCGACTTATGGTAACATCTCGACTTGTTCTACTGAAACGAGATGTGAAGTCACGGACCAACCCACCCACAAAAAAAGTCGATTCTTGTGTTGGCAGGTTGGCGGATTTTGGTGCATAGCAGTAGCGAAGAGTTAAAACATTTCTAAGGTAACCCGACAACATATATATATATCTATTTTGGTGGATACGGTTTTTTGTACCTAAAGTATTAAGTAACTACAATTCAACGGGAAACCGAAAAAAATGGTGTTTATGACCCTCCGCCACTGGTGTGTAGACTCCTTCATTTTTATACCCTACACTAGCTGTCCCGCGCTATTCCGTCTGCGTAATTTTTCCCCGTTTTTCCAACATTTTTTATTGCTGCTGCGCTCCTATTGGTCGTAGCGTGATGTTATATAGCCTTTAGCCTTCCTCGATAAATGGGCTATCCAACAGTCAAATATTTTTTCAATTCGTACCTTTAGTTCCTGAGATTATAGCGTTCCAACAAACAAACTCTTCAGCTTTATAATATTAGTATAAATAATCTATATCAAATCAACACGCAGGCCATTCACCTTAGGTTAGTTTAGATCAACAGAATAACATTATTATGCCACGCTTGCTGGTCCCAGTCCACAATTTTATTACTTGAAGTGGACTTCCCAATAAACCGCTGGCTGCAGACCTCATCAAAAATGAGTAGGAACAGTCTCCTTCCATTTACGTCGTAATAAACAAATGCGTTATAAATCCCCGAATCCCCGGGCGTTGTAACACCATAACAGTCATTAAAACACTTTTATGAGCCATACAAATTGTTACACGACCATAATGGGTTGTAACTATAAACCGACGGATGGCTACAAAAATTGGAGCCAATCTCAATTGGTCGGGTTAGAATATGTTTAAGTGGTCGGTTTTGATTGTTGGTGAACATTAACCTCCTTATTCATAATGCCATTGTAACAGTATTTAAACAAGCGAATGTTTTGTCTCTTTCTATTTCATTCATTTTAGACAAAACATTGAACGGTTAAAATGATGTTTAACGTTATGAATAATGGTGTCCGAAACCTAGAAAGTTGTAATTTGACATAAATATTTACATGGGAAAGACACAATTATTAATCGGTGGTCAACTTTTTTAGGCAACACTACATCGTATATAGTGAAGTATCGTAGACAGTGTGCTACATCCGCTACGCAACACGCACGTAGAGAAATAATAGCTACGACGCGTAACAGTAACTTGATTAAAATGGTGTGCTACACAAAAGGATATGCTACGTAAAAAAAAAGAAAAGTCAGAATTTTGATTCGGCATACATTTTGTGTAGTATCAAATTTAAAAAACATTTAAACAACTATCAACTACCACCAACCACATCATATTTCAAATATCTATGCTAATATTATAAAGCTGAAGAGTTTGTTTGTTTGTTTGATCGTGGTAATCTCAGGAACTACTGGTTCGAATTGCAATTTATAGCCATGAGACATTTATTCTATAATAATTTAAGAATTAAAAAATTATAAAAGGCCCCTGGCGCTGAATATGTAAGGTATAAATGTTAAAATCTGTATCTTGGTTTCCATTTCCTCACTATTGCCAGAGCAAGCGGACTCTTTAAATATTTAATTGACTCTCTTAACAGTTCTTTAACGCTAATGTTTTATTCACGACTGTAGCCTAGTAACAACCTAGCAGATATTACTTACTAGAATAATTGATAGTAGAAACCTCGATTCATGTGGCATTTTCGTTTATTACTGAAACTTTCTGTAAAAGCATTGTAAACGTATCGAAAAAATATAACCTGAATTTTTCCAACCATTTTTTTTTGTATTACTAGCGGATACCTAGCGTGTGCTTTTACGCTGAACAAGCTAAGTTATTACAAAGAAAAACGTGCTTAATAACTTGCTTTAATAACTGAAATATTTTGGAGCCAAAAAACAGCGTTTTATTTTTTATCTAATTTTGATGTTCCCAGTGCCACTTTCACAACTGAGACTAATATACCCCTCATGCCTAAATTCATCTAGCCATTTAGGCTCTAGAGCGTGCTAAAAAAATATACATACATAAATACGTACATACAAACAAACATACATAATACATACACTCGAAAAACATAACCCTCCTTCTTGTGCAGTCGGTTAAAAAAGAAAAAGGTTAGTAATCTAAAACCATCTTTGCATTATGGCCTTTATAATGAAACCAGTTTGGGATACATCGGTTGGATGCCTTTAAAGTCTACAACGGACATAAAAAGAAACATTTTTCGTATTTTTTAAATAACTAGCTGAACTGGCTTTTAAAGCCAGGAACACTGGCCGGCCTTCCCAGAACATTCTGCTAAAGTTTCATCACAATCTGATAAATGGTTTCGGAACGCATAGAGGACATACAAGCACTGATTTATATATATAGAAGATACATTAGAAATAAATATTGAAGTTGAGACTTGGGAACCGAACCTGAGACACACCAACAATCTATGTCACGGATGTCCATCGAAAACGTATACCTGCGCACTTTGACTTTATTTAGTGTGTGAGACTACGGAACCCTAAAAAACTGCAAGGGTACTGTACCAGTTTTTTCGGGTTCCCTAACCAAGTGGCAAAAATGGAACCCTTATAGTTTTGTCATGTCCGTCCGTCTGTAATCGTCCATCGGACATGTAACTTCTGTTACATAGGCTTCTGTTACAATGTGTAGTTTTGAGTAAAATTGTGTAGTTTTGAATAACATTAGGTACTCTGGCACATCATTCGACAGTCTTTCGAAAATATTTTATGGTTTCTACAAAACTTTATTGATTAAGTAAATATTTTTAAAAATAATCGCCCCGGAAGTTGCAAAAATTCTATGCCCCCCCCCCCCCATCCTTTCACTTTTGAACCGTAAGGCCTAAAAACATTAATACAATTACAAAGATGACGCTTAATAAATACTTTCATTTACCGTCTTTGAGTTATTGCCTAAAAACTGAGTTTCTCAACAAAAGGGCGTAAGTGGCATGAACATGCGCGTTTTTTTCATATGTAGTGTATACATAGTGTATACATTTCTTTGTAGTAACAGCTGCCAGCAAACCATAAACAAAATAAACTACGAACATTATTAACTTCCTTAAATTTCTATTTAGATAATCACTCTTATAGTTACCTCACATTTAATAACAGTAATTGGTCCAAAATACGAGTGTGCTCGCCTAAATCGAAAAAACCTTTCCTTGAATATTGAATACAACCACTTAGTTAAATTATTTAAATTAATTCAGTTAAGTGTCGGCAGCTTGTTGGAGATTTATGAAGCAAACGTTTTGCGTCGTTTATAACTTTGAAAGAAAGAAAACTTTTGTAGGGTTCGATACGTCAAACGAAAAACTGGTTGTGTGTTGAATTTTTTTTTTTTAGGTACCTAACAAATAAAAAAACCGTGCAAGATCATGTCGGACCATGCTCAGTGTAGGATTCCGCAGCCTTGAATAATCGCATCAATAGAAGAGTGTTCATGCCACTTACGCCCTTTTGTTAAGAAACGCAGTTTTTCGACAATAACTCAATGACGGTATATCCGATCATGTCCGAAATAATTTTAGTATAAAGTATTTAGTACCTGGATGACCGAGCTTTGCTCGGTAGTTTCAGGGTTCCGTAGCCAAAATGGCAAAAACGGAACGCTTATAGTATAGTCAGTTCGTCCATCCGTATGTCACAGGCATTTTACTCAAAGACTACACAATGAATATATTGATGAAATTTTGTGAAAAGGCGTCTTGTAGTAGCCGCTACTTAGTTTGATAGCTAAATAATAAAAATAAATATTTTTAGGCATTCCATACATTTAACAAAAGCTGAAAAAAAAACAGCAAAAATCACTGTGTGGCATCATTCGACAGGCCTTTAAAAAACATGTAAGGTTTTAAATAACCGTTTTGATTGAGTGAATATTATTGGAAATAATTGCCCCGAAAGTTACATAAATTGTGTCCCCTCCCCTTATCTTTTGAACTGTGTGACCAAAAAATAATATAAATTTTATAGGCATTTTTTGCCAATCACTTTATTAAAAAATGCAATAATTGTATTAAAAATCATAAAGGTAGCGCTTAATAAATACTTTAAACTACGAGTAAAATAATTATTTTCGACATTATCGGACATACAAGAAAAGGTCGTAAGTGCCATGAACATAACGCTCTTCAGCTGGTGCAAATATTCAAATCGGATTATTTACGTCAACGGCTACGGAACCCTAGACTGAGCATGGTTCGACATGATCTAGTCCTTTTTTTGGTTAATCGTGTATTTTGGAAATAATATTTAGACACGCATTTACTTATGAGATATGAATAATATTTTTCGATCTTACCGACATAATAATAAAAAAATATGAAATAATAAACCGTAATAAATCACAAATCAAAACGCAAACAATTAAATAAAAAAAACCGGGCAAATGCATGTCGGGCACAATGCATCTAAATAATGTGGCTTAAGAAGTGGGTTTTCTATTGTTTTTGTTTCAATATCTACTTAATAATATTTTTCAATGGAATTTGTACGAAAATTTTGTTACTTCTTATTTGATCAGCTGTTACTTGTAACCTTGCAAAGCCTACTTAGCTGTGATAGTTTTCCTTTTAATTTGACTACAGTAGAATCCGTTTATAATGACATCGAAAGGAATTGACAAACACGTCATACTAAGCGGACGTCATACAAAGCATTTTTGTGAAATAAAAATAACCTCATTTTTTAAAGGTAAATACTTATTTTAATAGAGAAACCGCATCAAAATCAAAATTGCGCGTAATACATGTATAGTATATTTTTCATTTTTTTACTTAAGAAATCAGATTATTATTTTTTTTACTTAGAATTATCACTAAAAACAATGCGTGACGTTCAACATGTGCCGAACGTCGTCGGGAATCAACGGCCATTGCCGAAGGTGTAAAGAATCATGTTAGTCACTATAAATGGACAAAATGTAATAAAATTGGGTCATTATAAGCGACATGTCACTGTAAGCGAAGTCATTATATCCGACTTTGTTACAAAGAATTTTGTATGTAAACCAAACTTCGTTGTGTAATTACGTCATTATAGGCGGTTGGTCATTATAGGCGGAGTCATAATAAACGGATTCTACTGTATATATACTTCTACCGTGATTTTTTTCACATACCCAACATCAACTATTTAGCTGGCAGAGAGAAAAGCCTAAAAAAAAGGTTTTTAAGATTTTATTCTTTCACTTTGTCGGCGTAAGTAATATGTGTATCTATGCAAAATTACTGCCTCCTAGTACTAACTGTCTCTGAATAAAGGTGCGGACGGACGGACGGACGGCCATGGCGAAACTATAAGGGAACCCTGAAAAAACGGACGAAAGCATGTCGGACCATGCTCAGTGTAGAGTTTCAGAGTCGTAGCCGTATGAAAAAATCCAATTTGCCACTTACGCCCTTTTGTTGAGAAACGCAGTTTTTAGGCAATAACTCAATGACGGTAAATCGTAAATAAATTTTATTTAAAGTATTTGTTATGCGCTACCTTTTTTTTTCGTATTTTTTGACACGGTTCAATCGATAAGGGGCTGGGGGAGGAAACAATTTTTGCAATTTCCTTTCAATGTGTAATAAAAGTTTATTAGAAACCCATGTTTTAAAAAGTCCTGTCGAATGATGTGCCACACGCTAAAGTTTGCTAAAAAAAATGTTACAGCACATGTTTGGAATGCCCCCCCTAAAAATATTAATGTTTATTAATTAGCTATCAAATTCGTTTGATAGCTAAATATAAACATTAATATTAGCGGCTAGTACAAGACACCTTCACCAAATTTAATCGACAGACAGACAGACGGACATGACGAAATTATAAGGATTCCGTTTTTGCCATGTTGGCTACGGAACCCTAAAAAGGGAAAAAAATAATCATCTGGACTCAACCCGGGGTCTTCTGGTTTCGTGACCGCCCGATATGCCATGAACATACGCTCTTCTGCTGGTGCAATTATTCAAATCGGATTTTTTCGTACGGCAACCGTTGCGGAACCTTATACTGATCTTTTTTAGGTAAATCGTGTTGTTTTGAAAATTATATTTAGATTATTAAATGACATACTGATGAAATTTGAATAATATTTTTCGATCTTACCGACAAATTACGTTAACTGGAGCCGGAGGTTGCAGAGAAAGTCTATACATCTTAAATAAATTTAATTATAAATTACATTAAACTAAAATCTAAAACTAGTGATAAATGGTCGATGTATGTACCAAGAATGAATCGTTCTTTATTAAAATCTAAAACTACAACTATGGAAAGACGGTTGCGAAATCGAAGTGGCGAGATGTGGAAATCACGTAGCGCTGACTCGACGCCTCGTGCCGGTCCGCAACTGCACTGCTTCGATAAATGGTGTCAACGGTCCGCCTCTTACACCAAAGCGTAGATAAATGGTGTCGACGGTCCGTCTATAACACCGACGCGTAACACCTCCCCCCGAAGAACAGCAACTATTTGTCAAGCGGAGTGGCAAATATTGCTGCCAGACCACTGGTGTTCATCTTACTTCTTCTGGTCGGATGTTCCGTCTGGGTTCAATAAGTGTATAGTTGGCCCCTCTGCAGTATCGATGTCTGGATACGCCTCTGGCTTCAGCTTCCGAAGATCCGGATATTCGTTGAAGGTGCTTGGAAACCACCCGGGTGACTCGCGAACGCGGATATCGATTTGAGATATTCCTAATTATCGCGAACCGGCCCGCGAATATCCTACCGACTGCGCCAATTACGTTAACTGGAGCCGGAGGTTGCAGAGAAAGTCTATACATCTTAAATAAATTTAATTATAAATTACATTAAACTAAAATCTAAAACTAGTGATAAATGGTCGATGTATGTACCAAGAATGAATCGTTCTTTATTAAAATCTAAAACTACAACTATGGAAAGACGGTTGCGAAATCGAAGTGGCGAGATGTGGAAATCACGTAGCGCTGACTCGACGCCTCGTGCCGGTCCGCAACTGCACTGCTTCGATAAATGGTGTCAACGGTCCGCCTCTTACACCAAAGCGTAGATAAATGGTGTCGACGGTCCGTCTATAACACCGACGCGTAACAGACATAATAATAAAAAAATATGAAATAATAAAGCACAAATCAAAATCCAAAGTTAAAATAAAAAAGGTAAAAAAATATCATAAAATAAAAAAGCATATACTTCATCCGGATTCGAACCGGGGTCATCTGCTTTGTGGATCGCCCGTTTCCCACCTAAGCTATTAAAACAATGGAAGTCGCGGCGAAATTTACCTTCGTATTCTAATGATATTGTAGCAGTTTTTCATTGCCTGAAAATACAGATAGAACGACGTTTTTTAAAAATGAAACCTAGCTAGATCGATTTTTCGCCTCCGAAACCCCCTGCATACTAAATTTTAAGAAAATCGCTGGAGCCGTTGCCGAGATTCAGATTATATATAAATATATATATATACAAGAATTGCTCGTTTAAAGATATAAGATAAGATTAAGCGCTACATCTGTTTTTTTTTTCATATTTTTGGTCACACGGTTTAAAAGATAAGGGTGGGGTGGGGGGGGTATAATTATGCAACGTTCGGCACATTATTTTATTTTTAAATGTTCTCTTTTAAAAAGTTTATTAGAACCCTTAAATTGTTTTGAAAAGATCTGTCGAATGATGTGCCAGACAATGATGTTTACTGGAAAAAAAAGACAGTTTCTCTTACATGTATGGAGTGTCCCTATAAAAATATTTATTTTTATTTATTAGCTATCAAACTAAGTACTACAAGACACCTTTTCACTAAATTTCATAATTCATTGAGTGGTCTTTGAGTAAAATGCCTGTGACATACGGCGGGACGAACAGACAGACAGATGAACATGACGAAACTATAAGGGTTCCGTTTTTGCAATATTGCAGAATCACTTCGTTGCCCATCTCACAGTCTGGAGGACACGTGGAGGTATCAGTTGAAATTAATATTAGATGCTAAAGTCTACAATACCCTGGAGGGGTATTGATTACATTAACACTCCGGAATCAAAACTTAAAGGGTATTGACGCGTTTATTTTGAATCGTTGGATTACGAAGTTTGACAAGAAGCAAGTTTATTTTGAATCGTTGGATCATGAAGTTTCTAATATACTTCAAAAACTCAAAATTCTTTATTCACTTAGGATGCAAAACAACATGTGGCACAAGTACCTAAAGGGAAAAATCAGAAACCGTAAATTTGTAGTTACATCACAAAAGTACTAGACTGTACAGAACCTTCAGTATGTTACTACAGCTAGGGTTTGCACTTTTTAGGGTTCCGTAACCAAAATGGCAAAACGGAATCCTTATAGTTTCGCCAAGTCCGTCTGTCCATCCTCAGCTTAGCTCAGAGACTGTTAGTGCTAGAAGGCTGTAATTTTACACGGATACACACAATTAGATACTTATGCCGACAAAGTGAAAGAACAAAATTTCGAAAATCATTTATTTTTGAGGGTACCTCGACTACAGTCCGTCAAATCTAAGAAGTACCGTTTGACAGTTCTGACAATTGAATGATAGGGATGGGATGAAAAAATCGATTACTATAATATCCGAACTTTAAGAGATCGATTACTATAATATCCGAATTTTAAGAAATCAATTGTTATAATTAAATAAAAGAAATGTTTAGGATATTTTTTTATTCACTACTAGTACTAGTATCGTCGTCTTCGTCATCATCGTCATTTAAATTAATGACCAGTTGATTGTCCATTACATTATCAAAGTGTACGTCTCTTTCGAAGTCGTCCATTATTATTTTCTTTGTTTTTTGTACTACTTTACTCCAATCTTCCTGTGTAACTTGGGCACATGCTTCCTTTAATAAACCTTCCATTTTCTTGACACTGAAGGGTGGTTTTGTGTTGTGTCTTGCTGCATAACCTGTAAAACAATAATGTAACTATTTGATAGCAGACGAAAACCATTGTTTAAATTATAAATGTTAGAAGTACTCGTGTTATTATTATAATATTATAAAATATTACCTTTAACTTGGGCCCAAATCAGTTCAATGGCATTATATTGGCAATGGTACGGAGGAAGTCGTATGACTTTGTGCCCGTGCTCTTCGGCCAATTGGTCAATTACATATGTCGGTTTTGGTGGTTTATGCAATTTCACTAACTGTAATAATTCAGCTTTTAATAGTGACATGTCGGCATCCACTCCTTTTCTTTGCAGCCATGCCACCAAATCTGCTTTCTTATTGGCTGACGTAGGTGCTTTATCAATTTGCACAGAGTGGTATGGGGCATTATCCATTATAATTGTGCTGTTAGGAGGGATATTCTGTAATAAATTTAAGAACCACTCTCGGAACCTTACTGCGTCCATTTCTTCATGATACTCTTTAGTGCTTTTGGATTGGAAAGCTAATAAAGAGTTTTCCACGAAGCCTGTAGACGCTGACCCAGCATGGCATATTATGAGGCGTCCACCTTTTCCTATCGGCACCTTCGAGCACGAAGCTTCAGAATCATCAGTCCATGTTTTCGGCACAGAATGGTTGGAATTTAGCCAGGTTTCGTCCAAAAATATTACATTATCCCAGTTTATAATTTGTTTAACTTCGCGCAGGAATGTTAGTCGCTGCATAATTATGTCATGTCGCTCCATAACAATTTCTCGTTTGTCAACTTTTTTGTATCTGAAGCCAATTCCTGTTATTACCGTTCTCAACGACTCTATGCTTCCCTTATACAGCCCGGCATCTTTTAAAGTTGCACATAACTTTGCCAATGTTGGAAATTCGCCTCTTGTAAAATACCCGTATATATGGTTTCTAATAGCATGACTATCGAATTCATCGATGCCTGTCACAGGTTTATTTCTTTTTCGTTTTTTCGGTGTGTGAAGTACGTTACTGTCACTCCCCGAAGGCCCATATTTTTCACTTAATATTTTGCCAACGGTGCGGCTACCAATACCGAGAGCTTCACCGACGCGATCCCGAACTTGTGTAACTGGCAGTAGAAGTCCACCATTTTGAGATTCACGCTCAAAATACTCGTGTAATTTCACCACCAATTCACGAGCCTGGCTGTTCAAAGTACGTCCTCTTTTCGACATTATTAATAAACACTTGCTTAGTTCGGAGTCCAGTATAAATATTGCCAAGGTAAACGGATAAAGAATGATCAGTCCAGAAAAGTAATAGCCAAGTCACAAATTGTAAAACACAAACGAGAAAGCAAGTACGCGCACAGTCAGCTTCCAAGATGGCGAGAGACTGCTGACGCCGAACCGACCGAGCGGACCGCGTGCGCTTGTAGTTGGCAGTGTTGCCAGAAAAAAAAAATTGTAGAGACTTGGACACCTGCGATTTTGCCTATTGACCTAAAAATAATTAAATTAATTTATTTTAGGGTATCTGTGTATTCAGTGCATTATGCGGTCGCGCAGTAACGTCGTTAATTTATAACATCAGGCAACAACATTTTTGTGAATGGGTTCTACATACCTTATTTTTATTAGTTTTAGACGTAGAAATAAGACTTAGAAGAAAAAATTGTAATTGTAAAATCAATGGATGTGCTTGTTAAAAATTTGTTTATTTCTCTGTAATATGCAAACCCATACTATCATACACAAAAATAAATGTAAAAAACACTATCCCTGACTCCATTTACTATTTCGACAGCGTTAGCGCGAGAAACCCCGACTTATTTGGGCGCGAAAATCAAAAATCGACAAATCGCTTTCGACAACTTTTTAAAGAAGCAAATATATTTGATTTATAAAAACGTATTTTTGGTGAATGGGTTTTATCTCATATTTTACGATTACATAACTATTTAGTTATGTAATCGTAATATGTGAGATAAATCCCATTCACATGAAAAAATATTTGTTTGGTTGTCAAGTGTAATTTGTAAATAATACATTCGATTTTTCGTATATGTAAACGATTTTTTTGCATACAAGTGTATCCGAAGAGTCGCAACACTACGTGCAGTGACCTAACTACGTAACTTTGTAATGAGGTCAAGAATATAACTATTAGAAATTATTTACTGTGTAAATATGTGTTATTTTGCTTTGTTTGAAAGTTTTCAATTACATTTAGATATTAAGAATTGTACATTTTTAGATACAATAATGAAATCTTTCTAAATTCATGGTTTTATGAAAAAGGTTATCGAAACTGAATAATGTACGTATGAACAAAGTTGTTTCGGTTTGAAAAATATGAAACGTCAAACGGTACCTCTTAGATTTGATGGACTGTATATGTAAAGTCGGGATGTGATTTTTTTTTTATAAAAACGTTAAGGTCAAACCATTTTTAGATTTAGGGATCCGTTTGTGAAAAACCTGTTAGAGTATGTGAACAAATTCACGCTAGTAGTATACATAGTGAAATTAAAAGGAAAACTATCACAGCTAGGTAGGCTGCTGTAACAAGTTTACGAGTAACAGCTGATCAAATGAGAAGTCCTTCGAATTTTTTTATTAACGGCTGGTCTCAATAATCTAACTATCAATGGATGTGGCTACTAGAGCTATATATCTGACATAAGCTCCATACAAAATATATCAAAATTCTACCTACCATAGTGATTATTGAGACCGGCCGTTAGTAGGTATAACGTTGTAAGTATGAAACAAAAACAACAGACAACTCTCTTAAGCCGCATTATGCGGATGGGGGGGGGGGAGGAGGACCACAGAACCCTACACTGTGCGTGGCCCAACATGCACTTGCCCGGTTTTTCAGTTTATTTCATGTAAAAGAAACTCGGGTATCATTGTTAAATGGCAAATGTTCAGTCTATATATCAAACCATTGAATTCGTGATGGACGACGTGTCGATTTGAAATATTCAAATCTATTAGGTATTGGCACAAATACTGAGAGTACAGAAGGTAAAGTTCATACAAACGCGCTCGTGCAACACATAAATATCGTATATCGGGCAACATCGGACCACTTTATAATTATGAATTATGGACTAACTAACTAGTACTAAACTTTTTTTTTATATACAAGATAACTAGTAAGTTAAGCTTGTGTTGGGAGTGGGTTCACAAAAGTAGACTGCGAGTCCGACGCCTTAGCCTAATGGCTACCGCCGCTTACTTTATACATAAGTGTTCAGACCGTGACCGTGGAAGATGTATATGCCTTGCTCCATCGAAGTACGTATAAAGCTTACTTTTTGTTCTTAAAATATTTTGTAATACAAATACACATGGGCGGGTCCAGAATTCCTTCCGGGGGGGGGGAGGGGCACAAGAGGAAAATAGACAAAGAAATTCAATCCAATACAAAAAATTCGGAACATAGAACAACCGTCATTTTTCGAGGGGGTTTATGACTTTTCATAATTTGGGGGGTGGTTTTGGGTGGTACAATTGACTAAGCACCGGTTTTTCATATTTCAAGGCCCAGCGGGCCCTAAAGGGTACGCCTGTGCCTTCTGAATTCTCGGTGTATTGTGGTACTTATTGGTTAGATAACACGAACTCGCGTGAGCTATTTCAATATATGTATTCCAATCTTTTTAAGTGCTATCAAATTTGTGAAGTGCAAATTGAAGTCACGGTTTATAGTCGGTACAGTTGTAGGACCGGTAGGTACGTAATTTTTCGGGCTCTTTCATATTAGCATTTTTCCCGCGTATAAGGTCGTTTTGGAAAGTTGCGTAAGTTGGAGTTCAAGGCAATCGTCAAGTCATCTACCGTATTGCGGTGTAGAGACGGCACTCTTATGTGCGTGAGTTCGCGTCACAACCGGGCGTATTTTTCATTTTTACATTAAATTTTTACTAATTTTGGTTATGAGAACTAAAGTCTTTTCTACCATAACGCCTTCACCTAAATGTGTTATTAAGAATATTTAATTAGTAATACTAAAAATCAACCAGTTCAGTTTTTAAATGTTGATAAACTTTCGCGATTTGTACACATTATAAAATTATATATACTACGAGTCTTAATCGCGTGAATAATTTAAGGTAAAATACCTTGTTTATTGCCCGACGTTTCGACCGTATTGCAACGGCCGTGGCCACGGGTAGACTGTCAAAAGGTATTTTACCTTAATTTATTCACACGATTAAGACCCGTAGTATATATAATTATAAAAAAAGGAGTGTTTTTGTTGAAATTTCTACTTAGAAATTGACAACTATTCTTTGGGTAGCCTTAAGAACTTTTCAGTGTTTTTATTAGTTTGTTTCAGATTTTCAGACTATTATGATAATGGAATGTAATCTCATTGTTTGACGAACAAAGCCCCACCTAGGCGAGGAAGACCAGTTCAAATTTTTTAATGGCTTTCATAATATTCTTTCTTTACTGTTGCTTTAGTACGAACGTTATTATATCTTCGTATAGCTAAAGTAATATGGCATAGAAAGTAAACGCGTAGTTAAGTAGTAAAGTGTTATAGGTGGACACTAACCTCTGGACTAATGCTGGACAGTGGACTCGACAGTCACAGCTGGAAAGTGACAGCAATTTTTTTGACTGGCCTGCTGGTCTAATGGTTAGTGACCCTGACTACTAAGCCGGAGTGGGTACGATCCCCACCCAGGATAAAACTTTGTGTGATGAGCACGATGGTTTATTCTGTACTCGCCCAGACAATGTAATATCTATAATATGTATGTATTTAATTTAGAATAAAAAAAAAGATAACTAGCAATGTAGGATTGAGCCCCACATTACTATCAATCTTGTTAATCCTTCCAGCTAAGCTCAAAAGCTTGTGTAAGGATCGGGTTCACATCGGTAATATAATGGGTAGGTTTCGAACCCGCGACCTCACGATTGCGAGACCGCCATTAGGTTACCGAGGCTTTATATATAAGTATACCGCTTACCGCCGCATTGTATTAATATTTAAGTATGTTTATCAGTTGTCTGGTTGCCATAGTACAAGCTCTGCTTAGTTTGTGAGCAGATGACGTTGTGTGAGTTGTCCCAAGACATTATTATTATAATTTCTAATGCCGAAACAATGAACAGGACGGTCATTTGAACTTCTTTGTTGTGTTATCTTTGTTACACAAGCATAGACCTTCATTTGATTTTGTCAAAATATCGTCCAAATGTCAAAATGAAATGAAAAGCTGGTAGTTGTCGGCGGTAGTTTGTTTAGCGTACTAGTACCTACTAGAGGTCAGTGTAGGTAGATATTAGAGTTATAAGTGTCCCAGAATGTGATGACAAATAAGAAAGATAATTTCCACATTTGCCATTAGATTCTGGGATTTATCCTAGTAAACCTTGTGTAAAGTTTAAAAATTAGTTTATTTTTCAAGTGAAAACTTCTTTAGCGGCGCTGTGCACTTTTTTGGTATGGGTATAAAATGTTAAACTCGCGTCAGGATCACGTGACCGTAAGATTCTTAGAATACGAAGGTAAATTTTGCCGCAATCTACAATGTTATAATAGCTCAGGTAAATCGGTAAATCGGGGGTCTTGAAACCAGAAGACCCCGATTCGAATGATTATTTTTTTCCCTTTTTGATTTTTGTTTTTTAATAGTGGTTTAATATTTCATATTTTTGATTTAATTGTCATGTCGTTTTCAATTTTTTTTATTTGTGATTTAATGTTTCATATTTTTTATGCAACCCGTTTTTTAAATAGAATTTTATAGACTTATAACCTTATGAATAGTGTACAAGTTATTTTAGATTGCTAATTACAAGCTTTCACATATAGTTTGCAAATTAAATAAGTCTAGATAATAAAGGCGACGATACGTCGAAAAAGACGAAGACTTGCAATCGTGAGATTTCGAATCCTACCCATTATACTACCGACGTTAACTCACTCCTAACACAAGCATTGACCTTAGCTGGAGGGGATAACAAGATTGCTAGTAATGTGAGCCCAATCTCATATTGCTAGTTATCCTAAAAAAAAAAAATACATGTAAATGATTACTATACCGAAACGAAAATATAGTAAGGTTCTTGCCAAGGCTATTGAACAATTTTGTGAGCTTTGGGAATAATTTTAAGTAGAGTTTAAATACTTTTATTTGAGTTTTTTTTATGTTTTGGTTTGTTGTGAAGAAATTCTGAGTAACAAATTGGTGTGCTAACAAAATATTAGCAATAGACGCCACAGAGACCTAAGAAGAATACGCAAAATGTGTTAACCTGGTAAAAAACATTAGCAAAACGAATATAGTGCGATTAACGCTAAAATCTTTTTGTTTTCAACCCTCACTGTTTTTCATTATTCAGCCAAGTTTCTTTAGCCTTAATAGAAGTTCCAAATAGCCTGTCCAGAATCGTCCGACCGTACAAATGTAGGCGTTAATTAAGGAAGTGAGGAACTCAGAATTGTTCATTTACAGATCCTAGATAAGCCTGAAATAAATACTGAAACAGGATTAGGGCAGAAGTAGTTGTAGCTAAGAAATGAGTGGTGTTACAACTTTATTAGAGGACGTTGACATAATAATAATAACTTGGAACAACTCACACATTTAAATATATTACGGGTCTTAATCAATAATAATGAATTATTTAAAGGTACGAACCTTTTATACTTATGATCCCAAACTAACCAGAGCTGGTAGGTACTATGGAAACCAGACAACTGATAAACATACTTATATATTATAGATAAATAACACACAAACAGAATAAACCATCGTGCTCATCACATAAAGTTTTATCCTGGGTGGGAATCGAACCCACGACCTCCGGCTTAGCACTCACTGACATTTTACTGGACGCCGACATCACAAACTGAACACATTGCTTAATTTAGTAGGCTTGGTATGAAGTCAGTTTTCTAGATTTGTAATATGTACCTATCCCCTATGCACTAGGAGGTGGGTTAAAAACAAACCCCCTCTTATTCATTATAATAAATAGACGTTATGTTTTGTCTATTTCTGTTCTATTTTGAAAATTGAATGAAAAGCAAAGACACATCAACTAATTTATTATGAACTTCGCCCGGACGAACTTCGTACTGCTCCGTTTTTTTTTTTTATTTACTTTTACGTTAGAACCTTCAACAGAGTTCGGAAAACTAAAAATAATTAATTAATCAAGCCGTGACCAAGGGAAATAGGGATTCATTTTTATTAAAGTTTACAGATAAGGAGGAAAGTCTATCTGTACCACCGTAGTGCCCAAACGGGTGGATAGATTTGGATGCTTTTTTAAATTATTGTTTTTAAACTTTCGCGATTTTTATACATCAGTCGACCCGTGACCACGATCGGTGCAATTTGATCGAAATGCCGGGTAAATAAAAGGTTCGTACCTTTAAATTATTCACGCGATTAAGTCCCGAAATATATATAATATGCTTTTTTTTTTTTAATTAGACATTTAGTTTAATTCTCATGATACTTAACTTTATTAGCTTAATTTTATGAAAATCGTTATAAGAAATCCGCTCATCTATTTTGTCTTATTTGTAGACAGTTTTATAATGTTAAGTGACATTCATCAGGCTGCGAAGACTCGGCAGTGAATTGTATAGCAATGTACGTACCAGTGGTGGGGAAATTAGAACACTATTCGTTTCGGTTTCCCTTTAAATTCTAGTTAGCTACTTAATATACGTACGAAGAACCGTGTCCATCTATTATCGAGTTTCCTCCCTTAAGAAAATTGCAACCCCTCGCTGCTCGTACGTACGCATATTCGCGTTTCGCCGACAGGTACCCAGCACCGGCTACCTGGCAACCAAGATGTGTAATAAGGCAGTTAGGTCCTTCTCATACGTTCCGGGTTTATACCCAGCAGAGAATGTATGACAACCGAAAGCTACCGTACATCGCCATAAACTTCGCGCCGGTTAACCGTCCCGGATTCAATCCGGCGCCGGATCGAAACCGGGCCGTGTGAAAAGGACCTCATGGATACAAACAACATTCAGATTAAGAAAAATCATTAATGGATCACAAAAAGTTCCCTCCTTCCAACGTTATTTAATTAGATTTTGTTCCATGTGAGTAGGTATCAAACCGATGACTTCTATCATAACAGTCGCAGCACTAGTAAAAACACATGCAATTCTAAAATCACCTCAAAATCTTTTTCTTTTTTTCGTTTTTTAAAAAGACGACTCCCGCACTAGGGTACAAGCCCTGTGTCGCGGGGAACTTTACAAACATACAAGTCACGGACACAAAGTACACCCAGACTCGGGACAACAATTTGTGGATCACACAAAGTGGTCTCCCGTGTGGGAATCGAACCCAGGACCTCTTGCGTTGCACTCCCACCGCGCCACAGAGGCAGTCGTCGAAAATCTACAGAAACATTAACAGTAATTACGCAATAAAAAAAGAGGGAGTTCCGTTAAAACGTAGTTCCTTTTGCTATATTTTATTTATTTGTATTTACTAATGATTAAAAAAAATCAGGAAGAATATAAGTTTTGTAAATTGTTCTATTTGAAATTAAGATTTTTCACTTATATGTTACACACAGCCATTATGAAAATATGTATATATATTACGGGTCTTAATCGCGTGAATAATTTAAGGTAAATTACGAGTACCTTGTTTATTGCCCGACGTTTTGCCGTATTGCAACGGCCGTGGTCACGGGTAGACTAGTAGTCTACTCAGTAAGGTATTTTACCTTAAATTATTCACGCGATTAAGACCCGTAATATATATATATATATACACTAGCGGACGCCTCGCGGTTTCACCCGCGTAGTTCCAGTTCCCGTGGGAATACAGGGATAAAAAATAGCCTATGTCACCCGATGTTCACAACGATGAAATAATAAAACAATTACTTTATAATTATATATATATATGTGTGTGTGTGTGTGTGTGTGTGTGTGTGTGTGTGTGTGTGTGTGTGTGTGTGTGTGTGTGTGTGTGTGTGTGTGTGTGTGTGTGTGTATGTGTGTTTATTTATGTATATATTATTTTTTTCATAATGTGTACAAATCGCGAAAGTTTATTAACATTTACACACAGCCAGTTTGATATAAACAAACATTACAACTTTTTGCAAAAATACATACTACCTATACATATAATACAGCCTCTTTATAATTAAAAAAGGTTTTTGATCAATGTCAAAATGTCACGCTTTCTTCTGTCTAGCCTCTCAGTCCGCAAAACTACGTTTTAAAAGGTGAATGAAATCCAGGAACAAACTTAATCCATATAATTATCTGTTAAGAACCGTGCGAGATAGCAGTAGATACTAGTTTACTCTTGAGTTAACAGGCGATTAAGAGAAAAATTGCAGCTTCCACAGCTGGTAGACGGCCGTAAGTAATCAAATTAAATTCTTTATTGTTGCAAATAAATAATTTAAATGTAAGTGTATACCTACAATAGTACGTCTTAAAATTGCAAAGTAAATTAATTAGCCTCTCTCCTTCTCTTTCAGATGCCTGTATTTCTGTCAAAAGTAAATAATAATAATACTCCTGTGCTAGTTATATATGTAACTGGTGTGTTACAGAAAACGTGGTAAATAGTATCTATAGTCAATAGGTTGCGATAGGCAAAACTATCGATTTTTACCAGTTTTATTCTAGGCCCAATAGAAAATGCACTGGAAGTCCTTGTAAAATTATACATTCTATTCTTGTCAGTGTTTAATTTTAATTGAATCAATACAACAGTCTCCGTCACTTTAATAGTCCGCTTGTGACCGTGGTCACTTTTAGTTTCACTTCGTGGAAGCGGAATATTGCAAGTCAAGGGTCTGAAGGTGCCTACAACTCGACTTGGTGAGAGTACCTGTCACTAATTTGCTTTGTTGCAGGTCTCTCTTATTGAGTGCGGTCTGTCAATCTATTTCGATTGTTGACAACTGTACTTCAATCGTGGTGATTCACAGATCGAGGTTGGGTGGTGGGATCCCTCACTTATTTGAGTGACCTGCTGGTGTAGTGTTTGGTGACTCTGACTGCTAAGCAGGAGGTCGTGGGTTTGCCACTCAGGATAAAACTTTGTGTGATGAGCACGATGGTTTATTCTGTGTCTGGGTGTAACTTATCTATGATATATATGTATTTAGAAATATATAAGTATGTTTATCAGTTGTCTGATTTCCATAGTACTAGCTCTGCTTAGTTTGGGATCAGATAGCGTTGTGTGAGTTGTACCAGATGTTATTATTATTATAATCTACTTAACACGGTCAGTGCAAAATGGTAGAAACGTCAACGAATCTAAAGGTAATAATTTATGACAGCTTTAATCGCAGTATTTCTTATGATGAAATTGACCAGTGGCATGTATATAAGTATAGCTCATATGGTTAAAGTTTGGTGATCAAAGCACAAACACTACAGATTTCATTTTTTTATATTTGACTGCCTCTTTGGCGCGGTGGGAGTGTATCCTACTGCTACGCAAGAGGTCGTGGGTTCGATCCCCACCCAAGATAAAACTTTGTGTGATGAGCAAGATGGACACAGATGATGGTTCATTCTGTGTCGGGGTGTTATTTATCTATAATTTGTATGTATTTAGAAATATATAAGTATGTTTATCAGTTATCTGGTTTCCATAGTACAAGCTCTGCTTAGTTTGGAATCAGATAGCGTTGTGTGAATTGTCACTAGATATTATTATTATTATGATTATATATAACTAGCAATGTGGGATTGGGTCGCACATTACTAGTCCAGTTACAATAACCCTCCAGCTGAGCTCAATGACTTGTGTTAGGAATGGGTTCAAGTCGGTAGTATAATGGGTAGGATTCGAACTAGCGATTTCACGATTGCGAGACCGATGCCTTAGCCATCAGGTACCTGCTGTTAACAATTTTACCGAACTCTATTCTGTAATAAATGAATTCATTCCTAGTGTAATTATTTTATCAGCTATAACTCACGTTACAAGTATAAACAGCCGCTCATAACAGTAGTTCAATAACTTTGGTGCTTACCTGAAACAAAGCGAAATTAAAACAAAGTTAATACAATTTAGTAGAACAATTACATTAACTGCGTTGCTTAAAAATGCGTAGGTACTGCTTCGCATTGTGATCTGCAGAATTCAAAATGAGCAATGGCGTGCGTCAGTTTGAGAGAGACCGTCATGACAACACCAGAACACCAAGACCAGTGTCATTATAGTTTGCAACAATTCCCGTTGAATGTATTTATTAATTTATAAAGGCTCATATTTAGGGTTCCGTAGCCGAAATGGCAAAAACGGAACCCTTATACCTTCGTCATGTCCATCTGAATGTCAGAGGCATTTTCCTCAAAGACTTCACAATAAATATTAATTAAATTAAGTGAAAAGTTGCCAAGTAATAGCCGCTACTTAGTTTGATAGCTAAATAATAAAAATACATATTTTTAGGGCGGGCACTCCATACATGTAACAGAAGCAGATTTTTTATTTTTGAGCAAAATAAACGTGTGTCACATCAATCGATAGGTATTTTATTAAGCATTTTAAGGTTTTTAATAATTTTGTTTGAGTGAATAGTTTTGAAAATAATCGCTCCGAAAGTTGCATAAATTGAATCCTCCCCCCCCCCTCCCCATCTATTAAATCATGGGGCCAAAATATATGAAAAATATCACAAATGTTGCGCTTCATAAATACACCAAACTAAAAGTGTTTCGGACACGATCGTCGTAGAATTATTGCCGAAAAACAGCGTTTCTCAACACAAGGGCGCAAGTACCATGAACATACGCTCTCCTGCTGGTGCAATTATTCAAATCGATTTTTTTCATACGGCAACGGCTCAGGAACCCTACACTGAGCATGGTAGGTACGACATGCCCTTGCCCGTTTTTTTTTTATCTTACGTCACATTAGTGGAGTAAAGTGGCGCTCATCTCCCGCTTAAAGAGGAGCTTAAGAAGAATGGTAGCAATAACTATCATTCAAGCATAACACGTCATATTTCTGTCCGCTGCCTATAACCTACCTGCCAATGTGCTACTTTTGACGGTGCAACGAGGAGGCTTTTATGTGTGTCACAATACATATAAAACAATGTAACTAAAACAAAACAATTCAACGGCCCCAACTCTAACTAAACTAAAACAGGTCATATTGCAAACAGCCTGTATAGAATACCCGATACTTCATTGCAACAACATGTCCTATATTTACGAGTCAGTGAGCACACGTCAGTACTTACAATATACACATCGTATGCAACACAGGGTGTATTTATTTTGTGCGCAGTGGTTTGGTTTTTAATTAAGTTTTGTGTAAAACATAGTTGATAACCGAACAATCCACCGTACCGTAGCCAATGTCAAAAAACGGAACCTTTATAGTTTCGTCGTGTCCGTCTGTCCGTATGTCACAGGTATTTTACTTAGAGACTCCTCAATGAATATTGATGAAATTTGGTGAAACGGTGTCTTATAGTGGCTGCTACTTAATTTAATAGCTAAATAATAAAATTAAATATTTTTAGGGGCTGATTTTTTTTTCTCGGCTAACATCAACCTGTGGCACATCATTCGACAGGTCTTATAAAGACATTTAAGGTTTCTAATAAACTTTTTTCATTGAGTAAATAATTTTTGAAAACAATCTTGAGAATAATCGCTCCGAAAGCTGCATAAATTGTGCCCCCCCCCCCTCTTAACTTTTGAACCGTGTGACCAAAAATGTAAGAAAATCACAAAGTTAGCGCTTAACAAATACTTAACGGATATACCGTCAATGAGTTATAGCCGAAAAACTGCTTTTTTCAACAAAAGTGTGTAAGTGCCATGAACATACGCTGTTCAGCTGATGCAATTATTTAAGGCTGCAGAACCCTACACTGTTTTTTTAAATAACATAGCCTAACAAATAAACTGTTGTTTGTATAATTTGTTTCCGTTAATTATATGTTGTGTGTTGCTTTGTCTAACAGCTAAATTATATTAAAAATAAAAACCCGCGCTAATAACCCGCCATTTTATTTTTTCTAATTTGATGTATTCAGTGTAACTGTCACAACTGAGACAAATCTAATAATATATTTCAAGCTAAAATCCTTAAAGCCATTTAGTCTCCAGATCGTGCCGAAGAAACATACATACATACACTCGAAAAATATAACCCTCCTTCTTACGCAGTCGGGTAAAAATACTTTACCTTTATATATATTATTGAGTTGTGGCTTTGTCTACAAATACTTTACAAAAACTAGTTTGGGAGCAAGCCAAGAAAGAGATACACAATAAAAAGTCAACATTTCATTACTTAAAAATACATGACATACCTACGTGTAAACTAAAACAATTGAGTTTGAAAGATAATACAAATTAAGAGAGTCAATGACCTCTGAACTTCTTTTGCAAATAAAATCAAAGCAATAAATACAACAAAGAACTTTTTTTTACGATTTAAAAATAAGAGAGAAAAGAAATACTCTTTGGAAAATGGAATTTCATGCAGCGTGTGTGGATTTCTAACGTTTTGTGTAAAAATAACGTACCTACGTTAAAAGTAACGGTACATCTGGTGGTTCTCTGTAAAATAACGTTTTTATTTTACCTACCTTTGCAGCCTTTGCTCTCTGAATTTGTTTTAAAACATTTTTATACTCGTTACTATTTTATGTTAAGACTAGCTGACTCGTGCAACTTCGTCTGCGCGAATTTTCCCCATTTTTGCAAACATTTTTCATTACTGCTCTGCTCTTACTTGTCGTAGCGTGATGTTATATAGCCTATAGCCTTCCTCGGTAAATGGGCTATCCAACAGTAAAATAATTGTTCAATTCGAACTATTAATTTCCAATATTATAGCGTTCAAACAAACAAACTAATCAGCTTTATAATATTAGTATAGATTAAACTTAAGTATTTCTCTACATTGAACCTGTGTTTGTAAGCTTTTTGACGTGATAACGTCTTATAAATCGATGACCGGGTGCACGCACGAAAACGTGTTACGTAGCAACGGTCACGTTATTGATTGGTTGCTAAGCAGTCCCGGTATTCACTGGTTGCTTAGCAACGCGAATGGCGATATGTCATCTTATGACATTATCACGTAAAATTATCGTCCGTAAATCGACTTTAACAGACAACCCTTTTTTTCATCAATAAGACTACTACTATATTTAAATGATAAAGAAAAATGGATCTAGTTGCTAACTCCTTGTTACTTTATTATGCTTGGGTGAATTTTGTTGTCACTTTGTTTTAATTGTCACATTGATTAAGAAAATAATTTGACTTTTGTAAGTAAAGATTCGTCGTGACGAATAAAGGCCATTTTTTTCTTCCTTTTGATAATATTAATAATATTTTATATTTTAATCATTCGTTACAAGTACTTTGGCCAATAATTAAGCATTATAGTTTATACCTTTGTTGTAAGAGTTGTTCCCACTATATTGTTTCAACTTTTTGATAATACAATTTACATCAGTCCTTTAACATGGTGTATAGTATATTAGTCGCAGCACCTAACACCCATATCAAGTTTATAAACATTCAAACAATATAAAATTGGCAATTTGAAAAGAGTGGCCGCGAGTTTTTATTGCCAGGTTCTTTTCTCCGGCTTTACCTATAATTTTCGAACATGGCATTACATGTACACGTAGAATCCCGACGTATCATAAAAGTTGTTTTGCATCCTAAGTGAATATTGAATTTTGAATTTTAAAAAGATGAATCTATGACAACACTTTCATATAGTTCCCTTTGTTTGTAGTATTATTTTTCTTCTAATGTAGTATTTGAAGAAATGACGGATCCAATCAGCGTACCTATCGGGTCAAGTTAGGAACAAAATTAAATAATATTTTGTTATTCCTAAGCTAACCCGGCACCAAATTAAGATATTGGATCAGTTTAGGAATAATCCAAGCATAATGCTCATAAAATAAGATTTTATTTCTCACAATACAATTAAAAAAAACTAGGTAAAACTTCAACTATTTATTTATTTAAATCATGTTTATAAATAATAAAACCGTTAGTTTATAAATAGAACTGTAATTTACAATAGCCTCAACTCATTCTTCTAACAGTAAATATTTTTATTTATATTATTACTTCCAAGTCACATGAAGACCTACAAATTCCCTTTGTTCATTATATCGTCACAAACAATTGTTTCTTAACATCTAATATCTACAACAATCGCAACAATAGGCTTTGTATTGTCTAAGAAATCTATATTTATAAAAATGAACCCCATTTCCCTTGGTCACGAGATAACTATAGAAAGACTTTACCGATTTCATTAATTTCTTTAGTTTTCTAATACACTGTAGAAGGTTCTTACGGAAAAAAAATGAAAATAACGAAAAAAAAAAAAAACGAGGCGGTACGAAGTTCGCCAGGACAGCTAGTATAATAACAAATGGGGTTACTGTAAATATTTCTTAGATTATATCATTATTTATAACTAGCTAAACAATAATCTCAATGCAGTGGGTACGGGACCCACTTTGTTGGGACTATGACACTCACAAATGGCGTGGCTGTCTAGTAAAAGAATTTTCAAAATCGGTTCAGTATATTCAGAGATTACCCCTACATCCTCACAAACTTTACCTCTTTTTATTATTAGTATAAAGAATAGAAAAAGTATAGATTATATTTATTACTAGCTATCGCCTGCGGCTCCGCCCGCGTGTGTAAAAACTATCCTATATATTTTCCCAGGACTTAATCTATCTCCATACATATATAAATTTCATCTAAATCGATTCAGCGGTTCAAGAGTGAAAATGTAACAGCAGACAGACGAGAGTTATAGATTTTTTTAAGGTACGGGTCTTAATCGCGTAAATATTATATTTGAAGGCTAAAAATGTTTCGACCGTATTGCAACGGCCGTTGCAATATGGTCGAGACGTAACGTCAAAATATTTACGCGATTAAGACCCGTAGCTTATAAAATTCTATAATGTGTACAAATCGCGAAAGCTTACAAATAGATATTGCAGACAAGATTTACTTTGACATTTATAATATTAGTTTGGTTAGAATAACTCTAACACAAGAAAAATAACTCCAAGTTCCCTGAAGTCTTTTCTTAACCCAGGTCTGAAAAAGTAAAGAAATACACTACCTGCAAAAAAAAATCAACCCTTTGTGATCCGCAAATTGTTGTTTCAAATTTGAGTATACTCTGTGTCCGTTATTTGTATCTTTATTAAGTCCCGCGAGACAGTATTTTTACCCTATCGAGTTTAAAAAAAAACATAATTGTACATTATGTATGGGACTGCGAAGACGTCCGGTGGGGGGGGGGGAATATACTTTTGTAAATATAATCATACACCTTCTGTAAATCTATAGCATATAACAGAAAAGACAAGATATGAAAAAGTCGAATCCAAAACCCATCACAAAACCATTCATTTAAATTAGACTTGAAAACAAATGTTATTTTTTCATTCCCGCATGACACGATCAAATATTTCCCCTCTCTATAACATACTCTGTTCATATAGAAAAGTATCAATTTCCATGTAAAAACATGTATTCGATACACCCGCTGATAGCCAATGAATATTTTACGCGAGCTCCAGCCAGTGTTCTCTTGAAAAACATCTACACAATAAATGTTTATTTTTTATCTAGGTAAACATATTTCATTTATAATTAACTTTTTTCTTAAACTTGTTTCAATTATAATAGGCTTTTTTTATTTAAATTTCTACTCTTTCATTTGCGGGCAAATTTATAATTACTTATAGGTCATAATATTCTTATATTTTGTCATTAAACTTGTTGTTTATACACATAAAGTTTATATGTGTTAATAATCTACACCTAATGCGAAAATAAAATGGTAGTGAAATTAATTCACCACCATCACCATCAGCCTATCGCAGTCCACTGCTGGACATAGGCCTCTCCAATTGCACGCCACTTTGTTCTATCTTCGGCTTCTCGCAATTAATCGAAATTAATTACAATATCAGAAAAAAAACATTGTTATACAATTAATGAAATAATAAACATGTTATAACACGATTTATAGGCGTATATTGTTTGTATTATGAAAGTATCAACAGTCAGAAACTTAAAACAAAGGAGAGTGAGTAGAATACTAGCGAAAGCAAAGGGTTCAAAATTTCCTAAGGTAATTCGATACAAAAATATATATTACAAGCTCTGCTTAGTTTGGGATCAGATAGCTTTGTGTTAGTTGTCCCAAGATATTATTATATTATTATTATCATTTATTATTATCACGGAGATCGGTTCATAGTACCTACAACCTTAAATAACTATAATTCTAATGACTCTCTAAAAACTAGTAAATAAAATAATTACAACTTGTGTATGTGTTTCTGTTGAAATGTTTTGATTAAAACTTAAACACTCGGTTGTAGTATTTCCCCTATTTCACGTAGCTCTACGAGCGTAGACCTACATTCGTAGAGACTGTAGCACGTGCCTACAATTTATCGTAGGCATTTTATTCCAATAGTTGGAAGGTCGATTCAATTTCTATGAATTAGATATTAAATAAATATGTTGAGTAATAATGTTAACTTACTAGTTGATCTTTCAAGCCTTATTATTCTCTAAAGAGTAGGTATGTATTTAAACCTTCTCGAAAATATTTTTATTCATTTTGGTCGTAATTTTGAATAGTTTGTGTCAAATATTTGTATTTTTAGAATCAATTGCCTTTGTTTCATTTAAAGGCAATAGCAATTGCAAACTGTTTTTAGTTTAAAAGTCTACAGACACATATTATTTGTGCAATATAAATCGGTAAGTCTTACAAAATATGGTTAAAAAAAATACGTTTTCGTTTATTTCATACATACACAAGAAAAATAATTAGCCTAATAGAATCAGCCGTACCGAAGTGATGCGCTTATACCTCAATTGATTTTTAGTTACCTAGTGATATATTTGTTGTGACAAAAATCGGTATATTCGTTTGGGACAAAACTATGCCACAGACACACACTCTTGCTTCGGGGTTAAAAACAGATCGATCTTGAAACGATCCAATAAATTGTTTTTACAAAAGTCAGTCATTGTATGAGTACGCTTATTACGTCGAAGTAGATAAATTCCATTACATTAATAGTGCATTACACATCAAGATAATAAAAATGATGTTAACGTGATACATTTTCATACACTCACAAGTCAATGAACAAAACGCTCGAGTTTTTCCCACGTTATCTCAGAAACAAGCTGACATACATGCGCACACAATAGTCGGTTGCATTAACAAAACTAATGGTGGGGAGACACCCTTTGTGCGGACGGACGACGGAGGAACAATGATATAAAGATATCAACGTATGTCCTAAGTTACGAGCGATAGCATGGTGTTAAAACGCCACTTATCACTATGAGGCGTTTTAACGCCAACAGCTATGTCATAGGTTGTTGAAACAACTATGACATAGCTGTTGCTGTCGCGACACAAAAAGCTCCAATATTTTTTTTTACACACATTCGGTGTTAAAATGCTACATACATACACGTATGTTTAAATTTTTGTCTAAAGGGGCGTCTAAACGGGCCATTTTTACGGCAATTTGTGGCGGCAATGCTGTGGCCGGCAACATGGCAGTACTCTCCAATATTGATTTGATGGTTGCCGGACGCTGAGGGATCGATTTTCCGTAATGTTGCCCGGCCAATTTTGTTGTTGTTCCAGTCGCTCTCTATTTTATTGTTGCCGGGTTGTGTAACCCGTTTAGGAGACTGAATCATGCGCCATACAATTGCAGACATATTGCCATTATTGGCCGAGCAATTAGTTGCCAATAGTGCCGCCACAAATTGCCGTAAAAAATGGCCCGTTTAGACGCCCCATAAGTGATGTAACTGTCGCAGCCATATCGTAGAACACGCCGTATTTAAGTGGGCGCGCTGCATTGAAAAACGTCGGCATAATGTAATGCGGCGTGATATCGTTCAGCCGGATTGTTACTAGTTGCAATACGTTCTACAAAGCAGCATCCAACGTTTAGCATTAGACAAAATGTTGAGAAGCCCATGAAAACTGCGGTCAGCAAAATCTGTATCACCTGACGAGTGCTACAAATAGTACATAAAAAAAATGGTTGTCTTGATAATTTTACGTGATAACGTCATTAAAAAACATTGATGACATTGTAATAAACAACCATGTCTGTGACATCATCTATCGCCAGGCGGAATCGCCATTCGCGTGGCTTAGCAACCAGGTTACTAAGCAGTCATCAATAACATGACGGTTGCTACGTGACACTTTTTCGTGCATGCGGGGTGCACGCACGAAAAAGGTGTCATCGATTTATTATCACGTTCTTTCGTCAATAAAATATATATAAATGCCTACTGCACTAAATCGATTAGGTTAGGTTGCGTTAGAATTGTGACCCCCTACGAGAACATAAGTTTTTTAAGCAACAATATAATGATCTATTATATTACTTCATAACACTGGCATTATTAAGTATAAAATTATAACAATATAAATGTTTATTATCATGGTCACCCTACTACAATATCGCTGTAAAAGAAGATAAAACTAAAACATTCAAAGCGTGGTATCGATAATGTGCCTGTTTGTATGTGGGCTCAACATTACTAAGCTGCTTTGACAAACGCGAAATGTTCATTTAATGCGGCGTGATTTATTTTAGCCAATTAGAAATCTGGCTGAAATAAAACAGCAGTATTACATCACAGCGACGTTTTTTAATCCGGCGCGCCGACTTGTAATACGGCATGATCTACGATATGACTGTGACATCACAACTTTCGCATAATAAAACTCACTAAAAGCGCCTATTCGGGTGGGAGGCGTTTTAACACCGATTTTGTCTCTATAAAGAATCAGCAATTTATATTAAGTATTATTCTACACGCGGTAAGTACCTACATTTTATAAAAAAGTAATACAACATTTTTGATCTTTAGAATACAAACCAAAAATCTGTCTCATGAGAGTAATAGAAGAGCACACACAACCGCACGGCAGCTTTGTGGTGAGCTGAATGTGAGTGACGACTCTGCGGTCTTGATGCCTCATGGTGAGTTCACATGCTCGCGTTCAAAACGAAATTGAACGGGTATGAACACTAGCGCGAGCGAGTGAATAGGCCTGAATATGCTGCTCGGCTGTTTGTGGACGTTAGTATCGCCGGCTCGTATCAGGCTGCTTGCCGAACTGCGTGCCGTGCGTCTAAACGCACCATTGTACTTCTACTTTAGTTTGAATGAGGTAAAAAAAAGATTAGAAAACAAATAGAACTTTTATCTGGTCTCAACTATTGCTTTGCGAACTGGTCATAGTAGCAGCAGTTTTATTTTATTTTTATAAAGATAACTAGCAATGTGGGATTGTGGTTCCACATTACTAGTAATCCTGTTCACTCCTCCAGCTAAGCTCAATGGCTTGTGTTAGGAGTTGGTTCACGTCAGTAGTAAAATGGGTAGGATTCAAACCTACGATCTCGCGATTGCGAGACCGATGCCTTAGCCATTAGGCTTCCGCCGTTTATTATAGTTGACACTTTCAATCATAGAACAGGAAGAGAAGGCATTGCGAATGTGTATTGATTGCTTAATTAACAAAGCAATTATCTTATCTTCAGTCACGGGTGCAATGAATAAGAATAAGAATATTTTATTTGTACAGAATGTAGGTAACAATAAGATGTAACAATGCTAACACGTATTGAAATATTTTTATAGCAGAATTATGGAAAGCTCCAATAACCTTCGAAAATTAAAATGTCACCCAATTTAGAAAGGCCGAACTATACTGTCACTGTCACATAAATGTAAATAGTAGAAACAGAAATACTTTTAAACACGACCCAAAATTAAGTATAGTTCAATATTCGTAAGTATGACTACGCGACCAAAACCGCGTCTTAAGCTAGTTGCATATAAATTACATTCCTAAGATGACTTCTCAGTAATATATTTTTAACATTATCTATCACATAAAATGAAGCATAATTTAAAACGAGATAGGGTAGGAATGTTTACAAATAATTAAGTCTACGCCATCGCTCTATACTAGACGTAATTAATAGAGATGGGACGAGTACTCTTTCATTATTCGGTACACAGAAAAAAAATGTAGTACTACGTAACGGACACTTCATATCAGTTTAAGTCGCAACATAATTCATTATTGACTGTTATTATGTATTTAGAAATATATAAGTATGTTTATCGGTTGTCTGGTTTCCATAGTACAAGCTCTGCTTAGTTTGGGATCAGACAGCTTTGTGTGAGTTATCCCAAGATATTATTAGATATTACTATTATTATTAGCTCACTCGTTTTACCTTACTAATAAAACAAAAAGAAGTAATTTTATGCAGATTTGCTAGTGGGATTTGATAGCTTAGAGGTTAAAGTTATAGGAATGAAATACCTATGTCGTAATCCAGACTGAATTGGAATTTTTGGTTAAAAAAAATTTATACTTTTAAAAACTTGTGAAAATTATGAAAAGTCAAAGAAGTTATAATCTTATTTTTACGCTAAACCTACGTTAACTCATCTCAGTATTTGACCACGACGTAGCCAAAATAATTTTAAACAAAATTCGGTATTCGGTTACTCGATCCAATTTGAACACGCTACAACTCTAGTAATTACCTTTTTCATTGCGAATACTGTTTACGATAGACAGTTATGTGTTTTCGCGTTATTTATGCACTATTTTGGTTCACTCAGAAAACTTTGATGTAGTTGTTTAGCTCATGTAGTTTTCTAAGAATGTATATAAACCCATTTTTATACCACCATAGTGGCAAACAAGTACAATGATCGAAGCAGTAAGCTGAAGCTATTGATCAATTAACCCTATTTTTGCAGAGATTTCGCGTGCTCTCAAAAAACTGACTTATTGTAGAACCGATTACCGGATCGTTTTAAAACTTATTTTTCAGCGATTTGATTTTGTCGAAACATAAAAAAACAACAATCACTCGAAAGCAATTTTTTGTGCAACTCGCTGCAAAAAAAAACTACGGGTTGCACTCCGAGAGTGCCGGCAGAAGTAAAAACTTGAACATTATATAACATACTGATGAAATTTGAATTATATTTCGATCTTACTCACATAATAATAAAAAAATATGAAATATAAATCACAAATCAAAAATAAAAAAGGGAAAAAAATAATCGTTACTCGGACTCGAAATGGGGTCTTCTGGTTTCTGGACCACCCGATTTCCCACCTGAGCTCTAATAACATTGTAGATGATGGCGAAATTTACCTTCGTATTCTTATGATTTTGTAGCAGGTTTTCATTGCTCCCCCTCCGTCTTACGAATTTTCGATCAAGTCAAGTGTCCTGACGCGAGTTTGAATTTTTTTACCCATCCCAAAAAGTGTACAACGCCGCTAAGGAAGATTTCACTTCAAAAATTGACTGTAATAAAAAAATACTTTGTGATTGTAGTATGTCTTTCAAGGCCTCTTTTATTACATACAGTGGGAGTGGGGGTACATAAAAGCCGTAAACCTCTAGGTTTTGAACCTGAACCAGGCGACGTGCTCGTTGTGTGTCTTGTTTCATCGCCACTACCCAAATCAGCCACAGAAAACGTAGGTGCAATCAGCGTTTTTTAAAGCCACGAAAAACTCAGTTTTTCAACCGACCTCAAAAAGGAGGATGTTCTCAATTTGACTGTATTTTTTTTTTTTTTTTAATATTTGTTATCCGATTACTCGCAGACGGCTCGACCGATTTGAAAAATTCTTTTTGTGTTTGAAAGGGTTTTATATTTCAAATTGTTATATTTCAAATTGTCATCAAATCATCCTCATGGTTTTATGTCCTTGTCATCAAACATAAAACTACATTTCCTGGCACCAACTACAAAATGTTTATTTTTTTTTGTTGTTGTACCTATATTATTTCTTGCTTTTTAGTTACCTTATATTTATTTTGGAAGTCGGTATTTATTTTTTTGTAAAATAGTTTTTTTTCATTATAAGAACCCGCTAGTCTCTTATCCACTGTGTCGGCGCAAACATCACATAGATTGTGTCCGCGTCCTCCAGATACGTTTACCGGCACATCCCGCGACGTCACACACACTGTTGGCATAGTATTGCGATACCGACCACATAAGTACCTCCACAGATTAAATATAAGTTACCTACACTGTTTGTATTGGAATATGGATCTTTTGTTTGATTGTCATACATATAGTTATAACACTACTGACGCGTGAGACAAAAAGTCGATTATCTTGGCAACGACTGTACGAATATCTATAAAACATACTTGTAGCTGAGAACGAACGCGATAAAACTAGCTTTCTAATAAACAAAACTATATCAAAATCTGTCTATCCATTGTTTTATTTATTTATTTAGATACACAAAATACATTACAACTACTGAACTGAATTGAATTTTTTTTCACTGTTGGATAGCCCATTTATCGAGGAAGGCTATAGGCTATGTAACATCACCCTATTAATTTTATAAATCTGATCTAGATCGCAACAACAAAAGAACAACAAAGTTCATAGTGTTAATAAAAATATGTATATTTATCTGACGCTGCAAACTAGCTTTAGTTTAGGCCTGCACGCCACAGGCCCTCACTGGGCTCTGAAACATTAAAGTCCAAGCTGTTATGGAGGATGCATTTCACGTTATTAATAAATTTGTTTATGTTATTGTGAAATATTTCCACACATTTATTCGTTTTTGCCATATCGTTATATTGCCAAGCCATTCTCGTCAATGGATTGAAGTACGAAATATTATTTTTGTGAATTGGACGCTACGACAGCACAGACAAACTAGAACCGCACCGATACACTTACTCAAATTATGACACGTCTCCTTTGAAGTCGCCGCGAAGATTACAAATAACAGATTTTGTCTCATAAAGAACACGCTAGTCTCCTATACACTGTGTCGACGCAAACATCACATAGATTGTGTCCGCGTCCTCCAGATAAGTTTACCGGCACATCCCGCGACGTCACACACACTGTTGGCATAGTATTGCGATACCGACCACATAAGTACCTCCACAGATTAAATATACGTTACACTGTTTAAATTGGAACATGAATCTTGCTCCACTAGTAAGCTGGACAGTCTACCGCCGACAACAAAAAGACTTCCAGCTGATTTTGACATTTAGACGGTCATTTGATAAAATCAAATCGAAGTCTATAGTTGTGTAACAATGTTCCTTCAGAAACGATACACTTACGCTAACGAATAATCTGATTATAATCTATACTAATATTATAAAGCTGAAGAGTTTGTTTGTTTGTTTGAACGCGGTTATCTCAGGAAGGCTATAGGCTATATAACATCACGCTACGACAAATAGGAGCGGAGCAACAATGAGAAATGTTGCAAAAACGGGAAAAAATTACGCAGACGAAGTTGCGCGGGACAGCTGGTTAATAATATTTTTCCGGAAATTGAGTTGAGTTCTTGCAGCGAAACCTCCTTTATGTTTTCTATCAAATGAAAACTGGTGCCACGAAGTGGTCATTTGAGTTTAGAAAAAGAAAGACGTCGGCTAAAGCCATATCTAGTGAATCGAGCACCCACCCTGTGCTCGATGGTATTTGTTAAAAGTGATCAAAAATTCGTTTACAATGATGGCCTTGTGCGAAGGCGCATTGTCGTGGTGCAAAATCTAAGAATTTTCTGTCCACAAATCTGGCCTTTTTCATCGAATTTGCTCTTTAAAACGCCGCATAACACTCAAACAATATTTTTTGGACCTTTCGGCAAGAATTCCTAGTGCACAATACGATGCGATAGTCAAAGAAAACAGTCAACATAATTTTGACTTTTGATCGACTTTGGCGTGGTTTTTTTCGGTTTCGGTTCAGTTGGAAAGCTAAATTTCGAAGCTTATTGACTCGTTTGCATTGCATGTCAAACTCATAAACCTATTTTTCGTTTCATACCCAATTGATTATTTGACGACACAGAAAGTTCAGCAGCTATCTCTCTCAAACTTGAAAGAGGGTTTTCAGTCATTATTTCCTTCACTTTTGCAATGTTAACTTCAGTTGAAGACATTGATGGCCTACAAGAGCGAGGCGAATCTTCCATCACATCTTGACCGCTTTTAAACGCTTATAACTACTCATAAGCACATGTTTTTGATAAAGTCGATTCACCGTAAGCTTTTTGTAACAATTTGAGGGACTCCGAACACAAAAACCACTGACGATGTTAGATTTAAGTTCTTTGTTCGATTTTTTTGTCCATTATGAAATTTGCAATACACACTAGATATGACCTAACTAAAAACCGCACTGTATTTTATCTAAATAACTGATGCAACTCAAACTCCGCGTCAAAATGGAAAACAGTTATGCCAATCTAACAACAACAAAAAAAACAATAAATTGATCTTCGAAACATAAGCTAAATCATTCATTCCCGATACTTTTGAGTGAATGTATACATACACTCAAGAAACATAAACCTTCTTTTTACGCAGTCGGGTAAAAATGTGCCAATGCCATAGGAAGGATAAAATAGTATGAATTAATCTATATCTTTTATAACAAATAAATGAAATTGAAGTATGTGTTTGAGATGTCAAAATAACATTTTATTAAATGCAAATAAAAGTATGTATGGTACTTAGGTACCACTACTTCTACCGGCACTTACGGAGTGCAGCCCGTTTTTTTTTTATAAGTAGAAGTTATAACAAAAAAAACGGGTTGCACTCCGGGAGTGCCGGCAGAAGTGAAAACATAAACGTTGTGCATTTTTGAAAATTTTATAACATTGTAGATTGATTTACCTTCGTATTCTAATAATCTTACGAATTTTCGATCAGGGTCACGTGATCCTGACCCAAGTTTAACATTTTATACCCATACCAAAAAAAAATCACAACGCCGATAAAGAAGTTTTCACATCAAAACATAGTTTTAAATATTTTTGTCTCTCAGTCTGTTTGTTTGTTCCGGCTAATCTCTGAAACGGCTGGACGAATTATGACAGAACTTACACCGTCAGACAGCACCGTGAGGCGTAACTTACGCTATTTTATTATCATGCTAACGTCTATAGGAAGTGAGCAGCACTGCATCTTCACGCGAGAAAAGTCGCGGGTCAGCTAGTACAATAAAAAGTACTAGATAACGTACATTACCTTAATCAGAGAAATTTTAATCAATAACGAACCGCGTCCATGTTTTAAGGGTCGTTAATTCTTTCAAAGTATAAATGCAAAGTTTTTGATCTCGATTAATTTTCTCGAAAACTTCGCAACAAATCCGAAAGGGAACTTGGTCCGATTTCTTTTTTAATTTGAACAAAAGACTGAAACCAAGCCGTGGGAGTTGTGAAACTGTGGATGGACATTTTCCTTTTTGTTACAATAAACTTGGTATTTAATGAGCATGATTGTATCTTAATGTCTTAAGTATATATTCAAGATTTTGAAAAATTAAACAGGAAGGCTGGATTCAAATATAAGCTTTTGAGTTAATTTGACCCTGTGTAACTTTTAATACAATAATTGCATTTTTGAAAGATATAAACTTTTTAAGTCCAGACCCAGAAATCTAACCCGAGGCTTCCGTATGCCAACTAAACCTCAAATTATTTTATCCTCCCTGCACGCGAGTCAGTTTATAGGTATGTCGTTGGTATGTGTAACTAATTCTGTACTCATATCTAAATTGAGCTTCGATTAGTGAATTTGAATAGAAAAGAAAGCAGTTAACATAAGTCGTGTGCCGTGGCATGAATTCGGAAAAATCTATGGCCAGCAGTGGACCAATAGAGACTGGTGATGATGATGAATTTGATGTGCGATTAAAATATAAACAGCGAAAATAACAATAACATACAAAGTTATCATACAAGAATCGACACAAAATCGTTTTGTGATCACATCGTCGAAATCAGCTTTGCCATCCAAAACGCTTTGCAGGAAATTTGCAGCGGGAAAATTTTACATGAAACTGTCCTTAGGGTTTCCTTTATTCATCAGACGTACGGAACACTAAAACATAAAACACTCCATCTATATAAATCCAACATTGTTTCAGAAAGTTTTCTCGCCACAAAAGAAACTATTGTGTATTTACCAGACCGGTTCTTAGTGTACAATCGCAGAATGCCGAAAGTACAGAAGGCAACCTTCATAGGCACTTCACTCGAGCGAGACACACATAGACATCGTTCATCGACATAAATCGAAGCCCACATCGGTGCATTTTGTTCGGAGGGTATGCCCCACTGACTTCTATAGAAAGTACTAGTAAGCCGGCCCCGTACAAAGTGACAGCAATTTCAAATATCGAATCGAATGACCGTCCTGTGAACTTTTCTGACATTTATGACCAGAGATCGGATAATCCGATGCATATTTAAAGTTCGGGTGTTGGTTATTATGGAAAGCGCTTTTTTATCGATAAAATCTTTACTATCTTTCATTTTTAGGGTTCCGTAGCCAAAATGGCAAAAATTGAACCCTTATAGTTTCGTCATGTCGTCTGTATGTCTGTCCGTACGTATTTCACTGGCATTTTACTCAAAGACTACACGATGCATATTGAAAAGGTGTCTTGTAGTAGCCACTGCTTAGTTTAATAGCTAAATAATAAAAATAAATATTTTAAGGGGGCATTCCATACATGTTACAGACGTCGAAGCTGCTATGAACATACACTCTTCCGCTAGAGCAATTATTCAAATCGGATTTTTTCATATTCATATTCTGGAGCCGTTGCTTGCTCCGCACCCTACACTGAGCAAGGTCGACATGCTCTTGCCTGATTTTTTCTATGTATTTTCTTTATAAACAAAATAAATAAATATTTTGTAAGATATCTTTAACAAATAAATAAATAGTACTGAGTTCAATAAAAATATTTATGTTAGGTAATTTAAGTTCTTTTATACACCACACCACCCTTTCCTTCACACCCTACATACACACATACTTGATTGAGGAGTTAAAATTTAATTTCAATATAAACTGACTAATAAAGCAATTCTGGAATCCCGGGATTTTAATTTTAGTAAAAATATTCTTAGAAGCCGCTTCAACAACATGTTAGCCGAAAATTTACTTTAGGTAATTATGCAATTATCCGATCTCTACATAAGACAAATGGCAGGTATTATTATCCTTGTTCCACAAGTATAGATTTCCATTTGTATGTAAGTTATCTTCTGCACTCTCGGTATTCTGTGATACAATTGAGACATGTTTTTGCGCTGTATGCGACGGCTTAACGGGCAATAAAGTTTACTGCATCGTTTTCTGTAAATATTTCCTTCAATCTTACCAGTTTATTTGTATGTGAATCGTATTTGTGTACGTGTAGTAGGGGAACTTATAACTTGAAACGTGTAGTGAGGGTTTTATGGGGTCCAATAAAACTGCAGTGTTTGTAATTTATTGAGGTTTTACATTCGACGTGTTTTTTTATGTTTTTTTTATATTATGTAATAAGTAAAATATACATTAAATGTGTTTGGGGTGTTTCATAATAGTTATAGAAATATATAAATTACAATTTCCATTTTTCTTCGTTTTACTATAAGGTTTGCTGTGACGTTAACTCTTACTGAGTCACATGACTACAGAAGTAGGATTCAAGCAGCAGCTTCAACCACCGCAGCCAGGCTGTAGGTGGGTAGGGGGGGGGTGATATAGTGTGCTCAACGAAGTTAAACCAATGTCGTCACATTGATTACCGTTTTTCAAAATGATCCTACGCATAATTTCTCTCTTTTTGATTTTCACCAAAAACGTCTTTCTTTCTTTTTATTTAAAAAGCCAAATATGAAATTTTACATTTGTAACTTCAAAACTGACGGGGTTTCATATCAACTTGCAACACCTATTTTAGCCCCTTTAAGGTTGATTTTCTAAAAACACTATAATATGTTTTATTTATTTTAAACTAAAAAGCCAAATACAAAATATCATAGACCGATAAAGTTTCATACAAATTTGCAATCCCTATTTTACCCTCTTAGGGATTGATTTTCCAAACTTGATGAAACGCATGTCTCTTTATTTTAAACGAAAAAGCTAAATACGAAATTTCATAGATCTAACTTCAATAGTGACGGAGTTTCACACGAACTTGTAACCCTTATTTTACCCCTTTAAGGGTTGATTTTCTAAAGACTGCTGCAAGCTGAAACACATTTTCTTTGTTTTAAACCAAAAATCCAAGTGCGAAATTTCACAGACCTAACTTTAAAACTAACGAAGTTTCACACATCTTGCGACGGAGATTCACACGAATTTACATCCCCTATTTTACCCTTTTGAGGGACGAATTTTTAAAAATCCATTCATAGTGGATGCCTACAACATAAAAGGTATCAACAGTCAAAATTTGAGGTTTGAAATCTTAGTGGTTTAGGCTCTACGTTGATAAATCAATGCGTCAGTCAGTCAGGGCAAGTGATTATGTATGTTATACAATGTTGTACAATCTAAAATTGTACAACATTGTATCACAATCTGGATTTATAACAAGGAAAACTAACACAGTTTAGCACAGTGTACTCGTATGTCCTCTAATCTCAACAAATAACGGTTGGAGTGTTGCGTTAATCAAACAAAAAAAATGTTCCTTGGAATATATTCGCTTTTGTGGTTTATTTTCCTTATATTTTACAGTTCATATTGTTGATATGTAACTACGCATTTTATGAGACTAGCCACATTGTACTAGTTATAGGTATGCTCAAATTAGCAACTGTTTATTTCAATTGTTTAAATTGCAATATGAGAACACAGAGAATGAATAAAAATTTGTTTATTCGTGAGTTTTTAACACATAATACATTCTTAGGTAGATGCTATCCATTGTACATCCTACCTACTCATTTCATTCTACACGCAGCCATTCTCAGTCACGGATAGCAAGCGTCAACACAAAACAGGACTGTGAAATGACTATGATTTTAAGCTTCAAAACCATCGCACTTTCTTATCTTGACTCCCATAGCGTTGCGACGGGAATCCGATACGTCCGGACGGAACCGGACCACGCATTTCACACTGCCAGAGGAAATTCAAACTTCTACACTTTCCATAAGTTTCATATTTGCATGGAATTTACGCTGCTTAGAAATCGCGTCAACCAGTCAGATGCGCGTGAAAGACGCGGCAGCCGGACGACTCCTCGCGGGTTTCAGTAGATTGTGGCCGACGGGCGGACGCATTCGGCTGCTCGTGCTGTTATGCGCTCCTGCGTCACCCGCTTGGAGGAAATCGTACATTATTAGGCACAGGACCGACGGCTTAAAATGCTTAGGCACTTTTCGAAGACGGCGACCTATTCAGGAGCCAACAGCGGCAACATTGTTTAACCTCGTTGATCTCTAGATCTGTCCGTCCTTGATTTACATACCCCCCTTGAAGTGGCTATACAATGTACATACTTGCAATAACATAACTCCTTGTATGTAGGTAAGTGTAAGTAACATAAAGGCGTTTCTCACATCAACACCGTATTTATAAGCCCCTCTGTAATCGGCTTTAGTGAGAACAATTACGGTGTACATTCCACCGCTGTAGGCTTTCGACGGCTTTAATCCTCTCGCAAAAAGTACCATTTTACCAGTTAGCAAATATGAAAATGTTTTTGTTTTAACGTTTCAAGGATAAAACTGGATGTTTTATGCCTCGTGGTAATATTTTCTAAAGTATTTAGGTTTTCATATTTTCGTATTAATATTATAAATGCTAAGACGAGTACTCGTAATTAAATTAGATTCCAAATTGAGCTTAAGTTGAGAAACTAACGATCCGAAACAGCTTCGCACATAGCATTTTATTAATGAGCATTCGGATCTTCATACAAAAATTCTACCCAAATATCTCACTTTTCTAATAGATTCAAAAAGCTTATTTTATTTCATAAAAACTAGTCGTGTAAATTACGTATACCTATAGTAAAAAAATCGGTCAAATAATAGAGCCGTTCTAAAGTCATGTAGTTGTTCAGAAACATTGTTGCCAAGTTTTGTGTTAAAGGGGCGTCTAAAGGGGCCATTTTTTACGGCAATTTGTGGCGGCACTATTGGCAACTAATTGCTCGCCCAATAATGGCAATATGGCTCCAAATATATGGCGCATGATTCAGTCTGCTAAACGGGCTACACAACCCGGCAACAATAAAATAGAGAGCGACTGAAACAACAACAAAATTGGCCGGGCAACATTGCGGAAAATCAATCGCTCAGCGATCGTCCGGCAACCATCAAATCAATATTGGAGAGTACTGCCATGTTGCCGGCCACAGCATTGCCGCCACAAATTGCCGTAAAAAATGGCCCATTTAGACACCCCTTAAGAACATTTTAACAGCAACAAAAATCAACAACTTATGTTTCATTTTGGACCCCCATCTTTATTAATTGGCAATATTTACGTCTCCATCTAAACTAGTACATATATTTTTTTTTAATAAAGACAGTCCTTAATTAAAAACAAAAGGACAACCATTAGGGCATGCAGCTGGGATCATCAAGTTCGTAACTGTTGTTTGATGGCCATACATTGTAATTTATTATCGTGGAAGCAATTTAGGGAAGTTAACATAGCGTGGTTGGGTCGTTGGGCTGACTGATAGCCGCATTTCCATTTACGTCCAAACCTTTATGGGAATATTAATAAAATGTATAAAGTCAAAGTCAAAGTACTTTATACACTTAGGTTACAAAATGCAACGCTTATGAACGTCACACAAAATTTGGAATAGAATGATTCCACACCTAATGCCAAGTTCGCAAGAGTTAAGCCGTGAGAAAAGAACTTGGCAATAAAAACTCATGGCACTTTTTTTTTTAAAGCCATTTTATACAATATATTTGTACTATTACACCATGAAACTTGCGTAAGTCATAACCAAAGTAGGTACCTACTTCAGTAGGTATAATCATCAAGATCAAGTTTTAAATGTATTGTCTCCTATGGTGTGGATGGGAGCATCAACTTACAAAAATTACAGAAGACGGTAAAGGCAACATGCGATTCGAATTACAAGAAAAACTACTTATTATAAGAAAAACAGTAATTAAAAAAAATAAGCCTATAAGATGATAATGCCAGGGCCGACCAGTCAGACCATGTGATAAGACGAGACTGTCCTGAACCGAGCATCAAACTTTTCTTGCCTCTTTGCAGGCGGATTAGGCCCCCGTAGTTAAGATATCAGAATAACGCAGGCGAAGTTATAGATAACAGCTAATATGACAAAAACAACAAAGGATTGGACCTGTATTTGAATAAATACTTTTCCCTTAATATTTACTTTCGTATCGTAAGTAAAAAGATCCCATTTTTATTGAATACAACGGCAAGAAATGCTATCCAATACAAATATAATAAAATAAATCCTACTGTAACCCTGTTTGTACGTACGTGACAGGCGATCTCCACACCCTCGACCCTCGAGTCCTCACTACAAGGTAAAAGGGTAAACTTAGCCCGATTATTTATATTTTTCCCGCCGAAATATCTTCCCTTTCAGAAAAATACACGTACATTCTTCAGTGGAAGACGCTCGGTTTACTACAACTGGATATATTTCCTGAGTTTGTTGGTATTACGCACTTATCTCCGCGAAGGAATATGCAGGGATGTGTGATCCTTTTTTGTATGGACTTAAAGATGGCTTCAGGCCAGCGAGGTGAGGCCAAAATGGAGCGAGAATTGAAATTATTGGGCGAAACTCTCGTCCCGGTCTTCTATGTAAGAGGTCTGATAATACATGTGTATAATTAATATTAATAACAATATAATGCACAAAGAAAACCCTTGACAAGTTAGATAAACAGTTGATTTTATCTTTAAAACGGTTCAAAAAAATTTCATCCAAGAGAGCCAATAATTATCCCAACAGTAGCTTTCAAACAAAAAAAACCTAAAAACCGTTTTCTAATCCATCCATCTGTTTCATTACGATGCACCAGAAAGACAGGTATCGACGATTTGTTCGTTGTGAGGACGATACGTTACAAACTTACAAGTGACTCGGTTCTTATTTCGGTAGAGTCAATTAAGAAATAGAGAAAAAATTGTGAGAATCATTAGCAACTTTTTAAAACACCTTCAAAAAAGATGGTTCTGTATTGGACCCGTATGTTACATACATACGGGTCAAACAGAGAATATATCTTTGCGATTCTCTCTCTATTTTAAAGCTAATGATTTGATTTTGATGGGGTTTTCGCTTTCGATTATTCTTCTGGGAAGGTAGTAAGGTAGGCGTATAAAACGTTATCTTAACTCATAAAACACTAGAGATATAGAGTAAAACATAGGAGTAAGGAGGTCATAGCTATCGTTAGTGTGCTTGATATTTTTTAGGGTTCGTCCGTCCGCACTTTTGCTCAGAGTCTGTTGTGCCAGGAGGCTGTAATTTTGCAGAAAAAAATTAAGGCACCTCCCCTATATGTAATGTTGAGGTGTGATTTTTTTTCTTACCTTGGGTCTTTTTGAAACGCTTAGAGGTTAGGTAGACGATTTTTAGTTTTAGAGATCCATTTGTAACATATTAAGCTTTAAAGTGTTAATTTTTGTTAGAGTCAAGCCAGCTAAATGGTTGATGTTTGGTATGTAAAAAAATCATGGTAATAATGAAATTAAAAGGAAAACTATCACGGCTAAGTAGGCTTTACAAGTTTACGAGGAACAGCTGATCAAACGAGAAGTAACAAAATTTTCGTACAAATTCCTTTTAAAATATTATTAAGTAGATATAACGTTGTAAGTATGAAACAAAAACAACAGAAAACTCACTTCTTAAGCCACATTATTCGGATGGGGGACTACGGAACCCTACATTGTGCGTGGCCCGACATGCACTTTCCCGGTTTTTACCTTGAAGCCTATTCATTTTTCTTATTATCCTGTCTTATTTCCTTGAACTATTTATGAAAACCTTGATCGGAGATTGTTTATTAATCAGACCATGACTTTCTATAAAAACAGAACCTTATCCATCTTTGGGTTATCAAAGTTTAAGTACTCCGGCTGCTTGGCACAAACATTTGAATACACGCCGCCAGAATATAAAATACGAAATCAACATTTGCCTGAAGTTACAAATGGTGAATTAACTACTCTTCTTGAATTTATACTTCTTTGTAACATCTTTGGGTAAGAACTTTCAACGTTTGTTTTGAAGTTGCTTTCATTTGGATTTTAGTCACTCATTAATGGTGTTTAGGGCTTAAAATGACTGAATGTAAAAAGTGAGAGATATAATTTTCTTTAAGGCACTTGTCTCAACGCCGGCGAGTAGCGAGCAACAATCAACTAAAGAAACGTACAACAGATGTAAATCTCGTATAAACAAAAGAGAAACAGTATAGGGCAAGTTCTCGCTGGCAGCGTGAACAATCAGCGATCGCTTTCTCGCCGTTGGTGGGTTGTTGCGAGGGCGGCTTAACCGTGCACTGTGTGACTTAGGCACCTGTCCCACCAACGACGATGAGCGAGAAGCGATTTATCGCTCAAGAAACGAACAACAGATATATTTTGTAAACAAAAGAGTTGAATTGAATTGAATACAAGCCCTGTGTCGCGGGGGACTTTACAAACTAACAAATCACTGACACAAAGTATACCTAAACTAGGAACACCAATTTGTGGACCAAACAAAGTGGTGTCCCAAGTTGAAATTGAACCCTCAGCCTATGGCTTAACAGTCAGGCTCACGGATTAAGTACTAGACCAACAGGCCAGTCAAAAGTTACATGAAATCGGTGAAACCTACTAGGTAAGAATCAGTTATTAACGAATTATGAATGTCGGGGTAAATGTCCACAATATACATAAGTTCAATAAACTGTCCTCAGTAACGTTTATCACAAGAATGTCCTCCCTTAGTTAACTTTGCAATCTCAGGAGATTCTCCTAATTAAAACTTGTATCCAGAGCTGAATGGGAAGTTTTCGGCACACAATGTATAAGCTGACGACCTTATTTAAAATTAAATTTCGTTTTATGAACCACTGGGCTTTAGATCCAGAAAAAATGGCTTTAAGAGAAAGAATTTTGTAGCGAAGTAAAATTTGTAAATCAAACATTGTGCCTTTATTCTCCAAAGAGACAGGTAGATTACGTAGATATTTTAAGAGAGACAGATTTATATCTATTTCTAAAAAGTGTGGCAGATGTTTGATCTCTCTTTTACCAAGCAGCCCGTAAAGATATTTTTTATCTTTTTTGCAATGTTTTCTTTGTCCTATTTTCTAGCTAATTTTTGCCATTGAGCTGCCACAAATATTCAAGTCTTATGAGTATATATATATAGAACATTATTATATAAGTGCGGTAAGTTGAAAATTACAGCCGATTAACAAGAAAGGAGATGCTGTAATTATCAAAGCGCACCTATGTCATACGACGTTTTATAACATATTTGAGAGGAAATAAATAAAATTTCAATAAATAGGACTTTCTTAAAAAAAAGCGCTATTTTTTTTTAAGACCAAAGCACAAAAACCGTATCACTAATAAAGTAAATTAATATTTTTGTGTTTTGATACAGATAAATCGTAGTAATTTATGTTCAAAATTAATTAAATTAAAGAATTACATGTTTATTTATTATATTTTATCTCCCAAAGTTAGTTTTATTCATACAATATTGACCACTTTTCTGACATAAAAACTCTTTGCTAAGATTTAAAAAAGTACCGTTTGTTTTAGACGGAGCATCTTGATAAACCGTGCGTTTTACATTACAATAACGCACAAGTACGTAATGAAATACATTACGATATTTAAATTGGTGAAATAAGAGACTCTTTACGTGTCAAATGTGCAAATGTGTTATAAATATATTTGATCTTTAAAACATGCTAAAAAGTAACCTGATATTATGATTCTTCTCATATACAGGTTGTGTGGGCTAACCTAAATGAAGTCTGCTAAGTCCTGTAACTACTTCTACTTATTGATTACCTCGCGTTGTGGCTCATGCTTATGTACATATGTATATATAGTACATAGGTAATATTATGTGTGCTCCACTTAACATGCCAAGTGGATAATCATGTGAGGTTTCGCTAATATGGCTTCACTGTGAAGTATACCCTATATCGACCTATGTAATGTACAACCTTAAGATGATTTAAAATGAATGCTGCCTCTTAAATGAAAAAGTTTTAAAGATTATGAGATGTGTAATGCCATTAGAAGCTTACATTAGAAGGCAGGCTCTGGCCACGTACATATTTTAAGTGATCCGCGATAATATACACAATCAAAATATTTCACGTACAGTTGAACTGTGTGTCAAGTGAGTCAATTCACATATTTAAATTAGTACAGTTAGCAGCAGCAAACGGCCATTTTCGTATTCTTGTAACTTTGGGATCGATCTTAAAAACGCTTGCGCACCGTACTAGAATGTCGTTATTGCGCTCTCGAGACGCATACTTGACGCAAGCATATTAAGTTACAAGAATACAAAAATGGCTGTTTTAATCGAAACTTAACTGCAACTGCACTACTTTAAATACATGAATTGACTCCCTGGATGAGTATGTGAGGCGTCAGTTTTCAACATCTGGGTAGCGACAAAATTGTCTAGGATCCGCGAGCATTTATTGAAAACGTTAACATAAGATACTATCATTGGCTAGGATCCCGCAAACATTTTTTAAAAAGGTTTAGATTAGGTACTATTAGACTAAATATTCGTGAGTAGCTTCGTTTCGAGTTCAACGAGATGCCCGACTTATGTCTATGACATTATTATATAGTAGTAGATTAGTGGATAAAAGAGATGCCAAACATGTCGAATGGGTACGATCTCAGTTACTTACAACATTTTTTTTACATCAATCTTCAGGTAATTACAAAATTGATAGTTTGACTAAAGCGTCTGCCATTAGAAACATGTATTAATTTTGGGGATATAAAAAATATTACTAAAAAATATAATACAACATACAATTAACGGAATAAGTTTGTACGCGTAAAGAACTCTATATGTGGTTGGTATAATTAAATAATTATTATTAATTTAACAGATGTCAGCAACACACTGACTTCTCACGGCATTACAAGTTTTCAAATATTTTTTTAATTCATTATCGCTAAAAGGTGAGTATACACTTGAGCATTTACTAGTAACAGAACGTTGAGCATTCGCTGTTTCATAATTTACTTCAACCACACTAAATGGTCACTCGTCATATAGCATTTTCTTGTAATTACATCGAACACAGCATCAAGCATTCGCATGAACGTATAATTACATTGAAATACTTTAGAAAACTGAACATTTTCCTGTACCCTGCACCTATTGACAGGGTGAATTTATGAAGTCTCCATTTCGAAACTTTTTCAAAACAACAAAATATACTCAAAGGAGTAGTAGGATTGATATTGGTAGAATTTAAAAAAGTAATATTACATTATACGACGTGTAACAGAAAGGTGTGGTCAAATTTTAGCAGCGGACTGTGTATGTTATCAGTATTGCACCTACCATGGTGCTGATTTTGATTGCATTATTATTACACTTTTATAGCATTTTCTTTTTGTAAACTTTTAGTTGCAAAAGTGTACAATAATTACAATTTTAGGGTAGGTACTCCGATTTTGATAAGATTATGTGCACTCTGTGTATCACGGCACATAACAATAATATCTATAATAATAATTATTTCGTGGGACCCTTGAATTTGATCACATATTTCCTTCACACCTTGTATATTTAGATATATATATATTTGGTCGAGACGATAACCATAGTGGTCGTACACCCTTTTTCAAACTTTGGACCCGGGACGGCTTTTTTTGTTCAACAAATACTACCGAACCGACAATGCCGATCCGCTTATGTGTTATTGTATAGCAACCCTTACAGTAAGTTTTGTCAAACGTGGTATACGACTTTCTCTGTCGACTGAACATACGAAGCGTGTTAACAAAACTAGTTACCTGTTCGAACTTTGAAGGAAATGAGAGCCGTGGATCAGACAGACGTAAGCCAGTTAACTTGATATGTTCGTGTAATCAAACTAGGCTGAGTGAAACATATTGTGTTGCATACGCTAAGAGTTTAGAGCGGGCCAAAGTTACTCTAGCGTACCGCAGATGATGAACTTATTTATAAAGTACTAGCTGTCTGCGTAAATTTCTCCCGTTTATGCAACATTTCTCATTGCTGCTTCGCTTCTACTGGTCCTAGCGTGATGTTAAATAGCCTATATAGCCTTCCTCGATAAATGGGCTATCCAACAGTGAAAGATTTTTTCAATTCGGATCAGGAGTTCCTGAGATGACCGCGTTCAAACAAACAAACTCTTCAGCTTTATAATATTAGTATAGATTAGTAGATTTCCCGCAGCTTCGCCCTGATGTATAGAACAATAAATAGATTTTTTTTTATACTTGTATATGTATATGTATTTAAAAGTTTAAAAACTTAACAAAAATGTAATTATTTATCCGGCTTATATAATTAAATTATATAGCGCGGTATTAATTTATGCGAACTTCGTACCGCCCCTGTATTTTTATTATCCTTAATAATTTTTTTTAGAAAACTAAAGTAAAAAGAATGAATGAAATCGGTAAAGTGGTTCTCTAGTTATCTCGTGACCAAGGGAAATAAGTATTCATTTATATATTATAAGATGGCAACAATACCGTATCCCCGATAAACATAATAGACTTTGTTTTTATTCCATTTCAAAATAGAACAGCCGAAAAAGAAAGGCTCAATAAATAAACACTTTTGCTTATTCAACAAAATAAAAAAAAACAAACGATACCAAAACATTCGGGAGCCTACGTAAGCGGTGCTGACTCGATAAAATTGAGTGCGAAATTAAATAATACATTATGCAAACTAAGTTTGTTTTCAAAATAATTTCGGTAGAATTAATGGGGTAGAATTAAATTAAATGGGGGCTGTATAATATTATGGCGAATATACAATGTCTTTTTTTTTATTAATAAAAAAAATGTATAAAAGACAAAAGGGCCTACCTAGGTACCTTTTATGGAATAACAAGCTATTCGTTACGTTTTGTCTGTATCTTATAACTTAAAACGAGCAATTCTTGTATAAATGTTGATAAACTTTCGCGATTTGTACACATTATTAAAATATATATATTACGGGTCTTAATCGCGTGAATAATTTAAGGTAAAATACCTTGTTTATTGCCCGACGTTTCGACCGTATTGCAACGGCCGTGGTCACGGGAAGACTGGAGTCTTCCCGTGACCACGGCCGTTGCAATACGGTCGAAACGTCGGGCAATAAACAAGGTATTTTACCTTAAATTATTCACGCGATTAAGACCCGTAATATATATATTTTAATAATTCTTGTATATATAATATATATCTATACTAATATTATAAAGAGGAAAGCTTTGATTGTTTGTTTGTATTGAATAGGCTCCGAAACTACTGGACGGATTTGAAAAATTCTTTCATCGTTGTAAAGCTACACTAACCCCGGGTGACATAGGCTATTTTTTATCCCTGTATTCCCACGAGAGCGGGAACTACGTGGGTGAAACCGCGAGGCGTCCGCTGGTATACCTATTATAAATCTGAATCTTGACAACGGCTCCAGCGATTTTCATGAAATTTAGAATGCAGGGGGTTTCGGTGGCGATAAATTGATGTACTTATCTAGGTTTAATTTTTAGGAAAAGTCACATAAAAAAACGAATTAAGCTCGGTCATTCAGGTACTTTTGTTTAAAACCTAAGCAAACTTCTAAATGCACACATAAAGATGAGTGAATGAATGCCCGACTCAATCTCACTCATCACTGCCCAAAAGACTTTTTTAAATATAGATAAATGAATAGAGAACTTTTTGAAAGCCGGTTATAACAACGTACAGTGCATCTACGGCGAAATTGCGTCACACCATAAATTTTTAATAACCCATCTGAATTGTTGCTCCTACGTAAATAATATTTTGTTCACTGAAATATACTACAGTTATGGATAATAATTGTGTGACCACTTCCGCCACCGCGACTGCGGTTTGATATCCCGTTGGGAGAATGGATTTTTCCTTCACGATTTCAGCTTTAAAGGCTTGACTACGGACATGAGCGTACAGCGACAGGTCAAATAATAATAGCGTTTAAACTCATATTTAATTCATTTTCCTTATATACAAAATTAAATTATACGATTTTAGATATTAACAGCTCTATTTTATTTTAGCTCAATTATTTTTACAATAAACTTAATTTGCATAGTGTATTATTTATGTCGCATAAAATTTTATCGAGCTATCTAACGCTTACATAGACGCCCGCGTATTCTGCTATCACTTGTTTTTTTTTTTTTGTTTGTGGAATCAGGTATAGCGGTAGTCTATTGAGGCTATTATATTCACTTCATATATGATTCTTGGGTTCTTCTTTTTATTATACGGGAATTAACGCGCATTATTTACGTTAAAATTTCTTGACGTTTCGACCAGGTTGCACCGGCCGTGGTCACAAGCGAAGTCGAAACGTCAAGCAATTTTAAGGTAAATAATGCGCGTTAATTCCCGTATAATAAATAGTTATAATCATGCAAAGCGAAAGTTTATTGTTATAAATGGTTATGTATTTCTTTATCTAGCATTCTACGAAATTGTCAGAGTAAAAATATCAACGACTATTGACGGTAAACAGAGATTTAAATTATGGATCCTATCTTTTTATAGTAGACTAGCGGACGCCTCGCGGTTTCACCCGCGTAGTTCCCGTTCCCGTGGAAATACAGGGTTAGTGTAGTTTCAGAACGATGAAAGAATTTTCGATCAAATCCGTCCAGTAGTTTCGGAGCCTATTCAATACAAACAAACAATCAAATCTTTCCTCTTTTTAATATTAGTATAGAAGTATAGATTACATTAAGAGCACAACTTTCACCAATACCGATATCGTAAGTAAAAAGCGAGAAATCCTGTCCTTTCGAGAAAGATTACAAAAAACCACGGCTTTTGAAGCCACAAATTACAATAACCACAAAGGCACGGGCACACAAAACGTTAACGACACTGATTATGTCTTCTGCTATTTACAAATATCACTGAAAGCATAAAGGATCACGTTCTATACGACATTCAGCCGTTACATTAAATTTTCGCTGAGATTTCACCTGCGTTACTGGCCACAACCGCCATTCGTATTTAAACTTAACTCCCCAAAAATAAAGCTCAAAATGCTCCAGCAAAAGCTAATTACTAAACTCACAAAAGCACAAAACGGGCAAGGACGAACTTTCACTGACTAATCATGGGTTCGTTAATTACATGTTTAGTAATAAAGGATTTTACGCCTTATGACGGTCATATCACAGTTGGTATTTCTGTAGAAGGAAAATGTAATGTATATCGCAAATACGTTTTCTCGTGACGTAGAAGTAATAGGATGAAAGATTGCGGTAATATCGGTTGTGATTCTGACGTCATTCAAACGTCGAATTTTTTGTCAGATGTGACACATGTCAAACTGAAGAGATAGGCGAATTTGTGGGAATGTCATTCGTAAATTGCTAAAGTCCCTGAACGTTTTCGATCAGTCCTGTACTTAGAACACGTGTTTTCTCTCGACAATTTAGTCGATTAGTTAGTTTAAATTGTTCATTGCGTCATTGTGGGATCATAGGCAATAAAATTAATGTGTCTCCTAAACATTAGCTTGAGTTCGCCCACTGCGTCTATTTTGCGGCAAATTTGTCTACACTAATAACTACAAAGAGGTATAGTTTGCAAATCTGCATTTACAATCCGCGACAGGCGATTTACTTATATCATTAACTAGCTGTCCCGCACAATTTTGTCTGCGTAAATTTCCCCCGTTTTTATAACATTTTTCATTGCCGCTCCGCTCCTATTGGTCGTGGCGTGATGTTATATCTAACAGTAAAATATTTTTTCAATTCGGATCAGTAGTTCCTGAGATTATCGCGTTCAAACAAACAAATAAAAAAACTAACAAACTCATCAGTTTTATAATATTAGTATAGAAGTATAGATATGATCAATACAATTATTTTTAGTATCTATATTAAAATTCTCCTCGCGGTCTATAGGAGGTAAATTCCAAAACTTCTCGAGTGATTTTGGTGAAAATAGAAAAACCAATAAGTCGGTTGATTTTGTTCAAGATCGGAACTATATCCTATTTTTATCAAAATCTACCTACTTCTTATCTCTGATGTTTTTAAAGTCAACAATCAGAATTACCAACGTACCTATACCTACAGTACATCCAAGAAAAGTCCTCACGATGACATGCCATATTCGTAACTAGCTGTCCCGCGCAACTGTCTGCGTAAATTTTCCCCGTTTTTGCAACATTTCTCATTGCTGCATCGCTCCTATTGGTCATAGCGTGATGATATATAGCCTTCCTCGATAAATGGGCTATCCAACAGCGAAAGCTTTTTTCAATTCGGATCAGTAGTTCCTGAGATTACCGCATTCAAACAAACAGACAAACTCTTCAGCTTTATTAGTAGGTATAGATGAAATGAATATGGCACGTTGACAGATAGATTATAAACAAATACTATAAGAAAAAAAAACAATTTTATACCAGTGAACGTGTTTGGTATATCCAATTTATTTCTGTAGATATCTATTCAATGTCGACAAATTGTTAAGCAAATCTGTACTCAAATTAAGGTAGCGCCTCAATCCTGTCTAAAATGATTGTGCTCCAATGAACAGCAGAGTATTCATATTTTTGTCATCAGGTTCTCTTGTAACATGACACTAATTCTACGCCTATTTGTTTTATATAGTATTTCAGGGGAATTCAAAGGCGGATTTTGTTTTATAATACTGGAATCCACGTCTTCGCAGTTCGCCTACGTGAAATTTAAAAATAAATTATTATCAAGTGACACAAAGTTCGCGAAAAAAGTTTATTTTTTAATTGGGTAGATGACTACAATAACGATAAATTATTTGACACTATTCAGGGAATAGCATTTGCAAAACTGTTCTAAAATATTTCCACAATTTTACGTGGTCTTGAATTTATAAACATTAAAACAAACATTAAAATTAAATTATTTGATCATACGAAAGAATGACGTCATTGATTTGTTTTTCATATAAACTAGTACGGTGAGCATCGTTTTGACGTTTTATAAATAGATAATAATTTGACTTGACAATCATCTATCCTATTGTTTAAATTGTTAAACTTTCGTGTCAATATAGAAGTTAGACGGGAACAGATGAAACTGTTGAAATAAAAACAATACAACTAAAATTACAACGTCTATATACGTCCTACGCTCTTTGACGTTCACACGACATATGTCAATAACTATGACGTCACAATTTAGTGGCACACAGATAACATAATTACCAAAGTTGTTACTCCAATACACGGCTCTAATGAACGTGTTAATAAGTCGAAATGGTTTTAACACTGAAATATGTGTTAATTTATTGTATGACAGTTGTGTACAGGGTGTGAGTATTTACGATGTGTTTTATGAATATTCATTATAGTATAATACTAGCTGTCCCCGCGGTTTTGCCCGCGGTTTAGCCTATGTGTTAATCTAGGGTGTTAGCTAACTCCATACCAAATTTTATTAAAATCGCTCCAGCCGTTTAGACGTGAAGAAGTAACAAACATACACACTCACATACTCACAAACTTTCGCCTTTATAATATTAGTGTGATACCTAGAATTTTGCGTTACTTTTGAATAAAAATGACGGTGCTACACTGAATGAGATATCCATTAAGTATACATATTTGGTTTACTGTCACCAGTGGTGGCATAAAACTGAAATTATATATTTAGGTTCCAGATATTTTTATTTCTAAGCATAAACATAATATTATAAATTACTAGCTGTCCCGCGCAACTTCGTATGCGTAAATTTTTCCCGTTTTTAGTTTTTTCAAATCGGCTACTGGTCCGATTTAAAAAAACTTTTTTTGTTGGATAGCCCATTTATAGAGGAAGACTATAGGCTATATAACATCGCGCTACGATTAATAGGAGCGGATCAGCGACGAGAAATGTTGCAAAAACGGGAAAAATTTACGCATACGAAGTTGCGCGGGACAGCTAGTAATTTATAATATTATGTTTATGCTTAGAAATAAAAATATCTGGAACCTAAATATATAATTTCAGTTTTATGCCACCACTGGTGACAGTAAACCAAATATGTATACTTAATGGATATCTCATTCAGTGTAGCACCGTCATTTTTATTCAAAAGTAACGCAAAATTCTAGGTATCACACTAATATTATAAAGGCGAAAGTTTGTGAGTATGTGAGTGTGTATGTTTGTTACTTCTTCACGTCTAAACGGCTGGAGCGATTTTAATAAAATTTGGTATGGAGTTAGCTAACACCCTAGATTAACACATAGGCTAAACCGCGGGCAAAACCGCGGGGACAGCTAGTATTATACTATAATGAATATTCATAAAACACATCGTAAATACTCACACCCTGTACACAACTGTCATACAATAAATTAACACATATTTCAGTGTTAAAACCATTTCGACTTATTAACACGTTCATTAGAGCCGTGTATTGGAGTAACAACTTTGGTAATTATGTTATCTGTGTGCCACTAAATTGTGACGTCATAGTTATTGACATATGTCGTGTGAACGTCAAAGAGCGTAGGACGTATATAGACGTTGTAATTTTAGTTGTATTGTTTTTATTTCAACAGTTTCATCTGTTCCCGTCTAACTTCTATATTGACACGAAAGTTTAACAATTTAAACAATAGGATAGATGATTGTCAAGTCAAATTATTATCTATTTATAAAACGTCAAAACGATGCTCACCGTACTAGTTTATATGAAAAACAAATCAATGACGTCATTCTTTCGTATGATCAAATAATTTAATTTTAATGTTTGTTTTAATGTTTATAAATTCAAGACCACGTAAAATTGTGGAAATATTTTAGAACAGTTTTGCAAATGCTATTCCCTGAATAGTGTCAAATAATTTATCGTTATTGTAGTCATCTACCCAATTAAAAAATAAACTTTTTTCGCGAACTTTGTGTCACTTGATAATAATTTATTTTTAAATTTCACGTAGGCGAACTGCGAAGACGTGGATTCCAGTATTATAAAACAAAATCCGCCTTTGAATTCCCCTGAAATACTATATAAAACAAATAGGCGTAGAATTAGTGTCATGTTACAAGAGAACCTGATGACAAAAATATGAATACTCTGCTGTTCATTGGAGCACAATCATTTTAGACAGGATTGAGGCGCTACCTTAATTTGAGTACAGATTTGCTTAACAATTTGTCGACATTGAATAGATATCTACAGAAATAAATTGGATATACCAAACACGTTCACTGGTATAAAATTGTTTTTTTTTCTTATAGTATTTGTTTATAATCTATCTGTCAACGTGCCATATTCATTTCATCTATACCTACTAATAAAGCTGAAGAGTTTGTCTGTTTGTTTGAATGCGGTAATCTCAGGAACTACTGATCCGAATTGAAAAAAGCTTTCGCTGTTGGATAGCCCATTTATCGAGGAAGGCTATATATCATCACGCTATGACCAATAGGAGCGATGCAGCAATGAGAAATGTTGCAAAAACGGGGAAAATTTACGCAGACAGTTGCGCGGGACAGCTAGTTACGAATATGGCATGTCATCGTGAGGACTTTTCTTGGATGTACTGTAGGTATAGGTACGTTGGTAATTCTGATTGTTGACTTTAAAAACATCAGAGATAAGAAGTAGGTAGATTTTGATAAAAATAGGATATAGTTCCGATCTTGAACAAAATCAACCGACTTATTGGTTTTTCTATTTTCACCAAAATCACTCGAGAAGTTTTGGAATTTACCTCCTATAGACCGCGAGGAGAATTTTAATATAGATACTAAAAATAATTGTATTGATCATATCTATACTTCTATACTAATATTATAAAACTGATGAGTTTGTTAGTTTTTTTATTTGTTTGTTTGAACGCGATAATCTCAGGAACTACTGATCCGAATTGAAAAAATATTTTACTGTTAGATATAACATCACGCCACGACCAATAGGAGCGGAGCGGCAATGAAAAATGTTATAAAAACGGGGGAAATTTACGCAGACAAAATTGTGCGGGACAGCTAGTTAATGATATAAGTAAATCGCCTGTCGCGGATTGTAAATGCAGATTTGCAAACTATACCTCTTTGTAGTTATTAGTGTAGACAAATTTGCCGCAAAATAGACGCAGTGGGCGAACTCAAGCTAATGTTTAGGAGACACATTAATTTTATTGCCTATGATCCCACAATGACGCAATGAACAATTTAAACTAACTAATCGGCTACTGGTCCGATTTAAAAAAACTTTTTTTGTTGGATAGCCCATTTATAGAGGAAGACTAGCGCGTTCCTGAGATTAGCGCGTTTAAACAAACAAACAAACTCTTCCGATTTATAATATTAGTATAGATACATATATGCGTTTAATAAAAATAATCTAATGATACTTTAATTAAGTAGTCGAGTATTTTATTAACATAATACAAAATAATAACAAACAAAACAGGTATACACTACGGCGACTGCCTCTGTGGCGCGGTGGGAGTGTATCCGACTGCTACGCAAGAGGTCGTGCATTCGATCCCCACTCAGGATAAAACTTTGTGTGATGAGCACGGTGGTTTATTCTGTGTCTGGGTGTTATTTATCCATAATACGTATGTATTTAGAAATATTTAAGTATGTTTATCAGTTGTCTGGTTGCCGTAGTACAAGCTCTGCTTAGTTTGGGATCAGATAGTGTTATGTGAGTTGTCCCAAGATATTAAGATATAGATATTATTATACAACGCCCAACAATAATAATGACGTAAAAAAACTTACTAAGAAAAAAGCTATGCCGAAAATATTCAAAGATTATGCTCTACTTACAGGACACGGGCACATACGTTCAGCAAATGAACTTACCTGAAACAGAAAATTAAATTAAATATCTCATAAATCGTCAGCCTCACAAAATAACATAATTATACGAAGAGAACACACACAATTATGGCGAGTACTGTAGCCATTTTGAAAATAAATAATCAGGATAAGAACACGCCAATTTTTGTGTTCCTTTTCGCATTCTCTTTGATGTTTTAATTTAAATTATTGTCTAATTAGATAATAATAACATCAAACGCACTTTTGGTTGAACCATTTATAAAATACTAATCATTAAATATTTTTAAACTTCACTGTTTATACACAAGTGGTACGTTTTATCAGACTTACGTAGATATTGTTTTTTTTTTGTCTTCCCGCCGATATAACTCGGTAGGGACGGATGGCTCACACCTGTACATTCGCCAGTAAATATTGTTCTTTTTAATTATGAACTGAATTGCTCAGGCCGTGATAACGGGAGTCATTTACTACTTCATTTATTGTACAACATCGCATATGATTTAAAAAATAATTGTTAACAGGAGCTTTCTTTGTTACATTAATACTCTAAAGCTTCTAAACTAAAGAAAATCCGAGAACATACATACAAAATGGGGATCCTAACCTAGACTAACTTCAGAAGCAAGACACGCCGTTTTCATTAACGAAACAAAGACTATTGTGTTATCGTTTGTACATGAAATAGAGTATAAGCTCTCTAATTAGCATATAATTGAATTGAATATGTTTGGTTAGAAGTAACGAACTGATGGGAACGCTCGGCGCCTGGAGTGCTATTGTTAATTAAACTTTCATGTAACACAACAACTATTATCATTATTACACAAAATTGAACTTGCTTATCCTCTTGGAACGTCAATGGATAAATTATACAGAAGGGGCTGTTGATACAGAACGGGAAAACAAGTTTCACTTTTTTTCACAAAATTTATCTATACTAATATTATAAGATTTGATTTTTTGTTTGTATTTAATAGGCTCCGAAACTACTGGACGGATTTGAAAAATACTTTCATCGTTGTGAAGCTACACTAACCCCGGGTGACATAGGCTATTTTTTATCCCTATATTCTCACAGGAACGGGAACTACGCGGGTAAAACCGCGAGGCGTCCGCTAATTCAAATATAAAACTCCTTGAATAAGGCTTCGCCGGAGCTTGTGGCACTTCAAAATCAAACACTATTTTTATTCGTAGTAAAAAAATTACAAAACGATCAAATTTCAATTATAATTCAACAAAAAAATAAAATACTTTATTACTAGATATTTATTACGGGGAAGACAACATAAAACCTGTAATAAAATAAATGTCTCGTTAAATTATGATTAAACCAACACGATAACTTTGTTACATCAATAAGGAAAAAAACACTCATAATAATAGATTATAAGCCCTCGGTAACTTAATTGAAATACCTGAAAACGGTGGGCAATTTAATAATGTAAGAAAATAACGAAGTCATCGAGGTATACGAAAATGGTTCCGCGGGCGTCAAGGTCAGGGAACCTGCCCCGCTTCACTTAAAAATCCATTAACCAAACGCCCCAGTTTCGAATATCTCGTGTAATGTTTGAAATATATTATGAAACAACAAACTTTGGTACACCGTAGTGTCTCAGATTTGATGAAACCTAAGCGATAAGTCGATAAAACAAATTTCTAGTTAAATGAGAAACGTAACATATTTATAAATTATATAAAATAAAGGAAGAAAAAATGTTTTGTTACTTGCAACATCATTAGTTATACCAGCAAAATGGACATTATCACAAGTTGTTTATCATATAAACCATAAGTGTCAAATAAATGACTCGGATTTCTTTGAGGTTCTCTTGTATCTAGTCACTTAGAAAATAGCTATGAATATTAATAGGTTCGTTCACATTTTCTTCAGTGTGACAACATTAATCTTAGATACCTTTGATATGCTAAAGCAACAAATTCAAACAAAAGTTTTACACAACTCATCTAATGGAATGCTAGAATTATATTTACGTTAATACGCGCAGATTCTCCTGAGATTTATAATGTTATAAAACCAACATCAAAACAGAGGATCTCATTAAATATGGATTCGTTAGGTGCTAATGCTCGCAGAATATCTTTGTAAGAATTTAAAAAATGTATTTCGAAATTTTAATCTAACTTTTATTTAAGACTAGACTAGGTGAATTTCGTACCGCCTAAGGCACCTGTCTTGCCGCCAGCGATGAGTGTACGTAGAATAAGAAACGTACAATAGCCGTATATTGGAGATCCCATCCGTGTAAACAAAAGAGATGCAATACAGAGTGAGGACTCGCCGGCAGTGCGAACGATCAGCAATCAGCTATTAATACATGTACCTATCTCTTTTGTTTACACGAGATCTACATAAGTATGTACGTTTCTTGAGCGATAAAATCGCTACTCGCTTTCTCGTCGTAGGTGGGACAGGTGCCTGAAGCAATAGTACAGTAATTTAAAATCTGGTAGTAAATCAGCAATTAATTTTTTTTAGATTTCTGGCTGTTCCTTTTTTTTACTTCCTAATTTATTTTTCCTAATATGATAATATATTCCTCAGTATGGAGACGAAGAAAACTAGAAAGAAAAGCGGCTTGTCATATCAGAACTTTGCGAGACTAACATACAACAATGGTTAAAAAATAATGGTGCTCGATCAATAAGGATAATTAAACCTGTGCAAGTTAGTTTGGTCATACATAAGTGAGTACAATAATTACCATTAAGGACACGATTTTAGGAATAAGCAACTAAGACTAGGACATATAGCCTTAATGGGACTCTACAAATATTCAAATCACGGACAAAACGAACGCCGGGACCCGAAACGATGATATGGATATCATACAAATAGTCTCAGTATCAATATACAATATATCATGAGTATCTCTGTGGCGCGGTGGGAGTGTGTCCGACTGCTACGCAAGAGGTCGTGGGTTCGATTCCCACACGGGACACCACTTGTGTGATCCACAAATTGTTGTTGCGAGTCTGGGTGTACTTTGTGTCAGTGACTTGTATGTTTGTAAAGCCCCCCGCGACACAGGGCCTGTACCCTTATGCAGAAGTGGTCTTTTTTAAAATGAAAAAAAAAATCTATATGATAGTAAATAGTGTTATGCAATTTTAGAGACCAAAAAATATTTAAAGCAAATAACTACGCCAACTGAGATCCATAGTCTAAAAAACGGTATCATAGTCTAATATCGCGCAGTTCAATATCCATAATACATTAAAGCGTCATGTAAATTCAAATATTCAGTCTCTCAAGTCCAAAGTAACAGTTCAAATAAAACACTTATCCAAATTGAAAGTTTGTCATGCATGAAGCACTAGACTACATTTGTAGACATGAAACGCGTGCCTCACATACTTACAAATCTAGGCATCTCCGAATGTCTTCGAAATTGCAAACGTCGTGTATGTGCACAGAGTATGTGAGGATTGTGAGGTATGCAGTGTTTGTTTCAAACATACGGAAATCAAAGAAGCTGAGGGTAGTTCGTAAAATAAATAATGAATGAATGTTTAAGTTTAGGTCTCATTTATGTGCAGGGGCTCTCGGCAAAACATTATTTGTCGCTATTTTGAATAAGAACGAAAATACTTTATTTTGAAAAATGTTCGACTTTATTTTATGAAAAAAAAAACTTTTTTTTTTCAAAAAATAAGAAACATGTTAAAACATAAATGTTAAAGAAATGGCCTACAAGAATATCAGCGTTGTGGTCCACAGACTAAAACAATAGCAGGTCCTTATTTGTACCGCACCAATCTACGTACATAATATGTAATGTTTTCTTTTTTGTATCGTGGTATAAATAATTATTTTCCTTTCTCCTTTCTTCTAAATGCGTTTAGATAAATTTTACTAAAAATCTTAACATTAGACCTACTCTATGGAAATATCATCACGGGTCTTAATCACGTGAATAATTTAAGGTAAAATACACGGCCGTTGCAATACGGTCGAATCGATTGGTTTCAAGAAGTGACTAGCCTTCATCAATTGTATACAGCGATATGGTAGCGGTTGAAACATCTTTAGTAGTATTTGGTGTTACTAGTACTACTACTACATCTTTTGTAGTATACTGTTACTTCTTAGAAGCGGAATCTTGTTGCTCGCTCACTCTACAGGTGCTCCGTAAACTTATTTGCCACCAGCGAAATTGTAGAAACAAAAGATAATAACTATATAACAATTTTATTGATTTTTTACCACTTATTTTACATGATTTCAAATTAAAATTTCGTCAAAACAAAAAAATGAATGCAGAATCACCTAACCTTAATAATAAAAATGTAAATTATTCTCTTTGGGCAACGTTTTTGAACGATACAAAGGGTCCAGGTAACGCTTCATTAGGCCCTCGTAATGGCACTCTCGCATTTATGATCCATTTTTTCCACGTTAATGACTGTCGATTTACTAAAATCTTTTCTTTTACGGGCATTCTGTTTGCTTAACACTAATCGCTTGGGAATGATGTTGATAATTATTTTTTATTATAAGTATAATTTTCAACTGCTTTTTTATTGTTTGCTGTTGTTTAATCTGTCGGATATTTCCGGCCGTCAACAGATATACCAAGTTGTAGGCAAACGCCGGGAAACATAATTTCCTTTCGAGATTCCGTGAGTGAGAAAATCTACTACAGCGTCATATTTCAGAGCATATAATTTTATGAAACCTCAAGCGAAAAAGCCAAGTGACGTGTAACATAAACCTTTTGTTTTATTCTTTTAATAACGAATATCTGAATACATAAAATAACAGTAACATCTGCGTGCGAATATAATAAACTGTTTTTTTTATTGCGCAGTTCTGAATCTATTTGGAGAAAAAACAATATAAACGACAACGGTTAAATCTATTGGCAAATAGTTTTATTTCATCGTTGGGCGCCAAATTTGTACAACACTTACATACTTTATCCACTTCAAATACTGAGGAATATTAAGCCTTTTTGTTACTACATGACCCATATAAAGATATTTATTTTGTGCCATTACAGTCGTCAGTCACAATCCCGTCGGGAATTACATAGCTTCATAATTAGGTACGCAAAAAATGTAATATTAGAACAAGGACACCATTTATTTAACAAATTACATCACAAGCGACATAACAAAGTGTTCATTAAAAGGCCGTTTTAATTTATAGTGGATGTAAAGCTGTCGTGATGAAACAAAGCTGAAAGACCATAACATTTTGCTCGCAGTAGATATATTTCAACTATTCAAATTGTTCGGTAGTGAAGCGGCAATGTCAGCCGTTATAAAGGCAAGGTACTGTGAGATAAGACACAGCGGTGGCAACGGGGGACGGTAATGATATTACGTTTCAACGCCATCTTTTGCCAGACGATACAATTGTGTTTGTTTAAATGTTGTTTCACCTCGGCTCGGGATGTCGGGATATTATTGATTTTAATTGAATCAAATTTGATGTTTAGGTTGGGGATTCAATTAACGTTTTCGTGTTAATGAATTTAACAACTTATCTCTATTTTTGAAGCAAAAGTTAATTTATTAAAAATTTGGACTACAATATAATCGGATAGAAGGCAGAGGACTAATAAGCCTTTTGAACTAGCGATAGAAGAGATTGTTGCCACTCAGACAGAGTGGCAACAATCTCTTCTATCGCTAGTTTTGGTAAGCATGAGATTAATTAAGCTCCTTTTGACTAAAGATGTTAAAGATGATTTATTTTTGAATCAGAATGGGAACTGAGATGACGTTTCCCATTTGTCAGTCAGTGTCACTGACATTTGAGAAAAGACGTAAGCGTAGTGGGACATATTCAGCATAAAAAACAGATTTATAACCTTTTTTTAAAGTCTACCTGTTGACGTTATTAATATCGAGCAAAAAAAACACGTTTGTTTATTCTGTTTTTAGTATTTTTTGTCATAGCGGCAATAGATACATTATCTGTTAAAATTTCAACTATCTAGCTAACACGGTCCATGAGTTACAGCCTGGTGACAGACAGACAGACAGTGGAGTCTTAGTAATAGGGTCCCGTTTTTACCCTTTGGAAACGGAACCCTGACAAGGAGGTTTATTTGGTTCTTAATACCTATCTGAGTAGGTATTGTTTAATAAAAGAAATTATAGTGTTTTATTTTTATTGTATTTATTTTTTAAAGATAACTAGCAACGTGGAATTGTGGTGCCACATTACTAGTAATCCTGTTAACCCTCCAGCTAAGCTCAATAGCTTGTGTTAGGAGGGGGTTCACGTCGGCAGTACAATGGGTAGGATTCGAACGACCTCACGATTGCGAGACCGATGCTATAGGGAGCTAGGTTCTTATAAATATCTAAAAAAGCAGCGGAGAAATTGAAATCCAATTTCATAAGAAAAGAACACGTCTATTTTTTCCTCTATGTGCTTTAAACCTCGAATCTATACTTCAAGTCCGAATCACTTACAATAATTCGATATATCTTAAAAGTGTAGACACGTAAACTATACTAAGCACGATTCGCCCCAACTCGCCCGCGGAGACTCGACCCTACGAGTTCAACTGGGACTTTCCCAAGACTTAGTGCTAAAGCTCTGCAAGATTTCTTTAAATCCTCCTTCGAGACCGTCGGATTAGTATTCTACCTCCATTCGACCCGAAATACTTAAATACCTACCTATCTATCTTTTTAAGTTTTTCTACGTGAGTGTTTTATTTTTTTTAAGAAGTTCCGATGTTTAACTTTGTACGTCCACTTATGGTCAATGTATTTTTTTAACCTTTTTTTGTGGGTTTCATCATTTTTCATTGCTGCTCCGCTGCTATTGGTCGTGGTGTAATGTTATATAGCCTATAGCCTTCCTTGATAAATGGACTACCCAACAAAAACAGATTTTCTGAATTCGGACCAGTAGTTCCTGAGATTACCGCGTTTAAACAAGCAAACAAATTCTTACAGCTTTATAATATTAGTATAGATAAGAATAGCACATAGGCAAAACAGCAAATCAATCTTAACGTAGAGGAAGCTGAGGGAAAAGCTAGTAAAAGCATATAAAATACCTTGCAAATCTAAACCGTACACCATCAATCATACACGAAACCAACCAATTAACATAGACAACTAATATTAGCTTAGAATCAAAGGCCACAAAAACAAAGACAGTTTATGTAATACAGCATTCCACACACTATTATGATAACAGTTATAAAGGGCACCTGTGATAACAAGTGCCAGATGAGCGATGAGCGTTCTGACGTGGCGCTAAACAAGCAGGAAAAATATATCAGGCTATGATTACATTGCGAATTCTATCTAAAAGATGAGGAAAACCTAATTAGTAATTTTTATAAACCCATGACCTCTTGCGTAGCAGTCGGACACACTCTCACCGCGCTACAGAGGCAGTTAAATTATACTCTGGACTTGTTAAAAATTAAACATAATCTGGACTCTTGGTTCTAATGTTAAAAAGTAACCTATGTACAGGATAGTTTTAACCCCGGAAAAATCCACGTCAATTAAGTCTCGAGCAAGAGCTCTTCTATACTAATTTTATAAAGCTGAAGAATTTGTTTGTTTATTTGTTTTAACGTGACAAGTTCGTATTGAAAAACTATTTTACTGTTGGATAGCTCATTTATCGAGGAAGGCTATAGGCTATATAACATCAGGCTACATCTAATAGGAGTAGAGCAGCAATGTAAAATGTTGCAAAAATGGGAAAAATTGACGCATTCGAAGTTGCGCGGGTCAGATGAGATCAGTATATGATAAAAAAACATAACCCTTCTTGGCAAACAAGTAAAAATAGTAATAGCAACGGCCTTCAACTATGTACTTCAATTTTGATAAGGAAATAAAAAATCTGTGCATATACTTTTTATTAAGAACCTGTTTATTGGTTTACGAACATAACAATTCAAGATTCCAATCAATATCTTAAATACGTATTTAAAACCAGTTTTTGGCTAAGAATTTGTCACAATAAACACCAAATAATGATATTATAAATACAAGATATACAAAGATTACCGCGATCATGCAATATTTGCGTTTAGATTGTTTGATGTTTCGACCAGATTGTATAGGACTTGGAGTCCGCATGTGACCACAAACGGGGCATCACATTAAGCCTTTTCCATTTAGGTATTTGTGGCAGTACCCATATAAGTTAAATAATACAAGATTAGTTCAAATCGTGAAAATAAATTTCTCACACACAATGCACTGTAGCAAGGAAAATTACTGAGCAAATAAGATTAACGAACTCATGTCTCAAATGAGGAGCGCAGTGTGGTGATAATCAGATCTTTGTCAAACAAGGATTTGGGTGTCGCTGATACTGTTAGACGCTCGTGACGCTTACCACCAGGTTTACGACCTGCGGGTCAATTCACGTATTTAAAGCAGTGCAGTTGCAGTTAAGATTCGATTAAAACGGACATTTTCGTATTCTTGTAACTTTGAGATAGATCTTAAAAACGCTTGCGCACCGTACTAGACTGTCGTTATTGCGCTCTCGAGACGCATACTTGACGCAAGCGTGTTTTAGATCGATCCCAAAGTAACAAGATAACAAAAATGGCCGTTTTAATCGAATCTTAACTGCAACTGAACTGCAACTGCACTGCTTTAAATACATGAATTGACCCGCTGCTCGTCTTCATTTAGTGATATAAAAAAGGTGATAACTATAAGTATATACGAGATCGTAAATCAATGTATAGGTATATCGTAATAATCTGTGGCCCACCAGGCACCACCACCTGCAGGATGTGCGAGGGCCGTAACACTACATTCTCTCTCGTTCTCTACATACTTATTTATTTATTTAACTTTGTATTTGATATCATGCAACGCGATTGTAAATGATAATAATGATACATATTATATTATTAAAAATAGGACGATCTAAAAATGGACGACGAGAAAGATGTACCGACGACCGAAAAAAGTCCAACAGTCGAAGCCAAGGATGATTAAGTAGTTATTATTCAGATTGCTTCACTATTGCATTTGGTTGTACCTGTAATAATAGTTGTAAGTCGTTATTTAAATAACTAAAATTATCTAAATAAATGTTTTTAAAGCGGTCTCGTATAGGCAATGAGACAATGAGCATTTAGGTAGGTAAGCTTTCTCAAGTATAAACTGAGTTTGAACTAAGCCAAACATGCTTTAGATTTGAGCCTAAACTTCCGCAAGTTATAGTTGGAAACGCCCACTATAAGTCATGCCAGTTCAGATCCAGTCCTCGACGACCTACTAAACTGTCCTACTACTAGCAGAATTACTGACATAAAATATGTTAGGAATTATTATGGAATTCTCGATTGCAAATCCGATGCCATAATCACTAGGAATTAGAATATCGAATTACATATAGCATTAGTACACTTAGGTACCTACATATTACTATACTTACCTACGTATATTTTTGCTTATCATGCCGCTCATCATATTGCATGTTACTATTAATTAACAATACCTATCTTCCTCATATACCTTTAATTATATATACACATGAATTCTTGTGACATTTAAAATTAATGACCTTATCATAACAAAATTTAAAGCAGTACCTACCTAAGGAAAAGTAACCAGTAATATATCTATACTAATATTATAAAGCTAAAGAGTTTGTTTGTTTGTTTGAACGCAATAATCTCAGGAACTACGGGGTGAAATTATTTTGCTGTGGGATAGCCCATTTATCGAGGAAGGCTATATGCTATATAACATAACGCTACGACCAGAAGGAGCGGAGCATCCATGAAAAATGTTGCAAAAACGGGGAAAATTAACGTATAGGTACGATGTTGCGCGGGTCAGCTAGTCAACATATTAAGTGTATAGTTTTTATCGCGATTACTGACCGATGGACGGTAGTAGATCTAAGCCATAGGGCCGCCTTGGTGGTTACCACAAGTGTCATTTTTCTTCTGTAACTTACAGCCGGTTTCAATAATCTATCTATCAATGGATTTGGCTACTAGAGGTAGAATTTTTCATATTTTGTATGAAGCTTATGTCAAATGTGCGTCTCTAGTAGCAAATAGATCCGTAGCAAGTGTAATAGGCAAAGGAGATTAATTTCTTAAATGAGGAGCGCAGTGTGGTGACATTCAGATATTTGCCAAACAAGGATTTGCAATGTGGCACTGATACTGATAAGGACGACGCGTGACGCTTACCATCAGGCACACGACCAGGGGTTCAATTCACGTATTTAAAGCAGTGCAGTTGCAGTTCAGTTGCAGTTAAGATTCGATTAAAACGCCCATTTTTGTATTTTTGTAACTTTGGGATGGATCTCAAATACGCTTGCGTCAAGTATGCGTCTCGAGAGCGCAATATCGACACTCTAGTGCGGTGCGCAAGCATTTTTAAGATCGATCCCAAAGTTACAAGAATAGGAAAATGGCCGTTTTAATCGAAATTTAACTGCAACTGCACTGCTTTAAATACGTGAATTGAGCCGCTGGTCGTATCTACATTTCGTAGTTTAAAAAAAATCCACGCGGACAGAGCCACGAACGCAAGCTAGTCAGATATATCTGCAAATAAAACGCTGAGGTCAATAAATAAAATCAGGACACAAATAGAACGTGTAAAACGTGTAATTAATGCAAATATAAACAAAGTACTTAGTTCTTGTTGTCTTGTTTCTTTAAAAAAAAAGAATACATTCATAACCACTTATCAAATAAACAAATTCAATATAAGGGACCAGTACAATGAAGTATTAGGGACATACATAATCTAAATACAATCACTTAATAAACTACTAATAGAACACCACAAAAGCACACATTTATTAACTAAAAATCAACCCAATGCTTTAAAAAATATAGTTGAAAATTATTCACGACAGTTTTAATTAATGACATAAACAAAAATCAACCTTAGAGTGTGACGCATATGGTTGAAATTGGATCATCAAAGTATTGTTTAGTCAAATATTTAACTGTGACGATGATCGATGGTAAGAACCTCGTGAAAGACACATTATGGCGGCCAGCACGCAAACACGGTGACACCGATACTCGTGTTTGTAAATGACATGTGATCCGATATTTCAAATCAATGCTTCACTGACGCCGCTAATGAGTACCTGTTGGTGTTACCAAAAATTGAGATGTTTGCAGGACTTCCAATTTTGTGTTAAGTTAAATCTGCATCTGCAATAGGGATGAAAAAGTCGAGTATGACTTTAGTCAAGAATCGATTCTAAACTTAAAGTAAATAATCAACTTTTGGAATCTATTTCAGTCGCCTCATTGTTTTCCGGAAGATTTGGGTAGGTACTTTCCATGCGACTCGAGCGACTCATACTTGGCCGGGGCTGAATCAGAAGCAATATGGGGACCCCTGTAAACACGTTTTCATAAATCACTGTTTCGGAATCGACGAACTAAAAGTCCATTCCAAAGTCAAGAAACCATTTTGCGGGCGCCTTTTTCAGCCCTAATCTACAATTTGACATGGGAATAAACGCCTTTAGGTATGTCATGTTATGTGTCTTGACCACGGCCAAGAGATGACTAATTGTACGAGATATAATGATGTAAATACCAATAAGAGGTCGGAACTAACAGCACCGGAGAAATTAGGCACAGAATCAACGGCTTAACGTGCTCTACCAGGCACAGAAGCAGTGCCGGATCTAGGGTTATTTCGAGGTGAAAATTTGATGTGTATATGAATGATGATTCACCTTCGCGGAGAACGTGCTTACGATGGGGAGGGGGATGCAAATCATCTCACCCGATTTGACGCCCCTTCAACAGGCGCATGTATTCCTTTAATCGTGGCGCCAGGGTCTAGTGCCCTGGTTTGAGATCCGGCGCTGCACGGAAGGATGTCACCGTTTTAGAAAATGGTCACCCATCTATAGACCGAGAGCGGTGATGATAATAAAACACGCTAATCGTTTCATCTATCCCATTAAGTAGGTAACAGACCTGGCGAATAGACTTTTCCAAAAGAGAATATCTCAAAACTTGCTGCCCTAGTTTTTGTCACACTACGCTTGTCAGCCCTACAGTCGACTGTACTTCATTTATGATATACGGCACAGATACACATTGGTAGCTAAATACCTTTAATTTCCGGGAGAAAAACGTAGGTACGACGAGCTGTTACGAAATGAACAGCCATTTTGATTTAGAGGGATGAAAATACCAATTTAATGTGAGACGTGGATACTGGTTTTAGAGCCACAGAAACAACTGGTTAGAACATTTGAATAATTTATTGACGTTTTAGATGTATTTATTTTTGTTATAAGTGAGCCGGTAGATATGTATTTTTTAAGAGGACTAGGCCCTTTAAAAAATACATGATTACCGATAATTGTTTAAGTTCTATCACCTCGTAAGTCATTTCTGACGGTTTTTGGTTTTGACATTACCATGCCATTTGCTAGAGAATCGGAAGACGCATTGTTTTAACCAATCAGAAATAAGCAACATCCAATAGAAAGTGAAATGTACATAAATTATGAAATTGAAATATACTGGCGTCTATGCTCGTATGAGACGAGACGTGGACACTTAGGGTTGGGCTAGACCACAAATTCAAGGTCGCGAATCCGACAAAGAACCAAAGTTGAAGTGACAATGGGCTAGCCATAGTGACCGATGGCCGCTGGAGCAAACGAGTCCTAGAGTGAAGACCGCGACTTGGTAAATGTAAGGTAGGACGACCCCCAGCCAAATGGACTGACGACCTAAAGCAGATCGCTGAAATGTATTGGATGCGGAAGGAGGAGGACCGGATGTTGTGGCGTAAATTAGGAGAGGCCTACGTCCAGCAGTGGACCAATACAGAATGATTGATTTCATTGATTGATATGGATCTAGATGGTATGGTGGAGTCCCGGGAAAGGACATAGGATATATTTTTTATCAGGATTGCCGACACCCAGGCGGCTGGAGCCTGATGAATCTGAGATATAATCTATACTAATATTATAAGGCGGAAGAGTTTGTCTGTTTGTTTAAACGCGCTAATCTCAGGAACTACTGGTCCGATTTGGAAAAAAAATTTTTTTGGTGGATAGCCCATTTATCGAGGAAAGCTATAGGCTATATAACATCACGCTACGACCAATAGGAGTGGAGCAGCAATGAAAAATGTTGTAAAAACGGGAAAAATTTACGCACACGAAGTCGCGCGGGTCAGCTAATATGATGATATATGGAATGCATATTGAAAGCGGCGGTCATGCCTAATGTAATCGTTCATAAACCCATTATACTACCGATCCCACTCCTAACACATGCTGTTGAGCTTAGCTGGAGAGGTTAACAGGATTGCTAGTAATGTGGAACCAACAATACCACATTGTTCATCTTTTTGTATTAAAAAAAAAATACATATGTTACGATTTAACCCTTAATGGTATATTTGCTAGTTATGTTTTAGAAAATGTATCCTATATACATTTAATAGGTGCTTATTTTCTTTTCAAATAACGTCATTTACGATAATACCTACCTAGGTACTGATCTTAATCCACTCTACGTTCGCGGTGGAAGCGTGGCGAAAGAATTGCATGCTACACAGTATTGCTTTCAGTAGTACATGGACGTGGGTTTGAATTGCATTGAATAAATCAACTCATTGCCTCCATATAAGGTTTCGAAAGGTTTATAAAGGAAAAAAAGATTTTAAAGAAAAAAATCAGACAGTGAGGTAACAATTATTTCTGAAACATTGTTCCCGCAAAGTCTGATTTTATTAGTCTGTGAATTTAGATGCAATTTGGCATGTACTTAGTTAGTGTATAGTTTTTATCGCAATAAGAAGCCGCGGGCGTAAGCTAGTACATGATATAATTACATAGTATTATGCCTAGTTGATAAGGTCGCCTTCAGAAACAGATTTCATCCAATGAGGTTGTTCCCTCACCGCGAGCATTCGCCTGTAATGTGACGTTAGAGATCCTTGCATTACATCAGTGAAAGAAAAGAACCGAGCATTATTGCGTAACCTGCAATGTTACAGATTCGAGCATTACATTAGTGCGGGAAGATAATCAATCATTAGTTACAGTGGCCAAACTGTAATGATACAATCTGTAATATTTTGAAACAAAATGTAACGTCAATTAAAAAATAAAACGATCGCTTCGAAAATCGAATGATAATTGTTCTGTTACTGGCGAATGCTCTTCAGTCAGAAAGACCGTATAGTAACGTAATGCTCTAAATCGAATCATAAATATTACATTAAAGACAAAGGCTCGTCAGTAGTGTAACGTAATGCTCGAAATCGAATCAGTTTGTTACTTTACAGGCGAATGCTCGCGGTGAGGGACGGGCTTAAGATTTATAAAATTGTTCTTTTCAAATCTCATTTAACCGATTGTCAAAAAGGCTAAAGCTTTAAATCCAAAATATTTAAATTGTTTTATTCCACTTATGAGCGCTGCCACTTAGAGTATAACTACACCCCATATATGGAAAATAACTAATTCATCAATGACAATACCTAACCTCGTCGTTGCACATTCAATCTTCCTCGATTCACTAAATGAATCAATATTGATTGAACGAATACCTTAATAAGACTTGCACATATCTGGCCTTTTGTAATATTAACTCAAAGTAATTTGAAGGTTCCTACTTATTACTTTTAATTAGTCTTCATAACACGTAAAAAAAATATATATTTTCTTATGTATATTATATTTATATGTATGTACAAAGGGGACAAAAATAAGTGCGAAGACTGGGCCGATCGCTAAAACTCGATAAAAGTTGTCAATTTAATTTAAAACCAGCATAACATAGCTATCTGTACCTAACACCGACGTTCCATTTCTCCGATTCAATGATTCTCAATGGGACACTGACCGACAAACATAGCTACCTACTGACTCACGCTTTGAAGCCAGAATATGTTTATTTTATAACATCAGGCGATTGTTAGGTGTATTTGTTTTAGGATGAATGGCTTCAGAGAAAGACTATGTAGCTGCCTGATAAAACAATGATATTTGTTGACAAAACTTTGATAAAGAGATGTGTTGAGAGTCGTTTGGTTGTGTTGAAGTGTTCATCTGTTTAGTAATTCTAAACATTAATAAATAGGTAAGAATAAGTACTTTTAATAATGGAGTTACCGATAATATTTTTGAATAACACACGACAAGGGTATAGATATATTATTAATGTGTGCCTTTTAAAATAACCCTGACATGTTTGATAAGAAAAAGATATAGCTGAACGAATTTCCACTAAACTTCTGAAACCTATCTCGAAATCAGCTTTATAATAAAACAAATGCTTTCAAAGTCGTAATTTAAAATTATAACACTACATACTCTTTGTTTGTTCCCTGTTTTTAATTTGTGTTATTTGTGTCTGTTTTCCTTTTGTCTATTGTTATTTTTATTATTTTCCTGTTTTATTTTTTGTTTTTGTTTATCTTCTGCATGACTTTCCCTGTGAAATTGAAATAATGTCTATGTGTCTTCTGTGTATAAATAAAAATCTTTCTATTCTATGCTCTTTTGGAGTGTCAAAGGATTATAATTTGTTTTATCTTTTCATACAAAAGAATTGACTTCGTTGACGACTCAACCGGACTCCATACTCCATAAACAGTGCTACTGCCCGTGATTCCGCTGATTCGCCTTTGCCATCAAGGGCATCCAAGCTTTTGACATAACGGTGAAAACATCAAATGATGGGCTCAATAATCTAGCGTTAATCTGAAGTACAATAAAGAATGTTTATCTTATCATAACAATGACATAGCGGTGAAACTGGAGAGTACCTACTTCGTGACGCGTGAGATTGTACGCCTGTAACTTGAAGTTCACACAAGCGGTAGATCAGTTTACTAATCAATTACTAGTCTATAAATAATATTGTGCATTTGTACCTACTTACTAACTTTTTGCAAATAAATGTAACTATTTTACTCTGAAGTACCTAAAATACAACATATACTTAATACATTACATACCTACCTCCAAAGAAACCTATCGGAAAATTCTTCTTTTAAAAAAAATAAACGTAAAATTATTTCCATTAGTTCTCGATAGCATCTCACCTTAGAAATGGCAGTGGTTTCGTTAACGTCTTACTCCATAGCCAACTATAGTAACCTGACAATACCATACAATATCTTTATTCTGGCGCTGCGTATACACAGTCTTGTTCTGACGATAGCTTATGTCAAATAAAGACAATTCAAACATATTTTCGATTTAAATACGAGGGCTATAGGCCCGCGGAGCGTCATTTGGCTTTAACTATTATTACTATTCCAATGTATAGTTGAGTTCGTGCTCGCGCTACAAAGCGTTTTGACGTTTTATAAACAGATACTGATTTGACTTGAACTTCAACCCCATTTTACAAAACCTGACCACGCGTTAACACATTCACACTGAGCATACCCCATATTAGGAATGCTTGCTATGAATGTCTGTACGAGACTCCTTGCATGCCTCTATGACTAGATTGACTAGGTAATTTATACTTTTGTTTTCAAGAACCAATTAGTAAGTACGTACAGCAGGATCAACGTAACTCGACCGGATTGAAGTTAGGTTCATAACACTTTCGCGCATGTCATAAAGATGCGACCTTAAAATTGCTTACGAAAACGATTGATTATGTTTAATCTATTAAAAATACTAACACAATTTTAATTCAACAATATAAAAATAAAAGTTTATAAAAGTTTAAATTTAGTACAGATACTAAAATAATCACAAAAAACATGAGTTAGTAATACTAATTATGACAATGTAATGCGTAACCGCATCTCTAATTCTCTTGGTTTAGTTACCGCCCCCGCCCCTGCTTCCTATCACCGTTAACTCCCAAAAAATGCATCTGCGCAACCACTTGTCGCCAACTTCAATCCAGCCGAGTTACGTTGATCCAACTGTAGTACAAATGAAAATTAGCTGTAACTCATTGATATGACTTTTATCGAGTGGTATTTTATTTTTATACAGCGTGTTACAGTTCGTGTCTTAACCACTCCAGAAGACATTAAGTCCTCTCCACCAAAGCGCATAGTCGACTTCAGAGTCAGACTAAACCTTGAGGATATCCTTTAATGAAGAAAGAGGTGTCACAATAGATCTTTTAGGTCGCAACGACTTCCTGGCTATTGATCCCGGCCTCTATCCAGATACAATACAGTTCGTGTTCTTGAGAAAAAGTGCCTTTACATACACATAAGTAGACGGACGACGCAATGACTTAAGTTTTTCCTATAAAGTATAGGTAATAGGTAGGTACTCTAATTTAGAATAAGGTTTGACCTTGTGATGTAACTATTGTAGTTGCAGACAAAGTAGTTTAGCACAAACTTGTAAGTAAAGTTTATCGCCATAAATACGTATCTAGAACTAAATGGGTCGGAACTCAACAAGTACTAAAGAACAATAGACATAAACATTCGTATAAGTTCAGTAAACACCTACTAAACTCTATCGTAAGTGCTGAAAAGGATGTTCTATATTATGATGGTAAATTGTGTTATTTCTAACTAAAAACAGACTACAAATACTTCTTATTAAAGCGATCATGGATTATTTACAATTAGATTAATTTGACCACGGCCGGTGCAATTTAGTCGATAGGTCAAATCTATACTAATATTATAAAGCTGAAGAGTTTGTTTGAACGCGATTATCTCAGGAACTACAGGTCCGAATTAAAAAAATATTTTACTGTTGAATAGCCCATTTATTGAGGAAGTTTATAGGCTATATAACATCCCGCTACGACCAATAGGAGCCGAGCAGCATAGACTTACGTAGACGAAGTTGCGCGGGTCAGCTAGTAATTAATACATGACCGCGTCAGGTATCTACTTCTATACAATTTGTAAATCAAGCAAGGCAAAAATCGTTACTTGTGACACAGAACTTAAAAAAAAACCTATTTTGCCCAATGAGGTTTTACATATATAGAGACGTTATAGGCTAACAAAACCGCGAGAAAAAATGGTTACGTAAAATAACATATCTATAGCTAGTTACCTTTGTGTACACACAATTACATACTACGCAATGAAGGGAAAGTACATCATAGCAATATAGGCCGTACCTATTGTAAAAAAGAGATAAATAGAAGTATTGAAGTAAAGCGAGAGCATCAAATTGGCGAAGCGAATCATCGCAGTAAACGTATGACGCTGCGCAGTGACAACAAGCAATTTATATGAAAAATATTTTGTTATTACACGTTTATATTATCCTACACTGTTGCAGTGTAATTATTGCATTGTCGAAGCACGCCAAATGGGATTTTATTTGTAAACTTTGAGTTTGCATTTATTTTATGCAAGTCAAAATGTCCGTACGACATGTTGTCGCGATACTAGCTGATGCTTGACTAACTGGAATTACGGTAGTTACCGTGTATTTATGTTGTTTAAAATAGAGTGCGGTAAAGCGTGTCTAACGTAAAATGTCATTGGGCAAAAGTTGTTACTTGTGATTGTGACACAGAACTTTAAAAAAAAAATCTTACTTTGCCCCAATTTTTTCACATCTCTATCCCCCAAGCCCCAAGTTTCTGTCGCTATGGTCAAATGACATTTTTATTCCTGCAGATCGCTAAGTCATTGAAATAAGTAGGTACGTAACTAAATAGTCAAAATGTGCTGATTCAGTCCATAGCTATTAACCATTGCGAGTGGTTTTGCTGAGCAGACCTTTATCACAGAAAAAGGTGAGTAGTTGTAATGATTCATCGTTAGCAGAAAATGTAGGGATTTTCCTGTTTACACGCAGATTACAGGTAAGCAAAAGGCGGATTATCTCTAAGGGCACACAGCAACAATAATTAAACGTCATAGGAATAATTGTACAGCAAGAAGTTTTGTATCTCGTTATCTGCGGATTTATTTTAATAGCCTGTAGTTTGAACTCACAGAATAAGGTCCTTTGTACTTTACCATAACATAAAACTTAAGATTAGAAACTATAAGAAAGTGTAATTTAATAAATAGCCAATAAAATCTGCTTCTGCACAAGTGAGCGTCACAAAAGACGTCGCCATATTGCGGAAATGGGTGGAACTAAATTTTTTAGTTTTTTTGCGAACACTAGCTGGCATTTCATCTAATAGAGGGTAATCTGAGGGGTTAAACTTATTATAAGTAAAATCATCTGGGGTTTATCCAAATGACGTGTGGTATTAGGAAGGCAGTAGCTTTTATCATCGTTTAAAAAAAATACAAACTATAGATAAGATAACCTGGTAATTCCCCTACAATATTTTATGAATTTGAAGTTGGTTATTTCTGAGACTTGTAAACTTGACATGATTAATACATTTTCTAGCAAGTATGAGTATTGTATTGTTGAAATTAAATTATATTTAATTACTTACCTCATTGTAGACATTACACTTCTTTTTATTAGAACGTAGTTCCATAACGCATGTTTTTGTTTGTGGGCTGAGAAGCTAGAGAGAAAAAAAGTGTTACAATTTGACGCTAGATTAAGAAGGTTGTGATATATAGATTGTTTGTATTTTTGTTAAAGGTTGTAATTTTTTTTTATTGTTAAATATAGCAAAAAGAAATACGTTACAACCGGGTGTCCACAAGATACCTCTATCTTTTTAGGGTTCCGTAGCCGAATTTGGAAAAATGGACCCTTATAGTTTCGTCAAGTTCGTCTGTCTGTCCGTCCATATATCACAGGCATTTTACTTAAAGACTACATACACAATGAATATTAATTAAATTTGGTGAAAAGGCGTCTTGTAGTAGCCGCTACTTAGATTGATAGCTAAATAATGAAAATAAATATTTTAGGGTGGGGGCGGGCAAACAGTTTTTATTTTGAGCAAACATACTGTGTTTCTCAACAATAAGGCGTAAGTGCCATGAACATACGCTTTTCTGCTGATGCAATTATTCAAATCTTTTTTTAAGCTATTGCATAGCTTCTATCGCGGGCCTTGAGCGCGGGGACCGAATCCAGAAATTCCGTAACGAAAAAAGCTCACGCTCCCCACTCCGACGGGCACAGCGGTGATACTTTTTAGTTTTGCCATCTATAAATGAATAGCAGAACTTTTAATGACTTTTTATTAAATTAAAAAAAAAAAAACTTTTTTAAAAACTAAAAAAAAAAAATTTTTTTAATTGCTTTTTTTAAATTTAAAAAAAAAACAATTTTAAGGAAAAAAAAAATTAAAAACATTGTTTTTTATAATGAAATTTTTTTTTTTTTTTAATTGCTTAATTTGATAAAAATGCTATGCAATAGCTTTACCGCGGCAGTCCCCGAGTGCCACACATTTTTTTTTTTCAGTACACTGAGCATGGTCCGACTGCTCTTTCCCGGTTTTATTACTCTACAATAAATTCAACGAGTAGGTACCTAACAGTGTACTGTACAGTAATAACGAGATATGAGTCATACATTCATTACAATTCAAGAAAATATTATAACATAGGTAATTGTTTTAAATATGAAGTAGCTCCTAAACACAATACTAATGCTACGAAGAAAAAAAATGGACAACTTCAAACATCTTGAAAGACCTTTCTCACTTATGTTGCAAACAGTAAAATTGAATTCTAACAGACGGACTGTAGTATCAAAGTAAAAGCTTTCAACATATCATTTAGCGTGTAACATGTTTACCAGAAGTCCGTCCTTGGGCTAAGCCCAGTCCAGAGATTAGATTAGATGTAATCACACCCAATCATTTCGGACGCGACACCGGAAATCTGATACATGTTTAAATAGCTCCGTACTCCGTACCGATTCATCTGGTTCGTGATTGGTCAATTTGGAGTAGGTAGTAATACCTTTCATCAAAGATTCTGGCCTCGCACGTTAATGGATGTATATCTCGTTTTATCAAAGCTTTGTCTAGATCAAAATTGTCTATGACTTGTATGTTACAACTTGTAACAGAAAGATGTTTTTTTTTTGTTAAGAAGATAACTAGTAATGTGCGATTGAGTCCCACATTACTAGCAATCTTGTTAACCTCTCCAGCTAAGCTCAAAGGCTTGTGTTAAGAGTGGGTTCACGTCGGTAGTACAATGGGTAGAATTCGAAACCGCGACCCTCACGATTGCGAGACCGATGCCTTAACCATTAGGCTACCGTCGCTTCAATTTATTAATAGTAACCGAAGGGTGCTGCCTCTGAGGTGCGGTGGGTGGGAGTGTGTCCGACTGCTACGCAAGAGGTCGTGGGTTCGATTCCCACACGGGATACCACTTTGTGAGTTCCACAAATTATTGTTCCGAGTCTGGGTGTACTTTTTATTTATTTATTTTATTTATTTAAACTTTATGCACAAAATTGTACAGAGGCGGACTTAATGCTAAAAGCATTCTCTGCCAGTCTACCTTAGGGCGATGTAGAAATGTAGTATGTAGGTGCAGTAAACCTGTAGATATTACATACAATCAGACAAAGAAAACTAAAAAAATATATATATAAATAATAGTATAACAAAACTAATTAAATATACTTACATATATACACAATAAATAAATACCATAAATACATATATACTTACATACCATAAATTCTATATATATACCTACATAAATTACATATAAGTTACAAATGTAGAGGTGATTCAACTAGTTCATCCAGGAACAGAGTACGTACTTTCGATTTAAAATTAAGACGATTAGGTGCTTGTCTAATTTCGGGGGGCAGCGAATTCCAGAGGGAAACAGACTGAACAAGGAAAGAGGTACCAACGAATCCAGAAGAATGAGAGGGACATAGAAGAAGCAGATTGTTGGTAGATCGTAGATCTCTACTATGAAAGGAGTGCAAGTACTGGAAGTTAGAAGTCAAGTATAAGGGTGCAGTAGGAGAATTGAGAATTGAATAGAGTGTAGTGAGAGCGCGCAAACTACGACGCTGGCGAATAGGGAGCCATTTCAGTTTGGAACGGTAAGAAGAGACATGGTCAAACTTGCGAAGATTAAAAATGAATCTAATGCAGTTATTTAGAAGGCGGTCATATTTATTAAGGAGTTCTGCATTCAGGTCAAGATAGCATACATCACCATAGTCAATCAAGGGAAATAACAGCGCCTGGACAAGCATTAACTTGGTATTAGAGGGAAGAAAATTCTTTAGACAATATAAAGCCCGCAGTGTACCCGTAACCCTTGACTAACACTAGTTACCTGAGCTTGCCAGTTGAGGTGGGTGTCCATGAAAATACCAAGATTCCTAACCGATTCATTAAAAGGGATAACTGAGCCGTTAAATATTATTGATGGCAATGTGTCGGTGTTCAATCGGCTTAAAATTCGTTGACTCCCTATCACGATGGCCTGACACTTGCAAGGATTTACTGTTAGGCCAAACTTATCTGACCAGGTCTTGATCGCGTCAAGGTCCTCATTAAGCTTTGTGATGGCCTCGGACAGATCATTCAAACCAGCCTGAGCATACACCTGCAAGTCGTCAGCGTAAAGATGAAACGCACACTGAAGGACTTTAGTAATGAGGTTAATAAAAATAGAAAATAATAAAGGAGAAAGAATACCGCCTTGAGGAACACCAGCGTCGAGATCACGCCACCTCGATGAAGAATTACCCACGCGCACGGACTGCTGGCGTCCCCGAAGATAAGAAGAGAACCAATCCAGAGAATCTGGCGAGAACATCAGATGGGAGAGAATGGAAAGTAAGAAATTATGGCTGACGGCATTGAAGGCATTGGAAAAGTCCACCAAAACCAAGACAGTAATTTTAGTCTCATCCATGCCTGCTCTAATGTCACCAGTCACTTTGAGAAGAGCAGATGTGGTGCTGTGTCCTGGCCTGAAGCCTGACTGATAGCGACTTAACAAATTATTTCGGTATACAAACTGTGTCATTTGCTTATGTACACAGGCCTCCAGCACTTTAGATAGAAAAGGTAGAATAGAGATAGGCCGAAAATGATTAGGAAGAGTAGGATTTGAAATTTTCGGTATAGGAATGACAAAAGCATACCGCCATGAAGATGGATATGTCCCCGAATCGAGAGAGAAGTTTATGATATGTGATAAAGCAGGAAGAAGATGATCAAGAATAGACATAACCATGCGACGGCTAATACCATCGTTTCCGATAGCGTTAGATTTAATGGAAAGAATTATCTTTTTGATCTCGCCAGGATCTACTGAAGAAAAGTGAAAGAAGTCTATGTTGGGGCGGGGAAGCTCAGCTAAGTACTCACAAGTGCGACGCTTGGTTAGATTATCAATAGGTACAAGAGAGGAGAAATGATCATTGATGTCATCTATACCAACCGTCGTGTGAGGGTCACTACTACCTCGTTTGCCTATTCCCAGAGTACCTAGGAACTGCCAAATACCCTTTGGGGACGATGAATTTACATTTATTAGAATATGGCGGCGTTTGGCGTTGCGAATCATCTGATTACACCGATTCCTTGCAGTTTTATACAGGGCCCAATTGTCCTCGTCACGGTCTTTTATAAATTTACGGAAAGCTCGATTTCTACGCCGCATAGCCATCCTGATGCCATTAGTCATCCAGGGGGCAGGAGGGCGCTTAATTTTTATTTTTTTAATAGGTGCATGAATATCGTACAGGCCCACGACCAGTTTATTAAAAATGTTGACTTTGGTATCAACCGTAGGAGCCTCGAATACGAGTTCCCAGTCTAACCTCGACGCATCTTCCCGAAGTTTTCCTTCGTCAATCCGCCCAAAGCAACGTATGTTCAAAATCTTAGGGCCAGGTTTTGGAGGTTTCAGTGTGTAGGAGAGAAATATTAAATAGTGGTGTGAAAAACCTGGAGCTAAAGATTGCCCGTGACGACGAACTAAAGAAGGAGCCGTGGTAAGAATTAAGTCTAACCAGGTATCCATTCCATCCGCGTTGTGGTGAGTAGCTTGTAAAGGTAGGATGTGAAAGTTAGTTGATTTAGCGATCTGGAGTAACCTACGAGAACGGAGGGAGTTACACGAGCGTAGATCGGTATTAAAATCGCCCATGATGATATGGTGAGTATACTCTGACCCTATAGATTCCAGAACCGTTTCGAAACTGGAGAAGTAATCCGCTGCGGGAGGAGAATAAACCACACCTAGAATGACTTTGGCTCCTTTGAAACAAACCTCAAGAAAAAGAAATTCAGCAGGAGTAGAGTTACTAGAAATCGGAGAAGATAATAGTTTAAAAGAGAAGTTACTACGCAGATAAATAGCCACACCACCCCCTCTCTTACCCACCCGATCATTCCTAATAAGAATGAAGCCAGGGAGAGCGTAGGAAGTAGAAAGAAGGTGAGGTTTGAGCCAAGTCTCCGAAACTAAGATGGCATGTATGTTGGAATCGGCGAACGCCTCCACTAAATCACTGTAATGACTAGGGATACTCTGAGCGTTGATATGGCAAACATTAAATAAAAATTTGTGTTGCTCGTTAAATGTTACTCGCAAAAAGTCACCAAGTGTATCTGTAACCGAACTGAAACTGTCGTCAATCGAAGAAGCAATTGAATCGTTTGCAGAATGAAATGATTCATTATCAGACATGAATTATATTCAATTTAAATATGATATTTATATATTCTATAATAAATAAATATAATAAACTAAACATATAAAAAATAATTTATATGTATATTCCTTTAAATAAATAAATGAATGTGAATATATATATAAATTTATGTACTACTTGAAACTACTACTTACTTGAAACTATGACAAAACCTTTCTGCACCACCCGCCAGTCGACACTCACAAATTAATAAACAATAATACGGACAAGTCAGAAAACCAGTAAACTAAACGTAACAATGAAAGTAGGTAGTGCATTTCTGAACGCAACCAGTTGGACAGATTTATGGACTGTCATGCATGTGTCAAACGGAAACTGACAATAAATAAAACTTAGCTAACGAAAATTTATTCAAAAGTTGTGGGTATAGAATCTGTAAGAGAGAAAAAAAAGAAAAAAAAATAAAAAAGTATAAGGTAGTTATTTGAGGTGTTTACGTACCAACTAGTTGCGATTGAATTAGTCACTGGGCAAAGCATGTAAACAAATTATTTACACTACACAAAATATCACAAAATAAGCGCAATGAAGCTATTTATGCGAAGAAGTAGCCTTAGCAGACTTAGATGTATTAAGAGGGTGCTTCTCAATCAGAAGCTCCAGCTCCTCAATCGAAGACAGCTTGTGGCGGCTGCTGTCCGGCGTCTTAATGTTGATAGTGGCTTCCAAAGTCCATACAGCTCGCATCCCAAAATGCTGACGAGCCCTGCTGAAGACTGCCTGTCGAGCTTTGGTTAGGAATTCTCTAACCGACGCTGAAGAGCCTTTTAATGCGGACTTTGCTCTCCAGACAGCAGATCTGAGATCTGTATTGGCGAACCGGATAAGTATAGGTCGGGGCCGATCTCCACTTTTTGTTCCTATCCGGTGGCAGACTTTGATGTCACGCTGAGCAATATCCTTGAGACCGAGCTTATTCTGCACTAAGTTGAAGTGTTTCAGCAGTGCAATCTTCTTTCACTGATTCAGCGACACCTATGAAAAGAAGTGCTTTGCGTCTTGAACGTGTCTCCAGCTCGTCTACAATCTTGAGGCAGTCATTGACTTGGTTGCGGAGCATACCAAGCATATCAAATACAAGCTCCCTAAAGGTGCGAAACTCCTCGGCTACTTTCGCAACAGAATCTCTGGAAGATACTCCACTAGTTAGTTGCGCTTCAAGCTCATTCATTCTACGGGTGAACATCTCTTCTAGTGACTTTTGAGAGGACCTAATTTCGTTGACTTGTGACATATTGAAGGTGTGAGTGGTATGCTGGTAGGTGGTGCAAAACTTGTTGTTAATACTGCATAAGAGGCTGTACAAACGTGAGTACTATGTAATTATAATGCATGAAGTACAGAAAAGTTGCACAATACACTTAAAACTTAATATTTTATTAAAAAATAAATTTTTAAATCGCAGCAAAGTGTAAACTTATTTAACACCTACCCGCAAAAAAAACTTTGTGTCCGTGACTTGTATGTTTTTAAAGACACAGGGCTTGTAACCTAATGCTGGAGTCGTCTTTAAAAAAAAAAAGAAGGGTAAATTCAATGGTCGTCATATACCTACAACATGATATCTACTTGTATACCTACTACTCTATAATTTTGAGATTTATCAATAAAAAAATATTTTTCATAATTTATTCGAATTTTCCACCACGGGAGGCACAATAAGTACTTGCGCCATAGACATAGATGTCTGCTATTGGGCAGAATAAATACCTAAAAATATCATACCTAAAAATATCATACCTAAAAATATATTTAACACGGTAAAATCCCCGAACGTCTAATATGTATAAAATCAAGAAAGTTTAAAACAGATTATATGACCTATTGTAGAAGTGGAGTGTTCAACTCTTGATTGGTCAATTTGCACTAGTGACTCGTACAGGATATTTCAATTGGTAGGCCAAACATTGCAGCCATTTTTTATAAAATGTAGGTCAATGTGGCTCGTCTGACAAACCGTTAAATATTACTGCAATAATATTTGAATAGGGGAATGTAAAGAAAAACATATTTTCAGTGTGCTCATGCGCTAAACTTTCGGTACTACCATAACCTATGTTTAAGTGACAAGCTCTTAATTTAAGTGATAAGCGTTTAAAACTTCTTTCATATTATCCAAGTTGTTTAGATAGGACGTGTGTTATTATGTAGGATTTACCCAGCGGTATCAGTTTTAGATCCTTCATTAGTAAGTAGGTGGACACGAACTTACAAAATACTATTTTTTATGTACCTACCTATCTATACTAATATTCTAAAGCTGAAGAGTTGGTTTGTTTGTTTGAACGCGGTAATCTCAGGAACTACTGATCCAAATTGAAGATAGCCCATTTATCGAGGAAGGCTATAGGCTATATAACATCACGCTACGACTAATAGGAGCGGAGCAGCAATGATAAATGTTGCAAAAACGGGGATACAGACGCAGACGAAGTTGCGCGGGACAGCTAATATTTTATAAGAGAACTTGGTTCACAAAGAATAAACTACGACTAATTTTATTGCTGCTTAAAAATACCTACCAGTTAAGTAAGCGTAGGCTGAAATATTAGGACCGGTTTATTTTCTACTTCAGCATCAAACCTGTCGATAGGTAACCAAATCACTTTGTACGTGGATTTTGACACTACAGTATGTGACAATTACCTCTGTAGTCGTACTACCTGCGGTATTAGTTTTTACAAATCCGAATTTCGGTTTCTGTTTTGGTTTCGGTTGGTAAAAACTATTTTCAATTGGTCGCTAAAAATATCTCCAATACAAACCGTTAAAGCGGGCATTCACCGGGACATTGCACACGTAGACACTTCAGAAAATGTTTTGTACATCGCCTAACTTTTATTTATAGTCTATAAACCCTCAATAAAGTCTAGTGGAATTAAAAAGCAGCCTCCCTAAGTCACTATAGTCATATATATACTTATGATAGACTTACCTAAGAAGCTCCTACGCAAAACTTCCAAACTTCTAGACTCAGTGGCTGTGGTTGGATCAATGATCAGCAGGTCAGTCAGTTAGATTCTCATTTCATATTACATCCACATTACACATTTAGTTATAGAGATACCAAGACCGTGTCTTCCCCCCAATTCGATAAAAAATTTCATAAAAATGGACCTTAACAAAGATACTGACCAGGCTCCACAAACAAGGCTGTGGCGGCTTGAGAGGCCAGACAGACAACCGACCCTCATATACTCTAACGATGTTTAACTTTAAGACGTTTTTAAGTATTTCTATCTCTACTGTTTACTTTAAAGAGACAGTGACAGCACGAGAACAGTTCAGATGGTGATTGATCATGTTTGAAGCTGCGCTGCGTCTCGTTTATCATTAACGTCTTTTTGGTTATTCGGCTTCCTGCAGTGCAAGCTATCTCCAGTTATAACTGAATGATCTCGTCACGACCCACCTCAACAAAGACACGTGGAGGTTATTGTCATAAACACAATACGTACTGGGTTCTCGGAACTACTGCATACAGATATTAAAATCTTTTACAATAAGTTATTGAACCGCCTTATCGGTATGATCACGTTATCTGTATATGATGTCATCAATAAACTGTAGGTAGCCGTGGCTTTCTACATTTTAGAAACTACTATTCCTCCGTTTTCAGGTCCTAATTAAATTATTCTATTAGACAATGTGAAACTATCCATTATAAGAAAAATGACCTTCCCATTTCTTAAACCTATTAAAAATTGTAGTTATGTAACTTGTTTAAATATTGAACGTGCCGTATTCGTTGCATAGATAACTTACAAATATTGAAACATACAAACAAACAGTCATCACAGCTGCAAGCCATTTCTGAATACCGTTGGCCGATACTGTGTTGTAAACCGTACTCAAGGTCAGATCCGTCGATGTTATACTTATGACGTCAGAATGGCATCTCATGTGGACTACACTGTACGCACTTAAGCGAATATGTTTTTATGAGCTCATTATTCATCAAAAGAAACACAGCGACTGGCCGCAATTCCCCTTTTATCTTGAAACAATTCCATATTTAAAATGAATCATAGTGTTTTGTGTTCCTTTTTTTTTATTTCTTTGTTGCCTTGATCACAGCCTAAGTTTGGCACCAGTGGTTTTTAGATTGCTTCCTGGTATAAGGTAAAATGTGGTGCAATAATTTACCGAAGCGTGAAGTCATCGTTGTGTGTTAACTATTCCGCCTAAAAAAATGAAGGATATAATCAGTGTTTGTCTAAGTGTCAGCTTGATTAGTGATAAAGATAGAAAATCTACTCCAGTCACTGCCTTTAATATGAAAGGGCGCATTCTAAAAAAATTAAAAAGATGAGAATGCCATCCAAGTAATAGAAAAAAATGCTCGTTGAATCATCCATACCTAAGAGTGATTAACATCATAAGTAAAGCTATTGTTGTCGCATTGAATTATGTCAATACCGCAAGTAATATTAACTCTGGATTATAAGAATGCAGAAATAGGCAGACATCATTCTGCATTTATTTCTACTATGGTAGGATTGACCGATGACGTGAACGGGCGACGAATAGGCTGCAGTGACGCGAAGTAGGAGAGATAGGCCGATTGATTGATTGACTACAGGATTGAGACGAAGCCGTGTTCGTACGGTGATTGTAGTTTAAATGTATTAGTCGGCATAAGATATAAAACAGCTGGTTTGGTTTGGTTAATTGTAGGTTTTGTTGTACCTTAAACTATTTCAGAGTTAAAAGTAATTTACATTAGACTTAATGAAAGCAGCAAATAGCAAAAAATTCTGCCTAGCAATTTATTTTTCTTTCCCTTTATTAAAATTCTGTCATTCTGACATTACAAACTAATTACAAGTTTATTTATACAGCGAAGGCTATTGATTAAAATCAAATCAAAACAGCAACACGTTCTCTAGAAAGCATAATTCATGCAAAATTCATCTACAAACCTATACCAAAATTCGAAATTCTAATGAAGGCTGAGAGCACATCGGACATGGCCGGACGATCAACGGCTGGCACAGTTAATTGGGACAGACTGCTAACGTGCACCCCAGGCATGCATGAAGCGGGTATATTATTTATAACTGATATATATTTGCCGTAAATATCTTATATCAATTATATTTCAACCTAAAACGAAATCGATAGCAGGGAATTTCGTGTGTATCGTTAATTAACTCTTAAAGAAAAAACTGTTAAGTTTAATATTGACGACTTTCTGTCAGGTTCTGGCATTAGGTATTGAGCCCAAACGAATGGAACGACTTGAATGCAATTTTCTTATTTTAAGGTTGGTTTAATAGTTCTCAGCTATGTTTCATAACAATCGGTTAAGCCGTTATGACGATAAAATCAATGTTTTATCCTATATGTCTAATGATAAAGTTTAAGTAAAAATAATAGATCCAGAAAAATGTAAAGGATACTAACACTTAGTTGTATCCTTTATTCCTTCCAGAATAAATAAGGGTTTTTCTCGTTGTTTTTTTTTGTCAGAAACTACTTGAATCTTGTCGTCTTTCAAGTAAGTGTTTTCATAAGTCAATTTTAGCTTTAACTTGCTTCATTTTCACGACTTATATTCAGTACTTAAACAACATTTCATCAAAATGGACCTAAAAACAGCGAAATGTATTTTATTAAAATACATTATTGTAACACGTACGAAATGTATTTTATTAAAATACATTTCGTACGTGTTACAAAAATAAAATCGATAGGAAATGTTACGCAGCGCAGTAGGCCTAAAAAAATAGAACAAAGGAAAAACCAATGTACATTATAATATAATAAATGAGTGTATATAGTGTAATTATAATAATAAATATGTAATCAAGTGTATTGAGTTAATATTACTCGTTAATACAACCTTTTCCACGGCTCTTGCCAAACTACAATAGCGTTATCAAACAAGTTATTATGACTAATAAGAGTTATAAGCTTCCGATAAAACTATAATGTTTATTGCTAATAGGATATAGTCAAGGCAGCGAGAAAGGACTTAGAAGAAAACTCTGAAGAAGCATTATTGGCATTATTGGTAGCAAACATAAGGGTATACTTAAATTGAGACCATATCACAATTACTTATAAAATCAATCTAATATCAATTCATGTAAAAAATATATTTCACCATGAAAATGTACTTTAGAGGGTTATCTATCTCTTTATACGACGTATCTATGGAAAAAGACAAGAAATTTTCTGTCTTTTACAAGAATGTCGCTGAAAAAAGATAGAATATGTGACTGAATAAGTGCAATTTCATACAACCTAACTTCAAAAAACTACGTCTATATACGGCAGTAGCTGTTTACTATCAGCCTGGCTTGTTTCCCATTAAAACCTATAAAAAATATGACATAATAAATCAACCCTTTATGAGTTGACACAATTTTCCCTATTTCGAATTGGTCATGACGTTGCAGCCTTCGTTCCCAAAAGGAAACCCCTTGGAAAATATTCAACTCAGAGTTTGTGTTTCAAGTTGTGCAAATAATACTTTAATTGGAGTTTATTCGTTCCCATTTCTACATTAAACAGTAATATAAGCTTGTCTTCACATAATATATGTTTTACAAAACCATTAACCCAATTAGGCGTAAAATCAAATCATTAAATTTTAGTTTTTTTTTTATTCTTCGATCACTGCGCGAAAATTACTGAAATTCCTGATAGCAGACAATTGACAACTGCCGTTTTAATTAATCTATCTATCGATGGATTTGGCTACAAATTTATTATATTACATTACATTTAAATTTATTATATTACATTATATTACAAAGCTGAAGTTTGTTTGAACGCGATTATCTCCGAAACTACTGGTCCGAATTGAAAAATTATTATACTGTTGAATAGCCCATTTATCGAGGGAGACTATAGACTATATAACATCACGCTACGACCAATAGGAGCGGAGTAGCAATGAAAAATGTTGCAAATACGGAGAAATTTACGTAGACGCAGTTGCGCCGGTCAGCTAGTGTCAAATATATGTGTTTAGTAGCCAAATCGATCGACAGATATAATATAGAAAACAGCTGTTAATCTCTAATCAAAAAGTATAGTATAAGTTAAAGAAAGTGATAAACTACAAAAACCCATGTTTTAAAGTAACAACTTTGTAAGAAAGAATCTGAAAAAATAAATTATATTTCAGTAGCGTGACACCAGAAAATCCAAGAATAAAAACAGTCCAAGCAATTAATTAAGACAGAAACCGCAACTACATTTTAATCACTCGCCAGAAAGAGATGTAGTTAGCACATTTATGTAACGAGAAAGAGATGGGGCGAGCTGTTTGAACAAAACAAATTACAGTTTGCCTTATACGCATTAATTTATAATGAACCATACGTATCCGTAGCTAATGAGATCGCTGCCTCTGATTGCCTGATTCTCAATGCATAGCACCAACACATGTAATATTAAAGTACTTTTTTTTGTTAAAAGCATTGTTACAAAATATTAATACAGAGAGTATGTTAAGACGATCGACGATCCTATGTGAGAGACTGGAGTCCATACTAGGGAAACCCTGTGTTACTAACGTTAACCTATAAACCCTGATTATCTATACTAATATTATAAAGCGGAAGAGTTTGTTTGTTTGCTTTGTTTGTTTGTTTGTTTGTTTGTTTAAACGCGCTAATCTCAAGCACTACTGGTCTGATTTGAAAAATTATTTTTTTGTTGGATAGGCCATTTATCGAGGAAGGCTATAGGCTATATAGCATCGCGCTACGACTAATAGTATAATACTAAATTTTCCCCGTTTTTGCAACATTTCACGTCGCTACTCCGCTCCTATTGGTTGTAGCGTAATGTTATATAGCCTATAACCTTCCTCGATAAATGTGCTATCCAACGGCGAAGAATTTTTCAATTATGATCAGTAGTTCCTGAGATTAGCGCGTTCAAACAAACAAACAATCAAACAAACAAACTCTTCCGCTTTGTAATATTAGTATAGATTTAAAGATAAATGGTATAAATGTTGGTGTAAGGCAGAGCATTCTGGCAAAACCAACATCTGAGGGCGCAAGGATGCTCTGTAAACTGGTCAAGCGATAGTCGTTTAAATTATGCAATATTTAAAATAAGTAGGTATCTACTGTACGATAATTGAATATGGTATGATGGGGCTGGCATACTTTTTAAGATAAAAGCCCCTAAATAATTAAAAAGAAAAAAAAATATAAACCCTGTGTACTAAATAGCTTGTGTTAGAAATGGGTTATAATGGGTGGTATCTGAACCCGCGACCCTCTATCACGAGCCAGAAGCCTTAAACTTTTTGTCAAGACGAATTTCACACAAGAGAATCTACGTATTTACAAATATTCAAACCATGAACTCATAATAGTTTGTAAATGATTCACACTTTATGATTCTCTTCGATCACCTGTGCAGCCAGACTAAAATAGATGCCGTAACAAATGACCACGTCAAACCACTAAATAAAAGGCAGCAAGATCATTGAAATACATATCTTTACATATTATCAGTGACGGGGAGTCCTTGGAACACTATTCTTTTCGGTTTTCTTTTCAATTCTAGTTACCTACTTAATATCCGAACCGTGTCCAACTATTTTCGAGTTTTCATAGGAAAATGTTAACCCTTCGCCGTCTATACTAAAATTATAAAGAGTTTGTTTGAACGCGGTAATCTCGGGAATTACTGGTCCGAATTGAAAAATTCTTTTACTATTGGATAGCCCATTTATCGAGGAAGGCTATAGGTTATATAACATCACGCTACGACTAATAGGAGCGGAGCAGAAAATTTACGAAGTTGCGCGGGTCAGCTAGTATAAAATAAAGTAGGTCCCGGTGTCTGTGCGCTTAGATTTTTTGAACAACGCAACAGGTTTGAATGCAGTTTTTAGCAATAAATAGAGTGATTCAAGATAAAGGTTTGTTTCGCAACGGGATCCACGCGTACGAAGTCGCGGATGTCCGCTGCTCTTAGTGTAAAACAATGTAGCTTCCCGCTGTATATACCTACGCTCAGATCTTCTAAACTGCGCAACGAATTTTGATGCGGTTTTGACTATCATTCAGATCATTTCTTACGAATGATTTATATGCATAACACACATGCATATTATGTACATGAATAGTGGAGAAAACACAATGCGAAGCCGAAGCGGGCCGCTAGTGTACTATAAATGCAAAAGTAATTAACTACATTTCAACGTTACAATAAACCTTTATCGCTAATCGATGATATTGCAACGCCGCGTATCTAACTGTGGTCAATAAAACTCATTTCGTGTTAACATATTTATTATTATATTTTCCTGAATGCTGAAGATAAAGATCTCCTATATCGGTTACGGCTGCCAATCTTATCACAGAATCAACTACGCAGCACGACAGCAAGAGTACTCCTTATTCCCTGAACGAAGAGAAATCCGACACGGCCGGAGCAAGATTAGGCGCAAGACTGACGGTTTACCGTGCTCTTCGTGGCACGGAAAGGTGTGACATCTTTCCAAAACAGTCACCCATCTATAGACAGACAGATATTACCACTATACAAGCATTCGGATCAGAAAAACACACATAAGAGGCACCTTCAAAAGTGAGACCTATCCCAGATAAACTGCATGAGAACCATCTGCAGTGGTACAGACACGTTATGAGACGACCATCCGACCTCATAACCAGAAAAGTACAAGATATTAAAAATAAACCCCGAGGACGAGGAAGACCCCAAATCACATGGATGTCCGTAGTATATAAAAACCTCAAAGAAGCCCAAGTCAACAAAGACACGACCCAGGGCCGAGCTGCCTGGAGACGCATGATACGGAAGGCCGACCCCAAATAAAATGGGAAAAGATTCGGGTGTTCACTATACTTCCACTCCCAAAGATTCGATTTTCTTAATATAATAGCAAGGTCAATGATAATTACAATGATAAAAACATTTGTGAAAATCTTTTGTATAGCATGTTTAGCTAAAATCTGTCGGAGAAAATGCTCGACATCTTTAAAATGTCAATAATTGACGTCAAAACACTCTATTTGTCAATATTAGTTACGAGGTATTACCGTGTCACCGACGAAATGACTATAAATCACATCACTATTATCCCAGTAATTTCCATCATTTAAATTGCAAACAACATCGATATTTACCTTCTGACCGCCAGACAGACCTTGGTGTTATTTCAAAACTCAATAAACATCTTCGAATATCACAATATTATACTCCAGTATAAAATTAAAGTGGGCAAAATCAATAAATTTCGGTTTGGAGCCAAGATTTTGTCACCGCGCAATACTGCAACATACTATTTCTACATCCATTCAGATATAAAAATAGACCTCATAAATCCACAAGCACTACAGTCTACAGAGTCTGCAGTTATATTTAGTTTTGTACAGACATAGTAAAATTTCCAGTTAAAATATCCGTCGAGTGAACGTCCAAACTGTATCGTACTCGAAATTATTGAATGGACATGGCTTCACTACAAACATTTTTAGGCTAAAATTTTGAGAAAAGTAACGTAAAAGCTTCGAATCTTTAACATCAGAATGTAAAAATACCATGAATAAGTCAAAAACTAACGTATAAAGTTATGCCGACTAATATTACATCAACCTGTCATTAAGAATAACTGTTTAAAGTTATAATGAAAGGACCAGTTAACATCATTAATCGACAGATAACTAAACGATTTATGCTATTTTATCTAACGTAAAAGCATACTGCAATTAACTCTCTCTCTCTCATTAACGGAGTCACCGATGCAACAGTATTTGTTATCAAATATCCCAATACAGAATTTGGCACAAGTCTCTTTTCAGAACCTTGGTATTGCGTTCAATACCAAGGTTCTACAAGGTACTACTATATCCCGTTGGATATAGTCTAGAGAATGGACTCTAACTAGTTGAAAGATAGGTTACCTCTTTTGATATTTACCATTTTTACGAGAATTGAGACATAAACGAAGCAAGCGTGATTGCAGTGGAAGCTCCAAGTAATTAAAGATTGAATACGTCTTTTAACCATTTATTATGATTTTAAGGAGAGTTCTTGTGTTGTTGGATATCTGAAGGGGTTCCTAGTCATAATCTTAAGACAGCCCTTTGTTCGCGTTCTAGAGCCAGGAATATCATCTTCCCAGCTCCACCCATTTTGACGTCCGAGTCAATATAAGATCCACTCAGTGCGCAATAGACACTTTAATCTGTCTTTTGGCTGTTTATGTAATTACATGCATCGATTACCATTTTGACGTCCGAGTCAATATAGGATCCACTCAGTGCGCAATAAAAACTTCAATCTGTCTTTAACCTGTTCACGGTAGGATACTCTATTTTAGACAAGATAAAAATAATAATGTGATGAAGAGAAGTAAGATGTCAAAAGGTAGGAACAAGTAATCATAACTTCGTTTCAGATTCAACATACTTTTTTTTTTATATATATAAAAAGATAACTAGCAATGTGGGATTGAGTCCCACATTACTAGCAATCTTGTTAACCCCTCCAGCTAAGATCAAAGGCTTGTGTTAAGAGTGGGTTCTCGTCGGTAGCATAATGGGTAGGCTTCGAACCCGCGACCCGATTCACGATTGCGAGACCGATGCCTTAGTCATTAGGCTACCGCCGTTTCAAAATACTTGTATCTATTATATTTCTACCATGTATTAGAAATAAAACTCCAAAATTAAATGTGACTAAGTAAATTTCGTTTTTCAGCCTGCTTTCAATGCAGCTTTAGCTATATGCTTGCTTACATGTAGGTAACTGTATAAATGGTCCTGCGATAGTAAATCTGCAAACTAGAAAGTTAAAGATTAATTGCGACGTGCACGAGATAAGAAGTATTTTAGTTGGATTAATGCCGTCCTCATTAACTGCGGTGGCGCCCAAAGCTAAAGACGGTTTCGAACCCAAGAGGTCTATTTTAGCCTCTACTGTCGTCAAGTCCAGATCAACTCTAAATTACGAAGAAATAAGATGTTTGGAAATTCTGCTTTGCTTCCTCTGTCTTGGTAAAAAAACGAATTCGAGTAATACCGATGTGATCGTCAAATATATAATTAATTCAGAAGATAAATTTTATTAATAAGTATGCATAATCTATACTAATATTATAAAGCGGAAGAGTTTGTTTGTTTGTTTGTTTGCTTAGTTTGTTTATTTGTTTGTTTAAACGCGCTAATCTCAGGAACTACTGGTCCGATTTGAAAAATTCTTTTTTTGTTGGATAGCCCATTTATCGAGGAAGGCTATAGGCTATATAAAATTGCGCTACGACTAATAGGAGCGGAGTAGCGACGTGAAGTGTTGCAAAAACGGGGAAAATTTACGCATACGAAGTTGCGCGGGACAGCTAGTATATTATACTAGCTGACCCTCGCAACTTCGTATGCGTTGTTTTTGCACCATTTTTCATTGCTGCTCCGCTGCTATTGGTCGTAGCGTGATGTTATATAGCCTATAGCCTTCCTTGATAAATGGGCTATCGAACAGTAAAATATTTTTTCAATTCGGACCAGTAGTTCTTGAAATTATCGCGTTCAAACAAACTCTTCAGCTTTATAATATTACGAGGGTGGATCGAAATATTCGCGGCCTACCACATAAATACTTGACTTATTTTAATGTAACTGACCTCATTCGATTTGTTTACTCTCTGGTTGTCACATTGTAAAATTCTGTCACAATAGCATTATCTGTTTTTAAATTATAGACTGAATTTTGTGAGCCTAAGTGCAGCGTTTTTAAAGAATGGAGAAAATTGAGCAACGTGCGGTCATCAAATACCTGTTTAAAAAAAAACTGACTCCAAAAGAGATTCACGAAGATATGTCAACAACATTGGGGGAATCTGCTCCATCGTATACGACTGTGAAAAAGTGGGTTGCAGAATTTAAACGCGGACGAGAGAGTATTGAAGATGACCCTCGCTCCGGCCGGCCTACGACGTCTACGACTGAAGAAAACATTGGGAAAATCTGTGATCTGATATTGGCAGATCGGAGATTGACCATCAGGGAGATTGCTGACACTATTGGCATCTCATATGAACGAACACAAAACATCATAGTCAATGAACTTGGATTTTCTAAGGTTTCTGCGCGGTGGGTCCCCAGATTGCTTTCAGTTGAACAAAAACGAATACGGCTCACGATTTCTCGCGACAGTTTGGAAATGTTTGAGACTGATCCACAAGATTTTTTGGACAGATTTGTTACAATGGATGAAACCTGGGTACACCACTACACCCCAGAGTCAAAACAGCAATCCAAGCAGTGGAAAAAACCTGATGAACCGACTCCAAAAAAAGCCAAAACAATTTTGTCAGCTGGCAAGGTGATGGCGTCAGTTTTTTGGGATGCTAAGGGTGTCATCATGGTGGACTACCTTGCAAAAGGTGAGACTATAAACTCTGCTTATTACTGCACCCTTTTACGTCATTTGCGTGAAACGATCAAAGAGAAAAGGCCAGGACTACTCAGCAAGAAAGTGTTGTTCCATCAGGATAATGCACGCGTTCACATGTCTGTTGAATCAATGGCTCAAATTCGTGATTGTGGCTTTGAATTACTGCCCCATCCCGCCTATTCCCCTGATTTGGCACCTTCGGACTTTCATTTATGCCCAAACCTTAAAAAACACCTTGGAGGTCAAAAATTTCATCAAATGAGGAGGTTGAAACCGCGGTGGGTGACTTTTTTGAAGGCCTTGAAGAAACTTTTTTTATGACCGGCATACAGGCGTTGGAAACCAGATGGAAGAAGTGCATTGAGTTAAGTGGAGATTACGTGGAAAAATAAAATTACTTTTGTTTATATTTTATATTGTTTTCTTGCTGAGGCCGCGAACTTTTCAATCCACCCTCGTAGTATAGATTCAAATTTTCTCCACGATATCAATTTTCAATCAATTCGTCTCTTAACATGATTGATAGATGGCAAATTAAAATATAGTAACAGATGATACAACGTCTCCCGTAGAAAATTGGCAATACATTTGTCAGATAATATCCTTTTGATTTATTAATCCTAATCTAAACATTTGAACGTTCTAGCAATAGTATTATTAATAGAGCTCCTCTCACCTCGAAGTGAGATCATTAGTTCCACTACGTTAACTATAATACATAACATAGCACTTGCATTACCACGAGTATGCCTAAATAAATCTAATCAAATAAACAGGGTCGGCAGCGCGAGTGATGCGATACCCCTGGTGTTTCTAGCTATAGTAACTGCTTCTACAGGTGCATATAAAACAACAAAACCATTTTTAGAATACAATTTAGCTACTAGAATCTCCCAAATACTGTGAGGAAGTTCCAGGCGCTCTGAATAATGAATGAAGTTGTTTACATTTAGTTTCTCCCAATGAGAGAACAGAGTGTTGTTGTTAGGTAGGAATATAGTTTTAAAAGATCGGGAATACGTAATTAAATCCATAAGCTATGGTATTGTTTACAATGAAGCATGAGGTGTGTTTCATTCGACACAATTAAAAAACGTGCGTTGCAGCAGGAGCAAAGTTTTTACCATCTGATGCAACGACATTTTGTACTAACATTTAAACTTTGCATGTTATAACTATTTATTATACGTGAATTAACGCGTATTGTTTACCTTAAAATTGCTTGACGTTTCGACCAGGTTGCACCGGCCGTGGTCACAAGCTGACTAGTAAACAATGCGCGTTAATTCCCGTTTAATAAATAGTCAGAAATTTTGTTCCACTTGAACATTTCGGCGTCCAGAAACCAACATATTTTCTATAATCTTAACGCGTATTGTTTACCTTAGGTAAGGTTTAAGGTTTTATGACAGTCAGTGGAGTCGATAATAATATCACACAGTATCTTTTTCAAAAGGTTCTGAATTAACATGGTGGATGTTGATTATATACCTTCATACGTCTATCTAGTTAAACGTAGACAAGCATCTGAAGGCATATAATTTAAGACCGATTAGACTACGGACCATGACAAAATACACACCATGCAATAATTGGGGCATTTAACAGCTAAATAGATCTGGTAAGCCGAGCGAGATCGTAAATTGCGAGAAGCCAATGTTTAGCACTGGTGGATGCCACAAAAGGCCGTTCATTGTAGAAGTCGATCGCAAATATAATTCGATATCGAAACTAGTTTAGCTTGGCTAGTAACAACAGAATAGGCGTCATTGCCTATCTTCAATAGTAAGTCATAAAAAATGAAAATGTTTTATGCTCATTTAGTAATCAGAATAAATACAGCCATAACTGTTTGCCACATATTGTGATGTAATAATATTGTTTAAAGGTCATACAAATTTATCTGTAGCATTCAATTTGTCATTTTCTAATGTGTGCACGCCTCCATTTTTAACGAGAAAGACGCGCCACATTTTAACACCAAGAGAAAGAGACTATTTCAGGTGTAACTTTTTATTAAAAATTCTAAAAGTCAATTAGATTCAATGAGTAACAAATGTAGAGTAGAAAAAAGAAATTATATTATACACTTGAAAGCTTAATTCTTGTCTTCTCTTTTTCTCACACACACTACTGCTATTAAAGCAGTAATGATGGAAAGGGACAGAGTCTGAAATTAGAAAGAGACTGCAAATAAAAATGAGATAAATGTATTAATGAAACAAATTACAAGAGAGATGGTTGTTTTGTGTTGTCAAATTATATTAATAAATCATGAATTAATATGACAGTATGTCAAGTTATAGGTTTATAGTCTCATTGTTGTCATCATTCAGTTGGACATCTGTCTCACACCTACTAATTTAAATACTGATGTAGCTGTCATACTAAATTTAGGTATTTTAAGTATTAATAATAAAAACTATATGTCACATTTATTATTTTGGAAACTGGTTTTTTATTTGAATGTTTTAATATCATGTTAAATTGATATTTATTTGCATTGACATAAATAAATAGATACCTTGACAGTTTAAGAATTTTAATAAAGTGAGAAAATGTATGTAGGTAATTGTGGTAAATAAATGTTATAAATAAATAAAATACTGATATAAAAAATATTATAAATAAAGTATAAATTTATAAATTAATTATAAAACTAAGAATAAAATTTATGATGTGAATCACCAGTCAATACTGTTTGTTTGATTTCTGATTACCCAAAAATACTTAATTTTAATTATTATTAATACAGTTAATATGTTGGACTACCTTTATTAGAAATTAAAATACTATTTAGATATAATTTTAATAGAAAGTAAATTTTGCCAACCATATTAAGTGATTATTCCGCTTACTTGGTTGGCAAAAATTACTTTCCAATTCAAAGTTGTGAATGAATTTTTTTTTTTCATGAAATTTAATTACTATTATTATATGATAAAAAATGTTTGATAGATTATAAATTAAATTATGGACACATGTTTTCCATATATTGGATAACTTTGCTGTATAAAAACAGTATAAAAACAATTTTATTTACTTAATTTATACTTTAAAAAGCTGTACTAATTTATTAGCATAAGTAATTCTTTAGTTACCATAATGTAAAAAAAAATAAGTTATCTTCAAAGTCGTTTTTTTTATATATCAGCTTAGCTTATAACTAGTATGTTAATGTATAATTTATAAACTCAATCTGTCTACTTTTTCATTTTAATTAAAATAATGTATTATGTCACTGTTATTGTAGGCTTTAAAATAAATCCATTCTGTATACTAAATTCATGTATAACAGGATAATTACAAGATTAATATCTAGAATTATCCTGTTAGCTGAACAAGTAGGTACAATCTTATTGGAACTGTGCTTGTGATGGTAATTTTAAATAAGTATCTGATAATTATTTTTTTAAATATTTTATAAATAAAATTCCATTAGAAACCTGAAGTAGATTCTAATTGGATCTCAAAAATTATTCATACATTTTTAATTACTTATTATTATTTAAAAATGAAACCAGTTCCATGAACTTATTATTAAAATAATATTTAATAAAACTAAAGGTTACAGGAAAACGCGCGATTATAATATTCTAAAATATGAGCCCTCATATTCCATTAATATCATAAACACCCAAAAAAATATATCACAATGTCATTGTTAACACTGGCTGAACAGAATGATAACATTGTCCCGCGAACCAAAAAGCTAAACCGTACAGGGCGCCTCCTCATTGTAAACAAATAGTGTATTTTTAATTTTTCATTAATAATATCGCGCTTACTTAGAATAATTCGTAAAAATATTAACTTACCATATAAAGTCCTTGCAGTGGGAACAGAACGTAGGCTGCTTGAAGAACCTCGGCATAAACTTGTGGTCTTTGATCAGGTAAACATTCTTCTTTTTAAGTGCACCCTTGCGGCCCCGTAAACGGAACGCCTGCCCAACGCGCATTTCACCACCACCTTCATCACAATTATTCTCCTCGTCCGCCATGGCTACGCGCGGTGGCTAGGGCGCCGGTGTACTCGGAAATAATTATTATCTCACAAATATTCGCCAGACAGCGCGGCTCACTCCGACACACCACCGCTCTCAACCGAACGTCATCGCGATTTGTCAATGAACGGAACTGTCACTTAGTGTCAGTGTCAAACTGAAATATCGTTCTTGAGTTGCCACTACATGAAAATGGTTTCGTATTATTTTAGAGAATTTGACAGACTTTTATACAGTAATAAATTCACTGATTTAACGGAATTGTTGATTTGGTTTTTCTGTTGTTTTGTAAAATTTGTGAAATTTAAGAAAAGTGCGGGTGAATTCCGCGGCAGAATGTTGTCTTCTCTCAAAATTATTCAAATTTTCGCACGATACAGATTTTTTGTGATCCATATCCATGCCGTTGAAAAGTGCGCAACTTTTTATATTTGTGCATTCAGCCGTTTTTGAACTCATCATGATAAATAGATTCTGCTGTTAAATCTTCTTTAGCGGCGATATGCAGTTAAATCTTCTTTAGCGGCGTTATGCACTTTTTGGGATGGGTAAAAAATGTAACTCGCGTCAGGACTTTAAGATGTGACCTGATCGAAAATTCGTATGACGGCTCTCCGTCTTCCCTCTCGGAGTTCCTAACTAAAGCAATGAAAAACTGCTACAATGTTATTAGAATATGAGGGGAAATTTCGCCAACCCCACTTCGAGTCGGAATAACAATATTTTTTTTAACTTTTTTATTTTGATTTTGGTTTTTTGATTTGTGATTTATTGTTTCATATTTTTTTATTATTATGTCAGTAACATCGATAAATATTATTAATTTAATGTTTAAGTTTTCACTTCTGCCGGCACTCCCGGAGTGCCCCGTTGTTTTTTTTTCGAGATTGATCTTCGGGATATAAAAAAGCTAGAAAGGTGATTTTGTAATGTGAATGATGTGAATATTTGAAGCATCGGAGCAATTGCTTAATAAAACAATATAATACGTAATGAAACGAATAAGTATTCAAATTTTAATCAATTATTAATTTTATTACTCTTTGCGGTTTCCGATTGGTTTCCGAACGTGACACCGCTCAGTTTCACAGAGCACTTTTGTGTTTCTTTCTCGCATCCGCCATCCATTCGTTGCATTGGCATCTGTCAGCAAAATTCAACCGAAGTCCGTTATTTTTCAAGTGTTGTACGGTTGATGATTTGTTTTTCTGTTTATTCGAACTGAAATGTGAAGTTATTGAAGAACTCTTACAAATTGTGTTCAAAGTGAAATCTATATAAAATGAGTTCGGAAAGTTCAGAGTTGAGTGCGGGGCTTAGTTTGTCGTTGGTGGCTCAATTTGATGATATAAATCGGTTGAATAATATCCTGAACGATGGAGCTACGGAAGAATGTAAGTTCAAACCAACTTGTTTCTGTTTAAAATTAACATAAATACAATGTACTAGGCATTACATTGAATGCCTAGGCATTCAATATAATGAGCGCTTTGCTTGATCACAATTTACTAAGAACTATTTGTACCTACCGTCTACCTGCACATAGTAATCATATTTTGGTCGGCGCCAAATCCCTTTTGGCTTTGGCTTTCGGCGTATTTTTATATTCCATACAAAACACATAATGTTGTTGGCTCTCTATTATTTTCATTTAGAGCTTCCATTCTGTCTATACTCTTATGTTCTGTTATTATAGAATACTATAGGATTCTAGCTCTTTTGACCTTGAACCTATAATTTTTTTGCAATTTGATGATGAAAATCAGATTTGGTTCTATGATGACTTAGCCAATTATTATACATATGATCCATACTTGTAGAATAATAACATAACTTATAGATTGCAATGCTTTTATAGTACAGATTTAGATACCATTTACAATATATTACACACATTATCTTCTATTTACAGATTTCCTTGCATTTCTGAAACAAATGGAATGGGTGCGGGGCCAGTGGGCTGCTGCAGAAGCAGAGTCTATTCGGCTACAATCAGAGTTAGATGAAGCTCTACGTACTTTAGCTAAGTGGGAGGCCAAGTTTGCACATGTCAGGAAACTGCTTGATGGTGAAAAGAGGGAGAGAAATATTGTATTGAAGAAATATAGTGAATTGGTATGTAATTGTAAATTTGTCTTTATGTTGGGGACCTGGGACAAGTTCTCTTATCTTTAAAAGTTAATAAACACATTTGAGATAAGTTTTCTCTCATGTTAATCAACTTAATCTCAAATTCATACCATTTTTGTTTCCACAAGCAATGTGTAAAGAGAATCGAACTTGTGTAGACCCCTGTAATTGTGGTCTTTCCACAGGCAATGTGTAAAGAGAACTGAACCTGTGTAGACCCCTGTAATTGTGGTCTTTTCACGGGCAATGTTTAAAGAGAATTGAGCTTTTGTAGACTCCTGTAATTGTGGTATTTCCACAGGCAATGTTTAAAGAGAATTGAGCTTGTGTAGACCCCTGTAATTGTGGTCTTCCCACAGGCAATGTGTAAAGTAAATTGGACTTGTGTAGACCCCTGTGATTGTGGTTTTTCCACAGGCAATGTGTAAAGAGAATCAATCTTGTGTAGACCCCTGTGATTGTGGTCTTTCCACAGGCAATGTGTAAAGAGAACTGAACCTGTGTAGACCCCTGTAATTGTGGTCTTTCCACAGGCAATGTTTAAAGAGAATTGAGCTTGTGTAGACTCCTGTAATTGTGGTCTTTCCACAGGCAATGTTTAAAGAGAATTGAGCTTATGTAGACCCCTGTAATTGTGGTCTTCCCACAGGCAATGTGTAAAGAAAATTGGACTTGTGTAGACCCCTGTGATTGTGGTCTTTCCACAGGCAATGTGTAAAGAGAATCGAACCTGTGTAGACCCCTTGTAATTGTGGTCTTTCCACGGGCAATGTTTAAAGAGAATTGAGCTTGTGTAGACTCCTGTAATTGTGGTCTTTCCACAGGCGATGTTTAAACAGAATTGAGCCTATGTAGACCCCTGTAATTGTGGTCTTCCCACAGGCAAAGTGTAAAGAAAATTGGACTTGTGTAGACCCCTGTGATTGTGGTCTTTCCACAGGCAATGTGTAAAGAGAATCGAACCTGTGTAGACCCCTTGTAATTGTGGTCTTTCCACGGGCAATGTTTAAAGAGAATTGAGCTTGTGTAGACTCCTGTAATTGTGGTCTTTCCACAGGCGATGTTTAAACAGAATTGAGCCTATGTAGACCCCTGTAATTGTGGTCTTCCCACAGGCAAAGTGTAAAGAGAATCAACCTTGTGTAGACCCCTGAGATTGTGGTCTTTCCACAGGCAATGTGTAAAGAGAATTGAATTGTGTAGACCCCTGTAATTATGGTCTTTCCACAGGCAATGTTCAAAGAGCATCAAACTTGTGTAGACCCCTGTGATTGTGGTCTTCCCACAAGCATTTTTTTGCATTGAATTAGATGATTTTAGATTCAAACTTATCAGTTAAAGGCTGTGATTGGTGGCTGTCACATTTTCTCAGATGCCATAACATGTTATTGGTAGCAACCAATCACATTAATTTGGGCCTTAGTTTAAAGCAAACTGAGAAGTCTACTGAGATTTACAAGAATTTTCCTGCTGATAAGTTGTTGTACACATGTACATATAACAATGTCTGCAAACCAAAATGATACAGCCTTATTTATATTAACATATCATATTAATTTTACCTTCAAATTTATTGTACTTATTCCATTTTGGTAATAGAATGAAAGAAGACAAAACATCTCTAGTTAAATATAACAACAGTGGACTTAATTTAAGAAAAAATTGGAACGTTAACTAGAATAGTAAGAATAATATAGAATATAAAGTTGATAAGTCTTATATTTTTCATGCAATTTTCAGAGCAAGCTTCTTGACATGGCAAGGGACCTCCTGTTTAATGATAACCGTGCCAAACTCAATGATGAAACACTACAGAAGCTAGCCTTCCTCAACGGCACAGCACAACAGGATCACAATGCCAAACTACATGGTGTTCCAGAGCTTAATTCAACAGGTATAATACTTAAATTATTTTTCTCGGGGTTGGTTTGACACTTTCTACTATGTACATATCAGTGGCAAAGGGTCCTTCAAGAGTTATCCATTCACCTGTGCTAAGCATAGTCAGTCTAGTTGTTGATATGTGTTTCCGTCACCAATGCAATATAATTACTTTTGAACACTACTTAAATTTGAATATTGGGGGTATTTGTCTGGGGTATCTTGAGCATATAATAAAACTAGCTGTTCTGCGCAACTTTGTCTGTGTTAACTTTCCCCGTTATGCAATATTTCTCATTGCTGCTCCACTCCTATTGGTTGTAGCATATAGCCTTCCTCAATAAAGTAGTTCCTAAGATTGCTGCATTCAAACTAACACTCTTCAGCTTTATAATATACTAGCTGACCCTCGCAACTTTGTTTGCGTAAATTTTCCCCGTTTTTGCAACATTTCTTACTGCTGCTCCGCTCCTTATTTCTCCACTATTTAATGGATGTTATTGTATATATTGTATAAACCTTCCTCTTTAATCAATCTATCTATTAAAAAAAACCGCATCAAAATCCGTTGTGTAGTTTTAAAGATTTAAGCATACATAGGGATATAGGGACAGAGAAAGCGACTTTGTTATATACTATGTAGTGAAGTATAGATGTTGAAGAATATGTGGGTAACTTAACAACCCAGAGTAGTTGGCTCCTTAGAATACATTGCACCATTCCATATGTATACTAATATTATAAAGCTGAAGAGTTTATTTGTTTGTTTGAATATGATAATCTCGGGAACTTGATCCGAATTGAAAAATTCTTTCACTGTTGGATAGCCCATTTATCAAGGAAGGCTATATAACATCACGCAACTACAAATAGGTGCGGAGCAGCATTTAGAAATGTTGCAATAACGGGGAAAATTTACGCAGATGAAGTTGCGCGTGACAGCTAGTAAAATATACAAATCAAGAATATTTTTATGGTAGCTTCATCCAAAATTGTTAGCTTATCTACAGACAAAAATAACAAGCATCCGTTTTCGTTATTGTTGATATAAATACCTAATGATCATCTTCCCACAGGAATTAGTAGTGATTGTGAAAAATAACATTTAAACTAGCAGTTTCACATGGATCTGCCATACGGCGCATGCCGCGATTTCAAATCAATATCAATCAATTATTTTACACTAACCAAGCCAATAATATGACTCTATATGATCTCAATAAATGTACTTATTATTGGTCCATAATTTAACATATTTTATCTATACTTCTATTATAAAGCTGAAGAGTTTGTTTGTTGTTTGTTTGAACGCGGTAATCTCAGTAACTACGGGTCCGAATTCAAAAATAAATTCTTTCACTGTTGGATAGCCCATTTATCGAGGAAGGCTATAGGCTATATAACATCACGCTACGACCAATAGGAGCGGAGCAGTCATGAGAAATATCGCAAAAACGGGGAAAATTAACGCATACGAATTGCGCAGGTCAGCTAGTTATTTATAATCATCAAAATAAATACGAAAAGTAAATGATTTGATATCAGAAAATAATTACGTCACAATGGTAAATTGCATACAAATTTCTACAGAGCGACTTGTTTTTACTTGCATAAAGAGATTCTGATTTGACTTGACATTCAAATACCCAATTATGTTCTTACCTAAGCTCTAAAGTATACCAAATTTATTAAAAATCTTACCCTTACTTTTACACATCTATACTAATATTATAAAGCGAAAGAGTTTGTTTGTTTAAACGCGCTAATCTCAGGAAAATTCAAATCAGACCAGTAGGGTCCGATTTGAAAAAATATTTTTTGTTGGATAGCCCATTTATTGAGGAAGGCTATAGGCTATATAACATCACGCTACGACTAATAGGAGCGGAGTAGCGACGAGAAATGTTGTAAAAACGGGGAAAATTTACGCTGACGAAGTTGCGCGGGACAGCTAGTTATTCATAAGAAACAAACCTTTTGTCTGAAGACTATCTTTTCTATGCAGCTTCGCCTGCTCTAAGTTTGAATCAAGCTAACCTGCCAAACTTACCATCCAAAATAGAATGTAATCTGAGTGCCTCTGACTTGTGTGTAGGAGCTAAGCGAGACAATGCTATAACTGAATAACAATAAATAAGCTTTTTATATTTCCCAAATCTATGTTACATTTCAAATGTATTAACATGTTAGTGGTGTTCAAATAATTCTAATTGCGTTAATATAAGTTAGTTTCCAGCCAGTCAAGACAACAACTCTTTAAGAAACGTCAAAACATAGATTTTATATGGAGATCTCATATAAATAGAAGCGGCGGTAGCCTAATGGCTAAGGCATCGGTCTCGCAATCGTGAGGTCGCGGGTTCGAATCCTACCCATTATACTACCGACTTGAACCCACTCCTAACACAAGCCAATTGAGCTTAGCTAGAGGGGTCAACAGGATTGTTAGTAATGTGGGACCACAATCCCACATAGCTAGTTAACTTTATTTAAAAAAAAAACAATAAGAAAAAAAAATACCGCCCAATGACGTCACTATTTTTTCTAGTCAAATCACTAATTTTTATGATATGATTATTGATGATAAATCCAAATTAACACAAAATTTTTCTGGGACTTAAGCTCCCAATGGGAGCTTAAATGCTAGTTTTATTTATTAATTAGTCTTTTAGATTTTTTTTATTTACTTAGGAAACCAGTCTATTGTTAGTCTTCACTTTTTCCAGTGTTCGTAGATTTGGGACCCATGTTGGGTAAAGGCCTCTGCCAACCCTGTCGAGATTGATCCATTCAGTTCCTGCTATGGATAATATTGTCAGTCTGTCTTCGTTTCTTAGGTCTGCCAATACTTTTTTTTTTTCTGTTGGCTGTTTCCGTCGAGTGACCAATGTCCATCTCTTGTCCCAGACGATATGACCTGCCCATCACCACTTAAATGTGAAAGCCTGTGTGAGTGCATCATACTTATAACTAAATAAATTTACTAAATTAGCTTTTTCCTTTTCTGTAAAAGGTACTCTTCTATCGGAGATGTCGTACTCCCGTTCGGAGGACGACCTGGATCTGTCCCTGGCGTCTACTCGTCGCTCGTGGGTGCAACGCGGCGGCTGGAACGCGCGTGACAATGCTCCTGTTTCTAAAAAGCGACGGTCTTCTACTAACTCCTCTGCTACTAAGGTATGTATTAAGTAGCTGTTGTAAATATCTGCCATAGATGGTATCATGTGTTCAGGATTCCATCTATTGAGATTTACCGACTATTATGTTCCTAAACTTAAAATATTCTCGCTGCTAAGGCACCTGACCCACCAACAACGATATCGAGAAGCCAGTAGGGATTTTATCGCTCAAGAAACTTGTAATAGATGTACTTTGTAGATCCTATCTATGTAAACAAAAGAGATGCAGTATAGAGCGAGTACTCGCCTGCAGTACAAACGGTTAGTGATCAACTAATATGTGTATCTCTTTTGTTTACATGGGATCTACATAAATATTTATGTTTTTTGAGCAATAAAATCGCTACTCGCTTTCTCGCCGTTGGTGAGACAGGTGCCTTACACCCGTAGTCTTCAAAACTCTATGATTAGTTGGGAGTCTGTAAAATCACTGACTAATCGCGCCTATTACTACTTATTACTTTATTCATATATCTGTGCCTCAAATATAATCATAAACATAGAAATGTAATATTATACCATACATAAGCATTTTTTATTAACCTTCTATATATTTTTAAGATTACTGTAATAACATTTCGATTTGTTAACCTTAAAGATTGCTTGACGTTTAGTACGGAATGGAAAAACTGATTACAAGTTAGTTCAACTTATGACCAAAATCTGTGCATCGTTGCCGAAACTTTATGCAATTCATAAAGTAAAAACTTATCTAGCAGTATTACAGTTTCAACAAAGAAAAAGCCCTAAAGAAAGCTAGTCTTGGCAGACAAATCTGCCGTTTTGCACCAGACAAATCGGGCAATCAATCAGCGAGCATTTGTAATCTTAATGTACCATTGTTTGTGCAGACAGTGGAGCTACAAGGTGGTAAAGTGCTGGCCACTGCCACCACCACGCTCACGTTGGAGCGCGCGCCCACTTCGCACGACTTGAAGCCGCCGCAGAACTTTGTAAGTTTATTGAATCTTACTGATAACCATACCCCATCCCTCATCATCTGCCAGACCACGACATCGTCCATCGTTATATAAAATAGTTGATGACTCGCAACTGCAATTATTATATCCTGCCATTTAAAATAATACTTAGTACACCCAATATAGAGTCGTAATCTGACTGCCTCTGTGGTCGAAGAGGTCGTGGGTTCGATATCCACATGGGACACCACTTTGTGTGATCCACAAATTGTTATTCAGAGTCTGGGTGTACTTTGTGTCCGTGATTTGTATGTTTGTGAAGTCCCTCACGACATTGACCTTGTACACTACTGAGTTGCTTACTGCAAAAGTTATGTTACACCATACTGAAAAAAAAAAATTGTTAACAAACACAAAAAATATATAATGGAACTACGACAACCGGGTGTCCATAAAACACCTCTTTTTTTTGGTTTAAGGTTTAGATTTTGGAGTAAGCTAATAGCGAGCGTCAAATGTGTTAAACGTGTCGATTGCGTTAACGTAAAACAATCTCACATTCACGCGGGCAGAGCTGCGGGCGACCGAGTAATATGTAAATAAATTTTACTTACGATGACGGAGATGCAGTGGCCAAACGGTTATAGTAATTCTATGTATACACTACGCTACTTCGGCGACGTCACGAGGTCCCGTTGACGGGCTGCGGATGACAAACGTTAACCAAATTAATCAATTTGAACAACTTGCGATCCCCAGGAGCCGATATCAGAGAGCAGCGACGAAGCACCTCCTCCGCGCAAGTCTTCAGCTCGTTTGTCCGGTCGAGCTTCGCATCACAACATCAAGGAGGAGTGCACGCCATCCGCTCCACCGCGTACTGGCACCGGTATGAATTTTTTTTATTAAAAAAAAGACGACTCCCGCAGTAGAGTACAAGCCCTGTGTCGCGGGGGACTTTACAAACATACAAGTCACGAACACAAATTACATCCAGACCCGGAACAACAATTTGTGGATCAGTGATGTCCCGTGTGGGAATCGAACCCACGACCTCTTGCGTAGCAGTCGGATACACTCCCACCGCGCCACAGGGGCAGTCAAATTACTTTCTCAGATTAATATTATGAATGTGAAAGTAACACTGTCTGTTACCTTTTCATGCTTAAACAGCTAAACCGTTTTAGATAAAATTTGGTATTGAGATAGTTCGAATTCCAGGGAAAGATATAGGATAGTCTTTACCGCAATAACCGATAACCACGGACAGAGACGTGGGCGAAAGCCTGTTTTATTATGGGTATCTGAACTATTTTAAAACTTTAGCATGTTTTGATAAACTTTCGCTATTTGTGCACATTATAAAATTGTATATACTACGGGTCTTAATCTCGTGAATAATTTAAGGTAAAATACCTTGTTTATTGCCCGACGTTTCGACCGACAACGGCCGTGGTCACGGGTAGACTGGCACGTATGATTAACATATAGATGTTTAACAGATGTTATTAACAGTTGTTAGATTGCCAGAGTACAGGCTCTGCCTGGTTTAGGATCAGATGGCCTTGAGTTGTCCTAAGATATATTATTACCTCTCCCCCCCCCCCAGACACAGAGAGCGGGTGCGAGACCCCGCGCGCGGTCCCGCAGCGCACGCCGTCGGTGGTGTCGGCCGCGTTCGGCGCGTCCCCGCGCGCGCGCCCCAGACAACACAACTTCGTTGCCAAGAACTTCTACAAGCGGGAGACTTGCGGGCCTTGTGGGAAGACGTATGTGTCACATTATACATTGTTTTAATAACTTTTTTTAGTTTAGTCAACAAGTGCTTTAAAGTCAACAGCATAAAACATAAATAGCATGTGGATGTTTAAAAAAAACAGTGCTGCTCGAAAAAAATATAAAAGTAACAGTATTGTAGGACAGTAGCTTATATTTGTGATATTGTTTTTCTACGTAGGGTTATGTCATAGTTGTATAATATAAAATAAAATAAAATATAGTTTATTTCGAACTCCAAGAATTCATATTTTGTTAGTAACGACTTAGTATGTTTAATAAATATTAAACAACGCAAAAATTCTTGAATTATAAGTTGAGAGCACTTCGACTTAGCTTAGACCGTTAACTATGTTGATATGATGTTCTAACATTATTCTTGCACTTTGATCAAAAATTTCATCTGTCAACATATGCTTTGTTAAAATTTTCTTCAAATTTTAATTATGCTAAGCTTGAGCTAACCTAAAGTACGCTCTATAGATTTCAGCTTGAAAAAAAAGTTTTCAACTAATGGACCTGCACCACCAACCTGCGAGAAAGCGAGTAACGAGTAGCGATTTCATCGCTCAATAAACGTACATACTTTTAAAGATCCCGTGTAAACATTTACTTCCAAAAAATGCATCTGCGCAACCGCTTGTCGCCTACTTTAATCCGGCCTAGTTACGTTGATCCAACTGTATAAACACACAGCGAGTGTTTGATACAAAATGAGGTTTTCAGTAGTATGTGTACATAGCATTTCCCACGTCCCCGTTGCAGTATAAAGTTCGCGAAGCTGGGCGTCAAGTGCGAGTCGTGCCGCGCGCAGGCACACCCCGAGTGCCGCGCGCTGCTGCCGCTGCCGTGCGTGCCGCCCGGGCCCGCCGTGCGGCGCCCCAACGCGCCGCAGGTATGTGCGCCTCTTTCTTACCTGCACGTGTGCCGGTAGTGCGAGTGAGATGAATAATAGTCTGACCATTTTTTTATGAGATAGTGGGCAAACTGACTTTAGTTTCTTTTCATACGTTCCGGTTTTAATCAGTTATAAGGGTACAAGTACGGCTACCAGTGTCTTTAGAAAATCATTACTTTCGGTTTCCCTTTGGATCCTAGTTATCTATACTAATATTATAAAACGGAAGAGTTTGTTTGTTTGTTTGTTTATTTATTTGTTTGTTTGTTTAAACGCGCTAATCTCAGAAACGACTGGTCCGATTTGAAAAAATCTTTTTTTGTTGGATAGCCCATTTATCGAGGAAGGCTATAGGCTATAAAACATTGCGCTACGACTAATAGGAGCGGAGCAGCGACGAGAACTGTTGCAAAAACGGGGAAAATTTACGCATACGAAGTTGCGCGGGACAACTAGTATAATATTAAAACTACAAAGAACCGTGATCAGCTAGGCATACTTTTGTATTGAGTTACCTTTGAAAAATTGTAACCCTTCGCCTCTGACGGCTACCCGATACAAAATAACAGCAATTTCAAATGCCGAATAGAAATACCGTCCTGTGAGTTCACCGGACGGTATTTTGATACTTACGACAGGTGGTCGTTGTCGTTATCCTTGTTACACAAGTAAGTTTAGACTTAAATTTAATTTTAACAACTTACCGTCCAATAGAGAAGCATTTATTTTTGACGTGATAACGTCTTATAAATCGATGATCGGCTGCGCTCACGAAAAAGTGTGACGTCACCGCTCACGTCCGTTCCGCCTGCTGATATACTAAAGCTGTCACAATTATACAATTGGAAATAAAAAAGTGGTTGTTTATTATTAAATGATCAATGTTTTCTTATGACGTTATCACGTAAAATTATCGTCCGTAAACCGACTTTACAGGCAACCATTTTGTTTAAAATTTCCTCTTCATTATACAGTAATAAAACCGTATGGCCTATCATATTCCGCCTGCTGATAGGCTGAAGTAAAGTGGCCATTGAGCGCGTGCGCACCCTTTTTTTTAAATTAATTTGAACAGTGTGGATAGTTGTCAATTTTGAAAAATGTTTTTTTTTAAATATCGTCTTGCTTCATATTACGGTGAACATGTTAAATCGTTGGTCCTGCGCCTAATCTCTCTGATTGTTTTAGATTTCCATCGAGGCCCAAGGTAAATTTTAATCGACCTAATAATTGTATTACAGGAGGGCTGCATAGCAGACTACGCTCCGTCAACACCTCCGATGGTCCCCGCTCTTCTCGTACATTGTATCAACGAAGTGGAGAAGAGGGGGCTCTCGGAGAAGGGAATATACCGCATCAGCGCTACAGACAAAGATGTGAAACGACTTAAAGTATGTACCATTTTATTTATTTATTTAGAAATTAAAGGTTTACAAATGGTAACGGTGGTCCTTCCGTTAGCTTTATTCCTGTGCATTTCTTAATTATGTAAATTGAAAATATGTCATAGTATTTATCAATTTATAGGCTTACGGTTTAGGTCTAGGTTATTACTGATTTTTAAAGGCATTTAGGAATGTTGTAAATAAATAAATATATCATCGGGACTTAATCGCGTGAAATATTTAAAAGTACCCTTTACCCAACGTTTTAATCGAATTGCACTGATCGCAGTCACGGGTCGACTGTCAACCTTTTTATATTTTATAACCTTTAAATATTTTACGCGGTTAAGTGCCGGTAATGTTCTAATATGTGTAAAAATCGTGAAAGTTTAAAAATGTAAATAGAATTGTCAAAATGTTATATTGTAAGTAGTTGATGAAGTAAGGTAAATGACGTTATGTTGTCGCCACTTTGTATATTTGTGTGTCAGGGCGTGTTCTCACTATGCTGTGACAACAGATTATTGTATCGTTTAAAGCGTCGTAGCTCATGTTTTCAAATAATGGTGTTTACATAAAGGACGACACGACTAACTGTCGTCCAAGACACGTTAGTCGTGTCGTAACGAATAGCACGACAGTCGTTTTGATCGGAATAGCTAGAGATGACAGTCGTCCAAAGACAATTTATTGTCCAAAGATAAAATGAAGACCCAAAGTTGTAACGACACTTTTTTCTATAGTTGTAAGCCGTGCGGCGTGCGCGTGTTTCTCTCTCTCATAGAAAGCAAGCCAGTTATTTTCGTTTCGTCTTACTATTTCGCATTGAACAGTGTGGTGTCGCGGATGATATAAAAAAAAAAAATAAAAAAAAATACAATACCTCTTCACTAATTAATCGAAAGGAACTTCGTTCCATCCGGGCGTCCCTTCTCACAAGTTCTTTTACGTGGTAACGTCTTTTATACTGATGATCGGCTGTACGCACGGAAAAGTGTCATATTACCGTTTGCTGATAGGCTGAAGTATCAGATTATAGCGAATGGCGATTGCAGCGACATGCGATACAATTGGAACTAAGATTGTCACAGTGCTAGTTGTTTATTACAATATCATCAATGTTTTCTTATGCCGTTATCACGTAAAATTATCATCCGTAATTTGACTTTACAGACAACCATCTATACTTAATAATATATAAATGTGAATGTAAGTTTGTTTGTTACGCTTTCACGCGAAAACTACTCAACCGATCATCATGAAACTTTGTACACATATTCTTGGAGGTATTAGAAGTAACATAAAAAAATATATAAAATTTTTAAAAAAAAGGGGGAAAATTTATGCAGACGAAGTTGCACGGGACAGCTAGTATCTATACTAATATTATAAAGCGGAAGAGTTTGTTTGTTTGCTTTGTTTGTTTGTTTGTTTGTTTAAACGCGCTAATCTCAGAAACTACCGGTCCGATTTTTTTTGTTGGATAGCCCATTTATCGAGGAAGGCTATAGGCTATATAACATCGCGCTACGACTAATAGGAGCTGAGTAGCGACGTGAAATGTTGCAAAAACGTGGAAAATTTACGCATATGAAGTTGCGCGGGACAGCTAGTTTTTAATATTAAGCTAGTTCCGTTGAGCAATTGGGTACTTGACTACTATCAAAATAAAATATTTTAAAATCATCATCAGCCTATCGCAGTCCACTGCTGGACATAGGCCTCTCCAATTGCACGCCACTTTGTTCTATCTTCGGCTTCTCGCATCCAGCTCCTGCCAGCCGTTTTGCGTAGATCATCACTCCACCTGGCCTGAGGGCGTCCTACACTACGTTTGCCGAGCCGTGGTCTCCACTCAAGAACTCGTTTACCCCAACGGTGGTCGGTTCTTCGGCTAATATGGCCAGCCCACTGCCACTTCAGCTTGCTAATCCGATGGGCTATATCGATAACTTTGGTTCTCTGCCGGATCACCTCATTTCTGAAAGAGAAACTCCGAGCATAGCCCTTTCCATAGCCCGCTGACCGACTTTGAACTTGTGGACTAGCCGTACCGTCAGTGTCCACGTTTCGGCTCCGTATGTCATGACGGGTAGGACGCACTGATTAAAGTCTTTAGACATTGTGGGATCGACGATGAGAAGACTTGACGTAGCTTACCAAACGCTGCCCAACCCAACGCTGCCCAACCCAACCGAATTCTCCTGTTCACCTCGTCCTCGAAGTTGTTTCTACCAAACTGCAATGACTGCCCTTGGTACACATATTTTTGAACAACTTCAAGAACGGCGCCGTGCACCGCTGTCGGTTCCGGTAGTACATGTTCATTGAACATGACCTTGGTTTTATCCAAGTTCATCCGTAGGCCGATGCGTACAGAGGAGCTAGCCAGGTCATTCAGCATCCGTTGCAGGTCCTGCAGCGTTTCCGCCATGATGACAATGTCATCTGCAAATCGCAAGTGAGAGATGTATTCACCATTGACGTTGATGCCCCGCCCTTTCCAGTGCAGCGTCTTGAACATATCCTCCATTGCATTTGTGAATAGTTTCGGGGAAATAACGTCCCCTTGCCTCACTCCTCGATGCAATGGTATAGGTTTTGTTTACTGATTCTGTACTTGGACGGACATGGTGGCGGCTTCGTAGAGACATCTCATCATACTTGGCATCGCTGCAGAGACTCCAGAACGGACCAGATTTTAATCGAGTCAAAGGCCTTCTCATAGTCCACGAATGCTAGACACAGGGGCTGATTATACTCCTGGGTCTTTTGTATAATCTGCCGCACTGTGTGGATGTGGTATATGGTGCCATATCCGCTCCGAAATCCAGCCTGTTCCGGTGGTTGGAATTCGTCAAGTCTTCGCGCAAGGCGGTTCGTGATGACTCTTGAAAACAGCTTATAGACGTGGCTTAGAAGAGAAATAGGTCGGTAGTTCTTCAGCCGGGTCTTATCTCCTTTTTTGAAGAACAAGACGACTACACTCCTACTCCACGCCTCCGGAGTTCTCCCTTCAAACAGGACAGCATTAAAGAGCTTTTGGAGCTCCCTCAGTACGGGTTTACCTCCAGCCTTTAACAGCTCTGTTGTAACGCCATCCTCTCTAGGGGCTTTTCCATTTTTCAGCTGTCTAAGAGCCAGCACGATTTCGTCAATGTTGACTTCTGACAGGTCTTCGGTGTAGTGGCGTGTTAGAGTGGCTCTAGGACCCTCATTCTCAGGATCAGGTCGAGATGCATGCGAAGCGTATAACCGGCCATAGAAGCCTTCCACTTCGAAGAAACGACTTCGCCACTTGCTATGGTCGTCAGGTGGCTTCTTCCAAGAGATTGTACGAACACTTTTGACCCCCGATGAGTGTTGGAACACCGAAGGTCGTGTCGTATAAGCTTGTTGATCTCTTGGTTTAGAGCGCGCTTTTCCGACGATGTGACGGGTGGGTTTTCACGTCGTTTTTTCATTAGCCCTAAAGTCTTTTCCGAAAGCTTTGACTTCTTGCCCTTACGCTGCATTTTACAAAATCTCGTACTTTCCCTGAGTATCCGAACCACATTTACGAGCTTCTTGTTTACGTCTGTTATGGTTTCCATGGCAGCAAATCGGTTATCCTGGTTTGACTGGAACGCTTCGAATCCTATCATGGTTTGGAGCAAGGTAGGTCGAAGCATGGACCTCATCAGACGGGCACGTTCCGCCTTGAAGTCAATATTCAGAGAGCCTCGGCCAAGTCGGTGATCGCTACCGGTATTAAACCTGTTGATCACGGTGACGTCTCTGAATATATGCTTTTTGTCCATCATGATGAAGTCGATTTCGTATTTCGTCATAGTGTCGGGGCTTTGCCACGTCTACTTCCTTTGGGGCTGTTTCTTGAAAAAGGAGTTCATCAAGAAGAGCCCCTCCTGTTCGAGGAAGTTGACTAGCATTTGCCCCTATGATTTCTGCTTCCAAATCCATGGGATCCTACTACCAATTCGCTGCAGGTTTGTACTCCCACTTTAGCGTTGAAGTCCCCCATAACAACGTTGTAGTGGGTCTTAGTGGTGGAATGGAGGGCCCTCGATATGTCATCGAACATATCCTCCACTTCGTCGTCTGGATGTGCCGAGGTCGGTGCGTACACTTGCACCACCTTGAAGCTATACCTCTCGGTGAGCTTGATAATGAGGTACGCTACCCTGTTCGACACGCTAGACATTTCCACAACGTTGTCAGAAAGGGACTTATTTACCAGAAACCCAACACCACCTTGGGATTGTTGGTCTCTCTCGCGGAAGTACATAAGGTGGCCTGACTCGAGGGTTATGGTGTCCTCTCCCCCTTTCTTCGGACTTCACTTAACCCGAGGATATGCCATCAAATTTTCTCAAGTTCCACCTCAAGTTATGCCAGATGCGAGTCTAGCCGTAGCGTGCGTCCGTTATACGTCGCCAGGGTCAGTCGGTTGTGGTGGCCTTCCGTAGCCCGGAGATTCTTAGCACCCCTCGCCACGCCGTTACCGTGGACGCCACCATGTCCAAGAATTACTTTTGTGCTTCGTGCATTTGGGGTAATGCCCATAATCGCCACGCTGGACAGGCGGGTTGGCGATCGCAGGGCGTAGCTCTCTCATCAGTGACGCTGCTATTTTAAAATAACCAAGTAAAAATATGTCATGAAGTGTTCTAAAAAATATGTTCATTTATTAATTTAGTGTGTTACTTAATTTATAATCATAAAGAGAAACACTGAAAGTAAATAATTTGACCATAGAAAACGTGACGCCATATGCTAGCATTCCATACAAATTTGTACAGAGCGGCTCGTTTTTGACGTTTCTTAAAAAGAGGCTGATTTGACTTCAGTCAAATACCCTATTCAGTATATAAATGAACTTCCCAGGAGCGCTTCCTCCGCGGCTGCGGCTCGCCGTCGCTGGCGCACGAGGACGTGCACGTGCTGTGCGGCTGCATCAAGGACTTCCTGCGCGCGCTGCGCGAGCCGCTGGTGAGCAGCGCGCTGTGGGCCGACTTCATGGCGGCCGCGGCGCTGCACGAGCCCAGCGACGCGTCGGCCGCCGTGCTGCACGCCGTGAGCCAGCTGCCGCAGCCCAACCGGGACACCATGGCCTTCCTCGTGCTGCATCTGCAGAAGTATGTAACTATACTCCGTGCCACCTAAATGTGCGCAAACTGTTGATCGCACTTGTACCAAAAAATCGCAATCTTAACGACTAAAATCGCTAATCCTTTATGATACTTTCGCGTATCTGTCGCTTACTTTATCGAGTTTCATAATACGTGTACGGAACACCTTATCCAAACGCAAACAATGAATTTGGAAATTGGAAAAAAAAGTAAAATCTTGCGAGTACATATAAACATTAGCAATTTAATATTTTATCGTATGTACGTTTATTTTAATGTTTTAAAAAAAAACCAAGTCCACAAGTCAAAAATGCATTTTTTGGGGCTGATTTTATTGCTTTTGGTTGGATGAAATATCATATCATAATTAGACTTATCAATATCAGCTTTAATTTATTTGGAAAAATAGAATATATATTTACTTTAAAAATAAGATTTATTAAGTTGTCCTTTTGAACTGCACGATGTATGACGTCACAACAACGTCTAAATAACTCAGGGGTTCGCTCCCTGTCCACTATTTTGTAAACGTGTTACCGTGTGCGTTAACGTGGCGTCGTGGTAAGCCATTAGAAATATTTTGTGATAATGGTACTAATTTCGTGGCTGCGGCCAAGGATATAGGAACATTTTTATAACAGAACCATGTGGTTTTAACTAACTCTGTTAGTTCAGAAAACATTAAATTTGTATTTTCACTGGCACGCGCCCCTCACTCCGGCGGAATTTGGGAGGCTGGGGTAAAATCAGCTAAACATCATATAAGGAGAGTAATGGGTAATACACATCTTACATTTGAAGAGCTTTTCACTTTGTTCGCTCCAGTGAAAGCAATTTTAAACAGCCGCCCATTGTGTCCGTTATCTTTTTCTCCAGCCGACTACCGTCCATTGTCCCATGGACATTTTTTAATTGGCAGGCCCCTACGGTCACTGCCTGGGTCCAATTTATTAAATTATAAGAAAACCCAATTAGAGCTATATGATCGCATACAGAAAATTCAGCAACATTATTCGTCGCGTTGGCAGCGCGAATTCATGAGTCACTTACTTCCGTCTTGGCTTATCGAAATTTCACCACGCTATGAGTAGCGCCTAAATTACATTACAAAAAATAATCACAAATTACTGGAATATGTCTGGATAGACAGAGATACTATGGCATTCCTCGTGCTGCATTTACGAAGTATGTACCATTCTTACCTTCTGACTATCACATGATGTCCGTTGAGCGGTGTTTAAAGAAACCTCTACGTTTCCCCTGCGTGAGCCGCTCGTCATTATCGTTCGACGCCGCAGCCCAACAGAGATACTATGGCTGTCCTCGTGCCGCATTTACTGGAGTATTTACCATTCTTACCCTATAACTAACTAATGGTGTTTGGAGAACTTTCTGCTTCCGTTTTCAGTTTAAAGTTTGACCTAAACCGAAGTTCATCAATAACTTACAAACCTGTACGAATTGCATATCGCGATTACCGAAGCTTACGTTCGCGACGCGCGTTACCCTCAAGTAAACTACATAAATAACTTTAAACACAAGAACGAATTGTTATTCTTTTAAACTTTCTTTGTTTATGTTTACAAGTTTTTAATTATTTTTTTTACAAAAAACCGGACAAGTGCGAGTCGTATTCGCCCGCCTGAGTATTATAAATAGTCGTAGTAGTAGTTTTTCATAGACTACATTTTTTATGTTTTTTTAGATTTTTCCCTATACTTATAAGACGGCATTACTTGCTAATTTTCATAGTTCTAGGTCAACGGACAAAGACAAGGGAAAACTACCACTGTACTAAGTTATTTAGAAAAAAATAATCTTAATGATCGACCCTTTCGATCGGTATCGCAAAACTACTGTTTCTTTTTTCACATTTTGCGGGTTCAATCCTCGATCCAGACCGGCGAGTATCTTTGAGTGCAGTTCGAGTTATTTACAATCAAAATGAAATCTTCCTTCAGTAAAATGTTCTATCTACTATTTATTTAAGGTACTTTTACTCTGTATGGCATAGTTTTGGGAGGGTGTCCTAAAACTATGCCATACGGAGCAAAAGTACCTTTAATACTCATATATAGTATACATAGCAGCTGTAAGAACTTCATTATTAAGGGTTTACAACATGGGCATACCCAGGAGGGAGGATTTAGGGGTTGGAACCCTCCGAAATTGCAAAAAGTAGGTACACAGTATTCATTTGGCCAGAGTTTAGTCTAATTATGAAACCCCCAAAAATTATCCTGGTTATTCCCATGATTTCAACCAAATCTTGTATTATATGTGTGTAAACATTTTTCTGAGGTAACTTAGTACAAATATATAAATGTCGGAGATTTATTTAAACGCTAATTGATTTCCGTTGACCTAGTAACTATTTTGATTTAAAAGCAAGTCTATTGACTCGTTTAAATATGGCCGCCGCAAGATGGCGTGTCTTTAGTTTGACGTTTACATTTGAAGTGCCGGTATATATATTTACTATAATACTATATATTTACATTACTGCAAGGACTCAGATTTTTTGGGCCGGGATTCGAGGCGCCACTGGCGTTTTTACAAAATTTGAAAAAGTACTTTTTTGCTCTGCGGCTAAATTTGACAACTGATTTAGGCTCTACATAACTGTTAAAACTAATCTGTGAAAAAAGTTTTTCAAAAAAAATTGATTTCGGCTAATGGTGAGGCAAAAAGTGGGAAAAATCGAAAATTCGAACATATAACCGCCTTTATCTTCGAATATAGATCGATGACACCTACTTTTAATTATCGTGGCGGGTAGGTCTTTTGACCCCCCAACTTAAAAAGTTGATCTCAGATTTTTCCCGTGTGTAATTTTCGAGAAAATAAATTTCGAAAACACACACACACACACACTCACTCACACACACACACACACACACACATATATATATATATATATATATATATATATATATATGTGTGTGTGTGTGTGTGTGTGTATTTGGACACGGTTCCTTGTGCTTTAAATATTAAGGAGAATAGTTTTAAGAACTCCCGCTACTGCCTTTGATAATGCTGCTCAATATGGTAGGAAGTTCGAATAGCCGGCGCCGGATTGAAACCCGATACCTGGCGCGAAGTGTATGGCGATGTACGGTAGCTTACACATGTTCCGGCGTCCGTCCGGTCCGGTCGCTATACATTTGCTGCCGGCGCCGGATTGAAACCGGAACGTATGAAAAGGACCTCACAGTTCAAAAACCAATAAGTTAATTACCATAAATTGTGTTTCCATTCCAGGGTAGCAGAAAGTCCTGAGTGTGAGATGGGTATAGACAACCTGGCGAAGATATTCGGTCCCACGCTCATTGGGTACGGTCTTATGTCGCAGCCTACGGAGATGTACAATGCTACCACGCAGATGTTTAGCGTAAGTATAATAGGGATATCTTTAACTGACTTCAAAAATGAGTGAGGTCCTCAATTCGGATGTTGTTTATATGTATGCGTTCGGGCATAACTCGTCGATGTGTAGACGCGTTTACAAAATAGGGATGTTGACTGTCAAGTCAAATCAGTCACTTTTTATGAAATGTCGAAACGACAAGCTCTATAGAAATGCGTATGGAATAACAACATATGACATCATATGTTCCTATCGTCAAATCATTACTTTTAGTATTCGTTTTCGTGCTTTTAAATTCAAAAACATGTTAAATTGTGGAAAAACACTTATTTTAAAAGTATTCTAAGACCTACTTTTGTCTAATTTGTATAAAATAATATTTTTTTCTAGTAGTCAACTACCCAATTATTTCAATTTATTTTTGTTCGAAAGAGGTATATTCCGAGATGGTCCTATATAAATTTCGTAAAGATCTGACGATAAGTTTCGGAGACAGCCAACGTAACTTCTCAATAAATGCCAGCAAATCAACCGTGATTGAAGTCGGTTTGGCCTCATTCGCACCAGCGTCGTATTTTTAACGCGCGTAATAAAACGCTCAAATAAAAGAAATACCTTCCCAAGTACACGTCCACACGGCGGTTTTATCGCGCAGTGTTTTTATTTTTAACGCGCGTAAAAAGTCTATCGTGCAAATGAGGGCTCAGATGTTTTTTGTGTACTATACAAATATTATAAAGCTGAATATTTTTTTTTGGTTGAACACGATATTTTTTTTTTTTTATTGCCTATGGTTGTCAGACGAGCCAGCGGCCCACCTGATGGTAAGCGGTAACCGCCGCTCATGGACTACAGGAATGTCAGGGACACACCCAAGCCGCTGCCTACCGTGAAGTGAAAACTCTCTTTAAACCTCGTTTGAAGAAAGACATGTCGTAGCGCTCGGGAAACACCGCAGCAGGTAGTTCATTCCAGAGTCTACACGTACGTGGAAGAAAAGAACGCCGAAATCGATCCGTACAGGACCGTATTGTTTCCAGGTGGAATGGATGAACCCTACTACGATGTCGAGTGGTGCAGTGGTAGAAAGGTGACGGTGGCACCATGTCAAACAGTTCCTCAGAGCACTCCCCGTTGAACAGACGGTAGAGTACGCAAAGTGCACCAAAGTCACGCCTCTGCTGTAAAGACTCCAGTCTGTCCGTGAGATTGGGGTCATCAACGATCCGAACAGCTCGCCTTTGGAGGGAGTCAAATGGATCGAGCAAGTATTTGGGGGCACCCGCCCAGAGATGAGAGCAGTACTCCACGTGCGGTCGAACCTGCGCTTTATAGAGCACAAGTCGCTGTGCCGGCGAGAAGTAACGCTTCGTTCTGTTGAGGACACCCACCTTTTTGCTCGCCAATTTGGCTTTACTTTCCAAATGACTCCCAAACTGGACTTTGCTGGAGATTTCGACACCAAGGATCCCAATACTCTCGGTGACTCGGAGTGTAACTCCTTGGAACTGTGGCACTAGGACAAATGGGTCTTTCTTCGCAGTGAACGCGCATACTTGTGTCTTTGTGGGGTTGAATCGAACCAGGTTCCTTTCACCCCATTCGGAGACCCGCCCCAGAGAGTCCTCGACTTCTGACACAAGTTGCAACCGTCTCTCCTGAACAATGCTCCGAGGGACGTTCTGTTGGCTGGTATATCGCGCATCACCCGTGCTGTCATCCGCATAGCAATGTATGTTCTCTATGGACAGCATATCATTGATATGCAGAATGAACAGTGTTGGGGAGAGCACCGAACCTTGTGGAACGCCAGCAGTAATGGTTTTCAGACTGGAACAAGCACCGTCAACGACGACCATAATGCTCCGATTGTCCAGAAAGCTAGCGATCCATCTGCAGAGCCCCTCGGGGATTCCATAAGAAGGAAGCTTCGATAGAAGGGCCTTGTGCCAGACCCTGTCAAACGCCTTGGCGATGTCGAGGCTGACAGCAAGAACCTCGCCCTTGCCTTCCAAGGCTTCAGCCCAGCGGTGCGTGAGGTACACAAGGAGATCACCAGCTGAGCGACCGTAACGGAAGCCGTACTGGCGGTCGCTTATCAGCTGGTGCTCCTCAAGATACCGCAAGAGTCTGGTGTTGAGAACTCTCTCCATCACTTTTGATAACAAGGATGTTATCGCTATCGGCCTGTAATTTGACGGGTCTGACCGGTCACCCTTTTTGGGAATAGGGTGGACATTGGCGACCTTCCACGAAGATGGAACCCTTCCGGTTTTATATGAGAGGCGGTAGAGGCGCGTCAGAACGGGGGTCAACTCAGGGGCGCACGTCTTAAGTACCACTGCAGGGATGCCGTCCGGCCCGCTCGATTTCTGGGTATCAAGGAGCCTGAGCTCCTGCCTAACCGCACGTTGCGTGATGCGTATTTCTGGCATGGAGCTCTTACACTTTGGGATGGAAGGTGGTGTGGCTCCTCTATCATCCAAAGTCGAGTTAGAGGCGAAGAGTCGGCCCAAGAGATCGGCTTTCTCCTTAGCACTGTGGGCCAGACTGCCATCGAAATTGCGCAGTGGTGGGAGGTTGGACTGGCAAAAGTTATCTTGTGCAGCTTTGGCGAGCGACCAGAATGCACGACTCCCAGAGGGATGCCTTTGAAGTCGCTCGCCAATTCTGGCAATGTGATCTGCCTTTGCTATAGCAATAGCCTTCTTGTTGGCTCTGGAGGCGGCGTTGAACTTACGTTTCTCAACATTCACGGTCAGATCCTTACGATTCCTGGCATCGTTCCAGGCTAAGTACGCAGACTGTTTCAGGCGCGCGGTCACTCGACAAGCCTGGTTGAACCAGGGGCGACTACGACCGCCAACGGGAATTCGGGCATTGGGAATGAATAGTTCCATTCCCTGAAGCACCGTATCCGTGATGCAGTCCGCACAAGCGTCGGGATCCTCTGTGGAGAAGCAAAGCCGCCTCCAAGGGTAGGACGCGAAAATTTCGCGGAGTCCATCCCAATCTGCTGACTCATATCGCCAGACTCTGCGGGAACCATTCGCTGGAGAGCGGACGGGTCGCGCAATGGGGGCTTCAGTGCGGATAAGGCAGTGGTCGGACGATCCAAGTGGAGCATCGACGACCGTCCTGTATCCGCGTGGATGTGTTGTCAGCAGAAGGTCCAACAAGGAGGCTTTGTGGCTCTCAACGTCTGGAATACGGGTGGGCTGTATTACTAGTTGTGAGAGACCATAGGCCAAGGCCATGTTGAAAGTGGTCCTACCTGGGAGATCGGTGGTCCTCGATGCCAACCACTCTTTATGATGAGCGTTAAAGTCACCGAGGACCACCACCTCTGCGGATGGGCACTGCTCCAACATTTGATCAATCCCGCTTTTGACGTTCTCAAATAGTAGAGTCGACCCCGAATCACTGCAAGGAGATCTGTAGAGGCACGCGTAGATACGGGTAAGTCCCCCATGGTCTACGCGAAGCCATAAAATGGACAGATCTACATGTTCGAGGCCCCGAAGGCGGCGACAGCATACATATATCGCTCCGTATGAACACGCACACCCCGGCTTTCCGAAGGAATGTCTGCTCCAATTCGTAGCCGGGGTATTTAAGGTACGAGATGTCATCCGGGGCACATATCTGCGTCTCCGTTAAAAAGAGCAAAGCAGGCCGCGCTGTCTCAAGGTGGTGGTGTACAGCGTCAAGGTTGCTATGAAGACCCCTGACATTGCAAAAATCCATTTTAAATGTGGATAGGGTGTCCGCCGTGTAAAGCCTTCTCTTTTTTCTTAATCGTGGCATCATTTAGAGAGAGATATATATCGGGAAGGGGTTATATGAGGTATGGGGCCACAGTGATAATCAGATAAGGGGGCGGGGCGTAAGTCCCGGCTGGTCCGCGAGTTGTATGAAGGGCTGACGCGGGGCACGGAAGGGCCCCCGGTGCCCCCCCGCATACCACTAACGGGATCCACTCCGGTCTCCCTCCCGGCTCGGCAGCAGTATGTGGGATTTTCGCCGGTTGGCGGGACAGCCTCCCAGGTGGGATATTCCCGGGTTCGGGTCCCCTACTGACCGGCAGGTGGCCGACGGTAACCATTCCCACCGGGTCTCCCTGAACCCCCCGTCAACCCGTCACGCCCTACGGATCCGCGAGAACTCCTACACCGCCTGTTCCGAACCTCAATGCGACCCGACAGCTCATGTGGAAGGGATAGTTGGAAGAAGGGAGGGATATCGGCTACTTAGCTCTTTGGTCGGAACGCATATTTGCTATACGATCAAAATAAGCCAAGCTGTGGTACCTACCCGCATCTCAGGAACTACTGATTCAAATTGAAAAAATATGTGTTGGATTGCCCATTTATCGAAGAAGGCTATTTAGGTTAACGCTACGACCAGTAAGAGCAGAATATTCATAAAAAATGTTGCAAAAATAGATTAAATTGACGCATGCAAAGTTGTGTGGTTCAACTAATAACTTATAAAATTAACTAAAGCAAATAGATTTTATTAGACCATATCTTCAAATATTTTTATTATTATTATTATTATTATTTTAAACTTGACCAACTTAATTTGCGTCATTTTCCTTCGTTTTTGCAACACTTTTTTGACGCTCCGCCTGTCGCCCGCGGCTTTGCCCGCGTAGGTGATATTTCCCCCTGAAGGGTTGATTTATCGCTTTCGATCAAAACGCTGAAGCACGTGTTTCCTTATTTACAGCCACAAAGCCAAACACAAAATTTCACAGATCTATCTTTAAAACTAACGGAGTTCCATAGAAACTGGCAACTCCTCTTTGGGGTTTGATTTTCCAAAAACGCTGAAACATAATATGTTTTATTTATTTTAAACGAAAAAGCCAAATACAAAATTACACCTAACTTAAAAACTGACGAAGTTTCACAGTATCATGTGACGGAATTTCACACAAACTTGCAACCCCTATTTTACCCCGTTACTAAAAATATAGGTTTTAAAATATTTTTCAGCCGTAGTTGGAGACGATTAATACTAATTTATAACTCCATGATCACTGTATGTTGTAACAAACCAGGTGATGCAGCTACTGCTCCGCCTGCCGTGCGACTACTGGTCGCAGTGGGCGTGCCCCAACGAGCCGGGCTCTCCGCTCACCGCCACTATGACCAGACCTCGAGGGTTCTTCTTCTCACCCGCCGATACTGGGTAAGTCACGCTCACATTAGTGCGACAGGGATAGATGTATGTCTACGTTATACAACGTGTGAATTAAATACCTGTCTGACTCGATAAAGGCGTAGGGTAAACTTTTTTTTTTTTTTTTCTTTTATTCTTTTAAACTGTTAACAATGCTAAAAAAAATCTGTCAAAATGACTTTTAATAATAATAATAATATCTTAGGACAACTCACACAACGCCATCTGATACCAAACTAAGCAGAGCTTGTATTATGGAAACCAGACAACTGATAAACATACTTATATATTTCTAAATACATACATATTATAGATAAATAACACGCAGAACAGAACACTTTTTAATTGAATATAAAATAATTACGATTTTAGTACAAAATGTGTAAATTTTCAAGATTTTTTTTATCAACATTGTTTGTATAAGACCTATTTACAATTAAAATAGTATTTTCCGCCTCCGCATGTTTTCCCATTATGACTTACGTCAAGAAAAAAAATGACGTGAATCCAATGGGAACATGATACCTAACAACACATTAACGGATCGGACCTGTATGTTTGTCCTTGTATATCATGTTTAACATTTCACATAAACGACCATGCTCAAAATATATTGACATAAAACTCGTGAACACATATTAAATATATTTCGGGACATAATCGCGTGAATTATTTAAACGTTTACGGAACGAACCTTTTATTTACTCGACATATATCTAATATGTATAAAAATCGCGAAAATTTAAAAACAATACTCGTGAACACAAGTGGTATCTAGCAATTAATGTGATGTAGGTATAATGAATGGTGATATCATTTATATATTATTATTATTTGTTAATTTTATACTTTTAGCAGTAGTTAAAACAATGAGTCGATGCCTATTTCATCATAAAAATATTCGTAATATTTTTTATTATAAATGCGAGACAATAACCAATAGTTATCAACATTTTTTTTATAGCAATTGATCCCGTTTCTTATGACAATCAAAATACTTATAGAAATCAACTAAACAAAACAATAAATAGACTAACTTTACCTTTACATTTTTTTTTCAATTGATGACATATCTTTACTCATAATATTATTCAACGATATAAACTTTTTCAAGGATTTTTACCATCGTTTTACATAGCCATGGCTATACACATCTAAATAAAAATAAATTTCTCGTTCCAGAATATCAAGAAAGAAAAGAAACTATTTCCAGTGACGATCACAATTTAAACCTTACTGTTAGTATTATAGATTTACTTTTTGTTTGTTCGCAAAAGAGAACATTTATGTTAACCATGTCTTTGTACAATTATTTATAACTTAATAATTACATTTACTTCTACTAATATATAAACTTTGACTAACCTTATTAAGTTATAATATTATAAAATCATTAATAATTTAGTGACATTTTTTTTTGTAAATTAGTCTCATGAACTGTTTCACCAATGTCGAGTAAAGTTATTGAAATTCACAACAAGCTATCTCTTTCTTTATACTATAAATAGACAAGGACGGCATGCTATTTTTATTTTTTAACTCTTTATTTGGTAGTGGTAAAACAGGACTTATTTTTAGTTTGTATTAGAATATTTTGTAATACTAGTTAAAATGCAAAAAACAACTTTAATTCTTAAAAGGTAAAGTTCATTTTGCATTGAGAGTGTAATATTTTTGTTTTTTAATAGTGTATGTTGGGTTTTCGAGAGCTATGGGATTGCAAAGTAAACCGCTTATTCATAATCGGTACTTTATTAACAGTAGGGAACACACAACACAACTAGGGAATATTTTTGTCTTTGGTTTTTAATTCTATTATCATAATAAAATGAAAGAAAATAATATGAATAGAACACTAGTCCCACCAAACGGCGAGAAAGCGAGTAGTGATTTTATCGCTTAAGAAACGTACACACGTATGTAGATCCCGTTTAAACAAAAGAAATATAGATATTAATAGTTGATCTTATACCGTTCACACTACCTGCAAGTACTCGCTCTATACTGCATCTCTTTTGTTTACACGGACGGGATCTACAATATACATCTATTGTACGTGTCTCGAACGATAAAATCGCTACTCGCTTGTCGCCGGCGGTGGGACAGGTACTTAAGGGGGTAAGGGTTTAACTATACTAAGGACCGCCACACAGAATTTTGCGATAACCCCCCCCCTTAATCATAATACTTTAATAACATCATTATAACTAGCGAATATTTTGTCATCACATGGCCTGTGCATCTTAAATAGATTATTAAAGCAGCATCCGTATGACAGGCTTTAGAGTGATTGTAAAGTCTAATGCGGAAGCGACAGCAGCGTCTGCATGAAAGACACCTAAACTGAGGGTTTGGTGGCAAAGTTGGTGAAATGCTTCTTGTACTTCTGCGTCTTTTTTCCGTTTGTTGGCTAAAGTCTGGAACCAGTACCTATCATGGGTTTTGCATCCTTCAGTCAGACACTTTCTCTATTTGTTACGGTTGCCAGCTAGATTCTCCCATTTAGTGGCGTTAATTTCAAAAGACACCATATCGCATTTTATGCAGTCCTTGAATCGCAACATGGGCCTGCCCACCCTTCTCTTGGCGAAAGAAACTTCGCTCCATAGAGCACCGTGTTAGTAAACGAGGATGGCATCCATTCGATGCACGTGTTCCTGCCAGCTAGGAATCTGTGCAATTTACAACACTCTCATTTTTTTTACCCTATCTCGCCAAGTGATGTGACTTCCACATGCACACAGCGCATGTGCAAGTTACTTAGGCTTGTTTCTTTGTTTTGCGTACGAAGTCCAGGTTTTAGCTCCGTACAAGTGTTTAAAATCTTTGTTCTGGTAGAAAGCCGATTCTTAGACCACACTCTGGCACTTAGCCTCCCAAACGTTGTAGCAGCTTTACCTAGCCGGCTTCAAATTTTCGAGCCCAGTGATAAATTGCTGGCCAAATGGAAACCCAAATAGCAAAAAATTCAATTATAAAAATGTTATGTATAACAAATACCAAAAATCCATAATTAAAATGTCTGTTGCATTCAATGCACTACGTATTCTAAAGTTGTGACATCACACTTTAGAATGGTGATGGTGTGACGTCACACCGTCTGAATAGGTTTTGACGGCGAAAGTAACTCTATTTGTTACGTTTTCATGTTGAAACCGCTAAACTGATTTAGATGAAATTTGATATTGAGATTGTATGTAGATAGTTTGAATCCCAGGGAGGGACATCTTATGAGAGTTTTTATCGCAATTACCGATATACGGGCGAGCCAGCAGGCGAAAGCTAATGGTTTCATAAACATGTCAAGTTGTCAATGCGTTCGACTAAGCAATAAGCAACCTAATCTCATTAGAATATAGTCTACTTTAACAATCTCGTAGCTTGTGAATCCCAAATTTGTACTTAAATTTTGTTTGATGTAATCATTTAAGTTTTTGTTTAATAGTATTTTTACGGCTGCTGATTTATTTTATTTTTTATGAAAATGGACTAAGATTCAGTTATGTAACTTTTTACAGCAACCTTCATTGTAATCCATAGCTTATTATGTACTATCTTTAATGTGAGCAAAAATTTAGTTGTGAATGTTTCTTAAGTACTCGAATGCCATTGGTTGATACATAAAGCAGACACTTGTAAATCGGATTGTCTGTTCATTACTTGTGAACATAAAATATAAAAAAGTAATGAGACCGATCGTCTCGCTCATTCTTATAACGTACAATATGAGAGAGAGAGGGAGGCATATATATAGTAAAGGTTGCTGTATAAAGTAGTATATTGTAGTTAACATTTAGTTTACATTAGTTCTAAGTTCTTTTTTCCGTTAGTGTGACGTCACATTACCGCCTACGACTATATAAAATATTTGTAATTATCCTATAATAAGTCACTGTTAACAGGAAATTTACTACATTTACTATAATTAAGAGACAATCCGATTTGATAACTATAATCGATCAACTGTCAATTCAATTAGTACCATCGACTAACGTTGTCAATCGGCTTATAAATATGATTTATCTCTACCTAAATAGCGACCTTAAATAAACAGTAATAAAGTTGTTTTTTACAACAACAAAAATTTTCGAAATAAATACATACTATTATTATTGAAATTAAACCTTAAGAAAACTTGTAAAGTACATTATTGCTAAATATGTTTTTTTTTTATCTGTACCTAGTGACAGATTTAAGAAACTGTCGGTGGGTATTTAATGTATGGACATAAAATTCGTCTCAGGCTCTTGCGCAGTCGGGTAAAAAATCTTTAAATTTACAGAAAGTCTGTCGATGGATGTCGGTTCGTCTGATACAATCGAAACTATCAATCGATTTAAGTCTTTAGTCGGATACAACCAAATTGTTTGAACTATTAATATTTGACAGTTGATCGTTTAAGTTTATACCAGTTTTGTCCAAGCACGGATCCAGAACTTCGTTCAGGGAGACAATATGACCCAACCCGCCAAGTGTAAGTCGCTTGCATGGCAGGGGTGGGGAGCGTCAGATTCAACACCTTAGGGGGATGGGACAATTGCTTGTTAAAACACCTTGGCCCAATGTCTAAATTCCAAAAAATATATTAGTCGAGCCTGGAGGCTTGGAAATCAAATCGCATAACTATACGTGAGTAGTCATCACTCTTACAATATACTTTACTAACGCAGCTTGCCCTTAAAAAATACCTCTAATTTCTTTCGAAATTATTTATATTCTACTTTGAATAAAGACAATCTGTAAATATTTATGTATAATAATTAAGTACTTAGGTTAATTTGATAACTAGGGTTAAAGTTTAGGACCATTAAGACAGTTCTAAACGGAGTCTACTCTATGAAAACTTAAAGTCAAATTATTTGACATTGTATACAGAATGATTTGTAATATATTAATGACCACCCGGTCGTGGCTTCTTTACATTTCACTAAATAACTATGTAATATCAATTTGAAAAAAAAAACCTTTAATCACCTACTTACCATCTTTTTGGAGTTATGACCTGACCTGACCACCTACATACTATTTTACTGGAGTAAAATCGTTGTTATATTGAGGAGGAACTTGACATAAAACAATGATTTTATTCCGGGGTCTCACAGACCTTGGAGTAAAATCATTGTGACGAAAGTGTTATTTTTTTCAAAACTTATATTACAAAGTTATTTGGTGTAATGTGAAGAAGCCACGAGCGGGAGGTTATAAGTATATTACAAATCACCCTGTATATCTCTCTTGTCTAGAAGCATATCCAGGCGTAGTAGAAAGAGATAGATGACCTCTCCAAAGTTAATCCTCGTCTAATGTTTTAATTTCTAATTATGTATTCATTGACCTTGTATAAATATTCTTCATGTTCACGACTAGTTTCATTGTTACAACATTAGAAGCATGTAGTATTGTACCTCATAGCCTTAAGTCACAGTACACTTAGTTAAAAAAAGGTATAAAAACATAGTATTTTTCATATTACATATAAGTTGCATTTTATCACTCCATGTTCATCATATATACCATAAACATGAATGTCCTGACTCATTAAAGTCCAGCTGAAACTCTTGAACCGGTAGAGCTTGGAGCTGCAATTTGGCAGAAAGGTTTATTTTGTATTGTAAGATATAAGATAGGGTTTTAGGATACTTCAAAATAAACATAACGTGGACCATAAAAGCTTAAACAATCCCATCAAAGGATATAACGTTAAAAATATATAACTTAAATTTTGCACTTATTTTTGCATAATCTATATATTTAAAAATCAATGTTTGTATGTCCTCTATGCGTTCCGAAACCATTGATCAAATTGTGATTAAACTTTAGCAGAATGTTCTGGGAAGGCCGGCGAGTGTTCCTGGTTTTAAAAGCCACAGCGAAGCGTGGCTGAGTTCAGCTAGTTCTACATAGATTATTCTTAATAATTCCTTTTAGGCTTCTTGCACATTTGCCTGCGTCGGGCGTAAGCAATCGCATGATCTGTTTAGCGTGTTAGGATCTGGATCTGGCGTTAGGGCGACGATACACATGCCTGACAGTAAATCAAAATTAGATACAAGCATGCTAGTAGCATATGCACATGACAATTAGCTAGCATTGCATATGTGCCAGTTGCAGGCTTGTGTATTTTCGCTCTTACACAACTGATGGTATTCAGCGCTTTTCTCAAATATGAGCCCATCTTAAACTTTTCACCGCTCCTGTCGTATTTATACGACAAATGCTTGCATACCTATGGCTCCATCGGTCGTATTTATATAACTGAATACCTATGTTCGTTAATTATTATTTTTTGTTTTATGGAGCAGTCAAAAGGTAATTTTCACTGAAACCGCCACAGTTGCAAACAAATAAGAACCTTATTACGCCTTGTATTAGATTTATTCACTTTGCTCACATCATCACATATTTGTACCTAGTCATGGACTAGTATTAGGTTGTACACTCAATCGTGTATATTGTACCTACTTAGTAATAGTTTGTAATCACTGACTGTGAATTAAATAAAATTGTTTAACCCATTGTGTTTTATTTATTTACGGCCAAATATAGTTCGATCAACGTAACTTGACCGGATTGAAGTTGGCGAAAAGTGATTGCGCAGATGCATTTTTTAGCATTTTTTGATTTAATTCAAAAATAGTAGATTAAGTAATAGAATAGTTTAAGTTATATTGTACCTACCTATCAATTAAGTAATTTAGCTACAATGCAGTGTTAAAAGGGAGTGAACTTTCTGCCAACAAACTGCTGTGCAGTTTGGCGGATTGTAACAAAAGTGAACTTGTATATTGTGAATAAATGTTCTAACATGTTTAATTTAGTAGGAAATGGTGACAGGAAGCGGGGGGCGGGGTCGGTAACTAAACCAAGAGAATAAGATGCGATTACGCATTACATTGTCTTAATCAGTGTTACTAACCCATGTTTACTGTGTTTTTTTCGTAAAGAAATTGTTTTTCAAACTTTCTTTAGTATTTACTGTAACTGTTTTTTCGTAAGTAATTTTAGGGTCGCATCTCTATGACATGCGCGAAAGTGATAAGAACCTCACTTCAATCCGGTCACGTTACGTTGATCCAACTGTAGTCAAACGCTAACTTTGTTCTCATGCTGTCACTGTCACTTAAGGCACCTGTCCTACTAACGCACATTGGTGCCACATTCGGCGCATGAAAGGGATTTCATAGGTTTTTTGTGAAAATAAAATTATTTTCTTGATATTTCTTCGTATGCAGCTTTGTAGAGGACATTGAATTGCTACATAAAATGGTTTTATGTATTTATTTTATAACTTAAAGAGTATGAAAATGATTTAGTTTATTTCGAATGTATTGGGAAAGTAATAATAATAATAAAAATGATTTATTCACTTTGGAAACAAAATACTATACTTGTGAAAAGTCGATTCTACATTTACTTTTAATGCCTGTTCGCAAACAATAGGTAAAGCCCGAGAAAAGAACAGGCAAAAAAACTCGTGGCCACTCTTTTCAAATTGCCAATGTTTACAATGTTTCTCTGTTTTTAAACTGTTTAAGCAGGTAAGGTGCTGTCACCATTTAATTATACACCATACTATAGGACTGATGCAAAAAAAAGGTGAAAAATATTAGAAGAGTACACGAGATTGGATACATCACCCTCAATGGGCACAACATAGTAGGAGCATCCAATGGCGATGTAAAAACTTTATGTGCTTAAATATTGGCCAATTTACTGCTACTTAATGAATAAGTATACATGTTATTCAAAAGGAAGAAAAGAATGGCCGTAATTTATCACGCAGAATATTTACTTACAAAGGTAAATCGTTTTCTTAACTAGTACCTAAGTAACATTATCAAACTGTGACAACAATATTCACCTAGTAAAATGCAATAAACTATACAACAAAATACATTAATAGGGAGCAACGAACTACATACATTTATCTTTATCAGTTAAATAATCATCGATTGAATAGTAAGCTCTTTGTATAAGATCTCTTGACTACATTCTTAAATTTATTTACTGGTAGACTCGATATGCTGACTGGGATTTTATTGATAAATTTAACACCTAGTCCCATGAATGAGTTATGAGTTTTATTAAGCCTATGATATTGACCTACCAATTTGTGCTTATTTCTTGTATTCACAGAGTGAATATCATTATTTTTGTTATAAAAATGTAAGTTTTGTTTTACAAACATCATCATCATCAGCCTATCGCAATCCACTGCTGGACATAGGCCTCTCCAATTGCACGCCACTTTGTTCTATCTTCGGCTTCTCGCATCCAGCTCCTGCCAGCCGTTTTGCGTATATCATCACTCCACCTGGCTTGAGGGCGTCCTACACTGCGTTTGCCAAGCCGCGGTCTCCACTCAAGAACTCGTTTACCCCAACGGTTGTCGGTTCTTCGGCTAATATGGCCAGCCCACTGCCACTTCAACTTGCTAATCCGGTGGGCTATGTCGATAACTTTGGTTCTCTGCCGGATCACCTCATTTCTGATTTTGTCCCTAAGAGAAACTCCGAGCATAGCCCGTTCCATAGCCCGCTGAGCGACTTTGAACTTGTGGACCAGCCGTACCGTCAGTGTCCACGTTTCGGCTCCGTATGTCATGACGGGTAGGACGCACTGATTAAAGACTTTAGTCTTTAGACATTGTGGGATCGACGATGAGAAGACTTGGCGTAGCTTACCAAACGCTGCCCAACCCAACAGAATTCTCCTGTTCACCTCGTCCTCGAAGTTGTTTCTACCTAACTGCAATGACTGCCCGAGGTACACATATTTTTGAACAACTTCGAGAACGGCGCCGTGCACCGCTGTCGGTTCCGGTAGTACATGTTCATTGAACATGACCTTGGTTTTTTATCCAAGTTCATCCGTAGGCCGATGCGTACAGAGGAGTCAGCCAGGTCATTCAGCATCCGTTGCAGGTCCTGCAGCGTTTCCGCCATGATGACAATGTCATCTGCAAATCGCAAGTGAGAAATGTATTCACCATTGACGTTGATGCCCCGCCCTTTCCAGTGCAGCGTCTTGAACATATCCTCCATTGCATTTGTGAACAGTTTCGGGGAAATAACGTCACAATCGTCACGTCGAACAATGGTATAGGTTTTGTTTGCTGATTCTGTACTTGGACGGACATGGTGGCGGCTTCGTAGAGACATCTCATCACTTGGATATATCGCCAATCTACTTGGCATCGCTGCAGAGACTCCAGAACGGACCAGATTTCAATCGAGTCAAAGGCCTTCTCATAGTCCACGAATGCTAGACACAGGGGCTGATTATACTCCTGGGTCTTTTGTATAATCTGCCGCACTGTGTGGATGTGGTCTATGGTGCCATATCCGCTCCGAAATCCAGCCTGTTCCGGTGGTTGGAATTCGTCAAGTCTTCGCGCAAGGCGGTTCGTGATGACTCTTGAAAACAGCTTATAGACGTGGCTTAGAAGAGAAATAGGTCGGTAGTTCTTCAGCCGGGTCTTATCTCCTTTTTTGAAGAACAAGACGACTACACTTCTACTCCACGCCTCCGGAGCTTTTGGAGCTCCCTCAGTACGGGTTTACCTCCAGCTTTTAACAGCTCTGTTGTAACGCCATCCTCTCCAGGGGCTTTTCCATTTTTCAGCTGTTTAAGAGCCAGCATGATTTCGTCAATGTTGACTTCTGGCAGGTCTTCGGTGTAGTGGCGTGTTAGAGTGGCTCTAGGACCCTCATTTTCAGGATCAGGTCGAGATGCATGCGAAGCGTATAACCGGCCATAGAAGCCTTCCACTTTGGAGAGGACTGCCGGCTTCGAAGAAACGACTTCTCCACTTGCTGTGGTCAACTTCGTCAGGTGGCTTCTTCCAAAAGATTGTACGAACACTTTTGACACCCGGTTCTGCTCGATCGCTCTTTTAATCAAAAGAGTGTTGGAGCACCGAAGGTCGTGTCGTATAAGCCTGTTGATCTCTTGGTTTAGAGCGCGCTTTTCTGACGAAGTGACGGGTGGGTTTTCACGTCGTTCCTTCATTAGCCCCAAAGTCTTTTCCGAAAGCTTTGACTACCCATTTTACAAACATAACGTTTGCATAATATATATTGTGATGCAACTGTCATAATGCCTATCTCTTTAAACTTTTCTCTAAGGGAAACTCGTGCTGCTAGTTGATATATCGCACGTACTGCACGTTTTTGAAGAATAAAAATAGTTTGTATATCAGCCGCCTTGCCCCAAAGCAAGCAATGACGCTGTAAAAATAACCAAAATATACTAGTCGAGCTATTTCTATATTCGTAAGCTGTCTAACTTTGATAGCATACGCTGCAGAACAGAGTTTTCCTGCAAGACATGATATTTGGGTGCCACACTGTAACCTACTGTCTAATGTAATTCCCAAAAAAAACTGTTAAGAGTCGAAAAAGCTAATCACTTCATTATTTAAAAATATACTCGTATTAGTACTTTTCACATTTGGCAAACTAAACTTAATACATTTGGTTCTTTTGGGATTTAGAAGTAGGTTGTTCGTTGTAAACCAATCTTGAACTAGTGCGAGTGTTGTATTTATTTTCTCAAAATGTTCTAGTTTACGATCAATTTTAAAAATTAGAGAAGTGTCATCAGCAAATAGAATGATGTCACAAAAGTTATTAATATAAAATGTTAATAATATATACCAACAATAAGAAGGGACCGAGTATTGATCCCTGAGGCACGCCCATACTTATTGGCGATCCAGACGACCTTACTTCGCCTATATCAACATATTGAATTCTTTCACTCAGGTAAGAGGCTAGTTGATCTAGCGCTGTACCTTTAATACCGTAATGCCTAAGTTTCAGCAGAAGTGTCCTATGTGCCACACAATCAAAAGCTTTCACATATGGCCATATGGCAAAGATCACAGAACACTCCAATGGCATCCGGTGAATTTTCACAGACACTAAAAATATGAAAATGAAAGAATTTGTTTTTGTCTTAATCACCTTTGGTTTTGCATTGTAAGGCTGAAAAGCGGCTTATTAAGCGGTGGTAGTCTAATGGCTAAGGCATCGGACTCGCAATCGTGAGGTCGCGGGTTCGAATCCTACCCATTGTACTAACGACGTGAACCCACTCCTAACAATCTATTGAGCTTAGCCCACAATCCCACATTGCTAGTTACCTTTCTAAAAAAAAAAAAAAAACTATTAACAAATACTTTAAACTGCGTTTCTCAACAAATGGTTGTAAGTGCCATAAACATATGCTCTTCTGCTGGTGCAATTATTCATATCGTTATTTTTTTAGACGGCAACTGTTTCGGAACCCTACACTGAGCATGGTCCGACATGCTTTTGCCCGGTGTTTTTTCTATCTGACTTGATGTAATGCATTATTCACCACTCTCTGTTGACAACGTGTTAACGTAACTGTTGCATAATTTATTCTTCTGTGGTTTGTATAAATTAGTATAATTGCTCTGTGAACTGTATCTGCTGTATCAAACTACGTTGGAAGTCAGTTCTCCAGAGCTTGTTTTAGGCAGTCCTTTTTTATTTCTACCCGACTGGGTAAAAATTACTTTTAATTAATTTTATTTTTACCCGAAGGGTTATGTTTTTCGCGCGTGTCTTGTATGTATGTATGTAACATTCTTTTTATTAAATATTATTTATGTAATATTATTTTTCACTAAACGGATTTAAACTATTCACACGTCGTTAGATTAGTCTTGACCGCACAATTGTAAGTGACGTTTGAAAAAAACAAACATGGCGACTGTGAGATTTCAAAATAAAGAGGTGTGAAAAAAAAATTGTTTCGAATATTGCCTTAAGGTTATCAAATTAAAGGGCTCATCTTAAGCATTTCAAAAAGGTATAACATGATAATGAATGTAATACCTACTAAAAAAGTACTAAACTAAATACTTTTTTTAATTTTCAATACATAACAATAGCTGTGATAAAAGTTAGTTGCTATATCCAAAAACCACTCAAAAGTTAAAATAAAAAAATAAATATAAAAATAAAAAAAACCGCTTGCACAAAAAAGGTAGAAAGCTGTGAAAAAATCAAACTTCTAAGTTAACGTGAAAAAACATACGTTTGTTTATTTTTTAAACTCCTCGATTCCTGAACTATTTATAATATGTACCTACAAATTCGTAAGGGATCTTCGGTGGGCGAGTCCCACTCGAAAATGTGCGGTTTTTTTAATTAATTTCTACAGTGTCACGCTACACATAGCAACCCATATGATGCCCCACTGCTGGGCACGGGTCCTGGGGGTAATGGCCATAATCGCCACGCTTGGCGAGCGGGTCTGCGATCGCAGTAAGGCTTTAAAGTACACAGAGGACGCTGCTGCCCGTTTTCCGGTGGGAAATACCTTTCTTGACGACACCCACGGGAAGAGATAGGGTGGTACTAAGTACCTATTCCTAAACCGGTACCACAGGGCCTATTATAATTACTTAGGTATTATCTAGCCTTCGATAGATAATAAGTAATTAACTTGCAAACCATATCCCTATTTGTCACTTTTGTGATGAAAAATATACTCAGCTTTTTGTTAGATATCACTAAAATAAAATTAGGTACTCGTCAGTAATTACAAATTCAAATTAGTTCTAACATAACCTTGAAATGATTAAAAACCAGTAGGTGGATAAATATAAGGGGAGATAGGGGAGCATTGGGCACTTTTTTACTAAAATGGTAATAAAACAGTTATTTTTCATAAAGTAAGATTATTTATAAAGTCGTTATTTTATTGCTAATATTTACAAACACGCACACATATTTGGCTTTATTGTTGTAAAAAACAGTTTTCGTATTGATAACGATGTCAAAGTTACAAGACTACACTTGAGATACAAATATTTTTCTTATTATAGACATAGTGATTCATCATAAGGAGTATTGATATATATGATTACTTATTTTAACCTTTAAAAGGTTTAGTACGGCTGTTTCATAACATTTCTTTATCGGGAATGGCATATTCATAGCCCAGTTCGTATGCTCTTAGTTTCGATAGTCTATGATTTAGTTTTGACGATGTTGTTAGGTATTTAACTTGTTCTTAATTATTCGTAAATATTTATCTTGAGAAAAATAGGCGTTGCCATAAAATAAATTATAAAAAAGTCAGTACAACAGTTATCATAGAATTACAAAGTATGATAAAATGCTAGCAAAGGGAGCATTATGTATGCCTAAACATCCCTACATAACTAATGTCCAATGCTCCCCATAGGTACTCACATTTTGAATTTATTTTTGTCAAATATTGAACCCTAATTTAGAAGTTAATAGGGCCTAATTTAGAAGTGAATAGGGCATAATCAGGGCACCGCGCCTCCACGGAAGGCCGCGGGCTGCGTAAGTCATCTAAGGCGCCTCACCTAAGGCGGCATCAGGCGCAGATGTGCGCGCCGACGCCACCCGGTTCGCCGGCAAAGGCGACCGCCTGACCCAAGGTGGTGTCAGGTTTATTATACACAACTCTCGTTAACAATGTACTTAAGATCAAAAGCGTCTCGAGCAAAGTGGTACCTATAGGTACTTGATATTCAGAATCACCAAACTGTATTCGCTGAAGGTCATTCAGGTATACGCACCGACCTCGGCAGATCTTGATGATGAGGTAAAGGCAATGTATGGGGAGATATCTAGAGCCATGCATGCCTCTAGAAAACAATATAATAATAATAAGTCTTTTTTCTCCACACAATACAATCAAAAAAGTAAATGAAATACTTATGTGATACTGACAACAGTTTATGATTACACCATGTGAGGAGCTGGTGTCTGTTGTAGGTGTAAACCTGTATTACAGACCACCAGGTCCTCACCCTTTGGAATTTGGTAAAAACTATAATCACAACTGATACATGACACGTAGTAATTTACAAGGTGGAAAAAGAACGTAATAACGTTTTCACTTTGTTGGAGAAATAAAAAAAGTAAAAGAAAAAAATAATTGAAAATAAAATTTGATAAATCACTTTAGCCGCGCGCGCGCGTGTGTGTATGTGTGTGTGTGTGTGTGTGTGTGTGTGTGTGTGTGTGTGTGTGTGTGTGTGTGTGTGTGTGTGTGTGTGTGAGAGTGCGTGCGCGTGTGTGTGTGCGCGTGCGTAGGTTCTCTGTAGATAATCAAGTTAGCAACCAGTCTTTTACTGTAGTCTTTCGGTAGAGTATAGATTGATAATTCTGTTATTATATACACCGTTGTAATGGTATTCGTTCAACGTGAAACTCGGTTAACAAATCGATGATGAGCAGAAATTGAAACAAATTGGATTTTAGCAGAGGATCCCCCGGGGGCAAAAGCTGCCTGAATTCATAGAGAAGGAGGGTCTCCATGAAGAGTTCATCATAAAATGAACTCCTTTTTCATGAAGAAGCCCTCCAGCAAAAATATCTGGTTAAAAATGAGATCGACTTCATCATGACTAAGTATATATGGGTTGACTAACTGGATGTCTCTGTGATTAGTAGGGTAGCTTTAAAACTTATTAATGGCATTAATAAGTTTTAAAGTTATGTAATAGTATGTATATCAGACATTAAAAAGTGCATCGTATTATGTTTATACCAATTTTGTTAATATTATTATACAATCTCAATTCAATTAATTCAATATAAATGTCAGCAATATAATTAAAATAAGTTATGTCTATGTAAATAAAATTAAATAATAAGTATAAAAATATATAGGTATTGCACTCTATTTTATTATGATATTGCTGTCGGCGTTCACCGATGCCTAGCGCCGCCACTGTGCCAAATAAAAACGATTAGTTTACTATTACTACGTTAAAATTCTAAATAGGACTGTACATATAATATAAGTATTAGTAGTATTATATTATCTGTGGTATTAGGTACCTATTTACCATATATGTTTTATATAAAAGAGGTTTTGTAAAGTTATAGTACCTCCATTACGATAAGTACTTTTGAGGTGTAGATACTCAAATAACATTTATACAGCATTCATGGTTTCGAATAAATTGGCTTAGTGTTGTGACCTTGTTGTGATAATAAAGTGACAGTTTATTGGACTGGACGAAAAGGTTTGTAGTTATGTGTTTTGTATTAGAAATATCTATACTAATATTATAAAGCTAAAGAGTTTGTTTGTTTGTTTAAACGCAGCAATCTCGTTAACTACTGGTCTGAATTAAAAAAATCTTTTTCTGTTGGGTAGCCCATTTATTGAGGAAGGTTATAGGCTATATAAGATCACGCTACGACCAATAGGAGCGGAGCAGTAATGAAAAATGTTACAAAAACGGGGAAAATAAACGCATACGAAGTTGCGCGGGACGCTCTATATCAATATGGAGACTTAGGAGGTTACTTAGAAATGCAAGCATATTTTTTATGAGAGAAAATTATTATATATTCATTATTAATTATAATAATTAAAATTACTACCAGATGTCAAAATTCAAAATTCTTTATTCACTTGGGATGTAAAACAATCGTACCTACCTACGTCGGGATTCTACATGTACCTACATGTAATGCCAAGTTCGCAAACAATAGGTAAAGCCGGAGGAAAGAACCTGGCAATAAAAACTCGCGGCCATCACTCTTTTCAAATTGCCGACTTTAGAATGTTTTAATGTTTATAAACTTGATATGGGGGTACGGTGCTGCCACTAATCTATACTAATATTATATAGCTGAAGAGTTTGTTTGTTTGTTTATTTGTTTGAAGTCTGTAATCTCAGGAACTACTGGTCCGAATTAAAAAATCTTTTACTGTTAAATAGCCCATTTATCGAGGAAGGCTATAGGCTATATAACATCACGCTATGACCAATAGGAGCGGAGCAGCAATGGAAAATGTTGCGAAAACGGGGAAAATATACGCAGACAAGGTTGCGTGGGTCAGCTAGTATACCATATAGGTACACCATATTAAAGGACTGATGCAAATTATATTATTAAAAAGTTACAACATAGTAGGAGTATCTACTTACAACAAAGGTAAAAACTATATGTGCTCAAATATTAGCCAAAGTAGGTACTATCTACTCCACGTGATATCGTGAAAAAGGAATGAGAATTATCTTGTGAAAATACAATTAAACTATTTATTAAACGGGAATTAACGCGCATTGTTTACCTTAAAATTGCTTGACGTTTCGACCAGGTTGCACCGGCCGTGGTCACAAGCGGACTGTCGCAGCGATGTTAAGACTCCGTCAGGCCGATGAATCTTCATCCACCCTCACTTTTTTACTTCTCGAAAAGTTAGGGTCACTGCACACTACACTGATTTTGTCCATGTTAACCGACTGCGAAACAATACGAGGTTGTGTTTTACGAATCACTGGATTCCACGTCACGGATAGTTTAAAACCCTCTTCCCGATTGAAAGTTTTATGTTTTTTAATTTCAATCGCTTCACGCACAATTCGTGAGTAAAAATGGCGATCTGTGGAGAGGGTTTGTGGACGATGAAACTCAATCCAGTGATTGGTGTTCGATTGCAGTATGTGTTTTGCAATTGCCGATTTGTTCACTTGCCGGTTTTTCACTGCTGCGATGTGTTCTTTTAGCCTTTCCGCTATAGTTCGCTTTGTTTGGCCAATGTACGAACTACCGCAGCTGCAATCAATTTTGTAGACACCTGGCGTCTGCAGAGGTATAATATCCTTCGGAGTGCCCACCAAGTTGCCCACTTTAGCCACCGTTGTGTAGATCGTACGGATCGAGTACTTTTTCATAATTGATCCGATCTTGTCTGTCACTCCTCTGACGTAGGGCAAATAAGCAGGTTGTCTGTTCACCTCCGGAGGTTTGTCACGTTTTGGGATATGCTTCATTCTTCGGTACACCTGATATCCGTTTTTCTTGAGTACCTCCTGAACATGGACTAGCTCTTGCTCCACATGATCAGGGTCACAGAGGTCAAAGGCTCTGTTTTTCAATGACGTCATCACGGATTGTAGGTGACGAGGATGGTGATGTGACGTAGCATGCAGGTATCTGTCAGTGTGTGTGGGCTTTCGGTATACACAGTGTGATAGCGATCCATCAGCTCGCGCTGTTATCTTGATATCCAGGAATGACAACGATCTACCCGTCTCCATTTCGCATGTAAATTTCATCTTCGGATGAATGGAGTTAAGGTGCCCCATATACTGATCCACATCATGTTGGCTTCCTCTGACGACAGCAAACACGTCATCTACATACCTCTTCCATAGTTTGATGATTGGTGGACCCAGAGTTAGTGCCTTCTCTTCAAAATGCTCCATCCAGAGATTAGCTAGTGCCGGGGCTATTGGGCTCCCCATTGCGACACCATCTATCTGGAGGTAATATTGACCATGAAAGAGGAAGTAGTTTCCTTCCAAACAGTGATTCAGCAGATCAATATAATTGAACGGTAGCTCGTTGTCACTCAGTCTATCTCTCACCACATCCAGACATTCCTTAATCGGAACGTTGGTGAACAATGACTCAACGTCAAAACTCACCATTATGTCTCCCGGTTCCAATTTGAGATTTTCTATAATCTGGACGAAATGGCGCGAATCTTTCACGAAAGACGTTGTTCTTCCCACGAGTGGCTGTAATACAGACGCAACGTATTTTGCCAAGTCGTAAGTGGGACAGGCAATTTGACTTACGATGGGTCGCACTTGCACGTTGGGTTTGTGTATCTTAGGTAGCCCATATAGTTTTGGTGGTTGATGTGGTTTCGGTTTGTACAACCTCTCATACTCATCTTCCGTGAAAAGGTCTCGGTGTTCCAGGATCAGAGCTCGAGTTTTACGTGTAACTCTGGCTGTTGGGTTATATGATACCTTGTTATCACATAACAAATCCCGCATTTTCTGTTCATAATCAGTAGTATTCATCACTACAGTGGCGTTTCCCTTATCGGCCTTAAGCACCAAAATATCCTTATTTTCCCGAATTTCTTTTAGTGCTTGACGCTCTTCTGTAGTAATGTTACTATACGGAGGTTTGGACTTTCGCAATATGACCGCAACCGACCGTCTCAGGGTGTCGGCATCGCCGGGCGGTATCTTGTTACGGATAATATTCTCCTCAACACTACTGATTATATTCTCATACGGTATTCGCTTAGGAGTTGGGGCGAAATTCATGCCTTTAGCCAGGATGTTTAAAGTAGGTGCATCTAAACTTACGTGCGATATGTTTTTTACGGTATCTATAAGATCTTGAGATACCGCCAGCAACGTTTTCTCAGCATACCGTCGGTTATATGCATTCGAAAACTTATGCTCATGAGTGACACTGCATAATTCGAATGTCCGTTGGGCTTGCAAAAACGTTACTCGATCACATAAATCATAATCTTCACGAGATAAATAGTTATAATCATGCAACGCGAAAGTTTAAATGTTAGTAATACAATTAAAGTCAATAAGATCGCATTTTGTGTAAATGAAGTAGAAGTAGTACCTATCTTCTGTACAAATAGACATAGTATCCCCAATAGTAGTCCCCGGTTTCTGAATCTCTCGGATTTTTTTAAGCTCCGAGTTCTCGACTCGTTTTTAGGGTTCCGTAGCCAAAATGGCAAAACGGAACCCTTATTATACTAGTATAGTATTATATTATTTGTGATTGTGCGATACATTTACACCGATAGTATTTGCGATGAGAAAGTTTATTTAAAAACTGTAAAGACAATAATAATAATGGACAACTCACACAACGTTATCTGATCCCAAACTAAGCAGAGCTTGTACTATGGCAATCAGACAACTGATACTTAAATTTCTAAATACATACTTAATATAGATAAATAACACCCAGACACAGAATGAACCATTGTGCTCATCACACAAAGTTATATCCTGGGTGGGGATCGTACCCACGACCTCTTGCGTAGCAGTCGGATACACTCCCACCGGGTCTAGAGGCCCACAGAGGCAGTCATAAGAGGGGAACCCCTTTACAGTTTCTATTTATACTTTTCTTTTTGTGGGCAGTTGAAGCAATTGCTCGACTTACACAATTTTGTCATCCTTTTAGGCTACCTAATCTCTTAGCATGTCGTAAAGTGTAAAATCTCACACTATTAGAAACAAAAATCTCATCAAAAATAGAGCCACCATGCCATACTATAATGTTCATTATTAAAAATCAGTTCATGATTTTTTTACCAGTGTTCTGTGACACAAAATATCAACACGGTGGGTCTTTAAAAATAATTATATTTCCTGAATCTTGCCAGATAAGCCCTGAATATTTTGATGTACTATGGTTAGCCCATATGTTTTCTTATCTGTTGTCTCATTAACTAGTTTAAACTAGGAGTTTCATTAATGATTCTAGAAGCATTGGTAGAACTAACTGATTGCTGTGATACACTAATTGTACCAAGGTCAGCGTATATTAAATGCTAGTAATTTAGCAATCTGTCGCTTAAATATAGTAGACAAATACCTACATACCTAGTATGTTTTGTTAAAATAAAGTTACGAATAAATTTATTCGTGTCGAAAAATAGTTTATAGGTACTTAACATACTTATATGTTTGTTTGTAAAGTAACAAGTTCAAGCTCTGTATGTGCTTGTTGTGTATATCAGATACTGACTGTGAGTAAGGTAGACCACATATAATAAATTTACAACCTACTTTTTCATTAATGGATATCACAGACTCTGTTATATGAATTATATCTCTCTTGGTGACTGAGAAGCTGTCTCCATATAATACTATGACTGTTGATTGATCATCTAAACTAATTCCATGTAATTTACTAATTAAACTACTAAGCTTGGCTCCCGGTGAACAATAATTTGTAACCTTATAATTTGAATAACCCTTAATTAACTTTCCAAAATCTATTCCTAACTGGTCGGAAAAAAATACAACTCGTTTCTCTGTAACAGGATTAGCTAAAGGTTGTTGAGTATTTAACAATCCACAGTCACAATCAGACTCACTGTTAGTACTGTTCTGCAAACATGATGTATTTGTGAGTGTAATTAGGTACATTGTTTTTGGGTGTAACAGACTGTGGTAGCGAGGAGTTATAGCAAAGGTTGTATATGATAAGAGAAGTTAATTGATCCATATTCTCTCTTGCTACTTGGGCTACTTCCTCATACTTGAGAATGTACTGTTGAGTTTCTGATTCGTGTTTATGTATGAGTGATGACAGACGAGAGTGTAAGTTTGTGATTTGAGCTCCTGAGTATGTTGGTCATACATCAATCTGCTGGCAACTATTTGTTCATGACAGGAATCCAACTGTGACCGTAGTTCTTCTTGTTTATTTAGTGACTCGGATTGGCTCTTAAACAATGTTGAAAGTTTTCCAAACCGTCTACATTTAACTTCAAGATTCTTAATTAGTTTATTTAATTTTGAATATTTCCTACGTTTTTCATGGCTAAAGTTACTTAAACTTATTTACACATTTAACACCTAAGAGTTTACTAAAGAGATTTTGAGGTGCTTGACTGTTTGTCGCCTGTATTGTTTCTTCTAAAGAGTTAATGGTCATATGAGCTTCTTGAAGTTGGTGTTCCAAATCACCGGCTTTACCTATTGTTTGTGAACTTGGCATTACATGTACATGTAGAATCCCGACGTATCACAAGAGTTGTTTTGCATCCTAAGTGAATAAAGAATTTTGAATTTTTTAAAGTTGGGCCAACCACAAAAGCCTGGCGAGCCACATGCGGCCCACGGGTCGCAGGTTGAGAATAGCTAATCTATAATGTAATTTTGTTTAATATTGTTCTCTTTTAACCACCGGTTATCAAATAGTGTTTATTAAAGTATCTCTGGTTAACGCAGCTGGTGGCACAATCACCTTTATGCACTCTTTTATACTAGCTTTAAGTTTCTATTTGTTGTGTTATTGTTTGTTAAGAAAAATAAACTAAAAAAATATTGATTTATGCAACTATAAAAAAACTACTTATTCTAGAGATGAGCGCCGAGCCGGCGCGCTGCCGCCGCCGCCAATTTCCCCGCGCCGCTGCCGCTGTGAAAAAACAACTGCGCACCGACCTAACTTGGTAGGTGACATTGATGATGGCATTCAAGCAATAGATAAAGAAAAATTGAATCTTAAGTGTAAAAAACTTTATAAATAATACATCATCATAACTTGCTTTTAAAACAGGATATCGTAATTTGTTGTTTTTAAACTTTCGCGATTTTTATACATATTAGATACTAGCTGTGCCCGCGACTTCGTTCGCGTGGAAGTTGGGTTTATATTAAGGTAGTTTATATTACAATTTAACTTCTGTGTAAAACATATTGGAAACATTGTGTTATGGAAATTTTGTGTTAAGGAGCATCGATTATGTTCACAGATCGATGCGTGTTCGAACAAACAGACAACATTCAAACGTTTTTAAAATATATAGGTACTCAGATATCTTTTTTTGTGTTTCAATACTTATTTTAATATTTTTGACTCAACTTATTTCAATATTTTTTTCACTCACTTTAGAAGATTTAAATATTATTTTATAATGTGTACATTGGTGAATTAAAAAATAGGTGTGTCAACCTGTCGCAAATTAAGATCACCATACATATATATTCATATCCCTGTACATAAGAATTTCAGTTTTTTTTTAAATCAATTTTCTTGACTCTTTTTAATTTGTATTTAAACGCCATCTATTTTCAAAACTGGATAAGTTTCTTTAAATACTTGATGATTTTATATTAAAATTATACTTAAACTTTCATGCATATTAAAATAATTTAAGGTTAAATACCTTGCTTACCTACGGGTTAGCAAGGTATTTAACCTTAAATTATTCACGCGATTAAGACCCGTTATATATATATTTTCATATTGTGTACAATTCGCGAAAGTTTATCAACATTTGTAGGTAAGCAATTTTGGCACTCAGAAGAAATCGAATCACAGATGGCGCCACATGTTTTATTTTGTTATAACACTAACATTTATAAATTCTAGAAAATATTAAGAAGTTACTGTTTATTTGTAATGTAATATTGTTTTTCATTTCTACATTCATAACATAATCACGATTCACGCAAAACAATGATAAAGGTATGGCCTATTGAAAGTGATTGATTACAAAAAAAAAAAAATGAAAATTTATTAAACAAAGTAAACATGTTAAAGTAGAAAATAAAAGCTTGTATAACAAGTATACATTTGGAAAAATACTTCAAAAAGGAATAAAAAGAATTTTAAAACCACACAAAAAGAGATTCGCACACTTGAGACTCGATCCTCCGACCTCGCTCGTTCGATACCGCTACTTGTGCCATTAGACCACCTCAAACGATAAAAATGCGGTTAAAATAGCTGAACTTAAGAAAATTGAAAATGTTGTGTTTAGTTCCTTATAATTTTAGCGTGAAGTTACTGTTTCTATGGGTTACAATTGTAAATAATGTCTTATTGTAGAAAAAAATGTGAAAAACCATAATGGTTCGACCAAACATACGTTACTGCTCGCTCCCCATAGACGATAGCGTAATGATTCATAGTGTAAGTAATAATACTGCAAATTTTCATGTAGATCCGTCAAGTAGTTATTGTTTTATGACGATAAATAGCTACAGACATTATCCGTTATTGCTTAGCTCCTATGGGGAATATCGTGATAAATCCAGACTTATTAGAATACACATACAAAATTTCAACCGAATCTGTCTGGTAGTTTTTGCGTGATGCGTGTTCAAACAGACAGACAGACAGACATTTCTAAAAATTTAGGAATGTGTTTAAATACTCTTTTTGAACATTTCCCAATATTTTTTTTTACTATGTTCGGCCATGTACAAACACGTGAAATTTACAATTTTATTATATGTATAGATATAGATATAGATATAGAAATTTCGTGGCTTAATCGCGTGACTTATTTAAAGGTACGAACCTTTTATTTACCCGACGTTTCGATCGAATTGCACCGATCGTGGTCACTGGTCGACTGAGATCAAGAAGTACAAATTTTTGCAACATTTTTCATTACTGCTCCTATTGGTCTTAGCGTGATGTTATATAGCCTAAGCCTACCTTGATAAATGGGCAACCCAACAGAAAAATAATTTTTAATATTCATTTCATATATTTTTATTTTTGTAATTATATATATTATTGTATAGTTATATTGGTTTGTATAATGTTCAGTATTTATTTATTTTACGTTCTCTATCATAATTGTGTGTTATGTAAGAATAATATGAAGTTATTGATTTCCCATTATGTAGTTTGCTATAGCTACACATTTCATTTATACATCACCCTAAGGTAGACTGGCCGAGAATGCTTTTAGCATTAAGTAGGTACGCCTCTGTACAAACAAAATAATTATAATATTTTCATTTTAAGTAAGAAATTGTTTTTAAGTGATCAGTTTTACGTGAAACGTACGAAAGTGTACACTTAAAAATCCACTATTGGGTAATAGATGGCGCTACAAGTTTTTTTTGTTACAGGCCGTGTAAACTCAAGACTAAGTTAAACACAGCATTGGCAGTTCTTGTTTTTGTGTCTGTACTAAGTGGTTACGTCATTGGAAGCGCAGACTATTCAAGGAGACTTGGAGAGCCACCAGATCCAATTGAACCGCGGAAACCTTCAGCCTCACGGCTCCATGTGTTCCAAAGATCTGCCGTGTGCACAGATGCACCTGTGTGCTCTAAAATAGGCAGGTAGGTCTATTATGGCTACTTAGAAATACGTGATAAAAAAGGTTAAATAAAATCGTCTATAAAAGTTGTAATGTTATTAGGAGGTGAATGTAAAACCAACCTACGTGTTCTGGCTAAGCAAATATAAAACCCCCACCATGTAAATCCTTTGTTATTATTTAGTACTCGCTGTCCCGCGCAACTTCGTCTGCGTAAATTTTCCCAGTTTTTGCAACATTTCTTATTGCTGCATGACTCCTATTGGTCTTAACGTGATGTAATATAGCCTATAGCCTTCCTCGATAAATGGGCTATACAACAGTGAAAGATTTTTTCAATTCGGATCCGTAGTTCCTGAGATTATCGCGTTCAAACAAACAAACAAACTCTTCAGCTTTATAATACACTAGCTGTCCCGCGCAGTTGCGCGGGACAGCTAGTGTATTGTATGTGATGTTATATAGCCTATAGCCTTCCTCGATAAATTGACTATCCAACAGTGAAAGAATTTTTCAATTCGAATCAGTAGATCCTGAGATTACCGCGTTCAAACAAACAAACAAACTCTTTAGCTTTATAATATTAGTATAGATATATAATATACTAGCTGTCCCTCGCAACTTCGTCTGCGTAAATTTTCCCCGGTTTTGCAACATTTCTCATTGCTGCTCCGCTCCTATTGGTCATAGCGTGATGTTATATAGCTTCCTCAATAAATGTGCTATCCAACAGTGAAATAATTTTTCAATTCGGATCAGTAGATCCTGAGATTACCGCGTTCAAACAAACAAACAAACAAATAAACAAACAAATTCTTCGCTTTATAATATTTATATAATAAATAGATATTGTAAGGACGGCAGGTTCGAATAAAATGCCAAATTCCGCAATGACGTGTTTATTGTATCACTATATTACACCGGTCGGATTACAATGGCCACTGATCAACTCTAATAGTAACACTATGTCATGTACAAAACACTTTACTCTTCCCTAGCTATCGCCTCGGTGTAATCGCTTTGAGATCGTATTTCAAACTGAAACTGACTCGCGTTGAGGGGCCGTCTTTTTATACAAATATTTCAAGATACAGAACACTCTCGTAACGATCAGACATTCTCGGAAATGTCACGCACACGTATGATGATTTTATATGGGCCTTCTCACCGTATTTGCAATTTCGGATATTTACCAATTCTTCGCTGCGGGTTATGCAGCCACACTAGTTTTCCCTCTTCGAATCCAGGATTGTTTACCTTCCTGTTGTAACGAGTTTTCATTTTCTCGCTGGTTTTGAAATTGTTTCCCGCACAAAATCGTGTATCTTGTCCATTCGTGTTTGAACTGATATGATATATGATGTTAGTGTATACGGAGGTGTTCCAGTAATCAAGTCTACAATAGGAGAATCTCTCTTCCGAAGTTGACTATGGCTGATATAAATCCAGTAGTACCTACTAGTCTAGTAGTAGTGCACTGCAGAACGATACGACAACGGGAAGAGTGGGATATAACGGTCCCAGTCCCGCTGGTAATCTTCGACTACTTTAGCCAGATAGTTCTCTAGGGTCTGGTTGAATCTTTCTACCATGCCGTCGGATTGTGTATGTCCTGGAGGAGTTCGCGTTTTATGTATCCCGAGTAGTTGTAGTTTTGACAGTGTTGACTTAAAATTTCTTCCTTGGTCGCTGTGTAATGGTACACAAAACCGGCACACTACTTCATCCACTAGCTTCTTCGCCACAGTCTTAGCTTCTTGATTAGGTGTAGCAAACTTCTCCGGCCAATTTTTGAAGTAGTCTTGAACCACCACCGGTTACTATCGTCGCTTTGTGGAAATGGCCCAGCAACGTCATTAGCGATCCTCATCCAGGGAGCTCCGATGTTATAAAGCTGTAGGTTTCCTCTCGATCTTGTGCGTAGTCCTTTCAACGAAGCACATGTCGAAAACTTTAGGCACCATTCCTCGATGTGCTCTCGGTAGCGATCACCCTTTCTATCCTATCTCATCTGATGTTCTCTGGATTTGTTCTCATCTTATTTTCGTGGACGCCAGCAGTCCGTGTGCAAGGGTGATACTTTATTAAGGTGGCACAATCTTGAAGCAGGTTTTCCTCAAGGCGGTATATACAAAAATAGAATATATCGATAAAAATAGAAAATAATAGAAGAGCAAGATCTCTATTATTTTCTATTTTATCGATCTCATTACTAAAGTCCTTTAGTGTGCGTTTCATCTTTACGCGGATCACTTGTAGTTATATTCGCAAGCCAGTATGAGTAACATATCTGAGGCCATTACTAAGCATAATGGGGACCTTAACGCTATCAGTGCATAGTTTGCGCGCTCTCATTACAGTCTATTGATCTATTCTATTCTTATTTCTCCTACTGCCCCTTCATACTTGACTTCCAACTTTTAATATCCGCACTCCAATCACAGTAAGAAGAAAGAAAGAAAAATCGTTTATTTGCCACAGATACAATACGCTTCATAGAAACAAATAAAATTACAACTGAGTTTGTGCTTGCACGTCGTATCTGCGACAAACGATAGTACACAGTAGAGTAGTAGTAGACAGTAGAGATCTTCGGTCTTATTTGTCGGGTCCGAATCCAGAATTTGAAATCGACTTTTAATTAGTCGATTCCGAAAGTCAATTAATCCTCTCTGAACGTTTATTTTGTTACTTTAATCGACATTTAAAAAAAATGTCAGAGACACTATATTATGAGAACGTGCTCGTGAGTCGATTCTTTTCAAGTTGAGGCGACTGAAGTCGATCCCAAAAAGAGAATCGATTTCTGACTAAAGTCCGAGTTGACTTTTCGACCCCTAAACTACTATAATTCTATTGTATATTCTATGAATTAATAGCAAATATCTTTTGTTTCAGTAAAATTCTCTCCGAAAATGGAACTGCTGTGGACGCAGCTATTGCTGCGATGTTCTGCACCAGCTTACATAGCCATCAGAGTATGGGGCTTGGAGGTGGATTCTTCATGACAGTCTACATTAAAGGCGTGGGCAAGGCGTACGCTATCAATGCAAGAGAAGTAGCTCCCGGAGCCGCCACTGTGGATATGTTCGATGGAAACAATGATAAGTCATCTCAAGGTTAGTTTATTTATTTATTTTTAACTTCCTGCAATTACATTGCATAAGGCGGACTTAAACCTTTGGGTGGTGAAGAGGAAAGGATGGCAAAATAGAATATAAATACAAATGTTTATAAAACAAATACATACTAAAAATAAATATCAAATAACATCCAAAATAAATTAAACTTATAAATATATGTATACATTAATAACCAATATCTACTTAATACATAACAAGGCCAAATGATTACTCTGCTGAATCCTCTAGGTAACGTTTGTATAGTTGACGTACTTTATTTTTAAATCCTAAACGGCTCGTGGACAACTAATTTCTACAGGGAGCGCATTTCAAAAACAAGAGGCCTGAACCGAGAAAGAAGAATGAATTTTATGTATAATATAAGCTATGAGACGGACAGAGAAGTAGAAGGGTATTAGAAGATCGAAGATTTCTGTCATGATTAAAGCACAAATAAAAGAAAGATAAGAGAGCATTCGGAGAATTAATAATAGAATAAAGCAACGTCAAGCCCGTTAGATCTTTGCGCAGCCCAATCGGCAACCATGTTATTCGGGAGCGATAATTCGACACATGGCGTTTTTACTAAGGTTGAATATGAATCGAATGCAATTGTTGAGAAGACGATCAAGCTTGTTGAGCTTGTTGTTTATTATGCCGCTACGTGTGTCGACCTGTTAGCACTGAATACGGACATTACAGAAGGCATCCTTTATACGTACTTCACTCGAGTGAGGCACAACACATAGACAACGTTCGCAGACATGAATCGAAGACTACCTACATCGGCGCGCTTTGTTGGGAAGGCGCGCCTCAAGAGCGTTTCCGATAATGTTGTCTTCTGTACTCTTGGTATTCTGTGCTATTCATCATCATCACCATCATCGGTCCGTATCGGTCCGTATCGGTCCACTGGTGATTTTCGGCACAGCATCCGGTCCTCTGCCTTCCGCATCCAGTCTATCCCAGCGCCCTTCTGTGCTGTTAGAACACCTAAATTATCATATAGTGGCTTAGTCTTTAGAACATTATTCTTTTCGGTTTCACTTTAAATTCTTGTTGCTTATGAGTAATATTTTAGGTACGAAATTCAAGGTATATTTTATGTGGATTTCTTCAGAAAAAAATTAACACTACGCTTACGCTTAGCTATCCTCATCCTGCTCCTATTTAAAGAAATATAACTAGCTAGGTACAGGTAATCCTATTAAGAAAATCGAGACTGACTGATTTATCTTAACACATCACAACTCAAATCACTGAACTTATTGAGTTGAAATTTGTTATACAGGCAGTGATATAAAAAAAAAAGACTCTAAAGGTTCATTTCCGTGCATCGCCGCCGATCGCGAGCCGCGAGCGGCTTACGACAAGCGTCTGTCGCGCGCGGCCGATGCGACAGTATTCACAGTGCGCGCGCAGCTTACGACAGTCGTCGGCCGCGCGCGTTTGTCGCTTACCTCGGAAACGGCACCATACATTCTTATACTCTGAGTATTGTCGCATCGGCCGCGCGCGTCAGTCGCTTGTCGTAAGCCGCGCGCGACTCGCGATCGGCCGCGATGCACGGAAACGAACCTTAAAGGAGTAGGTAAGCCGAGTTACCAAATTACCAAATTTAGGTACCGGATAACAGGGTAACAAATCCATCCCACAGGAACCGTAAATTTTTCGAGATATAAGTAGCCATTGAGCTATTCCAAACTATAATCTATCTCAGTGGCAAATTTCCACCAGATCCGTTCAACCGTTCTAGCGAATAGTTATAACATAATAATAGTTCACAACAATAGTTCAAACATTCATCCATCCATCTTATCTTAGCTTTCGTCATAGAATAGTTTTCTATCTTATGTCTTTTCCTGGGTTTTAAACAGTCAATCAAAATAACCCTGTAACAGATGCTGACAGTAGTCGATAAAAATCCTGCATGCCAAACGTCGAGGAATCCAGCTGACTGACGAAATGGCATTTTTTACTCCACTAATGTGACGTGATATAAACAAACAACTTTTATAAAATGCTTGTATTTACAAAAGTTCTCCTCCCGGACCTTATATCAAGAAAAAACCGGGAAACGATCAATAATACACAAAATGTTAGTTAATCATCCAAATTTATTTTATCGCCTTCAAAGTAGCTCCTTCAGAAACGATACACTTACGCTAACGAATAATCCAATCATCAAAACATTTTTAAACGCTTTTTCCAGAATTAAATTCAGTTCTCGCCGCAAATTCTCGTTTATGTCTTCTACCGAATGAAAACGGGTGCCAAGAAGTGATAATTTGAGTTTAGAAAAGAGAAAGAAGTTGGCTAGAGCCATTACTGGTGGACAAGGTGGTTGCTCGATGATATTTGTTGAGTTTTTGGTCAAAAAATCGTTTACAATAATGGCCTTGTGCCAACTGCGAAGACGCATTATCGTGGTGCAAGATTTTTTTGTCAAATTTACTCTCTGAAATGCCGCATAACACTCAACTTTGACCTTCCAGCAAGAATTGGGTAGATGACTACAATAATAATAAATTATTATTATACTGGAAATAGCATTTGCAAAAATATTCTGAAAAACAACTATAATTTTACGTTGTCATGAATTTATAAACATCAAAACAAACATTGAAACTACATGAATTGTTTTGTATTTCATGTATGTAGGAAGCGCGCATCGTTTTGAAGTTTCTTAAAAAGATACTGATTTGACTTGACAATCATCTACCCTATTCCGAGTGCACAACACCGCGATAGTAAAAAAAAAAACAGGAAACATGACTTTGACTTTTGATCGACTTTGGCGTGGTGTTTTCGGTTTCGGTTCAGTTGGAAGGCGCCACTCCGAAGCTTGTTGACTAGTTTGCATGTGAAACTCGTAAGCCCATATCTCGTCACTAGTAACAATGCGTTTCATGAATGTTGGGTCGGAATTGACTCGTTCTGGCATGTCCTAAGCGACTCTTATGCGATTGAGTTTTTGGAGAAAATACTTATGTATTTTGGGACTAGCAGCAACATGTTTTATACCCAATTAATTAATTATCAACTCGTGAGACACAGAAAGTTCACCGGCTATCTCTCTCAAACTTAAATGAGGATTTTCAGTCACTATTTCTTTAACTTTTGCGATGTTAACTTCAGTTGAAGACATTGATGGCCTACCCGAGCAGGCACATCTTCCATCACAATGACATCTCGACCGCTTTTGAACGCTTTGGACCACTCATAAGTTCGTGTTTTAATAAAAGTTGATAATCACACTAATCACACTAATATTATAAAGGCGAAAGTTTGTGAGTATGTGAGTGTGTATGTTTGTTACTTCTTCACGTCTAAACGGCTGAAGCGATTTTAATAAAATTTGGTATGGAGTTAGCTGACACCCTAGATTAACACATAGGCTAATGAATCGCGGGTAACACCGCGGGGCACGGCTAGTAATATATAATATTATAAAGGCGAAAGTTTGTGAGTATGTGAGTGTGTATGTTTGTTACTTCTTCACATCTAAACGGCTGGAGCGATTTTTATAAAATTTAGTTTGGAGTTAGCTGACACCCTGGATTAACACATAGGCTAATAAACCGCGGGGCACAGCTAGTATAAATATAAAAGTGAAATCACCGTTAGCCTTGTGTAACATTTTCAGGGACTCCGAACACGACAGTGCAAAATTTAGGAAAAACTCTTTGTTCAATGTTTTTATATTATGAAATTCGCAATATCTACTCGCTAGATATGATCTTACTAAAAACAGTAGGTACTGTATTAAATCTAAAAAAAGCACCGCGCCTGCGCAAAAACGATGCAAACAAGATCCCTTACATAATGTTATATCATGCTGTCGAAGACACAATACTAAGTTTATCGAGATTCATTTAATGCCTCCTACTGCAGGATATTACATAGGTACTAGGGCATCGTGTTTGCGCAGGCGGGTTCTTTTTTTTATATATTTATTTACTGGTTGTAGGATGTAACCGATGTAACAACTAACTTTTATCAAAGCTATTGCCATTGTCTAGTATTGAAAAATGAATGGTTGCTAATTGCCTTTTTTAGTATTACAGTCATAATCATGGTAAACCGTTTTTAAACGCTTAGGTACGATGAGCCCTTTAATTTCATAATATAACCTATTTTGTGGTGTTCGAAAAAAACTTTTTTTCACACATTTTGTTTTTTAAATCTCACAACCGCCAAGTATTTTTTCAAACGCTACTTATCTAAGAACAAGACAAATATATGACATCTTATTTGTTTAAATCTGTCTGGTGGTTTATAAGATACGAGGTAATAAAGAATATATCATACATACCTACACACATGCAAGATACGGGCGAAAAACATAACCCTACCTTGCAGTAAAAACAGCACTGTATTTATATTGACTACCTCTGTGGCGCAGTGAGAGTGTGTCCAACTGCTACGCAAGAGGTCGTGGGTTGGATTCCCACACGGGACACCACTTTGTGTGATCCACAAATTGTTGTTCCGAGTCTGGGTATACTTTGTGTCCCGAATGCCGACTTGTATGTTAGTAAAGTCCCCGCGACACAGGGCTTGTACCCTAATCCGAGAGTCGTCTTTAAAAAAAAAAGCAGATGCAACTAAAACTGCGCCAAAATGGAAAACAGTTATGCAGATGTAAAAAAAAAAAAAAACCGGGCAAATGCATGTCGGGTTACGCACAATGTAGGGTTCCGTAGTAAGTAGTTAATTTGCCGTAGTGTTTGTAATGTTTTTTTTTTGCCCTTCTACATATTATTAACTTTAACTGTATCAAAATTGATACTTGCAATTTGCGTAAAAGAAAAGAGTTAATACAAACATTTTGCTTCACGCATCAATCTATACTAATATTATAAAGCTGAAGAGTTTGTTTGTTTGAACGCGGTAATCTTAGGAACTACAGACCCGAATTAAAAAAATCTTTCACTGTTGGATAACCCATTTATCGAGGAAGGCTATAGGCTATATACCATCACGCAACAACCAATAGGAGCGGGGCAGCAATGAGAAATGTTGCAAAAACGGGAAAAATTTACGCAGACGAAGTTGCACCTGACAGCTAGTATATAATATAGATATTTGTTAATCCAGGACCACTAGCAGTGGCCGTGCCGGGCGAACTCCGAGGTATGTGGCTAGCCTACAAAAACTGGGGCAAGTTACCCTGGAAGAAGCTGATCGCGCCTACGATAGAGATGTGCAAAGCCGGATATGGGATCAACAAGATTCTTTACCAAACCTTCATGACGAATCCTAAGATCAAGGATGATCCACACATGAGGTTTGTAAACACACAGATTGAACAATAGTAACGGCGGTAGCCTAATGGCTAAGGAATCGGTCTCGCAATCGTGAGGTCGCGGGTTCAAATCCTACCCATTATACTACCGACGTGAACCCACTCCTAACACAAGCCTTTGAGCTTAGCTGAAGGGGTTAACAAGATTGCTAGTAATGTTGGATTCAATCCCTAATTGCTAGTTACCTTAAAAAAAAAAAACGCTAAAGAGTTTGTTTGTTTGAACGCGATAATCTCAGAAAGTGAGTATACATTGAAAAATTATTTTACTGTTGGATAGCCCATTTATCGAGGAAGGTTATTGGCTATATAACATCACGGTACGACCAATAGGAGCGGGGCAGCAATGAAAAATGTTGCACAAACGGGGAACATTTAGACAGATGAAGTTGCGCGGGTCGTCTAAATATAATAGACTAGCTGTGCCCGCGACTTCGTTCGCGTGGAAGTTGGGTTTATATTATGGTAGTTTATGTTACAATTTAACTTCTGGGTAAAACATATTGGAAACATGCTCCACAATGCTCTGTGGCATCTATGAATATTAGCCTAGCCTTATTGGCCTAGCTTTAATCAGGGCCCGACCTATGGCAGGGCAAGCTAAGCAAATGCCTAGTGCAGCATAATGAAGGGCGACAAAGTTTATGACGCCAGACGGTTGATTTGCATCACATCAAATATTATTAATATTAAAAAATTCCCCCCTCCCCCGTCACGCGAGTTCTCAAAACCGCCCAAGTACTCGGGCGAAATTTTGTGTTAAGGAGCTTCGATTCTGACTCCGAAAGGTCGAAAATTCCGATTGATTTTAAAGCTCCAACTCCAACTTCAGCTCCGACACTTTTAAATCGGACGTACCTAGCCGCTCCTTCAAGTTATTTTTACATAGGTAATAAAGGTATGATGGAAAAAACTCTCACAGATTCCCTATGATCGCGGGTTATGTCCTGCCCGAGCTATATTTTCCGAGTCTTAAGTACACCCACTTTGTGTCCGTGTTTGTAAAGTCCCCCGCGAAATAGGGCTAGTGTGAGTTATGTTTTTAAAAAATATCCTGTTTTTAAAACATTGCATTCCCGCGGTACTGTGATGTGTGTTCAAACAAACAGACAACATTCAAACGTTTCTATAAGATATACTCAGATATCTTTTTTTGTGTTTAAATACTAAACTTATTTCAATATTTTTTTTCACTCACTTTAGAAGATTTATGTAAATATTATTTAGAATGTCTACATCGGTGAATTAAAAACTAAGTGTGTCAACCTGTCGCAAATTAAGATCATCATATACTTATTCATATAAAAAATTGATTTAAAAAAAAACTGTAATTCCTACGTAGAGGGCTACGTAAGAATTTCAGTTTTTTTTTTAAATCAATTTTCCTGATTCTTTTTAATTTGTATTTAAACGCCATCTATTTTCAAAACTGGATAAGTTTATTTTAATACTGGATAATTTATATTAAATTATACTTAAACTATCATGCATATTAAACATAGGTTAGCAAGGTATTTAACCTTAAATTATTCACGCGATTAAGACCCGTAATATATATATTTTCATAATGTGTAAAAATCGCGAAAGTTTATCAACATTTGTAGGTAAGCAATTTTGACACTCAGAAGAAATCGAATCACAGATGGCGCCACGTGTTTTATTTTGATGTAACACGGACTTAATCTTTCATGCATTCATAACATAATTACTATTCATGCAAAACAATGATAAAGGTGCCTATTGAAAGTGATTGACTAATATGAAAATTTGTTAAACAAAGTAAATAGTAAGTAAAATAATAAGTATACATTTAGAAAAATACTTAAAAAAAGAATAAAAATAATTTTAAAACAACACAAAAAGAGACTCGCATACTTGTGCTTGTGCCAATAGACCACCTCAACCGATACAAAACGGTTAAAATAGGTGATCTTATGAAGACTGCGGTGAGGACTCGGCGCAGCACACCCTCCAGCATTGTCCTGCTTGGGAGGGGCAACGTCGAGTTCTCACCGCAGTGGTCGGAAGTGACCTCTCGCTGCCGGCCGTGGTTCTGTCCATGCTCCGGAGCGAGGGGTCGTGGAATGCGGTCGCATCTTTCTGCGAGGACATCATCTCGCAGAAGGAGGCGGCGGCGGAGCGCGTCAGGGAAGAGAGCTCCCTGGCGGATCCGCTCCGTCGCAGGCGAACCGGGCGGCGTCGGCGCGCATATCTGCGCCTGATGCCGCCTTAGGTGGGGCTGCGGGCGGGCGTACGGGGTAATCTGCCCCGTCCGCGGCCTTCCGTGGAGGCGCGGCGCCCTGTGTGTATCCAGGGGCCGCGTGGGTGTGAAATGCCCGGAACGCAACAACATCGCGTCCGGGCATTGCCACTGGGCGGGCCGCCGACGGTATAACACATTCCGGCGGCCTGTTCGCGAAGGTGGCGAGCGATACACGGCGGGATTTTTAGTGGGTGCAAACCCCACACTACCTTCACCGTCTTCCCCGGACGGTGGGGGTGTTCGTCAGGATTTTTTCCCGCCAAAAGAAAAAAAAAAAAGGGAATCTTATGAAAATTAAAAATTTTGTGTTTAGCTCCTTATAATTTTAGCGTGAAGTTATTGTTTCCATGGGTTACAATTGTAAATAATGTCTTATTGTGGAAAAAAATGTGAAAAACCATAGTGGTTCGACCAAACAAACGTTGCTGCTCGCTCCCCATAGACGATAACGTAATGATTCATAGTAATAATAATAATAATTTAATAATAATAATAATAATAATAATTTATTTATGAAAGTAAAGGTACAATAAACCTATATAAAGGTATAATAACAAATAGCACAGTTAAGTATTTGCCTGAACTAGGTTGAAACCTGTGTTTCAGGCTAGAAAGTAAAAAGTATTTTAATAAATACTGTCCGAAACTAAAACTACACTTAATAACTAAAAATAAGAACTGTGAAACTAAAAAACATAGACTAATAAATTAACACTTACAAAAATAATAGGTCATTCATTATAAGAGATGTTACAACAATTGGTCTTATTTATTTTAGTACAAGTAATAAGTTCTCCGTCTGTTCGTGTGACATATCTTGTAATTGGGTACTTACAGCTTTTTCACAATTAAAATAATTTAGGTGGTATATATTCACAATTCGATTTAATCTATTATACAAAAAAGGGCCTATGAAATTAAAAAATCGGTTTGAGAACATATATCTTGAGGTGGAATCAGATGTGCAGACTATATCTTTTCGTCTCTTATTAGTTAAGTCAGTATTAAAAGTAAGTAGCTCGTGTTGTTTTAAAATTATATTTACTATAAAAAGCTGACGGACAGTCAATACCTTACAGTATTTATACAGGAGGAAGGTGGGAAAAAGGAAATGTCGAAAAGTAGCTACTTTTAGAACGGCTCTCTGTGCTCTTTCAAGTGGCAACATAACCGTTTTTAGTGCTCCTCCCCATGAAGTGATGCAATACTGAATGATGGACTGACACAGGGCCATAAATACTTGTATAATTAATTTCGAATCGGCAATAGAACGCAGTTTTTTAAAGACATATATTAGTTTTCGCACTCTAGTCACTAAAATTTCTATGTGTTTCTTGAATGACAGTGTGTTATCTATATTAATGCCGAGATATTTTATGTTGCTAGTGCTAAGTATAATAGGACAGTTACACGTATTTTCTAATGTGTTATTACAATAGTGTGCAAATAAATGTGGGTCATCGTCGCTGTGGTATGACTCTCGTATAAAAAAGCGGATATATTTTGTCTTATCAGCGTTTAATGTTAGCAAATTATGACTAAGCCAATTATTTATGAAATTAAAACTTTGCTGAGCGTTTTCAAATAGGTCGTTCTTGGTTTTGGCCGTAAATATAATAGCTGTGTCATCAGCATAGGATATTATCTTACCATGATCGATATTCATATTGCAAAGGTCATTTATGTAAATAAGGAATAAAGTAGGGCCTAAAATACTGCCCTGAGGAATACCAAAACCGGAACATTTTTGATCTTCACTAGTAATGTTATCTATTTTGATACATTGGTATCTTTCATTTAAATAGTCTGCCAAAAGTTTTAGTTGTGTCCCTCTTATGCCCAGAGACTCCAACTTGTTTAGCAGAATGGGAACAGAAATTGTGTCAAAAGCTTTAGCAAGGTCAAGGAAGATGCCCAGGACTTTGTTCCCTTTGCTGAGCTCTTGTGAAATTTAATCTGTCAAAGTGTGAGTCGCGTCGGCTGTAGACAATTTAACTCTAAAACCATATAGTGTAGGGGATAGAAACTGGTTGTTTTCTAGGTAATTAATTAATCTAATATCTATAATTTTTTCGAGTATTTTCGATATTGAGGGAAGTAGGGAGATCGGTCGGTAATTGGATACAAGTTCTTTATTTCCGGATTTATAGATAGGAATAACCACTGCCTTTTTTAGGCATTGAGGAGGATTGATTGAAAATCCCTTCAGAAAGGCAAAGTCGAAAAATATATGTTAAAGGAGGTACTAAAATATGTTTAAAAAGTTTAAGGATTTTATTGCTAATATTGTCCGAGCCAGTGGCACAGCTATCCTTCAGGTCAGAAATAATTCGAGCTACCTCGTGTTCGTCAGTGTCTAGCATAACGAAAGATTTGAGACTCAAGTTGCGGACAAATTGGGGGGGTTGCGTACATCCAAGGCTATTATTTTGATTTTGAATACGCTCGGCAAGATTTTTGCCCACATTTATAAAATAGTTATTTACATGGTTAGCTGAATTTAGTGGTGATGAGTTAATATGCAGTAAACTCGAATTTGATTGATGATTTTTCGAGGAGTAAGTTATGCTTTTAACATGTCGCCAAATTTGCTTACTATTATTACCTGCCCTTTGTAAAACATCTCTGTCATAATTAATTTTTAACTTTTTGAGTAGGTTGTTACAGAAATTTTTGTATCTTTTGTATGTAGTTATAAGTATTAGGTTGTCAGGGTACCGTCTTGTTCGCTGATGGAGTCGATCTCTGTGTCTTATACAACGTATAAGACCAGGAGTAATCCAGGGCTTGATATTGTAAAATTTCTTATTTATTGTCGTTACTTTCGTGTTGCATAATATTGCTTGTTGGACATTTTTAATTAAATACGACAGAGACATATTAGGGTCGGCATTATTATAAACTGGACAAAAATCGATGTTGCATAAATCATGTTCGAGTTTGTGTATGTTTAATTTAGACCTTGTCTGTGGACGACTCTGCTTAGGTGGCGTTAAATTTACGGTTAGTAGGACAGCGTGGTGGTCAGTTACAGTAGAGTTAGTAACAAGAGTGATGTATGTCAAGCTGGTTTTAAACATTACATGATCGAGACAGGAACCGCTATGATGAGTAGATAATGTGTGAGCGGGCTGAAGACCATAGTATGAACATAAATTAAGGTAGTTATGGGTTCCTGAATCGCAAGATCCTGAGCTAATGTTTAAATTCAAGTCACCTGTTAATATTGTGTTTTTACATGAGGATAGTGATTTCAGTGTTTCATCTAGAGATTTTTGAAAGAGGTCAGAGTTTCTGAAGGAAGGAGATCTATATAAAGCAATAATCGCTGTATCTGAACCAATGTTTAGGATCAAACCATTGCAGTCTTGAAGAGTTGGCTCCTCGACTGTGACCTTTAATGTTTTTTTAGCATATACCACGACACCATCATTTTGATTGTGATTTGTAGCGGTATAGTATACATTGTACCCCGGTATTATTGGGAGGCGATCGTGCCGGTTTATTAACCAACACTCGGTTAGAATGATTATATCACAGTGAACATTAAGCCTATGTAGAAAAACATGTAAACTATCTATATTTTTATGAATACTGCGAATATTCTGTGTAAGTATGGTTAGTGATTTTTGGTATCCGATGAGATATTGTCTGCAATCTTCAACCTCACAAAATCTTGATTCCGATAAGAAACTATTATCTAATTGCGTAATTAAATTTAAATCCATTTATGTAACTTAAATCTACCCTTAGTTCTAAAATACACGCGAGTATGTGGCGCTCTTAGGCGCCTTCATAATCAATTGAGTTAATGTACCTTAGTTCAGCTGCTTTTTTTGCAGGGCAGTCATTGTCACCCGTCTTGTGATTGTTCGGCTTTTTGAAACGCAAGCATGTTGCACATTTAGGCGCCTCTTATTTTGATTTGCACTCTTGAATAGAATGACCATCTTGACCGCAATGTCCACATGTAGAGTTAGGTGTTTTGCATGTTTTGGCTGCATGTCCGTACTGCTGGCATTTGTAGCATCTAGTCACTAGTGTAAAATCTCGCACAGGACAGGACGTCCAATTGATAAAAACTCTTTCTTGAATTAGCAGGGCTTTACGTATGACTGCTGATACTTCCAGTATATAATTGCAGGTCACTGCATCTTTCTTCCCAGATTTGTGGCTGAGTCTAATTGAGGTCAAAAATGAATCTTTAGTTAAAGAGGGCATTTTTTCTACCAGGTTTTGTTCGTATACACATTTAAAAACCTTATTATCGCTCATTTGTGTCGGGACTCCTACGATAGTAATGCGGGGTTTGCGTTTTTTGGTTTCGTCGACGGTAAGACCTGACTTGGCAAGTTGTACAGATTGTTTGAGTTTTTCTAGGTCATTTTTAGACTCTGTGCTGATAATGACGCCTCCGTTTTTCGTGTTTCTGACTCCGCGAACTTTGAGTTTCATATCTTCAGGGCAGACGATTTTCTGGACCAAGGTTTTGGTTTCGTCGCTGGTTTTTGACCTGTCATTAGGGTAAATGGTCACGGAACTCAGGGGCGTTGGTCGAACGAAACTATTCGTCCCCTTCTTCACCATGTAAAAGATGAATTTGGCAATGCTTGTTTGGAACAGGACTCCTTAATCGTCTGTTTTATCTCAGATAAATCGTTTGCCAGATCTAGTAGGGCAGATTGGTTTTGCAAAGATACATGGGATTGGACTGCTCTTTGTTTGATTGACTGATATTGGACAGCCAATTGTGAAACCCCATTTCCAACTTTCCGGCAGAGGTTGGAAACTCTTAACTTCTGTTCCGAGTTCAGTTTGCCTTCGGCTGAAATATTTATATTTCATTTAAGTATTGTTGGGTAGAAGTCCATTGCTGTAACTCAGGTGTTGATACGACTTTAAATTTCTCACTTTGGAACGTCGGCGGCCCTGGACTACCTTCCATTTTTGAGGCCAAATGCACTAATAATAACTGTTCATAGTAAAACTAAACATAACACACAAAGTCGGTAAACTAGGTCACTATTTATGCAATTGTCAATTTATTATTTTTAATAATTATGCGCACGTCTGTATGGAGCGATGAACGTAAAACAATCCTAATAGTGTAAGTAATGACCTATAGTATTTATAATAAAACAGCAAATTTTCATGAAGATCTGTCAAGTAGTTATTGTTTTATAACGATAAATAGCTACAGACATTATCCGTTATTGCTTAGCTCCTATGGTAAATAGTGTGATAAATTATAGCCTATATTTTAATCCAGACTTATTAGAATACACATACAAAATTTCAACCGAATCTGTCTGGTAGTTTTTGCGTGATGCGTGTTCAAACAAACAGACAGACAGACAGACAGACATTTCTAAAAATGTAGGAATGTGTTTAAATATTCTTTTCGAACATTTCCCAATATTTTTTTCACTATGTTCGGCCATGTACAGACACGTGAAATTTACAATTTTATTATATGTGTAGATGTAGATATATGTAGATATAGAAGATAGATAGATAGCATGATTCAGTATTCACGCGCGATGGCTTATTATTAGCGTATTTCATGTATAACTTTGGTGTTTCTATACCGATTTCTATGATTCTTTTTTATAGAATAGTTAATAATGTTAACTTTTTTAATTAGGGATAAACGTAAGAGTAGACAAATATAATCAGCAAGCTTCGAACTGCTAAGCTATCGGGAGTTACACGTGATATTGTGAGTCAACCATAAAAGGTAGACATATGCTGTCGTGGGATATTTTTTATATAATTTTAAGGAGAACAGTCATACATGATTTCTGTGTAGCTTTAACCATTAAGGTTGTACACGCGTCGGAAGCTTAAAAAATGGGGTAACTTCTCCCGTTTTCCCAACATTTCCCTTCACTGCTCTGCTCCTATTGATTGTAGCGTGATGAAAAGTATACTATAACCAACTCAGGAGTATGAAATATAATTGTACCAAGTTTCGTTAAAATCCGTCGAGTAGTTTTTGTTTCTATAACGGTTATACAGACAGACAAAAATTTTACTGATTGCATTTTTGGCATCAGTATCGATCCCTAATCACCCCCTGATAGTTATTTTAGAAATATATTTCATGTACAGAATTGACCTCTCTACAGATTTATTATAAGTATAGATAGATTAGGTTAACCCTAGGTTTGGGCAAGGAACCCGCAAGGGCGTCCCCAGTATACTCTACTAAAGTTTCATCACAATCTGATCAATGGTTTTGGAACGCATCATATCAACCCATATGATGGCCCACTGCTGGGCACGGGTCTCCCCATTAGATCCTGGGGGTAATTGCCATAATCGCCACGCTTGGCGAGCGGGTTGGCGATCGCAGTAAGGCTTTAAGTACGCAGAGGACGCTGCTGCCCGTCCTCCGGAGTGAAATCCCTTAGTCGCCTTGACGACACCCACGGGAAGAGATGGGGTGGTACTATTCTTAAGCCGGCACCACACGGCAAAACCGCATGGGGACAACATACAAAGATTGATTTTTATTTATTTAGATCGGTAACAAGATTTTAATATACTGTGACTTTTATTTTAATAATATACGCGGTGTAACAGAAATGTGTGGTCATATTCAAGGGTTGGTATGTGCCCATGATACTGAGTGCACATACCTAATTTTACTAATAGTACTCTAAAAAGATGTTTATTATTTTTTTATTGGTTTATTTATGAATGAAAAAGTTATCAATTTAGAAAAGTATGACTTAAAAAGTTCTATGTCATAATAATCCAATCGAATTTTGTACCAGAGGAGGTATAATTCTTATGCCATACGCCTTTCACTACTGGATTTGGACAAAAAGCTATATAATAATACTATAACTATGTAATAATAATGCAACCAGCTATGGCACCATGGTAACAACTGACAACATACACTATCCGCAGCTGAAATTTGACCACACCTTTCTGTTACACCCTGTATAACATAATAGCGACCACTTAAAATCTGCATCCATAGGCAGATCCAGGGTGGGGCACGGGCCCCTCTAGACGGTAGTTTTGTGTACTTACCGAAGTTTTTGTAATGTACTAAATTTCTTTGTCCATTTCTCCCCCCCCCCCCCCCTGAACGACCCTGCAACTCACACTTGACCGATGTAAACTAATGCACTGCTATTTGCCCCCACCGCCCCCCCCCCCCCCGAATGAAATCCTGGATCCGCCTCGGTCTACATCTGCATTTCGGGAACTCTTAAGCGACAAGATATAACTTCGACATTATGGAACCGACACTTCATTTTGTCAATGTCTCTAATTTAAGTTCCAAACTACTGTAACGTCCTCCGACCTTTGAACGATCCTTTTATTCCGACCTGACATTACTAGAAAATATTGCGAGCTGGACATCATTATTCTTCAACACCACTAGTACCTGCGTACGGAATTATTCAATTTCGATGTTGTCGACTCCGATCTGCTGCTCCTACTTCCACTGTACTTTTGAATATCTTAATTTGTTATAAGATCTTTATATTTATTAATATCTATGCATCTACGATATTAGGTGTTGTCTAGATTCCCGTTCCGAAATCACAAATTAAAAATTTACAAATTCACATTTCTTTGTTTACTTGAAGCACAGAATAAGTAATAAGTAGTACTACGTACTTGAAGTAATATTAAGGACCTTTTCACACGTTCCGGTTTCGATCCGGTTTTAATCTGGCGCCGGGTTGCCGATGCCGGATTGAAACGCGGTTCCCGGCGCGAAGTGTATGGCGACGTGCGGTAGCTTTCACATGTTCCGACGTCCATCCGGTCCGGTCGCGACATATTCGCCTCCGAGTAGCCGGCGACCGGGTACCCGGCGATCGAAATCGATCGTATGAAAAGGGACCTTATGATACTAGGTATATAAAACGTTTGAAACATGTTAGAAGGACCTGCCTTCGTACGAAGATTGGTTTAATGTGTTTAGAATCAATCAACCAGTCATTCAGTCCGTATCGGTCCACTTCACAACACTACAACACCTGGTCCTCCTTCCGAATCTAGTCTCGTACTCGTTAGTTGTTAATTTTATTTTAGAACACTATAGAGTCCAGAAAATTAAGTCACTAGTAGATTTTTAAGAGCCTATAATTTTCTACTTTTTGTAATTTTTAAAGCATTTTTATGCTAATTATTATACTTAATACATTTAAAATCAGGTATTTATGTCAAATTTTAGTGATGTGATTAGATTAGTGATGTTATAAGTTTAACCTGTTTAATTATAGCGCCCAAACCCATAGATTAACTTTAAACGATTAACGTGTATACTACTAAAACATTAAAGAGACATTAAGGTCAAGCTTATTGAGTAGGCAATATCTTTCTAATTCAAATCTTGCTGAAGGTTACAACAGTCACTCAAATGGGCCTTAAAGGTTCATATTTTGGTTCAGGTTCACAAATTTTTCAGTTTTCAATCAGATCTTTAGGTATTATTTTGTGGATAGGAGTGATAAATGCTGTCTTCCAGACACGTGGAAAAAACCACGGTAGTAATATATATTTATAAAGTAAGCTAAGTAGGCTTTACAACTTTACGAGTAACAGCAGACCAAGTGGGAAGGAACAAAATTTTCATACAGATTCCATTGAAAATTTGTTGGTAGTATAAAAAAAAAACAACAGAAAACCCACATCTTAAGCCGTATTATTCGGATGGGGGACTACGGAACCCGAGCCCGTTTTTATTTTAATAAACGGTGCTTTATACCAAGGAGGGTATTTAGATGTAAACCTAACAGGGTTTAATTGATTCACGGAATTCGTATAACTTAGCTTAAATTAGTGACAAAGCATCGTCCATCGATCCAGTCTGCTCGCTTAAGATCTTTGTGCCAGTCAAAGCAGTCAAGCTTCTGCGATATGGAGGTAAAATCGGCTAAGTGATATAAGTATCTTTTTGGGCACTTGCCAACGCAATGCATGAAAATCGACAAAGTTCACGACGATGCTTAGAGAAACTAGCGGTTCATTACACTTTTAGATTACCTACTATTTAAAAGATTATTACAAAATATAAAATTTATAATTTTAACAATATAGGAGTATAATAATAAAATGGTAATAAAACAATAACGAAAAGTAACGTAGCTTACTTAAAAATTCATATTTACCCCGCACTAGGCTGCAACATCTTTTCCATCATTTTGTTACAGGAAAATGTATTTCAATTCTGCTAAAGGCGAGTTCTACAAGCCTGGTACGATCGTGAAGCCTCCCCAAGAGTTGTGCAATACCTTTCAGAGGATAGCTGACAACGGAGGAGACGAGCTGTACAACGGTACCCTGGCTGCGGACTTCATAGATGATTTGGAAAGCGTTGGAAGTATTATCACCGCTGATGATTTAAAGGCGTACCAGTAAGTATTCTTTGTATGAGTTCCTCGAATAACTTATTCTACGAGTAGTAGGTCTGAGCCATAGGCCGACTTAGTTATGAGAAATAGTAATATTAACGCATCACTGTTTTGGTTGAATCCCTTCAACCAAAACAGTGATGCGTTAGCACGGTAGCAAGTGTAATTACTGGGCAAATTGTATTTACGAACTAATGTCTCAAATGAGAAGTAATATGAGGAGAATATTCGCGGTTACCCTTGGCTATCGCGACCACTCCTCTAGCACCACGAATCGCTTGCTGTTTTAAACCGTACTTACATTTATTTTCTCTATAGGGCAAAACTCATGGACTCCATAGCAGTACCGCTGTTGAATGGGGACACGTTGTATGTCCCACCTCCTCCAGCAAGCGGTGTGATCCTGGCCAACATCCTGAATATTCTCAGTGGATACCACTTCAATAAATCCAGCATCAGTTTCACGGAAGACAAGATCCTCACGTATCACAGGATAATTGAAGCCTTCAAATATGCGTACGCGGCTAGGACTAAATTGGGAGATATGGACTTCTTAGATTTGAAGGAAGTTAGTAATTTTTAAAAAAGGCTATAATCTGCGACAGGTCGATATTGACTGATGTCGGCTGCGGATCTGGAGTGCCCAAGCCATCATCATGGTTATATATTCCCTATACCTAACACATTTAGGAAGTGTCTAGAATTGTCTAGAAGATTTTCGTAAGACTACAGCATTTGTTTCTAAAAAAAACTCCTCGTATTTCCACCATTAATAGGCTGCTTACCAATCAAATAATAACATCGTCCTCCAAGTCCTGTTTGTCTAGTAAGTAAATACAACAGGGTTTACTTACAAGGCAAACATAGACTCGGCATAAGTCGATTTAATATCGATCTGTCTGATTTTCTAAGTTTTCAACAGATTGGAATTTATCGAAAAAGGTACACCTCCCTATATTATTACTTTAATAACTTTCCCCTTTCAGCTCATACGTAAAGTGACGTCACCGGAGTACGGCACTGAGGTGCGTCTACGTATCAACGACACCATGACCAGTAATGACATAAACACGTACGGAGCTGAAACGTACAACCAGCCAGATTCCGGCACCGCTCACGTATCCATCATAGCACCTAACGGAGATGCTGTTTCTGTCACCAGCTCTATTAACTATTAGTAAGTATTAAACTAACCATTTTTGATATAAAACAACGCCGCGTATGGCTTAAATAGCCCCGTATTTTGGGCGATTTTATAAACATTCAATAAATGAACATAAAGTACTCTCGGACTCGTAACAAATATTTAGGGATTAGACAAAGTTTTGTGACATATTCCCGTGTGGGCAACTAGTCATGAGTACGTCTAAACAACTGTTATGCTAGAAAAACCACAGTGGTAATGGAAACTTCTTCATGCAGGTAGTCAAAAAACAGGAGCCCTTAGTCGATGTCAAATCCAGACCTCACTTCTTTCTCCCTCTATGGAGCCGGCACTAATTCGATATATTTTGTTATCTGTAATACAGCTGGGAGAACAGGCTTAGCCCTTTCTACTGTTTTTCAGTCGGCAATACTACCAACCTGATTCCTCTTCAGAGAGATGGTTACATCATCTACATTTTCTATTAAAAGTCTCGGTAACGTGAACTAATCGTATGGTCGTACCCAAATTCCAACAGCTTCGGCGCCAGTTTCTCAACCCTCAAGACAGGCATCCTAATGAACAACGTAATGGACGATTTCTCCTCCCCTGGAATAACCAACTATTTCGGTCTGAAGCCATCCTCTGCGAACTTCATCGAGCCATACAAAAGACCTCTGTCTTCTATGTCACCAAGTATCATCGTGGACAGTAATGGCAATGCTAAATTAGTGGTTGGGTCTTCAGGTGGAACTAAGATCATCACAGCTGTTGCTTTGGTAAGTTTTTAGTAGTAAAGTTTGTAAAAAAACTGTTCGTACAATAAGTACTATTAAAAAAACATTGATAAAACTTTGTGTGATCAGTACGATGGTTTATTCTGTGTCTGGTTGTTATTTATCTATATTATGTATGTTATTACAAAATATATAAGTACCTATGTTTATCGGTTGTCTGGTTTCCATAGTACAAGCTATGCTTAGTTTGGGATCAGATAGCTTTGTGTGAGTTGTCCCAAAATGTATTATTCCTACCAACGTTTTCCCTCATAGATAAATCACTCGTTTTACAGGTGACAATCCGCACATTGTGGCTGGGTCAGACCCTAAAAGAAGCTATAGACGAAGCTCGCATGCATCACCAAATAACACCGATGAGCGTAGATTATGAATTTGGAATAATAGAGGTAACATTACCTATTGACTTTTTTGTCACACCAATGCAATGTTGTCCTTCTTATACCAACTTGTGGTCCCACTAATCTTAAGCACAAGGGTTCATGGTTGGTACAAGTCCAAGACGGGGCTGCTTGTTGGTAGGTACCATAAAGACGGTAGGTCATATGATTTTTTTTTGTCACACCAATATTGTCCCTCTTATACCAACTTGTGGCCCCACTAATCTTAAACACAAGGGTTCATGGTTGGTACAAGTCCAAGACGGGCTGCTTTTTGGTAGGTACTCCATAGTCGTACTGGTAGCTTATATCATATTTGATTGTGATTTAGGGTTTTAGTTAATAGTAGACGTGGAATATCGACCTTCACACATCTGGGTCCTTATTTACTATGTTTTTCGCGTCAAGCCCGGGTTTTTAACTGTCAAAATTTTATCATAATGGTTAGATGCACTTAGAAATACAGCGCGGGCTTGCCGCGAAAACGAAAAAAAAAACATAGTGAATAAGGAGCCAGATAACCAGATGAGACATATTGTCATTAAAAATGTATTTATTTATAAACACGACTACACACGACATGCTTTCTGTAACGAAGTTACAGTAGTTCGGCTTTCACGCCCCGGTAAAGCGATCGGAAATCTCGGGTTCGATTCCTGGGTCTGAACTGAACATCAAATTCTTCTTTCAAATTCAATTATTGTATTGTTTAAGTAGGTGGGTAGGTAAGTCAAGCTATTACACTACCCTAAATCAGGGCCCTAAATCGAGGTGGCCTTGAAAATTTGTTAAAGAATTAGGGCCCTAACTCTTATTACACCTCTCTTTTTAAGGGTCTAGGGTCCCTGATTTAGTGTAGTGTAATAAGCGCATTACTCTCTACATGGGTGGTCTTGATGACAATATTTTTACCCAGTTGTATCATAACATCTTTACAGGACATACTGCAAGGCTTGCGAGCTAAAGGTCATGTAATAACGCGGTTCTGTGATAGAGGTTCCACCGTATGCGCCCTCTACAGGAACCAAACCGCGATTTACGGCAACGCAGACTTCAGAAAGGGGAGTGAAGTCACCGGTGCATAAAAACCTGTGATGTGCCTCATTATACAGGGTGATTTTGAATATACTAATACCCTTCCGCTCTTAGCTTTTTATTTCTTCCTATAAAAACAAAACTGTAATTATTCAAACTGATTTTACAAAATTATTTAGTGTTAAGTAAAGAAACCACGGGCGGGTTATTAGTATTTTAAAAATTACCTTGTTATTTATAGAAATCACAGTAATTTAAAATGAGTCATTCATAAATTCTTAAGTTTTATAATAACATTTGATTCACAAATTTTAAGAGCTAAACATAATATACTGTTCGGGAAACAAATCTGGATTTCATCTATTCTAATATTATAAAGCTGAAGAGTTTGTTTGTTTGAACGCGGTAATCCCCGGAACTACTGATCCGAATTAAAAAAATCTTTCACTGCTGGATAGCCCAATTATCGAGGAAGGCTATAGGCTATAAAACCTCACGCTATTATCAACAGGAGCGGAGCAGCAATGAGAAATGTTGCAAAAACGGGGAAAATTTACGCAGCCATACAAAGTACAAACATTGCTCTAATGCAGTGGTTCTCAAACTTTTTAAATGACGGAACCCTTTTGGGAAGCAAAATACTTGATGGAACCCTACAATAAAACAATTATTTTTATAAGTGTATTCTTTATTAATCAGCATAATAAAAGTACAATGTATCAGTTACTAATTATTATTTACTTCACCACTTGGTAAGGACAATAATAGAAAACATTAAAAAAGAAAAAATCTAACTAGTGGGAGGTATGAAACTGTTTTTTATTTTTCATCAATTGCTTGATATCAGGTTTGATGGAAGAAAGTTGGAGTCTCATATCAGCTTCGGCGTCCAGTCTATTGCGATATTTTGTTTTCGTGGCTGCGTAGGTAGAGAATCCTGTTTCGCACAAATATGTAGTTGGGAACGGGAGAAGAATATCCAGAGCCATTTGGCCAAGCATTGCATATTCATCTTGGATTCTGCACCAAAAATCATTAAGAGGCGTCGTTTTGAACAATGACTCCATACTTGTGTCTGATGACATTTCTAAAAGAGATTCATATATCTCATTTGACATGTTTTCAGGCTTTTCCAAGTTGGGTAAAAAAGGATTATGAATCCAGGAGTTCACTTTAATTTTTGTATTGTGTTCTTCGGGAAAATACTTTTCAAAAGATGCGCGCATCGAACTGAGATATTGGACCAATTCTTCAAACACATTATCTTCAAACATTTCTGAGTCGTTTTCGCTAACAAACTCACTGAGTAACGTAAAACTTTCTATTTCTTTCTTACCAATGCAAATGATCCAAAAATCTAATTTTCTTTTAAAAGCAGTTATTTTATTATAGGCCTGAAACACTGTTGTCTGTTAACCTTGCAACGATAAATTTAATTCGTTAAGTTTTTGAAAGATATCCGCCATAAAAGACAATCGGAACAACCAAGTTTTATCATACAAACGGTCCTTCAAATTAAAAGAAGTATCTGCTGAAAGAAACATTTGTAACTCGGCTCTAAGTTCAAATAGCCTTGTTAAAGTTTTTCCCCGAGACAGCCATCGCACTTCTGTATGGAGCAGCAGTGTTTTATGTTTGCTGCCATAATCTTCACACAATAATGAGAACAATCGGGATTGTAGTGGTCGTGAATTGATAAAATTAATTATTTTTACCGCTTCATCCATAACTAATTTTAGATTAGACGGCATTTGCTTCATCGCAAGTGCTTGTCTATGCAGAATACAATGACTGGAACTACAATTAGGCGCTTTATTTTTCATTCGTGACACTGCTCCTGCTGTTTTACCTGTCATCGCCTTGGCCCCATCTGTACAAATGTCAATGCAATTGTTCCAACTGAGATTATGTTCTTCAAAAAATATATTTATTTTATTAAAAATTTCTTCCCCGGTAGTGTTTGTAAGCAGCGATGAACACATAAGCATGTCTTCTTCAAAAGAACTTTTATATGGATATCTCACAATAACCAGCAGGATAGCCAAACCAGCGACATCAGTCGACTCGTCCATTTGCAAAGCGAATCGTGTATTTTGTAGACGTGTAACTAGTTCTTGTTTGACGTAGCTTGCCAGATCATGGATTCGTCGTGAAACAGTATCGTTTGATAGCGGAACAGTAGAAAGATGCTTTGCAGATTTTTCATCAAGCATACATTTTGTTATGTCTAATACACATGGTTTTATTAATTTCTCAGCGATAGTGTGCGCTTCACCTGCTTGTGCAATGCGATAGCTAACTAAATATGATGCCTCCGTGGCCTTTTCGTTGGTAGTTTGTGTTACATGCATCATATTTTTTTGACTTTCTAATAACTGATCTTTTTTGCGAACAAAAAAATCTTTATTCTTGTCTTTAGTCTCGGGGTGTACGGTTTCTAAATGTCGACGCAATTTGGCAGGTGCCATGGAACTATTAGGAAGCAGTTTACTACAGAGCATGCAGAGAGGTGAGCCGTTGGAATCAACAAATCCGAAACTGATATAAGATTCATCATACTTCCTTTTTTTCGTCTTTGAAACCGTCGAGCTTGACGTCGTGGCACTCGTGGCATCATCTTCTGGATCGGTGATTGCTAAATTCTCCGCGCGCATTGCTTTTGAACATTCAGCGTCATTAGAAGATGTTGTTGGAACACGTTTAACACCTTTAAGCCAACGTTCCATTCTTCTTTATTTATAATGTTACAAGTCAGGATAGTGGGGTTTAAATAATGCACAATCGTTACTGCGTATAAGAGACTAAATTTAGAACCTACAGGGAAGAAATGTATAAAACTGAGACAACAGAATACAGCAGGCAGTAAAACAATGAACACTAGTTTCTCGCTAGCGAGCTTGTAAGTAGGTAGTAACTTATCGCTCCGAACGCTAATCATCAACTGACGACGCCAACGCGCGATCGCCGCTTTTATACTTAGTCCTAGACTCGATCTCAAATATTCTCGAAAATACTCGAGTCGGCACCTTTGATAAACAAAAAGCAAAAATAAAAACAGAAATTTAAAAATAGCGTTGTAAACAATATCGACTTTATCCTTTGAAGTTAGAGACGAAAGTCGCTTGTTGACAACTATAGCGTCTAATTCAGAGGCGGCTTTTATCAAAGAGACTGAGCGCTTACAAGTATACTACCCGCTCGTTTTAAGTTTGCCGCTGGCGATAGGTATGAGTGTATGACGTTCGAAATTTTTTATTTAATTGTAACAATAAAAATTGTGTACGGTAGATATTTGGGTAAAACTATGACACATTATAAGTTTTGTTGTCACGTGGGGGAGGGTACGCGCATTCCACAGACCGGCAAACTTAGAGCGAACGCGTTGTACAAGTATAAAATTGTTGAGACCAAACTTATAAGATATTGTACCAGCTAATGTAACAAGCTTATACAAATACAAATAAATAAATAAATAACATTCATAGCGTTTTGTCTCCGCGCGGCCGCGGAGTCCGCACAGCCGCGGAGCGACCAGAGAGAGGTGTTTTGATTTTTTTATTTCTAAATTCTTGCGGAACCCCGACAGAGGTATCACGGAATCCTAGGGTTCCGCGGAACACACTTAGAGTATAGCTGCTCTAATGCATCGTTTTTGTGACATAACATATTGGTTGAGATACCCCAAAAAATTATTCCAACTTGTTGATCTGCAACAATACTATGATAGGTCGTGAGTGTCTGTATTTACTACCAAGGCAAGCTTATACTCGTAATGTGCAGGCTTCACTGCTTAGTTTGTTACTCAAACCCTCTATGGCTTTCCATTTTAATTGCCTGTCAATGATCAAAGCTAGAAATTTTGCGTTGTCAATATCTGCTATTATTTTGATGACGTACCTATGTCCATGACGTACCATAGACATTGTAGGTAGTCTTTAGCTGATATGCATAATTTGAGGCTCATTTTTAAGTTATTGTTGTAGACAACAATAACTTAAAAATGAACTGGTGGATGGCTCTAGCCATGAACAGTAATTATTATTCCCTTCAGCTTCATATGATGCCATATTTTACCTGATATTATTGCAGTACTGTCATCAGCAAAAGTGGTATTTGATGGCGCGTTCTCCTCGATAAATCTATGTATATCAAAATGAATGTTTGTCTGTATGTCCTTTGTAGTATCTACTAATGTCACTGTAAATGTATGAAAGCACTAAATGTTAAATAAAATATATCTCGTATTAATTTTAAAAAGTTATTGATATCGTTTTACTCATTAAGAGACGTATTTTCAATACTTTTGATATCTCTTATATTTACGGCATCATCGCCTGTACACACTTAACAATAATTTATTCCAGACGTATTTCTTCTGCTGCTTATCCTTATCCTTCAAAGTATTTCCTTCTTGCGTATGTAAGTCACTGTACTCCTCCTAAACAGCTGGACGGATTTTGATGAAAATTTTTGTGTGCGTTCCAGTGGGTTCGAGAATGGTTTAGATTCACAATTGAACCTGATTCATAAAAAAGAGGCGGTACGAAGTTTGCCGGGACAGCTAGTAATAAATAAAAATAAATTTAAAAGCTAGACTAATTTTTAATATCATAATTATTGCAATCCGTAAAACAAACAATACTTATTTATTTATCATTACATTTTTACAAATAAATTTAAAGAAAAACTTGCAAAAATAAGTATAGTAAAGAAAGAATAATGAATCACCTTGCATTTTTCCTTTCTTTGTACATTCTGACAAAATTAATCATGCTATAAGCGCCCAGGGCCTCTAACGGGTTAAAGACGACCCTGTTACTATGTAACTTTTTAGTTTCAATTCTTTAAAATCAAAAACGATACCTTAGCAAACAACAATATAATATTGAATGCTGCGTCACGTACTTAATATTTTATTATTATTTCATATACTTATATCATATCACACAAAAATAAATTAAAAATATATATATGTATATATCAAAGGTAATTATTGTTTTTAAACTTTCGCGATTTTTATATATATTAGATTATATTTCGGGACTTAATCGCGTGAATTATTTAAAGGTACGAACCTTTTATTTACCAAACGTTTTGATCGAATTGCACAGATCGTGGTCACGGGTCGACTGATGGCAACTTAGCGATGTCTCCGTGAGGCGCGGGGTTTTCAACTACCCTCGCCTGGTCTTGATAATTTGTACTGTCGGTACTTCTACACACTACACTTACAACGTCTTTACACTAAGGCGCGGTGTAGTTACGGCTACGATTGCATTTGCTGATAACAGGGTTCCAAGTTGGTGAGAGCCGGTATTCATCTTCTCGGTTGTTTTTTTTTTACCGTAATAAAAGGTTCGTACCTTTAAATAATTCACGCGATTAAGTCCCGAAATATATCTAATATATCAAAGGTACACACCTACATAAACCTTAACTTTAGAACGCGACAAAGTATTGAATACTATGCCTTAATATTTCATTATTTTTTTCTCGTTTATTCTCTACTGGAGCAAAAAAGATAGGCGATGGTACTCAGCACATTGTCGCGTCAACGCTAACAAATATTATACCTTCTGGTAACTTCCATTTGTCTTATACAGCTTATACAGAATGACTTTGAAATCAGCCGACAAATTGATATGGGAGTATTAGTACCGTTAATACTTACATCGTGCATTGACAAATTGCGAATTTAAGTTGTAAAAAAAAACTGATTTTATTGTTTGAAACGATGGTGACAGATCTATTAAGGTTTAGTAAACTAAAAGAATTAGCACATTATCATTATTTCCATATGTCTAAAACTTAAACAAATAAATAAAATCGTACGATGCGCTATAAAAATCATATGATCATAATAATTTCGTAAACACGTAGTTCATTCAAAGGGTCATTGATCATAAACACTTATTCAAAGAGCCATTGGTCATAAACACCAAATAGAGAAAGTACAGAAGGTAGCTTAGAAACAACGCACGCAATAACAACGGACACTTAAACACCGTTTACCGTTCGAGTCACTTCAGCCCTCGTAAGTACAAGTACGAGTAAATAAGTAGTAAATGAGTAGTATGTAAATAAAATAAGTACCTAATGATCATTATCTATGGAAATATCGATAAATTTCATTTGCTCGCATAGTATGATCCCTTTCCAGCAGCGCGGGCGCGTGCCAATCATTGCTAATGTAAATAAACAATTTCACCAGTCGGACGAAAGCTTAATGAGAGATTAGATCATAGCAGTCATAATTGTTTTTAAACTTTCGCGATGTTTACATATATTAGAATATTATCTGAACTTAATCGCGTGAAATATTTAGAGGTAGGTAGGTACCTTTTATTTACCCGACGTTTCGATCGAATTGCACCGATCGTGATCAGTCGACCAGACCACGCGACCACGATCGGTGTAATTCCATCGAAACGTCCTGTAAATAAAAGGTTCGTACCTACCTTTAAATATTTCACGCGATTAAGTCCCGATAATATTCTTACATAGCAGTCATGTTGGAATGTTATGTTTTAGTCTTTTAACCTATATGATTTGTATCGTAATATTTCAGACTAGTTGCAGTAAATAAATAATTAAAATTAGCTTAGAAAAGCTAAACAATCTTGTTCTGTAGCATAAATAAATCTAAGTATAGAGAGATCTATTAAGAATATAACAATAGAAACTAATTAATAACCTTAAGGGTTGAAAATGGCTTATTTGGCGGCGTGGGCAATAAACAGTTTAGCTTTGTTATGCAATTTTAAACGATAGGTAGATACGTCGTAAAAATAAGGTCTAATTTCAATTGTTATATTCTCGATTTACACTGGTTTATATGCAAAAAATGGCTTTGTATGTTTAAAATACAAGGTTATTTGCACTTGCAGCACGCTAATTGGAGCAAAATAAAATAGAAGATAATCTGTTGAAAAAAGGAAACAATCGCTGATTTCCTATGCCACTGATCTTAAACATCAATAAGTTTTTCTTAATCTCTCCTTGGTGTCGTTGCTCAATATCTTGGGTAGAATACCAACTCCGTACCTAATGCCGTACGGACGTAAGTGGTATATGAGGTAGTCTAACACGTACATCTGATGAGGATTCACGTAGTGAAATGAAACTGCGTGATCAGAGCAGCAATCCAGGCCCTGATAAAAATATTTGATTTTTTTTGTTGGCAAGGCATCTCAATATAATGATGAAGATACTGGGGCGATTTCAATGAAATTAGGTATGGTGGTAGCTTAATGCTCGCCTTCGAACCGCGAGCTTCTTACGGGTTCGCAAATTTTTATGATATTCCTTGCTGTACTTCTTGTTGACTTTTGTTACAAAGAGACTCAAGCCAATAATGTGGTTTGTCACCCTAAGGTCGAAATTTATTTGCAAGTTTAAAACAAACAAAGGCGATTTTCCCTTGCAATAACATAATGGCAGTTACTAATATCAACTTTAACGTTATTTCGGTTACAAAGGAAGTTTTGTGACAACTATTTAACCCAATATTGTATTTTTTTTATTTTAGGGAAGGCAAGTATCGTTTAAGTTCTTGAAATGATTTTCCTTTAACCTCAATTAAAATATCTACAAATATAGTAACTTAATATTAAGTTACTAACCTCATCCGTAGGGTAGAATATGTACTTCCAATACCAGAAACCGCTGTCTCTAGATGGAAACAAATGATCATGCAGCACGAATGGAAAGAAACGTCCACGTTTCAATTCGTCCCTAGAATCCATTGCACGAACACCCACTTTATCTAAGCATTTACCTGAAATAAAGTACATTGGAATCAATGATCTATGGTAATAAAATGAATAAATAAAATAAGCCTTTATTGCTGTAACTTAATAACATGCATGCAATGCATTACAATTTTTTTTTAAGTGTGACATTAAAAAAAGTTTGAATTAATTGTATCGACGACCAGTTTTTCCTCTCCTCCTACCCCGACTCCTCTAAAGCATTCCTTTTTTCTTTTTTCCCTATCCTTTGCAATGCGTGTCCATTTTGGACCTGTTATCTTTTTTATGCCGTCTTCCCAGCGTTTAGTTTGTCCACTTTTGTTTCTTATACCTACTATCGCGCGGGTACCCCTCCGTTACTTATCTCGTCCATTTCTCTTTTCCTTCCCTTAACATGTGTCCTGCCTTGTGAAATGTATGAATGTTTTTAAATTTAGTTATGCTCTTTATTTTTTGCAGTCTCAACTTGTCTTCTTACTCCAATTACGCTTCTTTCAATTCCGTTTTGACATACTTCGATTTTTTGAGTTGATACGGTAAACATGGAAGGATACAGGTGTTATTATTTTCCTTTTTTCTATGATTGGCATATCTCTGTCTTTTATAACCTCGCTCAGGTACCAAAACCGATTCCAGCTGTTACTATTATTTTTTCTATCGCTTTTTGCATTGAGTCTTCTGCAGATATTAGTTCCCCAAAATTTATATATTGTCTTATTGACACATTCGATTTGTCCACCATTTACTTTTATCTGTCTTTTTTGGTTGATTTTGTATGTAAATAGTAGTCTCCTAACCTTATCAGAAACTAGCGACCTACGCAGAGATATACGCGCAAACACAAGTGCACTGTCTACTCTCTAACTCTCATAGTCCGAATTAACGGAAATCCGACACGACCGGAGAGAGACTAGACGAAGGACCGACAGCTTAACGAAAACCCCGGCTTTTGCAAACAGTCAGCCATCTATAGACGAACTGTAACAGTACTTATCTTGCTGGTCATCTGAATGTAGGTTAAGAACAGGGTTTCGAATGTTGTGTTTCTTCTACATACCCATCTCAGCATCTTCAGCGCCGTGGTCGCCGGCGTTACAGATGTGTGGAGTAGGCAATGCTTTAGTAACAAACTTATCCAGTGCCGCTCTACTTAGAACGTATCCCGCCCCTCCGCTCATGTAACCCTGTAATCAATACAAAAACTTCTAAGATAAAAATCGCATTGGAAATTAAATCTCAATGAATCTTAAGGATTAATAGCAAAACGTTACAGCTGACAAAGCCAACATAAATATAAACTGTTAATAAACATTTCACATTCATTTCGGTTTTAATATAGGCAGAGGATGGGTTCAACACGGGCAAAATGTACTGTGTACTGTGTCGTACTAACCTGAGGCGAAAAAGGTTTAAACCTGCAGCCGAAGTATATAGAATCATTACTGTTATAGTCCGCCAACAAGTATCTTAAGTTTTCTACCACCACGAATCTAAACAAAAGTAATAATTCAAATGAACAAAAGGTTAAACAAATATTTATTTTCCATAGGAGGTGATTAAGAAATTAATCCACGACCTTTAGCTTGGCAACCAATGTCACTAACCACAAAACCAGTTTAATCAAACCAGTGGTCACAATCAAGGGTCTAAAGCGCAAACTACAGCTACAACTATTTACAGCCCTGTCTCGATCTGTAATGATGAACTCGATCCTGTCTTGTCCTTTAACAGAACAGGCTACGATATTGTATAGATTGGCATTTGTAATATTAAGTAGTTTGTATTAATTATAAGGTGTGCGTATAAGGTGACGTTATCGCTAAGCTATAAAGCCCTATAAATATTTAAAACAAAAACGATGGATTACTTAGGATACTAGACTAGAGGTATATATTTGACGTAAGCTCCATACAAAATATGTCAAAATCCTCCCTCTAGTAGCCGAATCCAGATCGTAGATTATTGAGACCATAGAGACATAAAGCTTGGCGTGAGATCGAAATCGAGACGTTCCTACTAGCGGGTTGACTCTACTTAACTGGTCACTGGTGCCACATTGCATCTTGTTTAACAAGTAATTACGCTTTTAAGATACCCGGAAAAACAAATATTACAAGTTAAATAAAAGCTTGTTAATTTGCAGGAATTTTGCCGACCCAAACACGTGTTTTTGTGGTAAATATTAAATCACTTACGTGTCATCATCAGCTTTGAGAAACCAGTCAGCCTCTCTCCTATGATGCTCGTATACATATCTGAAGGCAGCCTTCGTTTTCGCCCACAAGTAATCTCTACCTTCATTCACTTTTAGGTCTATGGCAGGTAGATATGGGTCTGAAATTATTGATGTTGTTTGTTACGGTAAGTGTGTTACCGGTAAGGGTGGCAGCCTAATGGCTAAGGCATCGGTCTCGTAATCGAGAGATCGCGGGTTTGGATTCTAGGTACTCCTTATAGTACCAACGTAAACCCACTCCTAACACAAGCCATTGAGCTTACCTGGAGAAGATTGAGGAGTTGATTTGGGACCACAATCCCAAATTGCTAGTTATCTTTTATAAAGAAAAAATAAATATTAATATAATGATCAAAAATTATTCATGATTTTCAAATAACTACACTTACCCTAACAAAAACATTGGTAGGTACAATATAAATAAATCATTCTGTTAATATTTATGGTTTCGTGTAAACCCGACACGCTAGATAAAAGTTGAATATCTTAAAAACGGCTGAACGAATTTCTAAAGCTAAAAATCATCCTAATTAAACCAACTTTCTAATCAAATATATAGCATACAAATCCGTCTATCCATTTAGATGTTACTGTGTCAAAGACAAATAGGCAGAGACACACACGTTAAACTTTTGGCACATGGGTTTAAATGTGATAACAATGTTGAATTAAAATATATAAATTGTGGCGTTTTGATTTGAGACCTGCAACAAAGGACAATCACAAATAAATGTTAGTAGCTACACGTACACGTTAAACTTAAAACACTTGAGTTAAAAATATAACTACCTTCACTGGTGCTCATAAAGAGAAGCTTGTTGCACCTCTTCCCCCACGTGGCCTTGACGTGCTGTGCCTTGGCCTCGTGGCTCTTGGGCTGCGTCATCACCCAGCAGAGCACCCTCACTCGCGAGTACAGCTCGTCGGCGACGGACCGGTCCTCGTCCCTGTGCGCTGGCTCATCGCTGATGTGTGAGCTTATTGACATCATAGGGTGATTAACAATTTCTTCTGCTGACTTCCTATAATTTTTCCAAACACCTCAAAAAAAGGCTTCAAGTCGAGTTCCCGTTTAAGGGGCATGTTGAAGTGGTACAAACTGTTATGTTGAAGGCGCCAAACGCTTTCAATCAGTTAAAATGAATCGCATCCCCCCCCCCCCTCCTTATGGCGTGAGATACTGACAATGGCGGTATCAAGTAGTTTTTGCCCTGCTTAAAAATAATCCTAAACACGGCTGATAAACATAATTATATGCGGCGGTTAAACCTGGCATTAATATATATATATTTTTTATTTATTGATTAAATTCAATGTTACACATTATAACTTAGTAATAGCAACTAAAAACCGCTAAGGTTTAAGCTACTGCTATAACGAGTCCGTCTATACGTAGTTAATTTATGTTTACACTAGCTGTCCCGCGCAACTTCGTCAGCGTAAATTTTCCCCGTTTTTGCAACATTTCTCATTGCTGCTCCGCTCCTATTGGTCGTAACGTGATGATATAATAATTGTTTAATTCGGATCAGTAGTTCCTGAGATAATATTAGTATAGATCATGAATTTCAAAAAGTTAAGGGGGGGGGAGACACAATATGCAACTTTCTTTTATTTTCTTTATAACTAAGTAGCGGCTACTACAAGACACCTTTTCACCAAATTTCATTCATATTCATTGAGTAGTCTTTGAATAAAATGCCTGTGACATACGGACAGACAGACGGACATGATGAAACTATAAGGGTTCCGCTTTTGCCATTTTGGCTACGGAACCCTAAAAACCAATAGCATTTTTAATAATGTCATATAAGACATACTTACTTAAAATCTATACTAATATTATAAAGCTGAAGAGTTTGATTGTTTGTTTGAACATGGCAATCTCAGGAACTACTAGTACGAATTGAAAAAATATTTTTCTGTTGGGTAGCCCATTTATCGAGGAAGGCAATATAACATCATACTACGACCAATAGGAGCGAAGCAGTAATGAAAAAAGTTGCATAAACGGGGAAAATATACGCATACTAAGTTGCGCGGGACAACCCCTTCGGCCGCCTACGAAACCGGAGCTACGTAACTAGTTACTAACTAGTCAGTTTTTTTTTTTAAAGACAACTCCCGCAGTAGGGTACAAGCCCTGTGTCACGGGGGACTTTACAAACATACAAGTCACGGACACAAATTACCAGACCCGGAACAACAATTTGTGGTTCACACAAAGTGGTGTGGGAATCGAACCCACGACCTCTTGCGTAGCAGTCGGACACACTCCCACCGCACCACAGAGGCAGTTAAAAACAGTCAGTTCTAAAATTATAGGCACCAAAATGGCTGTTGGCCAGTGTCATTTCAGTACCACCATGTATTTATGACAAGCAGCATCTGTTGAACCTCTTTAAACACCTCGAAAAATATGAACTACCCACCTCATTGTTCAGGTGGTTTAAAAAGTAGGAAGCTAAGTACCTACTTACCAGTAGGTCTGCTGAACAATCTCTCTTGTGAATCCAGTCGATGTTAATAGAATGTATGCAAAACTAAACCCAGCTGATATCCCAATTAGCAGAGTTAGAAAGAAACGGTAATCCATCACAGCTTTCTCAATATAATATTTCGTATACTTATTACAAATGTCACTAACAGCACCTCTAGTCGTCGTTGAAACCACCCTACTACATAGTCATACCCAGGACAATTTTTGGCGGGGAATTGGTACAATTAACTAAACACCCACCAAATGTAAATTGCACCTAACTTTCTTGTCATTTCGAAGTTTCAACCTCCAAATCCCTCCCTGGGTACGCTCAAGCTACACTAACCTCAATAAGAGTTGGTGACGATTAAATTTCCCTGGTGGTCGTTTACGGAACTAACGTAAAGAACATGTTCCTTCATTTTTTGTATACATTTTCTAAGACTTTAAAGGGGCCACGACTCCAATAGTATGAAGATTCAGATTAATTATTATATAAAACCACAATCGTAATAGTAGTTTAGCACTACTGCGATCAAACGAAAAATATATATATATCATTTTTTTAGGGCCCTCTGGTGCCCAATAAGCATCGACAAGCTTTACCTACCCTTTATCTATAGGACTAATTAAAATAAAACTATATTAATTTGTTTAATAACAGGAATACTAATTAAAACTTATTGATTTTCTTTTATTTTATTTTTAAAACTTTTTTGTTTGCAACTGGCCATTAATGCATTATTTGTGTACAATATTTTCATTTGAAATAAAAACAGTTTATTCGCTCATGATATCTAACTAATTAAAATACTTCCCAAAATATATTTATAATGATTTCCAAAAACCCGCCCCTTACTAGGTGCACTCACCTTATTATTGCCATGCTTTAAAGATTTAAAATCGAAAAAAAAATAACCATGAAGACTTTTTGATAGGCAAGCTATCATAGTCGTGTTTATAAATCAATAAAATTTGCTAATAAATGTCTCAGCTGGTTATCATAGGGGTGAAAGTCGATGTCCCACGTCTCCCGTTATTATAGTTTATCTGCCCTCAAAGATAGTTATCTTCCTTATGTTAGTTCCGCAACTTGCCGCTAGGGAATCTGCTCGTCCCAATAAAGTTTTATGACGTCATTATTTTTTCTACTTTTGACCAATTTTTTTTTTTGTATTTGTAACGAATCATTGAAAAACATTAATAGGTTAATTGAATATATTTTGTCTGAATTTTTTAAAACTTGAAACAATAATATTTTTATTAGTTATATTTCGGGACTTAATCGCGTGAATTATTTAAAGGTACGAACCTTTTATTTACCCGACGTTTCGATCGAATTGCACCGATCGTGGTCACGGGTCGACTGTGACCACGATCGGTGCAATTCGATCGAAACGTCGGGTAAATAAAAGGTTCGTACCTTTAAATAATTCACGCGATTAAGTCCCGAAATATAACTAATATGTATAAAAATCGCGAAAGTTTAAAAACAATAATATTTTGTAGATGCACACGAGCAACTCTCGAGTCCTGCATATCACTACTAACCAATTACAATGGTGGCCAATTAGAATAATAAGTGTAGTAAAATAAAGGCTCTTTTCACATTTGTCGCGCGTTCATAGGTACAGCATTCTTCTCCACAATGGCTAGATACTCCAATTCAGCCGTCACAGAAATCACTAAAGCGCAGTACTTCATGGCTGAACGTTCGAAAACCTTAAAAAAAATCTTCAGCCGTGGGCTTGCCAATGTTAACTGGGTTTATACTTCTAACCAAACTATATAATATACTGAGTTTGGTATACCTTCTGGTATTGTGGGACCATGGACCCTTTGACCAATTTTGATCCAGAATCGAGCAAGATTGGAAAGTCACTTAGGTATATCGGGGGTATAAGGCTAGTTAGATTAAAATTGCCAATCAAATGTTATCGCACAGCCAAGACTAACTATGTTTGAATTGTGCACTAAGAAATAATGAATATGGGTCGTTTTATAGAACTAGCATAGTGTCGTGTACTTCGTCGGCCCAGTGACGACGTCAAACGTTCGTACTTCATACGAACTCTGTACATAAGTAAAAAAAAATTGTATAAGAATAAAACAAATTTAGTAATTGTCATATCACCATTTTATTTCAGAAAGAAATGAACAACATTGAGCAAAATATACAATAAATAAAATAAAATATACTTAAATATAATTTTAATTCACGTACAATAATATAACTTGTGCAAAATATTCGAAATAAATTAATATTTAATGCATAATTTAATATCAAATAAATATCTAAGAATCTTTTTTCTTTTCTTTTTTATAATAGTGCAATTTTTACAAATATTTCTAACGAGATTGATAAATAAATATACGATTTGCTACAATTAAAAACATGTTTTCTCTTAATAAAATAAAATGCACTTAACTTACTGTCAAGATTATATCCTATGTAATAATTTTATTATTTTTTACAACATGTAATGTGACCAAAACCGACGGCAACTAAGAATAAAAAGTCAACGTTGATAAACTTTCGCGATTTGTACACGTTATGAATTTTCACGTGTATACAGGCTGTAACAGAAAGGTGTGGTCATATTCAAGGGTTGGTATGTGCCCATGATACTGAGTGCACATACCTAATTTTATCAAAATCGGAGTACCCTAAAAAATATTTATATTTTATTTCATTCGTTTATTTATGAATGAAAAAGTTATTAATTAAAAAAAGTATGACTTAAAAAGTTCTATGCCATAATAATCCAATCGAATTTTGTACCAGTGGAGGTATAATTCTTATGCCATACGCATTTCACTACTGAATTTTGACAAAAAGAATATGCAATAACTATGTAATAATCGTGCAACCAGCTATGGCACCATGGTAGGTGCAATACTGATAGATAACATACCCTATCCGCTGCTGAAATTTGACCACACCTTTCTGTTACACCCTGTATATTACGTGTCTTAATCATGTGAATAATTTATAGACTAGTCTACCCGTGACCACGGCCGTTGCAATACGGTCGAAACGTCGGGCAATAAACAAAGTATTTTACCTTAAATTATTCACGCGATTAAGACCCATAATATACATATTATCATAAAAAGTCAACGGTTTTTTTTTTATTTATATCTTACATAAAAAAACTAGTTATACCACATCAGAAAGTCAATTGCGTTATATATAAAAACCGGGCATGAGCATTTCGGACTATGCTCAGTGTAGGGTTCCGCAGCCGTTATTACAAATAGCACTACATATGCAAAAATCCGATTTGAATAATTTCACAAGCAGAAGAACATAGTTCATGGCACTTACGCCCTTTTGTTGAGAAACGCAGTTTTTCGGAAATAATTCAATGAAGGTATATCCCATTACGTGGAAAATAATTTTAATTGAAACTATGTATTAAGCGTTACTTTTCTGATTTTTATCCTATTTTTAATGTCTCACGGTTCACAATTATTTCCAAAAATATTTATTTAACCCAAACAAGTTTTATGAAATCTTTAAATGTTTTTAAAAGTCCTGTCGAATAATCTGCCACACGTTAATGTTTGTTGAAAAAAAGTTTTTCAGATTCTGTCACATGTATGGAGTGCCCCACTTAAAAATATTTATTTTTATTATTTACCTATCAAACTAAGTAGCTGATTCTACAAGACACCTATGTTGGTGCATAGGTGTCTTGTAGAAGCCGCCTGTTCCGTTTTGCCATTTTGGCTACGGAACCCTAAAAACTTTGATAACTTTTTATTGTTTGCTGCCGTCAAAACAACAAATTGAATAATCTTTGTGTTTCTCTACATTCATGTTGGTTGGAATGAAAAGGAAATAAAACAAGTCTTATTTTGTATATCATGGGCGTACCCCGGGAAGGGGTTTGGTGTTAAATCTTCCTCCCCCCTCCTTTGCAATTTCAAAGGTTTGGACTTTTGGCCGTACTCTGTGGCGCGGTGGGAGGGTGTCCGACTGCTACGCAAGAGATCGTGGGTTCGATTCCCACACGGGACACTACTTTGTGTGATCCACAAATTGTTGTTTCGAGTCTAGGTGTACTTTGTGTCCGAGAATTGAATGTTTGTAAAGTCCCCCGCGACACAGGGCCCTAACCTAATGCGAGAGACGTTTTTCAAAAAAAAAATACCACCACCCGAAATTAATAATAATAATAACACCTTGAGACAAATCACACAACGCTATCTGATCCCAAATTAAGCAGAGCTTGTACTATAGACCAGACAACTGATAAACATACTTAAAGATTTCTAAATACATACATATTATGAATAAATAACACCCAGAAACAGAAAAATCAACACACAAAGTTTTATCCTGGGTGGGGATCAAACCCACGACCTCCGGCTAACGGCAGTCACGGTCACTAACCACTAGACCAACAGGCCTATGTTACAAAAACTACCATCGTAAACTGACCCTGGGTCTGTCCACGACTAATGTGCCCATCATATTTGAATATATAGTAGGTAAGTTTACATCCGACTCTATACTTGATTTTTTGTGTGATTGTTTTAAACTTCTACTGTTAAAAAAAGACGACTCCCGTCGTAGGGTACGAGCCCTGTGTCGCGGGGGACTTTACAAACATACAAGTCACGGACACAAAGCACACCCAGAGTCGGAACAACAATTAGTGGATCACACAAAGTTGTGTCCCGTGTGGGAATCGACCCCACGATCTCTTGCGTAGCAGTCGGACACACTCCCACCGCGCTACAGGCAATCATGTTATAAAGGCTTATGTTGAAATACGTTTACTAAATTTGTATTTCATTTTGTGGCATAAGTCTATATGACACACAAACTATTTCGGGAAGTCGTCAAATTCGACTTCATGCATGAATGTATCTCGACAGTGAAGAATGGTAGAAACGAAAAATAAGGCATTTTGGGTGGACCTTCAGACACGGCTTATGGAACCAAGACCCAGATTTTTGCAATTTATTATTATTCGAACAGGATTCCAATTTTACTTTTTGACTTATATGCTGTAATGTTTTCTTTGCACTTAGCATTACATTATATTGTTAATTCTGATAGTATAAAAATGCTACAAAGAACAGTATCTACTTTTAACTCTTAAATCTATTAAGATTCTTTGGTTGACAAGATACGGGCATGTTTCATACAAGTATTAGGCCTTCATAAACTTAAAGTGCTTCCAAACAGGTGTGGCAATATTGCTCGGCCAATATACAAAAAAATATTGCAATTATTTATCGCCGAGCCATAAGTTTTTCATTATTTAAAAGCACCTTTATAAGCACAGTCAGATTCAAATCAATATCTAATTACATATATATATTTATATATATATTTTAGGCTAATATTGATAGTAAAGTTAAATTTAGCAGACTAAATAATTAAACTAAACTTAAATTTAATCTGCTAAACTTAATTTAATTGTTGATCAAACATTATTTTTTGAAGAATCAAATATAAATAATTTAAATTTACTTAAAATACGTATATATGACACACCGCGTATCATATTGTATTAAATTATTATTATTATAAGTAAATATATTTGTATCTACGTCAGACAATATCACTACCGTAGATTTTCGTTTATAACGTCGCTTTGGCTGGGTCGTTTATATGCAAACTTAAAAACTACAAAAGGAACGTAAATTACACTTACATAAAAAAATGGAAAACTTTAAAACTATGTACAAAGTGTACCAAAAAGATGTGATCAAATTTCAGCAATGAAACGCTTAAGACATAAGCCTGCCAAACGGAGAAATATTAACCAATAAGATTGCATAAGTAAGTTAGATTCTCCGCCGAGCCTAGCTCCGCTCAATGGACGGGCAGCCTTAGTCTTGCATCTCATTGCATTAATATCATCTCACGTCAATTTTGAGCAGCGTACAAGTGATCTTTTAATTGGTAAAATATCGCGACATTTTATGGTCTAAGAGCCAACTAACGGCTACCTGTATGTATTTTACCAAACCCGAAATTAAAAATTATTATTTTTAAATTACATAACAGCAGACTTGGTCAAATACTTATGAAATCCTTTTAATTTCTGTACCTGTCGGATCTGAGGGTCGCGCGCGGCAGCCGCTCTGGACTTCGTGAGTCCCTACTTCATGAACGGTAGGCCTTACATTTACCAAACACAAAAAAACATTTTGTAAATTATATTTGCCCAATAATATTATTTTGTAATATTACTTAATGATTTTAACAGAATTTGTCATGAGTTTTTTGGCAGCTTCTTCTCATGAGCTTGAATCTGGAACTGTCCTCTATTTTGTTATGTATTAATTTTAAGTTTTCAAATAATCATTGATTTGATTTTACAAAATACTGAAGTTTAAAGTTTGTGCGAAATTCCAGGTTTGGTAAACTACTACGGTGTTCAGATTTCTACTCAGCATCATGTGTAAACCTTTGAATTTGACACCTTTCTGTTAAACTTTGTATTGTTATTTTTTTGGAAAAGCAATTATTTTAACAACATATACACAGTAAAATATAATTTTACAGGTCTTTTTGGATTAAATTCTTATTTCACAATAAATTATCCTTAAAAACAAAGCTCATAATGAGTAGGTATGCTTAACAAAAGCTAAAAATTAAAATATAAATGCTAAAACACCCTGATGTAAAAGGAAAAAGTTATTATGATACATTTATGTTAATTGTTTTTATGACATAAAAAATGATGATGAAATACATACACAATATATATTATTATTTATTTGTATGTAAACTCGGGAACGACTAACTAAGTCTTTTTAGAAGTATAAATAGCTGATGGATAGAAATACATACTTAAATTAATCGCGTGAAACATTGGAAGTTAAAGTTGTGAGAACTTGACCACCATCGAAAAGTCGGAAAAGGTATAATATCTTCAAATATTTCACATAATTAAGTCCCTCAATATTTAGCTGACGATAACGCTTAAAAAAATGTAATGAATTTCTATCAAAAATATATTTCGAGATGTTTCTATCAAATTAATTAATTCTATAAGCAATTTCTATGGTTTCAATTTTTTAAAATATAAAACCAAACCTTAGCGAAACAACAGTATAATATTGAATGCGGCGTCACGTAATATTTGTCTTGATTTTATATCGGATCAAAATAAATAAAAATGTATCATCATAAGGTACGCCTACAATTACCTTAACTACTGAACGCGACAAAGTGTTGAGTACTTTGCCTTTTTAATTGAATTTATTATTTTTTTTCTAATGTGGCGAAAAAGATAGGCGATAGTACTCAGCACATTGTCGCGTCAACGGTAACAAATATTATGCTTTCTGGTAACTACCATTTGTCCTATACAGCTTATATATTACATTTAACTCCAAATATACAATATACACATAGTATCTACAATTAATTTATAAATTTCACACTTAGATCATAGCAGTCATGTTGGAATGTTATGTTTTAGTCTATACTGTTAAACTATAGAATCATAAATAAATGATTCTATGTATGGTACACGGATCTTGGGCTAAGAGTTGTAAGGTAGTAATTTACAAAAGAAATTTATATTATAAAAGTAAGTTTAAAAATGAAGTGTTACATTTGTCTCTAGGCAGATGATCTGAGAGCTCAAGATCAGTGACCCGACTATTTTTTTATTAGGGTACTGGATGTTAGAGTTTCAGTTGTCCATAAAAGTTTAATTTCTAAATTTCTGTTTTAATTGAAAGTTCTGAAACTAAGTTTCGTAAAATCGGAATTATTTTAACTTATATGATTTGCATTAGCATTTGAGACTAGTTGCAGTAAAAAATAATTAAGGTTTAGCTTAGAAAAGCTAAGCAATCTTGTTTTGTAGCAAAAATAATGAGTTCGTCTTTTAATGTTCAATCATTGCAACTAAACCCTAATTTACATATAACATAAGGTTGAAAATTGCAAGTGTGAACAGTTTAGCTTTGACATGCCATTTTCAACAGTATACCATAAAAAATAAGGTTTACTTTTAATTGTGTCTTTTCAATCATTGAATCGAACTTCGCCAGGTTTACGCTGACATTTACTGTGTATTTACGAATGCAACTGTTTAAAAGCTATACTGCGATGCAAAAGGTTAATAACACTTGCGAAATGCTGCACGATTTTTTTGGCATAGGAACAAAAATCATATTAAATCGTATTTGGCCTAAAGGAAAATGTAACTAATTCGATAGGCCTAGGAAAGAGGTCTATGCCACTGATCATAAACATCAATAAGTTTTTCTTTATACTAGAACTCTTACATCCACTAGCCATTGTTATGTTAGCGGTTATCAATCTCCTTGGTGTCGTTGCTCATTATCTTAGGAAGTGTGCCAACCCCGTACCTAATACCGTACGGACGTAAGTGGTATATGAGGTAGTCTAACACGTACATCTGATGAGGATTCACGTAGTGAAACGACACTGCGTGATCAGAGCAGCAATCCAGGCCCTGATGAAAATATTTGATTTTTTAAATTATGTCGGCAAGGAAACTCAATATAATTATGAAGATACTGGGGTGATTTCGATGAAATTAGGTATGGTGGTAGCTTTAATGCTCGCCTTTCACCGCGAACTTCGTACAGGCTCCGTTTAACTCGCAATGGCAAACATCCTTAACTTAGAAGTGCTTCCACTGTGAATGAGCGAATGGAGCGCAGCAAAAGAGTACAAAGAGTTACAAAAGTAGTCACAGAGTTAAACAATCGAAGGCAACACCCATTTTTCACTAAAACTCTCTCTTAATGGATGGTGAGGATTATACTCAGCAGACAGTAGTACCCACTTTGGTTACTCCTTTCTGCTGAGCTATTTTCCACTCCTTACCCATTCGCAGTTGAAACCGAGCAAGTCAGCTAGAGAAAGGTTACAAAGCTGTCCATTGGAGCGAAATTTCTATTAAAATAGAGCCTAATTTACTTAATGATATTCCTACTGTCCCTTCATTTATTTACATTTATTATAAAGAAACTCATTCGGCCAATGTGGTTTGTCACACTAAGGTCGAAATTCATTTGCACGTTATAAAACCACAAATAGTATATATATAATAGCATAATGCCATATGCTAATCTCAACTTTAACGTCATTTTGTTTACAAAGGAAGTTTTGCAATAACTGGTTAACCGAATATAGCATTTTTTTACGTAATTTCAGGGAAGACAAATATTGTCTAAGTTCTGGAAGTGATTGTGCTTTAACCTCAGTAAAAGTAATAATAACAGTAGTAATAAAAAGTTACTAACCTCGTCCGTGGGGTAAAATATGTAGTTCCAATACCAGAAACCTTTGTCTCTAGTTGGAAACAAATGATCATGCGGCACGAACGGGAAGAAGCGTCCTCGTTTCAACTCGTCTCGGGAATCCATTGCACGAACACCAACTTTGTCTAAGCATTTACCTAAAATAAAGTACATTGGAATATATGATCATCTATACTAATATTATAAAGCGGAAGAGTTTGTTTGTTTGTGTGTTTGTTTGGTTTGTTTGTTTGTTTGCTTTGTTTGTTTGTTTAAACGCGCTAATCTCAGGAACTACTGGTCCGATTTGAAAAAATCTTTTTTTGTTGGATAGCCCATTTATCGAGGAAGACTATAGGCTATATAACATCGCGCTACAACTAATAGGAGCGGAGAAGCGACGAGAAATGTTTCAAAAACGGGGAAAAATTACGCATACGAAGTTGCGCGGGACAGCTAGTTAATTATATAGTATCCCAAACAAATTTCTGACTAGTCAACTAGGCAGGAGATATTATGTATAGTCCAATTGGACAGCAATTCGACATGATCGATTAAGTAAATCGGTAGAACACATACTCCAACAACAGTTATTTTGATTCTACATACCCATCTCAGCATCTTCCGCGCCGTGGTCGCCGGCGTTACAGATGTGCGGTGTAGGCAACGCTTTAGTCACAAACTTATCCAATGCCGCTCTACTTAGAACGTATCCCGCCCCTCCACTCATGTAACCCTGTAATCAATTGATTAACTTCTAAGACAAAAATGAATTTGAATGTGATGCTATGATACGGTGGGGCAATAATTTTGTTTATTTTGTTATCACGGTAAAATGCAGGGGCAGACTTTAAAGAAGAATCTTGAGAGAATATAGACTACTTTTTAACAAGACACGGCGGGAAAAGACTTGGTAATAATAAAATCTATTAATATTAAAAATTATTCGTACTAACCTGAGGCGAGAAAGGTTTGAATCTGCAGCCGAAATATATAGAATCATTACTGTTGTAGTCAGCCAATAAGTATCTTAAATTTTCTACCACCACGTATCTGAAACAAAACTAATATCACTAAGAACAATGGCTTTGATTTTTTATTATAAAATTACTATAAATAGAATTAATGCAAATAAAAATTATCATTTCATTTCTATTTGCAACCGACTTCAATAGGAGGAAGTTCTCAATCACAATCGTTCTCAATTCACCGATTACGCCAAAGACGGCTGGACCGATTTGAAAAAATATTTTTGTGTTTGAAAGGGCCATGACATAGTAGTCTTTATGTTTTATTCAGCACCAACTTAAAAATGTTTAATTTGTTTTTGATATTCATCAGGTATATTCTTTTTAGTTGCCTTGTATTTATTTTTGAAGTCGGTAATGTTTTTTTTATCATTCCGAGTGGCTGAGTTCTCTAGTTTGCTTTCAAAGTTTGCAGAGATACGATTGTTAACAATTTTTTAATTTGCAATGCGACGATTAGGTGGCATATCCTCGGGTTAAGTGAAGTCCGAAGAGAGGGAGAGGACACCATAACCCTCGAGTCAGGTCACGTTATGTACTTCCGCGAGGGAGACCAAAAATCCCAAGGTGGTGTTGGGTTTCTGGTAAATAAGTCCCTTTTTGACAACGTTGTGGAAATGTCTAGCGTGTCGAACAGGGTAGCGTACCTCATTATCAAGCTCACCGAGAGGTATAGCCTCAAGGTAGTGCAAGTGTACGCACCGACCTCGGCACATCCAGACGACGAAGTGGAGGATATGTTCGATGACATATCGAGGGCCCTCCACTCCACCACAAAGACCCACTACAACGTTGTTATGGGGGACTTCAACGCTAAAGTGGGAGTACAAAATTGCAGCGAATTGGTAATAGGATCCCATGGATTTGGAAGCAGAAATCATAGGGGGCAAATGCTAGTCAACTTCCTCGAACGGGAGGGGCTCTTCTTGATGAACTCCTTTTTCAAGAAACGGCCCCAAAGGAAGTGGACGTGGCAAAGCCCCGACACTATGACGAAAAACGAGATCGACTTCATCATGACGGACAAAAAGCATATATTCAGAGACGTCACCGTGATCAACAGGTTTAATACCGGTAGTGATCACCGACTTGTCCGAGGCTCTCTGAATATCGACTTCAACGCGGAACGTGCCCGTCTGATGAGGTCCAGGCTCCGACCTACTTTGCTCCAAACCATGATAGGATCCGAAGCGTTCCAGTCAAACCTGGATAACCGATTTGCTGCCATGGAAACCACAACAGACGTAAACCAGAAGCTCGTAAATGTGGTTCGGATACTCAGTGAAGAAGGTACGAGATTTTGTGAAATGCAGCGTAAGGGCAAGAAGTCAAAGCTTTCGGAAAGGACTTTAGGGCTAATGAAGGAACGACGTGAAAACCCACCCATCACTTCGTCGGAAAAGCGCGCTCTAAACCAAGAGATCAACAAGCTTATACGACACGACCTTCGGTGCCCCAACACTCTTTTGATTAAAAGAGCGATCGAGCAGAACCGGGTGTCAAAAGTGTTCGTACAATCTCTTGGAAGAAGCCACCTGACGAAGTTGACCACAACAAGTGGAGAAGTCGTTTCTTCGAAGCCGGCAGTCCTCTCCGAAGTGGAAAGCTTCTATGGCCGGTTATACGCTTCGCATGCATCTCGACCTGATCCTGAAAATGAGGGTCCTAGAGCCACTCTAACACGCCACTACACAGAAGACCTGCCAGAAGTCAACATTGACGAAATCGTGCTGGCTCTTAAACAGCTGAAAAATGGAAAAGCCCCTGGAGAGGATGGCGTTACAACAGAGCTGTTAAAAGCTGGAGGTAAACCCGTACTGAGGGAGCTCCAAAAGCTCTTTAATGATGTCCTGTTTGAAGGGAGAACTCCGGAGGCGTGGAGTAGAAGTGTAGTCGTCTTGTTCTTCAAAAAAGGAGATAAGACCCGGCTGAAGAACTACCGACCTATTTCTCTTCTAAGCCACGTCTATAAGCTGTTTTCAAGAGTCATCACGAACCGCCTTGCGCGAAGACTTGACGAATTCCAACCACCGGAACAGGCTGGATTTCGGAGCGGATATGGCACCATAGACCACATCCACACAGTGCGCCAGATTATACAAAAGACCCAGGAGTATAATCAGCCCTTGTGTCTAGCATTCGTGGACTATGAGAAGGCCTTTGACTCTATTGAAATCTGGTCCGTTCTGGAGTCTCTGCAGCGATGCCAAGTAGATTGGCGATATATCCAAGTGATGAGATGTCTCTACGAAGCCGCCACCATGTCCGTCCAAGTACAGAATCAGCAAACAAAGCCTATACCATTGCATCGAGGAGTGAGGCAAGGGGACGTTATTTCCCCGAAACTATTCACAAATGCAATGGAGGATATGTTCAAGACGCTGCACTGGAAAGGGCGGGGCATCAACGTCAATGGTGAATACATCTCTCACTTGCGATTTGCAGACGACATTGTCATCATGGCGGAAACGCTGCAGGACCTGCAACTGATGCTAAATGACCTGGCTGACTCCTCTGTACGCATCAGCCGACGGATGAACTTGGATAAAACCAAGGTCATGTTCAATGAACATGTACTACCGGAACCGATAACGGTGCACGGCGCCGTTCTCGAAGTTGTTCAAAAATATGTGTACCTCGGGCAGTCATTGCAGTTACGTAGAAACAACTTCGAGGACGAGGTGAACAGGAGAATTCGGTTGGGTTGGGCAGCGTTTGGTAAGCTACGTCAAGTCTTCTCATCGTCGATCCCACAATGTCTAAAGACTAAAGTCTTTAATCAGTGCGTCCTACCCGTCATGACATACGGAGCCGAAACGTGGACACTGACGGTACGGCTGGTCCACAAGTTCAAAGTCGCTCAGCGGGCTATGGATAGGGCTATGCTCGGAGTTTCTCTTAAGGACAAAATCAGAAATGAGGTGATCCGGCAGAGAACCAAAGTTATCGACATAGCCCACCGGATTAGCAAGTTGAAGTGGCAGTGGGCTGGCCATATTAGCCGAAGAACCGACAACCGTTGGGGTAAACGAGTTCTTGAGTGGAGACCGCGGCTTGGCAAACGTAGTGTAGGACGCCCTCAGGCCAGGTGGAGTGATGATATACGCAAAACGGCTGGCAGGAGCTGGATGCGAGAAGCCGAAGATAAAACAAAGTGGCGTGCAATTGGAGAGGCCTATGTCTAGCAGTGGACTGCGATAGGCTGATGATGCAATGCGATGGATTATAATGAAGGAACAGGTCAAATTTAACCTATTACCACACACATCTTGACCAGAGTGGTATCACTTGCCAGTGTTCGTTTAGACAGGTTATTTCAAAACTTTACGTGGAGCAGGTTGAATATAAGAATAATCGAGTCTCTAAGCCGCCCAGGATCCCTGAATCTGCCAGTGTAAGCGGCATTTAATAATAATTAAAGCAGTAGTCACAAGAATTTGAAACTCAAACCGAGCGTGGCTAACATTAGCTACGGCCATGTAGACGTCGTCGTTAATAATAGTTTCAGTATAAAGTGCCATAACGCTATAAAATGGTCACTAAAACTCGTGAAATTACAATTGGTACACATTACTTGGGATGCAATGATAAACTAATGAGAGTGACTTGATTTACTCTTATATGATATATAGCGATTTTAAGTTTGTTACAAACTTAAATTTTCGGTAGTTACAGTTATTACGTTACGGTACGTGTTACAACTAAGTACAAAAAAGTAATAAATAACCAAATAAGTTTTTAAAATCAAAACACCCGCCTAATAAAATATTCTTAGTATAGTGTAAACCTGAAAGTAGTTTGCTCAGAATCAGTAACACAATCCAATGGGGTAGTTATTGAACGATGTTATTATTCAATCATTAATTAATTAATTAGTCTAACAGTCTAAATCCTGTTCACAATGTGAAGTAAAATGTAATCATCACTTATTTTTCAATAATAACCATGGATTACGTGCTACGGGACGCAATGAGCACGATAGCGCAAAGAACACAAGACAACTTGAATGACTTTAACTACTTTGCAAGTTTTCGATACTTTAATTTTCTTTTTTTTTATATGATTTCTTGAAATAAAAATGTCGTTGGTGAGTCTGAGCTTTGTACTATACGATAAATAACCTTGTATGTCCTAAACGGTTATTTTAGGTGAAAAATGATTTAAGAAACCCCATCATGATTTTAAAATATACCCTACATGACATAGTTTGTTGACTTATTTTTTTTTGGCATCTGTCTATAGCCATTTTGAATTTTGATTGCAATCATGTCTTTAGCGACACAAGCAAGATTAATACGAATCGCGATTTGTCGCGTTTCTTCTATATAGTGCCACAAAGAAACACACATACATACCTACATACATACAAACACGTCAAACACATAACCCTCCTCCGCAGTCGGGTAAAAAGGTGTTATCTATATGAATAAATATAATTTTACTAAACAAAGTTACCATAGTTAGGGTTACGATCCGGCTTCGCTTGAATGTATTAATGAAGAAAAAATGAGACCAAATCTTCTCTTTACAGTACAATCATGTAATAAAAAAAAATTGCATTTTATTTCAAACCTTTTTTTCCTAACTTTGTTGTGCCAATTACAAACACCGAAAATTTAATTAGTCAAATAGGTGCAAGTGGTGCAACCATTCACATCTGTTTGCACCTATCTATTAACTAGCTGTCTTCTCAGGCAGGCTGTTTGATTTTACCGCCTAAACATTAAAGCCGATTTTGAATACATTTAGTAAGAAAAACTTAGAGACTACTAGCTGGGTGACCGACCTCTACTCGGTGGTAAGAGTTGAAGAATAGAAACAATGCAAGAACCAATTTTTTTACGAAATAGCGTTGAGTATGAAAATAAAACTCTACAGACAAAGAGACTAAATTTGATTAAAATCGTCGTTTTTAAGATATTGCAGTTTCGTTCGTACATAAAATATAGACAATAGATATTTTGAAATACAACCTCCACGAGGTGCAAACAATGAATAAAATATCAGTAGAAGTGTACGCTAACAATCCACGTTATTAAAGGCGTGGATTCAGTGGGGGCAGCAGAAGCGCAGTAATAACATATTTGTGCCGACGAAAGCGCAACAAAATAGAAAAAAGATCGTCTTGTACCTTGACCATCTGAATATCATCGAGCGAAAAACCAGATGTGGTAGTTGCTGAAGCATCGAAAACCACTCTAAGTTTGGTGGTTATACTTGACTCTTTGATCACTCCAGGACGTGGCAAAAAATATTCTATGGTACCACCTGAATTAGGTGTCCGATTTCCTGGTTCTCCGTCATATACCCAAAGCGCTCGTATTCCTGTATAAAAGCCAAATAGCTCTCTTTGAAGACAGGAAACGCTGAATAAGACGTTTTAGTGAAATAAAACGACGTTTAACTAACTGATAAGATTCATCTAAAACACTTGGATCCTCTTTCAGAGGCATGGTGACGACAAATCGACCAGTTTCATCACGGGTTGTGTGCAATCGAAAACTATTTTCACAGGGCCGTTCTTCCTGAGAGAACGAATGTTTCGATGACACGGCATCAAGTTTCCAAAATTTATATAAACTACTATAGAGATTACTTTAAGAAAAATTACAAAAATGTGACTGATTTTTGTTAGAAAAATGTGATTGAAAAGCTGTAGCTTAAATTTGGATGTAATCCATCCAAATTTAGTGTCACGCATTGTGGGTTGATTTTTACCTAAGTTTATAGATGCACTACCAGAAACGCTCCAGAATCCACGCCAGCGTTATTGTAATGCAAATGTATTTTCAAGTCTCTCGAATTGTCATTGAATCGTGTCATAATTCTACCTATAAAGATGTGACCGTATTGTGAACTCTTCTGTCATATTTTATTTATTTATCAAAAGAGATCGGACGGAAGCTTTATATACGATGCTCATGGATAAAGCTGTAACGAACCAACGAATACAATGTGATTAAATAGAATAAGTTGCTATTTAAAGCATTGTTATTGTGCACTTCTTTGCGATTATTATCATTTATTCATGTTTTTTTTTCCTCTTTTTAAAAAGACGACTGTTGCACTAGTGTACAAGCTCTATGTTGAGGGGTACATCATGTACATGTACCGTACATGCCCTGTGGCGAGGTGTAGTGTGCAAGCTGTATGGCAATTGAAAATTCGTCAGAATGTTTCGGTGGACTGAAGGATGATAGTTACTCAATCACGCCAGAACACATGAAATTTGACATAGAGATAGATTATAGTCCGGAATGGCGCAAAAGCTTATTATTCCGGCAAAATGTACAGTTTCCGGTTTTTTTTCACGCGAACTAAATCGGCAACAGCCAGTCATTTACAATATGAAGACTCATTCATTAAATTATGCATTCGTAAAGTCGATTTAAATTATTATTCTTTATCGTTTATTCATTACTTAAGATGGTCTTAGGCGAGATACAGAGAGAGAGTTCTTGGGGATAAAACATTTAAGGTAGTTTTAGTAATTATAATAAATAAGTATTAAGCTAGAATAGGTATGAAACAGGACTACAATATTTATGTTAATTTGATTGGTTTTCAAATTAAAAAGCTAGTTTAATTAATAATTATTTTAATGAAAATCAATTCAACCGTTTATGAGATAATCAAATTTTTAACTTACAAGTCACGGGTTTTTCAACGTGCTTAGTAACATTAAATCTTAGATTTAGCTCAGAACTCCGTCTGCATTACTCTTTTAAAGCTTTCTGCTAAATTTCAGCTTCCCAAAACGCCAACTGATCCCAAACTAGGCAGAGCCTGTCCTATGGCAACCAGACAATTGATAAATATACTCATATAGTTCTGAATATATACTTATCAATGGCGAAGGGTCCTTATAACGATTGGCGAAGATTTATTTGAAGACCCTTTGGATTGTAGTTAAGTACTTAGTATTATAGGTACAAAGAAACAAGTCCAGCAAGATATATTTTTATATTGAGTTACCTTTGACAAATTTTAACTCTTCGCCTCTGATACTATAGATAAATAGCACCCAGGCAGAATAAACCTACAAGTAAGGAATATTTATTAGGTTCAGTAATTCGGTGCAAATTGGCTGTGACAGACGGACAGACAGAAACACAAGTAATCAAATAAGGGTTCCTTTTGATGTACGGAACCTTAAAAATAGTAGAAGAGAAAGCAAACATTCGTTAGTCAAAATACTATAAATAACGTATTGTCAATAAGGGGATTAAACTGTAATTAAAATTTACCTACTTATCTATATCTATACTAATATGATAAAGAGGAAAAATTTGATTGTTTGTTTGTATTGAATAGGCTCCGAAACTACTGGACAGATTTGAAAAAAATCTTTCATCATTGTGAAGCTACACTAACCAAGGGTGACATAGGCTATTTTTTATCTCTGTATTCCCACGGGAACGGGCAATACACGGGTGAGACCGCGAGGCATCCGCTAGTTGTTTTATAAGTAGGTATGTATGTAGGTACACGTCAGATTGAACGTAATTATTTGCACAGATTGGTTCGTACCAGTAAGAGAACGAAATTGATGAATAATACACATATTTTTAGGCCATTTTGATGCTTTAGAAATTAACATATTTGACATAGCATTTATTAAATTAACTGGAATCTTGGTCTGGTAGAGGTAAAGATACCAGAGTCTTATAAATCATAGTAATATTGTCTTCTAAACCCAGAGGTCGCAAGCCGAATCCTAACCAGAATAAACCTATGTATGATGAACTCGATTGTTCTGTGCCAGAGTTGAATGTCATTACACTGTTAAATATATTAGTATTTCACTATTTATTTAATATTCTTTATCTAGATATTTTTATTTGTGTGTTATGTAAGATTAATATAAAGTTATTCAATAACAATTAGGTTACTGCATCTACACATTCCATTTCTACATCACCCCAAGGTAGACTGGCAGAGAATGCTTTTAGCATTAAGTCCACCTTTGTACAACTTTGTGCATAAAGTTTTAAATAAATAAATAAATACATACGGGTTTAAATAAAACCATGTATGCATGTTTGTCCCTGCCTGATTGCCGTAGTACAGGCCCTGCCTAATTTGGGATCAGATAGCCATGTCTGTGGTGCGGTGCGAGTGTGTCCGACTACACAAGAGGTTGTGGGTTCGATTCCCACACGGGACACCACTTTGTGTGATCCACAAATTGTGGTTCCGAATCTGGATGTACTTTCTGTCCGTGACTTGTATGTTTGTAAAGTCTTCCGCGACACAGGGCTTATATCGTACAGCGGGAGACTTTACAAACATACAAGTCACGGACACAAAGTACACCAAGACTCGGAACAACAATTTGTGGATCACACAAAGTATGGAATATTTAGGCCAGGTTTTTCCTTTGAATTTCCTGAGATAATGATTAATTTTATTTCATTATCATACCTATTTATACATAACACAACACATAACAACTTTTTAAATATTGCTTACATTTCAACATATTTCATGAGTCCGCTTACCTCTCAGTATCGGCTACGGATTTCCTCAAAGGTTTACATGGATAAACAATTTAATAACTATACATAACTTTATACGTAACTATTTATAGCAACACAGAATAATTAATTTATAACTTTTTAAAGAAAAATGAATCTTTCGTTGAATTGAAAATCAAGCGAAGGAAAAAAACATACACGTCACCGATTAATGCAAAATTTCACTGTCATTCGTTTATGTTTTAGTCTAAAACTCTGTTCTATTATAACCTTAAACAATGTTTATACCTTCCCAGAAAGATATGCAGTCAAATAGTGAAAACCCTATCAAAATCGGTTTAGTAGTTATTGAGAAAATCGCGAACATACATACATACGGGTCAAACAGAGAACCATCATTTTGAAGTCTGTTAAAAAGAAATATCGGACGACACACGATTTTACACGAGTCATAGACATTTTGGTATTCCACAAAGCAGACCAAAGCCATAGAGATCAAATGAGATAGAATTCGTTTACCTAAACCAAGATATATAATTAGAACCTCAACCAAACTGTTTATAATGGAAATAAATTACAATAAAGAGCCTTGTATTTTTTTTTAAGACGACTCCTGCATTTGGGTACAAACCCTGTGTTGCGGAGGACTTTACAAACATACAAGTCACGGACACAAAGCCAGTCGGATACACTCCCACCGCGCCACAGAGGCAGTCGATATTTTTTATAATAAGATTTCGTCCGTGGCCGTCTACGTGGCTGTCGGTTACCCTATTTTCTTTCCCAAGATACAATATACCTACATCATACCTACCTAAATCGTTAAGCCGGTAATTTAAGGTGACATTTGAATACCCACATCAATATCCAAAACACTGAAGTATTTAGGCGGGAAAATAGCAATGTGAAAAGCGATGTGATTGGTTTATTTGTATAACGTGACATCCTCATCCCTTACTCCCTAAACACATCATTTACATTAATTTAGTATGGAATCCGTCTTGAATATTTTTTGTAGAACAGTCTTTAGGCCAATCTACGAAAGTTTAGCACATCTTAACTGTAGAGACAGACGTACGTCTTTATTTGATACGCCTCTGACCCTAACCTTGTAATTTAAAAATAAGTAAATTGAAATTTAAAAAAGTCTAAGTATATCTAATCAAAACGCATGTGACCTTCCTACTAACAAAACAATTAATTGTTTACTTAACAAATCTAACACGACCTCACACATCTTAGACATAAAAAGCATTTACATATGAAAGCATATACACCCCAATTCGCCACGCTCGCGCGCTGATGAACCACAACCAACCGCCATATTTAAATTGTTCTACATGCTATATGGATTTGTCAAGGCTATCTGTACATAACATTCTTATCTACTAGAACGGGTAGAATATTTAGTATGTATGCAAATTATGTTTATGTAAATTAAGTTAGTGGTGTTCTTATCGATAGCTGCATCCGTCAAACTAGCCTGGCTGGAGAATTACCTACTAACCTACGTTATAAAATCGATAAAGAACAGGTTCAATTCAGCCAGGATGTCCAATTTTCAAAACCTTTTCAATATAATCGTATAACTTTACCAAAAACATATTTAACCCGGCGTTAATGACGCTGGGTCATATTGACCCAGGGTGATTTTGAACGAAAATATCTTTGGTCTTATGGGTTTTGTGGTTTTGAATGTTTTAGTAGCTGGAGATTCTAGACTCCCCTACCAGCGACCGCTAATGGGTTCAGTGTGATGCTATCAGCACAGGAGATACACGTGCCTCAAACCAAAGCGGGTCAATATGACCCTATGTCATTATTGACGTAGGTATTTCGTAACAATTTTATATAGGCACATTGTTTTTTATTAGATATTTATTGTTTTATTGATATTTGACTGTGATTATTATTTATTATTACAGACTGATTAATTGACAAGATGTTTCATTCAAAACCATTCAGAAGGGAGGGAGGCCGTACACTACTTTGTGGGATTTTGTCGAATTCCGACAATAGGAGGAAGAAGTGTTTCTGGATACTGATTTTCAAGGCGATACGTATGTGACCAGAAACTTGAAATTTTGGTCGCTAATGTTTTTTTTTTAATGTTAGGTGTACTGGATATAAATTCCTACGTAAAAGTCTATCTTCAGAAGCATAAACAGGCACAAACAGCAGGTTTGAATTTGCTTCGACAGTTAAGCAAATAATCCCTGATTTCACAGATACACCTGCCGAGTCTTCAACGCAGAAGGTAATCGGAACTCGTAGGAGATGCCAGGTATACCCTTCCAAGGATTTAAAAAGAATAACACTATGTAACACACATTTATAGATTTATATATCACTTTATCATATACTTACTGTAAAAGTTGTAGCAGCTCCATGAGTTTTAATAAAGAAACTGAAGCCTGATTACTGTTTAAATGATGATAATGATTTTACAGTTAGCCAATTATAAGTTTTTTCTTAAATGAAAATCCGAAATTATATATTCTGCAAGTTATGTTCCTCCAACTTATTTTTATATCAATTTGAAAGAGGTTAATATTATTATTATTATTATTATAGTGTATTTTTAATATATTCCTATATTTTATTATTTTAATATGTAAAAAAGAAACCTTATTTTGATATTACTTACTCGGCTGAAATGCTTTTTCCTGTAAAAAAAAATACTGCCTAAGTTCGGGTCAAAATGACCCGGCGTCACCAACCGCGTAATTATTTTCACGTCAATAATGCCGGGTACAGGCGTTTTGTCAACCCAAATCATGTGTTTTTGTGGGAAATATTAAATCACTTACGTGTCATCATCAGCTTTGAGAAACCAGTCCGCCTCTCTCCTATGATGCTCGTATACATATCTGAAGGCAGCCTTCGTTTTCGCCCACAAGTAATCTCTACCTTCATTCACTTTTAGGTCTACCGCAGGCAGATCTGGATCTGAAATTAATAAATACGTTGGTACAATATAAATAAATCCTTGGTAATCATGTACAAAACGGCCAATCGTTCAGGTATAGAATATTCAATCCGGTTTCTAAATATCCAATTCCTACTAAAAACCAAATTGACTAAACGAGACTTGGATATAAAATGCCCAATATCATAAAGTCCAATTCTCATAATGACTATTTCCGAAATGGTCAATATTTGAGCATGTAGTAATTTAGAAATCTTTGGAAAGAAAGCAAATGAAGGGGTCCTCTTGCGTCAGGGGTTAGAAATGAAACTACCTTCACTGGTGCTCATAAAGATAAGCTTGTTGCACCTCTTCCCCCACGTGGCCTTGACGTGCTGTGCCTTGGCCTCGTGGCTCTTGGGCTGCGTCATCACCCAGCAGAGTACCCTCACTCGCGAGTACAGCTCGTCGGCGACGGACCGGTCCTCGTCTCTGTGCGCTGGCTCGTCGCTGGCGTGTGAGCTTATTGACGTTATAGGGTGCTTTGAGAAGTCTCTTGCTGATTCTCTAAAATATTTACAAACAAATGTATATCTTCATTATTCATACGAAAAAAAAAAATACATGGCAAAGGCATCAATTTTTTTCCACAGTGCCAGCTACGGTCATTGTCAACGTTTTGAATTGTTTCTTTAGAAGAATAGTATTATTTGGTGATATTTCGTTGTCAAAGTTGGATTTGACGTGGCGAAAACTGGTGCTTCTGCCAATACTCCCATTTAATGTTAGGAAATGGGTAGATGGGTTGAATGATATATTAAACGATCTATTTTAACCCTCTTTTATAGATGAAAGAAAATATATAATTTAATTCCTTGGACTCTAAAGCACCTTGAATGCAAAACTATACTTGCAATAAAATTGACACATATTATAGTATACCTAGGCATTGTTTCGTTATCACAAAGTTGAGCACACGCGATACCATATTCGAATGATAAATGGTTGGGCATTCCAATGAATGTTTTAAATAACAAAGCAATAAAATAGAGCATTCCAAAAATATACACAAATTGAAATCTCATTGGCTATTATGTAGATACAGCAACTGTGTCCATCTTATCTTGTATTTGATAAATATAATAATTACCTAATTACAATTTAAATAAATGTTGAACCGACCACATTATAGCAGGTTATATAGGTACAGGAATTGCGAGAGATAAGCTTTAAGGAAAGGCCAGTACATATACACAATCATGAAATATTTTGCGCAGCTACTTATGACAATAATTGTACAGTCGTGTAATGAAAATGTTCGTCATCCAGTCCAATTTAGCTTAAAATGTTTTATTTGAAGGTGAAAGGAATTGAGTTTCTTGATAGACAAGAATGATAGTAGGCACGGCTATTTTGAAACACCTAGATTGGGAATTAATAACATTATACGAATATTTCTCTATTCGCGTAAAGAGAACATGATGAACCAAAGAAAACCTGGGTAGGAAGAACGATATTTCGACGGAACCAACTCTGCTACCTATATCTGTCTTATTTTAACACACTATTTTTACGTATAGCAATCAGTGGCAGAGAGTGATAGGGGATAATTAGTCAGATATATACGTTCCATATATTCTTATATTTAGTTAATCCGAGAGGTTTTAGTTCAACTACTCATAGTCAAGGAATATTGGTCTGAGTAAATTTTAACTCTGTTGTCAAATACGGGAATACATCTGTCTGGTGTACATAGTTTGAAAAGGTAACATGTGCTTGCAAAGCGTTAAATGAGTGTATTTGAAAACTGACGAACATTTTCATTAAAAAATGTACTTTCTCTGTGTACTACAATAAAAATATATTTATCTTTTCAGTAGAATTTCTCATTATAGAAAAACAGATCTAAAGTATCTATTTAGAATTAGTCATGAGCAAATATGCTCTTAAGAATATCACTTTAAGATAGCACACTTCTATGAAACGGTCTACAGTGCATCACGTCTTACCTACTGAAAAATAATTATATCGGGAAAAAACTAATACAAACAAAAATGTGTACAAAGTATACATGAGATAAGGAAAGTCCGACATTACTAGCAATCCTGTTAACCTCTCCAGCTAAACTCAATGGCTTGTGATAGAAGTGGGGTCACGTCGTGAACGTTATTATACTAGAACATGGGTAGAATTCGAACCAGCGACCTCATGATTGCGAGTCCGGTGCCTAATGGCTAAGGCTACCGCCGCTTTAACATTGAAAGTTATATTAATATAGTCTGAACACTCCCACATTGGCTATATATAACATTACGCTACGACCAATAGGAGCGAAGCAGCAATGAGAAATGTTGCAAAAACGGGGGAAAATACGCAGACGAAGTTGCGCAGGACAGCTAGTAAAAAATACAGCTTCAAGGTACAGAGGTAGCTTGGAGCTTGATGACAGACATACCGCATTTTGCGGAGCCGTGAGGAAGGAGGAGCTACGTAGTACTAGTACTTATCCTGTGCTACAGTCTTAACGCATTCATCAATGCCCAGCCCAAATCTGTACCAATACATATAACAATACATTTTTGAAATGCTCTATTAGGTATATCTAGAAGCTTTCTTTAAAATCATAATGAATATAATATGAAACAAAATATATATGTTCTAGGCCATTCAAAGCATAAAATTGAATTAAAACAAAAATTCTAACACTACTTATAATAACGTTTATACAGGGTGTAACAGAAAGGTGTGGTCATATTCAAAGGTTGGTATGTGCCCATGATACTGAGTGCACATACCTAATTTTATCAAAATCGGAGCACCCTAAAACAATATTTATTATTTTTTCATTCGTTTATTTATGAATGAAAATGTTATTAATTAAGAAAAGTATGACTTAAGAAGTTCTATGCCATAATAATCCAATCCAATTTTGTACTAGGGGAGGTATAATTCTTATGCCATACGCCTTTCACTACTGCATTTTGACAAAAAGAATATGCTATAACTATGTAATAATAATGCAACCAGTTATGGCACAATGGTAGGTGCAATAGGTACTGATAATAATAATAATATAATAATATATTTTTATTTCAGACCATTGTGTCCATTTTGTTAGTAGGTACATGAAAATTCTTATAACTCTAATGTTAGTATACACAAAATTACAAAACAAAATAAATAATCATTACACACATACAACTTCAAAATAAATCAGAACTACAAACATATATTAATTATTAAATGATTCCGTGTGAGACTGCACAACACCTATTAATATATTGACAGTCCCGACGGCTTGCTATCATTCTTAGGATGCTGTTGGCGCTGCCATGTACTCTGCGCGCTAGGGACGCGCATCTCTTGCGCATAGTCGCATAAAAACAGTCAATGCGGTATTCTGCGAACATCCCAGAGGCACTACAGAATCGTGGCAGCCCCATCAGCACCCTAAAGGCGTTATTGTACTGAATTCGGATCGCACCATAAGATTTCTGAGTATATTGAGCCCACAGGCTGCACGTATAAAAAGATGTACAATATGATCGAAAGAGGGTTATTTTAACTTGGGTCGAGCACCGTGCAAACCTGCGAGCTATCATGTTTGCCCTCACTGCCAGTGCTCTCCGTTCCCTCTCAATATCGGCACTGTCCCCGAGGTCAGAGGTCAGGATATGCCCTAGGTATTTAATAGTATGTACCCTCCTTAATATAGTACCACTAACTTGTACATTCGGGAAGACAGTGGCTACACTCCTACCTCTAGCCCCAAAGACCATGACCTCACTTTTTTTTGGATTATACATTAACCCATGTCGCTCAGCGTATGCCTCACACATAGTGACAAGCCTTTTTAGGCCACAGACGGATGCACTCAGCAGCACCATGTCGTCAGCGTAGCTTACGTTATTAACATTTATACCATCTATGTGACAGCCGATACGGCTGCTACTGAGAGACATAATGAGATCGTTTAGGTACAGGTTAAATAGTATTGGTGAGGACAACCCACCCTGTCTGACCCCACAATCTAACCTATATGGCTGTGACAAGGCTCCCGACCATCGCACATTATTGACCTGGTTTCCATACCAATATTTACAGATGTTAATAAGTTCTGATGGCACATTGGTGTTTTCTAATATACACTATCCGCGGCTGAAATTTGACCACACCTTTCTGTTACACCCTGTATACACCAAAAACGAAAGAAATATTGGCATCACAAAACTACAATACAACTTTTGAAGGAGTAAGTATCACTATAAAGCGCTCGATACCCCAGGAAGTGACACATTCAGAGGCAGAGCCACATTTTACAGGGTATTTACCCATTCATAAATAAGTATATCTATATATAAATTAATAATAGTATTTTAACTAGCCGGGCACAATCTAGCCATTTTAAAGTCGCGCGCATGGCGGTGGAGGTTTGGGTATTTGCTCGGCTTGCCCTGCCCTAGGTCAGTGCCCTAGTGTAGTAACCAACACACACTGTTTCGAAAACTTAATAATAAAGCTTCCAAGCTGAAGTCCCACAAAAAGATTAAGGAAAGTTGTCATTAGTTAGGTACCTGGGCACGCCCATGCCTAAATGAAATAGACATAATATTTGTTCAAATAAAGGGTAGATGACTGTCAAGTCAAATCAGTATCTTTTTAAGAAACGTCAAAACGATGCGCCTCGTACTAATTTATATGAAATACAAAATAATGACGTCATTCTTTTGTATGGTCAAATCATGTAGTTTCAATGTTTGTTGTGATGTTTATAAAATAATGACTACGTAAAATTGTAGAGAAAGATTGTTATCCAGAATATTTTTGCAAATGTTATTTCCTGTATAGTGTAAAATAATTTATTTTTATTGTAGTCATCTACCCAATTGTAGTTTTTTTTATGTGGTGTGTTGAGTAAAAGTCATAAGCCTTGAGCGTTCTAGCTAGCGCGGATTTGCGGCGGACAGTGCTCTGAAACCTTTAAATAAATTTGTATGTATTTGTGGTTAAAGAGTCTTTCTTTTTTATAGTTTTTATACGTTAACCTGTAGCATATGACTAGAATAGCTAAGTGCTCGTCCGCTCGGCAGAAGTTAAACCACTGTCCACACAAGCGGTATAAATAAATAATAGCTGTTTTGCAGTGTAAGTACATTATCGGATTTACAACGTAATTTCCGTCTATTCATGTACTCATGTAGGATATTACTCGCGTGAGTTAAAAAAATGAGCAGCAGCAATAAAAGTAGATATTTTTATCTTTATCCTTATTGATAAAGTGTGGTTATTGGTTTAATTATTGAGTAGGAACGATTGATTAATATTTAGTACGATATTAGAATATTATCGGTACTTAATCGCGTGAAATATTTAAAGGTTTAAATATTTCACGCGACTAAGGAAAGGATTACACGGTTTAAAGGAACCTTTCATTTACCCGACGCGCGACGTTTCGATCGAATTGCACCGATCGTGGTCACGGGTAGACGGGAGACGACCCGTGACCACGATCGGTGCAATTAAGTCCCGATAATCTATACTAATATTATAAAGCTGAAGAGTTTGTTTGTTTGTTTGAACGCAGTAATCTCAGGAACTACTGATCCGAATTGAAAAATTATTTCACTGTGGGGCTATAGGCTATATAACATCACGCTACGACCAATAGGAGCGGAGCAGCAATGAGAAATGTTGCAAAAACAGGGGGAAAATACGCAGACGAAGATCGCGAAAGTTTAAAAACAATTATGTAGTACGATGTACTGGCTACTAGTTACCCGTACAAAGTGCCCGTCTTGTGAACTTTTTTGACACTTATGACAAATGGCCGTTGTTGTTATTTTTGTTACACAAGAATAGACTTTGATTTTGTTAAATTACCGTGTCCAAATGTCAAAATCAAATAGAAGTCTCCCCCTCCCCGAAGTAACAAAATTTTCGTAAAAATTTCATTGAAAATGACGGGCAGGAGGGGGTCACTTGACTCTAACAAAAATTAAGACTTTTTTTAAATATTTATGGTTACCTAACCATAAATATTTTTAAAAAAGTCTTTTAAAAATATTTAGGGTTTGTGTGCGTATCCAACGACACCCCACAAGATGGAGTAGCTGAGACAAAAAATCACACCCCTACTGTACGTGTAGGGATAAAATGAGTAGTGGTAATATTTTTTTTTTAAGATTTTATTCTACCACTTTGTCGGCGTAACAAATTTGTATATCCATGCAAAATGACAGCTTTCTAGTACAAATGGTCTCTGAGCTAAAGTGGGGACAGACAGACAGACACAGACGGACGGACTGAGCGAAACAGGGTTCCGTTTTGCCATATTGGCTACGGAACCCTAAAAACAAGTTGAAAAATACCCTTCCCTGTAGTTTAACTAGGTAATGTGGTCAGTCTTTTCAAGTCAAAAGCTTAATTAGGCCAGATTTTGAGTTCTGTCGGGATTTGCCTAAAAATCGATATCTTTACATAGTATAAAATAAAGTCGCTCCCGCTGTCTGTGCGTTTAGATCTTTTGTACTACGCAACGGATTTGAATGCAGTTTCCAGCAATAGATAGAGTGATTGAAGAGGAAGGTTTACAGTTGAATTAACGTAACAAGGCCGGATTGTAGTTAGGTTAATATCACTTTAGCGCATGTCATAGAGATGCGACCCTAAAATTACTTACGAAAACGATTAATTATGTTTAATCGATTAATTCGAAATACTAACAAAATTTAAATTCAACAAAATAAAAAATACTATTTATAAGTAAATACTAAAATTTGAAAAACAATTTCTTTACGAAAATAATCGCAAAAAACATGAGTTAGTAATACTAATTATGACAATGTAATGCATAATCGCATCTCTAATTTTCTAGGTTTAGTAACCGCCCCCGCACCCCGCTTCCTGTCACCATTTACTTCTAAAAATAGCATCTGCGCAACCACTTGTCGCCAACTTCAATCCGGCCGAGTTAAGTTAATTCGACTGTAGGTATCAGAGGTGAAGGGCTAAAATTTTCCCGAGGTAACCCGGTACGAAAATGTATCTTGTTTGATACGGTTTTTGTACTTACAATATCTATACTAATATTATAAAGCGGAAGTTTGTTTGTTTGTTTGTTTGTTTGTTTAAACGCGCTAATCTCAGGAACTACTGGTTCGATTTGAAAAAAATCTTTTTTTGTTGGATAGCCCATTTATCGAGGAAGGCTATAGGCTATATAACATCACGCTGCGAATCAATTCGGTTCAGTAGTTCCTGAGATTACCGCGTTCAAACAAACAAACAAACTCATCAGCTTTATAATATTAGTATAGATTTATTTGTACCTATGAAATCTCATTACAACGTTACGGATCATCTAGTACAATATTGTTTATAACTTTTTATATTAAAACAAAACTAATTAACTTTATGTTGCGAGTAACATTACGTTATGGAAATTCACAAGCGTCAAGCAAATCAATGCTAATAATGTTATTTTTTTATAGTTAGGCTTCTTCGGTAAGCCAAGCAAATGCCTTCCTTCATAAATAGTAGTACAACGTCACATTAGATCATTTTGACTATCAGCAAAACTACTACGTGAGAAAGATTTAGGAGTGATAAAAATTGTATACGTTAGTCTAAATCGCTAAGCTCGCTAAATTAAGTTAAAAGCTGCGAAAGCGCTCGCGCATATTTATTCACAATTTCATGACTTTGTTTATTACCTACTCTTAGTACTCATTTAAAGCTTAGTACCTGGATGACCGAGCTTCGCTCGTTATTTTTTTTAAACGATGTTTTTTAAAAATGAAACCTAGCTAGATCGATTTATCTCCCCCGAAAGCCCTTGCATACTAAATTTCATGAAAATCGCTGGAGCCATTGCCGAGATTCAGATTATATATATAGGTATATATATACAAGAATTGCTCGTTTAAAGATATAAGATTAAATCAGTCATTAGTAATGATTTTGTATGACAAAATTTGAAAAAAGAATGGTTTAAGTAAGCATTAAACGACTGTGGACTGTGAGTACGGCAGTATCTATACTAATAATATAAAGCTGAAGAGTTTGTTTGTTTGTTTGAACACGGTAATCTTAGGAACTACTGGTCCGATTTGAAAAATTCTGTTGGAAAGCCCAATGATAGAGGAAGGCTATAGGCTAAGTATATAACATCATGCTACGACCAATAGGAGCGGAGCAGCAATGAAAAATCTTTCAAAAACGGGTTGTATTGGTCCCGTGTCTGCAGTAGCGGATCCAGAGGGAGAGGTAGGGTGCTCAAGCCCCCTCAAAATCATTCACCATTCACCCATTTCATTCGTTTGAGTGGTGCAACAACGACCTTATCTGGTTTAAGCCCCCCCCCCCCCCCCCCCCAAACAACAATCCTGGATCGGCCACTGCTTGTAGAAAATTAGCTATTTTCAATACAGGTTTAGTACATTAATAATTAGATTACCGGATTTAGAAGCAATCAATTTTAGTCTAAAATATCTAGAACTTTATTTATCAACCTTTTCTAGCTGATACATTTCAGAATGGTTTTATCGTTAATTCATTGACCCAACCGGATATGCTAATTATTTCGTCGTTAAAATAATATAACAATCCACCGGCGAATAACACTAGGTATATGACGATAAAATTAACAGGATATGAAACAAATAAAACTAAAAGACGATAAGGTTTTAGTTATTATTGGTTAAAATTAATTAGTTTCGCTACAAAAACAGAATTATTATCGCTAATTAAGTTGAGTCTTTGATAGAATATTAACAGGGTTTTGGCATGACTAACCATTCCATGCTTTCCTTACCTTCCTGCCTGACTGATTTAAGGTATATTCAAAGGGACTGAATGAAAAGTTTGTATTTTGAATATCAAATCAACAAAGGTTTGAAACGGAAAGCGGTAAAAAAATCTAAATATTGTGGATATATGTATGTACTCTTAATTACTCGACTTCTCAACTTAAAAATACTTGAGAAGTGTCAAGGGACACCCGGATGAAACGAAGTTCCTTACGATTAATTCGTGAAGGAATTGTATTAAAATTAAGACCAAAAGTTGTAACAACACAGCAAAAAGTGTCGTTACAACTTTTGGTCTTAATCTTTTCCGTCTAGCCCCTTTCGCAACGCGCGATAAGGACCTTCATTCTAAAAGCTGAAGCAATAGAATACTAGCAACTTCACTTAAAACCAGAAGTGTGTTTAGAAGGCTTAGGGCTACTAAGAAGAATATCTATACTAATATTATAAAGAAGAGTTTGTTTGTTTGAACGCGACAATCTCAGGAACTCCTGCTCTGAATCGAAAAATTATTTTACTGTTGGATAGCCCATTTATCTAACTTGTTAATTATTCGAATAATGGTGCCTTGTTAGATTTAATGCTACATAAAGAAATGGGTTAATTATAGGTTTCAGACAGCTATGGATCGACATAATAAGTGACATAATTTTTGTTTAGATATTGATAATATAATTTATTACAGCGGGAGCTGACGTGTACTAGTGCAGACACGTGCGCTGCGCGGGAGTACGATGCGTATCGTTATGGCTCTCACACACTACCAGGCCACCGGCGATATCAACCTGTTAGTTAATTGCAACAGACCACAAACTAGCAGATTTCCATTTTTTTTTTCTTTTAAAAGATAACTAGCAATGTGGGATTGAGTCCCACATTACTAGCAATCTTGTTAACCCCTCCAGCTAAGCTCAAAGGCTTGTGTTAGGAGTGGGTTCACGTCAGTAGTGTAATGGGTAGGATTCGAACCCGCGACCTTACGATTGCGAGACCGATGCCATTAAGCTACCGCCGCCTCCTTAAAAGGAAAAAAAAACAGTTTTCTATTTGGACTGACGATGACGATTAATGCAACTCATAGTATGTGCGCTCGTCGCTCGGTGCGATCTGCGTCGTCCGTCAGGTATCGGCCGGACAGTCTGCGACAATCGAACACATACTAGCAAGCAACCAGCCGGCAACCGAAGACCTCACAGGCCACTGCCGCATGCCGGTGCGTTATCGGCGGTATGAAACTCCCGGCTGTCGACTGCTAGTGTGTAGCCCCAGAGCCAGTGTGTGGACTATGCAGACCCAGGACGACCGGCGGCCCGTTAGGGTGACAGACTGCAGGCGGACTAGTAATGTGTAGGAGCCTTTATGGTCTTCTCCGTCTAACCTCATACCCAGATTGGCATGTCAAAGACTACTGTTACCTATATTGTAATACTTTTTTGATACTTTCTCTAATAATAATAATATCTTGGGACAATTCACACAACGTCATCTGATCTAAACTAAGCAGAGCTCTACTATGGCAACCAGACACCTTATATAACATACTTTATATTTTTAAATACATACATATTATTGATTACACACAGACACAGAATAAACCATCGTGCTCATCACACAAAGTTTTGTCCTGGGTGGGGATTGAACCTCCGGCTTCGCAGTCAGGGTCACTAACCACTAGACCAACAATATATTATAGGAGAAATTATATAATACTAGCCGTATTATATAATTTCTCCTATAATATATTAATGTGGCAATAAGATGTAACGACATAAACGTAACGTATTAAACGTTACGTTTATGTCGTTTATTATCTATCATCACATTACAGTATAATCATAAGCATACTATAATTTCAGACTTAAAAAGAATTAATACAAATCTAAAAAAAAGAAAAAAAATCACAGTCGAATTGAGAACCTTCTCCTTTTTGAAGTCGGTTGAAAAGAGTCAACTAAATATAAATTTGAAAAAAATGAAATAAAAAATGGCGTGTTGTTGAATTGTAATTTTACTGCATTACTATTTATAGATTATACATAGTTTGATTCCAGTAGTCGACAAATTAAAGCAAATATAATTAACATTGCCTGCTGCAAATATTATTTATCCATATGCGATTAAAAGGACGTAGGAGGCTAGTCATATTTAGAACCAAGTGGTTTGCTTTAGATAACGCTGTGGATAAAATACTTTTAATATCTAGAAGTATTAATTTCTAGAATAAATACATATACTGCCTGCAATAATATTTATTTAAACAGTAATATGAAATAGTATTACTTATATTATTACTTGTACATAGTAGGATCTTCCTTTACCTATGTAAGAAAATCTGATAATTTAGACGTGATTTTCAAAACTGACTATCAATATGTATGACTATAAACTGTTTTATTAATTTCAATGATTATCTTATACCTTTAAACGAGCAATTCTTGTTTATACCTAATATATATAATCTGAATCTCGGCAACGGCTCCAGCGATTTGCATGAATTTTAGTATGCAGGGGATTTCGGGGGCGATAAATCGATCTAGCTAGGTTTAATTAAATCAACTCAGACACTTTGTAGTGAACAGACGTGCGTTTTATTATTATATGACTTCAAAAAATCTATCAGGGAGACCATGAAAGTAAACAGCAATAAACCAGTGACTCAACAAGGCAAGCCATCCTTTGCGGAAATGGTCAAGACCCATAACAATGATTTTGTGTGTCCTAAAAATTTGAGCTCAATAGCTATTTACCCTAAAGATGGTCAAAAATCTAGTGACGATACCAAATCTCTAGTCCAAAAAATTATCTGCCCAGAACAATTGAAATTGCACGTAAGAGGAGTACGAAGGACCAAGAACGGTGGTGTTATTATCAGCACTGAAACGAAGGACGACATAGAGAAGCTTCGAAAGTCGACTCAGTTAACCAGTTCCGGACTAAAAATGGAAGAGCCACATAAAAGAAGACCTAGAATCATAGTCATTGGGGTTCCAGTAACTTTACGTGACCAGGAAGTGTTTGACCTCATATTTGACCAAAATGTAGCCGAAAAAATGCCAAACCTAACGCGTGAGTCGTACATGTCCTCTATGAAGTTGAGCCACAAATCAGGAAAAAAAGACGCACCAACATGCAACTTTATACTGGAAGTGACAGCTAGCATAAGAAAGACCCTTATAAATCAGGATCGTGTCTTCATCAACTGGACGTCCTGCCCAGTTCGGGACTTCACATTGGTGACCAGATGCTTTAAATGTCAACAATATGGACACGCAGCTCGAACTTGTCGCGAAGCAACCTACACGTGCGGACAGTGCAGTGAACTAGGTCACCAGGTAAATGAGTGCACTAAGAAAACTGACTCACCAAAATGTGCAACATGTGTACGCTTCAAAAAACCGACCGATCACAAAACAGGTGACTCAGAATGTCCGGCAAAGAAGATTGCTGAATCGAGATATATAAATAGCATAGATTATAATGAGGACACCTAAAAGCGTCACAATGTTACTCAAACATTGTAAATTATTCTAAATTGTATGTTATTTGTTACCTACCTATACTTAATTTGCTTGATAAATAATGTTAAAACTTATAGTTCATAACAAGTGCCCTTAACGTCTGTGGCACAGGTTTACCCTAGTACAGGCACCCTATTATTATCCCTATAAATGATATATTTTTTATGAACTAAATATAATATATACATTTGCAATTATTAAAATTTAATATGTTTAACAGTTGTCTGATTGCCATAGTACAGGCTCTGCCTAGTTTGGGATCAGATGACCGTGTGTGTTGTACCAAAATATTATTATTAGATTTTATTATGTATCTGCTGTCTAATTTTATATATATGTTATTTTTTGTAAAAGGTTTTCGTAATAAATTTATTATTATTATTTTCTTTATTTCGTTTTTTTCTTATAAATTACATTTTTAAATATATATATAAAAAATACATTTAAAAATATAAAAAATAGTGTCCCACCGGCATACAGGGACCAAGCTACCGGTGGTTACGGCCCCAGAGAAAGGAACCTCCTCACAATGCGAGCCGTGTCCAGAAGTACTGCCTTCTGCATCAAGCGCTTGATCCAACCGTCTAACGCGAGCCTCTCAAGGTGTTAGTCGAGGCTCTTGGCAATCAAACCATTAACGGAGACGACTATCGGTACAATGATTGCCGAATCAACATCCCACATGTCGACAATCTCGTGCGCCAGATCCAGATATTTTATTTGTTTATCCTTTTCGGCTTTCACGAGATTTCCGTCATGGGGGATGGTGATGTCAACAATCATTGCACGGCGCTCAGATCGGTCTATCAGCACATTATTATTATTATTATTATAATTTCTAGAAAACTTCGTTTAAAAAAAAATACCAACAGAAGCTCGGTCATACAGGTACTAATATTTAATACACATAATTATATAGGTACCTAATTTATTAGGTACTTACTTATCTTTCGCCCGCGGCTCAGCCCGCGTGGAAAACGGCTATCAAAAAAAAAACATATCCTCCCGGGGAAGGATCCCAAGCTATCTCCATAATAATTTTTATCTAAATTGGTTCAGCGGTTTAAGCGGGAAGGGTAACAAACACATAAACGAACAGTTATATTAGTTAGGATTGAATGATCTACAACAGTGTCCTAAACACACGTTTTTTTTTTAATTAGCTTTCTAGTAAAAGAGCGTACAGTAGTTGGGCCATTTATTAATACAAAAAAAAAGAAAATATATTCCATTCAAAATGAAAAATAACTATCAATTTGCTATCAAAAACAATTAATGACACAATAAATCACAAAAGTCAACCAAAGACGGCTGGCTTTCATGCATATCTTGACTTGGCTGGCATATTGCTATATAGTTTTAATACTCAATGTTTTCTAGCTATAAGTTTTCCATGTTTCAAATAATTAAATAACATGATAATTAAAAACCGTATGATAACACTCATCGATACAAAAAGTTCAACATAGCGTAGGTTAAACTTACCTATACCCTTAAAATTATATATAGCGTTTTCTTTTACTACAAATAATTTAAACATTATTTACAGTATATGCAAACAATATATACAAACAAAAATAACATTAAAACATACCATGCATCGCATGCACTATTATGAAAATAAAAAAGGCGGCATGCGTAAGAGCAGATAGAGTTAAAAGTTACCTGTAGGTCTGCCAAGCAATCTCTCTTGTGAATCCAGTCGATGTTAATAGAATGTATGCAAAACTAAATCCAGCTGATATCCCAATCACCAATGTTAGAAAGAAACGGCGACCCATCACCCGACCTTCTCCCTGCACAGTGTACATTGCTTACAATCTACTTCCAAAATTAAAAAAAAATACTTTTTATTTTTATTTCAACGACAGCGTGCGTCTACGCGACGCGTCGTTTAAACCGTCTTGCGCTATCTGTTTTAAGTAATTAGACTTCAACACGTCTGAATACAGTTCATTCAGGTGCCAGGTGTTAAAGAGACTTTTATTATGGAAATGTGTGGATTTGCACGCGTAGCTAATATAACAGATATATCAAGATTAATTTTAAACTTAACATGTATGATTAAATTATCAATCAAACGGTAAATGGCTTATATTTTTTTTTTTTTTTAAATATTAAGAGAATTTTTTATTTTCACATAACGCAAGAACTGAAAGATACGGCTCGCCTTATACACTGACGGACTCATAAACTGCATCAAAGTTCAGGTTTACTCTAAAAGGATTTTTTATAATAAGTATGCAAACTTTTTAGATTAAATTATATAAATATGGAAAGACTGGCTCTTAATCTTAAAAAAAAATTAAATTTAAAAATAGAACTGCGGTAAAACAAATGAATATAGCCGGGAAAAGAAAATTTACTCGTAGTATCAGATTTGCGTGTTATTTATAGCAAAGTTTTAAATTAATTCTCATTGATTTTTTTTGTTTGGTCAATTGAATTATTGTTACCAGCATAATTGTTGGGTTAGTTTTTTAACACATCGAGAGTTTTTGAACCATAATATGGATACTTCGTCCGAACAAGCGGCACAAATTGTAGCATTGGTGCGGGAGGGCTTGGATCAACGAACGATTGGTAGAAATTTAAATTTAAACCAGTCTACGGTTTGTAGAATATACAGAAGGTTTGTAGAGACAGGTTCTTACAGGAGGAGACGTGGTACAGGCAGAACTCGAGCAACCACAGGTCGTGATGACCGATTTATTGTTACAACTTCCCTGCGAAATCGTTTCCTCACGTCAGTTAACATCAAAACCGAGCTTAATGAAGTGCGTGGAAAAAACGTGTGTGCACGAACAATAAGAAGAAGGTTAAAGGAAGCGGCTATCACCCCTTTTAGACCAGCAAATGGTCCAAAGTTGTCTGCAGCTCACAGACAAGCTCGCTTAAGATTTGCGCGTCATCACCTGAATTGGACAGAAGAGCAGTGGGCCTCTGTATTGTTCACGGACGAGTGTAGGACATGTTTATATGGTGCAGATGGTCGCAGAAGAGTCTATCGTCGACGTGGGGAGCGATATGCTCAAAGTTGCATTGAGGAGCGTGTTCCTTTTGGAGGCGGTTCATGTATGGTCTGGGGTGGCATATCGATGAACGGGCGAACAGAACTTGTGTTCATAGACATGGTCCGTCAAAACGGTAATAGAGGGGGTTTGACAGCACATCGCTACATAACAGAGATATTAGAAGATCACGTGGTGCCTTACATGGGATTCATAGGCGAAAATTTTACTTTAATGCAGGATAATGCCCGGCCGCATGCAGCTGCACAAGTTCAACATTATTGCGAAGAGGTTGGGATACGTACAATGAATTGGCCAGCACGCAGCCCGGATCTTAATCCCATCGAGCATGTTTGGGACAATTTAAAAAGAGCTGTATATGCGAGAAACCCTTCGCCTACGACAGTGGCAGCACTAAGAACAGCACTTTCAGAAGAATGGGACAATATTCCGCAAGATCTTTTAAAAACCCTTATAAAATCTATGCGGAACCGATTAGAATCCGTAATAAGGGCACGTGGGGGTAATACACCTTATTAAAACACAAATAAACCCTTGCATAAAGTTTGTGTCTATTGTTAAAACCAATTTTTTAATTAAACAATTTTTCCTTAAACTTCTGTTTTTTCTTCAAAAAAGGTCTTAAGGTCCTTTCCAGTACATAAACTTAAACTTAAAGATATGATCCTACGCTGTTTTAAAGTTCACGAACCAATCTAGAGGTTTCAATTTAAATCTGTATAGAAAGTTTGCATACTTGGTTAAAATATTTATTTCAAAGTCGTCTATTACTTTGATGCAGTTTATAAGTCCGTCAGTGTAGTTATGCCGTACACTTCACCACTTAACGTAGCTTATGGCCTATATGTACCGGGTTGTGGATTCGATTCTCACATGAAACATTTTTTTTCGATCCTTAAATATTTCGTTCCGTATCTGCGTGCCTTCTGAGAGTTGTAGCTAAGGATTTTAGAAACAAATTTGTGTCCCTCACGACATAGCGACATAGTCTAAAAAACGTTTGAAAGGTATGTAATTTAAAAATTGACGATCAATTAAATCAATGTGTTACTTATTGGTCATAATATTTACAATGTACCACAAGTAGTTTAAAGGTCTGTATCAATTTAACACGATGTCATTGTCTACGTCTATTGAGTTTTGACCACTGGGCACTTGGTATTTTATTGTTCAATGATACCAAATTGATTTTATTGGTGTCCTAGTTTAAGTATATAACTATGGAACACTCATTTAGAATATGATAAACTTTAAAAACATTTATTTTTTTTATGTTTATCTAAAGTTCTGAACATAATATTAAAAATCAATTGCTACAAGTTATTGTCGCAAAACCGTTTTTGTTTTGTACTATTCAATACTGGGCTGTTTTAGGAAACTCTAAAAAGTACAACCGAAAATTTAAAGTTTTCAAATTTGTATGGAAATTGTCAATTTTACTCGTAAATTGTACGTAGTTTTCTGGGTCAGCAATTTTTTTTTCCTTTTTAAATAATATTGACTTGCAATATAGACACTCACCATATTGGTGTATCTCATTTTAAATTGAAATCAAAAGCAGATGAATATCGACAGTCACAACAAAACAACACGAATGAAGTAACACGAACGGACACATCACACAGAGCACATGTTTATTTATTTAGCATTCACAAATATGTGTTTATTTTATGTGTATCCTATCGTCTGGGATCATGTTGACATAATTAAGACACGCAAAATGTTTATTTTCATACCTCACATTGTTGGGCGATTGTACGATCATAATGAGACAAGAATAAATAAGTCACTTTAAATACCAATGTAAAATGCTTGAGAATTATGACGTAGTCCCAAAATGAAATTGGACTCGATTATTTACTATTTAAATCAATTATCTTTCTAACAAATATAAAAAAAGCAAGAAAAGCTTCGACTTGATTTTCAACTAGTCCCTGTCCTTTGAAAAAAAAAAATACTACTCATTAGAGCATTTTTTTAATCAAAATTAGTTGCTTAAATGTCCCAGAGTATAAATATATTTTAATTTCACATAAGTGCTGCCACAAAGTGGGAAGGGTTTTTTTATTTACACGACTGCGTCTGCGCAAATTGCTTCGGCAAACAACTACTCGGACCGTGGAGGTAAACACAACTGGATTATATTAGTTCAGTTGCAATCGATATTTGAATCATATTTCCGGAGACAAATGTGTATATTTTTATTTATTTTTATTAATTATTGAGATTTTTGTAACCATTAAAAGATGTTTTGCCTTATATCTTGGTTATCTTAGTAAGAGGTCGCAGAAACTATATAGTTCATTGGCGGCTTTGTTCCTTTAAGATTTTTGCCTGGATTTCTCAAGAGATGTTGATAATCTTTCGTGATTTGTACCCATTATAAAATTATACATACTAAGGGTCTAAACCGACGTTTGATGGCTGAGTTTGAAAAAATATTTTCATATGTCAGTTTGTTTTTAGGTAACTTTGCTCCGCTACGATTGAGGCCAGGATTTCTCAGGGACATCCCATGCTGATGAAAACCCAAAAAACTTAAAAAAAACACTATTTTTTGATTAATTTGTGTTTGTCAGCTAGTTTCAGCGACGTCTTAGTCCCTATTAAATAATATAAATTAAACAATTAATACCTAATTGTGTATTTTTATATAAGAAAATCTACATACATTTTTGTTATCCTCCGTGTCATTATTAATCACACTGTACATATCTTCAGATTGGCTCAAGTTAACGAACTAAAGTCAATGAATCAACCGATGTAATTAAAAAGGAAATTGGATTCCTATGAAAAACACATAAAGATGGAATCATCTTTTCCAATAACGATTTTTAATTTAACGTAATATTACATTCCATGTGACAATATTTTGACACAGATAGAACTTAATATTATGAAACGTACAATGATTTGGGAAAAAACCTATTGGTCAATGCCATTCAAGATAATATCAGTTGACCTATATTGACCGGCGCCGGGCTACAACGAAGCAGATTTTATAATTTGTTTATAAAAAGGGCTTCGTTATATTTTATCTAAGTAATTAAAGTTCATAATCCCATGCAGTTTTGAAACTTTTAAATCCGTTCGGTTTTGCCGGCCTTTCACAATCACCGATTCGTTCATGAGAAAATGCACTTTCCGTACAAACAACGCAACAGAGACGAAAGTGTTCTTCATGTAACTGCATAAAAAATGTTTATGTGCTGGACATGGTTCTTTATGCCTAAAATATTGAGTAACTAAAATTCACGAACGCATAGGAGCAAAATGTGATGAACAACTAGGGGATAGTCAATTTGGATTCCGAGCTGGAGTAGACACAACGTTAGCTGTGCAGGTTCTATTACAAAAATGTAAACACATGAAACAAGACGTTTCCCTCTGTTTTATTGATTACGAGGAGGCGTTCGATCGAGTTCTCCACGATCGCTTGACATGCATCCTGAGTGATAAAGAATCTTTACTGGAAACAACGCCTGGCTATTCCTGATGAAAACAAAGAATCCAACAACATAGTTATCAAAGGAGGAGTTAGACAAGACTGTATTCTATCACTAACACTTTTCAATATGTATTCTATAGCCATAATGTCTGAAGCCTTAACAATCTCTTCACTACGGTATCAAAGTTATAGAGAGTGTCATCAACAACCTCCGGAACCCTGATGATTTAGTCTATAGCCCTCATGGCATCTACGGAATCAGATCTTCAGACACTAGTGGATCGCTTGAATGATTACATTTTAAAAGTGGGACTAAGAATGAACCCACAAAAGACGAAAGTCATAGTCTTAAAGCGCAATAATTTGAATCCATATTTCGACGTGTCTGGAGTATAGCTTGACGTGCTGCGCAAATATGATTACTTAGGCACTTGGCTTTTCAGTTAGCCAAGCATGGGATAGTGATTTGGAAATAAAAACACGAATCGAAATCTACCGCAGTTCGTTAAAAAAAATGAGATCAGTACTCTCCAACTGCAACATCAGTATTCCGTTTGGCCTATAGTCCTCTACGGTTGCAAAGCCTGGACTATAAAAGAAGACCTTCGTAAACGTATAGAGGCTTTCGAAATGTGGTGTTACCAGCACATGATCTCAATTAGCTAGACTCAAAGGATCAAGAACGCTGAAGTTTTAAGACGTGTCGGATAAGATCACAAATTATCTACCTCGGCATATCTACTAATATAAGACACGAGAGATACAATTTACTGTAACTGATTATGATTGGCAAAATTGCGGGCAAACGTGGAATGTTCCGTCGTCAAAAGTCAAGGTTCCAAAACATCCGCGAATGGACTGGAGTCAAGACCGCCGCGGAACTGTTTACCTCCCCAGGACAAGGACAAGTTTTTCTAAGACCGATGTGACATCATTGACGTTGCATTTGTTTTTTCAAATATGGGTACCTACCAAGCTTTAAATTCATTCATAAAATTTTCATCAAAGTGGCAATGCAATGTTCTGGATAAGTTATTATTATTATTATTTTTAATCTATACTAATATTATGAAGCTGAAGAGTTTGTTTGTATGTTTGAAAGCGATATTCGCAGGAACTACTGGTCCGAGGTGAAAAATTATTTTACTGTTGGATAGCCCATTTATCGCAGAAGGCTATAGCAAATAGGTGTTCTAGTTTAGAGGACCTTGTTGTATTCAAATACTTTAGTAAATTTATGTATAAAAAATCACTTTAATCTAGTTCTACATACATTTACAGTATAATTCATAGCAAATGCAATTTTCCAATCAAAACCCTCTTTAGTAGAGCAGTTTAATTAAGATCATAATTGCCAATAAAACGTAATGTATGACCAAGACCAATTAACAAAAATCAGTGTAAAAATTGTATGATAAGAAATTTACGGGCTAATCTATAATTTATTGGCCAATTTAAATGATTATGGATATTAACAACTAATAAGATACCACTTAATATATTATAGATAATGTTTATATATAACAAATTATTTTATTGAATACCTACCTAGCAACATAAGAAGAAAGCCCAAAACACCCCTATTATTTTTATTAACCAAAAAATTAATTGTATATTAACTTAAAATCAGTAACTAATGGTTGATCAGTATTGAGCAAAACGCCTAAACCTCTAAAGCCATGCACAATGTGTAATATTTACTAACAAACCCAATTGCAGGGTTTTCACGACAATGCAATTTTCGTAATCTATACTAATATTATAAAGCTGAAGAGTTTGTTTATTTGAACACGGTTATCTCAGGAACTACTGATCCGAATTGAAAAATTCTTTTACTGTTGAATAGCCCGTTTATCGAGGAAGGTTATGGGCTATATAACATCACGCTACTACCAGCAGGAGCGGAGCAGCAATAAGAAATGTGAAGATGCATGGAATAGATAGAAAATAAATTTAAAACATTAGTAAATACTGTTTACATTTCCTTCAACTGATTCATACTGTTCTTTATTAGCCTTTTGCTTTAATAACCCTTTATGGGAGCTGTAAGTGGTCCTATGGCAGTGGTAATATTGTAGTGGGTCTTATGGAGTCACCTAATAATACTACTTCTATGTAACCTACCTTCCTACCTAATCTAATAAGACTAATACATGACTTCATTTTCTGACTACAGGATACAATAAGTAAGTGACTAATATATTTATTGTGTCAAACTCATTGCAGCAGTTCATTGGTCTCTAAGACTTGCTGAATGTAGTAACCGTTATTGTTGTGTGTTGCCATTACAATCCTAGCCAGTAGGGTTTACAGTTTTACAAAGATTGGTACGTATAATCCCAATTTTTAAATAAAGCAAGTTAGTGACATTAACTTTTAAAATAAAGTATCTCCAATCATTATCGACAATGACATTGGCATTGATAATGACAAACAGACAAGAGTTGCCGAGTCAGTGTAAAAAAATATTAAATTTATAGGTGAATTAAGTTATTTTGATAAATAAGTAAAGAGTATATAGTCAGTAACCTTGTCTGAAATAAAATACTGTTATTATCTTCAATCATAGATTATTGGTAAAAGCTGTACCTAAATCCAATGTTAGTTCCGTTATAAATTGACTACGCCAGAAGGAGAGCATTGGTTTTTGAGTAAACAGGTTTTTGTTTTCATTACAAAATCTTTTAAAAACAATGTTAGTGCATAGAAAAGATGAAGTAATAGTAGAAATACTGTAAAGAAATCAAATTATTATTTAATACCGTCAAAAGCTAGCCATCTATGTTATTTACAGATTAATTTGAATAGGTAAAGTGACAATATAATCCATAATCTTGTACAAGATAACAATTTACTTATGTTTATTAAGTTACACAAGTTAGTATACATGTTAATAATACAATACCAACAACTACGAGTGATAATAAGATTTATATTGGCAATATTTTCGTTATTAGGCGCAATTAATGTTCATTGACAAAATATGAGAACTTACGCTCATCTTCGCAGTTTACTTAGATTATTTGACTAGAATTAAACACATATTTTACTCCAAATTGGAAACGATTTCAATAAATTTTTGCTAAATATAAACACCGATAGCACCAACACTACCGACAGATGTGCAGAACTAATGTCAAACCATTGTCAAACAAAAGTCATTAGTGTTTAGTCAAAAAACTACCATCCATCATACTTCCTCGATTTGAAAATGAGTCTTTTAGCTCTACTTAAAACTTCAAAAAACCAAAAAAAACTATAGTCAGTGGCGGATTACCCAGCAGACTAAGTAGGTTGCAACCTTGGGCGGCAAATTAAGGCATGGCTGCGTGCAAAAACGGAAAACAGCCATGTAAGGGAATGGAGAAATAACAGTGGTAGCAGATAAACTAAAGAGGCGATCCCGGAAGCTTCAAGGAGATTCTCACGAAGCCCCATTATACTCGAAAGGGACAAAGGGACAAGCTACGCAAGGTTCTCGGTATCCTTAGGGGTCACTGTCCCCTAAACAAGCACCTCCACACTATCAAGTTGATGGACAGCCCGCTCTGCAGAGGATGCATGAAAAGTAAAGAAACGCTACGGCACGTAATTTTGGAGTGCAGCAGTGTGGCCAAGCACCGAGCGCAGTTCTTGTCGTCCACACCATACCTCCCGGAGGCGTGCAGCGGTCTGAGCGGACTGCTGAGCTTCTGGGAGTGCCTTGAGTGGCTGGAGTGACAGTACTGGCAGGAGAAGTATATAACGCGCAATGGCCCAATCAAGAGACTAAGTATGGTTAAAGGGTTCCGGTTTTGTTATTTTTACTATGAAACTGTGTGCGTTACGGTAACGCACACAGTTTCATAGGAAAGGAGAAATCATTCTGCTGGGGTAACGCCGTTACCCCAGCAGAATGATTTCTCCTTTCAAGAATTCTTTTTTTTTTGTACTTTGTAATAATGTCAGTATTACTTTGTCTGGTTCAGCCCTAGAGCTGAATACAATAAATGTAAGTTTTATAGGTTTATTACGCGTCTGTAGGAAACAAAAATGTCTTATAATGATGCCAATTTATGTATGTAGTTTGTTGTACCGCGAGGCTGCTTTTTTGCGGCATTTTAATTTAGCTGGTTAATCACTGTATAGAGGTTATGGTGGGTTTTTATTGTTATTATGAAAACGGAAGAATATTTTCAGCTGTAATTTTGAACACATATATTAGATAAAATTCACTGAAAAGTAATACTATTCATGTAACCGTTATAAATAGTACTCAGCAACACTACTAGACTTAAAAAAAAAAAAACAGTACGTCAAAAACTGTACCTACCTTCATTTTTTTTATAGGCTTAATGAGGGAATACTCCATCTAGACATTAAATGATGAAAGGGGTTGAAGTAGGTTTTTGAAATTGGGATGTGGAATAATGAGAGATCAAAGAAAGGTATAAATAAAAACCATCATTGGGTTTCTAGATCTTCTTTTGTTTGGAAACTCAACGCTAATGTCCTTTTTGAAATATGTCTCTTAACTAGTAAACGGTGTAACTATATAGGAAATAAATCTAAAGAATTATCATCTATTCATGTTAAAAATATTATAATATTTCACTAAGTAGTTGGTGAGATCTAGCCATCAGCAAAACGTTACTCCAGCAAAAACCTAATTAACATGAACACCTTACGATGCACAAATTTAGCTTTCTATCTTTTTTTCTTGATTAACTCAAAAACGACTGGATGCACAAATTGAAAAAGTTGCGCACATTTCAACGGCATGTGGCACTGAAAATCTGTATCATCTATAACCTGAAAGGAGACAACATTCTGCTGGGGTAACGCAAACTGCATTTTTTATTGTGCTTCGCTCATAATGGTCGTAGCGTGATGTTAAATAGCCTTCCTCGTTAAATGGGCAATTCATCATTAAAATATTTTTTTTGAAACAATAAACCTTCAGCTTTAATAATAAGTATAGATTTTATTGGTGGAGATAAAGTTACCGGCACCGGCACAGGTTACATTGAAATGCAATATTGCAGTGAATTATGAAGTGCTCTTTGGTGTCAGAGTGACAGACCAAGAAACACCAATGATGAAACGGAACGCAGCCATTGCGCGTAGTTGTACTTGTTGACTTGATTCTCTGTAAACATTTTTCGTAGTTTTTGCTTAGACTTTAATTTTACAGTGAAATCACCCCAGAAAATGAGTTCTTATTATTATGCTTATTGACGATATGTGCATTTTCGTTTCACATACTCTATCTTGAATGGATAAATAGCTCAAGAATGTGGCGGCCAATGGTTTTTGTATTTGTTTGTTTTCTGCATTATGTTGCTGGTTTTAATCAGTGTATGGCTAACACCACGGAGCTGAGCTGTTCAGAAAAGGTATTTCTATTACTTTCTTTCGATATGAAATGTAAAAGACATGATTATTGCATGAATCAGTATTGATTTTTGCAATTGTATATACACACCTACAGCTACTCGGTGCATTATATGACTGTATGACATGTATGGCCTTGGAAACATCTTCTCATTTTCCCTGTACAAAAAGATAATATAGGTCTTCTAATAAAACATTCTCATTTTGTTTGGTGTTGAAATAAGAGTTGCTTAAAAATGAAGACAATAACTAATTAAATTAATTTGAAGGCTGGTCATTGATGCATGTCCATTTTCTATGCTCTTGGTTTGTTTCCACATTAGAGTGATGGAAAGTTTGTTGTAATAAACCTTGGAGTAAATTAAATAAAAATAACAAATGTTTTATTGGTTTACCTTTGTTATTCATTTTACAGTATTCAGGTTTTTGATCTTGTTGGAAACAGAAAAAAAATAATAACATGTTTGAATTTGCTCATTTATAACACATATAATTATAGTAAAACATTTTTAAATTCAGTGATGTTTCAGTATTAAGTCAAAAGTCTTGGCTAAAATAAAAACTGAATAATACACATTATTAAGATTTTGAAATCTCTCATAACTGGTCTTTCCCTTTCCCATAGTCTAACTATTTATTCCTAGCACCTATAATAGATTTATTAATAAAATAAATCTATTATAGGTACTGTTGGCCGTGTGGTACCGGCTTAAGAATAGTACCACCCCATCACTTCCCGTGGGTGTCGTCAAGGCGACTATGGGATTTACCACCGGAGGGCGGGCAGCAGCGTCCTCTGTATATTTTAAATAATAATAAAATAATAACCATTTATTTCAGGCTACTAAGGCCCATATCATACAAATATATAGGTACATAAAAAAAAAAAAAAAAAAAAACTTAATAAACTAATACATAATTTAAACTACAATTACACAAATACGTAACATAATAACAATAAACTAATACATAATTAAAATTATACACGACACTGGGATTGAGACAGCGGCGTCGTGTTTCGCTGCGTGGTGTCACGTAACCTTCCACGAAAACGTCGGTACGCAACACCTTTCGGCCAGAAGTCCTCCTTCATAAAGATGGACAGATGTTCACTGGGAACTCGCACCATGAATGATTTGAAGTTGACGTCATGGCGCGACTCCAACTTCTCCACCCTCAAGGTCCACTTCGTCTTGATCCGGAGGTATTCCGCAAGTTCCTCTGCCTTTGTGGTGTGATGCAGACGAGACACATATAACTGCGTCGTTGCTATTGCCGGACGCAGCAGCATTTTAGGTCCCGTCACGCCGGTACCACATTGGTTTCGTCTGGAGGGCCTCTTCTGCTTCCTTTCAACCTTTAAAAAGCCCTCTACATCCATTTGCCCTTTGGAAGGGGCTTTGGGCACGCTCTCGCTGGTCTTCGTCTTTATCCCCCGTTTCTGTTGTACAACGGGGCGGCTGACCTTGGCAGCGCTGCAGGTAGCAACCGCAGGCACGGGCGCAGGCTTGCGGGGCGTGCGGGCGGGGTCACTATGCGCACTTGCAGCGCATTCCGCTCGGTCAGCATTCGACGCCGGCGGCGATGTCGTCACAGCTGACGCGTAACTTAAATCTAGGCATGCACCGCGGCGCGTGTTTACATGCGACGGTGACCCAGATCCCGTAATAACGTTGCGCAACTCGATGACTTGTTGGCGCAGATCTTCTACGTTGGCTTCGGAAGCATCATACTTCCGCTGCACATCCGCGAGGCTCGCCTTCAGAAAGACTATGTCTTTCAGCAGGCTGGTGACGTCGACGTGATCGAAGGTGACGGGAGGGAGCTTGTTCAGGTCCTTCGCCACAAACGTAGGCACGTCGTCAGGATCGGTCTCCTTCAGCAGCGTAATGACTTCCGCTAAACTTTTCTTAGTCCCATCGCGACGATGAGACACCATCTGGGCGGTCTTATTCAGAACGCCGCCGTACAGTAGCCGCTTGGCTGCAGCTATGTCGTCCTCACTGAAGTTCGTGACGCAGATCTGGACAGCGGACACCTCGTCCATCACGTCCAGTTTCTGCTGCAGAAACGCCAGCAGCTCGTTTACCACGAGCTCGTTGCTCATGGTTGCAAACTAGCGACGGCTCGCGTCGCGCACTGCGTGTAATGGTTAGTCACACATAAAGGCACGTCCGCATTTGAACGCGGCTGACTGTAGACTGCAAAGCCTTACTGCGATCGCAAACCCGCTCGCCAAGCGTGGTGATTATGGCAATTACCCCCAGGGTATTGGGGAGACCCGTGCCCAGCAGTGGGACATCATATGGGTTGATATGTATAGGTACTGTTAATTTTTGTTTTCTTGTTACTTTGATCTGTCTCCTGTCTAGGGACAATGAAAAGTATGTCTGGCTGTTGTGATATTATTGACATATTGGCGAATTAGGACCTATGTCCTAACTCTCTCTCTACTTAAGCTGGTTTAGTTAGCTGTTATGGCACTCAGTTGATCCTGGGGTATTCTGCGTTTAAGTCTGCGTCTTTCGTGACCATCATCCATTAGCGTTTTTGCTAGAATGTTTGGATGTTTTTGGATCCTGTCTCTGTATGATTTTGTGAGATTGGCAATTTCTTGCTTCACAGTAGAAACCTTCAGGTCGTGGTGGAGTAGATCATTGGGAACATACCATGGAACATTAGTTACAATGCGTAGGATTTTATTTTGAAATCTTTGTATGATCTCTATATTTGAGTGAGAGGCTGTTCCCCAGAGTTGAATCCCGTACGTCCATATGGGTTTCAGTGTAGCTTTATACAGTAGAACCTTGTTCTCGAGTGAGAGTTGCGATTTGCGACCAATCTGCCAGTAAAGTTTCCCTAAACTTTAGTCCTAATTGTTTTCGTTTGGTAAAAATATGCTTTGGCCATGTGAGCCTTTTGTTGAGATACAAACCCAGGTATCTCACATGGTTTGCTTCTGGGATGATGACGTTATTAATTTTTAATTAAAGGGCATGTGCCTCTCCTTAAGGTAAACGTAACGCTTACGGATTTTGATTCATTTGCCTTGATCCTCCATTTTCTCAACCAGAGTGATATGTCGTCAAGTCCTTTTTGTAGAATATCAGATGCCGTTGCTGGATTTTCATGTGTTGCCAAAATGACAGTGTCGTCCGCGAATGTACCAGTGGTTATAGTATCAGAGGTTGGAAGATCTGAGGTATATATTAAGTATAACATCGGTCCAAGTACACTGCCCTGTGGGACCCCAGCATTAATCGGGTATAGACCAGAGCATTCGTCTCCACACTTGACAAAGAAGTGGCGTTTTGTAACAAAAGATTCAATTAGGTTAGACATATTCTCGGGAAATGCGGTCTTGATTTTATAGACTAGTCCTTCGTGCCAGACGCGGTCAAATGCTTGAGAAATATCAAGGAATGCACTTGCGCAGTATTTTTTGTCTTCATAAGACTTAGTTATTATATTTATAAGTCTATGCACCTGGTCTACCGTTGAGTGCTTACACCGAAAACCAAATTGGTGGTCAGGAATTATACTTTTACCAATGATGGTTGGCATCATTCGGGACAGCAGTAGCGTTTCGTATGTTTTTGATGCTATAGGCAGCAAGCTAATTGGTCTGTAGGACTTGGGATCTTCAGGCGATTTATCTGGCTTAGGTATCATCATGATCTGGGCTACCTTCCATTGAGGAGGGAAGAATCTTAGGCGGTTTATGGCATTGAAGAGTGACGTAAGAAAAACTATTTCAGAGTCTGGTAGTTCCTGCAGCAGTCGGTTTGTTATCATATTGTACCCTGGAGCTTTTATTGGATTCGACTTTCTTAATACTTTAAGGACCGGATTTCACGGGTATTTCACTTAATGAACTGGAGCAAGGCCTGTTCACAAACATTCCTTTGTGGAAAATCTGTTGACTGAGTATTTTCTTATTAGAGCAAAATGTGTCCTATGTGGTACTGTTAAATGAATATAAATGATCTCAATTGTTATGGGTATTTTAATATTTAACTTTTAAGATAGTTTTAAACGTAAATGATAGATAGGTAGTTATACCTAACTACGTTCAGACTCCCATATGCACCACGAATTAACCTGTTGCTAGCTAAGCTTGCAGCTAGCTGTATATGGTATGTTTTTCATTTACATGTTTCCTTTGTGTTCATTTGTATGTTGATGTTTAAATTGATTTGCTTCATTTGTTAAGACGGCATTTCACCACTTTTTTTTTTCTTAAAATATAACTAGCAATGTGGGATTGTTGTAAATCCCACATTACTAGCAATTCTGTTAACCCCACCAGCTAATAATTACTCTATTTGCGTTATGTACACAGTGACTTATTTCAAATACTATGGCAATAGGCTATATAATATCACGCTACGACCAATACAAGTGGAACAGCAATGAGAAATATTGCAAAAACGGGGGAAAGTTACACAGACGAAGTTGCGCGGGTCATCTAGTTTAAAGATATATCTCAATATTAACCCATAAAAAACTCTAAAGTTACTGAAAATGCATAAAATGCGACTTATCATGTTGTCATAGTTATGGCATTCGTAATCTTCTAATCTTACATATGTACGAACGACGAATATAAAATAAAATAAATTATTATTATTATTCGACTTTATTATGTGCTATGCTCCTGAGCACTGTAAAGTCACACTGTAGAAATGTGCAAAATACTTTATTAAAAGTATTTAACTACAAATGATTTACAATATTTTTTTGTACTTCTAATACAAATAGAAAATTGTTTTAAATAAAAGTATTTAAATACAAAATAGTTATTTTCAAAATACCTTTTTTAAATAAAATAGGTACCTAAGTACATAACATTCAAGCAAGAAGTCTGTAGTTATTATTACAAGTTTTTTATTAGCTTCAACCATTTTTAGAGTTCCAAAGCAGAAGTGTTATGGTTTTATATATTTGGCATATACACGACACCTATACTTTTAATTTCATCAATATTCATTGTAAAGTTTTTGAGTACAATGGACTGACAGACAGACGGACGGACATGACTAAAATTATAAGGGTTTGTATTACTTTTATTTAAAACAATTTTCTATTTGTATTAGAAGTACAAAAAAATATTATAAATCATTTGTAGTTAAATACTTTTAATAAAGTATTTTGCACATTTCTACAGTGTGACTTTACAGTGCTCAGGAGCATAGCACATAATAAAGTCGAATAATAATAATAATTTATTTTATTTTATATTCGTCGTTCGTACATATGTAAGATTAGAAGATTACGAATGCCATAACTATGACAACATGATAAGTCGCATTTTATGCATTTTCAGTAACTTTAGAGTTTTTTATGGGTTAATATTGAGATATATCTTTAAACTAGATGTCCCGCGCAACTTCGTCTGTGTAACTTTCCCCCGTTTTTGCAATATTTCTCATTGCTGTTCCACTTGTATTGGTCGTAGCGTGATATTATATAGCCTATTGCCATAGTACTAACAGGCTCTGCCTAGTTTGGGATCAGATGACCGTGTAGGAGTTGTCCTAAAATGTTATCATATAATTTGATATTATAATGTATTTACTGCCTAATTGTTGTATATAATTTTTTGTAAAAGATTTTTACTTAATAAATTTATTATTATTATTATATCCAACAGTAAAAAATAGTAGTTCCTGAGATTACTGTGTTTAAACAAACTAACAAACAAACTCTTCAGCTTTATAATATACTAATATTAGATTTAAATTAAAAAATAGGGAAAATAAATATACATTTAAGTTTTCTATTTACATTTTTAACAGAGCTGAACCCTGTTCCACGTTATCTACCTCTTAAAATCATAAATTTTTAAATGTGCTAATTCATGGAAAAAAGGCATTGCTTTAAAGATATAGAAATCTTCCTCATCCTATTCCTCATAAGTACATCCTTATCAACCCTTATGTTATTTATTTAGGTGATTAAAACGGATTATATTATAAGTCATAGTCACAGCCAACTAACAGTGTATAAAGAAACACATTCTGTAGTAAAATAATAATAGGATACAAGATAATATGTAATATAAGTTATTCATCACCCTGTCTTTGTGTTGTGATTGTGATATGTGAATGTTATGTCAAGCTGATAAAATTTCGTGATTGTTTTTATTATCATGATGATCTCATACGTAAATTTTTTTTAGGGTTCCGTTGCCAAAATGGCAAAAATGCAACCCAATAGTTTCGACCAAAAGCGATACATATAAACTATTATTACAGTTATTTTGTGGCCATAATAAATATTCACTCGTAACTTGTTTACCACCTTGGCCTCATATGTTTGTCACTTTTAAGCAAAAACGGAATGTTACATTTATTGTTTTTAAATTTTCGCGATTTTTATACATATTAGATATATTTCGGGACTTAATCGCGTGAATTATTTAAAGGTACAAACCTTTTATTTACCCGAGACGTTTTGATCGGTGCAATTCGATCAGTCGTGATGGCAGCTTAGCGATGTCTCCGTGAGGCGCAGGGTTTTTCAATTACCCTCGCCTGGTCTTGATAATTTTGATAATTTGTACTGTCGGTACTTCTACACACTATACTGCCATCAGTCGACCCGTGACCACGATCGGTGCAATTCGATCGGAACGTCGGGTAGATAAAAAGCTTCGTACCTTTAAATAATTCACGCGATTAAGTCCCGAAATATATCTAAGAATGTTACATTGTCAAGGTTGATGTATGTTTGTAAATTTATTTTGATATCAGTTGTTTCTTCTTTCCAGATTCTTGGTAAAAACAGCAGTGACTATGACTTCTGCAAGATAGAAGTATACCCAGCCGATAGCCCAGCGTGTGGTGCTATGAAATTCAAATCTGTTTCAAACAATATGAACTGGAAAATAGGAGGAGTTACATTAAAACCGTACATTATAGAAAAAAAATACCATGAAAATGCAATACCATTTTTTGTTAACCATACTGTCTTGAATATTACTTTTACAAATATCAAGTGGAAAAGTAAGTTTTTATTAATATTGCATACTTAAACTCCCCAATACTCAAATTAGTCGGTAAAGCCATCAATGAATCTATTACTTTATTTATACCCAACTGCGCATGAAGGAGAGTTATGTTTTATATTTTAATGTTTAAAATAAGGTGATTGGAATAAAATCTTAACCATAATTACGAGTTTCATAGTTCTGAATAAAGAACAATAGCATAATATTTATTATGTATTTTAAATTCAGAATATTAATTTTGTCACGTAGCTAAAAGATAAGAACTTATTCATTACTAACTGTCCCTCGCAACTTCGTCTGCATAAATTTTCCCCGTTTTTGCAACATTTCTCATTGCTGCTCCGCTCCTATTGTTTGTACCGTGATGTTATATAGCCTATAGCCTTCCTCGATAAATGGGCTATCCAACAGTGAAAGAATTTTTCAAGTTGGATCAGTAGTTCGTGAGATTACCGCGTTCAAACAAACAAACTCCTCAGCTTTATAATATTAGTATAAATTGATTGTAATTGGATCTAGAAGCATGAACAATTATTTTGGTATAATGATAGATGAGTCATTTAAGTATTACTTACGCAGTATTTTGGTCATTTTCAACTCCCACCTCCCGCTTGTTAGCAAAAGCAATGCTCACATCCCCTTCATAATGTAAACATACGGTTTTTGTCTGCCGATCTACAATATTTTTGCTGACTTAATCACCATCTAAACCCCCCATGTCATTAAAAATAAGGAAACCAATGACCCACCACCCCCTTTCATATTTAATACTTGAATAACCCTTTGTAGTTAGCATAATAAATTAACCAAGAACCTATAACTTACTACATAACTTTTACAGCCATGAAGTTCCGTTTCCAAGACAAATACAGGAATATGAGAAATCACTGCAGAAATATCATTATAGCCAATGACTTCACTGTAGATGATCAATCGGTACTGTACTACGATTGTTATTGGTCCAAAACTGATGATAAGGAAGGTCAGAGCCACATGTTGGACTTCGAAGCTACCGCTGAGGATCAAACCGTTAACAGAGGACAGTATTACTTCAACATACCATCCGCTGCAATGCTTAGTAAGTTTTCTTGTGTAATTTTGTTTTGAACTTTAAATGAAGCGGCGGTAGCCTAATGGCTAAGGCATCGGTCTCGCAATCGTGAGGACGTGGGTTCGAATCCTGGCCATTATAGTACCGACGTGAGCCCACTTCTAACACAAGCCATAGAGCTTAGCTGGAGGGGTTAACAGGATTGCTAGTAATGTGGGACGACAATCCCACATTGCTAGTCATGTTATATAAAAAAAAGCTAGTTTTTACTAGTTATAGGTATTTGGTTACTATAACCTAGTAGCTGAGCCGCGCAACTTCGTTTGCGTCAATTTTTCCCGTTTTTTCGCTCTTGTTGGTCATAGCGTGATGATATATAACCTCTCAATCTAGCCCAACCCAGCAACCTTTAATAGGTCGTCGGTCGATCTGGCTGAAGATCACATCGGTATTGCGTTGAATATGGCCAGCACATTGCCGCTTCAACGTACTTAACCTGCGCGCTATGTCGGTAAATTTGCTTCTTTGTCAGATGAATATATCTTCTTTTCTTGTTTCGAATTTTATCTTTTAAAGAAACTCCAAGCATAGCTTGCTCAATAGTGATGTGCGATTTTAAATTGTGTTATAATATAATTGATCGTTAAGAATTCGCGAGGCATGCAAATTATGACATAACCTGTAATTAGAAAGGATATTAGGAACATTATGAACAATAAACCCGTAGGTCAGTGGCAGAAAACTTGATTGTTATTTTAGGCTGGTATTATCTGCTACGAGGTCACGGGTGACCTCAAATTAAATACGAATAATTTTTTCTTCTTGACCATTACCTATGTTTAGAATTTTTAATGTGTAACCTGACCAGGAAAACAAAAAACCTTGGCATATTGCGAAAAACGAACTAATTTCTTACATTTGGCTAACTTCTTCGTTGTAACTGTAAATCAAAACGTCGCTTAAGACATTTTAGGCGTCTTTATTCATAGAGTTATTATAGAGTACGGGGAGACATAAATAAGTGGAAATATTTTAAATCGCAGTTGGCTGTCTACCTCAAAGACAGCAGTATGCTTTGGGGTACAACGACAAGTATTGCTAGTAAAATTACTAATGTAGTGCCCCTAAACCGGGATTTTTATTTTTCTGGTCAGGCTATAAGTACTGAATAAATATACTTCAGGAAAACGGCAAGCGTGATATTAAGTTCAATTAGTTTAGCGTTCGTTTACGTTAACTTGTAGCCATATAAATGAATCATTGTAATAATTAATTAGTTCATAATGATAAGGACGCTTATAACGACACATGCACAGTACTGACAGTTCGTATAATAATAATAGGTTCTTTCATTTCAAGTTATATGTATAAAATTAGCAAAAAGTTATGTTCAGGCCCCGCGTCATAAAAAAATCTATGTTTAAATGGTTTCTACAATGAAAGTCACAGAGCCGTAAAGTTCATACCCATATTGCCATAAAATATATCATGTGGAAGCTAAATTCGATTTTGGCGGACAGTTTGTAACCGCTTAGAGCCGGAACCCCTACGATAGCAGGTTTAAGTCCCGCCTGAGACGATTTTTTCCTCCACACATATAAATTTATATGTATAAAATTATCATAAAAATGCTTCAAAAAGTAATAATAGGTTCATTTTTTGGTTCACTTTTCTTTGCGGTGTCCGCTGCTTTGAGTTTGTTTTTTTTATAGCTTGTGTGTTATCAGAAATTGTGTAGAAAATCGTCCAGATTGCCATGAATAAAAAAATATAAAGATGTAAATTAACAATAATTTACATCTGTCATCAACAATTAAGAACCAAAATTGAGTTTGAATCTCTAACGGCTATCTCAGTAACTTATCTACCGTTAACTGTTTGTTAAAAATCCTAACTCTAGTTAGCGAAACTGTCAGTTTTACGTTTGCGTTTCGATAAACGTCGACAGATAGAAAAACCGAAATGTTTTCTATATCGACGGTAAAAATGACAGTTTCGCTCAGCACAGCTTGACATATCATACTATAACTTTTCATATCATACTATAAAATATTGTAGGTCCCACCACGACAGTAGAAAGATGGAAGCCGTTTATCTACGTAGAAATACTGGAAGGGAGACTTAGGGTCCATATAATGCCGCCTCCACACCAACTAAACATCACCGCTTACCAAATCAAGGTCATCACAACTTGTGGGAAAGATACACCATGTTCTGTAAAATCTGCGACAATGCCATTGAAGAAAAATATGGAAGAAGTAACCTATGATTATAATTATATTGGAGTTAATGGAACTGTACATTTTGTGGTGATACCTCTTCATGCGAAGTGTGTTGATGAGAATGATGCCGGATGTCAAGCAGCCCAGAGTCCTATAATTGTGATAAGTGAGTATTTGTTTACATAATCTGCCTCGTAACGTTCCCATTGCAGAAACACACTTGGTCTTGGTCGGTATGTTTACGCATCACTTTCGATTAAAAGGCACTGTAGCAAAGTGTAATTACTGGGCAAATTATATTTATCTTAAATGAGGAGCACAGTAAGGCGACATTCAGATCTTTGCCAAACAAGGATTTTGACGGTACTGATACTGTATGGGCTAGTCTAACGCTCAAGCGCACGACGAGGGGGTCAATTCACGTATTTAAAGCAATGCAATTCAGTTTCAATTAAAACGACCATTTTTGTATTCTCTTGTAACTTTGGGATCGATTTCAAATACGCTTACGTCGAGTATGCGTCTCGAGAGCGCAATAACGACATTCTAACGTTTTTAAGATCGATCCCAAAGTTACAAGAATACGAAAATGGCCGTTTTAATCGAAACTTAACTGCAACTGTACTGCTTTAAATACGTGAATTGGCCTCCTGGTCGTCTCTTCATTTAGATGTATAACAAAAGTTTCAAGATAAGTGAAGTTTTAAAGCAGGTTTGCTCAAACAAGAGTTTGGTCCTTTTCTCGAAACGTGATACTTACTGATTAATTATGTTGAAATTAAGACCAGGTTAATATATTTCAGCAAATACTTAGTTACTATAAAAATAGTTTTTATAATATCGTCGCCGAGACGATACTTTTTTCAGCATTTTAGCTTTTGACTATAGTTTCCATATATAACTTGTTCTCTCATTTCCAGGTAGTGAAGCTCAAATGCTGAACGTTTGCATCGCAAGCATAACTGCGCTGATCGTGGCGACTTTGTTCGCGTATTACATCGTACTGCGACTTATAAGGAGATATCTATGCAGAACTAATCAGGACGACATTAGTGAGTATTTACCGTTATTTAAATTAAATTTAAAACATTTTTTTACCACTGATGGTAAACAAAAACAAGTCTTTTTGAAAATTCAATGCTCAAGTCGTCATTATTCTTCGTATAATGCAAACCTGAAAGTACTTTGCTGAGATTATTAATATTCATATCAATCCATATGATGTCCCACTGCTGGGCTCGGGTCTCCCTAGAAGAACCTATTTAATATAGGTTGCGCCATAATCGCCACGCTTGACGATTACAGTAAGACTTAAAAGTATGCAGAGGACACTGCTGCCCGTCCTCCGGTGGAAAGTCACCTTGACGACACCCACGGGAGGAGATGGTGTGGTACTATCCTTAAGACGGCGTCCTTGTAAGGACGCCGTCTTAAACCGGGCATTCGGTAATTATGCTATACTCAATTGTAATTGAGTATAGCATAATTACCGAATGTCCGGTTTAGTCATAGCCGGTGCGGATGGGGCTTACAAAGGCAAAGCAAGACAACTTGATTAGCTTACAACATTACATTTTTTTAAATGGCTTGAAGTGAAAGTACAAGACTTTCACTTCAAGGGTGGGTAGGGTGTCTGAACCTTGCGCTATGCGAAGAATAACTACATATATGAAACTTCTATTTATTGCCTCTGCCTATATCTAATAATTCAATTTACAGGTATGGAAATCCCAACACCACCAAAAATTTTAGTGGTATATTCTTCAACGAACCGTCTTCACGCAGAATGCGTAGCCTCTTTGGTCACATACCTCCGTTCTGAATACGGCTTCGACATTATGTACGATGGTGACATATGTACTACATCACATGGCGACCCTTACATATGGGCTGAAGAAGCATTCCGAATTTCAACCCACGTTATGTACATCGTAGGCCCAGCTGTAGAAGAAATAAACGTCAATATATACGACAAACCGATTATAAGCGCGCTCAAAAACGTCGATTCTCTATTACTGTCGTTTGTAAAAGCCAGCAGAGCGTCGAAATACTCCAAAGAAATTATTAACGTGTACTTTGAACATTCCAATGGCAATATACCGATAGAAACCAGGCCGCCGACTGCTTCATTCAAATTGTTGAAGGATTGGCAGAAATTAATATCTTATCTATCCAAGGATTTAATTCCAAAAAGACATATAATGCGTACTGAGAAAGGTAGGTGCTTTATTGAAGACTTGACTAGGGCTGAGAAATTATTAGGGGGAAGGAGGGACAATGTGATCGTGCAATGCGAAAAAATCAAGAATTTTGAGAAAAAAACATTGTTGTAATTTGATATTGTATAGGTTTTGGGAACAGTAAGGTTAGACACTGTGTGTAACTGCAATTCTACATGTTCGTTGAATTAAACTGGCATGTGGTCACCGGTGACCAGACAATTATAATTCATGACCAACTAGCGGCTCGCTCCGGCTTCGCTCAAACGCGAGCGAGACAGCCCCAACAAGTATTTATAATTACTTACTGGGGATGTCTCATTTATACCAAAATGTATGTAACTGTTTTGAGACAAATAAACAAACACATATGCATGTATTATACCTATAAACCATCAGAAGAAATAGTATGAATGATAGCAAAAACAAACTATAGATAGGTCACCGGTGACTTCGCGACTTACTGGTGTTAGACGGCTAATGACCTTGTTATTTAAAAAAAAACTAGTTTTGCAGCTGTTACCAGTTTTCGAGAATGTGGTTTGGTATAGTGTTATTAAACTAAATAATAATAGGCGGTGGACATATTTTAATGAACAAACGTATAATTTTTTTAATTTTTCGAACGCAGTTGAGTAGCACAATATCAGCCTTATTTATCGGCCGATACCTACTACTACGACCAAATCGTTGGAATATACGTACTTGTATACATATTTCTTCATACATATCAACCCATATGATGGCCCACTGCTGGGCACGGGTCTCCCCAGTAGAACCTACTAGTATGTAGATCCTGGGGGTAATTGCCATAATCGCCACGCTTGGCGAGCGGGTTGGCGATCGCAGTAAGGCTTTAAGTACGCAGAGGACGCTGCTGCCCGTCCTCCGGAGTGAAATACCTTAGTCGCCTTGACGACACCCACGGGTAGAGATGGGGTGGTACTATTCTTAAGCCGGCACCACACGGCATTATTTCTTCATACTTATTATTATATGAGCCTGAGCAAACTATCAGTCAATAAAATGTTAGTGGTAGGTATTCGGATATTTTACGTGTCGTATTTCTGTGAATATTCTCAGTTGCATACCATGTTGAAATACAAAAAGTATAAAATATCCCGCAAATATCAATAAATGATACTCAAAGATACTGATATTATTATTTAGTATTTAAACAAGTACATATACGTAAATATTTTTCGAATGGCATTTCAGTCATAATTTAGCGTTGAAAAAAAATTTAATTATATATTTATCCATGTAATTATGTAAAACATAATGTTTATGAAGAGTGTCGACGTGGCTAGCGATCTGCCTATATTTTCTTTCTATATAAATATATTGTAAATGCGACAATTTGACAATATAGATGTTACGCTCTTTCTCACACACTGAGTTCTGTTAAAAAGCTATCTCTTTTTCGCAAGTTGTATTAAGGGCTGGGACCCTGTACTGTTCAGCACAAAACTGGCAAGACGTGGCACATATTGAAAAGATAATAAAATTGAAACTGAGCTCTATTTATTGTGGCACATGGTTGAAAGTGGCATAGCAAAGTTTTTAAATTGGTCGTTGGGAGCGACCGTTGTGGAGCGAGCTATTTTCAACCGTATGTGATAAAAGTTAGAATTTAGTTTATATTGTTATCTTTTTTACGCTGGGTCTGTAAATTGTAAAACGTTAGCTCGAGACAATCTCTTCACGATTCCATATTTTTGTGGTTATTTATAATTGTTGTCAATCCCAGTACGATGCATATCTAATAGCTTTTAGTAATAAGTGTTTTATATTAGATTTTTTACGATTATTTTTAAATTTTATTAACTTTTTGAACGTCTATGTATCCCACCAAATTATGAATTTCTTAGATTCTAATGTCTATTTCCACAAGTGACCTGTCTTTCAAATACGTGTAGATATATCAATATTTTGACCCTAATTAGATGTTGTCGATTTGAAAATGTTGTAGAAAAATGGCGTTCAAAAAGTTGAACCGAATTTACTAACATTATTTTTAGGGTATTATTTTAGTATTCAGTGTCTATATTAAGTAACAATAGTTAACGTTGAAAATATATTTTAGTAATACTAAAAAAACTTTCTTTCTTCCGAAATTTTCTGATTACTTTTCAATGAAATTTGGTGTGCCATAAACTTTACACTAAGACAAGTGTAGCGTTTCTTCAGTTTCGGATACACTTAGGGACAAAATGTCCCCAACATAACACACACTTGTATGACATTGCAAGGTTGCAGTGTCATACAACATTTTTTTCCAAACATGTCAATGCCGTACCAGAGATATATAATTCATCATCGTCACTGCTGGACACTAACCAGAGGTCATACCACTTTACGTTCACCAGGTCCTGGTCTCCTCTCTAGGACATATTTGCACTAACAGTTCAGTTCTAATCCAATACCCTCACTGGCCCATCAAAGCACAATGAAAACATTTGGTTTTGCAATCACGCAATTCGAAACATCATACGTGTCATACGAAGCTGTTGGCAACATGTCCAGCAACATGTTGCTCAATAAGTCTCCTAATGTATCCGAAACTTATAAAAGTTGCTACTTGATCACCAAGCGGCTTTAAACTGCACTAAATAACTAGAGTAATATAAAAATAGTCGACTTACTAAACGACTATTAGAGACAAACGCGCACAATTGATGCATTATCATGTTTCAATGAACTTTTGTATCATATATGATACACAAGAAAAAAATACATATCGGTAGGTGATAGCCTAATTATTTTAAGCGCCATTTAAATTTGCAATTTTTGAGTCATAATTCAAAAAGGTCATTGGCAAAAAAATATTAGATTTCACCTGGCGATATATTGATACTTTTAATTATGTATCGTCAGAATAATGATGCCAGTATATCATTAAAGGGTCGTCCAAACTGGCCATTTTTTACGGCAATTTGTGGCGGCAATGCTGTGGCCGGCAACATGGCAGTACTCTCCAATATTGATTTGATGGTTGCCAATTTTGTTGTTGTTTCAGACGCCCTTTATTTTATTGTTGTCGGGTTGTGTAGCCCATTTAGTAGACTGGATCGTGCGCCATACAATTGTAGACATATTGCGATTATTGGCCGAGCAATTAGTTGCCAATAGTGCCAGCACAAATTGCTGTAAAAAATGGCCTGTTTAGATGCCCCTTAAAAATAAATGACTAGTTGTGTGAATATTGTAAGGTTTAAAAGTGTTCATATAAGGTACCCAAAAATGCAGATCTTTCATATATCTACAATTTTCTAAGGTAAATATTAATAATAACTTTATCAAAAGTTTATTTATTAGACTTCTGGGCATTATAACTTCAGTCACACTTGATTTATATTTCCTTTTTTTTTTTCAAATCAATCGATATCATATTAAGACAATGTTGACCACGCCTTTGCGTTTTAAGTTTGCGTCTAACTGGCCTATTGGTGACGATTAAATTACCCTGGTGGCCGTTTGCGGAACTAACGTAAGACATGTTCCTTTAATCAATTCCCTTATGGGTCGATAAAATAAAAAAAAATGCTTGTCTGTAAAGTCGGTTTACGGACGATAATTTTATAACATTGATGACATATCGCCATTCGCGTTGCTTAGCAACCAATCAATAACGTTAGTTCCAATTGTATCGCATGTCATGTCGCTGCAATCTTCATTCGCTGTTGCTTAGAAACCAATTAATAACGCGACTGCTTAGCAAGCAATCAATAACGTGACTGCTTAGCAACCAATCAATAACGTGACCGTCGTTACGTGACACTTTTTCGTGCGTGCCCGGTCATCGATTATAAGACGTTATCACGTCAAAAACAGTCTGTTATAGTTTATTATCTGCCTTATGTTAGTCCGTGACTTACCGCTAAGGAATCTGCTCGTCACCAATAGGGTAGATCAGTTAATAAAAATATAAAATCAGGGTGGCTCGAATTATACTCGGAAGTGTATTTTCAAAATTCTTGGTTATATTGGCTCGAATTATACTCGGAAGTGTATTTTCAAAATTCTGGGTTATATTTTTTGTCTTGTTAAAATATTATGAAGTCTTTTATCACAATACATATCAAGATTGTAATGGGCATTATGGGGTATGGATTTAGCTGGATGTTACGTAGTCAGTATATAAAACAGTTTTCGAAATTATTAAGATAAATATTTATATAACTAGAAGAACCCGGTCACGCTTCGCTGTGGCTTTTTGGTCCAGGAACCCTCGCGGACGTCCCCAGAACACCCGCCAAAGTTTTATCATAATCGGATCTATGGTTTCGGAACGCATAGAGGACATACAAACATTAATTTTGAAATATAGATTTATTAACTAACAATAATATCAAACGGGTAGTATAGATGTTATAAAAACCTTTTACTAAGGTTGCAAACCAGCCTGGACGTCCCCTTTTTAGAAGATCACCATCAAGGTTAAGCAACTTTGACACAGTAAGCTCCAAAGATAGGTGACCATTTACAAAGAGTTATAGCTATATTTGTCTTGTTATTTCGAATGCTGATATAATATGATGTTCATATATGTATACTAGCAACTCTAGTTATTTAGTGTGATATTTGTAAATTTTTATAATCGTTTCCTCGTTGATCTCAACTGGCAAAACTGTTGAAAGTGTGTTCTATCTAATACAGGACCTTCAATTATTACGCTCAAAATATTATACCTTGTGATGTATTTTTATAAAATAAACTCGTGTAATATGGATTATTTTGGTTTTGTTTTATTTGTTAAGGCTTTGACAGGTTTTGAAATACATTTTTTAATCAATTTTGCAAACAGATCGTAAGGATACCTACTGCCATTTTTTTTTTCTCAAAAGTCATAGTTTTTCACCGAGTGACAGCAATCCGGACTGCATCAGTCTATCACGTGATTGCAATTCACCGATGACTAATTCGGCCGAAAGGTGGGAAAACAGATTTTGAAATCTACTTCTTCATTTTAGATATATTACGGGACTTAATCGTCCACCACGATCGGTACAATTCTATCAAAACATAAGCTTCGTACCTTTAAATAATGCTCGCGATTAAGTCCTGAACTATATACAATATGTATAAAAATCGTGAAAGTTTAAAAACAATACTTCTTGATTCTCCCGTTAGTCTATTAAATTAATTGTATTATTAAATTAAAAAGGCATAAAATAAAATATATAAATAATTACTCATTATCATTGGTTTATTTATCACGACAGGGATACACAAAACACCGACAATGGAATGTTGTACATTAAATACAACGATAAGTCTTTTAGTAAATATACACTGAGCAATTTATAGGAAGAATACAATCGCAATGACCAAAAAATATGAAAATATAACAAAATCAAACAAAAATAACAATTAATTATAAATAAAATAGGTATGTGCTTGCAACCTTGACGCATGATATGCTATCTCACTTTCTTTCGAGTAGACAGTAAGAGATAGCAACATTTTTTGAGCACGCACATAAATATTTCTTTGGTAAGGGCGTAACATGATATTTACAATTGAGAGAATTCCTTGTAGCTTGATAACATTGCTTTTTGGAATGACTACGTACTAACGGCCAGTCTCAATAATCTAACTATCCATGGATTTGGCTACTAGAGGTATATATTTGACATAAGCTCCATACAAAATATGTCAAAATTCTACCTCTAGTAGCCATAACCATCGATAGGTAGATTATTGAGACCGGCCGTTAGTAATGTATACCCATTACTTTTTATGACCAACTGGCTGTCCAGAGCTTCGTACCGCCCTGTATTTTATTTTGTGATGTTTTCGATGTTTTTATTTTATTCGGGACTGAGATCATGAGAATAGGCCACCCATTGTTGTGACTAATCCGACTTTGTTTTTTTATATACATAGACTCACAAAGTGGAGATTAACCAATTACTTAAGGAGATACTACATTTTTCAGCTACCATAGAAATACCCGCTATTATTTTGTGGAGGATGGGTTCTGCCTAGGTGTAAAAGGGACGGGGAGCTTAATTTTAACATTAAATTCGGCAATAAACCGTTTTGTAGAGGAGGGGGGTTAAAACTTAAATTGGCAGCTACCTCATTAGATACATAGGCATGAAACAGTCTTTTTCATACAAAAATACAGAGAGGAAGAACTGCTTCAAGGATGTAGCCTTTATAATTATTATACACATTGCTTCATTACTTTAATATATTGGGGGCCCCCTTTGGTATGGGCTCTTGGGCCCCAAGTTTAGCAACACGACTGAAATAATAGGAAGTATACACTAGTGTGTATACTTCCTATTTATTTCAGTTAAGCAGTAGACAACAATCCAACAAGATTGACTCCAAAATGCTACGTTGCCAAACCACAACAAATTCAAACTACGAACGCGCAATAAAAATCCCTAGTCCTAATTATTTATACGCCCAAACAAAGTTCTCAATAACAACAACAAATTAAATAACTAAATTTATATAAACAAACATGATTATGCGAAAATACTATTTCTGCAATGATAAATAATCTGACAATACGAATTTAAAAAGTTAAAAGGAACTTATTTAGTAATATCAACTCTGGCAACACCAACATCGAGGCAGTAATTAAAAAAATTGACAGATTATTTAGCTCATCAGAATAAAGCACAAATCTATTTACAACTAATTCGTATCACCTAATGAACCGTCACACGTATTTTATAATAAAAAAAACCCTAAAAACTGGCAATTTAATAAAATTATTTGTCTTTAGGCATAATTAGTTTAGTTAGAATATAAAAAATTGTTACGCTCCTTGACTTTGGTCGTTTGTAAATCGAACTGGTATTGCCATACTTCATAATGGGTACATTCTCATTGCTTGTTAAATATGTGGGGTAGATAAATTAAGATAATATATCTACTTATATGAGGTCACGTTACACAGGTCACATTACTATTTAAATAGCTTTTTTTATCAACTAGTTAGATTCATCAACGGGTCAATGTGTAGACATCTATAAATTTGACTGTCTACAACTTCGGGTTACGGAATCTTTTCTAACTACCGATGGTTATCAAAACGTCAATGCCAAATTTGTGCAATGTCGGTGAGGGGTTGAGAAACGTGACATAGATAATCAAAGAATGTTTGCAAACTTTTTTATCGTGAATTGTACTTCAATGGTACCTCTAATGTGGGAACTTCACCATCAGGTGGAATGGAGTCATTTGCTTACCTAAACCTTACCTACTAAAAAAAGTACAGGTAACCCAGGTTATATCTGTGGGGCCCTACCAAGTTCCGGGGCCCCCACTTCGGAATAAACACATACACAACCAATTCCCATGTAAACACAGACTATAACATTTATTAACAATATTAGGTCGTGGGAAATAATCCAGCTCCAGCATCAACAAATATTTCTAACTAAAATTTAAAAATATATCATGATTTCAATTATCAATAAAAATATTTCTATACAATGTGTTATTTTGTTAGTATTGCTAACGAATAAGCATTGTACAATCCTCTTATATTGCGCACAGGGTACTAATTTCAACCGCAACATACATTCAAAAATACACATGTTTTTAAATAAGTATACATATTGCAAAATATTTGTCATTATAATTTTATAGCAGGTATTATTGTCGTTAGATAAAGTAATAACTTTACGTAATGTGCAAAGCTTGGCTTAGGAGCCCTTGATAAATTAATAATACCCCTTTCCAGGGCCAATTTATAGTAGGGCCCTTGAAAGCTACTTTTTTAGGGCAGGGGGGTAACATTTGGCATAACAAGCGGCCCAGTGTGAGTCACTATCATGACGGTGGGGGGTTGCATTTGATCCAACACGGGTACACAAGACACCACCGTCGAAGAGAGGGGGCAACAGCCTATCAAAACACACCGGACCAGTGTCAAATTTCTCAAATTCCTTTGTCCTTGTTGAAGTCAGTATAATTCATTTAAAAACGGTATACTACGCTTTAGTGGAGTCAAGGCTAAGGTACAGCATTCCATTTTGGGGTAATAGTTATAAATATAATTGTGAAAGAGCGTTTATACTTAAAAATATACAATAAGAGACAATTGTTCGCACTCCTCAGTGGGAAACATGTCGGGAATATTTTCAAAGATTTTCAATTCTTACAGTACCGAGTCTTTACATATTGATAGTACTAAGTTATTTGGATTTTGAAACGGAAGATGAAAGAAAATCAAGGGAAAGTTCAAGGAGAATGTGTCTGAGTAATAAGATAGAGCCGAAAATAAATTGTGAAACAATGTATGAAATCTCAAGCTGTAAAATTGTTTAATGGCTTGTTTTTGTTTTTTGAAAAAGGAAATTTATAATACAAACGTATTTAAAAAAAGGCACAAAGATTTTTTTTTGGACAAGTGTTATGGTTCAATAGACGAATTTGGTTGTGTTAATGATAATATATAAACTTGACATAAATAATATAGAAAATTGTGAAAATTAATTGTCATTTTTTTTTAAACATTAATATATATGTGCAATTATTTATTTTTAATTCTATTATTATTATTACTTTTTAATTTTGTCATATCAACGCGGAATTTAAATTTTTAAGCATATCGGAAATTAAATTTATGTTTCCCTTTTTTGTGTTTTTTTTACTATGATTATTTTGTTATTATTATTTTTACATTCAGACACAATTGTATAATTGTTTATTGAATAAATGAATTGAATTGTATCCGCGCATGCTTTAGGGGCCCCTGTTTTAAGCGCTCCAAATGTATTTATTTGCTTTAAATTGAGACATTTAGTCATCGCAGACATGCAAAATTATGCAATCCAAAGTTCGAAGTTAAATAACAATTCATAATAGGTCTATTCTCTTTTCGGTAAACTAAATACAAATACACCTGTCCAAGTGTCCCCCCGCCTCTTTAGTTTAGTAGTTACTCCGCACATTTCACGTATCTATTACCATATCCACCGTCAAACATCTTTCACACTAGTACACAAACTACATATAAAAGAGGATTTTTATCACTAGACTGTCTAAAGTTCACAGCAACCACTCACAGGGTACCACAACATGTTCAATGCGACGTCTTGCGTCTTGTCTTGGCGCTTTGTCTCAGCTTGCCGGACGAGTGTGGTGCCGCCCTAATGTCTGTTGCGTGCGAGTCTCATGTGCTGAAAAGAGACAGAAGATTTTAGTAAATACTTATTTAATTAAAATAGGCCGAATTCGAATGAATACATGGAAGTGTGAAGTTTTGTTAAAACAAATAGAAGGAAAATATCAAACATCACATATTAATGAAAATTTAATTTATTTTCCCAGAAGATATGCAGTCGAATAGCTACAACCTGATGTACTATGAAAAATGTACATCAGGTTGTAGCTATTCGACTGCATATATAACCTTTTTTAAAGATGTTATGATGTTGAGGTGGTATGTTATGAGTCATAACATCTTATACCTTTAAACGAACATTTCTTGCATAAATCTTGGCAACGGCTCCAGAGCGATTTTCATGAAATTTAGTATGCAGGGGGTTTCGGGGGCGATCAATCGATCTAGCTAGGTTTCATTTTAAAAAAACCGTGCTTAAAAAAAATACTTGCTCGGTCATCCAGGTACTAAGTATAATATATGTAAATTAATTGCAACTTTCATAATAGAAAGTGCAGAAAATCCTTGAAGACGGAATGGATAGCACGAACATAACCATGTCATATTACGAGTTATGTGTTTTCGTTAATAATAATATAACAGTAAATAATATTAATTATTAATATAAACACACACAAATAAAGACAGATAGAACCTTGATTTCAGTCCTTGGCCCATGCATGCAATACCAAATGATGCATAGAAGATTAACACATTACGAACAATGAATTCAGCTCACATAATCTCCAAGCTGCTGTCGCTATTCTTGGTCGCCTGCTCTCCCTCACTGGAATTAGAACCACCAGACTCTGACCGCTGGCTTCTACTTCTGTGTGACTTCTTCTTCTCTTCTGAAGCCGCTTCTGTGGAAGTCGCTTCTTCGGATTGACGCTGCCACGCCGGTATTGAAGGTGGGTCTGGTCTTGATTTTAAAGCAGGGAATTGGTTTCTGAAAGAGAGTCATATTGTTTTAAATTTAGATTTTCGAATATTGCCAGATAAAAAAATGGGAAGATGCCCTTTAAATAAAACTCCCTACAGACGGACCCCAAAGACCTCATCACAGGTGGTGGAAGAAATGATGCCTCCTTCCGAAAAGACTGGCCTCTGGCAGGGAAGAACAATATACGAAATGCAATTACTTCTTGTAAAAACCTTTCAGAACTTTGAAGTTAAAACTTAAGGCACGGCGAGAAAACGAGTATACATTTTATCGCTTAAGAAACGTAGGTACATACAGTACTCCAAAAGTAATAATGCGCATAGAAATCTTCGGAAATCTTCGTCATTGTTCGGCAACGGTCGTATTACCCGAGCGTCGAAAGACGATATTTATATAGAGTGGTTAAGAGCAATTTCTCTATGCCTAATTTTATATATTAAGTGTTTTGTGCTAAAACAGATTTGATTTACCTGTAACGAAATTTGATTCGATAATTCCATGTAAGTAAATAGCGAAAACGCTACAATCATTGTTGGAGTGATTAGTTTTCAAGTGTCTTACCGAAGTTGGTGTAATTATGGAGGAAAAGGTTTAAATAACATAAGGTTTTATTAGAAGGAGAAAAAAACGTTTTCAAATAGAGGTTTACATAAAATATAATCAAAATCTCAGTTCAAATTTGTTTACAGCACTAATCATTCCAGAAAAATAATACAATTATAAAAAAAATAATCAGAATCGAGGAAGACCTCTATTCCCGACATCGCAGATTCATCAGAAGTTTCATTATGCTCTTGTTCATTTACACTTTCCTCACTGCTATCACCTGTGTAAATAATCAGTTCATCGGAATAACTATCGATTCTTGGCTCAAATTTTCTATATTCATCTTCGCATTGAACCGCATGATCAGAAACTTTTTTCCATTCTTCTGGTCCTATTTTATTGATTTTTTCTAATATAGCATCTTTAACTGACGTCACAGTCATTGCAATATTTCTCTTGGCCACGTGTTGCTTTATTTGGGACCAAATATTTTCAATAGGGTTAAAATCGGGATGATATGGTGGCAATCGTATAATTTTATGCCCATGTTCCTCCATTATACGGTCAATGGCAAATTCTGTGTAATTTTCTTTGTATCTTTGTATAATTTTATACAAATCGGGTTTCAGTTTCTTTGGGTCATGCGGAATGTTGTGTTGTTGTAACCAAGCTGTCATTTGTGGTTTAGATGTGTTTGAGTTTGGTGGTTTCACAGACAGCTTATTATGATTTGGGGCGTTGTCTATTACCAACACACTATTAGGAGGCAAGTTGGGAATCAATTGATTGCGTAGCCAAGTTTGATAACGTTCCGCGTTTATTTCTTTATGATAGTCACCTTCTGAGTCGACACATTTATGTAACATTAGAGCCCCTGGGACGAAGCCTTTTTCATTGCCTGCGTGTACAATAATTATTCGCTCTCCTTTGGAAATGGGTTGTTTGATACCTTTTTTGTTGCTATCTTGCCAAGTTTTACCCTTAGTATGTGATGTGTGCACATACGACTCGTCCATAAATACTATGTTTCTACCAGAACTCCTCAGCTGTTGTATTTCTCTGAGATATTTGATCCTTTTTAGGCGTATATCATGTTTTTCCATAAGTAATTGTCTGTTATTATCAGTTTTCAGAAACCTAAACCCCATGTCTTTCAAGATCAACCTTAAAGTCTCGGCACAGCCTTTGAAATTAATAGCTTCGATCAACTTTATTCTTAAATTATTTACAGTTGGGAGTTCTTTCAGCGTCAATTGAAAATTGTATATCATATTACGAATAACACAGTAGTCGAAATCATCAAGTACCAGCCGAAATCTACTTTTAGGTCTTCCTTTTTTCGGTGTAGAAAATTTCTTTGATTGATTATGTTTTTTTTCGTTTAAGATATTACTCAAAGTTCGTCGCGAAATTCCTGTAGCTTTTGTAACACGGTCTTGAATTTTTTTAAAATAACCATCATGGTCTCTGTTGAAAACATTGGCTTCATTTAAGAAATAAAGGTACACATTAAATACCATTTGCCGTGCTTGTGAATTAAGCGGTTTTCCACGTTTAAATTTATCCATTTTGGAAGAATTCGTCTGAAAGAAAATGGCATGGGCAGAGTTAGGTATATATTTTTTATGCATGTTTATCTATTTATTTAATTTAAATAAATCTCATTTTTTAAATGTTTTTCTAGTACTTAATATGTATTTAATGTAGGTATTTTATTTTTTTAATATTAAAAAAACGTGAAATATGTTATTTATTTTCCTTTTTTCAAAATATACTATTTAAATCTGAATAAGCTAATTAATGTTGAAATTATATTTACCAAGAAGGGTGTGTAATAGCAGCTCTATATATTTCCACAAATAGAGAACACGTGCAGTCACTACCAATATATAAAGACGACTGACAGACATTTCGCTGACCGGCGACAGCTGCCGAACGCCCGATTTGTTTTCGATTGTGCACACATGATATTGACTCCTATCTCTTTTAAACAAGGTGCAAAATGCAAATGCCTTGTTTAGGGCTCTTACGATTCCATGATTCGAGTGTTTCCGGGAATACGACAATTAGCGAAGATCTGCATGTGCATTATTAATTTGGGAGTACTGTACGTATGTAGATCACGTGCAAGAGATACAGATTTTTTTTTAAAGACTACTCCCGCATTGCCCGCACTAGCCCTATGTCGCGGGGGACTTTACAAAATACTAGTCACAGACACAAATTACACCCAGACTCGGAACAACAATTTGTGGATCACACAAAGTGGTTTCCGTGTGGGAATCGAACCCACGACTTCTTGCGTAGCAGTCGGACATACTCTCACCGTGCCACCGAGGCAGTCAAATAGTTGATTACTTTCCGTTCACACTGCCGGCGAGTACTCGCTCTATACTGCATCTCTTTTGTTTACACGGACGGGATCTACAATATACATCTATTGTACGTTTCTTGAGCGTTAAAATCGCTACTCGCCGTTGGTGGGACAGGTGCCTAATAGTAGTTTTCTGAACACTTTTAGTCCAAACCTACTACTTCTGTACAACACTATATTACACGGCCGTTGCCCATTATAATAGAAAGTGTATGAACAATTAGTATAGTCAAACTAATAAGATCCATTTATACTAATATTATAAAACTGAAGAGTTTGTTTGTTTGAACGCGGTAATCTCAGAAACTACTAGGATAGCCTATTTATTGAGGAAGGCTATAGGCTATATAACATCACGCTACGACCAATAGGAGCGGAGCAGCAATGAGAAATGTTGCAAAAACGGGAAAAATTTACGAAGACGATGTTGCGCGGTACAGCTAGTTATTTATGAAGGGTTAAAATTAAGACCTACGTTGAATTTCCTCACCTATTAAGCAATATTCCTTTCACACTCGCGATATCAGACTTAATATTGTCTAACTGTGATCTCAGCGCGCTCTGGTGAGCGTTCGCCTGCATCTCCCCGCGCAGTGACGTCACATTAGCGTTCAATATATCTAGACTCTTGCGCAGCTCGTCGATGCAGTCGGCCGTAGATTTGCGCTTTGGTTGCTCCACGAATAGTAAGTGTCTGACGTAGTTCTGTGGAAGATTGTTTATCATTTGATTTTATAAATTTTGAAATGACTATTACGGTAGCTATCCTACTGCCGTTCTGACAGTAAGGGCCTATGCTGCGGACGGCAAAATAATATTTTTATACAGATGATTTTTGATATACTGTTAACACCCCGCTCGTGGCTTCTTTACATTGAACCAAATTACTTATAGTAATATCAGTTTTGAAAAATATTTAAAATTTTAACCTTTAAGCACCTACCTCTTGTTTTGGAATTTATAGACATAACTACCTAGTACTATATTACCGGAGTAAAATCGTCACTATTTGTGAAACCTGACAGAAAATAAATTAACAATTTAACTCTGGGTCTCACAGACGTATGGTGTGACAAAAGTAGGTGGTGGGTGGTTAAGAAAAAAATATGGTTATATTTATCAAAACTGGGGGCTTAGACAAATGCCACACGCTTCTTTTTTGGCACACGCTACTGTTGTTTTTGGTCCACCAATTCAGCAGCAGTCACGTGACGTATTGTCAACTATATGTCAAATGCATACATTTTTTAGCGTTAGCGTGTGCGGAAAAAGAAGTGTGTGGCATTTGTCTCAGCCCTCTGATATTCTAAAGCTATTTGGTGTAATGTAAAGAAGCCGAGACGAGCAGGATGTTATTAGTATATTTAAAATCACAGTGTCTGTACAGCGTGTGCAAGCTACGTGTACACGGAAAACCATAATATAATTTGTACCTTAACCACTCGTCTGTTTACGGCCAATCCGCGTCGCATTTTAAGAAATCTAACCAGTTCAATCAACTAATAAAAGCCCCTTTATCGTGAACTTTGCGTTTTCTGTCTTTAAGGTTTATAATATATATATAAATATATTTTTAATAAATAAACTAGCATTACTAGCAATCCTGTTAAACCCTCCAGCTAAGATCAATGGCTTGTGTTACGAGTGGGTTCACGTCGGTAGTATAATGGGTAGGATTCGAAACCGCGACCTCATGATTGTGAGCCTGCAATCACTAAGTTCAGTGTGCCTGTTGGCAAAGACCTCCTCTAACATTTTCTATTGTTTTCTGTCCTTAACGGCTCTTCTCCAGGGACCCACTGTCAATTTTAACTCATCTTCCCATCTTGTGTGTTCCCCATCTCCTTTTCCCATCTCTAGGACACCAATCTGTGTCAATATTACCAAGCCTGACCAGTTACCTATACAATAATAAGTAACAAAATGACGGTTCGACAATCGATAGTATTTTCCCATATATTTAAGAAAGTAACTCCCTTCCTATTTGCTCACTAGAATTCATTGCTCAAGCATAAGTTCGTCTTGCTTCGCTCACGCAATTGCTTCTTCTCTTGTCTACTTTACTCTTCCCAGCCCGTAGTAGGCTAGCTCAAAACTATTCGTAAACTGTCACAGTGACTTCTAAAATCCAGACTGCCTTAAAGTTTGTAGATCTCATGCAGATGCGTTATTTCATTAAGGCTAGCGGGGTCGCATTTTGTAAGCCTAAATATCCTTAAAGCTTGCCCTTGTAAGGAGTATGACACATTAAAACTGTTGCTTGCATTATATTAAAAATATCTTGGGACAAATCACACAACGTCATCTGATCCCAAACTAAGCAGAGCTTGTATTATGGCAACCAGACAACTGATAAACATACTTATATATTTCTAAATACATACCGTACGTATACGTCTTATAATACTAATATTATAAAACTGAAAAGTTTGTTTGTTTGAACGCGATTATCTCAGAAACTACTGGTTCGAATTTTATTTTTAACATATCGCTACGACCGATAGGAGCGGTGCAGCAACGAATAATGTTTCAAAAACGGGGAAAATTTACGCACACTTAGACTACACTTAGGTGCGCCCGTCAGCTAGTTATATAAATCAACATGCTCATCACACAAAGTTGTATCCTGGGTGGGGATCGAACCCACAACCTCCATCCGTCATGACCGTCCCAGCTTAGCAATCAGGGTCACTAACCACTAGACCAACCGGCCATTATACTTTGAATGCTTAGCTTCCTTTTGAAAGTAAGATTTCGCTTTGCCCAATGCTGAAAACTGAATTTATTAATGCTATTTGAAAAGTATAAACAATACCTTATAAAACCAATAACATCCATACATAAATCCTCCATATACTAGAATAGGCAACACATTGTCCCTAAACCAGGACCGTCTTGAATGTTGGAAGAACATGAGTTCTGACGTCATAGATGGCACATCCAGCAGTTCTGTGCATTTATCTATGGCTTTCTGTATTTCGGCTTCTGAAAGGCCCTTTGACCGAAGAAACCGTTCCTTGCTTTCTAATGTGCATCGCTGTACACTTGGATTCGTTAGGAATTTTACTGCAGTTGTAACCTGAAAGTAAATATTGACAACTATCATATTTAGTTTTACCTGGACGAACAAGAAAAACCACACTTAGCCTCCTAGTAACTCTCATATTTGTACTAACATAAAGACTAGCTTTGCGTGATTATAAATATAATAAACACGGGGTTAAGACCAGGTTGCATCGGCCGTGGTCACAAAGGTCCACTGCTGGTGAAACGTCAAGCAATTTAAAAGATTTAAAAAATACTGCATGTTAATCCGGTGTATGATTTATTTATTATCATATTTCTGATCCCTAATTAATAACATATTTTTGATTACATATTTAGACTGCCGTTTACTATTAATTCAGTCCCCAATTTTCTAATTTCAATGTAAAGAATAAGTAAATATGTTGGCAATAATATCTACACTAGTATTATAAAGAGGAAAGATTTGTATTTTTGTATGTAACGAATAAACTCAAAAAGTACTGGACCGATTTTAATAATTCTTTTTTTGTTGGATAGCCCATTTATCGAGGAATACTATAGGCTATATAACATCGCGCTACGACTAATAGGAGCGGAGCAGCGACGAGAAATGCTGCAAAAACGGGGAAAATTTACGCAAACGAAGTTGCGCGGGAGCGCTAGTTATAAATATAATTATATTGTCTGTATTGTTGGAATTTTAGTCGTCTCCTTGTTACAGATAAAACATCTTTAGTCGCCATTAGGGCAAGGGTTGACCCGTAGTGTATATAACTTTATAACTATAAAGACCCCCCCCCCCCCCGCCTTGTTGAAAAAAAATGTCTGTAAAGTCGGTTTACGGACGATAATTTTACGTGATAACTTCATAAGAAAGCATTAATGACATTGTTACAAAAATAATTGAGTTCACTCTTGCATAGGAACCATGCCTGCGACAGCTTTAGCGGACCCGGGCGCATGCGCCTGACGACTACAATATTTCAGCCTATCAACAGGCGGAACGTGACCGACCGTGACTGTGACACTTTTTCGTGCGTGCATCCGGTCATTGAAACAAACCCCAGGTCCTCTCTACTGACCGTTTGTCAACATCGTGGAATCCTATGATCAGCAAGTGTATACACCGCCGAACAAACATTACACGCTAGTGTGCAGATGTCCTTAGTGTTGTGTCGAAGTACCGACAGTTCCGTAATAGTGAGTGATAAAAATTAAGCGAGGGTAGTTTCCGAAAAGCTGAACCAGTCTACCCGCGACTTTACAATGTGTACAAATCGCGAAATTTGTCAACGTCTTTATAGTTCTTACGTAAGATTACTACATACTTTGAAAAAGCGAGCGAAATGAGCGAATCCACGAGAGTACGGATGTTCAAGAGTTAAAAAACTTTAATATAACCAAATTATGTCTTACAAAAAACAGTCCTAAACATTATTTCTTTGAAAAATCTAAATTAAAACAGGCCTATTAAATTTTTCTTTAGATTCTTACGTAATAAATACTAAACAGGGGGGATTCTGATTTTTTTTTACATAAAGCAGGTAGGGTTCAAAAACTGGCCAATACCACTTTACGTATTAAATGAATAGCGCCTTATACTATGTATTGTAAATGCAATAGTTTAGATGGATGAATATTTGTTACTCAATCACACTAGAATGGCTTATGGATTTAGATAAAATTTGGCACAGAGATGATTATACTCTTAACATGATTTCCATAAAAATTCTATGCAAACAAAGTCACAGGCAATTGGTGATTGGTGAATACTATTGATCTGACAATCCACAATGCTCACTTTTAGTGTTCCACTTAAGTTCTATGAATAAAATTGGGCAGGATGTAGAGTACAATGACCCAGTTTTCAGACTGTGTGTTATGGACCTTAATGGTACGCAAGGATACGACAGTTACAATAATAACGAGGCCTAATAGCATTTGAGATGTGATTCAATTGATGTACGATTTGATATATTATGTTATGGGAATTGAATTGATTTAAAACTGCAAATACGAAAATTCGTTGACAATAAGATTTGTATTTTAGTCTTTCTTTGTAAAATAGAAATCTAATTTTCATAATCGCATTTTTTAATGCCAAACTGGTTATGAGCCTTTTATTAATAATATAATATCTTGGGACAACTCACACAACGCCATCTGATCCCAAACTAAGCAGAGCTTATACTATGGCAATCAGACAACTGATAAACATTGTTATATATTACTAAATACATACATTTTATAGATAAATAACACCCAGACACAGGATAAACCATCATGCTCATTACACAAAGTTTTATCCTGGGTGGGGATCAAACCCATGACCTCCGGCTTAGCAGTCAGGGTCACTAACCACTAGACCAACAGGCCAGTCATTTTGTAAATAGTAGTCAGTATTGGTTGTAAATAGTAGTTTTAAATGAGTTGCACATTGCATAACGTAATAGTTTCTCTTTCTCATAAATTTCTGTTTCTTAGCAATCTGTGTTTGCAACAATGGGCTAGGCTAGGCTTCTTTGTCTGATTAAGATCTAAGAAATGAAATCATTAATATTCAATATACCAAGGCACTCTTCTTGCTCATTGTTTTACTTTGTGTTGAGCTTTTGAAACAATAGGGTATTTGACTAAAGTCAAATCAGCCTCTTTTTAAGAAACGTCAAAAACGAGCCGCTTTGAACAAATTTGTATGGAATGCTAGCATATGACGTCACGTTTTCTATGGTCAAATTATTTACTTTCAGTGTTTATGATTATAAATTAAGTAACACATTAAATTAATAAATGAATGTATTTTTTAGAACACTTCATGACATATTTTTACCTTAATATTTTAAAATATTTTATTTTAATAGTAGTCAAATACCCAATTGTTTATTCACAGAATTGCACATGTGGATCAGATTGCAATAAAAAGTAGCCTATAAGCTTATTTCTTCTCAGGCTCTATTCTGGTTATGTTCCAGTTAATAAATTTTATCAATTGATGGGTATTAAATCTTCACCCAGGTGCAATTTCTGTGGTAAAATGAAAGACTTTTTACACATACTGATGGAATGTAACCAAGAAATTGATTAATGGATCAACCTCTGGAGAATGACAGACTTAATATTACATTGTCCAGACCAATATCAGAGAATATGGAGTGTTTGTTGTTTTATGAAAATATATATGTATAAAAGAAGTGAAGTATGAATGAAGAATGTATATCAGATTAACTTGATGGCTTCTATGGGGCTGGCATAGTCACCTAAAGTGATTGAAGCCATGTTAAAACATTTAGATTAATAACAAAAAGTTGATTTCATCTAAATCACCTAACAACTGTATAAACAAACTATTTTGTTTTATTACATTAGTATTGATTATTTAACTTTTTTATTCTTTTTGTTATAATGAAAATTGTTCTGCTGATAATGCAGTGGTTTAACTGGGAACTACAGCCTTATTGATACTATCATAGCACCTTATTTTACACATCATTTAATGAACTTGCCACAACAACAATTAATTACTTGTAGTCACCATACCCGAAATATTTAGCCAAATTATTTTCCTTCAAAACTATGCCATAAATTCAAGGGGTTTAGATGTTACATCACTATAACCAAAAAGTAGTTAATACCAAGGTCATTATAATCGAAATCTACTGCATAATCAGATGTGCTGTATGTGAGTTTAACCCACACATATGGCAAGGACAATATTTTTATTTACTAAAACAATCTAAATCTTTTGTCCAAAGTTATTTTTAACCGAAACAGGTTGGAATGAAACGGTGTATGTTTATACAATTTCTACAAAGCATCATAAAATATTAAGTACATGTTTGAACTTTAAACGTCAATACCTCTAACATCACTTTATGCAGGTTGAGTCCTTTCTGCTTAACTATGTATGGTTGTTGTAATGTATTATATGTTTATGAAGTTTACAGGGATTACTTTACAAATGCCTCCTTTAGCAATTTTTTAAACTATTGATCATAAATGCATGTGATAATTTAAAAGAGCACACTTGAATAGTTTAACTTAACTTCAACAATAGAATAATTGTGGCAAATGAGCAATAAATAATTAGCATTTCTATTTCCGTACTATAATGACAACACTTTCAAGTATATAATTATCACAATTTATTCTAGAAATTTCCAATACCATTTCCTAATTATCTAATTCAATTCATATTATTTATAAATTAAACCTACATACTTTAAAATATTTTAGGTTATGGTGTGAAGAACGTAGAGGACATTGACTGTGACTAGTATTTGGACAGATAAAGTACATAATCACTATGCGATTGTATTTAAAGCTATGTAAATACATCTAAGCAGTTCGAAGGTCACCCCAAATTATTATCGCAAAAACTGCCCAAAATTTCGCTTGCTTATAAAGAAGACATTAATATATGCTGTAAACTAACGAAAGTTAAGGCGTACACTGAATATAAATACAGAAATAATTATTATATTACCAAATTCTCGCGAATTTCAGTCCCAGCGCTTGCCAATGCATCTGATGCCATTCTCACTTCAATCAGACGATTTCACGTGGTTATATGACTCACAAACCAAACTATAATTATTTTTATGAATTTGTAGAGTATTATTGTATAATTTTTAAAACAGAATACTGAATTATTGCCAATGAACAGGAGAATCAATTTTCATTCTCTTCTCTGTCTGATTGACGTTTTTGTATTTTTTTTTTCATTTATTGTTAGTGTTGCCTCAACTCAGACAAGCTGTATCACGGAACAAATAACAGCTGTATAGTGTTTTTTGTTCTGTGAGCTGTTGTCAGTGGTCTCGAAAGATAAAATGCGAAATCGGTGAATTCGCCAAGCAAAATGGGTATATTTCTGTGGTACATTATAAATCGGTATATTAAATACATACATATTTATAAAATAACCAAGTTAACCTTTATCAGACTAAGTATTCGTTAAAACGACAAATGTGATCAAAAACTTTAATTTAAATAACAAAAAAGAGAGAGTGGTCAATTTTGTGAGGTAATGGCGCAGTCCTGTTCTCAATTCACGTCAATGGTCTGTACTCAGGTTAGCTCAGAGACCGAGAGACCTATAATACAAGACTGCTAGTGAGATAAGTGCTATTTTTTTTAAAGTGAAGTGTCTACCTACTAAATCACACTAATATTATAAAGGCGAAAGTTTGTGAGTATGTAAGTGTGTATGTTTGGTACTTCTTCACGTCTAAACGTCTGGAGCGATTTTAATAAAATTTGGTATGGAGTTGGCTGAGACCCTGGATTAACACATAGGCTATAAAAAACCACGGGTAACACCGCGGGGCACAGCTAGTGGTTCTATAAGGAAATGTGAAAAAAATCACAGTGTAGTAGTAATACATATTATATATATATTTTTAAATAAGATTATCTAGCAATGTGGGATTGTAGCTCTTATGCAGCTCCACATTACTACCAATCCTGTTAACCCCTCCAACAAGCTCATGGTTTGTGTTATGAGTGGATTCGCGTCGGTAATAGGATTCAAACCCACAACCTCACGATTGCGAGATCACTGCTTATTAAATTAAAAGAAAAACTATCACTGTTAAGTATGCTTTACTAGTTTAGTTTACAAGTAATACCATTGGGTATTACTTAGAACAAGTGAGAATATTTTCGTACAAATTCCATTGTAAAATGACCACCTATACCTACGTAACTTTTTTTTCATAAGTATGTATATTATAAATATCATTGTTTGTTAGTAAGTAAGTATGAAACGACGACAGCATTATTGTGATGGGAAACTACGGAACCTACATTGTGAAATGTGCGCAATATTTATTTTTCGCTGGATTCAACTGACGTACGCTAGTATTTATTTCTGAACGTATGACTAGTTGTCATTTTTGACATATCAAAACAACAAAGTCAACAAACAGTTTTCTTGATTTTCCAGCTACGCCAAAAAAATGCGGTTCCTTTACATGCATTAAAATGTTTCTATCTTGATTACACTTCTTGAAACGCCCATATGATATCTCTTTCGGTTGAATTTTGAGTGCAACGAGCCAGTGACAGATAACGCTATGTATTGCATTTGAAACATGTTGTCGAATAGTCATCTCTAATAATTGAGTTTTATTATTAGTTTATTAAAATGAGTGATTTGGCTAATGCGACTGAGGCTGCGTCTCTCGCCGTGCAGTTTGATCAAACAAATCAGATCGATAAAGCTGTGGAATGTTACCGGACCGCGGCAAGACTTTTGGATGGGATACGGGACGGTTTTCCTTTCGAAAAACAATTGGAAATGAAACATAAAGCACAGGAATATCGTGAAAGAGCTGCTGTGTTGAGTGAGCAACAAGGTACATTATTTTCTTTGTCCTATAACTTTGTTAACTAAGTAAAGCATATTCACCTTTTTTTTTCTATATATTCTGTATTGAGTATGAGTCATAAAGCCACAGTCGGTTGGTATAAAGAAGCTAGTCATTAATATATTATCTACATATAGTCATCAAGCCGTTTCACTTATTTGTGTTATCTTACCCACCTAAGTTCTTTCTTTGTCTTATAACTATTAGTGCCTAAACTTTATTTGTCTCAACCCTTCAAGAAATCAATTTAATAATAATATTTTGGGACAACTCACACAATGCTAACTGATCCCAAACTAAGCAGAGCTTGTACTATGGAAACCAGACAACTGATAAACACACTTATATGATTTGAAATATGTACATATTATAGACTAACTGACACATGCAACATTATATGTGTAAATTTTCCCCGGTTTTGCCACATTTTTCATTGCTGCTCCATTACTATTGGTTCTAGTATGATGTTATATAGCTATACTCTACCTCGATAAATGGGCTATCCAACAGTAAGAGAATTTTTCACTTCAGATGCATAATTCCTGAAATTATTGTGTTCATACAAACCAACTCATTAGTTTTATAATATTAGTATAGATAAATAACACTCAGTCACAGAATAAACCATTGTGCTCATCACACAAAGTTTTGTCCTGGGTGGGGATGAACCCACAACCTCCGGCTTAGCAGTCATGGTCACTAATCATTAGACCAACTGGACATGCAGTCAATGCAACAAATGAATTCAATTCTTGGTGTTGTTGCACATGTCGCTAGCTAAGTTTGTGTGTTGAACTCGAATTTAGGTATTGGAGGGGATGAAGGAGAAGGGTGGCGAATGACTTTCCTATTTTTTTTTTTTCTTTTTTTTTTTTTTAAAGATGACTCCCGCATTAGGGTAACAAACATACAAGTCACGGACACAAAGTACACCCAAATTGGAATAACAATTTGTGGATCACACAAAGTGGTGTCCCGTGTGGGAATCAAACCCCGACCTCTTGCGTAGCAGTCGGCCATATTCCCACCGCGCCACAGAGGCAGTCAAAATTCTGAACTACATTTGAATACAACTTCACGAATGCAAACTTACATGGTGCAAATGGTACATTCTTGTTGTTTACAGATAGAGCACAAAAAGCGGAGGAGGAAAGTGCACTGCAACAATGTTACTCCCTTATGCAGCAAGCCTTAGATGCAGATGAGGCAAATTCAAAGGATGCTGCTTTGCAATTGTACACACAAGCTGTAGAATTTTCCGTATCTGTTGTATGTATCCATCCAATCTACGTAGTCACTAGAGACTAGCCATTGCACCTAAACTTTTTTTTTTTTAAAAAGTAAACTAGCAATGTGGGATTGAGTCCCACATTACTAGCAATCTTGTTAACTGTTCCAGCTTAGCTCAAAGGCTTGTGTTAGGAGTGGGTTCACGACAGTAGTATAAAAGGTAGGATTCGAACCTGTGACCTCACGATTGCAAGACCGATGCCTTAGCCATTAGGCTACCGCCGCTGGTTCTTATTTTAACAGATTGAGTTACGCATTACATTGATTTGTGAATCCCACCAATTGATTGTATTAGTGAAGGTATACAACAATCAAATTAGTTGGACAGACTGAACACCTGCAGCTGAAACCCTTGATATATCTCTAGACTCTTGATATCCAATATTCTGCTTTCACTCTGTACCATTATGTTGCCTCTACTTCTTTATTCAATGAAAATCCATTCAGGTGTTTTGGACATAATCTATAGATTTAGAGACTGGACTGTGCCTTAAAGCATGTTCCAGACGATTGGAAACAAGCATACAAACCAAGGTGACCTTGGCGGGAGCTTTGTGTGGCCCACCGTTTGTGTTTTCGTCCAAACGGTTGGAAACCAAACGCAAAAACGCGCGACCTCACTAATTAAATTATTTCGTCAGTATGTACTTGTAAATTTTTAATAGGCAATTAATACATTTTTATAAATTTATCAAAACTATAAAAGAAGGGTAGGTACTTATGTACATTGCAATCAATATCTTATCAATTCTGCGGCAATTTATGTGTGCCTTTGTGGTGGTTTGGTTTGTTGTTCGGTTGGAAACGCCGACTACACAGCGACAAACCAACAGCAAACGGCGTGGTGGGAGAGCGCTCCCACCCGCAAGGGCGTTGGAGGTCAAACCATAATTTGGTTTGCAACAGCCGTCTACACTGTTGGAAACCAGCAAGATCACCTTGGTTTGTACGCTTGTTTGCAACCGTCTGGAACATGCTTTAAACTCACAAAATGTACCACTCCCTAGTTAGAAACAATGCAATTGTTGGGCCAAAATCTATCTCTTTTCTGTAATGTTAAAGTGACATGACATAGGCATAAGCCTATGACATGAACCAGTCAGATCAGACTCAGAGAGCATGAGTGTTTTTGCAGCTTACATTTACGTCATAACTAAAAAGGAAGTCCATTCTCTAAGTCTATAAAATTCTCGAATCTAACTCACATGTCAAAGGTATTCTAATGTGCACATGTGGTGTTTCATTTTAGAAAACCAGTCATCCAGAAATAAAGAAAAAGATAACAAGCATAGCTGCACAGGCTTTAGACAGAGCTGAGGAAATTAAAGGCATCAAGAGGATGAGCAATTTGTCTCTAAATGATGCTAAAAGACCAGGTGAGTGTATCCACTGTAAAGTAATAAATGGACTACAGTTGGATCAACGTAACTAGGCTGGACTGAAGTAGGCGACAAGTGTTTTTGTCATTAATCGTTTTCGTAAGTAATTTTAGGGTCGCATCTCTATGACATGCGCAACAGTGGTAAAAACCTAACTTCAATCCCTTCAGTTAAGTTACGTTGATCGTACTGTAACTTTTACTTGCCAGGGGTTTCACCCCAGTCCATCCTCTACCTTACTATACAATTAGAGCAGTCTACCTATGACCACGACCGTTACAATACGGTCGAAACGTTGGGCAATAAACAATGTATTTTACCTTAAATTATTCACGCGATTAAGGCCCGTAATATATATATATTCATAATATTAGAGCAGTCAAAGAAACAAAATCTTTCGCGTTATTATAATAGAACAGACTAGCTCTTTCTCTCTGAAAATTCATTGAAACCAAAATTAAATTAAAATCAGTCCATTATTCATTTTGGAACTTGAGTTTCCAGTTTATAAGGCAGTACAACAGGGTAGATAACAAGTTAATGTTTTATTTCAGTTGTAACACCAATAAAACCTCATTTAACAAGAGAACAGAGTGTTCACTTAAAAGTGAGTGGTAAACAAGTTGTATATACCGAAGAAGAAAAAGAAGTATTACGTACAACATCAAACATTAATAACAATTGTTTCTTGCCATTCATGGACATAGATTATACAGAAAAGTTTCAATATACATTACCATTTGAAGATAGAGCTAGTGAATTGAAGCTGTCTTCGAAACAAGCGGCAGAATTTGATTGTTGGGTACGACCAAGTGATATTTGTTCGGATCCCAAAATGGTTGTTGGAGATCATGTTGACTGTTTTAGTATTAGGCAAACCGTAAGTATATTTATTAATATGCTTGTATAATTTGTATGTTTTATGTTTTTACAAGCCCTGTGTTTATGAAACACTTGATGATTTGGAACAGCTGTGTACAGCTGCTACATAAGAGGAGTTTTTTTTTTTTTTTAAAACGAAATTGGCCATGTGGGACTGTGGTTTTCACATTACTAGCAATCCTGTTAACCCCTCCAGATAAGCTCAATGGCTTGTGTTAGGAGTGGGTTCACGTCGGTAGTATAATGGGTAGGATTCGAATCCACGACCTCACGATTGCGAGTCCGATGCCATAGCCAATAGGCTACCGCCGCTTCCAGCGGTCGTAGGTTCGATTCCCATGTGGGACAACACTTTCTTAGTTTTTTTCACGATTATTTAGAGTCCAGGTGTACTTTGCCTCTGCAACACATGGCATTGTCTTTTTATTTTATTTATGTTGAATTTCGACGATTTGGAGTTTAAATTAAAAAAATAAACTTGCCATCCTTGTTCTATAGTTTTGAAACCTTTCAGATAGTGTCGGACTGCTCGTTCGTTGCATCGTTAGCAGTCAGCGCGTTATATGAGAGACGGTTCAACAAAAAGATCATCACTTCCATCATATACCCTAAGAATAGGAGTAAGTCACCTGTCCTCAATCCATCTGGGAAGTACATGGTGAAACTACACTTGAATGGTGTTCGGAGAAAAGTAAGTTAACCAACTTTATTGTAGAGTATATTATTTATTTGAGTTATTTTGTAATAGAAGTAAATTTTGTAGAATTTATTTTAAATAGAGTACGTAAAATTTTACCTAAAGGTCATTTTGCGTATAAGTCATTTGACATACTAGTTATTTTATGTAGAGATAATTTTCTAGGGTTTCATTTACGTAGAAAATTTAACGTAGAGGTAATTTCTCGTAGAAATCATTTTACGTAGGTAGATATAATTTTACGTATATATCATTTTCATTGAAATCATTTTACATTGTGGTAATTTTTCGTGGGATTCGTAAAGTTTATTTTACGTAGAAATCAATTTTAAGCAGAAACTACTGAGAAGTCATTTTCTAAGTAGTAAGTCTTTTTGCGTAGACGACATCTTAAACTGACTTTTCACTATGGGATATAATATATCCCGAGATATATATCACACTGAGTGAGATATATATTTTTTCGGATGACTGATTTTGGCCCTATTTTGTTTTTCTGGTGTACGAGTCCTTATACAGGCTGCCTTTTTTGTGATACAGCAGAAATGCCCCCCCACGCAGTTGCTACACTTTTGCCCGTTATTACCCACCTAGTCTAGGAATTTGTCGATTTTATAACAACGAGTGGTCATCTTATGTCATATATGTATTATATCTCAGTGTAAACGGCTTCATTCAGTATGGTGAGCGATATGAATTTATATCCCGGTATATCTACGAGAAATGACCTCTACGTTTAATTACTTCTACATAAAATGACTATATATATTTTGTGAAAAATCATCTTTACGTAAAGGTAAATTTTAAGCAGAAGCCATTTAACATAGTAGTAATTTTCTTTTGTTCGACTTACGTAGAGGTAGATAACGTTGCTTGTTTTTTTATAGATAATAATAGACGACCGACTGCCCTATAGTAGGCATGGCCGCCTGCTTTGTTCGTACTCGAGCAATAAGAACGAGTTCTGGGTGTCTCTGCTTGAGAAAGCTTATATGAAAGTGATGGGCGGCTACGACTTCCCTGGCTCAAATAGTGTGAGTAGTTATTTTGTACATAATGTGTTCTAATTAACTTATAATATAACTATATATATAATAATATATAGTATATAAATAAATTATAATTTACTATGTATATTTATTCAAACCGGTTTAAGAATAGTACCACCCCATCTCTTCCCGTGGGTGTCGTCAAGGCGACTAAGAGATTTCACACCGGAGGAGGCAGCAGCGTCTTCTGCGTACTTTAAAGCCATGCTGCTAGATTCCAAACTAAACAGAGCTTGTACTATGGAAACCAGACAACTGATAAACACACTTGTAAATTTCTAAATACATACATACATATTATAGATGAATAACACCCAGACACAGAATAAACCATCATGCTCATCACGCAAAGTTTTATCCTGGGTGGGGGTCGAACCCACGACCTCCGGCTTAGCAGTCAGGGTCACTATCCACTAGACCAACAGGCCAGGCAAAACGCTTGTGACATCACATTTTATCATTTAATTTTAGGGTTTCTTTTTATGATTAAAAATTAATAAACACGTAAAAATATTGAAGAGCATTTTGTTTTTAGGACATTCTATGATATATTTTTGCATGGTTAGGTTAGCAGTGAGTGAAATAGGTGAAACCTATATAAGGACGTTTGTTTACCAGAACATAGACCTCCACGCCCTGACGGGATGGATACCGGAGCGCAGCGCCATTCGGAGCGGCGAGGCGGACTTCAACGCGGACGCGCTGTACGACAAGATCCGCAGCCGCCTGGAGAGGGGCGACGTGCTGGTGACGGTGGCGACGGGCGCGCTGCACGACGCGGAGGCGGAGCGCACGGGGCTGGTCGCCACGCACGCGTATGCTGTGCTCGATGTTAAACTGGCTAATGTTAGTATTGAAGTAATTTTTATAGGCATTTCTTGCCAATTACAAATACAATAATTGCATTTTCGAAAGATAGAAAAATTTGAAGTCCAGACCCAGGAATCGAAACCGAGACTTCCGTAGCCAAACCGGGGCCAGAAGCGAACCACCTATCTGGACTACGTTACTAGACCTCAAATTTTTTTCTATCCCTTGATGCTCGCGAGTTTGGGCCCTCGCATGCGCCATCTAGTCGGTAGTTAAATAATTAACACGGCTTTTGTTATTGCTTCGTTACAGAGAGCATTTTTAACAAATTATGATGTCGCAGGTCGAATATTGAAGTATTTTTTATAGGCATTTCTTGCCAATTACTTTACAAATACAATAATTTCATTTTTCTATCTTTCAAAAATGCAATTAATGTTAGTATTGTTTACTCACTTTTAAGCCATTACATAGCTTTTATCGCGGGCTTTGAGAGCGGTGACCGAATCGAGAAATTCTGTAACGAAAATAAAACCTAACACCCCCCACTCCGCCCCCCTACCATGTAGCTCGGCCGAGCGGTCGCTTAACGTACGAACTGGTATATGGTACGACTGTACGAAGCACGCGCAAATCGAGATGAGCTGCTCCGAAATGTAATGAAAAGAGGAAAAAAAAAATAATACTGCATAAATGAAAAATAATTGCATAAGTTCTTCACTATATACAAGGTCTAACAGAAAGGTGTGGTCATATTCAAGGGTTGGTAGGTACCCATGATACTGATTGCACATATCTACTTTTATCAAAATGGGAGAACCCTAAAAAATATTTATTATTTTTTCATTCGTTTATTTATGCATGAAAAAGTTATTAATTTAAAAAAGCATGTCTTCAAAAGTTCTATGCCATAATAATCCAATCGAATTTTGTACCAGGGAAGGTATAATTCTTATGCCATACAACTTTCACTTTTGACAAAAAGGACAAAAATACTGATAACATACCCTATGCGAAGCTGAAATTTGATCACACCTTTCTGTTACACCCTTTTTTTTTTTTTTTTGATGTGGCGGGAAAAATTCCTTACGAACACCTCCACCGTCCGGGGAAGACGGTGGAGGTAGTGTGGGGTTTGCACCCACTAAAAAACCCGCCGTGTATCTCCCGCCACCTTCGCGAACGGGCCGCCGGAATTTGTTATACCGTCGGCGGCCCGCCCAGTGGCAATGCCCGGACGCGATGTTGTTGCGTTCCGGGCATTTCCCACCTACGCGGCCCCTGGATACACACAGGGTGCCGTGCGTCCACGGAAGGCCGCGGGCGGGGCAGATTACCCCGTACGCCCGCCCGCAGCCCCACCTAAGGCGGCATCAGGCGCAGATGTGCGCGCCGACGCCGCCCGGTTCGCCGGCGACGGAGCGGGTCTGCCACACTGTCTGTTTCTGTTACACCCTGTATCAACGTATTTCGTATGAATCTATAAATTTTTTTTTGACAGTAATGTATAGCCTATTTTTCTCCCCGTTATAGTAGCTCTCTAGTGGTCAAAGTATTTTTGAAATGGGACTAGTAGCTTTTGAGTTGGCCGGGGGAGGGGGTGGAGTGGAAGTACCTTCATATATTTAATCTTCATTCATCTATTAGGAAGGCTTACAGACATGAAATTAATCTGTATGAATGAATCCCTATTTCCCTTGGTCACGAGTTAACTAGAGAACAACATTACCGATTCCAGTCATTACGTTATTTTTTGTTTTCTAATACTCTGTAGAAGGTTCTTACGTAAAAAGAAATATTAAAAATCTAAAAAAAAATAACAGGGTGGTACGAAGTTCGCCGGGCTAAATTGTTAAAAGCCTACACATATTAAGAGCAATAAGCCTATACATGTTCATATGGGGGCCATCATTCATATCGGACGGGGGCCATCTTTCATATAGGAGGGGGCCATCTCTCACATAGGACGGGGGCCATATTTCTTATAGGATGGGGAACATGTTTCACATGGGGACTAGCTTTGTTATGTGGCGACAAGGGATAATTTTCATTATGAGAAGGGAGGAGGTGTTTGTTTTTATAAGGGCAGGGTAAGAGAGTAGCTTTTGTATCTGTAAAACAATGCGGACGCCCTATACAGAGGCGATGTGTGGCTGGTGGGAGATGGCTTGTTGTTTACTTGCATTATGCCGAAACTTTGTCCGCGTTGTTTTTTTTATATATATAATTATTTTAATTTTTCACAAACTTATTCACACTAAATTACACACATTATGATAAAGTTTTAATGGCTAGGTACATAGACAAGACATTTTAAATACTGCCCAGCACCTTTGCTAAGTTATTTAAAATAACTTGTATTAAAGGCGCGAGGCCCACAATTTATATGTATATAGCTAACTAGCTGCCCCTACTCCGGCTTCACAGGTGTACTAAAAAGGGAGTAAGTGAAAATTTGTGTTATGGGGAAGATTTTAAAAAAAGTTGGGGGGAATCTACGTGGATTCTCCCCAACTTTTTTTAAAATCTCCCCCAAAACACAAATTTTTACTCACAAAAAAAACTCAAAAAAAAAAAAAAAATGTACTTGTAATGCCAAGTTCGCAAACAAAGTGTGCTTTGGATATTATATATCTGCAATATCCGCATAGTATTTGCGTGACGATAAGCCAATATTATGAATTTATGACGTTCATATTGGCACGCATTCACGCTGACATTAATACATGTCTTACATCCTTTTATATGAGAATATACGAATGACGGACTCAAGCAAAACTTGGAGCAACGACTTGTAGATCATCAGAGTAGTGTCACATATTGAAATCGAAACCCGGACGGATTTGCACAAACTCGTATCCACTACACGATGAAAGCAGTCGAAATAATCAGTTAAATTTGAATGTGTTAATTTTTCCACCAGGGTGTAAAACTCCTGAAACTAAAGAACCCATGGTCCCACCTCCGTTGGCGTGGTAACTACTCAGAGCTGGACCACATTCACTGGACCTCGGACCTTCGCGCCTTACTCAACTATGACCCAGACAGCGCCGCGCAGTTCGACAACGGAGTGTTCTGGATAGATTACGCGAGCATACTAAGATTCTTCGACGTTTTCTACTTGAATTGGAATCCGGATATGTTTCAATACACTTATTGTATACACCAGTGAGTATGTTCAAAGAATTCTAACTTTCAAATTGAAGAATAGCAACTTTTATATGAGGGCTAGCTTGCATATGGTATGGGGGTCATCTTTCATATAGGATGGGGGTCATATTTCATGTATGAATGGGGCCATCTTTCATGTCTGCCTCTGTGGTGCGGTGGGTGAGTGTGTTCGACTGCAACGCAAGAGGTTGTAGCTTCGATTCACACACGGGACCAAAACTTTGTGTGATCTACAAATTGTTGTTCCGAGTCTGGGTGTACTTTGTATCTGTGACTTGTATGTTTGTAAACTCCTCCGCGCCTCACGGCTTGTACCCTACTATGGAAGTCGTCTTTAAAAAAATCGGATGGGACCATCTTTTAATTGTTTTTCATCTTCATTTCAAGGTTATCTTTATTTAGGCATGACAAAAGATAATCTTTGTTTGGAAGATTGACGACAGGCTAGCATATAGAGGCAGCAACTTTCAACAGCCCTCAACCCAGTTTTTTTTTCACAGGAAATGGGACGCCGGCACAGGTCCAGCTAAAGACGCGTACAACATCGGCGAGAACCCGCAGTTCTCTTTGCACGTGCAAGGCAAGGGAGCCGTGTGGTTGTTACTGACGCGACACATCACGCAAATTGACGACTTTAGGGACAACAAGGAGTACATCACGCTGTTGGTGTACAAGAATGGCGGACGGAGAGTGTATTATCCTTGTAAGTATTGGTAGCAACGTTCCCGTTTTAGCACGTTTTACGTATTAGTTTCGCCCGCAATTACGCCCGTGTTGGTTATCATGATAAGTACGTGCCAAATTACATCCAAATCGGATAAACGGAGTTTCCGCTCCAGACGCCATAGACCAATGGGGGCTGTACCAGGCGCGGATCCAAGGAAGGGACAACAGGGACAATGCCCCCCCCCCCCCAAAAAAAGGTGATCATCGATAGATAGATTTGAGACCAGCAGTTAGTGGGAACGCTGGCTCACTCCGGAAAAATTCACCGAGACGGTTTTCATACTAAATGTATCTTATTAACTGTATATATTTATTTCAATAGCTATGTTATAGATATCACTATTATTTCCAGATGACCCTGAACCGTATAAAGACGGTATACGCATCAACAGTCCGCACTACCTCTGTGAGTTACTTATAGGAGACAATAGCGCCGATAGATATACACTCGTAGTCTCACAGTATGAGAAGAGCAAGACAATATTTTACACGTTAAGAGCCTATTCTACTTGTCCGTTCACTCTTAACAAGTTGGAACCGTATCCTTATAAGAAGACCGTAAGTATTTATTTTTAAACGCCTTCAATAGAAGTGGTTCTCTGTTTTACCCTTATATCTATGAATGTTCGCGATTTTCTTGAAAAGTAGTGATCCGATTTGGATGGGGCTTTCGCTAATCAACAGCATATTTTTTTGAGAAGGTTTTAGTGTATTAAATGTTATCCTAACTCATAAAACACAAGAGATATAGACTAAAACACAGGAGTAAGTCCGTGAAATTTGCATTTGTTGACGTGCTTGATAATGTTTAGGGTTCCGTAGCCAAAATGGCAAAACGGAAACCATATAGTTCCGCCATGTCCGTCCATCCGTCCGCAGCTTTGCTCAGATACTGTTTGTACTAGAAGAAAAAGTTGTAATTTTGCATGGATGTACCTGTACATATAGGTATTACTTACACCGACAAAGTAAAATTAAATTTTGAAAACTATATTTCTTAGGGTATCTCCCTTACATGTAAAGTGGGGATGTATTTTTTTTTCTCACCTATCTTATCAAGTTGGGGCTATTAGGGTTAGCGTGCCACTGGTCAGTTTCCTTACTCGTCAATTTCACTAATTCACCAGTTTACTCATTAGGCAGTTTCGGTAGATTGACAATTTCGCTAGTTAGACATTTTCCTGATGCTTCAATTTCCAGGATTCCAGTTTACTAGGATGTCAATTTTGTAAAATTGCCAGTATTGCGATTCACTAGTTTCGTTATTTGACAGCCTCGCTGATCGAACGGTTTACCTATTCGTCAGTTACACTAGCTATTCAACTGAGATTATTAGCAAACCGTTATCATATCAGATAGGTAGATAATAAGTCAAATTTCCACAAATAGGTATATGCAATGACAGCTTGTATGGTGTGCAGTTTTTTATTAAAATTAATTTTACCACAATTACAAAAATATATTTTTGATACTTCTAAACTAACACGACATGCCTACTGTATACTTAAGACCTCATGTACAACGTAAAGCATTAAATGAATATGACTATATCTATGACATATACATACAATGTCAATTGTTAAATTCAACGATCATATCAAGCGAAATTATAGCGCAAAGAAACTAACAAGTGTTTTTGTACGAAGTTTCAAGTTACCAGAAAAAATACTTGCTCGATGTAATATATACGCATTCATCCTCTTTGTTAACCACTTTAAGTGATAAAATCAAACGCTGAAGTTAGTTTTCTGTACTTTTTTTTGGTTTTTATTTATTTTTTGTTTTAAAAACGACTCCCACCGTAGCGCACAAGCCCTGTGTCGCGGGGGACTTTACAAACATACAAGTCACGGACACAAAGTACACCCAGACTTCGAACAACAATTTGTGGATCATACAAAGTGGTGTCCCGTGTGGGAGTAGAACCCCACCTCTTGCATTGCAGTCGGACAAATTCCCACCGCGCCACAGAGGCAGTCAATTTATGTAATCGTGTCGTAGGTATTTCCATTAATATATGACATGATACGACGGAGTACTCAAATACAATCTAAACTAACTGACGAACTAGAAAGGTTGCGAACAAGGAAAGTAATGGGTTAAGAACACGACGAAATAGCATAAACACACAATCTAAACTAACTTACGAACAAGGAAACTTGCGAACCAGGAAACTAATTTAATAGGAAAATTGATTGGCGAATTTAGAAACTGTGTAATGAGTAAACTGGTGTATTAGTGAAATTGACGAAAATTACCAGTGGTATTATTAGGGGTTGTGAATATAATTTTTCGATTTAGGAATCCATTTCTGAAATTTTTGCGAGTCAAGCCCCCCCCCTCCCCCCGCCAGCTAAATGGTCTTGGAGATGTGAAAAAAAACAGAAAACTATCACAGCTGGGTAGGCTTTACAAGTTAACGAGTAACAGCCGACCAAGTGATAGTAACAACATTTTCGTTAGTTAACAAATTTCAATGAAAAATATACTAATATTATAATACTGAAGAGCTGTTTGTTTGTTTGAACGTGGTAATCTCAGGAACTACTGATCCAAATTGAAAAAATACTTCACTGTTGGATAGCCCATTTATCGAGCAAGGCTATAGGCTATATAACATCACGCTACGACCAATACGAGCGGGGCAGCAATGAAAAATGTTGCAAAAATGGGGAAAATTTGCGCAGACGAAGTTTAGCGGGTCAGCTAGTTTAATCTTATATTGTCTTTGTATTTACGATTTTGTGAGAAATAGTAAACAATCTACGAATTGTCTGGTAGTTTGACTGGTGATTAACAATTTCAGTTGAAAGGCGAATGGGCAGGTCGCACAGCGGGTGGTTGCGAAAACCATAGAGCGACATATCCTAACAACCCTAAGTTTATCATCACGGTCCCCGAGGGCAGGGCCCCGGCTAGTATTGTGGTGGAACTGAAGGGCCCCAAGCAGTATCAGCTGGGGGTCGACGCGAGGGTCGAGAGCCTCGATGACCCCACTGTCACTGCTCCATTCTTGAAGGAGACTTCTGGACCTTTTAGGTAAGAAAATAGTCGTCTTAAACTAGACGCAGAAAAGTCCAAGTACTTTTCGGTGATAATTGAATATCGTCCTTAATGAACTGTAATAAAGCTGTGAATCATATATTCAAAAACTTGCATTGCTGACTTTTGTTTTCTGCATACTCACTAGAACTAAATTTGAATGGGGAATATGCATGTATTTTTTTTTGCTTTCATCAACATATTATTGAAAAAAAAATGCAGCGTCAAGATACTACTCCTATAAGTAAAACGAAACATTTAAAATTACAAACTGATAAAAGCATTTTCAAAAGCAGCTATCTTGGCGCGTAAATAGTCATGTGACGTCACGGCAACCGTGACAGCCAATGAGGGCACAGCATGTCTTAACATAATATGAACTGTTACGTCATGATTTGATCTGACCAATATAGCGTTCGTTTCAATTACCTTTAATTTCTTCTAATTCGTTCTATAAAATTATTGCTGTGAGAAAAAACTTAATGGTTTTAAAAGTGTAGGTAGTCGGTAAACGACTTAGGGCCGGTACCCCTAAAGTGAGACATTTTTTTTTCCATACATTTAAATTTATACGATCTTAAAAGAGTGGCTCATGGGTTTATAGGCATCTTTTTCTCTAGCTTTAAGCTTGAAACTGTGGTCTAACTTCATTTATATTTTTCATACAAACCATAATATCATCATTGACTTGGTTTTACGAAATAAAGATGTTTGAGTTTGTAGTAAAATGGTCGCTTTAATAAATCAGCATCCATGGGAGCCACTGGGATAAATGTTCTTTTGAGTAATACACTTTTATAGTAGCTAGAAACCAAAATAGTTATTCCTAATATTTTTCCCAACAGGCCCGGCTTCGTAGTACTAGAACTACGAAACCTTCCTTCGGGTAAGTACATACTCACTCCGTCCACATACAACCCAGGGCAAGAGGGACCTTTCTTCCTAGAACTACGGTCCACATGCCCAGTTACATGTGAGGGACGCAACTAGAGGCCGATCGGCAGGAGGAAGCAGGACGACAATAGATTTTAGACACTAGAAAAGACCAGGACGATATCTATATATGAAAAGTGACTGTCGAAATGCGTTAACCTTTTGACCGCCAGGGACGTGTATAGACGTCAAATGCAAAACTGCTCACGACGTCACCGACGGTATGGCACGTCACATTTTTAAATAACATGGTGTGGGGAACACGGATTTTCGATATTGACATGGCGGTCGAAAAGGTTAAATAAGGGTGGCGATACTGTAGCAACAGGGTGAAATTAAAATCGCTATACGCTAGCGCCACTAGGGACGGTTTTGAACTCTAATTCCACAGCTTACGATATGTTATTTTTTCCATCGTCCTCCTGGTTTTTATTCTCCATGATTTTAAAATTAGTTTTGAAGTTAAAATATTGTAATATATCATAAAAATATACCTACATATAGAAGAATAAAATCGTTATCAATGTTTAGTTTAAGGGTTACATTTATTTTAATGATTTTTTAAGTTTAATTTTATGATTATAGTATTTTTTGTAGGCATTTCTTGCCAATTACGTCCAGACCCAGGAATCGAACCCGAGGCTTCCGTATGCCAACCGGGGCTGGAATCGAACCATCTGTCGGGTTTATGTTACTAGACCTCATTTTTTTCTATTCTTTCGATTTAAGATTTATTAGTTCGATTCCGGCCCCGGTTTGGCATACGTCTCGGGTTTAATTTTATGCTTTATTTTTTGGCTTTCATTTTTTTGCTATAAGTTAATATATGATATACTTTTGACAATAAAAACATATTAAATGTGTGTGATGATATTAGATCTGTGCCTTTAAAATAATAAAAAAAATCTATTAGATGTGCGCACGCTGTAGACATAAAACTATAAAATCTATAAAATAACAAAATAGAAAAACAGGTCGTAACCAAAATAATGAATTGAACATCACTATGTCTATAAATTTTTAATATGCTATTCATTAAAAAAAACTTTCGATGATGTAATAATTACATCATAATTTCATTTAAAATTAAAATCCCATTATAAAACACCGCTTCTACTTATAGTCTACCCGTGACCATGGCCGTTGCAATACGGTCGAAACGTCGGGCAAAAAACAATGTATTTAGCCTTAAAATAAAATATTTACGCTATTAAAACCTGTTTTAGCTTATAGAATTCTATAAAAGACCACTTACCGAAATTAAAAAATGTTACTAACTTCACAATTATTAACATCTAACAAAATATGTTAAACGAGTATATTTTTTCGCTAACACCACTTAATATACACAAGAATTTAAAATAACATCTTGTCGACCTCGTTGTATCAACGTATGTCATTGGATCAACCAGTAAAATTATAGTAAGTTGTAGAAAACGACGTAATGTGAATTGCTTGGTTTAGGCACATGTCCCACCGCTGACAATTAGCGAAAAGCGATTTAGAAACCAGAGCGTTTAACAAGATGTTTATCTTAACTACACACGCCAACTCACGTCTAAGGTACTGGGCTACGAGTTAGTGCAAGAGAGCAAGCGAGTTTTCTGAACGCTAACAGTGTAAAAGTTTTTGTCGCAGTATTATACTAGTAGAAGATTTGATAATGGCTGGATTTTCTGAAAATTTTGCTACCAGTTTCATATTTAATTTAAAATAGATATCATAGTTTTAAATATTACTAATCTAAGTAATAATCCCTGTCCGACGTATTCTATTAACAATGCTAAAAAAAATATCCGCTAAAATGTTTTTTTATTAAATATTAAAATTCACGATTTAAGTACGAAATATGTAAATTTTTGATGACTTCAAATCAAGAAAGAATTAAAATTATTTTTTTCGTCATTAAATTTAAAAAGCAATGGCATAAATCGAATGGGAACACGATACCTAACAACACATTAACGGGTCGGACAGGGATTAAATATATATACTGTATACATTAAAACGAAAAATTAAAAAAAAACACAAATTCACTCTTATTATCAAACTTTACACATTGTATAAAAGTTTTTATAGGTACGTCAAACGCTCAAATTCCCCGTATTAACTCCTCCTGTAATAATAATAATAATATCTTGGAACAACAACACAAAGCTATCTGATCCCAAACTAAGCAGAGCTTGTACTATATATATTTCTAAATACATACATATTATAGATAAATAACACCCAGACACAGAATAAACCATCGTGCTTATCACACAAAGTTTTATGCTGGGTGGGAATCGAACCCACGACCTATTGCGTAGCAGTCGGATACACTCCCACCGCGCCACAGAGGCAGTAATGTATCGCGACTCGCTATTTCGTCGGCAGTGAGACAAATGCCTAAGCCAACTTACCTATATTTTTCAATGTTTTTTTTCTCAACATTATATTCCCTACAGAGCAAAGTCTGAACGCACCTACCCATAAATAAATTAGCAACAGTAATTGAAGAATTTGAGTCAACTCGCTGTATATTTCTCGATCCTATTAAGTTATTTTTGCGTATTGTCATGGGATTCCATAAAATTCCATTTTGTTTAGGCCTGGGGTTTTGCTCGCGACAAACTTGGTGCCGTGAATATTGTTTTTTTAATACTTTAGCAGTGTCGATGTGTGCTCAGGGAGTTAGAAGGGAAAGTAAAAACGTATGATGGTGTTGTTTTTAATTTATTGCAGGATTGGTAACGTGGTTTTGTTCTCAAGGGAGTTGGGTTGTGTTTTTGCAGGTGGAAAGTAATATCCATGTTTTGTCTTGGGGTCAAAAGTAATTTCTTTGGTGGATTTCGGTTGGGATTCGCGAGTTTTGGTGTTTGTGAAATAAATAATACTTTGTAACTTTTGTAAAAATGCGTAAGTCGCGTTTTTGTTTGCTGATACAAGTCAAATTTGATTCGGATTTTCGCATAGAAATAGAAAAAATCGGTCATATTTTTGAAATATCTAGTTTTTTTGTTTTAAAGAACCTCATCCTATTTGAATTACCTATTTATGTCAAAACCAAATTTCTAATCTGAAGACACCTGAATTTTATTGTACAGGCAATTAAAAACATCAGTTCACATATCTCGAATGATCTCGATTAAACCCTTTTACAAAACAATGGGCATACCCTACTGTAAACTTGCATTGACACGGGGTTTCGCCTCCTTGGATCGGATCGCAATAAAACTAGCCTGTAATCATTTCTAAACATCATACCTAATTTCAACTAAATCAGCCCAGTATATTCTAATACATTTTGATATTAAACTTTGCAATTCTAACATATCCACACCTAGCAGATTAATCCGCCTTATTTTCTTACTACTAAGTTAATTAAATCGTTGTTTTGCAACCAACAAATAAGGTGTAGCGTGTACAGTGCTAATTGCGTTTATGCAAATGTATGCAGTTTTATGTCGCGTCGCGTACGTTGTACGTTCCCAAGAACTTGTGTTTATTATTTTACGAATGTGTCTTTGTGTTGCAGTAGGCTTTATTTTATTACCTCAACGTGTACAGTCAGCTACATAAGTCCCTTAACATTTGAAATAATTTAAAGCATCTTAGCTCAATTATGTCATACCGCATATTCACGAAAATTTTGATAAGAACAAAATAGACGCCCTAAAATCAAGCTAAAGTTAAATCACCATGTTTCAATATTTGCAAATGTTAAGCGACTTATGTAGCTGACTTAGGTACAGTCAGCTACATAAGTCGCTTAACATTTGCGTTTAAAATAGAATGAATTATTTGGAAGTGAAAAAAATTGACGTGTTAAGTTATACAGGGTGATTTGTAATATACTAATAACCTCCCGCTCGTGGGTTCTTTACATTACAACAAGTAACTTTGTAATTTTATTTTTGATAAAAAATATATATATTAACCCCTAACCACCTCCCAGTTACTTTCGTCACAATGATTTTACTCCGAGGTCTGTGAGACCCAGGAAAAATCATAGTTCTATGTGAGGTTTAGGGCCTAAACCTAATAAAAACAACGATTTTACTCCAGTAAAATAGTCCGTAAGTAGTTAAGGTCTTAACTCTAAAAACAGATTGTAGATGGTTAGGGGTTCAAATCCATATCCATACTAATATTATAAATGTGAAAGTAACTCTGTCTGTCTGTCTGTCTGTCTGTCTGTCTGTCTGTTACGCTTTCACGCTCAAACAGCTTAACCGATTTAGACAAAATTTTGTATGGAGATAGTTTGAGTCCCGAGGAAGGACATAGGATAGTTTTTATCGCGATAACCGACATCCATGCGGGCGGAGCCGCGGGCGAAAGCTAGTATTAAATATTTTTCAAAACTGATATTACAAAGTAATTTTATGTAATGTAAAGAAATCACCAGGGTAATAATACTAAAACCAATATACTAATAACCCCCCCCCCGGGTTATTAGTATATTACAAATCACCCTGTATATTATACCTAGTCTAGCCATAAATATTGTTACGAAGAAAAAACATTTTTTTTTATTGCAAATAATATTTATTACTTTTACAGTGTGTTAGTTTAATACATAAATAAAAAACAATTCAAAATATAAAAAGCTTATTCGAAGTGGTCTCCATTGGCTGCAACACAGTCCTTTAAACGTTGAGGCCAGTTATCAATAGAAGCACGCACTCTTTCCATGGGAAAATTCTTCACTGCCAATCGTATGGATTGTTTTAGGGACTCCAAATTATCATGGCGTTTAGAGCAAGCCATACTCTCTAAAACTGACCATAAATCATAATCCAGCGGATTAAGATCGGGACTAGACGACGGCCAGTCTTCAGCTCTGATGAAGTCCGAAACGTTCACTTCCAACCAAGACTGCGTGGACCGAGCTTTATGACCCGGCGCTGAGTCTTGTTGGAAGGACCATACTTGGTTATTGAACATGGTGTTGTTAAGGGGTTTATCTACCTTCTCAAGAATGGTATCTTGATACACTTGTGCCGATGTTTTGATACCTTTTTCACAAAAATATGGCTCAGTCACTCCTTCATAGCTAACACCCCACCAAACCATCACTGAAGTCGGATAATGCCCACGTTGCACTCTGTCGACTAATTGGGAAGCTTCCTTAGAGCTTTGAGCATAAATACGGTCATTTTGTTTGTTAAAATGTTGCTCAACTGTAAAGATTTTCTCATCTGTAAACAAAAATTTTCTGTGACCTCCCTTTGCGTACCGCTTCAGTAGTTGCTTCGATTTTACCACCCTATTCTTTTTTAAATTATCAGTTAAAAAATGACCAGTGCGTCTCTTATAGGCTGCAAGTCCTAAGTCATCTTTTAAAATGCGTGACATGGTTCTGGGTGCTATCTTCATCTCCCGAGATAAAATCTTTTGCTTTCGGACAGGATTTCTTCGAATTCTTTCCCTTACTGCTTTGACCACCATTTTCGTACGAACACTACGTGGACGGCCAGATCTTTTTCTGTCACAAACAGAGAAGGTCTCATTGTACCTATTAATAGCCCGGTACACAAACATTTGACTAATACTAAGCGTATGGAGAGTTTTAAAAATTACATTCGGCTCCATACCAACTTTGTGTAATGCAATCACAGCGATTCGGTTTTCTTTATCACCCCACTCCATTTTAATATAGCAAAATATTGTACAATGTATTGGCGCCAAAATTAGAAAATACAATGAACAATCGTATAAAAATGACAGATTCCAAATTCAAATGTAATATCTTTCTTATTTTTAATTGTAACAGTATTTATGGCCAGACTAGGTATTCATACATAGTTGTGACATAAAATTCTCATTAAAAATATTATCTTATAGATAAAATATATTGATCCTATCGATATAATATTTATGATATAATATGATCGATATACATTTTAAAAATGTTAGTTTTTCTCTTTTTTTCATTTTGCACAAAAGCGTATTTTTAAAGTTCTTTTTGAATTATAGTCATTATTTCCTGTATACTTTGAAGACAAAAATAATAAAAAACTATTGTACTTTTAGAGCTATTCAGTGTTTATGTTTAATTATTGTAAAGCTAAATAATAAATGTGACCAAGTTAATGTTTGTATAAATCGATCTAAGCCACGACTTATAAAATTTAGTAGCCTTCCTTATTTTGTTGGTTAATATTGTATATGCTCATTCCGATGCAAGTGAAGTTTTGAAGAACCTATTAATTATTTGTAGATTAAATTGCATTTAGTCGCTTAGCTCTCTTAAACAGCTTATCCAGATGAGCTAGTTCTGGCATGTCTAGGGCCAGTGTCTGTGATGACCATTTATCAGGCCAAACTTATTCTTTTAAATAGGTTAGCCAAATGAGTTAGGCCAGGGATATTACTAAACTATGGCCTATTAGATGGAGTGTAGGTTGGTATGTGTCAAGGAACTCGGCTACCTTTGGGGCCATTTTTCAGACCAAGCTTCATTGTTTTGGTTGAGCTCAGGAATTTGTCTAGGCCATTTGTCTAGTTTTCAGTTTGTCTAGGCCATGGCCTATAAAGTTAAGTGTTGTGTCACTAAACCAGGCCAATTTCATGGCCAACGTTAGCTTGTTCTGCCATCGTTCTTAAGTTGCGCATTTCGCATGTAATCACATATGCACTGCTGTGATAATTTAGTTGTAAGGTCAAATCACAGTGTATTATAAATAAATGTTAAAAATCTATTTCTTTTTTTATAGAATGTTAATAAATGAAATATTTTGATTATATTTTGTAGTTTTATTTTTGTGAAAATTGGTTTAGCCTTACATGGCTCAATTGTATATTTTAATTGAGGAAAAATATGTATTATTTCTGCTAACAATTGAAGTCCTATAAAGGCTGTTTTCACAATCTTGTTGCATTTAAAAGAAGTGTACAAAGTGTGAAAGTGAGTCGAAAGTAAGTGACCCAAATAATTAAAAAATTGATACAAAACAATTGTCAGAATTTCATATTTTTGGTCACAATTATTTCAACTTTCGGAGCGATTATTTCCACAACTATTTACTCAATCAAAAAAGTTTATTAGAAACCTTAAAATGTTTTTAAAAGACCTGTCGAATGACGTGACACACGTCGACGTTTGCTGAAAAAAAATCAGCTTCTGTTAGGTAGGTATGAAATGCCTCCCCAAAAAATATTCATTTTTATTATTTAGCTATCAAACTAGACACTACATATTCAGAATTGGAGAAAAAAGTCAAGTACCTATATCAGAATGAGTGTCGAAACCTTCGATTATCTATACTAATTTTGTACCTTTTATCTCATAAGGACAGATTCTCATAAAGACAGATTCGCAAAAGGACAGATTCTCATATGGACAGATTCTCAAAAAGACAGAAGTACAAGTAAGTAGAAAAGAAAAACCAAATTTGAAGAAATATTTATTGGTTGCATTATATATAATGAATTTTGAAAAATTATGAAAAACAAATGAGCATCGTTAAAAAACAAATAAACAAAACTGATGAGTATTATCCTATACATAATGAAATTTAATTATCCAAAAACCGAAATATCTTCTGTGACTCGCCTCAGTACTGCAAGGCGTTGTAAGCACTCTATGAGTGAGATTTTATTTTGTACACAGTCAGATATAATATGTTCTATTTGACTATCAACTGAAATATCGCTTCTTCTTCTTTTTTTGCCAGCACAATAGTAGCCACCGCGAATCATCTTTATATCGCCAACTTTTGCTTCTTTTTTTAAAAGCGTGACAAAATAAAATAATGGTGGTTTTTTAGGTAAGTATAATAGAGTTCATCCTTTTGTGCCACCCTTCGATGGCATTCGTGGTACGGAACTTTTCACCGTAACAACTAAAGATCTCGCTTGTTATAAGAGTGATCCATTGTTTATTGAAATAATTTGTAAATGTTTTACTTTCATCGCTATTAGGAGTTAATTCACATAGTGATAGAAATGCTTCTGGTATAAGTAGTGGTGGTAGTAATGCTAACAGGGAGAACATTTTTGTGCATTTACGACCTTCTGCTGAACAAGTGAAACCAATAGCCTTAGATTTTTTCCAGACAGCATTTACAAAGTGATAGTAGCAGCCTTTTACAGAAACATCAGGATATATTGATTTAATGGCTTGGATTATAGCAAGTTCATAGTCGCATTTAAAAATGCTAATGTTCATATGAAACTGTTCCTTTAAAATTTTGAAAAGCCTTTCATACGTAGCCTGGCTTTTATTAGGTAATAAGGCAAATAGCAATGGCACAAAACTAACAGTTTCTGACTCATGTGTTATATCAGCATGCAAAGAAAATAGTTGATAAAAAGGAGCTGGACAACATTTAAAGGTGCCGTCAACGTACACAGTATTAACTTTTTTCAATGTTTCTTTTGCTAGTTGGCTACCAAAAATAATAATTTTCTCTTCAAATCCTTCATCAAATAAAAATAAGTCACTCACTAGAGATTCTGGTAACTGTACTTCTTGCGGTCGATTAAATTTACTTTTCTTAACTTTTAAAAATTTATATCGAGCCCGATATAAGGTATCCTTTTTGGAACTAAATAAAGGTAATTCTTGTGGGGATTTTTCATCTTGACATAGTTGATTGCCAGTTTTATTATTAAGGTTGTAATAATATTTCTCAAAAATTTTAGGAATTGGTTCCAAATTTTGACAGACCTCTTTTTTAGCACACGAAGTTGTAAAATCATTTCTATTGCGTTCAAAATCTGGCAAACATAAATGTTTTGCTTCTTTTATAATTTCATTATTTTTTGACAACGTTATGGACGTGCTACACAAGCTTTTATTGAAGCATCGCCAATTAGTTGAACCTGACATATTAGTTTTTACAAAATTATATCTATGGCCCGCATGCAGAAGCACCATGCCATGATTGGGAAGTTGGCCTTTACCTATAAAGAATAAATACAAGCTTGATTAAGTATGGGACTACTACTTTCGTAACAATATTGTTATAAGCAGAATTTTATAATTATAGAACACCACTAATATCCCCACTGCTGGAGGAAGACACTCCTCTCATAATCAAAATCAGTACCTACACCCGTTTGGTAGCTACTAACAATATCAGCTCTCGTTTTTCCACCAGAGTCAATAAATTATAAGCAGAAGTAAAAGAATGCATAAAAAGAGTTGAAACGTACCTTTATTACCTTCTATGAATACGACATCATTTATCCCAGAACTGGGACCCGCATTTTCCATTATTGTATAAAAAAATTCGCAAATATATTTGTATTACAATAAGATGAAACATGCACTAGAATTTCTTCAATGACAATGTCAAACTAATGACCTTATGAGATAAAAGATCTTTCTCTATTACACCAGTAATGGAATTAATTATAACTTCTTATCAAGGAGGATTAATTCATATTCTCTTTTCTTTCTACGAATACGTTTTGATATTAAAAATATTGGAAAATTTACAGAAAAATAGACCTATATGAAATATCATGACAGTGTGTACAACTGTACCATTTCTGTCTTTTTGAGAATCTGTCCATATGAGAATCTGTCCTTTTGCGAATCTGTCTTTATGAGAATCTGTCCTTATGAGATAAAAGGATTTTGTAAAGTTGAAAATATTTGTTTGTTTGTATGTTTGAACGCGGTAATCTCAGGAACTACTGGTCCAAATTTTTTTTTTTTTTTTTTTTATTAAAAAAACGACTCCCGCATTAGGGTACAAGTACACCCAGACTCGGAACAACAATTTGTGGTTCACACAAAGTGGTGTCCCGTGTGGGAATCGAACCTACGACCTCATGCGTAGCAGTCGGATACACTCCCACCGCGCCACAGAGGCAGACAATGAAAAATTGAAAAATTATTATTTTGTTGGGTAGCCCATTTATCGAGGAAGGCTGTATAACATCACGCTATGACCAATACGAGCGGAGCAGCGATGAAAAATGTTGCAAAATCGGGGAAAATTTAGGTTTCGACACTCATTCTGGTATACCTACTTACTCGAAAAAAAATCTGTATCTGTATTTCTGGTACTTCTTGTGAAATTCTCCATCTATACCTACATCTCTTTTAAATATTATGTCTTGAACCATAAAAACAAGCTGAATTGGCAGTGGTGTGGTGTAATGAAAAGGTAGGTTTGAGATAGGACTACATATATTTACAAGAGCTTAAAAGTTACTTAAAATTAAAGGTAAATTTAGAACCGATGCTGGCGGAGATGCAGTGCTGGTAGGTAGAGGTACGGCGTCCAGGCGGAGATGCGGCGCTGGTAGGTCAAGATGCGGCACTCGTAGGTAGAGTGCGCGGCACCGATAGGTAGAAGAGCGGCGCCGGTAGGTAGGGGCGCGCCGCCGGTAGGTAGAGGCGCGGCGCCGGTAGGTAGAGGCACGGCGCCGGTAGGCAGAGGCACGGCGCTGGTAGGTAGTAGTGGCGTGACGTCGGCAGGTAGAGGTGCGACGCGCCGTAGAGGTGCGGCCCGGTATATAAGAGAGGCGGCCCGGTAGGTAGAGAGGCGACGCCGGTAGGTAGAGAGGCGACGCCGGTAGGTAGAAAGGCGACGCCGGTAGGTAGAAAGGCGACGCCGGTAGGTAGAAAGGCGGCGCCGGTAGGAATGGTCTCTTTCTCTTAATTTCCCACTCCTTCTCTTTTAGAGAGCTCGTTCTTCACTCCTTCTCTTTTAGAAAGCTGGCTCTTCACTGCTTCTCTTTTAGAGAGCTGGTTATTCACTCCTTCTCTTTTAGAGAGCTGGTTCTTCACTTCTTCTCTTTTAGAGAGCTGGTTCTTCACTGACTCTTCTTCGGTTTTGTATTCATAAAGAAAACTCTCTAGAAGCAATTTAAAATTTTAAAGCTTAACTTATTTTTAATTTCGGATTTACGCACAGCCAGTTTCACAATGTAGTCCATACTTTACGAATAACTCTATGCTTATCTTGTTGTCATAGCAACTATAGAAAATATTTGTCGACATGACAGATTTGATTTATGAAAAATAATGTTTACAATAAGTCTTACAGAGATATTTATTATGTTAAAAATGGCGATATATACACAAATGCCACGAAATAACACTACAAGGACATATATACATATACGAGGTAAGAATTATCACTACATTACCCCAAAAACCCGGAAAATTTTCGACTTACGAAAATTTCCTTATCTTTGAAGTTGGAAAGACAAAAATCCCACAGCAAACATACTCATATAAACATAAATAACCTAGTATCCATCACCAAACAAAAGCGGGGTAGCGTTCACATTCAATGACGCGTACTCCAGGGAAATGTCACATAAATGCAATAGAAATGCAAAAGATGAAGACGGAGCTCAAGAGTCTCCAAAATTACGAAGTACATTTAGTACCTTTTGAGCACAAGAAGCTCAGTAGTAGAAGAAGAAGTATTGCGCCGTTCCAAGTTAGGCACAAGTCAAGTTGCTTATGAGCAAGGAGACCCGACAACAAGGCTAAAGACATTAAAGTCCGCCAAGTGTGCAAGTCAAAGGAATAGTAATAGAGATAATGTGGGCTTCTTTAACGAGTCATAACCCGCTCGTGAAGAAAAGACAAGTTGCTTTAGAGCAAAGAGACCCGACAACAAGGCTAGAGACAGCGGGTTTAGAGCCCTAAAAGTCCGCCAAGTGTACAAGTCAAAGAAGTAAAAATAGAGAGAATGAGGGCTTGTTTTACGAGTCATAACCCGCTCGTGAAGACAAAGACAAGTTGCTTTAGCTTAAAGAGACCCGACAACAAGGCTAGAGACAGTGGGTTTAGAGCCCTAAAAGTCCGCCAAGTGTACAAGTCAAAGAAGTAAAAATAGAGAGAATGAGGGCTTGTTTTACGAGTCATAACCCGCTCGTGAAGACAAAGACAAGTTGCTTTAGAGCAAAGAGACCCGACAACAAGGCTAGAGACATTAAAGTCCGCCAAGTGTGCAAGTCAAAGGAGTAGAAATAGAGATAATGTGGGCTTCTTTAACGAGTCATAACCCGCTCGTGAAGAAAAGACAAGTTGCTTTAGAGCAAAGGGACCCGACAACAAGGCTAGAGACATAAAGTCCGCCAAGTGTACAAGTCAAAGAAGTAAAAATAGAGGGAATGAGGGCTTGTTTTACGAGTCATAACCCGCTCGTGAAGAAAAAGACAAGTTGCTTTAGAGCAAAGAGACCCAACAACAAGGCTAGAGACAGTGGGTTTAGAGCCCTAAAAGTCCGCCAAGTGTACAAGTCAAAGAAGTAAAAATAGAGAGAATGAGGGCTTGTTTTACGAGTCATAACCCGCTCGTGAAGACAAAGACAAGTTGCTTTAGAGCAAAGAGACCCGACAACAAGGCTAGAGACATTAAAGTCCGCCAAGTGTGCAAGTCAAAGGAGTAGAAATAGAGATAATGTGGGCTTCTTTAACGAGTCATAACCCGCTCGTGAAGAAAAGACAAGTTGCTTTAGAGCAAAGGGACCCGACAACAAGGCTAGAGACATAAAGTCCGCCAAGTGTACAAGTCAAAGAAGTAAAAATAGAGGGAATGAGGGCTTGTTTTACGAGTCATAACCCGCTCGTGAAGAAAAAGACAAGTTGCTTTAGAGCAAAGAGACCCAACAACAAGGTTAGAGACAGTGGGTTTAGAGCCCTAAAAGTCCGCCAAGTGTACAAGTCAAAGAAGTAAAAATAGAGGGAATGAGGGCTTGTTTTACGAGTCATAACCCGCTCGTGAAGAAAGACAAGTTGCTTTAAAGCAAAGGGGTGTGACACCAACAAGGCTAGAGACAGTGGGTTTAGAGCCCAAAAGTCCACCAAGTCGGAAAGTCAAAGAGTAGAAATAGAGAGAATGTGGGCTTATTTAACGAGTCATAACCCGCTCGTAAAGAAAAGAGAAGAGAGAAAATGAGGAAGGGAAATAAAAGGAGATGAAAAAAAAGATAATAAAGTACGAAAAGGGAGTAAAAGAAAAGGAAAGAGAAGAAGAAATTAGCATAATTAATAAAATTATGTACAGAACTATATACATAAGTTTTTTATAACACTGTACAGAGAAAAGGAGAAAAAAAATAAAATAAAATGTGACGCATCGCCAACATTATATAGGGTAAAAGGTAGGACCAGACTAAAAAGAGGTAGATAATAAGAGGTAACAATAAAATAAGAAAATAAAAAGTAACAGTATAAAATGTGTATAATTTTAGTAAAAAAGTGAAAGGAACAAGTTCAGTAGGGGTATAGGGAGGGAAGGGATAGAGAAGGGAGCTGAAAGAGGAAGAAGCTGAAAGAATAGGGAAAAAAATAAGCTAAGGAAAAAATACATATATAATAATAATGATAATATATAGATAGAACATGAGACTACGATGAAAGACTACGATGAGAAGCGGTGAGGTAAGGGATGGCCTTCCAACATACATATCAACCCATATGATGGCCCACTGCTGGGCACGGGTCTCCCCAGTAGAACCTACTGGTATGTAGATCCTGGGGGTAATTGCCATAATCGCCACGCTTGGCGAGCGGGTTGGCGATCGCAGTAAGGCTTTAAGTACGCAGAGGACGCTGCTGCCCGTCCTCCGGAGTGAAATCCCTTAGTCGCCTTGACGACACCCACGAGAAGAGATGGGGTGGTACTATTCTTAAGCCGGCACCACACGGCACTTCCAAAGTTGCAGCCAAATTACGCTAAAAGCGGTGGATACTTGTGCAAGTATTTATTTTAGAATTTTGGGAAGGGTCGTGGGTGGTATGCTTGATGGGCGCCAAACTGTGGTGTAATGAAAAGGTAGGTTTAAGGTAGGACTACATATATTTACAAGAGCTTAAAAGTTACTTAAAATTAAAGGTAAATTTAGAACCGATGCTGGCGGAGATGCAGTGCTGGTAGGTAGAGGTACGGCGTCCAGGCGGAGATGCGGCGCTGGTAGGTCAAGATGCGGCACTCGTAGGTAGAGTGCGCGGCACCGATAGGTAGAAGAGCGGCGCCGGTAGGTAGGGGCGCGCCGCCGGTAGGTAGAGGCGCGGCGCCGGTAGGTAGAGGCACGGCGCCGGTAGGCAGAGGCACGGCGCTGGTAGGTAGTAGTGGCGCGACGTCGGCAGGTAGAGGTGCGACGCGTCGTAGAGGTGCGGCCCGGTATATAAGAGAGGCGGCCCGGTAGGTAGAGAGGCGACGCCGGTAAGTAGAGAGGCGACGCCGGTAGGTAGAGAGGCGACGCCGGTAGGTAGAAAGGCGACGCCGGTAGGTAGAAAGGCGACGCCGGTAGGTAGAAAGGCGGCGCCGGTAGGAATGGTCTCTTTCTCTTAATTTCCCACTCCTTCTCTTTTAGAGAGCTCGTTCTTCACTCCTTCTCTTTTAGAAAGCTGGCTCTTCACTGCTTCTCTTTTAGAGAGCTGGTTATTCACTCCTTCTCTTTTAGAGAGCTGGTTCTTCACTTCTTCTCTTTTAGAGAGCTGGTTCTTCACTTCTTCTCTTTTAGAGAGCTTCTTCACTGACTCTTCTTCGGTTTTGTATTCATAAAGAAAACTCTCTAGAAGCAATTTAAAATTATAAGGCTTAACTTATTTTTAATTTCGGATTTACGCACAGCCAGTTTCACAATGTAGTCCATACTTTACGAATAACTCTATGCTTATCTTGTTGTCATAGCAACCATAGAAAATATTTGTCGACATGACAGATTTGATTTATGAAAAATAATGTTTACAATAAGTCTTACAGAGATATTTATTATGTTAAAAATGGCGATATATACACAAATGCCACGAAATAACACTACAAGGACATATATACATATACGAGGTAAGAATTATCACTACAGTGGGCTGGCCATATTAGCCGAAGAACCGACAACCCTTGGGTTAAACGAGTTCTTGAGTGAAGACCGCCGCTCGGCAAACGTAGTGTAGGACGCCCTCAGGCCAGGTGGAGTGATGATTTACGCAAAACGGCTGGCAGGAGCTGGATGCGAGAAGTCGAAGATAAAACAAAGTGGCGTGCAATTGGTGAGGCCTATGTCCGGCAGTGGACTGCGATAGGCTGATGATGATGAACCAAAAAACTACTTTCTAAGCAATATCGAAATAACTTTGATAAGGTCATTTCGCTCCCGGCCTATCTAGAACGTGACTGCCCGTGGCCTGCAAACTGTGCCGCGCGAATTGTCGCCCAGCCCGCCGCTTCGCCGTTCGCGTCGTCCATCTCTGTGGCCAGGCCGGTAGAATGTCGCCCTGACCATGACCTTATTGACGTGATAACGTCTTATATATCGATGACCGACTGCACGCACGAAAAAGTGTCACGTTCCGCCTGCTGATAGGCTGATAGTATCAGCGAATGGCGATTGCAGCGACATGCAATACAATTGGAAACTAAAGCTGTCACGGGCAGGGTTGTTTATTACAATGTCATCAATATTTTCTTAGGACGTTATCATGTAAAATTATTGTCTGTAAACCGACTTTACAGACAACCATTTGTTTTACGTGATGACGTCTTATAGATCAATGACCAGGTGCACGCACGAAAAATTGACACGGTCCGTCACGTTACGCCTGCTGATAGGCTGAAGAATTGTAGCGGTTTTTTTTATATGTATAATAATAATACTACTGTGTCGATTTAGACTATTATTCGGAGAACTACTCGAGCATTTTTCTATAGTATTTACCTATCTATCTGTCTCTAATTTATTGTGAAGTAGTAGGTAAGTAATTATCTCTACGGCAACCTGGTTGAAACAATAATCAATCCATACCGTAGGTACTATGGGTAAAACCAATTTTTTTTAAAGACGATCCAGCCGTTGGGTACAAGCCATGTGTCACGGAGGACTACAAACATACAAGTCACGAACACAAAGGACACCCAGACTCGAAACAACAATTTGTGGATTACACAAGTGGTCTCCCGCGTGGGAATCGAACCCACGACCTCTTGCGTAGCAGTCGGACACAGTCCCATCGCTCGTAAATTCCGGGAAGGATTCGGATCTGTCTTAAAGTGAAAGTGTGCTTTTCCACCACAGATGTGCTTTCCGCCAGAGAAAGCTAAGCTACGAAACTGTGTAACCGTTTTCACTTATGCTTAGCTATACAGCGGGGCGAGTAAGATCAGAAGGTACTCTGCTCTGCACGCATCCAGAGCACGCATCCCTAGCACGCAGCCACAGCACGCATCTAAAGCACGCAACCAAAAAACATAGCTTAGTTGATACTCGTTTCCACCAGCGCTAAGATAAATGGACCAATGTATATGATTGGTGTACCTATATCTAACGCATCCATAGCATTCGTTGCTATGGATGCGTTAGATTTAGGTACACCAAGCATAGCTCATCTCTGGTAGAAAATCACCATAAATGGTGACTAACTACAGTCGGTACTCTTAAAATCGCAGGTACGAGTCTTAGTCGAGCGAATTTAAAAAAAAACAAATATTATAACATTGAAGTGTTTGTTTGTTTGAACGCGATAATCTCTGGAACTACTGGTCCGAATTAAAAAATTATATTACCATTAATTTGCCATTGCGCATTTATCGAGAAAGTTTTAAGTCCTATTGGTCATAGCGTGGTGTTATAGGCTATATAACACCACGCTACGACGAATAGGAGCGGAGCAGCATTAAAAAATGTTGCAAAAACGGGGAAAATTTATGCAGACGAAGTTGTGGGTCAGGCAGTCATTCATACTTTTAAAAAGCTCATGGGTCTGCGCTCGCATTTACGCACTATAATATCATCTGCGTACCTTAGAGGTTGGCTATCCGCCCCTTGACCGAAATCGGTTAAAAGAAAAAAATATCTATAAATTATTTAAGTAGGTACCTACTACCTACAACTATATACATAAGTATATACTGTTCTATTACCAACCTATTGATCAAAGCAATCATTTCATATCGTAAATTAGAACAGTCTGAGTAAAAAACTGGCCCTTTCAAAACGCTCTCGATTGAAAGGTTTCCTTCAAAGTAACTCAAAATTATTCCAAGTGTAGGTACTCATTAATGTGTTTGTGATGGAATTGAACGACAAAACGTAATATAAATGGTAAATCAAATACTCGTTAGGTGGGTGAGTGCGATTGTCAACCTAATGCCCTTATGATAAGAAGCTTTGTGTACATATTGGGTTTCCTTCGCCGTGTCAGCTACGGTCTAAGGTAAAGGTTGTAGAGATTTTAATTTTTAAATTTTTAATTAAGTATCTTTGTTACTAATCGAGTGCAATTTGATCGAAACGTCGTGTAAATAAAAGGTTCGTACCTTTATTATAAAAAAAAATAAAATAATTCACGTGATTAAGTCCCGAAATATATCTAACTAGCTGTCCCGAGCAACTTCGTCTGCGTATATTTTCCCCGTTTTTGCAACATTTCTCATTGCTGCTCCGCAACTGTTGGCTGTAGAGTGATGTTATATAGCCTTCCTCGATAAATGGGCTACCCAGCAGTGAAATATATTTTCAATTCGGATCAGTAGTTCCTGAGATTACCGCGTTCAAACAAACAAACAAACACTTCAGCTTTATAATATTAGTATAGATATAAATTAAATTTAAAAACAGTAAAAGTACCTTTGTGTTCTTTTAACACAAAGGTATACACAATTAAAAACTCGAAAAGATGCTCAAAAAAATTGCAAAAGTAGTGTTTTTTGAGCATCTATTAGAAAAGGTACATTTGTGAGTTCCGATATTGACAAATTTGTTAGTCCGGAGTTATTGTTTTGGTTGTTGGTAAACAGAGATTGGCTAGAGGGATAAAATTGACGAGATAAGTAGGCAAATTTACAAGACCTATGAAGAAGCTTTACTTTTAAGTGCACCGTAAAACTAACTCTCAACTTCAACAAAATCTGTGGGGTTTTATTCTGAGTCATTCGTTCGTACCTAAATTGTATCTAAGTTTCATTTTAGGGCAGTAATTATACTTGCTACAACATTCCGTAATGGCCCTATTTGCATAATTATTTTAGGGAAAAAATAACTGATACTAAGACGGTCTATCGCTTAACCTATAACCTACCACCCGTAAATAGATACCAATTTTCTTAGGAAGTATGACGTGTAGAAAGTTATAAGCGTATCGGAATTTATTCGTTTGGTGAATATTGATAAAGCCCGTGTGTACCTTGACGTACAGGACCGTTTTTATGAACCCGCTCAACGCTTATCCAATGCCCTACACTCTTAACGTAAATGTTTTATAAGGGTACGCTTCAAAATTTAATTTAGCTCCGTGTGTGCGATTTCTCATTGTTTTTGTAGGTCTAACGTCTGTGCCGCCGACATTGTGTACCATATTCTCGCGGCATGGGATTGCCTCCGCCGATTGTCAATTTGGCGTTCGTTTCGCTTTACCGCGAATTTTAATTGTGTATGAGTACAAAGTGAAATTCATATTGCGAGAAAATATATATGAGAGAGTCTACTATTTTATATTAATTTGTAAATGTTTATGTATTATTAAATTTATTAATGTATTTGAATATTTTGTAAATGTTATTTATTGTTTGATATAGTTTAATGTTTTTTTGTTTTTGTATAATGTGTTTAATTTTAAGTTAATTAATGTAATTGGTGATGTACCGTTTTAATTAACTATAAATAAAAATAAATAAATAAATAAATCATATTCCGCTGGCAGGTAGATAGGATATGTAGGTACCTAGCGAGCTTTAGCTAGCTTTTGTACGTTCATTCTGAAACACATAGTGGATGTAAGTTTTTAAACCACTAAACACTCAGAGTAGTTACGAAAGGTACCTACTTACATTGTTCTATGACAAACATAAATTTTGCATAAAACTACACCGACTAACTAATTGGCATTCGTAAAAAATATTACATTAAGTAGGTAGTGCCTTAATACCTGGATGCCCGAACCTTGCTCGGTATTATTTTTTAAACGACGTTTTCTAAAAATGGAACCTTTCTAGATCGATTTATCGTCCTCGAAATCCACTACTTATTACATTTCATGAAAATCATTGAAGCCGTTGGCGAGATTCAGATTTCATCTATACTAATATTATAAAGCTGAAGAGTTTGTTTGTTTGTTTGTTTGAACGCGGTAGTCTCAGGAACTACTGATCCGAATTGAAAAATTCTTTCACTGTTGGATAGCCCATTTATCGAGGAAGGCTATGGGCTATATAACATCACGCTACGATTAATAGAAGCGGAGCAGCAATGATAAATGTTGCAAAAACGGGAAAAAATTACGCAGACGAAGTTGCGCGCGACAGCTAGTTAGATAAATATTGCACGTTCTAAGGTATTAGATAAGAATCCGTAAATCTACATCTCCTAGTAAAACCTCTTAAAACAATGATATAAAAATCAAAACACAATTATATTGCCATTGTTTCGTTTAATTAACTCCAAAATTCAAGCCTTTATAAACACGCGCCATTTGTGAAATAGTCTCAAAAGCAAGCAACAGCTCCGGCAAATAACCTCATACATATTCATGTTGTATGGAAGCAATTTAATTCAGTGTAATACAAAACAAACGCTGCACAATAGTATGCAGCGAATGTACTGAGTGCTGGTACAAGACGCCGCGGTGCCGGCAATGTATCGTTAATTTTGTACCACTCCGCTACTGAAAGCCGACTCTGTAATGTTGGAACTTAAGAATATTACGTGTAATATAATAATGTGTTCCTATGTCGTTCCTCACTATTACGATTGTTACTCTAAATAGTGTGCCTAGAAGTTGATTCCTAAGTTTAAAAATGTGTAAGTGCAGATAAAATAGTTGTCAACTCGTCAATTTAACTGTCTAACTATGGTGACCTGCGGGCCAAACCACGTTTTTAAAGCGGTGTAGTTGCAGTTTAGTTTCGTTAAAACGGCCATTTTCGTATTCTTGTAAGTTCAGGATCGATCATAAATACGTTTGCGTCAAGTATGCGTCTCGATAGCGCATCTCGTCTCGGGACCGATCCCAAAGTTACAAGGATACAAAAATGGCCGTTTTAATCGCAACTGAAGTGCAACTGCACTTTATAGAATTTTATAAGGTCTTAATATAAATATTTTATTTTAAGGCTAAATACCTTTGTTTTATTGCCCGAAGTTTCGACCGTATAGCAACGGCCGTGGTCACGGGTATTAAGACCCGTAGGTAATAAAATTCTCTAATGTGTTTAAATCGCGAAATTTACAAACATATATTGCAACTGCACTGCTTTAAAAACGTGAATTATCCTCATGAGGTAAAGTGCAATGCCTGTGGCATCAGCTGCCATCGGACCCATTCACTTATTCACTTTACATTTTTTTAATAATTAGGTATTTGCTAAAAAGACTTGTCGCGGACTATACCTACTTGATAAACTAATAAAAATATCTAAACTTTTACATCGTACGACGCAACAAACATCCATATATCATCTTCACCATCTCGACACTTGGCAATCCACCACAGTGCGTTTCACTTTTGCCAACGGTATTTCCGGACTGCAGTGGAGGGTCCTTCGAACACCATTACTTTCGGTTTCCCTTTGGATTGTAGTTACTTAGTATTATTGGTACAAAGAACCATGTCCAGCAAGATATATTTTTGTATCGGGTTACCTCTGATTTTTTTTTACCCTTCGCCTCTGCCGGGCTCTTATTATGACATAAGGATCTTCAAAAAAAGTTTGCTCTTTTCTAAAAGGCCGCCAACGCATGTGCTATGCCTCTGGTGTGGCAGATGTCCATGGGCGGCGGTAATCACTAACCATCACATAAGTCACCATAAAATAGAATTGGCATCTATGCCCATGACTCGTTTGATCGTTTAAGTATCTTATGCCAGGCTAGATTATTTAGAACTTCATACTTGTATCTTACCTTCAGTTAATAATAACGCAAATAGAGCAAAGTTCAAACAGTCAGTGGTCCCACAATTTCATATCTCAGGCTAGCGTTATTTAATATTTGATCAGAGATTGTGTCGAAAGCGCACTATGCGCAAATGAGCTACTGCGCGCAACCAAAGGCATAATATTTCGTAACTAGCTATGCCCGCGACTTCTCAGTGCTGCTCACTCCCTATAGGCGTTAGCGAGATGATAAAAGTAGCCTAAGTTTTACTTAGTTGTTGGACTGTGAAAGTCCTGCCGTTAGGTAGATTAGCCGGAACAAACAGACAGACAGACAAAACAATTAAAAACCGTGTTTTCGTTTTTAGCACCTTATAGGTATATAGACCAGGAGGAGACTGCAAAAAAATGCAAGTACTATAAAAAGCTGTTTTTTTATATTACGTCACATTAGTGGAGTGAAGAAATATCCTTCCGTCAGTTCCTTAAAGTTTGGCGTACCAATGTGACGTAATTTTAAAAGATCAGCCTTTATAAAGTACTTGCACTTTTTGAAAATATTTAATATATTAACCCATAATCACCTACCACTTGTTTTTGGAGTTATGACCTGAACAACCTACAGACTATGTTACCAGAGTAAAATCGTTGTTTATTGTAAAATTTAGGCCCTAAACCTGACAAAAAAAGATCGATTTTAATCCGGGGTCTCACAGGTGTGTAGTAAATAGTTGTGTGACAAAAGTAGGTAGGTGGCGAAGGGTTAATTCGTATTTTATTTTCAAAAATTATATTTCGAAGTTATTTGGTGTCATGTAAAGAAGCCGAGAGCGGAAGGTTATTAGTATATTAAAAATCAGCCTGTATAACAAATGAGGATACCGAATTAATTTACGATTCGTAAACTGAAGTATACTATTAAACTAATATTATAAAAGCGAAAGTTGCCTGCCAGCTAAATGGTTGATGTTGGGTGTGTGGAAAAATTCACGGTGGTAGTATATATAGTGAAATTAAAAGGAAAACTATCACAGCTAAGTAGGCTTTATAAATTTACGAGTAACAGCTGATCAAATTAGAAGTTACAAAATTTTCGTACAAATTCAATATTTAATAAAATGTTTTTGTTTCATACATTTTATGTATGAAACAAAAACAGCAGAAAACCCATTTTTTAAGCCGCATTATTGCATCATTTAGATTGGGGGGGGGACTACGGAACCCTACATTGTGCGTGGTTTTTTTTTCGTTTTCGCAGCAATCCCGCGCGAATTGGCGCATGCACGGTGCAATCAAAGATGTCACTTCTAAGCGCAGCTCTCTATTTACCATTATGACAAGATTTTGACAGAATGGGGCGAATAAGGACCCAGTTCTCAATAGTTTATCTAACAGTCTATTAAAATGCTAACTTCAATGCTATCATCTTTTCCCGTTGGTGTCGTGAAGGCTACTAAGGTATGTCACAACGCAGGACGGGCAGTGTCCTCTGCGTATTTTAAAGCCTTACTAAAGATTAAGGCGCATAGCTCCAGGATCTACAATAAGTAGATCTAATAGGTTCTACTGGGGAGACCTGTACCCAGCAGTGGGACAAATGGGTTGCTATGAGTGGTCTCTATTATCTCTGCTAAGACTGCTAAGCCAGAGGTCGTGGGTTCGATTCCCGCCCGGTATATAACTTTGTGTGACGAGCACGATGGTTTATTCTGTTTCTGGCTGTAATTTGTCTATAACATGTATGTATTTAGAAATATATATGTATGTTTTTAAGTTGTCTGGTTGCCATTGTACAAGCTCTGCTTGGGATCAGATGACGTTGTATGAGTTGTCCCAAAATATATCTGTTTATTTGTCGGTGAATTATTAATTTGTTAATTGATTTCAGTTGACCTAACATCTGTTTTGATTAAATATCAAGTCTATTGACTCTTTTTAATACGTCTGCCGCAACATGGCGTGTTTAGTTTGACGCTTGCATTTGAAGTACCGGAAGCGTGGTAGTTGGTCTCATTCGGCGGTTCTTAATCGAGCGGTCAACACGTCTTCCGATAGACGTCGCTATTTTTATAGTCGTGTGTGGCGAAGTGTTAGCGTGGTTATAGTGCCGTGATGCAGTGGCATTTTGGCCGTAGCATGAATTGAAAAAATATATTAAATATTTTTTTAATTCGGATCAATAGTTCCTGAGAATACCGTGTTCAAACAAACAAACTCTTCAGTTTTATAATATTAGTATAGATTATGTGACAAGTATGTTAGTTAAGGAGTTTTAGAGCGGTGTGACGTTTGAGTATTCGAAGCAGGGCGCTGCCACTGTATCAGCAGTAAAAATGATAAGAGGATCCCTGGTTACATGAGCCCTGAACGTCCGTTAGCAACTACATCCCCCACACACTGGCCGGGACGGTGTTGTGACTAGCATTAGTCCTTTGCCTTTGGGCCTTTGGGCGTGGTCCACTAATAAATTTGATACGGGCCCCTCTTAGGCAAGCTATGCCACTGATTCAACGAGTTCAAAACCTGAAGCGTATCTAATAGTCGTTAAGCTATGTCAGTTTACAAAAAGAACATGTAGCGTAATACCACAAAATATCGAGAGCAGACAAGGTAACCTCTATACATTCTTCGCTCAACCAATTCCAATATAAACATCTCTCACAAACACAGAACCTTAGAACACTTTGTTCGGTAGACGTCCCGAGATGATGTGTTAATACATTTTTTAATAAAAATGAATCGCATTCAAGGAAAACAAAATAATAAACCACATCACCGAATGCAAATTTTGCTGACTCACTTCTAAGTTTTAGTTTATATCTCTGGTGTTTTATACACTAGGACAACGTTTTATACACTAAAACCTTCCCAGAAAAATATGCAATCGAATGCAAAAATAAATACATACATACCTACATATAAAGGGGTCAAACAGAGAACCACTTTTTTTGAAGGCAGTTAAAAAAACACGTAGGAAGCAAAAGCGACGCTTGTGAAAAATTATGATTCTACATGTACCTACATATAATGCCAAGTTCGCAAAGCAGCAGATAAAGCCGTAGAAAAGAACAAGGCAATAAAAACTCGCGATCACTCCTTCCAAATTGGCAATGTTTTTTATAAACTATATGCAGCTAAGGTGCTGCTACCAATATATATTATACCCACTCCGAGATTATACTACAAATAATAAAAATCGGAACATTAGGTAGATAAAATATATCATCCTCAATGGGTACAATGTAATGGGAGCATCCACTTACAATGTAACTATATGTGTTTAAATATTAATATGTCGGTGAATGTACTGTCTCATGGTCGTACATACTATGCCGATGCAGCACCAGCTGTAGAGGTGGTACATGAGTCACAAGGTATTTCGCAACACATTGCACTTAATAAATAAATATACACAGCATTTATATTATGGTGAGTACATAACAAACCTCGACTTAGCAAACATTATCAAGGAAAGATTAGTCTAACTATAATTACATTGTTTATAGGTACTTTTACTAAATACACTCCAAGCTTTATTTTCGGGTATCTTTTCTTTGTACTCCACTACAACTCTACAACTGCTGCAAGTCTGCTGAGCTAACTGGCCCGCACAGTAAACGATGTCTGTATGTCCATCGAGAGCGTTTTAATGAAGGTTACCTTCTGCACTCTCTGTATTTAGTGGTAATACCTTAGGATAATATAAACTTTCAGTTAGTTTCATTGGAATTCACAAGATTATAAAGAGGTTTATTACACATGTTTAACATTCATGCTTTAATCCATACTACCCCCCACCTCCCAAACACCTCACGTAATTAATGGACTAATCGACATCCACGCGGGCGGTGCCGCAGGCGACAGGTAGTATGGGACATAAGCTTGTATTTAGTATGTATAACCTGTAATTTCGCGCGCCGACGATGTTTCTTGTGATATACCTATATTGTACTTACTGGGAAAGTTCATTATAATCTCACGATATATTTTTCTTCAACGAATTTGAGAAGTTAGCGAAGGAATTAAATTCCACAAAGTCCGCGTTAGCCTACCTCAGTTTTGAACCCTCGACATTCGGCTTGGGAGTTTGGGAGCTAATACCGAGCCACCGCAAGGTTAAGGCACCTGTCCCACCAACGACGATGAGCGAGAAGCGAGTAGCGATTTATCGCCCAAGAAACGTACAACAGATGTATTTTGTAGATCCCGTCCATTTAAACAAAAGAGATGCAGTTATAGAGCGAGTACTCGCCGGCTGTGGAAACACTCAGCGATCAACTATTATTATCTTTATCTCTTTTGTTTACACGGAATCTACATAAGTATGTCACTGTCATGAGCGATAAAATCGCTACTCGCTACTCTATTTCTCGCCGCGTTGGTCGGACAGGTGCCCTAGGGTTTCCAAATCCAAAACCAAGCTTAATTTTTTTCGCGTCTGTTTGTTTGTTCGGGGTTGGCGCCAAAACTGCTGAACAGAATTATTTTAGATTATATAATAATTATATGTATAATGAAATCTCGTGTCACGTTATTTGTGTTTGAACTCCTCAGAAACGACTCAATCGATTTTAATGTTATTTTTCTAGATATTTGGTAGGTATGAAAATAGGTCGCATTTTTTAAGGGGAAAATTGACATAGACGAAGTTGCGAAGAATAGATTTTTATCGCGCTTAGTTTGATTTTGATTAAAAGTAGAATTTTCGTTTATGTGATATTCTTTCTTTTGCTTAGCAGAGATTATAAAATACCTGATGTTAAATGTTAATATGATGTTAAATATTAAATTTTATTTTTTGTAAGGAAAAACTTGATGATTTTAAAAGAGTGGCACATGAGTTTCTTGGCAGCTTCTTCTCATGAGCTTTACACTTGGAACTGCCACCTAACCTCATTTTTTTTTTTTCAAACAATCATAATTTTATAATTTTTTTAGTATATATTAATTACACTTTTTCAAATAATCATTAACCTGATTTTACGAAATAAAGATATTTGAGTTTTGAGTTTTAATATCCAGCCACCTTATTATCAAGCGTTTGACGGCCAATAGTACATTTAGGTTTTTAAAAATACGTTCTTATTGTATGTCCACGTCATAGTCACCATCTGCGTTCCTAGTTTGAGTTGTGTGTTGATAGCCAGGAACCGTTTCCTTATGTAGGTACAGTTATTATTATCTATCAATCTATATGACATCCCACGGCTGGACCAACCAAGTAGTAAAACCTACTTATTATAGATCCTGAGGATAACTGCCATAATCGCCATGCTTGGCGACCGGGTTAGCGATTGCAGTAAGGCTTTAAAGTACACAGAGGACGCTGCTGCCTGTCCTCCGGTGTGAAATCCCTTAGTCGCTTTGACGACACCCGCGGGAAGAGTTGAGGGTGGTAGGTACTATTTTTAAGATGGTACCATATGGCATTATTATCTATATACGCGTTTCAAAATAGGAATGATAAATGATGAACCACTATGATAATGTTGTCACATATTATCTCGTTACTGGTCTACAGTTAGGCAAGAAAGAAACACTGCAGCGTGATTGATCGGACTCGCATCGATCACACATCATATTCAACTTATCATCATTAGAAATTCGAGATTTTCATACTGTACTCCATATTTACAATAAAATCGAAGAAATGTGGAATGTGAGAAAGATTTAAAGGGTATAAAGGTATTTAACACCTGGTATGCTTTTAATGGTGATTCCTCGGTCTCCCAATTTAATTTATACTAATACTAGCTGTCCCGCGCAACTACGCCTGAGTAAATTTTCCCCGTTTTTGCAACATTTCTCATTGCTGCTCCGCTCCTATTGGTCGTAACGTGATGTTATATAGCCTTCCTCGATAAATGGGTTATCCAACAGTGAAATATTTTTTCAATTCAGATTAATAGTTTCTGAGTTTACCGCGTTCAAACAAACAAACAAACAAACTTTTCAACTTTATAATATAAGTATAGATGAATTACAATTACTTACTTCTTGCTTGTAATAACCAACTTACGTGCTTTCATTGATTTCATATACAAATGTACTTTGTGCTTTCGTATTCAAAGCAGAATGATTTAAAAGCGTGCAAACAGACAGCCACTTGACAAAGACCGATTGAAAGACGGATTTGTCAACGCTCAACCGTCGACCCAGTTTGATTTGTTAATCGCTGTAAACCCGCGTCGAGAGCACTTGGCCGCCATTATGTTTTCAAAGGATTGCCAGATTTACGACTGATCAAATAAATCATTTTCGGGGTATTATTTGTTCTATTCTTTGATTGGGGATGATGGAAAGCTTTGTTTTTATTTTTAAAAATAGTTAAATTTTTATCGAGATAGAATTCTTAATAAAATTCGCCTTTTTAAATCTTCTTACATATGGATTTCAGATATCATCCCTGAGAGATTTGATTTGACTGCCTCTGTAACGCGGTGGGAGTGTGTCCGACTGCTACGCAAGAGGTCGTGGGATCGATTCCCACTCGGGACACCACTTTGTGTGATCCACAAAATGTTGTTCCGAGTCTGGGTGTAATAGCTGGAGTCTTTGTGTCCGTGACTTGAATGTTTGTAAAGGCCAAAAAAAAAGAGATATGGTAGTGGGAGTCTGGGAGAGTTGACCCGCCCTCCACCAAAATACTCATATTTCTTTTAATACTAACAAATAGCTATTTTCAATGAATTGTATCTTAAGCTGCACTAGTAAGGTAGGTACATTTTCTCTTAAGAAAGTTTGGTGTACCTAATTTGCTTTGCAGTTATTTACGAATTCTCTCAAAAATTAGTTCGGTTAAACTGTCTCGGGAACTCGAACTTGGTTATACTGTCTGTCTATATGACTGTACTTTCCAAATAGAGAATCATTACCCGGGTTTAAAAATAGGTGAAATACTATCATACTATTAGCTCTATCAATTATGATGACTTCAAAATGTATTACAATCATTTGCATGCGTGCATTTGATATTGCAGCTTTAGACCCTGCGGTTGTACCCACGTTGCCCCTTAGGGCGCGTTGCGACACAGTCGTCGTGACATAATTTATCGTTGGACAGCGGTCCTCTAGCTTGCAATATCATTATATTGCAAGCTAGAGGACCGCTGTCCAACGATAAATTATCTCTGTTCGTATTTAAAAAACTGCGAGACTCGATTCCTGAACTATTTATAATTTGTACCTACAAATTTACAAACCCTTGGCGGGTGAGTCCGACTAGCCCTTGTCCGGTACCTGTCCTACCAACGACGATAAGCGAGAAGCGAGTAGCAATTTATCGCCTAAGAAACGTACAACAGATCAGAGTGCGAGAAGCGATTGAAATAAAAATATAAAAAAAAACAATCTGAAAGATGGATTCGTTGAATCCAGTGATTAAATTAACACCTCCTCGATACGTACGTATAACGTAGATATCAAAATAGGCATGCGTCGGGCGATTTACAGAATAGGGACACGGCTAAACGTGGCCCTATTCTGTAAGTTATTTTTGTGTTGTGTGCGCGGGTACTTAAAAGAAACAAGTAAATGTGAGGGAGGAAGAAGAAACGTCCACCTCACACACGTAGTCGTGACACCCGCCCCGCCTCCCCAGTCAGCTTGTGACCACGGCCGGTGTAACCCGGTCGAAACGTCAAGCATTAGGTATTGCGAGTCAAGGGTCCCAGGGATCTTTGACTCGCAATATTCCACTTCCTCGAAGTGAAACTTCGACACGTGTTTTGCCTCTACACAAAGCAATCTCAGGACAGCTTGGCCCTGACTGAGCAAACTGTCCTGGGGATGCCTGGTAGAAGGTGGATTCCCACCTTAATAATCTATTGCCTATATAACAAAGCAAAGGCAACTACCATACAGCCAGAAAATACAAATACGCTAAAATTTAAATGTGATTTGATCGGACTGTGTTAACAGTAGTAATAAAGCAGGCGGGTCGTAACCCCGTGTTTTTTACTGAAGTAATATTGGCGGGAACCGCCTTACCGATCCGACGGGTTTGGGTTCCTTTGAATATATTACTTACTACGACATTATTTATTTATTTAGGTCTTATTACCTATATTATTTACTGTTTTACGTATTAACATGTCACTTAGGCTTTGGAGTGTACCTTTAACGTCGTAGGTACATATACATATACTAATTATATTAAATTTACTATTTTTTTCGTCCCTAAACCTAAAAGTCTTACATAAGAAAAAAAATGTTTTTTTTTAAATTAAAATGTTTCTGCTATAGTCGTGTCACTTGTTTATTTAAACATTGATGATGAATTATAGTATTTTTAAAGGCATTTCTTGCCAATTATTTTACAAATACAATAATTGCATTTTTAAATGTGATGATGAGTGTTGTTTAAAAAATAAATATTCAATTTATTGAATAAAAATCATATTTAGATACTTTAAAAAAAAATGATGGGTTTCAAAACACTTATTCATTATGATTTAACCCCTAACAGAAAATAATATAGCGAAATAGTTCCAAAGTTACATCAAAGTTGAAAGAAACAATAAACCATTCAACATTTATTACAACACATATGGTGCAGAAAGCCAACCACGATATTCTCAACTTCAAGCGCGAGACAGAAGGAACATTCTAGAAATTCATAAAGCCTATAATGTACTGAACCGTTCTTTTAAAGTACAAGTAAAGACTTGTTCGATCATGCAAGGGAGGAGGGGTAAAAGGCGTTTAATTCCGCCTAAGACGCGACCGTGGCCGCCTTCCATACCAGTTGTCAGGCCATTCGTTTGAACTAAGACTGTGATCAGACTTTAAGTAATTCTAACCCTAAAGAAATTTAGTGCTTTGAAGAATTTAATTGGTAGTAAAAGTGTGTGGGTATCGAATTTATTGAATGTGCTTATCGGTTCGAATGTGTGAGTGAATAAGAGAATGTTTATGTAGTTTTATTAACAATCTAAATCTTCTATTAGATACATACGACTGCCTCTGTGGCGCGGTGGGAGTGTATCCGACTGCTACCCAATAGATGTCTTGAGTTTGATCCCCACACAGAATTAACCTTTGTGCGATGAGCACGGTGGTTTATTCTGTGTCTGGGTGTTATTTTTCTATAATATGTATGTATTTAGAAATATATAAGTATGTTTATCGGTTGTCTAGTTTTCATAGTACAAGCTTTGCTTAGTTTGGGATCAGAAAGCTTTGTGTGAGTTGTCCCAAGATATTATTATATTTATTTATTTCAATTCGGAACACCAACAGCTACAGCATTTGTGGAAGAAAATGACAGAATACAAACAAAAAGCCAATTACAGGTCATCACTTATAAACAATTGTATATGGAAGCTATGATGGTGTACGTTGCTTTCACATACATTAAAAAAAGAAAATCTTAAATAGTACATACTGTTCACATATTTTAATCAAAAAAATCAAGGCTTAGACTCCGCCTCGCTGCTGCAACGCTTGTAACAAACGGGTCCAAATCGCTTGTTTTACAAATTTTATTGAAATTACGACTTGCTTGCACAAGGAAAGAATTTTGTCTGTAGTTAGTGGAAACCTTAGGTATAGGAGGGTTGAACCTTATAAATTTAGATGGAACATTTAGGCTAATTTTTTCCAAGAGGTTAGGACAATCAATTTCACCTGATAATATTTTTATTATAAAGGTGCGATCTGCTATTTCACGGCGTTTAGCAACAGGTAAAAGATGAAGTTTTTTGCACATTTCCAAGTAGTTCGCGGAATGGTATGGTATCTTTTGATGGTAGCAAATATACTTGATAAACCGTCTTTGTATAGCTTAAATATTGTGCATCGGGTTCCAAATGTGAGAAGCATATTCAAGATGGCTTCTAACGAATGTACAGTACAATATTTTAATAGTTTTCATTTGTTTAAAACATTTAGATATTCTCATTATGAAGCCCAGAGATTTAGATGCCTTGGTAATAATTGAGGTAATATGGTCGTCAAATATTAATTTGCTGTCGTGGTGAACTCCAAGATCTCGAATGTGAGTAGTCTTAGGCAGCGTTACGCCGTTATTATTCATTTTCTCAGTTGTTCTTGTCTACCCCCTTGAAATAAAAACTTTTTTGCATGTGGTTTATGTCTATTTTCTTAACGAAAAAGTATTTTATTTCAAGGTTCCATTTACGTCACATATACAATTGACGTATAGACCGTGCCATCCCTTTCAATTACAAAGTGCATATTGACTGCAAAGCGTGAAAGAGAGAAAATCTCGTGCGGCCTTTGACAAATATTGTCCACAATGTAGCGTTGTCTCTTTCTAGAAAGTTGACAATTTTGTGAGGTTATTGCGCAGTCCTATTTTCTACGTCAATGGTATATCCTAAGTCAATGGTTCCATCTATTTAGGTTTTAATCTGAGTAAAACCTTATTATTATTTTGACAACGTTGACACGTTTTCGTTATTGTTTCTTGATTCGGTTCTATAGGCCGACCGCTTAACTCGTATATCGCCTGCGCGGTGAGAAGGGAGCGCGGGGTGATGTTAACGGGTGGGTGAGCGGGGTGCGCGGGACAGAGAACTTCCCGCGCACCCCACTCACCCACCCGTTAACATCACCCCGCGCTCCCTTCTCACCGCGCAGGCGATATACGAGTTAAGCGGTCGGCCTATAGCAAAATTGGACTTTATGGTGACGAACATTTTTATTCCGCGACTATACAATTTATAGAAGTCTGTGCTTATTTTTACTAAGTAACAAAATATGGGAAGATACCAAATTGATTGTCCAAAAAAAATTGGTTTCTTAGATTTTCTTATCACCTCATTCAAAAACGATCTAAGTACGCGATTACGCAATCTTTTAAGATTGATTTCAATCGTACTACCGACGTGATCAGAATGGTACATTGCCCATTTGACCAATCATGACAAATTACCAATTACTGTTTTACGAACACTGCTATTATTCACTTAAATTTGACAGTTTTATGAACTTTTACAGTAATAAAAACTAAACGGATTATAATAATTTTAGTAATTATTTAAGTTATTTAATAAAATATAATTTATTTATTAAACTTTTTGACAGTTTTGTGTGAAACTTTTAAAATATTATATTTTGGTTATTTAGCTCTAAAATTGTATGCAATAATTTATGTAAAACTATTATTTTAATTGAGTTTAAAATGAGTTAACTTTATAACGAAGTGGCGGTAGCCTAATGCCTAAGGTATCGGACTCGCAATCGTGAGGCCTCGGGTTCTAATCCTACCAATTATACTACTGACGTAAGCCCACTCCTAACACAAGCATTTAGCTTAGACGTAGGGGTTAACACGATTGCTAGTAATGTGGGACCCATAACCCCACATTGCTAGTAATCTTTTATTTTTTTAAATCTTCTCGTAATGGCTATTAGAGAGCTGTAGACATCTTTGAGCGCACCGCGCATGCACCAGTTCGCACGGACTTGTCACGACAACGAAATAAAGATCGTGAAAAAGGACCTTGATCACCCCTCTGCAAGGATTCGACTAATTAAATAAAGACTTTCAGTACACTAAACCAATAACTGTAAGCCTTTGTCCCTCAACTCAATTTATTCATTTTACCATGTTTTTATATCCTAGAAATTGTAACATATTTAAGAAGAAACATAAACCTGTAACGAAAACCTAAGTAGCCGTAGACACAATTTAAGAATTGGGTATATGACTACTATCATAATATATATTTGTTGATAAACTTTCGCGATTTGTACACATTATTAAAATATATATATATTACGGGTCTTAATCCCGTGAATAATTTAAGGTAAAATACCTTGTTTATTGCCCGACGTTTCAACCGTATTGCAACGGCCGTTTTTTGGGTTGAGTTCCACATTACTAGCAATCTTGTTAACCCCTCCATCTAAGCTCAAAGGCTTGTGTTAGAAGTGGGTTCACGTCGGTAGTATTTTGGGTAGGATTCGAACCCGCTAAATTTAAATACCTACTAACATACTCCAATAATGATTATTTTACTTACTTATTTATTACTAGTGATGAAACATACCTAATGATTGATATTATTATTTCATTAATGAATGATTGATTGATGAAATTATTGACAAAAACATTTAGCTGGATTATAGTGATCAGTTTCAGTAACAATTAACCTATGAATTGAATTAAGAATCTTCTCGATGTCCGTAAGCAATTCGTGGGCTATTCTCGCAACATCATTTCAGTAGTCCAAACATTTTCTGCAGTTACTTGGTGGGCGACCGCTTTTATGGTCGTCTTCGAGGTTTGTTTTACCCCTTTTAAATACACTGAACCATCTAAAACTATTGCTCGAGATGGGGCAAACTCCCCTAATGCTGATGGTAATCGTTGAATGCTAAGTTTTTCAGTTAAACCAAATTTAAAATCATAAAATATCATAGTACACAAATATTTGCGGTTAAGCTCCTTCATTGCAAAGAAAAACGCGGGAACCGGTCGTAGTAAAATGATTGGAACAATTTTTTTTTTTAAACCAGCAACCTGGCTACAAATGTTCTATTTTTAAATAAATTTGCTTTTTTAAAAATATATAATATAGATGCGTTTAATTTTTAAATTACGAGGATCTTAAAACTTATCGAATGACCTAACCACCACATCACTCCGCCTGGCCCATAGCGGTCTATAATACACTTGTCTATACTGCCTCAACAATCATCATTATACCATTAACAAAAGACACACAGCCTTCAACACACAAAACCAAAAAACATAGTACAGCGACGCTGATTCATCACAAACAAGTACGTAATTAAAATCTAATCAGACCGAGCCGGGACAATATTTTACAAGTTGTTACTTTATGATGGATGGCTCTCCTTCCTTTGTTACACATCGTGTAATAAATTAATTAGCTCTTTGATTAATAGGGCTTCGCTATATATACCTACGTATCTATATATGGATGTTATGTACCTGGATACTCGCTTTGGGAATGGTTTCGTTTGTATGTAATTCGTGGCCCAGTGGTGTGCGGTTAAAATATTAGCGAGGAAAGGTCTTTGGGCGATCGCTGGCGACGACTTTTAGCGATGCAGAGGCACAGAACAAATAATAAACTCTACGAGAAGAAACTTCCATAGAAAAAAGTTTTTGCAACGATTAGCCCCATCTATAGTGTGCCCCCAAGTACCATATAACAGTGGCTGGAGAAGGGGGAGGGGGGAAGATTCCCCTCCTTCTTCAGCTGCAGTCCCTGACGGTTTTCTTTAGTTTTTTTTTTGTATGTTTGTTCACCGATTACGCAAAGACGGCTGGACCGATTGCCGGTGCCGAATCATAAAACATAAAGACTATTATTTCATGGCACCAACTTCAAAATGTTTAATTTGTTTTTGTTATTCTAGGTGTATTATTTTTTGCTTTTTAGTTGCCTTGTAGGTATTTAGTTTTGAAGTCGGTAATGTTTTTTCGTTCAAAAGTTTTTATTTTAATAATTTGCACATAGCAAGAAACTTAGTAATTTACCCTTTTGTTGCAATTTGTAACTAATAATAATAATATATTAGGACTCAATAACTAAGTTTTTTAGTAATGTTAATCTACTTCAGATGAAATCAAAAACATTTAGTAGGTACACACATTTCTCAGTTCAACATTAAATCATCAGATCCATTTTGCATACAGCCACAGAGCACTACACACACGAGTTTTGCAATACATTCTTTAGTTATAAAATAATACGCAACACCAGCTGTAAAATTGTTTTAAAGTTTGTGTTCGAGTCACCAGCTGTCTTCAGAATCTCTCTTAACATCACTTCCTTTTGTAGTTTTAGTCCTTATCTCGTACTCAATAAATGTATCGAAGCAGAAACAATAACTTAGGACAATTGCAAGGACGATTATGTTATTGTACAACAAATAGACAACAACAGCAGCAGCTATCTTGTTTTTGAATTAATTTGTCCCCAACAACTTCTATTTATTTGGCGCCACTTGTAATGTCATAAATGTACACAAGTTTGTTAAAACGTATGTAATGTATTAAAACGTATGTGTCACTTTTTATAAGTGTTTCCATAAGATAAAAACGCAAAATAATAGACATATTTTCTATAGATGATTTAATATGAAATTACAGTTCATTAAATTATGAAAATAATCCACTAATTAGACTAATATGGTGCATGTGGCCACACCTTTGGGACCCCCGCTCGTTCAACCCAATTCTGTAGGAGATGACACTACCTGTGCAGAGGTGATATAGTCGCCATGTAATCACAGATCGTTCCCTCACTCGTATAATTATGATTTTGATTTGCAACTAACGCATTACAACGTTGATGCACGGGCCATATAGCATGAACGAACACGCGCTGCAAGGGAGTTCGAGGACCAAAAGTCGTATGAAGCGACCTTTAATGTAGATAGACGACCTTTAATAGAGAAAAATGCTAATATTCTTCGTATCTTGGAGAGTGTCTTATGCTGTGGATTCTATATCTATCACATCGAACTACGAGAGCGGGAATAGAGAGTGTATTTGTAATTATGCACACACTTTTATATCTACTACGTACATGGTTAGTCTCATAGTACAGTCGTACATAAATCATTTACAAAAGTATATCACATACATTATGTTTCAATTCATCAAAACTCATAATGAATAGGATGTACAGTCAGCTACGTAAATTGTTTGACATTTGCAAATTTTCAAACCAACTAAGCGCAAATATTTCCAATCACATAGTCACGAAAATGAATTAAAAAAAAATTTGAAGTTATGATGATTTAGAAATATTGTTTTTGTTAACCAACTCATGTAGCTGACTGTACAGTGGTGTTTAAACTCTTTAATTTGACAAATATCTAATAGCACAAAACACCGAGAGTAAGATGCATTTTTTTGCTTTTTATAATTAGAAAGTGTTTTTTAATTGAGACACATTTCAGGCATTTGATATAAATCTGTGCAGCCGTTTTAAACATAATCAGCTTTACATGTGCAGCATTCATAAAAGGAGCATTCTGTTCTTTAACCAATCATTATTTCTCTGTACGTTTTCAGTCATACGTGGCAATAAATACAGCGTATATTCCCATTCAATAAGCCTTCCTTTCGTCAACAGTAAGTAGGTCACAAGTGCCAATAAATGTTTTACTGGTACGCCCTCGTAAAAGGGCACAAACACACGGCTTAACGATCGGGCCTAAGCAGTATTGTGACTATTCTCATGTAAAACAACTATATGTGAGCTGAATTGCAGGAAAAAGGCTTTCATCATCTGTCCACATAAAATACATTGCTAGGCTTACGTTTAAACTACGGTATTTTTCTTTTCTGCCTCTTTGGCGCGGTGGGGTGTGTTCGACTTCTATGCAAGAGAGAGAGATGCAGAGGCTTCGATTCCCACCCAGAGTAAAACTTAATGTGATGAGCACGATTGCAATCTCGTTTTACCCCCTTAGAAGGTAAATTTTTAAAAATTTTTTCGTAGTGCTCCCCTACCTTATAAAAGGTTATGCAATGTTGCGCTGTGTCATAGTTTAGGCCCTGCAGTCAGCTTATCTTTTTATATATATATCTTATATGTGCGCTTAGATCGTTTGAACGACGCAACGGATTTTAATGCAGTTTTCAGCAATAGATAGAGGGATTCAAGAGAAAGGTTTATATGTGTAATACATCATTTCGCGGAAACGGGATCCACGCGTACGAAGTCATGGGTGTCCGCTAGTTATATATAACTTACATTACTTCGCAGTTTCGCCTGCGTAGATGACGGTTATTGCGATACAATATACTTTTTGTTAGAGTCAAGTGTCCCCCACCTGCCAGCTAAATGGTTGATGTTGGGTATGTGATAAAATATATAGTGAAATTAAAAGGCAAACTATCATAACTAGGTAGGTTTTACCAGTAACAGCTGATCAAATGAAAAGTAACAAAATTTTCGTACAAATTCCATTGAAAAATATTAATTTTTTTTTTTTTTTTTTTTTTTTTTTTTTTTTTTTTTTTTATTGCCTATGGTTGGCAGACGAGCCAGCGGCCCACCTGATGGTAAGCGGTAACCGCCGCTCATGGACTACAGGAATGTCAGGGACACACCCAAGCCGCTGCCTACCGTGAAGTGAAAACTCTCTTTAAACCTCGTTTGAAGAAAGACATGTCGTAGCGCTCGGGAAACACTGCAGCAGGTAGTTCATTCCAGAGTCTACACGTACGTGGAAGAAAAGAACGCCGGAATCGATCCGTACAGGACCGTATTGTTTCCAGGTGAAATGGATGAACCCTACTACGATGTCGAGTGGTGCGGTGGTAGAAAGGTGACGGTGGCACCATGTCAAACAGTTCCTCAGAGCACTCCCCGTTGAACAGACGGTAGAGTACGCAAAGTGCACCAAAGTCACGCCTCTGCTGTAAAGACTCCAGTCTGTCCGTGAGATTGGGGTCATCAACGATCCGAACAGCTCGCCTTTGGAGGGAGTCATATGGATCGAGCAAGTATTTGGGGGCACCCGCCCAGAGATGAGAGCAGTACTCCACGTGCGGTCGAACCTGCGCTTTATAGAGCACAAGTCGCTGTGCCGGCGAGAAGTAACGCTTCGTTCTGTTGAGGACACCCACCTTTTTGCTCGCCAATTTGGCTTTACTTTCCAAATGACTCCCAAACTGGACTTTGCTGGAGATTTCGACACCGAGGATCCCAATACTCTCGGTGACTCGGAGTGTAACTCCTTGGAACTGTGGCACTAGGACAAATGGGTCTTTCTTCGCAGTGAACGCGCATACTTGATAATTTAAAAAATTAATGTAGAAATAACGTTGTAAGTATCAAACAAAAACATCAAAAAGCCCACTTCTTAAGCCAAAATAATGGGGGGGGGGGGGTACTACGGAACCCTAGATTGTGCGTGGCCCGACATGCACTTGCCCGGTTTTTGAAATTTCATTATGATCAACGATTCAACCGTTTAGAAGTGAAAATGTAGCAAATTGGCACACTTCTGAATTTATAATGTTAGGTTATGCATATGGTTAATAGAGATAAGTACAGCACGATCTATCATCCCTTTGCTAAATCAATTCTTCCCTTTCTCAACTGAAATATAATTAACAGCCCCTGATTGGTTTGCGAAACTATTTAATTAATAACAATCGATACGCTAGTGTTTCGATACATCGATCAATTCCTAGTCACCATAAACATAAATATCGTTAATTCACTCGGGAAATAGTTTCAAACTATCCATTTTACTCGATATATTAATCTAACTGATTAATATTACCTTATTATATGTTATTACAATTGAATTTATACTCTAAAGACATAAGGGATCAGTTCCATATTGCTTGGTGAGTTGACTAAATTGAATTCTAAGCCACTGTAAACCGTTGTCACATTATTAGTGAGTACCTATTTACTTTAGTTTCGTTGGTTCTAAGTTTAATTCTCCAATGTATACTAATATTATAAAGCTGAAGAGTTTGTTTGTTTGTTTGAACGCTGCAATCTTAGGAACAATGGGTCCGGATTTAAAAAAAATGTGTTTCGGTTGGATAGCTCATTTAACGAGGAAGGCTATGGGCTATATAACATCACGTTACGATCAATAGGAGCGGAGCAGCAATGAAAAATGTAGCAAAAACTGAGAAAATTGACGCATACGAAGTTGCGTGTGTCAGCTAGTCCTTAAATAAAATGTATAATAAACCTGAATGGTTTTAAGTTACTTTGTTTAAAGAACTAAAAAATATAGGAATGAATATTTGCATTTATGTTTGTTACAAATTTAAAAATGTCAACACAAATGACAGGTATCATAGTGACTTAATTAATAGATTAAAGATTTATTAGTCGCCACGAATTTAGCCATCATTTACATTATTCATAAGATACAAAACTTTCTTTGCATTAATAAATTCTCCTCCTCGTAGCGTCGTTTATCCTCAATGCTGAGAATCGTGGCCACTGCGAACCTTCTCCTTGACAATTTCTCGCCAGCCCACCCTGTTCTCGGCAGCGCGTATGGCGTCGTAGACCTAGGTATTGAAGGCAGAGCGAATCTGGTCAGCCCAGTGCGTTGGGATTCTGCTTCTAGGCTTCTCACCGCTCGGTTTTTCTAGATTATCACCTTTTTTTCTGGCAATGTGGCCAAAAAATTTGAGACTCCTCTGCAGGCAAAAGGTAGCATTAACAAATGGAACGGGTTTATTTTAAAACAGCAGGTGACAATGAATATCACTATCAACTATAAGTGACCATAATATAATGGTCTAGAATTCAAATTGGCTGAATAATTCCTAAATTTCGTGGCACATTGGCGAAGACATCTGTATATCAGAACATTATTTAGTCGGAATGGTTAGTTGGAAATAACATTGGCAATCACATTAATGGATGTGCTGGTCATAGATAGGGTGACCATAAACAACGACATAAATCCCGGACAAGGAGACACAAATCCATAGAGTTTGGAGTTTAAAGCCCGGATAAGCTGGAGGTTTATGAATATTCGCCGCGTCAATTTAGCTGCTTTGGTAAAGGGTTGCGTGCTTTGAAAATGTGATGATGTGGAAAATGTCACATTTAGTAATAATCTATTCATCATTCAATCATTTAATAAGACTAGCTCTGCCTTGCAATTTTGCCTTCGTTAGTTTGATTTTTATAACCTATAGCGTAAAATCTGTTCAAGACCAAAAATATTATCCATCCAAACTTTCGTATTTGTATGATTGTGGTTGTTGTTTGTACATAGACGATATATAAGATATGAAGTCACTATAAGTGATTTTTGTTAAAGTGATAGAAATATATATATCCTTTACTTTATAATATATAATACATTTAATAATTTTATAAAGAGGAAAGATTTGATTGTTTGTTTGTATTGAATAGGCTCCGAAGCTACTGGACGCATTTGAAAAATTCTTCCATCATCGTGAAGCTACACTAACCCTGTATTCCCACGAGAACGGGAACTACGCGGGTGAAACCGCGAGGCGTCCGCTAGTTCATAATAAATTAGCAGACGTTTCAACAGCATTTTAACTAGCGAATATTGTGTTCTTAATTTTCATTCTATTTTTTAATAGAATAGAAAAAGATAAAACATCCGATATTTGAAACGTCTGCTAATTTATTTTGAGTAAGTGGTAAAACTTTAGAACTTTTGTCTGATACAGACGGATGTTTGTCAGTCTGTATTTCTATGCGCAATAACAACTGGGCAGCTTCTATTGAGATTTTTTGCACGCATAATTTCATAGGTTCAAATCAAATCTTCGGATAAAAATTATTACGCTTTTAACTACGAGGGCTAAGCTATTTTCTTGGCTCTGCGATTAATAAATCCGTAGTTGAAATTGTTAATTTTATTTATTAATGATGTTTATGTATAGATATACCAATTTGTAGAGAATTCTATATAATTTCATAATGTTTCTCAATATATATTTTTTTATTAGATCTACCAAAAATATAGAAAATATTTATAACATTAAAACCATTTATTTCTGTCAGATGGTCATAAATTCCTTTAGACAAAATGCTGTTTTAGATCTAACTTATACAAATGACAAATTTAAACGTACTGAACGTATAACTTTGTCCAAGTTAGATCTAAAACGATGAAAACTATAAAACCTTAGGGTGGAATAAACCTAAAGATGGCAATTTTAAACCATTGTCTCAATAATATATATATAGCTCTTCATTAGTTCGTAAATCTCATTTGCCCAGTAATTACACTTACTACAATGCCCTTCAACCAAAACATAGTGATGCGTTAACATTACCTACTATTTCACGAAAGAATATGGTATGTGACTTAGAGATTTACCACTCGTAAAAATATGTGAAGGATAAATTTGAGTCATATTTTCCTACACATATTTAGATATATCAGATAGACAGAGAGAGATATCAGACTAGCTTCACCTGCGGCTCCGCCCGCGTGGATGTCGGTTATCGCGATAAAAACTATCCTATGACCCTTCCCGGGACTCAAACTATCTCCATACCAAATTTCATCTAAATCGGTTTAGCTGTTTGAGCGTGAAAGCGTAACAAACAGACAGACAGACAGAGTTACTTTCACATTTATAATATTACTAGCTGTGCCCCGCGGTGTTACCCGCGTTTTATTAGCCACACCAAATTTCAATAAAATTGATCCAAGTTTAGACGTAAAGAAGTAACAAACATACACACTCACAAACTTTCGCCTTTATAATATTAGTGTGATAGTATGAATATGGGTGTCTTTTAAAACAGGATAAATCCTACGACACCCAAACCGATGGTAACCAAACCACAGTCTAAATAAACAGTACGCTAATGTAATATAGATTCTGTGATACTTATAAGATGAAATAAACCCGATAGTGATTACACGAGTACCTTTAGCGTGAGGAAAGGTAATATTTTGAGTTGTTTGTTATTATTATGAGGGCATTAGCAAACATAATCGTATGTAACTTGGTCGGTTAATATCTACTTATTATATTAGTGATACCTCTAATACTAATAATACCTAATGTTGGCTGTATTTTAACTGTAATATGTATGTAATGTGTGTAATATATGGTCAGTTGCGTCATTGTGTACAAATAAGGAATGTTTGTTTTGGAATTATAGTTTTTCTAATTAAATAAATAATAATATCTTAGGACAAATCATACAACGCTATCTAATCCCAAACTAAACAGAACTTGTACTATGGAAACCAGACAATTTATATTTCTAAATATATACATATTATAGATAGATAACTCACAGAATAAACGATAGTGCTCATCACACAAAGTTGTATCCTGGGTGGGGATTGAACCCACGACCTCTTGCGTAGCAGTCGGATTCACTCCCACTGCGCCACAGAGGCAATCAATATTATAGATAGATAACGCACAGACACCGAATAAACGATAGTGATCATCACACAAAGTTTTATCCTGGGTGAAGAACGAACCCACGACCTCCGGCTTAGGAGTCAGGGTCAGTAACCACAAGACCAACAGGCCAGTCACAGTTAAATTATGGATGATGGAAAGGAATAATATAACAACCTTATTCACACTCTTTTTTACATATTCACGGCAAGCCACTTACACTAAGAAATGCATCACAGCTCACGCGCGGTGGACATTTTTGGACACACACTCCACACACACTTGTAAGCACACCTCTCCATTTACAATTATGACAAGAGTTTGACAGTTTGGCATGGGCTTGCCGTGGAAACGAAAAAAAGATAGTGAATAATAACTCTGGACTGCTGTTTTAGTTGAAATTACGTTTTAGTTACTTGTATCACTCATCAATGACACGGTAATTGGTAACCAAATTCTATGTCCTAATAGCTGAAATTTTGCAGAGGTGAATAAGAAAGAATTTCAGGGAACTCAAACTCTAAGAGAGTAGACCAACAAAGCTGCGGGCATATGATGGATGGATAACCGCTATCCTAATAAATTTATTTATTTATTTTTCACATTACAAGCTTACAGTAAAGACCAAATCGCTTATATGTTATGTCATACATTTAGGTTATATAATAATAATAATATTCATTTATTTCAGGTGAAAACCCATCTTACAATTATTTATTACATTTTTTACAATAATATGAATAATAAATAAAAATTATATACGTAAAAAAAACATAATCAAAAATCATATAAAACAATGAACAAAAGAAAAACAGCATACATTAAAATGACGACTGCAATTAAATTACTTCCGGTTTCGGCTAATATAATAGCACATCAAATGATATTAGATAATGAAATAATCGAAAACAATGTCAAAAATAGAATAATTAAATGTCAGAAACAAAAATATTACAAATACAATGTTAAAGTAAGTACATGAACAATGTCTAATATTGGTACAAAAAATAATATGCTCACAAAGCGATACTTTTATACAAAGTCTGCCTAAAATATATAACATTCTTGTGTTTCTTTCGACCTGCATCTAATGGCGCCTATACACCGTAGGCTGCTACGAATGGTGCTACGCCATAACAAATTTTATTATTTATACTAAGATTATATAAATACGATAGTCGATAAGTAAGTACGATGTCTGTAGGTATGTTACGTTTTCACGCCTAACTACTGCACTGATGTGAAACAACAAACAAAAAACGGGGAAAATTTACGCATACGAATTTACGCATAAGAGACCAATGCTCGTCTCTTATGCGTAAATTCGTATGCGTAAATTTTCCCCGTTTTTGCAACATTTCTCGTCGCTACTCCGCTCCTATTAGTCAGAGCGTGATGTTATATAGCCTATAGCGTTCCTCGATAAATAAATGCGCTATCCAACAAAAAAAGATTTTTTTAAATCGGACCAGTAGTTCCTGAGATTAGCGCGTTTAAACAAACAAACAAACGAACAAACTCTTCCGCTTTATAATATTAGTATAGATAAGCGATAAGTACAATAGCAATAAGTCACGCTACATTCACACGACCAAAACCGCGGGCCTAGATAGTTAGTAGTGAGGCGAGAGAAAAGCGGCGATATTATCGCCGTGCTACCTATTTTTAAACACTCTCTTAGAATGTGTCTCCACACGGCGGTGTTATCGCGGCGTTGCGACGAGTTGCCGAGTGCGAGAGAAACGTCAACGTATCGCTGCGCGCTCGCCTCGAAAAAGTGACAATCAACATTGCGGACACGTGGCGATTCCGATACCTGTCGCGACGATACGTTGGCGGATTATTCACTCTTTCGTGGAAATTACCCGGCGATAGTAGAGCGGTCTCGCCCGTGGAGACGGTCCCTTAGCTAGTTTATAACATAAATTCTACGAACTTCTCTACAAATCGGCTACGGCGTAGCATATTTCGTAGCAGATCTACATATTATAGTATAACAAATAACATAGAATCCAAATAACTAAATCAACGATACAAAACGGCACCTAACTCCATTTCGACTCAAGTCTACAAAGTACAGACGCCGTCGAATGAATTAACCGTCGAACAATGAGGGCTCGGTTAATCTACTTAGTTCAAGCTAAGAAGTTAGAGGTACATGTACTACGTGATACGTATATAAATTGTACAGTCAAACACAAAGTTGGGACGAGCAATTTCGAGTTTATCAAAAAAGCTTCTCATTGACTAGGGTACAATCACTGTGGTTATGACTTCATAACATACAACTGACTATTTATAATTTTATAATTAAGTTTAAGTTTGTTTGTTAATTTGTTTGTTTGGTTAAACGCGTTAATTTCAGGAACTACTTGTTCGAATTGAAAAATTATTTTAGTGTTGGATAGCCCATTTATTGAGAAAGGCTTTAGACTATCTCATCACGCTCCGACTAGCAGGAGCGGAGTATCAATGAAAAATGTAGAATGACTCAGACGAAGTTGCGTGGGTCAGTTAGTAATGCATATAGAACCAATACGTATGGATCTTTGAGCTTTGTACCGTGCGGGAATCGAACCTACAACATATACAGCTATCGTGTGCACTCCTATTATTGCGCCACCAAGGTACAAGTAATATAACTTTCATAAGTTCTTTAATAAAGTGTAATTAGTGGTACCTACCTACTTTACTTGAAAAACTCTCTTCTTTTCTTTTTGTCATTAGTCTTAAAAAATATTATTTTTAAAAGTGCCCGCGATTTTATTTATATGTAGCATCTTGTTATTTCTGTCACCGACTTATTACAAGTGTTTTGCTTTAATTGAAATATACTTTGTATTTTAGTTTGATATAAAAATACTTTACTAAATGATTTAAACCTTTAAAATTGTATTTAAACTTTAAATATTATTTATTTATACTACTAAATACTTTATATATTTCTATACAGCGCTCACCGCATCCCTTCACAACATGAATAACATAAAATTAACTACGGAACACTAAAAATCTGATAACAGTTTACGTAAACATAGAAGTAAAACCATTGCAGTTGATTGTACAGGTTTATGCGAGATTTTGATACAACACTAATGTTGAATTGATAGTTGTTTCTAAGAATAGACTTCTTAAGAGTAAATAACGCGAAACAGGGTTCTGCAATGTCAACAAATGTATATAGAACTTAAACATTAGGACACGAAAACTTTGACTAGACGAAGAGTTAAAGAAATTTAATAAATATTTTTTTTACAAATATTGATAAACTTGAAATATATATACGTAAGTCTACCCGTGCCCACGGCCGTTGCAATACGGTCGAAACGTGCGTCGGGCAATAAACAAGGTATTTTATCTTAAATTATTCACGTGATTAAGACCCGCAATATATATATTTTCATAATTTAAGGATATGTCCTAATATTAACCCGTAAAAAAGTCTTGTCATAGTTATAACGTTCGTAATCTATCATATGTACGAATTAATATTCGACTTTATTTTGTCCTGCGCACTGGCAAGCATTGGTTGTGTGCGGAAAAGCGAGGCGGGCGGCCATGTCTTTGTTTGCATAGCACTAAATGAATAATTCACTCGGCGTAATGCCCCCTCAATGTGTAGTTGTACAGGCGTATGTTTTATTCAAAAAGATTTCCACCGGTTTAGAACTCCGGTCTCCTATAATCTTTTCTTAAACCTGGTATACATCACCAAAGAAATTTCGTTTAGTTAGTAGTTTAGAGTAAGGTATGCTTACACATATAAACGGGTCGGCACTGTCAACAAAGCCGACCCGAAACAACTACTAATCATCTTCGGCTTAATTAACAAGCGTCGATCGGGTAGATCACTCGGCTCGGCACATCATTCGATTCGGCAGTATTCGGCCGCCCGGCTGTGTCGGTGTCGCCCGTCTAGCCGAGCGGTTTCGGTTCAGGTTCGACCAAGCCGATCAACTTCATTCCGGTCCGGATTCGGTTTTGCCGCCTGGCTTTAATGCTGACCCGCTTATGTGTGTAGCAACTCTAAGCATAAGTCTTTGTACGATTAAAGTATACAATAAGATAATTGTACAACTTAATTCAACAAAGAGTTTTGTGTTGATTTCAATCTAGCCAATTTTAATTGTATAAATAACTGACCCGCGCAACTTCGTCTGTATCATTTTTTTTTCGTTTTCCAACATTTTTCATCGATGCTCCGCTCCTATTGGTTAAAGCATAACGTTATATATCCTATATCCTTCCTAGATAAATGGGCTATCCAACAGTAAAAGATTTTTTCAATTCGAACCCGAAATTCCTGAGATTATCGCGTTCAACCAAACAAACAAACAAACCCTTCAGCTTTATAATATTAGTATAGATTTACAGTAACTTTATATGCGTCACTAGCTTTAGTCCACTAGACTAAATCAACTGATTTGCGGGTGGCAAGGTTGTTACTTTTGGCTTAAACAACGTTTTAAACGCTTAAGACGCTGACAACAGCTACTGAACTTCGATGTTTCACTATTTTAGCCACGCCCACTATTTCTCCGATGTCCTAGAGCCATTGATAAAGGACGGTAAAAACAGCGAACTACCAACACAAGGACGCGGTCAATAATAAACAATAAACCAATAGATGGCGCTTTATTTTTTGTTCTATATGAAGAACTAGAAAGAAATTAGACAGGGCGATTAAAAAAACAATAAATATTTTTTATACGTTTGTATTTTTAATTATTTCAGGAGACTTTATTTGCTATGAACTTCAAAACAATATAAAAGAAAGAAAAATAAAACTCGAAAATATATTAGCAACATTTTAAATATTTTCGCAAAATTATAATTTATTTGCTCTCGGATATTTGCCGGAACAAACAGACAGACAGACAGACAAAAAAAAACTGTATTTTTGTTATCAGTAATTATTATGGATATATGTTATCCATAATAATTAATATATATGCATAAAACTGTTATTTTGATATTACAAACAGACTCTTCAATTTTATTTATTTGCACAGATAGTTAATAATATATATTATTTTTTATTAATAATATTATTTTTTATTTGACATAAGGTAAATTTAGAGCTGAAGAAAATTCTTCCAAGTTTGAAGTTCTCCGAAAATTGATAACATACCTGCTACAGCACAATAATTCACTGGTAAATAATTTTCGTCACTGGAATCACTTTTAATGATAAGTTTTAAATTGCACATCCTACACAAAAGAGTGAACTTCGACAAGAATCCATTTATGTTTTCTCCTACCAAATTAATGTGTTTTAAATTACAACCCAAGGGTTTAGGGGTAAGGGCGAGAAATATTCTGAAGATTTAAAAATAAATGCGATAAGTTTATTCGTCGTCCGATGTAATAATAATAATAATATTTATAAGGATTTTTTGTTGTGCAGGGTGACTTGTAGCAGTCTAAAAAAAATAATACTTAAAGCTTACCTATGCGTTAGTAACTAAATACTAACTGCCAGATTTTATCTTCGACAACCTGTTCAAAATAATAATATTTACCTCAAGTTTAGGAATATTATCGGTGGATTCAACTGTCTCAGATACCTTTGCCGATACTTCAAACCAGCGATGGAAAAAAACTATGACTCACAATAACATAAGAAGTATAAGAACGATCATGAGGACGTTTCATATCACTTGGGCACACAGATTACCCCCTAATAGATTCCGCATGCAGGGCAACAGACGCGCGCCACTCATACTTGATTTCGCTAGCATATAAAACAATACCTAAAATCACGACGTCAGTGGCGACCAACTTCACGACCTATGACCACGTGCAATTGAAAATAATTATAAAAATTGCTTTGTGCGTATATTACCCTAAAAATGGCTTCCTGTTCTGTGAAATGGTGAGCAAAGTCGGCGAAGACATCAAATTACCAAAAAGAAGGCATAACATTTCGCCGGTAAGTAAATTTTAATTTAAGTAAATATTAAATTGACTAAGCAGCGGAGTTCAATTTATTCTGGTTAGTTATTTAAAAAAACCCTCAAAATTTCGAACCCGTTGATGTCTTTTTGAAATGTCCCTTTCACTCATTAGCTAAATTATATAGCATTCCTGCTCTTACGATGATACGTGTATCGATAGTGTTGGGATATCGGATGATATAGGTCATTATCGATGGTTTGTCGTAATCGTTACTAGGTCATTTGAAATAGTAAAGTTAAAGTAGATATAAACAACAAGCTGTGGCCTGCGGCTTCGCCCGCTTGAATATCGGTTAGCGGCGAAGAACTATATGAAACACTTCCTTGAAAAAATATATTGCTGATGGCAAAAGCCGCAGGGACAGACGTTCGGAAACGACTTTGGTTAATACTATGTAAGGATATAACAAAAAGGAACCTACTTTGCTTTTTGTACGAGTATATCCTCGTTATCTTCTTTTTTTTTTTTTGTTTAAAAGCCTATGCCATTGAGGTATTACCACCATTATCAGAATCTAACGATGGAATATCAGGGAGATCGAGAGATTACCTTAAATCTTAAGAGAGTATTTGTTAAACTTATCTATCATTTACTCAATCTTTGCTAAGACTTATAATTTACTTAGGTCTTTGCGTCGAGTAAAAATAAATTTCTGAACCGGTTTTCACCAAACTTCATTCAACCGGGCTGCAGCAGTCCAGTCACTTATAAAATTACTTACGCAATTAATTTGATTTAGTAATAACAGTAATTTAAGTGAGATATGTATTATTTTAAAGGTTTCCTAGATGCCCCGAGAGGAAGAAGAAATGGGTATATGCAACCTCTCGTGGGGAGAATTGGTTTCCCACCCGTAACAGTGTTATTTGCTCAAGACATGATGCAATCAAGACAAGATATATCATATTGCATTTGCAATTATATTTCTGTTTTTTTTCTTTTTGTGTATTTTGCTGTGTGTTAGTATAAGAATTCATAAATGTTTTATGTTTAATGTATATTTTAACCTTTCATATTTTTTTATTATTAATCTTTTGATCAATACTTGAAGAAGTTTTATTTAAAAAAAATTAGGATTTTGATAGTAGCTTAGTTTTATTTTACACCCATTGAATAAAAATATAGAATAATAATGTATCATCATTGATCATCCTCCGAACCTAATTAAAATCTTAGAACCTAATTTAAACCTACTTAAAATAATAAACCAAATTAAAGTAATCTAATTCCATATTTCAATATTTTATCGACAACCTATACCTAGATGGGACAGCGATGAGATCGCTGTCCCATCACTATTATTCGGTCCACTCGAAGTTTGACCTTGAAATAACCAATCATAGCGCACTTGTACCGCGCGCCCTGTTCCTTCCTCCAAAATGAGTGAACTCGGTGGCGAACAAAATTACAGTAATGCGGAATCTATTAGGGGGTAATCTGTGCTTGGGCATCATCTTTACCTGGTAACATTTTCTAGAGGAATTATAACATCACTTTCTAATGGAACTGCAACAGCCACATTTCCTAATCTGTACAAAATATTTATTACATTTAAACTTAGAAAAACTTTCTTCAGCACTAATCTTACCTATTATGTCTAACTAGCTGAAGACTAGCTGTGGACGTAGCCTAAGTTACTCCTTACATCATTAGCTGTCTGACAGTGAGTCCTGTCAATCTCCGTACAGCCGTTTTGGAGATTTGTCGAAACAAACACACAGACAGACAGCCAGATAAAAAAAACTGTATTTTTGTTTTAAGTACTATGCGTACTTTCATAGCATTTAGTAAAAAACTGCTATTTTGACATTAGGAACAGACACTTCAGTATGTATAGATCGCCATATATAGGTAAAAAATACTAAAACCTACACAACTATTTGTATGGAAAGGGCAAGAAACAATGGATAAAGCTACAAGTATTTTAGGAGTATTTGCCTATTAGGCCAGTTCTAAGATAGTCGTAGGTCTATGCAAATGTGATAGTTTATCATTATACTTGTTTGTAACTATCTTTCTAAAATGTAAAGGGGATCCTCTTTGTCCATGTGGCGATTCTTTTTGTGTAATGTTTTAATGTAATATAAATAATAAAATTATTATCTATATTAGTATGTAGGTACTTATTACAAACTTATTGGTGAAAAACTTTCCGAAGTTTCACCTGCTTCTGAACTATTCGCCAAACGTCTCTTTTTACTGAAAAGATAAAAGAAAATATTAAAAATAAATACAAAAATTGAACAGGCGAACGTAGGTTTCGAACTCGAAACTAGATATTCTGAACCAACGCAGATACCGCTAGACCAAACGAGTTTCACAGTTGCAGATGAATTTTCGCTATACGTTGTACAAAACAGCTTAGTGTAGCTTTTTGGTTTGGTTACGATTTCACTTCTGTTCGTGCAATATTTTGTCAATATTACAATATGAAAAATATAATACTTACTTTACTACTTCCATGAGATGTTTTTGTTTGTTGGTATAGAAGCGCTTTTTGCTGGCCTCCGACATTTTTGTTTGTTTCCCAATTATAGTAACAAATATTTTTAAACTTAAAACTAAATATATTTAAATTAACAACTTAGATAGTATAAATTAATAGTATATTTATTAAACTTATATTCTTTACCAATGTCTATAATTTTTCAAACAACAAACAAAATATGAAGTGAATGGATGGCGAGGCAAAGCGACATACGTCCGTCTAGCTGCGCGTCTCTGCGATCACTGTCAGATTGCTTAGAAAAGAAAGAGAAGCGCGATCACGCAGCGCTCGTAACTAATTATAAACCATAAAACAATTAATTACTTGAAAATAAGTCGAGTAGTCGAAAATAAAAAAACAACCAGATTCTGTATTATAACATGATACCTTATTGTTAATTATTTTACCAACGTACGTTGTTATGTAATACAGATATTTTTGTTAGAAGATCATTTTAAGAGGTTAGTTTGTATTTTTTTTTTATCGAGAAAAAAATTCAAATTCGTGTTTTGAATACAACAGGGTTCTTAGAAATATGTTCAAGATTAACATATATTTTTTCTGCCGTTACAAACTACGTAGATTTGGCTAAAAAATTGTTTAGGATAAGCCTATTTGGCTGTTGTCAGCGCCTTAAACGTCATATTCCAGTTGAGAGGGAAAAGGGAGTCTTATGTTGCTATCTCCTATCATTACTACTTATATCTTATTTACAACGGTTTCCATATCTTAAACTTTATTTTTATCTACCTATTGCCTTTATATCTTATCTGCCCATCATAATGTCAACACAGTAGTTTTTATAAGTAGATATACCATTTACGTAAAGCATACTGCATGAGGATGACATAACTACACAAATCCAACTCGGGTAAATAAATTAAATAAAAAAACTTGCTGACCTGCGCAACTTTGTCTTTTTTCTTTTTCTGTTTTTGCAACATTTTTCATTGCTGCTCCGCGTCTATTAGTCGCAGCGTATTGTTAAATAGCCTTCCTCGATAAATGGTTTTCTAACAGTAAAATATTTTTTCAATTCGGAGCCGTAGTTTCTGAGATTATCGCGTTCAAACAAGCAAACAAACTCTTCAGCTTTATAATATTAGTATAGATTATGACAGAGGAATGAGACTTAATTGCAAATAGAATAATGTCATGGGGAGGTAATATTTGGGCTTAAGATTTGGCCCCATGACTATTAAAGCTAGATAACAGCTACTTATTACGACCGATCACATACATGTCTATACGCGATATCATTACCAGCCTCGTCAATCAAACTTTTGCGGTGTAAACCAATCTCGATGTTCCCTATGAGTTCCAAGTTTAAATTTCAATCAGATTAACATTATACCTTACTTTGTGAGGTTCCTTCACATGAACAGTCGTTTGTCGAGTTAGATCTGGCAGTAAAACTGTTTGAGTCGAGATTTAATGGTACTTCTTCCTTCAATGGATTTGTCATGTAAATTCTGAGAGGTTGGATTCGATGTTGCTTTTAAATAATTGTAAGTTACGAGTAGTTACCATGTTGCTATTGCAACAGTATCATATCTAAAGTACTCCTTTTATTTTTATTATAAGTCGGAATGTGAATGTATGAATCGAATCAAGTAATTCAATTGAGAAAATATTATGTTGTTTTTCAATATCTCAGGTTGTGTTTAAATTTTGTAGTCTCACAGTTCTAATAAACTATACTTTTACACCCCAAAATAATTCTAAAAACGACTGGTTCATCCAACAAAACAAAAGCTGTGGGTTAGCTTTCGCAATTTATTGACAAAAGCATCACGTACCAATAATATCAATCATAGCACTTGACTGCGCATAACACTGTGTTCATATCACACGTACGTGTGGAGGATTAAGTGTAACACAAAGGGAGGTTCCTCTGACCAGGCGCGATGATCGCGCCAGACGGGCCGCGGGCCAACGGTTAACGTTGGGAATTTGTATACATAGCTAGCAGCTATGGAATCTGCAATATCGCGATTCAGGTTTTGACGAGGGCTATCAAGTGTCAATTTGTTTATATTATTATACGTGGGTTCCGCCATATACTATTGTAAAAACCACTAAATAGTCTGAACGAGAAACACTAAAATGACTTGTTTTTACGTTCGTGATTTTGACTTATTTGATTAAATGGGAAGTGTATTGACTCATTTGAATATGGCCGTCGTTGGGTGGCGTGACATTCGATTGACGTTTACGTTTTGGAATCGAATGCTCGAAGCGAAATCACATCTCTGGTAGTCTTGTTTTGAATTAAAGTCGTGTGGGCAAACTGTTTGCGTTATTATAGTGTAGTATTTGTGTAATCGAAATGATTATAAAGATAACGGACTTTAACTTTATAATCGATTACCACAACGCTAATCCAAATACTTAGCCGCTAATGCGGCCACCCTGGTACTCGAGATATAAAAATCAATAACTTATCGTTAGAGTCACTAAAACTAAAAAACCGATTCAAATTCATTTGAATTGTTTTGTTCGCTCTAATAGCTCGCGTATTAAAGCCATAAGAACAGCTCAAAAAAATTCAATCATATAAAATAGGTAATTTTGTGTGGTGTCATAATAATGCATTGGTGATGGGAGGTGTAGTATTATACCATACATTTTTTGTAGATACTACATGTTATAGAGTTAACCTCATTTCCTAGTTGCAATAATGGCAGCAAACTTCTGAAAATACATAAAAAAATAAGTTGATTTTTTAAAAAAGACCTACATGTCACGAATTGACATGTAGGTCTTCTTTAAAAGATCAACAAGACTGGCTATATTAATGAAAAACTCTAAAATACTAATAAGAAAATTAACTTCGTTTCCTTATACTGTAGTATGCCACATTATATTGCCAATATTTTTTACGTTAGTTCCACGCATCTTGCATAGACCGCCAATGTCAGTTTTTATATCTTTCAGAGTTTAGTGAAGGGTTAACAGAGTTACCATCAATAAAAAAACACTTATGTTGCTAGCGGATGAAACGAGGTTATTTCTCATTTCGGTAATACTATTTTAGCGTAGGGAATGTACGATAAAATTGTATGTTTTATTACGTATTTTTTCAATACACTCGGTTTTTAACCCCTACCTAAAAGGAGATGCTATAGGTTTATTCTGTGTCTCGGTGTAATTTATCTATAATATATTGTATGTATTTAGAAATATATAAGTGTATTTATCAGTTGTCTGGTTGCCATAGTACAAGCTCTGCTTAGTTTGGTATCAGATGACGTTGTGTGAGTGGTCCCAATATATATATTAAGATAGTGCGTAAATAATTTGTATTTTTGAAGAAAAAAATTACCATTCATTTTAAAGTTATCTAAAAAATCACATGATTATTTTAGCAAACATCAAAATGAATGGTCATTAAAAACTCCCAGCGCGCGTGACTCTCTTACGGCAATTTTCGATGGCTTCTACTAGAGATAGACTGTTGACATATTTTGTATGGAGCTTATGTCTACTATGAATACAATGTTTTCGAAGCAATAAACAAGGTATTTAACCATAAATTATTCACGCGATTAAGACCCATAATATATTTATTTTCATAATGTGTACAAATCGCGAAAGTTTATTATCATTTATATATCTCTAGTAGCCAAATCGATCGATAGAGGTATTTTTTCTTATGCCTGGTCTACATCACAAAAAAATACTGCAAAATTTCAGGTCTCTACATCCAAAGGTTTAGACTTAGCGTTGATAAGTGAATATTTGTTCATTATTTTGTCTCGATATCTATACTAATATTATAAAGTGAAAGAGTTTGTTTGTTTGTTTGTTTAAACGCGCTAATCTCAGGAACCACTGGTCCGATTTGAAAAAAATATTTTTGTTGGATAGCCCATTTATTGAGGAAGGCTATAGGCTATATAACACCGCGCTACGACTAATAGGAGCGGAGCAGCGACGAGAAATGTTGCAAAAACGGGGAAAATTTACGCATACGAAGTTGCGCGGGACAGCTAGTTAATGATAAAACGAATTAAGACATTTTTCATGTCATGTGAATTAAATGACGAATGCCAGCTATTTTATAAATAAAACATTGCTTGTTTCCGTTACCAATTCATTAATAAATAATACATTTCACAAACGAACACTATTCAGAATTATTAATACATCCAGTGCTGTGGTTTATTTTACAATGAATGGTTTATAAATTAATTATCAAACAATTAATAACATTGCATTTTGAACAATTAGCTTTGACACGTTCGCATTTCGATCGACGGGTGACGTAATTTCTGCGGACAAATGCCACAAAAACGCACACAGACTACAAGTGAAGCGTACCAACATAGTTTTATGCTCTGTTTATTAATACTTTAAATGAATATTTCAGAGCAAGGGAGGGTCACAAACACTAAGGAGTCATGTCCCTAAGGGAAGACTGAATGTAAACTTCCACAATCCACTTTCAACACTCATCCATGATCTTCAAATCAGAAAGTATGTGGAAATAGTAACTTTGATGTGTGAAAGATGCATGAGCGGGAAGCGGCAGACAATAACGTTAGATTATATTAATACCACGCAACTTTGTCTGCGTACATTTTCCCCGTTTTTACAACATATTTCATTACTGCTCCGCTTCTATTGGTCGCAGCGTGATATTATATAGCCTATAGCCTTCCTCGATGAATACGCTATCCAACAGTAAAATAATTTTTAACTCGGATCAGTAGTTTCTGAGATTACCGCGTTCAAACAAACAAACAAATTCTTTAGCTTTATAATATTAGTATAGACTAGCTGTCCCGTGTAACTTCGTCTGCGTAAATTTTTCCCGTTTTTGCAACATTTCTCATTGCTGCTCCGCTCCTATTGTGGTCGTAACGTGATTTTATATAGCCTATAGCCTTTCTTGATAAGTGGGCTATCCAACAGTAAAAGAATTTTTCAAGTCGGATCAGTAGTTCCTGAGATTACCGCGTTCAAACAAACAAAGAAACTCTTCAGCTTTATAATTTTAGTATAGACTAGCTGTCCCGCGCAACTTCGTATGCGTAAATTTTCCCCGTTTTTGCAACATTTCTCGTCGCTACTCCGCTCCTATTAGTCGTAGCGTGATTTTATATAGCCTATAGCCTTCCTCGATAAATGGGCTATCAAACAAAAAAAGAATTTTTCAAATCGGACCAGTAGTTCATGAGATTAGCGCGTTTAAACAAACAAACAAACAAACTCTTCAGCTTTATAATATTAGTATAGATAAAAGTTTATTTTATTATTACTGGTTTTATCATTATCAAACAATCCCACAAGTATAAAGACCCCGGGTACGTTTCTTAACCTCACTGATATATCGATCTACATCGCCACGTTCGCCTAATTTTATTCTATAGTGAATATCTGTGTCTCATTTATCATCTTGTATTGACGTAGGAAGTTACATTTTCGGCGATTTTTTAATAAAAGCCTTCGTGACGACGCGACATGACATTAGTAGGTTATTAAAACGATTTGTTGGCGATGTCAAACTCAGCTCGGTTCATTTTTTATATACGAAGCGTTTGAGACGAAATAAAAAATGGAATGGGAGGATTTTATCTGTTTATGACGTTCCTACTTAGTTTAATCTAAGATTTTTATTGCAAAATGGTGGCGAATAAGTCCGTATTTTTAGAATTTCACATAGTCGTAATAATTCTAAAAACTACTACGAAGTTTCATATTCTCTTCGCTAGAGACCCTAGAGAAGTGCCATAAACGCTAATCAAATAAAATGACAATCGAATCACGTCGCTGTGCTTGCAAGACCGCGAATATATTTTTCTTTAATTGGCGCGCTCAATGACGTCATCGATGGGGCAGGTATGTGTTATCAGTCAGACTAAACAGCTCTAGAGATTTATTACTAATATTACTGAAAGGTATATATCGCTCTAGTGCTCAAATGTTTGCGTCGACAGAAGTCACAAACCGCTTAATGTGTTTTTCGAGAAACAGAGAGGTGGAACTTTTTCAAAAACGTTAACCAATATATGCACCCACAGTGGTGGATGCTTAACGTCACAAATTTCTCGATATTTGCGGTCTCTACTCCGCCATGGACCCATCATAGTAAGCAGAGGTGAAGGGTTAAAAGTTTCCTGAGGTAACTCAAAACAGACCTTGCTGGACACTGATTTGTGTCCCTACAATATTATTTAATTCAAAGGGAAACCGAAAAGAATGGTGTTCTAAGGACCCTTCGCCACTGATAGTAAGCATAATAATCACAAAAGGTGTAACACTAACTTCTGTAAATAGTGTATAGTAACCACTTTCATACAAGTTTACCAAAGTGAAAATGAACACCAGAAATGTTTGCTCGCTTAAATTATAACTGCTGAAGTTTTATTTACTTTCATTGGAAGGATCATAATTGAGTATTGCAAGCCAAGGCCTTTACGTGAAGAACTAACTACTAATTGGTACCTTCTACTACTATTTGAATCGTTATCATTTTTAATAATATACTAACTGTTGCCCGCGACTTCGTTCGGGAACATTTTTTCGGGATAAAAAGTAGCCTATGTGATATTCCAGACTATAATCTATAGATTATAGTCTGGAATATCACATAGGCTACTTTTTGTCCTGTACCAAATTTCGTTTAGATCCGTTTACCCGTTGTGGCGTGATTGAATTACAAATATCCATCCATCCACACATACTCGTAGGTACATCCAAACTTTCGAGTTATTATTTTTTATTAATTAATATAATTTAAACTGATCTTTAAATCAATAATTCATGACCATTCTATTTTTTTAACGCTGTCCATTAACGTGTAATTGTTACTTAACAATAGGAAGCAATACCAATCAATGTAATTGAATACTAGTTATAAAGAAACTAATCCAAAGTAGGTATACCGTTTGAGTGTTCAGATACTCAAACGATTTCTTTTGTATCAAGCTCGAAAGTATTTCTATCGTTACTTTTACCTTTAACGGCCAGTCTCAATAATCTATCAATGGATTTGGGTACTAGAGCTATATATTTGACATAAGCTCCATACAAAATATGTCAAAATTCTACCTCTAGTAGCCAAATCCATCGTTAGATAGATTATTGAGACCGGTCGTTAAGACGCTGACAACAGCTACTGAACTTCGATGTTTCACTATTTTAGCCACGCCCACTATTTCTCCGATGTCCTAGTGCCATTGATAAAGGACGGTAAAAACAGCGAACTACCAACACAAGGACGCGGTCAATAATAAACAATAAACCAATAGATGGCGCTTTATTTTTTGTTCTATATGAAGAACTAGAAAGAAATTAGACAGGGCGATTAAAAAAAACAATAAATATTTTTTATACGTTTGTATTTTTAATTATTTCAGGAGACTTTATTTGCTATTAACTTCAAAACGATATAAAAGAAAGAAAAATAAAACTCGAAAATATATTGTATGCAACATTTTAAATATTTTCGCATAATTATAATTTATTTGCTCTCGGATATTTGCCGGAACAAACAGACAGACAGACAGACAAAAAAAACTGTATTTTTGTTATCAGTAATTATTATGGATATATGTTATCCATAATAATTAATATATATGCATAAAACTGTTATTTGGATATTACAAACAGACTCTTCAATTTTATTTATTTGCACAGATAGTTAATAATATATATTATTTTTTATTAATAATATTATTATTTATTTGACATAAGGTAAATTTAGAGCTGAAGAAAATTCTTCCAAGTTTGAAGTCCTCCGAAAATTGATAACATACCTGCTACAGCACAATAATTGACTGGTAAATAATTTTCGTCACTGGAATCACTTTTAATGATAAATTTTAAATTGCACATCCTACACAAAAGAGTGAACTTCGACAAGAATCCATTTATGTTTTCTCCTACCAAATTAATGTGTTTTAAATTACAACCCAAGGGTTTAGGGGTAAGGGCGAGAAATATTCTGAAGATTTAAAAATAAATGCGATAAGTTTATTCGTCGTCCGATGTAATAATAATAATAATTTTTATTAGGATTTTTTGTAGTGCAGGGTGACTTGTAGCAGTCTAAAAAAAATAATACTTAAAGCTTACCTATGCGTTAGTAACTAAATACTAACTGCCAGATTTTATCTTCGACAACCTGTTCAAAATAATAATATTTACCTCAAGTTTAGGAATATTATCGGTGGATTCAACTGTCTCAGATACCTTTGCCGATACTTCAAACCAGTGATGGAAAAAAACTATGACTCACAATAACATAAGAAGTATAAGAACGATCATGAGGAAGTTTCATATAACTTGGGCATCATCTTTACCTGGTAACATTTTCTAGAGGAATTATAACATCACTTTCTAATGTAACTGCAACAGCCACATTTCCTAATCTGTACAAAATATTTATTACATTTAAACTTAGAAAAACTTTCTTCAGCACTAATCTTACCTATTATGTCTAACTAGCTGTAGACTAGCTGTGGACGTAGCCTAAGTTACTCCTTACATCATTAGCTGTCTGACAGTGAGTCCTGTCAATCTCCGTACAGCCGTTTTGGAGATTTGTCGAAACAAACACACAGACAGACAGCCAGATAAAAAAAAACTGTATTTTTGTTTTAAGTACTATGCGTACTTTCATAGCATTTAGTAAAAAACTGCTATTTTGACATTAGGAACAGACACTTCAGTATGTATAGATCGCCATATATAGGTAAAAAATACTAAAACCTACACAACTATTTGTATGGAAAGGGCAAGAAACAATGGATAAAGCTACAAGTATTTTAGGAGTATTTTCCTATTAGGCCAGTTCTAAGATAGTCGTAGGTCTATGCAAAAGTGATAGTTTATCGTTATACTTGTTTGTAACTATCTTTCTAAAATGTAAAGGGGATCCTCTTTGTCCATGTGGCGATTCTTTTTGTGTAATGTGTTAATGTAAATAAATAATAAATAATAAAATTATTATCTACGAGTATATTAGTATGTAGGTACTTATTACAAACTTATTGGTGAAAAACTTTCCGAAGTTTCACCTGCTTCTGAACTATTCGCCAAACGTCTCTTTTTACTGAAAAGATAAAAGAAAATATTAAAAATGAATACAAAAATTGAACAGGCGAACCTAGGTTTCGAACTCGAAACTTGATATTCTGAACCAACGCAGATACCGCTAGACCAAACGAGCTTCACAATTGCAGATGAATTTTCGCTATACGTTGTACAAAACAGCTTAGTGTAGCTTTTTGGTTTGGTTACGATTTCACTTCTGTTCGTGCAATATTTTGTCAATATGAAAAATATAATACTTACTTTACTACAGTACTCCCAAATTAATAATGCACATGCAGATCTTCGCTAATTGTCGTATTCCCGGAAACACTCGAATCATGGAATCGTAAGAGCCCTAAACAAGGCATTTGCATTTTGCACCTTGTTTAAAAGAGATAGGAGTCAATATCATGTGTGCACAATCGAAAACAAATCGGGCGTTCGGCAGCTGTCGCCGGTCAGCGAAATGTCTGTCAGTCGTCTTTATATATTGGTAGTGACTGCACGTGTTCTCTATTTGTGGAAATATATAGAGCTGCTATTACACACCCTTCTTGGTAAATATAATTTCAACATTAATTAGCTTATTCAGATTTAAATAGTATATTTTGAAAAAAGGAAAATAAATAACATATTTCACGTTTTTTTAATATTAAAAAAATAAAATACCTACATTAAATACATATTAAGTACTAGAAAAACATTTAAAAAATGAGATTTATTTAAATTAAATAAATAGATAAACATGCATAAAAAATATATACCTAACTCTGCCCATGCCATTTTCTTTCAGACGAATTCTTCCAAAATGGATAAATTTAAACGTGGAAAACCGCTTAATTCACAAGCACGGCAAATGGTATTTAATGTGTACCTTTATTTCTTAAATGAAGCCAATGTTTTCAACAGAGACCATGATGGTTATTTTAAAAAAATTCAAGACCGTGTTACAAAAGCTACAGGAATTTCGCGACGAACTTTGAGTAATATCTTAAACGAAAAAAAACATAATCAATCAAAGAAATTTTCTACACCGAAAAAAGGAAGACCTAAAAGTAGATTTCGGCTGGTACTTGATGATTTCGACTACTGTGTTATTCGTAATATGATATACAATTTTCAATTGACGCTGAAAGAACTCCCAACTGTAAATAATTTAAGAATAAAGTTGATCGAAGCTATTAATTTCAAAGGCTGTGCCGAGACTTTAAGGTTGATCTTGAAAGACATGGGGTTTAGGTTTCTGAAAACTGATAATAACAGACAATTACTTATGGAAAAACATGATATACGCCTAAAAAGGATCAAATATCTCAGAGAAATACAACAGCTGAGGAGTTCTGGTAGAAACATAGTATTTATGGACGAGTCGTATGTGCACACATCACATACTAAGGGTAAAACTTGGCAAGATAGCAACAAAAAAGGTATCAAACAACCCATTTCCAAAGGAGAGCGAATAATTATTGTACACGCAGGCAATGAAAAAGGCTTCGTCCCAGGGGCTCTAATGTTACATAAATGTGTCGACTCAGAAGGTGACTATCATAAAGAAATAAACGCGGAACGTTATCAAACTTGGCTACGCAATCAATTGATTCCCAACTTGCCTCCTAATAGTGTGTTGGTAATAGACAACGCCCCATATCATAATAAGCTGTCTGTGAAACCACCAAACTCAAACACATCTAAACCACAAATGACAGCTTGGTTACAACAACACAACATTCCGCATGACCCAAAGAAACTGAAACCCGATTTGTATAAAATTATACAAAGATACAAAGAAAATTACACAGAATTTGCCATTGACCGTATAATGGAGGAACATGGGCATAAAATTATACGATTGCCACCATATCATCCCGATTTTAACCCTATTGAAAATATTTGGTCCCAAATAAAGCAACACGTGGCCAAGAGAAATATTGCAATGACTGTGACGTCAGTTAAAGATGCTATATTAGAAAAAATCAATAAAATAGGACCAGAAGAATGGAAAAAAGTTTCTGATCATGCGGTTCAATGCGAAGATGAATATAGAAAATTTGAGCCAAGAATCGATAGTTATTCCGATAAACTGATTATTTACACAGGTGATAGCAGTGAGGAAAGTGTAAATGAACAAGAGCATAATGAAACTTCTGATGAATCTGCGATGTCGGGAATAGAGGTCTTCCTCGATTCTGATTAATTTTTTTATAATTGTATTATTTTTCTGGAATGATTAGTGCTGTAAACAAATTTGAACTGAGATTTTGATTATATTTTATGTAAACCTCTATTTGAAAACGTTTTTTTCTCCTTCTAATAAAACCTTATGTTATTTAAACCTTTTCCTCCATAATTACACCAACTTCGGTAAGACACTTGAAAACTAATCACTCCAACAATGATTGTAGCGTTTTCGCTATTTACTTACATGGAATTATCGAATCAAATTTCGTTACAGGTAAATCAAATCTGTTTTAGCACAAAACACATAATATATAAAATTAGGCATAGAGAAATTGCTCTTAACCACTCTATATAAATATCGTCTTTCGACGCTCGGGTAATACGACCGTTGCCGAACAATGACGAAGATTTCCGAAGATTTCTATGCGCATTATTACTTTTGGAGTACTGTACTTCCATGAGATGTTTTTGTTTGTTGGTATAGAAGCGCTTTTTGCTGGCCTCCGACATTTTTGTTTGTTTCCCAATTATAGTAACAAATATTTTTAAACTTAGAACTAAATATATTTAAATTAACAACTTAGATAGTATAAATTAATAGTATATTTATTAAACTTATATTCTTTACCAATGTCTATAATTTTTCAAACAACAAACAAAATATGAAGTGAATAGATGGCGAGGCAAAGCGACATACGTCCGTCTAGCTGCGCGTCTCTGCGATCACTGTCAGATTGCTTATAAAAGAAAGAGAAGCGCGATCACGCAGCGCTCGTAACTAATTATAAACCATAAAACAATTATTTACTTGAAAATAAGTCGAGTAGTCGAAAATAAAAAACAACCAGATTCTGTATTATAACATGATACGTTATTGTTAATTATTTTACCAATGTAACGTACATTGGTAAGTTAAGTAATACAGATATTTTTGTTAGAAGATCATTTTAAGAGGTTAGTTTGTATTTTTTTTTATCGAGAAAAAAAATTCAAATTCGTGTTTTGAATACAACAGGGTTCTTAGAAATATGTTCAAGATTAACATATATTTTTTCTGCCGTCACAAACTACGTAGATTTGGCTAAAAAATTGTTTAGGATAAGCCTATTTGGCTGTTGTCAGCGCCTTAAAGGTAAAAGTAGCGATAGAAATACTTTCGAGCTCGATACAAAGTACATCGTTTGATTATCTGAATACTCAAACGATATACCTACTTTGAATTAGTTTCTTTATAACTTGTATTTAATTACATTGATTGACTTTTGAGTGTTCGGGCGTAATTTAAGTATTTCCAAATAAAGTAACTTTAGACAACTCCCAGCAGTGGGGTAAAGTACCCTGTGTCGCAGGGGATTTTACAAAAATACAATAAACTGTCACGAAGTACACCTAGAATCGGAACAACAATTTGTTTATTAACCTGTCTGTAATTTAGACTGCCTCTGTGGCGCGGTGGGAGTGTGTCCGACTGCTACGCAAGAGGTCGTGGGTTCGATTCCCACCCAAGATAAAACTTTGTGTGATGTGCACGATGGTTTATGCTGTGTCTGGGTGTAATTTATCTATAATATGTATGTATTTAGAAATATATTTAATTAATAAAATGAAAATTTACAATGTTATTATATACATTAAGCTAGATTACCCTACGAACTAATTAAATACAAACTATTACAAATATATAAGTATAATAGTTGTGTGAGTCATCCCAAGATATTAAGAAGAAGATATTATTATTTGTGGATCACACAAAGTGGTACCTCTTGTGGGAATCAAACCAGTAGCAGTCGTACACACTCTCATTGCGCCAATCAGTCAGTCAGTACCAGTAATCTGCCGTAACTTAAATTAAGTCTACTTAAAAAAAAAAACGAACTCATAAAATAGCGATGAGTAAATGTCTTCAAAATCCAATTTAAATAATTGAATTAAAATCAATTGAGCACACAAATCGATAGCAAAATGGTTCGCGTGAACATTATAATTGCTTTCATAAATTCCATTGGGCTGTGCGATGTGCCCGTAATTGTTTGCAAGACTTATTATTGTTTTTATGTTATTTAATTTATGCGATTCTGATTTTTTATTAATAAAATAAATATTGCAAACGGCAGTTGATTTTGTACAGTCACTGAAGAGCTAGTTAGAGTTATTATCAACGAATCTGCTGTCGAAGCAATAATATTATAATGTCCCAACCACGGTGTCAGAAAAATATCTATAGAGTAGCTACATGCTACATACATCTATAGATGAGCAAAAGTAATGTTATAGTTTAAATTGACTACGTTTTGTTTTAATAATAAATGAAGAAAAAAAAACAGTTCTGTTTTTCTACAGACTTCAAAAAGGAGGAGGTTCTCAATTCGATTGTATTTACTATTAAAGATACCATTGAGTGAAATGGAACTGATGATGAAGACCACAGATGACCAGCAGAACTATTCAATAATAAATATTGCGGTTTGCGATCTGGGTACCTTGTTCTGTAACATAAATCAACTACAAACCAATACACTAAGTGAGAAATAAAAGATTTTTTACAAGAAAAATAAAAACCAACTTAAATATAAGGTAACTAAAAAGCAAAAAATATATACAAATACAAATACAAATAATTTATTTGCCATAATGTGGTACAAATAGATGTTACATCGAGTTAAGGTCAGCACATTAGTCATCTCAATTTTATGACATACAAATATTTTAACTTAAAACTAAACGGGAAATAATCATACGTAACTATAAGAATTCCTATTCAACTTAATTAAACTAATTACAACCATGTCAATCGTTTTTAAAACTTAGAAAATCTTTAACAGAGTAGAAACATTGTTCAACTAACCACCTATATAATTGTCTTTTAAATTTACTTAGTGGTAAGTCTCGGACATCTTGGGGTAGGTGATTAAATATGCGTACTGACATTGCATAGCTATTCCTACTACTTACTTCTGTTCTCAATAAAGGGAGAGTAAGGTTGTTTGGGTATCTTGTATTAAAATTACAAGAATCCTTTTTATAAATAAACAAATCATTATTATTTTTTCCAAAAGTATATATTTCTAAAATGTAAATGCATGGTAGAGTGAGTAGCGAAAGCTCTCGGAAGAAAGGCTTACAGGTTACCCAAGGAGCGACATTGCAAATGGATCTTACACATTGCTTTTGAGCTATAAATGCTCTATTTATGTTTACTGAGTTGCCCCAAAGCACTATGCCATATCTAAGTGTAGATACCACAAATGCATGATAGGCCTTAAGGGCTGTTTATTTGATTTTGAAGTTGGTGCCTAAAACATAAAACAACATTTCCTGGCATCTATCTTTCAAAAATGCAATTATTGTAATAATAAAGTAATTGGCAAGAATTGCCTTATTGCCACTTCCATTACTCCAGTACAATAATGCGTACAGGGTGCTGATGGGGCTGCCACGGTTCTGCAGTGCGTCGGGCATGTTCGCAGACGCTGGCATTGATAGTTTTGCAGCAATAATGCGTAAGCGCTGTGCCTCTATGCTTGAACGGCTGCGATCCAGTACCAACAGCATCCTGTGCGTATTGGCTGACCGATGGGACTCTCCGCTGCTCAAGCGACGGATGCAACTACATGCACTCAAATAAACTTAAAAGTTGCTTAGCGTATCATCGGACAGCATATTTTTATAATTAATATTAAGTTTTATAATACTAACAATAGTTTTTTAAGTTTCATCTTGTTACTAACAAAATATGGATGCACTGGTCCGAAATAAAAAGTTATTATTATTATTATTAAATCTGTAAATTAAAGTAGATAAATCTAACCCAGCTCGACTGATTAAATTAAAGGTTACTTATAAAACTAAGCTTTGTTTTTTTTTCACACAATAACAACTGAGTGGTTTTGGGTGATATTTAGAATGCAGTTTGTTTATAACCTGTAATAAAAGCAGCGGTAGCCTAATGGGTAAAGTATTAATCTCGCAATCGTGAGGTCGCGGGTTCGAATCCTACCCATTATAATACCGACTTGAACCCACTCCTAACATAAGCCATTGGGCTTAGCTGGAGGGGTTAACAGGATTGCTAGTAATATGGGTCCCACAATCCCACATTGTTCGTTATCTTTTTGAAAAATAAAAAAAAATAAAAAATAAACTGAAGTAACATAAATGTTGATAAACTTTCGCGATTTGTACACATTATTAAAATATATATATTACGGGTCTTAATCGCGTGAATAATTTAAGGTAAAATACCTTGTTTATTGCCCGACGTTTCGACCGTATTGCAACGGCCGTGGTCACGGGAAGACTGTTCTGACACGGCCGATCGTGATAAAATACATGCTGGCAAAATCGAGGTCTAAAATTAGTTCCGTATATATGGGTATGTACGATAATTATACGTTCAGATATTAGTATTCTGTATATATTGCTACCCGCTGTGGTCTTGTTCGACAAGCTTGTAATAGCCACGCACGTGTGACATCAGATTACCATACTAGAGAACATGGAATAAGCTCCACGGAACTGTGAAGATACGCCCACCTAATGTACCTACGCAATGCGCTTTATAAGGCAATGTGGTATCCAAATATGAATTCAAATACTTACAAGAGATAGACGGCCCAAAAACAAACAGTCTGTGATAATTTTTGAGGGGTAAGGTAGGGTTGAAAATCACGTGACACAAATAAATCAATTACATCGCTTTTCATCATCGCTAATTGCGCACCAAAGCCAAAATTAAAATGAATGAGAACTACAAAAAGTATTATAGAAAAGTATATCTATATTGATGATAAATAAAAAGGTATTAAATCTGTCTGTCCGGGCGCATGCACCCGGGTCATGTCAACACGGTCAATGTCATCAATGTTTTCCAATGATGTTATCACGTAAAATTATCGCCCGTAAACCGACTTTACAGACAACCATTTTTTTCTAAATATTTTATCTAATATCTTTAAAAGAGCAATTCTTGTATATACATATGTATGTATAATCTAAATCTAGGCAATGGCTCCAACGATTTTCATAAAATTTTGCGTGCAAGACGTTTCGAGGTCGGTAAATCGATCTAGCTAGGTTTCATTATTAAAAAACATTGTTTAAAATTCGGGTTCTGTAATGTTAAATACCAAATAATTAAAATTTTTGACCTAGAATCGAAACTGAGACTTTCGACCGGCTTGATAGAACATTTCATGAGTTGGAGAAACAATACTCAGAGTCAAATTGCGTCTCAACAAAAAACAAGAATCGAACAAAAACGCTAACATTGAATTCAATACAAATAGCAAGCTGGGCTTGTGAAACAATAGGTAATTTGTCTTGTTAACAAATTGGCTGAATCAACAGTACGACTTGACGTATTTCTGTGGGTAGGCGGATAATTTGTAGCCTGTTTGATTACTGTTTAGTACATGTGTACTTGATATTAATGGATACTGGATGTGAAAAATTTGGTCGACATGTTTTGGTATTGGATTCACTTAGCTTTAGTATTATTTTTTGTATCATTTACTCTTTAATTCCCAGTGTCACTTATGGGTGACAGGAGTTAAATAATTGTTTTCTAATTTACAAACACATCATTTATATTTTGTTCCACTTTTTTCGAAAGCCAATAAATTAAACTAATAATTCTTTTTTTCTGAGAACATTGGCCGAACGTCATTTTAGTTAAATGCAATCAGGTGTTTAGCGCGAAATTGGTGAAGTCTGAGTTTGTGTAATCTCTTGAGTCATTAAGTGTATTAAAATTGAGTAGACAGTAAATATTGTCATTGCTTCTAATAAATAAGCTACAGTGCTAATTTGTTTTTATGGCAAACTAATTCAGAGCATGGGTGTTACAACGTTCGAAATATACCGAGTCACTTATAGGTGACACTTGGTTTGCTGAGGTTGCTGAGGAGTTGCAGGCAGACGGAGGATTTAGGCGATATATTTTGTTTAGATTGTTTTAACTGATTTACCATTGTTAAAGTATTTACGAGAGCAGAGTGTTGGGGTTACAGCTACAAGGTCCTTATTCACTATCTTTATTTCGTTGTCGTGACAAGCCCGTGCGAACTGGCACGCATGTATGCGCGGTTGGCCCAAAGGGCCAATAGAGCGGCAATCGACAAAAACAGATTACGCCTCCGTCAAACAATGTACAGTACTCCAAAAGTAATAATGCGCATAGAAATCTTCGGAAATCTTCGTCATTGTTCGGCAACGGTCGTATTACCCGAGCGTCGAAAGACGATATTTATATAGAGTGGTTAAGAGCAATTTCTCTATGCCTAATTTTATATATTATGTGTTTTGTGCTAAAACAGATTTGATTTACCTGTAACGAAATTTGATTCGATAATTCCATGTAAGTAAATAGCGAAAACGCTACAATCATTGTTGGAGTGATTAGTTTTCAAGTGTCTTACCGAAGTTGGTGTAATTATGGAGGAAAAGGTTTAAATAACATAAGGTTTTATTAGAAGGAGAAAAAAACGTTTTCAAATAGAGGTTTACATAAAATATAATCAAAATCTCAGTTCAAATTTGTTTACAGCACTAATCATTCCAGAAAAATAATACAATTATAAAAAAATTAATCAGAATCGAGGAAGACCTCTATTCCCGACATCGCAGATTCATCAGAAGTTTCATTATGCTCTTGTTCATTTACACTTTCCTCACTGCTATCACCTGTGTAAATAATCAGTTTATCGGAATAACTATCGATTCTTGGCTCAAATTTTCTATATTCATCTTCGCATTGAACCGCATGATCAGAAACTTTTTTCCATTCTTCTGGTCCTATTTTATTGATTTTTTCTAATATAGCATCTTTAACTGACGTCACAGTCATTGCAATATTTCTCTTGGCCACGTGTTGCTTTATTTGGGACCAAATATTTTCAATAGGGTTAAAATCGGGATGATATGGTGGCAATCGTATAATTTTATGCCCATGTTCCTCCATTATACGGTCAATGGCAAATTCTGTGTAATTTTCTTTGTATCTTTGTATAATTTTATACAAATCGGGTTTCAGTTTCTTTGGGTCATGCGGAATGTTGTGTTGTTGTAACCAAGCTGTCATTTGTGGTTTAGATGTGTTTGAGTTTGGTGGTTTCACAGACAGCTTATTATGATATGGGGCGTTGTCTATTACCAACACACTATTAGGAGGCAAGTTGGGAATCAATTGATTGCGTAGCCAAGTTTGATAACGTTCCGCGTTTATTTCTTTATGATAGTCACCTTCTGAGTCGACACATTTATGTAACATTAGAGCCCCTGGGACGAAGCCTTTTTCATTGCCTGCGTGTACAATAATTATTCGCTCTCCTTTGGAAATGGGTTGTTTGATACCTTTTTTGTTGCTATCTTGCCAAGTTTTACCCTTAGTATGTGATGTGTGCACATACGACTCGTCCATAAATACTATGTTTCTACCAGAACTCCTCAGCTGTTGTATTTCTCTGAGATATTTGATCCTTTTTAGGCGTATATCATGTTTTTCCATAAGTAATTGTCTGTTATTATCAGTTTTCAGAAACCTAAACCCCATGTCTTTCAAGATCAACCTTAAAGTCTCGGCACAGCCTTTGAAATTAATAGCTTCGATCAACTTTATTCTTAAATTATTTACAGTTTGGAGTTCTTTCAGCGTCAATTGAAAATTGTATATCATATTACGAATAACACAGTAGTCGAAATCATCAAGTACCAGCCGAAATCTACTTTTAGGTCTTCCTTTTTTCGGTGTAGAAAATTTCTTTGATTGATTATGTTTTTTTTCGTTTAAGATATTACTCAAAGTTCGTCGCGAAATTCCTGTAGCTTTTGTAACACGGTCTTGAATTTTTTTAAAATAACCATCATGGTCTCTGTTGAAAACATTGGCTTCATTTAAGAAATAAAGGTACACATTAAATACCATTTGCCGTGCTTGTGAATTAAGCGGTTTTCCACGTTTAAATTTATCCATTTTGGAAGAATTCGTCTGAAAGAAAATGGCATGGGCAGAGTTAGGTATATATTTTTTATGCATGTTTATCTATTTATTTAATTTAAATAAATCTCATTTTTTAAATGTTTTTCTAGTACTTAATATGTATTTAATGTAGGTATTTTATTTTTTTAATATTAAAAAAACGTGAAATATGTTATTTATTTTCCTTTTTTCAAAATATACTATTTAAATCTGAATAAGCTAATTAATGTTGAAATTATATTTACCAAGAAGGGTGTGTAATAGCAGCTCTATATATTTCCACAAATAGAGAACACGTGCAGTCACTACCAATATATAAAGACGACTGACAGACATTTCGCTGACCGGCGACAGCTGCCGAACGCCCGATTTGTTTTCGATTGTGCACACATGATATTGACTCCTATCTCTTTTAAACAAGGTGCAAAATGCAAATGCCTTGTTTAGGGCTCTTACGATTCCATGATTCGAGTGTTTCCGGGAATACGACAATTAGCGAAGATCTGCATGTGCATTATTAATTTGGGAGTACTGTACGTACTTAGCGTGCGTCAAGGCGTTTAAGATGGCCAACGATCAAAATAAGGCCGCTGGAATAAATGCACATGGAAGGCAGAGGACCGGGGTCGTTATTCACTATCTTTGAGCCAGTTCGCACGGGCTTGTCACGACAACGAAATAAAGATAGTGAATAAAGACCCGCGTGTTGTGGCGTAAATAGGGTATTACACTCATTTTAGAAAAATGTCTCAAATAAATGCTACAGTACGATCAACGTATCTTGGCCGGACTGAAGTAAGTCGCAACAGGCTGCGCAGATGCGCTTTTTAGGGACAAAACTGCGGCGTGCGCGGGCGGCAACTAAGCTAGAGGTGAGGGTGCACATATTTGTTGAGCACTTTTTCATTTACGTTATTACTCGATTATCGATTACTTTCATAATTAATTATATTCGTATCACTCTTTTATATTTAATTAGTAATGGTATAAAAAGTAGCTTAAATTGATTTATTGTCTTTAATTTATTGCTATACTATAGATTATCAAACATAGTATCATATGGTACTTTTTTATTGTGGTTCTTTACAAACATAACTAAATACCTATTACAACACAAAAAATACGCATCTTTCTTAGAAATACATATTTGAAATATAAGCCAATATAGAAATTACCCATTTTATCTACAAAATTCCATACAAAAATGGCTGTTACCCCGCGTCTGTCACGCAGAGTACGTTGGCTTCATTTTATTAAAATAGTTGTGTATTTATATAAATATACACATTTTACTTTGTATTTATCGAAAGATAAATACAAAGGCTTTTATATTCAAAAGAATGTTAGTACTTTACGATTTAATTTGAATATGACCAAAATAAAATGAACAAACAATTTTACCTTTAATTTTTAATCGATTTAAATAGAACAATTGTTTCATAAATGAAGTTTATAACTTTCGAAGCGAATAGAAAAGGCGCATCTCTAGCGATGATGCACGCTATCGCTCTCTCAGTTACTCGTCGGTTCTCATTGGTTGTTCGCGTTGCTCGCTTTCTCTCCGTATAGTCGGTTACAAAGTTGTTATTATTTTCGTTACTAATTCTTGATAAGTTTATTAATGTTTTTGTTTGCTGTTATTGTTTGTTCTTTTTGAACAATTTTAAACATGCCGAGAAGGAATACCGTCCTTCGTCGACAGGCACGGAAAATGATATTTAACGTTGCTCAATTTATGAAGAAGGAAAAGGATGAAGGTGTCACAGATATAAACGCCGTACGCAGAGTAGCTAAGGCTACCGGGAAATCCGAGAGGACGGTGCGTCTGATTTTATCCGAAGGAAAATCTAATGAATGGCTTTCTATTTTTCGCACGCCTAGGAAGTCAAGAAACAGGGGTAAACCAATCACGGGACTGGATAATTTTGACCAAGGTGTGATCAAGCGCTGCATACACAATTTTCATGAAACAGAAAAGCAGGTGGTCACCATGAAAACGCTTACATTATATACGTGACATTATATAAGTTCATACCGAGGGCGACTTTGAGCTGCATCTGTCTACCCGTGCGTATCGTTGCAATACGGTCTAAACGTCGGATAATAAATAAGGTACCTCTTTACCCTTAAATGATTCACACGATTATTTAGATAATATATTAAACAATTTCAATAGACCCGTTGTATACATATTGTGTATAAATAACAAAAGTAAAAAAAAAAGAAAACAATATATTATAAAATAAACGTGCTCCGTGTTTATTATTTTCTTAGCGACTGTACCTGCGCGAACTTCACTGTTGGCTAACTTCAGAACGGCCTAGTTACGTTGATCGTACTATATAGTGGTAATTAGTCAGTAAAAAACAAAAAAAAATACTCAATCGATAAGTGTCATAATGTAAATGCATAAAAAAAATGCATTTAAATTTTACATTTTCAAATTTCCCGCGTAATTTGCCTAAAACGCTGGATGCAGTGGACGCCATATTTCTCTGTGGTCATGATGTCAGTTGGATGTGTAAACAAATGTGCTGATATTTTGAATGAAAGTTAAGCCGATCAGTTGACAGTTGACACTTTTTAGTTTACACAGCCGTATGACGTAATAACTTGGCGGCTACTATTTCATGTGTGTACAGATAAAAAAATTGAAAACTTTGAATTTAATTCTAAAATTTATTTAGTTATTTTATAAACCTAAACTTTCTTAATAATATATTTATAGTTTTTTTCCCATACAGAGTAAAATGCCCTATTTGGAGAGGCCTATGTCCAGCAGTGGACTGATAGAAGCTGATTGATTGATTTAAGGCGTTTTAACGTGCAGGCAGAGAGTAACGTGCGCACTGAGTGGAGTGACTTATTTTAGTTAACAGTCACATATCTACGCCCTAATACTGGATACTATCCATAGACGTATCCATGATTATTTTTCTGCTGGAAGAGGGAGGACTGTAACATGACCGAAATCGGGAACATTACTAATACGGATAGTACCGAACAAATATCGAATACGTAACGTAACCATATCGTAGACACTCCATCCTTATACCCTGTCTTATAGATTAAAAACCTGAATGACCTCTCCATAACAGACCCATATCAACATAAACCGCTAAAAGGACAAGCCCTTACAAAAGGATAAGAAATGAACACAAATAGTCCGTCATAACAACTTTAATCACCAATAGGTCAACAGGAAAACACGTTATTTATAGAAAATAGATAAACTAGCTGTTCAACGCGGTATAATCTTAGATAAATAATAATATCTATATATATCTTGGGACAACTCACACAACGCTATCTGATCCCAAACTAAGCAGAGCTTGTACTATGGAAACCAGACAACTGATAAACATACTCATATATTTTGGATAAATAACACCAAGACACAGAATAAACCACCGTGCGCAATATCATACAAAGTTTTATCCTGGGTGGGGATCGAACCTACGACCTCCGGCTTGGCAGGGTCCTTATTCACTATCATATTTTTCGTTATCGCGGCAAGCCCGCGAGTCTAACTGTCAAAATCTTGTCATAATGGTAAATCGAGAACTGTGCTTAGAAATGCATCGCGCATGCGCGGCTTAAAACATAGTGAATAATGACCCAGTCAGGGTCACTAACCACTAGACAAGACAAATGAGGTCGGTGTGGTTACGGCGGCCAGCCTCATGAGAGACTAGCCAAATGCGCAGGAGATATTACACAGTGCACAAGTGCATGCGCAGACACAAGTGCCCTTTCTATTCTCTCAATCTCATAGCCCGGGACGGAAATCCGACACGACCGGAGAGAGACCTACTGCTTAACGTTGCCACTGAGTCATGGTATAAAGAAATTGACTTCCAAGATTCCTTATTCACCACACTGTAAGTTAGTTAGTTACAAGTGAAGCTACGTGTTAATAATACTAAGGGATATAATAAATGCCAAAGTAGTGCTGTTTATTTGTTTGTCTCTTTGGTTTTAACAGTCAAACTCTTGAATCGAGTAATTAATATATGCAGCTCTGCTCCTTGGGATTGGAGCGTCAGGATTTTTTGTAGCATAAAACCAGGAACAAGCAATTGTAAATATATTAATTTAAAAATAACTAGCAATGTGGGATTGAGTCAAACAAACAAATGCTTTATAATATTAGTGTATATAGATAGTGTCACGTTGTAGACAACGGACTCACAATAGCGTACATGTCGTATCATCCCCTGGGGGGTCGTTTGAGTATCCGTGTTTACCCTACTCAGAGGTACTTTTTGTGTCATCGGAAAGTTCCTTGTTAAATAGCTTACTGGTGTTGTCTAGTTACAAAGGGAGTTTCTACTTATTATATATTACTACTAGACCCCCGCAATTCGTTTGTGTCAATTTTCTCCGTTTTTGCAATATTTTTTATTGATGCTCCGCTCCTGTTGATAGCAGCGTATTGTTATATACCTCAATAAACGAACTATCCAACACTAGAATATTGGAACGAAGTTCCTTATGGCGCGTTGCGAAAGGGGGCTAGACGGAAAAAAATAAGACCAAAAGTTGTAACGACACTTTCGACACGACACTTTCGACACGACACTTTCGACACACTCGACACTTCGTGCGGCGTGCGCGTAAGATATGAACATCTAATTTGACGAAGAAGTCACCTGTCGATTTGGTCTAGAGGCATAAATTCGGTACACAGTATGGGTTCGAGCCATATGCTGATAATTAGCTTGATTTTAAATGTATGAAGAATAAATACGCTCAGGTTGGACACAAACAATAACTTTTTTAGCTATCCATAGTGCATAGTTGGGTTGGCACATTTCTTGGGTGCGTGCAACCATGATTGACAGATTAATTTTGCGTCATTATTTTTATATACTGCCATTTACAGAAAATGAAAAAGTTGCATGACGAAAAGGATTAACCTCTTTAGAAAATTATAATATCCAGCGCCAAGTTTAAAAAAGAACACCCTATTACTTCATTTTTTTCTGACCTTAATCGCTAAGAATTAAAAGAATTAGCTTTAAGAGTTATTAATTATTTTTATGGCATTGTGTAAATGTAGTAATATAAATTACAAGTGCATAAGTAAATGCATTGTTTTTTCTGAACCGCTACTGAATTTGTCATACAAATGTCACAGAGAAATAATGAGTGACGTAAATGCAAACATAAGTCTCCAACTATATAATTGCATTACATGCAAAATTGAACTTTATGCTAGTTAACACAGGGTGTATATATTAGTTTGATAGTTCATTTTGTTATTTTGTATGTTGGCGTACAATTATTTGAAAGTTGACAACTTTTCTGATTGCCCGCCTCCCTTGTTTTAATGAAAGACAAAATAATTGCTACTTTTTTCCCCAGTTTAATCTTTTGGAATTGAGGAGTGTTTTTGTTGTAGTTTTTATATTTTACTTATCACGAGACCAGCCATTGTTATTTTAAAGTTCAGTTGGGAATTTCTGCGATGATCTTACTAGAGATTATAGTTGAAATATTGCGAGGGAAATTCGTTCGTAGCGAAAAACTTGTTCACTAGATTGGAGTTTTTAAAACAGGTTTTTTTTTATAATTATGTGCGCGCTTTTGTGGTATTTAAGAAGGAAATTTAATTACAATCTCTGGAAGCTTGTAATTGGCTTTTACGTAAATAACTTTTTGTATACTACGAAATGAGGAGACGAGCAAGTCGTACGTCTGATGGTAATCACGCCAGCCCTTAACAGTATCAAAGCCACCCAAATCCTTGTTGGCCAAATTCTGAATATCACCGCACAGCGCTTCTCATTTAAGATTTTTTTTACATCACTACATAGTATAAAACAAAGACGCTTTCTCTGTCCCTATGTCCCTATGTATGCTTAAATCTTTAAAACTACGCAACGGATTTTGATTGTTTTAATAGATAGAGTGATTGAAGAGGAAGGTTTATATTTATAATAACATGCATTAAATAGTGGAGAAATAAGGAGCGGAGCAGCAATAAGAAATGTTGCAAAAACGGGGAAAATTTACGCAGACAGAGAAGTTGCCCGGGTCAGCTAGTTAGATCATATGTCTCATTTGCTCAGTAATTACACTTGCTATATTACCCTAAAACAAAACACAGTGATGAGTTAATATCACTATTATTTTCATGGAAGAATAACCGACACTGGTGTAGTACCCACCAAGACCGCCTATGGCTTAGACCTAATACTGGTTAACTGTTAAACTGGTTAGCTGTAAGATAGCTAAAGAAAAAAAAACAAAACCTATATATTTCAATCTGCGACTAACAAAACTAATTTATTATTATGCAAACGCCACTTCACATAACACTCCTTCGCCAGAAGCATTGTATAGTTTCTGGCCAGGAATATGGGATAACCCTACTCAACATAACACCCAAGCTAAATGGATTTATACAGAAGCCAATAGAATGCAAATTCAAGAAATGACACCAGATTCCGATATGTGACAATGACAGCATGACAGTTAATGGCGTTTCAAAATTGAATGACGTTTGAGTAACTGTCCGATAAACAAGAAATTAAGAAACAAACTTTTATAAATAGAAATGACGTAGCTTTCTATTCTAAAAGTAAAGATAACAAAAAGGCTTTTAAAAGGTCAATAATCCCTCCATAACTTTCAATAGAGATTTATAACGTCGGTCTACTTTCACGAACCCATGACTAAAAATAACTTATCTTTGGAAAAAATGGCCGAAAAATTATATAAAGTTTCGGTTTTTATCCAGCTACGGTAAAACCAAATATAACTATTTCGGGGCATAACCCCGGGCAATTTTTGTATGTATATTTGTAGATGGGGCTGTGACTCAGTGGGACCGAGTAGATTGAGATCTGTTAGGTAAAGCAACGTTAAAACATCATCATAGATAACTGAACGTTTTCGAAAAATGTCTCACCTCCCCATGCCTGAAGAGTCGCGCTGGATTTTTGCTGCGTATACACCTGTGCGGTATAATATTTTCTTGCGTAGTCAGGAAAACTTTAATAAGATTTTATTTAAAATTTACTGATTGTATCAGGCGTCATATGGCAAAAATAAATCTTGAAAAAGGAGGGAACCTACCACTTAATCTCAAATTTTGACAGCCTCTGTGGCGCGGTGGGAGTGTGTTCGATTGCTACGCAAGAGGTCGTGGGTTCGATTACCACATGGGACACCACTTTGTGTGATCCACAAATTATTGTTCCGAGTTTGGATTTATTTTGTGTTTGCGACACAGGGCTTGTACCTTAATGAGGGAGTCCTCTTTAAATAAAAGATCGTCAACCCAAAAAAAACAATTTAAATAGACTGACAGATTGAACCCTGTTGAAAAACAATGATAACTGCATCAGTTTCGCGGGTACGCTCTTTGCAGTTACACGCGCGCATATCGCTAGTTAAACATACACTCCTACTACCTCACCTAGGGATGGGAACATGTATCGATAAAAGTTATCGACATGGATCGGTTCCTAACTCGTTCGAACTCATTGGGTAAACGCCCACTTGAGAGCCCAGTGAATACTAATGAATGGAAAATTCCGAAGATAACCGCGAAACCAGTCGAATTTCATCACCCGGACGGAATCAAAACTACCAATAGATTCAAGACACTCCCTAATGAACAAACAGAAGCAAATACATCTACAAGATTCCATACAGCAACTTCCGTTACGAAGAGAAGTAGTATTCCGCCTATTGTCCTGGAGATTCAACCAACTTGGACCCACGAACATATCAAAACTACAATTACAACGTACTCGAAAAATTTCCATCTTCAATACAGAACCAAAAATAGAGTGGCAGTCATCTGCCATACATCTGAGAGTCATCAAGCTATCAAGGAGGGGCTACGCGTTAAAGACATTGCTTTCCATACTTTCTCACGTAAAGATGAGAAAATGTTTAAGGCAGTTATTTTTGGTCTACCTGACTACGTCGAAGATTCACTTTCGGCTGAATTAGCTGCACTCGGTTTTGACAATGTGGTTGTTAGAAAAATGAAGACAGCTGTCGGAAAAGAGTCTTATTGTCCCCCTTTTCTAGTTCAACTACCACCTGGCACCGATATCTCCAAATTTCGACAAATTAATCTTTTATGCAACAGCGTTGTCCGAATTTTAAAATACCGAAGCAACAACACTTATGGAACCCAATGCTACAGATGCCAAGGCTTTGGTCACTCTTCTCGCAACTGTAACCTCCCACCTCGATGTGTTAAATGCACCGAATCACATGTCACGCAAGACTGTCCTAAAAAATCGAGGGATCAGCCTGCAACATGTTGCAACTGTGGTGGCAATCACCCTGCAAACTTTCGTCAATGTAAGCATCGTGAAACTTATCTACAATTACTGCGTGATAGACAGGCTAAAACGAAAGCTGCACGTCCCATGAAGCCTGAACTCAAAAACATCAAATCTGATAGAAGACCCTGGAATCAAGTTGCTGGCCATAAAACTCAAATTCCTGCTCCAAGAACTATCCAACTAGAGCTAGACCAAGATCAAGCTACAACTGATATGATATCGATCCTAATGACAATTAAAACAATCAAGAGTCAATTCATCGGGTGTAACACTATGATGGATAAAGTTATACTTATCTTAACTCATTTGGGACAATATGTATAATCCACAGTGCCTACGCATTCTATACTGGAATGCTGACGGTATTCGCACGAAAATTTCTGAGCTACTGCAACTGGTAAGTGAGCATTCGATAGACATATTTGCTGTGTCTGAGACAAGAAAAACCCCACACCTCAAACTCGTGTCACCCGGTTTCACTTGTTATCGTAGAGATAAAAAATCCAATGGTATTGGACAGGGAGTTGCTATCTTGATTAGAAATGACATAGCTCATACTTTACTTGACCTCCCAATGACCCAAAACCTTGAATGTGTTGGCATTCAAATTTCTATCTCTAAGTGCAATATTTCATTTATATCTGCTTATCAGTCGCCTAATCTACCCCTATTACGGCATGATTTAGATTCAATTCTGAATGTGAATTCTACGACTTTAATTATGGGTGACCTAAATGCAAAGCACCCATATTGGTACTGTCCGAAATCCAATCCGCATGGTGATACACTTTTCGACCATATGTTACATGGCGAATACGATGTCATTGCTCCACGTGATTTTACTCTGGTTCATTACCGTAGCTCACATACTCCATCAACACCCGATGTTGTTTTGGTAAGGAATGTCTGCCACGTCTCCGTACCGCAAGCAATGCAATGCTTATCCTCAAATCACTGGCCTGTATATTTCACAGTCGGAGGCAAATTTGAAAGACACAGCAAATCAATATTTAACTACGCCAAAGCCGATTGGAGAGGCTACCGGCTCACCCTCGACAAAAATATTAAACTTTCAGCTGGCACAATTAATACCATCCAAGGAATAGACTCCGCTATAGAAATATTAACTGATGCAATATTGACTTCGCGTGACATTAATATTCCCAAAACAACTTCATTAAAACCTTGTAAATTACCCAGACGTATAAAGAACCTAATTAAAATTAAAAATAACCTAAAACGAAAGGCCGTCAAGGAACCTGACCATGAACTTCGTCGACAACTTTACGCTCAAGTTAATCAAAAGCAATTAGAAATAAAATATATAGTGTAAAGGCTTTTAATGACAATACGTGGAACAATAAACTATCCAAAATTGATAACCCCTCGTCAGACCTGTGGCGTATAGTAAAATCAATAAATTATATACCAAATACCATTCCTCCCCTAAAAACACAGAACACACAATGTACAAAATGTGTCCTCGATCAGTGTGAAACTCTTGCGGATTCTTTCTCTGAAAATGTGTATCTTACTCATAGTTGGATCAGTGACTCGGATACTGAACTTTTAGTATCTATGTCAATGACTTTTTTGCAATCCTATGAATCCGAAAACATTCCTTCTCTTATTAGACCTAATGAACTCCGGAAAATACTGGCTCAATTGAAACATCGCAAAGCTCCTGGTGTCGATGAAATTCAAAATAAACTCTTAAAAAACCTGTCCCAAAAAGCAATAGTCTATCTGACTAAAATTCTGAATGGTTGTATGCAGTTAGGTTATTTTCCTTCGAAATGGAAACACGCTAAAGTGATTGCCATTAAAAAACCAGGCAAAGATGGAACTATTCCTTCCAACTACCGTCCGATTAGTCTTTTGCCTAGCCTCGGTAAGTTATTTGAAGCTTTAATTTTGCACCGTTTAGCTAAAGTCACCGAACAGATCCTAATGCCAGAACAGTTTGGTTTCCGGAATGCACATTCTACAACTCAACAACTGGCTAGATTGGCTGAACATATTTCACATAACTTAAACCTAGGCAAATCGACTGGTCTAGTACTACTAGATGTTGAAAAAGCTTTTGATACTGTTTGGCACCAAGGCCTCCTTCACAAGCTCCTGACCAACAAAGTGCCCCTATATCTTGTAAAGTTGACTCAAAACTACTTATCAGACAGGTCTTTCTCAGTATTCATCGACGGTATATATTCTAGGCCCAAACCTATTGTAGCTGGGGTCCCACAAGGTTCTATTTTAGGCCCATACCTCTTTAGTCTTTACATAAATGATATGCCCAAACAACCACATACACATTTGGCAATCTACGCCGATGATACCGCTGCATTTGCTACAGATAAGGACCCAGATATAGTTATTGCTCGTTTACAGTTGGCTTTAGAACTTCTGAGTCAGTATTTTACTAAATGGAAATTAAAACTAAATTCCAGTAAAACTGAAGGTATATTTTTCTCCAGAAAGCGCTCAATGCCTACAAAACTCATAAAACAAGATGATTTTAATGTTCCTTGGAAAACATCGGTCAAATATTTGGGTGTTCATCTTGATACTAAATTGAACTGGAACAAAAATACTAGTGTCCTGTGTGATAAAGGAATTAAAGCTTTAAATTCTTTAAAACTCGTTCTAAACCGCAAGTCTAAACTCAGTTATTGCACTAAACTATCAATTTATTCTACACTTGTAAGACCCTGCCTCACCTATGGTGCTCCAGCGTGGTGTAGTATTACGGAGACTAATTACAACAAGCTGCAAATTGTTCAAAATAAAGCAATGAAATTAGCCTATAACACTCCTTTTAGGACTAATCTTAAAAAACTGCACTCGAGTATTAAATATCCTTCTATAAAATATTTTATTCTCAAGATATCTCGCAAATTTTATATGCATAAAAACCCTATGCATAGTAATATTCTTGTCTCAGGTATTGGAAGAACTCGCACTGCTTCACTGCCTTATTCCAAAACTTACAATCGATACCGCTTACCACATCACTATTTTCTTAATGAACCATATTCCTAACGAATGCTTACCTACCTGCGGACCGGTCCTCAACTATTTGACGACCGATATTTTATTCGTATTGTGTACCTACCCGCAAATAAAATTATACAAGTTTTTATTGTTTTGTAGCATAATTATTAAGTGTGTCTTAATTACTCTAAATAATATAATCTAGCCAGTTATGGTTATTTCCTAGTTACTATAATTGTAAGAATAGTTTGTTCAACTCGCTAAGTTGACTTACTGAGTGACATTAAAAAAAATGGTAAGTACTATATGCTTTAGTCGTGTGTTAAAAATTATTATAATAATATGTTTTATGTTAATTGTCAAAAGTTCATAAAGGCGCTCTTAGCCTAGGGAACACTTGTAACTTAGTCTTAAAGAAACAATTAGAATAAGATCAATTGTTTACTATCATTGTATTATGTTATAAATAAAGACACTTTAAAATAAAATAATAAATGATAACTGCATCAAAAGAAAAAAAAATGTCAGGTAGGTACTCTCACCAATCACCACTATAGCGGGACACTTGCTTTGAAACATTCTGCTTCCACGAAGTGAAATTTCGACACGTATTTCGCCTCTACACGAGGACCAGTTCGATATTGACTAATACTTTGTATACTTATTTGTTGTCGAACTATCCTGAAGATGACTATTTTTTTTTATATATTACTAACGGCCTGCGCCGGCTTCTCACGGACTTTTCTCCACTATATATAAAAGCAGTTTTCGTAAGGATCTCTCTCTTTTTTTGAGAATACAATAAAACCTATGTTACTTCTCGATAATACAGCTTTCTATTAGTGAAAGAATTTCTGAAATCGGTCCAGTAATTTTTGAGTTAAATCGTTAGACAAAAAAATAAAAATCTTTACTCTTTATTATATAGTTTAAGCAAAATGAGGAGGCGAGCAGGTCCGACAGTACGATCAACGTATCTTAACCGAATTGAAGTTAGGTTTTTATCACTTTCGCGCATGTCATAGAGATGCGACCCTAAAATTACTTACGAAAATGATTAATCGATTAAAAATACTAACAATATTTTAATTCAACAATATAAAAACACTATTTAAATGAGTTCATAAAAGTTTAAATTTAGAACAGTTACAGTAAATAATAAAGAAACTGTGAAAAACAATTTCTTTACCAAACTAATCACAAAAAAACATGAATTAGTAATACTAATTATGACAATGTAATGCATAATCGCATCTCTAATCCTCTTGGTTTAGTTACCGCCCCCGCCCCCCGCTTCCTGTCACCATTTAATTCCAAAAAATGCATCTGCGCAACCACTTGTCGCCAACTTCAGTCCGGCCTAGTTACGTTGATCGTACTGTACGTCTAATGTTAAGCGTCTCATTTGCCCAATAATTACACTTGCTACAGTGCCCTTCAACCGAAACATATGTGTGTTAACATCACTATTTCCCTGAAGAATATCTGACACTATTGTGGTACGACCACGACGGTCTATGGTTTAGACCTACCACAGGTATGTTGGTTGATAAGAATTCCGGACAAAAATATTTTCTTGTTTCATTACAAGTTGATTTAGGATTACTTTCGTGTAAGGCTGAACCATAAATCAAAAGTTTTAGAACCACGGCGAAGTAAAATATGGGAACGGAAGTAACTTTCATTTTGTTAGGACTAATTGAGAAATTTAACCGTAAAGGAATATTCGATAGAACTCTGGCAATTATGAAATATTTTGGCCTCTAGCTTGTCGTTGATTTTTCACTTTACAAATTTTTAACCGATATATATTATGGGAATTGGGATGTAAGGGGGCGTATCACCATCTTTCGCTCCAAGCCAACCTCACCTGCACGCGGTACATCCTACTGTACAACGAACGAGGCTCTGGCGACCGGCTGGTGGCGGTATAACCATCCCAATTTAAGGCGTAGCTAAAGTAATAGGTCAGTGACGGGCAGCAGCGTCACTGATGCGAGAGCTACGCCCTGCGATCGCCAACCCGCCTGCTCAGCGTGGCGATTATGGGCATTACCCCAAATGCACAAAGCACTAAGGCCACGGCCCCCAGTTCCCGGCAGTCACGCTATTCCTGGACATGGTGGCGTCCACGGTAACGGCGTGGCGGGGGGTGCTAAGAATCTCCGGGCTACGGAAGGCCACCACAACCGACTGACCCTGGCGACGTATAACGGACGCACGCTACGGCTAGACTCGCATCTGGCACAACTGGAGGTGGAACTTGGGAAGATTAGGTGGCATATCCTCGGGTTAAGTGAAGTCCGAAGAGAGGGAGAGAACACCATAACCCTCGAGTCAGGCCACCTTATGTACTTCCGCGAGGGAGACCAAAAATCCCAAGGTGGTGTTGGGTTTCTGGTAAATAAGTCCCTTTCTGACAACGTTGTGGAAATGTCGAGCGTGTCGAACAGGGTAGCGTACCTCATTATCAAGCTCACCGAGAGGTATAGCCTCAAGGTAGTGCAAGTGTACGCACCGACCTCGGCACATCCAGACGACGAAGTGGAGGATATGTTCGATGACATATCGAGGGCCCTCCACTCCACCACTAAAACCCACTACAACGTTGTTATGGGGGACTTCAACGCTAAAGTGGGAGTACAAAATTGCAGCGAATTGGTAGTAGGAGCCCATGGATTTGGAAGCAGAAATCATAGGGGGCAAATGCTAGTCAACTTCCTCGAACGGGAGGGGCTCTTCTTGATGTACTCCTTTTTCAAGAAACGGCCCCAAAGGAAGTGGACGTGGCAAAGCCCCGACACTATGACAAAAAACGAAATTGACTTCATCATGACGGACAAAAAGCATATATTCAGAGACGTCACCGTGATCAACAGGTTTAATACCGGTAGTGATCACCGACTTGTCCGAGGCTTTCTGAATATCGACTTCAAGGCGGAACGTGCCCGTCTGATGAGGTTCAGGCTTCGACCTACTTTGCTCCAAACCATGATAGGATCCGAAGCGTTCCAGTCAAACCTGGATAACCGATTTGCTGCCATGGAAACCACAACAGACGTAAACCAGAAGCTTGTAAATGTGGTTCGGATACTCAGGGAAGAAGGTACGAGATTTTGTGAAATGCAGCGTAAGGGCAAGAAGTCAAAGCTTTCGGAAAAGACTTTAGGGCTAATGAAGGAACGACGTGAAAACCTACCCGTCACTTCGTCGGAAAAGCGCGCTCTAAACCAAGAGATCAACAAGCTTATACGACACGACCTTCGGTGCTCCAACACTCTTTTGATTAAAAGAGCGATCGAGCAGAACCGGGGGTCAAAAGTGTTCGTACAATCTCTTGGAAGAAGCCACCTGACGAAGTTGACCACAGCAAGTGGAGAAGACATTTCTTCGAAGCCGGCAGTCCTCTCCGAAGTGGAAGGCTTCTATGGCCGGTTATACGCTTCGCATGCATCTCGACCTGATCCTGAAAATGAGGGTCCTAGAGCCACTCTAACACGCCACTACACCGAAGACCTGCCAGAAGTCAACATTGACGAAATCGTGCTGGGTCTTAAACAACTGAAAAATGGAAAAGCCCCTGGAGAGGATGGCGTTACAACAGAGCTGTTAAAAGCTGGAGGTAAACCCGTACTGAGGGAGCTCCAAAAGCTCTTTAATGCTGTCCTGTTTGAAGGGAGAACTCCGGAGGCGTGGAGTAGAAGTGTAGTCGTCTTGTTCTTCAAAAAAGGAGATAAGACCCGGCTGAAGAACTACCGACCTATTTCTCTTCTAAGCCACGTCTATAAGCTGTTTTCAAGAGTCATCACGAACCGCCTTGCGCTAAGACTTGACGAATTCCAACCATCGGAACAGGCTGGATTTCGGAGCGGATATGGCAACATAGACCACATCCACACAGTGCGGCAGATTATACAAAAGACCCAGGAGTATAATCAGCCCCTGTGTCTAGCATTCGTGGACTATGAGAAGGCCTTTGACTCGATTGAAATCTGGTCCGTTCTGGAGTCTCTGCAGCGATGCCAAGTAGATTGGCGATATATCCAAGTGATGAGATGTCTCTACGAAACCGCAACAATGTCCGTCCAAGTACAGAATCAGGAAACAAAACCTATACCATTGCATCGAGGACTGAGGCAAGGGGACGTTATCTCCCCGAAACTGTTCACAAATGCAATGGAGGATATGTTCAAGACGCTGCACTGGAAAGGGCGGGGCATCAACATCAATGGTGAATACATCTCTCACTTGCGATTTGCAGATGACATTGTCATTATGGCGGAAACGCTGCAGGACCTGCAACTGATGCTGAATGACCTGGCTGACTCCTCTGTACGCATCGGCCTACGGATGAACTTGGATAAAACCAAGGTCATGTTCAATGAACATGTACTACCTTAACCGATAGCGGTGCACGGCGCCGTTCTCGAAGTTGTTCAAAAATATGTGTACCTCGGGCAGTCATTGCAGTTAGGTAGAAACAACTTCGAGGACGAGGTGAACAGGAGAATTCGGTTGGGTTGGGCAGCGTTTGGTAAGCTACGTCAAGTCTTCTCATCGTCGATCCCACAATGTCTAAAGACTAAAGTCTTTAATCAGTGCGTCCTACCCGTCATGACATACGGAGCCGAAACGTGGACACTGACGGTACGGCTGGTCCACAAGTTCAAAGTCGCTCAGCGGGCTATGGAAAGGGCTATGCTCGGAGTTTCTCTTAGGGACAAAATCAGAAATGAGGTGATCCGGCAGAGAACCAAAGTTGTCGACATAGCCCACCGGATTAGCAAGTTGAAGTGGCAGTGGGCTGGCCATATTAGCCGAAGAACCGACAACCGTTGGGGTAAACGAGTTCTTGAGTGGAGACCGCGGCTTGGCAAACGTAGTGTAGGACGCCCTCAGGCCAGGTGGAGTGATGATATACGCAAAACGGCTGGCAGGAGCTGGATGCGAGAAGCCGAAGATAGAACAAAGTGGCGTGCAATTGGAGAGGCCTATGTCCAGCAGTGGACTGCGATAGGCTGATGATGATGATGATGATATTATATGTTCGTGACTTGATTGGCGATCCAGCAGTTCGATATATCAGCGAGGTTAAGCATCGTTATAGTCGGTCTATTGATGGGTGGTATTTGAGAAATCTCAAACCCACAATCAGCTGTCGGTTCTTTGCCTAATCTATCTCCGAACGTGTCGGATTTCCGTCCTATCTGACTATGAGAGTGATGGAAATTAGTGCATTTGCGTCGGCATACACGCTTGTGAATCACCTACGAGTATAATATCTCCTGCGTAATTGGTGACTCTCTGGTGAGATTGGTGTGACTGCGATCAGTTAGAAGATTATAGAATTTTATAAGCTACGGGTCTTAATCGCGTAAATATTTTATTTTAAGGCTAAATACCTTTGTTTATTGCCCGACGTTTCGACCGTATTGCAACGGCCGTTTTAATTCTATAATGTGAACAAATCGCGAAAGTTTACGAACATATATTGCAAACCAATAGTTAGAAGATTGTTTGATGTATAATTTCTATGATTTTGTTGTATGATTTCTCTCCTTCTTTTTCTCGAAAAAAGGAGAGATATACTATCTATTTATACTGTGGTGTGAATTCTATAAGCTACGGGTCTTAATCGCGTAAATATTTTATTTTAATACTAAATACCTTTCGTCTACCCGTGACCACGGCCGTTGCAATACGGGTGAAACGTCGGGCAATAGACAAAGGTATTTAGCCCTAAAATAATATATTTACGCGATTAAGACCTACGAGTATATATTGAGTAAATATATATATTTTTTTTAATTCTGTTTATCTTATAAAATTCTATAATGTGTACAAAACCCAAAAGTTTACGAACACATGTAGTACAAGGGGATGCCTCGCGGTTTCACCTGCGTATATACGGTTTCTGTTACCGTGGGAATAAAGGGATAAAAATTAGCTTATGTCACCCGAGGTTAGTGTAGCTTCACAACGATGAAAGAATTTTTCAAATCCGTCCAGTAGTTTCGGAGCCTATTCAATACAAACAAACAATCAAATCTTTCCTCTTCATAATAGTATATATATAGTATAGATAAATGTAACCTCTAAGAAGTAATGATCACATATTTATTTAATTTTTTCAACTGATTGCTTTGTAAATCGTCATAATTTAATTACGATTACACCAACTTTCACTTCATCGCAAGCCATTCAATCGATTAATCGGTAATCGCACAAAGTGCTCATGTGATTTTAATCGATTCACCTCAATCTGATCATGTGATTGCTCTTGATAACTCATTGACCCATGAAAATCAGTAGGGTTGTCAAACAGGTTCGTTAAGATTTTTCTAGCAGCCCACTTCAGTTTTGCATGGAATTTTTTCCACCATCTATTTACTTAATATGCATGTAATATACCTTTCTTGGAAAATTAGCAAACTAATATTGAAAACCGTATCCGTTGCGTGTTTTAGGAAGAGTTATTGGACATACAGACAGACGCAGATAGCGAATTTGCTTTAGATTAATTTTCAATTTGACAAAGTCGATAATGTGTATAATTCATTGTAATATATAATACAATAGTTATTATTACTATACATAAATATACATTTATTACCTAATGTTACAAAACAACAAAAACCATGTTGTGAAAATAGCGACGAGGTTAGAAAAAAAATGGTGTAATTTTTTTTTTCTCAGCTCGTCGCTATTTTCACAACATGGCTTTTTTTCTGAATCCGTGTAGGATTCAGAAATCAGAAAAAAATAACCCAACTACGAAATGTTTCAAAGTACATTGAAAATTGAATTAAAACTAAAAAGATGATGATAAAATCATAAAAAGAAAAAAAGTCGAAGTTAATTTCAAACAACTTTATAAATACATTACAGAGCACGTGCACGGACTGAACACAATTTAAAAAGAAAACTTTTTAAATCGTATTCTGAATTTTAATTCCACACATAATATGGCAGCCAGGCGCAAAATAATTAAACAAATATTTGAAATTCTTTTAGTCAATGGCTGAAGAAGAGCAGCCTTTCGCGTTTTACTGCAATTTAAATCGTTTTATTTTTAAATATTTATTTAATTGACTGCCTCTGTGGCGCGGTGGGAGTGTATCCGACTGCTACGCAAGAGGTCGTGGGTTCGATCCCCACCCAGGATAAAACTTTGTGTGATGAGCACGATGGTTTATTCTGTGTCTGGGTGTTATTTATCTATAATATGTATGTATTTAGAAATATATAAATATGTTTATCAGTTGTCTGGTTTCCATAGTACAAGCTCTGCTTAGTTTGGGATCAGATAGCGTTGTGTGAGTTGTCCCAAGATATTATTATTATTATTATTATTAATGATTTATAAGCTGACTGCTGACTGACATAGCATGGTAAATAAATAAATTTCTGAGGATATGTTTCAGTTCCTACTATGGGCAGACTCTACCCTAAAAGATTCACCTTACCTCATAAAGAAACATCTTGAGAAATCCTCCAAACTGACGATAGCAGTTGTCTAATTAAGGGTATGGTATGATGATGAAATTGAAGTATGTCTATTGGAGGATTGAGAGTGATTTAGTTTTTACCTTACTGCTATTATAGCGCCATCCTTACCTCACGCATTTCGACGGGTACTTTTTCAAACACAGATATGTTTTTCGGTACCTCCGGACAAAAATTCGCTGATGATTCTTGCACTTGGTCGATTTTTGTTATCATCAATGATTTTTTGTCCAGGTCTGGCTGCCTAATCCGCCACTGCCTCCACCCTCCATAATGAACCCCCAAGTAATATACTTCACTGATTTTAATTTCAAAGATGTTTGTCTCTAGTTTAAGGGGGGGTTTTTAATTTGATTACGGAACCTTAAAAAACTAGGTAAAGAGGAGCCAATTTATACATTGTATTAATTTGGTAGTTACCAGTCATGGTTCTTGCACACTTTTATTACTTTTTGTTCGGCAGTTTGAAATAAATATAATGTAACAACAGCGGCCTACAAAGTTATTAATTTGTTGTTAATGGAGGAAATGTCAGCCATTTGTTACTTGTGGCTTACTTTGGCCTGAGCCCATTACGCAATGAAACTTGATTATTTATTTTTAGAAAAACGTACTTTTTTAAATTTCTTGGGATATCTTGTGAGATGGGATCCCAAACTAGGCAGAGCCTGTGCTATGGCATGCATTATAGATAAATAATGTTAGACACAGAATCAACAATCGTGCTCATCACACAAAGATTTATCTCGGATCGAACCCACGACCTCCGGTTTACAAGAAAACTATGATAGTACTGGTTTGTTACTAGTATTACGTTTAATTTTTATAGTCTGTGTATTAAACTGATGTCTAAACTACATTACTGTAAAGTTTCATCAAAATCAATTCAGTAATTTTTACGTGAAAAAGCAACAAACATGCATCCACTCTCACAAATCTATACTACACACCTACTAATATTATAAGATAAAGAGTACGACCAATAGAACTATCAATGAAAAATGTTTCAAAAACGGGGAACACTAACACAAACCAAGTCGCATGTCAACTAGGTTAAATATATTGGTTGGATTGGCTTTTAGCTTTGTCCACGTGAATGTCACTCTAAACAACATTTTATCAATATCATCCCATGTTTTCTGGGTTTAAAAAAAATATTGATTCTAAATTTCCAGTCGCAGGCAACAGTTAGTTTATATATAATTACTCGCATCTTCATGTACGAAAGTTAGCAGAACCAAGTATGTGTCATGTTATATGAGAAATACACTAAACTTGACAAGTTGACAGTCGTAAGATACAACGCGTCAACTAATAACTAAGTTACGACATTTTGACAAGTGTAACATGTGGCACTTAAAAAGTGTCTCTTATTCTGTATAATGCTTATATTCTCTAAGGTATATGCAACATAGTTTTGTGGAAATTTATGTAGTTTACTCGAGAAAATGATATAGTTTTTTTAGCTCTAGGTAATGGCAAATTAACCCACAATGTCATGTTGATCGATGATGTCGGATTCGTCCTATCGGAGATTCCGTCCTATGAGAGAGAGGGAATTAAGAATGCACTTGTGTCTGCGCATACACTTGTGCACTATAATATCTCCAGTACACTAACACTTAAACTTTCGCGTTGCATGATTATAACTATTAACACGCATTGCGCACTGGCCGTGGTCACAAGTGGACTTGTGACTACGGCTGATGCAACCTGGTCGAATCGTCAAGCAATTTTAAGGTAAACAATGCGCGTTAATTCCCGTATAATAAATATTTATAATCTCCAGTACAGCTTTTTTTTACAATAGTTGACATGTTTCTGATGAGGTAGGCCGCTGTAACCGACATGGGTTATGAGACCATTATAGTTTACGATATTCATGCTGTCTATTTAACTTGGGCAACGAGCACTTATAGGTACAGCTTTCCCGACAGTAAGCAGATGTCCAATCACTTTAGTATTATCACAAAAGTAGACCAAGTGCGAAGTCGTGTCCAATAATGTTTGAAAAATAATCTTTGAACGTATAGTGTGCATAAAGAATGACGCTTGGCTTTGGCAGAAAATAACTGAAAGTCAATTAGATGCCAGAATTTACTGACCTCTGTACTACTAGTACGAGTACGTTGGGAGCTATTATCCGCAATAACAAGACTTTCAATTGATTTTAATATTTAGACGGTAATTTGACAAAATAAAATGGATGTGTACACTAGTGAAGAAGTATAACAACAACGCCCATTTGTCTTAAGTGTCGAAGAATCAGCATTTGAAATTGGTGTCACTTTGTACAGAGTAGCCGGCAGTAGCGGAGGGTTAAAAAAAATCTAATGTAACCCGACACCACATACCTATCTTGATGGACACTGTTCTTTGTACCTAAAATATAAAGTAACTTCAATCCAAAACGGAAACCGAAAATAATGGTGTTTTAAGAACCCTCCGCCACTGGTAGCACAGTGCAGCGTATGAAGCACCTGTGTATAGTTAAAAAAAAAAACTCGTGAAATATTAAATGATTGTTCTATTTAATTATAGTAAACTACTAGTGCATATTGTACACTCTTGACTCGTGCTTCGAAGAATAAATGACCAAAATTCTATACAGTATCTTCCCGTACAGCTTAAAAAAAATAACATTACAAAATCATAATTTTCTGCAGGTGATAACATACTCAAGCTTATTATTCCTTGTCAGCCAATAACTAGGTTTCAATTGATCCGATAAATTAAACACAATTAGTCCGGGTTCCCTAGAACAAATTTTGAAATGATACATATCAAGCCGGAATTGTCATGGTAGCTTTGTTTTGACGAGACGCTTTGTGTATACGACAACTTTATATAGTGGTACGCTAGTGAAAAAAACCGGTGTTAAATATGACAAACTTAACTTTGCCGTTATCAACATAGGCCGCAGTTAGTTTACCAACTGCAAATAAAATTCTTATTAAAAAGTGACTTTTATGATGCAACGATTATGGCTTTTACTTGTGCTAAGAGCCATGTAGCTTGTAGTAAAAGCGATAATCGGCGCATCACAAAAAATACTTGGGTTGCGGTTGGTAAATAATGTTGTCGTATACATAGAGTTCGGCGTCTCGTTAAAACAAAGTTACCATGGCAATTTCAGCTTGATATGTATCATTTTAAAATTTGTTCTAGGGAACTCGTACTAAATGACGTATTTTGTAAAATTAAAGCTTCGATTGGTTGCTATGATTCAGTGCCAGTTGTACCACAAATGGTAATATCTGATGATACAAGTGGTCTGAGGGAGCGCGGTAGGTATCTGTTAAGAGTATTAAAGGAGGTATAAAATAATACAGTAAACTCTTTATCTGAGCATCTTGGTTGAAAGTTGTAAGCTGTCTAAAGTTTATTAAAGTTTTGTTGTTTGAAGAACTTGTCAACTTTCTCTTAGTTGGTCTGCCAATCAGTTTAGCAGTTGCAAATAGTTAATTTGTCAGTGACATCAGTTTGTCTGGACTTTTGAGGGAATCAAGAATTAAAAAACAATAGAAGATGAAGAAGAAAATCATTTTATTTGTCACAGTGCAGACAGTACAGACATTGACATATAGACCTGGAGGCCAATTTTATTCAGGTATTTAAAGCAGTACAGTTGCATTGCAGTTGCAGTTAAGTTTCGATTAAAACGGCCATTTTCATATTCTTGTAACGTTGGGATCGATCTCAAAAACGCTTGCGCACCGTACTAGAATGTCGTTATTGCACTCTCGAGACGCATACTTGACGCAAGCGTATTGATCGATCCTAAAGTTACAAGAATACAAAAAGGGCCATTTTAATCGAAAATTAACTGCAACTGTACTGCTTTAAATACGTGAATTGATTCCCTGGACTGTGCCAACCCTTTCAATTTAAAAGTAAATATTGACTGCAAAGCGTGGAAGTGAGATAAAATTCGTGCGGCCCTGTCTCGTTGACAGGTATTATCGACAGCGTTCTCTCTTTTTAGACAGTGGTCAATTTTGTGAGGGAATGGCGTCCTGGTCTCTTCGTCAATGAGAACAAACATAAAATTAGGTACTTAATTGTAATTTTGCACCGGATAAATAGGACCTACGTTAGCTATTGTTGCAGTCCGAAAACTGCAACGCTGGTATTCTCGTAGGTCCTATATTTGTTTGTACTGCCGCTGTCACATACAGCAATGTATAAAATACCAACTAAAATGTACAAAAAATTATTTATTTAATAATGAAATTACAAAACAAAACAATACAGGATGTTTTGACATATGTTACATTACATTTTTTACAATTATTACGGATAAAAGTAGATACACATATAATAGTAATAGAGGAAAATAACTAAAACATCATGAAATAAATAATAATAATATATTGTTTTATTATTCTAAATAAATAAAAAACCTTTACACAACTGACATATATTATTTATATAAATCATAGAAATGTAGTGCAACCATGGACTACAAGTGCAACGAAACGCAGTACACGACGCTCGTCAAGGATCAGGGCGGTTACTCCCAAAAGTTGATCGGGAACGTGTCGGTCGAAACGAACGCTCGCCGAACACGGAACCCAATAGCTACCACCAAAGTTGTTCGATGATGATGGACGGATTACGTTTGTTGTCGATCCATAGCCAAACGGTCGGATCTAGAGTAATAGTGTCGCGCAATGGATTACTACCATTGAAAAACCGATAACCAACAGAAAAATCAAAATTATGCTGGTAATCTTACGAGAAAAACTTTATAAGTTTAAGGGTAAGCTTTTCTGCTGTAAATATACCTTTATGTATATATAAACAAAATGATTACGACCAAAAAAAATATTTTAATTTAGTGTCAAGGATCTTAAAAGGCTTTGATCCATATTACTTTCATATTTATGACATGAATATGATGTTTGACAAATTTGACAAGTTGATTGAGTTCGGCGGCGGTTTTTTTACTTTTATTGATAAAAATATTTATTGCGGTAAAAGGAACAAATAGTATAATATCTTACAATTACTAATCAGAAAATATATCACCAATAAAATTTCGTGTATTAGGTATGCACTCGAGCAGCAATTTAATAAAAAAAAAACAGGAAAATCAAGTACGTTTCTGCAAAATGTAAGTAAAACAAATCATTTTTGTTTATTTTTTATTTATTTATTTAAAACTTTATGCACAAAGTTGTACAAAGGTGGACTTAATGCTAAGAGCATTCTCTGCCAGTCTACCTTAGGGTGATGTAGAAATGGAATGTGTAGGTGCAGTAACCTAATTGTAAAATAAGAACTTCCTTATTTTCTTTTAGAGTCGAAATAATCATTATGATCTACTTATATTATTTTTATTGAATGTTACAGATGGATCTTTCAGTTTTATCTATACGAATTGAGGCATTATTAAAGTTCATGGCCAGCGACGAACGAGCCTAATTAAGAGTGTGAAGGAACGGGCATATTCCAAAAAAACACCTTAAAAGCCTTGGATGTGATGATAAAACAGTGCAGCAGTAGAACACGGTAACCATTTCTTGAAAGAATATTTTAACTTTTACGAAATCATGGGTCCTATGTACAAAGGCTCTTAATGCCTTATAACTGTTTAATGCTTACTCATTCCATTTAAAAGTTTGTCATATAAAATCTATACCAAAAAACGATTTAAGTAATAAATGACTCTGAGTGTGGCAATAAGGGATTTTTACCACAGATATTTAGCCTGTTTACCTGCATCGCTGCAACATTTGTAGAATTATAAAGTTCAAGCTGCAATAGATCTCCTATATATATAAATTCTAAAAAATCTGGTATATTTTGTTGGATAGGTATAGTAATATATATCCAACTATAATATGTATAAATTTCCTTCGAAATGATCATTAAAATCTTAACTTATTTTCTCTGTAACTTCACAGACTCGAGAAGCCAACATGGTGAAGGCAACGACTGGTGGTTCAGCCAGACCTATCTAATCACATCCTTTGCTTGGAAAATGAAAAAGGAAATGTTGTTATGGTCATCCATGACCTATATATTTCTATGAAATTTATATTTCTATAATTTGCAATAAACAAATATTGAACTTATTTGGTGTTGTTTTATTTCTATTAAGCCATTGTTGTAAGTTTGTAACAGATTCAGCCATGTGGCTATTTAGCCATGATATTATACTACTATATTAATGACTGGCCTGTTGATCTTGTGATTAGTGACCCTGACTGCTGTCATGGGTTCGATCCCTACCCAGGATTAAAGTCTGTGAGATGAGCACAATGGTTAAATCTGTGTATGGGACTGTGGGTGTAATTTATCTATAATATATATGTATTTACACATTTCCAAAGTATGTCAAGTGTTTCTTAGTTTGGGATGTGTGAGTTGTTCTAAGATGTTGTTATTTTGTGCAAGGAACTTGAACCTACACTTCATTCTTCAAAAAATAATATGTAATAGGGCATTGAACCCATAACAAAGATATGTCAGTTATAGCAATATAGGTAAGTAGTTATAAGAGTGTGCCTTGCACAATATATTCAATCTCATGTATTCTTCTTTTATTATTGTTTATTCCTGTTATTACATCAGTCCTCTAATATTGTGTGGCAGCACCTTACCTGCATATATGTACAGTTTATAAACAAAGAAACATTGTAAACATTGGCAATTTGAAAAGAGTGGCCGCAATATTTTATTGCCTCGTTCTTTTCCTCGGTTTTACCGATTGTTTGAGAGGAGGCATTACATATACATGTAGAAACGACTTTTCACAAGTGTAGTATTTTACTTCCTAAGTGATTTAAGAATTTGTATTACTTATTATTATAATATTATGCATAGGTACATACTTGCTTCGAATATACCTAAATAAGTAGTCACATTAGTAACTGCACATAAAAAGGCAGCTGCAGATTAGTGATGCAGGTACAGCTTTAAATTAGTTTGTTAAGGAATTAGCTGTATGGTTTTAAATACCTACTTAATTAATATTCACATTACTCCTATTGATCTATGTTATGCCACAAATGGCCACAATATTTGTTTTAACGAAGAAATGTGATAAGTTATTCGTACAACTCCTCAAGTAGACTTTACATTTTCCATGTCTGAATTTGTATCTTAAAACAAGCTCTTCCAAGCGACGGAAGGTTTTTATCAAGGACCTTTATATCCTATACTCTCTGTACTTCTTAGCTTTTTGGCTTCCTGCAGTCGTTTCCTCATTCACAATTTCGGCGAGCAATAGAAATTTTGTCATTTCTTAAATAATTTAGGAATCCGAATGGTCTAACGAAAGGTGCAAGGCTGTCGTTAAAATTGATGTTTTAATTCGATGTACTACCTGTCAAACGATGACGTCGAAACCGTCAAATGTACTTTGGGAGTAGCTAAACCGACGGCCACAATGTCAAATCTCCGTCGACGGACCGAACGTCGAAACGTAAGCCTTTGGTGGTAGCTAAGAATATGATCCGTCTACGGCCGACAACACGAAAGGTTTTGGTGGTAGGCTCCCAGGTTCGAATACAAGGTCTTAATTCGATTTTAGGGTGACTGCTAATAGGAACAAAATAACACCTACAAAAACTAACGATATTTAAATGTTTGAAGAATAAATTCGACTCGGTTTGGACATGGTAATATTGCGTATCCTATGTTAAGATTTAAGACAATCGTCACGCCATATTTAACTTTTTTGTAGTATTATAGCTATATAAATCTACTAGCTGTCCCGAGCAACTTCATCTGCGTAATTTTTCCCCGTTTTTGCAATATTTCTCATGGCTGCTCCGCTCCTATTGGTCGTAGCGTGTTATATATATCGTTAGCGATGTTATATAGCCTTCCTCAATAAATGGGCTATCCAACTGTGAAAGAATTTTCCAATTCGGACCCGTACTTCTTGAGATTACCGCGTTCAAACAAACAAACTCTTCAGCTTTATAATATTAGAATAGATGACAAAAAAAATTTAAAAAAAGTATAAATTAGCTTAAATGTCTAAAACCACAAAAAAAACTACACCGACGATTTCAATACTTGCAGACCATGACATGCAGAGTAATTTCAAGGTTAACAATTTCAATAAGACCGGTGCACTCGCCTCGAAGTAATACGAGTATGACCCACGACATTATCTATGCACAAATGAAATAGCGATGAGAACGGACTGGATTAGAATGGATTAAGCGCCCTGATTACGTAGTACGAGGTCGATCGTGTGGTCGAGGCTTTACATACTAATCTTAGAATTGAAATGAAAGTGTGGTGCAGACCGGGTACAAATCTCTTCAATCTTTTGAATGTAATTGACTATGGCTATTGAAGCTTAAGACCTCTTGTACATGATGTTTTGAACGTCTGAAGGTATGCCTAGCATTGTAACTCGTATACATTCAGATGTGTAGTAGCTATAATTTACTAACTTTTACATAGCGAAAAATAAGTAGCAGAAATTTACCAGCAGTATAGTTTATAAAACAAAAAAACAGTATAAACATTGGGAATTTACTAAGATTTTTTTGAAATTTTATTCTTTAATTAAATGGGAATAGATGTAGTGCAATCTGTACTTATCAGAAGTATATCATTTTACTTTCTAAGTAAGTAAAGAGTTTTGAATTTGAAAACCGGGTAAGTGCATGTCGGGCCACGCACAATGTAGGGTTCCGTAGTCAACCACCCCCATCCAAATAACGCGGCTTAAGAAGTGGATTTTAAGTGGTTTTTGTTTTATACTTACAACGTTATACCTAGTCAATAATAATTTTCAATGGAATTTGCACGAATATTTTATTACTTCTCTTTGTAAAGCCTACTTTGCTGCGATAGTTTTCCTTTTAATTTTACTCACACATATATTTTCATTTAGCTGGCAGGGGAGGGGGACACTTGACTCTAATAAAAATTTGCACTTTACAGCTTATTATTTCACAAACGGATCCCTAAATTTACAAATAGTTTTCAGAAACCCTTAAACGTTTTCAAAAGACCTATCTAATGATACTCCTCACGATGAGGTAGGTAACAAAAAAAAATCACATCCCCACTTTACATATAGGGGAGGTACCCTAAAAAAAATGGTTTTCAAGTTTGTATCCTTTCGATTTGTTGGCTAGGGTAGTATGTATATAGTAGCAAAATTACAGCCTTCTAGCACTAACAGTCTCTAAGCTAAGCTTCGGACGGACGGACGAACAGACGGACATGGTGAAACTATAACGGTTCCGTTTTGCCATTTTGGCTACGGAACCCTAAAAACAAGAAATACCCCCGCTCCGATTTGAGGATTATTTAATTTCGACCTAGCTTCGACCGGGCATTAGACTTTGGATAACAATTAGAACTAGTGACAGAAATGTGGGATGAGGCGAAAGTTTGTTTTTAGTGGTGATTTAGTTGGTCTGTCTATAGACTTTGTAAATACATACGATGAATTACAAATCTATACTATTAATATTATAAAGCTGAAGAGTTTCTTTGTTTGTTTGAACGCGGCAATCTCAGGAACTACGGGTCCTAATTGAACAATTTTTTTGTTAGGTAGCCCATTTATAGAGGAAGGCTGTAGGTTACATAACGTCACGCTACGACGAATAGGAGCAGAGCAGTAATGAAAAATGTTGCAAAAGCGGGGAAAATATACGCATACGAAACTTCGTATGCGTAGATGATCTATAGAGAGTGATATAAAGACTAGGTTTGGCTCGCAGTTTCTCAAGTGTTAGTAGAAAACCAATATTAGGGGTGGGCATTATAAAATTATATATACTACCGGTCTAATATTTTAAACGTAAATACTCTTCATTGTCCGACGTTTCGACCGTATTGCAATGGTGTGGTCACGGGTAGACGTTGCAAGATAATCATGTATTGCAACGTGTATCGTGTAAGTTTTATTGTAGTATTTATAGGCTCTTCTTGTCAATTATTTTATTAAAATTGCTAAAATTGCTACTAACTGTAGCAATTTTAGTAATTTTATTTTACTGCTAACTAAAATTGCTTTACATTTTTAAAAGAAAATATGTAGTCCAGACCTAGTAATTGGGTAGTTGATTACAATAAAACTAAATAGTAGATCTTAGAATGCTCTGAAAATAACTGTTCTTATAAAACATGAGAACGAAATACTAAAAGTAATTATTTGACGATAGGAACATATTACGTCACAGGTTGTTATTTAAATACACATTTCTATAGAGCTTGTCGTTTTGACGTTTCATAAAAAGGGACTGATTTGACTGAACAGTCAACATCCCTATTGTCCAAATCGATTCCTGGGTCTGAACTTACTGGACTGATTATTTACTACTGGACTGGATAGATTTTTTTTCTATCTTTCAAAAATGAAAATTATTGAATTAATAAAGTAATTGGCAAGAAATTCCTACAAAAATATTGTAATATTCGGCCTGCAACATGATAATTTGTTAAGAATGATCTCTGTAATGAAGCAATAATAAAAGCCATGACCGTTCTAGTAAACAGCGGCTAAATGACGCAAGCGAGAGCCCAACTTGTATAGAGGAATTTTACGTTTAAGGATATGGTTCCGATAGATGGTACGCTTTCGGCTCCAGCATGGCATACGGAAGTCTTGGGTTCGATTTCTGGGTCTGGACTTTGAGCACTTTATTGGGTACATAACTAAGACCCTCATATAATATTTTATTTATAGCTTTTTTTTCTGTTAACGTATTGTATTACTTGTTAAATAATTAAATAGTAAGATGCTAAACTTTTTTTTTAGTTTAATTTATGGCAATCTAGCCAGGGTCAAGTATTTATTGTAACAACACTATTAAACTAAAAATTTAAAATGATACAATCGCCATATACTTAATCACCATTATTTAGAGGTATTAATGTTAAATCCAGTTAAATCCATCCATACTAATATTATAAATGTGACAGTAACTCTGTCTGTCTGTTACGCTTTCACGCTCAAACAGCTAAACCGATTTGGATGGTATGGAGATAGTTTGAGTCCCGGGGAAGGACATAGGATAGTTTTTATCGCGATAACCGACATCCACGTTGACGGAAAGCTAATATCTTATATATCCAGGAAAATAAAACGTATAAATGACAATCTTTCATTAACTATATTTTTATTAGATGAATAATATCGGCGGCTTTGAGAGTAATCGTGTTTTCATTCAAAATCCCGAATGATTTAATGCAGGATGTCACTTATGTAGACATCATAGGCATGTCTGCTCAAGGTCCTTTCTCTATCTTTCAAAAATGCAAATATTGTGAATTTTGCTTAGAATATCATTGAATAAAGGTATATTACCTAACCTGATATAAATATTGAAAACTTACTGTAAACAAATTAGGTACCGAAACCATTACTATTTGAAATTCAGAGTGCACTTATTTTATTTTATTTTATTTTATTTTACAGGGTGGAGATCGAACCCACGACCTCTTGCGTTAGCAGTCGGATACGCTCCCACCGCGCCACAGAGGCAGAAGTCAGAAGTGCAAGTGTAAATAACTTGCACTTTATACAACTATGTGGACAGTGGAAACCTTTGCAATTCCCAACGGTGTCATTGACCTAATCTAGGCCAACTGTAATAGTCTATGGATACTAGGCAATTAATTTGTTAGTCGCAGCTGCGCGTCGAGTTGCGAAGAGACATGACTAATGCTGAGATAACATTCATTATACAACAATGCATAGTAAGTACCTATAATAATTTAGGTAATAGTGGTTTATATTATTTTTTCTGATTGCCTGTGTTTACTCTTAGCTAGACCTAGAATGAAGAAGTCTAATCAGATTTAGATAGATTTTATAGAAAAATGTCACCACACCTTCGTATTCTAGTCCCATTGAATTATACTCGCCAAACATACTGGTTCGTTCTATAAAATTGACACTGTATCGAACTTGATGATTTCAAAAGAATGGCCCATGAATTTCTTGGCAGTTTCTTCTCATGAGCTTTACGCCGACTCCTCACATTGGCCCCAACGTCAGTCCCAAAGCTACTTATCCAACGTGAGGATCTAGGATTGTTGCCTAACTTCATTTTGTTTTTTTTTTAAACCAAATATATTACGTATTAATATGACATTTTCAAACAATCATTGACTTGGTTTTATGAAATATTTTTTGAAGTTTAAAGTATCTGATGAGATTGACCGTTTTGGCCAACATCAGTCAGTTGGAAGAACAATAAAATATAAAAAAACCACTCTCCCAGACCCGCCATTGCTTTAGTAGTATAAATAAAAATGAATACGTATTGGGACTTCGCTGTGTAGCCATTTCAAAATCAATTTTGTTAACAATACCACGGGCTATTGGGTCGAGAAGCCCCAATGGGATATAGCATATCTATATTAAAATAGAAAATATTTTAACGTAAATGGTGAGAGAAATACTTTTGAATTTTTATTTGAAATGACGCTTGGGGTTTTATTGTGGAATATCATTTAAGATTTTAGTTAGGAGTTTGAAGAAAGTTGAAAATAAAGTTAAAAGCTCCATGATTGACTGGCCTGTTGGTCTAGTGGTTAGTGACCCTGACTGCTAAGCCGGAGGTCGTGGGCTCGATGCGAAACTTTGTGTGATAATCACGATGATTTATTCTGTGTCTGGGTGTAATTTATCTATAATATGTATGTATTTAAAATATACGAGTATGTATGTCAGTTGTCTGGTTTCCATAGTACAAGCTCTGTTTAGTTTGGAATCAGATAGCGTCAGTTGTTCCAAGATATTATTATCTTGAATTTAATCAGTTTTTCTTATAGAACCTACTCACAATTTTCAAAATAATTCCTCAATGATTGATAGAATATTTGTTTTGTTGCAGCAAGTTGTCGCATAGTTAAGCATGTATATATATTATTTGTGCAGTACTAATCATGCCAAGCATGCGATGATCAGGGGTGACCAACTATTGGTAGGTACATTTCTTTAAGTACGTAGCGTCGCTGCATCAACTGCCTCTGTGGCGCGATGGATGGTAGTCTGTCCGCATAGACGCAAGAGGTTTTGGGTTCGATTCCCACATAGGATACCACTTTGTGTTTTGAGTCTGGGTGTACAGTTGTGTGTAAAGTTGCAAGGATCAGCTAGTATGATATAAAATACCGTCACACATCTATAAAAACTTTCGTATTAAACTAACAATAATTTGTTAGTAAGTCTATAATAACGTAACTATGAACTAAACGGGACTAAATTCACAGTGAACTAAGCAAGCTTCATAATGAACTATTAATTTTATGGACTTCACAGTTTACGAGGCACCGAGTCCCAAACATATTCACAGACTGGAGCCCAGTTTATAGTGCCGTACAAATATTATGATTTCGGCACATACCTTGTAAAGTGTTGTTACCACTAAGATATAGATTTTCCCTACTTTTGCAGGGAATTAGACAAGTTTAATTGGCTAAGGCATCGGTCTCGCAATCGTGAGGTCGCGGGTTCGAATCCTACCCATTACACTACCGACGTGAACCCACTCCTAACACAAGCCTTTGAGCTTAGCTGGAGGGGTTAACAAGATTGCTAGTAATGTGGGACTCAATCCCACACGCTATTACTGTACAGTATTTGTATTCGTCTCCTTGCTTCTGTGGTGCTAATATGGCTTCTAGTTGCGTAAACCATAATCTTGGTTGGTCTTTCCAAAATTCCGGAATGCGGGATAAAACCGAGGTGCCAGCAGCTACTTCAAGTGTTCCTTGCTGATTTATGTTCGCCTTGCACGGTGATTGTGCCATGTTTCTTGCTGCGTATTCGTTCATCGGGGTCACCAATTTGCCAAACTTCTTGGCAGTATATGATTAGGTATAAATGAGACAAAAGATGTAGTATAGTCTGGTTATAATTATCCAAAGATGCATCTTATATACTAACGACTTCGTGTTGATAACAGATAGTAGAAACATTTAATAGATACTGAACGTGCGATAAGGAACATAAGATTGTGATGTAGATTGTAGATACAGCACAAAGATATTGTACTGTAACACTAGTTATGTTTAAAAATAAAAAAAAATCCGAAGCAAAAGTTATAACTTTAACATGTGTATATTTGTCTTTCTGTACTATCTTAGCGTCTAAATAAAAATAATGTTTATCTTTTTACTTTGTAGTTCCTTATCACACGATATCATTTGTTTGCGAGCTAGAGGCTAGATGAAAAAAGCGTATCATTTTGACATCGATCTAAAATCTATTATAAAATGATAAATGATGAATGATGAATGATGAATGATGAATGATGAATGATGAATGATGAATGATGAATGATGAATGATGAATGATGAATGATGAATGATGAATGATAAATGATAAGTGATAAGTGATAAGTGATAAGTGATAAGTGATAAGTGATAAATGATAAATGATAAATGATAAATGTTAAATGATAAATGATAAATGATAAATGATAAATGATAAATGATAAATGATAAATGATAAATGATAAATGATAAATGATATTTATTTCACAGAAAACAGAGTACAATAAGATGTTATACAGTTTGCAGTTCTTCTATTTAGCTACTCAGTAGCATGTGAAATAGTACAATACTTTTATTAAATAAGTAGATAATTACATGCATGGGTATTACACAATATATTTAGAACATATACATGTAGCACATACACAAAAATAACACCTTGCATGCAAGTTTTTTATATCTTGTACTGTATACACATGTTTTATACAAAATAAAGAAATCTTTAATCTTTAAAGTAGGGATTACAAAATAAACATTATTACAATTAAATTAAAATATATTAATATTATTTATAGCTTTAATAATTTAGGAACTCTTCCAGAGAATAGTATGACTTATTAAGCAGCCATTCTCGTAGTTGCTTTTTGAAGCTAAATAATGATAATTCTTTAAAATTTTCTGGTATTTTGTTATAAATGGTTATGCACATGGAATAACAATTATTTTTGAACATAGTAGTCTTTGGCGCCCATTCCAAAACTAGTCTATTAGGATTTCTAGTATTTCTCGGATATTTATCCTTTGCCTTAATAAATAGATTTGGGTGAGTCTTCACAAATATTGATACATCAAAAATATACATGGAATATAAAGTAAGTATGCCCAATTTTATAAAATGATCTCGACATGATTCATCTGGAGCAATTCCAACTATGGCAAGGATTCATCTTTTTTGTGTCAAAAAACATCTGTTGATCTCAGATGCATTACCCCATAACATTAGACCATATCTCAGTATCGAGGCGACGTGACATTACCCGACGTAAGCCAACAGAATAGTTTCCAGTGTTGACGTTTTACGCAATCTACTTAGAACATATACAAATCTATTTAGTTTTTTACATAAAGCGTCGATTTGAAGCTTCCAATCGATATGTTTATCCAATGTAACTCCTAGGAATTTGGTGTTGTCTGTCTCATCTATTTAGGTTTCAATATGCTTTTTGCTTGACAGGGAGTTATGAGATCGTTTATTTGAAAATTTTATAAAATTAGTTTTTTTTTATATTAATGTGAGGAACAGGAGCGGCCCTAGAACGCTTCCTTGTGGCACTCCGAACCTATTAACTCTAAAGGGTGAACAACTTTTTGTTAGAGATAAATCTTTTCCTATATGAGATATTTCTACACTTTGTAGCCGGTTTGTTAGGTAAGATTCCAGCCATGACTGAGCTGCCCCTTTGATTCCATAAGTTTGCAGTTTTTGTACGAGTATATGGTGTGAGACAAAATCGAATGCCTTGGACATGTCGAAAAAGACTACTGCCGTTGGTATATTTTTGTCTATATTTGATATAACTTTATGAACTAAGTTAAATGCAGCCATGGTCGATTTTACTTTTTGAAAGCCGTTTTGTTCAGATTTTATAACATTGAATTTATTGAGAAATGCCGTCAGCCGGTTATGCATTGCTTTCTCGAAGATTTTCGATAGTACAGGAATTAGTGTTATCGGTCTATAGTTTGTCATATCTAATGTATCACCCTTTTTGTGTATAGGTTTGACGATTGATTTTTTTTAGCGCTGTTGGAAATAACCCTTGTTGAAATCTAATAATAATAATAATATCTAATAATATCTTGGGACAACTCACTCAACGCTATCTGATCCCAAACTAAGCAGAGCTTGTATTATGGAAACCAGACAACTGATAAACATACTTATATATTTCTAAAAACATACATATTATAGATAAATAACACCCAGACACAGAATAAACCATCGTGCTCTTCACACAAAGTTTTATCCTAGGTGGGGATCGAACCCACGACCTCTTGCGTAGCAGTCGGATACAGTCCCACCGCGCCACAGAGGCAGTAAATGATGTTAATGTGAGGCTAGAATGGAAGTTGTGTTATATAGGTTGTTTGTATTTGGTTTATTAGGTTGTCAAACTGGCTATGTGTAATATATGTAAGAAAAATTCTAATTTGAGGTATGACATTTTTTTAATAGTTATGTTTTTCTAGGATTTTTTTTATCATTAAAAACACAAAAAGATTAGCAAAAGGAACTACGTTCCAACCGGTTGTCCATTAAACTCCCTCTCTCTTTTTATAGCGGTTTTGCCTAAAAGTATCTAATAATAGTGGTATCACTGGCCCAATAACGCCTACTCCATATGTTAAAAGTCGTACCTTTTCTGCTGAGTGGAATATAAACGGTTACTAAAATTACCGAGTTTTGTTTGAATTATTAAAATAAATTTGAGTTATCTCGCACATGCTAATAGGAATTTACAACTACAATTATATTTGAATTTATGTCAGATTATTATAATGTTATAATGATTGTTCCTAACTGTTATTTTTTAAAGTTTGCAATGTGTATACAGGGTGATTTGTAATGTTCTAATAACCTCCCACTCGTAGCTTCTTTACATAACACTAAATAACTTGTAATATCAGTTTAAGAAAATATTTAATATATTAACCCATAATCACCTATCACTTGTTTTGGGAATTATGACCTTAACCATCTACAGGCTATTTTACTGGAGTAAAATCGTTATTTATTGTGAGGCTTACGCCCTAAACCTGACAAAGAAACATCGGTTGTACTCCGGGGTCTCTCAGATGTGTAGGTGTGGTAGGTGGTAAATTATTGTTTTTAAACTTTCGCGATTTTTATACATATTAGATATATTTCGGGACTTAATCGCGTGAATTATTTAAACACAGTAAACACAGTCGACCCATGACCACGATCGGTGCAATTCGATCGAAACGTCAGGTAAATAAAAGGTTCGTACCTTTAAATAATTCACGCGATTAAGTCCCGAAATATATCTATTAAGTTGGTGGTGAAGGGTTAAAAATTAGTTTTCAAACATTATGTTACGAAGTTAATTATTGAACTTAATGTAAAGAAGCCAAGAGCATATTTTATATTTAGTGTAGGTATTTTAAATTTTTGATTTTGTACAAAATTGGCTGTCAACAATCTGCACTTACTTTTTTATTTTACATCACCCAAAGGTTGGCTGGTAGAGAAATTCTTTTAGCATTAAGCCCCTCTTTGCACATTATTGGTTCTTAAATTCAATGTATAAATGTCCGATATCTTCGTAAAGTTAACACCATATGGCCATAAAGACTAGCGCTCCGTATACGTACATACTTTAAACTAAAATAATAATAATATCTAGAGACAATTCACACAACGTCATCTGATACCAAACTAAGCAGAACTTATACTATGGCAACCAGACAACTACTTGGCTACCCCTTATTGCAAAAGGTAATCGCATTAATAATTTCCTCAGGCCGGAGTATAAATATTCAGTATCATTTATGAAGGTTTCAAATTAAAACTGAAGGAGAATACTGAATAGTGCATCTAGTTTCAATGTCTGTCTGCAATTTTACACGTCGCAACACTCTGAAGGATTTTGTTGCAATTGTCGGGGACACGGTGCTTTCTATTCAAATTAAATTAGTCTTCAAGTTTATGTCGTTGGTGCTTGTAATTTTGCTACGTTTTCTTGAGTATTTTGGAAGCGGTTTATTGCTTTCTCTACCTGCTTTTCCTCTCTCGTTTATACGAATTTTCTCGTACATTTAAGAGCAATAATAAAAGTTTCGTCTTCACGATATCAATCTTATTGTTCGGACGATTAACTTGTTGGTCTAGTGGTTACTGACTTTGACTGCTAAGCCAGAAGTCGTGGGTTCGATTCCGAGAGAGAAATCTTCGTGTAATGAAGAAAGATTGTTGATTCTGGGTCCTTATGCACGATCTTTATTCCGTATCCACGGCAAGTTCATACAGAACTGTCAACATCTTGTCATAATGGTCATTTACCATTATGACAAGATATGTGGTGTGCTCAGATATGCAATCAAGGCGCACGCGCGGCGCCCTCAATAATGTCCGCCGCGCAGTTAAGCGCAGCTCTCCGTTTACTATTATACAAGATATTGACAGATCGAGAAAAAAGATCGTAAATAAGGACCCTGTCTTGACTGTCTTGGCTTGAAGTAGTATATCAATAACTGTGCCTGAAATAGGAATTAATATCCGAAACTATACCTCTATAGCATCCAAGATTTCAAGTAGTTTCGGATATTAATTCCTAATTCTGACTTCTTCAGATTGGGGTCCTCACCCAATCTTATAGTTATATGGCGATTATTTTCTCAAGATAAATCAGCTTAAGTATTTTTAATAACGTAAGTATATGAGCTACAAATATTGGTTTCAATACATTGGTACGCTAGTCTTGCACAGAATATAAACAGTCAACATAAGTCGTCTCTTTATTCGCAGACGGGCTATCAATTTTTATCATCTATAACTTATAATGGCGGGGCTCCATAAAATTTTATATGCCTAGTTGAATTTGTAACATTTTTTGTGATGTACTTAGGTATATAGCAAAAGAAGATGAATTAGATGCTAACAGTTATTACGGTGAATGCAATAATTAACCGTTGACGCGGGTTTTAACACTTGAAACGCGAACCTTTAGATTAAAATTTTTATTACCATTTTTATGAAAAAAATATTTTTCCTTTTTTTTAGTATCGGGGTCATATCACCCTTCTGCATGAATTCGACAGACTAAATAGGCCCCTGTAGGTATATGTGCTCGGCACGAATCTTTGAAGCCACAGACAAACTGTGTAAATAGTTTTGTGGGACAGTGATATTGTTTATATTTATAAGATGTATGCTTAATAATATTCAATAAAAAAAAATAGAAACACTTTCCGGTGTTCGACTAGGCTTAAATTTGGTGTAGACACATTATGTATCTTTGGTGACAATAACAATACAAGAATATGGTACCATGGAGCTGTTTTGATGATGGAATCGGAAAGTGGCCATTGAAACTAAACAAGATAAAGTCATCGAGTTTGGGCTCGATTGGCTCGTCTTGAGAAGTCCTTTTTTTAACATTAAATTTAAAGTTAAAAAGATTTTTTTTTACAATTAACATGTTATGACTTTAAAACAATAGAATCTGTTTTGCTAATTGCTGTGTTCAATATGAAATAAAAAGTATTAATTTAACCGCGAAAGTTACATAAGTATTAACATGTAGATAAATAAATAAAAACATATAGTTTAATAAATGTAGTACAACATTTTGGAAAATAAACTTATTATAATTATAGTTGGAAAATAAACTTATTATATTACTTTCTATCAAGTAGCCAGAACTACTATGTGGAGCCCATTGTGGCTGAAGTATACAATCTCGTGTGCTCTTCTAATATTATTGACCTCTTTTTTTGCATCAGTCCTCTAATATGGTGTATAATATAATGGTGGCAGCACCTTACCTGCTTAAACAGTTTATAAACAGAGAAACATTGTAAACATTGGCAATTTGAAAAGAGTGGCCACGAGTTTTTATTGCCTCTTCTTTCTTCGTTTGCGAACAGGCATTACAAGTAAATGTAGAATCGACTTTTCACAAGTGTAGTACTTTGCCTTCTTAGTGAATAAATCATTTTTATTATTATTATTACTTAATAACATTAAAATAAAACTATCAATAAAGCAAAGATAATAGATGTCTGTTACTTAATCACACTTAACGGCTAACGGCTAAGAGAAATTATATGACTAAAATAGTACATGACCTACTTTTTATCCCGGAAAAAATGTGCGGTTCCCCTGGGACAGGGTTGTTTTTCAAAATTTCCACGCTAACGAAGTCACGGGCAACTCCTGGCAATATATAGGTAGGTACAATTCATGAAAATTGAGTAATCGAATGGTTTAATCGAATAACTTTTTTAAAAAATGAACCGCCTTCAAGGAAAAAATATATCAAGCACATGTTAGCTTTTTATTGTAAAATTCGCTAATATTTTGTAGAATAGAACATTGTTAACATAATAAGCATTTATTTAATATTGCAATTATCATTTCCATATCACGGGACTATGGAGTCCCGGTCATTTGGGAGGCGTGCGTGGGGCCGAAGCCAACACGTAGAGGCCCGTTAGACACTTTAATCTAAAGGCTATGTGACACAAACCGGCGAATATCGTTGTATATTCCCCGGTTAGTGTAAAAACTATTGTCAAAAAGTGGTAGCTAAGAAACTGAAAAACACACAGACAAATGCGCAGGCGGTGACTCGCCACTCACTAGATGGGCCCCCTTCTGGCCGCCACAGGCATACAGCCAAACAGGCGACAGGATTGCAATTATTATTATTGACCGTGTTCGCATAATCAGACAGTGTATTGACTCAACTGTCATTCACTTTGACACTTCATACATCGTGCAATAACGGCCGTCCATTGGCGGGAGTTGACTTTAGATCACGTATTATGCAAACACGGGCATTCGTTCCTAGTTTCTTGTCGGAGTAACACCTCCAGAAATAAATGTAAATAAGTGTGGTAATAAAAGTGATTACTTGAACAAATAGTGTGGTGTTATTTCTTGACCTACTAACACACATTACCGAATGCAAATTTTGCTGACTCACGCCTATGTTTTAGTCTGTACCGGTGTTATATAAGCTAAATAGGTACATGTAAATACATACATATTTTAGATAAATAACACCCAGACACAGAATAAACCATCGTGCTCATCATTAAAAGTACACTCCTTCTACCCTCTATTTAAAACTCATATTTTGACTTAAATTTATAATTTAAATATTATTCACTTTTAATATTTAAAAAAAATATTAAAAAACCATTTATTTAATTCAAAATAAGTTAGAAATAAAAATTATACATCAATTACAATTAAAATCCGAGTAATTCAATAAAAAACAAAACACGCGCGGTCGATTTCCCGTGTCTAAATATGGTTCGACACAAAGATAATATGTGTGTTCTGTGGTTCGACAGATTCCGTTACTTACGTAGTACTTAAGTTCACTCCATGTAATAACTAAACATGAGAGAAAACTTTATTGGCTGTATGTGTCATTTTCTTAAAAATATTACCTTTAAGTATAAGTAACACTACTGCTGTATATTACCAATAAATAAATTAAAAAAATTGTATCAAGTGGGGGCTGAATTCGACTTACGCGCACATCTCGGTGCTGGAGTTGGTAACGGCTTGGGGCCTGTACCCTTAAGGTCACGGATTCAAGTTCCGCCTGAGACGATTTTTTTCTCCATACATTTCAATTGTTATATGTAAACCATAATAAATTAGATTTTTGTAATACCTACCAGAAGAAAAAAAAAGATTTAAGTAAAGAAGTTTCAAAATTAAAGTTCTACTTCGACTTTTACGATTTTTTGTGATACCAGCGTACAAAAACTTGCACAAAAGAAAAGTGAAAGTATTTAATAACACAAAGGAGATAATTCGTCACTCTTAGCTGTTCTTGTGGCGCATTAACGCGCATGACGGAAGACTCCTAAATAATAATGCTTCGATTTCCTTCTGCCGACTCTTAGGATACGTGCATATGGTGGATATCTTTAATATATTAAAACTCTAATGAAATTAAATCTCTAATGAAAACATGAATTCTTATTTAAACTGGTGTGTTGATCATTACAAAGTTGTTTAAGGATATTCAAAGAAATTATATCAAAGCAATGGAAATGGATAACATCAACAACCATATTAATCCACAAAAACCGGGCAAGTGCATGTCGGGCCACGCACAATCTAGGGTTCCGTAGTTCAGAAAACCCACTTCTTAAGCCACATTATTTGTATGGGGGGGGGGGGGGGGCATCCCGGCAATTTTTGTTTCATAATTACAACGTTTTATCTACTTAATAATATTTTTAATGGAATTTGACGCTTGACTCTAACAAAAAATTGCACTTTAAAGCTTAATATTTTACAAACGGATACCTAAATCTAAAAATCGGCTTCCCAACCCCTAAACAATTTAACGATTTTAAAAGACCTATCTAATTATATACGATAGGGTTAGTAAGAAAATAAAAATCACAACCCCACTTTACATATAGGGGAGGTACCTACCCTAAAAAAAAAGTTTCAACAGAGGCGGTTTTATCGGAACCGAATTCGGAATCGGAGGTGGTTTTATACCACCTCCGATTCCGAATTCGGTTCCGATAAAACCGCCTCTGTAGCTTCCCTAATTTAAGCTACCAACGACTGAGTCCCGATAAAATTTTGTGTTTATAAAGATTTCTTATCATTAATAATAACATAAAAAAATGTGACGTCATGGTCTGGAATTTGTATGAGATTTCTATATGAAATCTACGATTTGACTTACCGCCGCGCCGGTCTGATTTCAATGGATTTGACTACTAGAGGTAGTATTTTGTCACATTTTGTATGGAGCATATGTCAAATAAATAGTTCTAGTAGCTAAATACAGCGGTAGATAGATTATTGAGACTGGCTGTTTTAGAAACAAGCCTAAAGTAAAGCTTCATGTAGACGCACCTTATTCCCCACACACTGTTCATAAGAAAAATGAATAAGGCACGGTATTCACGCGCGGTAGTAGATTCATCATTATGACACGCCTGTCGTATGATCTGTTGCTCATTATACCGATGTATTCATGACCTTATTCTTATTATTTTTCAGGGAAGGAAAATATATTTCCAAGATGGTTTTGTATTATAACCCGTTTTGTATTAAACTGTACAATATGTAACCCAATGTAGTTCAAACTAGCCGATAAGAAATAGCTGGATATCTCTTGCGAATATAGCAAATATTTTATTGGTTCGTTACAACTACGACGTCAGCGTCAGATCATTCCGACGTCACTCTTTTCGATTGTCAGTCTAATCGATTAAAGTTTATGCCGCTTTTCTAGGCATCTGATGCCTTAACCACTTGTCAGGTTCACATTAGCGTCAAGTTTATATGTACAGACTTTACTAATGAATTGCTAGTTATGTAATTATAGTAACCACAAGCAACGCTTAAGACCTTACACGATAATTATACAACCACAGGACTGTTGATAGACGGCTCACCTCAAACAATTAGCGACATCATAGTATGGTGACGGTTTAATTAATTGTTGCTTTAGATGAGACTCTCCCGTGTTATGTTTATTTTTATAGTGCGGTTTATTAGCCTATGTGTTAATCCAAGATGTCAGCTCCATACCAAATTTTATTAAAATCGCTCCAGCCGTTTAGACGTGAAGAAGTAACAAACATACACTCTCACACACTCACAAACTTTCGCCTTTATAATATTAGTGTGACTAACTTTCGTCGGCGGTTCTGCCCACGGTTTTCGCAATAAAAATTATCGTATGTCTTTACCCGGGATTCAAACTACCTGCACACCAAATTTCATATAAATCGGTTTAGCGGTAACGTAAAAGATAGAACGGCATACAGAGTTACTTTCACATTTATAATATTACCCCCTTATTCTTAAGAAATTAGCAGACTTTCAACATTATACTAAACTATCGAAGGTTCTGTCTTCTTCCATTCTATTTTGAAATTTGAATAAAAAACATTCGCTAGCTAAAATGCTGTTCAAATGTCTGCTAATTTCCACCTGCGTAATAAGCAAGCAAGCCGAAAACTGGTCATCACGTGGCATGGTGTGCCTGTAGTACACAACGGTCACCTCAAATACCTTGGTACCATTCTAGACCGGTCCCTCACTTATAGGCAAAACTGTGTAAATATAAACAAGGTGCACGCCCGCAACAACTTTTTTCCGGCGCCTCAACAATACCAAATGGAAAGCGTCGCCGCAAGTAATGAAAGAAGAAGAAGAAAGACATCTGGGCTAGCGCTAGCATTTTCCGTCAGCGAGTTTGCGTGCCCAGTATGGAGTCGATTCGCCCAAAAAAAGTTGGTGGATGCAGCTCCGAACGAAACCTGCCGAATCACCACGGGCTGCCTTAAGCCGATCCCGGTAGGACTGCTATACCACTGGCTGGCATAGTGCCTCCAGATGTTTGCCGTGCGCAAGTCGTGGCAAGTGCTGCAGAAAGAGCAAAGATTGATAGAGACTCGCGGTACCCTATGCATGATTACACTTCAATACAACAAAGACTAAAGAGCCGTAAAAACATCGCCAGAACTTTATAAATACAATAATTGCATTTTTGAAAGATAGAAAAGTCCAGACCCAGGAATCGAACCCGAGACTTCCGTAAGCCAAACGGGGCCGGAATCGTACCACCCATCTGGACTATGTTACTAGACCTCCCTGTACTGTTGACCCTCTGACAGTAGAGCCATCAACGGAAGGATCGTTACCACTGTCCGTCCATAGATCGGTGACCATTTTCAAAAGTATCACACCTCCGTGCCTCGGAGAGCTTGCTAAGCCTTCGGTCGAATTTCCATCACATCAGGGCTATGATAGTGAGGGAATAGAGAGTGCACTTGTGTTTGCGTATACACTCGTGCAATATTGTAGTTGATGAGTCTCTGATGTGATGAGATTGTCCGTCGTAACCGATATCGATTAGGAACGCTTAAAACAAACAATTAACAAACAAACTACTTCCCATATTAGCCAAAAGTGAACTCAATGTAATCACTCATCGATTACGAAGACAATTAGGTCTAAATATAGAAAGGTTAGCCTCCCTATCTGATTAGTAACAAACGGATAAACAATAAAAGAGTATTAGTTGAATGTATAGTGTAATAGCACAGATAATATAATACTATACTAGTTAATAGTAACTATAGATTTATGCAACTGTACAAACATGTTGCATGATTATAACTATTTATTATACGGGAATTAACGCGCATTGTTTACCTTAAATTGCTTGACGTTTCGACCAGGTTGCACCGGCAGTGGTCACAAGCGGACTGCAGTGCGCGTTAGTTCCCGTATAATAAATAGTTATGATGTAACTGTACTTATTGCGCTTATTACACTACACTAAAACAGGGACCCTTAATCCTTAAAAAGAGCAGTGTAATAAGAGTTAGGGCCCTAATTCTCTAACAAATTTTCAAGGCCACCTCGATTTAGGGCCCTGATTCAGGGTAGTGTAATAGCCGTTTATGGACTAGGTACTGAGAAAGATAATGTGCGATCGAACAAGTTTTATTTAAACTTATAGCCGACTATGATGAACAATCTTTTTACCCGACTTCAAAGAAGGAGGTTCTCTGTTTCTGATCCGTATGTACTTACCTCAGAACACAGATCTATTATCTTTGGTACCTACGCTAGTAATTTTCTCAAAAACTACCGATAAGGTTTGGGTTGGGTTTTCACTATTCGACTGCATATTTTTAGACCGCAATTTTATCCCGGAATTGGATTTTAGTTAAAGACAACAACTTTGTTTACAGCCCAAACGCTCAATTCAAAATATACTTAATTTACGCCTTTGTAAAGTTCTTTCCTTTCTACTGTATGTATGTAGGTATGTTCTGAACTCCTCCTTAACGGCTGGACCGATTTTGAAATTGTTTTTTGTGTGTGTTCAAGTGGATTCGAGTATGGTTAAAATTCACAATTGAAACCGATTCACAAAAAAAAATAGGCAGTATAATGTAGGCATTTTTAAATTCAGGCTCTAATAGTGGTTGTAAGTTTGTATGAATCTCCGTCATTTAAAAGCTAGATTTGTGACATTTCGTTTTAATATAAAAATCATATAAAAATGAAAAAATAAACCACTAAATCTTTTGCTAAGTACAATACTTGAGAACGGCTGAATCAATTCATCCATTTTTCGTTGAAGTCCGAGGATTAATTGGAAAAAATATCGGGAAAAACTATATTTTAAACTCAAACTTAATGGGGGCAAAACCACGGGGAAAGCTAATGCAAATTAATAGTATAAAAATGTGAAAGTAATTCGGTTTGTTATTTATGTCTGGTTTGGTCTGTTGATTAGGTTTAACGCGAAAACCGCTAAACCGATTGAAATGAAATTTGGTATGAAGATAGTTTATACCTCGGGAAAATACATAGGTTAGTATTTATCGCCATAAAGATCCACGCAGGTGAAGCCGCGGGCGTTAGCGAGTATTCAAAATCATGATGAACTTGAAAAAACATTGGATTGTGTTATTTTTCATGCAGTAATGAACCGAATCTGCTTAATTTTTTCACAAGATAATTGATTATTGGGCAGCTAGAGAGAAAAAGACTTTACCCTTTATGATTTTTTGTAATTATAAAATGTTAATAATGTACTATCATGGAACGAATGAACAGATTATTGAGATATTGTAATTTACCCCAAAAATGGCTCGCATGACCAAAATTCATATATTTACGTTAAGCGTCATTGAAATACACTATAAGACACATATGAATTTCTGTGATCCAATTCAGGTTAATCGGTGTAAAATGTCTTATGACAGACGGATAGACAGACAGAACCACGAATGATTCTATAAGGGTTCCGTTTTTCAATTGGGTATTTGACTACTATCAAAATAAAATATTTTAAAATAACCAGGTAAAAATATGTCATATAAGTGTTCTAAAAAATATGTTCATTTATTAATTTAATGTGTTACTTAATTTATAATCATAAAGAGAAACACTGAAAGTAAATTATTTGACCACAGAAAACGTGACGTCATATGCTAGCATTCCATACAAATTTGTATAGAGCGGCTCGTTTTTGACGTTTCTTAAAAAGAGGCTGATTTGACTTTAGTCAAATACCCTATTGGATGAACCATAAAATCAGTGAAGGAAAGTGTTGATCAGTGTTTATTCCAGAAGACGGACAAATGCATCAAATAAACAAAACAACTTCAAAGCACAAAATCCAGCACAAATTTGACGTGCAACAAATTACCGTTCATTGCAAGATAAACTACTAATAACGTACAAAATACTGCGCTACATATTTCTTTAGTCATAAACAACGAAACTGCCAACATTCACAAATGGAAATATTGCAGTGTAAAATTTAAGGGCGATAATACACGGACGGAACAACGTCTTTTTTTAACGCTTGTCGCAAAAAAAGAGAAGTTTATCATGTTAACCTCTATCTAATATGTATGTATTTTCTTTATTATAAAGAGTGGCTATGAGTTTTTACGCCAAGTTCTTTTCTCATGGGCTTTATCTATTGCGAACTTGGCATTATATGTGAATCATTATATTCCCAATTTTCTCTCATTTTTATAATAATAATAATAATAATTTCTTTATTGCATCAAATATGGTAGGTACAGAGGTCTTATAAAAAATAGAAGTTTCACATATTTGGCAGTATAAGCATGCAATAGAATAAAATCTGCATTCCAACATTAAACGTCTTTATACACTTACGTAATCTATACACTTTTATTTTATTCATCTATGCCTGTAAAACTTACAAGGATATTTTTTTAAAAACTCATCAATAGAATAAAAGCATTCTTTTAGCAACCATTTCTTTAATTCTAGAGAAAACTTTTTAAATGGTAGTTGGGTAATAACTTTAGGCAAAGAATTATAAATTAGGGGAGCCATATAAACGCAGCTCCGTCGAAAGACTTCTAACCTAGGAATAGGCATTTCGTAATCTAGATGTGTAACTATTCTCTTATTTTGATTATCCTTACGCTCAAATAGTGTAGGATTAGATCTTAAAAACCTGGCTACTTCGTAAATATAAATACTTTATCAGTTGCATTTGGAACTTAAGTGAATAAAGAACGTCGGGCTTTCAAACAAATTGTTTACTAAAAATATTGTTTTATCAGGATGGTTCATTACAGCCTTTTTGATAAAAATCTTAACGTTGCATATATGTACTGAGTGTGTGTACCAAATATTCATATAATATATTTTTTTAAATATTTGAAATCAGTCGTTTCAATTAATATCATTTTTTTTACAAATTTGCAATTTTAATGATTTTTTGTGTTTTTTTACAAATATGCAATTTTAATGATGTTTGGTATTTCTGTATTAATTACAAAAACCAATAACAATGTTAATGTATTTTACTATAGCTGTAAGCTCCCCGAATTAAATAAAATAAAACACTTCTTCATCACTGCTCGCGAATGTGATTTTGTGCATATCGAAACATTTTAGAAGGAATTTTACGAGTCGAGCATAGCGGGACTAGAGCATAGAGGGAATAAACCGTACCGCCCGGTTTGACTTCATTTTGTATTTAGAAAATAAAAAAGGTTAGATCGAAGAAAATAATATAATAATATCTTCATGCGACAACTCAAACAACGTTATCTCTCTCTCAAACGAAGCAGGGCTTGTACTGTGGAAACCAGACAACCGATAAACATATTTATATATTTCTAAATACATACATAGATAAATAATACCTAGACACAGAATACACCATCGTACTCATCACACAAGGTTTTGTGCAGGGTGGCTAACTACCAGACCAACAGGCCAGACCAAAGCAGTAAAAAACTAGGCTGTAACTAGTAAAAAAAAAACAGGTTGCACTCAGGGAGTGCCGGCAGAAGAGAAAACATTTTTTTTTTAAATTTTTCTTTCATTTTTTTTGTCAATATAAAAGAACTATAATTTATGTCTTAAAATACAATATTCATTTATTGCGCTATCATGACAATGATCACGACATGACAATTAAAATAAAAATAAAAAATATAAAAATCAAAAAACTAAAATAAAAAAGGGAAGCATCAATGTTACGGTCACGTGATCATGACGCGAGTTTAACATTTTATACCCATACCAAAAAAGTGCACAACGCAGCTAAAGAAGTTCACTTTAATATGAGTATTTATGAAATATATTTTTTAATAAAATACCATCAAGAAATTTACGAAAACATTTCCTCATTATTGAAATTTAAACTAATCCTTAGTTATTAATAGGTCTTCCCCGCGTTTGTGTTCGTGTACAAGCGCTCTAAAAGTGGCCTGGCTGCTAAAGTAAGCGTAACAAACTGTACGGACTTAGCAAAGCAAGATATTAAACAGCTTTGTAGAAGTCGTGTGTGATCACAGTACTAACATTTATTCTCATACTTCCTTACTACTGTTTGTTTGTTGAGAAACCCTCGAGATGTATGGCGAGGTGTCATTGGTAGCGGTGAGAGATTTTTGGCCTAGTGCACCTAGAATTTATTGATTTAAGAGGGTAATCACATGGGGAATATGTCGCCCTCGTTAGTAGCAGTTTTAAGTTTTTTATAATAAAATTTAACTATTATAGGGTGACAGTCCTATTAACAAAACATTTTTTTGCTAATCTATACAGCATTCTAGCTTCTTCCGACAAGGGGGCCGCCGAAATATTGTTACATTTCCCAACCTTGAATAGTTGTATTGCAAGACTTCAAACCTTACTCAGTCATGAAATCTTTCGTGAAACGTCTTATAAATCGAAGACCAGGTACGTACGAAAAAGTGTCTAAAAAAAGTCACGTAATTGATTGGTTGCTAGACAACAGCGAATGACGATTGCATTGACATGACATGCGATACAATATTGGAGCTAACGTTTTACTGAGTTGCGCGAATGGCTTTATGTCATCAATGTATTATCACGTTATTACGTAAAATTATCGTCCGTAAACCGACTTTACAGACAACCTCTGTATGCTACGCAAGAGGTCGTGGGTTCGATCCCCACCCAGGATAAAACTTTGTGTGATGAGCACGATGGTTTATTCTGTGTCTGGGTGTTATCTATAATATGTAAGTATTTAGAAATATATAAGTATGTTTATCAGTTGTCTGGTTTCCATAGTACAAGCTCTGCTTAGTTTGGGATCAGATAGCGTTGTGTGAGTTGTCCCAAGATATTATTATTATTATTAACCATTTTTTTTAAGTGAAATTGTCAGTAACGTGACAGTTAACGGAGACTCTTAACTGAATTTCGCAATAATCAGCCATGACAGTTTTTAGTATTGGTTATAATTATATCGGAGTGCATTTGAAAATGTCTTTAATGGATTAATGTTATTGCGTAATACCTACAATTAAAAATACAAGTATTGTAACAAATAGTAATTGTGAATGCTTTAGAGGACAGGTATTTTTTTTCTGAATTAATTTACATTCCTACATTTTAAGAATTAGTAAATATCATACATTTTTATAAACTACTGGTCTTAATTGTAGATATACTCGTATTTGGAATCTTTGATATATTCCTTAATGATTCTTATTGCAACAGCCGTGGTCAGAGGCTTAGACCAGTAGTCTATAAAAACTGTACAATCATTCACTTCATTTGACATTCAGTAATAGCGGGAAAAGCCCGCTGTTGGTAGAACACCATCCTTATTCTCTGTCGGCATTTTATCTACGTAATGAAGTAACGTCGTGACAAACATTCTTTGCTGTAGACACTGGGGATACATTAGTTTACTACCTACATAATAATATGTTCTTAGGTTATTTTGTCACATAATAAACTTTCATTTTGCTTAAGCACTGGTGTATTATGAAGAAGTTTAACTTAAGATGGATATAGTAAGCTTAGGTTTGGTATTTTTATTTAGGTTTGGTGGAAAGTAAATTGTAGGTTGAAAGCCTCATTAAAGTTGGAAAATGTGATCTCAGTTACTTGTGACAAGGCTTAATTTTGATTTTATTAGGAGTATTATTCCTTAATGCCTGTCTTGTTTGTCTGTTAAAGTAATTAAGACCGAAACTTCATTTATAATGACATAAGATGGATGTTAAGGGATGAAGAAAATCTAATGGTTTTATTAGTCATGCTTTTCGTAAGCGTAAAGGTTTATTTCTGTGCATCGCAGCTGACCGCGCTGCCTACAAACGTGCGGCTAACGTACGCGGCTGATGCGTCAATAGTCAGAGATGGAGCCGTTTTAGAGGTCTGCGACAGACGCGCGTGATAGATAAGGGGTATATTGATGGCTATTTACATAGATAAATAGCCATCGTAATAAATAAATTCAGGTAAATATTATACCTGTGTATTACGGGATAAATAAGTTTGAGGAATATGTTTAGCCTGTCAATAAATCGTAGACATAATGACCACTTTAATAAGGAATCCTAAATATCACTTTTATGTTGTTAACTGTAGAATAGGTATATGACAGTATTTTTACATTACAAGAACAGAATACGTTATGGCAGAGTAAATTGATATAATAAAAGTAGGTACAGCTTGTTTATATTATAACAATAGCCATGGATATGCAAGTAGCCATGTCTTTATGTCAATTGTGTTTTTAGTAACGTAAACAATAATTTGTATCACAGAATAGGTTATGGCAAAGTAAAAGTACTTACAGTTTATGTTGTAATTAACATGTAAATTACTTAAGATGATTTATAACACATAGTATTTTAAATGAACTAAAACAATAAATAAGTATCCACTGGTCACAAATGTAATGAATGAAACGTCAAATATTGTTGTTGTGATATCTTTTATTGAAAATTAAAAGGTAGGATTTAATATTATTCATATATTTAAATATCATAATTCTGTGTATTAAATTATTTTATGGGTTAAAGTATAATAAAAAGTAACAAAAAAATATAAAAAAACTTCTTTAATATTCAGTGTATTTGTTCTATAGAAGGACTGACAGATTGTGATCGAGGCTTAGTCTGATTGCAACATCTGTGGATACAGGTACGATCCGATTCAGATTATACTTAATGCTGGTTCTTTTGTGCTGATATCCTATTATTATTGTGTATTATGTATATATATTGACTAATAACAATATATTGCAATGTGGTATGATTTGATGAATATTGTCTGGTGTGATACTTATCAGCTGTTCTACAGCGATATGGTCGTACATTGCAATAATGTTGTGAATTGGTTATGTTAGAAAGTATCTGTGGTATATTGTATTTAGGATGTATGAAATGTAGTACGGCAAATGTTTATAAGGAGACTGGCTATTATGAAACTATTGATACAACTAGACCAAACAAGGTTGAAAATATATATGCTACTTGCCATTTATTCCTTTGTATTATTTACCTCCCTGATTTATTCTATTCCCTATCGATACTATACTGATTGATAAGGTTAGATAGCAACTGATTGGGAATATGATCTAAATATCCTGACACATTAGTAAGTGTAGTTCTACGATGAGTCGTAGTGGTCTACAATGAGTCGTAGTACTACTACGATGAGTCGTAGGACTTATACGTAGTTACGTAGTTCTACAAATCGCTACGACCCTTATGTAAAATCTAACACGCGCGCCCGACGATGACTGACATAGGCTGCGCGTGCACTCTGACTATTGTCGCTTCAGCCGCGCACATTACTCGCACGTCGTATGCCGCAATGCACGGAAATAAGCCTTTAGATTTGACAATATACGAGCAAGAATGCTCTCGTTGGACAATCCCGGTAACGAGACAGAACCCCCAAAAGCATCAGTTTTCTCTCTCGTATTTTATCTTTTCTTTAATATACCTACCGTCAGTGAACATGCATGTAGTTTGACTCCATTCTGTTTCATGATCATTTGTGATTCAACTTCTTAAATCCAACAAAATTATTCTTTACAATTGATACTTGCTATGTCGCGCGTATTTTAAATAAAAACTTAACATTAAACACAGTCAAGTAACACAAGGTCCCCAGGCATCGAGTCACAGGTAAATGAGACGTGAGCACATTTAATTAATGTTAACGCATTAATAAAGGCGGCTGATGTGTTGTGAGGCACATGTCACGCTTCTATTCTAAATGAACACCTATTTTTGGATACATGTCGTCGTTTGGCATTCAGAACCGCGAATATGAAAATTAGCCAAAAATCAAATTTGTATTTATAAGCGGCTCGCTTCGGCTTTGCCCGTACTTATCTCCACCATTTGTACACATAATATGTATTATACATGTCGAAGCGCCAGGATGACCTTATGAGCTATTAGGGGTTCAATTTTCGAATTAACATTATGGCAATCTATCATATGAACGCGGATACCTCGAGCAAAGTAAAGGTCGCCTACAGTTCTTATCATTTCGATTAAACAAAAATGTCACTGCATTACTGACACTATAACCACACTATCACTTAGCACACACGACTATAAAAATAGCGACGTCTATCGGAAGACGTGTAGACGCTACGACCACTCGTTTAAGACTAACTGCCCCACTACTTCACTTCAAATGCAAACGTCCAACAAAAGCGCCATCTTGCGGCTGCCATGTTAAAATGAGTCAATAACTTTTTAATCAAAACAGATGCAAAGTCTATGGAAATCATTTAGTAATCTAATAATTCTCCAATTTGTATATAAACTATCCGTAAGAAATTGTTCGAAATGATAGTAAAATACGCATAAAAAATCCGTTGCGTAGTTTAGAAGATCTAAGCGTACAGACAGCAAAAACGACTTTGTTTTATACTATCAAAAGACATCCTTCAAACTCAGTGACAACTGAGCAGATCGTTTTTTTTTTAAACGCCTCCCGCATTATGGTACAAGCCCTATATCACGGGGGACTTTACAAACATACAAATCACGGACACAAAGTACACCTAGACTCGGAACCACAATTTGTGGATCACACAAAGTGGTGTCCCGTGTGGGAATCGAACCCACGACCTCTCGCGTAGCAGTCGGACACACTCCCACCGCGCCACAGAGGCAGTCAGGTTCTTAACTTCTATTTTTTTTTAATTCATTTTCGTGACTATGTGATTGGAAATATTAGTTGGTTTGAAAATTTGCAAATGTCAAGCAATTTACGTAGCTGACTGTACATCCTATTCATTATGAGTTTTGATGGATTGAAATATAATGTATGTGATATACTTTTGTAAATGATTTATGTACGACTGTACTATGAGACTAACCATGTACGTAGTAGATATAAAAGTGTGTGCGCAAACACAAATGCACTCTCTATTCCCGCTCTCGTAGTTCGATGTGATAGATATAGAATCCACAGCATTAGACACTCTCCAAGATACGAAGAATATTAGCATTTTTAAAAGGCAATTATCTACATTAAAAGTCGCTTCATACGACTTTTGGTCCTCGAACTCCCTTGCAGCGCGTGTTCGTTCATGCTATCGTCGGACACACTCCCACCGCGCCACAGAGGCAGCCAAAATAATATGAAATATCTGTACGGTAAAGCAACGTTACCAAAGTCGAACCCTTTCTGAAAAATTGACAAACTCCGCCGTGCCTTGTAGAGTTTGTTATGCCGTCTCGGTCCCCTGATCCTATCGGAATAGAGAGTGCACTTGTCAGTGTTGCCAGCATTCTGAATTCTCTCCAATTAAGACGATTTGATATTTTTTTGATAATTTTTTATTTTTATTTTAGTTTTATTTTTAATACAAAATTTATATATACAGATGACCAACCATGCAACTGACAAAATCTACTAACTACATTTTTTTTAAGCTATTGCATGGCTTTTATTGCAGGCTTTAAGCGCGGCGACCCAATCAAGAAATTCCGTAACGAAAATAAAACCTAACACCCCCCACTCCGCCTACCATGTAGTTCGGCAGAGCGTTCGCTTAACGTATATGTATATGGTACGACTGTATGCACGGATCGAGACGAGCTGCTCCGAAATGTAATGAAAAGAAAAAAAAAAATCTGCATAAATAAAAATTAAAAAAAAAAAAAATTATAATTGCAAAGTTGATAAAAAATGCTATGCAATAGCTTTACCTTTCTACTTTACAGCTTACGAACGTAGAAACAGCTCGACTAGTATATTTTGGTTATTTCCACAGCGTCATGTCCTACGGCATATTGCTTTGGGGCAAGGCGGCTGATATACAAACTATTTTTATTCTTCAAAAACGTGCAGTGCGTGCGATATATCAACTAGGAGCACGAGTTTCCCTTAGAGAAAAGTTTAAAGAGATAGGCATTATGACAGTTGCTTCACAATATATATATGCAAACGTTATGTTTGTAAAGCAAAACTTACATTTATATAACAAAAATAGTGATATTCACTCTGTGAATACAAGAAATAAGCACAAATTGGTAGGTCGATATCATAGGCTTCATAAAACTCATAACTCATTCATGGGACTAGGTGTTAAATTTTTTAATAAAATCCCAGTCAGCATATCGAGTCTACCAGTAAATAAATTTAAGAATGTAGTCAAGAGACATCTTATACAAAGGGCTTACTATTCAATCGATGATTATTTAACTGATAAAGATAAATGGATGTAGTTCGTTGCTCCCTATTAATGTATTGGGTTGTATAGTTTATTGCATTTTACTAGGTGAATATTGTTGTCACAGTTTGATAATGTTACTTAGGTAGGTACTAGTTAAGAAAACGATTTACTTTTGTAAGTAAAGATTCTGCGTGATAAATTACGGCCATTCTTTTCTTTCCTTTGAAAAACATGTATACTTATTCATTAAGTAGCAGTAAATTGGCTAATATTTAAGCACATAAAGTTTTTACATCGTAAGTGGATGCTCCTACTATGTTGTGCCCATTGAGGCTGATGTATCCGATCTCGTGTACTCTTCTAATATTAATGACCTCTTTCTTTGCATCAGTCCTCTAATATGGTGTATAATATAATGGTGGCAGCACCTTACCTGCATATACAGTTTATAAACAGAAAAACATTGTAAACATTGGCAATTTGAAAAGAGTGGCCACGAGTTTTTATTGCCTGTTCTTTTCTCGGGCTTTACCTATTGTTTGCGCACAGGCATTACCAGTAAATGTAGAATCGACTTTTTACAAGTGTAGTATTTTGCTTCCTAAGTGAATAAATGATTTTTATTATTATTATTATTACCGCGGCAGTCCCCGAGTGCTACACATTTTTTTTTCTACTGTTCAAAAATAAAAACTGCTAAATTTTGTGGTACAACTCCTGAGTTGGCAACGCTGGCACTTGTGTTTGCGCATATACTTGTCTCCTGCGTAGTTGGCTAATCTCTCAGATTGACAACGGCTAGGAGACCATTAATTATTATTTGTGTAAAATATAAGTCTAATTTTCGCATAATTTTCATGTTCGCGGTTTTGAAAGCTAAACGACAATATGTAATTACTGTTGATGTCGGCTTTGGTTACAATCATGATGTGATAGGTGTTTAAATTAGCTTTTGGTAGCTGCTAAGTAACCGAGTCTATGTAAAATTTTATAGGTTATGGTTCTATCGTGTAGATATTTTAAGGTTTGATTTATTTTGTTTTGTATTTTTTTATATTATAGTGCTAACGATTTACGTATATACAATTGACAACTTGACGTTGACAACGTTTAAACAAGCCATCAAAAATTCGAGTAATTTTAGGGAATAATTTCTAAATCCCGACCAATTAATGTAATTTTAATAATTTTTAAATCTTTAAAATGATGTATATTAGGTTGCACAAGTATAAGAGTTACTATGACAACCAGTTATAGTTATGGGGCGGTTTGAAAACGTTTGAATGTTGAACCAAAGAAACCGATTAACACCAAGTCATTGAAAATAAATTCAAATATAAAAAGCATACAATGGTTTTGTAAAAATAACATTATTACGTCATAAAGATTATTAGATAATTACAGTGCAGTTGGCGTGTTACATATTATCAACCGACTTCAAAAAGGAGGAGGTTCTCAATTCGTCTGTACGTTTTTTTTATTTTTTTTTGTATGTTTGTTCACCGATTACGCAAAGATGGCTGGACTGATTTGAAAAATTGTTTTTGTGTTTGAAAGGGTATACTTCCAAGTTAGTCCCATTGTCATCAGATCACGATCTGATGATGGGATCCTGGAGAAATCGAGGGAACTCTTAAAATATGAAAGGCACACCTATAGTAATTTAGGTATATTTCATAGTGATTCGTGCATTCACTTTTAAAAAAACACCAATTGGTAAAGTGGAACTGATGATGAAGACCACAAATGACGAGCAGACCTATTCAATATTTCACAGTTTGCGATTCAGTTACTTTAATATGGTATTGAGTAGCACTTTATTCTCGTTATACTACTATTACACAATGTCATAGAGCTAATAGTGAACTCCTCAACAATTAACGGCCCTGCATCAGGACTTCACCAAAAAGTAAGAAATAAAAAAGTTTTTTACAAAAAAATATTACCGACTTCTAAATTAGATACAAGGAGTTGCCTTGTATTTATTTTAGAAGTCGGTAATATTTTATTCTATTAAAAACTTTTTAACAAAAAAATATTACCGACTTCTAAAATATTGTTTGTTATTCTAGGTATATTATTTATTGATTTTTATTTGCCTTGTATTTATTTTAGAAGTCAGTAATATTTTTTTGTAAAAAAGTTTTTAATACTTTGTAATACTTCTTTTTTATGAAACTGTTACCTATTGTCCTTGTAAACAATTTAGTCTTAGTACTTATAATTAAAAAAAAATACCAGTAATAATTTATGTTACAATCTATATCAAATTACATAGAATATTTGAAAGTGCATATGAAGATGTCAATATGCTCAAAGGTCATTTAAATAAGTAAAAGTGTCGACCATTCTGCGAACTGATGAGCGTGGTTCCGAGTTAGTCTTATCGTTAGTCTTTTATGAACGCTGTAATCTCAGGAACTATTGATACGAATTGAAAAAATATTTTACTGTTAGATAGCCCATTTATTGAGGTAGACTATGGGCTATATAATATTACGCTCTGACCAATTGGAGCGGACCAGCAATGAGAAAGGTTGCAAAAACGGGTAAACTTTGCACAAACGAAGTTGCGCGAGACAGCTAGTATTGAATAAATTTATTGCCTCCAGGTACTCGTCTGCTTTCAAGCGTTGTGAATTTGTATTTACTTAGCAAGTGTTCATACGACATACTAATAGGACATTCGTTCTATTACACTTGTAATGCACATCACGTAGAAAATTTGTATTGAACATTTTCAATCATATCCATATATTTTTAGGGTTCCGTAGTCAAAATGGCAAAACGGAACTCATATATTTTCGCCATGTCCGTCCGCAGCTTTGCTTAGAGACTGTTAGTGTTAGAAGGCTGTAATTTTCAAACAGATTACTTACGCCGACAAAGTGAAATAATAAAATCTTGAAAAACATTTATTTAGGGTGCCTCCACTATATGTAAAGTGGGGATGTGTTTTTTTTTCTCACCTACTCCATCGTGTGGAATAGCGTAAGATAGGTCTTTTAAAAATATTTAGAGTTTGGAAAGACAATTTTTACATTTAGGAACCCGTGTGTGAAACATTAAGATTTAAAATGCAAACTTTTGTTAGAGTGCCCCCCCCCCCCCCGCCAGCTAAATGTTTGATTTGAGTATGTGAAAAAGATCGCATAGTAGTATATAATAATATAGTGAAATTAAAAGAAAAACTATCATAGTTAAGAAGGGTTTACAAGTTTACGAGTATCAGCTAATCATATGAGAAGTAACAAATTTCGTTTCGGAAATACCATTGAAAATTATTATTAAGTAGGTATAACGTTGTAAGACAACAGAAAACCGTCTTCATAAGCCACATTATTTGGATGGGAGAACGTAAAAGAGACCTAACCAAACAAACATAAAATGAGGAGTTTCTAAAGTCTATTTTCGATCTCATTACGAATCTCTGTAGTTGATATGCTTTGTTAACAATATTTTGCACATGCAGGTCTAAACATAGTATTGAGTCATTACAAATACAATAATTGCATTTTTGAAATTTTTTGCAGACTCAGGACTTTGAAACCCAGAACCCGAGACTTCCGTAGCCAAACCGGGGCCAGAAGCGAACCACCTATCTGGACTATGTTACTAGATATCAAATTTTTCCATCTCTTAATGCTTGCGGGTTAGGCCCCCGCAGCGCCATCTAGTCGGTAGTTAAAGAACTATCTCGGCTTTTGTTATTGCTTCGTTGCAGAGAGCATTTTAACAAACTATCTTTCAAAAATGCCTATAAAAATTACTTCAATAGTATTGAGTCAACCATAATACCGAGATCTCGAATAGATTGTACTTTGTTTATTGGGGTACCGCACAAATTGTATGTACAGTTTATAAGGTTTTTATTCTTTGTGAAGTTTAGAAAATTGCATTTGTGAAGGCTTAGCTGTAGTTTTTTCTTTGGCAGTATTCATGGTGTATAATTTCCATAATATTGTTCATAATGGCGTCAAAAGTACTGCTCCCCATCGTAGTTTAACGACAATTAACGGATTATTAGGGCCTGTTTTAAAAAATACGTACTTATATTTTAAAACTACCACAGTGTATACTCCAATTATTCCATAATGCTACAGTGTTGCCCTTAAAGATAACATTGAAAACTAATTTGTTAAAATTAAGTAGGTACGAGTAGTCAGTTTTACGTCTACATAACGATATATTTGTATATAGCTAGCAGAAACTGATTAAATAAAATCAATACATTTAAGAATACAAAGCTGAAAGGATGCAATATCACATCTCATTACACAAAACAGCAAAGATGTGGAGCTTCTCAAACGGAATGTCTAAGAAGCCGACAAACGACTTTGGGTACGCATGTGTTAGATAATGTCAATCTTAATGTGTTAGGCATAAGGTGCTTAATAGAAAGTATGTGCGTTGGATAATTGTCTGCACGAAGTACCAGTATTGCTTGTTTTAATATGTTGGAAGACATAAACGAGGATGTGGTTCTTTGCTAGTAGACAAAGATAGAATCAACAATCATGTCCATCATACAACGATTTATTCTGGGTGGGAATTAAACCCAGGACTACTTGCTTTGTAATTGGGGTCGCTAACTACTAGACAAGAAATGATAATTGCGAACTATTTTAAATTTAAAACTTAACTAAGGCTACCCTCAATATAAAAAACAAATTAGATACCCAGGTCGCTGCGACGCCGCACAGCCAGTGTAAACGCCTGTGCGGCGAATTATTTGTGGTGCGATGCCGCAGCAGTGCCGTACCGTGTCGTGTGGTACGACTCATACACAGAGTTTGTACCCTAGAGCAGGATTTATCTGACCTGGGTATCTAATTTGTTTTTTATATTGAGGGTAGCCTTAGTTAAGTTTTAAATTTTAAAAAGTTCGCAATTATCATTTCTTGTCTAGTAGTTAGCGACCCCAATTACTAAGCAAGTAGTCCTGGGTTTAATTCCCACCCAGAATAAATCGTTGTATGATGGACATGATTGTTGATTCTATCTTTGTCTACTAGCAAATAACCACATCCTCGTTTATGTCTTCCAACATCTTAAAACAAGCAATACTGGTACTTCGTGCAGACAATTATCCAACGCACATACTTTTTATTATGCACCTTATGCTTAACACATTAAGATTGACATTATCTAACACATGCGTACCCAAAGTCGTTTGTCGGCTTCTTAGACATTCCGTTTGAGAAGCTTCACATCTTTGCTGTTTTGTGTAATGAGATGTGATGTTGCATCCTTTCAGCTTTGTATTCTTAAATGAATTGATTTTATTTAATCAGTTTCTGCTAGCTATATACAAATATATCGTTATGTAGACGTAAAACTGACTACTCGTACTTACTTAATTTTAACAAAATACTTTTCAATGTTATCTTTAATGGCAACACTGTAGCATTATGGAATAATTGGAGTATACACTGTGGTAGTTTTAAAATATAAGTACGTATTTTTTAAAACAGGCCCTAATAATCCGTTAAATACTTTTGACCCTGTTATGAACAATATTATGGAAACTATACACCATGAATACTGTCAAAGAAATAAACTACAGCTAAGCCTTCACAAATGCAATTTTCTAAACTTCACAAAGAATAAAAACCTTATAAACTGTACATACAATTTGTGCGGTACCCCAATAAACAAAGTACAATCTATTCGAGACCTCGGTATTACTGAAGTAATTTTTATAGGCATTTCTTGCCAATTACTTTACAAAATAATTGCATTTTTGAAAGATAGAAAAATTTGAAGTCCAGGCTCAGGAATCAAACCCAAGACACCCCCCCATCCCCTCCCATCCAAATAATGCGGCCTATTAAGACGGTTTTCTGTTGTCTTACAACGTTATACCTACTTAATAATAATTTTTAATGGAATTTGCACGAAATTTTGTTACTTCTCATATGATCAGCTGATACTCGTAAACTTGTAAACCCTTCATAACTACCTATGATAGTTTTTCTTTTAATTTCACTATATTATTATATACTACTACTGCAATTTTTTTCACATACTCAAATCAACCGTTTAGCTGACAGGGGGGGGGACATACTTGACTCGAACAAAAAATTGCATTTTAAATCTTAATATTTCACACACGGATTCCTAAATGTAAAAATTGTCTTTTCAAACCCTAAACATTTTTAAAAGACCTTTCTTACGATATTCCACGCGATGGGGTAGGTGAGAAAAAAAACATATCCCCACTTTACATATAGTGGAGGTACCCTAAAAAAAGGTTTTTCAAGATTTTATTATTTCACTTTGTCGGCGTAAGTAATCTGTGTGTCCATGCAAAATTACAGCCTTCTAACACAAACAGTCTCTGAGCAAAGCTGCGGACGGACGGACGGACATGGCGAAAATATAAGGGTTCCGTTTTGCCATTTTGACTACGAAACCCTAAAAATATATGGATATGATTGAAAACGTTCAATACACATTTTCTACGTGATGTGCATTACAGGTGAAATAGAACGGATGTCCTATTAGTATGTCGTATGAACACTTGCTAAGTAAATACAAATTCACAACGCCTGAAAGCAGACGTAAGTACTCGTACCTGGAGGCAATAAATTTATTCAATACTAGCTGTCTCGCGCAACTTCGTTTGTGCAAAGTTTACCCGTTTTTGCAACATTTCTCATTGCTGGTCCGCTCCTATTGGTCAGAGCGTAATATTATATAGCCTATAGCCTATCTCAATAAATGGGCTATCTAACAGTAAAAAAAAATTCAATTCGGATCAGTAGTTCCTGAGATTACAGCGTTCATAAAAGACTAACGATAAGACTAACTCGGAACCACGCTCATCAGTTCGCAGAATGGTCGACACTCTTACTTATTTAAATGACCTTTGAGCATATTGACATATTCATATGCACTTTCAAATTTTCTATGTAATTTGTTATAGATTGTAACATAGATTAATATTGGTATTTTTTTTTAAATATAAGTACTAAGACTAAAATGTTTACAAGGACAATAGGTAACAGTTTCATAAAAAAGAAGTAATAAATAATTTCACTTCTCAATTAATTTTCAAGAACTTTTTCACAATATTTTTTTGTAAAAAAGTTTTTTATTTCTTACTTTTCAGTGGGTTGGTTTGTAATTCACATAAGTTACAATAGGCCTATGTCAACTGCTGAAATCCTGATGCAGGGCCGTTGAGGAGTTCACTATCAGCTCTATTACATTGTGTAATAGTAGTATAACGAGAATAAAGTGCTACTCAATACCATATTAAAGTAACTGAATCGCAAACTGTGAAATATTGAATAGGTCTGCTCGTCATTTGTGGTCTTCATCATCAGTTCCACTTTACCAATTGGTGTTTTTTAAGAGTAAATGCACGAATTACTATGAAATATACCTAAGCCACACCTACAGTGTGCCTTTCATATTTTAAGAGTTCCCTCGATTTCTCCAGGATCCCATCATTAGATCGTCGACCAACTTGGAAGTATACCCTTTCAAACATAAAAAAACAATTTTTCAAATTGGTGCAGCCGTCTTTGCGTAATCGGTGAACAAACATACAAAAAAAAAACGTACAGACGAATTGAGAACCTCCTGCTTTTTGAAGTCGGTTAAAAATAATGTAACACGCCAACTGCACTGTAATTATATAATAATCTTTATGACGTAATAATGTTATTTTTACAAAACCATGTATGCTTTTTATATTTGAATTTATTTTCAACTAGCTGTGCCCGCGACTGCGTTCGCGTGAAAGTCGGGTTTAAATTAAGGTAGTTTATGTTACGAAATAACTTCTGTGTAAATATGTTGGAAACAGTCCTGTCGGGTGAGCCGCGATATGATTCAGCAGCGGAGAATCATCATGTAGTCATCTATTGATAGCTTCAACACCAAAAAGCTTTGTGAAAATGAATAAGTACCAAACACAGACTCTTTAGGTATTCGTTTACTGTGTTTTTCTGTCATTAATATGTGTTATTTGTGTTATTCACGTTCTTTTAAGCTATTGCATAGCTTTTATCGCGAGCTTTGAATGCGGCGACAGAACTAAGAAATTCCGTAACGAAAATAAAACCTAACACCCCCACTCCGCCTACCATGTAGCTCGGCCGAGCGTTCGCTTAACGTATATGTATATGGTACGACTGTACGAAGTTCGCACGGATCGAGACGAGCTGTAATGAAAATAAATAAATATATATATATGTATATATATATATATATATTTAACTTATTCAATAAAAAAAAAATGATAAAAATGCTATGCAATAGCTTTACCGCGGCAGTCCCAGAGTGCCACACATTTTCGAAAAAAAAGAAAGAATGTGAATAAGGACCCAGGAAACCGCAGCTGAGACACCGCACCGTCGTCGATCGCCAGTGTGCGCAGCCGTACCGTGCCGTGTGTATCAGCTCTCACAGGGAACTTTAAAAACATGCAACTAACGGATACAAAGTAAGCCCAGACTCGGGATCACTCTGAGTGGAGTCCCGTCTGGGAATCGAACCCACGACCTCTTGCGTAGTGGTCGTACCTACACACTCCCACTGGGCCGATGAGGTAGTCTATTTTATTATTTTTTTAAACTAAAATAGATTCAGCGTCAATTAACGGATATGTTAACATCAACGTCAACATATTAACTTTTAACTGAGAGTCATGAAATGGCGGCAAACTGAACTGCGAAAAATGTTCATATTCGCGGTTTTGAAAGAGCAACAACATCATTCTATTTGCTTAGCGTCTATGCCACTTGGGGCTCTGTCATCATTTTTATAGCTTCGCATTTAACGTGTGAAGATGCATCAAAAACGTGCAAGATTTGTAAAACCGTAAACACTTGATAAAAGCAAAGATAACCTGAAAAATCGGCTAGATATCCATCATTTCAAAAATAAGATATTTTTTTATAACATTAGTTCTTTAACTCTTTTAACAAATTATAACAAAAGTTATTAATTGTTAGTGATGTTATACAACTTCATATAACAAAATGCTATACCTACTCTGTCACGTTCACAGCTCTCGTGAACTAACAGCTTCTTCTAAAAGCAAACAAACTGATGGTTACAGAATGTTATACACTGTGTATAACATTATTGAACCAGTGTGGGAACGTTTACAATATATAACATTCATAACATGTTGTAACAAAATGTTACACACTGGTATAATCGTTCTACACAATGTTTTATTAAAATTATATTTTTATAAAGTTATTTATCTGCTGTGTAATGGGCAAGATTAGAACCCCCGACCTCACGATTGCGAGACTGATGCCTTAGTCATTAGGCTACCGCCGCTTCTTTACATTGCTAGTTATCTTGAAAAAAAAAGAAAAACATTCAACCGATTAATTGATAATTGACCGAACCAAAAGTATCTAATAATAAAATATTTTATGAAGAGGGAAATACGCAATTTACCCTCAATTTGTCAAACCCCAATTTGTAACAACTTCCATTGAAAATTGTTGGCAAATCAAGATGTCTGTTGGTAGTAAATATAGCGTCGAGACGCCAGCCATTATTTAGGAATGACGAGCACCTTGAAGGTCACTTCGAACCCCTTTTATACTAGTATTTTAAGAGGTTTTCGCTATTTTTTAAGGGATAATCTTTATATTTTAGGGGACTGGCCTGTTGGTTTAGTGACCCTGACGGCTAAGGTCGTGGATTCGATACCCACCCAGGATAAAACGTGATGAGCACGGTAGTTTATTCTGTGTCTGGGTGTTATTTACCTATAATATGTATGTATTTAGAAATATATAAGTATGTTTATCCGTTGACTGGTTGCTACTGTACAAGCTCTAATTAGTTTAGGATCAAATGACGTTGTGTGTGTTGTCCCAAAATATGGCTGACTAGGCCCGCCGCTAGCAGCTTGGGTGCCCGCGTGCAAGTAGCGAAAATGCTGCCCCCTATGTACAACTCTATGTTCTGGGGGGAGGAGGATGCAAATTTAATTTATTGATGTAGGGTAACTTAAGGTTCATTTCCGAGCATCGCGGCCGATCGCGAGCCGCTCGCGGCTTACGACAAGCGTCTGGCGCTCACGGCCGATGCGACGGCCGCGCGCGTCTGTCAATTACCTCAGCCGCTTGTCGTAAGCCGCGAGCGGCTCGCGATCGGTCGCGATGCACGGAAATGAACCTTTAAGTAACTGTACTTAACTTACTCTACATAAATAGTTCGTGTACACATTGACGAAACCAGCTTGTTTGTTTAAAATAATCGATTTAAAAAAGTTAATAGATTTTTTTTTAAATTACGAAATGAAGAGACTACAAGCAGGTCGTGCGCTTGATGGTAAGCTGGTATGCGTCCCGATAAGCCATAACAGTATCAGTGTCACACAAATCCTTGTTTGGCAAAGATCTGAATGTCATCACATTGCGTTCTTCATTGAAGACATTACTTCAGAAGTCTCATTTGCCCAGTAACTATACTTGCTACAGTATAGTGTTTTTCAACCGAAACGGAGTGATTTATTAACATCACTATTTTACGGAAGAATAACTGACACTGGTCTACACCATAGGCCGTCATGGTGAAAACTACATCCACCAAGACGGCCTATGGTGTAGACCTACTACCGTGCGTCGCTCGGTAAATAAAAGTAAAATTAACAATAAATCAAAATAAATTTTAAGTTCATCTGACTAATAAATTGTTAGATATGAACAATGAAATAGTAATCTACTGTTTACTAGGTATATAACCTACCTACCTGTAGTGCCGGGCCGAGACCAGATTCACGTTGGAGATAAACAATTTTTTGTAAAATATTGATGATATCACATTACTAGCAATCCTGTTAACCCCTCCAGCTAAGCTCAATGGCTTGGTGGTGTTGTATCAAATAGAATATGTACGTCCAAATGAAAGACGTCCAAATGAAGTACCTACAGTCAACGGTGCCATCATTTTACGGACATCCATTTGAAATGCGTCCATTCGGAAAGCTTTCAAATAGACGTATCGTCAGTGGCCGTTCTTAGAGGGCTGCTAGGCGTCCTAGATCGGCGCCGCATAATAAAAAATAAAGAAAACGAGAACGTCTCTATAGGACAGTATTTTTTTCTTTAAAAAAAAATAAGAAAGCGGCCACTTAAGTAAACAGTAGTGAAGCCGAAACGGCGACTTCGCCGTTAAGGATGCCGCGGTCGTCTAGGTACCTTCGTCAGAAGGGCGCCTTAGGCGCCCCTGACCTTTGATGCTGAAAACGGCCGTTCCTTTCGAGCTATGCAGGGTCCAATCCTGCCTACCTGGCTGCTTCTCCAAATTTGAATTTTAAATCAAATAATGAAATGGTTTAGCCTTTCTGAACCCTTATCTCCCGATAAAGGGTCCGGAGAGTGAGTGCGACAATCGAATCTGTGGAAAATAAAATGATAAATGTAGTAGTACGATAGTTACGTTTTTAAGCATAAACCGCTGGACTAATTGAGATGAAATTTAGTATTGAAATAGTTTGAATCCCAGAAAAGGACATAAGATCCTGAAAGTCCCAGAAAGGGACAGACTCCCACGCGAGTGGAGTCACGGGCGAAAGCTAGTAACTGTGTTTATTTTGGTTTGCAGTCTCGTTGTTTCGACTAATTTGGCATTAGTCGATAAAAGTACTGTAGTAGCAGTAATAGTAGGTAGGTAAATAGTAAAGTAATAAAATCTATACTAATATTATAAAGCTGAAAAGTTGGTTTGTTTGTTTGTTTGAACGCCATAATCTCAGGAACTACTGGGTCAAATTGAAAAATCATTTTAGCTCATTTATCTAGGAATCCTATAGACCAATAGAGGCGGAGCAAAAATGAAAAATATTGCCAGTGGGTCAGCCAGTAAGATAAGAATAGAATTGATACCAAAAACGTTACAATATATTTTGTAACTTTTAAAGCATTTTTTGCATATTAAATGTATGGAGGAAATATTCGTCTTAGGCGGGACTTGAACCCTCAACCTCAAGGGTACCGGCCCTAAGTTGAATAAGTTGTTACTAGGTGCCGGAGTTGGTAAATGATAGTTGATACTATTACAATAGTCGAAGGGATGTAATATTTTATTAAAAAGATTACTCATATATGTCAATGAGTCCACTCTCTAAAAGAGTAACTGAACTCTTTATTGTATGTAGGTTTTTTATTGATAGAAACTAGCGGGTGCAAACATCTCCCAGACCAAAACTATGGACCAAACAATGTAGGAACATTTGTTAGTCTCTAATATCTCTATTCTTTAATACACCATAAACACTTAGTTATTTACCAGAACAGTGAGTGACTTAAAAAAACAGTACTTAGCATTTTTTTGGAAGTACGAGTATAACGTGTTCCAAAAAAATAATATCCTTCTATAAACCACGAAAGCGAAAGTTACCTAATAAAATTTCCAAAACAAATTCTAAACACAAATAAACTAAAGAGGACCGCACAACAAAGAGTACAAAGCAAGGCAAGTCGTCGAAAAACCACAAAAGTTGAAACGTTCACGTATTTCTGGTAACGAGGTGAAGCACCCTACTAGCGGCCAATAAGAGAACACCTTGGTATTACAAAGGCACGAGAAATATGGAGTTAATGTTTGTAATGAGAGAATGCTAACGTTATGTGAGGAAAATTATACTCATTGTGATACATAAGTGATGTGTTTTTACTTATTATTTTGAAGATAAAGAAAACCTTTATGAATACAAAATTGGTTTCAAGACAATAATCAAAGGCTTAGTATGATTTAACAGCATTTCCTATGAAATCATATCAAGCGTTATATGAAATTGATCGGATCATAAATCATTTATTCTTTGCAAATATGGGTGTTAGTTATACATAAATGTTTTTTTATAATAGTCATAGTTCTCCATATTCTAGCGTCACTTATTTATCGAAGTTAGAGTTAAGTTAGTTCTGATTCTTCTTTTATTTTTGTGAAATTTTGCTATGTATGTCTTGTTTCCTAAAAATAAATAAATAAATGAAGTATAGAATTCTCGTTTATCATTTTTATTACATTGCCTTTTATTTTTACAGATAAAACCTGCTAAATTATTAACATGGTTTAGAAAGGTTTTTGCTTTCACTATTACACTATACTAGCCAAACGGAATCGTTTCTGAAATGACAAACTCTTTTTCAACTGTTTTGAATTTTCTAGTCCATCAAATTGGTAGATGGTGCATATCTATGAATGTTTGCTTTGCAGGTTTCAAGCAGTGGTGATGAAAGAAATCTCAAAAGCCCGTTACCTGGATTTTGAACCTACTCTCTAGGGTTCGTAACTCGGAGGCGTCTATTCCTACTTGGTTATCCCTCCCCCTTGGTAACAGTAGGTAAATATTTTAACAGACTCATTAAAAATAAGTACCTAAATTTTTTTTTTGTCGCTGTCAATTTTTTTATTGCCAACAAATCAAGGGATTCCATCACATTTAACCTTCAAGTTGCCACTGAGTCGGGTCTACTCTCGCTATTAGAAAAGGGTTAATATTAACTCGCAAAGTCACTTTTATGATTGATTTGGGCGTATATAACACGTGACGTGTGTGTTGATTTTGTTAATTTATAAAAATAAAACCGGTTAACTGCAAATCGAACTCGTGCACCGTGGGTTGCTTACAAACTTGCTTTTTGTTAGTTTTCAAAATTTTCTTGTACTTGTGCTAAAAGACCTTGTTTCTGATTTTTGTGATTCTGAATCAACTCGATGTATCAGTAGTAGGATAAGAGACGTGGACTTACCAGGGTCTTCATTCACGATCTTTATTCTGTGTACGTGCCAAGCCGGTGCGAACTGGCGCATGCATGATGATTTCTAAACGCAGCTCTCCTTTTACCATTACGACAAGATTTGACAGTAGACGGACGGGCTTGCCACGGACACGGAAAAATGATCGTGAATAATGACCCAGATGAGATACATTTTATTGAAGCAAAAAGTACTCATGGCAATGTTTTTATTTTTCATAACCCTCAATCTTTTGATATCCGAACAAGTTTAGTTTCAACTGATAGTTTTTAACCCGGAGAATATATTCTGGCAGGTTTGTCAACTTTTTATGTTCATGGCTACCTGACAATGTATGGTGTAATGGGTCAATTCACGTATTTAAAACAGTGCAGTTGCAGTACAGTTGCAGTTAAGTTTCGATTAAAACGGCCATTTTCGTATTCTTGTAACTTTGGGATCGATCTTAAAAACGCTTGCGCACCGTACTAGAATGTCGTTATTGCGCTCTCGAGACGCATGCTTGACGCAAGCATATTTGACATCGATCCCAAAGTTGCAAGAATACAAAAATGCCCATTTTAATCGAAACTTACACGTAATACGTGAATTGACCCCCTGATATAACCAATAAAAATTGGAATCGAAAGAAAGATAATTTAATTACGAAAATAATCGTAAAGGCTTGCCTGCAAAAATCCGTTCATGAAATATTATTGCCATGCTTTGAAGTTGTAAAATCGAATAAAATAATAGCCATAAACACTTTATTAATTAAAATTCTATAAAACATATATCTTTCACCCATCTTGTTATCAGATGGGTGAAAGTCCAAAGAAACATGTTCCACGTACGCCCTAGTTTAGTACCACCCCTATGGGTTTTGATTCCCTTGCGAGTGCCAAAATTTGAGACGTACACGGCATATCTTTTGATGGCGTTGACTTATAACTCTTAGAAGTTTATTTTTTTCGCAGCTCCATAGGATCGCAGACTTGAATATTTTATATTATTTACAACTAGACACAAAAAGGACAGTCGACTGCCTCTGTAGCGCGGTGGGAGTGCGTCCGACTGCTACGCAAGAGGACATGGGTTCGATTCCTACACGGGACTCCACTTTGTGTGATCCACAAATTGTTGTTCCGAGTCTGGGTGTAATTTGTGTACGTGACTTGTATGTTTGTAAAGTCCCTCGCGACACAGGGCTTGTATCCTAATGCGGGAGTCGTTTAAAAAAAAAAGAAGACAGTCATATGGGAACTGGAACCTGCCCTAGTCCAGAACAATAGCCTAGTCTCAAAAGTCCAAGACTGATTTTACTAACTATCATAAATGTAATTTTTCTTTATTATATAGACGAGAACCGGTGTAGCTACACTATATATCTACGAAAGAAAATACAATATATCAACTGAGAACAAATATAATACAAAACGCTCAAAGAACAACAGAGGCTTAAACTTTTAACAAAATGTGGTAGAATTCATAAAAGTGTTTACTAAATAAATGTTTTTTTAATACACATTGTGATAATTGTAGAGGAAAATCAGTAAGGTAGAAAAAACAAGGCCCCAGTTATTTCCGTTATTTGAAACCGCGTTTGCACATGAGGCAACTTTACGCAACATGTTTGGTTGCAAACAGTTGCGCAGCGTCGGCGTTTATAATAATAATAATAGCATTTATTTCATATCGGTTAGTATTACATAAGACTTACAAACTATGTTAGTAACATTATTTTATTTTTATAATTTTAGTTCATATTCATTCAATTATTTCAATTCATATCATTTCCATTATATTTATTAATTATTTTAATTCATAAATAATTAAATTTTAATTCATATACCTGCCGCCACTTTGCCTACCAGGTCAGGCCTATCCGCAATTGTTTTCAGGATACTGTTGGTGCTCCCACTTAACCGGCGCATCAGGGATGCAGTTCTCTTACATAGGATTGTATGAAAACTGTCAACTCGCGCCTCCTAGGATTGTTTGGAAACTGTCAACTCGTTTGTGTCATATCAAAAAATATTAAATATTGATCAACATAGGGTATTGGTATTATTACCACCTGTTTTTTTTTGTACTTTTCTACACAAATGGCGAACATCTCCGTTATGTTGCAGCAAATCCGCAAAGCCGCAATAGTTATGCACCTCACCAGCATAGCCATCCAATGCCATTATTTTTGTAGGCCGATTAATATCTAACTCCCTGCATGTGCCACCCTGTTCTGTGTGGTTTCACTATCATGCCAGTTTGCCTCTTTATCAATACGGTGTAGAATTCTTTGTAGTCATGATACAATTTTACAAGCTACGGGTCTAAATCGCGTAAATATTTTATTTTAAGGCTTTAATACCTTTGTTTATTGCCCGACGTTTCGACCGTATTGCAACGGCCGTGGTCACTTGTAGACTCAGTCTATAGTCCACCCGTGACCATGACCGTTGCAACACGGTATAAAATTGTATAATGTGTACAAATCGCGAAATTTTACGAACATATATCTTTTGTCGTGTTCTGTAATACAAAAACTATATAAACAATAAACCGTCCAATTTTCAAATTGTGCCATTGACTGTGCTATTTCCAGTTTAATTTGCTCCATATTCGTTGCTCTAAAAAGTTGAGCAACTATCGCCCAACGTAAAGTTTTCACGTTTGTTCTTACCTGTAACATCAAAAAAAAATATCATAATAGAACAAAGGGCCTATACTTTTAGTAATAAATGTGAGTTTCTGATAGCGGTGTCAGTGGAGAGCGATGTGCGATCGTATCGCAGTTAGACGACTCGATAAAAGGCAATTATGGGAGATACGTATTTAATAGGGCATAGGGTGAATGTCTTTGAGGCTTGGTGTGAGTATGTGAATGTTTATGCTCTTTTAAAATTGACATAATTTTTAGTGTTTCGTATTTCTTCGATTGCAGCTGAAGAAAAAATTGTGTGTACCTCGACTTTTACACCTACACCACATGCGCGCACAAATCGAGCATCCGCAGCGGGTGAGCGGTGGCACTCGCTCTGTCACTAGTCCATTTTGCTTCAGTTCTAATGAGTGCGTGCGTTATGTATAAAGCCAGTAATCTGTGTGATAGACAAGATAAAATGTTGATTATCTACAAAATGCTTTAACGGATTTTCAACAAGCTATATAATTACAAAACCAGCATCCAAATCCGTCCATCAGTTTGGGCGTTACGATTCCTTAAACAGCCTTCCTTATAAACACCCTTCATTTTGTGTCAGAGGTCAAAACCAACGGAACGAGGCATATTTTTTACGAAAATCTTAACACATGATTGAATGTCTACGCTTTTTTATATAAAAGAAGAAAAAGTAAAGTTGTGCGGGGATATTGAAAGCCTCTTTTAGGCATTCTTATATAAAAAAAGTTTCTTAGGAAAACTTTTACGATGTCTCTAAAAATATCGTTATAAAAAATATATTTTTACTAGTTTTGGTTTTAATGCGGTTGGACTTTCTTTAGGATTTGTTTTTTATGAGAGAAAAAAATCAACTCAATGGTCAACAGATCTAGGGCTAAAATCAAAAAGAATATTTAAAGTATTGAAATTCTGGTTAACATCAACTTTCTTACAATCATTTTCTGAATATGCATTTGGGGTATGGTCTGATGTCAGATGACCCCAGCAACTTCGTCTTCGTCAATTTCCCCCATTTTTGGAATTCGTACAAAAGTATTAAAATTGCGATAATAAAAAATACTTTACGGCCTATTTTCATTCCTACACAAAAAAATCATTATGCCGTTTCGGAAGAGTTCGATAACAAAGACTGTGACACGAAATTTTTATATATTAGAAGATTTATCAGTTCTCTAGTGGTCATAGAAGCAGTCTTTGCCTAATGTGGGATCAGATGGTCAAGTGTGCGTTTTACAAATTAATAATCAATAATCTTCATTAAAATTCAATTTCCATGACTACAAATAAGACTTCAGGTGGTAAAACACAGGATAATATAAAGCAAAAATAACCGTAAAAATGTTTCCCTCGCCACCATTGACGACACACTGTACAAAATGTCGGCCGTTCAAAAATACACTAATAACGAGTTTAAAAAATGGGCTCGGTAGTAATTAGTCTCATAAAAAACATCCAAAGTCGACGTTGCGGGAAATATATGACGGCTCATTGTAAGGCTTTGTACTCATGACTAGATAAATATATATCTCACATATTCTTTTTGACGATTTGATTGGTAACAACAGTGTTAGTTATTCTTGCGTGTTTCGGTTGAAGGGCACTAGTTTATGAAATTACTGGGCAAATGTGATTTACGAACTAATGTCGTAAATATACAGCGCAGAGAAGTGACATTCAGATCTTTGCCAAACAAAGATTTAGGTGGCACTGACAGTGTTATGAGCTAGCGTGACGCTTACGATCAAGCACACGACCTGGGGGGCACACGACAAGTTACATTCGTTCCGTGGCGAATTCGATAACGCCGTAATAATCATTCGCAAAAAAATAAAAAAATGTCTATAGTCTCCATTGCAAACGTCAAATTCCATAATAAAAATCTTTTCCATTCCTCCTCTTCACATAGCGGTTAAAAAAACCGTTTACGGAAAAGCTAAGAAGAAGGGTTACGTTTTAGCAGTCTTTGAATCTTCCATTATAATATTAATCGCGCTATGGTGAAAAGCGCATGGCTAATACGATTTCAATGAATGAGGTAAGATCGATTTGTTATAACGGCCCTGGTGGCATGGGCTACATTGTTTTCGTTAAAACGACGCGACGTATTGTGAGTACATAAGTACGGCATTACTTTTTTTATTTGCCGTGTTATTTTAAGTAGATTGTCAAATGAAAGGACTCAATTAGTACATTATCAGTCATTGCTAATTAATTTGTATGTTTAATTTACATAATAAAACCATATCTTGTTAAAACAATAAACGATTGTTGATTGTTCCTTTATACAAATCAAATATGTTAAAGGCAGGAAATTGGGGTTTTAAAGGTTTTTGTCGTATTCGTAGTGTTTTAGCCCTTTTTCGTACTATAGTCAGTGCCAACCCTTACACATTAACACCCAAATGACGTCAAGGGATTTTTAGGCTCGCGCATGACAAAAAATAATGTTCCGGGTCTCGCGCCCTCTCGTCACAGCTATCCTGTGCTGACAGCCACTCTTTATGCGTGATTGCGGAGCTTATAAAGTGCTTGCTCGGTTGTTTAGATAAGAATACGATGGGGTGGTACATCTGACTCCAGGTGTCACAGGGTTAAGTAATTTTTGTTATCATGTCGTAATGTAGGAAGGAGGAAGGTTTTTAGGGCTTAGGGTCCCCGGTGTTTTGGTGTAAAACTGAGTTTGGCATCGGGAACTGGCAAGTATATATGGACTCTTATATAATTTGTGGATGGTTTTGCCAGCCTGATTTGTTTATTATTATTATACCTTCCTGAATCAGAAGGTAAAAATAAACTAGAAATAGTAACAAAACAACAGTAAGAATCTATTACAAGACATTTAGGGAAACAATAGTAAACTAGAAACCTTTCACATAACAACAATAAGAAACTACAATATAATTACAATAATAAACACAACAATACAAACCAAAATTTAACACTCGACAGATCTTTGAGAGTTTAGTTGACCTTTCCCTTATTCAAGATAGGAGAACTCAAACAACTCAGCTGGCGACCCGCCAGAACCAACCTCTAGTGAGCACAACTCTAGAGTTTGTGCTTCAAAGAGTGCCGCGACTCAAAGTTGGCAAGTGTCAAAGGAAATGTTAGTAATTATTTCGTTAGTTTTGCATCAGAGAATTAAATATAATAAAATAATATCTTGAGTTGTCCACTCACACAACGCCAACTGATCCTAAGATCCTGACAACTAATAAACATACTGATAACTTAAACAGACACAGAGTAAACCATCGTACTCATCATACAAAACTTTATCCTGGGTGGGGATCGAACCCACGATCTCTGACTTAGCAGTTAGGGTCTCTGACTACTACACTAACAGGTCAGTCAACGAATGAATAGTGGTCATATTGAGAGAATGAACGGTCTTCTAACCGATTTCGGTCAAGGCGGCTTATCTTATCAGAGACTAGGTGACCCGCGCAACTTAACGTATACGTATAACTAACGTATGCGTCAATTTTCCCCGTTTTTGCAATATTTTTCATTGTTGCTTTGCTCCTTTTGGTTGTAGCGTGATGTTATATACCCAACAATAATCGGTATCGGCGGTAATCTCAGGAACTACTGGTCCGAATTGAAATATTATTTTTCATATTTCAATTCGGAGCAGTAGTTCCTGAGATTACCGCGATCAAACAAACAAACTCTTCAGCTTTATAATATAAGTATAGATTAGCCAACTATGCTAAAGATATTATAGTCTTCATTGTCATGGGACAGAAATCTGATACGATTGGAGAGAGATTAGGCACAGGACTGACTGACATAAAGTACACCAGTGGATTACACTCTGGCTTAGCAGTCAGGGTTACTAACCACTAGACCTGTTGGTCTTGTTGCCTGCATGAACAAATTAAACGTTTGTATCGTGTATTTACCAAATAGATGGGCAGGATAGGACGTGCTTTTTTTTATTAAAAAGCTAGTTAGATCGGTATGTTTTTTGTTTGATTAAAATCCATTCTAACGTATTAAATATAATTTAACACTTCCTGTGTCTTTGGTTATAAAGCTGAGTAATATTATTTTGTGACAGTAAAGTTGTATCAAAATTCGTTCAGTTGTACCTATTCTCATAAAGTTTTTTAGAATGTACAAAGATTGCCGTGTCATACGACAAATTGGGAGAACTAGAAACATAATAAATGTCCTGCGTCTTCCGTGGAACATAGATTTATAACTTCTAACCGGAACAAAAACCGTACTTACCTTTTGTCCGAATAGGCTCACTCTATAAATTGTAGCACATAATCGTCATTATTTCATCCACTATCACGAAGTAACTATCACGGACCCCTGTATCATTTCCCCCCTATAGTTGTCACAATTCATCCTTTGACACCATAGAATGGTATCTGAGATAGTGATGGCTGACTATCGTTTCACCTTTTGCATTAAAAGGCAATTTCTTATCAAGTAGTGGAGAAATCAGTTCCAATGTTGCTGGAGGGGGAGTCTTTCAACAATTTATTTTCTCCCTCTCGAATGTCGAGTGACAACAGATGGGGTCAAAAGCAGCGGTCATACCATAGGCGAGAGCGATTTTAACTGTAGTAACTTAAAAAAACCGCTTAAGAATAGTACCACTCCGTCTCTTCCCGTGGGTGTCGTCAAGGCGACTAAGGGATTTCACATCGGAGGACGAGCAACAGCGTCCTCTGCGTACTTTAAAGCTTTATTGCGAACGGAAACCCGCTCGCCAAGTGAATTTTGGAAAATACTCCTTGGATCTATAATGAGTAGGTTCTAATAGGAACACCCCAACCCAGCAGTGTGACATTTTATCTGTTGATATGATGATAAACGATAACGATATTTGATTATCTTGGGACAACGCATACACGGCTATAGATTAAATTGAGGCACAGGCATGTCAGATACCGTATGTAAATGACAATTTGGTAGTAAGCCCAAGATGCTGTTATGCAACTGTGCCAGCTATAGTCATCTGTATTTTCACCCTTGCTGGCATGTAACAGCATGCAAGTTACTATTCTGTTATTCAAGTATGTCTTTTGCCGCCCCTAAATCGCTTTCGCTTATTCTTTGTGACGTTAACCAACCATTTTTCAAGGCTGTCAGTGTTTGAGGAAAAAATGTATAGTAGATACGTATGCCGTCAGCGTCCAACGGAAGCTTCTGTTTTATTTCACACTTCTTTTACTTTTATTTATAGAATAGGGTACTAGTTTTCATCTTCGGTTTCGGTAATATGTCTGTAAATGGTATCTCGACAGCGCTATTTTATTACAGGAAACTATTTTTAATGGGGGTTTGTTATAAAGGAGTTCTTGTTTGTGGTTCTGCATTCTTTTACAATTTATGACTTTAAAACGGATCAGGATTTTGGTGGCCCAATATTCTTTTCCAAAAAAAAATGTATGACGTTAATTGTTTGTCAGTAAAGTCAGTTTACAGACGATAAAGTCTTAAGAAAACATTTGACAATGTTTTCATAAGACTTTATAACGTTGGTTAGCAACTAATCAATAACGTTAGTTTTAATTGTATCGCATGTCATGTCGCTGCAATCGCCATTTGCTGTTGTTTAGTAACCAATCAACATCGTTACTTTTTTTTAGACACTTTCTCTTACGAGCGGTCATCGGTGGTCATCGATTTTTAAGACGTTATCATGTCAAAAATTATAGATTATGTTATTATAGTGTTTTATTGTTTTAACCAAAGGTCGCCAATTATTTTGCTAGTTTGATGAGTAAGTGAGTCAGTCAATAGTATATTATTCTTAGACATCATACAAAACAAAAATTTTGTTCACAAAATAAAAAAAATTAAATGAAACATAATAAAGTCGCTAGAAGCTAATCGGTTCACTCTTACCATGCTTTTAGGGTAGAGTTGTTTTTATCAATATTGTTCAAAAACTCGTTCAGTCATAACCAGATGCGGTTTATTGGTGTATGAGTGTAAAATAACGATGTTGAAAAGTATTTTGACGAAGTTTAGGGTATTTTGAACTGGTCTACAAAAATATATAGTTATACAGGATGCTGATTTGATCGATTCGAGGGAGTGATCATGATAGGTACTGAACCGAATTTTATGAAAAAATAAAGTCAGATTCGAGTTTTGATTAAAACTTATATGAAAAAAAACAAGGCACTTGGTTTTTCCCATGCAAGGATTCGACTGATGAAATCGGCCCCCTGTATGAATAAATACGGGAATTAACCTCGTTAATTGCTTTTAATGGAGATTTATTATCCTTTCCATTTAATAGTAGGATTAAAAAAAAACCGGCCATGTGCATGTCGAGCCACGCACAATGTAGGGTTCCATAGTTCCCCTCCATCCAAATTGTGCGGCTTCAAAACTGGGTTTTGTGTTGTTTTTTTCATACTTACAACGTTACTATTAATAATTTTCTGCTCATTTGATCAGCTGTTTGTCGTAAACTTGTAAAGCCTTGCTTAGCTGTGATAGTTTTATTTTTAATCTCACTATATATACTACTGACATCCCACATGACGAACGGCCGGACGAACATGGCGAAACTTTTAGGATTTCATTTTGCCATTTTGTCTACAAAACCCTAAAAATTACGTAGTAATCTTCATATTTTTCAAGAGTGAAATATAGTGGCAGCTGGTAAGTTTACCATAGAGGGTAGTAAAACACTGAAATCTGATATAATTTAAATATTTATTTCGTAATGTCACTTGAAACAACATAAGAGCGGGCGGCGGAGACGCCAGGACTCACGGGCGGCCCCGTCGCGGCTGCATAGACTATTAACGCGTAAAAAAAACAATGTGTCAACATCATCTATCATATACCTTTATATTATTTACAATATATCACCGGATAAACGTATTTACACTAGCTACTTAGTATGTATAACATACAGAAAGCGAAATATAATACATATAGGTTGAGTAACATAGTCCATTGGCACTACGGCCTCAATTATATACATAGTAATGACATTTTCGTTAGAATTTTTTATTCCGACCCCGCCGGTGTGTGCCGAAGAGAATGCGAGCAAATGCCTGGCGGAAGTCGGGGCTGAAGATTGTATATATAACAGGGTTTAGGGTCGAGTTGAAGTAGCCTAGCCATAAGAAGAAACTCGCTAAGTAATCACTGATCACACACGTTTCACACATGGGCATCACCAACGCCATTATGAAGAATGGAAGCCAGCAGAACACGAATGCTCCTGTGATAATGGCGAGCGTTTTTGCCGCTTTTCTTTCCCGTTTGGCCTCTAGAGATTCTTTCTTCTCTCTGTGTGTCTGAGCGGGGACGATGGCTCGCTCTGTCTTCGAGCCGTTAGTGACAGTGGAGGAAGACTTTTCTGGGGATACTGATGGAGGAGCCTTCTCATTGATCGTGAACGCAGTCGTTCTGGGCTCTTCGTCCAACGTATCGACTGTGGAAGTACTTTGTCCCTCCGTCAACAACAATGCAGCAGCCAGCGTCTCTGCCCTAGTCCGCTGGTTGCACTTCTTTAGGTTCAGGAAACGTTTCTTCACAAACCTCCTGTCCCTTGCCGACTGAACTGGTCTTCCAGAAGGCGTAGCTCCATCGGCTGAGGTTGGACGTGGGGGTGGAGGGTCCCTCCTCCTGCGGATACGTCTCCTGGCCGTCTGGAAGATCTTCCAGTACAGGATGAGTATAACTGTTAATGGGACGTAGAATGTGGACATTGTAGCAAAGATCTGGTACGCGAGGTCTTGGCTGACGAGGCACTTCTGTTGTTGGGTGATTCTGGCGAGGTAGTCGGGGTCCTTCCACCCGAGTTGTGGGGCGAGGGAGACGACGAGCGCGGCAACCCATACCAGCACGATCATGGTGAAGATACGCTTCTCATTGCGTATGTGTATGTAGTCTACGTCAGTCACAGCCCAGTATCTGGAAAAGGAGTTGATATTTTATTAAAATAAATATTTATTAGTCTAGTACCGTGTGGTACCGGCTTAAGAATAGTACCACCCCGTCTCTTCCCGTGGGTGTCGTCAAGGCGACTAAGGGATTTTACCCCGGAGGACGGGCAGCAGCGTCCTCTGCGTACTTAAAGCCTTACTGCGATCGCCAAACCGCTCGCCAAGCGTGGCGATTATGGCAATTACCCCCAGGATCTACATACTAGTAGGTTCTACTGGGGAGACCCGTGCCCAGCAGTGGGCCATCTTATGGGTTGATATGTAGTCTAGTATATTTGATGACTAGTTGGTTTATTTAGGTCTTCAGGATAAAAATCCGAGGCAAACAATTGTTTTTTTTGGAGCTATGTCATCTACTTTAGATCAACTGGAACACTATTTACATTTGATTGTAAATTCCATCTCTGAGTCTGTATATTATAATTAAAGACATATGCATTCTGTAGTAGGACTCGCTACTAATTACTACGGAAAAAATGGGGCTAAATACTAAATTTTCAAGTTTTCTTGACTCATATTTACAAGGGTACAAGCACAACGCTTGGAATACTTTTTGGTATAATTTTCCCGTAGGCCGTTAAGCCAAATCGTCCAATTCTTTTTCATCTGATTTATTGAGGTCGTTAAATTGTTAAGGGCTTTAAAATACTACCAATTTCTCGATAAATTTTCGGCACGCTAACTTTGGGGTTATTTTTTAATCATTCCATTTTGGAATGCATTGGTTTGCTATACAGGTTTATTACGGCAGTATTGTTTGTTGTAGTTTGTTTAACACTTCGAACTCAATGAAATTACTGGATGGCTTAAAAATAGAAGAATGAGGAATGGGCATTGTTAGTGCATAGGTACTTATACTGTATCAACCAACTGACCACTCTTAAGAATTTAATAATAAAACCGGGCAAGAGCATGTCGAACCATGCTCAGTGTAGGGTTCCGCAGCATTGAATAATTGTATCAGCAGAAGAGCGTATGTTCATGGCACTTACGCCCTTTTGTTGAGATATGCAGTTTTTCGGCAATAAATCAATTATAGTAGTAGTAGTAGTATAGTAGTATATTTGATCATGTCCGAATTAATATTAGTTCAAAGTATTTATTAAGCGCTACCTTTGTGATTTTTTTCATATTTTAGGGGGGGGGGGGCACAATTTATGCAACTTTCGGAGCCATATTCATATGTTGATGTTTGCTGGCTGGAAAGCTCGGCTTCTGTTACATGTATGGAGTGCCCCCCCCTAAAAATATTTATTATTATTATTTAGCTATCAAACTAAGTAGCGGTTACAGACACCTTTTCCCTAAATTTCATCAATTCAATTCATTATGTAGTCATTGAGTAAAATGCCTACGACATCCGGACGGACAGACAGACTGACATGATGAAACTATAAGGGTTCCGTTTTTGCCATTTTGGCTACGGAACCCTCAAAACGGAATGTACTTACCAGTTCTCTTCCACAGCATCGACCACGTGGATGAGTCGGAATAGAAAGCTTAAATTTCTCATTTTAATACACGTTCACCTATCTAAATATCATCAAAATCGGCTCAATAATTCCAAAAACGAAAGCATAAAACCAAACTTTACCTCTGCAACATTAAAATAATTCATCAATATGAATAATAGTTCACCTGTCAGTAGCAATAGCAACAAGGTGTAGGATAGATGCTGAGCTGCAGAGCACGTCGCTGGACGTCCACATGTCGCACAGCTCAGGTCCCAGGATCCATCCTTGACTAACCTGAGGGAGGAAAAGTTGCGATGAAATATAATTTTATAACTCTGATGCGAAAAGATGGGTGGTTGGGGAAAAGATACATTTTTTTTTAAAGACGACTCCCGTAGTAGTGTACAAACCCTGTGTCGCGGGGGACTTTACAAACATTCAAGTCACGTACACAAAGTACACCCAGACTCGAAATAAAAATTTGTGAATCACACAAAGTGGTGTCCCGTGTGGGAATCGAACCCTCGACCTCTTGCGTAGCAGTCGGACACACTCCCAACGCGCCACAGAGGCAGTCAAATTGAAATGTATATTTATTAAATTCTGTTGAAAGAATATAGGTGTGGTGCCGGCTTAAGAATAGTACCACCCCATTTCTTCCCGTGGGTGTCGTCAAGGCGACTAAGGGATTTCACTCCGGAGGACGGGCAGCAGCGTCCTCTGCGTACTTAAATCCTTACTGCGATCGCCAACCCGCTCGCCAAGCGTGGCGATTATGGCAATTACCCCCAGGATCTACTGGGGAGACCCGTGCCCAGCAGTGGGCCATCATATGGGTTGATATGAATATAGGTGGTATAAAAACCGGGCAAGAGCATGTCGAACCATGCTCAGTGTAGGGTTCTGCAGCCTTGAATAATTGCATCAGCTGAAAGCGTATGTTTATAGCACTTACGCCATTTTGTTGAGAAACGCAGAGTTATGCAGCCATAACTATACAGATCGGATATTATATAAACTGTATATCTGATCATGTCCAAAATAATTTTAATTTAAAGTATTTATTAAGCGCTACCTTTGTGATTTTTTTCATATTTTTTGGGCACACGGTTTTGAAGATAAGGGGGGGGGGGGGGCAAATTAAACATTCGGAGTGATTATTTCAAAAATATTCACTTATTTATTAAAAAAGTGTATTAGTAACCTTAAAAAGTTTTTAAAAGACCTGACGAATGATATACCACACGTTGAGGTTTGCTAAAAAAAATTCAAATTCAGAAAAAAAAAAAATTTTGCTATCAAAGTAAAAAGCGGCTACTACAAGACACCTTTCACCAAATTTCATCAATATTCACCGAGTAGTCTTTGAGTAAAATGCCTGTGACATAAGGCTAAACAGGTTTTTATTTATTTATTTAAAACTTTATGCACAAAGTTGTACAAAGGTGGACTTAATGCTAAAAGCATTCTCTGCCAGTCTACCTTAGGGTGATGTAGAAATGGAATGTGTGAAAGGTGCAGTAACCTAATTGTAAAATAAGAACTACCTTATTATTCTTACATAATACACAAATAAAACAATATAACTATACAATACTATACATACTTACAAAAATACATACATACATATATACCTACATACATAACTATACAATAGTATACATACTTACAGCAATACATACATACATACCATTTTGGCTACGGAATCCTAAAAATGTGTGTGTTTACGTTACTAATCGAAAATCTTATTTGTTTCTCTAAATAATTTAGTATCCTAAACGGAAGGCAAACCATAAAAAATAACATTGAAATTAAAATAATCACACCGAACTGCAACTTACAACAAATTTAATTTAACAAATGCTCTAATGCATAACTAATTCTGTTATACGCACATTATCACACTTATAATATCACTCTTTGTCGATTTACTAATATTTGCGTGATGAGTGTTTGAAATAACACGTTTATGTTCAGTTTCTTATATCTTAAATAGAGCAGAAACACTGTTAACAATGCAAAAGTTGGCCAAAGCGTCGCCATTAACTATACTAATTGTATTTTATTAAATGTTAAATTACCATACCATGCTATTTAATTTAAGAAAAAACCCTATGACAGACCCTGTGAATTGGTACAGGATAGTGATTTTGCTTATTAGGCAGATTTGATTCCCGTTTCAAACATGCGATTTTTAAAAAAAAAATTATGCAATTCGATTTAACATAATGCTGTCTTTTTTCAGCAAGATGTTCTATCTACAATATATAAGGTACTTCCTCTCCGGGTGGCATAATTTTGGGACCCCCTGTATAATAATATCTTGGGACAACTCACACAACGCTATCAGATCCCAAACTAAGCAGAGCTGATATATAACTACTGTACATATGTATATATACCTTTCCTAAGTGACGTAAGTCTGAGGACCCAAAGACCTTCTCTATAAGCGTTCATCCCAAACCGCAGTAGTTAGCATAACCTTCACGCTCTTCACCTCACATCACAAATGCATATCAGCATTTCCTCGTCATAAATAATGTATACATAAGGCCTTAAACCAACACAAAGTTTCACCCTTAGGCATTTGTCCCATCGATGATAACGGAGCGGATTGCGATCGACTATTTCTTCGCGCACAAAGCGCTCAAACTTTTTTTAAAGACTACTCCCGCTTTAGGGTACAGGCCCTGTGACGTGGGGGACATTACAGATATACAAATCACGGACACAAAGTACACCCAGACTCGGAACAACAATTTGTGAATCACACAAAGTGGTGTCCAGTGAGGGAATCGAACCTACAACCTCTTGCGTTGCAGTCGGACACACTCCCACCGCGCTACAGAGGTAGTTAATCTGTATCTATTAATAAAAAAATCGTAAAACGAATTTACCAATGCCCAACTAAAACCGCTGAATGACTTGTATTGATATTAAGTACACGAATAGTTATTATGAGGTAGGATTCCACTAACAGATTTTTGCAAATTCTGACCAAAAAAGGTGAAATGGGAGTGCCAAATTTCAATCAGAATTAAACTTGTCACAAGCAAAACCGCGCGGAAAACCTAACAAGTAATTGAGAATACCACAGAATATTGATTGAATACGTATAAGTTTAATGCGTTAAGTATGCTATTAATATTTTAGTCCCTGATTGTTCATATAGTTGATGCGAAAAATCGCAGCAATAAGTCACTAAAAATAACCCAATGATTAATTTATTTCTCACTTGTACCGTCGCTCTTAGTTTCTACGTCGTTTTTTTGCTAATCACAAGCAGTGGGACAGGTGCCTAAGACACTAACGCCAAGGCAGCAACTCTATATACTAAGGGTCTGAGGCACCTGTCCCATCAACGGCGAGAAAGGGAGTAGCGATTTTATCGCTCAAGAAACGTACAATATATGTATATTGTAGATCTCGTCCGTGTAAACAGAGAAGCTGCAGTACGTATAGAGCGAGTATTCGCCGGCAGTGTGAACGGTGAGCGACCAAATACCAGTATCACTTTTGTCACGTTATCTACATAAGTATATACGTTTCTTGAGCGATAAAATCGCTACTCCCTTTCTCGCCGTTGATTGGACAGATGCCTTAGACCCTTTTCACACATTCCGATTACTGTGTAGACGACATCGGTCACCTGACATGTCAATATGATCTGTAGGACTGGGTTAACCTATACATCACCTTACGTACGTAGGTATACTCGATCTTACAGGTGCGTTTTAATGCCTATCCTTCGGGTTGCTGCCGGGTAGACGAATAATAGTCGTATGAACATCAGCTTTATACGATTAGAGCTGGCAGACCATCGAAGAAAGAGAGATGCAAAGCATTTCATTCATTGAAATAACAAAATGACTCCTTACATGACGTGAAAACCGCCCATTGTCGAAAAAGCTTTATAAGTCGAGGGGTAGTTGCCGTCAACGTGGCATCCGGCACGTGTGTAATGGGCTTAAGTTACCACTCATATATGCACACAAGTAGATGTATGTAAACGTAACAACACCAACATTACCAACTTAGTAAATTACATACTAGTAACTTGGGCAAACATTTGTTCAAACGTTTGTTTGTAACTGTATACGAAAATTAACTATTTAACAGGTGCATTGTTAATTTGCGGTATTCAAAGTTGGTTGTGGGTTTTTTCGAGTGCTTTTGTGTTAAAATCGGCTTTTGGTATTACGAAACTGAGTATAATACGAACTGGGTGAGTACGTGATGTGTGTAAAGATTCCTCCTCTCAAATAGGGAGGGGTTGGAAGGGGACTATGGGCTTAGCCTATATTTGTAACGTGCTCTCTTTTCCAATAATATAATTTGAAATGAATACTTTTGTAACAGTCCGGCATTTTTTATTGTTGTTTAATCCAAAGTAATATTATAAATGTGACAGTAGCTTTGTCTGATTGTTTGTTATATTTTCACGCTGAAACCGTTGAACTAACATAGATGAAATTTGGTATGGAGTTAATTAAACTCCTGGGAAAGAACGGCGAAAGCTAATGCCCAACCGTTATTTTCAATCTATTCCTGGTATATTTAGTAACTGACAAGCCTTCATTTTAAATTATTACCACTGTAAAAAGCCGTAGTGGAATAAGAGTCCTTTATCGAAGGGAACATTACAAACGGGTACAAAATTCAAATGTAATTTGAATGCAGGGGTATTTTGCCGGGTGGTACTGGCTCAAGAATAGTGCAACCCCATCTCTTTCCGTGGGTGTTGTCAAGGCGATTAAGGGATTTCCCGCCGGAGGACGGGCAGCAGCGTCCTCTGCGTACTTTGAAGCCTTACTGCGATCGCCAACCCGCTCGCAAAGCGTGGCGATGGCGATTATGGCAATTGCCCCGAGATTCTATAATAAGTAGGTTCTACTGGGACCCGTGCCCAGCAGTGGGACGTCATATGGGTTGATATGATATTCGATATGTTGAAATGTAATTATTTAAAATCATAACCAGTTGGAGCCGACCTTTTTTATATAAAAATATGAGCGATGAGCACTATAACTCTACTCTCTAGCACTATACTCTATAATATTTAAGTATGTTTATCAGTTGTCTGGTTTCCATAGTACAAGCTCTGCTTAGTTTTAGATCAGATAATGTTGTGTGAGTTGTCCCAAAATTATATTGATACCCTCTGGATAACTTTCTGTACAATCAGTATTTTTATTGATGTAAATATATAATTTGATGGGTGATAAGTTTTTTGATGTGTGTTTTAAATATAGTCTTTATTTTGTGATTGTTGCCATTCCATCGAAAGTATTGCAAAAAGACGTAGTAGGATGTAACACAATAAATTATCCTATTGTAAAAACTATTAAGAAGTATTATTTAATGAATAAAAGCATAATACTATTTACGGTAAATAAATAACTTTGATATTTTATGTTCTTTTGTGCTAGTCTTAGTTCAGAAGCTGGGATGAAGGTATTTGAAGTTTAAAAACTAAGTTGCCAAGTTTTGTGTTAGGTATTGTCTTCATTATAATCTAAGTTGTGTACCTAGGGGAATTTGTTTACTTAATAAATCATTTACGGGAAGGCCTTTCAAGAAATTAAGGAATAGTATGAAAAAGGTTGAATCAATTTGGTATTTGCATTTAAATTCAGATTTCAATATTGCGATAATTGTTGTACAGCAGTTCTTACAATGAACTTATTTCAAACACTAGCTGTCCCGCGCAACTTCGTATGCGTAAATTTTTCCCGTTTTTGAAACATTTCTCGTAGCTACTCTGCTCCTATTAGTCGTAACGCAATGTTATATAGCCTATAGCCATATAGAGCCTATAGCCATATAGAGCCTATAGCCTTCCTCAATAAATGGGCTATCCAACAAAAAAAGAATTTTTCAAATCGGACTCGTAGTTCCCGAGATTAGCGCGTTTAAACAAACAAACAAACTCTTCCGCTTTATAATATTAAGTATATGTAGATTTAGTCATTGAGATATTGATATTGCTAATATAAAAGGAACTTAAACTAATATTATATTGTTAAAGTCAAAGTACTTTAGCACTTAGACTATAAATGCAACGCTTATGAATGTCGGACAAAATTTGGAATAGAATGATTCCACATCTAATGTCAAGTTCTCAAGAGTAAAGCCGTGAGAAAAGAACTTGGCAATAAAAACTCATGGTCACTTTTAAAAAATATATATACAATTTGGAATTAGAATACACATTAATGGATATTGGGATCGTTTGTCCCACAATTTCCAATCCGGTTTCGCAAATATTAAGTCCACGTACACACAGGAACTATGTCTTAGTTAGTTTTTTCGACATCTTTAAAATAAAACTATTTCGATAAAATCACTTTATCAAGGATATATCTTTTTTATAAAAAAAATTGCTTTTGCTCGCGGCTCCACCCGCTTGGATATCGGTTATCGTAACAAAATCTATCCTATATCCTTCCCTGGGACTCAAACTATCTCCATATCAAATTTAATGTAAATCGGTTCAGTGGTTTAAGAGTGAAAAGGTAGTAAATAGACAGTCAGAGTCACTTTCACACTTATAATATTAGTTGTGATTAAAACGCCTATAACGCACCATATGTATTGCGCAAACGCTATTTGCGATTCGTCTTAATGGGAATAATGGGATATTGTTAGAAAAAAAAAGCCTGTATTTTTTCACGCAATTTCCATTTTGTATATCATGAAATGTGGATATTGTCTACTTTGTCTTTTTATTTATTTAATTATTTGAAATAGCAACAGCAATAATAACAGTATTATTACAATACTAGCTGTCCCGCTCAACGTATGTATGCGTCAATTTTCCCCATTTTTGCAACATTTTGCATCAATGGGGTCCTCACACCTGTAATTAGCTGTATGTTAAATAATCTATACTAATATTATAAAGCTGAAGAGTTTGTTTGTTTGTTTGTTTGAACGCGGTAATCTCAGGAACTACAAACCCGAATTGCTAAATTCTTTCACTGTTGGATAGCCCATTTATCAAAGAAGGCTAAAGACTATAGAACATCACGCTACGACCAATACAAGCCGAGCAGCAATGAGAAATGTTGCAAAAACGGGTAAATTTACGCAGACGAAGTTGCGCGGGACAGCTAGTACTATATATTATAATACCGTGTAGTGTAAGATAGAGAAAACGGACACGTTTTCATTTAAACTCGAGACTATAATTGTCAGTAGGGTAGACTGGGTACGGTTGTGCCAGGGTACGGTAGTGACAGTCGTTATAACCGCGAATCTATACGGAATTCGGGAAAGAGTGTAAGGGAAAAAAGAAGCGCAATGTATGTTTACACATGTTGCTCCATATTGCATTAGCCGGTGCGCGACGTAAACAAAAGCAGGAGGCTACATTGCTTTTTAACAGCCAAAAGTAAGTTTTCCTGTTCGGATTTTTTTAATATTTACTTCTATTGATATACAGATATGCTATGGCAAATTTTTTTTTGTTCTAAATTGAATATTAGTAGTTAATTACAAATGATTACTTTTTATGTAGATAATTTAGGTTAGTCGTGGTGTTTTATTGTTTTCAGAAGTATGCGTTGGGTACGGTTGTGACAAATTTATTGACGTCTCAAATAACGATTTGGATACAAATTTTACATTTTATCGTAAATTGGCCGCCATTTTGAACAAAAAAAAAAAAAATCGTATTGTTTTATTGTTTTTATAACAAAAACATTCTTGTGGCTGGAAACTGTTGTTACTATTACCGATAACATACATATCTTTAGACTTATCACTCATTTCATTTGAATTACTCCGATTAGATATTTCGTAAACTTAAAAATAAAAAAAAAACGAAATTCAGGGACCCCCGGGGGTCCGAGGGGCCGAGGCAATACCAGTGATTTTTCTAATATTTTCGTATAAAACATCTCTATTTTTGTATTTTTTAATTAGTAAATAACATTTAATTAAAGAATATACATTAACATGCAAAATAAAATTGTATAAATTACGATAAATACGCAATAGTGTGAGACCCTCCATTTTGGTATCATATTACAAGACTCATATCGCTATATCGAGTTAGCTGGAACTCGTTTGTTTACATAATAAATATTATAGCACTTGGAACTGTTTATGTTACGAACAAAGACCGACTGAAGCTATTAAGATAAGATTTATAGCCACTCGAACCTCGAGGCACGCTACAATTGAAGTTTAAAGTAAACAATATTTTTTTTGTTTACGTTTCGGGTCGTTCTTATCAGGTACTTAAGTGCCGGTCTTAAGTGGGCTGGTGGTGTAAAAAAAATGTATGAGGTGGGTTGTTTTTATGATTGATTATTGTTTAGTGGTTTATATTATTGCGTATAAATTATTTAGTATTTGAATTAATGGCTTTTATTATTATTTATGATTTTTTTTATAAATAAAAGGAGAAAAAATCACGTGACGCGCCTTTAACTTCCAATTGATAAAATTCTACAAGGTGGTATGTGCAAAATTATATTTTTTCTCATAGCTTATTTATCAACAAACAATTATATATATATATATATTTAAATAGGTTTAATACATAATTCTAAAGATATATCGTTCGTATCCTTCCCGGCCGACGTTTGACGTCAATTTGACAGATGTACGGTGACGGCCATGGTATTAGCGCCATTTTGGGTTGGGACTGGGTAGCGGTTATACCTGTCACTACTTACCCCAACCACTGTCACAACCGTCCTTGGGGTGGGGTCGGTTGTGACATTTTCTTTTTTTTTTTAAATTTGATGCTATAACTAATACAGCGTATTTTGAGACAAAATTTCAGTATTTTTATGTGGACAAATGTACAAGCTACGATTTAAGTAATTTTTGTCTCAACTAACTAATAAATTAACAAAATTATTGATGGTCAAACCTTAATTGTCACAACCGTACCCAGTCTACCTATTATCGTTGTTAATGATAATGCCTGTCAGCTCAACCCGAACAACTCAACTTTAGGTGTTAGACTTGAACCCTCAAGTGTTGGATTTATTAAGAAATAGTACACCACGAGAAAATTCAGACACTTTTGAAAGTGGAGCCGCCAGTTAATCAACACATGATTTTCAAGTGATTGTTTTTTTTTTAAATAACTAGCTATATGGGATTGTGGTCTCACATTACCAGCAATCCTGTTAACTCCTTCAGTTAAGCTCTATGGCTTGTGTTAGGAGTGGGTTCACGTCGGTAGTATAATGGCCAGAATTCGAACCCACAACCTCACTGTTGCGAGACCAATGCCTTAGGCATTGGCTATTGTCTGTACTTATTTTATAATCGAGTTACATTCACTTATATAATCGAGTTTATGCGCACTGCCTGGACTGCACTATACAAAGATACAAATCACGGACACAAAGCACACTCAAACACGAAACAACAATTTTAGAATCACGCAAAGTGGAGTCCTGTGTGTGAATTGAACCCATGATCCGGCTTAGCAGTCAGGGTCACTTGTCAACATAAGGGTGATAAAAATGTCTGTTATTAATATCAACAAAGGGTTATTAAAAAAAAGATTCTTACCTCGTATACAGCGCCTAGAGGCATAACAAGACAAGCCACCATGAGGTCAGCGACCGCCAACGACGCGACCAAGTAGTTGGCCACATTCTGAAGATTCCTCTCTATTATGATAGCCGCAATCACGAATACATTACCTGTAGAAAAAAAAAATGATTGTCTGTAAAATCTATAGTAGTAATTTTAGTAAGTAATTTTACGTGATTAACGTCATAAGAAAACGTTGATGACATTTAGCAACCAGTCAACAAGTCGCATGTTGCTGCAATCGCCATTCACGTTGCTTAGCAACCAATCAATAACGTCACTTTTTTAGACACTTTTTCGTGAGTGCAGCCGGTCATCGATTTGTAAGACGTTACCACGTCAAAAATACAATAATATATACATTATTCCTACAAATCGTTACATAGTAGAAAGACAATATAATAACCCGCTTATTCTTAATACTTGAGTAACAGCATTTTAAATAGCGAATGTTTTGTCTTCTTTTATTCTTTTTTTAAAATGGAATGAATAATAAAGACGCAATATTTGCTAGTTGTTACTAAAGTGTTGTAATTTAGGGGGTGGGATAATTTTTGTGGGGGTAATCTCACAGACACGGAATCTCTGAACGTTTTCTAAACAAACTGGTGCGAAGTGGTCTGAAACTCTTGTCGGTTAACGATATCAGTGTGTTTTGCTCAGTCGAAGGACATATGATGGTTGCTTTCTACCTAGATTATTAAGGTTGCCTTACAGCCTCTATTGTATGAAACCACGTAGAATATAGAGGCACAGAATAAATGCAATCTTCATAGAAAACGCTATTGACGCATGCGCACATAGACTCTCTGACACAGAACACATCAAACCAGTGACAGAGCGAGTGCTTCGCGATTGAATGTTTACTATGTAGCTTGCGTCCAGTATTGTATACGTATACTGTGAACCTCATGTTAAAAAAAATCGTATTTGTGGTTAAGACACAAATGACGTAGCTTTCTATTGGTAAAAGAATTATCAAAATCGGTTCAGTAGATCCAGAGATTACCCCCTACAAACTAGACAACAAATTTACAAACTCACAAACTTAACCTTGTTATAATTTGAGTATAGATATCAAAACGCCATTTTGCTTGTTCCCCGAAAGGCCAATTTTATTTATTGAACAAATTGTTTAATCGCATATTAAATTCATTGACACTATTTCGTGTTAAATGTAATCGGTTGAACGATGCGATTTTATCTAGGTATAAAATTAGCAGCCTGTAAAAACCTCACAATGAATAAAAGCCATTGAACAATATGATAATATCGGTTATTGTTTTAACCACGCGATATCTATGTATTGTTTTAAAAGTGAACATTTATATAAATAGTGTACAATAATGCGTTCAGAATGCTGGTGGGATTGCCGCGATGCGGCAGTGCGTCACAAATGTTCGCAAATGCGCACGTTGACGGCTTTAAAGCCATTATGCGCAAGAAAGTGGCGTCAATATTTGACCGATTACGCGGCAGTACTAACAGTATTTTGTAAATGATTGCATCCCGCAGCGATTGTCTCATACAGGCGCTCTGGGTACCTAATTATTACTAACATAGTTATCTATACTAATATTATAAAGCTGAAGAGTTTGTTTGTCTGTTTGAATGCGGTAATCTCAGGAACTACTAGCCCGAATTAAGAAAATATTTCACTGTTGGATAGCCCATTTATCGAGGAAGGCTATAGGTTATATAACATCACTGTGTTCCAAATGACAACCTAATCTCACTTTTGCGTTGATATATCAATAAGCTACGGTTTTCTTGTCACTACAAATCATCTAATCTGAAATAAACATTTTAAATATATCCTTTTTTTAATTCTTTTAAAACCCATTCTTTATTAATTCCTTAACCTATTAAATCGAATACCTTACAACGCAATCTGTGCAAAGACATTTACAAAAGCTTATATCACATATCACACAAACCAACAATACAAATAACAATGAAGATCGATAGGAGGAGGAGGACATCGTTGACCCCGGATGTGGATTGTCCCCTAGCATCCAATGTTTCATACCAACGAATGACGTCACTGATAAATAGCATAGATAACAACGATATACGGAACTGATGCGATCCCTATTATAGATGCCAGTGCCCTTAAAGAAAAAGTTATGAAAAAATATAAATGTTATATTTTGCAAAGGCTTGCATGATATTTTTATATTTTTACCAGCGGTTCGCGCAAGCTTCGCACGGATGTCTCTTCATAATAATATGCATACCTACTAGTTGACCCGCGCAACTTCATCTGCGTCATTTTGTCCCGTTTTTCGCAACATTTTTCATTCATGCTCATCACCTATTGGTAGTAGCGTGATTATAGTATGTTATAGAGCCTATAACCTTCTTCGATAAATGGGCTATACAACAGTAAAATATATTTTGCAATTCGGACCAGTAGTTCTTGAGATTTACGCGTTCAAACAAACAAACAAACTTAGCTTTATAATATTAGTATAGATATAAAGTAGAAGTAAGAACATATATAAACCATCCGTAAGAAATTATCTAACTTCTTATAGATGATTTATATGTTTGTATAATGCTATAATGTTTAGGTGGAGTTATCGGATCTTTAGATAGATGCAGATAGGGACTTTAAAGATTTCGAAGAATATACTCCCGAGAGTACCGAGTCAAGTTATGAAAGTCTTTGAAATAAGTCGAAATTTGAGGGATTTTGGAGGTTGAAACCTAATAAAATGAAAGTCGTTGACACCACGTTGCGACATGCAAATCGAAACATGAAGTATGTATTACATGTACGTATTTTTATTACCCGACTGTAAGGAGGGGTTATGTTTTTCGCGCGTATCTTGTATGTGTGTATGCATGCATGTATGTACGTAATATTCTTTATTACCTTATATCTCACAAACCACTGAACGGATTTATAAAATTTAGACGTCGTTAGGTTCGTCTTGACCGCCCAAGTGTTCTTAGTTAAGTGGCGATTGAAAAACAACAAACAAGGCGACTGTGAGGTGTGAAAAAAAAGGTGGTTCGAATACTGCTATATGGGTATCAAATTAGAGGGCTCCTCTTAAGAATTTGACTGCCTCTGTGGCGTGGTGGAAGTGTATCCGACTGCTACGCAAGAGGTCGTGGGTTCGATCCCCACCCAGGATAAAACTTTGTGTGATGAGCACGATAGTTTATTCTGTGTCTGGGTGTTATTTATCTATAATGTATGTTTTTAGAAATGTATAAGTATGTTTATCAGTTGTCGGGTTGCCATAGTACAAGCTCTGCTTAGTTTGGGATCCGATAACGTTGTGTGAGTTGTCCCAAGATATTATTATTATTATTAGATATTATTATTTCAAAAAGCATTTGTGTGATCCACAAATTGTTGTTCCGAGTCTGGGTGTACTTTGTGCCCGTGACTTGTATGTTTGTAAAGTCCCCCGCGACACAGGGCTCGTACCCTACTGCAGGAGTCGTCTTTTTTTTTTTAATTAGTCGATATACCATTTCTAAAATTGTTATAACCAGTACAGCTTTGAAGATGTAGTTTTATGTAATTTTTTAATCGTAATTCACGCTCTATTATGAAAGTTTTAAGAGGTTTTATGTTATAGAAATAAAAAAAAAATCAAGACAATGTGCGATAGGCAGAAAAGTGTAGTGCAGTTATCTGTCAATCACACATTGTCTTTAAATTCAATACTCCACCACTTTGAAGGCAAAGCCGTCCACAAAAGCTAGTCACTGCTAAATTAAGCCAAAGCTAAAGCCTACAATAAACTAATCAATTTACAGCTGAATAGGGGCTTAATAATCCTTCCTGAACTGGCTAAACTACACTTGAGGGAGATATTATTATGGACCTTTTAGATGTAATAATCATTTTTAGTGTATTATACCTATCAACTGAACTGCCGGTACATATTTATTATTGTTTGCTCGTTCTAGATAATAATAATAATATCTTGGGACAACTCACACAACACTATCTGATCCCAAAGTAAGCTGAGCTTGTATTATGGAAACCAGACAAATGATAAACATACTTATATGTTTCTAAATACATACATTTCACTATATACGAGTAGTATAAAACAAAGTCGCTTTCTCTGTCCCTATATCCCTATGTATGCTTAAATCTTTAAAACTACGCAACGGATTTAGATGCGGTTTTTTTTAATAGATAGAGTGATTGAAGAGAAAGATTTATATGTATAATAACATCCATTAAATAGTGGAGAAATAAGGAGCGGAGCAGCAATAAGAAATGTTGCAAAAACGGGGTAAATTTACGCAGACGAAGTTGCGGGTCAGCTAGTTATAGATAAATAACACCCAGACACAGAATAAATCATTGTGCTCCTCACACAAAGTTTTATCCTGGGATAGGAGTCAGGGTCACTAACCACTAGACCAAGACCGCTAACCACTAGAGGCCAGTCAAAACATACACAGAGCAGATAAATGTCTTAAATATTTACTAGCTGTTGCTTGTGAATCCGTTAGCGTAGAAATTTCGAAAAACAAGTCTATTCCACGGTAACTGTATATTTTACCGGGATACATAATAAAACATAGCCCATAAGCTATTTTACACTATGGTCTATCCCTGTACCAAATTTAATCCAAATTCATTTAGCCGTTCTGGCGTGATTTAGTCACAACCATCCATCCAAACTGTTGCATTTATGGTTAGTAGGAAGTATATTGAACTAGCTTTTGCCCGCAGCTTCACCCGCATGGATGTCGGTTAACGCGATAAAAACTATCCTATGACCTTTCCCGGGACTCAAACTATCTCCATACCAAATTTAATCTAAATCGGTTTAGCTATTTGAGCGTGAAAGCGTAACAGATAGACAGACAGAGTTTTATTTTAGTTTATTTTCACATTTATAATAGGTATTAGTATGATAGCTGTGCGGAAGATTTACTGTTGAATAACTAGTGCAAGAAGGAATGTCAATGTTGGTTTTTTTTCTTAATTATTACTAGCAATGTGGGATTGTGGGTCCCACATTACTAGCAATCCGGTTAGCCTCTCCAGCTAAGCTCAGTGGCTTGTGTTAGGAGTAGCTTCACGTCGGTAGTATAATGGGTAGGATTCGAAACCGCGACCTCACGATTGCGAGACCGATGAATTAGCCATTAGGCTACCGCCGCTTCAATTATTTAAATATATAATTACTTTGGAGTGTATGGTTATAAGTGTATGTATATATGTAGCATATTTCTACAGTACTTTTAGAACAATTATACACTACTTTTAGAATAATTATAGAAATAAAAATATTCAAAAAGAAACTTCGTGATTTATTAGTGGAAAAATGTTACTATACGCTGAGGGATTTTTTTAGTGATAAGACATTGCATGCAAGAGACATATCCTAACAATAATAATTTAATTTAATCTTTCGAAATATATGATATTCTCTAATAATTGTAATTATATAATTTAACTAAATGCCAATGTTATATTGTAATTTGTGTAAATTTAATATTGTATGCCTTAACGGCTGGACATAGCTGAACATAAATGTATTGACCGTTACTGTAACATCTTTTAACCTATGGACACAATAAAGAATATTTGATTTGATTTGATTTGATTTCTTTGGCACGTCCTAGAGCCTAAAGAGACACTGGGTACTTAAAAAAACAAAAATAAATTATAGGCGTAATTATAGGCGCCAATATAATACTTGTTTTAAAAAAAATCTTTAAACCTATTGTGTGGGATATCAAAATATAACATAAATATATAAATAAATAAGAAATTAAAAAAAACAACGTAAATTAAAAAAAAATGACATTAATGAGTCCTGTAGAAATTAAAAATTGTGCCTCCTCCTCCTCTGAAGATACCCATCTTGTTTCTGTCCTTTTGCAGTCGGGTTTTTTAAATTGATTTATTTTTATTTTGGTGCAGTCGTGTAAAAATCAATTCGTCTTCCCTTGTGCAAGGATAACTTGTTTCTACAACGTTACTCTTCGAATAGCGCAAAGCTCAAAGACGTTCACTTTCAGAAAATGTACAAAAAATAATGAAAACCTAACTGAAATTTTGTGAAGAAATAATGGTCCATATGACCATTAAAATTGTCTCGTTTTTTACAAAACTTCAGGTTTGCGCTATACGAAGAATAACGTTGTATATTCCACATGCCACTTAGCAATACACATGACATACACATAAACGGCACCATCACTTACTTAGGTACTCAAACATTATGGACCTTAAGAGGTCCATATTTGATTGATGTTTGTAATATGTCAGAAAATTAAGCACTCCGTAATGTATCTGAGTTGTCACTAGATTAAAGCAATTTATGACTATACTGAGATGCTATAATATTGTGACGGTGACGTAATTGGAGTGCCGTACGATTACAGTGCGATAGAGGGGTGCTAGGTTTGTTTAAATTAGTATGTCCATGAGGTAATAACGACTTCAAGCAACTTTAAGTTTCTCTAAAGGTTATTATAAGACTACGATGGAGCGGTTGCAGCACTTTGCCAACCAAAGCGCAATGTGATATTATTCCAAAACCTTTCTTTTTATGATAATTTATTAAGTATTATATTATATGTATATTTACGACTGCTATGCAAGAGGGACACCACTTTGTGTGATCCACAAATTGTTGTTCCGAGTCTGGGTGTACTTTGTGTCCGTGATTTGTATGTTTGTAAAGTCCCCCGCGACACAGGGCTTGTAACCTACTGCGGGAGTCGTCTTTATAAAAAAAAAAGTTTCCGATAGGCTATTACATCTTCTAAAATACCCAACATGGTCCAATAACGACCTTTTTTCCGTGTCCACGGCAAGACCGTGGGAACTGTCAAAATCTTGTCATAATGGTGCATTTAGAAATGCATCAACGCGCATGCGCGGAGGACATTTTTGAGCACAACTCTCCATTTACCCTTATAACAAGATTTTGACAGTTCGCACGGGCTTGCAGTGGACACGGAATAAAGATGGTGAATAAGGACCTAGGTTTTGATATCAAAATCGTTATGTATAATATAAATTCTATTGCATTAGACGTCTCGGTGCTGGAACTGGTAACGGCTTAGGGCCGGTACCCCTTAGATCGTGAGTTTAATCCCGCCTGAGTCGATTTTATTACTTCATACATTTAAAATATTATCTCTATTTAAATTTAAGGCTGTACTATTGTAAACTTTATGGTAACTTTTTTTTTTTTAAAGTGCCTGCATCGTTGTTTTCCTATGAGATTTAGTCATTCCTGCAACGATATGTGTCTCTCTGTCCTCACATTAAACCCTCGACTCACAACCGACACTCGTCATCTATCAACTTGACCTATTCACAACACATTTCACATTCAACTCCGTCCAGTTTACCTTCGAACACTGTTTCGTTCGGCCGATCCGTTTCTAGCTCGATTGTACACTGAATGAAACGCTCTCATACAGATTGGAGTGGATGGAGTAAATTAGATTTTTCGTTGACTAGTGGAAACAGTTTGATGATGAAATACAGGCGTTTAATGATGGGCCTGAAGCGTAGAAAGAGAAAAAATATATGAAATTCTGTTTAACATAATTAACAATACTCTTGAAGGTATTGAAATATTTAAGTTTCACAGGAGTGATTCTATTTCAAAGAAGAGAAAGGTGATGTCAATAATAACAGGCCTGTTGGTCTAGTATTTAGTAAATCTGACTGCTAAGCTAGAGATCGTACTTTCGATTCACTCCTAGGACAAATCTTGTGCGATGAGCACGAATATTTATTCTGTCTTTGCTCTGGGTATAATTTATCTATACTAATATTTTAAAGCTGAAGAGTTTGTTTGTTTGAACGCGGTAATCTCAGGAACTACTGATCAAAACTGAAAAACTATTTCACTGTTTGAAAGCCCATTTATCGAGGAAGGCTATATAACATCACACTACGACCAATAGGAGCGGAGCAGCAATGAGAAATGTTGCAAAATCGGGGAAAATTTACGCAGACGAAGTTACGCGGGACAGCTAGTCTATTATATTTATAAATATATGTGGCTTGTCTAGTTTGCGATTACCGTGGATGACTGTGTGTGTGTGTGTGTTGTCCCGAGATATCAATTTATTTTAGAGCTTAGGTTTCAGCTTAGTTAGCTACCACAGTTCCTAGCTTAGCCTTAGCGTTAGCTTAGACAGGCTATATGCAATATAGCCTGTTACAAACCTGTAACAACGTTATTAATGACAAAGAATCAAACACAACAAGAATCGCAACAAAGAATCTTACTGTTTTATAAAAAAAATATTAAACGCAAGTCACTCGTGTCATATTATTTTAATTTTATTCTAATTGCTTTCCACTTTAGGACGATGTCGGAATAATATTCATTACAAAAATATTTTTTGCTTAAGCTAAATTATTTTCTGCTTTAAAATTACAACAGACATTATTTTTGGTGATTAGTTGTTTCTGGTTAATTGTTATTTTCCAGTAGGTTGTTGTTTAATATACCTAAACTAAGGCTCTAATAATAAAAATAATAAAGGTATAGTATGTTACTTTACTAAAAAGAATCACAGTCCTATTAAACTTTTTTTTTGAAAGACGACTCCCGCATTAGGGTACAAGCCCTGTGTCGCGGGGGACCTTAAAAACATACAAGTCACGGACACAAAGTACACCCGGATTCGGAACAACAATTTGTGGATCACACAAAGAGGTGTGCCGTGTGGGAATCGAACCCACGACACATTCCCACCGCGCCACAGAGGCAGTCAAATTCGAACAAGCATTCCAAGCTTAAATAAGAAAAAAGAAACCAGCATTCACCGAACAGATCAGTGACAGCATCACCATAATAGTCACCATTCAAGCTGTTCTTACAGCTATAAACGGCAATCAGTCGCAACTTACATCCAACCTTTACAGATATACTACACGCCTGCAGCAAACGGAACAACACTGGAAGACACTGGTGAATCCAGGATTCCGAATGGGCTAGTTCCCGACTAGTCAAAACAACTTTTTAAGAAATGTCAAAATGCCGATTTTATAGCGGTCTATGATGTCATTATTTATTTCTCGTCAAATCACTTCTTTTTATGATATGATCAATGATAAAAAATGCAATATATCACAAAATTTAATCGGGACTTTACTATTGGAAGTTTAAATGTCATGTTTATTTACAAATTAGTTATTTGGATTTTTTTGTTTACCTAGGAAACAAGCCTATTGGTTAGGGTTTGACCTGGCTAAGGAATACAAGAGGCTGGGGCTAAAGATAGAAAGACAAAAGCACACGTACACGGGAAGACACTTGAGGAAAAGAAGCAAGAGCTTGTTAGTTTTTCCCCTCCCTTTAATTCGTCTCTGAAATTAATCATTACGTACCACTAGTCCCCCACAAAGCCTTTACAAGCCGCAGAACCCAATGAAACAATCACAACAAGTAAACCACAAAATAACAATCCTTATTCTATTCCCAAAGGCCTTACATAAGCAAGTAAATGTTGATTAAATCGTGAGAACTCTATGAACTAAATAGATTCAAATTGTTAGATAATAAAGTTTTATGTTTGGTATTTGTACACACTAGTTCGAATACCGACAGACTCCAAAACATATAAAGGTTGTTTTCCATTGGCTGTATAGCGAACAGCTATATTATTGTTTCACAGAATATTGAGAGTACGAAAAGAAAAATATAAGAAAACAAGGGAAAGGTATCTTAAGGCACTCGGTTGGAACGTAATTGCTTTTGATATATTTTTTTATTTGTGTTTGTATTAAATAATGATTAAAAAAAAATCTGGAGGAACATAACGTTTAAAAAAATGTGTGTGTCCTTTTTAAATTAAGATTTATCACACATGCTGTTACTACATCCAGCAAGTTTGATATAAGTAAAATAAACATTACAACCTATATAACACAACCTCCTAGCCTATTGCAATCATAAATAATAGATTTTTGATCGATGTCCAAGTATAACACTTTTTTCCATCTAGCCTCTCAGCCTGCAGATAAAAACGTGCGTTAGGGAACTACGTACCAAAAATAAATATATGTCTCGGAACGCCTTGTGAACAAAGCGGTCCGAGATTTCGTGTCTGAGCGATGTTAACGTGCCTTGTGTTAATCTTTCTGTTCGTACTCTCGGTGTTATATTATTGAACTGATTATTGTGCGTGAACGGTGCTTAGACTACAGGTACTAAGTAAAATAAGGCAGAGGGACTTGTTCGTTGAATGGACTGCGTTAAGCTCCACATAGACTACAGGTATTAAAAAAATAAGGCAGGAGGGCTTGCTTATTTGTCCTGGTTAATTTCCGAAGATACTAAAATTAGGATATATATAAATGAAAATTGGTATGGAAGTAGCACGAAGCTTGAAGAAAGATATAGGCTATATTTATTGCAATCCGATGCATTTAAGTGAAGCCGCAGGCAAAAGTTAGCACATAATGAAGCTTCTAGAAGAAGTTATTTAAATTATAGCGAAAAGGGTATTCAAATTGACAACTAAGCCTACAAGCAGACTCTAAACAACCAAGCCAACTTAACTTAATCTATGTAATGTGGGTTTAAATAGTTTTCAAGAGCGACACTTTAACATATAGCTCGGTAAATTCCAACCCTTCTACGATCATAATATAAACTACTAATGATATAACTATATTCTCTACACTCAATTCATCATAAAGATTACGGATAGTGATCCTATCTCCCGCCAAATGTTCACACAAGCGGATTAATCCCTCGTATTTGTAGTTATCCCAAAAAGGAATATATAAACCCTTCTTCAAATATTGTCTATACATTATATATTTTCTGTGTCTAGGTCTCTCAAAGCTTTGTGCGGTTTGAGGTTGTGTCATTATAGGCATTTTTGGCTCTTAATAATATTTTTTTGATATTTGGTTGATTTCAGAGAAATAAGCTCAAGGAAAATGATTTCTTAGAGATCTCTACTTCTTAAATATGTGAACATATAGACTAACCAGGTCTTGACATGACATAGTAAGGAGACTAAACCGTTCGATTTAGTTCAGTGAAATAAGTGTAGCAGTGCAGTTAGTAACATTTACAAATAACACAAGAACACAGTGTCTTTCCTTTTAATCAGAACGATAAGAAAGGTACCAATAATAAAATCAAGACAAATTCTGGTAAAACTAAAATTAAGGTAAACAATGCGCGGTAATTAACGTATAATAAATAGTTATAAATTCTGTATTTTAAATAAAGAACTAAACTACTTATTGTACTAGTATTTCAATTTCAAAGACGAATACAAATAAGACAAATCTACCCTGACTATACAATTGTCTAAATAGGAGTGTGCTTACGAAATAACTTAACTTAAATTTATTTTTATATTTACCTACCAAAGTTCATCACGCGTGAATGTCGGTTCTCACGATAATATTAAGGGCTTAATTTCATTTCTTTAAAATTCTAAGTTATTCGCAAAGGTTTTGACAGATGGCACCCTCTATATGCATATCAAAATTAAATAATTTAAAAATTATTTAGATTGTAATAAAATAAGTCATTTTATATAAATGTATTTAGTTAAAGCTTTACAAAAGTTTGACAAAATCGGCTCACAGGTATATCAAAATAAGCTGCTAGACAAACAATCATCTTATAGGTTTATTTTAATTCATATATAAAATAACATTTGTAAATATACATATATTTACAAATTTTATATTATATATATACATATATATATATATATATATATATATATATATATATATATATATATATATATATATATATATATACATATATATAGTTATTATACATATTAAGTAGTTTTTCTTACAATAATCGAATCGCATGTTGCCTTTACCCTCTTCCGTAATTTTTGTAAGTTGATGCTCCCATCCACATCATAAGAGGCTTACTCATAAAAAAATGATTATACCTACTTTAATATGATTACTGCTCGCCTAAGTTTCATGGTGTAATGGTTGCACCTTACTGGCATATACATATACACAAATATATGGTAAAAAATGATATTTTAAAAAAGTGGCTATGAGTTTTTACTGCCAAGTCGGTATTTCACGGCTTTATTCGTGCAAACTTGGCATTAAATATAGAATCATTCTATTCAAATTTTGTTTGTTCATAGACGTTGCATTTTGTAACCTAAGTGAATAAAGTTCTTTGACTTGACTAAGCAATATGCAAAAAGCTGTCTTGATATAAACAATATTCGAATTTCTCTTATATTTTCGCTCCTAGGTAGGACTGAAATAAACGTTACATTAACGCTGCCATTAAGATTGTAAAGGGGTTAAGTGTTACCAATAAATATCGGTACCTATCTGTTCACCTTACAAGGGAAATAAAAAAAGGAATACTTGGTACCAAACGCTAATATTTTCACGTATAAAAACGTTATCACAACATAAATTTGGACCCTTTTTGGGTGTACTCTGAGATATAGTGTCATCAAGTTTGATAGGTAGGTAGACAAGGGGAATGTTAACTATTTTGCTGAAGTCGCTATCCAAACGTATTATACCTGAGATAATATATGTGATATATATCTCAGATTATATAAGATTTTCTATACATTACATTGCGAAAGGGTTAGATTTGTTCAGCGGAGCTTATAATGATTTGCGATTGAAGTTGGGTTTCAAAGGGTTTTTGTTGTACTTTGATATGTTTTTTTGGTGTACAACTAAGCATCTAGTAATTGAGAAGAGAGCTCGTATATGAAAAAAAATAAATGGGATGATAAAAGGGTTTATAAAGCTATGAAGGTTCTGCAGTAACATCGGTTTGACATAATAGTGGACGTTTTTTTAACAAAAACAGATATCGGATAAAGGAAACGACCGTAGTTGGGGTCGATCGTACCCTTAACTTTTAGGTGAGTTTAGGGAAAACCAAACAATCCTTCTTGGTTCTCTTTGAATAAGTAAAAAGTACAGAAGAGAAGCCACATTGAGCAAGCAAATATAATGTTTAATCTTGTGTTATTTTGACAACAAACCATAATAAATATTTCTAATTTAGAACTCTCTGACAGGTCGGAATATTTGACGTAAGGTTTAAATACCTAATGAAAAGTTTACACCAATAACTATAACACCAGCTGATTATAATTGTAGGCTAATAAACTATTGGGATATTATAGTATAGTATCGCTTTACTACTCACAGTGGATCAGCAGCTCAAAACAACAAGACTCATTCGTTGTTAGTACCTCCAATTTGGCTGACAGCCAATACATACATCCAGAGCCAACTTTCATATCAGTTTCATTAGAAAAAGTGTACAAAGAATCTTTATTACAATAGAAATTTACACTTCGCTTCATTCAAAAGACATACACGAAAATACACTTTATTTGTATACAAATAAAGCGGTTAAATGATTGAAAGGGTTAAAGGCTTACGCAAATCCGATTTTTATGACCAAAGAGGTGTTAAAAGCGAATTTTGCGAATACAAAAGGCGTTTGTTTAATATATTTTTTTCTTTAAGACCTTTTTGGTTTTTATGGTAAGTAGTCCAACCAAAAAACGCGAAGATGGCTATAAATCCAACTTGAATAAAAAAAATGTCAGAAGATATCATTTGAATGTACAATCTAAGAAATCCTTTAATAGAAAAACGTTTCTGAGTGTGAGTTGTGAATTTCTCTCGTGTATTTTTTGTTCCACACAAAGTAATAGTAACATTTTGTATGATTCATCTAGGGTTTGATCGAAATTTTATATAGTGACCTTGTTTTTTGCTTGTACAGCGCCCGACATTTACACAGTGATGGATAGGTGGCATAATTCGATATTTTGTTGGCAAAAAGAAAACATACATCTGTTCTATTTCTTTTTTATTACGCATATTACAAAAATATTTGATGGGTCCTACAAAAGTGCCTTGTGGGACACCTGTTTTACCATTTTTTAACATATTAGGTTCAATAACTGCTGTCATCTATGACTTTAGCTAAAAGGATTGAAAAGACAACGTTTTCTATTCAATTATATTTGGGCTTAATAAATAAATAAATAAAACTAAAAATAAAACTATTATAATAATCCATTATTAATATTACTACTCCTATTGACACGGGATTGCTGAGTGAGAAACTAAAATTCAAATGGAACATTAATTTTACTCAAGTTCTCTTGAATGGAAGTCTGACCAACTTAGTTGTTTGCTGCTTTAGTGATTGGTCTTCATAATATAAAAATGAAGTTTATAGAAGTTCAGATAATTTTTGCATCATGTTTTTTATTTATTAGAGAGATCTGAGCTTACAAAGTTTTAGCAGACGAGTGTTCTTTAAAACATGATGTCTTTAATCTAACGTAGGTGAACAAATTATAAGAAAATCAATACAGAATGTCTAATGTTACCTGAAGCTTGAAATGAGACATCTTTTAGTTCAAATAAAAACCAAATAAATTCCAGAGACTAGAAATATACGTTTTATTAGCAATGAGAAATGTTTATTAATTTTAGTGCGTAGTACGTTTTAATCATCGTTAATAGGACAAAATTGAACCCTTATAGTTTCGTCGTGTCCGTCCGTCCGTCTAGACAGACGGATAGACGGACTTGGCGACAAACAGACAGGCGTCTGTCTGTCCCCAGGTTAGTTCTGAGATCCGTAGTACTAGAAAGCTGTAATTTGGCTTGGAAATACATATTAGCTATGCCGACAAAGTCATAAACAGGGGCTTCTAATTTGACTACACAGTCTAACGTCCCCGTAGGCTGTTGACAGTTAAATACTGATGTTTTCCTGCCTTCTTCTGTCCACCTTGTAAGTCCATAGGTCTATCTATAGAACTCTCGCTAACGCCTCAGTTATGAAATCGATACGTCCAAGAATCATTAATTCGAAGACGTGTCATATCCATCATTCAGAGTTGTGAAGGAGTTGTGAAGGTAATCCGTACCCTCTTTCAAAGAAGATACCTATATCCTTGCAGTGGAAATGTAGGTTTATGTTTTGAATAATAATGGTCTCCTTACCGAAATCAGTTACAGCGGCTAACTACGTAGGTGATATTATGGATCACAAGTATACGCGCAGCCACAAGTGCACTCTCTTTTCCCTTACTCTCATTGTCCGATAGGAGGAAAATCCAACACGACCGGAGAGAGATTGGGCGCGGAACCGACGACTTAATGTGCTATTCGAGGCACAGGAGTGACACTTTTCGAAAACGGTAACCAATCAATGGCTGCCAGTGGTAACATTGCTTAACACAGCAGATTTCTCTATCTGCTCTCTCTGAAAATGATGAAGATATCTTACCTACTATAGTTGCTAATATAATAAGCGCGAGTACAACAGAAGTGACAGTCATGAGGACGAGCGACGTGACGTCAGTGGTGGTCGCATTGGCGCTGGTCCCGTTGGTGGTGTTGCAGCCCCACGAGACCGCGTCCACCCACGAGCAGTTCCCGTCGAACCACTCTGATGATGTGGGGTATATGACGTCATCTGGAAAAGAGGAAGCTTTGTAAATATGGTACAAAAGTATTTAAAAAAGGTTTTTATTAGAATGGATGAAAAGGGGGTCCAAAGTTTATAAGGAGAAACAAGATCTTTGCAGGCAGGTCCGCGTACGAAAACTAGTATAACATAAACAGTATAGGATGTTCATTCATTTTTCGATGTGCTTAATTTGTTCCAAAATTCAAGAAGCAAACCATTGATTTTTATAAATTTTACGTTAATATTTTCTCCTTTTTCTTTTTGAGTTGATCGACAATTTGTACTTGGTGTACTTTGCGTGTGTTTTATATATTTGTAAAGTAGGGGAATTTACGAACATACAATTCGACATGGGACTTGTAAGGGTACAAGCCCGTCTATTTTCTTCAACGGGTCTTCATATAAAAAAAACCGACAGCAATTAATATACTTAGTTTATTTAGTACATTGATCTACTTCATTTATCACTCACAAACTCACAACCAGCGGTGCTATATTAATTTAGGAAGTATAATATATTAAATTATTCCGCCGTAACAAACTTTCTGAAATTAAATTTCCAAATGAACGTTATCAGAAAGTCATTACGACTGCACAATTCCGCCAAACTCGTGGTCTCACAATGTACAGTCACCAACTTTATTTTAAGACGTGTTTTCTGACTGGCTTGTGGGACCAGTCTACGAGTAATGGTTAGTTATTCTGACTGCTTAGCCCAGAAGTTCGATTTCCATTCATGATAATATTATTATATTGGGACAACTTCCACAGCTCCATCTGATCCCAAACTAGGCAGAGCTTGTACTATGGCAATCAGACAACTGATTAATCTTTGTGTGACGAGTACGATAGTTTATTTTGTGCCTGGATGTAATTTACATATAATATATAATGTATTTAGTTTGTTGTCTGATCGCAGTACATACTCTGCCTAGTTTGGAATCAAGTGGTCATGAATGATACAGTGACAACTATATAATATTGTAATGTTTATTTTTTAAGTATTTATTTCAAAACCCACATTGCATTTTATGAATATATTTTTTTATATATAATATATAAAATAAATTAAAAAAATCTTGGAATGCTCTTAGAATATAACAAATGCAATAAAATTTAAAGTTCAAAATAAACCCATAAATCCCAATCCCAAGACTTTAAAACATTTACAAATTTTATAAAATGTTATAAGGGATTTGAAGTTACTAAGTTAAGTCACTACAAAATCAGAATAACAAATTAGAACAAATATTTAAAAAAATAAACATTTATACCTAAAAATAATTTTATAATAAATACAATATCATCAATTTGTTACATTATACCATTTATATGACATAAAAGTTTGCCGCGAGAATGATACCAAGACCTAGCGATTTGACTCTGTTCAGGCCAATAATCGATATTTTGTACAACACTGCATTTTGTGTAATGTACAACACAGCATTAAATAAATCTCACAACAAGCTTTTATGTCATATAAAAGGTATAAGATGAGTTTAAGACCAAATTTATGCTCAATAATAATACCGGGAAGTGGTTCTAATTCAGCTTCCAAGATTTGTGCCAAATACACAAACAATTTAAATAAAAGCTTGTAACTTGTAAAAATGGTTACTAATCAAAAGGCAGACCTTGACAATATTGTTTAACCCCAGCTTATTATATAGTATGCCATATAAAGCGGTTATGCCATTCTTCATTGTTAAGATCGTTTTATGAATATTGGGGTATCGAAGGAGTAATCCGCCCAAATTGAGGTGACGACATTATATTCCATTTTTCATCATAAATTGCCCCATCAATATCTGATTTCATGGAATTTTACAAAACACAGGGTTTTGATCCTAAAAAAATAAGGCATAAGGTTGATTTTGGTGTGCGGAAAACCAAGATGGGTTACCTAATTTGGGAAAGCGATTTATTTTGTGAGTTGTTTGTATTGTATCATCGAATACCCGTGAGGTATATTTAAATGATATTTAAGTATCGTTTAAATATACATATATCTACCTAATTTTAAAATTAATACTAATGTAAATTAATACTACACTGCTGAAGAGCTTGTGTTCGTTTGAGCGCTCTACTCTAGTGTCAGGTGCTGGGCCGATTAAGACAAAATTTGCTTTGGAGGTAGCTGCAAGCTTTCTTCAATCCACAGTGGCGAAGACAAATAAAAGCTAATTAAAGCTGTATGTACAAAATTGTGTTTGTTGGTTATAAAACAACTATCTACTACCTATTTTTGTAGCACAACCGGTAGGTGACCGGTCTGTGAGACCTCGGAATAATATAGTTGTTTTGGAACGTAGTTCCTTTTTGCACATTTGTGTTGCGGGCTGAGAGGCTAGACGGATAAAAGCTTAACATTTTGACATCAATCAAAGTCAATTATTTATAATAATGTGAAACTAGAAGGAGGTTGTGTTATATACGTTGTTTGTATTTTTGTAAAAGGTTATAATGTTTATTTTACCTCTGTCAAACTAGCTGTGTGTGTAATATATGTTTCAAGAGCTCTAGATATGTTAATTTAGTTTTTTGTTACTTATTTTTTATTATGAATTTATTTTTCACTATAGCTTTTAAGAAGTACCTAATATGTATGTAGTACAAAGAATGTTGTGTTCATTCTTTCAGAACATACATATGTGTGTTTATTATCTTTTTAAGTATCAAAACTATTGTATGTGATAAATGTATTGTCTGGTTCGTTAATTAATAAAAAAAAATGTATGAAAAATCTTAATTTGAAATAAGTAAATTATATTTTTCCAGTTTTTTTAAATCATTAGTTAATACGAGTACAAGCACAAAAAAGAAATAGCAAAAGGAACTGCATTTTAACCGGGTGTCCATAAGACACTTTTCTCTTTTTTTGTGAGATTTAAGGCCTACATATAATAAACATCTATTTTACTTCGGTAAAATACTCTTTAGGTGGTAACTCCAAAAATAGGTAGTAGTTGTGTTATTTGTTATATATTTTCGAAACTGGTATTATCAAGTTATTTAGTGTAATGTTAAGAAGTCACGAGCGGAAGGTTATTAGTAAATTACAACACCCTGTATTATGTACGAGTATGTCTATTTATTTTGCACTTTCTGTAGGTATATGAGGTGTCAAAAGATTCATCTTAATTATGGAGTCGGTAAAATACAGTGTATAATATTGTATTCTGCATCAATAAAAGAACCTAAGTTACCGATATATCTCGCAGCTTAAGCACGCTGAAGTGGCAATGGGCTGGCCATATCTGCCGAAGTACTAATGGCCGCTGGAGCAAACGAGTCCTAGAGTGGAGACCACGACTTGGTAAACGTAAGGTGGGACGAGCCCCAGTCAGGTGGACCGACGACCTAAAGAAGGTCGCTGGGAAAATGAGGAGAAGCCTATGTCTAGCAGTGGACCAATACGGGCTGATGATGATAAGAACTCAGAAATGTAAATCGAAACAGACATATCCGTAAGCAAAGGCTAGTGCATACTGATAAATGACTTTCATTAATTAAAATACATACACAGCTAATTAAAATACAAGGCAATTAATCCGGAATAGATTAATTACTTCCACCGCGATGATAAAAAAATACTTAAAGGTAGATCACAAAATACCAAGAGTACAGTAGGTAACTTTTATATATACCCGCTTGAGCAATGCATATTGACTGCCTCTGTGGCGCGGTGGGAGTGTATCCGACTGCTACGCAAGAGGTCGTGGGTTCGATCCCCACCCAGGATAAAACTTTGTGTGATGAGCACGATGGTTTATTCTGTGTCTGGGTGTTAATTATCTATGTATTTAGAAATATATAAGTATGTTTATCAGTTGTCTGGTTTCCATAGTACAAGCTCTGCTTAGTTTGGGATCATATAGCGTTGTGTGAGTTGTCCCAAGATATTATTATATTATTATTATATAGACATTGCTCACAGACACGGAATTCAGACCACGTTGTTCCGAAGGTGTTCCGAGATAACAATGAAGAGACAAGCAGCTCGTGCGCCTGATGGAAAGCGTTACGCTAGCCCATAACAGAATCAGTGGTTCCCAAATCCTTGTTTGGCAAAGATCTGAATGTTACCGTACTGCGATCTTCATTTGCGACATTAGTTCGTAAGTCTCATTTGCCTAGTAATAACACTTGCTACAGTAACCTTCAACCTAAACACAGTGATGTGTTAACCCTATTTCACGAAAGAACAACTGACACTGCTGTGGTACCCACAAAGACGGCCTATGGCTTAGACCTACCACGTATTCAGGTGAACACGATAAAGGGTGTACTTTGTGTCCGTGACTTGTATGTTTGTAAAGTCCCCCGCGACACAGGACTTGTACGCTTCTGCGGTAGTCGTTTTTAAAAAAAAAGTAAAGTAAGTAAGGAGCTATCCTTCTGTGTTTTAAGTGTATTGTAGTAAATTCTATCACGAGACACAAAATTGTAATTCCATTTAATTTTAATGTCTGTGCTGGAGGAAAATTAATTATTAATTACTTTGTCAAGTTTTCCTCGACTGTGAATAAAACGTTGGTACAGTCAGCTTCAGAAGTCGCTTGACAAAAGCGTTATTTCAAATCATGCAAGCTCCTAAATGTATGCAGCCATGTTTTTTAATTAGCTTCAAAAATTTGACTCGATTATGCTTATGTTGATTTAGATGTGGTTTTCGCTTTTTCACTGCATATTTTTGTTATGATATATATATTTAAATATTGAGTATTTAGTCAGAAAACATTCTTGGAATTCGTTTTTTTTTAAATTATTTATTTATAAAAAGTTTTTCTACACAGAGTTATAGACTAACTCGTAGAATTACTCAAGTCAGTAAAATGTTCATTAATCGCTGATATACTTTTTTTATGTTACACTCTAATCGAAGCCGGTTGATTTTTGATAAAAAGGCATTATTATTCATAAAAATATATATTATTCTAATTCGATTTTTTTGTGACGATCCGATAGGCGCTCGGAGTCATTTGTACTTAGTCTGTATGATTCTTTACAAGTGTTAAGCGATTTAAGTAGCTGACTGTACATGTAATTATTTCTTCGTGTTAATTTATACAGCTCATTGAGCAAAAGGCATTCGCGGAATATATTCTTAAATAGTAAAATATATTTGTGACGGTATTATCAACCTAAACGTCACCTTTGACTAGAGGGGTGATCATTTGTTAAAATAATGTAGTAACCAACCGTTTGAGGTATGAATATAACTAATGAGCAAGATTTAGTGGGTTCGATTCCCGTACGGTATAATAGTCTCCTAACTCTTAACCATTGGTTACGGCGGCCAATATCATCAGAGACTAGCCAACTACGCAGGAGATATTATAGTGCACAAGTGTATGCGCAGACACAAGTGCACTCTCCATTCCCTCACTCTCATAGTCCGATGGGACTAAAATCCGACACGACCGGAGAAAGATTGAGCGCAGGACCGACAGCTTAACGTGCTCTCCGAGGCACGAAGGGGCGTGATAAAGTAAAGACCAGCAGGGGGAACGTTCCAATAAAATCGAGATACCCTGGCAAAAATCCCGATCTGCTCGGTTGCCACTGAGTCGGGGACACCGTACGGAATAGAGGTTTATGAGATCCATAAATGGTGGTCTCGTGTTTGGGTTAGATGTAGGTATGTTTGTAAACTCCTCGAGAGTTGTATCTTAGTACAGGAGAAGTCTTTTTAAAGAAAAAAACGTAAGTGCCGGCAGAAGTAAAAACTTGAACATTAACGTTGTGCATTTTTGAATATATTGGAATGGTTAGGGAATACCTATATAATTTTTTTGGGGAATATTTATTTCAATGACAACGAAATGACAATTAAAAAGTTTATCTCTCAGCAAAAAAATATTTTCGATCTTACTGACATAATAATAAAAAATATGAAATAATAAATCACGAATCAAAAAACTAAAATAAAAAAGGAAAAAAAAAATGTCGTTACTCGGACTCGAACTGCGGTCTTCTGGTTTCTGGACCGCCCGATTTCTCTCCTGAGCTATAATAACATTGTAGATGGTGGCGAAATTCACCTTCGTATTCTAATGATAAGGTAGCAGTTTTTCATTGATCTCCCTCCGTCTTTTTCTCCGACACGTATCTAATTTTCGACCAGGGTCACGTGATCTACTAATTTTCGAACAGGGTCACGTGATCCTGACGCGAGTTTAACATTTTTTACCCATATAAAAAATGCACAACGCTGCTAAAGAAGTTTTCACTTTTTCAAAAGTTTTCTTTCATGTAATGAATACAGAAGTCGGTTGGCGCTTGCCGGTAATCTTTGAAGCTTAGTTTTTGTAAAAAAAGTTACCCATCTTTATACCCGATAGCGGCAGCATTGCTTAACCTCATCGGCGTATCGATCTGCGCGGTAGCTATTGCGTCACACAACCCTTCACACAACCATACATATTTAAATACTGTTCTAGAGAAAGTTACGTCATTATTCTACAACATACTCGAAAGGTCTTTTCCCGATAGTGTAGCGGTCAAATGACCGCTTGTAGCGGTCATACGACCGCCCAACTTGGTCCAGCATAACCCCCGTAGTCCAATTAGTCCGAACACCGGTAATAACTGAAAGTTAGTCGTCGAGTTCCTATTTGTAATCGTTTTAGTTACTGTTACATAAATTTGCGTATTGTAACTTGGAATTGCATGTAATTATTGTGATTGTAATGAAATCTATTTTGCACTTTATTTACTTTTTAAATTAATACACTAGGGGTTTATTTCTGTGTCGTGACGGAACTTCAATTGTTAGCCTCGCCTGCAGAAACAAACTTAGAGACTACCCGACTTTCTGAGAGTAAAGGTTAGGGTCTTGATCTAACATGTGGAAAGTTTCTTTGAAAGTTCTAGGATAGCTGGTTTCTGTCTGGTTTCTGCTTTTCTTGATTTTGACCTGGGACTCGGAAGTATACCATTGTACTCGTACGGATAAAATATGCAGTGGCGATAGTAGTATATCACGTCGAAAATATACACAGATTTATCGCGAGAACAACCACAAACGATCCTGTCGTCAAATTAGAACCCCATTACTGTTTGGTCACGCCTCTAATCTACCTACTCTTTATAAAATTAAATTCATTTTTTTTAATTGTTAACTCTTTACTTTTAATTCAGTTGCAGTAAACTATTAATTTTTTAAATTCAAATGTAGCAACGTCTTTTATTACTAATTACCTACAAGCGTGACAACGCGATAATCCCAGAAACTACTAGTTTTAATTTAAAAGTTATTTTAGTGTTAAATAGCCCATTTGACGAGGAAAGCTATAGGCTATATAACATTACGCCACTACCAATAGGAGCGAAGCATCAATGAAAAATGTCGCAAAAATGGGAGAAAATGACGCAGACGAAGTTGCGCTAGTTTAATATAAGCATAAGTATGTTTTATTTTATTTTCATGTTGCAGTAAAGATTAGCAGATTAATAGTAGTTGAAAATGAATGATTTTGCACTAAAACAAAGCTAAGTGTATTGGACATAGATTAATGATGATGATATGCATGTGTGGAGAAATTAATGTAGTTTTTGTTTATGTATGATCATGTATGTACAGCAGAGAGTTCAGAGTTACCCTTTTAGCATAAAACAGTATTTTGTACTTCTTTATACGATAGACTAGTTAACGTATGTCCCATAATTTTGTTCACTCCCAGAGCTTCAGTTTTCTAAATTACATTAAACCTTGTGCTCTATAGCTATTTATGCAAATATCGTTACGACACGAAGCTTTTTGATATTTCATGGCAGTCTATCGATAAACAAGAAAATACACAGTATTTATATAAATAGCCGCTTTATTCAATTATAAGGCCAAACGTGCATTGACATAGTATGAAACGTTGATGTTTAAACGAAATGGTCAGTTTTAGTGGGTCATATCATGAAATACCACCATATAATGTTTATTCACTTAGGAAGCAAAATACTACACTTGTGAGAAGTCACTTCTACGTGTAGGTACATGTAATGCCTGTTCGCAAACAATATATAAAGTTGGAGAAAGAACTCTGCAATATAAAAACTTGGGGCCACTCTTTTCAAATTGTCAATGTTTACAATATTTCTTTGTTTATAAACTGTATATACGGGTTGCATTATTATTAAATAGTTATAGCATATTCTTTTTGTCAAAATTCAGTAGTGAAAGGCATATGGCATAAGAAACCTCTCCTGGTACAAAATTCGATTGAACTATTATGGCATAGAACTTTTTAAGTCATACTTTTTTTACTTAATAACTTTTTAATTCATAAATAAACGAATGAAAAACTAATAAATATTTTTAGGGTACTCCGATATTCATAAAATTAGATATGTGCACTCAGTATCATGGGCACATGCCAACCCTTGAATATGACCACACCTTTCTGTTACACCCTGTATAGGGAAAGGTGCTGCCACAAAAGTTGTACACTAATGTAAAAACAAAAGATAATAAGAAGAAATCACGAGATTGAATATATCAACCTCAATGGGTACAACAAAGTATGAACATCTACTTTTAATGTAAAAACTACGATATGACTGGCCACATCATGAATTCACCAATTTTACGATCAGACCACGACATGTGAAACTTCTATGCTAAATTTCAGCTATCTAGAGCAGAGTTGGACGTTAATAAGTGAATAAATGTGCCATGAAGAGTAGCCCAGGAAGTTTTTATGTCTGAATTTTTATGTCGTTTTTAACACTAAAAAATGTAAAGACAAGCAAGTTGTACACCTGATGGTAAGCGTTATGCTTTAGCCCTTAACAGTATCAGTGCCACCCAAAACCTTCAAAAATCTAAATGTCTCCATAGCGTTCCTCATTTGCCACATTAGTTTACAAGTCTCATTTGCGAAGTCATTTCAATTGATACAGTGCCCTTCAACCGAAACACAGTAATGTGTTAACATCACTTTTCTACGGAAAAATAACTGACGCTGTTGTGGTAGCCACCAAGATGGCCTATAGCTTATACCTACTATCTTACGGAGTACATTTTATTACGAAACCTGTCTTTCAAGCAAATAAATATATCAATCCATATGATGTACGACTGCTGGGCACGGGTCTTCCCAGTAGTACCTACTTATTATAGAATCGCCACGCCTGGCGAGCGGGTTGGCGATCGCAGTAAGGCTGTAAAGTACAAAGAGGACGCAACAGCCCGTCCTCCGGTGTGAAATCTCTTAGTTGTCTTGACGAGGCCCACGGCACAGCGACGGATAAGCAAGTAAAACAGAGGTGAAAAGCTTATTAGTATATAGCCAGCCAACTAATGACTAGAGTGATTTTTACATGGCTAGATATTATAACTTCCTGTGGTAGGACGGTACTTTGCATAATAATGCAAGTAAGCTTTAAAATGCGAGATGCGTCAGTAGGAAGTACAGTGGAATACTAACTACGGTGATCTAAGACCGAGGCGTTGCCAAAGAAAAGAAGAATTTCTTTATTCTTAAAGAAAGGGATAACTAACTATACCCGGGGCTTTTCACTACTTGGTTCTCGTTATTCTAGAATGCAGTTTTTCTATTAATTAGTAAAATACAACTCCCGTGCTTGGAAATAGTGCCTATGTCAAGGGTAAGGGAGACTTTATAAACATGCAAATTATGAACACACATGACACTATACACCTAGATGGCAAAACAGACTTGATTACATAATAGTGTATCAAGTGGTAGGTAATTGAACCCACATTCATTTGCTTATCAGTCATAATTATGTTTGTTTACTTCATCAACTATTTCTACTGGGTATCAAATTGACAGACCGGATTAGGTATACCACAATCCGTTCCGATGTCACTCAAAAAGCTGTCACTTTGAAATGGGACTGGGCTGGACACGTGTGCCGCATGCCAGATGACTTTTGGGCCAAACATAGAAATCACAAATTGGACTCCACAAAATGGCAAGCGACAATGCGGTAGACCTCGTCGCAGATGGCGAGATGAGTTAGACTCCTTCGAAAAAGACCTCATACAGACACTTACAGAGAGAGTAGGGAGGCCTTTGCCCTGCAGTGGGACAATACAGGTAATTAATAATAATAATACTTCATAAAAACTGGGCACGTGATAGTCGTTGCAGCAACAGTTTCTAGTTATTAACTTAAGCGTCCGTGGCTATACAGGTTGACACGACAATTATCAAATTCTTAATTATTTTTAGTACGCAAATGACAAGCAAAAACTTAAGCATTACATTCATGGCGCGGTGGGAGTGTATCCGACTGCTACGCAAGAGGTCGTGGGTTCGATCCCCACCCAGGATAAAACTTTGTGTGATGAGCACTACGGTTTATTTTGTGTCGGGGTGTTATTTATCTATTACATGTATGTATTTAGAAATATATAAGTATGTTTATCAGTTGTCTGGTTTCCATAGTACAAGCTCTGCTTAGTTTGGGATCAGATAGCGTTGCGTGAGGTTTTCCCAAGATATTATTATTATTAAAAAAAAAAGAGAAGATATTATTATCTGATAGGAAATATTGCAACGCTGCACGCGTATAGTGCGCATACCATAAAGTCTTTGTCTTCTCCCTCTAACCTTTTATCCCAAATGGAACGTCAACCTATCGCAGACTATAGCTAGCGACTAAAACAAATAGATACATAGAAACGCAACTGCTAATCATGTTATGCGTGCGCCTCGCCGTTTGTTTGCCCGAAAATCACTTAGCGAATGTCCCACATTGTAAATCTCAGCCGTAATTCCCCTGTCCTAATTTAACTAATTAACGGCTAGACACCAGACTGTGCATTGAGATTTCCTTATTCTCTAAAGCTATATATCTGTGGCTGTGCAAGAGGTTTTCGGCCAATTCGGCCCCTGAAATACGCTTGATGCTAGTTCGGAGACCAGAGTATTTCACATTCTCTCTAACATTTTTCTGTCAATAAACTATCTATTATCTCATTGGGTTTACCCCAGTGATTTTGGGTATACTCGTTGGTATAATACCTAAAATCGCTTTTCTACGAAAATATAGGATCTTTTTTATTGCTATAATTAAACTTGTACATTTTAAAATTCATATAGCATGATAAAATTCAACTGACCTTATGAACATACAATCAAAGCTTTTCATGCCCCATTTAACAGTCAACGTGCTCCATCATTAAAAAAACGAAAGCAAATCCACAAAGGCCCCATACATAATAAAGGCCCAATACCGTTTTAATTATATTTTCCGTTTTCAATTAGAAACGGCAATTACAAAAGCAAATTCTCATGGAAATGCTTCAATAAACGTTATGAAGGAATGGAGCACAAATATGGGGAGAAGGTGGTAATAGGATGAAGTTAAAATTTGTTGTATATATTTTGTTAAGAATATATAATTTAAGTACTCGTAGCATCGCGTTTATAGTACACCTCCTCATTTAAACACTTTAGGGAAATCCAATGTTATAATAACCATCCGTGCGCTGAACGATATTCATCACCATCCGTGTGCTGCCCAGTAATATAATAATAATAATGCATTTATTTCAAATATAAAATCCATATTTAAAAATTGACAATAATATAGAGAGATATATCAGTCAGTGATGGTTTTCTTTGTTTTGGGCATATGCAACTGTCCCGATGCTCATTCATTTTACTAGCAGAAACAAACATTCATTCATGAACACATAGATAGCCCAACAGTTTTTAGCTCAGACAAAGAAGAACAGGCATTGGTTAAACGATTTCGGAAATAAATAGGCAACAATCTATATACGAAGTAATACCTTTTTTCTTAAACCAATTTACATTTTTAGTTCAATGGAATACAATCAAAGTTTTAAAGCTTTAGACATTTATCATCCTATTCTATCTCAGCATCGTAAAATAGAAGGTATCCCGAAAACATTTTATCGAAATTGGCAAAAAGATATGTTTAAATATATTTCAACGAAAAAGTCGCTTAACCAATTTTTTTACGAAATTTCGTATCAGGGTTGGTTCAATAAGGCGCAATCGACCGTTCTCAATGCCAGATAAAGGATGCTATAACTCATGATTACCGCAAAAAGTCTCACTAGCGCCCTGGCCTTCGATTAATGTCCTTAAAAAATTGAACACTAAAATATAACTTTCCAAAATAAAAAGTTAGAAAGAGAAATAATTTTGGGAATGTCCAAGGTTCTGATAACAGTCAATTATTTTTAAATATAAGTAACTAAGATAATGTGAGTTAAGGTGAGTGAATAAAAAAATGTTATTTGTTTGCAACCTGAGTGACCAGAATTGTTAAAGTCCGAAATAATTTTATTCTTTAAGGTTACACCAATCCCAGATAAAAATGTTGGAAGATAGACTCAGATGGTTTGGCCACATCGAACGAAGAGGAGACGACCAATTGTCTTAAACCTCCCAGAACCACCAAAAGGCCAATATCCGGGAGATCTTCTGGCCTTAAACTAGGACCCTGTGACAACCCAGAACAGATTGCACTGGCGCAATTATACAAGGTGACCCGACCCGAATAAAAGGGATAAGGAAAGAAGAAGAAGAAGATTTTTTTCATTAGTTACAATTTTCTTCTAGTGCCTAGACCAACAAATCGGGGACGTTTGACAATTTGATATATAGAAAACCGGGCAAGAGCATGTCAGACCATATATATATATATATTATTTTTTATTATTTAGCTATCAAACTAAGTAGCGGCTACTACAAGACACCTTTTTACCAAATTTCATCGATATTCATTAAGTAGTCTTTGAGTAAAATGCCTGTGACATACGGACAGACAGACAAACGGACATGACGAAACTATACCTGCCAAAACGAAACCCTTGGGTTTCGTTTTGGCTACGGAACCCCAATGAAAAAACGTAAATAGTCGGATTTCGTTTTAAAACGTCAGCTTATAATAACGAGAAAGATTATAAATTAAAGATTTTCATAATCATACGGAAGGCGTACGGTGACTTTTTTCAGATTGTAATATGGCGTCTGAATTTCGCTGTTAAACGCCGGCTACCGCATGCGAAATAAAAGTCTTTTAAATAATTTTATTATATTTATACATCACAAACACGGCCCGATGCAAACTTATAAAAGTATCTCGCAGTGATAGTTTCATTTACCTCCTCTCAAAATCAAATCGTTATAACAAAAAAAGAGTTTTGATACTTTTAAAAAAGATAAACAACCGATAAAAAAGATTTGTTTTATATCAAGGAACGGAATTCCAAATATCTGTAAATTTTCTTAGTATACCCACATAAAAATTAAAAGTTGAAATCTCAGTCGCGGTTAAGAATGATTCATAAAAGAATTTTGTTAAATTAAAACTTTTAGAAGTTTGTTATCTTCTTATAATGTAACGAATAGGCGAGGGACTTTTGAGGGTAACGGAAAATAACTTTTTTTATGTAATTGTGTAAGTTTTTGTTGGTATCAGATTTTCTACGATTTGGTTTTGTTTGGTGTTTTGTTAGATTTCGTAGCATTAAAAATGTGGTTTTAAGGTTCCGTAGCCAAAATGGCAAAAACGGAACCCTTATAGTTTCGTCATTTCCGTCTGTCTGTCTGTCTCTCCATCCATATGTCATAGGCATTTTACTCAAACACTACACAATGAATACTGATGTAATTTAGTGGAAAGGTGTCTTATAGTAGCCGCTACTTAGTTTGATAGCTAAATAATAAAAGTAAATATTTTAAGGAGGGGGCACTCCATACATGTAATAGAAATTTTGTGAGCAAACATCAACGTTCAGCACTTCATTCGATAGGTCATTTTGATTTCGTATTCTTCATTAGCACTGCTTTGCTACCGTTGGGCATATGGTTGTCAGTTGGTTTTACATCGTCGGATCACTTGACTGGTAGTCTGTTTGCACTTCGCTCGGCCTAACGGAGTCTTCATTCTAGTACACTTTCACTCCACCTGCCTTTACTTCGGTGACACAAATGTCCGGCCCACGACCATTTCAGTTTTGGAACTCGATACCCGACATCAATTACTCCGGTCTTACTTCTTGATGATTGTGTTCCGGATCCTGTCTCGCAGACTGATACCGAGCATTCGGCGATCTATACTTATTTGCGAGACTAGGAGCTTATGAATAAGCCTCGTTGTACCCGCAATATACGTCGTCTGCAATTTTTTTCCCATTTTTGCAACATTTGTCATTGCTGCTCTGCTCCTATTGATCGTAGCGTGTTGAAACAAACAAACAAACTCTTGAGCTATATAATATTAGTATAAATGACTACACATTGGGAGTACACAATGATCGAATTTTGATTTTCAATGATTGAGGTATCTGCGTACTCGTACTCTTTAAAACAATCTCGACCAAGCCTTTACTTTTCAGAATCCTTACCCTGTTATATACCTGCGCATTATTACCAAAATTGGATTCTATTTCCCATGTCTTTGACATCTACATATCGTGTGAATCTTGTCTCTGAGACAGGATTTGACTAAAATTGTATTAAGAAAGGTTGGCTGCTCAAATACAAAGTGAGTTCTCAACCTGAAGGCATACAGTTACAAAGTTTCGAGATACATTACGACACTTGAAACACTCTAAAAGTGTAAATTCTTTTCGTGTGAGGTCTTCCACCTACAAATAGCGTTAACTTTTTACATTTTGTTGATTTAATTTTACATTTTGTTGATTTAATTTTACATACGTAGTAAAAGAGGAAGAAAATGGAGAACTCTTTTGTTGAATTTAGCTGGTCAACTGGGAAAGTAACTTTATCTAATAGAAAAGAGTAGTGTGAGACAACTCACTCACGGTAATCTGATCCCAAATTACTGTGGCAATTAGACAACTGATAAACATACTTATACATTTCTCAATATATAAATATATTAGAATTGTGACGTGATAACGTCTTATAAATCGATGACCAGCTGCACTCACGAAAAACTGTTTAGACAAAAGTCACTTTATGATTGGTTGCTAAGCAACAGCGAATGGTGATTGCAGTGACATGACATGCGATACAGTTGGAACTAACGTTATTGATTGGTTGCTAAGCAACGCGAATGGCTATATGGCATCAATGTTTTCTTATGACGTTATCACGTAAAATTACCATCCGTAAACCGACTTTACAGACAACCATTTTTCTTTAATGAAATGAAAACTTAGAATGCTTTAAAATATATAAAATCCGATTACACTACGAACTAACTATATTAAATACTAGCGGACGCCTCGCAGTTTCACCCGCGTAGTTTCCGTTCCCGTGGGAATACAGTATGTGGTGACATACTGTATTTCCACGGGAACAGAAACTACGCGGGGTTAGTGTAGCTTCCCAACTGTGAAAGAAATTATGAAATCGGTCCAGTAGTTTTTGAGTTTATTCATTACAAACATATACACACACAAAAATACAAAAATACAAATCATTCCTCTTTTTAATCACTACATAGTATAAAATAAAGTCGCTTTCTCTGTCCCTATATCCCTATGTATGCTTAAATCTTTAAAACTACGCAACGGATTTTGATGCGGTATTTTTTAATAGATAGAGTGATTGAAAAGGAAGGTTCATATGTATAATAACATCCATTAAATAGTGGAGAAATAAGGAGCGGAGCAGCAATAAGAAATGTTGCAAAAACGGGGAAAATTTACGCAGACGAAGTTGCGCGCGTCAGCTATTATTAGTATATACTAGTATAGATTAAATAAAATAAACCTAAAATTAACAAATTATTATAACTTACCTTTTAAACTACAAAAAAGGATTACATAAAAACAATAAAATTTATGGACAAAATAGACCCAGATACAAAAAAAACCATAGCATTCATCACACAAAGATTTATCCTGGATGGGAATGGAACCTACGACCTCTGGCTACCACCTACTAAGCCAAAAGGCCTGTCCAGTTTAGACCAATAGGGCAATAACATGTATAACAACTATCTCTCTGGGTATAAATTCAATCAGGCTAAGTATAACATTTATAGATTGCTACGCTTCGACCAGGTTACACCGATTGTCAGCTTGTGACAACTGTCAGTGCAAAGTGGTCGAAACGTTTAAAATACCATGATACTGTGTTTTTGATAACGTAGGTTTTTAAAAGGTTATTTAAACCAGTATGTTACTTGGAGTAGTTTAACGATTCAAGTGAGGCGTTTAAAACATAAAGTGAAATAAAGAACTTTGGATGTCTGTAATTACGTTAAAAACTATTGATCCTTTCACGGGAAAATATCTCCAAACCAAATAATGAACCCTGAAAACGTGGGCAGTGTAGCATGTAAGCTATAATTATTTTTTGCTTCAAGTGACTCAAAATACGACTACAATAAACTTTAATTAATACATTTAAGTCCTCTCATAGAACCAACATGTCGAAAGTATTCAGTAAATTACTTAAAACTTTTAATTAAGATAAAATTCATGTATGCAAGTGAACAAGCATTAAGAATTTAATTTTGTTGGCTTTCATCATGACGCTTAACGTGTATGCATATTTTAAACGAAAAGTTTTAAAATAAGGTAGACGTGTTGTAAATATCAAAAATCTTCTTTCAATTTAATTAAAATTGTGTCTAAATGGACTTGCAATTCCGCTTGACTGATAGTTGTACCACTTTACAGGTATTGCATTTTTTTATAAAGTGCAAGGCAACTTAGGCTAACTTAGTTCATAAAAAAAAATAATTTAACAATAATAATCGCGTGAATGGAGCGATGATCTAAAAGAAAATGCAGGAATACTATGGAGCAGACTATGTCACGACCGTGATCACTAGAAGAACCTGGGGGAGGCCTATGCTAAAGCAAAACAGTCTGTACCATGTCTTAAGATTGAAATTGTATCTAAATTACAAATACAATAATTGCATTTTTGAAAGATAGAAAAATTTGAAGTCCAGACTTGAGACTTCCGTAGCCAAACCGGGGCCAGAAGCGAACCACCTATCTGGTAAATGTAAGAATAAGGATTGTTAATAAAGGCTTTTATTGTTATTATTATTATTATTAATCGCGTGGATAGATTAGGATTAAAACTGTTTTATTTAATTGAAAAAGTAGAGTGCGGTTTTTAATTAAAAAGACACTATGGTAAAAGTTCTGAGCTTAACGAACTTTATAAATTATCAGATTTGGTACAAATATGGACCAAACAAATTTTGCTTCATGTGGAAATCGAATCTACCATCTTTTGCGCAGCAGAAGTACTTATTACTATTGTGCCAGTGCGACAATGTAAATAATATACTTATCTTTTGTATAACGAAATATTTTCGTAATAAAAATAACATTGGTTTAACAGACTAATATTACTTTAACTTTCGTTTGATATTTCTCAATTTACAACAGTAGATGAGCTCAAATCATTTAAAACAAATCTTTATTACGATAAGTGCTACGAGATGCTACACAGAGCTACGAAAGTTCTACAATAATGCTACGAACCTTTATATTATTTTCTGCAGAATAAAAAGAAATATTTGAACAACTTTATTGTATAATACGTCAAAATTTTGCAACTTTGCGAGAGACTTAACGTAGACAACATTGATATTAATGGTTAGTTTAAAAAATAATCTTAATTTTATTTACATAAAGAAACGTCCAAACTCACTTATTCATCAGTGGCTGTTTTTATCGACAAAATACTAAATGTTACGATTAATATTCTATTGTTAAACGGTATTATAAATAAAGTATTATATTCTCATTGACTTCAATAGTAGCTAGGCAGTTTCACAGGTTTTGATTTGGAAACATTTTATACAGGGTGACTTTGAAACCAGTCGACAAATTAAGGGTATATTACTCGAACAAGGTTAGGCTCTGTCAAAAATTTATATAGAAAACTTAAATATTAGGACACGAAAATTGTGTGACTAGCCAAAGAGTTCTTCTAGTAAATATTTTTTTTTTTGGATTTTAATGACCTGGTCGCTTGGACCTTTTAAGTCACGTTTAGTAGATGATACAAACAAATTTAAGGATGTCTTAATATTTAACCGTATTTTTTTTTAAGTTACGGAATAGTAAAGGTAATTATAATGTTCGTAATCTGACACATTTCCGAAAGAATATTTGATTATATTTTGTCGTACTCTTGTGCGCACTGTGAAATAATGGTCATGTGCGGGAAAATGAAGCGGGTGGCCGTGTCGCTGTATGCGTAGTGCTAAATAAATATTTCGCTCGGCGCAATGTTCCCTTAACGGGGTGGGGGGGATTCCTAAATTGATTTATTTTGCTAATTACATTTGTCAAAAATAAATAAACAGATTTTATGGTGTATCGATAATAATGTAAAAAAGTTATTAAAGAGATTAATTTAACAAATAAACGGAAAATATCAAACTCTTAATTATTTTTGTCAAGAAGATTGTCGACTAAATTTAAATCATCCTATAGTGGCACTGAAAGTCTTCACTTCTCGTGAAGCAAACAGAGTAAACACTTTTTTATTTTCCACCCGAATGAGGGGTCGCTTTGCTGGTACGAGGCAAAACATTGTGTAAAATTCTCTTTGGTTGGAAGTAGTATAAAATTAAAAAAGAACTCACGGCTGGTGTCATTGAACTCGTGTGGTAATCGTGATGCGTTCATGTTCGCTGTCGCTCGTCCTCCTGGAATTAAAAATAACATACATTATTATTATACTATGGAGAGGAGAATCATTTGTGTAGGGAATATAGAAATGTTTTATCATTATAGTGTACTAGCTGCCTGGCTCAGCCATATTAGCATAGTAGTTTTTTATATAGTGAGTTACATTATTGCAATTCTCGTAGGCATCTCTATTTTTTTTGACAACAATATATAGTCTATATTACTTCTCGATAATGTAGCTTTCTAATGGTAAATGAATTACTTAAATCGGTCAAGTAGTCTTGGAGCCTATTCCATGCAAATAAACAATCAAAAATCTTTCCTCTTTATAATATTAGTATAGATATTGAAGTAATTTTTATAAAATCTCGCTTATAGGAAAGGATAGAAAAATTTGAGGTCTAGTAACATAGTCCAGATAGGTGGTTTGATTACGGCCCCGGTTTGGCTACGGAAGTTTCAGGTTCGACTGGGTCCTGGGTCTATTCGTAAAGTACAAACTTCGTAAAGTAATTAGAGAGTGTCCTAGAGTGTATGCATACACTTGTGCACTTTAATATCTTCTGCTTAATTGACTTGTCTCTGATGGGATTAGCCGCCGTGTCCTAAATTGGTTAGGAGACCGTTATTATTATGACGTCATGCGGTTGTTGTTTTTTTAGATTGTGCGTTTAGAATTATGTTTGATTATGTAGATAAGGTTTCACAGAGTTAGTTACTCTGTAAAGATTTTATTTTGAAACTAACAGACCCGCGCAACTTCGTTTGCGTACATTTTTCCCGTTTTTGCAACATTTTTCATTACTGCTCCGCTCCTATAGGTCGTAGCGTGATGTTATATTGCCTTCCTCGATAAATGTACTATCCTACAGTAAAATATTTTATTAATTCTAGCGAGTACTTTCTGAGATTATCACCTTCAAAGAAACAAACAAACTCTTCAGCTTTATTAATTTAATTTTATTTGTGTGTATATGTGCTTGTTGCTGTTTAAGTTGTTTTTCAGATACTTTTTCAAATTGCACGACATTTAATAGTTTTACTACTGTTTGTCATGATAATCCATTTACATTTCATTATCAATTTCTTCAAAGAAACTCGTGTCTATATCCTCGTGGAATAAACCTTCAAAACTATATTCGCCCTAACCATAAACGTTTAATCAACGAATAAGTACGGTTTGGTTGTGTAATCGTTAAAATGAATCGTTCGATATTGCTCGATATATTATAGTGCAGTCGATTGTGGTTCAATAGCCTCATACCGATTCAATTCAATGGGTTTTGTTGTATTTAAATCTGTCACAGTGATTTTAAATCTGTCAGTTTTATAAGTAGAATTTATTATTTATAAAAATCATCATTCTATTTTGTTTGTAGAAGGTAGCAATGCCAATTTTATTTTTCGTGTGTGTACTTTTTCGTATGCTTTATTCACTTTTCTAATAAATGTTGCTAAAGATTTTGTTATTTCTCTTTATTTAAGACAACTCTCGCAGTAGCGGTAAGGTACAAGCAAACACACATTAAACGAATATAAAGCATACCCAGACTGAGGTTGAATGCTTGTACCCTAGGACTAAAGTTATTTAAAAAAAAAAAAACCGGGCAAGAGCATATCGGTCCATGCTCAGCGTTTGTTCATGGCACTTACGCCTTTTTGCTGAGAAATGCAGTTTTTAATGACGGTATATCCGATCATGACCGAAATATCAGCGCTACTTGTGTGATTTTTTGCATATATTTTGGTCACACGATTCAAAAGAAAAAGGGGGGGGGGGCGGAGGATTATTTCCAAAAATATTCACTTGATGAAATAAGTATATTAGAAATTTTAGAATGTTTTTGTAAAACCTGTCAAATGCTGTGCCACATGTTGATGTCTGGAGTCTGACAGGCATTGAGTGCTCTCCAAAGAAAAAAATGCTATCGAAGTAAGTAATGTAACGTGTAGTACCAAATTTCATAAATATTCATTGAGTAATCTTTGAGTAAAATGCTTGTGATATACGGACGGACAGACAGACACAGACGAACATGACGAAACACCGAAGGGTTCCGTTTTTGGCTACCGAACCCTAAAAAGTGATTTCTCTCACTACTCAAGTTTAATATTATACTCTAGTCAGTAATAAAGATGTTGTCTGCAAGTTAGTATCGGTATAGCGCTACAGTATCTAATTCCCTTTTTACAATTTACATTTTACTTAAAAGCTATTATTTTGTATACCTTATTTACATTTTTGAATAAATATTTCCATCACAGAACATTGATACCTACATTTTCATTGTATAGACTATAGCTATTAAAATTTGTGTCTTTGAAAACTGTTTGTAGCTTGAACAGTTGAATTAAGTATAAAATATGCGCGCTTTTTGTTATTTTTAGACTTTAGTGAGCCCTAGATCTTTTTGTTTACATTAGCATTCTATATTTAATTAATTAATATAATTTATGTTAAAGTAACAAGTGAAAACTGAAATCTTTACTAAGACTAAGAAATCTAAAATCTTTACTCAACGAGAACGTCATTAGTTAATTAAAAAATATGCCGGCTCCTATAAAGAACATAACCCTACTAAGTCAACTATTAACAACTTGATAAAATTACCTACAACTACCAGACCATATTAAAACTTTTAAATATGCAAAGCGCATATTTAAAACTGTTTTAATATGGTCTTTATTTTCATTGGTACCCTTAACAAACCCGGTGATTTTATTTGAGCCTGACGCCGACCGTTTCTTACATAAAAGAATAACCCAGCCTATTGCACTTGGAGTCAATGATTCCAACAATGTCATCTAAATGTTGATAAACTTTCGCGATTTGTACACATTTTGAAATTCTACCCGTAACCCAATACAGTCCAAAAGTCGGGCAATAAACAAGTCAATTACCTTAAATTATTCACGCGATTAAGACCCATAATATATATATTTTCATAAATTTAAGTGTTTATAATTCATGGTGGAATGAAAAAAACTTACAAACTACTAAACATACATGAACCTTGAAAAGAACACATTATTTGGGCAGTCTTATAAAAATACACAGTTTCTGTAAAAAGTCTAGGCAAAGTCGAACAGCAGAAAATTATTTACTTTTTCATAATGTATTGTATAAATATCTTCTCGCTTTTATTGTTCTAATCCCTAGGGTACCAACAAATCGGTACTTGTATCGGCCTTAGGGAAATACAATAAAAATAGGTCCTATCTTAGGGTAGATTTCTCAAGTATCGTATAACTGAAAAACATTACAATTTTTGTTTGAATAAATCGTTATATAATGTCCAAAGTAATATCTATGCTTAAAGTTGAAGAAACTTTTATACTAAAAAGATAACTAGCAATGTGGGAATGAGTCCCACATTACTAGCAATCTTGTTAACCCCTGCTACTAAGCTCAAAGGTTTGTGTTAGGAGTGGGTTCACGTCGGTAGTATAATGGGTAGGATTCGAACCTGCGACCTCACAATTAGGAGACCGATGCCTTAGCCATTAGGCTACCGCCGCTTATTAGTTGTTTTAACTGGTTCATTACAAGTTTTTGGTTGATATCGACTTTAGTTTAGTTCAAATTCAAATATGATTTATCATAACTAATCCGTTAAGCTTCATAATAATAGAAGGTATACCGTGTATTAATAAACATTAGTAACACAGTAACAAACTATACAGGTAGAACCACAGCTTTTGCTCGTATACTATAACCAATTACCCAACTAAATATTCTGATTAAAATTGCACTAAGAGTTCCTTTATGTAATCTAAGTAGCTATACACAAAAAAAAATGTTTCTGAACTAAAGCATTTTAATTACATAAACGCATTATTCTTTAATAAACAAAAAGCTCTTCACTCTATAAAGCCAAATAAACATTAGATCAGCTTTACAAGCATCTATTTTCCATATAACTATCAGTTAAATTCTTGTGAAGATACTCGTATTATAGTTCAGGAATGCTGCGAGTCTCGCGTCTCTTTGTTTCATTCGTCGGTCTGTGTCTCAGGTGTACGCTCCATCTTGTCGATTATTTGATCGTCGCAGTAAGTGGGTCTCGTCACTCGTATCTTTGTTTACAGCTATTGCTATTCGGATAATTCTCGAATAATGTCGATCCTTCATATTCGCACGAACACGATCTCAATTATAAGCCGCCTTGGCGCTAGTCACTCTTCCGTGCAATAGCGACATTGCTGTGTTTTGGTTGAAGGATACTGTAGAGTGTGTAATAAACGCAAATGAAACTTACGAACTTGTGGAGGGCAAGGTGTTAAGTCCCTCCAACACAAAGGGAGGATCCTCCGACCAGGCGAGGTAATCATGCCTGGCGGGCCGCGGCCCAACGGTTAACGTTGGGAACTTGTATTTATAGTTAGCAGCTGTGAAAACTTCTATATCACGATTCAGGATTTGACGCGACCTGTCAAGTGTCAGTTTTTATTTATATTATTATGTGTGGGTACCGCCACAAACTAATGTCTTAGAATGTGGAGTACTGCATAATAACATTCGGATCTTTGCCAAACTAGGATTGTGATGCTATCAAGCTTGTCTCTTAATTCAATTGTATAAAACAACTCACTAGTGTAACACGACATTAACAAATAAATGTGCAAGTTTTTACACTTTAGCGGTTTTCTGAGGGATTGTAATACACATCAAAACGCGCGAACCTTCGCGTAGTAAGTAACCTACACTTTTGTAGATCATCTCAAAAATGGCAAAAAGGAATTCAAAAATAAGTTCTTAGTGCAAAAAAAATTAAGTTGTGTTCGCATACGAGTGGCAGTCGCTGTACATCAAATACAAATTTATTCGCATAATCATCTGCGAATTCCTTTTTGAAATTTTTGCAATGACATTATGCTCGATAAATGTGTGTGGGAGACTACGCGAAGGCTCGAAGGTTTGGAAAGGTGTGTCTAACAACTTGACCCTGATTGAAAAACATAAAATATTATTACTTTTGTAATTTTAGATAATGTTTTGTATTAAATTATAGGTACATATTCAATGTATGAAGAAAAAAAACATGTTTACAAAACCCGCAAATGTGTCCGTATTGCAACGGCCGTGGTCACGGGTAGAAACGTCGGGCAATAAACAAGGTATTTTACCTTAAATTATTCACGCGATTAAGACTTGTAATATATATATTTTCATAATGTGTACAAATCGCGAAAGTTTATCAACGTTATTCACGAATGCCGTCCTACACTTGAAGGTTCGTGTATTCGTACGAATATGGTGGACCAATATAACACCTACATTCGTCAAATCCAACCGCACACCCCTAGTTCCACACATTATAAATCCAATTCATGTACGGATAATGGTTTCGACAATCATAGATATCGGCTCCAAGTACGCCGCAATTCAGAATTTGGTATAATCTGGTAATATTTGGGACTGAAAATCGATCTCAAATACTTGACAAACTGAACCATTTAGGTTAACCAGTAATTTATAGTCTTAGAATGGATGCAAAGCTAGTTGAATGTATTTGAAAATCCATGACTTGACTGCTTAAATAGAGGTTATAAAGTATGAATTATGTATTGGACTGTAATTCAAATTAATTTGTTGTATGCTTAAGGCTTTCTAGTGATATTGTTTTTAACATTTTTTTATAACTTGTGATAGCTCACTCATAGCCGATCTCAAACAAGACATAGATTGTACTATGGCAATCAGAAAAACAAGTAATATTTAAACATATTATTCTACATATTTACTTATATATATATATATATATATATATATATATATATATATATATATATATACACTGACGGACTCATAAACTGCATCAAAGTTCAGGTTTACTCTAAAAGGATTTTTTATAATAAGTATGCAAACTTTTTAGATTAAATTATATAAATATGGAAAGACTGGCTCTTAATCTTAAAAAAAAATTAAATTTAAAAATAGAACTGCGGTAAAACAAATGAATATAGCCGGGAAAAGAAAATTTACTCGTAGTATCAGATTTGCGTGTTATTTATAGCAAAGTTTTAAATTAATTCTCATTGATTTTTTTTGTTTGGTCAATTGAATTATTGTTACCAGCATAATTGTTGGGTTAGTTTTTTAACACATCGAGAGTTTTTGAACCATAATATGGATACTTCGTCCGAACAAGCGGCACAAATTGTAGCATTGGTGCGGGAGGGCTTGGATCAACGAACGATTGGTAGAAATTTAAATTTAAACCAGTCTACGGTTTGTAGAATATACAGAAGGTTTGTAGAGACAGGTTCTTACAGGAGGAGACGTGGTACAGGCAGAACTCGAGCAACCACAGGTCGTGATAACCGATTTATTGTTACAACTTCCCTGCGAAATCGTTTCCTCACGTCAGTTAACATCAAAACCGAGCTTAATGAAGTGCGTGGAAAAAACGTGTGTGCACGAACAATAAGAAGAAGGTTAAAGGAAGCGGCTATCACCCCTTTTAGACCAGCAAATGGTCCAAAGTTGTCTGCAGCTCACAGACAAGCTCGCTTAAGATTTGCGCGTCATCACCTGAATTGGACAGAAGAGCAGTGGGCCTCTGTATTGTTCACGGACGAGTGTAGGACATGTTTATATGGTGCAGATGGTCGCAGAAGAGTCTATCGTCGACGTGGGGAGCGATATGCTCAAAGTTGCATTGAGGAGCGTGTTCCTTTTGGAGGCGGTTCATGTATGGTCTGGGGTGGCATATCGATGAACGGGCGAACAGAACTTGTGTTCATAGACATGGTCCGTCAAAACGGTAATAGAGGGGGTTTGACAGCACATCGCTACATAACAGAGATATTAGAAGATCACGTGGTGCCTTACATGGGATTCATAGGCGAAAATTTTACTTTAATGCAGGATAATGCCCGGCCGCATGCAGCTGCACAAGTTCAACATTATTGCGAAGAGGTTGGGATACGTACAATGAATTGGCCAGCACGCAGCCCGGATCTTAATCCCATCGAGCATGTTTGGGACAATTTAAAAAGAGCTGTATATGCGAGAAACCCTTCGCCTACGACAGTGGCAGCACTAAGAACAGCACTTTCAGAAGAATGGGACAATATTCCGCAAGATCTTTTAAAAACCCTTATAAAATCTATGCGGAACCGATTAGAATCCGTAATAAGGGCACGTGGGGGTAATACACCTTATTAAAACACAAATAAACCCTTGCATAAAGTTTGTGTCTATTGTTAAAACCAATTTTTTAATTAAACAATTTTTCCTTAAACTTCTGTTTTTTCTTCAAAAAAGGTCTTAAGGTCCTTTCCAGTACATAAACTTAAACTTAAAGATATGATCCTACGCTGTTTTAAAGTTCACGAACCAATCTAGAGGTTTCAATTTAAATCTGTATAGAAAGTTTGCATACTTGGTTAAAATATTTATTTCAAAGTCGTCTATTACTTTGATGCAGTTTATAAGTCCGTCAGTGTATATATATATATATATATATATTTAAATATATACAGTAGAATCCGTTTATTATGACTCCGCCTATATTGACCAACCGCCTATAATGACGTAATTACACAACGAAGTTTGGTTTACATACAACATTCTTTGTAACAAAGTCGGATATAATGACTTCGCTTACAGTGACATGTCGCTTATAATGACCCAATTTTATTACATTTTATCCATTTATAGTGACCGACATGATTCTTTACACCTTCGGCAATGGCCGTTGATTCCCGACGACGGACGTTCGGCACATGGCTTGTTTTTGTTTTGAATCTCAATGGACAGTTGAAAGTCACGCATTGTTTTTAGTGATAATTCTAAGTAAAAAAAATAATAATCTGATTTCTTAAGTAAAAAAATGAAAAATATACTATACATGTATTACGCGCAATTTTGATTTTGATATAATATGCTGTTTCTCTATTAAAATAAGTATTTACCTTAAAAAAATAAGGTTATTTTTATTTCACAAAAATGCTTTGTATGACGTCCGCTTAGTATGACGTGTCTGTCAATTCCCTTCGATGTCATTATAAACGGATTCTACTGTATTTAAACATATTATTCTATGTCGTCAGAGACTAGTCAATTTCGCGGGAGATATTATAGTGAACAAGTGTATGCGCAGACACTAGTGCTCTCTCGATCCCTGACTCGCATCTCCTATGGGACGGACACGACCGGAGAGAGATTAGGCGCAGGACCGACGACTTAACGTGCTCTCGTAACAATGAGAGGTGTGACATATTTCGAAAACGGTGACCAATCTATGGACCGTCAGTGGTAAAATTGCTTAACCTAGCAGATATTTTGATCTGCTCAATCACCTCTGAGTCAAACTGGATGTAGATAAATTACACCCAGACATAAGACAAACACAATCATGCTTAAGCTTCCAGGTCAAAGCATACAAAGCTTTATGTGATAGACCTGGGTGGGAATCAATCTCTAGTATCAAGGTCACTAACCACTAGACCAACAAGCTATTTAATGTAATATTAGTGTCCAAAACATTCATAGATAAAAAAATCTGTACAAGAATTGAATACATTTTCATAAAACACTCAAGTATCACGATTAAACAATTTAATAATAAAAAGAAAGCGCTTTAGCAAGAGCAACTCTTGTCACGGCTCATTAATTGCCAAACGACGCCAAACATGTCTGCTCACGTCACTTCAGACGAGGGCCATTAGGGAACAAGGAAACGAAATATGCAAGTTCCTTACTTTATATTATATTATTTATTTTGCTTACAAATGGTTGGTTACTTCTTTGTTTTGATAAATTAAGTATATTTAGTTTTATTTAAAGAAGTTTGTGAAGTTAAAAGAAAGAGATAAAAAGACAATCGAAATACATTTATTAGATTGCATGAATTGCAAAATTGAGTGGCTAAATTCAAATAAGAACATTGCGTTTTTTGGAATAGAATAAAAAGAAGATTATGTTTCTAAGAAACAAAAAAGCGGTTTAAATTAATAACTGAAATATTTAGGCATCAAAAGTATGCCAATTTTTTTATATCTAATTTTGAAGTATATATTTAGGTTCAAGAGCATACCAAAGAAATATACGAATATACACTCAAAAAACTTGCGCTGGTGGATATAAATGGCGCCTCTGTGGCACGGTGGAAGTGAGTTTGACTGCTACGCAAGAGGTCGCGGGTTCGATTCCCACACGGGACACCACTTTGTGTGATCCAAAAATTGTTGTTCCGATTCTGGGTGTACTTTGTGTCCGTGATTTGTATGTTGGAAAGTCCCCTGCGACACAGAGCTTGTAGATTACAGCGGGAATCGTCTTTAAAAAAAAACGTCCAGTGTTAAATTGTTTTTTGTATAACATCTTTCGCATTAGGCTATGGTATTAATGTGTCGTGGAAGATATTGAAAACATTAGAGTCAAGGGCACAAAGCCTAGATTTGCAACAACACTTTGTGGATTACATCAAGTAATGTTCCACGAAATCGATCCCGAGACATTATAGAATTTCATAAGGTACGTGTCTTAATCGCGTAAATGTTTTATTTTAAGGCTAAATACCTTAGTTTATTGCCCGACGATTGACGATTTTATTTTAAGGTATTTAGCCTTAAAATAAAACATTTACATGATTAAGACACGTACCTTATAAAATTCTATAATTTGTATAAATCGCAAAAGCTCATGAACATATATTACGATCCCGAGACTTCTTGCACAGTAGTCGTAAGCACTCGCACCACGTCACAGAGATAGTAAATGATCCTTTATCTATATTAAATCTCGAATCATAAACTTTTATTTCCATTTAAACCCTTTATGTATTAAGTTATGTTTAAAACATACAAGGTTCTAAAGAAAAGTAACTCTTCGCTTAAATTGTCAAATATGTATCGGCTTACTTCAACGAAGTGCCATTAGCGACAAAAACCTCGTCGCCACGAACAGACAACTTGAACACATTTCAGGATGATATTACGTTTTCCTTCTTTGTTAATGTCTAACTTGTACCTGCGGCTTTTTCTGTGTTTTATGAAATTTATAAACCAAAATGTTTTTAAATATGAGTACATGAAGGGAAAATTCGCCTCGGGGGTATTCACGTTCTTTTTTAAGCTATTGCATAGCTTCTATCGCGGGCCTTGAGCGCGGGGACCGAATCCAGAAATTCCGTAACGAAAAAACCTCACGCTCCCCACTCCGACGGGCACAGCGGTGATACTTTTTAGTTTTGCCATCTGTCGATGAATAGCAGAACTTTTAATGTCATTTTTTTAAATTAAAAAAAAAAAAAATTTTTTAAAGAAAAAAAGAATTAAAAACATTTTGTTATAATCAAAAAAAAAAAAAAGAAATTTTTAATTTTTCTATTGTAATTTAAAAATAAAATTAAAGAAAAAAAAAATTAAAACATTGTTTTTTATAATGACATTTTTTTTTAATTGCTTAATTTGATAAAAATGCTATGCAATAGCTTTACCGCGGCAGTCCCCGAGTGCCACACATTTTTTCTGTTTTCGTGGCAAGCCGATGCGAACTGTCAAAATCTTGTCATAATGGTAACTAGAGAGCTGCGCTTAGAAATGCATCAACGCGCATGCGCGGCGGACATGTTTGAGCGTTTGCACGGGCTTGGCGCGAAAACGAAAAAAAAGAACGTAAATAAGGTTCCAGGTGGGATATCGAATCCCCCTTTGGACCATTTTGTCTTGAAATATTATCATTATTTATGGTACATATTTATATATTATGATATACGGCGTAAAAAAAAAACTTAAAAAAATCACAAATTATTGCAATTGTCCCAATGCGGATAACCTCACTATTAAAATTTAAAAGAAATATTGACATCGTTGAAGTAAGATCGAATAAGAGCAGGTATCTTATTTTAATTTAATGTAGGTATGTAAGTTTCGATAAATAAGTCAACCATAGCCGATTTCGATATATAAATATTAAGATATCTACCCCTACTTACTCGAAACCAAAGACAATAAACAACCTTTTAGTTTTTTACTTAGATTTAGGTACGAGTTAAGTTTATACAAGAGAAATAAATTATTAAACCTTTTATACAAAACATTTTTGATGGTCCCTTTTATGGGCTAATATATCAATAATAGGCTACGTAAAAATCCTTAAGGTTCTATCTCAAAACAATTTCGGATATCCTTAGGGCAATATTGAAACACTACCTATCGTAAAATTAATGTCTCCGTCGTTCAAAATGATAAATTGCTGGCTAAAATAAAAATATCAATTTTCCAAAATGGACGACCAGCGGTGTCGCCATATTGTGACGTCACTAATATGGCTGCCTTGACGTTTTGTGTTCAAACTACTGCTAAGAGTATGTGAATTGTAAATATTTGGTGTATTAACAATAATACAGACAAACTGTGTAAACAGTTTTGTGGGACAATGATATTGTATGTATTTATAAGATGCATGTTTAATAATATACAATAAAAAAAAAGATGTCAAAACGGCTCCATCGCATTAGACAGATTTATTCATTTGAACAGATTTGCAATTATACAATTTCATTCGAAATATTACATGCTACTTAAAACCTTTTTATATTCAATACTGCAGGCCTACTCTTTCCTTAAAATAAAATTCATACATTTTCATAATCTTAAATTTCTTTACAGGGTCTATTTGAATAAATTTTTGGATTTAAGCTTGTATCTATATATGTATATATAAATCGTTTTCGAAAACTGTAAATGGGTTCTGACCATTTACAGTTTTCGAAAACGATTTATATATATATAGATACAAGATTATTTATGTATCAGGATAGAAGTTTTAACTTTAAACCTTTGTAATATTTTCCAAAGTAATATTTTAAATGTGACAGTAATTCTGTCAGACTGTTTGTGTGTTACGTTTTCACGCTTGAACCGCTAAACTGATTTTAATGAAATTTGGTATAGAGAAAATTTGAGTTCCGGAAAAGGACATAGGAAATTTTTATTATCGCTATATGCGAGCGAAGCCGCGGGCGCAAGCTAGTCTATACAAATATTATAAGCTGAAGTGTTTGTTCGTTTGTTTGAACGTGATAATCTCAGGAACTACTGGTCCGAAGAAAAAAAATATTTTATTGTTGAATGGCCCATTTATCGAGGAAGGCTATAGGTTATAAACATCACGCTACAACCAGTATAAGCGAAGCAGCAATGACAAATGTTGCAAAAAAATTCGGGAAAATTTACGCAGACGAAGTTGCGCGGGACAGGGAATAAAAAATAAGTCTAATTTAATTACGATCCATATTTAATGTAACATCTTAAATATACTTTTATCTCACTAAGATTCACGATTCAGTTAAAAAATAGCTCAATCTCATGGCAGACGATACATTGATGTTAATTATATCGCGTTATACATCGCTCCAGTTTCTTCAGTCAAAGCAAGAGCTCTATCGCTGAGTAGAGGCATCACGATACATCATAGCGAAGGCTTTGCGAGCTCTCCGAGGTGCGATAACAGATGATTACATAATGTCTTTCTGTGCTTATACTTTTTTATCTGTCGTTATGTCGATTTGGTTCTACATGAAGTGTATTTCTTTGAATAAACATGTTTTGTCATCAAGTTTATGGTGGAAGTAGAAGTTTCACGTTAATTATTATCTCCTATCGGCCAACATCGAGCCACAGCCAATTTCATCAGCGACTAGCCATCTTCGCAAGGCATATTATAGAACAAGTTATGCGCAGAAACAAATGCGATGTCTCATAATCCAATGTTAAGATTACATTCTACACGATACCGGAGAGAGATTAGGGGCTAAATGCGCCTTATTTGCGTTTAACATGTACGGGGTCTTTAATCACTCTCTCTTTTTTTATTGTCGCGGCAAGCCCGCGCGTCTAACTGTCAAAATTTTGTCAAAATGGTAAATAGGGAGCCGCGCTTAGAAATGCATCGTGTATGCGCGCGGACATCTTTGAGCGCACCGTGCATATGCCAGTCCGCGCGTGCTTGTCGCGAAAACGATAACAAACATGGTTAATAAGGACCCGGGTGTTTGACGTCGGTACGTATCGTTCGAACGTGCCCCTATTTGACAATCCATTTTAGATTGTCAAATGCCCCGAATTTATAACTGCTGCAATCGTCAATATTGCTGTTCTATTTTATTATATTTTCTATCATTGAACAAACAATCTATCTTAGTTTGAAACTAGTAAAACCACTTGAAAACAAATTGCAACCTTAAGAATATTTCAAAGCGCAATTGCCTATCTAAGTTTGAAGGTAAGCACTAACTAGGTTCAATTAGTAGGTGCAAAACTTTTGTTATCAAACTATGATGTATTTCTAGAAAAAATGGAGCTTTGAGCTTCAACTGAGGCAGACCTATTTAAACTTTAAACTAGATGATCCTTCGCTCGTCTATTGGTGTTGTTTTGCTACTAAGGAAATAAACAAGAGCAAATTGAAGAATAAATTATATAAGTATTACCAATGAGGTAATACTTATAGTAATGATATTCAAATGGTCAGCTTTACTGACAGTGTCGCTGATTTAGGGTATTTTAAGTATGATATATTTAAGCTTACGTAATTTGTGTCATTGCTCTCAACACCAAAAAAAATATTAGACTAGCTTATGCCCGCGTCTTCGCTCGCGTGGATGCCAGATTGTTAACAAAAATTTTAACTCATTATAATATCATTCTTATTTTTATTATATACTAGCTGAACTACGCAACCACGTCTGCGTTATTTTCCCTGTTTAGACACGTGTTCGCGATAAAAAGATTAAGAAAATACCTTACGATGTATTATCATACAACACAATGAATAAAAGCCGTAGAGCCATCTCGGAGGAGTTCAAGCACAAACATCGTGACGAGAAATTTTAATATATTAGATAGAAGATAAGCGTATTGAAAGCTGTAAATAAGTATCTACCATGTTTCCATGTGCAACTTTATTTTTTCTGTTTATTTTAATTTTATACTTTCTTATTAAATATTGACGGTTAATGTTCATGTCGTCACCTTGGTCTTAGCAGAATACCAGCGCAGCTCCTCATTAAGGAGTTGCAATCTAGCTGAGCTAGGACCATTTTTGTCTCTCGATACTACTATTAATTGAATTTGTACTACTTACTGTATTTGTTTTTCTTTTGAAGACAAAATAAATTTATTTCTTTCTTTCTTTCTTTCAACAACTAACAGAATGACAAAAAACGCACTAAAATGCGCGTCTGGTTATCTAATCTTTATCAGCATTTTGAAATGCATTGTGTTGTCGCCAGATACAATGCCAAATCTGTAGACTACTGTAAGTATTTATTTCGAAAATATCATATTTAATTCGAGAACTTGTAGTTCTACTGGGGATAGCAAAACTGAAATTCGAATTGGTACGTAGTTTTAGTGCTGATTTTATGAACTCAATTTCGATTCCCTGTGTGATTGTCAGTCCATGGACATCTGCCTGTCACTAGGATCTGTCTAAACTAGAACATACTACTAGTACAATGTCAGTTGTTGTTGCTGTTGTGCCATTAATCTTGGCAAAATATGTTCCCAAGATAAATGTAGTACGGAACTTTGCTTTCTGTTAAAACAACAAACTGTGTTAGATAAACATTATTATTAAGTATGTTAATTAAAAGATAAGAGGTTCTTTTAAAAACTCAAACTTGACAACAGTCAAGATAAAATGAGGCGCAAAGAAACCATTATCTCTGATTTTTCAAAGCAAAATTAGGTCAGATTTCTCTAATAGACTTCGATGTATCATCCGGAGCATTCTGGTTCTACCGTCGTTGGTTAAACCTTTTAGTACTTACGTAGATTTTTGGAATATTTGGCGTAAATAATATATAGGCATTCTCATAAATATTCTCTCTGAAAGAGTATAGCAATACTCTTTCTATTTCCTCAATTATATCCTAACCACCTTTTGTTCGCTTTTTACAATATCCTGGAATAAAAATTGGTTTTAAATGCTGAGGACGTAAAAAAGGAAATTTAAATGAAAGAGAACAAAAATCGTCTATTCCTTTATGTACCTACATTTTCATTACGTGAATTCGTTTTTATCGTGAAAATTGCTTTTTTTTAAGAGTTGGGAAAGATCCGACTTGATTTACCAATTATGTCATACGCTGCTCACCTTTTTTCGGGCGTAACTATTAGTAACTTTATCGTAATAGTGCTTTCAGACGCGCGGCATGCAGTCCGGGAAGCAGCTCTACAACAGCGCGCGAGGCAAACAAGCTGTTCACAAACAGCCGGGCAGCACTTTTACATGGCTGTGCTCGTGTTCGTGCCCGTAGCATGAACGCAGCATTAACCTAACTTAACCAAAATATACGAGGCTATATTATGACTTAAAAAATACATCAATCGGATAAGAGGTAACGCGTGTTAAGAAAATAAACAGATAGGGAACGTTGACTTTTATATATTATTTATATAAAAATATATTTTTAGATTCTAGAGTAATATTGAGTCATTATTCTGAGAAATGGTAGTTTAGTTTTTTACCAAAAATACCAGTAGAGTGTTGCTAAGTAGTTTACGATGTCGAGGTGGGCGCTCCGAAACTTATTGACGTATTCCAAAACTATTTTTATTGTTAAATTGTCAGACAGTTGTCACAGAACTTTTCTTGTTAGCCCTTCGGGGAATATAGCCCAACACCGGTGAGTATCTGACGTTTTTGTGATATAAAAGTATTGTTATTTTACCGGATCAAACAGCTCGTAGATCGCGGCTTCAAAACCTAGGCTTGTGAATCTACATTTTATACTTTGCTTCATCACCACTTCTTGAAATCGGTGCTGAAATTTCGAGCCGTGATCCTAGGACACGTGACATCCAGGCATTCGCTTTGGTCCATAGTTTCTCTCCTGGTTTTTTATTCACGTTCATTTTTCCGTTTTCATGGCAAGCCCGTGCGAACTAAGATGTCCGCCGCGCAACGCGTTGATGCATTTCTAAGCGCAGCTCTCTATTTACCATTATAACAAGATTTTGACAATTCGCACGGGCTTTCCGTGAAAACGGAAAAAAAGAAAGTGAATAAGGACACTAGAGAAGGCATGAATCACTATAATACTGATTGCCTGACGTATTATTAAATATATTGTCGTTGGATAAAATGGAATATAATTAATTGTAGGTATTTTATTATTACATACAAAGCGTTCATATTCTCGCATGTGTTCGTAATTATACTTATATGTATAGCATAACGAATGTAAACAGCATTCGTTTTAGATAGGACAAATATATGTACATAAACAGTACAGAAAATATAAAATTAAATGTGATGTGAAAAAATTGTATTTACAATTGTATTACATTTGAAATTAAATTAAATGATTTACAACTTAAATAATAACAAAATAAAATTAGAATAAATATAAATATTAAGTATATTAGATAATATGACACAAACCCAGACTAAATCATATGAAAACAACCAATAGATCGATCTTTAAATTACGATAATTGGTCCTACAAAAAGTCGATCGAGTGACGGGTACGCTGGTGACATCGTAATAAAAGCTAATTATGTTACATGGATACAACTTATAAATAATTTAACTTGTAAACATTCACAGGTAAATTTACCTTTTATTACTCTTATCATTTCCATATCTAAACATGACAATAAAAACCTGTTTACATCTAAAACCGTTTAATAAATAAAAGTAGCAGTCGTCGAGTCGAGGACATTAATAAAGTTCGTTTGTTATTTGTGCTATTTGTAGGCCATAATGTTTTTATGATATCGTTATAGCTGCGATATTTGTGTTTGGGCTGTTGGAGTTGACGTTAAGAGTTATCTTATCATTCTTTTGTTGTGATTTTAATACTGTTTGATAACATGTCTTGTTCGTTTTATATATCTCATCATAATATCATTCTTTAGACAGGTTGACATAGCATTTGTCGAATTTGTTTGTTTTTAATAGGTACATAAATGTAGGCGAAAACGCAGTGAGATTAATATTAATAAATGCATCCAGTAGGAACTGGTGTAAACTAAAAAGGCACTGTGCGCAGCGGTGCACCCGGGATTTTGCGCGGGACAGCTAGTCAATTTATAAATATATACTAATATTATAAAGCTGAAGAGTTTGTTTGTTTGTTTAAACGCGGTAATCTCAAAAAGTGCTGAGCAGAATTGTAAAATTATTTTTCTGTTGAGTAGCCCATTTATCGAGGAAAGCTATATAACATCACGCTACGACCAATAGGAGCTGAGTAGCAATTAAAAATGTTACAAAAACCGGGAAAATTGACGCATATGAAGTTGCGCGGGTTAGATAGTTTGAATATATGGAGGAAGAATTCGTTTTAGGAGGGACTTGAACCTGGGACCTTAGGGGTAGGTACCGACGATCTGTCCGCTTAAGTCGAATTTAGCCTCCATATGATACGATTTTATGGCAATCGTGACGTCATCCACCTACTTTCCTACGGAACTTGCCGTCTCTGTGAGTTTCATTGCAGATACCATTTAAACACACTTTAGAGAACACGGAGCAAGTAACGCCTAACGGCCGGTACCACTAAGGTCGGGGGTTCAAGTGCCGACTAAGACAAAATTTTCCTTTCATACATTTATATTTATATGTATAGAATTAAAACAAAAATGCTTTGAAAAATACTAAAAGTATAATCTACTTGACTTAATTCAGAACAGGTTTTAAATAACTTTACATTCATATATTGAAATAATTACAAACACGTCTGTATACTGTTGTGTATAAGTATAGATATCTAAGCATCGTAAATGCGATCCCTTGGCGCTTATCATAAACGCAAGTCATTCGGTTTTTATCAGTGTTTAAACCTTCTTCGTCGAGATGCATTTCCACCGTATTGATTTTACAGCGTTTTATATCTGTTGTGCAGCTCATCAGCTTTATACTGGTATCGTATTTTTAATAGATTGAACATACACGTTAAAAAAGTTCAAGATATAGCTATATCAAACGACTAGTAATGTAATTTATAAAATTATATACACTACGAGTCTTAATCTCGTGAATAATTTAAGGTAAAATACCTAGTTTATTGCCCGACGTTTCGACCGTATTGTAACGGCCTTCGTCACGGGTAGACTGAAACCCGTAGTATATTTAATTTATAATGTGTACAAATCCCAAAAGTTTATCAACATTTATAGTAATGTAATAATATAATGTTAACATTCAATTAATATACTAAGCTGACTCGCGCAACGTAGTTTGCGTAATTTTTCCCACTTTTTTACAACATTTATTATTGCTGCTCCGCTCCTATTGGTCGTAGCGTGATGGTATATTATATCCTATAGCCTTCCTTGATAAATGGGCTACCCAACAGAAAAAGATTTTTTTAATACGGACTAGTAGTTTCTGAAATTACCGCGTTTAAACAAACTTAGGGGTGGGTTCACGTCGGTAATATAATGGCCAGGGTTCGAACCCACGACCGCACGATTGCGAGACCGATGCCTTAGCCATTAGGCTACCATCGCTTAAATGTTTAATAATAATAATAATTTAAATAGAAAATGAAAAAAATATTATAAAAAATAAAAATAAAGAAAAATATTGTTATTATTATTTAAAATTGTAATATTATCTCGCCTGGTTATAAATAGGATATATAGGTATATCTATTTTGGGACCCTAACTTAAGTGCAAAATAAGAATGGACGATAATCCAAGTGGGCGGAGGCACCATTAAAATCTGGTTCCAAATAATATAGTTTGCCACTACTTCCACTGTATTTTACTAAAAATTCTAGAGTGCATTTTGCAATGCGATATACAAAACCACTAATAAATTAACGTTAACAATAGCTAGGATATCCTAGCTTATCCTCCACCACATAAATTGTAATTCCACAAGAATATCAAATGCGGACATTAAAAGCAGAAACCACGGACAAAAGTACGCTTAAACCGCTCCCGGCGCTTCAACCGCTTGCCGCTTAATCTGGTTCACTTGGCTTAGCAACGCCTTTTGCCGCCCGATCCGACGGGCAAGCGAAAGTTTTACTTAGATACAGTTTTGTGGAGTTGAGTGGTTTAGTGAGTGCAGACCTTTGAGTGAGTATGCTAGTGTTAGAATGTAGCTGATAGGAATATGTAATGAATATAATGTCTACTACATTATCTACATTATATTCATTACATAGTAGAAGAAACTGCAAACATTTCTATGCGTCTTATACGTTGTGATTTGTAATCCATATTAATATTAAAAAGCTGAAGAGTTTGTTTGTTTGAATCAGGAACTACTGGTCCGAATTGAAAAAATCTTTTATTATTGGGTAGCCCATTTATCGAGGAAGGCTATAGAATATATAAACAATAGAACAAATGTTAAACAAGTGACACCTGTTAACACAACAAAAAAATTATTACCTATTCAATTTGAAGTTATGCGATTACATAAATTTGGGCCATTCATTTTTTATTAGGGTTCCGTAACCAACGTGTGTGCTTCTTCTAAGCGGAGAGGCACATACCTAATGCTGAAATAAAGTAGTAAATAATAAACTTAAAAATGTTTCCCTAAATCCCTCCCTGGGTCAAACAACGTCCTTCCCGAAATTTCAAAAAGGCACACAGTATTTATTTCGCCGGCATTTAAAATAATAATAATACATACATATCAACCCATATGATGGCCCACTGCTGGGCACGGGTCTCCCCAGTAGAACCTACTGGTATGTAGATCCTGGGGGTAATTGCCATAATCGCCACTACTGCGATCGCCAATCCGCTCGCTTGGCGAGCGGATTGGCGATCGCAGTAAGGCTTTAAGTACGCAGAGGACGCTGCTGCCCGTCCTCCGGAGTGAAATCCCTTAGTCGCCTTGACGACACCCACGGGAAGAGATGGGGTGGTACTATTCTTAAGCCGGCACCACACGGCACAATTATTAATAATAATAAATAATAAAAAATCTTTATTCACTTAAGAAGCAATATACTACACTTGTGAAAAGTCCATTCTACATTTACATGTAATGCCTTTTCGCAAACAATATTTAAAGCCGGAGAAAAGAATAGGCAATAAAAACTCGAGGCCACTCTTTTCAAATTGCCAATGTTTACAATGTTTCTATATTTATAAACTGTATATATGCAGGTAAGGTGCTGCCTAGCTGCATCAGTAGCACAGTCTTATTGTAAAGTAATCATTCAAAGCTTTAGTCAATTGTATCACCTAAAACCCCCCGGCAATTACGATCGCGCAAGATACTTTGGTGGTATCGAATGAAATGATTTGCACCGCCCCCTCATCGAGTGAAATGATTTGCACCAGCTCGCCGTTGCACGATGTACTTACGCGGTATCAAGTAAAAATGATTTGCACTGGCCCCCCGTTGGACGATGTACCTAATTAGGCGGTATTGAGTGAAAATAAAATGATTTGAACCGCACTCCCGTCGCGCTTGGAACCCGGGTTTGCGAACTTGTTTCGGTTGAAAATCACATAGCAAGTGAATGTGAAGTGCGGTGTTATAACGGTCAGATCTTTGCGGGGTCCTTATTCATTATCTTTTTTTTCGTTTTCGCGGCAAGCTCGCACGAACGGCGCATGCGCGGTACGCTTAAAGATGTCCGCGCGCATGCGTGATGCATTTCTAAATGTAGCTCTCTATTATGACAAGATTTTACAGTCAGACGGGCGGGCTTGCCGTGAAAACAAAAAAAATATATATAGAGAATAAGGACCCGGATCAAGTATTTGCGTGGTGCTGATGCTGCAACACCATCAGACTCACGATCTGCTCGTCTCTTCATTCAGTTGTATAAAAAAAATATTCATAATTGTATAGTCCAAAAAATGCCCAGCCGGTAAGCTGTCAACAAGTGTACTCAATTTCACGCCGCGGGCGTAAATCCAATAGATTGGACCATTACACGTCATCATGCTATACCAGTGTGAATAAATATTACCTGAGCGTTTCTATACTGTATTAAATGCAGTTTTGAACATCTGTGCTCTACTATAGTGTTTAGAGTAGAATGAAAAGTCTTTACTTAAAATCGTTTTCAACCGACTTCAAAAATGAGGAGGTTCTCAATTCGTCTGTATGTTTTTTTTTGTATGTTTGTTCACCGATTACGCAAAGACGGCTGGACCGATTTGAAAAATTGTTTTTGTGTTTGAAAGGGTTTCTTCCAAATTGGTCCCATTGTCATTAGATCGCGATCTGATGATGGGAACCTGGAGAAATCAAGGGAACTCTTAAAATATTAAAGGCAGACCTCCAGTGATTTAGGTATATTTCATAGTGATTCGTGCATTTACTCTTAAAAAACGCCACTTGGTGAAGTGGAATTGATGATGAAGACCACAAATGACGAGCAGACCTATTCAATATTTCACAGTTTGCGATTCAGTAACTTTAATATGGTATTGAGTAGCACTTTATTCTCGTTATACTACTATTATACAATGTAATAGAGCTGATAGTGAACTCCTCAACAATTAACGGCCCTGCATTGGGGTAAGCAATATTTTGTAAAAGGATTTCAGCAGTTGACATAAGCCTATTGTAACATAAGTGAATTACAAACCAACCCACTAAAAAGTGAGTAAAAAAATCTTTTTTACAAAAAAATATTACCGACTTCTAAAAAGTTTTTTTTAAGTAGATATATTGTTGTAAGTATGAAACAAAAACAACAGAAAACCCACTTCTTAAGCCACATTATTTGGATGGGGCGGACGGACGGACTATGAAACTCTATATTGTGCATGACCCGACATGCACTCGCCCGGTTTTTTAAAGACTCCCGCGCGGGGGCGGGGTGGATTCCATCAACGTCAAAAGGCAAGTGTGTGTCGCGCGTTCCACGGAGGGGGCTGGGAAGAAATTGGTTGGTGCCTCGGAGGTGGCGGGTGCCGATTGGCTCTGTTGCCCCCACTTGAATCCGCGCCTGCTTCAAGCCCTGTATTGTGGATGAGTATAACAACCCAGTACACCAAAACTTGGGACAACAATTTATGAACGTGGTGTACAGTGGAATGGTGAACCAACTCTACACCACCAAGGCAGTCAAATATATCTAAAAAATAGTAATTATGTAATTAACAAATTCAAGGTTGGTTGTCCATTGTTCGTATTTAGCACACATTAATTTAATTATTATAAAAGATTTCCAGTAAGGAAATACAGTATAATTACCTAAAGGCCAATTAGAAATCTTCACGTACATAAACAAAAAACCGAGCAAGAGCATGTTGGACTATGCTCAGTGTAGGGTTCCGCAGCCGTTATTACACATACATATTATGAAAAAAATCCGATTTGAATAAATGCACCAGCAGAAGAGCGTATGTTTATGTTACTTAAACCCTTTTGTATAGAAACACAGATTTTCGGTAACAACTTAATGATGGTATATCCGATGAGGTCCGAAATAATGTTAGTTAAGTATTTATTAAGAGCTACCTTTGTGATTTTTTAAATATTTTTGGTCACACAGTGCAAAAGATGTGGGACACAATTTATGCAACTTTTGGAGAGATTATTTCTAAAAATATAATCCAAAAAAATAGAAAAATCAAAATTTTATAAAGGACGGGTCGGGTGCCACACGTTGATGTTTGCTAATTTTGCCCCCCCCCCCCCCCTTACAATATTTATTATTTAGCTATCAAACTAAGTAGCGGCTACTACAAGACACCTATTCACCAAATTTCATCAATATTCATTGTGTAGTTTTTGAGTATAATGCCTATGACATATGACATATGGACAGACAGGCAGACAGACTGACATGACGAAACTATAAAAGCTCTGTTTTTGCCATTTAGGCTACGGAACCTTAAAAAAAGACATTAAACGACTAAAGTGTGTACGTTATCCACCTAACTATGTAATTTAACGTGAAAATGAAAAACATGCTTCATCTTAGAAATTTCCGTATAAAAATACTTAAGAAAGCTTTTATGAAAAAGATGCTGGCTGTCTTCTTTAGACATTATTGAAGAAAATATCTTTTAAAATTGCAACGAAATATTGGACGAGTTCATTAACTAAAATAAAAAAGGGAATAATGCCTCAAGGGTGCTTCTAAAGATACTATGAAACTTACTTTGTATTAATGGGAATGACTATAACAATTCTGTATTTGACGTGATAACGTCTTATAAATCGATAACGGGGTGCACGCACGAAAATGTGTCACGTAGCAACGGTCACGTTATTCATTGGTTGCTAAGCAGTCACGTAGCAACGGTCACGTTATTGATGGGTGGCTAAGCAGTCACATTATTGACTGGTTGCTAAGCAACGCGAATGGCTGTTCCGTCTGCTAGTAGGCTGCTAGTCTGCTAGTATTGTGCCGCACTAAAGCTGTCACAGACATGGTTGTTTATTACAATGTCATTAATGTTTTCTTATTATTATCACGTAAAATTATCGTCCGTAAACCGACTTTACAGACAACCATTTTTGCTTAGGTACTAGGCTTCCGTCGCGGCTCCACCCGTATGTATGTTGGTTATCGCGATAAAACTATCCTATATCTTTTTCCAGGACTAAAACTATGTCTGTACCAAAGATCTAAAAATCGGTTTAGCGGTTTAAGCGTAAAGATATAACATACAAACAGAATTAAAAAAAATGTACAGGATTGCTAGTAACTCCTCCAGCTAAGTTAAATATCGTGTGTTAGGAGTGGTTTCACGTCGGTAGTAGGTATAATGGGTAGGATTTCAACTCGCGACCTCACGATGCGTGTCTGATGCCTTAACCATTATCACACACGAGAAGATCTAACTTAATCACATTACCTGAAGACTATGTCAGTAGTGAAATTGCTGGGATTCAAACCCACGATATTACGCTTGCAAATCTGAAGGCTTCATAACACGGCTAATTTACACTTGATGACACAATAAAACTGTATAATCTATTTGCTTAATTAATATAATATTACGCTATTGTAATATAATTCCACCGAGCTCTCGTAATATTATAAAATATCGCATTGAAAACACTTTAGTGCCACTGGGAATTTCCCACTAACATTTTGTTTTCCCATCCAATACGATGCCACAAAATACTTAGAGTACAGAAGATAATGTATATCAAACATTGCTCACGGATATGGAATTTCAGAACGCCTTCGAAACAAAGTGGACGAAGTTGTCTTTAATCCATGTCCGCGAACAATGTCTGTGGTGGTCCATAGAATAAATCAAAGATTGGTTAAAATCCTACATCGCGATATTGAAGTTCTCACAGATGTTAATATATAGGTATATAAGTATGAGGGACGAGGGGTCCCTAACGCAGTAGTGAGTTAAGCAACTGTGGCGGTACCCACATATAATAATATAAACAAATTGACACTTGATAGATCGCGTCAAATCCTGAGTTTTCACAGTTAACCGCTGGGCCTATCACCTCGCCTGGTTGGAGGATCATCTATCCTCCCTTTGTGTTGGAGGGCCTTAACACCTTGCCCTCTACACAACGTTTCCAATGTCGGTACCTAGATGGGTGACCTTTTCCTAACATTGTCACACCCCTTCGTGTATTGGAGAGCACGCTAAGCCATCGGTCTTGCGCTTATCTCTGTCTGGCTAACCCAACCGACATCGGTCAGGAGTTGTTTATTAATATAGGTACTAAATCCCAACGTTGATCGTTGGACTGCGGCCTGCTATACACGATCACCACAGGTAATATCTTGCCTTTTAGTTGTCTATAGGAATGAGTGTATGCTGAGATGGTGACCTTTTCGGTACGGGCTTGCAGAGCAGCATACTGTGTTTATTTATAAGTATTGTCACCACACATTTTTTTCATTCTTTCTTTCTTTTTATGTGTGCATTGGACTGACGTATGAAGGTTACATTCTGTACTTTCTCTATTTTGTGACGATACTGAATTGAATATTTCGAACTCGGTGGGAAAACAGAAAGCGGCAAGTCATTATTATAATACAATTATGTTTTACGTTTAATTTGTGGCTTTTAATGCGAGTCCGCAGGGAAAGGGAATTAAATTTTAATTAAATAACCATTGAATATAAAGAGTACGTTGTTATCGAATGGGCTTAATCAACAAAATAGGTTTGTGGCTTACGTTATATCATTTTCATTGCGTAATATAGTACTCGAATGTCGTGTTCTTGAAATCTATTGGGGTTACTGCGGCCAATCAGAGCCTAGCCATCTATGCAGGAGATAGGTGCACTTTTTATTCCCTCACTCTCATAACTATGAGAGTGAGAGAATAAATTTCCGTTCCATCTAACTAGATGGAACGGAAATCCGATATGACAAGAAAAAAAATACCTGCTATTCCTGATCTAACATTTACATGTAAGTAACATTGATAAAAATAAACATATAGATAACTAGATAAAAGACAAAAATAAAGAGAAATAACTGTAACAGAAAATGTGGCGCGGTGGAAGTTTATCCGACTGCTACGCAAGAGGTGGTGGGTTCGATTCCCACACGGAACACCACTTTGTGTGATCAACAAATTGTTGATCCGAGTCTGGGTGTACTTTGTGTCCGCGACACAGGGCTAGTACCATAATTCGAGAGTCGTAAAAAAAAAACATAATCACAAATCTTAGATCCTGAATAAAAACCCGCCTGCTTGAAAATGAGAACAAGATAACCTTAAATCATGCAGTTGGAGGCATTTATGAATGCCAGTGAAATTACTAAAATGCCTCCGCTTGTTTCCATTTTTAATTTTATTTTTTATTTAATACTTTTTAGTGCTTAGTTGTAAAACGTAATAACTACCGAAATTTGAGTGAAAATGGTTGATAACAAACTTAAAATCGATATATGTCTTAAGCCGTAATTTTGAATAAAATAATTTAAGAAACCTCATCATGATTTTAAAATACCTACACAGTGATACCCGACATGATTTTTTTTTCTCTCTATCACAAGATATATATAGTCTTAATTTTACAACTAAAAATATTTAGTAAGATATGTCCTAAGCCTACTGATCTAGTCGGCCCCTGTGAAAAGTGGGCAATTTTATACTTATAGAAGGGCGGAGCCGTCATATCAGACGAAATATCAACGCTTGTCGGAGACGTCCCGGGTTTATGCCTAGACTTTTATTACGGCTCTCAACTGCGAGGCTTAAAGCTGATATCAGACGTTTCATCACAGATATACTTAGACAGACTTTTTTTTAAAGATAACTAGCAATGTGGGATTGTGGTTCCACATTACTAGCAATCCTGTTAAGCCCTCCAGCTAAGAATGGCTTGTGTTAGGAGTGGGTTCACGTCGGTAGTATACTGGGTAGGATTCGAACCCGCCACCTCACGATTGCCTTATCCATTAGTGCAACTACTACGATGTCATTTCGATTGTGTGATTGTGCTTTTCCGTCTAATCGATGTAACTCGATCAAATCCAGTTTATTATTTATTGGACCACAAAATTAGTATTGTTCGATTCAATCAATCAATTGAGAAAATCGTTTTGTAAACTCTCTTTTCGAGAGGTTTAAATAATGTGTAATAGATACAGAATTGGTATTTACCAACAAATCGATTTTATTATTTGCTGAGCCACAGAAATAATATTGATCTACATATTTTTTAGTACGGAATCAACCCGAGTTATGACTGTACGAATTTTGATGCGGCTTTTTTTTAAGTAAATCCATTCAATCGTTTGTATCAATGTGTAAACATCAAATTTACCAAAAGAACTAGGAACGAATGAACGTTCATTTTTCTGTATCATTGTATTGTGTGAATGTCGAGTGAATGAAATGAGCGAGTGAACGTTAAATCGAATAAAACGTCTGACATCAGCTTTAGACTAGAAAGGTTTTATTTGTATGGAAGTAAGGCAGAAGTGCTTTAATAAAGGCTCCCAATATGAAAGCGAGTAGTTCGTAGAGTCCTGTTAGTAAAGTTGGTGACCGGCTCGGTGACCTAGATTAACACTTTAATGTGTCAATAGTGATTTGTGCTACTTTTATTGTATGGGCGTAAGGAGAGTATGGAAAAATATTAGATTGATGAAATAGGTTTTTAAAACAGCTGAGTTGACAAACGGTTATTGTATAGCAGTTAACGAAATCTTAAAAACTACGGAAGCTGACGAGTTCGGAAAACAGACGAATTAAGTAAACCGATGACTGTCTAAGGCGTCATTTATGGATTGTTATTTTCTATTTAAGGTCTGACATAGCGTGATAAAGCGATTTAATGTGTTGTTTGAGTACATTATATTAGTAAGAATGATGTTGCAATGCAACGCAGAAATCAGTGGCAAGCAAACGTTTAATAATATCATAGTATCTACCTCGGAGAGTACGTTAGGCTTTTAGAGACAGGGTATAGACCGGCACGATTATTTTTGACGTGTTAAGGTGTTATATGTCGATGACCTGGTGCACGGACGAAAGAGTGTCACAATCCGTCACGCTCCGCCTGCTGATAGGCTGAAGTATTGTGGCCTGTGACAGACATGATTGTTTATTACACGCCATCAATGTTTTGGCGTTTGCAGTGACATGCGATATAATTGGAAATAGAAATAAAAGAGCTCTCACAGACATGCTTGTTTATTACAATGTCGTCAATGTTTCTTATGACAATATCACGTAGAATTATCGTGCGGAAACCGACTTTACAGACAACCATTTTTTTTCTGACAGGGGTCAAGCCCTGTCAAAAAAGTATTCCTAAGTAATAGCGATTACAGGGAACTATATAAATACACAATGAACGGTAATAAAGAATGTTTTTACTTATACTTAGACTCAGAATACAAGAATAGATTTCCATATAGGCCACCAATGCAATCAGAGTCTAGCCAACGACGTAGAATCTATTCTAATATTATAAAGCTGAATTTGTTTAGTTATTTGAACGCTATAATCTCAGGAAATACTTGTTCGAATTGAAAAATTATTTCAGCGCTGGATAGCCTATTTATAGAAGAAAGCTATAAGGCTATATAACATTACGCTACGACCAACCGGAGTGGAGCATCAATGAAAATGTTACAAAAACAGGGAAAAATGAGGTAGATGAAGTTGCGCGGGTTAGCTGGTATATTTTAATGTACAAGTCTATAATCAGACACAAGTACACTTCCTATTCCATCACTCTTATAGTCTGATGTGATGGAGAAATGACTCAAGGCGCGTTCGCACGATGTCGTAAAGATTTTTTTATTCACTGTCGTCTCTAGCTGTTCTATCAATCTGATGTGACTGCAAAAATGTCATGGATGACAGTTGATGGTGTCGTTCTTTATGCGAGCCAGTACGTGTATACTCGTTTATATGAGATTGCCAAATTTGTGTTTTTCCGCGTTTTAAGCGCTAAAGATTGTCACGATTAAGTTGGCGCGGTGGGAGTGTATCCGACTGCTACGCAAGAGGTCGTGGGTTCGATCCCCACCCAGGATAAAACTTTGTGTGATGAGCACGATGGTTTATTCTGTGTCTGGGTGTTATTTATCTATAATATGTATGTATTTAGAAATATATAAGTATGTTTATCAGTTATCTGGTTTCCATAATACAAGCTCTGCTTAGGATCAGATAGCGTTGAGTGAGTTGTCCCAAGATATATTATTATATTATATATTATCATTAGAATCTTCATATTTGTACCTACATTTGGGTATTTTTTATTTTGCTATAGGTATTATACTCAAGTAGTTATGTAGGTTTTTCTGACGGTGTTGAGAACGAAGGGAGGACATATAAGCATCATGTCTCTAATATTAGTCGACGGTCAAGTGGATAAAAGAGAAGCAATACACTTAGATTTTCAATAGCCAGCACTCAGACTCGAACTATTTAGGCGTAGTTGCGTATGTGGCGTCGCTTATATATAATTCGCCTAACAGGTCAATGAAGAACCTACCCTATAATAAATTCTGCATAGCATTGCGTAAGTGGTTGTTGCATCAATGCTTCTACTCAATACAAGAATTTTGATATAATTTCCCATGCAAATTTTATAATTATGAAAGAGCACTTAGATTCAGTAATGTACGTAATGATTAATTGTATTTTAGGTACTGTCATTTAAATAATAATTGTTTCTTTTTAATTCATATCTCTTATTAATAATTGTACTAATATACTTACTTTATTTTAATTAAGTACATAATATTGTCTAATTATTTAAGATTTTAATTTGTTGTTGTTATGTTTGCATGTCCATTTGGTAAATTGTGACGAACCAAAACTTTTTGAACAACTTCCTGTGCCTTTTCGTGCAAGTAAAGATTCCGATTTACTAAACTATAATCTGTCGTCACGACATAGTAGGAACTTAGTTGGAGAGAGATTAGGCATAGGACCGACGGTTCAATGTACTCTTCGAGGCACGGACAACAATACTCGTATAGTTGAACCTCGCTGATATTTTAAGCTCACTCACCACTTAATCACGGAACAAACAAATGTATTCATTACTTTAAAGTCTTCCTAATACCATTTATTCATTACATTTAACTTTTAAAGTACGCTTTATCTCAAAAGGCTGATACTAAAGTGCTTCACTTTAAATGAAGTTGGTTATGCTAAATATATTGTTTAGAATGAGTTTTTAACTGCCGCCATAAAGTTTGAGATTGCCCCGGAATATTTTCATGGTGACTGACAGATGGAGCCACTTGACTGTGAGCCCTGGTTTTCATAGACAATGATGGATTTGAATCGTTTGTCATGCCGTGTTTAGGATGAAATTGGCTACTATATGAATTTGTATTGTTGACCTGGCAGAATATTAAGGAATGGTAATGTACAGTACGGGGTACTTTAACAGTGTAACTTATTCTTTTGTGAAATAGTTATGTTAAGTGTGTTTTGGTTGAAGGGCACTGTAGCAAGTGCAATTACAAGACAAATGAGACTTATGAATTAATGTCTCTAACGAGGAGCACGGTACAGTGATTCAGATCTTTGCTCGACAAGGATTTCGGTGGCATTCATACTATTAAAGGCTAGCGTGCCGCTTACCGGGAAAACCGGGCAAGTGCTTGTTGGGCCACGCACAATGTAGCGTTCCGTAGTCCCCATCCGAATAATGTGGCCTTAGGAGTGTGTTTTCTGTTGTTTCATACTACTTCGTTAAATAAGTATTTTTCAATGGAATCTGCACGAAAATGTTGTTACTTCTCACTTGGTCCGCTGTTACTCTTTAAATTGTAAAGCCTCCCTAGCTGTGATAGTTTTTCTTTTAATTTCACTATATTATTATATACGTGTTTTTTTTCACATATCCAACATCAACCATTTAGCCCCCCCCCCCCTTTATATACTTGTCTTTAAGAAACATTTGCACTTTAAATTTTAATATTTCACAAGCCCTATTTTTTTTAAAAGACCTATCTAATGATACCCCCCTCGGAGGGGTAGGTGAGAAAAAAAAATCACATCCCTGTAGGGGATTTTTTTTTTATCAAAATGTTATTCTTTCACTTTGTCGGCATAAGTAATGTGTGTATCCATGCAAAATTACAGCCTTAGCTGTAGCACTAACAGTCTCTGAGCTAAGCTGCGGACGAACGGACGGACATGGCGAAATTATAAGTTATAATTGTTTTGTTTTCCATTTTGACTACGAAACCCTAAAAAGTGATTCAAAGCACAGTGAGAAAAGGTTGTGTGTGTGTGTGATTTACACACGGAATAACATTTTGAGAGGTCAATAAATATTTGTACAGAATTTGGGTGTACTTTGTATTCTAAAAATGTTTATAAAGTCCCCCGCGACACAGGGCTTGTACCCACGTATATAATCTTTTTTTTTAATATTGCACATTTTATGATTACGTGTTTAAAATGTAACTTGTTATCTATGGTTGAGTAAAGAACACAAGATCATATATAATAAAGAAATATTACAATCTTCCACCCTTTGACTAAATGTCAAATTATATAGTGTATTGTATTGTGTATTGTTTAGTGTATTGTTTGACGATAGTTATCCTTACAAAAATACACTATAATCTTAGACCCATTACACGCTACCCCGATCATATTTAATATGTTTCAAAAAATTCTTTCGCTTGACCGGGTCAGAACGTAGAAAGAATACTAATCCTGCCAAAAAGGTTGAAAATGAGATAGCTTGCGTGGCCCATCAAAATTCGATGTGTTTCCGTACTGTAATGACTTTCATCTTTTTATTTTTTCTGTTTTCGAAATTGGAATTAAATTACTGCCAGTTTTATTTTATGGCAGTTTGACGTAGGCACGTGTATAAAGAGGTTTTTTTGTTTTGTTTTCATTTCGCTGACTCTTTTGATCTTTGTTTCCTTTTGTTTTGTCTGAATTGACTTTGATTATGGCGATTAGATTTATTGTTTTTATTTTGATTTCGAGTTTAAAAGATGATTTATTATTGATTTGCTTTTGCTAACTTTGTGTTGAAATCAATTTTTGTAGTAGGTAATATGGTCATAGCATATTTTTGTCTTTCGAACCAGATTTGTCGTGTCTTGTCTGCACTAGAGTACAGTACTTGTGTCGCGGGAACTTTACATACATACAATTAACGGACACAGAGTACATCTTGATTCAGAATAACTATTTGTGGATCACTTGAAGTAGTTTTCTATGTGAAATCGAACCCATGATGTCTTGCTCTGCAGTCGTATACACTCCTACTACACAACCGAAAGAGTCAATTTATTAATCAGATAAAATGATCAGCGATCAAAAATCCATTTTAATATACATATCTACAATAAACTATTACATTTATAAGGTAATAATCTCATTTCAAGCAAGACTTAGTCCAAAGAAATATAAAAATAAATGGTTAAGAAGTTAAAACAACAATGTTTATTGTAGGTACAAAATAGTGGTCTTATTTTCAATGTCTCAGCGTTCTGTTGGTGTTTCGCAGATATATACCTTCGTCGACTTTTGTTATAGCTATCTTTAAACTCTCAGGCAGGGGCTATGAAATCGGCGGACAATTGATTTTTTTTATTGGTATGGCAATCATTTTTTTTTTCTTTTTAAAGACGACTCCCACAGTAGGGTGCAAGCCCTCTGTCGCGGGGAACTTTACAAACTTACAAGTCACGGACACAAAGTACACCTAGACTCGGAACAACAATTTGTGAATCACACAAAGTGGTGTCCCGTGTGGGAATCGAATCCACGACCTCTTACGTAGCAGTCGGATACACTCCCACCGCGCCGCAGAGGCAGGATTAGATTTAGTGTACTGCTTATTTTTTATTAAACTAGCTTACAAGTGACTATAGTGCACTGATTATTTTTGCTTGAAATTCGCCTACGGGGTTTTTTCTGCTCCCACGCACGTTTTTTTATATTATGTAAGTATACGATGATGAAAGTTTGTAGTAAAGGTCATGTAGTGGTATTATTCATAAATCAGACAGTTCTCTATTATTAGATATATTTCGGGACTTAATCGTGTGAATGATTTAAAGATACGAATTAAGGTTCGTACTTTTTTTATTTACCCGACGATTCGATCGAATTGCAGCGATCGTGGTCATGGATCGACTGGTCGATCTGTACTATGGTGAGCGTTATAAGAATATATATAAAAAACCTACAAAAAAGGAATAATAATCTAAAAAAAGTCACATTATTGATTGGTTGCTCAGCAACAGTAAATGGCGATTGCAGCGACATGCCATGCGATACAATTGGAACAAACGTTATTGATTGATTGCTAAGCAACGCGAATGGTGAAAGGTAGGTTCGAGCCTACTATGCCCTATCAATGTCTTTTTGAAGTTCATTATTTACATTTATCTTTAATATAAAATTGAAAACTAAACTTAAAGTGTTAAAGATAAAATGGAAGTAGAGGATAACGTAAATAATGTAACCTACCGTAAAGTTAAAAGATCTAACTCTCAACAAAACATGAATCAAAGTACACTGCATAATACAACTATCATAAGTCTACCTGATGATTTGAACGATAGTCAGAATATTGCGGAATTAACAGAAACCATTCAAAAACTAACTTCTGAATTACAAAGTGCTCATCACGAAATAGAACTATTAAACTCCGAAAATTCTCAACTGAAACAAGATGTTGAGCGTTGTAATAAAATCATTGAGACGTACAAAAAAGTGAAGTTATCTGAATTTAAAACGCCTCTATCCAATAGAAAAAATAAACAAAAAATAAATACTACTGTGTCTTCTCCAAGAATTTTGAATCACACATCTACTTCATTTTTAATTGATTCGCCAAAATCCAACGATACGGTTAAGGGTGGTATATTAATGGATCGTGAGGAAATATATATTACTCCCAAATTAACGGATCAGACGAATTGTATAAGCCAAAAAGAAATTGTTGACAATCGTTTACATACTTTTCGTACACCAAAAATAGGAACAGACAAAAATAGGAATAATTTTGGCTACAAAGAAAGGATGAAACGCATTGTTGTGTTTGCGGATCAGCAAGGACATAGGATTAGACAAACGCTACAAAAACTCACTGGCCCGGAATATACTGTTACATGTTACTGGAAACCAGGTGCTAAAACAGAGGAGGTGCTTGGTTCATATATGGACATTATTTTAGATTTAAATATGAATGATTTTATAGTAATATTAAGCGGTACTAATGATTATAACCCCACAGATTTTATTTATTATCTCAAAAAATGGTGTAATTTAGTGCAAAATACAAATATAATAGTATCTGAAGTACCGTACAACAAATCATTATCTGAAAAAAAATTAAATTATGAATTAAGATTTATGTGTAATAACATTAAAAATGTGTCGTACATTGACATGAGTTATAGCATACATGTACCATTTCGTAATCTTTTTGCGTTGTATGCCTGTCGCTCCCTATTAAGAGAAATTTTACGTATAGATTATTTAATGAAGTCAATAAATTATAAACAGAATTTAAGTTCTTACAGCCATAACGTAATTCAAGTTGCCCATAAGTACACACAAACGACTACCCTAAATAATAATATTTCTGAAGATGATTTACCTCTAGATATAGCCAACACTTTTATAGACGAACAAATAACGAATCCAGAGCTTTTTCGTGACATCATTGAATAACAATAATTTTTGTAGTAATAATACCTATGTCAACATCTATCTTCAAAATGTTTGTGGAATTAGTAATAAAAAAGATGAAATGGAAGTATATCTACACGGGTTAAATTTGGATAAAATGTACTTATGTATTACGGAACACTTTTTAAGTAAAGATGCAGTGCCTGTTTTTAATATGAGTGATTTCAAAACAGTAGCTTTTAATGCTCGACTAAATAAAAAGAGAGGGGGAAGCCTTATAATGGCTAGTAAGGAAATGAAATGTGAGGAAATTTCCTTTTGTAAAAAAATGTATAAAATAGAATGTTTCGAGATATGCGGCATAAGAGATCTTGATACTAATTTTTATATTTTTTGTGTATATAGAAATCCCACTGCCGATAACATGGATATCTTTATGACCAAACTAGAACAACTATTAGAACACTTTTTCAGCAAAAAATGCATTATTTGTGGAGATTTTAATATTGACCTCTTAAAAAATAATCGCAAAACTACAGAATTTCTCAGTTTGTTAACTACCTACAATTTTAGACCTTTATTTACTGAGGTTACATATAAACGCAACAACTCTCAATCGTGTTTAGACAATTTCCTAACAAATGTACAAGCTGAACGTGTCGAAAAAAGCTATATAGAACACAATTATTTAGCCGACGGTCATGCGGGACTTTTTTGTAAAATGGTATCGGAAACTCCTGCGGGTACTAAAAATAAATTAACGACGTTTACTTATAGACAATACAGTGATAAAACTTTTAATAACTTTAGACAAGGGGTTCTTAGCACGAATTGGTTCCAAAATATAGGAATAAACTGCTTTCTTAATATATTTCAAAAACTCTTTCATAATTCGTTTCCAAAGAGGAAAAAAAGAGTCAATATTGCTAAAAGTCGTGTATTACCTTATATAACAAAAGGCATAAAAGTATCTAGCACTATGAAACGATTTTTACTTAAAAATATTAATAAAACAAACTGTACAAACATAGAGCTGCGTTATTTGAATACTTATATAAGAATATATAGACAAGTACTAAAAAAGGCAAGGAAGTTAGCAGTCAGTGATGACCTAAAAAAAGCAAGGGATTCTACAGCTATATGGCAAGTGGTAAACAAACATAGAAATAAACAAGAAGTTTATAACAGTAACGATATTATGCTAAAAATTGATGGTAAAATAATTAGTAATTCGCAAAAAGTGGCGAATGTTTTCTCAGAGGTATTTAATAAACCAAACACAGTAATGGGAGTATCAAACACTACACTCACAGCGACACAAATTCTACAAAATAATATCGACAGGATTGAGGAGGATATGATTTTTGAGCATATAACAACATCAGAAATTAAAAGTATTGTTCAATCACTGCCAAATAAGAAATCATTTGGTTATGATGAAGTTCCGATACATGTTATTAAAAATCAAATAGATGTACTTGCAATTCCACTAACGTATTTTTACAACTCGTGTATAGGTATGGGTATATTCCCGGATCAGCTCAAAATTGCTAAAGTGATACCGGTCTACAAGAAGGGTAGCAGATGTGACCCAAATAACTACAGACCCATATCGTTACTCCCAACACTATCAAAAATATTTGAGAAAATAATCAAAATAAGACTCCTTAAACATTTGTATAGAAATAAAATAATTACACCCTGTCAGTACGGTTATCAAAAGGGTGTGGGAACAAACGAAGCTATCAACACGTTGATCGGGCAGGTGGTAACTCACATCAACAAAAAGCTTAGAGTCGCGGGGCTTTTTCTAGATCTAAGTGCAGCTTTTGATACTGTGGAACATAGCTTGCTTTTGAATAAACTGGATCACTACGGAGTAAGGGGGCAGGTACTAAATTTATTGAAATCTTATTTAAAAAATCGCATGCAGTACGTTGAAATCAATTCGGTCGAAGAGGGTTGTCAAAAGTCTTTCAAATCCAGTCTCAAAGTCATTAAAAAGGGTGTACCACAAGGATCAATTCTGGGTCCAATTTTCTTCATTATATTTACAAATGATCTAGTAAGACATATACAACAGAAAATACAAAATGTTGAACTTATCCTATATGCAGACGACACCAACGCAATAATTACCGCAAATAACATGGTAACCCTAGGTGACACCGTATACAAAACTTTATCTTTGTTTCATGAGTGGTTTTCTTTGAATGAACTTGTATTAAACACTAGTAAAACTAATTTAGTATTATTCACGACAAATTTAAAAAACAACGAGAAAATAGAAATAAACTATAACAACAGCATAATACCCACCAGTAACGAAGTAAAATTCTTGGGAACGTTTATTGATAAGAGACTCAATTGGAAAAGGGAAATCTCATGTATTGAAAGCACGATTAGTTCGGCTTGTTATGCTCTCAGAAGTCTAAGGGACGTGATTTCTCAAGATCAGCTAAAAACTGTATATTACGCACTTATCGAATCCAAATTACGTTATAGTATTAGCCTCTGGGGAAATAGTTACAAATACAACGTTAATACTGCGTTTATCGCTCAAAAAAGGGCGATTCGCACAATGGTTCGAATACCGCAATGGGAGTCATGCAAAGATCATTTTATGCGTCTGCGTATACTGACCGTTCCAAGTTTGTATATCTTTGTACTGCTAACAAATTTGATCAAAAAGCTACATAAAGAAGAGAGCCTAGCAGAAAAAGAAAAAAGACACTCCACAAGACGTAAAGACTTGCAGCACAACTTTACTCCACACTTTTGTATAGTGAGTCAAAGTGCTCTTTACCAATCTATTACAATGTTTAATAAATTGCCAATTGAATTTAAAGTCATTAATAGTGTAAGTATTTTTAAAAACAAATTAAGGTCATATTTGCTGGAAAGGTGTCTATATACGGTGGATGAATTTTAATTTAAAACTATGACTCACGAATAATTATGTTATAATCTCATTGCTCGGAATTATGTGTATGTCTACTTTTTAAATTGTGTTCAATAATTATTTAAAATGATTTACTTTATTTGTTCAAATTATAAATTGTTATTTATTGTGTTTTTGTGCATGTATTTACTTTTTTTTTATATTTATATGTAAAACATTTCAACACAATGTTATAATTGTTTCTGAAATAAATGAAATGAAATGAATGAAATGAAATATGTCATCAATGTTTTCTTTTCTATGACGTTATCACGTTAAATTATTGTCCGTCAACTGGCTTTAAAGACAACCATTTTTTTATAGTCGGTTAATAATAGAACTCAATCAACGGAAGCGATTGTTTTCAAACAAATTTAAAAGACAAAAGCATTTAAGAAGGCTTTTTCAAGAAGCTGTCAGGTGCACGTTTTAGCCAGACGATGTAAATGAAAGGGAATTATTCAGCTTTCTTAAAAATGTTTGAATAGAATATTTTTTTTATTATTCTCTAACAAAGTGTTCCTAAAAATAACTGAACTTGCCGCAAAGCAACCGAAAGTTTAAAAAACTTTAGGGTTTAAAAAGCTTATACGAAACTCTTTAATCAAGACGTCTGCTCTGTTAAGCAACATTGCCACTTTCAATCCAAAGATATGTGACCCTTCACTACATAATATAAAACAAAGTCGCTTTCTCTGTCCTTATATCCCTATGTATGCTTAAATCTTAAAACTACGAAACGGATCTTGATGCGGTTTTTTTTAATAGATAGTGTGATTGAAGAGGAAGGTTTATATGTATAATAACATCTATTAAATAGTGGAGAAATAAGGAGCGGAGCAGCAATAAGAAATGTTGCAAAAACGGGGAAACATACGCAGACGAAGTTGCGCGGGTCAGCTAGTTTCGAATAAATGTTACACCCCTATGTACCTTAGACAACATGACAAGCCGCGTGATTTGCTCCTAATCTCTCTCCGGTAGTGTCGGATTTTCATCCCATCGGACTTTCGTCAAGTCGAATAGAGACTGCATCTGTGTCTGCCTATAGACGTGTGCACTGGGTATTATGTCCACACTGCCTCGGTGGCGCGGTGGGAGTGTGTCCGACTGCTACGCAAGAGGTCGTGGGTTCGATTCCCATACGGGACACCACTTTGTGTGATCCACAAATTGTTTATTAGATATATTTCAGGACTGAAATGTGAATTATTTAAAGGTACGAACCTTTTATTTACACGACGTTTCGATCGAATTGCACCGTTCGTTGTCACGAGAGTCGACCCGTGACCACGATCGGTGCAATTCGATCGAAACGTCGGGTAAATAAAAGGTTCGTACCTTTAAATAATTCATGCGATTAAGTCTCGAAATATATTTAATATGTATAAAAATCGCGAAAGTTTAAAAACAATAACCACAAATTGTTGTTCCGAGTCTGGGTGTACTTTGTATCCGTGACTTGTATGTTTGTAAAATTCCCCGCGACACAGGGTTTGTACACTACTGTGGGTGTCGTCTTCGTATCCAAAGTAAGTATAATGCGTAACTGCGTAGTTCGGTCATTTCTCTAAAAGTGACGTGACCGAAATCGATTCTTAAATAGCAAATACAAGCTTTTGTGTTTGCAATATTCGTAGGATTTCTAGTCTCGCTGTTTCCCTGGCCCCACACATACACTTGCACAGAAAAATACGATGTTCTCAGCCATTTTGAGCTGAATTTCAGTATTTGAATGCAAGTCGTCGTGTTATTATGCGCTGATACACTCGCCGACAGCGTTCCGTGTATTACCTCCGATATTATTTCAACCTTTTTTGTTTTGTTTCATTTTACGAAGATACATTATGGTATATTTTTGCAGCGTGGTTTTATACCGTTATTATTCTTTGAAGTACACTGCTGATATTTTAACCGTCCAATCGTTCCATTGTTTGTGTTTTTTATGGGTTTAAACTGTTATTTATTTACTAACATTTAGACTTTCACGTTGCGTGATTATAATTATTTATTATACGAAAATTAACGCGCATTATTTACCTTCAATTTGCTTGACGTTTCCACCAGGTTGCACCGGCCGTGGTCACAAGCGGACTGTTATTTATTTGATTTATTAACATTTATTTTAAATTTAATCTTGGAAATAGTGTAAATATTATAGATTTTTATAAGCTACGGGTCTAAATCGCGTAAATATTTTATTTTAAGGCTAAATACGTTTGTTTATTCCCGACGTTTTTGAGTCTACCCGTGACCAAGGCCGTTGCAATACGATCGAAACGTCGGGCAATAAACAAAGGTTTAAAATAAAATATTTACGCTATTAGGACCCGTAGCTTATAAATTTCTATAATGTGTACAAATCGTTTACGAAGATATATTGCAATACTTTTACTTAAAATAGAAACAAAAGAAATAATAGTAACTGAAGTTTATGATTTTGTCTAAAGGGAAATTTAATTAATTATGATGAATAAGTGCAGCGTGTACCCTGAATATTTGTGACTTTAAAACAGCCTTTGTCAAAGTCCGATAAGTTTGCTATAAGTCAATTAAACCGCATTAAAATGTGTCTGTTCGAAATAAGTAGACAAACAAAATGTTAATTTCAGATTTTTGGATCACACGTTACGAAAACTCTGTTAGTTATTAATATTAATTGTAAGATAGCTATTTATAATTGATTTTATATTAATTTCAGAACTTAATTGCGTGAATTATATAAAGGTACGAACATTTTATTTACCCGACGTTTCCATCGAATTGCGCACATATACACATATACAAGTCCCAAAATACGTCTAATATGTATAAAAATCGCGAAAGCTTTAAAACTATAATTGATTTTGTAATGTAAGCAACTTTTAGTAGATAGGTATAGGACAAAGTAATTACTTCATATAACTTCACGTACATTTTGTGCCTTCAAATATTTATTTGTTACGAATGCATAATCAGTATATTTTATAGTTAATAGTGTATAAGTTCTGATGTAAGTGAATGTATAATTCTTATGAAAATAAAGATTTCTGAAACCGAACCGCCTGAAGCGACACTGTAGAGCGCAAACTTGTATACAAGTTTGTATGAATATAAACTTTTTTACGACTCGTGTAACAGAAAAGAGTGTTCATATTCAAGGGTTGTTACATACAGTGACTGTTTGAACCTAATCTGTACTAATATTATAAAGCTAAAGAGTTTGTTTGTTTGTTTGAACGCGGTAAACTCAGGATCGACTGATCCTAATTGAAAAATTCTTTCACTGTTGGATAGTCCATTTATCGAGGAAGGCTATAGGCTATATAACATGACGCTACAACCAGTAGGAGCGAAGCAGCAATGAGAAATGTTGCAAAAATTGGGAAAATTTACGCAGACGAAGTTGCTTGGGACAGCTAGTTTTATATAAACCAATGCACCCTTAAATATTGCTATATTTTAAAAACATACTCGTTTATATATCAATTAGAAAAGTACAAAATCATTAATATAAAAAACCTATACCATACCCGCCTAAAGACGTAATTAAAAGTTTATACAACGGGAGATGCAATACCTACACAGTTCGTTGCTGAAACTTGATAAAAAAGAAAACGCTTTAAAATGAGTTTGATGTCATCACAGGTGTAAAACTTTCATCATTAACTATCCATTGCTTATATTTTACTATACTTTTCTGTAAACACTTAAAAAATGATTATTATCGATGTGGGTTCCCACATTACTGCCAATCCTGTTAACCTTTCTAGTTAAGCTCAATGGCTTGTGTTAGGAATGGGTTCACATCGGTAGTATAATGGGTAGTATAATGGGTAGGATTCGAACCCGCGACCTCACGATTGCGAGACCGATTCCTTAGCCAAAGCTAACGCTGCTTACATAAACATTGTATGTAAAGGTACTAAAACTCGAATCGTTTCTTAATTCAAATATCGAACAAAAAGATTCTAGAACCCGTTATTCATTTAAGATAAAAGATCTATTCCTCTCGCGCGTGCGGCGCTTGGCGTGACCTAAAAACGTTGGATTTTTTTGCATTCCACTGTGGAGGCTTTTATTGCACTCATTAGTCCACAACTCGACGAGTCTGTATTCCACGCCTGTCCTATATTCAATGTACGGATTTCAGTCTTAATGTGTTGCGTGATTCTTTTATTAAAATCTAGACTGGTGAGTTTTCTTTTTAATTATACTTTTTAAATCAGTTCGCTATGCATTGCAAAGGTCGTAGTTCGAATTTGTAAAGTTTTTGTTGTTGTTGCTTTTTGTTTGCTTGCAAACTTTTGCGTGCAGCTATGTGTCCGTGTTGGTGTGTATATTAGATATCACTTTAAAATGTTGCCTATGTATTATTTAGACGTATAAGATAAAGTTTTATTAAACATGCCTACACACAGTAAAGTTTTAGTTAAATCCATTTAGTAATTTTGTTCGGGTAACAATATATCATCCATCAATTCACCTATGAATCGATACTATGTATCTATATAATAATAATAATATAATAATATGTTGGGGCAATTCACACAACGCCATCTAATCCCAAACTAAGCATAGTTTGTAGGTACTATGGAATTCAGAAAACTGATAAACAAACTTATATATTTCTAAATACATACATATTATAGACAAATAACACTCAGACACAGAATAAACCATCGTGCTCATCACACAAAGATTTATCTTGGGTGGGGGTCGAACCCACGACCTCCGGCTTAGCAGTCAGGGTCACTAACCACTAGACCAACAGGCCAGTCAGATATCTATGTTTGTGAGCTTTGTTCCATCAACTAACTATCCATTGACGGACCAAAGTTATAAATTATCTCTGATTGTGAGCAGCTAAGCTTAATTGCGAAGAACTTTTTAAATTAAGGCTTAATCACTGCTATACCTCACTATAATGAGTCGTTGCAGCTCAGTATAGTTACCTAAGAGGACTGTTGCAATGTATTTTTAATTGCTACAGCCATGCAATAATATTTTATGTGTTTTATAGTACCTTTGAAACGCATACTAGATTAGTATACAAGAGATTATTAAACGTTCAACATACGATAAGAATTGTTGTTTTTAAACTTTCGCGATTTTTATATATATTAGGTATATTTCGGGACTTAATCGCGTAAATTATTTAAAGGTACGAACCTTTTATTTACCATATTTATAAAAGGTTCGTACCTTTAAACAACTTACGCGATTAAGCCCCGAAATATATTTAAAATACGATGAGAATATTGAAGTAATTTTTATAGGCATTTCTTGCCAAAGACTTTACAAATACAATAATTGCATTTTTGAAAGATAGAAAAATTTGAATCCAGACTCAGGAATCGAACCCGAGACTTCCGTAGCCAAACCGGGGCCAGAAGCGAACCACCTATCTGGACTATGTTACTAGATATCAAATTCTTCTATCTCTTAATGCTTTTTACGGGTTAGGCCCCCGTAGCGCCATCTAGTCGGAAGTTAAAGAACTATCACGGCTTTTGTTATTGCTTCGTTACAGAGAGCATTTTAACAAATTATGATGACGCAGGCCGAATATTGAAGTAATTTTTATAGGCATTTCTTGCCAAAGACTTTACAAATACAATAATTGCATTTTTGAAAGATAGAAAAATTTGAATCCAGACTCAGGAATCGAACCCGAGACTTCCGTAGCCAAACCGGGGCCAGAAGCGAACCACCTATCTGGACTATGTTACTAGATATCAAATTCTTCTATCTCTTAATGCTTTTTACGGGTTAGGCCCCCGTAGCGCCATCTAGTCGGAAGTTAAAGAACTATCACGGCTTTTGTTATTGCTTCGTTACAGAGAGCATTTTAACAAATTATGATGACGCAGGCCGAATATTGAAGTAATTTTTATAGGCATTTCTTGCCAAAGACTTTACGGGGGCCTAACCCGTAAAAAGCATTAAGAGATAGAAGAATTTGATATCTAGTAACATAGTCCAGATAGGTGGTTCGCTTCTGGCCCCGGTTTGGCTACGGAAGTCTCGGGTTCGATTCCTGAGTCTGGATTCAAATTTTTCTATCTTTCAAAAATGCAAAAAAAATAAAAAAAAATGCAATTATTGTATTTGTAAAACGATGAGAATAGTTCGAATTTCTATGCGAACGTAATCAAAGTCTAATTATAATGTGTATGTATCTTTTAAAACCTTTTGCCTGTTACTAATACTAAGGGAGCATCGTTTATTTGTTTTTAGAGTTCCGTACCTACCTCAAAAGAAAAAAAAACAGAACCCTCAAAGGATAACGAAATTAAGTAAAAAAGATACGGCTGTTTATGCCGCAAAAAACATATATTTTGACACTCGCTAGGGAATCAAAATTTATAGAGTAATTGAACTTGACCTAGAACTGTTTGGCAAGTAATACCGTCTTAGGGACACTACATAAATAAACTTACTATATTTAAGTGGTGTACAAAACTACAACTAAAGTGTCTCGTGTCGGAATATAACCCACAATTTCTTGGTAATAGTCGCGTGCATTCCTACTGCGACATAAGTGCAGTCACAGAACATTGATGCCTAGATGTAGTCAAAGAAGAGACAGTCCTTATATTGGTCAAAAAAGACGAACGTTATTTTACCTAAGAACGAGTAAAAAAAGGTCAAAACCTTGTTTTACACACGATATGAAAAGAAAGAAACAAAGAAAAGAAAAGAAAAAAGAAAAGAAAGAAAAGAAAGAAAAGAAAGAAAAGAAAGAAAAGAAAGAAAAGAAAGAAAAGAAAGAAAAGGAAGAAAAGAAAGAAAAGAAAGAAAAGAAAGAAAAGAAAGAAAAGAAAGAAAAGAAAGCAAAGAAAGAAAAGAAAGAAAAGAAAAGAAAAGAAAGAAAGAAAAGAAAGAAAGAAAAGGAAGAAAGAAAAGAAGCATTTATTTAGCTTACAGAAGTAAGTACAAGTTTAAAATTATTTAAATCTGCGGCTTCGAAAAAACACAAATTATAAAAAAAAAAGAAAAAAGTAAATTTTTGAAGAAAAACTAAACGTACGTATTTTCACCATATAATTTTCTTATCATTATTATTACTTACTACATCAATTAGATAATTACAATTAAATAAAGAAAATTATAATAGTAAAAGTTGTGCCTCGCGGTTGCAACAAATGGGTGTCCGGTTCAGAATTATGCCAAGTTGACAGAACCTAGCGCTGATTTTCAACAACAATTCGTTCGCATTAGTACCTACCTTGACTAATGCGAACGAATTTCAGTTCAGTTCAGCCAGGTTCTGTCAACTCTTGATACAATGGACAAATAAGTACCAAAGTGTCAAACTACTGAGGGTAGTTAGTACCCCTGGAGTTCATTGATCTAACACTGAACAAAAGACGTTCGCTTAGCATCAAGCCGCCCTTGAACCTTATTATATCACACAAAACAGGAGCTCGGGGCAAACTGATACATTTTGTTATTTATATGTAAATGAGGATTTAAAAAATACATTTTCAACGTACAAAATATCTTCTTGTTTTCATTTCAATATCAGAATTTAATTATTATATTGAAAACTTCGTAGTTCTTTTACCTCGGTGACGCAGTGAAATTGTGTACGACAGCTGTGCAATAGTTCTGGATTTGATTCTCATACGGGACCAAGCTTTTTGAGATTTATAAATGTTTATCCGGGTCTAGGTGTAAAGGTTTTTAACTGACTTAAAAATGGAGTAAATATGTAGGTATGTATGTGTGTATATATTAGCGATGAGCCAATTTTGGTGGGGTTTTCGTTATTCGACAGCATATTTTTTTAGGAAGGTTTTAGTATATAAAACATTGTCCCAGGCTAGAAGACACGGAGTTATATAATGAAACGTGAAATTAACACTAAGTTATAGTTGATATGTTTGATCATTACCCTGATTAAGTTCTTTTTTCAGTTTAAGTCAGTTTGTTTCATTATAAAATTTATAAGAATTATATCACTTGTAACATAAAGCCATGGTTCAGAGTACAAGTACAGAAGCACAATACTAATATTATAAAGCTGAAGAGTTTGTTTGTTTGTTTAAACGTAGTAATCTCACGAACTACTGGTCAGAATTGAAAAAAAATCTTTTACTGTTGAATAGCCCATTCATCGAGTAAGGCTATAGACTATATAACATCACGCTGCGACCAAAAGGAGCGGAGCAGCAATTATATATGTTACAAAAACGGGGAAAAATTACGCAGACGAAGTTGCTCGGGACGGTGGCCAATCTAATGAGAGACCAGCCAATAACGCAGGAGATATTAGGTATAGTGTATAAGTATGTGCACAGGCACAAAAGTACTCTTTATTACCTTACTCTCATAGTCTGATAAGACGAAAATCCAACACGACCGGACAGAGATGGGGCACAGGACCCGTAGGCCGTCGCCTCCGAAGGCACAGAAGGGTATGGCAATGTTCGAAAACTGTTACTCGCCTAAGGAAAGATAGTGGTAACGTTGGTTAAACTCCCAGATATCTCAATCTGCTCAAACACAGAATAACCGAACGAGTCCATCACAAAAATATATACAGGTGAGTTTCAAACCCCTAGACTGAGTCACTAATTACTAGACCAACTACTGGCCATATAATAACTTTATCATATGACTGTTGATAAACTTTCGCGATTTGTACACATTATGAAAATATACATATTACGGGTCTTAATCGCGTGAATAATTTAAGGTTAAATATCTTGTTTATTGTCAAATACAAATACAAATACAAATAAATTTTATTCGCAGTAAATAGGGTATACATAAACAGGTGTTGAAGTATAATAATGTTAGTTCAAGCCTATTTAACTATTGACAATAGCATGCAAATCAGTTTTATTATTATTAAGTAATTAATTACATTAGTATATCTCTAATAACATTACAATACATTAATATGTTGATAGACACATTATAGGGTTTCTTAATATTGTATATAAAAAACAATATATATACATATATATATATTTATTTTTAATGGATTAAATTCAATATTATTAATTAATGGAAAAATTTAATATTATTAATTACATTAGCTAATCTCCAATCAAATAACAATACATTAATAGACACATTATACCTCTACGCAACATTCTTTAAAATTTAGAAATTCTTTAATGGAATGAAATGTTTTTTCTTAGAGCCATTTTTTTAATAAATTGGTAAACCTGCTGTCGGACGTTTCGACCGTATTGCAACGGCCGTGGATACGGGTAGACGTGGATACGGCCGTAATATTTTCATAACTTTATCATAGAGCTATCAAAACTGTTTTCAATATTGTTGGCCTTATATAGGTAGGTACTTGTCCTCGTGCTATATAATTCAGGCGGGGTGGCCTATTTTCACTCCAATTCTTGCCTCTGCCTGCTTGTAATGAGTGATATTCTCTGTTCACTTACAACCTTTTTTGTGAGACGCAGTTTTTCGGCAATAACTCAATGACGGAATATCTGATCATTTTTGAAATAATTTTAATTTAAAGTATTTGTTAAGCGTTACCTTTTCGTTTTTTTTCATATTTTTTGGTCACGTGGTTCATGTTTTTAAAAGACATGTCGAATGACGTACCACACGTTGATGTATGCTCTAAAAAAAGGGTTTCTGTTACATGTATGGATTGCCCCCCCCTAAAACTATTTGTTTTTATTACTTATCTATCAAACTAAGTAGCGGCTACTACAAGTCACCTTTTCATCATATTTATTTAACATTCATTGGGTAGTCTTTGAGTAAAATGCCTGTGACATACGGACGGGCAGACAGACGGACATAACGAAACTATGAGAGTTCCGTTTTTGCCGTTTTGGCTACGGACCCCTCAATAAAAGGTTTTAACTCTACCTACTTAATAGAGGCTATTACTGATAGATAGATTATATAATTAGAATACTTAGGCTTAGATCTATAGATCCTATTTTCGCTTAGATCAAGCATAGCTTAGGTAAAATACATAAAATACTTAGACAAAAAATATCGGAAAGTGCGTCCTGTCCGTTGACTTACTAGATATAATGTTCTGATATTATGCTAAGCTTGCACTATCACCAAAAAATAAACCGGTCAGCATTTGCTTTGTCAAAATTGTTTTGAAAAAGTTTTACTTAAATTTATGTTTATGCTAAGCTGCCACTGAAGTTAGATCACTTGTTTTTTTGAGAAAAAGACAAATATACTTTCATACATACTTAAAAACAGGTCAAAATGAGAACCCCCATTTTTAAAGGCGGAAACAAAAAGTTTTAAGAACACAAGAAAACAAAACAATGTTTTTCATAAAGGATCTTTCTGAGCCGAGTAATCGATCTCTCCTCGAAACCCTCTTATATCAAACTTCCACCACTTGTTATATGACGTCACAAAAGGTTCGTTTAAGTGGGAAACTGACGCCATTATTATCAATAGGTTACCCGTATCCGTACATCCTCAGTTGTAGAGTTGAGTTGGGTTGGCAGATAAAGGAATACAACAACCGTACTTTGGATATGGAACAACTTCTTTAACAAAATGCTAATATTTTTCATAAAGTTTGACGATATCTTCCTTATTCATAACTAGTGGTCCGCTTCAGCTTCACACGGACTTTTCTTTAGTTTCTATTATATATACATAATATGTATGTATAATACCTGTAAACCAACCCAAAGGAACTTATCTGAATGATTCATTAAACAGTGTAAAAGATGAAAGCTTACACAAGAAAAGACAGCGAGAAGCTACTTTGTTTTATACTACGTATAAAATCACCGTTATAGCATCTTTTTACTAGGTATTTAATGATTTGTATGCTTTAATTTTATTTTGAAATTATTCAAAAAAAGACAAGAATTTTGCTTCACAAACAAAATCACGCAATATTTTCCTTGTGAAGCTTTAGACTGCCTATCCATTAGAGCGTAGCGGAGATTTTATGCAATCCCAATAGTTAATATTCCTTCGTTATTTCTCCGCTTCCATGGACAGGTAGCCTAACTCTGTGCTATTCCTATTTATCTCGCATATACTGTCTTATGACGTCACAGCTCTGTAGCTAACACTAATACTACAAATTACTAAATTACATATATGATTTGCCTGAAACGAGCAGGATAATAGTAGTAGGTACAAATCCATTCGACCACTATTATTAATATCGTCTGTCAATAACTATCCTAACATTGTGAAGTTGGTGCCATGAAATAGTAGTTTTATGTTTTACGAGCTAAATTGACGCATACGAAGTTGCGCGGGTCACGCGCAACTTCGTATGCGTCAATTTTCCCCGTTTTTTTAACATTTTCAATGCTGCTTCGCTCCTATTGATCGTAGCGTGATGTTATATAGCCTTGTTATAGCCTTCCTCGATAAATGGGCTACCCAACAGAAAAATGCATTAGGCTAATTGTTGAGGAGTTCACAAGTTCCCATCATCAAATCCTGATATGATGACAACTTGGAACTATACCCTTTGAAACACAAAAAAAAAATATCGGTCCAGTCGTCTTCGTGTAATCGGGTAACAAACACAAAAAAAATCAGACAGTCTAATTGAGAACCTTCTGCGTTTTTGAAGTCGGTTAAAAACTTAAAAAATTGAATGTTTCACTAATAATAAATGTAATTGAGCTCTATTTTTGCACTGGACATGTTTGCTAGAATAGTTGAAGCCGTTTTTAAATTTACCACTTTCTATTACATTACATTTTAGACACCTTTCAGTTATACGTTGTTTAAGGGTGCTACCTCATGCGAGCATTCTTCTGTAATGTAACATTACAGATCCGAGTATTACAATGCGCAACTTGTAATGATGTATAATTATAAGTAATAATAATAATGATTTATTTTCTCATCACAAAATAGGAAAACATTACATTACATTTTTATACATTTAAATATTATTCTAACATATTGTGGGAGACTGGGGCCTAAGCTAGGCTCGATGCCTGTGTTACAGGACACCAGGTCTCCACCCTTTATTATTGTGTGTCATCAAGCAAAAAATAAACGATCGCTTCGAAAATCGAATCATAAATCGTATATTAAAGGCGCATCCTCGTCAGTCCGGGAGGCAGTATTGTAAAGTAATGCTCGAAATCGAAGCATAAATGTTACATTACAGGAGCAGAGCATGCTTGCGGTAAGGAAGAGCTTTAAGAGTTCACATAATATACTACAAAACAACGGAATAGAATAAAATCAAAACTAGTAGGTGCCGAAATCTACTGAATGTAAGATGTAAGATTTGAATTGCAAAAGCGATGCCGGTCGAGCCCTTCTTGCTACAATAAATCTTCTTATCATCTAGTTGTTCAACGTCAGAATTTCAAGGACGAAGTTTTAATAGAATTACGTGAATACTGTGTTATTCAACGTTGGGTTGGAATTTTTGTTCAGAGCAGGTACTTTTCAAAAATGTTTTGTGGCTAAGTTGGTAAATGCATATCACTTCTAGCATAGCTTACAGCTTTACACATCCATCAGTTATCTTATATTTAACCTATAAAAGATTCCGGAGACTAGAGGAAATAGCTGATTCCATCACATAATTCTTAGTTCCGTACTGATCTAGCACATGGAAGCATATTTGTAAGATAACTAGCTTTTACCGTGGTTTCGACCGTGGTTAGTCACACAAGGTCATCTGATCCCAAACTAAGACGAGCTTTTACTATGGCAACCAGACAACTGATAAACATTTCTAAAACATACATATTCATATCCATACTAATATTATAAATGTGAGAGTAACTCTGTCTGACTGTCTGTTACGCTTTTACGCTCAGACGGCTAAACCGATTTAGATGAAATTTGGTACAGAGATAGTTTGAGTTCCGGGGAAGAAGATAGGATAGTTTTTATCGCGATAACCGACATCCACGCGGGCGGAGCCGCGAGCGAAAGCTAGTTAAAAATAACTTACACCCAGACTCAGAATAAACCATCATGCTCATCACACAACGTTTTGTCCTGGGTAGGGATCCAAGCCAAAACCCCTGGTTTAGCTGTAAGGGACACAAACACTAGACCAATGGGCCAGGTATGGTCATAAAGTGGTCGGTCACGGTTACCTATTAATAATAGGTTCAGGTTATGCAAACTTCCATATGGACATATTCACGGCCATTATGCCGGATAATAAGCGGATATTGATGGCATATTTAATATGTCAAACGTCATATTTATGTGAATATTCTGTGGTGTATTTAGTGTTATGTTTACGAGTACCGCCGTGCGTTTGGCGTTTACGAGACTATTCCTCTGATTGATTTATTGGGTCTGTGCTGACTATTACGTTATTGTTTATGGGTTTAAGAAATATTTTATTGTATTATATATCGAGGGGTTCGATTAACTTGTTCTTACCGGACTGCGCAAGAAGGAGGGTTATGTTTTTCGAGTGTAGGTATGTATGTATATTTCTTTAGCACGCTCTAGTAGACTCTTGAGCCTAAATTACTTGATGGATTTTAGCTAGAGAGGTATCGTTAGATTCATCTCAGTTGGGATAGTGACATCGAGTACATTAAAATTAGAAAAAAAATCGTTGATTTTTGGCGCCAATTTATTTCAGTTATTAATTTTAAGCAATCGGGTTTCTTTTCTTTTGTAATCGTAAAGGTTGTTTTGTACTAGCGTTGTCTACCCAAACGTATTTTGGGTAGGTTTAAATTAATTTAATAATTAAATTATTTGACCTTTTAGTAAAAATTGATTAATATATTTATTAAAAATTTAACTAATTATTATATTTTTTTTTTCTTTTTTTATGCAAATTATTATATAACCAACTAATATTGTAATTATAATAGAAATAATAAGAGAACAGTTTGATAATGGAAAAAAATATTTGTTAGAGGGGAAGCTCTATTTTGTAAGTTTAAATTGGATCATGTTGCCCTTGTGCATTAATTTGATCATATCTTATCCCAGCTTATTAAAGGTCAGAGCCGTATTTTTCACTTTCTTGACAAATATCATTTTTGTGCGCACATCGTTTCTAGTTATATCATATATTTTGTCCATTCATCTTTTATTAAGGATCTCACATATTATCAATCCGGCTGCAGTCTGTCACCCTATCGGGCTGCGTGTCGACTTGGATCTGCATAGTCTCATGCTATAGCGATTATTGTCTGTCGACAATTATTGGGAACCGGGCTGCACGCTAGTAGTTGACAGCCGGCAGTTCCAGACCGCAAGATCACGCGCTGCCAGTAGCCTGTGAGGTATTTATACTAGCTGAACGGTTGCGGGCCGCCTACTTGCTAATGTGTGTTCGATTGTCGCGGACGGTCGGCCGCTCAGAACACACGTCGGCCGATACCAGACGACGCAGTCGTCAGTCGCAGTCGACGTTTTAATGAAATTTGGTGAAAAGGTGTCTTGTAGTAGCCGCTACTTAGTTTGATAGCTAAATAATAAAAATAAACATTTTTAGGGGGGGGGGCGGGAGGGGCACTCCATATATGTAACAGAAGCAGATTTTTTTTTAACGGCGAACATCAATGTGTGGAAATTAAAATTTGGAAAGAAAAAAAAAAACCCTCATTCGAAAGGTCTTTCAGAAACTTTATAAGATTTTGAATAAACTTTTTTGATTGATTGAATACTTTTGGAAATAATTGCTCCGAAAGTTGCATAAGTCATGTGAGCTATTGCCAAAAAACTTCGAACTTCACCAAAGGGGCATAAGTGCCATTAACATACGCTCTTCTGCTGATGCAATTGTTCAAGGCTGCGGACCTCTATACTGAACATGATCCGACATGCTCTTGCCCGGTTTTTTTAAATATAATATATTAAACTTATTTTTTAAGTTTTATATTCTTGATACATGTAACAGTTTTTAATGATCTCTATCGTAGCCCAAGGCGCGTTAATTCGACATAACATGTTAATATGAGTTCAATAATAACCCGACATAAGAAGCTATTTATCTTCATTGATTTTATCATCAAATATAACTAAACTAATTTTTATTTCAAATAGTCACGAACCAGTGCGTTTAACCACAGAATAGGTACCAAGAGTACAGAAGGCAACTATGAAACGTCTTTCATTCGAGCGACGCACTTTTACCGACATGAATCAAATACCACATCGGTGCACTTTGTTCAGAAGACGGGCCTCGACGGTCCTTGTGTGCGTCACCCGTTATAGGTTGTCTTCTGTACTCTTGTTTTTTATTATACTACGAAATAAAGAAATGAGCAGATCGCGCACCAAACGGTGATTGTCACTCAAGTCTAGTAGAGTAAACAACGTATCAGTGACACCCAAATCCATGTTTGGCAAAGATCTGAATGTCACCGCACTGCCCAGTAATTTCACTTGCTACAGTGCCCTTCAACCGAAACAGAGTGATGTTTTGAAATCATTATTTCACGGAAGAACAACTGATTCTGTGGTTTATCTTATTTTAAAACCACTTAAGAAACAATGTAGACATGAGCAACAAATCACGTGTTTATTATAATATTTATCATAAAACGTACTCAGTAAGTAGATTTAATATTCTCAGAGAAAAGCGGTCAGGGATAAACTGTAGTCATTTTAACGATAGTATCATAATATTTTCTCATAGCATATTTTATGACGAGCAGCAAACTCTGCGACCCACTAAGTTAATACCCTTAAATAGAAAAGTGCAGTTTGATTATGAAATGTTTTAATATGAGCGCGGTTTTATTTTAGTCGTGTTATTTTAATGAATGTTATTCGATGTGTGTATTGTATTACACATAATACAAAAGGAATAAGAAAGTTGTTTGTTGATATGTTCTTTTTGCGTTGGAGTGGATAATGTATTTTTTTAGTTTGTGTATCAGAGAAAGATAGACTTCTGTCTCTCCTGATTAATTATGTTACAAGTTGTATAACAAATCGAATCACGTAATAATGTTCTTCAATATTATAAATATTATCTTTTTAATATTATCTTTGGACAACTAACACAACGCTGTCTGATTCCAAACTAAACAGAGCTTGTACTATGGACTTCTGGCAACTGATAAGCATACTTATATATTTCTAAATACACACATATTATAGATAAATAACACCCAGACACAGAATAAACCATCGTGCTCATCACACAAAGTTTTATCCTGGGTGGGGATCGAATCCACGACCTCTTGCGTAGCAGTCGGATTCACTCCCACTGCGCCACAGATGCAGTCAGATTCCCTACTTGTTTGACAAACAGTTGTTTATTTTCAAAATGGCTAAACAGATTGTCATCAAAACTTAATATCATTTCAATTTTTTTTGGGATGCAATAATGCCAAAAATAAACCGATACACAAACTTATAGCACCATTTATTTTGCGTCGGAGGCTAAAAAAACTTACACGTCCTTTTTTGTGTTACTTTAAATTATAATTAACAATGTGGAATTGTGGGTCCCACATTACTAGCAATCCTGTTTACCCCTTCAGCTTAGATCAATGGCTCATCATTAATTGTGTTAATAAAGTAAAAAAGAGTAAAAAGATTCAAAAGATTTGTTAGCCCCATTCATTCTTTAGGGGTAGTAAAAAATATTATCGGAAAGAGTTATGTAACAAGTTTAAACTGTTTGAATTTAAATGCGAGATAACTTTTTAGTTTATTAGTTAGGGTTCTGTTTAGAATCTAAATCTCTTTTAGTGCGGTTACAAATTCAGTTTACTTAAAGTGGGTTTTAGAAGCTACGCTCTACATATTTTGAATAAAAACGTGCATTTTGTTTATGTTCTAAGTTTTGATATGAATGTTGTTTTCAGTAACGTCAAGCAGGCGTATATAAGGCTTCACAGGTTAACATGGTGTTTTTTAAATTTATTTTTATAAACGTCATGTTTATGTAAAGTCCCCTGCGACATAGAACTATACTCTAGTGCGGGAGTAGTTTTATAACCTAAAAAGTACATTTATCTATCTGAATTCCTAGGTTATATAAGAAAACGGACTTATCCAATGATATTCATTGTCAGTAGGTATCATCTAACGCAAAAAATGAAATTTTCAGTCGTTTTAAGTGTCCCGTTTCCAATTTATCAATAGGGTCGATATATCACGATCCTTTTCCATATCCACGCCAAGCCCATGCGGAACAGTCAAAATCTTGTCTTAATGGTAAATGAAGAGCTGTGCTTAGAAAGGCATCAACGCGTATACGCGGCGGACATATTTGAACGTGTTTCGATGCATTTGTGATAAATGAAGATTTTGACAGTTGCGTTTGTCCTGAACACGGCTTGCCGTGAACACGGAATAAAGATCGTGAGTAAGAACCCAGATGGCATCGTCCCACTTCTATATTCAACTTGGCAACCAATATAGCAAGGAGAAGCAACCCTGTGCTGCAATCTGCACCAACTAAGGGTAACAAAGTAATGCGGGCTGAATCCACATATTCTTGTCTGTTTATCAGCACTGCTGATGAACAATCATCTGTATATATATAAAAGACAACCGTTACTGACTGTCTGATTAATTAACACACAGCTCAAACCATGGGACATTGAAATTTGGCACGCAGATAGGAATAAAATGTAGGTATGCCTACATTTTATTCCTATCTTAGGCTTAGGATTTTCTAAAATTCACCCCCTAAGGGGATCAGTCGGGGGTTCAAACTTAACGAGGGTGAAACCGTGGGCAAAATCTAGTAATAAAAGACGGACAAATTTAAAAGATTTTCAATTTGAAATTCACATGACTATTTGGACAGTGGGATAGTAAGGCTGAAAATAGCTTATTAGCTGGCATACTTACATAACAGCTCCTTGCACATGCTACCTAATACAACTAGCATACCTGTACCTGATTCTCATTTACTACCACATAACTAGAAAGCCTGGTACCGCCTTAAGAATAGTAACACCTCATCTCTTCCTATGGGTATTGTCAAGGCGACTAAGGGACTTTACACCGAGGGAGGGGCAGCAGCGTCCTCTATGTCCTTGGAAGCCTTACTGCGATCGCCAATTAGCTCGACTAGCGTGACGATTATTTAGCAATTACCTTCAGGATCTACAATAAGTAGGTTCTACTGAGGAGACTGCCTCTGTGGCGCGGTGGGAGTGTGTCCGACTGTTACGCAAGAGATCGTGGGTTCGACTCCCAAACGGGACACCACTTTGTGTGATCCACAAATTGTTGTTCCGAGTCTAGGTGTACTTTGTGTCAGTGACTTGTATGTTTGTAAAATCTCCCGCGACACAGGCCTTGTACCCTACTGCGGGAGTCGTCTATTTATAAAAAAAAGAGACCCATACCCACCATATGGGTTAATATGAACTAGCAAGCACACTACTATTATGTTATACCAGCATATGTAACTTCGCTATAACCAAAATTCGGTTAAGAAAACATGACGTAAAGCAAAAAAGTAAAGCCTCATTTCTACTTAACCTTGTTTGACCTCTGACAAGTAAGTAGCTATTGTCATAAATCGGTCAAGTACTGTCGCTGTCGTAATAAGAAGTATTAAGTTATGAGGTTTGATGATCGATATTACGAAGATAGTAAAAAAAGGTATATGGAACAATATAACAGCCTATAAACTATTGGTTTTATCACTGTATTAATATTGAAGTACTTGATTAATATTACTATAACCTGCCAACTAGAAAGAGTTCATGTTCGCATCTTTTTTATGTAAATGTTAATGTTTGTTAGTGAAATGTACCTTGGGGATGTGTATCTTCTTTTATCTAATTTTATTTCTTAAAACCTCAAACACCTCGTTCTCCACACAGTAATTAATTTTAAATTGAAACAACACAATCCATACTAATATTACAAATATGAAATGAAAAATAAAATAAAATAAAATTTATTCACCGAAAGAATTTACAATCTGCACTTGTTACTTCTGCCAAACTGTATAACAGTTTGTTGCTCCCTGATTACAAACAATTTGCAAAATTCTACATTTCGTTTATCATTATTTTATTTTATTATATTATCACATTATTAAATTAAACAATCCATACTATTAACTATTGAAATACACTAAGTAGGTATATGTGTGGAGGCAAATGTTTCCAATAAAAAATATCTCTTTTAGTAATGGTACTATCTAACAAAGAGGATGGTAGATTAGTTTATAAACGTCTGTCTGTCTGTTACGCTTTCACGTTCAAACAAACGAAATTTGGTATGGAGACAGTTTGAGTCCCGGGGAAAGACATAGGATAGTTTTTATCGCGGTAACCGACATCCAGGTGGGCTGAGCCGCGGGCGAAAGGTTTACACGTTTTAAACATCAATAAGTAAGTCTAATTCAAAAACCAATTCTGTTCAGCAGTAGACAAATCTCTCATCTCAATTATAAATAGCTTAACAATTAATTTATCAAATTGTATTTTGACCTACGATAGCCAAACCTAAATTAAGTTAAAGATAGCTAAATACTAAACTAATAAACTATTGGGCTGTTTGTTCACTGTCTATATTTTAATATTATATTTCAAGTACAAATTACTAGCAATTTTAATCCACTTAGCAATTACTTGAATAAATATTTAATTAAAAATTCGTTCTAAACTAAGCTGCGTAAACTTTAATCTTAATTGATTTTAGTCAAAAATTAAGGCGGTCTGCAAACGAAATGTCATTAAAGTAGAATTAAGCCGTCGGCATACAGCTTAGGACTGAGGTTTTGAGGTTTCGAAAAGGTTATTATTGAGGACCCCAATATTAAATGAAATCAACCGAATATTTAAATGAAATCTGTTGAAAGTTAGGGGTGTTGTACGCATGGGTGGGTTTGAAAGTTCGGTTCGGTAAATTTTATTCAATAAAAACTATTAATGAATGAATGTAGTGAACTGAATGTGCTTACTTAAGTATTTTTAAAACTGACACGATATAATAACGTTACGTTTATTCGTGGACCACGATCCTTCAAAGGATAAAAATTCATGGTTTTTGACCACGAATTTTGATTCCTTGACGGATTGTGGTCAGGTCAGGAGTGTCGTTGGGGGTAATGTTTTTTTTTTAAATAATTAGCAATGTTGGATGTGGTCCCACATTACGATCCTGTTAACCCCTCCAGCTAAACTCAATGGCTTGTGTAGGAGTGGGTTTACGTCGGTAGTATAATGGGTAGGATTTGAACCCACTACCTCGTGATTGCGAGTCCGATGGCTTACCCATTAGGCTACCGCCGCTTGGTCAATTTCCTGAGTGTAGAATGGTTGATGGAATGTTGAAGTTGATGCAAGGATTTGAATGCCGTTTATTATAATAATATCTGGCTGGATGGCGTTATAGGACAACTCACATAACGCCATCTAATCCCAAACTAAGCAGAGCTTGTACTATGAAAACCAGACAACTGATAAACATACTTATATATTTCTAAATACATATATATATATATATTATAGATAAATAACTCCCAGACACAGAATAAACCATTGTGCTAATCCCACATAATTTTATCCTGGGTGGGGATCGAACCCACGACCTTCGGCTTAGCAAGCAGGGTTACAAAACACTAGGCCATTATACATCCGAGTATAATAAGAATGGTTCTAAATTTTGTTTGATGAAAATCATTTTTAATACTTGCTTTCTGATAACAAAACAACATCCATCCGTTTGAGTGCTGCGGTGCCACAAGCAAACACGTTAAACTTACAAAAAATGGAGGGTCTTATTGCATCGAATCTTTTATCCGATGCAAAAGGACTCTCCTTTTTTATATAAGTTAAGCAGTGACAAAGAGAAAATCTTTCTCTAGTCCTCATCTTCCACTACATAAAAGAATACATTGCCCTACTACTAAAACAATTTACTACCATCCCCCCCAAAACTACTCACAGAACTTATCTAAGAACAACACAATATAATGTACCTATCTAAAATCAGCGAGGAAATTAATATAATAAAGAATAAAGTGAAATTGTCCATACCGTACAACGAGACGTTGGATTTAATTAAATTTGGCAATGTTACGTAAATAAGGCTCCCGCGCCATTGTTTCGAAGAAATAGATACCAGCTTGTTAACCTAAAAGGACTCGTAAGAGAAAATTTACAACATTATGAGTGCTTGAACTACGGTAAATTGAATGCGGATGTTGATACAATAAGGTGTGTTTATACAAAATTTAGTATAAACAAAGAGATTACAGCACAGATAATAAATGAAACGGACAAATATAAATGTCACGTTACTGTCGTAAACTGGGTTTATATGGCGTTGTAGACAGTTACGAGACTGCTACGAGAGCTACAGGTATTGCTACGTAAAGCTACGAGATGTTCTAATGTGTATTCGAAATGTGCTATATAGTGCTATAAAGGCCATACGGAGTGCAATGTATCTGCATGTTGACGAGAGATGTGCAATTGCGCAGGTACAGAATTTGCAGCGTGTTTTTACAAAGTGTGTTTCTGAGTTATTAATTTAAAACTCCGCATATATATAGGTATAGCATGTACGCTTTTAAAATGTTATGATACGCAGGTGCATTTTTTTGTAGATTGTAATATAAAATCTTTAAGAAGCAAATTGTATTGTTACGTAAGAAATGTACTTGACTGTTTGATTTCTAAATAAAATAAAATAAAAATATTTTTTATTGATTATGTTATGCAGGGTAATTTTTAATATACCTACTAAAATAACCTCCAGCTCTTGGCTTCTTTACAATTAAAAAAAATGCTAATCAACCTTCACCACCTTCCAACTACTTTTGTCTCACAACCATACCAGACATCTGAGAGACCCCGGAGTAAAATCTATGTTTCTTTGTCAGGTGTAGAAGAAGAAACCCCACAATAAACATGGATTTTACTCCAGTAAAATAGTCTGTAGATAGTTAAATCATAACTGTAAAAACAAGTGCTAGGTGATTGATATGATATGATGATGATATGATACTCACCATATCATATCACAACTCACACAACGCTATCTGATCCCATCAACCATCGTGCTCATCACACAAAGTTTTATCCTAGGTGGGGAACGACCTCTTGCGTATCACTTATACACTTTCACCGCGCCACAGTCATAAAAATAAGAGTTAATATATCAAATGTTTTCTAAAACTGATATTACAAAATTATTAAGTGTAATGTAAAGAAGCCACGAGCGGGAGGTTAATATATTACAAATCACTCTGTATATTATTACTTGCTACTAGCTGTCCCGCGCAACTTCATATGCGTAAATTTTCCCCTGTTTTGCAACATTTCTCCTTACTGCTCCGCTCCTATTGGTCGCAGCGTGATGTTATATAAGCCATAGCCTTCCTCGTTCCTCGATAAATTGGTTAACTAAACAGTGAAAGAGTTTTCAATTTGGATCAGTAGTTCCTGAGATTACTTTCAAACAAACAAACAAACTCTATAGCTTTATAATATTGGTATAGATTGTTGTAATAAAGTATAAAAGTTTGTACACAAACATAGGGATAAGATAGACGGTTTATCCATACTAATATTATAAATGTGAAAGTAACTCTGTCTGTCTGTCTGTCTGTCTGTTACGCTTTCACGCTCAAACCGCTGAACCGATTTAGATGAAATTTGGTATGGAGATAGTTTGAGTCTCGGGGAAGGACATAGGATAGTTTTTATCGCGATAACCGACATCCACGCGGGCGGAGCCGCGGGCGAAAGCTAGTCATGGATATAAAGGCCTATGATGTTTTTTTTCAAAAACAGCCCACCGATGGCCCGAGTGCTTAACCTATACAGCAAGGTTAAGCAATCTCGATGTTCTAATCACTTTTGAGCTATATAACCATCAAAAGTCACCATTATATTAGTTTGAAAGCATTGCAATAATAAAGGTATAGCCAGAACGAGCAGTTAACAACAGTTGTACGCAGAGGGCGCATAGGCTCATTATTAGTGTGAAAGGGACATTACATTGCTCATTCCATGTGATTAATGTTATCACACATGTGCAAGTTATAAGCGGACAGAAGTTTATATTATTCTACTTAATATTATTAAACAAAAGTGTGTGTGAATATAAATATTGGTCTCCTATTACATTTAATTCAAATAAAAACTTTTTAACCTTTAGCCAAGAAGGAGGTTCTTGATTCAGTGTTATCAATTGTTTTTTTTTATGATAGCAAAACGCCTCAATAATACGCCAAAATAATAAAAGACAGCCGTGACTGAAGTCGGTGAGATGTTTTTTGTATTTTTTTTTACAAAAAAACGTCTAACCGTCCTCAATCAAAAAGGAGTTTTGTTGTCTGCCTCCTTAACATAAGATCTTTACAAAATTTATGAGACATTTTGAAATAAACCGCCTTCGTACAAGAAAAATAAATTAAAAATCTATCTATATATAACGGAGTTATGTTCGAACACATACAAAAAAAAACTACAATCATTCGAATTGAGAACCTCTTCCCTTTTTAAGTCGATTTAACGCATACGAAGGTCTAATTTCTATGCCATATTGCATAAGACATACATATCGATTAAATTAATATATGAAGATAACATTCAAGCTAAATGTTAAGCAATTGTAACTAATGAAAACAAATCAAGTGTCACTAGATGGCACTCATGAATTGCTAATATATCGAAGGTTTTTTGTAGAAACGAACAAGCGGGCCCAGACCGTCATAGACTACTGACCGAAAGATTACCACTACCCATGGATATCTACAACATGAAAGCATAGCATTGTAGAAAAGAGTAGACAGTTGCCTCCAAAATAATGCTGTGCATAGCAAAAAAATGGTGTTTGAAACGGACTGTTGTTGACGAGCCTGCTAAGTGCTAGTGGTTGACTTGTGGTTTATCAATTAGAGTCAATACTCTAACTGCTAAGCCAGAATTCGTGGTTTTGATTCTCAACCTGGATAAATTTTAGTGTGGGTGGACAAGATTATTTGTTAAGTATGTACGTAGCTAATTAGAAATTGGTTTGTAAGTACTTTTTTTTTATATAAAGACGACTCCATTAGTAGTGTACAAGCCTTGTGTCGCGGGGGACTTTATTATTATTTATTTGTCTGAATATTATAGCCTAGTTCGCCATCAGACGGCGGTAAGTGAATAATCTTTTAAGATAGGTATTTATTTTTTTAATATGTGATATTTTCGCTACACTATCCGCTGTTATCGTATACCTTGCATCTAAACGGTTGGCAGCTCATTTTATCTCTACGGGAGAACTGAAATTCCCCACCTAATTAGCGGTTTGCGTATCTACATACGTAACAACGCATATACCAACGCTCGGATGAACGTATCATTAGGATGGGAGGTGTCGAGCTTGCTCGAGTGTTTTTATTGCTTGTTTGTTTGTTGATATAATTATGGGTTTGTAGCTTAGTAGTGACTAGAGTGTTGGAAGTACAGTCAGTGAGTGAGATCCGTAGGTGGGACCACTTTTCATTAGTTTTCTGAAAATTAAATTGTTGTAATCTGCCTTTTATATAGAAATTATGAAGTGCGTCTTTTATGTGTATTAATTTTGTTTTGTTTTTTAACAAAAGATAGCTGACAATGTGGGATTGTGTGTACCACATTACTAGCAATCCTGTTAACCCCCCTGAGTTACTATTTGTATTATGGAGTTTGGTTATAAATACGCGTTTGGCTAACTATTTTATAAAATTAAGACGACAAAAAAGTTTAATCATTGGTTTATTAGTAAGTCGTTACCAAAACTATAAGTGTAGGTATTAGTAGTATGTTGATAATAAGATTTGAAGAGAAGTTACAGGAATTACTCGTACAGCACATAATGTAGTATGGACATGACTTTAAAGGTTAATTGTGGACGAGTTAATGTTATGCACTATAGCGAACACAAGTGCTCTCTCTATTACTCATAGCTCGATACGTCACGAGTGGAGAGTAACGAAGGAGGTTTACTAATTTGATTACACGTGTTTTGGAACATGTATTGTCATGTGGTCGAAACAGTTAAATTTTACAGAAAGTAGAATGATACTTTAAGGTGTCGTGATTATTATATAGGGGCGTCTAAATGAGCCATTTTTTACGACAATTTGTGGTGACAACGATGTGGCCGGCAACATCGATTTTCCGTAATGTGGCCCGGACAATTTTGTTGTTGTTTCAGACGCTCTCTATTTTATTGTTGCCGAGTTGTGTAGCCCGTTTAGGAAGCTGAGATATTTAGCCGAGCAATTAGTTGCCAACACTGCCGCCACAAAATGCCGTAAAATGGCTAGTTTAGACGCCCCTTAAGTGTAAGATTTGATCTTGATTCCAAATGATCAACACATCAAGGTTGATAGAAAATAATGACTTCTGCCAATAAATACTCAATCAAAGTAACACACACCTCTCTCGCATAAGAAAAAAACACCACAACTTTTCGTTTCAGCTAATTTAATCTACATTTAACCAACATTAATAATTTATTAAATGATATACTTCTAAATGAATGCGGCAACCCTACCCATGATAGCTGCTGTAACACTAAACGGAATGTGACCGAGTGACAGTTCGCGACCGATTTGTGAACATAATTCAAAACTTGATCGTGTGCCAAGCGTGTCCAGTGTCCACTTATGCGAGTGATGTATAATGTCACTGTTAGGGCTGCCAAGAGCTCAAGAGCTTAGCGGTTGAATGGTTTTTAACCCATTGACCGCCTACTTTATTTATCTGACAAAATATATTGTTACGGCCGTAGTCCTGTCCTACTTATCCGACAAATAACCTGTATTTGTTGTTTTATTTTTGGTTGGATAAGTCCGATTAAAGGGTCTAAAGGGTTAAATGACTGCGCTGTATATTTCATGTATCTACTAAATTAATTCTGTATTTTGTTTGTTTTATTGCTAAGAGACTGGGTGATAAAAATAAATGTCATATATGCTCTCTGTTACGAAGCAATAATAAAAGCCGTGATAGTTCTTGAACTACCGGCTAGATGGCGCATGCGAGAACCCAACTCGCGAGCAGGAAAGGATAGAGAAATTTGAGGTGTAGTAACATAGTCCAGATAGGTGGTTCGATTCAGGCCCCGGTTTGGCATACGGAAGTCTCGGTTTCGATTCCTGGGACTTCAAACTATTCTATCTTTCAAAAATGCAATTATTGTAGGCATTCTTGCCAATTACTTTATAAAAGTAATTGGCAAGAATGCCTTTAAAAATTCAGACCTACTATCGAGATTCTCATTGATGTAATTATTTTTATCCAGGAGACAGGGATCTTTGAGATGTCATATTATGGTGAATTACGGTTGGTATTTACTTTTAAAAAGGAGGTCTATATCCCAGCAATGGAAACGTTATAATATCGGCAGCTAAAGCCTTCTATAAGATGGACCAACGACCTGGTTAACCACTGGAAGCAGGCAGTGTTGCGATCCTTGATTGCGTCAGTTCAGCAGTGGATGTATGACTGATAACTGAAACTGATGACTATAAGGTAAGAATTCGCTAAGAACGGATTTTCGAAAACTCAATCCCATATAGGGTAAATGGAAAACATTCAAAATCATACTAAACCCGCGAAGAAACCTACATATGTACCACATAGTTGAAAATCTCACCATAATTTTACGCGACATAAACACATTGCTCTTTAAAACCACATTGATTTTAATACCCCGGCTGCCACTCGTGTTCTGCGTTATAAAGTTAACAAAGTAATACATTGTTGCGACATATGTCGGGGTATTGCCGTCTTTGGACGTTTTCTTCACTCATCTTAAAGTTGCACGCGATTTTAAAACGGTGAGTAACTTTTATATTTCCTTTTCACTTAAAATGAAAGGACAAAGTTTGATGTAGAATTTGTTTTAGTTTTCAGATTAGTAATTGTTATGTTTCTAGGGTTCCGTAGTAAAATGACATAAACGGATCCCTGATAGTTTCATCATGTCCGTCTGTCTGTCAGTCCGTATGTCACAGGCATTTTACTCTAAGACGAAAGAAAATTGGTATAAGAAATTTGGTGAAAAGGTATTTTGTAGTACCCTACTTAGTTTGATAGCTAAATAATAAATATTTTTAGGGGGGAAAAAAGAAAACGATGTAGCTATGATATTATAATGCAATAGTATAAGGCACAATGGGAGAAGCAATTTTTATGTCATATAATGTTTAGTTAAAATTTATTAATTGAAAAAAATATCGATTGTAAATATCCCGGGAGGTGCAACATTTATCTTTTGTAATAAATAAAATTAAAGTTTGTGTTTGTACTGTCAAAATAATAGTTTTTACTAAATGCATATAAAAGGACATGGGTTTAAATTAAAAACTGACATTTTAGTTGTTTTGTTTGTCTATCTGTCTGTTGGTTTGTTCCAGCTTATCTTCGAAACGGCGGTAAGGGGTTTTGACGGGACTTTTACTGTCAGATAGCTGATAATGTAAGGAGTATCTTAGACTACTTTTATCATTACGTTTAACGTGTACGCGCGAAGTTGGAGTGCTTACGTGCGTACTTCCAAAGTAAGCAGCACTGCAACTTCGCGCGGATAATGTCTCAGGCACAGCTAATGTCAAATATTGAAGTACTATTAAAATTGGACGAATAGAAAACTCACTATCGGTGCCATAAAAACCATTCATCATGAGATGCAATTCTATTCAGAAATTTGACCGGACCTTTCTGTTACACGTTGTATTAACCCCAAAGCTGTTTGTCTCACTTTAAAAAGACACATTTATTTGCAATTCCTGTGCGACTGAACGTTACTTTTCCAAGTACAACACGACGTGACTTGTAGCTTGTCTTGTACGATACGAATGAAACAAATACGTTGTGTACTCCGTTCGTGCAATGCAAACATTCTTTTAACACACTTATGGCTTCTTCACTGGTATCTGTTTAAAAAGATCGTGGAATTCAAACATTGTTTTTAAGACAACTCCTGCAATAGAGAATAGTCTGTGTGTCACAGGGAAGACGTTTGCGAACATATGCGTGTTTGACTCAGTGGTGATTAAGCGACAACTAAACAACGTTACATCTGTCGATCCATAGATGTGTAACCGTTTTCGAATATTGTCACACTCCTTCTTGCCTCGGAGAGCATGTTATGGCGTCGGTCCTGCGTCTAATCTCTGTCTCTGATGAGGTAGGTCACCGTAACCGACATCGGTTAGAACCGACATTTATTACCTACTCACCACAGAGTGTCTAACAATCCTATGGCCATCTAGCTGATCCCAGAGCACAAGTCCTGCGTTGCGAAGGACTTTACAAAAGTACACCTAGTCTCTAAACCTAAATTTATCGTTATTACAAAGCACTGTTCATGAAACATTTTACTCGACTAAAGCGATTCTAGGATTTTTTGTTTGTACGTATGTTCTACCAAAATGTCATAACCGCTGGTTGTTCCAAGAGTGATCATAAATTAATCATCTGATTGAATCTGATTGTTAATCGAATCGTTATTACGAGCCGGGTTTAAAATATTTTCGTAACGAAATCACCGCGTGCCTGCGATGACTCGTAAAGGAATCGTCACGTTTTCGAAACGGTATGGCTGCATTTGACAGCGCGCTGGCGCTCTCGCAGCAAGAGCGCCATGTTCCGTGGCGAGCACGCGGCGATACGATGACGTTTCTCTCGCACTCAGCCAATCGTTGCAACGCTGCAATAAAATTGCCATGTGGAGACACGTTCTAAGATTATATATTACACTGTTTTACTCACAGTTAGTTGCATATGGTGGTTTTAAATATTTTAATTTCGATGCGCCTACCAGAGTTCCCCAAGGCTCTCACCAAGGTCCGCCATTATTCTTAGTTTTTTATAAACGATCTTTGTGACACGATAGAAAGCCGTTTTAAATTGTAAGCTGATTACTTTAAAATATATTGATTAATATCAGATGCCCAAGACGTTCACCGCCTCTAAGATGATTTGAATCGTATTTACGTGGTGTCACTAAATGTTAAAAAATGGTTTCATATGAAATTTACTAGAAAGAAAACTCTCTAGTTGCGCAAAATACATCACCGGAAACTGTGTATTAAGGAAAGTTCAAACTGTTGGTGAACTTAGATTTATATTAGACACCTCTTTAAGTTTTAGATATAATAATAATAATAATAATATTATTATTAGTTTTAGATATCATATCAATAGCTTAGTTTTCAAATCGTCACATCTGTCAGATCGAAAATGTTTAAACATCCCACTCCAACGAAAACTATATATAATTAAATTATTCGAAGTATCCTTGAATATGTTGTATAATATATGTTTGGAATCCTAGTTACCAGGTACACTCTGACAGTCTTGAGAGAGTCCAAAAGCGATTTTTATACCATGTGACGTACACAGATAACAAATGTAAGTCTCTCACATCCTACGACAAACGATTGTCACACTACAATGTTTCTTCGCTTCACCGACGCAGAAACACAACTGATATTATGTTCCTCTACAAACTTCTGGATGGATATGTGGAATCTAGCTATATCCTTGCCTTCAGTTTGCCATCTCTCTAATAGTAAAACATTTGAACTTTTCAGCTGCAGAACTAACATCGGTATACATTGCCCCGTCTATCGCAGGATGAATTCTTGTAACGCTGTTGAAACGATGTTGACTTATTCAATGGTTCTATCGCCTCCGTTAAAACTGTATCAAAATGTCCCTCAGTACAGTTGACACATTTTAATTTATAAAAGTTATTTGACACATTGTCAAAAATGCATGCTGTGTTTGCATATTATAGAGTAATTAAGTTTTGCGAAGCAAATAAAAAATTGGTGGTACGACGGTAATATTGTATAATTGACTTTTGTAGCATAAATTGAACGTTTAATTTTCTGAGTCTATTCGAAAAAATATTAAGAAAAATGAATGAGAAAGTTAGTTAAAGAATATAGTTTTAACGAACAACGTTGTGGCGCATACAAGTTACGTTCTAGATTTTCTTGATTATGATCCTTTGTAAAACGTAAATTTTGTACTTTTTCTTTTTGCAAATTACTTTAATATATTTTATGTCTCGTAAACTCGTATTTAATGTCTTTGGCATCAAACAACGAAGAAAAAGAAATTATTTGAGTGGCTCGCTTATACTTGCATCTTCGCCGGTGTGGTTGTAGGTTATTGTGATCTTCTTTCTTATGTTTCACTGGGATTTATTGCCTCTGCATTTGTGTTAGATTTACGCCCCATTGGACACCTCTGATGGTGTGCGCCGTGTCCAAAAACTTTGTCCCTTCATCTAAAAACACCATAAAGGTAACGACAAACTGAGCCCACGTTTGCAACTTATACTATGCAACGTTGGAGAGTTGGTGTGCACCCTTTTCCCACGTACTCAACGCATTTTGACGACAGACTCATTTGTCATTTCTTTTTGAAGTGTTTGTCTAGTACTAGTCTTACGCGTATGATATCCATTCCACCTTCCTACGCCGATCTGGTTTCTTACGTTGTGTGGTACGCGTGTGATAGCGTTGCGTATGATAGTATGGTTCTGATTCAACTGTTTTCATACAAATTCAAGAGTCTAGATGTAATAATGAGTTGCAACAGTTGCATATATGGGCTCAGTTTGTTACCCTAACATAATACAACGTGTGAAAGCTGTTGTCAATGGGCTGATAGTCTAATAGCACATGAAGGTGTTTGCCATAATGCCAAAACTCATTGCATTATTTTGGATAATGCCAATAAAATGAAAAAGGAACAAACTACTAGCAAGGTTATGAATCACTATTTTTAACCTCGCTAGTCTGTTTTGTTTTTCATTTTATTGGCATTTTAAACATGTCATGACACATTGGTCATTTAAAATCTCTAGGTATAATACAGGAAAGCTTTATACAAGGTTATGGTATAGTACAAAGCTCAAACACCTCAACAAGATTTTTAGATCAAAAACAATATATAACAAAAAAAAAAACAACAATATTGAAAACTTGCAAAGTTATAAGCCATTATAGTTATCGTGTGTTCTTTGCGCTATCGTGCCCATTGCGTCTCGTAGTACGTAATCTATGGTTATTATTGAAAAATAAGTGATGATTACATGTCTCATCATATGAACAGGGTTTATACTGTTAGATTATTAAATTAATTAATCGAAAAATAACATGGTCAAAAACTACCGCATTAGAATGTGTTACTGATTCTGAGCAAACTACTTTTAGGTTTGCACTATACCAAGAATAATGTTGTATAAGGAACTACTTTATATAACTTACATAAACAGAGTAAAATTTAAAGTCAGAACACGTTTCCGACGCCTGACTATATTGTATTGTAGTTGCAATTACATTACGTTGCACGTAAACGCATAATTTTGTGTCTGGGAAAAGGATAGAATAGAATTTCAAAATATTGTATAGATTGGCTTTCTTTTGAACATGATTTTATTAGCACTACGTGTAAATATCTCCGCCGAGTGACTGAAATTCCTTTGGTGTGGTCTATCTAACGCTCACCGATGTTGGGGCCAGCGTATGGAGCCGGCTTTAAGGTTGAAGAATAGAGGCATGTACCTAAAACATTTATGAGATGGCATTTAAAACAAAATACAATTAAATTTAAAATTTTCCACATATAAATAATATTATTATTGACAACAACGCAATAAAGCCAAATTATGAACTAAATAAATTTATACAAATAAATAAAATTGAAGTGTCTTTTGTAATGTGAAAATAACAGTTTTTTTACTAAATGCATATCAAACAATATGTGGTACTGATATGTAACAAAACCACAGTTTTTATTTTTTTTGGATGTGTGTTCCGGCTAATCTCCGAAACGGCTAGACGAATTTTGACGAGACTTTCACTGTCAGACAGATGATGATGTAATGAGTAACTTAGGCTACTTATCACCACGCTAACGTGTATAGGGAGTAAGCAGCACTGCAATTTCACGCAAACGAAGTCGCGGGCAGAGCTAGTGTTCACTAAATGGACGTGTTTATGGTATATATTAATCAATTTTAACGTAACCCTAAACTTCTTGATACAGAGCGACTGTATGGAAGGGTTCTTGTATGTATGTATGTATGTAATATTCTTTATTACCTCATACCTCACAAATCACTGAACGTATTTATAAATAAAGACGTCGTTAGATTCAACTTCGCCGCCCCAGTGTTATTAGATTAAAGGGCTCATCTTAAGCATTTCAAAAAGGTATACCATGATTATGATTGTGATTCTAAAAAAGTTAGTTAGTATTCATTCTTTTTTCAATTTTCAATACTTGCCGATAGTTTTGATAAAAGTTAGTTGTTATGTAACAACTTCTGTAGGATGTCTTACAACTACTCAAAAGTTTTAAATAAAAAAAAAAAAAAAAAACCCGCCAGCACAAAAAAGATGGAAACAAGATCCCCTACATAATTATAAAATTTCATGCAGTCGGAGGCACTTTACTAAGCTAATCGGGATTCATAAATGCGTCCGACTGCCTAAAATTATATAATTATGTAGGGGATCTTGTTTTTATCTTTTTTGTGCAGGCGGGTTTTTTTTATACAGTGCAGGTAAGCGTCACGCCAGCCCATATCATCGCCACCAAAATTCTTGTTTGCTAGAGATTTTAATATCACCGCACTGCTCTCCTCATTTAAGACATTAGTTCGTCAATATGACTTGACCAGTAATTACACTTGCTACAAAGCCATTCAACTGGAACAAAGTGATAAGTTAACATTACTATATCACTTACTATGTACGTAAGTTTAAATAATACGCAACAATATTTTATTGATGTCGGTTATCGCCATAAAGACTATCCTATGTCCTTCCCCGGGACTAAAACTATCTCCATACCAAATTTCATCTAAATCGGTTTAGCTGTTTGAACGTAAAAGCGTAACGGACAGACATACAGAGTTAGTTTCACATTTATAATATACTAGCTTTCGCCCGCGGCTCCGCCCGCATGGATGTCGGTTATCGCGATAAAAACTATCCTATGTCCTTCCTCGGGACTCAAACTATCTCCATACAAAATTTCATCTAAATCGGTTCAGCTGTTTGAGCGTGAAAGCGTAACAGACAGACAGACAGACAGACAGACAGACAGAGTTACTTTCACATTTATAATATTAGTATGGATAGTATGGAAGTATGGACCAATCTCTTGTTTCTCTTTCTCATTTTAAATGTGGCAAGAAAACAGTAAAAGTATTATTATCAATAAAAAACACGACAGCTTAAAATTAATGAACTGAAAAAAACTGTAACTGTAAAAAGACATAGATACTACCTACCTAACAAAATACTGTTGAACACCGAGTACATTAATATTTAATGAAATACCTTTTAGTCCATACCACTTAGAGAAACATACAGACAGACCCTGTAGACCTATAGTACATATATAACATATCTTAGTTCAAACATAATTTAGTAATAAAGTTTCAGGCGTTTTAGCTTCTAATGTAAATTAAGTTACATTTGAGAGAAAATTCTTTAAAAACTGTAAGGCTCTTTTCACACGTTCCTGGGGTACCTGGCGCGAAGTTCTGGCAATGTACGTTAGCTTTCATATGTTCATAATAATAATAATAATAGCCTTTAGATTAAAGTATCTAACGGGCCTCTACGTGTTGGCTTCGGCCCCACACACGCCTCCCAAATGACCGGGACTCCATAGTCCCGTGATATGGAAACGACATACATAATAATAATAATGATTTATTCACTTAGGAAGCAAAATACTACACTTGTTAAAAGTCGATTCTACATTTTATTTACATAGGTAAAGCCCGAGAAAAGAACATGCAAAAAAACTCGTTCGGTCATTCGTCCGGTCCATACATTCGCCGTCGGGTAGCCGGCAACCGCGTACCCGGCGCCGGATTGAAACCGGATCGTAAGAAAAATATCTAACTAAGAGTGTTGTTCTTTCACGCCAAATGTACTGAGCGAGTTTTAATGAAACTTTGCAGTAATTATAGCTTAGGCACCATATTTACACATAGGCTAATTATACCTATGTACTTTTTTGAAGTCTGTTTAAAGTAAAACATAACGTGATCGGAACCGCGGACAGTAGTTAATGTATTCTGAATAAGGAATTTGAAGCTTTAAGGTTGGGTTGTATCCATAAATAAGTATTACATGTTACCTAATGAAAAGTAACTTTTTACTTAATATATTTTAAACTTACTCAACCCTAAAAAGCGTAATTGTAAAAATTGAAGTAAATTTTAAAGTTTCCAAGCTTAAATACTTTAAAAAACTTCACTAATGTATATGTAAACGTTGTGTAAACTTATTAAAAAAAAAACATTTCTGTGAAATTTCCTTCACTTGGGCACTAACTAATTTATTATTCTTTGATAGTTTACTTTGACTTGCTAAGTGATATTATTGTATTCATGATTTAGGTATCCATTATAACATAGTTACAAGCGTATAATGGTTTGTTGATTTATCAAACAATTCAAATCAATTCAAAATTCTTGACTGCTTCTGTGGCGCGTTGGGAATGTATCCGACTGCTAAGCAGGAGGTAGTAGGTTCGATTCCCACCCAGGATAAAACTTTGTGTGATGAGCACGATGTTTTATTCTGTGTCTATATTATATATGTATTTATTAAAAATATAAGTATGTTTATCAGTTGTCTGGTTTCCATAGTACGAGCTCAGCTTAGCTTGGGATCAGATGGTGTTGTGTGAGTTGTCCCAAGATATTATAGATATTATTCATTATTCACTTAGGATTCAAAACAACACTTGTGATACGTCGGGATTCTACATGTACATGTAAGGCCAAGTTCGCAAACAATAGGTGAAGCCGGAAAAAGAACATGGCAATAAACACTCGCAGCCAGTCTTTTCAAATTGCATTATAAAAAATCAGAATATGAGATTAAAATAAAATCAGCCTTAGTGGGTACAATATAGTAGGAGCATCTAATTTCAACAACGGTAAAAATTATTGGTCAAAGTACTGGTAACTATATAATAATATTATATCACTAGTTTTTAATCGTTTCTTTTTACCTTTTGCACAGGAAATCGCTACAAAATTTACGTAAAACCACGTGTGCGCAAAAATTGCCGACACGCCGATATAAAGGGGATTATTTTCAAAACAGCTAAACATATTATTATTTTCATAAAACAAAATTAAGAACCAGTCCTATTAAATTAGGCTTTTAATTAATCTGCATCAAAGTCAGTCCATTATTTTGAGAGCTTGGCACAAAACGTCATCATACATATACTCGTACACATATTTAAATTACAACATCCGTAATGTAACGTCGGGGTTTAACATTATTTTTTCTTTCTTTCTTTAAAAAAACACAACTAACAGACTACAAATCATGGACACAAAATAAAACAAAGTACACCCAGATTTGGAATAACTATTTGTGGATCACACAAAGCAGTGTTCCGTGTAGAAGTCATACCCACAGCCTCTGGATCAGCAGTCCCCTGACTGCTGATCACTAACCACTAGACCACAAGGCCAGTCACGATATTCTTATCACTATGTCAGCCTTTTATTGCCAAAATAAGCTAAAAGCTTTCTTGTATATTGTTTTATATCACAATACAAGCGTTGAACGTAAAACACGTCATCGCCGTCATTGCACGCTGTTCGTCACATCACACGCATCATTAGTCTCTGTCGTGACGTATCCTGACGTAGATGACGCCTATTGCCGTGTCGTATGACGTAACAACGAGTTGCGTGTTTATTGTTTAGACTTAGTTAATTGTTAATAGTTTAATGTCGGCGTTTACAGGGTTGGGAGTGAAATAGGTTAAATTAACGAAACTTTCTGTACGTGTTGATATGAAGTTTTGATATTGTTTTAGTTGAAGTGATCCTGTTTAGGTACATATTGTATTATTTTCTGCTCTCATGTTCCTATTATTTGCTCTTTGAACTAAAAGTTTGGTTCGTTCGTGTTAGGGAAGTGATATCAATGTATCTGTTACCTTTTTTCCCCTGCGGTGTTGTCCACCTTTTATTTGATTTTTATAGTTCATATTCCAAACTGATGTTTAAGCTACATTACTGTGAAGTTTCATCAAAAGTCGCTCAGTAGTTCTTACGTATAAGAGCAGCAAAAATGTTTCCATCTGTCAACACAGACTTTCATAATTATCATAAGATTATGTTTCTTCTTTTTACGAAATTTTATTTGGGAGGATTGTTTCTCGTCTATACTAATATTATACTGCTCATATACTTATATTAAGCTGAAGAGTTTGTTTGTTTGTTTCTTTATCTATAGTATTATATACTTAAATCTCTGTTTAGTGTAGTTTCTACTTAATGCTCTGTTTAGTTTGGGATCAGATAACATTGTGTGAGTTGTCCCAAGATATTATTTGTTTGTTTAGTCAAGGTAATTTTGTGTCCATTAATTATATAAAGGTACGTAAATTCTCACACGACATGGGGCTTACAGCCTAATCTGGGAGAAGTCTGTAGAAATAAAAACTGATCTAAGTCACCACAAAGAAACAAATACTCACACAATGATAAACACATTTGGTTCCCACAGTCAGCTAAACAACTGTAACTTTATCTTATATAATTACCTTAAATTATTAACGCGATTAAGACCCGTAAAAAGCAATCGGTTTGATACGATTAAACAAAACTGCATTAATCAAAGGTTATATCGCTGACCTCTATAACGCGGCCTGCAGCACCCTTGATCCAGAAATATCTGCGATACATAGGTAGATATGGGCTGAAGGTTATACTGTATAGATAGAGGAGCCAGTCAGCTGGACACAACTGGGAATAGCAACTGACCGGTTAATGTGAATATTATTCTATATTTTATCTTCTAGTTTGTGCTTATAAAAAAGGAAATTAGTTTTTTGTTTCTACCTTTGCGCAACGTTTGCTCGCCGAGAAAATCATCGAGATCACCAGTCTCGGTGATTTTCTCGGCGAGCATACGTTTGTTTGTTCGAGACTAGCGTTTCATTATGTTTCATTATTCGACTTATTGAATGATGACGAGCAAGACAGTAAAAGTCTTAACACAATTAATAATAATAATAATATCTTGGGACAACTCACACAACGCTATCTGATCCCAAACTAAGCAGAGCTTGTACTATGGAAACCAGACAACTGATAAACATACTTATATATTTCTAAATACATACATATTATAGATAAATAACACCCAGACACAGAATAAACCATCGTGCTCATCACACAACGTTTTATCCTGGATGGGAAACGAACCCACGACCTCTTGCGTAGCAGTCGGATATACTCCCACCGCGCCACATGCAGTAATTAACTAATGGTGTAGTATAATTTGGTATCGAAACCGCAATTTTTTTATGAAATTGGGAGGTATGTAGATAGGTTAGAGACTGGCGTGTGATTAGGATTGATTGATAGATTGTATACCTATTATTACCTATGTGTAATAATAGGTATACAATCTTAAAACAGTTCATACAAAAAAAATAATCACTAGTAAAAATAAAAATTCCTAAAGTTATCTACCATTACAATGCAAAAAACTACCACCACAAAACTTGCGAATAAAAATAAAACCCGAACACAATCTCATATATCACATAGACTCACAATCCCCCAGTTCCCGTTTTTAACATTCCAAGTGCAATCTGGAACGTTTTATCATAAGTACAAATACCTAACGCCATTTGCCTGGAGCCTTCTAACGTCTACTGACGTCCTTACACTCCTCTATGCTAGACCACTTAGTTGCGAACCAAATATATTTATAGTCATGACTCGCTTCTCGAGAAGTTTACGTATAAAATTGAGTTTTGAAGTAAGAAAGGATTATGTCGTGTATTTTGTGAGTACCTATTCGTAGTGTATAGTGTTATGACTATAATGCATGATTCTAGTTTATGAAGATGGATATATTATAAAATATTAAGCTATTGTCTCTAGTTATTTAAAAAGCTAACCTATCTCGACAATTTTTTTTAATATTGCCAGTAATATAGAACGTCTTCTGACGTCCTAAGGACTAGACCACTTAGTTGTGAACCAAATATTTTTACAGTCATAAATCGCTTCTCGACGAGAAATTTATGCAAAAAATTGAAATCTTAAAGTTAGAAGGGATTATGTCAGGCATTTTGAGTGTAGTGTTTACAGAGGAGTGTTATAACTATAATGCATGTTTCTAGTTTATAAAAATGTAAAGAAGTTGTCAATATACTCATAAAACTGTGCACTACCCACAAAATACACGATATATCGTGTGTTTTGTGGGTACTGTACAGTGTTATGAGTATAATGCATGTTTCTAGTTTATGAAGATGGATGTATTATAAAATATAAAGCTGTTGTCTGTAGTTATTTAAAAAGCTAACCTATGTCAACTATTTTTTTAATATTGCCAGTAATATGAAACGTTTACGTTATCGCTAAGCGATAAACCCCTTTAAAAAAAAAAAAATATGAAACGTTTACTGACGTCCTAGAGACTAGACCTCTTAGTTGTGAACCAAATATTTTTACAGTCATAACTCGCTTCTCGACGAGAAATATATACATAAATTTGAGGTCTTAAAGTTAGAAAGGATTTTGTCAGGTATTAAGTGTAGTGTTTATAGAGGAGTGTTATAATTATAATGCATGTTTCTAGTTTATAAAAATGTGAAGAAGTATATTGAAGATACTGGAACACAATTTTTTTCAAAGATTGCTAATAATATAGAGCTTCTACTGACGTCCTAGAGACTTCTCCATGCTAGGCCACTTAGCTGCGAACCAAATATAAATACAGTCATATCTCGCTTCTCGGGAATTGTTATATATATAAAATTGAGATTTTGGAATAAGAAAGTATTTTGTTTTGTATTTAAGAGTATTGTAGAGAAGTGTTCCGAGTATAATGCATGTTTCTAGTTTAAAAAGATGAATATATTATGTCATTGTAAAGTAGTTTAGTGATATTGTAAAGTAGTCTGCTAGTTGATGAAAAAATAATTAGGTACCCAAATACTGTGTTTGTGAGAGTTTGAAGATAAAAATAGAACTAGACCACTTGCAAACTAAATATATTTACAATCATACCTAAGTCGCTTCTCGAGGAGGATTCTATGTATAAAATCGTGGTTTTGAAGTTAGAAAGGGTTTTGTCGTATATTTTGAGAGTAGTGTGTTAAAAACGGGTTGCACTCCAGGTGTGCCGGCAGAAGGGAAATCATTTTTATATTAGTAAAGAAGTACTATCATTTATGTGGTTAAATACAATATTCATCTATTGCGTATCTTTCGCACACAAACGTGACAATTTAAAAAATGGCAATGACAACGACATGACAATTAAATTAAAAATACGAAAAATTAAATCTCAAATTAGGGAAGAAATAATCATTTGGAGTCGAACCGGGGTCTTCTGGTTTCTAGACCGCCCAATTTCCCATCTGTCTTTCCACCAATCCACCAATCTAATGGTCACGTGATCCTGACGCGAGTTTAACATTTTATACCCATACAAAAAAAACGTGTGACGTTATGTATGTATTTCATAGAAACTTGTACGGAACGTGACTTTTGGTTAATCTTTAAAAAATACTGATTTTATTTGACAATCATGAAGGCTACAAGACTGTCAAGTTTGTGTTATGTGTTTGATATCACCCTATATCACCGTGACGGTAATGGGTTAGGAGACTAGGTACTTTAAAATCCTGATAAAAGTACGGTCAACACATACTGTCCGTTAATTATTACAAACCAATGTTTTGTCTTTGTATTTCGTTTTATTTTCAAACCATAATAGTAGCAGATACATTCGATAGTTAAAATTCGGCTATTATTTATATAAGGAAATAATTCCTTATTCAAAAACTGTTTATACGCTTTGAAATAAAACGGTTTAAGTATTCTTAAAGTGCAATACAGTACGACGGTCATTTCCATTCCGCATACGTACAGTTTCGTAAACAGCTCGACAAGCGAATTTGAAGACTCGTTGAATATTTCATAGTAAGTTTTGCCACCTATAAAACCATTGAGAGATCTTTGAAAATCCTTGAAGAATTTATTTTTGAAGACTACATTTTTGTCGTTATAATTTTGAAAGATTTTTGTTGGTGTAGGCGTTATGACGTGATAACGTCTTATAAATCGATGACCGTTTGTCACCTTCCTCCTGCTGATAGGCTGAAGTATTGTGACTGTCGGACACATGCAACAATTATGCCTGTGACAGCTTGCGCGGCAAGCTGTCACAGGCATAATTGTTTATCACTTTGTCATGAAAAAAAAATGTAAAAAAGCTGTCACAGGCATTGTTGTTTAATACAATGTCATCAATGTTTTCTTAAGACGTTATAACGTAAAATTATCGTCCGTAAATTAACTTTATAGACAACCATTTTCATTTATTAACAGTTTTGAAAACTTTGTAAGAATTAAAGTACATATCTACTTTTCAGGGTTCCGTACCCATTACTAAGACTCCACTGTCAGGCAGGCATGGCATGATTTTTTTTGCCATTTTTTTCTATTATAACATAGTGTCATATGTATACATAATGGTACGAACCCATCGTGCGCGAGCCCGACTCGCACTTGGCCGGTTTTTTTTAAATACATAATACATTCTAACGTACGCACGCCCGCACGTAAGCTCGAATACAAGTTCGCAAACACGCGTTAACGTACACACAATTACTTCTAGAAATACACATGAATACACAAGTACACATAAGCGTACTCATAGCGTTGTAACGTATTTACACAATAACATGTATATTTTGTAGTATTACAGTATGTATCTAGTTTGTGTGTGTTAGTTTTAAGGGTTTATTTTCAACACAAATGTAATTTTGTCGCGATAATCCGAGGAACTACAAGTTCGAATGGAAAAATTATTTTACTGTTGAATAGCACATTTATCGAGAAAGGCTATAAGCTATATAACATTACGCTACAACCAATATTAGCGGAACAGCAATGAAAAATGTTGCAAAAACGGGGAAAATTGATGCATAAGAAGCTGCGCGGGTCAGCTAGTAATATATGTACAAGACAACTGAAATTATGAATCGCGCTAATGAAATTCTTACAGCTGCTAGTTTATTCGAAGTAAAAACTTCTTTAGCGGCGTTGTGCACTTTTTTTGGTATGGGTATAAAATTTTAAACTCGTGTCAGGAGCACGTGAACGTAAGATTGGTGGATTGGTGGAAAGACAGATGGGAAATCGGGCGGTCTAGAAACCAGAAGACCTCGGTTCGAGTTAAAATGATTATTTATTCTCCTTTTTTTTTTTTTTTGATTTTGTTTTTTAATTTGTGATTTAATATTTTATATTTTTGATTTAATTGTCATGTCGTGATCATTGTCATTTTTAAAATTGTCTTGTTTGTGTACGATAGCGCAGTAGATGAATATTGTATCTAACCACATAAATGATAGTACTTTTATACTGATAAAAAAAAACATCAAAAAAATAAAATAAAGAAATTATTCCCTTACAAAAAAGCGTTCTAATCTTGCAATCCGTTTTTTCAACTTTAACCGTCGTGCCTTGGTCCGACTGGCCGGAGGATCATTCAATTGTGTTGAAGGGCGTAACACCTTGTCCTCTATACTTGATCTTGACCTTAGTACGTAATTACTTAAAAAAAATATCAAAACGAGCAGTTACGTAAAATAAAACTATAAACATACTTTATAAATTCTGATAAATATAGCGAAAACAGTTATTAATTGTAAAAGGTAATAAAATCGGTGGCCTTGCCAACTAGACGCGTCCCAGTGGAATAACGTCACGTTTAATTTGTTATTGAGCTGTTATTGTATAATGTAATTGAATTAATTTTGGTTTAAACACATTTATGTAATATTTTAATTGTACACACCTTGCTTGTGGGTCGACTTAAGGATGGCAGTCTAATTAAATTTAAATAAGTTAAGCTTAGGACCTAGATATAATTTGAATATTAATACTAGCATTTGCACATGATAAGGCAACAGGCAACAGTACCTTTTCATTCTATTTATTTATAAAAAAGTCTTTAAACAATATAAAAAAAATATACTGTAGGTATTTTACACTCCGCGTGCAATGAAATCACACACACATGTTAAGACATGTGCATATTTTTAAATTTAAAAATAAACTAATTTTTATTAGGGTTCCGTAGCCAAAATGGCAAAAAACGGAAACCTTATAGTATCGTCATGTCTGTATGTCCGTCCGTATGTCACAGGCACTTTACTCACAGACTACTCAATGAATCTTGATGAAATTTGGTGTAAATGTGTAGTAGCCACTTCTTAGTTTGATAGCTAAATAATAATAATAATAAGCTTATTTTTTTTTTCAGCAATCATTAACACGTGGCACATTATTCGACAGGTCTTTCAAAAGCATTTTAAGGTTTCTAATTTTTTTTTTTGATTGAGTAAAAGCTTTTGGAAATAATTCTATTAATAAGTGTTATAATTAATAAGCGACCAAAAATATGAAAAAAAAAATCACAAAGATAGTGCTTAATAAATACTTTAAACTAAAATTATTTCAGATAAGATGGGATATACCGTCATTGAGTTATTGCCGAAAAACTTCGTTTCTCAACAAAAGGGCGTAAGTGCGTAAGTGCTTTAAGTTGCTCAGCTTTTCTGCTGATACAAGGTTCAAGGCTGCGGAACCCTACACTAAGCGGAACCGACATGCTCTTGCCGGTTTTTAATATGTGGATTAAACTAATTTTTATTGAATGAAAGATTATTTTAATACCTATGCAATGATACCACATAACTGATGATAAATTAACCTTATCGTCCGTAAAATAGGATTAATACAATTGATAGTGTGAGCTCAGAGTAGATAGTATGGATTGCGGAATCTATTCCAGATTGTACCTAAAGTAAGTCATTAAAATATTGAGTAAACAGCCCTTATTTGGTTTCCAGTACTCAGTATTTCTAAAATGTAATATAATGTATAAATTACCTGATAAGTTACCTTGTAAGCACACATATGTTGTAGCTTTAATCCTACATTTAAACACAAATCACAAAAACATTTTATATGCGGTTTCATTGCATCCAATTGTACATATAATACCTAGCGAGGTAATTTTTTGGGAGTTCAACAATTTATTTGTAAAACGAAATCGTTGAGTTTTCTTTGCAATAATTTTCTGACAGTTACTAGGTAATACACAATGCTATTTTGAAAAATATCCAGTTTAGTCAAACCCTTGGGAATTTCGGTTAAATAATAGTAACACGACGATGATAAAGGTCTATTTCGAATTCATTCAAATTTCGAAAATTGAAATATTTGCACTCTTGATTCTTTTGTGTCATGTAAAAGAGGGTCCTTAAAAAATACAATTGCCCAAATCAAATAAGTACTCTACTGAGTGTACATTGTCAAAATTCATTTTTTAAATAAAGAATTATGTACTCTGACTGACAAAGTAGTGATCAATGACAAAAGTGTCACGACCTCATTTGTTCGAAAACAAACTAGTCTGGATTTCGATATAAAGACTATATTGTAAGTGTATTAAATTTTAAGGGCCGCCTAACTATTTTTTTCACAATTTAAGTAATGGATGGGGTGAGAGTCAAATTATGTGGCAAAAGTTCCACGTTCGACCCCAGCACGCCACCATTTTTAAGAAATCCAAATTGTTGATGTTTGTAAAGTCACAAGGGCTTTGGCATATGAATTATTAAATAAAATTATTTTTACCAATGCCTTGCAATACCACTCAGCAATATTATAATCAATTATACTTATTGTATGTAGATACTAGATTTCGCCCTCAATCAGCTTTTCCGATGTGACATCTAATAAGTTGGGGCAAAAGTATTTTCGTATTTTGAATGTATTGTTATTAATCAAATCTTTTTAGTTGTACTGAATGTAACTAGCTGGTTTGGATTCCATTAAATTTTGACATTCTGAAGATGCAATAAATATAAAATACTAGTTTCCGCCGTTTTTCAATTGTTTTTCAAGCAAGCAAAATGAACGTTTGCGACAAAGAAATTGGGTACTATATAAAGTTTTATTACAAAATAGATATAATGCGGCGAACCCCGCGAATCAAATTTCCGAAAATGTCCGAATAACACCGCGCATTTTATTGGGCGAACAGAGGGCAGGAACAGACTGCCTGAATTTTTGTCATGATAACGTCTATGAATCGATGACCGGCTGCACTCACAAAAAAGTATGACGTCACCGCTCACATGCATTTCGCGTACTTACAGGCTGAAGTATTGTGGCCATCGGGCGCATGCGCTCGGGTTAACTAAAGCTGTCGGTTTGGCGATTGCAGCGACATGTGATAATAATAAATTCTTTATTTGCACAAAGATACGATTAGAAATTTTAAAAAAAGGTGTAACAGGCATGGTTGTTAATTCAATGTCATCAATGTTTTCTTATGACGTTATCACGTAAAATTATCGTCCGTAAACCGACTTTACAGACTTCAATTTTTTAAAAGTACATAAAAAATGGAATGGATAACCTATACTAAAATTATAAATGCTAAAGTTTAGATGTATGGATGGATGTTTGTAATTCAATCACGCCACAACGAGTAAACGGATCTGGACAAAATTTGCCACAGATGTAGATTATAGTCTGGAATAGCACATAGGCTAATTCTTATCCTAGTAAAATATTCTCTTTTTCAAAATTTCACGCGAACGAAGTCGCGAGCAACATCTAGTTATACATTCCGCTACGAAATAATTAATATAGCTGCTTTACCTTTGCATGAATTAAAAAATGCAATTATTGTATTTGTATAGTAATTGGCAAGAAATGCCTATAAAAAATACTTTAAAAACAAAATACACCTTCCAAAGAGGGATGCCCCATTTCCCTCCATTACTACTTAAGATTCTATCATTCAGGACCTCGGTTTCCGCAGTAGTACATACTATTGTCCCTTAAACTAAACCAACTTTGGTCCTTTGGAGGTTATCCTCGTAACGTTTCGAGTCACGTGCGAAAATGCCGGCAGGGTACAAAAGAAAACACTAACGTACTAAGGGGTCAATACATGTTTATCATACTAATATTATCTATAACTGTGAATGTTTGGGTGGAAAATACATCGATTTATTCTGCCATAACCGCAAACTGCGACACATTCTAAATATTGTATGTTAAAAAAAATAAGGTTACACTATTTTTTTTTCTTATTATTTATTAAAAAAGATAACTAGCAATGTGGGATTGTGGTCCCACATTACTAGCAATCTTGTTAACTCCTCCAGCTAAGCTCAAAGGCTTGTGTTAGGAGTGGGTTTACGTCGGTAGTATAATAGGTAGGATTCGAACCCGCGACCTTACGATTGCGAGACCGATGCCTTAGTCATTAAGCTACCGCCGCTTCAATTACTCACTATAATCACTATAAAAGAAATACCTATAATTTCTTTTATAGTGGAACAATTAGCGCGTTTCGGATCAAAATAATGAAAATGGTATCTAAATAAAGTCTCACGAAAAGATTTAAATAAGATATAAAAAAATGAGTAGCAGTTCCGATTTCATTTTGTTGTTATATATTTATCTAAACTTTTATTACATACGAGTATGTGAAAGAAACTCAGTCTGTCTGCTACATTTTAAAGCCTAAGGGGGCATTACACTGAGAGAATTATTTATTTAGCGCTACGTTCACAGCGACACGATCGCCGGCCTCGGTCTTTCGCACACAACCATTACTTCACAGTGCGCAGGAGCGCAGGTCAAAATGAAGTAGAATATTCGTTCGTACATATGTTGGATTACGAACGCCATGACTATGACAATATGAAAATGCTCGTTATTCCATTTTTCCGCAACTTCAAGATTTATTTGCGGGATCATATTAAAACATATCCTTAAATTTCTTTATTTCGTCTACTAGAAAAACTCATTGACTCAGTGACACAATTTTTTTCGTACCCTAAGATTTAGGTTTTCTATACAAATTTTTGAGATAGCCGAACCCTGTTTCGCGTAATCGTTAACCGATTTAGATGAAATTTGATATGGAGATAGTTTAAGTTCCGGGAAAGGACATGGAATTGTTTTTATCATGATAACCGACATCATACACACAACCGACAGTGTATAATAATATGAATAAATTAAAGTATAGTTAATTAATAGTAATTTATAAACATCGATAAGTAATTTAATATCACAATAGCTAATATAGAGTAGACAGTTTATATTAGTAGGTAGATAGTTTATCGTAATTTAAGTGGAAATAAGTACTTTTTTATTCCATTCTTTTTTATGTTTTGTAATTTTTTATTACAAAATTTAAAAGGCATTTTTTTATTTTTTTATTTTAACCTTCATTCATCATTGCGGGCGGAGCCGCTGACGAGAGCTAGTATTAAATACAAAGATAACGAATTTCACACAGGCTGAGCTAAAGGACAGATCGGAAAGTATATTCTATAATAATATTATGTGTATTAAATCATTAGGTATCGAAAACTATTAAACACACATTTTAGAACCATTAACGCGTTGCGGACCGAAATAATGAAAACGGTATCTAAATAAAGTCCACACACACAAAGCTAGACAGATTTAAATAAGTTATAAAAAAAAATGGGTCAGTACACTTACCCAAAAAAAGTTTGTTTGATTTAACGTGTACAAAATAGATACTTATGATGACATTGACGCATTGTGAGTAGTTCAATATCAAGAAAATGCGACAGGTGAACAGTCCTGTAGATAATTACAGTCATTACTTACAGCTAAATTATTGATAGCCACGTAATTATAAAGTGATAGTGAGGCAACTATATGGCGGCTTATTTACTTTCAAGGTTTATTAGAAGAAGGTCATATATTTTTATGACCTTGTCATGACTCAAAAGTTGGTTTTATAAGGTCAGTGGCACAATACAATTGATATTTTAATGTGTCCACTGCCAGGACAAGGGCTTGAGAAGTGGACTTACTCCTCTTCAAGAGATAGTACTGGCCCTAATCTATCACATAGGTCCTGAACGAATTAGTGGATGTCACATATTTATATTCGAAATTTGATTCGAGGACATCCCGTTTATCACTATTTTTTCCTAATGTATTTAGAAGTGGTGCTGGTTTCTCCAAGCTGTGGGAATTTTATTAGGCTCGTAAATTTAATTTAGATATTTTTATTAATCTCTTTAAAAACTCGTCAAAATTCGAGCATTGTAGAGCTAGCAACTTCAATCGACCCTTAATGATTCAATTACTAATAACATTAAAGAAAACTTTATGAATTTCATTTACGATTTTTTTCTGTAACAAAATTACCATTAAAATTAAGACATTCTGCCTAATTTACCGTCATCAGGCCTTTTCAACCTTCCCGATAATTATTTAGTAGAAGAACCAATTTAGTCAACTTCTACGGGTGTCAAAGGATAATTATTATACGACTAAATTACAGAGTAAACAATAATAATGAGGCTAAATAGAGGCTGCTTGTCTGAGTTAATAAATGAAGTGCCAATCTTGAAAGTTTTGGACTTGGTTGGGTTTATTAACCTTTATTTTGAGTGTATACTTCTAAGTTGGAAATTGTGTGAAAAATATTGTATATTGTCTTTAAAAAAATATAGGTATAACTCCTATTTAAGAAATTGTGGGTTCTATTTCTCACATAAAAGAGCTTTAAAGACATATATGTTGGCCCCAAGGCAACAAGTCCTGTGTGTTAATCACCGGCACACAGGACGAATCGATGGCTGTCTCCGAGAATGCAGTCGACGTGGCCGCACTCCTAATTACATTCATATAATATATGTATTTATTACCTACAATGTTTGATGTCAAAACACCAAGAAGATGAAGAAGGTTGTTTATTAACTCTATGATTGTAAATCCCCCACGAAATATGGACCTACCTCATATGCGGGTGTAGCCTTTAATAATCTCTCTGTACTTCCTACATCTGTACATTATATCTAGCTATTAATTTACTTTTATTTGACTGCCTTTGTGGCGCGGTCGAAGTGTGTCCGACTGCTACGCGAGAGGTCGTGGGTTCGATTCCCACCCTGGATAAAACTTTGTGTGATGAGCACGATGGTTTATTCTGTGTCTGGGTGTCATTTATCTATAATATGTATGTATTTAGAAATATATAAGTATATTTATCATTTGTCTGGTTACCATAGTACAAGCTCTGCTTAGTTTAGAATCAGATGACGTTGTGTGAGTTGTCCCAAGATATTGTTATTAGATTTTTTTTATGGTCTTTCCAAACCGGTTTCAGTTACGGCGGCCCATCTCATTAGAGACTAGCCAACTACCCAGGAAATATTATAGTGCATAAGTGCGTACGCAGGCACAAGTGCACTCTCTTTTTCCTCACTCTCATAGTCCGATAGGACGAAAATCCGACACGACCAGCGAGAGATTGGGTGCAGGACCGACGGCTTAACGTGCTCTCCGAGGCACGGAGAGGTATGAAAACGGTCGAAAACGGTCACCCATCTATGGACCGACAGTGGTAACGTTGCTTAACCTCGCAGACATCTCGATCTGGTGGGTCGCAGGCTATGTAATGAATATAGGTATTTATAAATAAGCAGGTATTATTTCATAACATTTTCAGATGTAATATGTCTGTTATTTAATATTTTATTTAGAATGTTTGATACTACTCTATTATTGATACCAAATGATGTCTCTTTGATTTACTGTTCCCTGTATCACCGTTGAGCCGTAGCATCTTCTCAGTAAATAATTTATTAGGCATAATGTTCCAACGACGTCTGACCTATAGATCCATGTGAAGGTTATTTTTCTCCAAATTGAGTTTAATGTAAGTGTGGGTTATTTAAATGAGACTCCTAAAATTCCCCGAAGGAAATCATCAAACCAAGTCATTAAAAATATCTGTCTATGCAGTAATGTTTTAAGTAATAAGATGTAGATAGGTTACATAAACAACATTCGATCTTTAAAAACGGCAAACTAATGCACACTTAGATATAGGTTATGAGCAATATATAGGTTATATATGCGATAAGGTTTTATGCAACAAATTGTGTGTATTATTGTATATGTGCGTGTGTGTGTGTGTGTGTGTGTGTGTGTGTGTGTGTGTGTGTGTGTGTGTGTGTGTGTGTGTGTGTGTGTGTATTATATTTTTTATAAAACGCTGCTGTCTGTATATGTCTATTAAATAAAAATGAATCGCCAATTAGATTGCTAATCGCAAAACTCGAGAGGGGAAATGAACCAGTTAGGGCAATTTTCTTCATATATCGTTGAAGTCGGAAGAAAAATTTTCTCGTGAGACAAATTTGAAAAAATACCAGAAATTATGGAAAAACGGGTGCAAAATCAAATTTAACATAGGTGACGCACCGGGGAAAAGCTAGTTAATTAATAAATACCAATAAATTAAAAGAACCATGATTATTTTAACTCTCATACATTGCTAAAACATTAAAAAAATTAAACATTATTTTCTTTTCATTTAGTTATGTGCCCTTTTTCCATAATGAGGGCAGGATTGCTTGTTGCTATTTGTACAAAATAGGGACGAGTTGACGAATCTTTTACCTGTTTTGTTGGCTTCGTCCCTCCCTAGGGGCAATAATCTGGGACTATGGAACGTTTGAGATAGTCTCGGAAAATTACGACAACAGACAATGGTTTGTTTACAAAGCTCTGTTTGCCAAAGTTAAAAGCTACGAATAAGTTTCTAGCTTCATTATTTTGACTGTTTTTAGGGTTCCGTAGCTGGGTTCCAGCTGGTGGGTTAACAGAATTGCTAGTAATGTGGGATCCAATCACACATTGCTAGTTATGTTTTTATAAATAACAAAAAAAACAAAATTCATCATGTCCGTCCGCCTGTCTGTCCGTTTGTATGTTACAGGCATTTTACCTAAAAACTAAAAAATGTACATGGATGATATTTGGAGTAAAGGTATTATATATTTTGGGACTTTATCGCAATTATTATTTCAAGGAACGAACCTTTTATTTATCCGATTTTTCGATCGAATTGCAACGATCGTGGCCACGGGTCGACTCAGTCGACCCATGACCACAATCGGTGCAATTCGTATCATTAAATAATTCACGCGATGATTAAGTTCCGAAATATATCTAATATGTTAAAGTTTAAAAACAACAATTGGAGTAAAGGTGTCTTGTGTAAGCCGCTACCTATTTCAATAGTGAAATAACACAAAATAATATTTATAGGAACGGCACTCCATATATGTAACAGAAGCTGTTTTTTTTCCAGCTAACATCTACGTGTGGTACATAATTTCATTTATATTTCTTTTTGATTAAGTCAATATTTTCGGAAATAATCACTCTGAAAGTTGTATAAATTGTGTTCCCACTTCTTTATCTTTTAAAACGTATTGCAAAAAAAAAATAGAAATTAACGCTTAATAAATACTTTTAACTAAAATTATTTTCAACACGAGGTATTTTCGATAAACTACGCTTCTTAACAAAAGGACATAAATGCCGTGAAGATACGCTCTTTTGCTGGTGCGCCTTTTCAGATCGTATTTTTTCATAAGTAGTGAATTTCTTTGTGGTAACAGTTGAGGAACCCTACACTGAGCATGATGCGATATGCTTTGGCCCGTTTTTTTATCGTTCACTTAGCATTGTTTAGTAAAGAAATATGGTGATTGTTGCATTTATTACTTAAAAATAATAGTAGTTTAGTTGTTAAGTTGATGTAATGGCGTTTTTTCTCTAATAAAGAAGAATAAAATAAAATAATTGACAATCGAACGATAGTGTGTAGTTAAAAGTAATGCTACTGTTCGGTACGAATCTTATTTAGGTACCAACTATAACATTCGTGTAGTCATTGTATAGTTTTTTTTTGTTAAAAAAAACAACAAGCCAAGCCATAAGTTGGGGGTGGCTTTACATATTACAATCAGTTGTAGTATATAAAGCCACCCTCCCAACATATGGCTTGAAATCCCACTTCTTAAGCCGCATTATTCGGATGGGGTGGACTACGGAACCCTACATTGTAAGTGACCCGACATGAACTTGCCCGGTTTTTCCCTGTGGTTTTACCTACGGATTAAAACCATGACTTATCACAAGTGTCACTTTTGCTTCCCAAGTGAATATAGAATTTTTATTTTGGTGTGGGCCCTCGATGCAGCTTCGTGTGTTCCACTGAAGGAACACAGTTAATCTACGGCCCGGATATGTGTGGATAAAGGTTTAATATATTTATTTGACATACATACTATCGTTAGTACAGTTGTTTTAGAGGTTGGTCATGTTTCATGTGAGAGTACTATCGAGAATTCATGTCCATTAATACCAAATTATGTAGTTCTCATTATTAGCTTAAGTTTTCTTCGTATAAAATTAGCAAGAAATGCTTTAAAAATCACAAAATGATAAAACCAAATCATGGATACTAAAATAATAAAAATAAAATTATGATTTGTTTGAAAAACTAAAGAAAAAAAAGTTTGACGGTAATTTAAAATGTAGCTTATGAGAAGAAGTCTTATTGTGAGGTGAGGGAATAGAAAGTGCAGTTATGCTTGATGATGCCTTATGCATTGCAGGCCACCTATCTCCACAAAAAATAATAAAATAGCTAGTATTTGTATATAGACCAAAATCGTTTCAGACATTTAACTTCTGAGTCAATAATCGATTGTTATCGATTTAGAAATTAAGTTTAATCAAATTTATTAAAAGACTTCAAAAAAGTATGTTATGTATTCAATACGTGGATATGTAATATTATTAGAATTGCGTGATTTCACATAGTATAATGAATCGACTGTGGCTTCTAAACATATTTTTGAATTATAATAAATGTTTGTATGTTTGTTCTTATCCTGGGTGGTGATCGAACCCACGACCTCCGGCTTAGTAGTCAGAGTCACTAACCACTAGACCAACAGGCCACTCAAAAAATATGAAAACGAGTAAATTTTACGGCCTGGCTTACATTTTTACAGAAATTTCTAAAGAAAAACATCTCAAAATCTTGGTCAAAAAGTACATAGACGTAAGAAATATTTTAAGTGTAGTAAAAACCAAAAAATATAAAGTAGAAAGTAATTTAAAAAATAACTCAAAATAATAAAATAATACATGCAATAATATAAAATTATTATTTTATTATTTTTAGTTATTTTTTCTACAAGTACTGGCACCGACCTCAAAAAAATAGGTTAAATTCGTGTAAATAAAAGTATTATTTTTAGTTAATTTTTGAAGTCGGTTTAGATTTTTTAAATTATTTATTGTTTCAATAAAATTATTTACACTGAAAGCTATAACCGAAATACATCCCTCTTTTATCACACCTAATTTTAGCAGAAACGACTTCCTGTATTCGGTTTAGGTAACAGGGGGTTTTATAAATAAAGCCTCCCATTGAGCAGACATTACCTTCTAATAGGGGTGTTGTATTTTTATCCATTTATCAAATTCCTCTCATTCGTATTATTTAAAAAAAGCTGTACCGTCAGCGAAACAAACAGCTAGACTATTTACTACAAACACACTCCATCCAATACATTCATAAATATTTATATAGGGTAATTCCAGGAGAGATATTCATTCGAGACAAATGGCCAATCGTCAAAAACATGACTTTATAAATATTTGTAACTTAACATATACCTATATATTTTTAAATTCCATACTTTATGTTTTTATTTATAAATAACTGATGCTTCTGACTTAGAGATCTATAGCAAACTCTGTACTATGGCAACCAGACAACTGTAATATTCATAATTACACCAGTACTTAGTTTTCATTTTTGCTATAACAAATTTCGACTATACTATGGTATAATTCAGTAGTAGAATGCCTTCAATATGTCTCATTTCATGTTATAATAATAAAATAATTCTCCAAGACCCTCTCCATGTGTTAAAGACTATTTGTAAGGACATTTATTTTGGATATATATTTTTGACTAATAGATAGAGCCGTTGATGAATTTTAATATCGGAGAAGAAAGAAAGAATATTTATAATCCTTCTGTTTATAGAGAATTGCCATTTATTTTGTTGGATTAAGGATCACTAGAATATAGGTAAAATGTTTTATTCAGAGCAGTGCATACACTGCACTACCGATGGCTAAGGAAGATGCCGCTTGAAATGTGCTTGATATAAGTCATAACTTATATCACGCACATTTCAAGCGGCATCTGGTGCATGTACCAAGTAAGTTTTCCAAAAGTCCGACGAACTTCCTTATAACGAGTAAGAAAGACGTAAAAAGAAATATACCTTGTCATCATTCATACCTTTTATCAATTTTCCACAGTAATCCAAGCCTGTTTCAGAATCAGAGGTGTTAATTTATATAAGTTCCAGAGCAAAACTGTCTCAAATTACTAATGGTTTGAAATTCAGAATATCGGGTTGGAGGCAAACGAGGTGTTCAATTAATATGGCGCTTAGCTCACCCAGATTTAGATTTTCAGTCGCGATTGCTGTACTTCAGTGAAACTTATGTATTAGAAGCCTTTGCCAAGTATTTTGGGTGTTAGTGTCTATATAACTAATTCTATAATGAAATCCCATCCGTGGTGAACAGTACCTTGATTAGACTTCGTTCGTATAACTTTAGGTGTTTATTAAAAGTGGACTCGTTCGTGTCTTAGATTGTTAACAATTCCAAAATATTGTAACACTTCTTAATAGACTTTCTAACAAATAACCGAATTCATATTTTATCTTATTTTCTTTAGATTCATTTAACTTTCGTTTCTACTAATTGACAATTTTCATTAACAATAATATTTAATTATTATATATTAACAAAACACAAATTGACTGCCTCAGTGGCGCGGTGGGAGTGTGGCGGATTGCTACGCAAGAGGTCTTGGGTTCGATTCCCACACAGGACACCACTTTGTGTGATCCACAAATTGTTGTCCATGACTTGTATGTTTGTAAAGCCCCCCGCGACAAAGTGCTTGTAAACTACTGCGGGAGTCGTCTTCAAAAAAAAAAACCATGTACGATAAATAATCGCCTTAGTAGGAACGGCTCGACCAATTTTAGTGATTTTTGTTGCGTCCTGACAATTACAAGTGTCAGGAAAAAGGATATTAAGATTTTTTTTAAATCATCTTCTAAGTTGCTTGATATTTATTGAATGCAAATTTCGTTATTGGGTTGTTTAATGTAACAGTTTCTCCTTAACAAACTGCAACCGTCCAAAACCAGGTCACAAATGCGACGCAAATAATTTATAAAAAAAATATTAAAAACGTTATTTTTTAATTGATTGTTTTATTTTTATAATAACTAAATTCAAATTTCGACTGTAAATAGTACGAGTATTTTTAAATATTTCTTGTTAGTTAGTAAAATTAAAAACTTACTTCCTTAATATTAACACCTTAAATACCTTCAAGGCTTTATGTTAACCGTTAGTTATGTTTTCCATTGTTCGTTTTGTTAACACTATATTAAACTGAAGTAATTTAGTAGTTAGTATTTTGTCTAAAATAAAACTATATTTTAAGCGATAGGCATTTCAGGTATTGAATATATCTATCAATATCGCATACGATGATTCTGATCATTTGTCAAAGTTAATTGTCATAGTACATGGGGACAGAGGAAGTATTAATTGATTTATCACAGTCATATAAAATTAACCAAGTAAAAAAATGAAATTATAATATCAGTATTTTCTTTGGGTTTATTATATAATGATTTTATTAAATTTCCACTGTGAGATTACAGTGCTACATTAAATAATAGGTCTACAAAACCATCACGCAATAAAATCATCAAAAAATTATTGATGATTTTAATGTATTATAGTTTTGAAGAATTATTATTTTATGAAACGGTGTCTAAAATCCAGCCATCATTTTTTTCAAATTATATTTAGATAAACTAATGATTTCAATAATTTGAATCAAAAGCAATATAATTAATTCCATGCATCACTGTAGGTTATTCAAATCAACATAATAATTTATCTACTAAAATATAAAATTACTCTTATACCAAAAACACTTCATTTGAAATACAATATCAAAGTAAATATCAGAATAATGAATATCCACCCCATTAATATCAAGTTAATTTTTCATGAGGCAGTAATGTCACTGTCACTAAAACGACGGCTGTCATAAGCAGATGTACATATCCCTTATAAGTGTCACATAACTTACTGGAGACAGATATGGCTTGCAAAGAGCCTTAAGCTCTAAGCCTCCCTTTTAATACCACACTCCATTATCCCTAACAAACAAAATTGTTTCTATTTTCTGCGAGAGGAGATTACATTTTGTTGAAATTATATTAATTTGAATTGTATGCCAGCTTAAAATTGTTTTGTTTTGTCAACGTTTGTGTTATAAAAAAGTTTATGAAATTCAATATCAATTTGACTGATGGCTTATAAATTATTAAGGAATATCCTTAATGTTTTTATTTAGTAAAAATGTTTTTGTTTTTAAATTGTTTTGTGATAAAATAAAAATATTGTTTTTTTGTAATGACAAAAAGATGAAATCGATTTTAAATAAACTGGAATAATTTAAAAATGTACGTTACCTGGCAATTGCACGTTCAAATCCTAATTTCTTCTATCATTTTATCATCGAAGCGATGATGTTGCTATCCCACGTCAGCAAAGTACCACATCATATGTTCAACACTGGCACTCACAAAAATATAAACAAATAAAAAATTACGTTATTATTTCATTTAAAAATGGATCGCGAATTTTTGAATTTAGAACATCGGTGTGAGGTGAGATCGTGCAGGGACGTGCGTGCGGTCTGAGTCTTGCAAGTAAACTGAGGGGTGGGATCAGGCGCGCGCAAAACTGTTGAATCCGTCACTGGACCAGTCTTGCGAATATTTCTTTTTTCATAAAATTCGATGTTGCATTTGCGTCACATTCTTTTAAAAAAAAAATGCGGTTGGTCTATAACTTTTGTCAATTCAATACAAAACAATCTGGTAAGCTATTTTTTGTAAATGAAAAGCATGCAATATTAGTATTTGTAATTTATCACATCGTGAATAAGTTTTACCACAGATCACGGAGTATAGATTTATAGACTACTTTTTAAATATTTAACGCGTTGATTTGACTGGCCTTAAAGACCATCAGTCATTAAACGTTCACCTTATATTTTCAGTAAGGACTCGTTTGTACCTTTAATATTTCATTTATAATGGCATTGATGGGGACAATCTGACTACACATATATAATTTTAAAAACTACTACTAATGAAATTAATGAAAATGATTAATGACGGACTGATTTTTTAATGACATCATGTTAGTTTACTAATGCAATCGAATTTTCACCACGTGATGTGTAATCAAATAAAATTTGACAAAAGAAAACGTTATAACCACGCTACAATAGTGCAATCAGATATAGTATTGTTGAAGATTCAATACATTACACATTAAAAAAATTCAAAATTCTTTATCCACTTAGGATTTAAAACAACTCTTGTGATATGTCGGGATTCTACATGTACATGTTATGTTCAGTTCGCAAATAATAGGTAAAGCCGGAGAAAAGAATCTGGCAATAAAAACTCGCGGCCACTCTTTTCATATTGCCAATTTTACAATGTTTGAATGTTTATAAACTTGATATGGGGGTGAGGTGCTGCGACTAATATACTATACACCATGTTAAAGGACTGATGCACATTGTATTATGAAATAGTTGAAACATGAGATAAACCAAAATTAGCCTTAGTGGGGTGGTATATTAGGAGTTTAAATATACTGTTAAAACACTTTTTTATTACACTTTGCATAACGGCTGAATTTCACGGGCGGGGTAGAACCTAGTAAACAATGTTTTTGACGTGAAATGTTTGAATGTGAATGTTTTCATAACTTTCAGTTAAATTAACAGCGTGAAGCGACTGTGACAGATGTTTAAGACGTTTTGAAGTCTTGGACAGGTTGCGGTCTTGTTTTGATTGCTTGGTGGCTACACTGGGCCGGCAGGCGTCACGCTTAAGTTTACAATGGGATGGGGTTATTCGGTGAACAATCCGTAACTATTTTTGTGTTTACTGTGAGTCATTATTGCTATTTGTTATATGTTTTTTAAGGATACAGTTTTTGCAAAAGCTTGCTAGATCTTTTCACGTTTGACTGTTTTAATCTAGTTCTCTGGTTCGTGAACCTGACTGCTAAGGTCGTGAGTTCGATTTCCACTAAGGATAATTCTTTGTTTTTTTTTTTGTATCTGGGTGTAATTTATTTATAAATAATATACATATGGCAACCAGACAACTGATAAATTTACTTTTATATTTTTTAATATGTAGATTAGATACTAATGTACATATTAAAAATTGATAAGTAAATTTCGTATCTAATCTAAAACAATTTTTATAGTAAATTTATCAATTGTTGTTTGCCAGGATCAGGTTTGGGGTGTTAAAACTAGAGAGTGTGTAGATATACGGATATGACCAATAACAATTTAAAAAAAAAATCACTTTTTTTTTAGGTTTTTTTTATATATATAGATACAGGCTGTAATCATTAAATGTGTACAGGCGAATATTTCATAAATATAGGAGATATCAAGAAACTATAAACTGATATTGAAAGTACAGCAAAGCAAAGAATACTAACTATTAGCCCAAGGGTAGGTTCACACTGCGAGCATTGTTCAGTGTTTTCACTGGAGAGAAACTCGTTCCGTTATGACTGACAGTATACTGCCGCAGTATTCTTGGGAAATATGTGACGTCATTAATCGTCTCCATTTTTGTACTGTGAACACTGGGGTTTTCGAGGTAAGGTGCTCTCAGTACTTTGATCACGTGATCAATTAATTGAATAATGTAATTAATTCAATTGATAATAACCTTGAATATTCAATTTTTAAATATAACTATTTTTCTTTTGTTGATCTTAAATATTGTACTATTGTACATATAAAATTTATTTACGTGGATTTCACTGGAATACATTCTGATTTATAGAATTTTATAAGCTACGGGTCCTAATCGCGTAAATATTTTATTTTAAGGCTAAATACCTTTGTTTATTGCCCGACGTTTTGACCGTATTGCAACGGCCGTGGTCACGGGTAGACATATATTACGTTCTGCTTCATACCTACAGGTTACTTTTTCATTTAGTATACTGCGAAACTGTTGTAAGTATGAGAGCTGAAAACCGGGCAAGTGAATGTTTTTTTCACAAACCCAACATAAACCATTTAGCTTGCGGGAGGGGTGGGGTTGGCATTTAACTAAAACTTAATATTTCACGAACGGCTCCCTAAATCTAAAAATGGTCTATCTAATGATACCCCAAGCGATGGGGTAGGTAAGAAAAAAGTCATAACCCCACTTTACATGTAGGGGAAATACCCTCAAAAAATATATATTTTCAAGATTTTATTCCTTTACTTTTGTTGGCATAAGTAATATGTGTATACATGCAAAATTACAGCCTCCTAGCACCAACAATCTATGATCTAAGCTGTGGACGGACGGATGAACGGACGAACATGGCGAAACTTTAAGGGTTGCGTTTTGTCATTTTGGCTACGGAACCTTCTCGCATTAATTTTAAAAAGCGTGACATTTTACTCAATAGGAGACGTACTTTCAATATTATTTCGATCACCCATAAAAACTTCAAATAATTTTCAACCAATTTTGACGTCCAAATAAATATCTACCCAGGTATATTTTTGCCTACCGTACCAGGGATAAAAATGGACACGACAAACGTGTCGCGTCAAAGATCACGGCTCGATCTAACTCCTGTAACTAGTCAAATCAAAAGCAGGCACGAACTAGATTTGCTGCACAATGATTCAGTTTCATATACTGTACAACTGGTACCATTATTATTACAAAATCATTTAGTTTTAGTTGAAATTTAATGTGTATAATTTTATTGTTAGAATTAGTATCTCTGAATTTATTCTTGCCGTGTGGTGCCGGCTTAAGAATAGTACCACCCCGTCTCTTCTCGTGGGTGTCGTCAAGGCGACTAAGGGATTTCACTCCGGAGGACGGGCAGCAGCGTCCTCTGCGTACTTAAAGCCTTACTGCGATCGCCAACCCGCTCGCCAAGCGTGGCGATTATGGCAATTACCCCCAGGATCTACATACCAGTAGGTTCTACTGGGGAGACCCGTGCCCAGCAGTGGGCCATCATATGGGTTGATATGTATGTATGTATGTATGAATTTATTCTATGACTGCACATTGTGTTGTCATTATTTTTTTATTCTATACTAGCTGTCCCGTGCAACTTCGCATGCGTCAATTTTCCCCGTTTTTACAACATTTTTCATTGCTGTTCCTCTCCTATTGGTCGTAGCGTGATGTCTTCTTCGATAAATGGGCTATCCAACAGAAAAAGGATTTTTTAATTCGGACCAAACACACACAAACAAACTCATCAGCTTTATAAAATCAGTATAGATAATCAAGTGTGGATAGATTCTGGGAATCTGTTTCTACATTGTAAAACAGGTTTAGGGAGTAGGGCTATACTAAACACTCTGTTACAACACGGTCTAAGCTATTGAGGTGAATGTAGTGCAGTGTACTGCATAATTGATGTAGTGCACTCGTCTGGGCATAGACGAAGTTGCTTGGTACATAGTTGACGGCAGTAGTGCTCGATTATTCCCGTGGTTGTTTATATCCAAGGTTTGGGAATCTGGTCTACACTGTGAAACATTGGTTTAGGGAGTAGGGTAGTACTAAACCTACACTCTCAAGGTCGTAAGCTATTGAGGTGTATGTAGTACAGTGTTTGCTTGGTACATAGTTGACGGCAGTAATGCTCGATTATTCCCGTGGTTGTTTATATCCAAGGTTTGGGAATCTGGTCTACACTGTGAAACATTGGTTTAGGGAGTAGGGCAGTACTAAACCTACACTCTCAAGGTCGTAAGCTATTGAGGTGTATGTAGTGCAGTGTTCTGAATAATTGATGTAGTGTACTCGTCTGGGCGTACACGGAGTTGGTTGGCACATAGTTGACGGCGGCAATGCTGGCATTCCAGTGGTTGTAACTCCCAAGGTTTGTAAATCTGTTCAACACTGTGAAACAGTGGTTTTATTATAATTCCTATGTAACTTCGACTCTTAAAATTGGTCTTCCGTTAAAGCGGCGGTAGTCTAATGGCTGAGGCATCGGACTCGCAATCGTGAAGTCCTGGGTTCAAATCCTACCCATTATACTACCGATGTGTAACCACTTCTAAAACAAGCCATTGAGCTTAGCTAGAGGGGCTAATAGGATTGCTAGTAATGTGGGACACACAATCACATATTGCAATCTTTAAAAACCTCACCTTACCTTTCTTAAAAATTATAAAATATATTGAAACAGTCCATAAAAATCACGGTATTAGGATACTAGGCGAAACATCACTGCACACAAGAGAATAAGATAATTTCCTGACAGCAAAACGGACTTACACCAACCAAAAGTGGTATCGGATACCGATTTTGTAAGAATTCAAGATATCGGAATTGTTTTAATTTGAAATTGGTTCAATAAACGGCGGGCACTCCTTGAAACCACTCGAAAGCCATTCAAAATCGGAAACAATGCGCTAATAGATCTCTCGAACAAGGTTCATTCTAATCTTTAGGTTAATTGGCCGGGAGAGGGGGTTGCTGGGCGTTGGTTTTTTAAAAGGTTTATTGTCTTTATTAGTACGTAACTATCTATGTAATATAGAAAATAGGATATTAAGTAAAGGTGTGGAAGTCTTCAAATGTAGAGAGAAAAACACAAGTACATTGCTAGCCATTAAAATAAACTTTGTTGCCAATTTCTCTATTGATTATTATACAACAAATCATTACAAAAAATTAATACCCATGTATGATTTTTTGGCCCTCGGAAATACTTGATTTCCTATAACCAACTTGGCATACTTTCGCGTTTTTATTTTTAACGGAATACCTGTAATGAAATAATATTGAAAGATTTATCTAATATCAGACAACTCACATAAGGCCATCTGATCCCAAAATGGGAAGAGTCTCGACTATAGCAACCAAACAATTGATATTTGTAAACATAACTATTTAATTCTAAATACATTAATGTTATGGATAGACACTGAATAAACAATCGTGATTGATCATCACGAAAATATTCATCCCAAATAGGAATCAAACGTACGATCTCAAGTTTAGCAGTCACTAACCACTAGACCAACAAGAAATTCAAATTACCACGTTATCTTCACTTTATAGACTCTTTTTCAAAACGGTAGGCAAAATTATTTTAAAGAGGGAGTCCGTCGTTTTTAATGAACTTTCCTAATTATTTTTAATATAATATATTTGAGACTCATACTCCAAGCCCTTTCATTCGTTTTCATGCTGCATCATACCGTTTTGAAATGTTTTTTTTTTTAATCCTGTTTACCCCTTAATTGGCCCCAATGTTTAAAAGTCACGCTTCTCATAGGTTTTCCTGTCATTTGTAGCTTAAGAACTGTCTTTTGTATTTTTTCCAAAATAAGTGGGGGGGGGGGGGGAATGGTCTATTTTCATGGTTTTTCTTGAATACATTTTTACCTACTTATTTTAAAATAATAAAATCGTATTTAACATAACACAACAAGCCCTTTACAACGATACTCTTTGCAATTTTTATTGGAAATTTCCTAGTGTTCCCCCAAAAATGACTCTTAAATTAAAAATTCTTTTGTTAACGTTATGTGTCCGTGTTTGGGTCACAAAAAATCATATGTCTACGAAATTTGAACTGAATCGGTCCTGTAGCTTCAGAGGAAATTGGCTGTGACCGACGTACAGAGAGAAGCACGAGTGATCTTATAAGGGTTCTATTTTTTTCTTTTGAGGTATGGAATCCTAAAAATCCATCTCCACCTCCAGTCTTTGGATCCCAAATTTCATCATTTTTTTTCCATATTCCATAGCTGTAAAAACAAAAGATAGAGAGAGACAGACTGAATTGTGTTACATGTAACATATTTATTATAATATAATAATAATAATATCTTGGGACAAGTCACACAACATTATCTGTTCCCAAACTAAGCAGAGCTTGTACTATGGAAACCAGACAACTGATAAACATACTTATATATTTCTAAATACATACATATTATAGATAAATAACACCCAGACACAGAATAAACCATCGTGCTCATCACACAAAGTTTTATCCTGGGTGGGGATCGAACCCACGACCTCTTGCGTAGCAGTCGGATACACTCCCACCGCGCCACAGAGGCAGTCAAAAATGTATTCGATGTATTTATGCATAATGACTCCATATTTATAACCATGACATAAATCCTAATAAATGTCTATGTTAAGTTCAATGTGAATCGATAAAGATAGGTAATTGGAGTTGTTAAAAGTATTTCCGTCAGTTATCGAAGGTTGCACTCGTATATAATATGTAAATGTGACAATAAAATTGTCTACTACTTGGAAAATCACTGCTTTCTGAAATTTTAATATGCAATGCTTGTTGCAGTAAAGGTCATTTTAGCTGCTATTGTTTTGTGTGCGGTTATTGTTCAAGAGGTTGTTGGTTCTCTTTCCATACGCGCTTTTTGAGGTCCACAATTTGTTATTTCGAGTCCGGCAGAACTTGGTGCTACTTTGTGCTACTGCAGGAGTTATTTAAAAACAAAAAAGAGAAGTACAATTGGACAACAGAACCGAAAGTTCAAAGTGGGGCTCTAAAAATACTATGGTCACTTCTAATTGATTGAACAATGATGTAAACACTATCATCTTCAGTACGATTTTAAACTGATCAATCATAAAGAATGTAGTAGTTATAAAAATCTTATTAACCAATCACGTTTCAACGTACCTACACTTCGCAAACTTTGTGGTCAACACGAATAAGCCTTAGATAATCGAAAACATTTATTCCAAACGAAATCGCAATCACATCTCTCCCAATAGACTTTTTCAAACAAAAACAATGAATGAACGACTTACATTCTAAGAAAACAATTACATGGAATCATTCTTTCTCATCGTAACTATTGTAGTATCGATGTCTGAGCTTTTGTTTCTGAAAGTATAGAAAATTTTGAGACGTACGGTCTATAAGGATTGAGAACAGATATAAAAGATATAAAGAATCTTTTCTGTTTTTGATTATGACAGAAAATCTCACCAGCGACTAATTAGCTATGTAATAGGTATTATAGTGTACGAGTGATACTATCTATTCTTTCATTCTTAGGGCCTGATGGGACAAGTGACATTATTTGAAAACGATCACTCATCTATGGACCGATAGCTTCGCTTATCTCTAGATTTGCCCAAAGAAAAGTTAAAACAAGTACATGTACGAGCTGTCCGATAGTAAAGGCCAATGAGCTAGTATCCAACAAGTCAAATCAAGAACTCTTTAAGATATGTCAAAACCCGAGATTTTGCAAGAAGATCTCATTTATGTGCCAGACTATGATGTCACTATTTTTATGATTTGATTAATGATAAAAAATCCTATTTAACACATAATTTAATCGGGATTAAATCAGGTTGGTAGTTTAAATACTAGTTTTATTAATTAATTAGGCTTTTGGATTTTAGTTTTTTTTTCTTTACCTAGGAAACAAGCCTACTTAACACAGTAGTCGAATGACACGTTATGCGTTCTATAGATGACGAATATTGACTGACCAACCAATCATGTAGCACGTCAACGTATCGGGCTATTCTCAAACACAAACGGACCAATAACGTTTGTAGTGATTACATCTGGAATCTAAATCTACTTTCTCCCATATACATAATATGTTTCTAACAGTATTTTAGCTAGTGATATACAATTTTAGAAAGTGTCTTTTTTGTTATATTTGGAAAATTAAAAAAAAAAACAAAGACAGAAGAAACAGAAGAAAAAAAACATTTGTTGGTAAAACGGTGTAACCTATTATTCATAATACATTATTAACGTATTATGAATAATAGGGGCTAGTCCATTTCAATATCAATAGATGACTCATAAAGTCTTGATCTAATAAACGAGATGGCAAAGATCATAGAGTCGTTTCCACTAATTGAGTAACTATAATTGTGTTTTTTTTTAAAAAGGTAAATACGTTACTAGGGCACAATACCTGCGTCACAGATGACTTTACAAACATGCAAATTACGGACTCACCGTGAATTACAATGGAGTCCCAAGTGAAGCATATATATTACATCACATTTATATTATACCTAATATTTTTTAAGTATTGGTCCACAAGTAGTGACAGCAAATACACGTACCTACCCATCTTTGACCACATGACAGTTATTGGAACCACTTAACATAAATTGTAAGTAATTGTACGAGTCTCCCCAGTGGAACCTAACTTATTATAGATCCTGGGGGTTCTTGCCATAATCGCCACGCTTGGCGAGCGGGTTGGTGATCGCAGTAGGCATAAAGTACGCAGACAAAAGCTGCTGCCAGTCCTTCGGTGTGAAATGCCTCAGTTGCCTGGGCAATATCTACGGAATGAGATGGGGTGGTACTATTCTTAAGCCTTTCATAATGTAGTTAAATTTGTATTTAAATACATTGAAAACTTTTTCTAAGAATAGACGGCTGGTCATAAGGCTCATTAATAACTGGTTTTGATCCCCACACAGGATAAAACTTTGTGTGATGAGCACGATGGTTTATTCTGTGTCTAGGTGTTATTTATTCATAATATGTATGTATTTAGAAATATGTCTGGTATGTTTGTGTGTGGTATGTTTATCAGGTTTCCATAGCAGAAGGTCTGCTTCGTTTGGGATCAGATAGCATTGTGTGAGTTGTACCAAGATACTATTATTATAACAATTCAGGTAGGCGGAGCCGCAAGCGAAGTTAGAAGTAACTATTCATTACATAAGATCCAAAACGATTTCAGTCCTTTATTCCCTTGGCTTCTATTTTGTTAAGGCTCTAAATTTGATTTTCTTTTGTTAAAACGTCATTTGCAAAAGACAATGCAGTCTACCTTTTTGGACTCTGCGAATGAATTTCGGTTTTAGAATTTTAGATTAAAGTTATGCCGTTCTCGTGTGAAAACGTATGAAATTTTAATGGAATAACGACATTTTAGTACTAAATTGATTTGGCGACAATGAAAATGCCGACAACACCGAACGGCTGTAAGGTTAATAGTAAACAATATAATTTTACCAACAATATTAATTTATTTAGAGCATGAAGTGTGAATAGTCAGGCAATATGAAAATTATTGACTTTCCATTGCTTTTTTTTAAATTAATTAATGTCATTTTTATAAATTAAAAACAAATTGCATTTTTTGAATTAATTAGAGTTTGCTAATGTTATATTTTATACACTCTCTTGCGGTCTGCTGCTACTATTTTGATGACTACGTAATAAATTAATAATATTAAGAAATTTCCTTAAAAATATTTTATTTTTATTTTATTTTATTATTTATGAAAACATACAGCTAATACATAGGTTGTGTTTAAGAATTGCCAATTACAAGTTTTCATGCATACAATATAGCATACAATATGTATAGATATGGAAAAAAAATATTACCGACTTCAAAAATAAATATAAGGCAACTAAAAAGCAAAAAATAATATAGAATAACAAAAAGATTTTTATTTATCACTTTTTAGTTGGTTGGGTTGATTTGTATTTCACTTAAGTTACAATAGGCTTATGTCAACTGCTCAAATCCTTTAACAAAATATGTATTGTTTTTCTCAAAGCATGGCTGTAAATTATATTGTGCAATAGTAGCATGACGAGAATAAAGTGCCACTTAATACCATATTCAAGTAATTTAATCGCAAACCGTTAAATATTGAGTAGGTAGTTCCGCATGTCATTAATGTGGTCTTCATCATCAGTTCTACGTTACTAGTTAGTGCTTTTTAAGAGTAAATGCATGTAAATGATCACTGTGAAATATACTTAAACTTACTACTGGTGCCTTTAATATTTGAAGACTTCCCTTTATTTCTTCAAAATCCCATCATTAGGTCCTGATCTGATAACAACGGGACCAAACTTGGAATATACCTTATGAAACACAAAAAGATTTTTTTCAAATTGGTTCATTCACCCTCTTTTTTAAAATCGGTTAAAAACTAATTGTTATCCTAATAATTATACTACGCCATTATTGAGGAGCGGTTCCTTCTTAAATTATGTCGAATCATTTTACAAAATAATAATAATATCTTGGGACAACTTACACAAAGCTATCTGATCCCAAATTAAGCAGAGCTTGTACTATGGAAACCAGACAACCGATAAACATACTTAAATATTTCTAAATACTTACATATTTTAGATAAATATCACCCAGACACAGAATAAACCATCGTGCTCATTACACAAAGTTTTAACCTGGGTGGGGATCGAACCCACGACCTCTTGCGTAGCAGTCAGATACACTCCCACCGCGCCACAGACGCAGTCTTTCACAATCGCCCATGTTTAAAAAATCAAAGACGATTCTGAAATAATCAAAGAATTTTCAAAGAAGAATGCTAATGATAGTTCTAATAGCCAACTTATCAAAATAAATCTACACTGTTCCTCTTTCTTATAGCCAGTATGTCGCAGTAGAAACAGATCTGGATGTAATTTCCCCTGTACGCACCGTCACAACGCCCGCAATTATATCAGTCTCGGGTCAACTCGCTATTGTTCCTATATTCTCTGCAGAAAAAGAAAACTTCTTTCAATGATTTGTCGTGTTTCAGATGAAGATTTTAAAAATATGCTTTTGATAAATAGTGAGTGAAGTATGATAGAGAACAATGACGACAAAAGATTTGGAGCTAAATTGTTCATTGCGTTTTTGGCGTTGTATCATATACCTGTGTAGTTTTTGGCAAATTCGCAGAATCTGTAACTCCAGGAATACTCCAACGGTACATGTTTTCGAGTTATGCTCTGAAGTTTGTTTGTCGTAATAGTGATGTTTTAGTGTTCGGTTGTAAGTAGAAAATCGTCAGTTTTTAACCAACTACGATTCCGAGAAGGTTTCTTTGGAATCATAGTTGGTGAAACACGATCGCACCATCTAAATCTCCCTGTATTTAACGTTTGGGGAGGGTTTCCACTGACGCGGAGTGGACCGTGGACTGACCAATGAGAGCGGTCGAAATCGTACCCAGTGACCTAATACCTGTGAGAGGCATAAGAGGAAACTGTGATTGACTTATATATCAACACACAGCCCACAGTACTGAATGGATTGGGTTGAAACTTTGTACACAGATAGTTCTTATGATGTAGACAGCCGACAGCATGCAAAGCCTAAAGAAAATCTTTGAAAGGGTGAAATGGCAGTTCAAACTTAACGCGGGCAAAGCCGCGGGCGAAAGCTAGTTTATAATATTAGTGAAAGACTGAAAGGATATGTACACTTGCAGGTTCAGTTGCGAGAACCTAATTATACACATATTAACAAATACCTCGATGGAGAACGAGGAAGTACCCATTACAATCAAATTACCAACACATTTTCATTACATGAGTAACTTTTCAACTTACTTAAGAAAGTAAAAGGTTCTACATTTAATCACACACAGATAGAACTGGAGCATATTACAATAGAAGTACCTGCCATATAGCCACTAGTAAGTTCCGCCTAGCAATCGATCCCGCGACCTTAACTTATGCCGAAGGTCAAATCCTCAAGTATGTGGGACATCCTCGCCACTCGATGAATGTTAGTCACTTTCTATTGGACTGCCTATATGACTTCTTTTATAAAAAGTTCTGGTTTAATCACATTATTAAAAAACTCGTAGGTGCACCTTTTTGTGTTCAACTAAAAAAAATACGAACTAGTTTATTACCTTTGTAAGTAATTCAGTCTGGATAGATTTCAATTATTTTTTGATATATTAGATAGGGGTAAAAGTATTTTCGTATTTTGAATGTATTGCTAATAATCAAACCTCTTTGGTTGTACTGAATGTAACTGGCTGATTTTAATACCATTAAATGTTGACATTCTGAAGATGTTAAGAACTAGTTCCCGCCATTTTTCGATTGTTTTTCGTGAAAAAGAAATTCGGTAAATTTTAAAGTTTTATTACAAAAAAGGTAACTATGCGACGAGCGCCGCGAATCAAATTTATGCGGTTTACGGACCTAATGCTATATCAATACAAGGAGCACACTTATGACTGCCTCTGTGGCGCGGTGGGAGTGTATCTGATTGCTACGCAAGAGGTCGTGGGTTCGATCCTCACCCAGAATAAAACTATGTGAGATGAGCACGATGGTTTATTCTGCGTCTGGGTGTTATTTATCTATATTATGTATGTATTTAGAAATATATAAGTATGTTTATCGATTGTCTGGTTTCCATAGTACAAGCTCTACTTAGTTTGGGATCAGATAGCTTTATGTGAGTTATCTCAAGACGTATTATATAGATTTATTTAATTCGAACCCGTAGTTCCTGAGATTGTCGCGTTCAAACAAACAAACCCTTTGGCTTTATAATATTAGTATAGATATACGTTTCGAATTGATAACATTTTGAAGTCTGTTAAAAATATAATTTACATTGGTGTAAAATCACAGTTATTATCACAAAATCAAAGAGTAGGTACAGTAATTTTAGTGGTCTTTGAAAAGGTTCTAAATAAAATAATGTATCATAATAGCGTTAATATTACGATAAGGCACCAGTAGGTATCTTTTTAAATTCCCGACTAAGTACAACTACAAATCATAATTTTAAAGAATAGAAAAAATAGGACTTACATCCTTTTTATAAAAGAAGCGGCTTTTTTTAACAATACATACCTACTTTTTTGGTCTTGTTTTTGTCTAGATTTAATGTCGTTAAGTCTTTTGTGTTACTTAGCGTTTGTAAAGATCGTGATGTAAATGAATGCGGCGTAGGTTTTACTTTATCTTGTGAAAGTAGGTAATTTCCACCATTTGTTTCACTTTATGTAATACTAGCTGTACCACGCAACTTCGTCTACGTAATTTTTTCCCGTTTTTGCAACATTTCTCATTGCTGCTCCTCGTTCCTCGATAAATGGGCTATCTAACAGTGAAAGAATTGTTCAATTCGGATTAGTAGTTCCTGAGATTACCGCGTTCAAACAAACAAAGTCTTCAGCTTCATAATATTAGTATAGATGTAGAAAGTTAGTTTTACATATTGGTCTAGTTCCTTTCACGGTTTCTTTATTTGATATTAATTTGAATAAAATCTAACTTTTTATAACTATTTTTTTGGAGTATTTCAGTCCATAGAAGGATGATAGTTTGACTCATACTTTGTAATAAAATTCGTCGGTTGCTGCCAATCGCTGCTCTGAAATTAACTAAAATACTTCAGTATGTGTTATATTTCATGCATGTGCATGGCAGCGATTGGTAACCCACGTCGAATTTTCTTCGTACTACTTACCCCTTATTGGTCGGGCGGTTTCCTATTACAAGTTATGGGTCGTGGGTTTTTCAATTTTTTTTTAATACATTTATAGATTTCTTATAAAACTTTTGCGGCTCACTCTGGTGTATTAACATCATAACATCAATTTATGAACTGTTGCTTATAAACAGTAATTCTTTACTGACAATTTTTTTTTTTAACTTTACGAATTACCATCAATACTATATACCATAATTACCATCTAAGAACCATCGCAGACAAATTACACACCCTTTACAGAAAACCGCATCGAATTCGGACGAACCGTTATTGAGGTAAATTGCAACCATCGAGTGTACACACAAACAATCTCTCACCCCAAACGCATATACCTTCTCCGTTACGTCGTGGGTAAAGACTGTCAGTCTGTGAGCCCCCTAGACCATAGAGAATATATTTCGTACTCTCAGCTGATGCCTTATAGCGCCTGATCTCTCTTTAGTCGTACCGGATTTTGAGTTTATGGGAATAAAGTGTGTTTACGCAGATACTAGTCTTTGATAAGATTAGGAACCGTGATCAAAATTGGTTCAGAGACTGTCAACCTTAGCACATTACCTGTCACCTTTTCACATTTGATAACGGGTGAGAGAACATTCATATCAACTGGATTAAGCATACAATAAAATAAATGCGACAAAACGGACGCGACAAAGGGTTTTAATGTTAATGAAGGTTCACTCGTTCATTGTGGTTAAACCTACGATGTGTGCACGGCTTTGTAGTGTATTTTGGTAGGAAAATATACTTCTTATAAGTGTTATTGTTGGTTTTGGGATTATGTACGCTGCTATTACCTTTTAATTTAGTCGGGTTATACTGAAAATGGTATGTAATGTGCCTGCGTATATGCGAGATTGTTCTTTGTTTTCTTATATTTGGACTTTATTTAAGTGGTGAGTGTTCTGTGACTCATTGGCGATCGAACAGATCGACAGAGAAGTTAGAAGCAAGGTTACAGATGGAAGGAAGTTTCTAGGATAAATGTAGCTATATAGTCTAGTCTATTAACTTGTTTTCGACATGCCCAGAGCAAGATTAGGCGCAGGACAGACGACTGAGTTCTTTTTAAAGGTGGTAATACGCAGATTGCCTATGTTTCACCGGAGGTGAAGGTAACTATTCAAATAACACAAAGTACACCTAGACTCGCATGAACCTCTTGCACGGCAGTCGTACAACTTCCACCGCGTCGCTGGCACATCGTGTGATTATTTAATCGGTTTGAGTCCGACATACGCGCCTTTGTCTTTGTTCGTAGTAATTTTAAACACACAAAAATACCCTATAATTGCCAGTTGCAAGCACACCGAGCAATATATGGTATGCGGTTTACTATATCACAAAATATTGATACCACAAAAGGTACACACAACGCATGTTCGAGCAAAGCACTGCGCATAAAGTCGTCAGAGCGGTTTTGGTCTAGCATTTTATACCTACACGCGTATAAACTCGTTTTTCGAAGTACATGCAGGCACTTATACTCGTACCAAGACGCGCTAAAGTGCTTATTACACTACTCAAAATTTAGAAAGGCCAACTCAATATACATTGGTGATTTGGTGTTACTTACATCCAATACCCTTACTCCAACTAGCAATGTATATCTAATTAGTAGACTTAGACTGCCCTAATTCAGTTTCGTGCCGCATGCTGTTAAGTAACGTAAATAGCTATGTTTTTTTCGTCAGAAGCTATCCATTCTGTTAAATTGGTGCTTAATGGCTAAGGCATCGAACTCGCATCGTGAGGTCGCGAGTTCGAATCCTACCCATTTTACTACCGACGTGAACCCGTTCTGAACACAAGCCATTGAGCTTAGTTGAAAGGGTCGACAGGATTTCTAATAATGTGGGACACAATATCACATTGTTAGAAGTATTTAATTGAAAAAAAAAAACTAAAATATAGAGCACATGTAAGCTCAGCATACGCCCTTATAGTGAACGATACCAATGTGTGTTTTGGTAGAGCGACACAGTGTTTTGGACAGCGAAATATTAAGGTTACCTTCTGTACTTTCGAAATTTTGTGACTTTATAATACTACCACTGCATATAAGACCCTATGCACACTAAACCATTTCACGCTTCTCGATCAAAAGCCGTGCATCGGCTATAGAGTAATTATAACCGGCTATTACGAGCTATTACTGGCTTGCACCGGACAAAGGCCGCTGGCTTCTCTCCTTCGATGTACTATGTCACAGATCGTGTATGGTCTAAGTTAAGGATATAGCGTAATGAATAATACATTGGAATGCATGCATGTATGAAGAATGGTCGAAAAAGGATCGTCCTTGTTATAAGTTTGTTACGCCAGGTTTATTTTTTGTTGGTCGTGGGAGGGAGGGGTATTATTCCAGGTTTGACTTTTACAAAAACACTGAAGGGAGCGGGGGATCAATGAACCTCCATTAACATCCCTGGGTAGGTACGCCTTTGCTGGTGCCCGTAGGCACAAAATAAGGAGAGTAATCTGTGCTGTAGGTATGTTGTACCGAACAGTAAATCGCATCGTGACTACCAAACTGATTAACCAATTTCGGTGTGCCTGCGTTTATATAAATGCATTGCGTTATTGTACCTCAAAGAAAGTAGTAAATTAAAACAAACAATGTTAAGAAAACACGTTTTCTTTAATATTTTAAGGGCTCTCTTAAGTTTGACGAGTCTGTGGTGTGGTGGGAGTGTTTCCGACTGCTATGCAAGAGTTCGATCCCCACCCAGGATAAAACTTTATGTGATGAGCACGACGGTTTATTCTGTGTCTGGGTGTTATTTATCTATAATATGTATGAATTTAGAAAATATAGCTTTCATTAGCTATACTTGGCATATTTTTTTTCTGTTTTTGCTATTTAATAAAGTATTTTGGCAAATAGTGTCGTACATTACTGTGGCCCGAAAAGCTGCGTGTAACCACGACCAGTGAGTCATCGTTTTGCAATCAGGGTTCTTATTCACTTTTTTTCCATTTCGTTATTTTGATATGCGAAATATGTCGATGTATGAGGTGACGCCGAGACAGTTCAAAGGAACACTTTAATATTTTGTAATGATAAATGTTTTCATTCGTGTAAAATCTTCTTCCAAACTTTAAAATTAAAGTACTTTCCCTTCAAAACTTGTCTAAACTTTTCACTTTGATAAACCTTCTTGGAATCATTTCATACATCATTATTTCAAGAAAAGTACTTATATATTGATAACGTAATAATAATAATGAAGGAAACGACTTATGTAATAAATATGCATTAGGAACAATAAGAAAAGGTCGATGCCCTTTCAACGTGATTCAATATAATTTAAAATCAAAGTCGAAGAAAACGATCAGAAGTTTCGTGATACTTATTGCCGGATGCTAAGCAAATGCTTTCTCTTGTAATTACCGGTTCTTTCAAACTGTTACGATAAACTAAAAGTGTAGTTTCATTGCAACTGCCTGTCACAATAGGTTGATGCACAAGTTATGAAATAAAGCAGTTTTCTCATTTCCTAAAAATAATTTCCACAGAATAAAATCAAATCTTCTTTACAAATATAAATTTAGTAAACTAAGTAGTGCCCTGTGCGAAGGATTTTGTAACTAATGCTATATACAAACAAATATTTTAATAATAAATAGTGGCCATGAGTTTTTAGTTCTTTACATACTGGTTTTACCTAGGCCCTTATACACTTTCTTTTTTAAAAATCAGTAATTTCTCTTTGCTAAGTTTTTTTTTTAACACATGAGACTTCCTAGCACTTTTGACATTGCCAAAATTGTCTACATCGGCACTGCTTGCCATTTATAAAAAAAAATAATTGAATTGATCTATCTTTTTTTTCATTTTCGCGGCAAGCCCACGCGAACTGTCAAAATCTTGTCATAATAGTTAATAGAGAGCTGGGCTCAGAAATGTGACAACGCGCGGCCGCGCAGACATCTATAAGCGCGGAAACGGAAAAAAAAGATAGTGAATAAATGGTGAATAAGGACCATGTTGCGAATTTGGCAATGTCTATTTAAAGATAATTTTGTCGAGTGTATAAGAGTTGCATTTCATAACTTAAGTGAGTATCTTTGATAGATAAAACTTTCCACTTCATTTGGCGTCGTTATTCGTTGATATATTACATTATTACACCGGCTCTACACGTTGGCTCCAATGTCAGTGCCAAGGCCACTCGTGTATGTGTGGATCTAGAATAACGCGTCCAACTCGTCCCAACGTTGGTGCCAATGCTTTTTTCTAGACCCACACCTTGGGGTAGTGACGTTGGGACCGACCTTGGGGTCAACGTATGGAGCCGGCGTTAGTGTTTATTCTATTAAGGTAGTCTATGGATGCTACGAATCAATGGAGATAACTCCGTTGAAGGCCAGTTCTTTTTTTATGAAAGAGTTACTGTCAGTAGTATTTAGTTCAGTTCATCTTCCATCAGTGTAGTAAGTGCAATATTAATTTATACCTATTGACTCAAAACCGCATTCTTTTATGCATTGTACTACAGTATAATTTTGTGCCGTCCACGATTGCGGAAACGGCAGCAATACTCACGAATTGAGTTGGAAAATTGGAATTTTAAAATGCCGTGATTTAACGGAGTATTTAATTTTATTGTATTTTATTCTTATGATTTACGAAATGACATTTCGATTTCACTGGAAAATTTCGCCTCTTTATATTACTTAGTATAAAATAAAGTCGCGTCCGCGCACTCGCTTAGATCTTTTGAACTACCCAACAAATATACTTTTCAGCAATAGGTTGAGTGATTCAAGAGGAAGATTTATATGTATAATATATTATTCCGCCAGAACGGGATTTACGCGTACGAAGTCGCGGGCATCCGCTAGTATATAATTATTATAGTTTTATAATAAATAGCTTTTGATACCCTCATAATTGGTACATGTTCGTAATTTCTGATGCTTACGTTAAACCATTCATTTTGTAGGACGACAGTTTTTATTTACCTAAAGATTGAAATAAATAGTTAAAAAAATAATTTACAATAACAACCATTCATTTAAATGCTCTAAAAGAAAGAAAATAATTTCTAAATTAGTTATTAAAACCTATTAATTTGTTAAATTATACAACTCGTCTCAAATCCGCATTCGTTCTTGTCGCATGATTTTCCTAATGCTTATTGTACTAAGCACAGCACAACTAGGTACAGCAAGCATTAGGACAAACTCATTAAAGTGCAGTGTAGTACTGTCGATCCGGCCTTAAGAAGAGTCAAATCACTACAAGCTTTTATCTATATATATAAAAAGAGAAGCTGACTGCCGGACTGGCATATCAATGCAGGCCCTAAACTATAAGGGTTAGAAACTTGAAATTTTGCACAGGGGTTCCTTTGAAAATTCCCCTCCTAAGGGGGTAAAAAGGGGGTGCAAAGTTAGTATGAAACTTCGCCGTTAAAATATTTTGGTAACAATATGGCATCCACACGGGCGAAGTCGCGACCATACTGGTTTCTTTAAATTTAGAAATTATTTTCTTTCTTTTAGAGCATTTAAATAAAAGTTGGTTTTTATTAAAGATTTTTTTAACTATTTTTATTTAGTTTTACTGTACATGTTTCTAAGTGTTTTCATTTGTATTTGATATTTTATTCAACCACATTGACTCAGACTGACTGACATGGCTGTTGTGCACCAATGAACACCTTCCGGCCCCATCATCAGATCCTAACCACTGTATAAGTGTAAGAGCATATGGCAATCTAAGAAGATTACACAGGGGGAAGGGGAGCGGGGCGCAGGTACATTACATAACTGTTGATGCCACCGTTTCACCTTTAGGATCGAAGTACTTGTCAAGACGAATCAAATGAGTACAAACTTGATAGGTTTCTACTAGATTTGATGGTGCCTACACAAATCACCTCTGTACCATTCTGTGTAAAATGGCACAGCAATGATTCATGTAGACACAATAAAATTTATTTAAAATAGTGTTCATGATGCTGTTAGAGCTAGCCCGAACCCTACAGACCAGGGGTGCACACAAACAGTCAACGCGCGCTTCAGCGAACATTTCTGATGCACTACGGAAACGGGGTAGCCCCAACAGCACTCTGAATTGAATGTGATAGATAAGGGGTATATTAATGGCTATTTACATAGATAAATAGCCATCGTAATAAATTCAGGTAAATATTATACCTGTGTACTAAGGGATGAATAAAAATCACTTTTTATATTGATTGTACAAGAATCTGACAGTGTTACTAATATTTAGTATTAAAATAATTAATTATGTTATAAAATTGAATACCATTAAAAATATTTACACTACCTATGTACAAATTACTACATAAAATAAAATTAAAACAAGCAGGCGTCATAGAATTCCTCCGCATCGCTATCGACCGGCACCGTGCCCAGAAGGCTAGCAGCATTGCCGCGTTGTATAGCAATGCTGATTCGCTGAGCGAAGTACAGGCCAGCCTTCTGGTCACGTGAAGCGTCGATCAGGAGTTTACTTAAAATTTTATAAAAAGATCGTGCACTCGGGCCCCATGATCCTAGCGTTTCGACTCCAAACGGCTCAAAAACATAATCTCCGACAAGATTATTGTATTTGCGCCGTTTGGTAGCCTCCGCCGATGCGGCAGCAGCGCCGGCACATCCCGCTGTACCTGAAAGGTGGGACGGCGCAAGGGTGTCAACGCAGGTTGCGTCCCACACCAAGGGCCGACCCATCTTCCAAGGTAACAACGACATACCATCCGGTCTCTTCCCATCGCCACGCACCAGCCCCACGGGTTCCCGTATGGCTGGTACACCGGCGGTGACAAGAGCCCGGCGGATTATGTCGTTGAGGTTGGCGTGTCGCGAGATGCGGCCTGCGCTCCTACCGCATGAAAGGCCATGGTGTCCGAGACTGTCGACAGCTTCACCACAGTGGCACCGATGCGGAGAAATACACGGCGCACCTAGTCGTAGGCAAGTCGCAATACGGAAGGTTGTGTCATCCAACATAGTGCCTATGTTAGGTGACGGGAGCGCCTGAACCCAAAGGCCCGACTCACACTCTCCCACAGCCAACAAACGCGCACGCTCTGCAACATTGGAAGATGTACTAAATAACCTTTCTCTTACTATGCTGCAGAGCGGCCCGTCCCATTGCCTCTGAGAGAACAGGTTAGCCGGAAGCTCAATGTTCGGACAAGCCATTTTCCAAGCGTTCACTGCGTCGGTCTTACATGATACTTCAGAATCAACCAGTGTATGTCTTAATATTTTCCTGGTTAACTCTTCCGCGCTATAGACCGAGGACAGGAACGCTGGTAAACTAATATCTGAAATTTTGCGAACGCCGAGCCCGCCCAAGCGCACCGGTAAAGAGGCTTGCTGCCAGGCTCGGTCGTTCAAGGATACATTTAAAATTTTACTTAGCGTGTCTTTAATAATTTGGTCCATTTTTCCTAAAAGTGTTCTATTTTTCCAAAAAGGGCTAGATCTAAGTGCATGGGTAAATTTAGGGACAAAAAGGCAACTCCGAATAATTGTGAAAGCTGAATGGATATTAATTTTGAGCAGCCGGTCAGACATCTCATTAAAATTGGATGAATATGTTTGATGAATTTGTTTAGCCTGTCAATAAATCGTAGACATAATGACCACTTTAATAAGGAATCCTAAATACCACTGTAATGTTGTTAACTGTTGAATATGTGACAGTATTTGTACATTAGAATAACAGAATACGCTATGGCAGAGTAAATTGACATTATAGAAGTAGGTACAGGTTGTTTATATTATAACAATAGCCATGGATATGCAAGTAGCCATGTCCATATGTCAATTGTGTTTTTAGTAACCTGAACAATAATTTGTATCACGGAATAGGTTATGACAAAGTACAAGTACTTACAGTTTATGATGTAATTAACATGTAAATTACATAAGATGATTATAACACATTATAAAAGCACCACAGAGTATTATAAATGAATTAAAACAATAAATATCCACTGGTCACAAATGTAGGTTCTGCTTGAAACGTCAAATATTGTTGTTGTGATAATTCACTTCTTTTATTGAAAATTGAAAGTGTTGTGTTTTATCTGTATAATAGTTTTATTATTATTAATTTATTTAAATAACATAATTCGGTGTATTAAATTATTTTATGGGTTAAAGTATAATAATTAGGAGTATTTGCGAAATACCCACATGTTGTGTATCCATACTAATATTATAAATGTGAAAGTAACTCTGTCTGTCTGTCTGTCTGTTACGCTTTCACGCTCAAACTACTGAACCGATTTAGATGAAATTTGGTATGAAGATAGTTTGAGTCCCGGGGAAGGACATAGGATAGTTTTTATTGCGATAACCGACATCCACGCGGGCGGAGCCGCGGGCAAAAGCTAGTTTGTTCTATAAAATGACTGACAGATTGTGATCGAGGCTCAGTCTGATTGCAACATTTGTGGATACAGGTACGATCCGATTCAGATTATACTTATTGCTGGTTCTTTTGTACTGATATCCTATTTTTGTGTATTATGTATAGATATTGACTAAATGTGGTATGATTTGATGAATATTGTCTGGTGTGATACTTATCAGCTGTTCTACAGCGATATGGTCGTACATTGCTATAATGTTGTGAATTGGTTATGTTAGAAAGTATCAGTGGTATATTGTATTTAGGGTGTATGAAATGTAGTACGGCAAATGTTTATTAAGAGACTGGCTATTATGAAACCTTTGATACAACTAGACCAAACAAGGTTAAAAATATATGATACTTGCCATTTATTCCTTTGTATTATTTACCTCCCTAATTTATTCTATCCCCTATTGATACTATACTGATTGATAAGGTTAGATTGCAACTGATTGGGTATATGATCCAAATATCCTGACACAGTAGTAAGTGTAGTTCTACGATGAGTCGTAGTGGTTTACAATGAGTCGTAGAACTACTACGATGACTCGTAGGACTTCTACAAGGATTCGTAGGACTTCTACGTAGTTCTACAATAAAAGCTTTAGTATTTTATTACAAATCGCTACGACCCCTATGTAAAATCTAACAAATGCATTATTATCTTGGATGCGGAGGGTGTGGTAACACTTTTGAATATATCTAGCAGCTGGAAAATAACTTAGAATAAAAGTCGAACAGAACGGGTCCCATGGCTCTAGCGTCTTGACACCAAAACAGGTCAAATATATAACATTCTTCTAGATTACTATATTTGCGCCGTTTATAGTTAAATTATATCAATTGCCGTAGAGATAAGGTTGGGGGTCTCGTCAAAACGAAGCTACTGATGACAATTCCGACCTAAACATTTTCTGTTATTTTTTCTTGTCTTATTAAAACTATTATTGCCAGTTAAAAAGTAAATGAAGGCTTCGGCCACCGTAGACAAGTCTAATCGAATCGAATGACATGGAAATGTCTGTCCCAACGCTACTCGTCCAACGTGTGGATCTAGAAAATAGCATTGTCGCCAACGTTTCGACGAGCGTTATTGTAGATCCACACGTTGGACGAGTGACGTTGGGATCGACATTGGGGCCAACGTGTGGAGCCGGTGTTAGATTCATATTGTTTTTTTTATATTCGCGGTCTTGCAAGCGCCACGACGTCAATTTATACCACTTGTCTATAGCTCAGACATTTAATAGTCAACAAAATAATGTTATTATGCAGTTAATAATCGATACATAAGAAAACTAAGTATCCTTTAAAAAATATGGACAGTAGCGGTAACCGGTGGAATATATTGTACATTTCAAAGGTCAACGGTTATATTGTGATTTCCAATCTCAAAGTATTGCATAGTAAATATTTACTCAACAAACTTGGAAAAGATTGCTTTTACTCTTCAATCTATCCATTTGATACATATTTATTCGATATTCTACCCATTTCAATGGGCTAGTTTACAACTAGTCAAAATACCTCTTTAAGAAATGTCAAAACGCAGATTTTTTGTGCATATCTCATACAAGTAGCAGCCTTTGACGTCACTATTTTTTTCTAGTCAAATCACTTACTTATATGATCATAAATATATGTTAAAAAATCTATTTAACACAAAATTTTAACGGGACTTAATCGTGACTTAATATATACGTTAGTACTTTAAATGCTAGTTTTTTATTTTGTTGTATTGGCAAGTTAATAAGAGATTAAAGCTATTGATGTATTAACGTTATAAAAATCGATGACCGTGTGCACGCACGAAAAAGTGTCACAGTCACGGTCCGTCATGTTCCGCCTGCTGATAGGCTGATGTATTGTGACCGAGGGCTGCATATTGCGCCCGGGGCACGGTTCCTAAGCAACAGCGAATTCTTTATTACAATGTCATCAATGTTTTCATGCTTTACGGACGATAATTTTACGTGATAACGACGTAAATTATCGTCCGTAAACCGTTACAAACAACCATTTTTTTTTAAAGACTACTAAACATTTTGTTTAAGATACTGGACTCAACCTAGTTAGCTTTCTATGAACTAAACAAGAGTCACCTTTGTAGAGTGAACGAAAGGTTTTGAACCGGATTTCCTTAACTTCGAAGCCTATTCTTCCACCAATTGGTTACGTTGGCTTTCAATGAACAGTTTCAGATATTTTTATGAATAGTCAAATAGTGAAGGATGAACTGTCTGCTGCTTAGAATCTTGAAATTTACACAAACATTTGTATGTCATAAATAACTTAAATAATTAAAATAAATATTTAGAAATTCAGCCCAAAAACACCCCTGTATTCTGACTAAACAAAGCCGCAAGTAAAAGCTAGCACGACATAATCTCGTCAAAAAACGAAATCTACATTAAAAAATCTTTTTGAAGATATACGGAAGAATAAAATTCATGACCTTTTCATCTCCAAGGCAACGGCCTGAAATAGAAATCCATTTTTTTCTCTCATATCATTCCGAAAGACGCGACTACATTGCCGCATCAATTTAATTACTTTGCGGGGCTCGTAAAACAGTCTAAAGCAGTCTTCGTATTTGCGAGTGTTTTATATGTATGAGTTTACAATTAAGTTAATAAAGAAAATATTTCAAAGGTTTTCTTGAAAGACTTTATCATAACCGTGGTCCCACATTTGTGTGCAAACATTCGTACGTTGCCTAACCGCGCCTACTTAGTGTAATTACACATTTATATTATACGATTAACTACACCAAAGCAGATGTCCTACAAAATTGTGTCTTATAAATTCAAATCAAACCAAATAAAATCCCCGGGAAAGTCACTACCCCCATCCGAATAATGTGGCTTTTGAAGTGGGTTTTGTTTCATACTAACAACGTTATACCTACTTAATAGTAATTTTCAATGGAATTTGTACGAAATAAAAAAGCCTTTTTAGCTGTGATAGTTTCCCTTTTCATTTCACTATATACAGGGTGTAACAGAAAGGTGTGGTCATATTCAAAGGTTAGTATATGCCCATGATACTGAGTATACAAATATATTTATAAATTTTTCATTCGTTTATTTATGAATGAAAAAGTTAATAATTAAAAAAAGTATGACTTAAAAAGTTCTATGCCATAAAAATTTGTACCAGGGGAGGTATAATTCTTATGCCATACGCCTTTCACTACTCAATTTTGACAAATTGAATATGCTATAACTATGTAATAATAATGCAACCAGCTATGGCACCATAGTAGGTGCAATACTGATAACATACCCTATCCGCTGCTGAAATTTGACCACACCTTTTTGTTACAACCTGTATACTACTACCGTGAATTTTTTCACATACACAACATCAACCATTTAGCTGGCAGGGGGGTGGGACACTTGACTCTAACAAAAATTAACACTTTAAATCTTAATATTTTAAAACACCTATCTAATGATACCCCAAAGGATGGAGTAGGCACATTCCCACTTTACATTTAGGGGAGGTACCCTAAATAAACGGCAATCATCCAATAGTCGGCCTTAGAAAACTCCATATTATGTGATTTGCAAACCTGAATTATCCGCCCGCATTTGTTTACAAATTTTATATTGCTTGCAATTTGGTCAACGATAACATAACCCTGAAGATAATGGATGTATGTGAGGCCAGTATGGGAGATTAAGATAAGGTTCCATCTTGCGCGTTATGAAACGTGTCAAAAAACAGATACTCTACAGCTTGAAAAACCGCGCATGCGACAATAATTTGCGAGTGCCAGTATTGGAGACCGGGATAAACTTCTTTAAAAAGATTTGAGTGTAGGTATTTCAAAATTCACACGCAAAACGTTTATTAAGAAGTCGATCGAAATAAAAAACGACCGTTGCGGGCGATTCCCGCACAGGACATCATTTTGTGTGATCCACAAATTGTTGTTTCGAGAATTTGTATTGGTGATCTGTATGTTCGTATCGTACAGGATTATTATATACTGCGGACGTTGTAATTTAAAAATGAACAATATAGTGGGTAGTGCAGTTTCGACTATGATGCTTTCGAAAGCTTTTTCTTTCATAGTTTTATACCCTATTTATCACTACCTTATCTATTTTCCGGTATGATATAATAGCTTGAATCCGCGCTCGGATGTACCAAACGGCGTCCATAACAAGCCTAAAAATACCGGAATTTCACCGTAATTTACGTACAGAAAACCAGTATCCGATATCGTAAAACCCCCACAGTATCTCCGATCAGTGGATTGGATTTATTTAACCATGGACCGTCGCTATTTACATAAAAAAGGTTCGTTTTACGCTCTCGCAATATTGACCTATACATATTTTTAATAGTTTTGTTTATGAAAAAGCCGGAAAGAGGAATTTGTATTTTATACATTTAGGCATAAGGTATTTTTTAAATTTTATTATAGCGTGAGCAATGACAATATTAATTACTTGTTCTAATGGAATTAGTTAATACTTCGTTTTTTATTCAAATTAATATTATCACTACCTTTACCTTACTATGTTATTATATACATGCTAGATTACTCTACGAACTAACTATATACATACTATTAACATTATTTACAACTTACCTAGTAAACTATAAAAAAAAAAGAATTACATAAAACGGGAGTCAAAAAAAGGAGTTAGGCGTCGAAGAATTCTATTTCAAATGAAACATTAGCTGTTGTATTTTTACAACTACGCACTCGTAGCTACAGCTAGCTAGTCACTATGCCATTTTACAAACTCACTATACAAAAAATCTGTTAGGAACGTGCTAAGCCTCAACCACATATTACGAACACAATATTGAATTGTCAAATATCAGAAACTTTTTACTATCTAGACAGATAGCCGTAACAGATCAACCCAGCTTTATTGTATTCGTACATTTTGACAGATGTATAGAGAAATGGATATACCAATACAGATTTCAATGTACATTTTGTAGTATACAATTTCGAACAGTTGTTTGTTGATCCAGAATATATTGTAGTACAAAGGTTTTGATGTTCCGAATGATGTATCGATAGTAATATCACAAGTCAAAATAAATATGAAAGGCGAAGCGGAATTACATGGGGAATGCGTTTTGAATATATTTATGAAATATTGCGAATCGAGAATTGTATTGTTTAGATTTTGTATTCACTGTTTTGTATGATCTGTTCTATTGTTACATTACTGAATAATGTTTTATGTTTCTGCATCTTGTATATTGTAAAGATTTATTGAAACAATAGTAGTGCAGTTCTATTCTGCCACAGCCAATTTGCTTTAAATCTACGAAAGCAAGAGGGTTGATATTTGGTACACGTATTTGAGGGGCAAAGTGAGGAATTAAAAAATGAGAAAGTTTTGATACAAAATCGTGTAATTTATAAATTAAAAGGGCTTGTTGTAAGAGACTCAAATATATTATTTTTATAATTACAATACTAATAGTTCCAAAATTATTTAAAAAAATATGTAATAAATCTTTCAAAATTGGTTCGTTAGAGAGCTAGATTGCTACGATGGCAAACTATTTATATACTTAAGAGTCTGTACGGAACCTTCGATGCGCTTGTCTAATTTGCACTTGGCTGTTTTTTTGACTAGACTGCGCCAACCGGGCTTCGTACGAGTGTACCAACTAATGAAGACAAGCAAAAATTTAACAAAACTTTAAATCGACCATATCAAACAACTTTTTTAGATGGCGGTTTTATTGTAGTATAGTTGGATTGTAGTTTTTGAATGTGTACATATTTATGATACCAGTCTATTTACATTTATTTTATAGTGTAAACAATTATTACGCAATATTGTATTTTAAATGATACCTACAAAATTATCAAATATAACTTTCGTATCTTTAAAGTTATATTTTTAAGTTACATGCCTTTTTCACCGAGGCACAGTATATTGAAATAAGGCATTAGAAATTAATATAGCACGCGGTTTATTGGTTTGGAAACTGCATGATTTTAGTGTCAAATGTGATTTTGAGTTATTACTGCTAACTTGATGCTGCAATTACTAACCAGAGGACTTTGCTGTCATGTGTTCAGTGTATTACGTAATATGATTCACAAACAGTTTATGATTTTCATAAACGGCTATTACACTACCCTAAATCAGGGCCCTAAATCGAGGTGGCCTTGAAAATTTGTTAGAAAATTAGGGTCCTAGTTTTTATTAAACCTCTCTTTTTAAGGATTTAGTGTACTAACTGGATGGAACTATCTGCATTAACTCTGTTTGCAACGAACGTTTTGTAGGTAATCTATAATAATAATAATATAATAATAATAATATCTTGGGACAACTCACACAATGCCATCTGATCCCAAACTAAGCAGAGCTTGTACTATGGAAACCAGACAACTGATAAATATACTTATATATTACTAAATACATACATATTATAGATAAATAACACCCAGACACAGAATAAACCATCGTGCTCATCACACAAAGTTTTATCCTGGGTGGGGATCGAACCCACGACCTCTTGCGTAGCAGTCGGATACACTCCCACCGCGCCACAGAGGCAGTCGATCTATGATAGTGAATTGTGTAGCAAATGTATCTGTCTCATTCGTTTTGATTGCTAAACATGCTATAATTTGTAAGATTCATCTCGGAACTCCTATCCATAATTTGAAAAATATAGAATTTTATTTTTAAGTTTGAAATGCTAAAACAAAATTCTGGTGTTTGTTTGATGGTATGTTGTTTCTCTCTATTGTTAAAACTCTAGTGTAACAGAAAATTATGGTCAAATTGGAGGTTCGTTGCAAATATGTACATGATACTCAATACCGAGCCTTTGTATCTAATTTGATCAAACAAGTATAGTCAAAAAAATAATAACAATTTAAAATGTCACATAAAACAAATTATATAACTATGTTAGATATATTATTGCAACCAATATGGCATTACTACAACCGTCACAAAATGTTGAGACGTTGTGCACTCAAGCGTGCAGGCGTCTCAAAATAATTTGATATCACTGACACTTTACGATGAATAGTACCGACAGAAATACTTTTGAGTACGGCTCAAAGATAAATGTCGTTGGAATATTTGATAGTAAATCAATCAAATCTATCTAGGATTAAAAGGGACAATACTTAATTACTATATACATTATTCTATTCAACAAAAGTAATTAAAATAAACAAAAGTTATGATATTAATAATAAAACTTTTCGAATAACAATCACGATTGTCTCGTAGTACAATAGACAGCCAAAATAAATTATAGTTGTCTATAAATTTGATCAAACAAAGTAGGAAGACATAATTATTAGCTTCGCCCACGCGTTTTACTATATTTACTTCACAAACATTATGTTAAAACACACACTGTTCATATAAAGCAGGAATTTTATTAAAGTATAAAGTAAGCATGTACATGCCTAGTTCGAGATCAGATGGCGTTGTGTGTAATATCCCAAGATATTATTATTATTATTATTATTACCCCCAGACCAAAAGCCTACATGGTAGTGTCAATATAAAGAATTTTAAGAGATGCAAAATTAATAGCTTTTGAAACCTTATGCAAACGTAATAACTTTTGGAATAAGAAATGCTAAAAAACATACATTTATAGGAGTCAGGTTTTTTAATTACTCGTTTTTAGCATTAGCTTAAATCTGCGGCTCCAACAGTGTGTATAAGTGAGCTTTCTAATGTGTTGCATAAAGTAAAACGGAAATCAAGCTGTATCAAATATTGTACTTGTAGCTGTATTTAATTTAGAATATAACTTATAAAGCTAAAGCTATACCCAAAATCAGAGTTTTGCTCACTCAACTTTCGAACTAACAAGCAGACATGAAAATTACAGACAACAACTACTTTAGATTTTTGCTACAGTATTTTTTTTTTATTCTTCTTTAACATGGTACCTATTATTAAGTTCCGGGTATAATTGGTCTAGCATTTTCACTTTAAATATGACAATGATAAGACAAACTGAATATATTATAACTCGTATTTCAATAATAACTCTCGTATTTCAACTCATAAATACCCAAAAAAAAATACGGTGAACTTACTTACTATGTCACATTGATTAGAAAGAAAATGGTCTTGTAACCGATGTCGGTCATAGCGGTCAATCTCATCGGAGACTAGTCACCATAAGTGTATTTTCTAATCCCTCACTTTCCTCTTCCATGAGATGGAAAGGTGACACGACCGGAGATTAAATGGGCGCGGGACCGACGGCACGTAGAGCACGTTTAGCTTGCGCCCAATTCATCTCGAGGAAAGGAGGGGTGTAACCTGTTTCATAAATGGTCACCCATCTATAGACTGACAGTGGTAACATTGCTTAACGTTACATACCTTTTAATATATCCCTTGACCAGCTGTCCCGCACAACTTCGTATGCGTTATTTTTCCCCGTTTTTGCAACATTTTTCATTGCTGCTCCGCTCCTATTAGTCGTAGCGTTATGTTATATACCCTATAGCCTTCCTCAATAAATGGACTATCCAACAGTAAAAGACTTTTCAAACGGACTTGTGGTTCCTGAGATTGTCGCGTTCAAACAAACAAACAAACTCTTCAGCTTTATAATATTAGTATAGATAAATCATTTTTTTCGAAAATTCCACGCGAAGGAAGTCAGTGGTAATAACTAGCATAATATATAATCAACATAATTTCGGTGGGAACCAAGCCACACGGCCTCACGTAACATGCCAATAAATTTATTAAAAGGCAAACGCGATGTTTTAATGCCTTATTTTAACATCAATTAAGTATTGTTGGATAAATTAGTTGGACGTATTTTATATTGTTAATGGAGCCAGTAACTCTAGGATGAATAAAAATTTGTCGTGGGTTTAATCCCCACCCAGGATAAAACTGTGTGTGATGAGCACGATGGTTTATTCTGCGTGCAGAATTATATAAATATGTTTATCAGTTGTCTAGTTTCCATAGTACAAGTTCTTCTTAGTTTGGGATCAGATAAAGTTGTGTGAGTTGTCCCAAGATATTATTAAAATTATTTATATTTGTTTTTACTATAAATTATTATTTTATTTATCTTTTCTGTAATTTATTATATTATTTATCTATTTATACTATTAGTATATTTATAAAAAGGGGCTAGTTGAAAACCAGCGTCAGGCATCTTGCCTGGCATATGCTGAACTAGCTCCTATTTTTCGGCTTAAACTTTACATGATGTTGTCAAATTGTATTTAATTTAGTAGGTATTTGTTTTTACACGTGTATGTACTCATTTTATTTTTTCTGTTTTGCCGAAAATAATTTTTTTTTTTTTTCTTTCTTTTTCTATTTTAGGCTACCATTTATGCCAATTTGATAAATGGAATTTCTTACCGATTTACTTCAGACAAACATACGTTACTTCTTCCCAGCCGGATAAATATACCTCCGAGCTATAATTTTCAGATATAAAGTACATATTTAATAATGAACTGTAAAATACAGAGCAATTATTGAGGTTTATCATATCTCTTTACTGCAGTATGCTATCGAAATGTCAGGTGAAAATTCAACCTCATTTTAAAACCCGAACGGCCGTCATCCGAATAAAACTTTTTAACCCAAAGAAATACGTACATTTAATACTCGGTAAATGATCGAATCAAGTACCGAATATCGATATCGATAAATTATTCATATCGTTTCTTTTCATAAATTGAGTTAACGCAAACAATGGTCGTCCTCTTTATTGAATTCCAAGCCCCGAATGCGATTGATAAGCGCGGTGACAATCGATTCTTGCTTCATTCGATTCTTCCGGATATGGATTGTCGATATTGAGTTTTCTGGTTGACGTGGATTGCGATGTAAATTTTGATTTTTTGACGGATATTAAGCGTAATAAAATGTTTCCTTTTTAGTCAATGTAGGCACACACATGATGGCTGTAAAATATTATTTTATTAATTACCTATTTAGATATTCAAACTTGCTACTAGCGTATACTTTTAACCATTAATTTAAAGAATTTTAAACAATGTTATGTAAAACTACTCATATGCTAAATCGGAGCTAATTTGATGAGACAGGGGAATGATGCAGATACGATGTTGGCGACTCATCCTTACGTATCAGATTTCGCCAATATCCTGCGTCCAATCTTCGTATCTATAGATATTGTTTAGTCGGCATATCAAGTGATCAAAGCCTTTGGAATAGAGTGACGAGTGATTAATCGTAGGCGTAAAAAGCATGTATGCCATAGTCTTTTTATGTAAATTTGTACCTATTATAATGTAAACTTTGTTGAATTAAATTAATTCTACTTATGTATAAAAATCTCGTGGCACGGTGACAAATTTTAATGAATTTTAGGGTTCCGTAGCCAAAATGGCAAAACAAAACTCTTATATTTTCGCCATGTCCGTCCGAACGTCCGTCCGCACCTTTGCTCAGAGACTGTTAGTGTTAGGAGGCTGTAATTTTGCATGGATACACATATTACTTACGCCGACATGTAAAAGTTTAAAATAGTAAGTGAAGGTGTAATTTGTTTTTCTTACCTACCCCATCGTGTGGGGTATCATTAGATAGGTCTTTTTAAAAAGTTTAAGGGTCGAAAATACGGCTTTTAGATTTAGGTATCCGTTTGTAAAATATTAAGCTTTAAAGTGCAAATTTTTGTTAGAGTCAAGTGTTCCCCCCCTGATGTTGGGTAGGTATGTGAAAAAAATCACGGTAGTAGTATATAGTGAAATTAAAAGGAAAACTATCACAGCTAAGTAGGCTTAACAAGTTTACGAGTAACAGCTGATCAAATGAGAAGTACCAAAACTTTCGTACAAATTCCAATGAAAAATATTATTACGTACATATAACGTTGTAAGTATGAAATAAAAACAACATGAAACACATTTCTTAAGCCACATTATTCGGATTGGGAGGGGGACTACAGAACCCTACATTGTGCGTGGCCTGACATGCACTTGCCCGGTTTTTTGTATATTTGGTAGATCATACCAATGAATAGGTTACAAAGTGCTTTTAATTTTTTAATCGGTTTTAGCATTTGTGTATAAATGGCAAAAATGGAAACAATTAACACAGACGAGGGTCCAAACAATTTACAATATATTATGTCGCCTTTGTACCAATTAAACTCCTCCAGTTAATATCATCCGTCATACAATCCCAAAATCAACACGATCCTAGAGAAAAAAACCTTCTAAAATTAATCAATTCTCTCATACATAATGTATTAAACAGTTACAAGCCCACATGTGCACACGATAGAATAACAATAGCTATGTCAAATAAAACATATGAATATTTAACGAATCGTTGGCGTTAGGCAGTTAAGCTGCGCTTCCACTAAAGTAGAGCTGGGTGGAGCAGCGCCGAGCAGAGCGTAGAAAATGATCAGAACTCTCGTAGTACCCTACGAGAGCCTCTACTTATTTTTTTACTTTATTACTAATTATGTTAAATATATATTTTTTATTTCTAGATATTACTGGTTCGTGGATTTAATACTAGTATATTTACAAAAGATATGAATAGTTGTCCCGCGCCTAAACTACCTACCTACATTGTAATTATATGTATATTATTATGTTTTGTGACGTAAAACAAATTTCTTTTTTTCTTTCTTTCATTAAAGCGGAGCGGAGCTCAACTAAACGCCGTCTCGGTCGATTTCGTTCTATCTCCGTTGGTCATATTATATTTTAATAAAAGTCAGTTCAGTTCTAATCTGTTCTACTTACCATCTCTCCACTGAAGCGGAGATAAACCTTCGCGCACAGCTAAGTTTCGCTTCGCTTATCTCCACCTCAGTGGAAACACAGCTTTACTGCGTGTTCAAATAATACTAGTAATCATTTTTTATATCGTAAAGTGTAAGATGTGTCTGTTATAGCATATTCTTGGCAAAGTAGTAAGAATGATTAAATTATTTGAGCTATCTGCTGCTGAACATTTGAATATTTTAACATATATTAGACATGATAGTTTAATAATACCAGATCTCGATTCATACAGACTCTTCTCTATTTCTTATAAAATAATAATTACATTGTGCACAATTTTTAAACTATTTTGAATAATATTAAATTACACAATCTGTTCTCTTTTCAAACCTTTTCTCTACTATTTATAAAGTTTTAATTATATTTGTATTTTACACAACATAAAAACCTTTTTGAACAATTTTAAATTACAAAACCTGTTAGCGTAGTTTAAACAAATTAAATTCATAAACGATCTAAAAGATACTAGACTTTATACCTACTCTGAAATAATATATGAATACTTTAGACTCAGTGGTGACCTGATCAAGAAATCAGCGAGTTTTACTAACAACAGTAGGTATAGATGACACCAATGCTCATTTCACCTCCACTACATCTGTTGATCATCTAACCAAGTGTCGTACTTGCGAGTACCCAGCCAATCTTCCACGCCCCAACATCGATTTCTTTAATTTCGCTCCAAGCACACCGGGCGAGATCAAAAAAATCATTTCTGCTATCAAATACAACGCTGTTGGGTATAATGATATTAGCCGTCTCATGTCAATCCCTATCCATGACTATCTTCTCCCTTCTCTATGTCATATGACATAGCATTAACTTCTCTCTTGATTCTGGGACTTATCCATCTTCATGGCGAATTGCCTTTGTTATTCCTCTACCTAAAATTTCAAATCCTACTCTTCCTAACCACTTTCGACCTATCTCTATTCTTCCTCTTCTATCTAAAGTACTGGAGTCTAGTGTCTATAGGCAAATGACACAATTAGTGTATCAAACCATTTGTTGAGCCATTTTCAATCCGGCTTCAGGCCTGGACACAGCACCAGTCCTGCTCTTCTCAAAGTGACAGTTGATATCAGAGCAGACATGGATGAAACCAAAGTTATAGTTTTGGCTTTGGTGAATTTCTTTAACGCCCTCAATACTGTTTGCCATGATACTGTCTATTCTTTCTCATTTGATGTCTCGCCTAATGCTGTAGCCTGGTTATCGTCCTATCTTCATGGTTATCCAGCAGTCTGTGCTTGTGAATGATTCTACGTCAAGGTGGCGTAATCTCGACGCTGGTGTTCCTCAATGAAGCATAATTTCTCTATTACTATTTTCTATCTCTATTGATCTTAAAAGATAAGGATTTACCCAAGATATGCCCAAGCCAGTGTGAACAACTTATCCGAGGCCGTCTCACAGATAAATGCTGATATTGACACTATCAAGAGTTTTAACGGGTCTACCATCCCTTTTAAAGTTACAGCTCTCTATGCCACGCAGAGCACGATATGCCGTTGGTCCTGCGTCTATAATCTCTTCAGTGTCGGATTTTCATCTCATCGGACTATACGAGTAATCTAATAGAGAGTGCATTTGTGTCTGCATACGCACTTCTGCACAATAATAACTCCTACAAAGTTGGCAAAATTAGATTCCAGAACCACCGTGACTAAAATCGGTCTCCGGCTTACATATTCTTTGCAAACTTGGCATTACATGTACATGTAGAATCCCGACGTATCACAAGAGTTGTTTTGCATCCTAAGTGAATAAAGAATTCTGAATAGAATTTTGGTTAGAAGAAAATTCATAAATCAAAACTAATATTTATAAATATGAAAGTCACTTTGTCTGTCTGCTACATTTCACGCTTAAAAATGGTATAAAGATAGGTTGAGTTCCTGGAAAGGACTACTACGATAGTTTTTATCGCGATAACCGATATCCACGCAGGTGGAGTGGCTGGAAAAAGCTAGTACTTCATATAATATGTAATTGAATGGAATTATATTTAACACACTGTCCCGTCACTCTCATCCACGGGTCGTCATTATTATTCAAGCAGTGAGTGGCGGTTTAACGACCTAAATTAATAAGCATTCGTATCCAAGCTTGTCTTCCAATGCGAGCGGAGCGGGCTACGTACGAACTCCGTTTAACTCGCAACGGTAATCTTCATAGAAGTGCTTCTACTGTGAATGAGCTAACGGAGTGGAGCTTATCTCCAAAATGTCAAGTAAATTTCCACTCACTTGTTCACTCCTTGACTCACTATTCACTGAAAATCTTTCTTGACAGAAACGGCGGCAGCCTAATGGCTAAGGCTTCGATCTCGCGATCGAATCCTACCCATTATACTACCAACGTGAACCCACTCCTAACAAAAGTCATATAGATTAGCTGGAGGGGTTAACAAGATTGCTAGTAATGTGAGAGCACCATCTCACATGGCTAGTAATGTTTAAAAAAATATATGGTGAATCCTTTCTGCTCAGCTATTTTCCACTCAATACCCCAATACTCTTTCGCAGTGGAAAGCGGGCATTAATTTCGAGATTAAATATATCATGTTTATTACATTTTATTTCTTGTTGTAGGGTCATCGGGATATTAAGCAGTTCATTTATTGGTTTATTCTTTTCTGCGGCTTTACCTGTATTACTACACTTGCGAACACGCATTACATGTAAAATCATTGCTTTTCACAAGTGTAGTAAATTTTGAATTTTTAGTTGAATTTGTAATTGTATCAATGGTTATATCCGACAAAACGGCCAGAGAGGTTAAGAATATGGGGTACTGTTAGATTTATAGATGGGTAACCGTTTTGAAAATTAGGTAAGTAGGGTAGGTGTTAGCAAGACTGCGTACGTTTACTTCCATATTTTTCAAAAAATATTTGTCTGTAAAGTCGGTATATGGACAACAATTTTACGTGATAACGTCATACGAAAACATTGATGACATATCACCGTTCGCGTTGCTTAGCAACCAATCAATAACGTGACTGTAATCAATAACGACACTTTTTGTGCGTGGACCCCGTCATCGATATATAAATGTTATCACGTCAAAAATAAAGGAGTTTAGAACCCACGTAGTCTTTATTCATTTACTTGGGCTACCAGTTTAAAAAAAATAATATTTTTAGAGTTATTAAAAAAAAAGTGGTAGCCTCCAAAATGCGGAACATTTGTACAACATTCGCGAAAAGAGCGCAAGTCTGCGCAGGTACACAAACAACAAGGCACAAATGTCTTTCAAGTTACTGTGGCCTAAGTATGTTGTACATTTGTAGTTCCACTACTGTCTACAAGAAATACACACAATCTGGTCTTCTATAATTAGTTGAATGTACACTTTTGAGCAATGTGGATGATGCCCATTTTTCCTTTTTTTTTTTGGTTTGTTTGCTGACTTCTTTGTCATAAGAGTCTTACTTAAAAAAGCGCGATGAGTTAGAGCTTGGCTATAAAAAGATATACTGGCTACTGGGTAAACATTCAGTATTGTCAGTACCTAACAAAAGTCTTACTATACAAACAAATCCTTATGCCAGTATGGACTTATGGTATACAGTTGTGGGGATGTACCAAACAAAGCAACTCTCAGACGATACAACGCTTCCAAAATAAAGTACTCAGGGGAATTGTTAATGCGCCCTGGTACATTAGAATGGACGACCTCCATCTGGACCTTAAAGTGGTCGCCAATGTTATAAAAAAAAATGCTGAAGCTCATGAACATCGACTTCATCACCATGTGAATGTTGAGGCCATCCAGCTCCTCGACAACACGGATATAGTTCGAAGACTGAAAAGCACCAAATCTTTTAGTAGTTTGTTTAGTCACAGTTATAGTGTAACAGTGCAGTGTAACTAAAGGACACAAGAACATAGTGCCTTCATATATCAAGAGAAACAATAAGAATAGTGTTAATGGACACGAACTTAGTTTAGTATATTATGAGTCTAAGTGAACTTTAAATTACTCATTAGTCTCCATAGACTTGATGGTAATAATAATGGTGAACTTTATAGTGCGTCATATTATAAAAAAATAAGAGTCATACTCGTTTTAGGTTACCTACTCATCTATATCGAACGTGAAACCTGGCTTACCAAGGCATTCACGTAAACTACAATATAAAACAGTACCTTAAATCAGTAGTGACTCGTGGCAGTGTATCTCAAAGATCCCAACTAAATCAAGAAAAACATAGTAATTCTCTAAATTTATTTTACGTGCAAATACAAACTCTATGTGCAGAGCCAGAGTCTCATCATCTCATCTTGGACAGAATATATCCTCATCAACAAAGTTCACCTAAGTGAATCCTTATACTGTGTGTAATGCTTCAATTACACATTCTTAATGTGATGTAAAATGTTTATTATTTCGTTCGTACTATCTATACGATAATTATAATACCTACACAGGAAAATCTATAATTGGTCATACTACAATGTATTACTTAATATTTGGAACTGCCGTCTAAACTCATTTTGTTTTCTTTTCATACAATTATAATTTTATATTTTTAGTATGTATTAATTTGACGATTTCAAATAATCATTAACCTGGTTTTACGAAGTTAAGATGTTTGAATTTGATTTCAGTGAGTACTTTATACTCTTAGACCCTGTTCAGATGAGGCGAATTACGCGCGAGAGCATACGCGCGTGTACGTAAGCGAGTGAGAGATATATCTACGTATGTAGACTGTAGACATATATATAAGTAATCATTGTGTCCTTAGTAACGCGAACAATGTTTGTAACACAGAATGGTTTACGACAGACTAAATTGATATCAGAGAAATAGGTACTGACTCGTAGGTCCAGCTTGTCTTTATTATAATAACGTACTTGGCTATGCAAGTAGCCATGTCTTTATGTCAATTGTGTTATAAGTAAAGTGAAACGAGTATCACGAAAGAGGTTATGACAAAGTAAAAGTACTTACAAGTTATGTTGTAATTCACATGTCAAATGACTTGAGATATACATAACATATTTTAGAAGCACCTTAAAGTAGTATGAATTAAAACAATAAATTAGCTTCCACTGGTCACAGTTGTATTATACTGGTTGAGATGTCAAATATGTAATATTGTTGAGGTTAGTTACTTCTTATAATGAAATTAATTACAGCGCTGGTGTGTATTGTTGGTAGAACCACCCCAATAATAAATAATGATTTAATTAACACGATTCTATGTGTTGAATTATTTTATGTGTTAAAGTATAGGAAGTAAGATTATTCTCATAGCACCCACTAATTTGTAATATTTGATGATGAATTTGTTCCATAAAACGACCGTTAGATATTGATCGAGATATACTGACACTATCTTCTGCTGGGACAGGTGTGATCTTATAAAGTTGCTTAATTGTGAAACTGTTTTAATTTTTGTGTTTGTACACACAATATTGACTGATGGCAAGATATTGCAATGTGATTCAATGAATATTATCCTGTGTGGTTCTTATCAACTGTTTTAAAGTGATGCGGTTAACATTGCAAATATGTTGTCATGAGGACATACTTAATAGAGAGTTTCTTAAGTACACTATAGTACTTTGTGGTATTGCGGTACTTTTGTTATATTGTTTATAATATTAATACTGTTTGTGTGTATTGATTGATGACAGTGTATGGCAATATGATTTCATAAATATCGTATTGTGTGATTCTTATCAACTGTTTTACGGTGATATGGTTGAACGTTGTAATAAAAGTCCTGAGTATATTATCTTATTTCTTATAGTACCTTGTGGTACTATTGTAGTGTTGTGTGTAGCATTATAGTATTACTGATTATGTTTATTGCAATATGTTACAAAATATCTTTATGGTAAATAGTAATTATACCCGAAAGAAACTGTTGTAACATATGAAATGTTGTATGGCAAATATTTATTTGGAGACGGGCTAGTTTCTTGTTGACTTTTTTTCCTAGTCAATAGGTCCTCTTGGAACTAACATAATTATACTTACGTATTCCTGAATCCTTGATACAACCAAACCGAACAAGTTTATGAATATGATACTTGTTTACGCACAATGGCCCAATCAGGAGCCTAAGTGCAGTTTTCTTGTTCGCCCAGGTAAAACTAACTAACTGTGATATCTGCTATTTATTTCTTTGTATTATCTATATCTATTTTCTAGCGCATGTAGGCGAGGTACACGGCATACAATCATTGCGTTCACATGATTCGCGTGAGAGAATTTCCCTTGCGCGTAATCTCATGTCATTCGATGGCATCTCGACTCACCCGCTATTCGCGCGTAATGCGCTCGGGTCGAGATACTTAGAGCTTCATGTTGCGTGCGGATTAAAAAATATATTATTCATCAAATAAATCGAAAAGTGATATTCATAACCAACACGACACGACCTATCTGACACCCCACACGATGGGGTAAATGAGCAAAAAAAGACATCGCTATACGTGTAGAGGTGGTACCAAAAAAAAAAGTTTTTTTTCAACGTGTTGTTTTTAATTAAAATTTTGAAATTGTTCACTTGGAAGAAAATATTACAAAGTTACGTTGTAAAATTTTCATGAACTGTCAACTTTGTGACAATCTATTATATTGGCCCTACTATAATACCTATCAACTCTGACCAATAACTTTGCTAGTATAATGTCAAAAATGATGGTTTTTATTTTATTTTAATTTTTAATACCCTTTGACTCCCCTGAATCCGGCCCAGACAGTTACGCGCATGTACAAATCACGCGCGTAACTGCATGTGAACGCAATAACATTTTTTTCTCGCGCGTATCATTGGCACGTAATTTGCTTCATCTGAACAGGCTCTTGATAAACAATAACTTTTTAAGACAAATGAATCGCCTTAATATAGGCTATATATCAAGGAAGAAAAAAAAATATCAAGCACATCACCGAATGCAAATTTCGCTGACTCACTCCTATATTTTAGTCTTTAACTCTGGTGTTTTATAAGCTAGGGCAAAACTTTTCCAGAAAATATGCAGTCGAATAGCTGAAACCCTATCGAAATTGGAACACCAGCTTTCGAGAAAATCATGAATAATTACACACCTTTTTGCTTATTGGTTGTGCTTGTAAGTATTTGGGTAATTAAAAACTCTATTCTTATTTTCATTTAAAGCTGATAAACAAATAGTTCACGTCTAAAGTATCATTTATAATGTAATACAACGATTTTTATAGTAAAGTAACATAAACAAAAGGATTTATCGAAAATCCAATAATCAGATTCAAAACTTTATTGTCCCTCTTCCAAACAACATTTTTATACTTACAATAGGTACAAATAAATAAGTTTTCAACAACAATAAGTACTGTTATTGCTTTGTTACCTAATTTAGGATATTACCGCAAAAGTAATACTGTTGGAAATCCAGAATTGCAGGGTTCACAAATCGAAAAGAAGGACGGAACCTTGAAGGCATGTTTTCACCAAGAAACGGTTTGTAAAATACCCACGTGTATTTTTTTACAATGACAAATCTTTTTTTCTTAATCGCGACTCTTTCGGTTTAAGCTATGAGTCGTGAGGGATTTTACAAAAATACAGTTATTAATCACAAAGGATACCCAGACGAGGAACAACAATTTGGGTATCACATAAAGTGGTATCCTGAGTGGGAAGCCAAATTATAACCTCTCGCGCAGCAGTCGTATAAACCCCCACTATGCCACCGATGCAATCAATCAATATTTAAAACGGTAAGCGTTACCTTACCAAGACCGCACGTAGTGTGACCGTGTACTTGTTGTCGGTCAAGTGTGATTGTATTGCCCCTCGTCAATCAACCTATCAGCATGTATCGGTCCACTGCTGGACACAGGCCTGTCCTAATTTACGCTACATCATCTGGTCTTCCAACTTCCGCATCCAGTCCATCCCAGTGACCTTCTTAAGATAGTCGGTCCATTTGGCTGGGGATCGATACCACTTACGATTACTGAGTTGTGGTCTCCACTCTTGGACTCATTTGGTGCATCGACCATCGGTCCTTCAACAAATATGGCCAGCCCATTGCCACTTCAGCTATGCTCGGAGTTTCTCTTAGGGATAAAATCAGAAATGAGGTGATTCGGCAGATAACTAAAGTTATCGACATTGCCTACAGGATTAGCAAGCTGAAGTGGCAGTGGGCTGGCCATATTAGCCGAAGAACCGACAACCGTTGGGGTAAACGAGTTCTTGAGTGTAGTGTAGGACGCCCTCAGGCCAGGTGGAGTGATGATCTACGCAAAACGGCTGGCAGGAGCTGGATGCGTGAAGCCGAGGATAGAACAACGTGGCGTGCTTGGAGAGGCCTATGTCCAGCAGTGGACTGTGATAGGCTGATGATGATTGCCACTTCAGCATGCTTAACCTGTGTGCTATGTTGGTATCTTAAGTTCTGTGTCGGATGACATCTTGCAAATTTTATCCTTCAAATACTTATGCCCCGTACGTACCACAGGGTTATTACGCTAACTCAAGAGTTTCAAATAAAATTATTGTACGGAAACACCAGTGTGCGAGTCCATCTCGCACTTGTCCAGTTTTATAAGCATTCCAGTTGAAATTGGGGTAAATTTATATTTCCATTTTTGTGAAATATCCCCAAATTGTTATTTAAGCCTCATTTATTGTGTACTTCAATGAATTTTACTTTTAACTGAAAGTTATTTCAAAAAACGTGGAGTAAGATAGCAAGTGTAGAGGAAAATACCAACTCAATTATAATATAACATTATGGCTCTCAAATATTAAAGTTTTGATTATTAATAAATTAAGTGAGTACCTATGCCACGTGTATCTTTAAGATCCATAGAATAATTTATAATGCTACGATATATTAACGTTCCTAATTAAAAAGACGTATGTAATTTAATGTTAGTTTTTTTAAATAAAAATATAGCAATCTTGCTAATCCCGGCTAAGCTCAATGGCTTGTTTTAGGAGTGGGTTCATGTCGGTAGTATAATGGATAGGATTCGAACCCGCGCCTTACGATTGCACGTCCAATTAGCCATTAGGTTCTCTAAGGTTCTCCATTCTACTAAGTTTAAAAAAATGTTAGGCTTACTGAATTTTAAACAAATAACGAAAACATCGAGTAAGTGAGAGTCATATGCTTTTGAGCGATTAATAAAATTAGATAAAAAACGTTTCTTGTATGAGAATAGCTTTATGTTATATCGGCTATGGTAATACAAGCTCTGAAAACATCTAGGATTTCCCTGTCTACCTATTATGATCTAAAATTGACAGCCCTTTAACAAAATAATTAGCCAATAATTAGCGGACTACGAACAGACGGCACAATGGTAGTAACAGGGTTAAGTTGCTCTCTTTTGGTACGAAACTTTTAAAATAAAGTCCTCTGTTTGATATCTTAAACATGTCTGTTTTAATAACCACAACTTTATTTAAATCCTTTTAATTCCTGACTTGAAATCACCATATTTTTTTCTTTTAAGAAAACCTCTTAAGGTTCATTTTAGTTTGCAATTCGAATTGCAAACCAAAGCGGCATAAATCCTTCAATACAGGCAAATATTCACAACGAATACAAAATGCACAAAAGAGAGATACACATAACAATATTATGCAAAGATGTAAACCAGTAGAATAATTCTATTCATTTGTATGTAAATCCCGCTGTGGTCTGCACAGGATTGCATGACAAATTTGTGCTCTAACTGAATTTGACCGGAGCTAAATAAGCATTAGAATATTCTACGGGTACTTCACGGATCCACTTAGGAACGGGTATTAAGTATAACGCGTTTTTCGTTAGGAGGTTAATATGATTTCGTGTATGAAAATTTGACCATTTATTTTACTAGAAGTTGTAATATTGTCAAATATTATTATTAATTGCCTGTATTGTACCACTGCAGGGCAAAAGTCTTCCTACTCTCTCTCCACCTCTCTCTATCAGTCGCTGTATGAGGCCAATCTTTTTGGAAGAAGTCTAACTCATCTCGCTATCTGCGACGAGGTCTACCGCGTTGTCAATTTAAAAATATATTATTCAAATGAAAGTTTCCAGTCATATATCATCAACGCCCTGCCTAAATCTACCGAATTAGAGAGCTGAAAATTTGTGCAATAGTGGAAAAGGGTTTATATAATTAAGGGATAAGAAAAGATTTCAAGAAACTCTAGAGAGTAACGTGGACGAAGGTGTGAGCTAAGGCTAGTATGTATATATAAAATTGATGTGTTTGTATGTATATAAAGTCATAATTACAGATATACAAATAAGAAAATTCCTTCGATATAGTTATCGCCTTTTTATTAGTGACCAATATGGTATATTAATGTAGAAGGATGGAGTGGAATGTTGACCGTGTGGTACCGCCTTAAGAATAATACCAAGTCGTCAAGGCGACTAAGGGGTTTTACAACGGAGGTCGGGCAGCATCGTCCTTTGCGTACTTTGAAGCCTGCCTGCGATCGCCAATACGCTCGCCAAGCGTGCCGATTATGGCAAATACCCCCTGAATCTATTAAGGTTCTACAGGGGAGACCCGTGCCCAGCAAAGGGACATCATATGGATTGATATAAGTTTTTATGGAATACTAATATAGCAACAAATCTACGAGTAAACAACGATAATTTGGAACAAAAAATAAAACAAGTATAGAGTAGAAATTGATTACTATTTTTTTTGTAGCCCAATATGAAGAGACTAAAGGCAGACCAAAAGCAGGTCGTGCACCTGATGGTAAGCGTCACGCGTATCACCCACTGCCACCACTGCTTACTACCCACCGCACTGCGCCCTTATTTAGGACATTGGTGCTTAAGTCCAATTCACTCAGTAATTGCACTTGCTACTGTGCCCTTGACAAACAAGTGTAGACAACAACATAACTATTTCACAGAAGAATATCTGACTCTGCTGTGGTACGTCGGTACCTAAACGACGGCGACGTACCGATGTAACGACCTATCACAAAATCTAGTCAAAGACGCCATACACTCTCGTATAGCTTCTCCTCGAAAATTATGTTATTATGTTACTTCACCAAGAAATCAACCAAGTACATACTGTGTACATAGAAAGGAATAACGTTTACTCCTTCCATATTCCTTCAAGTAAAGTCTGTAAACATGGCCTATTTGACTAAGCATTTTGTTTGTATGTATCGTCACGCTTATCCCATACATTTGTATAGGATCAACGGGTATACTTCTGTTATATATAGGATTGATTTCTTGAAGAACAGGGTTTTGTAAATATTTTTGTACGCGATATTACTTTGACCATGATTTTAATTTATCTCATGTTTCAACTTTTTAATAATATGATTTTTGCATCTGTCCTTTAACATGGTGTATAGTATATTAGTCGCAGCACCTTTCCCCCATATCAAGTTTATAAACATTCAAACATTGTAAAATTGGCAATTTGAAAAGTGTGGCCGCGAGTTTTTATTGCCAGGTTCTTTTCTCCGGCTTTACCTATTGTTTGCGGCATTGCATGTACATGTAGAATCCCAACGTATCACAAGTGTTGCTTTGCATCCTAAGTGAATAAAGAATTTTAAATTTATTGAATTTTGTGGATTACACAAAGTGGTGTCCCGTATGGGATTTGAACTTACGTAGCAGTCGGATACACTCCCACCGCGCCACAGAGGTATTATATAGATGTTCTTATGCTCAATAGGGTATTTTACTATATAGAAGAAAAAATATATAAACTTATTATTGAGATAGTTTAGATACCCAGGATAAAACTTTGTGTGATGAGCACGATGGTTTATTCTGTGTCTGGGTGTAATTTATTTATAATGTGTATGTAATTAAGAAAATATAAGTATGTTTACCAGTTGTTTGGTTACTAAAGTACAAGCTCTGCTTTAGTTTGGGATCAGATGACGTTGTGAGAATTGTCCCAAGATATAGAAGATATAAAATTACTAAATGCATTTTAAAATTCAAATCAAAGTTTTCAGTTTTTTTAATCTGTTTTATAACACCATGAAATTGTAGCCGCCATGTTATTACGTCATACGTCTGTGTAAACTAAAAAGTGTCAACTGTCAACTGATCGGCGTAATTGTCATTCAAAATGAAAGCGCATTTGTTTACCCAGCCAACTGACGTAGTGACCACAGAATAATATGGCGTCCACTGCGTCAAACGTTTTCGTTAAATTATGCGGGTTGAAAATGTAAAATTTAAATGCATTTTTATGACACTTATCGATTGAATAAAAATGTTGTTTTTTTAGTAGCTAATTACCACTATAGAATTAAATTGAGGCACTTTTCAAAAATGTGTGTAATAGTCTATTCCAAGAGCTACAGATAAGAAACAATTGAAACTAAATGCAAACATTCGTGTCGATGTGGCTTTATATCTATTAAGGAAAAAGATTCGATCAATGTACTCAACGAAGGACAGCTAATTATTCACTAAATAATGTATTATTTTGCGAAGAAAATGGACCGGGTTTTCTCCTTGTTCTCATCCCGATCAAAGATTGATAAGTCGTTATCTTTCCCTCTGGTTTCTTTTCTGTAAATATAAAGATAAAATGGTTCGATTGGTAAGAAATCTGTACTTAAATATTCAGTGCCTAAAATAGGCTTTCATTTAAAGGTAGGCACAATTAATGGCCGTTGGGAATGCCCCTTCGTGATTCACATTCCTGAAAGAACGAATTGATTAGCAATCAAGTAATTGCTGTCAGTAATATTTTAGATGTTGTGTTATATGGCGTGTAATAGAAAAGTGTGGTCAAATTAAAAATATGAGTTGTTAAACAGGGTTATTGGTGACTCGATATATTGCTTGCAGGACGTCGTGGTAGAGTTATAATGCCACAAAATATTTTGCCAATATTCAGATGATTCGATTGTTACTTTTTCTTTAAAATCCCTAGATTGTATCATTTGAAGAATATTTAAAAATTTGCATCAGTAGAAAAACGTATTATGTTCATGACAATTACGCCCTTTTGTTGAGAAACGCAGTTTTTCAGTAATAACTCAAAGACGGTATATCCGATCATGTCCGAAATAATTTTCGTTTAAAGTATGTGATAAGCGCTATTATTTTGTGATTTTTGCATATTATTTGGTCACACGGTTTAAAAAAATGTAGGGGGGGGGGAGGGGACATAATTTATGCAATTTTTTTTTAATCAAATATTTTTAAAAGACCTTTTGAATGCCACACGTTGATGTTTGCTGAAATAAAAATGTTTTCTCATTTTCTCAACTTCTGTTACATGTATGGAGTGCCCCCCCAAAAAATATTTATTTTTATTATTAAGTCTATCAAAGTAAGTAGCGGCTACTACAAGACATTTTTTCACCAAACTTCATCAATATTCATTGAGTAGTCACTTATCACATACGGACGGACAGACAGACAGGCAGACGGACATGACAAAACTATAAGGGTTCCGTTTTTGTCACTTTGGCTACGGAACCGTAAAAAAAATAATTTAAGTTACTGTCATATCGAAACTATAATAGACCTTTTCTGATAATAAATAAAATTAAAATATGAAAAACTTTTCCAAAAACCTCTAATTTTATAAATTAGAGGTTTTTGGAAAAGTCTGTCAAAAAGTCTTTGAAAAAATTGTTCAAAGACTTTTTGACAGACTTATCAGCTCTCCAAAAAATATAATTCTTAATTAAAAGACATTGCATATTTATAAGAGAAGGAAATAGTTTGAATCGTCATAATTGCGTCCGGAATATTTGTTTGATGGTAATTTCACTTAAATATAATGCTATTGTGGTTATTCTTCGACTAGCTAATAACGATCTGTAAAAAATACTTTAATTTCGACAATCAAAGCTTATAGTAGATACCTTTAAAAATAATTTAATGAAGCATTACAAAAAAACTTTTGGTAGGTACGTTCAAAGATAATAAAGTATTCTTAAAGTAAAACGCTCGATCTTCAAAATTCGAGTACTTGTCTTTGTAACATAAGCGTAGGCACTCTATCTGATGAGTCGTTGGTATTTTTTTCAAAATTGAAAAATAAATCTACTTTAGCCCAAAAACAAATAAAACAGACTCGTGTACTTAAATATGGTGTAGGTTTATATTTAGCTTCACCTGATCCGTGTTTCATAGATGTCCAATCAAATTAGTCTTTGCTACGGCTGTGCTACGGTTTTGCTACGCTTTCGTAGCTGTAGCTACGAAATCTAATTTTAGTTATAGAAGTATCTTGTTTCGGTTGTCTATAGTTTTATAACTTTTGATTAGTTCGAATAAAAACAAATCCCATATGCATATGTTTAAATTGTAAACCAAAATGTATATACATTTTTGTTTTAAAAATATTATGACAAATTCAATGAGCCTATATAGGCTCATTGATTTCTTCTTTCTTTCTTTCATTTCTTAATAGATATTCATTACTTTGATAATTTTAAAGATCTGTGAATGTGTGACAACGTTTAAAACCAAGTCAGTTCGTTTGTTATGACTCGTGTTATTTGCACATTAAACAGCAAGAATATATATTGAAACTAAAATTAGGCTACATAAAATGAGTAACTTAAAAATTGATACAGCCCATGTCACTCCCACATTGATTTTGTTGCGATAAGGAACTACGTTCTAATAACATATTATTTTCATTGGAAAATTTCTTCGGCGTAGCAAAGCTAAGCCGTAGAAATCGTAGCTAAGAGCTACGCCGTAGCTGATTAAATTAATTTTATTGCCCACAACTAATATCTACATGAACATAATTTACAGTATGTGTGTCTATTATTTACTTTTTACTTTAAATTATAACTTTCCAGTCCAAATATATATACAGAGTGATGATTTCGTTGGTCCTTGCAGGGGGGTGATCAGACCATGATACTGAACCTAAATTGTTAAAAAGAAAAATACTTTAAATTTTTGACGTGATAACATCTTATAAATCAATAAAGGGGTGCATGAACGAAAAAGTTTCAGGAACACGTAGCAACAACCACGTTATTAATTGGTTGCTAAGCAACGGTCACGTTATTGATTGGTTGCTAAGCCGTCACGTTAATTATGCTAAGCAATGCAAATGGCGATTTGTAATCAATGTTTTCTTATGACGTTATCACGTAAAATTATCCTTCACAAACCGACTTTACAGACAACCATTTTTTTCAAAAAAATGTAAATCAAATTTCGATTTCGAAAATTCTCGCTTCAACCCGTGACAACGGACCGCACTTCAACGTGTGACCTTGTAATTAACCCAGCAAAAAGAGGTGTTATAATACATGTTGGTAACCGTTGTCGTGGACCGTCAGGTTTGTAGCCCACTCTGCTTGATGAATCAGTCAGTGAGTCAGTAATTCAGCCAGCACGAGTGAATATGAGTTTATTTCTTTTTTTTTTCGTTTTTAAAAGACGATTCCCGCAGTAGGTAACAAACCGTGTGTCGCGGGGGACTTTACAAACATACAAGTTACAGACACAAAGTACACGCAGCCAAGTCTGCGTGTACTTTGTGTCTGTAACTTGTGGATCACATGAACAACAATTTGTGGATCACACAAAGTGGTGTTCCAATTGGGAATCGAACCCACGACCTGTTGCGTAGCAGTCGGACACACTCGCACCGCGCCACAGAGTTTGTTTGTTAGTTTGAACGCTCTTTGTTGAATAATCTCAGGACCTACTAATCCGAATTGAAATTTCTTTTACTGTTGGATAGTCCATTTATCGAGAAAGGCTATGGGCTACATAACATTACGCTATGACCAATAGGAACGGAGCTGCAATGAAGTATGTTGTAAAAACGGAAAAAAAATACGCATCAAAGTGGCGCGGGTCAGCTAGTACTGGGTGGCGCAAAAGTAGTGGCACTAAAGAAAATACTTTTTTTTTTTATATGACATTTTCTGTCATTCTGTTGTTGAAAATTGTGTAGTGAACAAATGTAAAATACACTGAAAATAAACATGGACCGTTTTACTCCCCAAGAACGTGGAATAATTGTGTCAATGTTCTTACGGAATAATTCATCAGTGATAAGAACACAACGTGAATTTCGTCGACGATTTCCCCACCGTCCGGCACCGATTGGTCGCACAATTCGACGCTTTGCCACACGCCTTGAAGCAACTGGCTCAACATTTGATAGACCTAAGTCTGGGAGACCAAGAACAGGCCGTTCAGCTGAAAATATCGATGCTGTGCGCGAAGATGTGGAAGAGTGTCCAGAAACATCAACGAGGCGACGTGCCACGCAATTGGGCATTTCCAGACGGACCCTGCAGCGTATTTTGGTGAAAGACTTAAAGATGTTCCCGTATAAAACTCAAATGACTCATCAGCTGCTGCCTGCTGACCACCGAGCTCGTCTAGATTACTGCCAGCGCGTCATAAACCTCAACCTTGAAGAGGATGATTTTCCTTCAAAATTGGTTATGAGTGACGAAGCGCATTTCCATCTCTCAGGGCATGTCAATAAGCAGAATACTCGGTTTTGGGGCACTGATAATCCGCGCATTATTCAAGAAACACCTCTACACCCACTAAAAGTTACTGTATGGTGTGGCATCTGTGTTGACAGAGTGATCGGACCCTATTTTTTCGAAGACGCTGGAGGCAATGCGATAACTGTCACTGGAGAACGCTACAGAACCATGTTACGTGAGTTTTTGATACCCAGTTTGGACGAATTGGGGCTGGAGCACATCTGGTTTCAACAAGACGGCGCTACGGCACACACAGCGCGCGACACTATGGACTTAGTGAGGGACGCTTTTCCAGGCCGAGTTATCTCTCGTTTTGGCGATTTGCCTTGGCCTGCAAGATCACCCGATCTGACCAGTCCAGACTTCTTTCTTTGGGGTTTTTTGAAATCTCGGGTGTATGTGAACAAGCCACAGACTCTCGCAGCTCTAAAAGAAAACATTCGTCAAGAAATAACGAACATATCGCAGGAAGTGTTACGGCAAGTTATGCAAAATGTCATAAATAGGGCTCAAATGTGTATCAACTCTGGAGGTCACCATTTAAAAGACATCATCTTTAAATCCTAATGGTACGAAATTTAATGGCACAAATATACATTTAATAAAATCTAAATCTAGTTTTCTAATTTAGAAAAAATGCTATAGCTGAACCAAATAGGGTCTTTACTTTTGCGCCACCCAGTATATATATTATTTAAACAGATAAATATTTGTAATAATTGGGATTTAAAAAAAAGGACCTGCAACTATTATTGTCAAGTTCTTTTTAGCCAAAATGTAACCCTTATAAGTTTCGTCATGTCCGTCCGTCCGTCTGTCTGTCTGTCCATTCGTATGTCACAAGCATTTTACTCAGAAATTACGCAATGTTTATGGAAGAAATTTATAATATAGGTGTCTTGTCAAAGCCGTTACTTAGTTTGATAGTAAATAATAAATATAAATATCTCCATATTTAGTAATTATTCATGTAACAAGCAGATTATTTTTTAACAAACTTCTCTGTGTGGCACATTATACGATAAACAAAAAGTTTGAAAAAATTTACAGAGGTAACTATACACTTTCAACTAAAATTATTTTTAACATGATACCGTCTTTTATTTACTGCCGAAAAACTGGGCTTCTCAACAAAAGGACTAAGTGCCAGTGCCAAAAAAGGGTTATGTTTTTCGCGCATATCTTGTATGTATGTATGTATGTATGTAATACTCATGTTATTACCTCATTGTTCGCTATAATAGTCGACTTATTCTAATCGATTGAATCGAACGTCGCATCACTACGTCAGGGCAGAGACACAAAAATATTATATGTCATTCTCTTGAAAATGTGTTTTTGGTTGGATTAATGGTCGCGCGCCAGTAATTTTAATTGGGTGGCCCAATTCAAGAAATCACTAAGTCCACTTTTTACGGTTTCGAAGTAGCAACACTAGCTTGTTATACTTTTCAATCCCTTTCGATTAGTCTATTCCAGGTCCTTGGGAAAAATCTCTAAGTGGCATTTCCGAAAGTATGAAAAAAAAAAAATACGCACCTTCCATTCATAAAAACCCTATGTGCAAGAAATCACTAAGTCGTTAAGTTATTTTGAAAGAAATCGTTAAGCCCCTTGATTTTTATCTATGTCCTAATGGTAACACACGGCTTTTCATAACGGCTTTTAAAACCTTGTTACCAAGAAAGTTTTGTTGCGATTTGTTTTAAAATCTTATGTGTGCGTGGGTAGTTAAGTTAAAATGGATTCTAATGACCAACTAAAGAGGTGAGCGTTTTGTTTTAATAACTAATATATACTATAATAGCGAAATTGGGTTTTTCATTAAGTTTCATCAATTATTACAGATTAATGCAACAAAGTGGTCTTTCTGGCTCTGGGGAAAGTACTGTCAGTGATATTGGCGATTATTCTTCTTCCTCTGAGAATGAATGGATTCCCAAAAGGACTCGTGCTTTAAAAAAGCTTCGCTTTGCGTCGATAGCAATTACGATTCTCCACAGCTACCCTCATTTTCTGACATTACTTCAAAACGCATATAGCAAAATGAAACAAATGATGGTGATGATGTTGTCGATTATTTTGCCTCATCTGAGGACAAAAGAACATCACAAGATTCAAGCCGAAAATCGTCCATTACTATATTGGCTGATATACACCTCCCCACTTTCTCTAACAGGTAGCTTAGTTTTTTTTGCCATAGGCAATGGATAAGCCAAATTATATGTACATATAAATTTTACGATGTGTACATATTTAGTTGCCGTAATGTATATAAATAATACTCATCTCTGATATTAGTTATATCACAGATGAGTATTATTTATGACAGTTATGGCTTCATAACTTTGGAGTGCATAATTTGACCAATAATACTGCAGCTATGTTTCTGTTCACTGAGAATTACGCACACAAAGGACCCAATGAGGTAATAACTGCACTGGAATATTATATTGCTAAAGAAAAAATTTCGAGTCAACACCAGTTAGATCTTTACTGTGACAACTGCTTTAGCCAAAACAAGAATAGATATATAATCACGTTTTTGGATCTACTATGCGCAAAAGGAGTTTTTGAGAAAATAACAGTCTCATACCCTATACCAGGACGCTCAATGATGACCGTCGGTCGTGATTTTGCTCATATATAAAGAAAAAGAAAGAAGCACGACAAAATTTACACACTAGAATATTATGTTCAGCTAATTAAAAATAGTAAGAATACAAACAAATTTGAAAGAGTATTCTTAGAGAAAGGTCTGATGAAGGAAAGCAGCTCTCACGATGTTTTGAAAGTAAAAGACTATAAAAAAACTGTACTATGAACGAATAAAAGCGAGTCTGCCAGGAATATCCCAATGCCGTAGAGTTATTTTCAAAAGAAAAGGTAAACCAGAGTTTGCTGTGTCCATGATAGGTGAAGATTTTAAGCCGTTTTCGTTATTCAAGGCTGGTTATTACAGTAGGTTAGTAAACAAAATGCCCGATGACTGCCATGACGCACCCTTAGCTATAAAAGCTGCTAAAGTGCAAGATATTAACGGCTCCTAGAATCTGTTCCTGAATCGGAAAGGTATTTTTATATACGCAACTCGGGACATGGGGTCCCGAGTTGCGAACTGTAGAATTCGATTCTGAAGAAGAAGTGGAATAAGATGTTTTTTTTTGCAAAGAAGCTAATTTATACATAATTATTAATTTAATAAACATGTTAGAACAAAAAACTAAAACTATAGCTGATTTCATTTTATGTTGTATTAGGTACTGCGATAATATATCTAAGTCCACCATTTATCACTGTAGTATCACTAAGTCCAGGGATTAGAGATAAGTCCAGATTTTTTGATATTTTTTTATGAGACTCCTGTTACAGTTTTTCAATTGATTCTTTTAATAAATAAAACTACTTAATTTACACTATAATATGTTTTTTAACTGTTTTTTTTAACCAACACATGTTATTTCAGCTGACACTAAAAACATCAAATTATTAATATCTCATAAGTCACTTTTTGGACTTAGTGATTTCTTGAATTGGGTCACCCAATTGATTTATATGATAATTGATAAGCCTGGCTTTTGGGTGACGCTTTGGGGATAACACGTCCCCCCCAGGTATTTGAATTTTGAAGTACCTTTGTGTACCAGTGTTTTGCGTGATTTGGGGTGGTCAGTCAGTAGAAACCCTGCAGTGAGTGAATTATGAAATTGTTGAAGTCTAGCAATTTCGTGTGACGTCTTTGTATGCCCCGTCACCCTAGCAGAACTATATTGGAAGAAACATTGTTGGTCGAGTGATTTGCAAGCCAAACCGGCTTTATACGGCAGGTCAGGGTATTCTTACCGCGCTCTAAGGCCTTGGGGTTAGGTAGGTACTTATTATATAGCCATAGTGTCAACAGCCGTCTGCGAACTTGGGTAAGTGGTTTTGCCAGGGTGGACTCGTAGCTTTCACTTATATTTCACAAACCACAGAACGGATTTACACAATTAGGTCGTCGTTAGAGTCGTCTTGACCGCCTAAGTGTTTTTAGATATGTGGCGTTTGATAAAAATGGCGGCTGTGAGATGTCATAATAAATTGGTATGATTTTTTTTTTTGAATACTGCAATATGGGTATCAAAGGGCTCATCTTAAGCACTTTAAAAATGTGTAATATGATTATGACTAAAGTACTGAAAAAGTTAGTTCACAACCATTATTTTTTCAATGTTCAATACTTAACAATAGCTGTGATAAAAGTAAGTAGTTACATACTACAACTACCCAAAAGTATTTTATGCAGTCGGTGGCGATCTCGATGTATTTAGAAAAGTGCCTTTGGTTTTTTTATTTTATTTTTTAACCGGTTTTCCCGGTTTATTCTTTATTCCAAGATGCGTCAGACAATACGTCTTGCATTTGAAGTGAATAAAGTGTATTTTTTTTTAAAGATAACTAGCAATGTGGGATTGAGTCCTACATTACTAGCAATCTTGTTAACCCCTCCAGCTAAGCTCAATGGCTTGTGTTAGGAGTGGGTTCACGTCGGTAGTATAATGGGTAAGTTCGAACCCGTGACCTCAGGATTGTGAAACCGATGCCGTAGCCATTAGGCTACCGCCGCTTCGGTTCTGTTTTGAGTATTATAAAATTTAGCATAAAAGTAGCTTGATGAAGAATAAAAGCGTACTTGCTTCTTATTGCGGTAATAAACAACCGCGGTGATCAACTATACTTGAACGGCTGTATTAGCTTCACATGTAACTAACAATGTGGTAGAATCGAATTACTTTTTAACACGGTTAAATTAGCTTCACTAGTAACTAACAATGGGGTGGGATCTTGAAAGTCAATTTTAACTTACATCTAATTATAGTATCGCAATTAACAGCACAGTATCTTGGTAACTTGGTGCTGATCTGATGATGGACGCTTTGAATACTTAAAAGTAAACCATATGGCACTCCACGCATATTAAATTAGTTTATGTTAACAAGTTCATTTTATTATTTTTATTAAGTTTTTTTATATATATAAGCATGTTTCTTTAGCCCATTGGTGTAGTGGTTAGTGACCCTGACTGCTAAGCCAGAAGTCGTGGGTTCGATCCCCACATCATTTTATTCTGGGTGTTATTTATCACACTAATATTATAAAGGGGAAAGTTTGTGAGTATGTGAGTGTGTATGTTTGTTACTTCTTCACGTCTAAAGGGCTGGAGCGATTTTAATAAAATTTTGTATGGAGTTAGCTGACACCCTGGAATAACACATAGGCTAATAAGCCGCGGGTAACACCGCGGGGCACACACAATCGCACAATCTTTAATATGTTTGTATTTAGAATACTTAAGTATGTTTATCTGTTGTCTGGTTTCCATAGTATAAGGATCAGATAGCGTTGTGTGAGTTGTCTTAAGATATTTTTTTTTTGGTTTACTAGTAACAAACATAAAAATCTACAAGGTGTAGTTGGTCAAATTCAAGGATTGTTTTGTGCCTATAATACTGACTGCGCATACCTAATTTTATCAAAATCCGAGACCTCAAAATGTTATGTATTATTTTTTTATTCGTTAATTTTTCACTAAAAAGGTTATCTATCAATTGTAAAAAGTATGACTTTAAAAGTTCTATGCCTGAATAATATATTGAATCTTGTAGTAGGTATTCTATAATATTTATGCCATACGCCTTTCGCTACATACATATCAACCCATATGATGGCCCACTGCTGGGCACGGGTCTCCCCAGTAGAACCTACTAGTATGTAGATCCTGGGGGTAATTGCCATAATCACCACGCTTGGCGAGCGGGTTGGTGATCGCAGTAAGGCTTTAAGTACGCAAAGGACGCTGCTGCCCGTCCTCCGGTGTGAAATCCCTTAGTCGCCTTGACAACACCCACGGGAAGAGATGGGGTGGTACTATTCTTAAGCCGGCACCACACGGCTTTCGCTACAGACATTTTGTAATTATAGAACCAAATAATAACAATGCAATCGGATATAGCACCATGGTAAATGAAATACTTATAACGTACACTGTCCGATGCTAAAATTTCACTACACCTTTCTGTTACACGATTCATAATCCAAACATCCAAAGTAACATAAAACTTTAGAACAAACATTTTTTCCAACCGAAATGGTTTTCTTTTTTCTCGATTAAAAACTTTACGTAGCTAATGAATGGCTTTTGATTTAGGAAGCAATCTCCCGATACGCACCCTTTGTTCACAGATAATAAATCCCGAGGGTCCCGTAAGCGGTTTAACTAAACTCTTATCGAAGAACTTGACCACTAGACATTCTTTGAAATTCTTTTTGGTTGATTTTTTACATTTCCCGCAGTTGGCTATAAGCCCTGTGTCGCAAGGGACTTTATCGGCATTCAATTCACGAACACAAACTTCAGCTAAACCTGGAAAAAGTTTTTGAATACCACGCCAGTGGTGTCCCGTGTGATAATCAAACCTAATACTCTGCAGCAGTCGTACACAGTTTCATCGCGCTATCGAGGCAGTCAATGAAATGCTGCAGTAATTATGTTTTATTGATCTATATTATATCATAAACAAAAACATAAATATGAAAAAAGTTAAGTTCGTTAGGAGTTTAGCTAATTAAAAACAAAGTTCTTTCGAAGCTCATGCCATTAGTTCTGTCATGCATGTGTTTTTCAATTGTTTAAAATCGAAATAAAAAATCTTTTTTCACTCTGGAAGCAAAATACCACACTTTTAAAAAAATCTGATTTCACAAGAGGTCGTATCCACACGATATCAAATCCGCCATTTTATTTCGTTTTCTATGTGGTGTTACCTTTCGCTAGATTAGTGATCAATCGAATGGAAAAAAAATAGTGAAGATACTGTCAATAGTGCAGCTATCTACGCATCGACTTGGATTGACCACGTGACATATTTCAATTCCATACATTTTGTACCTACTTTTCCATTAACCGCTATCATTATCGCTAGCTAGACGCTTTTTGACGCTTAGAGCTAGAGCTAGGCCTTCAGCACTAATAACTATATAGGACTGATTCCAATTGGCTACTCTATAGAGAAACTTGGCAAGACAAGAGCCATCAAAATATTGATTCTACAGTTCTTTCTTTGTATTTTATATTGAGAATAGATAGATAGGTTTGTGGGATTTTTTTTTCTAATATCACACACATCCAGCAAAGCTAAATTACTTGTGTTAGGAAAAAAAAATAAAAGAAAGAAAGAAAATAATTTTTTATTTGTCACATAACACAGAACCATACAGAACAACAAATAAACAAAATATTTAAATATTTTGTGCCGTACAAATAGGACCTACGTCAGCATGAGTTTACGTCAATAGTCGTAGTATTTCCACTCATTATGAGTGGAAATCATACCCGTGACTTAACAATTGCGAATCATTCCAACATTAGTTACCGCCGTTTCAATTGCCACCGCTTTAATTTGTTAAGCAATTGGTTTTATATGATACTAATTGCTTAACTATCAGATAGTATGAAAAATAAAGAAGTTAAAAGCCAGGACGTTCCAGCATCCAGCAATTTAATGCCTTAATCACAGCAATCGATTAGCCGTCAGTAACAGCAGAACCCACGGATATGATTCGCGGTTGACTATTATTTTTCATTTTATTCGCCCAAGTACTGACGCCGGATATTAAACCTCGCCGCTTATTCACTGCGACTTTTTTGTCTTACTGTATGAAATATCCAAACATTGTTTTAGAAATTCAGGCTTTTGAAATTGTGGAGATTTTTGTGATAGTTATATTAACAATGGTGTATTATGATATATAAATTTGGATTCCTAAATCATTCAAACTTGTTCTTTATTTATTTTGATAGAAATGTTTGATTTTTTGTCTTGTTTTCAACGCTTAGACTATTCAGAACAGGACATGCAAATTCCGATCTAAGAATAGTCAAATAAAATTAATCCTATTGTAATGAAATTTAACCGCTTTCCGTTTTATAGAACACTGTCAATGTGTGATCATGGTCCCATATTAATAGCAATCCTGTTAAACCCTCCAGCTAAGCTCAATGACTTGTTTTAGGAGTGGGTTCAAGTCGGTAGTATAATGGGTAGGATTCGAACCCGTGACACCCGTTTGCCTTAACCAACTGAAAGCTGAACAAAGTTTGCAAATAGATCTAGATATCTTATTAGGACAAAAGTTTACGTGACTGGATTATTGTTTGCCAATTATCGAAGCACAAATTGTTAAATAATATTATAGAAAGGAAGAAAAAAAGCAATAAGATAAATTTAAACAGAATCCCCACTAGGAATACTTACTGGAAGCCAAAATATTTGTTGACCTTTAGATTTCTGTCTGCCTCTGTCTACGAAGTTTCAATATCCGCCCAGAGAGAGAGAGAGAGAGAGAGAGAGAGAGAGATAAGGTTTCTCCAACGTAAATCAATGTCAAATATTTTAGATTAATCAGGGGCTCAGGCTCCTTGATATCCAGAAAATGGAGCGGGCCAGACGGCATCCCTGCAGTGGTACTTAAGACGCCTCTGAGTTAACCCACAGTCTGACGCGCCTCTACTGTCTCTCATATAAAAATCGAAATCTATTCCCCAAAAGGGGTGACCGGTCGGACCCTTCAAACTACTGGCCCATAGCGGTAACATCCTTGTTATCTTTTTCTCACGAAGGTAGATCTATGTATATTTATACATAGATTCAGCTTCGTAGGAAAATGTTACTAATAGATAAAGAATTACGACTGCTTATTATTATTATAACAAAAACCCCACTCTAAAACAATAAACCCTCCTTACTACATAAGTTATTGCTCAATTACCCCAACTTCAACGATTACTATCTATCACAATTTTCGTGGTTAAAATACATTTAGGCTTCAACAAAGTTGCCAAACACCCTCTTTAATTATTCTCTTGCTTTACTTCAGTACTAGAGATAGCTCTTGTACTGAAGAGGCTATTCACCGTAGCCCTCAAAGCCTTCAAAACTAACAAAAGGTATATGTATTACTTTGATTAAGTACTTGCTAAGTATAATGGCATGTTTCAGGGTCGTTCGGCCTAAGCTAATAATGCCTTATATTTTTAGTAGTACCGCTATTCATAAAATATGGTTTAAGAGCGATTTAATTCACTTTTACGGCTCGGTTCTTTGATAGTTATACTAAGGAGGCTTTATATTTGTACTATAGGCATTTATGACAATAGTAACGGGTGATTTTTTTGCTGGTATCTTTTTGGCAACACTGTTTTTGACAGATCACGCGTGAATCGTGTCTTGTGTCATTGTCAAACTTGTTCAGTTTGGTCTATAATTTAACCATGAATCGACTTACGAACGAACAACGCTTGCAAATTATTGAATTTTACTATCAAAATGCATGCTCGGTTAAGAGAGTGCATCGCGCACTTCTTCCAATTTATGGGCAGTTTGGTCGGCCTACTGAGGCAGCTATTCGGAAGCTTGTGACTAAATTTCGAACCCAGTTTACATTATTGGACATTAAACCACGAACACGCATACGTAGAGTGAGGACCGAAGAAAATATTGCGGCTGTATCCGCCAGTATTAGTGATGACCGTGAAGTGTCGATTCGCCGCCGTTCGCAGCAATTGGGCCTCTGTTACTCCACTACGTGGAAAATTTTGCGAAAGGATTTGGGTGTAAAACCTTACAAGATACAGCTGGTGCAAGAATTGAAGCCACACGACCTCCCACAACGTCTAACATTTGGTGAATGGGCATTGGCAAAGTTGGAGGAAGATCCACTTTTTTATCGAAAAATTGTGTTCAGCGACGAAGCTCATTTCTGGTTGAATGGATATGTCAATAAGCATAATTGCCGCATCTGGAGTGAAGACCAGCCAGAAGCATTGCAAGAACTACCACTGCATCCCGAAAAATGTACTGTTTGGTGTGGATTATGGGCCGGTGGCATCATCGGGCCGTACTTTTTCAAAGACGACAATGGCCGTAACGTTACTGTGAATGGCGAGCGCTACCGTGTGATGATTGGCGATTTTTTTTTGCCCAAAATGGAAGAATTGAACATGCCTGACATGTGGTTTCAACAAGACGGTGCCACATGCCATACGGCACGCGAAACAATGGCCCAATTGAGAGCCGCCTTCGGTGAACAGTTTATCTCACGTTTTGGGCCCGTCAATTGGCCGCCTAGATCGTGTGATCTAACGCCTTTGGACTATTTCTTGTGGGGCCATGTTAAGGCTCATGTCTACAGGGATAAACCAGCAACGATTGACGCACTGGAAGCTTGTTGGAGAGAGTGTGCCGAAATTGGGCCTTGCGAATGGGCCATCTAAACCGGAGCCGCGGCCAGCATTTGCATGAAATCATCTTCAAACATTAAATTATATTGATCGTTCTATCGATTCCAATAAAGATTTCATCAAATTTTTCAATTTTTTTGTGTTTTTTTTGAAAATCAAATCCTATACCTCTTAAAAAATCACCCTTTATAATTATTAAACATATTATTTTTACGTTCCATGGTGACGATGATCTAAAGAAAATCGTAAGGATGGAGTAAATGCTGAAGGCGGAGGATCGGGTTGAGGTATTATGTCGAATCTTTAGGATAGGTTGTTGCGAATAATGAGAGGCCTATGTCCAGCAGTGCACCGATACAATTTGATGAAGATCATGTTTTTATACTAACTGACAACGTCGTATGCGTCAATTTTCTCAGTTTTTGCAACATTTTTCATTGCTGCTCCGCTCCTATTATTTGGAGTTTGATGTTATATAGCCCAAAGCCTTCCTTGATAAATGGACTACCCAAAAGAAAAAGGTTTTATCAATTTGGGCCTGTAGTTCCTGAGATTACCGCGTTCAAACAAACAAACAAACTCTTCAGATTTATAATATTAGTAAAGACTAGCTGTCCCGCGCAACTTCGTATGCGTAAATTTTCCCCGTTTTTGCAACATTTCTCGTCGCTGCTCCGCTCCTATTTGTCGTAGCGCGATATTATATAGCCTGTAACCTTCCTTGATAAATGGGCTATCCAAAAAAGAATTTTTCAAATCGGACCAGTAGTTCCTGAGATTAGCGCGTTTAAACAAACAAACAAACTCTTCCGCTTTATAATATTAGTATAGATTTAAGGCTCCCACAAGCTGGCTGCCATTTTTTTTTCGCGCGTTTGTATCAGCTTCATTAATCTACTGTCAATGCCAATGGCTTGATGACTCGTTATGTAATTCTTCTGTAAGGCTGGACTAATTGGTGTGTTTTTTAACGGCCGGTCTTAATAATCTATCTGTCTATGGATTTGACTACTAGAGGTAGGACTTTGACATATTTTGTTCGGAGCTTATGTCAAATGTATACTTCTAGTAGCCAAATCCATCGATAGATAGATTATTGAAACCGGCCGTTAGTGTGTTAAACTTAAACTCGGTAGGTGGCGCTGTGATCGAGATCCTGAATTCTTCTAGTTCCAGTACAACATCTGCTGGATCGAGTAGCGAATGAACTTCTAGTTTAATATATTTTACACCTGCAAACCAGAAAACCCCTACACCGAGTAAAATTCCTTTTAAAATATATTTCGAACAGAAATGTAGATATCACATAAAGAGAACCATTGTGTCTGTTCACAGTCAAACCTGTAACAAATGTGCCGGCCAAGAATTGAACCCGCATACTTTGGCACGACAGGCTGGCGGGGTGCCATTGTGTAATTTAGGTGCCGGAACAGGATATAGATGGCTACCATGTCTCAAAGTGAACATGTATTCACGTGGGCTATTGCAGATGTTGTGAATAATGATTGTATTTTCTTTTTCTATGTCAATCTTTGGTGTCTCTATTTTGAATACTGGCTGTAAACTGCTCAACCAAAAAAGAGTCGTGGTAATTTTAGTATTCATGTATCTTGAGTTTCTTAACACTTTCGTGGACAGAACGGGATTTCTCGTCATTATTTAGAACGTACAATCACGCCATGCCCCCCTCCCCCCTTAGCCTGTGACCACGATCGGTGTAACCCGGTTGAAACGTCACAGCATATTGTAAATACTTTATCTAGATTAAACACGTTTATTCCTGTGTCAAATTGTACGTACAATCACGTTCAAATACAGTATATTATTTACGGAAGACCATTGAATTTAAAGGCGAAAATTCGTTTCAATGTACCTTGTGTCGCAACGTATCGAACATTCTAAGTCTTATTGTCACGTAGACTTACTTTTTTTCCATTTAAGAAATTAGTTTAACTATTAGTGACAAAATGAATGCAGACGATGACGTATTAAAACGTTTACGTCATTTTGTATTTTATTTATTTAATATCATTTAACAAAGCATATCGATACGTCAAATATTTTTGTGTGAAATTTTATTGTGTCATTCTAGAACACAATTTGAACTGAGACTGTCCGCGAACGTGTAAGGATATTCCCATAAAGTATGAGAACTCCACTATCATATGAGTCAAGTACTGTTACTTATAGTCTTTTTAAAAAGCATAATGAGTGACTTCGGAAGCCAATAAACTTATAAGCGTCATTTTTCAATAAAAAGAACTCCTAGACTTGGACTCCTAGAATAGGTAGGTAGGTAGGACATACTTACGAGAAGAGTTATTGTATATTAAACCAATTTTTTTATGTCATGTACCTATACAATAATATTAGTATCTAAAAACAGTAAACGAAAATTACGAATAAAAGGTTCGTACCTTTAAATAATTCACGCGATTAAGTCCCAAAATATATCTAATATGTATAAAGATCGCGAAAGTTTAAAAACAGAAACAGTAAAAGAATTTAAAGAATCGGCATTTGGTACTTATTTGAATTTAAACGATTTACACAAAGCTCTGTCCCGTATGAAAATCAAACCCGTAATCTATTCATCAGTAGTAACACTACCATTACGTAGTATGAGGTAACTATAGGTTGCATCTAATTCCCTTATTTCGTATTACTTCTTCTATCTGAAAATAATTTCCACCTATACTTATGACGTGTACTCTATTTTTTAGAAAGATTTCTTAAGGTTTTATTCAAAAGTTTTCATTCACAACAATACCAGATCATTATTTTGACCTCAACAAAAACAGCCAATCATTTTGAGCAAAACAATCACGAACTTCATCTGACACCTTTCAAAACAAGTGCCATCAAGTCCATTACTTTAATCCTCCATTCAAAATCCTCGTACAAATTTAAATTGGACAACGATAATGTAAAAGCGAGCTTATCTCAAAGACTCCGACTTGAGTCTGAAAAAGATGCAAAGTCCCTTCGCCAAATAAAAGCATTCAGTTGTTATAGATAAAAAAAATCTGGTAAAAACACTTGTATGGAGACAGCTCTGGATTCGTAACGACAGGATAGGAAGCTAAATTTTATAAAATCTACTTTATGTTACTTAACCTAATTAAATATTATCGGGAAATTAAATAAAGAGACAAATAAAACAAATTAAAAAAATAAGATATTTTTTTATTTTGACCAGTCGACCCGTAACCACGATCCGTGCAATTCGATCGAAACGTCGGGTAAATAAATGGTTCGTACCTTTAAATAATTCACGCGATTAAATCCCGAAATATATCTAATATTTTTTTATTTGATTTCAAATGGCTTTGAAACGACTATTTTCTCGGTTATAAAGTGAGGTTAACCACATATGATTCTATAATTGAATATTTTTGAATTCATCAACAATATTATGTCTTATAAAAAAAACTGTGGCACTCGGGGACTGCCGCGGTAAAGCTATTGCATAGCATTTTTTATCAACTAAAAAAACAACAAAAAAAATATTTTATTTTTTTTTATAAAAAAATAAAATATATTTAAAAAAAAAATATTTAAGTAAATTAATAAAAAAAAGCTAAAAAGTATCACCGCTGTGCCGGTCGGAGTGGTGTTAGGTTATTTTCGTTACGGAATTTCTGGATTCGGTCTCCACACTCAAGGCCCGCGATAGAAGCTATGCAATAGCTTAATTATTCAACATGTCTGAAAATTTGCTGACATAGTGTTTTTACAAACTTACGTTCCCTATACTTTATACTTATTCATAATACTTTAGAAACAGCATTTTGAGATAAAAAACAAAGACCAAACACTCGCTAAAGGGACGGTCTCAATAATCTATCTATCGATGGATTTGGCTATATTTTAGAGCCTAGACGAATATATTTGACATAAGCTCCATACAAAATATGTCAAAATTCTACCTCTAGTAGCCAAATTCATCGATAGATAGATTATTGAGACCGTCCCTTTAGCGAGTGTTTTGTCTTTGTTTTTTATCTCAAAATGCTGTTACTAAAGTATTATGAATAAGTAGCCGTACGGGGATTATTCTTACAGATTTCTCGATCTGTTGGGTAGCCATAGATTCACTGTTAGCTACGCATACACATTTCATCAGAAACATCTTGAAGCTTGATTACATAGCATGCAAGTTGCAGATGCACTATTACTTGCAACAGTGTAGAGGACGAACCCAAAGCCATTTGTCAGTAGCAGGTCTCTCTAGCCTACACTCACCGCAATATAAATCAACAGGCGATAGACATAACACTGGTAAATCAAGATCGGATTGCATATATATCACTATGTCGTGTGTTATCTAAAGTTTCATATGTACTTCAATTTGTCAACATGAATAAATTGGCATATCAACATGTCCAAAAACACGTACGGTTCAAAAAACGGTATGATAATTTTATTTTACTTTACTTTAAAGTAGGTTTTATTGCTACTAGATTAACATCTTCTTTATATATATATATAATTCTACTGTACGTGTGTATGTCACTGAACTCCTCCTAAACGGCTGAACCGATTTTGAAGACAATTTTTGTGTGTGTTCCAGTGGATTCCAGAATGTTTTAGATTCACAATTGAAATCGATTCACAAAAAAAATAATAGGCGGTATGAAGATCGCCGGGACAGCTAGTATTATATAAGTTTATCGATTTGTTTTGAGTTTAAGTTTATTGAATTCAAAATTGAGGTTCAAAGCTCATCTTATATCTTGCCGACGTAAGCGCACATCTAACTATACTGGCATATGTGTGTGTATATGTGCAATCTACAATGCAAGCAATATTTAAAAAATATATGGGAGAAAATACTTCAATATTTCTGAACGGCGGAAGCCTAATGGCTAAGGCATAGGCCTCGTAATCGCGAGGTCGTGGGTTCGAATCCTACCCATTATACTACCGACGTGAATCCACTTCTAACACAAGCCATTGAGCTTAGCTGGAGGGGTTAACATGATTGCTAGTAATGTTAAATAGATAACTAGCAATATGGGATTGTGGTCCCACAATCCCATATTGCTAGTTATCTATTTTAGTAAAATAATACGGGTTGCACTCCGGGAGTGCCGGCAGAAGTAAAAACTTGAACGTTGTTGGGGAATATTTTTTTTTATTTTTATCAGTGTACAAGTACTATCATTTATGTGAATAAATACAATATTTATTGCGCTATCATAATATATTAAATCACAAATTAAAAAACAAAATTCAAAAGATTAAAAAACGACATGACTATTAAATCAAAAATATGAAATATTAAATCACAAATTAAAAAATATTAACGGGCCACGCACAATGTAGGGTTCTGGACCCCCCCCCACTATTCGAACACTCGAATAGTGCGGCTTATGAAGTGGGTTTTCTGTTGTTTTTTGTTTCATACTTACAAGGTTATATCTACTAAATAATAATTTTCAATTGAATTTGGAAGAAATTTTGTTTAGTGTTTTGTTGTTATTTGATCAGCTATTACTCGTAAACTTGTAAAGCCTACTTAGCTGTGATAGTTTTGCTTTTAATTTCACTATATACACTACTACCAACTCAACATTAACCATTTAGCTGGCGGGGGGGGGGGGGGACACTCGACTCTAACAAAAATTAGTGCACTTTTAATCTTATTGTTTCACAAACGGATCCCTAAATCTAAAATTTTGGCTACAGAACCCTAAAAAAATTAAGAAATAATCATTTCGACTCGAACCGGGGTCTCTTGCTTCTGGGTGCTAGATCGCCCAATTTTCCACCTGTCTTCCCACCAATACACCAATCTTACGGTCACGTGATCCTGACGCGAGTTTAACATTTTATACCCATACCAAAAGAAGTGTTCAACGCCGCTAAAGAAGTTTTCACTTCAAAAATAATAATAATAATAATAGGTAATAAATAAAAAAAAAATATTAATAAATATAATACAACAATTATTGGCATTACCTATCATATAAAACGGCTTATTTCGGTTTATTGCCAACAAATCGAAATAGATATAATCCTTACGTATTTTTTTTAGAATAATAATAAAAATAAGCCTATCCAACTACAAAAAGTCTTAGTAAACAACAATACCGCCCGGTTGCGATGGCCCATTGTCACGAACAAGCAAGACGGCCTCTTTTTATTTTGCCGCAAAACCCAAAGAATAAGTAGTTCCATGTTATTGTTGTGTATTGAGCTCCCTGTGCGTAGGAAAATAGCTCCACCGCGATTGGAAAACGGAGAATAGAAATGTTGAACTGAATCTTTGTAGAAAAACTAATGAGAAAATTTCAATTTCACAATGTCATGACTGAGTATAGTGTGTATTTTATTGTAAGAGTCGATTCAGATCAGGCAGCAAAATGCTAGTGTTTTGAGTACCTATGTTCTTAACATCAAGAGCATACGCTCGAGAAATGTGGCGCATGCTTGAAGAGACGTAGCGAAGTTTTTGTTCGAATGTCTACGAAATCATTAAAGTGCTCGGTTAAGCATTTAATTGACATTTTTGATTGCTCGACATTGCTTCATCAGTCGGCTTGTTACCATCCATCTTGTTACCAAACGTCAAACAATCTATAGGAAAGGTAAATACTACAGTGTTCGAGCATCATTGATTTTTTTTTCCGAATGGTTATACTACACGCGTAATAATGGTTTCTTAACAGATGTCGGTTACGGCAGCGAATCTCAATAGATACTAGACAACTGCGCAGGAGATATTATAGTACATAAGTGTATGCGCGGACATAAGTGCACTCTCTACTACTTTCATAGCCCGAAGGGACGGATATCCGATAAGACCGGAGAGAGATTAGGCCCAGAACCGACGGCTTGACGTACTCTCCGAGGTACGTTTTACGAAAACGGTCACCCATCTGTGTACTGACAGTGGTAACGTTTTCTGACCTCGGAGATATCTCGATGTGCTCAGTTGCCTGCATTATATAGAGGAGAGAACTCCTGGTGAAGTCAGGGCAAGCACTGGCACTGGTCTTTATTTAAATGTGTAATAGATTAAGATAAAGTTTTAAGTAAGTGTCAACTACTCGTACATGCTTTAAAAATAATAATATCAGCTGTCACCAAATTAGCTTGTTTGTAACATCTTGGCAATTTTAAATCAGTACCGATCAGGTCGTTAGTTAGACATCAGTGATCGATGGTTATTTCAGCGAGTACCTAATCTATTTATAAGTTGATTCTAGAACACCCACGCGTAGTAATGATAACGCAGATCTATTTATAACAAATCCATTAGCTTTAAAGCATTATACGTTGAGAAAGGTGGTCAAAAATGTGTATAATTTGGCATAATTTTAAAAGTTTTAGAAACGCTGCTTTACGTGAAAATGAATACTTAGTTTAGATGCTATGATGGAAGATACGTTATTACATTTTTGTAAGACGACTCCCGCAATAGAGTACAAGCCACTGTACACCCAGACCCGGAACAACAATTTGTGGATCACACAAAGTGCTGTCCCGTGTGGGAATCGAACTTACGACCTCTTGCATAGCAGTAGGACACACTCCCACCGCGCCACAAAGGCAGTCTAAATAGTGGTTTATGATTTCACTGTAGTCGGGTAAAAATAATATACATTGATTTTTAAATGTATTACTACTATTGCCATCATAATACAATATAATTATGGTGTTGTAGTAAAGCTTAGTGTATTCATAATCGGGGATGATTGTAGACATTATTTGATTACAGTTATAAAATTACTACAGGGTTCTCAGGTCTTAATAAAGCATAGAAAAATATATTTATATGTAAGATTTCATTACATAGGTATTGAAATTTAATAAGTAATTTAACAGTATTTACAGTGTATTAAAGATATCTTACTTAAGTACATATCGATAATAAAAAAAATTAGAGCTCAACACTTAGGTTCTTCACACGCTCCGGTTTCATTCCGGCGCCGAGTACCCAGCTGCCGGCGCGCCGGCTACACGTGGTACAATGTATAGCGACCGAAACGGACAGACGCCGAAACTTATAAAAGCTACCGTTTATCACCATACACTTGGCGCCGGTTAGCCGGCGCCGGTATGAAACCGGATTGAAACCAGAGCGTGTGTAAAGGACCTTAAAGTAATTGTCGAAGTTATCGACCGTCATCAAATCCCAAGTAATGTACGATACACCAGCTGCGTTGTCTTCTGATACCCATTTTATACAGGCTACTCTGCACAGAATACACATAGATTTATTCAAGAGTGTATATCGATGCTAACTTAATAATAAAAGGTCTCCTACTAACCTTATAGACTAGACAAACACAGCCTTAGACAATTTAAGCAAACAACTTTCGTGAAATCCGAAGTAATACCTACCCTCGGCCTAAAAATGTTATCTTAAATTTTCCGAGAAAATAGAAACTCAACGTGTCCGGCTTAGGCCCTTGGAATTGGAAGGAATTTTTGGATAAAGGGAGATGAAAATTGTTAGGTCAGACTGGTGTTAAAGTTTTGCTGAGTATTTTATTTGGAGCAATAGACTTCGCATTGCATCACATGGTTTATGTACATACATTTTTGTGCCGGCATTTTTGTGTAAGTACTTTTAGTTTAAGTTTATATACCCCTTAAGCAAAAGGTAAGGTATGTCTGCCTATCAGATCTAAGTTCCCAACCTGTGGGTACCGCCGAGGTACTTACATTGGGGTTAAATGGCTTTTAAAGTACTCGGCTAACAAGATCAAAAAAGTCTGGAACCACTGTTCTAAGGTATCGTAGCGCCCAAACAGATGAATGGATTTGGATGCACAATTTTTTAGGGTTCCGTAGCCAAAATGGCAAAAATGAAACCCTTAGAGTTTCGTCATGTCCGTCCGTATGTCACAGACATTTTAATCAAAGACTACTTCAATGAATATTGATGAGATTTGGTGAAAAGGAGTCTTACAGTAGCCGCTACTTAGTTTGATAGCTAAATAACAATAATAAATATTTTTCAATTCATATTTATTCGTGGAACATAGGTTACAATTAGTTGTTAATATACAGTGTAGGTTTCGCTATGCCTTGCCATGCGTACAAATTTATTATTTTGGTACATAACATCATTAAACAATTTGGACATAAAAATAGTAATAATAATATCTATAAGGTCAACAATTATAAGAAAGTTCAAAATTTTAATTAAACAATAAAATGTCATAAATGTAATATTTATGACATTTTATTGTTAAATTAAAATTACTAATACCAGCCATGTCACACATCTCAAACCATTTTTTCATTTAAGAACTCTAATACGGAATAGTAAGTTTTATCTATTAAATGAAGTTTTAATGTTTTTTTTAAATTTGACAATATTTGTGATGTTTTTTACCGAATGGGGCAACTTATTATAAATTTTCGGGGCCATACTGATGACGCTGTTACTAGATAGCGCAGTGCGAGAGCTGGGTATTCGAAGTTTATGTGGATACCTCCTGTGGATACCCCGGTTTTCGTAATTATTAATATTACTTTTGACAAAGACGGCACTCTCATAAATATAAAGACTAGGCGCGGTAAGTATTCTGAGTTCCTTGTAGTGATGTTTACAACTGTCAGTTTGTTGTAAGTTGCACATCGCACGTACACATCTTTTTTGAGATTTAAAAATCATATCTTTGCCACTAGAATTTCCCTAGAATATAATTCCGTATCTTAGGATTGAGTCTACGAAACCGTGATATGCTGTAAGGACTACATGTTTACTGGCTATTTTGCGTGGCATGTGAAGTGCGTAAGAGCATTGATTTAATTTTTTGCATACGCTTTCCACCTGATCCCACCAGCTTAAATGTTTATCTATATGTAGACCTAGAAATTTTGTGTAATCAAGATGCTCTATTCTTTTACCATTATAAACAATTTCATACACTTTATTACTCGTAGCTTTGTTTTTACGAGTTGTAAATATCATCATATTTGCCTTATTTAGATTTGCAATTAAATTATTATGTCTAAGCCATGTCACTATATCTGCTAAAGAAGTATTAATTTCCTCATTAAAATTGTCAATATCTTCACATTTATGTATTATCGTGCTATCATCTGCAAATAAAATCATTGGATGCTAGATACACTGTGGCAGGTCGTTTATGTACACAAGAAACAACAGGGGACCCAATACGCTACCCTGAGGGACTCCGTAATTAACTTCTCTTAAACTAGATGAATAGAAACATTCTGTTTTAGTGCTAGACGATATTCGACTAATTTGTGTTAGCTGATATCAATTATGCATATATGAATTTAGCAAATCCAACACGTTTCCTCGAATCCCGTATGCCTCTAGCTTACGTAGCAAAATTTTATGGTCAACATAATCGAAGGCCTTGGTCATGTCCATATACATTGCACTCACAGGCGTTTTGCTATCTACACAATTAATTATATGATCTAAAAAATTGTAGATTGCCATATTGATGGTATGGCATGGCATGTTGAGCATTGGTAAAAACACAATTTTCTCCAAATACGAGTTTAGGCGAACATATATAACTTTCTCAAGAATCTTAGAGAAAACTGGTAGAAGTGCAATCGGTCTATAACATTCCAAGTCCTCTCTGTTTTTTTTGAACAGTGGCTTTATAATAGATATTTTTAATTTATCCGGGAAAACACCACATACTAAAACCAAGTTAAATATTATACTAAGCAATGGTGATATACTACTTGCGAAGTATTTCAGTATTTTTGAATAAATGTTGTCGTACCCTGTTCTATTTGTGGACTTTAGTTCCTTAATTATATCAAAAATTTCTGTTGGTGTCGTTGGTGACAAAAATAATGAATTATAATGATTCCGGGTTAATTTGAATTTATATTTTTCCTTATTATCCATATGCGTATTCGACAAGTTTACCTGGTCAATAAAATATCTATTGAATGAGTCAGCTATCTCCTGTGGATTATCAATAACCTTATTTTGTATTCTGATTTGCCTTATATATTTGTCATGGTCTACTTTTCTACTTTTATTAATAATTGACCACGTAGCTCTAGATTTATTATTAGCGTTTTTAATATAATAGTTATTTTGTACTTTTTGTGTTAATTTTATTATCTTTGTAAGTCTTTTAGAGTAGTTTTTTAAATTTGATTTGTTTTCAGTACTTGGCATATGTCTATATTTCCATAAAAGTTGCCGCTTACGGCGACAGCAGAGTCTGATTCCTTTTGAAATCCATTTAGGTCTTTTAATCGCCGATATGCGGATTTTTTTAATAGGGAAACATAGATCGTGAATCAGTTTAAATAAATCATGGAAATAGTTAAATGCATTATTTGGATTGTTGCTCTTATATATTTCACTACACGCCAGACTATCAAGATACGATTTGAATTTTTTCATATTATCCAAATTATAGTTATGTCTCGTAATAAACCAATATTTTAAGGAAAAGTCGTGTTTAATGGGGCATTTTAAAAGTTGAGCGTTATGATCAGATATTGCAAATTCATAAGTCTCCGTTTTTAGGTGGGCACTCCATTCATTCATGTTGTTGCTACTTTGCTTCCAATTCATAATTTTATTAAACCTGTAGCCCCGTAATAACGAAATTAAATTACAGGTAACAACAATGAAACATTCCCAGGTCGATAATCCATATAAAGACAATCTTTCTTAATCAAACTCTTCGGCTTCATAATATCCACATACTAATATTATGAAGCTGAAGAGTTTGTTTGTTTATTTGAACGCGGTAATCTCAGGAACTACTGATCCGAATTAAAAAAATATTTCACTGTTGTATAGCCCATTTATTGAGGAACGCTATAGGCTATATAACATCACGCTACGACCAATAGGAGCGGAGCAGCAATGATAAATGTTGCAAAAACGGGGAAAATTTACGCAGATGAAGCTGCGCGGGACAGTTAGCAATATTATAAAGCTGAAAGATTGTGATGTTCGCTCTTTGACGGAGGAACTACTACTAGTATAGTAATTTGTACATCTTTAAAAGACAAAACCAATTAAAATCAACAGTAACAAGGACGAAGACGTGGAGAAAATCTTGTCCTTAATAAAGGAGATAAGAATAACAGACTACAAAATAATAAAAAGTAATAAAAACCCTTTAAAAAACAAACTTTATTCAAACTAGCAACACAGTGTATATATCTCATTACCTAATACAAATACACTTAGAACGTTTCAAGGGCCCCTATTTACATTATTACATTGACAAAACGCTGTGCCCGCAGACCCCAAACATTGGAAGTAATTTATTCAAGGACCCGTACTGTATTATGTACATAATTATTAAGGGAATCATAATCAGGCTTTGAGAGATTTTTTTTCAGTAGCGCGGTAGAAAACTTTCGTTATAACTGTGTACTGTATTTAACCGTCCTTAATATATGTACAAAGATTCCTGTGTTGTGAGAACGTTTGCAGGCATATAAACTTTTGATTGCTTTTTGGTGGTGCGGTGTTAGTGTATACGACTGTTGTGCGAGAGGTCGTGAGATCCATTACCACACACCGCGGGACACCACTCTGTTTGTTGTTGTTCCGAGTCTGGGTGTACTTTATGCCCGTGACTTGTATGCTTGTAAAGTCCCCGCAACACAGACCTTGTACCCTTGTACTTGTATATTGCAGAATATTGTCTTGCGCATTTTTTTTGTTCACAGGTTATTATGAAAAAAAATCCTGCGTATATAATCTGAGAACATATTTTGCGTGAAAGTGTGTCAAAAAAGGACTCAGCTTGGTAAAGTGTTAAAAACTACACACAACTTTTTTTATTATTAAAAAGTTAACTAGCAATGTGGGTTGAGTCCCATATTACTGGCAATCTTGTTAATCCCTCCAGCTAAGCTCAAAGGCTTGTGTTAGAAGTGGGTTCACGTCGGTAGTATAATAGGTAGGATTCGAACCCGCGACCTGGGAATTGCAAGATCGATGCCGTCATTTTGTAGGCCCGCGAATTGGCGTAAACTATAACGCATATAAGAGTGCTGTGAAACCGCCTTCTTTACTGTAGAATTTTCTTTACTTTTATGAGATTACCGTGGAAATAAACTTTTTTTTTTCATATACAATTTGAAAGTCCTGACTCATTCACTCATCAGCATCCAATACATCTGTTAAACCAAGAGTGTTGTTTTGCAGAAACGCTTCATTATTTAAATTAAACCAGGAATACAAAAGGATTTTAGGAACATGGGATCTAGAGACGTAAACAAGCTTAGCACGAACGAAGCCGCGAGAAAAGGCTAGTTCATTCATTCACAAATATATCGAAGGCACTGAAAGTTGCAATAACATTTACTACCATCACAGAATAACATAACTTTATTTTTCTTCATAAGTAGACCTCAAACACAAATACAAAAGCAGTTAAAGTGTGGCCAGCACAATGATATATTTTTTTCAAACTTAATGTGGCAGTATTGCCAACAATCATTGTTATTATTTATTTACATAAAGCAGAGTCGGAGGTCTTAAAAGTTAAGCTTAACTGTTGAAGGGTCGACGCTGCTATGACGTGAATAAATAAAGTAGAAAAAAACATTTGAGAAAAACATTTTTTATATTTTTATTTTCATAACCGCAGATTTTTTATTTAAATGCTCGAGTTGGTTTTTCGTGCGGGTTAGAAGCGTTAATCTTGTTTTTTTTAGTTGAAAAAAATGCTATGCAATAGCTTTACCGAAGCAGCCCCCGAGCGCCACTGTTTTTTTTTGTTTCTACTTCTTAATTTATGACACGGGGTAAGTATCTGTTAAAAATCAATCAATCAATCTTTTTATTATTGATTTTTAACAGATACCTACTTACCTAAAACCTTAAACTAACTTTATTAAAAGTTAAGGTGTTTCAATGGTAATATATGTCTCCACAATGTACCTGTAATCTACCTGGAATGCTTCTATATAATAGTAGGTAGGTACATATTTTATACAATATATAATTTAGTATGCATTATAGTAGTATAGTAGTGGGCACTGCAGACTAAACAAACACATGCACAAGATGCATCTCACCGATACTAATGTTTGCTGATTCTGCCACAAGGATGAGGAAACACCTATACACATCCTCTGTGGATGCCAGGCAACGCATTACACTAGAAGCCAGCACCTTGGAAGGCACTTAATCACACCTGACGACGTTAAGACCACTCCACCAAGATACATAGTAGACTTCATGGTCAGACTAAACCTTGGAGATGTCCTTTAAGGAAAAAAGAGGCGTCACAATAGATCTTTTAGGTCGCAGCGACTTCCGGGCTATATATCCCGGCCTCTATCCAGATACAATACAATGCATTATAGTAATATTTAACATGTCAATAACACCTATTATTAGTATCGACCACAAGAGTTTGTACCTTGAGTTTGTTGAAATCTGTCAAGCCAAGCCATTTAAGTAACAGATCGTGCTAAACACATAGACGCAAAAACGTTACTATTTTCCTTTGGCATTCGATTGAATATACTGCATCGGATGATGCTGAAACACGGGAATAAACAAAACGCTTAGCTCAATAAAATACAAAAAAACCTGTTATGACTTGCACACGCTATACAATTTTGTAGCTGCATCATCACTCCACCACAAAGTTGCAATTCGATCGAAACAATGTGCAATAAAAAAGATATAGGTAACTACAAGGTGTGGTCATATTTTAACGGCATAATTAAGTATTTCGCCTTCCGTGGTGATAAATAAAGCTGAATAAAATTATATTAATAAAATTGTATATAATTAATATTAATTTCATTTTCATCCTAATACAAATGATTGAATGATTTTGAAAATGAGTTAAAAAGAATTTCAAATATGTTTTGCATTTTAAGGGCTTTCAAAGGACTTGAATTTTAGAAGCTATTTGTATTTATACGTATCTAGTATACGTATAAATACAAATAGCTACTGATACAAATACTAACTGAGGCGCGCAATTTCGTATGCGTTAATTTTCCCCGTCTTTGCAACATTTTTTATTGCTGCTCCGCTTCTGTGATGTTATATAGCCTATAACATATAGATAATCGCGTTCAAACAAACAAACAAACTCTTCAGCATTATAATATTGGTATAGATTATCTATCACATACGACTCTACTCGCGTGAATGTTGACAATCATGTTTAAACTACGCTATGTCCTTTCCCAGGACCCATAAGCATCTCCATTCCAAATTTTATTTCAACCGGTTCAGCGTTTTAAGCTTGAAAACGTAACAGTTGTCTGTTACGTTTTCACAGAGTTACTTTTAAAGTTATTATAAAAATAGCAGCCTTGAACAATTGCATTAGTAAAAGAGCGTATGTTAAAAGCAGTTTTTTGGCAATAACTCAATGACTGTCTTACCGATCATGTTTAAAATAATTTTAGTTGAAAGTATTTATTAAGCGCTACCTTTGTGATTTTTTTAATATTTTTTGTTACACGGTTCGTGGCGATTATTCTCTGTCAATCAAAAATGTTTATTGGAAACCTTAAAATATTTTTGAAAGACCTTTCGAATAATGTGCCACTCGTTGATGTTTTCTGAAAAATATTTTTACGGAACCCTAAAAAAGGGTTTTAAGCGATGTGCGATTTATACGAGCCTTGACAGTTACTCAGTACAATATCCTATTTACAGTAAACAGTTCTCACAATTGAATTCTTACAATCATAGTACCAATGAGTTCATTTCTACTAACGTCCATTTTGAATGTATCTGTAAGTTGCCAAGTCCATTTCTGTCCATTACGAGAGCCATCAAATGAAACGTAATCACCAAATGAACCGTTCTTTTGTCTTCATACCGTTGAGACTGGTAAATGGTAGGTCCTATAGTATATAGTAGGTATGTGTGGTGTGGGTCTAATGTGTTCTGAAGGTTCATCCTGTAAGTTTCATAGCTGTGTTGTTTGTGCAAGCTTTTATTTCACGGGTCGTTATTGTTCAATTTTATAAAACAAAGAAACACGACGATACTGGTATATATTAAAAAAAAAAAACAATATTAAAACAGTCAAAAGAACTAACTATAAGGAAATTGCATCGCAATAAAATATATATTTTATTAAAGTAACTTGAAACACAAATTAAATAAACACCGGGCAAGAGCATATTGGACCATACTTAGTGTAGGGTTCCGCAGCCTTGAATAATTTCATCAGTAGAAGAGCGTATGTTCATGGTACTTACACCCTTTTGTTGAGAAACGCAATTTTTCGGCAGTAACTCAATGACAGCATATCCGATCAAGTTCGAAATAATTTTGACTTTGTGATTTTTTTCAGATTTCTTGGTCACACAGTTCAAAAGTGAAGGACACACCTTTCGGAAGGATTATTTCCAAAATTATTTACTCAATAAAAATGTTTTTAAAAACCTTAAATATATTTTGAAAGATCTGTCGAATAATGTGCCACATGATATTTGCTGAAAAATATTTGCTGAAAAATATTTTTTTCAGCTTCTGTTATATGTATGGAGAGCCCCTCTTAAAAATGTTTATTATTATAAATTAGCTATCAAACTAAGTAGCAGTTTTTACAAGACACCTTTCCACCAAATTTCATCAATATTCATCGAGTAGTCTTTGAGTAAAATGCCTGTGACATACGGAAGGACAAGCAGCCAGACAGACAGACAGACGGACATCGTTTTTGCCATTTTGGCTACGGAACCCTAAAAAGTAATTTGTGGACAATAAAACAATATTAGCGTGTTATCTTACTAGGATTTGCAGCAAGATGTAGCAGAATATAAGAAGCTTTAAGAGTAGAAAAGCTACGGCTAAATGACTTGATTATCTAATGTCTCAAATGTAATTTATCCTACTGTTGGATTGTAATGTAGCTTAGTATTGCCTAATAAAGGACAAGTAATTTATTAAACATTATTAAATTTATATAATTATTTGACCTAAAACATTTAGCACAACATAGACCTAAGGTAAACTCAGTAATATAACTTTTTTTGCGTATTTTTTTCCCGTTACTGCAACATTTTTTATTGCTGCTCCGCTCCTATTAATGCGTGATGATATATAGCCTATAGCCTTCCTCGATAAATGGGCTATCTAACAGTAAAATATTTTTTCTTTTTCGAACCAGTACTTCCTGAGTTTATAGCGTTCAAACAAACAAACTCTTCAGCTTTGTAATATTACTAGCTATCCTGTGCAACTTCGTCTGCGTAAATGTTCCCCGTTTCTGCAACATTTCTCATTGCTGCTCCGCTTCTATTGGTCGTAGCGTGATATTTTATAGCCTTCCCCAATAAATGGGCTATCCAACAGTGAAAGATTTTTTTATTTCGGATCAGTAGTTCCTGAGATTACAAACAAACAAACTCTTCAGCTTTATAATATTAGTATAGATATTTAAACAAGACCATTAAAATATACTATCATAACTTCTGCAGAGCAGTTTATAACTATTATACACAATACATACAAGACAATATAAATCATACATTACATGTACAATAATAACTACAAATAGAATCAACAATTAGACAAATCCTGCCTTTTCCAGCTGACAACAGTAGAGGAATGAGAACTATGACAGTTTGTCACTGCCTTTTATACTCATTGGGTACCAAACTTCTTTACAGAATTGGGTACATCCAAATTGCCAAAACAATAATGCATATTACCTGTTACTTATACAATGTAACTACAACATTACAGAAAAAGGTACATAGTAAAACATTAAAGTTATATTACAAATTAGTACAATACATCTGTGGTTATTACTTCCTTACTGATATAATACATTTAAACAGATGCGAAGCTAACAATTATGTTAGCTTTAAAAGTGTTACATATTAAATACAACATAAATAACTGTAGACAAGTACTTCTTTATTAGAACTATACTTAGCATGTCAGCATCTCATTGCGCTTAAACTTTTAAGTTACACATAATAAAGATTGATACTTTAATTCTCCGATCTTAACATACAACAACATATCCAAATAGATTATTATTATATTTATGGCTATTTACATAGCCATAAATCTATCAAATGCCTATTTTGTTTCGTACCTAATTTTGATTTCGTTTTTGTAAGTCAATTTCATGTACTTTTATGTAAAAACCCTGTTTCATTATTTTTGAAATTGCATGTTGAAAAAATAATACGCGTTGCACTCCGGGACTGCCGGCAGAAGTGAAAACTTCAACATTAAGGTTGTGCATTTTTGAATATTTTGGAATGCTTACGGAATCATTTCACACGAATTGCTTTATTTATCAGTATAAAAGTACTACCATTTGTGGTTAAATACAATATTAATTACAAACATGACAATACATTTGTTTACTGCTGTTAATTTTTTTTTTAGTAGGAGCAGGCATACTGTTATTTATGGCTCCGCGCGGTAGAAAGAGAGGGGAATATTACTTCCTCTCTTACGCCGCGCCGCCGGTCTACTCTCCCTCCGTCTTACGAATTTTCGATCAGGTTACGTGTCCTAACGCGAGTTTAAATTTTTTATCCATCCCAAAAACTGAAAAGAAGTTTTCACTTCAAAAATTGCTTAGGATGAATTAATTTTTAAAATACACTTTTCTTCCGGGTTCATTAGTTTCACCAATCTCCTATAAAAAGATGATGGATCAGATTTCATTATTCCACGAATCGCCCTTCAGTGCTAAATTCCATTCAAACGAATAATCCTTTAAAACCAATATCTATTTTCATGAATTAATTGCACCGAATGCGTCCAATAGCACTTCACCGATTACCGATAACTTTCGACAACTGTGACGTCACTGTACTCGTATTTTTAGATAACATTTTGAGAGCACGTGGCTCTAAGTGCGAGGGTACAAAAAAATGTAGTCTTTTTGATAGAACCGAACATTTTTTCGTTCGAAAATTCAGAGAGATCTAGGGATATTTTTGTAGCCGATCGGTAAATTGAGTATGGGTTGAAATTTAAATTAGTTTTGGAAGGTTGAAAAAATATACGTTTTTTTAGCATGTCTGTATTATTAACTCAAACATATCTAAACTCTGATTGTGTTTGTTGATGGTCAGTTTATTTGGTATCTTAATTACTGTATATGGAGTGTGAAAATGAATTTATAATTCTATGATTCGTTGCTGACAATATTTTACTAAACGTCACGGTACGCTACAGAAATTATAGGCTTCTATTAATATGTACTAAATTCTCACTCAATGTACATACTATTTGTGCGTTTAGTTTATTATAAGCGAACTAGATGAGAGTAGTAGTCTTATCTAGTTAGCTTATAATAAACTAAACGCACAAATAGTATTATTTTGATCTTTGTCATAATAACTAGCCCTTATCCGCGGCTTCGCCGCTGGAGAACGGATCGCGATAAAAGACCCAAGGGTTATCCATTCTCAAAAATCAAACTATCGTTATACCAAATTTCATCTAAACTGGTTTAGTATCTTTGGAGATTAGCGCGATCAACTAAACAAACTCTTCACCTTTAATAAAATAGACTGTTGTTGGCTTAAACAAAAATCTTTAATATTAATAGGGAATTGATTGTATTTTAATTATTGCAATGCTACACGTCTATACTAATATTATAAAGAAAAAAGATTTGTATTTTTGTATGTAACGAATAAACTTAAAAAAAAAACTATTTCGAAAATTCTTTCACCGTTGGGAGGACAAAGGTTACTTTTTAATCCTGTATTCCCGGGAACGGGAACTACGTGGGTGTAATTCACACGATTAAGTCCGAAATATATCTAATGTGTAAATTAATCGTGAAATTTTAAAAACAATAATGCCAATTTAAAAAAAAAACATATTTAACATTGTCATTATTCATTCTTATATCTTTTTAATACGACTTTGACACAATTTATTGCGAGTAAAAAATATTACATTAATTCTACTACTAATTTCTCTTTTCTTGACTGCCTCTGTGGCGCGGTGGGAGTGTATCCGACTGCTACGCAAGAGGTCGTGGGTTCGATTCCCACACGGGACATCACTTTGTATGATCCACAAATTGTTGTTCCGAGTCTGGGTGTACTTTGTGTCCGTGACTTGTATGTTTGTAAAGTCCCCCACGACACAGGGCTTGTACCCTACTGCGGGAGTCGTCTTTTTAAATATATATATTTGAAATTGCCAAATTTACAAAACTAAATAAAGATCTGTTTATCAAAGCCAAAGATACAAACATATACTTGAGAAACACTATAAATCCAGACAGAATTGTTTTGCCCAAAATTCCTAGAACTGAGCTTTACAAAAAGAACTGTTTTGCAATGTGTGGAGTTATATTTAATCGCATACCTAACAATATAAAAGACCTGCCCTATAATAAATGTATAAAAAGCCTTAAGACTTGGCTAATAGATAGAGGTTTCTATACTGTGAAAGAGTTCTTAAATAATAAATAGGCAGATTAGGTAAATGCTTCAAAACACTAACTTCTTTAACGTATATTTTCTATTGAAATTTGCATGCCAAATGTACACATTTAATTTTAAGACGACCTTCCATCTTTGTAACAATGTTCTTGCAAATAAAGATTATTATTATTATTATATTATAAAATAAAAATAAATAATTCTATTCTGTTCTACTCTTAAAGTCTCAAAATAACATGTTACTTTGGGTTAGTGTGTCAACAAAACTCTGTCCCTGAAAACTTTGTACATTCTATACATACTCATGAAAGCCGTAAATATATTTTTGTTACGAAATACATCAAACACAAACTTTGCGTACCAAACTGAAGGCTCCATACGACTTTGTATTCAAAGTTCTGCAACTTTCCTTTGTATGTATTGATGAACAAAATTGTTCGTTTCATATCTGATATTGGTTTTCAATCTAAAATATATCTTCTTGTGTCTTAATAGAGTTAAATTTACGTCAACATTTTTTATTTACCTCTGTTATTTATAAACGACAGTATTGCCCGGTAAACATTATGGGCAATACATAAAAAAATATATCCCAAGCATTATTTGTATAATATATTTGACAGACTTTCGCGATTTGTACACATTATGAATATGTATATATATATATATATTACGGGTGTCCACCCGTGACCACGGCCGTTGCAATACGGTCGAAACGTCGAGCAATAAGCAAGGTATTTTACCTTAAATTATTCACGCGATTAAGACCCGTAATACATATATTTTCAGCCCTAGAGTGACCACCGAGTGTAGGTATAAAAATCGTAGTACCTACATGAGTCTGACTTCTATACTCTCCTTATTTTGTGACATTACTTTATGTTGTAACTAGCACATGAATACACTTAACCTACCAAAATCTAAAAATAATGTGAATTACGAAATCATCTTTGTTCATAAGTTAAGCGGCCGTATTAATCGATATTAATCGGTAGGGATTATGGCGCGCACATTCTGTGCATACGCCAGTTTCAACTATAATTTCTTTCTAGTTTTCTTCTTTAAATCACAAAGTCTCGTTCTTGTTCTGTTGACACGTATTTCAAGTATATTTTACACTGTTTTACACAAACTGTTTTACGTTAAAATAGCGATATGTCAGTCTGCCGCCATTTTTACACTTTTTGAACTGAATTTATTATTTAAAAACTAACTGACAGCTGTCAGAAAGATAAATATTATACCTTTTATTTTCTAAATATAAAATACTAGCTGACCCATGCAACCACGTCTGCTTAAATTTTCCCCGTTCTTGAAACATTTTTCATTGCTGCTCCGCTCCTATCAGTCTTAGCGTAATTTTACATAGCCTGTAGCCTTCCTCCATAAATGGGCTATCCAAAGTAAAAGAGTTTTTAATTCGGACCAGTAGTTCTTGAGATCAACGCATTCAATCAAACAAACAAACAAACTCTTCAGCTTTATAATATTAGTATAGATATTCGTGCTCTATGCCTAGTTCATAGCTTCCCCTATCACATATTAACAAATTTAGATTTTCGCAAAATTAATTTTAAACATTCCTTGAAAACAAATATTAAAAAAACGCGTTTAACCTAAAGCAATAATAAAATCATGGTAACAATAGTCATTGTCTATTGTAGTTCAAAGCTCTGACACCAAGCTTACAAACTAATCAAATGAAATTAATTAATCATTCTGCTAATACAACTTTTATATTTATTTTCATACGTCATTCAAAATTGAACCTTATTTCTGTGTCACTTAAGTACTTATGTAGCAAATCTTTGGTTCGCATCATTGGTCATTGAACCACATAATTGCTTTCAAAAGTGAGTCAACGAGGTCAAACTTCGGGGATGTTCGTAAAAGTTCGGAAAGTGACGAATCATGTCGGCTGTTGACAGTCTGAGAAAGAAAAACGGTTATTTGGATTTTTGTTAGACTTATGATTTTACTAATCTTTCAGTTTTTGTACAAGTAGTCATTACAAATACTATTTTACAAATTAATCTGTAACTTATTTTGTTTTTCCATGAAGATAGGACCTAATTTGAGTCCTCATTCTGAATACCTAATTGAAAATAAAGAAAAAAAAGAGAGACATCCCTTTAATGTCAAAAATGTAGGTAAAATATCTAGTTTTCATAAATTAATCTATAAAGATCATGGTTTAGATCATGCTTAAATCATGATCTATATCTATGTATGTATTGAGAGATATATAAGTATGTTTATAAATTGTCTGGTTTACAAATAGTACAAGCTCTGCTTAGTTTGGGGTCAGATAGCGTTGTGTGAGTTGTCCCAAGATATTATTAATAAGATATTATATTATTATTATAGCTACGCGTTAGCTCATTTTTGAACACTTTCAAAAAACATTCTTACTAAAAACAAAAGTCCAGGAGCATCTTATAACCTCTCATAAAGTGGGTATCTGTTTCACTTCAAACGAATACCGAAAAATGTTTTGTTAAAACGCATTGAAAATTTACGAAAATAAAAGTTGTTCAACCACGAGTGTCGATGATTTATGTTCGAAAAACTTACATCTGGGCCCGCTGTTAGGGAAAATGAAGGTAGATTAATTATGGTAGCAGGCTATATTTAATGCTGCAAGTTCGCTGAATACAAAATCGCTGGAGGCTCGGCTGTTTCGCAGAATACCGGAGAGTCAAATCAATCAAATCAAAAATATTTTTATTGGAACAAAATACAGAGTATACAGGTTACAGTAGTGTACGATAATAACTGCAGTAGTTAAAAACTGTGTCGCAGCTATTAACGCCCACCTCCGGAGAGGGTGCTGAGATCCAATATACAATATAAAGTTTCTTTTTGTTCATTTAACATATTTAACATATTATTATTATATCTATATATGGGTGTGTGTGGTGTGTGTGAGTGTGTGTGTATGTGTGTGTGTGTGTGTGTGTGTGTTTGCTTTGAAATGTTGCAATGGAAGGTGTTATCTTAATTTTACTAAATATTAAGAAGCATTTCCAGGTCATCATAGGTAAGAGTACCAAGCCAATCATGTGTTCGCGTTTTGCATTCACGTAAGGTCAGAGGATAGATTCCTAGTATCCGATTTATTCTATTATACAAGGTGGGACTCAAAAAGTGATATTGTTGACTCGCCATTTTGGTTGGGGCGGACGACGTGGCACATATCAGATCATATCTGCGCTTCCTTTTTTTATAATTAGGATCAAATACTAGTTCTTTATGCTTACGTAGTATAGTATTTAGAATAAAACAATGTCTTACAGTTGGAAGCTTACATATATTGTATAATTCATTAGTGGGGAACCTTATAGGCTTACTTAGCATAACTTTTAACACAGCCCTCTGTGCTCTTTCCAAGGTCAGAAAACAAGTTTTGCCTGCACTTCCCCACGCGGTTATGCAGTATGTCAGTATTGAATGCGCTAAGGCATAATATACTGTTTTAAGCGTGGAAAAATCAGCAGATGAGCGTAAATTTTTAAATACAAAAATCAACTTCCTAACCCTCGAAACAAGTGTCTTGATATGCTCCTGCCACGTCATCGCACTGTCAACCAATACGCCCAGATACTTAACAGAATTTGTCCGTGTAATTACAGCACAAGTGCATTGGTTAGGGACGAGTGAGTCACACTGATGTGCTATAAGGCTGTAGGATGCAGGCGGTTGTGATGTGCTTCTCGGCGCGAATGTTACGATTTTTGTTTTATCTAAATTCAGGGTCAGTAAATTATTTGCCAGCCAAGTTGTAGTCATTCTAAGGGCTGCTTCAGCATTACGGCTAGCTTGCGACCAATCTGAGCCATGTACCAGAATAGCCGTATCATCAGCATAGGTTATTACCCTAGAATGCACCAAAGGCAGCTTACAGAGGTCGTTTATATAGAGTATAAATAGGCTCGGCCCAAGTACACTGCCCTGCGGGACGCCATAAGTTAGTGTTTCTTCCTGACTAACGTACTTGTCAATTTTAACAATTTGGGTACGCTCAGTAAGGTAACTTTTGAAAATTTTAAGTGGTAGGCCTCTAATACCTATGCGTTCCAGTTTTGTTAGAAGAAGTGGAACCGAGACAGTGTCAAAAGCCTTTGAAAGATCTAGAAAGATGGCTAAAGTTTTGAGATTGTTCTTGTTATTTTTTGCTATAGTGCTGGTCAGTTCTATTACCGCGTCTTCGGTACTTTTGCCTGATTGGAAACCATATTGATTGTCAGCAATTATATGGTGTGAGTTGACATAGTGAAGAAGTCTATTGTTTAAGATTTTTTCAAAAATTTTAGATAGTGTGCTTAATATGGAGATAGGTCTATAGTTATTGACACTGTCCCGGTCCCCACTCTTATATATTGGGACAACGAGAGCTTTTTTAAATACCCCTGGAAACACACCCGTCGAGATAGAAAGATTATAAACCATACAAATGACTGGTACTAGGATATGCTTAGAAGATTTTAGTAGAGTCGACGAAATTCCATCCCAACCAACGGCGCAATCCGTTTTGAGACTCATTATAATTCGTTCTACTTCTTCGTTGTCAGTACTAAAAATGCCCATGGAGCTGGCAGTCAATATGCTTCCGTCTCTAATATTTTGTTTGTTCACGGGGGGCTGAAATTTCGACGCCAGCGTTTTTCCGATATTGGCAAAAAACATATTGACTACATCAACTGAATGACTGGGATTTTCCCTCAGAGACAGAAGCTCTACCGGGGTGGATTTATTGTTGCGTAAGTCACCCTGTCCCCCACATTCTTTTTTTAAATAGTTCATTTGTAGCGTATATTTGTAAAATTTAATTTTTAAGTTAATAATAAAATATGTACTCGCGGACGAAACAATATTTTTTTGTTATTAGTTAATTCACTCGCTGCGCGGCGACGCGCGCTGAGCTGGGTGACTTGTTGTCCTGCTCCCGCGCACCGGGAGTGGGCTACGCCCATCTGCATTCCTCAGAGCGCGCCGCCGGCCAGTCGGTATAATACCTGCTACCGCGCTGACGTGCTACTCGCATGCTTTCTCGCTTGACCTATTTTATTGCGTTTATGTATCCTAGACTTTCGCCTATTCTATATTTCATCCTTCCGAACTGTATCCTGTTGCTTTCGTGTAAATGTAAAAACTGTGTAATAAACAAACTATCGTGCAAGTGAAACACTCGTTTTCTTCATCATCCTGATTTGGAGGGACATATCACCCTGTCCCCCACATTGGTGACCCCGACGTGATCGCAGGATGTCAGACTACGAGAACGAGGAACCCAAGACCACTCAGCGAGTAGAAACCGAGAACATTCGAGAAACATGCCGCGTGGGCGTACGCATACCGCCATTTTACCCAGAAAAACCGGCGTTGTGGTTCTCGCAATTGGAGGCGCAGTTCGTACTGGCGAATATTTCCACGGATGCCACGAAATATTTCTACGCTATCGGCCATTTAGATCCCCAGTACGCAAGTGAGGTAGAAGACATAATCACATCTCCGCCCGCCACCAACAAATATGAAAAATTGAAAGCAGAACTCGTCAAACGCCTCTCCGCGTCGAGGGAGAGGAAGGTGAAACAACTGCTCATGCACGAGGAGCTTGGAGACCGCAAACCGTCCCAATTTTACCGGCACTTGTCGAATCTAGCCGGCCCAGGCGTCCCGGACGATTTTTTGCGAACCATATGGGCAAGTCGCTTGCCGAGTGGTACGCAGACCATTATTGCTTCGCAACCGAAGGCCAACCTTGAAGAATTGGCAGAGCTAGCCGACCGGATTCACGATGTGGTGACACCTCAAGTAGCGTCTGCAGCGGTGACATGTGCTCCGTACCCGAGCGGACCCGCCGACAGTCTACACATTATCGCCGAATTAACCAAACAGGTGGAATGTTTAGCATCAAAGGTAGAAAGATTATCACGACGTCGTTCAAGACCGGATCGACGTGGCAGCCGCGAACGCGGCCGTTCAAATTCCTCACGGTCGCACTCCAGCTACCGAAAACAACCTGTGTGCTGGTACCATGGCAGATTCGGCGACCAGGCGAAGCGTTGTGTTCGCCCCTGTGACTATCAATCGTCGGGAAAAGGCGTGGGCAGTCAGTAAGCGCGACCGACGACTGCCCAAACATCGGTCGTGTATTCGTCACCGACCAAAAGACAAAACTACGGTTCCTGGTGGACACCGGAAGTGATTTGTGTGTATTTCCACGGTCTGTCTTGCCAAGACCGCAGCAAGTAACGAACTATAAACTCAGTGCAGCTAACGGTACCTTAATAAACACGTACGGGTATATTAATTTAATATTAAATATAGGTTTGCGTCGGGATTTCTGTTGGCAGTTTGTCGTAGCCGATGTAAACAAACCAATCATTGGTATAGATTTTTTGTCTCACTATAATTTAATTGTCGATTGCAGGAACCAGTGCCTACGGGATGGTAATACTACGCTTGTCACCCCGGCTTCACCTGTTCGTTCGACCGACGCCGCACCCTCAGTAAAGGTAATATTTGGTGATTCTACATACCACAACATACTGCGCGAATACCCCGACATCACACGACCACCAGGCATACACCGTACCCCCACACACAATACACTTCATCACATAAATACAACACCAGGCCCACCCGTTTCGTGTACGCCACGTAGGTTAGCCCCTGACAAGCTAAAGATAGCGAAAGCCGAATTTAACACTATGCTGAGAGATGGCATAGCCAGACCGTCGGATTCAGCGTGGTCTTCTCCATTACACCTAGTACCGAAGAAGGATAACGGATGGAGACCATGCGGCGATTACCGTCTACTAAATTCCAGGACAATACCCGATAAATACCCCATACGACATATACACGATTTTTCTCAAAGTCTTGCAGGATCTACAATTTTTTCAAAGATTGATTTAGTTAAGGCGTACCATTTTATACCTGTCAGTTCAGAGGATATCCATAAGACTGCAATAACTACCCCTTTTGGTCTTTATGAATTTCCATATATGACATTTGGTCTCAGAAACGCTGGTCAGACCTTTCAAAGATTTGTAGATGAAATGTTACGAGGCTTAGAGTTTTGCTATGCTTTTCTTGATGATTTTTTAGTCCACTCGAAGGATAGAAAGTCTCACGAACAACACTTACGTCTCCTTTTCAAAAGACTTCAGGATTACGGAGTAGTAATCAATACTTCAAAGTGCATTTTTGGAGCAGATGAAGTTACATTTCTGGGCTACAGTGTCTCAGCCGAGGGCACCAAGCCGCTACCCGAGAAAGTGCAGGCTATTAGGAAATTTCCCGTACCGAGAACTATTAGGGAACTTCGTCGATTTCTTGGTATGATAAATTTCTATAGGCGCTTCATACCAGATGCAGCACAACATCAAGCCCCGTTGAACGAATTGCTGACCGGTGCCGTGAAAGGTTCACATCCAGTTAGCTTTACACCCAATGAACTCGACGCTTTTAACGCTTGCAAAGACAGCCTTTGCAAAGCCACCATGCTTGTACATCCTGACTGCGGAGCAAGGCTAGCGCTGGTAACGGACGCATCGGACACAGCCATAGGCGCGGTGTTGCAGCAGTGCAAGGACAAGCAGCCATGGCAACCTCTCGCATTTTACTCACGGAAGTTAAGCCCAAGTCAGAGTAAATATTCACCTTATGATCGAGAACTTCTAGCCATTTACGAAGCCATCAAACATTTCCGACATATGGTCGAAGCACGAGACTTTGTAGTCTACACAGACCACAAACCTCTTTGTTTCGCATTTCATTCAAGAAAGGAGAATTGCTCACCGAGACAGTTTCGGCACCTAGACTTTATTTCTCAATTCACAACGGACATAAAGCATATCTCAGGCAAGGATAACGTCGTTGCTGACAGTCTTTCTCGTATTGAAGAAGTAAGCCTACCGATAGACTTAAAGAAATTAGCCAAGTCTCAAGAAGGGGATCTAGAGCTTCAACAGCTTTTGAACAGCAACACCTCGTTACGCCTGAAGATATTCAAAGTCCCGGGATCAAACACCGAACTGTACTGCGACGAGAGTAGCAAGAACCTCAGGCCATATGGCGGGCATGGCGGGCGTCGCGACCGCTGCTTCCATACCGGAGCACACTGAGAGGATCATTTTAAATTTAGACTAAACTTAAAATGAAGACGCCAAAATGTTGTATAAATTACCAAAAAATTGTTTTATTAATATCATACTATAATAGTTAAACTATATTAAGTACTTTTGTAAAATTTAAAACTGCTACTAATAAGGGCGACATAATCACCATGTGACTAAGCTCTCTTAAATCAATAAAGAAAAAAAAAACAGAAATTTTCTTTTCTTCTGGCTATGTAGCCTATGAACGTTTCAGCTTCTTACGCGTCAGCGAGTCATCATAGGTCGCCATGACGTCGCACCGGCATTTATCATCCGACAATGTACATCATTCCTAATGTAACTACTAACACAATATGTACCCATGTTTAGAAAATAAAATTAAATTGAATTGAATTGAACAATAATTGTACATATACCGGCGACAATGCCGGTGGGTTTATGCATTATGACTGACTGACATGACTGCCTTTGTGGCGCGGTGGGTTCGATCCCCACCCAGGATAAAACTTTGTGTGATAAGCATGATGGTTTCTTCTGTGTCTGGGTCTTATTTATCTATAAAATGTATGTATTTAGAAATATGTAACTATATTTATCAGTTGTCTGGTTTCCATAGTACAAGCTCTGCTTAGTTTGGGACCAGATAGCGTTGTTTGATTTGTTCCTAGATATTATTATTACATTATTATTACATTGCAAAGATCATATCGAATGCACCCATTTTAAATTTACAAAAAGACGACACAGACATACGGCGATAAAAAAGTTTTACGTGTATATAAATTTGTCTGTCTAGGTCATCGGAGCTATCACATAAAGGGATCGATTTAGGTAAGGGTTTTATAAACTGAAAGTTAATTTAATATGGATTTATTTTAGGTTTGTTTTGATGAAAAATCTTTAGCAACATTAACTTTTAAGGTGACATTTGTAATCCCCAAGCATAGCGGTTTTTATCTTCCATTCTGAGATTCAATTCTAAGATAACATAACAACAAAATCAAGGTAGATTGATGAGTTAGATAACCAAAGTGTGTCTCTTACTTTAGACAGCTAGTGCTTAATTGAAGCTCGCTCGACTTTAGTCAGCGTCTATATTGCACTTTTATTGCGCACGGCTATAAATCTCATACAGACAGAGAGACACAAACATTCTTGTTTGATATCCCTTTTTCAGTTCTTAGATATACCTACATAACCTGCCATATAATATTGCTAATTCTGGGACAAAAGATAAGAATGAACAAAGAGTATGGGCCGTAATCCACAACTGGGGTCTATAGCAAATTTTTGAATGGCACAAGTTTTGAAATTTCGGTTCTAATATTAGGAATTTGTCACAGATACTTTAATACACAACACATATGGTTTGATTAGAAGTCGATGGGTCCTTATTTACGATCTACATTCCGTATCTGCGGCAAGCCTATGCGGAACTGCCAACATCTTGTCATAATGTTAAATGGAAATGTGTGCCCACAAATGCATCAAGGCACATGCGCGGTGCGCTCTATGATCTCCGCCGCGAATGCTCGTTAATTCATTTCTAAGCGTAGTTCTCCATTTACCATTATGACAAGATTTTGACAGTTCTGCATGGGCTTGTCATGGACACGGAATAAATATAGTGAACATGCCTTGTGACGCACAGGGCTTTTAGTCCCTGTGCGCCGGACATAGGGGAATAGACCCACACTCAGTATATACTTAAGAACAGCACATACAATGTCAATTAAATTAGGATCGGTTATGCCAGACAGAATAGGTCCATAATGTGCATCACACTTCACACTAATATCATAAAAGCGAAAGTTTGTGAGTGTGTGAGTGTGTACGTTTGTTACTTCTTCACGTCTTAACGGCTGGAGCGATTTTACACCATGGATTAACACATAGGCTAATAAACTGCGGGTAACGCCGCAGGGCACAGCTAGTATGTTTATAAAAGTGAAAACCTTCACTTTATTATCCTTTGTGGATTATAATTAGATCTTTTGTTTGTACCTGTTTATGGTTGTCAAATAGAATTTGTCATTGTCATTGTAATACATAAGTTTGTCTATTAGTGAAATAAAATACTATAAAAACCGTTTCTCATAAAAGAGAATCGGTCTATAGTTAAATTGTATAATTTATCATCTTACATATTATTGCTGTGTGGCGGTAAATCATATCACAGCGCTGTTAGTGTGAACCTTAAATGCTTATAGTTTCTTAATGTTATTTTTCATAATCTACAGTGGCAATGAAATAATTGACTTAAAATATCCTCCTGTCTGTGTAGGTTTTTCACAGCAGATCTTTTTAATTAAGCTGTATTAGGTAACTTGATGAAGCCAGCTGGCAGGTGAAGAGAGTTCGTGGCGTCCGTCGCATTAAAAAAAAAACATCAATATGAAAAGAAGCTCAGCTTTGTGAATAGTTTGACGTAAAATGGTGATAGTATTTAGAGTATTAATTATAATTAGACTGAATTGCATCTCTCAATTATAATTTAACCTTTCTATGGTATAGAATCTAGTAAAAACATTTTTAACTTTATCTTTATATCTTTATTTATGTCAATTAGTCGAGGGACAATATAAGCGGTCGTCCGCTCACCATACACGTTGTTAGCGCTCTGTGTACGAAGCAGATTCGCGGCAACTACCCAAGTGTATACCTATTAGTTGAAGACGAGCATTGGTTCAGTAGTAGTATCAGTTTAAGACGTATAGTGGAGTAAGATGAATATATACTAATATTATAAAGCTGAAGAGTTTGTTTGTTTGTTTGAACGCGGTAATCTCAGGAACTACTGATCTTATTTGAAAAAATCTTTCACTGTTGGATATTCCATATAACTAGGAAGGCTATTGGCTATAGGTTATATAACATCACTCTACGACCAGAAGGAGTGAAGCAGCAATGAGAAAAGTTGCAAAAACGGGGGAAATTTACGCATACGAAGTTGCGCGGGTCAGCTAGTTATTGATATAAGACAGTCTCTGTCGATCAGTACAGAACACACGCACTTGTGATATAGGAAATATTCGCGCCCGCTTTGCGACTTCATTTACATTTATGTATGTTATATTTTTTGTTATTTTTTTAAAGCGGGATTGCACATTTTCCAGGAAAGGTTTTAGTGTATCAAACATTGTCCTAGCTTATAAAACAACAGATATATAGACTAAAACATAGGAATACGTCACTAAACAATTTGGATTTGGTCATGTGCTTGTTTTTTTTTTTCTTGATATTCATTTAAATGATCCATTTTTTTTTTTAATTTATAGTATATAGTCCTGTATACTATGATTTTTTAAGAAAAAATGGATCAAATGTTAGTTACTCGTATAATAATATTAATAATAGTCTTTATTTAACAATTTTTTGCAATAAAGTTATCTTATATCTTATTTAATTGTTTGACACCGGTCTGTGAAGATTGTTTTGCTGTCCAGCAAAGGCTTCCCCTAAAGTTCGCCATCGAATGCGATTCTGTGCTAGTCTTTTCCAAGTATGTCTTGCTATTTTTTTAATATCGTCTTCCCATCTACGACGCTGTCTCCCTTTCCTTCTTTTGTATTGTCTCGGGCCCCACTCGTATAATAGGTACTTTTAAATCGATTTGTACAACAGCTGTACAACTAATAGCCTCTTGTTGATGAGAAGGTATTTGTAGCAGTCACCGCAGCTAAGCACGGCCGTGTAAATTGTAGTGGCGAGTGGTTGACACTGGATGAATGCAAGAGGTGGAATGTTTCTAATGTACAGCCTAAAGCAAGTAAGTCAGTGTAAGTTTTGAAACTATTTTAGTGTTTAGGATCAGTCTTTAATCAAGGTCGTATTGAAAGCCTAAGACCTCGTCAAATGGGGATAACGACTTAACCAGCTCAGTCATTGCCAGCTTTTTTCACATAATATATGATTGACTACGTAATTGAACGATTGATTCTACGATCTGACCACTACATGTTTATTTTAATATTTGAAGGGTTCATTCAAACTGAGGTGTGATTAAAACTCGCAACCTACATAATGTTTATATTATAGCCAACTAAGCTACTGTTTCCTACTCACCGGTTAAGGCTATAAAACACCAAGAGTACAGAAGAAAAGCTACATCCAACGCAAACAAAATCTCGGTCAATTTTGTTTGTTTGAAGGTATTTGCCGGAGGGTATATGCATTATGACTGACTGACATGACTGCCTCCGTGGCGCGGTGGGAGTGTTTCCGACTGCAACGCATGAGGTCGTTCGTTCGATCCCCACCCAGGATAAAGCTTTGTGTGATAAGCACGACGGCTTATTATTCTGTATCTGAGTGTTATTTATCTTAATATGTATGTATATAGAAATATTTAAGTATGTTTATCATTTGTCTGATTTCCATAGTACAAGCTCTGCTTGGTTTGGGACCAGATAGCGTTGTTTGAGTTGTCCCAAGATATTATTATTAAAATATTATTACACATTGCAAAGATCATATCGAATGCACTCATTTTAAATTCACAAAAAGACGACACAGACATATGGCGATAAAAAACTTTCACTTGTATATAAATTTGTCTGTCTAGGCCATCCGAGCTACCACATAAAGGGATCGATTAAGGTAAGGGTTTTATTATTAGAAAGTTAATTAATTTAATATGGATTTATTTTAGGTTTGTTTTGACGAAAAATCTTTAGCAACATTAGCTTTTAAGGTGACATTTGTAATCCTCAAGCATAGGGATTTTTATCTTCCATTCTGAGATTCAATTCTAAGATAACATAACAACAAAATCAAGGTAGATTAATGAGTTAGATACCAGTGTGTCTCTTACTTTAGACAGCTAGTGCTTAATTGAAGCTCGCTCGACTTCAGTCAGCGTCTATATTGCACTTTTATTGCGCACGGCTATAAATCTCATACAGACAGAGAGACATAAACAGTCTTATTTGGTATCCCTTTTTCAGTTCTTTGATATACCTACAGAACCTGCCATATAAAATTACTAATTCTGGGACAAAAGATAAGAATGAACAAAGAGTATGGGCCGTAATCCACAAATGGGACTTATAGCAAATTTTTGAATGGCACAAGTTTCGAAATTTCGGTTCTAATATTAGGTATTTGTCACAGATACTTTAATACACAACACATATAGTTTGATTAGAAGTCGATGGGTCCTTATTTATGATCTACATTCCGTATCTGCGGCAAGCCCATGCGGAACTGTCAACATCTTGTCATAATTTTAAATGGTAATGTGTGCCCACAAATGCATCAAGGCACAAGCGCGGTGCGCTCTATGATCTCCGCCGCGCATGCGCGTTAATTCATTTCTAAGCGCAGTTCTCCATTTACCATTATGACAAGATTTTGACAGTTCTGCATGGGCTTGTCATGGACACGGAATAAATATAGTGAACACGCCTTGTGGCGCACAGGGTCCTTAGATCCAGTGCGCACAAGGCGTGTTCACATAGGTAATAGGACACACTCTCTCAAATTAGGATCAGTTGCCAGACAGAGAGATAGGTCCACACTCAGCATATGTTTATAAAAGTGAAAACCTTCACTTTAATAACCTCTGTGGATAAAAATTAGATCTATTGTTTGTACCTGTTTATGGTTGTCAAATAGAATTTGTCATTATAATGCTTATGTTTGTCTATTATGTGTAATAAAATACTATAAAAACCGTTTCTCTTAAAAGAAAAACGGTCTATAGTTAAATTTAATAATTTATCATCTTACATGTTATTGCTGTGTGGTGGTAAATCATATCACAGCGCTGTTAGTGTGAACCTTAAATGCTTATAGTTTCTTAATGTTATTTTTCATAACCTATAGTGGCGATGAAATAAATGACTTAAACCGTAATCGTTTCAAGACAGCACTCCATAGATTTCTGGTGAATAAAGACTAATAGATTTTTAAATGATCAATAATCCCGACATTCGCTATGTTTTTGGCGTAATAACATGTAATGTTGATTTACTTATTAATTATATAAATTGTTTTTTTTTTAAATTTAATTATTGACATGTTTGATTTTAAATTAATCTAATTGAATTATTTATGTTATTTTTTTTATTGTTTTTCTTTATTATTCTATTACCTTTAGTGACTTTACTTTTTTTATTCTTATATAATTTACATTTTTTTTTGTTTTAAACATATTTGTACGCCTTACATAGGCGAAACATGGTGAGACGATTGTATTTTAATGTTATAACCATGTACCTATGTTCCACAAATAAATTTATTTGATTTGATTTGAAGATACCTTCCTGTCTGTGTAAGTTTTGCACAGCAGATCTTTTTAATTAAGCTGTATAAGGTAACTTGATAAAGCCAGCTGGCAGGTGACGAGAGTCCGTCACGTCGCATTTAAAAAAAAAAATGCATCAATATAAAAAAAAGTTCAGCTTTGTGAATAGTTTGACGTAAAATGGTGATAGTATTTAGAGTATTAATTATAATTAGACTGAATTGCATCTCTCAATCATAATTTAGCCTTTCCATGCTATAGAATCTAGTAAAAACCATTTTTAACTTTATCTTTATGTTTTTATTTATTATATTTTTACATAGATCTGAGGGTAGGAGGTTGATTAGTCGAGGGACAATATATGCGGTCGTCCGCTCACCATGCACGTTGTTAGCGCTCTGTGTATGTACGAAGCAGATTTGCGGCAACTACCCAAGTGTATACCTATTAGTTAAAGACGAGCATCGGTTTAGTAGTAGTATCAGTTTAAGACGTATAGTAGAGTAAGATGATGATGCTGTGCATGCCGTGTGGTACCGGCTTAAGAATAGTACCACCCCATCTCTTCCCGTGGGTGTCGTCAAGGCGACTAAGGGATTTCACACCGGAGGACGGGCAGCAGCGTCCTCTGCGTACTTAAAGCCTTACTGCGATCGCCAACCCGCTCGCCAAGCGTGGCGATTATGGCAATTACCCCCAGGATCTACATACCAGTAGGTTCTACTGGGGAGACCCGTGCCCAGCAGTGGGCCATCATAAGGGTTGATATGAGAGTAAGATGAATATATACTAATATTATAAAGCTGAAGAGTTTGTTTGTTTGAACGCGGTAATCTCAGGAACTACTGATCTTATTTGAAAAAATCTTTCACTGTTGGATAGTCCATTTAACTAGGAAGGCTGTTGGCTATAGGTTATATAACATCACGCTACGACCAAAAGGAGCGGAGCAGCAATGAGAAAAGTTGCAAAAACGAGGGAAATTTACGCATACGAAGTTGCGCGGGTCAGCTAGTTATTGATATAAGACAGTCTCTGTCGATCAGTACAGAACACACACACTTGTGATATAGGAAATATTCGCGCCCGCGCTGCGACTTCATTTAATTAAAAAACATTAAAACATTTATGTTTGTTATAATTTTTTTTTTAAAGCTGGATTGCATATTTTCCAAGAAAGGTTTAAGTGTATCAAACATTGTCCTAGCTTATAAAACAACAGATATATAGACTAAAACATAGGAAGAACGTCACTAAACAATTTGGATATGGTCATGTGCTTGTTCTTTTTTTTTCTTGATATTCATTTAAATGATCCATTTTTTCTTAAATTTCATAGTATATAGTCCTTTATACTATGAATTTTTAAGAAAAATTGGATCAAATATTAGTTACTCGTATAATAATATTAATAATAGTCTTTATTTAACAATTTTTTGCAATAAAGTTATCTTATATCTTATTTAATTGTTTGACACCGGTCTGTGAAGATTGTTTTGCTGTCCAGCAAAGGCTTCCCCTAAAGTTCGCCATCGAATGCGATTCTGTGCTAGTCTTTTCCAAGTATGTCTTGCTATTTTTTTAATATCGTCTTCCCATCTACGACGCTGTCTCCCTATCCTTCTTTTGTATTGTCTCGGGCCCCACTCGTATAATAGGTACTTTTAAATCGATTTGTACAACAGCTGTACAACTAATAGCCTCTTGTTGATGAGAAGGTATTTGTAGCAGTCACCGCAGCTAAGCACGGCCGTGTAAATTGTAGTGGCGAGTGGTTGACACTGGATGAATGCAAGAGGTGGTATGTTTCTAATGTACAGCGTAAAGCAAGTAAGTCAGAGTAAGTTTTGAAACTATTTTAGTGTTTATGATCAGTCTTTAATCAAGGTCGTATTGAAAGCCTAAGACCTCGTCAAATGGGGATAACGACATAACCAGCTCAGTCATTGCCAGCTTTTTTCACATAATATATGATTGACTATGACTACGTAATTGAACGATTGATTCTACGATCTGACCACTACATGTTTATTTTAATATTTGAAGGGTTCATTCAAACTGAGGTGTGATTAAAACTCGCAACCTACATAATGATTATATTATAGCCAACTAAGCTACTGTTTCCTACTCACCGGTTAAGGCTATAAAACACCAAGAGTACAGAAGAAAAGCTACATCCAACGCGAACAAAATCTCGGTCAATTTTGTTCCGAAGATGCTTTGAGATTCTATGTCTGTGAACACTCACGGACATAGAATCCCGAACAATCGCTTACTTATGCATCACTGTGTGTAAGCTTATCTCGAATGCGCATTTAATAAAAACATCTACACAGAAAGAGACAGAAATGGAAACCCAATGTCACAAGTCATATCGACATTTTAGGGAATATGTTTAAAGCAACGATACTTACAGTCTTAGTAAGAATAAATTCTAACCTTTTTTCGTAATCTCATTCCGACCCTCATAGTACATTAATTTTATATGACTTACAACCTTCACATACGGTACATTTAGCAAAACGATCATACAACAAAATACAAAGATTCGGAAATACAGCTCTTAGGTCAACTACAACTCTACGCATGAATACACGCAGGTATGTATGTACATCACTAATATAGGACGTATATACATCTTATATTAGTGATGTACTATAACGTAAATTACTAAAGGATATGGCATTTAATAAAACCATACATCATTTTACATGTAGGTCCCGACAAGAATTGATTAGAGGGCTAAAAACATGACCCTTCCTTTTTGGCTTCGTACTTGTCGACTAAAACATATCTGTTGAATAGTCTTGCGAGCCACATCGGAAGAACAGCGCTCACCATTAACCACAATAGACGGCTCGACCGAGGCACGCACAGCCGAGGCAACGTGCACACGAGTTAGCCCGAGCACTCAGAACGAGCATTTGAGTCGCGAGGCTGCCTTGAGAACCGTGCTCCGTCGATATGAACCCGGCTATAAACGTGCACAGTCTCGGTTGGCGTTCGACCGAGATCTGTGTACATACGCATCTATGTATGCGTGGGCCTGTTTTCACTCGTAATAGGGAGTCGTCAGTACCTATATATTTCGTGGCCATACGGTCACTATCGATGAAATATTTACAACTACCCGTTTCACTGGCACCACCAGTTACATTGATTTCCCTCGGGAACTGTAACTTTTTCACTGAAATAACGTCGCCTAATTTTATTGGCTCCGCAGTGAGTTTAAAGTTCATTTTGGTATAACTTTTTTATAAGTATTAAGTGAAAGTTAAGTATTATTGGGGTTTTTGTAAAGTATGTCAACGTTTAAATTTTCATATTGTAGAATAAGTATCTACATATAGTCGAATTTGTTAAAAATTGAAACTGTATCTGTGTAAGAACTAATAACAAAATTAAATTATAAAACGTAACTAAATCTCATGTTGCCACTGTAATTTCAAGGTCCAAGTAGAATTTGCACGACTTATGTCCACCGGGAAAATGTCCAACACACTAAAATGTCCAATCGTATAATTTAGTCCCATCATAAAAATGCCAGTGACAGAAATACTGTGGACGTTTTAAATGCACAGACAGCAGTGTTTTTAGAAATTAATAGATTTTTCAAAATTACAAAACTACAATAAAATTGGAACAACTACATGAAAAAAAATAGAAAGTAGGAGTATATTAAATTTAAAAAAACCGGGCAAGTCCATGTCGGGCCACGCACAATGTAGGGTTCCATAGTCCCCCCGCATCCGAATAATTTGGCTTAAAAAGTGGGTTTTCTGTTGTTTTTGTTTCATACCTTAAACTTATAAAGCCTGTTATAGTATATTAGCTGTGATTGTTTTCCTTTTAATTTCACTATTTAAACTACTACCGTGAATTTTTCATATACCCAACATCAACCATTTAGCTGGTAAATTTTAGATTTAAAAATGGAAGACAATTGTTGATTAAGGAATCATTTTGTTTTTAAAGTGCAAAATTTTGTTAGAGTCAAGTGTCTCCCACACTTAACTCTAACAAAAAATTGCACTTTAAAAACAAAAGGATTCCTTAATCAACAATTGTATTACCAACTCTTAAACGTTTTTAAAATAGCTATCTAATGTTACTCCACACGATGGGGTAGGTGAGAAAAAAAAATTAAACCTCACTTTACAAATAGGGGAGGTACCCTCAAAAATTTTTTTAGGGGTTTTCTTACTTTATTCTTTTACTTTGTCGGCATAAGTAATATGTGTATCCATGCAAAATTACAGCCTCCTAGCACTAACAGTCTCTGAGCAAAGGTGTGGACGGACGGACATGACGAAAATATAAAGGTTCCGTTTTGCCATTTTGGCTACGGAATCCTAAAAAGCACGTGATTTTTCGAAAATCAGAGGTTGTTCAGCAAATGCCAGGTGAGATGCTTGACGCTGGTTTTCAACTACCCCTTTTTACCCGACTACGACAAACCAAAAAAAGAAGGGTAATATTTTCAGTGGTCTTTATTATATATTTGTTTGTATCTATATATATAAAACAAAGTCGTGTTAGTTACACTACTTATAAATCAAGAACGGCTGGACCAATTTGTATGATTTTTGTGTTTTTAGATTTGTCTTCATCCGGAATAGGATATAAGGCATTAAAAACATTGGAAAATTGACAAAAAAATTAAATAAAAGAAAATAATATTCCCATACAAAATGTTCATGGGTTTCTTACCTGTCAACCATAATTATAATGTTTATTCTTAAATTAAAGAACATATTAAAATAAAGGTTTTGAATCGATAAGATATATCCACAATATTTGGATAATCGCATATTTTACATTTAAAAAATATAGTATAAAAAGGGATTGACATATTTATTGGTTGTCAAATATGTATTTATGCATGCTTTTAAATAAGTTCATGACCTCCTTTGGTGATGTTCAATTACAAAAAAAAAAACGTTTGTTTAGGATAACACTCAGATTAGTTAGAATTATATTTTGAATTGATTAGTTAGGACGGTTTTTATCATTATCGTGAGGCATAGATTGGTGGGATACTTTTACAAACAACTGTCAGTCATGTACCTATTGAACATTGCCAATGAGTCACAAGCCACGAATTCCTTCGACATCTATACTAATAATTATATAGCTGAAGAGTTTGTTTGTTTGGTTAACCGCAATGCCCTCTGGAACTACTGGTTCAAATTGAGAGATTATTTGTGATTTGATTTGAATATTAGTATTGGATAGCTCATTTATCAATGTTGGGGAAAAGTGGCGCTGAAGTTGCGCGGGTCAGCTAGTTTTTAATAAATACAGCATAGTTACACAAATCTGTGTGTACCTATGCTGTATTTATTAAAAATACAACATTGTGTGTCTGTATATCTATTAAGACACACACGGTAAACCTAAAACACTCTTCTTCTTTGTCAGGAGTTAACCCTAAAACACTACATGATGTGCTGGGGCACCCCAGAGCGGTTTGTTTTCTCATTATTTCTGTTTGTGTGATTAGGTTTCAGGGTCTATGTATTTTAGTTTAGTGTTGACACAACAACGTCAATCGCATCATTTTTACGTGTTTACGAGTGACTTGGGGTGCCCCAGCACCCCAGTGTAGGAATACTGTAAGTATTTTTATGTACTAAATGTTAAATTTCTCGTTTTTTTTTTTATAATTCAATTATTTATTAATGAAATTAATTAATGTAATGTGTAACAACAACCTCATTGTTTAATGTATAATATTTTTTGAGAGTTACATAGGTAATTGAACAATTATATGGCTATTAATCAATATTTTGTAGAACATTTTGTTAGCGTAATTAAGCCAATTTTGAAGCGCTTTTCAAAGTTGGCTTAAAACTTTAACTAAATATGCTACCTACACATACATATAAAATCACTACACACGTACGAAAACAATACCCGTAATAAAACCAGTGTCAGGAAAATCCAGATTGAACATTACACACATACCTATATTTCTTCAACTCAATAAAAATAACTCGAGACACACTTAACAACGTTAATAAAAACGAAGTTTCAGTAACTTGACGTACAAATCGCTTGTTATCTCTTCACCTGGCAGGTTTAAAAGATGCCTCGATCAACGTAAGTACGACGTAAGAAACTTTCTGAGAAAAAGTTTTAATAAATTGCGGACTTATTAGGTTTGCGTTTGAGTTTTGTATTTCTTTAGTTGTTTTAGGGTTAAAAATGGAAGTGCTGTTCTATTTTATTATTCTACTAGCTGAACCAACTCGGCCACGCTTCGCTGTGGCTTTTAAAGCCAGAAACACTCGCCGGCCTTCCCAGAACATTCTGCTACAGTTTCATCACAATCTGATCAATGGTTTCGGAACGCATAGAGGACATACAGACAAACATTGTTTTTTTATATATAGATTAATATAATTATATTATTACCAACCAGAGCTCTTAGATAAATGGCATAAACGCTTATCCCGCGTTATGAGATTCACGGTTTTGCGCGCGCAACGGCGTCATTCTATTACATGAGCGTTTATGCCAGTTGTTTAGGGGCTCAAATGTTTTTGGGTTGATAGCGATCTAGCTGATGCTATAGGTTATAATAATATCGTTCAATATCCGTCGTAAATGAGCTCCATGAGCAGATTAATATATTTTCGTGTAATATGGGTTAATTCGCAAAAGTTCTCTTAAATGTAGTTAGATATAGCTTCAATTGTTAATTTCTTGTGAGTTAGGTATATTGTATTTGTATTAAAAAATAAAGCCACTCTGTCGTATTAGGTTGGACCTGTAAAGATAGATGTTAAAGATGAATAAATAAATAATTAATTATTGCCACTTTAACTGCACAATGACTATCCCATCGATTTTATAAGTTTTTTAGTAATTTATGTATTTTCCCGAACGGTTTTTTTTAAACCCACGTAGGCACGAGGAACGGCTAGTGTACAGGGTGTTTTTTAATCCACTAATAACCTTCCGCTCTTGGTTTCTTTACATTACACCAAATAACTTCGTAATATAATTTTTGAAAACAAAAAAATTCTAATAACCCTTCACCACCTACTTTTGTCACACAATCATCTACCACACATCTGTAAGACCCCGGAGTAAAATAGATGTTTCTCGCTTTGTTAGGTTCAGGGACTAAACTTCACAATAAACAACGATTTTACTCCAGTAAAATAGTCTGTAGGTGGTTAAGGTCATAACTCCAAAAACAAGTGGTAGGTGATAAAGGGTATATTCAATATTTTCCAAAGCTGATATTACAAAGTTATTTAGTGTTATGTAAAGAAGCCACGATTGGAAGGTTATTAAAATATAAAAATCATACTGTATACGGCTTATAATATCTATAGGTATTAAATATAGGAAAACCATTGCAACCTTCAGTTCACTTTCAATTACTTCAAATAGCTATCATAAAGATAGCATCGATCGGACTAAATTTTATCATGCGATATAAATAATAAAAACAACTAACATGATTGCTCCCGCAAGAGCAGTTGTGTATGATAACAAAATACCACTATATCTTATACAGTTGGTTAGTTTATCTTCAGAATGTTACATTTGAGGATGGAGAGAGGATTTTCTTAAATTTGTTACATATGTGAAGCTTGGTATTGTGATTTTTATTGGTTAGATCAGAGTTTCTTAAACTGTTTGTTGCCTAGGGCGTCACAAAAGTATCCCAGGGGCGCCGGGCGTCGCGAAGCGGTCAATGTAGATTGGCTATTGTACTAACGTGCGGAATTGTGTAAGCGCCGCGCGCATTTAGACTATTCAAACATAAGTCCTGTTTTGAACGGCTATGCCCAAAAAAAGCAAGAACATTCTTAAAAAAAAACGGGTTGCACTCCGAGAGTGCAGGCAGAAGTGATAACTTTAACATTCTTCTTCTTCTTTGAATTTATGGCAATCTAGCCTTTTTAGCGGCAAATTTCTGCCAGAGTCAAATATTTATTGCACAATTAGTATATATTATTAGTATGTTAAAGTCGTTCTTATCCAATTATCATGTATTCAATTCAATTTTTATAATTTATACTCGCTGAACTCGGAGCTGTAAAAATATTGGCTGGTGAATTTGCCGCCATTTTTACAACTCCAATTTGAACACTAACGTTGTGTATTATTGAATATTTTGGAATAGTTAGGGGTTTTTTTATAATATAAAAGTACCATCACTAATATGGTTTAATACAATATTCATGTATTGCGCAATCGTACACAAACTTGACAATTTAAAAAATGACAATGACAACGACATGACAATTATAAAGTATATCTGGCAGAAAAAAATACATACTGATTAAATTTAAATAATATTTTTCGATCTTACTGACATAATTAATAAATAACAAATCAAAAATAAAAATAATAAAGGAAAAAAAATATCGTTATTCGTACTCGAACTGGGGTCTTCTGATTTCTGGACCGTCCGATTTCCCACCTGAGGTATAATAACATTGTAGATGGTGGCGAAATTTACCTTCGCTAATTATATTGTAGCAGTTTTTCATTGATCTCCCTCCGTATTACGAATTTTCGAACAGGGTCACGTGATCCTGACGCGAGTTTGTAATTTTTTACCCATAAGAAAAAAGTGCACAACTTAAACGAAAACTGACGAGAATGACCTACTAGTAAGTATTGTTTTGCTAAAGAGAGGGGGGGAGGGGCGTCGCACAGTAATGACAAACTCCTAAAAGGATATATTATTTAACACATGGTAACGTGTTAGCAGTCGCAAACAAGCATACTACCTATCAATTTGTAGTATATTAAATTACAAAGAGGCCGTAAGTTCAATCTTAACTATATCAAAGATTCGTTTGAAGATCCCAAACCGAAGGATGTAGTGGCATGAAACTTTGAATACTTTTTAAAAACAAGAGTGCTTGTAGTTCTTGATTCATTACAAAAATATAACTATTCTGTTATCAATCAAATAAGTTTTCACTAGCAGCAACAGTAAAATCTATACTAATATTATAAAGCTGAAGAGTTTGTTTGTTTGAATCAATAATTCCTGAGATTATCGCAATCTCAGGAATTATTGATTCTAAAAAAAATACAGTTGGATAGAACATTTATCGACGAAGGCTATAGGCTATATAACATCACGCTACGACTAATAGGAGCGGAGCAGCAATGAAAAATGTTGCGAAAACCGATGAAAATGACGCAGACGAAGTTCAACTAGTATTCTTATTAAAAGATAAGCTCCTAGAGTTTTATAACATACCTACTTTGTGCTCAACCAATGCCTAAGTTAATTCCCTGACAATCGAAGAATCTCGTTCCCACGATAATTGAAAAATAAAGAGAGACAATCTCATAAGACGATACATTAAAAACCTTTTTCCTCAAATCGAAAATCCTAACAAGTGGCGTCATTAAAATCGATTCTTTTAATCCACAATTATTCAATTTTGAACTTTAACTCAGAGGCATAAAATTTAAAGCATATTTTTGGAGGAGACATATTTGTCAGGATAACAACGCCATTGAAATATCGAATGGAAGTTGACGAATGAACAAAGTTGTTGGGAACACAAAATTGGGACTGTATTGTGCCGCGCCCAAAATCATGAACATTTGCGCTTTGTGACGCAGCTGGTGTATCGGAATGAGTTTTACGTGTGTGGTAATGACAAAGGGTTATACAAAGAGCGATTCTTTTATATTGTGAACTACCTACAACCTTTGAAAATTAATTTATAGTAATGGCTGCAATCTAGAAGGTTAGTAGTTGAAAGGATTTTATACTTATGTATTATGCACTAGATGACTTCGTCTGCGTATTTTTTTCCCGTTTTTGCCACATTATTCATTGCTGCTCTGGTCCTATTGGTTGTAGCGTGATGTTATATAGCCTATAGCCTTCCTCGATAAATGGGCTATCCAACACAAAAATATTTTTTTAAAATCGAACCAGTAATTCCTGAGATTGTCGCGTTCAAACAAACTCTTCAGCTTTATAATATTAGTATAGATTATCGCAAAAAGCATGGAGCAGTAAAGGAATGGGAGGCAGACGTCTCCTTCTGCGAGGAGGTGATGCTGCAGAAGGAGACGGCGGAACGCGTGAGAGACAGACGGTCCTCACGCCCCGGCCGCCGCGCGGTACGTTCCGGGCGACGGGTGCCAAGGGACGACATCCGGCCACCCTAGGCGCAGGCCTGCGGACGACGAGCAGTGGGTAGCTTGCCGTCCAGCTTAGGACCAGGCCCGGGTCGACGGCGCGCTAGTGTTCCACGCGCGCCTCAAAGAGGTGTCAGCAAGTGACGGGGCCCCATTGGGCCGGCGCCCACCGGGAGTGCGGGATCGTTCGAAAGAGTTACCGTGCTCCCGGAACACCAGGGCGAAAGAAGGAACACAAAAAAAAAAAAAAAGATTATCGCAAAACAATGCCTGTGGGATATATTGATAGTGATAGAAGATAGAAGAACCATTGAACGAAGTACTGACGCAACATTAAGTTCCTTAGTGTATCCGACTGCTACGCAAGAGGTCGTGGGTTCGATCCCCATCCAGGATAAAACTTTGTGTGATGAGCACGATGGTTTATTCTGTGTCTGGGTATTATTTATCTTCTATAATATGTATGTATTTACAAATATATAAGTATGTTTATCGGTTGTCTGGTTCCATAGCACAAGCTCTAGTTTGGGAATAGATAGCTTTGTGTGAGTTGTCCTAAGATATTATTATTATTATTATTAGTTACTTTAGAGAGTATATCTGCTGCGTATATCTTAAAGTGACAGTTACAGCATTCGATTTTTTATTTATTAAGCATAAATGGGTACATTTGTTATAATTCTACATAGATCTTAACCCTAAACTGTAATAAATAATATTTTTATAATAAAATAATAACTTTTAAATGTATATTTTAACAGTGACAGCTTTGTTTTTTACATACCTAATAGATCTTTGTTAGTTATTACTATATATATACTTTAGTCGAGCAGTACCTACATTTATAAATGTATAAGAAAATAGTGAACTTCATTAGATGTGTTCAATGAACTAGTTACAGTGAGGGTAATAGTATTAAGTTATAGTACGGTAGTAGTATATTTTTTGTTACTAATTTATTTGCGGTTGGTAAACTAACTGCGGCTTATATTGATGTATGGGGATAATAGTTTTCCAACGCCAAAGTTAAGTTTGTAATATTTAACACCTGTTTTTTACACTAACGTACCACTGTATAAAGTTGTCATATACATAAAGTTGGGCGTCTCGACAAAACGAAGCTACCATGTCAATTCCAGCTTGATATGTATCATTTTAAAATTTGTTCTAGGGAACCCGTACTATTATTACAGCATGAGGTTAGGCGTCACATAATAGGGTAGTTGACTGTCAAGTGAAATCAGTTTATTTTACGGGTGATAGTAATGTTCTACTTTGTATAAAATGTAATACTTTGACGTCAGTCATTCCTAAATCTACTTTGCCTGAGTTGCATTTAATAATATACATAGGGCATTTACAAATAATTTTATGGCAGGATTAAGTGGAAGCAGTCTGGTATATGAATATGAACGGTCCCATATTATAACATACGCGCTACTACTAATTCCTCCTAGAAAGGGTATAATGCCATATGCCATGTAAACCAAGGCTAAATAAAATAAAAATCTTATTAACTCATTGAATAAAGTAGTCAATAATCAAACCATAATCATTTCCAATGCGTCCGCTTATAGCTCAAGTTGCCCAATATAGTGGCAGATTTCTCATACCCTTAACTTAATTTATTGGAGGTGGAGAACTTTCTCTATTATCCAGTTAACGTCATCGTTTTTCATGCAGAATCGTTACAGGGACATTAGGGGTACCATGATATATCTCCGGCTATCTCTGCCCAAGATAAAAATGGTGTTAATAGAAATAATGGGCAAAGAGATGGCTTCCCTGGTGATCGGGGAAAATGTGGTGGAATTAGGGAAAATATTGTTTCGAAATACTAGAGCATAATATAAACAATATATAGTAATAATAGGTTGTGTGTGTAATGGGGGAAAACAAAATCTATTCGTAATTATATTTGTAATAGCTGTCCCAAGCAACTATGTCTGCGTAAATTTACCCCATTTTTGCAACATTTCTCATTGCTGCTCCGCTCCTATTAGTCGTAGCGTGATGTTATATAGCCTTACTCGATAAATAGGCTATCCAACAGAAAAATATTTTTCAATTTGGATCAGTAGTTCCTGAAATTACCGCGTTCAAACCAACAAACAAACTCTTCAGCTTTATAATATAAGTATAGATTATTGTTTCTATATTTAGCTTACTTTATTGGTATTATTGTTTTTAAACTTTATTATTAGATATATTTCGGGATTTAATCGCGTGATTTTTTATTTACCCGACGTTTCGATCGAATTGCACCGATCGTAGTCACGGGTCGACTGATGGCAGCTTAGCAATGTCTCCGTGAGACGCGGGGTCATTCACCTATCAGTCAACCCGTGACCACGATTAAGTCCCGAAATTTATATTATTTGTTTATTGCTGATGTTAATTAGTCAATAACTACAATCCTTATTATATATAAATCCATATGATGCCCTACTATACTATGCCGCCACCTACCTCCCTCGGAACCCGCGACCCGCGCGTGAACTGTCTGTATATGTAACCGCGTCTCACTTCTTAGTGGCCGCTGAAATTAGCCGAGAAGTAGAGGGTTGAAAAAAGGATGTCTGTTTTTTACCTATGTACCTACCTTATGTAAAATATTGTACTGTGTGTGCCGCATGTAGTGTGCATTGTAACTCAACGAATAAATAAGTTTTCTTTCTTTCTTTCCACTGCTGGGCACGGGTCTCTCCAATAGAACGATTATAGATTAAAAACTCTTTGTTTAAATCGGTAAAAATAAAATATTACAGATAAATATTCCACTTGGATAATAAAACATGCTCAATACACAATTAATTCTGCGTGGGAACTGAACTTGCCTTCTCTGGCCTATCAAACAAGATCACTAACTATTAGACCAACTAAGTAGATACATAATTACATTAGTAGTAGCGATTTTCATTCACAATCTAGTTCCTTATTCAGATTGCGAAGGTATTAGAGGACTTAGGTATATCATTCTCTAATCCAGTATAATCTCGAACCATATCCAATCACTTACCGGCGGTGTTAAAGGCTATACTAGTGATAAATCTGTGGGTAGTCGAGAATATTAACTATTTGTACTGTAGATATAGTATCTTCCTATGATCGCCTATTTGCTTATCGCGTGATATATATGTGAAAATTGACCCTAGATTATGGAGATCCCGTTCATTAAATGGATTTAATGGCCACTAGTTAATGCTGCAATTTGGGAGTCCTAGATGTGGGTAAACTGGGTGTTACAGAAACAATGCTCTTGTTGTTTTTTTTTTCCTAATGTCATACCGTTATTGCACCGTGGTATGGGCATAGTACGTTTATTTTTGGTTATTAAAAAGAAGCATCTCCTACTAAACCACAAAATTCACCCAAAATCGGAGCAACAATTTGTTGATCGCACTGCGCCACGGAGGCCGACAAAAGCATTTTAAAAACTCCTCAATCATCCGTGACATCCACAAATTAGTAGACCCACGTAGTGCATTACAGTCTATGCAATATTTCAGAAAGTAGTTCATAATGTTTATTCTCTCTCTGACCTTCATAAAGCCAATGTAGTTGAAAGAATTATGACAAAGATTTATAACAATACCCGACATCCAGGCTAGTAGCCAAAAACTAGTAACTATTACTAGTATAAATTACAATTAACAATTTGCTTAAGTTCAGAATTTAAATGGTTTAAATCTAAAATCTCAACTATTGAAACGTCCAAGTTGAAATGTAAGTAAGATAGCAAATTCATTATAGCTGGTAATGTATCCACATTGTTGGAGTGTGCAGGGAATAGTTCCTGTGACTGGGGGTGCCGGGCTCGCGGTACTGACATAGTGACGTCACGGCTCGGACGAGCTATGCTCACGGAGGTATTTGTTTATGTAAGGGTTTTGTAGTATGTACGGTTTCAGAAACTTATTTTGTTGTCAGGCGGTAATAGATTGGGCATGTTTGGCATAAAGAGCATTTCGATGATAGAAAGGAAAACAACTGAAACGCCATTTTGGTCGAAATTGAGTTTCTGCAGAATCAAAAACAAGAGAAGCACTGAAATCTGGCCTAAATTATATGTCATCATGATAAGTGACAGTATTATTGTTATGTTTTTCCTTTCCGATTTTTTTCTCTTATCACTTGCAAATGGTGTGGATGGTCTGGTGCGTGTCGTGGTGCGTGTTGGGCCTGCGAAATTAAACATAATAATGCGATTTTTCATTTGCATTTATATACTTACATCGAAAACATTAAAAAAATAAAATAGAACAAATATTGTCTTCGAGGTTAACCATTACGAACTAAAAAAAATCTGGATTTAAAATTAAAAAGTCAAAAACAATAAAACGAGTCAAACATTTAAAGGTAATTGTCTTTTTTGACTTCAAAAGACTTTTTCTCTGTTAACTCACAAGGCATCTCGTCTGATAGGCAAAATCAATACAGATTAGGACGAAATCGTAACACGTTCAATGCGTTCGGGTCTCGTGGACCGTGACAATTAAATAGGGGTCAGAGGGACCCGGTTTGAGTGGTTCTATATGTCGTGATTTCTTTCCGAGCAGTGAACAGGTCAAGTGCGCTTTGAAGAGTCGAGTTTGTATGTATTAGTCATGAAATTGGCCTTTAATCTAAAACCGGGCAAGAGGATGTCGAACTATGCTCTATGCTAGTGTACCCTACACTCCGGAGCCTTTGTATGAAAAAATCCAATTTGAATAATTGCATCAGTTTTTGTTGAGAAACGCAAGTTTTCGGCAATAACTCGATGACAATAAGGGTTTAGCTTTGAACCCTAAAATTGAATCCCTATTTCCCTTGGTCACGAGATAACTATAGAACGAGTGTACCGATTTCATCCATTGTTTTTATTTTTTCAGTACCCTGTAGAAGGATCTTACCTACATCTATACTAATATTATAAAGCGGAAGAGTTTGTTTGTTTGCTTTGGTTTTTGGTTGCTTTGTTTTTTTGTTTGCTTTGTTTTTTTGTTTGTTTGTTTAAACGCGCTAATCTCAGGAACTACTGGTCCGATTTAAAAAAATCTTTTTTTGTTGGATAGCCCATTTATCGAGGAAGGCTATAGGCTATATAACATCGCGCTACGACTAATAGGAGCGGAGTAGCGACGTGAAATGTTGCAAAAACGGGGACAATTTACACATACGAAGTTGTGCGGGACAGCTAGTATAAAATAACAAAAAAAATGGTTGTTTGTGAAGGCGGTTTACGGACGATAATTTTATGTGGTACCTATGAAAACATTGATGACTTATCGCCATTCGTATTGCTTAGCAACCAGTCAATAATGTGACACGTTTTCGTGAGTGCAGCCTTATCGATTTATAAGATGTTATCACGTCAAAAAAATAACGTGGCGGTACGAAGTTCGCCGGAACAGCCAGTTTAATATGATAGAGTTTGGTAGTAGATTTTGGTGCCATGCGAGCGGCCGGATCCGGCTGTACATGGACTTTTATCTACATACATGCATATACTATACATATAAACTAAATGTGTCTTCGATTGTCGCGAACTGTGAGGCCGAAACCTAACGACGAAGATCGTACCGACGACCGCGAGCGCACATACTATGGGTTGGATTCGCTGTCAGTCCAAAACCTTTAATAGAGTACTGTTTCGCGAATAGGCTATATCCGCCGGCGGCCGGGTAGTGTGTAGGAGCCTTTAGTCAGTTCTTAACCATAAGGGCTTTAAGGTTGCCTCTAACTCATGTTACAATGATTTGGTATTCAAGTTAGGTCCTCAGACGAATGGCTGCTATGGTTTTATAGGCCCTTGGTGTTTGATTTATCGTGATGATTTTATGATCGGGTGGATACGTGCTGAATCCAAGATTGCTGTTAAGTAACCACACCGATTTTGAACAGTTTGCCAGATTTTTTACATACTATGTCTATCTTAAAAAAAGATTAAGGTGTTATGGACACCCGGTTGGAACGTAATTTCTTTTTCTCTATATTTTTTGTGTTTGTATTAACTAATGGTTATAAAAACTGTAAGAACATAACATTTTAAACATTGTCCTACTTCAAATTAAGATTTTTCACACATATATTTCCAACAACCAGATTGACATAGATAAAATTAATGTTACAACGTTTTACAAAAATACAAATAACCTATATAACAAACCTTCATATTCTATTTAAAAAAAAAACTTCACATAATCGTAAATAATAGATTTTTGATCGATGTCAAAATGTAACACCTTTTTTCCTTCAGCCTGCAAACAAAAACGTGCAATTAAGAACTACATTCCAAAAACTTACTTCTTTTCATTATATTTTTTTATAATAAGTTATTTGTAATTTAAAGCGTGATCTATCAATGCACCATCATAAACGTTGCTGATTCGAATATCGTACATTTCTTGGAGAGAGTCATTGGCGTATTGGCTCACCTGCCTTTTCTATTCGATAAAATAGATTTTATTCATTTATTTTCATTTATCGCCCGCTTTCGGCACCTGTCCCATCAACGGCCAAAAAAACTAGTAGCGAGTAGCGATTTTATCACTCATGAAACGTACATACTTAAGTAGATCCCGTGTAAACAAAAGAGATAATAGTTGATCGCTGACCGTTCACAATGCTTCTGACGAGTAGTCGCTATATACTGCATCTCTTTTGTTTACACGGACGCGATCTACAAAATACATCTGTTGCATGTTTCTTGAGTGATAAATCGTTACTCGCTTCTCGCTCATAGTCGTTGGTGGGACAGGTGCCCTAATCCGATACCAGTTCATTATGTCTCGTTTTTACTACCTTGCCAACGGAACATATTCTTCTGAACAAGTGGTTGGCAGTTTTATGATTTCCTCGCCAAGCTGCTTCCGTCACCGTATTTTTTTGCAAACTTTAATAAAGACGCGGCTATATATAACATTTATTGGTTTATTATATTGGAGCTTTACGCAAATTATGGGCGATTGAATATATCAAATCAGTAATCGCTCTTAGCTTCAAAGGTATTTTCCATGTACCAGATAACCTACATAACGAATTTACGGCCAACGTAGTAAAGATAATCGTCGTAGGTTTATTGGACAGACTCAGGATGAATACTAACTGGAAAATTCGCTAGAGTAACAAATATTTTCACCGCTTTCAAATAAGAATGTCGTTCTAACTGACCGAATTGTGCAAAAAAACTTATTTTTTTTACGGACATGGCTGGAGAAAAATCAACACTGAGTAATTTTTTAAGAATAAACATTTATGAATGTCGTAATTGTTTAACCTTGTTGAACAAGACCAACTTATAATAAAATAAATAAATAAATCATTTATTCGAAACCTACCCATTTTACATTTTTGTAAGCCTGCCAAACTGCATAGCAGTTTGTCGGCAGGGATTAGCACTTGTTTTAACATGTTCCTTAAAAACTATACATTAAACTTATTCTACCTAAATAATAATATCTAAAAACCATTTACATGACGTGGTTATTTTACACCGTGATAATTATTTTAAAGAGAGTACACACAAGGATATCAGTACAGGAAAGTAAAAGTTATTTGATTACAACAGGTACTTGGTGATAACTATATAATGACTTATCAATTCTAAACGTTTTTATGCTATTGCATAGCGCATATATCGCGGGCTTTGAGCGCGGCCACCGAATCAAGAAATTCCGTAACGAAAATAAAACCTAACAACCCCCACTCCGCCTACCATTTAGCTCTGCCGAGCGTTCGCTTAACGTATATGTATATGGTACGACTGTACGAAGCTCGAACGGATCGAGACGAGCTGCTCCGAAATGTAAGGAAAAGAAAAAAAAATACTGCATAAATAAAAATAAGTAAATAATTATAATTGCATAAGTTGATAAAAAATGCTATGCTAAGCTTTACCACGGCAGTCTCCGAGTGCCACACATTTTTTTTTTCTCCTAAGTTATACTAGGGCCACATAAATAATGTTGTAGTCCGGATTCGTTTTTTTGCGAGGCCTTTGACCTGATAAATCTCTAATGGAATAACTCATCATGATCATCGTCATCATTGGCTCATAACGTCTTGATCAGGTTATTACATTAAACAATGTAACAGGAGACTTATCACTTCCACTGGTAGTGTGGCAGGTGGATCGAGGTTACGATCACCTTGCATGAAACCTTATAATATTCGTGAAACTCGTTTGATTTTCACTACATAGTATTAAACAAAGTCGCTTTCTCTGTCCCCATATCCTTTAATCTGTCTATTGTATGCTTAAATCTTTAAAACTACGCAACGAACTTTGATGCGGTTTTTTTTAATAGATAGAGTGATTGAAGAGAAAGGTTTATATGTATAATAACATCCATTAAATAGTGGAGAAATTAGGAGCGGAGCAGCAATAAGAAATGTTGTAAAAACAGGGAAAATTGACGCAGACGAAGTTGCGCGGGTTAGCTAGTAAAGAAATTAATGACAGTCTGGGGTTGTGAGTTCTGTGATTAAATAATGTAAAAAATAATCTATTATGTTGTTATGTGAGATAATAATATAAGTTGTGATGTACGTGTAAGGTTTTTTTCAGCAATATTTTTTTATTTTTTTGGGAAATCGTCTTATTATTTGAATGCCCGATACAAGTTTCTGAGGAACAGCCCCGGTACTTGCCCGACCAAGAGCTACGTCGTTGTTACAATAGCATAAAAGATTGATACGGGAGTTGGCTGCAACCACAGCTCTGGCAAGTAAAATTTAAAAAAAAAGTTTTAACATGTTAACTCTCCAGTGACTGCGTGTTTGATTTGGGTCCGCTAGTAATATAATAAACTATTCTCACTGACCTCTTTACTAGGCTATTTCGTACAAAAGACAGCCATTTTAAATGCCGAATAGAAAGAATCACAAGAACCGACTTGTGAATCACTTTTTTAAAATTCCGATTTTGTATGGTAATTTGTCACTTATAACAAATGGCCGTTGTTGCTATCCGTGTTCAGTGGCGAACCTGGTGGGTAGGACTGGACTAAAAAAATCATTGATAATAACAAATATTAGTCAGGTGCTAGTGGTATTAGCGCACCGAGGGTTCTACCTACTATCCCCGGAAGTACGGAAACCTCGGTGTGCAAGTACCACTCGCAATTTCTGATTTTTGTTATCATCAGTGATTATTTAGACGGGACCCACCCGCCATGTTCGCAACTGTCCTTTGTACACAAGTATAGATCTTCATATTAGATATATTTCGGGACTTCATCGAGTGACTATTCTGCTTTATACAATATATACTGCAAAGAGATACTAAAATCCGAACCAACCTTTTCCCTGAACTACCCACGCTGAATAAAACTAACAAGTGAAAATTATTCAATGACCTTTGAATTAATCAGGCCCTAGTTATCAGGGATCTATTTTGACACCGTTCACTAATACTAGTTACGACTCCTACGCAAGCTTCCGATATAATCTTGTTTATTTTATTAACTGTTTTGTACAGGATTTATATTGAAATTACATTATTGTTTTGAATACGTCAATCAGTTACCAGGTTACTACTACTTTTTTAACTAGATGTTCTGTTTAGTCTGTATATAAAGAGGCATAATTTGAGAACTGTGAGCATCACACGGTAGCTTAGTTGGCCCATGTAAAGGGTCTTTCAACAAAGACGGGTCGATGTTAAAATTGAATAAAACTAGATGTGTGTGAGATATTAACGAAATTTATTTTTTATTTGAAAGGCCCGTTTATGCCATTATGCATGAAATATGACATCGTTCAAATGTCCGCCGCGGCTTCGCATGGTGGCACAAATCCGAGAGGTCCAATTTTTAATGACTCTGCTGCATAGATCCGGCTAAATCTGAGCGATGGCCTGCGTTATGTTGGCTTTCAGGGCAACGGTCGAATGTGGTTTATTGGCATAGACCTGCGACTTCAGAAAACCCCACAAGAAAAAGTCTAGCGGAGTCAAATCACACGATCTTGGTGGCCAATTCACGTCACCTCTGCGAGAGATAACCCTACCCGCAAACCGTTCATGCAGAATGTCGATTGTGTCGTTCGCTGTGTGGCAAGTAGCGCCATCTTGCTGGAACCACATGTCATTCACGTCCATATTGTTCAATTTAAGCCAAAAGAAATTGTTTATCATTGATCTGTAGCGCTCACCGTTGACGGTGCTGGCCTCGCCAACTTCGTTTTCGAAGAAGTACGGACCAATGACGCCGCCAGACCAAAATCCGCACCAAACAGTTACTTTTTGTGGATGCATTGCTATCTGGTGAACCTCATGTGGGTTGTGGTCATCCCATATACGGCAATTTTGCTTATTAACAAAACCATTCATCCAAAAATGTGCCTCGTCGCTAAAGATTATTTTTTGGCCAAAATCGGGGTCCTCTTCCAAGCGTTCCGACGCCCATTCAGCGAACACACGGCGTTGTCTATGGTCATTAACTTTGAGCTCCTGGGTCAGTTGGATCTTGTATGGATGCAGACCCAAGTCCCGACGCAAAATTCTCCAAGTTGAAGTCTGCGAAAGGCCGAGTTCTTGTGCACGGCGAGAAATCGACTGCTTCGGAGTCTCCTGAACACTCTCACGTACAGCGGCGATGTTCTCGGCCGATCTGGCGTTCCTTTGACGTAAAGGTGTTGGTTGGTTGTTTACCGAACCGGTCGTCTCGAATTTAGTCACCAATCGTTGGATAGTAGACTTTGAAGGGCCACCGCGTCTGCCGTAAAATGGGCGCAATGCACGCAACGTTTTCACTAACGAACACTCATTTTGATAATAAAGTTTTATCATTTGCACATGCTGCTCAACCGTGTAACTTGCCATGGTGATTTGGCATCAGTGACTGAATAAGAAAAAACAGATTTGACAGATGCCGCCAAATCAAAATGGCCGCCACAGATTATTAATATCGACCCGCTCTATTTGAAAGACCCTTTAGTAGACAGATAAAGGCCTCTCTCAATTTACGCTACTACATGCAGTCCTCTCCTTTCCAATATAGTCGAAAATTAATTTTGTCGTCAGTCCGTTCGGTAGGGGATCGTTTGTTTTTTGTCTGATGGCAATCATATGTAGAATCATTTTCATTTTAAAATTTTACAAAGCCTTTATTCTATTGTTGCTGAGACTGGCCTGTCGTTCTAGTGGTAAGTGACCCTGACTGCTAGGCTGGAGGTCGTGGGTTCGATTCCCACAGGATAAAATTTTGTGTCATGAGCACGATGGTAATTCTGTATCTGGGTGTAATATCTGTTATATGTATTAAGAAATATATAAATATGTTTATCAGTTTTCTGGTTGCCATAGTACAACCTCTGCTTAGATAGATCAGAAGACATTGTGTGAGTTGTCCCAAAAATATTATTATTAATATTATATTAGTTTGACTAGCAATATGCGTCTTAACGTAATTTACAAACTCTTGATAGAAATATTCCTATCACGCCGGTAATTTTATCAAAGACTAGCAGGCGCTTTGCGGTTTCACCCGCGTAGTTCCCGTTCCTATATAAATACAGGTATAAAGCGTATAGCCTATGTCAGCTGAGGATAGTGTAGCTTCCCAACGGTGAAAGAATTGTTTAAACTACTTCTACTACTACTACTACTACTAATTGTCGTCTACAGTCAGCCGCGTTCAAATGCGGACGTGCCTTTATGTGTGACTAACCATTACACGCAGTGCGCGACGCGAGCCGTCGCTAGTTTGCAACCATGAGCAACGAGCTCGTGGTAAACGAGCTGCTGGCGTTTCTGCAGCAGAAACTGGACGTGATGGACGAGGTGTCCGCTGTCCAGATCTGCGTCACGAACTTCAGTGAGGACGACATAGCTGCAGCCAAGCGGCTACTGTACGGCGTTCTGAATAAGACCGCCCAGATGGTGTCTCATCGTCGCGATGGGACTAAGAAAAGTTTAGCGGAAGTCATTACGCTGCTGAAGGAGACCGATCCTGACGACGTGCCTACGTTTGTGGCGAAGGACCTGAACAAGCTCCCTCCCGTCACCTTCGATCACGTCGACGTCACCAGCCTGCTGAAAGACATAGTCTTTCTGAAGGCGAGCCTCGCGGATGTGCAGCGGAAGTATGATGCTTCCGAAGCCAACGTAGAAGATCTGCGCCAACAAGTCATCGAGTTGCGCAACGTTATTACGGGATCTGGGTCACCGTCGCATGTAAACACGCGCCGCGGTGCATGCCTAGATTTAAGTTACGCGTCAGCTGTGACGACATCGCCGCCGGCGTCGAATGCTGACCGAGCGGAATGCGCTGCAAGTGCGCATAGTGACCCCGCCCGCACGCCCCGCAAGCCTGCGCCCGTGCCTGCGGTTGCTACCTGCAGCGCTGCCAAGGTCAGCCGCCCCGTTGTACAACAGAAACGGGGGATAAAGACGAAGACCAGCGAGAGCGTGCCCAAAGCCCCTTCCAAAGGGCAAATGGATGTAGAGGGCTTTTTAAAGGTTGAAAGGAAGCAGAAGAGGCCCTCCAGACGAAACCAATGTGGTACCGGCGTGACGGGACCTAAAATGCTGCTGCGTCCGGCAATAGCAACGACGCAGTTATATGTGTCTCGTCTGCATCACACCACAAAGGCAGAGGAACTTGCGGAATACCTCCGGATCAAGACGAAGTGGACCTTGAGGGTGGAGAAGTTGGAGTCGCGCCATGACGTCAACTTCAAATCATTCATGGTGCGAGTTCCCAGTGAACATCTGTCCATCTTTATGAAGGAGGACTTCTGGCCGAAAGGTGTCGCGTACCGACGTTTTCGTGGAAGGTTACGTGACACCACGCAGCGAAACACGACGCCGCTGTCTCAATCCCAGTGTCGTGTATAATTTTAATTATGTATTAGTTTATTGTTATTATGTTACGTATTTGTGTAATTGTAGTTTAAATTATGTATTAGTTTATTAAGTTTTTTTTAATTTTTTTATGTACCTATGTATTTGTATGATATGGGCCTTAGTAGCCTGAAATAAATGGTTATTATATTATTATTAAATCGGTCCAGTAGTTTTTAAGTTTATTCGTTACATACAAAAACACAAATCTTAGTAAAGCTAAAGACTAGTCAATTACGTAGATATTCGTGAATAGTGTGTGCGCCGGCGCAATTTCACTCTCTATTACCGCACTCTCGATCTTGGTTGCCCCTATGCTACAGCCTTTTCATTACTATTATGTGAGTAAACAAAGTACCAGATCAAGAAAAAAAGCCCTGATTTGATGTCGACGACTATTACCTACATAGAAAAAAGGTAAAAATAAATTCCCTATTTAAGTATAGTACATAATGGTTAATGTTTATTCAGCAAAGAGCTCGCTTGGAATGAATTATTCACGGCCCTTAGGCGGGTGTACAATGAAATCTGCCCTAAAGATTGTGTTTTGGTTTCATGAGGTAGCGGGAAACTAAATAATTATATTAGCATCACGTTTCACCGTTTTACGGGTGTTTCTTTATTGTGAGGAAGATCGCCGGTCCGTTGGGAATCTTACTTGAGGGCATGGGATAAACACGCATCAGTACTTGGTGAGTTATAATCAAAAATATGATGGGACTCATATTAGTTCAAATTCTTGCAGTATTTTTTTAATTTTTATAGAACTTTTTTAAACCGCTAAATTACTGAGTCGAATTGAAAAAAATCTTTTAGTGTTCGATAGCCCCTTTATCGAGAAAGGCATTTAACAGGAAAAAATAATAATCAATGAAAAATTTGGAAAAAACGCTGAAATTTTTCACAGAGGCAGTTGCGGCATCCAGGTTTTGAATTAGACACTATTAGGTTGACCTACTTGGGACAATAGTATTACTATTGAATACGATTTATAATAGACTCCCGCAACTTCGTTTGCGGAAATATTCTGCGTTTTTCCAACATTTTTCATTGATGCTCCTCTGTTATATGCTTTTATCGCTAAAGGAGCTATCGAACACAGCGGTTTAAAAAAGTTCTATATAAATTAAAAAAATAAGGCAAGAATTTCTTGATCATCAAGCACGAAATTCTTGCAGTATCATAAAAATACCACATATAAAAAAAATGTTTTGAGCATTTTTTGCACGTAAAAAAGCGATATTGTATAATAATGTTTTGTACAATGTACTTAGGGAATTGCTGATTCAGTGAATTTCGTCACAAGATAGCCTACAAAAGCGCTCGCACGTACCGTAGACTTAACAATATGATGATTGTTTTTATTAAGTGTTTTTTTTTTGTAACGTAGTTTTTTTTTCACGTAAAAATGCAATATTGCTAAATATTGTTATGTTCAATGTACGTAGGACTTCGGTGATTGATGAAAAAAGCCTAGGTGTTGCAGGTTATCTAGCCTGCAAGATTTTCCTACAAGTACAGGTACAAAGATCCGTAGGTTATCTTATAATAGTTCTTCTATAGCTGAAGCGGCGGTAGCCGTTTTGGCTACGGCATCGGTTTCGCTATCGTGAGGTCGCGGGTTCGAATCCTACCCACTATACTGCCGACGTGAACCCACTCCTAATACAAGCCATTGTGCTTAGCTGGAGGGGTGAACAGCATTGCTAGTAATATGGAACCACAATTCCGCATTGCTAGTTTTAATAAAAAATATAACAGTGGTGCACTCGATGACATTTTTTTATTTATTTATAAAAGACGACTCCCGCAGTAAGGTACAAGCTCTGTGTCACGGGGGACTTTACAAACATGCAAGTCACGGACACAAAGTACACCTAGACCCGGAACTTTGTGTCCGTGACTAGGAAATTTGTGGATCACACAAAGTGGCGTCCCGTGTGAGGATCGAACCCACGACTTCTTGCGTAGCAGTCGGACACAGAGTCATCATCGGCCCTTTGAGAGAGGCCACAACAAATCCTACAGTAGCGGAACATAAGTCGCTTTTCCTACGATACTAAGGGTTAACCTTGCGGTCCTGAAATGAAATCTACCCGTAAAACCTTTAGTGAACACACGTAAAACATACTTAGAGGTTCATGTTTGTTTGTATGTTTGTGTTATGACTCCATATTATGAGTCAAAGGCTAACCGTAAATTAAATACTTCTTAAGTAGATAAAAGCCGGCTCGTTCTTTGTTAAATTTTGCTTTTATTTTATTGTTGGTGTGAATTTGATTGAAGAATTTATGTATGAAGACTTTGATCTGACAGACACGTGTAGACATTTGAACCTTTCTTAATCCTTATTAACACACCCACACACACACACACACACACACACACACTGCTACCGGAGACTTCAAATCGGCCGATATAAGGTTTGTTATATGAAAATATATATATTACGGGTCTTAATCGCGTGAATAATTTAAGGTAAAATACCTTGTTTATTGTTTATTGCCCGACGTTTCGAACGTGTTGCAATACAGTCGTAACGTCGGGCAATAAACAAGGTGTTTTACTCTAAATTATTCACGCGATTAAGATCCGTAATATATATATTCTCATAATGTGTACAAATCGCGAAAGTTTATCAACATTTATAAGGTATGTACAAAGTGGAAACTCGAAATACGGACATTACATTAGTTTATGAGGACAGGCGTCGACTGGCTGGTCGAAACGTAAAGCAAAGCCTGTTGGTCTAGTGGTTAGTGACCGTGACTGCTAAGCCGGAGGTCGTGGATTCGATACCCATCCAGGATAAAACTTTGTGTGATGAGCACGATGGTTTATTTTGTGTCTGGGTGTTTCATACATAAAGCTTTAATATGTATGTATTTAGAAATATTTAAAACTCTGCTTAGTTTGGGATCAGACGGCGTTGTGTGAGTTGTCCCAAGATATTATTATTATTCTACAGGGTATAATAATCCCCGTATAATCACGTTAATCTCTGTGATTCTTGTTGTCGCGATGGTAAACTTGACCATTGACGAGAAATCATTTACTTGTCTACCAACTAACCTTCTGGCTGTTTGATGTATCTCGCACGGCTCGGAATCAAAGCCACAACTTCTCAAATACATCTTCGTGCTATGCAAGAAGTTGTGGGTTCTCAATTCCACTGCACTATCTAGGTAGTCTATGTTTAAATATGCTACAAAATTTTACATAAAGATATACGGATTTTCAAAAATCGGACAAGTGCGAGTCGAACTGGCGCACCGAGGGTTCCGTACAAATTCGTAGGTACAAATTTCGCAGTTTAAAAAAAAAAAAAAAAATATTTTACAGCTTCAAGAGACTGTAGACTTGAGTAACTGGTTTTAATTTTAATTCGATACCTCTACGCGTTCCTGAAATCAAGGGTCTTGATAGACAAACTGACGGACGGACAACAAAATCTTTTTAATTTATTTAAGCACACTAATAATTCAGGTAGCACAACGCCAATACAGCAATGCAGCAACAAATAACACTAAACTAAATTATTATTATACTAAAGATAACTAAAATAGTCCAGTGTCACCTCAAATTCTGCCAAAGAACAAACACAAATATCTACTCGACGGGAAACCTCATTTAAAATATTTATAAGCCCTGAGCGTTGGAGCAAATTTCTGCGGATTAGTGCAAAATGTAGGTACGTCAAACACTTTAGTTCTTGGAGCCTGCCGCAGTCGTGATACTATATGGGTATCGTTTTTTAGGGTTCCGTAGCCAAAATGGCAAAATGGGACCCTTATAGTTTCGCCATGTTCGTCCGTCCATTCGTCCGCAGCTTTGCTCAGAGACTGTTAGTGCTAGAAAGCTGTGATTTTGCATGGATACACATATTACTTACGCCAACAAAGTGAAAGAATAAAATCTTGAAAATCATTTTTTTAGGGTACCTCCCATATATATAAAGTGGGGATGATATTTATAGTGAAATTACCGACATTCAATTGCCCGGTTTTTCCTTTTGAGATACGGAACCCTAAAAACCATCCTGAATAAATTTGTTTTTAATAAAAAAATAGTTGTATTCAAATACTTCTATCCACAGGCACATGGCACAAACACACACACACACACACACAAACACACACACACACACACGCACACACACACACACGCACACACACACACACACACGATAAATTAATAACGTCTAAAGTGAAAAAAAGTTTAACTTATTTTTATCTACCGAAGTCATGGGAACTATACCCAATAATTACTGAAACTAAAATCGCCCTAAGCAAAGCATCTACAACATTAGAGTGACAATAAGGAAGTACTCCATCCTAATGAGTGGGTATAACATCAGTTTCATTACACAAGTGGCGAGAAATGAGGAAACACGTCCATCCGTTAGAATGAGAGCTACAGAATCAACTTTATTAGCGTCTAAAGGAAAATTGTATAGGAGGAAAGTGGTGTTGGAAAAACTACGACGATTTTATGTTGCTGTATCGTCGTTGTGTTTGATTGGTTGTTGATCTGATTAGGCATTAGGATTAGGTTGTTGGGTTCAAGTTGACTTGAAGAAGGTTATCTTTGGGTTTATAGCAAAAGTAAAGTTGTATTTAAAAATTAAGCCACAATTTTCGATTGTTTTTGTCGTTTAGCTATTTTTTGTCATGGATTACTCCGTGATTCTTATTTAGAGCTAGCCCATCCTTTTTTTTCCGTAGTCAAGCATCGAGAGTATTAGTGCTAGAAGGCTGTAATTTTGCATTGATACACATATTACTAAAGTCGACAAAGTGAAAGAATAAAATCTTAAAAAAAATATTTTCTTTTGGGTTACCTCCCCTATGTGTAAAGTAGGGATGTCATGATTTTTCTTACCTATCCCATTGTGTGGGATATCATTAGATTGATATTTAAAAAAAAAAAAAATTGCAAAGATGATTTTTTTTAGGGATCCGTTTGTAAAATATTACGCTTTAAAGTGCTAATTTTTATTAGAGTCAAGTGTCCCCTCCCCTGCCAGCTCAATGGTTGATGTGTGGTATGTAAAAAAATCGGTAGTAATAGTATATTTAAATAGTAAAATTAAAAGGGGAACTATCACAGCTAAATAGGCTTTACAACTTTACGAGTAATAACTGATCAAATGAGAAGTAACTCAATTTTCGTACAAATTCCATTGAAAATTATTATAACGTTGTTAGTATGAAACAAAACAACAGGAAACCTACTTCTTTAGCCGAATTATTCAGATGGGAGGGAGAAGGGGCCTACGGAACTCTACATTTTGCTTGGCCCGACATGCACTTGCCCAGTTTTTTTAAAATCATTTTGTCATATCCGACCTTTTTTTTAAATTAATCAGGGTCATTTCTCGTCATAATAATGAACTCTGTGTGAACAGACATCTGTATTAACAATGAGTTAATCCATAATTATACTCTTAGTGATCTCTCACTTACAATGAGTTTTTTTTTCTATGTTATAATATAGTAATGCCTCAATGATTTCACCTTGCCTGTAAAGCCTTGCCTGCCTAGATTATAGTCGATCTCTATATAATGTTCATTATATATACTTAGTATGAGTAAGGAACCAACCAAGAATAATTAGCGAAGCTTATATTCATTTCATTGTGTAAATGGCTGCGACTTAAGGCGTCCTTCCTACTGAATGGATTTGCTAAATTAGCTTTACTTTTCTTTTAGATATCACGAGCACGGCACGACTACGATTTAAATAAGTTTTAACTTTAAAATGGTTGTGTTTTAGTCTGTCTTTTCTTATGCTATTTTATAGCAAATACGTCTGATTTGGATACGAGTACAAATATAAATATAATAATAATAATATCTTGGGACAACTCACACATCTGATCCCAAACTAAGCAGAGCTTGTACTATGGAAACCAGACAACTGATAAACATAGTTATACATTTATAAAAGCGGCGGTAGCCTAATAGCTAAGAGATCGGTCTCGCAATCGTAAGGTCGCGGGTTCAAATCCTACCCATAATACTTCTGACGTGAACCCACAAGAATTTGAGCTTAGCTGGAGGGGTTAATAAGATTGCTAGTGTTGTGGGACTCAATCCCACATTGCTAGATACCTTAAAAAAAAATACATACATATTATAGATAAATAATACCCAGACACAGATTAAACCATCGTGCTCATCACATAAAGTTTTATTCTTGGTGGATATTAAAACCACGACCTACCTTTCAAAAATACAATTATTGTATTAATATAATACACAATGCAATTATTGTATTGTATTATTACAATAATTGCATATTAATAACAATAACTTCGGTACATCGTGTAATATAAACGTATAATCATAATGATCTTATACACCAAAGTTTCCTATTAACAAAGAACTTGATGGTGCGTGAATGATCTAATTATACTCATTATGTGGTAATGTAATCTGTGGATAGACTGCAAATGGAGCAGACAGACTTACTGACAATGGTAGCCGGATAAAAAATAAAGATTAATTGTACTAATAAATAAAGTTCAAAATAATTAGGAAAGTTAGCCGGTGGCTTCATTTTTTGGTAGGCTTTTTGAAAGAAAGAATATTAGAACACACATTAGAAGGACGCCGATTATGTACGGGCGTGAATAGAGACAGGAATGGGAATAATACTATGGCGACCATAAACAGACAGGCCTTTATTCCATCCTGTCCTACAAGTTGGCCGATGATCAAACTGTTTGGACATTCTTTACAAAACTTTTTAGAACTCCGATGATTGAACTGTTTGGAAGATTTTATTCCAAATTTTTAGGCTGATAGCAGTGATCAAACTGTTTGGTATATATTTAGGCTTTCCATGAAATGGTCCAACTAAATGAATGGATGTGGATAGCGTAGCTGCAAAGCAGTATATGATGTTCTGTATTGCGTTGTTTTTAAAATGTATTTAAAAAAATAAGTTTCTAGTAATCACACACAGGCGATCGGCTTTAGCTGCCGTATAAATCCCACCGTTCATCATACCGCTCCAACTTACGCTCGACCATGCTGAGTGTTACACCTTATGGTGCATTTAGACGCATGGCAAGCAGCTCAGTAAGCTTCCATCGGCCATCGGTTACAAAAATATTGCTCACAAACAGCCGAGCAGCACATTCACGCCTAATCACACACTCGCGTTCGTGTTCATGTCCGTTGAATGTCGCTTTGAACGCGAGCGTGTGAACCCACCATTAGATATGAAAGCAATCAAATGCAACGCGTGTATTGGCGCTATACAATAAGCAGCTATCGAAGGTCGGTGATTATACTTAGCGTGATAGCGTATTGTTATTTTGGCGTGATCAAAAAATAGAAAATAACCTAAATTGGAAGGCCATTCATTCACTTTTACGTGTGAAAGAAACAGTATCTTATTTTTGTACTCACCATAGGTTATGTGAAATATATATAATATATTAATCGATTAATACGTCATTCATTGAAATCGGCTAAGTGATTTAGGCGTTATGCCGTATGCCAATAATAATATGCTAAAAACGCATCTCTTCCTTTTGAGTTCGCCGTAGTCGGGTAAAAAATATCATAAAGAACTTTGCATTTCTACTTGCATAACCCTATATTGTTTTCAACTAATTATCATTAGTATTTGATCTAAACTACCTACATTTTATGATTATATCTACTAATATTGAGGTATTTGTTAAGGCTGACAGTTATGCCGACCATAAATATACGACTGCACTATCATCTGAATTGTAATCGTTAAGACCAGTTTCATAAAATACAATTATGAACTCCATTAAACATATATATTATTAGATTATTACGCGACTACTACTACAAAATTGATCTGTTTGTAATGTCAAAATAACAGTTTTTTCACTAAATGCATATTTTCATATACACATGGGTACATGGTACTCATAACAAAAATACAGTTTTGATTTTTTTTGTCTGTCTGTCTGTCTATCGGTCTGTTTCTGCCTGTCTGTCTGTTTGTTCCGGCTAATCTCCGAAACAGCTAGACGGATCTTGACGGAACTTTCACTCGAGCTGATGATATAAGTGGACCTTTGGCTACTTTTATCATAACAGTAACGTCTTAGTATTCTCTGCAACGAGAGGCAGACTCTTTAACTGAGAGAAGCTTTTAATAATATTTAGAGTTCCATGAACAGAAAGACACTAAAAGTGCACAATCATCAGCCTATCGCAGTCCACTGCTGGACATAGGAATCTCCAATTGCACGCCACTTTGTTCTATCTTCGGCTTCTCGCATCCAGTTCCTGCCAGCCATTTTGCGTATATCATCACTCCACCAGGCCTGAGGTAAAACTAGAACAGAAACTATTATAGATGTATATCCAAAGCCGGAGTAGGCCGCTAATTTAATACAATTATTTAATTATTGGTAGGTGTATACCCGGCTCGCTCAGTATTAGTAAATATTTCCCCCATCCCGCATATCATTGTATATAGTACCTTACTTAATCCACGTAATGAAATATTTCACTCCATATTAAATTGGAAACAATGCCATTAATGACGTTAAAATTACTCATAACAGTCTAGTTGTGTTGATAAATTGTTTTGAGGTTTAACGCGTAGACGTTTGTTGATGTTATACATATAAGTACACTCGAAAGGTGAGTATACACTTGAGCATTTACTAGTAACAACACGTCGAGCATTCGCTGTTGGTAAATTTACTCGAACCACACTTCGAACATGACGTCGGTGTTTTGTTACAACCCGATTTTAAAAAACCACGAGCGTTTTGGTGTAACGTTTTGCCTTTGCTCGAGGCAAAGGCATGAGTATGGAGTATATGCAAGTCAGAAAGAAATTTTAAACCTTACAACATTTACCTATAATTACGTCGAACACTGCGTCGAGCATTCGCAAGAACGTTATTGGATGACTGTCTCTGTGGCGCAGTGGGAGTGTGTCCGACTGCTACGCATGAGGTCGTGGGTTCGATTCCCACACGGGACACCACTTTGTGTGATCCACAAATTGTTGTTCCGAGTCTGGGTGTACTTTGTGTCCGTGACTTGTATGTTTGTAAGGTCCCCCGCGACTCAAGACTTGGACCCTACAGCGGGAATCGACTTTAAAAAAAAATACATGGATATACTTTAGAAAACTGAGCATTTGCCTCTATTGTACCATTCGTAAAATATATATGGGAAACATTATAAAGTGTCACAAAATACACGATTCTTTGTTAGTGCTTCACTAAACATCATACCGATGTCATACATGACATGCATACACAACTATGGGTATCAACATTAAAGCAACCCTTGCACTCATTCCGTCTGAATGTGTCCTCATCATCAAATCTTACTCTTTGACGCTATCTGGGTCGCCCTGAAGGATCTTACTCTGTTTGACTGTGTTGAAGTTGGTGTCAGCTTGCTACGGAATAAAGACGGTCTGAAATTATAAGCTGGGTATTAAGATAGAATATTTTTGATGAAATCATAGCTTTATCTTTAGAAAATTTCTAGGTAGTGGCGGCTCCACAGTTTAAAATATTAAATTACAAAAATCAAAAAGTTAACTGAAAATAGTTGATAGGAATTAATTTATAATATCAAACCGGTGTAGTCGTCTAGATAGCTTATAATATATATATTTTTAAAGATGACTCCCGCCGTGGGGTACAAGCTCTGTGTTGCGGGGCACTTTACAAACATACAAGTCACGGACACAAAGGACACCCAGACTTGGAACAACAATTTGTGGATCACACAAAGTGGTGTCCCGTGTAGGAATCGAACCTCTTGCGTAGCAGTCGGACACACTCCCACCGCGCCACAGAGGCAAATTACAATAATCTACTATATTTATTTATAACATTATTTTTACTAATAAATAATATTGTAGTTACATTTATATCTTCACATTTTCATTCATCTTACTAGAAGTCTCGGCGAACTCTGTACCGCCTCGTATTTTTTTTTCAAACCGTCTAGTTACTCATACAAATATAATATATACAAAATTTCATCCAAATCAATCCAGGCATTTAGGAAGAGTTAGGTAACAAACACACGTACAGAAGAATATATATAAATATAAAGATTTAGAACTATTTTATTTTTTCCCTTCATTTATAAATCAACCCACAAGTATAAAAATAAAAGTTCAAAATTCTTCACAGACTTAGTTTTCCGTTCTTGACATTCCGTCGACGTTCTCATGGCACACATGATGTGCACAGGGGTGCACAACTGACATCACGCGAGCAATCGCACTAAAAGCCGCCGAGTGTTAGTCACACCTGCTCTGTATAGCTACTCAAGAGTACAGACTGCATACAAACCTTATGTGAATTTTATTCTTACAGAGATAGAAACAAGTGTTTTATATTTTTTTTATACATTGTTTGTTGGTAGCGTTGTGTATATTTACAGTTTGTATTCGAAGTAACTAATGTGGTGTGAAGCGTATTGTTGGATTAGCGAGGTTAAGTAACGTTGTTATTGTTAGATTCGTAGGTTAGTGACCGCATCCAAATAAAAATATATTTATGTAAAAATTTAACAAAACATTTTTTTATATACTATGTCCGCTGTAGGGTACAATCCCTGTGTCACGGGGGACTTTACAAACAAACATATCACGGACTCAAAGTATACCCACACCCGGAACAACAATTTGTGGATCACACAAAGTGGTGTCTCAATCGAAACCACGACCTCTTGCCTAGCAGTCGAACACACTCCCACCGCGCCACAGAGCAGTAAGTATGTGTCTATCCAGGAACCACAGTTACAGTAGCGCGCGCCTCACCCCGTGTGCCGCAAGTATTCATCATCAGCTTATCGCAGTCCACTGCTGGACCTAGGCCTCTCCAATTGCACGCCACTTTGTTCTATCCTCGGCTTCTCGCATCCAGCACCTGCCAGCCGTTTTGTGTAGAGTACTCGCCGCTTTCAATACCATCGTGAAAGCCCGAAAAGCGATATTTTTGCACATGACCTAAAAATGATTACAACATACTGCAAAACTCGTCGTTTAGGTCTAGTTTATAGTTAAATTCATTAGTGTTATTGGTAACTGTTTCAATTATAAAAATAATCAAATGTAAGTGCAGTTCTTCAGGACGACTGTATTTATTTGGTTAGTTTTTTATTTTGTTTTTGTTTGTAATTGTTAGGGCAATGCTTGTATGAATTGCATTATATATAATACCAGCTGTCCCGGCGAACTTCGTCTCGACTCTTTTTTTTTGTAAAGCGGGTTCAAGTATGAATCTAAACCATCCTCGAATCCCCTTGAACTCACACAAAAAAAAAAAACATCAAAATCGGTCCAGCCGTCTAGGAGACGTTCAGTGACATACACACGCACACAAAAAATATGTATTTATATATAAAGATATATAAATACATCTTATTTTATTACACAATAGAAATCAGGTGTCAGGGTGGGTGGCTGGCTATTTATTAAGAAAATATTCAAATACCCTTAAGTATTCACATTTAGCCATTTTAATTAAAGATTTCATACCATTTCGTAGTCCTGAAACCACATTAGAAATTCTCAAACTTCAAACCATACACCTGCATACTATTAGCAAAGGCAGTGAGTAATGGCCCATGAAATAGCCATATTGAGCTATAATACAAGTTATAAAGGGCCCTACTACATAGTCGAGTGGTTTTAAATAGTTCATGACACGGTTGATGAAATTACGAACCCTTAGTATGGGTAACCTAGTATGGTTAATTATTTAAATGAGAGTGACAAGTGACGTCACTACTAAATGGTGTGTGATTTATGATTGTAGAGACAGTTAGACGCTTTCAGAATTTAGCCAAGCCTTCAAGAATTTGCCACAAAATGCTTTGCAATTTTATAAAATCTTTAAAAAGGGTAAAAGTTAGACTTATGTCACTATAGTTACAGGACAATGATGCTCATTAAAAAAACAAATATTTTAGTAAGTGAAATGTCTAACTTATATGTTCAATGGTTTTTTTTAGATTTGTTTATCTATACTAATATTATAAAGCTGAAGAGTGTTTTTGTTTGAACACGGTAATCACAGGAACTACTGATCCGAATTGGAAAATTCTTTTACCGTGTACTTAAGGCTATAGGCTTTATAACATAACTCTATGACTAATAGGAGCGGAGCAGTAATGAGAAATGTTGCAAAAAAGGGAAAAATTTACGCAGACGAAGTTGCGCGGGACTGCTAGTTTATTATAAGTCACCATACACACACACATAGTCACACATAATCATTTAAAAAAAATCTGTATGGTCTGCGAACTACCTATCATCATAAACTTATTTAATTCTCCATCCGCAACCAGGCCCAAGGGTTTGGAGTTCATTATTATAAATGAGGGATTTAGTAATATCCTTAAGAAAACATTTAATTTAAAAATATTATCAGGGTTTATATCATCATTGGCATATACCATCTTGATCAGATGATTAAAACAACGTCACAAGAGCCTCAGCATTCTCGCTGGTAACTTCTCTGTCCACAGACGCTTCATCGCCTAGGACGCGATTTAGGTGGCGCAAGCATGACCAGAGCTTGCGTTACCCTCTTGACCTAACTGACACAATGACTATCAATGCGTGTGGCGCCACATCGGTTGCAGAACCAAACTCGTGACTTACGGGAGGTACCTACCATAACTGGAATTGTTTCGAGTTTCTATCTCTCTTCGCACTGTTTATTTTTGCGATGTATTTCCCTTAGTCGCCTTTTACGACATCCTTAGGATGAGATGGGGTAATGACACTTTGTATTCTTACTCCGTCACTAATCAGAAGAATACAAAACATATTTAAGATGAGTACAATTCAGAAATAAAGGGACAAAGAGCATCATTAAAAAAAAAACAATCTACCCTGCAAGTCAAAACAATCAGAAACCGCTTGCATGAAGTGAACCTTCATTCCCGAAGACCGCTACGGGTACCACCTATAGCAATGCACAATCGTAGGATTCGATATCAATGGGCTCTTGAACACAGAAATTGGGCAGAAGAACAATGGCGTTTCGTGTGCTTTTCTGATGAGTCTCGTTTTGGTATGAGACCGGATACACTGGAGAACCCCTGGACGCCAACAGCGATTAAAATCCTGCCAGGAAGTCCATCCTTATAGTGGTGGAACCATCATGGTAGGGGCGAGTATTTGGATCGGCGGAAGAACTGAGTTGATTTGGATCAGAGGCAACCTCAACGCTCAAATTTATGCTGAGACGATTGTATCAGACGTCATCGTTCCTCTACAAGTGCAAATCGGTCCCTTATTTCAGTTAATGCATGATAATGCACGACCGCACACCGCAAGAGTTGTAAGACAGACTCTCGCCGCAGCTAACATCAATGTCCTGCCCTGGCCTGCTCAGTCGCCAGACTTGAACCCGATTGAGCATGCATGGGATATGCTACAGAGAAGAGCTCTGCCGAATATGGAGGGTATCCAGTCGCAAGAAGACCTTTTTTTGTTGTTGCAACGAACATGGGCGGCCATTCCACAGCGTGATTTGGATGAACTCATTTTGAGTATGCCAAACCGATGTTCTTGTGTTGTTAGTGTTCGCGGTAGAAACACGGATTATTAATTGTTTAAGTTACCCAATAAAATTTTAAAGAAAACTGTTATTTCAGTCTTTTTTTCGAACTTTAATGTTAGTGGTTCAAATGTCAAAAATCCCTTTATTAGGAAAATGGCAAATTTCTTTATTAATGCAAAGGTGACTTGGTTTATCGTTACTGTGACAAACGAAAACACTTTATTTGATGAATCCTTAAAGAAATAAAAAAAAAAAAACAATCAGGAGAAAAGTTATTGCAAAAATATATGTTGATCCCTAGACACTTTTGATGTGTGTATTTGACATAAGCTCCATACAAAATATGTCAAAATTCTCTTTGATTGAGACCGGCCATAAAAGAACTAAACCTTAGAAAGAAAACTTTTTAGAGGACCATAAAGTTCAGCAAATGAAACCGAAAGCAACAATAAATATCTATATATCTATTTTTTTATCATTTACTTTTTATGTTTCTTTTTATGATTAAAAATTAATAAAAACGTTAAATTAATAAATGAACATGATTTTTCAGAACACTTTTTGATATATTTTTACATGTTCAGCATAAAATATTTTATTTTGATAGTAGTCAAATACCCAATTAAACCAGTACAAATTTTTATCCTTTTAAACGGTACAAGAAGACATAATGCTAACACAATCTTTGATTAATGTTCACCTCACAAGATAAACGTTCTTAGGAGTGTTGGAAAACCACCGTAAATGTTTAACATGATGTGGGTACTAACTAGTAACATCATTAAATTTTAGGATGCTACTGCTAGTAGAGAAGTTGATTTTGTTATGAATTAATTATTGAAATTGTAAATGATGAGAAAAAAAATGGAATTAAACTAGAAAAAAGAGAACACAGTTGATGAACTCGTATTTAAATGATATTGCTTTAAACAATATGACAAAACAGAAAAGTAATACATATATATCAATTAATTAAACATTAAATGGTTATAGACTAGAAACTGTAAACTTTTCCATGTACACAGGTACCTATTGACAAATAAGTCATTTCCAGATTAAAACTTTATGGGTAGCTTGCCGTCCAGCTTAGGACTAGGCCGGGTCAACGGCGCGCTAGTGTTCCACGCGCCTCGAAGAGATGTCAGCAAGTGACGGAGCCCCATTGGGCCGGCGCCACCGGGAGTGCGGGATCGTTCGAAAGAGTTACCGTGCTCCCGGAACACCAGGGCGAAAGAAGGAACACAGATGGGTTTTAGTCAGTAGGAGTCTGACGCGCCCTCCCGCTCGTGCCCACAGCGGGAGAAGTCATATGATGATTTCCCATCTATAAAAAAAAAAAGATTCAAACTTTATAGTGGAAGAAAAAGTTACTGATTTATGTCCATTCTTAAGAATTGATATAAAAAAGAATCTTAAAATTAAATCAAACCCAATTTATATTAAAGCTTCCAGATACTTCATAATTCATTACTTGTACAAAACTTTTTCTATTAGAATTCGTGATTACCAACTAGTACTAGGTGTTGGCTGAATTCACGCTCGTAAAGGACCCTGGTTCCACACTCATCAAGCCCCGTATTAGTATTCAGAGCCTCAAAGTTCTAAACAAGTGGCAACCATCACTCAATGGTTAATGTTTTCCGACCTTCCATATAAATTAAACTAAGCCTACGGTCCTGCCAGTCATTATTAACTTGAACAATCGTTGGTCCCACGCGTGCGATACTACCAAAAAGTTTTGCCGCCAAAGCTATCTGTACGACCATTACTAAAGGAAAATGTGTTTTAATTTACACAAATCGACCTCAAAGGACCGGCCACCCTACCCTCTAATACTGGATTACACTTTTAATGACATTTCAGAGTAAATAAATTCTAAATATTCGTTTACCATCAGTTCGTTTTATGTTATTATGACTTGGATTAGATTAGTCTTCTTGAGTTAAATTCGTCAATATCCTGAAACAATAGCTTATGGCAACGAAAAATGGTTTGTGGTATTACAACCACAAACCATTTTTCGTTGCCTTAAGCTATTGTTTGATCAGAGCGGTTTTTGTTGTTAACTCTTAAAAATATCTTTCATTAAATCTTAGTAATTCTATTGATAACAAGTTATTTCGGTACGACAGCCTTGTCGACGTCGATACTGTGGGGTCAACTATGAATAAATGTGCACAATGGTTTATCGTATAAGATAGGCACTATGAAATCATAAGAAGCGAACACATATATGACATATATGGAAGGATAAAACATGTTATACCGACCCTAAATACGTTGGAATAAAGGTAAGATGAGGATGGTGAAGATACTATTGAATTCAATAGCTATTACCTACTAGCTGTCCCGCGCAACTTTGGCTGCGTAAATTTTTCCCGTTTTTGCAACATTTCTCATTGCTGCTCCGCTTCTATTGGTCGTAACGTAATGACATATAACCTTTAGCCTTCCTCGATAAATGGGCTATCCAACAGTGAAATAATTTTCTAATTCGGATTAGTAGTTCCTGAGATTACCACGTTCAAACAAACAAACAAACTCTTCAGCTTTATAATATTAGTATAGACATTTTGCAGTTTTAATCTGACATTTTAATATAATTATGACCTTGAGACCTTGATACATTTAAGCTTCTGAATAAATTTTTATCGACTTAAATGTAAACAGACAAGTAGAAAAAGAATGGTATTTTTTTTTAATAAAAACTGCTTCATAATATTTTCTGACTTTAAGGATTTATTTCTAAAAGAACTTCTTAAGATTCTAATTGGTAAAATTGGTCGGAGTCGTGAAAGACCCTCGTCACAGATGTCAGCGGCAAATATTAAGAAAAACAACTTTATCAGTTATATTGAAATTATTTAAATTATCTCCAGTTATTTCAGTTACAGGGATCTTTGCACCTGAAGCGAAAAAGTATGATCTTTATAATTTAATTAGCGAGTTAGGATCTTAAATGAATAATTTCATTCTTGTTCGAAAAGAGTCGCCCTAATTTAATTGCCTTTAATATTTGACTATACTTATTATATCGCACCTGTACACAAACTACGATGACCTTGCCAATTTGTTTACGGACCCGGAATACCAAGACCAAATTTAAGGAATAAGGCATTAACTTTCGGGATAAGACAGAAACTGGTTTGACAGAATCGTGTTACAGCAGAAGTACAGTAAGAAACATATGTTTTTAAAAAAGTTTATATTAATATGACCATTGTGGGATATCAACTAGCAAGTAACTTTTTGTAGAAGATAAGAGAGCAATCGATAAGCAAGTAAACTTGCAACCAGTGTTACAAGGCAATTGACTTGCCAGGATTGATTTGTCCCAAGTTTCCACACTAAATGACTCCCAAGCTTATGCCATCTGTTAGCAAGCATTTTACATATTATGTGATAGTGGTCTCGAATATATTTATGTAAGTCACATTTGTTTCATCACTTCCTGAATGTTATCAGTTATATTACTAAGATCAAAACAATACAACCCATCATTTAAAACCTCTGAACACTGCCACGGTAATGACATAACAAATATCAAATGCTGCACCAAGGAAATTCTAAAATCAAAGCCGAAATACGAACAAAGCGATTTCTACGTTCCAAATAAACCTTTTTTTCGTAAACACCAAACGATCGCTGTTATATTTGATCCGATTTTGGTACGCCATATAAAATGTCAACATCATTATCTTGGAGTTTTTTTTGCTGTCGGTACAAGTGGGCGTCATTACGTAGTATTGTTGAGCTATCGACATTATTCGACATCTCGATGTCTTAGCAGCGTCTTGTATTTCTTGGTGTAGAATTTTGACTTAGTTTTGCTGAATTTTGTAAGTAAACTGCTAGATCGAAATTAAGTGAGGCAGCGAAGCGGAGCATCAGAGTTACTATTAAGAATGCCTAATGTATGCACATAAGCACTTTTAATGTTGGCTCAATCACTCCGCTTGTATGTGATTTTATCAAAATTGAGATGCACTAAAATTTCACGATATTTGATGACTCGATTGTTTTTAATAAAAATAAATAACTTAAATAAGCGAGAGAAATCTATACCGTACCTAAAAATCTAAAAATTCGATTGTATTACAATCGAATTTTTGAAGGAGAAAGTTTATTTTTGGAATTGAATTTCTTACGATACATGCATAATATTACCTTGTTAACAGTAAATTAACTAATATTATAAATTTATTAGATTAAGTTTTGCAAACACACCGTTTAGCTAGACCGAGTGTACATTTTCCAGTAATTTCAGAAGGTTCGTTTGCTTGTTTGCAACAAAAAATGTCAGCCCAACTACATTTTATGTCGATTCCTTTATACCGATATATCATCATTTAGTTTTATTTGGGATCGTAACATAATTTGGCATTGTATATAGTGAAAGCTTTCGGTATAATCCTATCTATCGCCTCAGCTGATTTCGTTAAGCTCCGGCCTTACAAGCTCGTCTCGTGTGTTTTGAAGGATATGAGTGGAAATCAATGTATATGAAAATTAGAATAAGGAGATGTTACTAGTTAGAGTTTATTTTTTGTATACATAAGTGGATTTTTAAAATTATACACACATAATAACAACAGAAATAAAAAAGTGACGTTACACATCAGATAGTCAACATTTTCTTATTTAATAATAATAACGCCAATTGTTTTATCAACGCACAGCTCAAATCACTGAACGGATATTTCAACGCTATGAACAGATTTTTCAAAATTCGAGCTTTAAAGGCGAGCGAAGCCGCAATAAAAGCTATTAAGATTGTAACAGTATTTGCCTACGTCCCCATACTGTAGGGACCCAGGCCTCCTATTAGAGAAAGGGTACGAATCCGAATCTAACACATGAGGTAATTGCAAAACATTCATGGACATTTTCTTCACGAGGTTCTCCCTCCTTGGTTTTGAGCAGTGCACAAAGAGGTAGGCGGCGCTATTGCCACTATCACCCAAAAAAGTAGTACACACCTACGGCAGACTAACATGAAGCTGACTGCCCGGGCGACTAATCTTGCAGGACCGAGCGGAAGCGTCATCGAGAGGCCACCACCTGGCTAGGTGGTGCCTCAAGTGTTACTTGAATGATTAGCCCGGCTGGGCTAATCATTCAAGTAACACTTGAGGCACGCGAAGGCTGCAACTGCGGTTCTCAACAAACGCTTCATAGAAGAAAAACTTGACATGTCTCTGATCCAAGAACCGTGGATCCATAGTAACACGGTAATGGGTCTCACTTCCGCTGGTAATCTGCTGTACAAGACCGACGGGAGAAGACCCAGAGCATGCATACTTTTTAAGAAGAATGTCAAATTCTTACCGATTCCATCGCTATACGCGGACGACCAAGTTGTCGCATATGTGGAACTATCAGGAGGAGGCATGAAGATACTAGCCTGCTCAGCCTATTTGCCTGGAGAAGTAGCAGATCCTGCCACGTCCCTAGCGAATATCGTAACTTACTGTCAGGAGCAAGGAAAACAACTATTAGTGGGCTGCGACAGCAACGCCCACCACACAAGTTGGGGAAGCACTGACACAAACACTAGAGGTGAGATACTTTTCGATTTCCTAATATCTAATAACCTTTCTGTACTTAACAGGGGCAACTCCCCAACATTTGTCAACAGCTTGCGACAAGTGGTATTAGATATAACGTTTTGCACAGAGGATCTCCAACACCGTGTAAACAAATGGTACGTTTCTAGTGAGGCGTACATGTCTGACCACAGACACATAAAGATAAACTTGAATATTGCCGACAAAGGCGAGACACTTACCTATAGGGATAGGAAAGCTACTGGAACGGCTATAGGGAGTCCCTCAAGGAAGAAGTTATCAAAACAATTGATAAAAACATCAAAACCCTGGATCAGATAGAGTTGACAGTGAGGCGGTTAGAGGAAGGCATACAAATGGCATTCCACCAAAACTGTCCGCTGAAGACCTCCGTGACCAAAAGGGATGTTCCATGGTGGAACAAAAGTATGGAGCGTCTCAGGCATCACACTCGGAACCTGTTTAACAGAGCGATGAGAGACAAAAACTAGGACGCCTACAGACAGTCACTTACAAAGTTCAACAAAGAACTGAGGAAGGCCAAAAGGAAATCCTGAAATAAATTCTGCGAGGAAATAAAAAACACCTCACAGGCATCTAGGATTCACAAAATAATATCCAAGTCTCCTCATACACATAAAGGGCTACTAAGGAAACCAGATGGGACATATACTGGCTCAGTGGAAGAAACACTCAGGCTACTAGCTCAAGTACACTTCCCGAACAGTATCCCAATAGACGGACGGGAGGATAACACAGGTCATGCCAGCAGTTATCGCAGACCCAGTGTGGAAGACTGGCGAATGGCCTCCCTTCTATTTAGACCCGACCGGATCATATGGGCAATCAATAGTTTCAAGCCCTACAAAACCGGCGGGAAGGATAACATCTTCCCAGCTCTGCTACAGCAGGGGCTAGCAGTTATCCTACCAACGCTAATTAAAACCTTCAGGGCCAGTTTTGCCTGGGGATATATACCAAAAGCGTGGACCAATGTCAGAGTCACATTTATACCTAAAGGGGGAGATAGAGACAAGTCCCAACCAAAATCATACAGACCCATAAGTCTTACCTCCTTCATGTTGAAGACCATGGAGAAGGTAATCAATCTGCACATCTGGGAAAACTACCTGACTAACAGACCCTTGCACATAAGGCAACATGCATACCAGAAAGGTAAATCAACAGAATCCGCTCTAATGGATCTGGTGGACCTTATCGCACATGCAGTTGAAGAGAAGGAAATAGCCCTCTGTGCATTTCTTGACATAGAGGGCGCCTTTGACAACACAAACAGACAAACTATACTCAACAGTTTGGAAAATAATTGCATTGATAAAACAACCACAAGTTGTATAAACTCAATGCTTTGCAACAGAATTGCATCAACCTCCCTTCTAGATACGACCATCAAAGTAAAAGTTAAGACAGGCTGCCCTCAAGGAGGCGTCCTATCACCTTTACTCTGGTCGCTGGTGGTTGACAACCTGCTGACCGTGCTTAATGAAGCTGGCTTCTACACACAAGGCTACGCCGATGATTTGGTAATAGGCATAATTGGTAAATGCCAGACAACCATCTCCAATCTTATGCGACAAGCCTTCAGTATTATCGAAAATTGGTGTATGACAACCCAACTATCGGTTAATGCGTCCAAGACGGTTGTCATTCCTTTAACAAAAAAAAGGATACTGGACAACTTAATAGCGCCAAAACTTTTTGGTGAAAGAGTCAAGTTCTCCAATGAAGTTAAATATCTGGGCATAATACTTGACCAGAAACTTACTTGGAACCCTCATATTAAATACATAATCAGGAAAGCTAAAATAGCTATGGGTACCTCTTGCAGACTAGTCGGTACAAAATGGGGCCTAAAACCTAAGGTAACTCTTTGGTTATGCTTGCGTCGTATGGCACAGGAAGACCGACCAAGTCACATGCAAGGAAGCACTCACCAGCCTTCAAAGAATTGCCACTACAATGACAACGGGAGCACTTTCCTCCACTCCTACTGCGGCGCTCGAAGCACTACTTAACCTGAATCCCCTGCACGTGCAGGTGCAAATAGAAGCCAGGGCAGCGATAATGAGGGCAAAAAATGCAGGTAGGACAAAATGGAGATCAGTGGCAATGAATACCCTGTACAACAGCACCATAGAAGACAAAATGATGGCAATGCCATCTGATGTCATGATATCAGATGGCATTGCCATCCGAATATAGCTTTGACAAGCTATTTAAAACCACCATTCCGGACAGATTAGAATGGAAAAAAGGAATACCTGGTAAGTCTAGTTCCAACTCATTTGGTATACAGATGGTTCGAAAAAGGATGGACTTGCAGGGGCTGGATTCCACGGGGGACAACCGAAGGTCAAAAGATCCTGCAACCTCGGGCAACATGCCACCGTTTTCCAAGCAGAGCTCTTTGCGATCCTGGGCTGTGCTCAGAAGAGCCTGCAAAAAGACTATGAAAATAAAACTATATCTATCTTTACTGACAGTCAAGCAGCTATTCTAGCTCTAGGCTCACAAAAGATAGATTCTAAACTCGTAAAAGAGTGTGTCCAAACCCTAAATAAACTCGGTAAAACCAATAAGGTAGCGCTAAGTTGGGTACCTGGGCACTGTGGCATCGTAGGAAATGAAGTAGCCGACGAACTAGCCAGAATGGGGGCAGAGGGGAGAGCGTGGGGACCTGAACCCTTTTGCGGCATACCCAAATGCTCCATTACCAACTCGCTCAAAAGATGGGGGCTAAACCAAAGCATCGAGCTATGGTCAAAGTCGCCAGGCCAAGAGCACTCCAAAGCGCTCTTAGTGGGCTTCAACGCAAGGTTCACTAAGGAGGCACTTACTATGAGTAAGAACCAAATCAGAATTCTTACCAGAACCCTAATCAAGATGCGTCTAAATGATACTAATGTTTGCAGGTTCTGCCACAAGAATGAGGAAACACCTATACACATCCTATGTGGCTGCGAGGCAATTCACCACACTAGAAGCCAGCACCTTGGAGGGCACTTAATCACACCTGACGACGTTAAGGCCACTCCACCAAGACTTATAGTCGACTTCATGGTCAGACTAGAACTTGGAGATATCCTTTAAGGAAGAAAGAGGTGTCACAATAGATCTTTTAGGTCGCAGCGACTTCCGGGCTACACATCCCGGCCTCTATCCAGATACAAGAGCGCTCTCCCTTACTTGGATGTTAAACCCATGATCTATGGTTGTTAATAGCTTTTAGTAGCATTACAACAGAGCCGCCCTTGCTTTTCATATGATATTAATATTATCAACAAGGGCATCGAGTCATTGTACTTTCATGCTTTCAAATAAACTATCAATCAATCTCAGAAAAAAACTGAAATTGATCGAATATTAATCGTCTACTTAAACGCTCCATCTCACAAACATTAGGCTTCATGCAAATGACCCACTAATTCTAGCCACCGACAAACAATTTATATGGTTGTCTATATACTATAACTAAACGCTCTTCAATCGTGTCAGATTTTGACCTCATCAGATATTGAGAGTGAGGAAATAGAGAGCCCAACTTATGTTTACCTACTAATTGCTCCCAAGCTCGGTTTTTAAAGGTAAACGGGACTTTATAGTACATTTTGGTAAAATGCAAAAATCAAATACTTTCTAACCATAATACTCCCTTTTGGCAAATTCTAGCCAGTTTCAAAAATTCCCTCTGCATAGGTCTTGTACTACGGGAGAACTCTCAGAGAGCTTAGGCACAATTTGAATGTCAAGTCAAATCAGTATATTTTTTATAAAATGTCAAAACGATTCGTTGTGTAGAGATTTGTATGAAATTTAACATTGTGACGTCATTATGTTCTGGTTTCAAATCATTTACTTTTAGTATTTATTTTGATGATTATAAATACAAAAACATATTAAATTATGCACGAATATATATTTTTAACACCATTTAAAGGCATATTATTACTTGGTAAGTGTAAAATAATTTATTGTTATTGATTGATTTGACATTCAAATACCTAATTGTTAACCTTCCCTTACCGAATTTTATATGTCAGATATAATCAGACCATCAAAAAATCCCTCACCTCACAAATTAAAGAAAACTGCGATATTTCATCTCCATTTTATTCATCCCCTTGCTGTTGGAAGTACTTATTGGCGTACGGTATGCAAATGCTGTTCTTATTACCGCGACCTCTAGCTAGTAGGTTTTAGTTCAATAGGGGGCTGTGAAGCTGCCGTACTTGCTCTATCGACGTACCTTGGCCTGAGTAAGGCAAAGGTGAACGACCTTTGCCTTTAAGGTTGACGTGAAGAATGCCTTCAACTCTGTCAACAGGGACACATTGTTGGCACAGGCAAAATTAGAAACACCCAAAATGTATAGTTATCTTTAGCAGTGTTACAGACCATCCCATCGTCCCATCTAAATTATACTACAAGGACAACTTTTTGGATTCAGCAGAAGGATGCCAACAAGGTGACCCCCTTGGGCCCGCCATTTTTAGCTATCCATCCTATGAATCGGCAGCGGAATTCAAAATTTAATACTTGGTATCTAGATTACGGGACTCTGGGGGGAGACGTGGAAACCGCGTACAACAATTTGGCTTTTCTAAAAGATAAATTTCAAGATACTTGGAATTAAATTGCAGCAAATGTGAAATTTTCATAAGTGATAACATTGACAAACTTTCGGCTTTATCTAAATTCAACTCTTTGGTTCCAAATTTAAAACTTATTGAAGCCCCGATTTTAGAAGAAGCCCACAATCGGGGGGCACGGCAGTGCCCCCGCCAAGTCGAGCGCGAAGCAAACACTGCCGTACCATCCTTTACTCGAACCATTTCGCCACATTTTCAGGCCCCTATTTGAGAACCTCTGGATAAAACTAGAACGCAGAAATTTTTGGTCATCCAGTAAGCTATAAAATCACACTTAAAACAAAAAAAAATCAAGTCTGTAGGTATATGGCTTATTTAAAAACATAAGAGCCTAACCAAACTATTAAAGATCGTTATACAGCCTTTACAAAAAATATTCAATTTTGTTTGCCTCTTCATTGGATGTCAAAAATCAAAGGTCAACAATTAAATAAAGTAAGACCAGCTGAGGATTATTCACCAGATACTTTAGTCTGATGAAGAATCCTCAGCTGGTCTTACTTTATTTAATTGTTAGTTATTTAGTATTCTTAGTTTTCTGGATAATAAAAAAACTACTCCTAAAAAGAAATAAAATGTGTCAAATAAGAAAATCTAATAAAATAAATCAATATGCCGTATACGTTTCTACAAAAAGAAGTGAAATCCCACCAAAAACATTCTGTTAAAAACTAGCCTACTTTATCTAAAGAATGTTCAACGGCCAAGTCACACAACATTAACTATAATAATAAAGAAATCGCAGTAAGGAACCTTAGACTTGACACGACTTTGTCTAGATTTCATTACTTTTTAGAGATAAACAAGCAGCTCCATCGAGACTTGGCTAGTTTTTCACAGAATGTTTTTGGTGGGATTCTTTTTTACAAGAGAAAATACAACATTTCTGTGAAGTTTCGAACAAATCACTCCAAATGTATATATACTCGGCCTTAGCTATCATTTGATATTGTATTTTCGTCCTAAAATTAACACACGCGCTTAGATGCACCCAACTGTTTAATAATTTAGCACTTTTAGGTAAAATTAACAAAATTATACAAAACACACTTTGCAAAATTTTAAATATTGCTTGCTTTAAACGACCGAGCATGGCTACGAGGCGTCTTTACCCTGTCCGCCTGCGTAGACTCGGTGTTCGGAAAATTTCAGATGTAAGTTTAAAACCGTTCTTGTCTTTACTTCACAGCACTGAAGAATTAACCAGCAAAATTTTAACTCCTACACTGGTTGATTCCGAAGCGAGGTGCAAGTCTGAAGCCTTGAACTCCCAGAGGCCTGTTGACATCGATGGGGAGGAATTCTTTGACGCCTAAACGTGTTTTGTCCTCCTTTTTTAATTTATTTTTGTAAATATCTTGTATATATTGTATTATTATAGATTTAATAATTTACATTTTTAAATAAATAAATGTTATATTATGCAATAATGTTTACCTAGTATGTAGTCTTCGCTAAGATTAATCGTGATGACCGAAATCGATTAGGAAATGAACACTATTTATCTATTCCCTTGGTGCCAAAGAAGGTGGCGTGCGATAACCACTATTGGCCAGTGGCTCATATGCGCGAAGCCTTAGACCTTGAAAATCAACTTCACCTTGACATATTCGATGCACTCACTAAACACAGAAAACCACTTAACGAACGCATTACCAATAAACATTAACAATACCTACATCTGTTCAACTATTAACTATAGAGGACTTACAATGTTCGCAGTAAGTGGCTTTCGTGAGAGCTTGTAATAAAGACGTGTTCAACATTTAACCTCACTTTGAACTCTGGATTGAAGTACCCACAGAATCATTAATAAATTAAGTGTACGGGTTGTCTAATCTCTACTCTGTCAGTTTAGGATCATAAACTTTTTGAAACAAGTCCTGCAAACATACAAAAAACATATACACCATTTTTTGGATCACTAAAAGGGTATGCGAATCGAATCCACGACCTCTTGCGCAGCATTCGCACACACTCCTACCGGCATGGAGATCGAAGTAAGGCTTTCGATTAAGATACACAATTCGTACAACATTTATAATACAACCTGACCTGATTCAGTGGCGATCAAGCAGATCAAGATGTCTGCGAGTTTAAGCAAAGTTACTACTTTCGGTCCATAGATGGAAAATCGTTTTCGAACATTGGCACTCCCCTCCGTGCCTCAGAGAGCACGTTAGGTAGTCTCTCTCTCCGATCGCGTCGGATGTCCCATCGAACTACGGGAGTGAGAGAATAGAGAGTGCAGTTGTGTCTGCGCACACACTTGTGCACTATAATATCTCCTGCGTAGGCCAATCGCATTAGAGAGCCGCCGTAACCAACATCGGTTAGGAGAGCATAATTATTATTATTACAATTTTTTTTTTATATAGATTTTGAATATAAGATTCGAAGAGGTGTTTGGATGTTGCATGTTATTTCCAACGAATCAACTCGAATATTCTTTCTGGGATGGAACCTTTAAAGTTAGGTAAGGGAAAATGGCGATCACAATAACCAATATCTACTTGGACGGAGCTGTTAGAAACAATAAATTCATCTAATTGTTAGCAAAATGGCTTGTAGGTATGTACAGAAAATCTTACAATAAAAAAGATACCTCAAGAGCATTAAGTCTGAATCCTGTTAAGAGAGTTAATAAGAGGAGATAAGAAAACAAATAGGCCTCTCTGAGGACGTCGAGATCTTGAAATTCGATTCCGGCATAAAAAACCGAATTAATGTGGTTTGGGGGTGCACCCCTATTGTTTTTGTAACGCTTTCGATTTAGGCAATTATGTTTGTGTGTGGAGCAAATTTGGCAGATTTTCCTTGTATAAATTCTTCTTCTTTACTGTACACAAGTGTTATGATTGTTTATGTAATAATATGAAGTGAAGTAGAAAACACGCAAACCTCGAACTCTCATGAAATCGGATAAAAGTATCTAAACGCAGCATGCATACACACACGACATTGCACAAAACCACATGCATATAAATGTGCTGCCCGGATGTTTATGCTTGGCCCGCCTACTCGGGCTGTTCGGGGCTACTTGCCATGCAGGTTTTCGGGCTACTAATCGGGTTGCATGCCGCGCGTCTGAAAGCATTATTTTGACGATCATTTATAAACATTACAAAAAATTCGCAGACAGTCGTACAATTGACAAATCTCGACACGCTTAAGAGAATACTACTCAACCGGCAGGTCGTGGGCTTGTTTGTCTCGCCATCTCCACCTATGATCATCATCATCGGTGTCTATCGGTCCACTGCATTGCTTATATCATGTTGAATTGTTGATCAACCAAATTAAAATAATACAAAGTTTTATCAATAGTTAAAGCAAACGAAGAATACAAAAAGCTTAAGATTTTAGCTTTCTACATCCAAACATTCTTAATATAAGACTGTGCGTACCATCAAGCCCGCTTGTCAGTCAATTCGCTGGAAGATAAAGCTCTTGTATTTGAGATAAAATAAACGACTAAGGAATGACTCCCCTCGGGGGTTAGGCCGATATGTTTGGTCTAAGATATAAGAGATTAAATATTTTAGAAAAAAGATTAAAAGTAGTTGATTCACCGCTGATAATAATCGTAGGGCGAATGAGGAAAGACTAAAGTAGTAAGTACTGCAATTTGAGTAGAAGCGTGCTGCAGTCGACTTATCGTTTTCTCTAGTTGCAACCGCTTTTATTCCGAAATATAATACAGACCACATATGTAATAAAAACTCTTTTTTCATTTAGGAAGCAATATACTACACTTGTGAAAAGTCGATTCTACATTTACATGTAATGCTTGTTCGCAAATATTGATAAAGCCGGAGAAAAGAACAGGCACTAAAAACTCGCGGCCACTCTTTTCAACTTGTCAATATTTACAATGTTATTTGTTTATAAACTGTATATGCTGGTAAGGTGCTGCCACTTATAATATTATACACCATATTAGCGGACTGATGCACAAACAAGAAGAAAAATATTAGAAAAAGAGTACACGAGATTGGATATATCAGCCTTAATGAGTACAACATAGTAGGAGCATCCACTTACAATGTCAAAACTTTATATGCTTCAATATTGGCCAATTTACTGCTACTTATTGAATAAGTATACATGTTTTGCAAAAGAAAGAACAGAATGGCCTTAATTTATCACGCAAAATCTTTACTAAGAAAATTAAATCGTTTCCAAACTAGTCCCTAAGTAACATTATCAAACGGTGACAAAAACAAAATTGTTTCCAAACCGTACAGCGTGATAGTATGTGCGATGCGTGGGAGTGCGTGACACAACTGGTGCGCTGCAGTCTGGAGACTTAGCACCGAAATTCATAGAAACCAGAAATAGTGCTTGCACTTTGCGATTTGCGATCTGCTTTGGACCTGTATCTTTGATGATCGGCATACCTAAGTTTTGCGTTGTAAAAGCCCTGAATTCAGAAAAGGTTACGAGTTTTTTACTTGGATACACAAGTTTAATTTGCAATACCTAATGATATCATTACTCACAACTCGTTGTTGCTCGCTGCAACTTGATGCTTCACAACAAATTTGACTGTGGGATTGGCACTCTGGATTCTGGCTTCCCTTAACTACTTACTCCAATCAAGCTGATTCATTTGAAATACAATACAATGTCTTTTGTGGCAACTATAAGGCGGCATTTTAACTTAGTAAGCAATAGATTCTGACACTTGGCCCAACATACCCCGAAGGGGTAGGTACGAGTATGTACGATTCATTCGTCTTAGATTATTTTTTAGAGTTCTCAAGGAATCTTGTTGCTATACCAAACCACCTGTCTGTTTGTCGTTATATCTCTATAATATTTACGATAGGGTTTACTATCGTAAATATTAAGTTGCTTGTAATTTGTTAGACACCATTTGTTATTCCCAACAAAATAGTTCACTGGACGTAATTTAACGACTAACATGGTAACCGCAGTCCATTATTGACCGCTTTTAGCGTTAATGAATCCAAACCGCAACTCTTGATTATAATTTTAGATAAATTGTTATATGTATTTTATTAGTTCACAACACGTAATAATACAAATAAAAAGGTGCCTATAGAAAAAAAATGTACTAATCGTACCTTCAATAACAACAAAAAACTGCAAATAAAATGTTTTCTAAATCAGCCCAGGACTTTCTCATTACTTCGCATTACTTTGTTTAAACAAATAAACTCTTAACCTAATATTACCATATACAGACGAAAACGAAACGGTGAAATCACCTTAAGGTACGCACTTTTTATTGCTTCTGCTGGTTAATATTTCTTACCTCTTGGACCACAGCAAGGGAGGTGCGAAACGTTACGAACAGAATTGTTTCCAACAAATGGCATCGAGTGGGTAGGATTTGCGATTGTCCTTACACAGCGCAAAGCAGTTGAAAAATATATACTGATAAAGCTACAACCACATTGATAGTGTCGTGATTTTTGACATAAGCGCTAAGGACACCGATTTATATATTTTTATTAATCATTTATTCATTATTCATTTAACGGTATAAAAAAAGATTCTAAGCATCCATTAATATTCAATTTATGAGGATGAGAAAAGAAATACTCTTTCGTCACGCAGCTGGATTCAGCTGGTAATTTCAGATCACACATTCGATAGCACGCAAAACAAACTTTAACACAAGACTGGCGCGCCTATTTACAAAATTGTGCATGACTGACAAACATAATACTTATTTTGCATTCATACACTGCTAGAAAACTATTTTTAAGAAAGCACTTTCACGATATTTAGTTCATTCGAAAAAAATTAACCTGCCTCTGCGCCAAACGCTAAGGAATCCAGCTGACTGACGAAAGGGTACTTCTTTACTCCACTACTGTGACGTAATATCATTAAATCTGCCAATAAAATGTGCTTGCATTTTTAGTGCTTCCCACTTGGACTATAATAAGAACAGTAAGAAAATCGAAAAATGATGATGGCATATTTTGTAGTCACTACATTGATTTCTTAAAGCTAAGTTGACATCATAATCATAACTCTAAATTTATCTATAGACATAACTGAATACCATTAGACGGAACGTTAAAAATATAGGTCTAACGATAAGCATTTATCCAACCCTATCTACAGCTTTGTCTTTAAGAAAAAATAGACCTACTTTTATGACCTATTTAACCTTTTCGATCCCATTTATCATATTACATCAACCGTTATTGCCATAATTGAGTGAATCTGAACGCACTTCAATGTCCCGGAAAAATTGCGATAACGTTCTATCTCGTTTTGATCGTTAATTATATTTGTACACGGTGTCAGCTATTTTTATGTCGTGTGTACCATTTTTGTGTATTTATGAGTATTATTTGAGTAGCAATTGCCCTCGGTTTGTGTCCAATTGTGGTTCTTAATTGTTTCTGCTTACGCTTTGTTATTTTGTTTTATGTTTATGAGGTAATGCGTAACTGGGTTTATGCCAGCGATATTTTTATTGACCTTGTTGAATTGAGATTTGTTTATTGTTTCTTTGGGATGAAGTCAATGTGTAATGCTACTTGTTGTTACTGTTTGTGGTTTGGTTTCTAATAAAATATGCTGTGATAAATGTGATGAGATGAATACGATTTACTTTTTTTACTTTATTCAGAAACATTTCGATATAGTTGATTACATGAGAGAATTCTCGGTATCATCTCCGCTCCCTTACCAACCAATAACGAGAAACTCAATTACGAGATTTTTGTTGGTAATAATTCTCAAATTCTCAGAAATTATTTTTTGCGTAAAATATTTTTTTTTAACTTTTTTATTCACAAACATTTTTCACTAGGTGTCTATACCTATTTTTTTAATTAATATAACTAGCAATGTGGAGTTATGGGATTTTGGTGATGCAGCAACTCTTATACTCGTCTAATCTGCAACCTTTATAAGATTCTTTGGCCTTTGAAAAAGCAGAAAAAGCAAAAACCAGTACTAAAATATCTCATAATATTATCTTTTAACCTTAAGTAACCATTTCTAACCTTAAGTACACACACACAAGTATTACTATCACATATTTAGTCCATGTGATGGGAGCCTGGTGATCTGTAACACAGGTTTTACCTACAGCAGACACCAGTCTCTCACAAAGGAACGAAGATTGTAAATTTATTACTTTAATTTAATTGTACTTACCTACCTTTGTACTTACCTACCTTTTACATCTATAACACCATACTAAGTAGAACCTTGAACCTTTGAATCCTTTAAGAACAGATGTGAGACACGGCGCGATTAGCCAGAATTAATCGGGTATCGACAAACGCGGGTCGATAGGGACGGAGCCAAGGGCGAGGGTGTTAAAGAATTCTTACTGTATATCGAGGTTCAAGGGTGCGTATACAGATTAGCTTGTGTTAAGGGATTTGCGTTGAAGAGGCTATACGATAATACTGAATTAGGTGTTGCTATTAAAGATATTAAAGAAGAACACTAACTGGAAGATCAAAATTTTAGATAGATATTACTCCATTATCAAAATCACTTGTAATTATATGTATTAGTTTTACTAATCCATACTATTTACTAATATTTACTAATATTATTTTATTATTATATTTTTTTTTTTTTTTTTTTAAAGTAACTCTGTCTGTCTGTCTGTCTGTCTGTCTGTTACGCTTTCACGCTCAAACAGCTAAACCGATTTAGATGAAATTTAATATGGAGATGGTTTGAGTCCCGGGGAAGGACATAGGATAGTTTTTATCGCGATAACCAACATCTACGCAGGCGGAGCCGTGGGCGAAAGCTAGTATTTTAATATATAAGTAATCAATATTTTTTGCCTTTAACGAACATTTACTAGAAATAAATAGTTAAACGTATGGATTATGTAGGCAGTCCCACAAAGAAAGTAAGTCATCTGTCTCTTGGTGTACGATTTTTAATGAAATTCCGGCTAGCATATTAATTTTACTCATCAATCACTTTAAGAACATGATCAAAAATTAGAAGATAATTTTATGGTGGGCGTTTTTTACAATAACTTTAGCTGTTAGCTTTTTATACAGATTTTTCTATTTTCAACCGACTTAAAAAACGACGAGGTTCTCAATTCGACTGTTTTATTTTTCTTTTTTTTTTGTATATTTGTTCACCGATTACGCAAAGACGGCTGTACCGATTTGAAGAATTCTTCTAGTGTTTGAAAGCGTATACTTCCAAGTTTCTCTCATTGTCATCAGATCACGATCTGATGATGAGATCCTGGAGAAATCGAGGTAACTCTTAAAATATTAAAGGCAAACCTACAGTGAATTAGGTATATTTCATAGGGATTCGTGCATTTACTCTTAAATAGCACCAATTGGTGAAGTGGAACTGATGATGAAGACCACAAATGACTTACACAAATGGCGGACCTATTCAATATTTCACAGTTTGCGATTTAGTTACTTTAATATGGTATTGAGTAGCAGTTTATTGTTGTCATACTACCTACTAAGTATTACACAATGTAATAGAGCTGATAGTGAACTCCTCAATAATTTACGGCAAGCAAGCTTAAAGTTGGTGCCGAATAAAACATAAAGACTACTATTTCATGGCATCAACTTCAAAATGTTTAATTTGTTTTTGTTATTCTAGGTGTTATTTTTTTGAAGTCTGTAATATTTTTTTGTTAAAAAGATTTTTTACTTACAAGCGGCGGTAGCTTAATGGCTAAGGCATCGGTCTCGCAATCGTGAGGTCGCGTGTTCGAATCCTACCCGTTATACTACCGACGTGAACCCACTCCTAAACAAGCTTTTGAGTTTAGCTGGAGGGGTTAACAAGATTGCTAGTAATGTAGGACTCAATCATACATTGCTAGTTATCTTTTTTACATGAAAAAGAAAAAAAAAGCTTTCTCTGATTTAAATTTATATTAGTTGTTCTATATATATATATATATATATATATATATATATATATAATATATATATATATATATATATAACACTAGCTGACCCGCGCAACTTCGTCTGCGTAAATTTTCCCTTTATTTATTTTTTCTTCCTTTTTTTTTTACAACATTTTTCATTGCTGCTCCGCTCCTATTGGTCGTAGCGTGATGTTTTAACCTATAGCCTTCCTCTATAAATGGACTATCCAACAATAAAATATTTTTTCAATGCGGCCCAGTAGTTCCTGAGATTATCGCGTTCAAACAAACAAACAAACTCTTAGGGGTATGAAAAATAGATGTTGGCCGATTCTCATAGATACCGGATAAGCACAAAAAATTTCATCAAAATCGGTCAAGCCGTTTCGGAGGAGTATGGCAACGAAAACTGTGACACGAGAATTTTATATATTAGATAACATAATAGCGAACAATGTTTAACAATCTATTGCTTATTATAAGCTCTCGTAGGTCGGTTCCTAACTATTAAAAATTACACATATTACGCTATAACCTATTGATTTTAAACAACAATGAGTACTTTGTTCACATAAGAAAGCGATGAATATATGTGTAAAATTCGGAGGCGTTAGTTGCGTATTGAGCCAAAGTAATCATTAGCAAAAATACAGAACAAGTCCATATCCATTTGCGACGAAAGATGATTGAAAGTCGTTGCGTTCCTTAGAGAGAAGGCATTTTTTCTGTTATTTGTTGACGCTAAGGGTACGTTCAATAATGATCTTTTCCTTAGATAGAACCATTAGCGACGTTCACTAGGAAACAAACATCATTTATGTATCGTCTGATTTCCAATGGTACAAAATATTATCTCTTGCAACGGTGTTTATAATCAATTGAATATTGCTAAACTTTGAAATCAAGATATCGCAGAAATTTACGCTCAACAGACTCAATAATCGATTTGTATACCATGTATTGAGGATTCCAAACTTAAGATGCGTACTCTTAACTAGTCCGGCTATAAATACTGTCACAAAAAATCTATTCTTTTTTTCAACTTTTTAATTACTTTGAATTTGGAACGCGTTTATTATTTTTTAAAGTTCAGACGCCTTTAAAGTTTTTTCCAGTTCATTATCAAATTACAATATGGATTGGGGTGTTAAAGAAAGTAGGATTACGGTGATCGCCTTGCACAAAGTGGGTATGGAGCCGTCGGTCATATTCCAGACACTTCAAAATCTTGGTATCAGCCGTATGTTCGTATATCGTACTATCAAAGGCCTATATAAAAGCCAATGGTGACCATTTTTGATTATGTTTTCATTCTGATTATGAAACCTAAGGTTTTATACTAAGCCTTAGGCCTTTTTAGAGTTCTGTAGCCAAAATGGCCAAAACGGAACCCTTACAGTTTCGTCATATCCATCTGTCTGTCTGTCCGTCCGTATGTCACAGGCATTTTAATCAAAGCCTACACAATGAATATTGATAAAATTTGGTGAAAAGGTGTCTTCTAGTAACCGTAACTTAATTTGATAAAAATAAATATTTTTAGGGGGGCACTCCATACATGTTACAGATGATGAGCTGAAAAAAATGTTAATGAGTGGCAGGTTTCTGATAAAGTTTTTTGATTGAGTGAATATTTTTGGAAATAATCGCTCCGAAAGTTGCAACTGTGTTAAATTATAAACCATGTGACCAAAAAATATGAAAAAAAATACAAAGGTAGCGCTTAATAAGTAGTATAAACTAAAGTTATTTAGGACATGATCGGGTATATCGTCATGGAATGATTGCTGATTAACTGCGTTTCTCAACAAAAGGGTAAACAAACGTTCTTCTGCTGATGCAATTATTCAAGGGTGCGAAATCCTACACTCAGCATAGTCCGACATGCTCTTGCCCAGTTTTTTTACGATAGTGTCTATGTGCTTATCATACAAAAGATTGCTCATGTAATTTACAATTTTTTTTAATCTAGTAATGACTTACATAAAAACATCTTATATTAGAAATTAATGATGCGTATAAATGTAATCTATTCAAGGATCTCACTCCACAAATTAGAATGAAAACAAAAAAAAACAGTAAAGATTTGCTGAAATCCGTATAAAAAATCACTTTGTCCCTCGTAAATCCCAATTGATTTTTAAATTAGAAGATTTAGTTCGGACAGGGGATAGATTCGTCGTTAATTTGTCACTTGTCTGCTTCTACTATATTGAGCAAAGTTTTGAAAATTTGGTTCAATGATGCTTTTAAAAAGTATTATTTCGTAGATAAATGTGAAATTTGAGGAACAGATTTGCTATTCTTGTATCTACCTCAAGGGAGATTATATCCTAAGTGTTGGGTCATCTTCAGGGCGGACATCATTAAGCGATCGTGCATGCACGATTCATGCTTGTCACGACAAATAAAGATCGCGAATCGATTCACGATCTTTATTTCGTTGTCGTGACAAGCCCGTGCGAAATGTTGCATGCGCTGCGCTCAAAGATGTCCGCGGCGCATGCGCGTTGATGCATTTCTAAGCACAGCTCTCTATTTACTATTACGACAAGATTTTTACAGTTCGCACGGTTCTGGACGATTATGGACCCTGCATAAATCACGACTGATATTAACATGTTTGACTTAAAAAAATTACATCCATTATTAAAATAATACAAGTAATAATAATAATAATAATATCTTGAAACGACTCACACAACACTATCTGATCCCAAACTAAGCAAAGCTTGTACTATGGAAACCAGACAACTGATAAACATACTTATATATTTCTAAATACATACATATTATAGATAAATAACACCCAGACACAGAATAAACCATCGCCCTCATCACACAAAGTTTTATCCAGGGTGAGGAACCCATGAACTCTTGCATAGCAATCGGATACACTCCAACCGCGCCACAGATGCAGTCAATAGTTTGTAAACGCACTTCAAATTTGTCTAGTGGTATTATCGTAATAAAAACACCTATTTTTGTAACATTTAACATAGGATTACTACATTTTCATTAATTAGTATGGTAAGAAGCTTAACAGCGATGGTCATCAGAGAATGTACTCGTCATACATGATAATTACATAACACTCTTAACTAAATTTGGAGGAACAACGTATCTACATCTGCATTACCGAATCAGGTCACGTCTCTAGTACTTATAAAAGATACGTGTGATACGACGGACCTCTACTTACAGGGATCGACAATAGCATATACTCGTGTGAATCTGTTCAGCCTTTTTCACTTTCCTTCAGCTTTTTGATGAAACAGATATTGTTCATACTGTTGAGTACAAATTTTAATCTACTAAAAACAATCAGTAATTTATCTAGTTCTACTTGCACTAAAAAAAATATTTTAAAATATGGTTATAAATTAAATCCCTGTGGCACTCCATCACCAACATTATTGCATTACTATGAAAATTTCATACAAAAACTACGAATCAATATTCACTAAACTGAAAATGTTTTGCTCAATTTCATTGTACTATCAGCCAAAACTCCGGTATACCTCCATTTGGACAAAAATCGCTTGCGCCTAAACAAAGTGAATGTGTGTCAGTAACTCCACCTCCTTCAACACAACTTTAACAAGGTATAGAACGCACGTCCCTGCATCGTAAGTTATTCTATATTTTTGTTTCAATATTTTTTAAGCGCTTAGAAGGGATATGATATAAGTGATAGTGTCAGTTCGATAAAGAAAGATAGTACGGTGTGGAAAAGATAAAGCATTCGAGACCACGTGCATTTCATATTTTTTTGATATGTACTTTCGCTCACTCAGTATTTCAGTACGCCATAATCTGTAATTTTAACACCCATAGTTTAAATTTATATTAGCTTGTTTAAATACTACTCATTAATTAACATCGCTGTAAATGTGTAAACCACTCTTTTTTTCATTTTGTACTGTAATTAACAAAACCGTTTTAGACATTGAATTAGTCCCAAACAAAAAAAAAGAGTCAATGATACTTTTTTAAGGCAATTAGGGGTCATAAAACGGAAACTGAAATAACAAAATACTTGCTAAACGACCAGTACTCATACCAAGTACTTAACAAAATGGAATTCACAAACCTCTTAATACTCTATGCTAATTTCGTTAAAATCTCCTTTTTTTTTTAAATTAACATTCTAAAGTAATTAGGGCGTTTAATTTTGAAATAATTACACTTTTTGCAACTCATTAAAAAAATAAGTGAAATTATATTAAGACATATATTATGATTACATGTAATCGTGTTTGAAGTAGATTACTTCTCATTAAACACTTCAATAACGGACATTTCACCATTGATTATTAAATACAATAAAAGTAACCTAGGTATCTGTACTAAATGCTGAAGAGTTTGTTTGGGTAAACGCGATAAACTCAAAAAAAAAAGTTTTACGAGGAAGTCTTTAGGTTTTAAAATATCACGCTACGACCAACAGGAGCGGAGCATTATTGAAAAATGTTGCAAATTGACTCAGACATACTTGCGCGGGTCAGCTAGTAATTTATAATTTGACTGCGTCGAGAGTGCATACGACTGTTGTACAACAAAGTGGATTTATTTTGCACACGGGACAAATATGTATAAGATCCATTAATATTGAACTATTTCGCGTTCGTTAATTTGTATTGATTACAAATAATACGGCGATTAATCGTATTTCTTCAAAAGTATAGCTAATTTTATATTTTGAAAACATTTCACTTTATTCAGCGATATTTTTTACTCATTCCAATTTACTAAAAGGCCGTGTATAGAAAAAGACTTAGATATTGAAGTCTATTGATTTAGTATTTAATGTTATTGCCTAGAATCATAATTGGGAACAAAGAGAATAAGGTCACTGTTTGCGCAAAAATATTGAAGCTATGAGGAATGAAAATTATGTTTTCATTAATCTTTTTTCGGTTATAAACGCTTGTGTGTGCAACGGGCTACTTATAAAGTTCTGTATGTCTGTCTACCGTCGTTAACTATGCATTGAAATTATATTATTATATAATTACGACTGCCTCTAGTGCGGTGGGAGTGTGTCCGACTGCTACGCAAGAGGTCGTGGGTTCCATTGCCATACGGGATACCACTTAATGTGATCCACAAATTATTGTTCTCAGTCTGGGTGTACTTCGTATCCGTGACTTGTATGTTTGTAAAATCCCCCGCAGCACAGGGCTTGTAACCTACTGCGGTAAGTCATCTTTAAAAAAAAGTCTTAGAAGAAGAAGAAGGAGAAGAAACCAAAACTAAACTTTTTTTTAAAATCTTCCAGAAATCATTAAAATATATTCAAAAAAAGTGGCGAAAAGATATTTTGGGCACAACTCGAAATTAGGTACCTACCGTTAAAAATGTTAACTTTAGATAATTGGTATTGAGTGTACTAATCAGACAAAAACTCTTTCTATAACGGAACATTTATATGGGCAGCACAACATCCAGTTACATGAAACCTGAAAGGACAAAGGGATTACTCAGCAAAAAGAGGGTAGACTATAATTAATAGCCGGGAACTAAACTTGCCAACCGATTTAGACAAATAGCACATCATTAGTTTAGGAGTTAACAAACCACTTAGGCCTGTAAGTGGCTAGTCAGAAATTTTGTGGGTTGAACCATGAACTGAAATCGGATGATTTAAATTTTGAAACGTTCTGGAATTTCGGTTTTGCGGTCTAGCAAAATGGAGGACACCTAACGGTCTCTGCACAGTACATGGTACCATAAACAATTCTGGTTACACTGGCCGGAGATATTATATTGCAGAAGTATGAGCACAGGTACATGTGCACTTGCTATTATAGTACGTTGGGATGGAAATTCAACACGATTGGAGAGATACTAGGCACTTATTTTTTTTTATAATCTTCGCAACACCACACTATTCAATGCGAAATAGAAAGACGAAACGAAAATAACTTACAAAAAGACGATTGTATACCGAAGGCTCGAACCCACAAGTACACTGTCACCAACACTGTGTACCGAATTTATGCCTCTAGACCAAATCGACAGGTGATCTTCGTCAAATTAGATGTTCATATCTTACGCGCACGCCGCACCGCTTGTGTGTGTCAAAAAGTGTCGTTACAACTTTTCGTGAGATTTTTTTCCGTCTAGCCCCCTTTCACAACGCGCGATAAGGAACTTCGTTCAAAAATCGAAAAAAGTCGAAATTAAATAAATTAGTAGTTTAAATTGCACTAAATATAAACTACTAATTAATGACATTTCTTTTGGAATATAGGCATTTATGTATTTGAATGACATATATTATATTTTTATATTTAAATGATGATAAAAAAATACCTCGATTATTTTATTATTCTTTTCAAACACAATAATACTCAAATATTAAACTAACATAAATACAGTCAAAGAAAAAGAGTGTAACAAAATTTTTAAATCTATACTAATATTATAAAGAGGAAAGATTTGATTGCTTGTTTGTATTGAATAGGCTCCGAAACTACTGGATGGATTTTAAAAATTCTTTTACCATTAGAAGGCTACATTATCGGGGAGGAACAAAGGCTATATTTTATTGTCAAAAAATTAGAGATCCCTTCGAAAATTACAATAATGTAACTAAAAGTATAAAACATTTTGCTTATTTCGCGTGCGCTGCGATTGATATTGATGATATATGAAAACAATGTTTTACATATTTTGAGAACTCATTATTTCCCACAAAAAAGTCCACGAGGGTTTAAGTCTAACTATAATAGTTAAGTCACAATAACCACTTTTTATTCAAGTTTGGCCATCGAAATATGGGTAGAATCGAAAGATTATGATATGCATATCAAGATGAATAAATGAATGGTAAATTCCTTTTTAAATTATTGAAATCGGACCTTTTGTTTAGAAGTTACGACGGGTTTAAAAATGATAAATGTAAGAAAAACCGAGCAAGAGCATGTTCCCAGCCACTATTACAAATAAATACACTACTTATGAAAAAACCCGGTAAGAGCATATCAAACCATTCTCAGTTTAGGGTTCCGCAGCCTTGAATAATTGCATCAGCAGAAGAGCGTATGTCTATGGCACTTACGCCCTTTTGTTGACAAACATAGCTTTTCAGCCATAATTCAATGACGGTATATCTGATCATGTCGGAAATAATTTTATTTTAAAGTATTCATTAAGTGCTATCTTTGTTTTTTTTCATATTTTTTTGTCACACGGTTCAAAAGATAAAGGAGGGGGGGGGGGCACAATTATGAAACTTTTGGAGCGATAATTTCCTTAAATCCTCTATCACTTAATCAGAAAAGTTTATTAGAAACCTTAAAATGTTTTTAAAAGACCTATCGAATATTGTACCATTTTGCCATTTGCTAAAAAAATAATCAGTTTCTGTTACATGTAGGGAGTGTCCCCCCCGCCAAAAAATATTTATTTTTATCATTTTTATCAGCTATCAAACTGAGTAGCGGTTACTACAAGACATATTATCACCAAATTTCATAAATATTTATAGAGTAAAATGCCTGTGACATACGGACGGACAGCCAGACAGACTATAAGGGTTCCGTTTTAGTCATTTTGGCTACGGAACCCTAACAATACGATGTGCTTAATTGCACCAGCAGAACAGCGTATGTGCATGGCACTTAAGCCCTTTTGGGAGAAGAGCAGTTTTTCTGCAATAACTCAGTGTATCTGATCATGTCCAAATTAATCTAACTTAAAGTATTTAATAAGCGATACCTACCTTTGAATTTTTTATTATTTTTTTGGTCACACGGTTCAAAAGATAAAGGGGGGGGGGGGCACAACTTTCGGCGCGATTGTTTCCAAAAATGTTCACTTAATCAAAAAAGTTTTTTAGATGTTGTTGTGTGAATGTGTTTGCTGAAAAAATCCTATTTTTTTTTATTATTTAACCATCAAACTAAGTAGCACCTTATACAACACATCGATGCTTCAAATTTAATCAATATTCATTGTGTAGTTTTTGAGTAAACTGCCTGTGACATACGAAAGGGCAGCCGAACGGATATGACGAAACTATAAGGGTTTCGTTTTTGCTATTCTGGCTACGGAACCTATATGCGTATTCCAGGTGCATTTTACCCGACGCTGGACAAGTGGGAGTACCAACGCACGATGCGGGCATGCACGACCGAGGGAGATGCCCGATACTACCCGATACCCTTCTGGGTGGGGCGGTACAAGACAAGAGGCAAATAGGAAAATAATAATAAAATAAATTCAATACAATACAAAACAACCATCGGGATGCGGGGTGCATGGACCCTTGTCCCCCCCCTCCTGGATCCGCCTATGTGTTACAGCTACGTTCTTTCAAAGTGATAAAAAATCTAAATTGTATTGTCAAAAAATTTTGCAATTTTTCGCGTAACTTTTATGCAGGTAGCATTTTGATTTCACGTAATTCCACAGTCGCCAAAGGGGTTCAAATAACGCACTAAAAATCGGCTTTACTTATGGCATATTTAAGCCGTAGTAGTAGATACCTGAGGGATCTATAAAATCACATTTAACGCGGACGAAGCCGCGGCCATAAAATCCGTGTAGGTATTAGGTTTATTTGAAAATCTTACTACAATATGACCCGTGCGAAGCCATGGCATACAGCTAGTGTTTTGATAAAATCAGACGCGACATCGGTTCCATTTGAATCGCTTCAACCAAATTAATTACCCAGGCCCTCTCACAGCTATCATTTTTTGCCATCAAAAATCAAATTGTGCAATTTAAGGTCATCAACTACTACATTATTTAGTTTGTACAGACCTTTTCAACACAATTGGCATAATTTTAGACATGATATTGTAACAAAAAAACACCATTTGTACTAGACTTTTTTAAATGCACAATCCAAAAACACAGTTTTTAGATTCAACAGTAAAAGATACCAATAAAAATTATGTTAGCGATTTTAATCAAGCAATAAAAGTCAAGTCCCTGCACTATTACTATACTTACTTTGGAACATTGTTATAAAGATTCCAATAGCAATCCTAGTCCATTCTAACAATAGAACAGCCTCTTAATACAGCCTTTTAGCAGATAAGCATCTCCCAAATAGGTATATTTTCCTTTTTCACATCGAAACGACATCTGAACATTGTCCCTTTCATTCCAAGGTCTGGTTAATGTACCGTTACGATCCGAATGTGTTACAGCCCTATTCCGATGAACATAATCATAATCGTTTCAATAGATGTATGGACTATAGGGGTACTTATGGACCTTAAGATTTCCTAATAGATAAGGGGCTATGGCTGATGGTTTTATATTTTTGTTTTTTTTTTCTTTAATCTTGAATTGACACTGGTAATTGTAGCAAATTCACTGCAAAGCGAGAGTGCTAAGCGAGGACACTGCTAAGCAAAGGTGCAACGAGGTCGACGCGATCTTATTGCGAAGTGAGAATGTAGCGATGTCCTCGGCACAGGTAAACTGCGAAGCTAAAGAACAGTCCCGACAGGACTCCGTGAGATCACTGCGAAGAGTGGGTGCAGTGGGGTCAACGCGAGCATAATGATTTGAGTGAGTGCATCGAGGTTGAAGCGAGTTCATTTCAAAGCAAGGGTTCAGCCTGGCGAGGCAAATTGACTCGCCCGTAGTTAGTGACACTGCCGAGCTCGCCAACTCTCGTGGGTTACTAAACCAAACCTCGTGGGTTAGATTCTCTGCCAGAATTAATATTTGTATGATGAATATGAATGTGTCTGTGATTAGGCAAAGCCTTGGTTCAGAATAATTACAAAAAAATAATATTTTTAGTTTTAAAGTTCATCAAATCATATATTTTATGTTACACTACGTTAAACAGTGTCTACTACTAATCATGATTCATTCATTATCACTATGGTGTCGCACATAACGCCACCACAAACACAAAATGCCTTCTAAGAGTTACGATGTAATAATTTAGGGTAAGACGAGTAGCAATTTCATGATAGTGTGAGATACTGTCGTTTGAGTACATTAACTAGTGATATAACTTTCAAAACTTTCAAAACTTTATTCATGAACAATTTTTACATTGTGTTTGAATACATAATACATACTTTAAGGAATAGAGGTAAACTTAATAATAATATTCCGATGCCATGACATCATAAAAAAAATACAAATCAAATAATTAGCACACCATTACAAACATACAAGTCAAGAAAATATAATAAAATAATACAGTGGTCAACAAAAAAAAATTTAGAATTGAATATAAGCATATGGTAAAATAATAATGTAACAATGTCAAAAGAAAATAGGTATATATCTAATAATAATACTTAATGAATTAAATAATTATGATAAAAAATAAAAATTATTGTAATAATTAATGTTTTTCCTCGTCACGATAAGTACACTTTTGCATGTCATCGAGAGAATATAAACACCCTTCCAGTAAAAACATTCTAAGTTTGCATTTAAAATTACGTTTATATAGCAAGCTCTTCAAACCAATGGGTAACCTATTAAACATTTTGATAGCGTTATAATAACTGCTATGCTTTACTATATTCAGGCGAGATATATTTTTGCACTGAAAATCTTTTCTACGTGTGTTTTCCCTTAGTTGGCGTTCTTCATCGGTTTCGTAGTTATGAACGCATTTTGCAAAATTTGTTAACAAGACTAGTATGTATAGACTCGGCACCGTTAAAATTTCGAGCTTCACAAAATGCGGTCTACAAGATACGTCTTGTTTTATACCTACAATTGTTCTGATAGCCCTTTTTTGTAAAATGAAAGCTCTGGAAATGTTATAATTGTAACTACCTCCCCAGAATAATATGCTATATCTTAATTTGGATTCAATCAAAGCATAATATACCATTTTTAAATATTTAATGCCAACTTCATCCCTCAGACTTCTTAGCACATAACAAGCAGAACTGATTGCACTGTCCAAACTTGTGAGTTCGTTTTTCCAGTTCAGATACTCATCCACGTGGACTCCCAGAAATTTAGTACTTGTTACAGTATTTACTACTTCACCATTTAAAACACAATTTAGTTTGTCATTATTATTGGCCGTTGAACGAAACAACATGATATTAGTTTTATTGGTGTTTAAGTTTAGACTATTTATAGAGAACCAATTATGAAAAATGTGTAATGCCTCATTAACTTTTGAATTCAAGCCGTCTATGTTTTCTGCTGATATGATAGCATTGGTGTCATCAGCAAACATAATTGGTTGAATATCTCCCATTGAAATGTTTGTAACAAAGTGTATTAAGTCATTAATAAATGTAATAAAGAATATAGGGCCGAGTATTGAACCTTGCGGAACGCCTGTTATTATTGGAGTCGTTTTTGACTTAAATGTTTCCTCACAACAATATTTTCCATTCAAACCATTACTGTCAGCTACTGCATTAATTTGAACAAACATTTTTCTATTTTGGAGATATGATTGAAATAATCTCCACGCGTTACCCCTAACACCATAGTGATCTAGTTTTTTCAGAAGCAGTTCATGGTTGACCGTATCAAAAGCAGCACTTAAATCCAAAAAGAGTCCTGCCACTTTCTTTTTCTGGTTCATTCGGTTTACAACGTCACTGACTAGTAACTCAATGGCGTCTTGAGTGCCGACTCCGCTTATATACCCAAATTGTCGATGATGTAATACTTTGTTTAAATTCAGATGTTTAATCAACCTAACTCTTATAACTTTTTCAAAAATTTTTGACACTGTCGGTAATAACGAAATGGGCCTATACATAGAGGGATCTGACTTGACTCCCTTTTTATATATAGGTAATATCTTGGCTATTTTAAATTGATCTGGAAAAGTACCTTGCTCTAGACAATCATTAAACATTATGGTTAGAGGCTCTGCAAGAATATCAATATTTTCTTTAATTGCTGATATGGGTAGTTCATCGTAGCCACATGAGGATTTATTTTCCATGTGGGCAACCAATTTGAAAATTTCATCAGATGTGACTGCATCCCATATAATCTGGTTTTCGACTCTACTAGTATTTTTTTGTAGGAAGGTAATTGCCATTTGCGAGTAATCTTGTGCATGACTGAATTTCCGCCCAAATTCTTCTGCGAAAATATTAACAATTTCTGACGGATTAGACACAACTTTGTTACCAGATCTAAGAATAATCTTATCTTTTACGATTTGCTTTTTATTTCTGTGCTGATTGATAATCTTCCAGATATCTTTAGACAAATTTTTAAACTTAGCTATTTCTCTTTGGATTGCCAACCTCTTAGCCATTTTAATTACCCTTCTGTACACTACAATATATTTTTGTCTGTAATTGGTAATTCTTAAATCGTTATGGTTCCCTTTACCTACCATCAGAAAACGTTTCATTTGGCTAGAAGTTTTAATTCCTTTTGAAACCCAGCGCAAATTTGTTAGAGCATTTAACCGTATTTGCCTTTTTTGTTTTTTAAAGCTCTGTTTATATTCAGTTTGAAGCGTGCTAATGAAAGTATTGAGACCCACATTATTCCAGTCATAACTTAATAGCCTTTGCCTGAATCTGATTTTATTTTTTATACTAAGCCTCCTTTTTGTTACATAGAAAACTTTGTTTCTATTTAATTTGTTACATAATAATGATAAGTTACAAAACAGACCGGCATGTCCGTCAGCTACACCATTATGGTCAATATCTATTTTTACAATGCCATTTGTCGGTATATTAGTCAAAAAATTATCAATGCAGGACGAAGAGTCATTGCGTATAAAAGTAATTGTGTCAATAAGCGGTTTAAAATTATAACATGTCAATAAACTAATGAAATCTCGGCATTTTTTACTATCTGTTAATAGGTCAATGTTAAAATCTCCACATATGCAACTGCTGCTGCCGTGAAGGTGTTCTAACAGAGCTTCCAATTTATTCATAAATGTACTTATATTAGTATCGTAAGGGTTACGATAGCAGCAACATACACAGGCACCAGTAATTTTATCCTTAATAGCACATATCTCAAATGCCTCAATTGTATACAATTTTTTTGCAATAGGTATTTCCTCACACTCCCTATCATTTCTTGCTAGTATAACTGTGCCTCCTCTTTTTTTATTACTTCTAGTGTTATAGGAAACCACTTTATAGTTAGTAAAATTTAATAAACTTATTAATTTATCATTAAGAAAGTGCTCACTAATGCAAAGGTAATCCATAGAATTATGTAAGCTTTCTATGTAGATCTCAAACTCATTTTTTTTATTGTTTAGACCACAAACATTTTGGTGAAAAATATTTAAATTTACAAAATTTGTATTATTGTTGTGTTTAGTTACATTCATCGAGCTATTTTTATTCTGATGGGGGGCGAAAACAAATCGTATCAGGGTGTGATGAAGAACACTGGTTAGCCACCATAGTAGGTACTGTCATGGTGGGTAAGGCGCCATCACTAGGGCAAGAAATATCGTCAGTTTGCGTGCTTACAGTAGTGCTTTTTATGATCTTAACCAATTCACATTGTGTGTGTTTTGATGTAACATAATAATTATTATAATTTATTTTATATGTGGCATTCAATATGGTTCTACACAACCATCTACAAGCGATAACACTATTGAAATTTTTTCTACCATTATAGTTATTATCTAAGGAAACAAACATTGTGTTATTTTTAAAATTAGAGCAAGTATGTTGCAACAATTGATTCAGTTTATATTCATTTAAATAGTTATTTTTGTAGACTTTACCAATCAGAATATTAGTGTATTGCATTCTGTAAAGAAAATTATAAAGAAAAGATTGAAATTTTAACACATTTTTGTCATTTGTACCACTCAGAAGTATTATATAATCTGTGTTAGTGAAGCTTTTACAAAAAGATTCGCATGCATTTACAACTTGGTCTATCTGTGCATATGGTTTAATGTAACAAGTTACAGTGTAATCATACCCCAGCAACTCTTGTAATTTTTGGCGTATCCCATGTCCTGTTTGGTCAGCAAATATTGCTACTCTGTGTGTAGGGGATCTCTTCTCAAAGCTAGTCGCATTTAGAGCCTGATTCTTCTTTATAACTTTTTTTGTCGTAGATTGCTGCTCTGAAATACCTGTACCCTGTATTTGATCATCTATAAGGGTAACAATACCAGGTACTGTTGACGTCTGACTATTTTTTATTTGAGGTTCCTGGTGAGTGTGACGGTTTTCTCTGGAGTCATTAGGTTGCGCTTTAGCTTCTTTCGGCGATCTACCAGTTGTATGTAGTGTATTATCTTTATACGGCGCCTCATCTACTTTTTTTCCGCTGTTGTAGGGTTGCAGTGCGGCTGTTGGTTCTAAATTTCCTTTTTCTTCATCAGGGTTAATGCTGCTACAGTGTGTAGGTAATGTTGTTGTACTTGCATTCATTGTGGTTTCCTCTTGAGACGAAGGATCCTTGTTGAAAGTTGTTGTCGAGATACATATTGTGTCCTTGTCCTTTGTTGACGATTGGTTTGCACGATTTAATTTTTTTTGGTTTGATGTCAATTTATCTTGTATATTCAACTTTTTTAATTTTGGTTTTTTCCTTAATCTAGGTGTAGTTGCAGTGGTAACTTTTTTATAGGTATCTACTATTTTTGTTTGTTGTTCTAATTGGGTACTCAGTGACTCGTTTTGTGAACACAGATTTTCAATTTCTTGATGGGCAGAATTTAGTTGAGCTTCCAAAGTTTCAATTTTAGTTTTTAGTTCTAGATACATGACGCTATCTTCTCTGCTATTCAGACTTAACATGGTCAAATCGAGTATTGATGTATTGGATAATTCATTTAGAGAGCTGGTCCTTAGTGGTTTACGGAAGGTTACATTGTCGGTTTCCATTATGCCAATCAGTAATTTGTGTCTTTATTGTTATAATATAACAAAAAACTTTCTATTTATTTTTAGTTGTTTGATTTGTAGTGTTTTTCTTTATAAATATTTATGATTTTCCATTGAAGTGATAATTTGGACCAAATACGATTGTTTTTTTTACTATGGTATCATTTTATATCGATTTATACAATGGCAACACTATACTTAGTGTCAGGAAATGTCTAGGAGCTGAATATATGTCAATTTTCGTACTCCTACTCTCCACTAGATGGCGCTGTAAACAATTTCCGACTACCTAGAAGCTATTTTTAGTACAGCAACCCTAGCACTAGTGTCAGCTAATGTCAAATTTGTATTTCTACTCGCCACCGTGGGCGCTAGTTGTAGGGCAAATGTCACTTTTCAAATATTAGCACTGTATTGCAACGGTGTTTTATAAGATTGATTTGAGAAATCACACTAGTTCATGCATTTATACTGCACAATTGTTATGAAAAATGTTCTTCAAAGTATGACACGTAGTTATGTAGTGTTCAATTATGTTACTTACTGTGTATTTACACAAATTTATGAAACATAGTCAATGATGTTTACAACTGTTTTTATTCTGTTTCCAATTGTTCATATAAGTCACTAACACTGTCACTGATTTAGAGAGATATTAGCACTATATTTCACTGTTGTGTACGTTGTTTTAAGCAAACATTGTTTATTTATGATTTTTAAATACGAGTATAATGCACGTTCGATAAAGGGTTGCCACATAATGTTTTTCTTTATATGCTTTGCTTTTTTTTTTTTTTTTTTTTTATATGCTTTGTGGCCTTAACAAGAACGGGTCGAAAATTTAGATTGTTTTTTACTCTTTATTTATTGCTAACTTTTACCCGTAGCTTAGCCTTTAGCTTTTAGCTTAGCCATAATTATAAACTACTAACCGCCTGCCCCGGCTTTGCATGGGTGTCACATCGTAGCTTTTTATACCTTGGGTTACATTATTGTAATTTTCGTAAGGATCTATAGCCTGTGTTACTCCCGATAATGTAGCTTTATAATGGTAAAAGAATTTTAAAATCGGTTGCAATCATTTTTACTATTTATATAAAACATAATTATATAAAGAGTAAAAATGGTTGTCTGTAAATTCGGTTTACGGACGATAATTTTACGTAATAACGTCTTAAGAAAACATTTAGTTCCACGTTTATGTCGCTGCAATTGTCATTCACTGATAGGGTGATACTTCAGCCTATCAGCAGGCGGAATTTCGTGAGTGCAGCCGGTCATTGATTTATAAGACGTTGTCACATGAAAAAATAAAAAAATAAACAGGATAGTTCTAAGCTTTGTTTAATGAAAATAGATTAAGCCGTTTTGAAGATAAAAAAATAAGCTTTTAGTGTCACGTGTCGGCTTTATATTTTAACTGACATTATCTTGTTGCACACGACCTTCATGTCACTTGGTTTCATTCAAAGAATATATTATAAGGTCGAGGCAAAAGTATTTTCGTATTTTTAATACAAGGATTTTTTTTTAGGTATATCTTTCTATTTATTTACAATAATATGTATTCGCCGTTTTGATCGATGACTTGTTGCCAACTTGTGGGTAGTGCCATGATCCCATTGCTGTAAAAAAATGAGTTTTTGATCAAATAATCTGACTGGTAGTTTTCACAGTGCTCTTTTAAGGATAACTTTGTGCTTCATAACGTAAATGACGTAAAACTGTTTTGTGATCAACATCCAGTTTATCAGCAATATCGTAACTACTAATATGTCGATCTTGCTCCACTTTTTCAAAGACGGACCACGGATATAATCAGTATTTTATCCGTAACAGTGTGTCCAAAGCGAGCCCCATCCTTCACACTAAATTTTTTAGACTTTAAACGCTTGAACGCTTGAATTTCATGCAGTCGGAGGCACTTTTATAAGTTCATCGAGATTCATTAACGCCTCCGACTGCATGAAATTATATAATTATGTAGGGGATCTTGTTTCTATCTTTTATGTGCAGGCGGGTTTTTTTATTTTTTTTATTTATTTTTTTATTTGTAATAAATCTTTAAAATGTACCTAATTTTTTCGTCACATTTGCTTGCTTGAAAAACAACTGAAAAATGGCGGGAACTTTTTTTTTTTTATTTATTGCATCTTCAGAATGTCAACATTGAATGGTATTAAGCTACATTCAGTACAACCAAAGAGGTTTCATTACTAACAATACATTCAAAATACTTTTGCCCCTACCTATTAAGTGACATAGTTAAAAAAGAAAATCAATTGCGAAGCAAAAGCGACGCTTGTGATAAATTCTGATTCGCATAGCAATAGGCGAAGCCGGAGAAAATAACAAGGCAATAAAAACTCGCGGCCGCTCTTTCAAATTGTCTATGTTTTTTATAAACTGTTTATACAGGTAAGGTACTGCTACCAATACATTATACATAACTAGCTGTCGCCCGCGGTTTCGACCGTGTGATGTCGGTTATCACAGTCGATTGATTTTTAAAAAAACTCTGAAACAATTACAACATTTCAGAGATCTAACTGTAAAACTGACCTATTTTACCACCTTAAGGGATGAATTTTTAAAAATTCCTTCTTATCGGATCAAAGGACATCAAAATATGGAATACCTCCTGGAAATTTGAAATCTCTACGAGATGAGCACCTTAGGCTGTACGTTGATCCATCAGTCAGTCAGTCAGGTTAAAGAATTTTATTTATAGAGGATAATAAAACAAACTGAGGAAGATTATACTAGAAATAATAAAACTGGTTACATTACATAACATTATATCAACCTCAATGGGTATCATATAATAGGAGCAATCCACTTACCATGGTGAAAACAATGTTTTAATGTAAATAGTGCCCAAAGTAAAGCTAGCACTAATGTAAAATAGTACATGCCAATTTAAATAAAAAAATGTAAAAATGTTCATTGCCTCCTTTCTTCATTTAAGAACACACATGTCTTCTTTAACATTTTAATAATATCTGCATGTAAACCGAACAAAATGCAAATTTTTCTCCATTTTCACCTTACTAGAGTGTTATCGCGTTGAATAAATTTTACTGTGAATACACGTTTTTCATATTTCACCGTCACATGACAAGTGGCGCTCTCTGTTGACATTCCGCCGTACGTTTAGAAGCCATTATTTGCAATAAAAGAAAATATTTTTGTGAAAAATTTCAATATATTCCCCTTTATCGTCTCAAGGTGGTTACATAAATATTTATTGTGGCACTACGTGAGTTCAAATTCTCAGTCAACGTAGGTAGGTACTTTGTAAAAAATATAGATAGCAGTTTTTGCCGTTATGTACAATTTGTCAGGCTTTAGTAAGCTGTAAGGCTTATTTAAGATTCCACAGGCATTTTCGGTAAGAATATGTCACCTGGGACTAAATTTAGAGTTCATATCCTATTAACTTTTAAATCGCTGAAACATTCTTTTCGAAATTGGTTTATGAATAGCAGTAGTTTTTTTTTATATCAAAAACTAAATATAGAGTACTTATCCTATTAACTTTTAAATCGCTGAAATATTCTTTTCAAAATTGGTTTATGAATAGTAGTAGTTTTTTTTTATATCAAAAAAAAATACTACTATTCATAAACCAATTTTGATAAGTACTCTATATTTAGTCCCAGGTTTTTTAACAATTTTTTAAAGTTTTTTATCGATTTCCTCATACATTTCTATTAGTATGTAAACATCACATAATCGAAGACTTTACAAACCAATTTATTTGACCTTCATATTATACCTACAGACCAGAAATGTGCAACATTCGCTCAAGACTCACACCATATAATCATTACACGAACTCCAAAATTCCTCTGGTGTACCGAGCAGGACATTTCTCAACATGAACAAAATAGTTTAGTCACTACTACCAGTTTATTGTGACCTTTAACTCGATGCAAAACCCTCTCTAACACCTGCAAATGTATATCCAAAGAAGGGGTTAAGAGGTCTAGTTTACTGGACTTTACACTATGGTTCCTACCCTCCATGTTTTTACTTTATTATGGGCATGATTAAATTATTTGAATTAAGTGTTAAGGGTATGATATTTTAGTGGGATTTTATTTACTAGATTATCAAGTGATACATGAATTTTGTATTGTTTATAAGTAGTCACAAATGGCAATAAATTATCATCCCTACGTTCGTATATACAGAACATTTTATTTTATAGAATGTTGTAAGCAGAAGAGTTTGTTTGTTTCTTTTTTGGCTCGTAGCTTATAAAATTCTATAACGTGTACAAATCGCGAAAGTTTGCGAACATACGAGTATATAGTTACTAGCAGACACGTGCAAGTTTGTCTGCGTAAAGTTTCCCCCTTTTTTTCAACATTTTTCATTGCTGCTCCGTTCCTATTGGTCGTAGCGTGATGTTATATAGCCTAAAGCCTTCCTCGATAAATGGGCTACCGAACAGGAAAATATTTTCTCAATTCGGACCAGCAGTTCCTGAGATTACTATGTTCAAACAAACAAACAAACTCTTCAGCTTTATAATATTAGTATAGACTAGCTGTGCCCGCGACTTCGTTCGCGTGAAAGTCGGGTTTAAATTAAGGTAGTTTAGGTAACGAAATAAGTTCTGTGTAAATATGTTGGAAACAGTCCTGTTGACTAAATACTTACTAAATAAAAATCGATCTGTTCTATTCTTTTAGATAGTTAGTTTGGTGTGCGGCTTAAGAAGTGGGTTTTCTGTTGTTTTTGTTTCATTCTTTCAACGTTATACCTACTTATTACCTAATAATCTTTAATAGAATTTGTACGAAAATGTTGTTACTTCTCATGTGATCGTAAACTTGTAAAGCCTAAGTACTTAATTGTGATAGTTTTCCTTATAATTTTAGTATTTATACTACTGAATTTTTTCACATACCCAACATCAACCATTTAGCTGGCAGGGGGACACTTGGCTCTAACAAAAATGTTCGCTATAAAGCCTAATATTATACACAAAGGAATCCTTAAATCTAAAAATAGTCTTCACAAACCCTAAACGCTTTTTAAAAGACCTATCTAATGATACCACACACGATGGGGTAGGTAGGTGAGAAAAAATCACATCCCCACTTTACATATAAGAGAGGTACCCTTAAAAAAATAATGATTTTCAAGATTTTGTTCTTTCACTTTATAGCGTTAGTAATTTATTCATGCAAAAGTTGCAACCTTCTAGCACTAACAGTCTCTGAGCTAAGCTGCGGACGGACGGACATAAGGGAACTATAAGGGTTCTGTTTTGTCATTTTGGCTAAAAATGGGGTGTATTTCATATAGTGTTACAACGCAATACTAATATAAAAAAAATATATATAACAATAAAACTGCTGTAACACTTTAGTAAGCAAACACAGAGCGTGTCATGTGTGTTATGCCCGCGAAAATGTCAGATATCCCTAAAGGTACGGTTGACAAACAACGACCCCTCTCCTCCCGTCACCCGAACTACTCACACTTGACCGATGTTGAGCCATTCATTATCGTTGAATTGATGAACACGTAATCTCTAACCGTAACCCCAAAACATGATCCTCGATGCACCTGTGTGATGCGTGGTCAAACAAACGGACAGACAGACAAACATTTCTAAAAATCATAGCAATGTGTTTCTTTTTAAAACTTCTTTTACTAAGTATAGAACGTTATTGAATACAACGCCATCTACTTTCAAGAATGTTGCCACTCAGCATCTCAAGCACCTATACCCTAATAAATGTTTTCACAAATAAGGAATTATTTGATCACGGTGAACAATTTGATTTCATAGATGGCGCTACATGTTTTTTTTTTACGTGTGTAATGTCTTTTTTTTAGACGAACACATAATTTCTGGAAAATGTCGAATACTTTTTAATTATAATGTAATATTGTTTTTCATTTCTACTACGATTAATTAATTACTCTCAGCAGTGCATGCAATACCTATAATTAACTAACCTACGTGCATAATTTACTTGATTTTTAATATAAAAAAATAATAACCAAAGTAAATAAGTTACTTACGGTCGAAAAAATAACTAAAACATTGAGAAAAATATTAAAAAAGGATAAAGACAATTTAAAAAAATACAAAAAGAACATAATCAGACCTCGGATTCGAGACCGGGACTTCGTCGTCAAAGTCCGCTAGCATAGCTTCGAGGCTATACTATTCGCTACTTGCCACGTCAAAATAACTGTTCTTATGAAACTTAACAATGTTATGTGTAGCTCCTTTTAGTTTTAGCGTGAAGTTATGTATTCCATGGGTTACAATTATAGATAATGTCTAATTCTGGAAAATTTTGTGATAAACCATTATGGTGCGACAAAAAATACGTTGCTACTCGTTCCCCATAGACGTTAGCGTAATGATTCATAGTGTAAATAGTGTCCTATAATATTTACTATAAAACTGCAAATTTTTATAAAGATCCGTCTAGTAGTTACTGATTTATAACGAAAAATAGCTACAGACATTATCCCTTACTGCTTAGCTCCTATGGGAAAAAGCGTGATAATTTATAGCCTAAATGTTAATCTGCATCTATTAGATCGCACGTGCAAAATTTCAACCGAATCTGTACGGTAGTTTTTGCGTGATGCGTGTTCAAACAAACAGACAGACAGACAGACAGACAGACAGACAGACAGACAGACAGACAGACATTTCTAAAAATGCAGCAAAGTGTTTAAATACTCTTTTCGAACATTTCCTAATTTTTTTTTTCACTAAGTTCGGCCATGTACAGACACGTGAAATTTACAGTTTTATTATATGTATAGATAACACTGTATTTAAATAAATTCAATCTTTTGAAAGAATAAATATCATGATCAATACAAACTGACCTAAATCTTTGCTGTGTCTGCAATATACTTGCTTGTATACAATTATGTCAGCAATTGAGGTGCCCATATATTTTTGAGAAATACTTTAACCCCTTAAATTCCTAGGAGAAAACATCCTAAAGTGGGTATTCCAATATCAGCTGATTACGCGGTGCAAATACAGGCAATGGCCCACCTAATATCGTACCTTGTTGGCTCGACTTCCTGTACTCAAGATTACATCATGACTACCGCAAACAATTCAGTTGACGTGGCCATATTCTGGGCCGCCACTACATAATATTTTTTGTTTGCTTTTATTTATAATGTTTAATGTCGAAACGCTTAAAAGAACAATTCACTGGATCTGCAACTTATTTATTAATTAACAACATACACTATCTGTCTGATAAACTATTTGACCTCAACACAATTCAGATCACAAAACTGCATCAAGGAGCTCAAAACTTTTCCACTTACTTACAAAATGTTGAAGTTGACTTAGCCTTAACTTAAGTTGTGGCTTATAAACGCGGAGGAGAGGCTAAACCACAGCATTAAATATAAACAGTGGATGCGCTTAAATTAAAACTTCATTTCATCTTAGAGTAATTTATGCTTGAAGAGTAGGATGCATAAGTTCCACCAAGTTTTGGATAAAACCCGAAGATTAGTGGTGCGTTGAGAAGTACGTGTTAATTAAAATAAGAATTTTGAAGAAGATGAAAGACTTTAAAGTCTTTATCTAATATTATATAGCTGAAGAGTTTGTTTGTTTGAAGGCAATAATCTCAGGAAATCTTTTACACTTGGATAGCCAATTTATCGAGGAAGGTTATAGTCTATATAATATAACACTACGACCAACAGGAGCGAAGCAGCAATAAAAAAAATCCACAAACGGGGAAAATTTTCGCGGGTCAGCTAGTGTTATACAAGGTTATTGGAATGAAGTTCCTTATCGCGCGTTGTGAAAGGGGGCTAGACGGAAAAAATTCTCACGAAAAATTGTAACGACACTTTTTGACACACACAAGCCGTGCGGCGTGCGCGTAAGATATGAACATCTAATTTGACGAAGAAGTCACCTGTCGATTTGGTCTAGAGGCATAAATACGGTACACAGTATTGGTGACAATTGTGTAGTTGTGGGTATACAACCGTCTTTTTGTAAGTTCTTTTCGTTTCGTCTTTCTATTTCGTATTGAACAGTGTGGTGTTGCGAAGATTATAAAAAAAAAAAATAAGATTAGAACTTTGTTCCATCCGGGTGTCCTTTGACACCTCTCAAGTTTTTTTTGGTGTAGTAATTCAAATGCAAAAAAAGAAAATTAAAATATTTAAAACTTGCAGAGTTATAAGCCATTCAAATTGTCTTGTGTTTTTCGCGCTATCGTGCTCATTGCGTCTAGTTGTATGAAATCTATGGTTACTATTGAAAAATAAGTGACGATTACATCACATTTTAAACAGAGTTTAAACTGTTAGAATGATTAAATAATTAATTAATTATTGATGAATTAATCAATTGAAAAATATAATACAGCCCAAAACTATCCCATTGGATTGTGTTATTGATTCTGAGCAAACTACTTTCAGGTTTGCATTATACCAAGAATACCGTTGTAGATATGGTCTAATTGAGACAACGTGTAACAGTGTGTCATATTCAAGGGCTACTGGATACTGTGTGTACATACATACCTAATTTTATCAAAATCGATGTACCTTAAAATTTCATTTATAACTTTTTCATTTGTTTATTTATGAATGAAAAAAGGTTATTAGTTTATTTATGAATGTTAAAGGTTAAGGACTTGAATGAAATGCACTAGGGGAGGTAAAATACTTATGCCATACATCATCAGCCTATCGCAGTCCACTGCTGGACATAGGCCTCTCCAATTGCACGCCACTTTGTTCTATCTTCGGCTTCTCGCATCCAGCTCCTGCCAGCCGTTTTGCGTATATCATCACTCCACCTGGCTTGAGGGCGTCCTACACTACGTTTGCCAAGCCGCGGTCTCCACTCAAGAACTCGTTTACCCCAACGGTTGTCGGTTCTTCGGCTAATATGGCCAGCCCACTGCCACTTCAACTTGCTAATCCGGTGGGCTATGTCGATAACTTTGGTTCTCTGCCGGATCACCTCATTTCTGATTTTGTCCCTAAGAGAAACTCCGAGCATAGCCCGTTCCATAGCCCGCTGAGCGACTTTGAACTTGTGGACCAGCCGTACCGTCAGTGTCCACGTTTCGGCTCCGTATGTCATGACGGGTAGGACGCACTGATTAAAGACTTTAGTCTTTAGACATTGTGGGATCGACGATGAGAAGACTTGACGTAGCTTACCAAACGCTGCCCAACCCAACCGAATTCTCCTGTTCACCTCGTCCTCGAAGTTGTTTCTACCTAACTGCAATGACTGCCCGAGGTACACATATTTTTGAACAACTTCGAGAACGGCGCCGTGCACCGCTATCGGTTCCGGTAGTACATGTTCATTGAACATGACCTTGGTTTTATCCAAGTTCATCCGTAGGCCGATGCGTACAGAGGAGTCAGCCAGGTCATTCAGCATCAGTTGCAGGTCCTGCAGCGTTTCCGCCATAATGACAATGTCATCTGCAAATCGCAAGTGAGAGATGTATTCACCATTGATGTTGATGCCCCGCCCTTTCCAGTGCAGCGTCTTGAACATATCCTCCATTGCATTTGTGAACAGTTTCGGGGAGATAACGTCCCCTTGCCTCACTCCTCGATGCAATGGTATAGGTTTTGTTTGCTGATTCTGTACTTGAACGGACATGGTGGCGGCTTCGTAGAGACATCTCATCACTTGGATATATCGCCAATCTACTTGGCATCGCTGCAGAGACTCCAGAACGGACCAGATTTCAATCGAGTCAAAGGCCTTCTCATAGTCCACGAATGCTAGACACAGGGGCTGATTATACTCCTGGGTCTTTTGTATAATCTGCCGCACTGTGTGGATGTGGTCTATGGTGCCATATCCGCTCCGAAATCCAGCCTGTTCCGGTGGTTGGAATTCGTCAAGTCTTCGCGCAAGACGGTTCGTGATGACTCTTGAAAACAGCTTATAGACGTGGCTTAGAAGAGAAATAGGTCGGTAGTTCTTCAGCCGGGTCTTATCTCCTTTTTTGAAGAACAAGACGACTACACTTCTACTCCACGCCTCCGGAGTTCTCCCTTCAAACAGGACAGCATTAAAAAGCTTTTGGAGCTCCCTCAGTACGGGTTTACCTCCAGCTTTTAACAGCTCTGTTGTAACGCCATCCTCTCCAGGGGCTTTTCCATTTTTTCATTATAATGTAATATTGTTTTTCATTTCTACTACGATTAATTAATTACTCTCAGCAGTGCATGCAATACCTATAATTAACTAACCTACGTGCATAATTTACTTGATTTTTAATATAAAAAAATAATAACCAAAGTAAATAAGTTACTTACGGTCGAAAAAATAACTAAAACATTGAGAAAAATATTAAAAAAGGATAAAGACAATTTAAAAAAATACAAAAAGAACATAATCAGACCTCGGATTCGAGACCGGGACTTCGTCGTCAAAGTCCGCTAGCATAGCTTCGAGGCTATACTATTCGCTACTTGCCACGTCAAAATAACTGTTCTTATGAAACTTAACAATGTTATGTGTAGCTCCTTTTAGTTTTAGCGTGAAGTTATGTATTCCATGGGTTACAATTATAGATAATGTCTAATTCTGGAAAATTTTGTGATAAACCATTATGGTGCGACAAAAAATACGTTGCTACTCGTTCCCCATAGACGTTAGCGTAATGATTCATAGTGTAAATAGTGTCCTATAATATTTACTATAAAACTGCAAATTTTTATAAAGATCCGTCTAGTAGTTACTGATTTATAACGAAAAATAGCTACAGACATTATCCCTTACTGCTTAGCTCCTATGGGAAAAAGCGTGATAATTTATAGCCTAAATGTTAATCTGCATCTATTAGATCGCACGTGCAAAATTTCAACCGAATCTGTACGGTAGTTTTTGCGTGATGCGTGTTCAAACAAACAGACAGACAGACAGACAGACAGACAGACAGACAGACAGACAGACAGACAGACATTTCTAAAAATGCAGCAAAGTGTTTAAATACTCTTTTCGAACATTTCCTAATTTTTTTTTTCACTAAGTTCGGCCATGTACAGACACGTGAAATTTACAGTTTTATTATATGTATAGATAACACTGTATTTAAATAAATTCAATCTTTTGAAAGAATAAATATCATGATCAATACAAACTGACCTAAATCTTTGCTGTGTCTGCAATATACTTGCTTGTATACAATTATGTCAGCAATTGAGGTGCCCATATATTTTTGAGAAATACTTTAACCCCTTAAATTCCTAGGAGAAAACATCCTAAAGTGGGTATTCCAATATCAGCTGATTACGCGGTGCAAATACAGGCAATGGCCCACCTAATATCGTACCTTGTTGGCTCGACTTCCTGTACTCAAGATTACATCATGACTACCGCAAACAATTCAGTTGACGTGGCCATATTCTGGGCCGCCACTACATAATATTTTTTGTTTGCTTTTATTTATAATGTTTAATGTCGAAACGCTTAAAAGAACAATTCACTGGATCTGCAACTTATTTATTAATTAACAACATACACTATCTGTCTGATAAACTATTTGACCTCAACACAATTCAGATCACAAAACTGCATCAAGGAGCTCAAAACTTTTCCACTTACTTACAAAATGTTGAAGTTGACTTAGCCTTAACTTAAGTTGTGGCTTATAAACGCGGAGGAGAGGCTAAACCACAGCATTAAATATAAACAGTGGATGCGCTTAAATTAAAACTTCATTTCATCTTAGAGTAATTTATGCTTGAAGAGTAGGATGCATAAGTTCCACCAAGTTTTGGATAAAACCCGAAGATTAGTGGTGCGTTGAGAAGTACGTGTTAATTAAAATAAGAATTTTGAAGAAGATGAAAGACTTTAAAGTCTTTATCTAATATTATATAGCTGAAGAGTTTGTTTGTTTGAAGGCAATAATCTCAGGAAATCTTTTACACTTGGATAGCCAATTTATCGAGGAAGGTTATAGTCTATATAATATAACACTACGACCAACAGGAGCGAAGCAGCAATAAAAAAAATCCACAAACGGGGAAAATTTTCGCGGGTCAGCTAGTGTTATACAAGGTTATTGGAATGAAGTTCCTTATCGCGCGTTGTGAAAGGGGGCTAGACGGAAAAAATTCTCACGAAAAATTGTAACGACACTTTTTGACACACACAAGCCGTGCGGCGTGCGCGTAAGATATGAACATCTAATTTGACGAAGAAGTCACCTGTCGATTTGGTCTAGAGGCATAAATACGGTACACAGTATTGGTGACAATTGTGTAGTTGTGGGTATACAACCGTCTTTTTGTAAGTTCTTTTCGTTTCGTCTTTCTATTTCGTATTGAACAGTGTGGTGTTGCGAAGATTATAAAAAAAAAAAAATAAGATTAGAACTTTGTTCCATCCGGGTGTCCTTTGACACCTCTCAAGTTTTTTTTGGTGTAGTAATTCAAATGCAAAAAAAGAAAATTAAAATATTTAAAACTTGCAGAGTTATAAGCCATTCAAATTGTCTTGTGTTTTTCGCGCTATCGTGCTCATTGCGTCTAGTTGTATGAAATCTATGGTTACTATTGAAAAATAAGTGACGATTACATCACATTTTAAACAGAGTTTAAACTGTTAGAATGATTAAATAATTAATTAATTATTGATGAATTAATCAATTGAAAAATATAATACAGCCCAAAACTATCCCATTGGATTGTGTTATTGATTCTGAGCAAACTACTTTCAGGTTTGCATTATACCAAGAATACCGTTGTAGATATGGTCTAATTGAGACAACGTGTAACAGTGTGTCATATTCAAGGGCTACTGGATACTGTGTGTACATACATACCTAATTTTATCAAAATCGATGTACCTTAAAATTTCATTTATAACTTTTTCATTTGTTTATTTATGAATGAAAAAAGGTTATTAGTTTATTTATGAATGTTAAAGGTTAAGGACTTGAATGAAATGCACTAGGGGAGGTAAAATACTTATGCCATACATCATCAGCCTATCGCAGTCCACTGCTGGACATAGGCCTCTCCAATTGCACGCCACTTTGTTCTATCTTCGGCTTCTCGCATCCAGCTCCTGCCAGCCGTTTTGCGTATATCATCACTCCACCTGGCTTGAGGGCGTCCTACACTACGTTTGCCAAGCCGCGGTCTCCACTCAAGAACTCGTTTACCCCAACGGTTGTCGGTTCTTCGGCTAATATGGCCAGCCCACTGCCACTTTAACTTGCTAATCCGGTGGGCTATGTCGATAACTTTGGTTCTCTGCCGGATCACCTCATTTCTGATTTTGTCCCTAAGAGAAACTCCGAGCATAGCCCGTTCCATAGCCCGCTGAGCGACTTTGAACTTGTGGACCAGCCGTACCGTCAGTGTCCACGTTTCGGCTCCGTATGTCATGACGGGTAGGACGCACTGATTAAAGACTTTAGTCTTTAGACATTGTGGGATCGACGATGAGAAGACTTGACGTAGCTTACCAAACGCTGCCCAACCCAACCGAATTCTCCTGTTCACCTCGTCCTCGAAGTTGTTTCTACCTAACTGCAATGACTGCCCGAGGTACACATATTTTTGAACAACTTCGAGAACGGCGCCGTGCACCGCTATCGGTTCCGGTAGTACATGTTCATTGAACATGACCTTGGTTTTATCCAAGTTCATCCGTAGGCCGATGCGTACAGAGGAGTCAGCCAGGTCATTCAGCATCAGTTGCAGGTCCTGCAGCGTTTCCGCCATAATGACAATGTCATCTGCAAATCGCAAGTGAGAGATGTATTCACCATTGATGTTGATGCCCCGCCCTTTCCAGTGCAGCGTCTTGAACATATCCTCCATTGCATTTGTGAACAGTTTCGGGGAGATAACGTCCCCTTGCCTCACTCCTCGATGCAATGGTATAGGTTTTGTTTGCTGATTCTGTACTTGAACGGACATGGTGGCGGCTTCGTAGAGACATCTCATCACTTGGATATATCGCCAATCTACTTGGCATCGCTGCAGAGACTCCAGAACGGACCAGATTTCAATCGAGTCAAAGGCCTTCTCATAGTCCACGAATGCTAGACACAGGGGCTGATTATACTCCTGGGTCTTTTGTATAATCTGCCGCACTGTGTGGATGTGGTCTATGGTGCCATATCCGCTCCGAAATCCAGCCTGTTCCGGTGGTTGGAATTCGTCAAGTCTTCGCGCAAGACGGTTCGTGATGACTCTTGAAAACAGCTTATAGACGTGGCTTAGAAGAGAAATAGGTCGGTAGTTCTTCAGCCGGGTCTTATCTCCTTTTTTGAAGAACAAGACGACTACACTTCTACTCCACGCCTCCGGAGTTCTCCCTTCAAACAGGACAGCATTAAAAAGCTTTTGGAGCTCCCTCAGTACGGGTTTACCTCCAGCTTTTAACAGCTCTGTTGTAACGCCATCCTCTCCAGGGGCTTTTCCATTTTTCAGCTGTTTAAGAGCCAGCACGATTTCGTCAATGTTGACTTCTGGCAGGTCTTCGGTGTAGTGGCGTGTTAGAGTGGCTCTAGGACCCTCATTTTCAGGATCAGGTCGAGATGCATGCGAAGCGTATAACCGGCCATAGAAGCCTTCCACTTCGGAGAGGACTGCCGGCTTCGAAGCAACGACTTCTCCACTTGCTGTGGTCAACTTCGTCAGGTGGCTTCTTCCAAGAGATTGTACGAACACTTTTGACCCCCGGTTCTGCTCGATCGCTCTTTTAATCAAAAGAGTGTTGGAGCACCGAAGGTCGTGTCGTATAAGCCTGTTGATCTCTTGGTTTAGAGCGCGCTTTTCCGACGAAGTGACGGGTGGGTTTTCACGTCGTTCCTTCATTAGCCCTAAAGTCTTTTCCGAAAGCTTTGACTTCCTGCCCTTACGCTGCATTTCACAAAATCTCGTACCTTCTTCCCTGAGTATCCGAACCACATTTACGAGCTTCTGGTTTACGTCTGTTGTGGTTTCCATGGCAGCAAATCGGTTATCCAGGTTTGACTGGAACGCTTCGGATCCTATCATGGTTTGGAGCAAAGTAGGTCGGAGCCTGGACCTCATCAGACGGGCACGTTCCGCCTTGAAGTCGATATTCAGAGAGCCTCGAACAAGTCGGTGATCACTACCGGTATTAAACCTGTTGATCACGGTGACGTCTCTGAATATATGCTTTTTGTCCGCCATGATGAAGTCGATCTCGTTTTTCGTCATAGTGTCGGGGCTTTGCCACGTCCACTTCCTTTGGGGCCGTTTCTTGAAAAAGGAGTTCATCAAGAAGAGCCCCTCCCGTTCGAGGAAGTTGACTAGCATTTGCCCCCTATGATTTCTGCTTCCAAATCCATGGGATCCTACTACCAATTCGCTGCAATTTTGTACTCCCACTTTAGCGTTGAAGTCCCCCATAACAACGTTGTAGTGGGTCTTAGTGGTGGAGTGGAGGGCCCTCGATATGTCATCGAACATATCCTCCACTTCGTCGTCTGGATGTGCCGAGGTCCGTGCGTACACTTGCACGACCTTGAGGCTATACCTTATGCCATACGCCTTTTGCTAATGAAATTTGACAGAAAGAAAATGCTTTAAGGCAATAATAATGCAATCGGATTTAGCACCGTAGTGGTTATTTCTGAAATTTGACAACACCTTTCTGTTACACGTTGTATGTATATACCCAATGCCGAATATATGATGGCGCATCATTTCAGAAAGGTTGCAACTATTTACCAATTAATTCTTTTAGTTGTTGATGTTTATAATAGTCAGGACAAGATTTGTATAAAAGAAAAACCTTAACGTCGTATATAACCTTAAAACTTAACTGCCCTGTTCGGCTCAGGAATGCGACTTTTACAGAACAAAAACCGTTTCCAATTTATTTAAACCATCTCCGAGAAAAAGAAAACCGCTTTGGAGAAATATGAGCACTATAGTGGCCATGGTGATCTATAACATTAACACCTACCTAAAAAGATGCTCAAGAATGATACATAAATAACGCAAAAAACCGTTTTCAAATCGGCCCAGCCATTTCACACACGCAAATACCTCGTACCCCAAACGCAAATACCGTCTCCGTTTCTGTCGCGGGTAAAATGAGGCATTTTATATAGGGTTTTATTGCAAGTCCCATAGATGTGTGATTGTGTTGTGATTTATACCTTAATATTTATTTCACTATGATAAAATTCAGAGCATTTTAACAAATTGCATTCGTGTCATTGATGACACGAATAACAATGCAATTTGTTAAATCCTAAACCCTACCAAATACATTCCCCCTAAGAGTTTCAGATTCAAGTATACTTGAATTAAAATTGAACGCTTTTTGGAAATTTCTAATTTTGTTCGTGAGTTTGTTTGCTTTTAGCGTTTTATCCTTAGAACTTTATTTTCAAGAAATTTCTGTCTCGTTAAGCTTGATATGGGTAGTTAGTTTAATTGAAGTTTTGACTGTGTTGGTATCTTTTAAATAACTAATTAAGATAAAAGTAGACTTGATTGTTTTAGTTCTGGATTGCGATAATTAAAAAATTAAAAGTGACCTTCAAATAAGCGGTGGTAGCCACATGGCTAAGGCATCGACTCGCAATCGTGAGATCGCGATTTCGAATCCTACCCATTATACTACCGACGTGAACCCACTCCCAACACAAGCTTTTAAGCTTAGCTGGAGGGGTTAACAAGATTGCTAGTAATGTGGGACTCAATCCCACATTACCAGATATCTTTACTTAATAAAAAAAGTTCATAAAGCTCACATAATAAGAATGTACTTATCATCATTTTTTTTTCAAAAAGCCTTTGAAAATTTAATTTGTTTTGACGGGACTTCGATTTATTCTAACGTAAAAACCAAGAATAAATAATTTCCTGGTTTGTTTAGAAATTAAACATACCTACTACTGATATACTAGATTATTAGCCTGACCTCACTTTATGGTAACACTCCATATGACTAAATAGTTTTACTCCGACCTTCTTAATTTCCATTTCATTTATTCCTGCCTCAAACGTATTGTAGGCTTCAAAGTTATCTAGCGGTAAACCTCTGTATTTAATTTCCTATTCAAATAATTGTGGTCATCAGCAAAGACTTTAGATAACTAGCTGTGAAGCATTTTCTTAATTACTTGTAAATTGAAGCAAATTCCGGAACACCGGTATCTGGTGACGATTTATCTTCGGCTTTGTTTTTGATGGTATTCATTTTCGGAATTAAATGTTGGTATTTATTGATCTGTTTGTGTTTCTCTGAATGAAATTTAGATATTTTGATTTTTGGACATGCTTTTGTATTTATTTGATAGGTACTCTGTGTCTTTTTAAAATTCCTTTCACTCGTTGTACGAAGATTGTTGGTAATTTATGAGGATTACATAAAAATTTGGGCCAATTTAGGGCATTCGAGATTTTGAATTTAAGACGACACCATTACTGCACTATAGGGCAGGCGTAAGCTGCTACCGTTAGGTGTTATACTGTTGCAATAAAGCGGGGGTAGCCTAATAGCTAAGGCATCGGTCTCGCAATCGTGAGGTCGCGGGTTCGAATCCTACACATCATACTACCGACGTGAACCCACTCCTAACACAAGCCTGTGAGCTTAGCTGGAGGAGTTAACAAGATTGCTAGTAATGTGGGACTCAATCCCACATTGCTAGTTATCTATAAAAAAAAAGTATGGGTAAATAGACTGGATACACGGGGCTACAAAATAACAGGGTCCTTATTCACTATGTTTTTTTCGTTTTCGAGGGAAGCCCGCGCGAGCTAGTGCATGCGCGGTGCGCTCAATGATGCCCACGCGCATGCGCGATGAATTTGTAAGCGCGAGAGCTGCGCTTAGATATTGACCATTATGACAAGATTTTGACAGTTAAACGCTCGAATAAGCACCCAGAAGGGGCGAATATGGACATTTAATGTCCATATTCGCCCCTTCTGGGTCCTTATTCGAGCGTTTCATACCATTTTTTTAAAATATAGAAATGCTACTCACTTTACTTTAATAGACGAGTGGGTTGATGAAAATGGGTTGAATGGGACATTTTAATTGACGGGGCGAGATCCGAGGGGCGAGCGAGGCCTACACCAAAAACCCTCTAATCGAATAGTACATTTTGATATTAGCCAAAAAAATAAAAGGCTTTAACACTGTAATGTGTAGGTAATATTAATAACTGAAAAGAAGCAGGTATAAGTAGGTACAATGAGAATAAATAAATATTTTGAAGTTGATAAAATATTTATTAACAAATAAAACATAAAAACTAGATACTAATAAGTACTATTTCACGGCACTAAAAAAATATTTTTTAGTTTTCAAGTAACTAACGTAGTAACAAGTGGAAACGTAGTGGATTGTACTTTCATCTGAATTTTAGTGTAACATCAAAATTCTGTAATTTATTATTGTACAATTGTTTGTTTTCCAGTAAAGTTAAAATAAAATAAAAATCTATAGCTTAATATTTCTCATCTATTTGACGTAACGTACTGGTACCTCGTAACAATGTAAGCCAGGGCGTAAAATATATGAGTCATATTTAATATCTTTTAAATTACTTATCTAATTTTGATAGAACAGTGAAGTAACTAAAAAAATGCAATCCGACGTATAGGTTTTTGTATTAAAAAACCTATAAGTCGGATTGCAAATTTAAATTTGGCAGATTGGCACAATTTTCGTACGTTTTATTTTATTTATTTCAGCTTTATATTATTTATTTATTTATAATAACTAACAGTTACACACTAGGAAAACAAAAAGTATTATTAAAATTGTACAAAACACAAGTGCACTTACTACGGTATTCATGAAATATAAATTGTGAAAACTCCTAAATTAAAGTTTAATAAATAGTGTTTTAGTTAAAATTAATAAAAAAAATCGCAATAGTTTTTGTCAATTAATTACCAGCTCAAATATTTAATACTTTTAAAATTTGATATTTTAAATATTCGTGACATAAACTATTGCGAAATTTGTTAGCAGCGGTTTCAAATAAGTCTAAATCTGTAAAAAAAGTATTATGATTTTGACATAAACTCCAGGAATTGTTTGACAAGAAATTTGCACATTTCAGTTTATATCTTCCAAGAAACTTAACCGGTTTTAATAAAACTTACACTGTTTTCTAAGTAATTGTGAATATAAATTAAAAAAAAAGAAAATTGTCACAGTGTGAGCTTTAGTTTCGGAGAAATTATTAAACAAACATACAAACCTATATAGGTATATATTTTTTTATTTCATAATTTTTTTTCAAAACCCTATAGATTATGTGAAATCACGCAATTCCAATAATATAACATATCCACGTTTCGAATACATAACATACGTCTGATTAAGTTTGTTAGAAATTCTGTTAGTCATGGAATTATTCAAAACGGCTTAACCTTTTTTTTTTAGTTTTATTCGCGCGAATACTGGGATTTAAAAAAAAAAGGTTGCCTCTAAAGTCGGTTACATACATACGAACATAATTTGACGTGATAACGTCATAAGAAAACATTGATGACATTGAATAAACAACCATGCCTGTGGCATCATTTTTTAAATATATATTTTTTAATATTCAATTGTATCACATATCACTGCAATCACCAAAACTTTGATGACCGTTTATTACAAATAACCATGCCTGTGTCGCGCATACGCCCTACGGCCACAATATTTCAGCCTATTAGCAGGCGGAACGGACTTGACGGGAACGTGAACGGTGATGTCACACTGTTTCGTGAGTGCAGCCGGTCATCGATTTAAGGACGTTATCACGTCAAAAAAAATTGAAAAAACCAAAAAAAGTGTGTAAAATTCCGAAATTCATAAATTATTCATTATATTATAGGATCTGTGATTAAGCGTTTATCGCCCATCTTTAAATTAGACAGATTTCTATAACACATTGTTTAATTCAATACAATAATCTCTATTAGTCTAGGTATTTCTTAAAGGTTAGTGGTACCCATGTCTAGTTCATAATGCGTCATTAGCTGTCGCACCTACATCACACCCATTAGTCAGTTTACAATAGAATATTAAATCAACACCTTTGTTCTGTGTAACTACGGGTATTATTGAAACTGTTTGACTCTGGTATCTTGTTAGCCTCATCGCATAATGTACGTATGAAATGAACTAAGAACAGCTATATATGTTCGTAAACTTTCGCAATTTGTACACATTAAAGAATTTTATAAGCTTACGGGTCTTAAATGCGTAAATATTTTGCAACGGCCGTGCAAAATATTTACGCATATTTAGCAGCTACATCAAAAATGTGTCACTTTGAGTTCCAGTGAACTCAAAGTGACACATTTTTGATGTAGCTGCTAACTAAAAGGATATTGTGCTGACAATTCAGCACAATATCCTTTTAGTAGTTTTTGTTCATCCATCAATCCTTACAAACTTATGTTTTTTTAGTAAGAAAAAACCGGGCCATGATCAGTGTAGGGTTGAACAGTCTTGAATAATTGCATCAGCAGAAGAGTAAGAAACGGAGTTTTTCAGCAATAACTCAATAACGATATATCCATTAGTCCGAAATAATTTTAGTTTAAAGTACTTATTAAGCGCTACTTTTGTCATATTTTTCATATTTTTTGGTACATGGCTCAAAAGTTGAAAGGGATACACACAATTTAAGCAACTTTCGGAACGATTATTTCCAAAAATATTCACTCAAGCAAAAAGGTATCTTAGAAACTTTAAAATGTTTAAAAAAAAACTCTCGAATGATGTGGCACACCATTCGCTGAAAAAAAACAGCTTCTGTTACATATAGGTATGGAGTGCTTCCGCTAAAAATATTTATTTTTATTATTTAGCTATCAAACTAAGTAGCGGCTACTACAAAACACCTTTTCACCAAATTTGATCAATATTTATTGAGTAGTCTTTGAGTAAAATGCCTGTAACATACGACAAGACAGATGGACATCACGAAACTATAAGGGTTTCGTTTTTGCCATTTTAGCTACTACTAGGAGATGGATTCGGGTTCAACCATTTTGTAACGAGCTTTTTATCACGAGTGACTTTAGAATAGTACACATTAGCTGGTCATCAGTATTACTATAAAGTGGTGTGACTTCTCATTATGACACCATTTATACACTTTGCCTATTACCACAATACTACAATTCAATCTTGTTATACTAATTATTCATTACGGTTGACTAAAATATCGAATAACTTTCGACGTCAAAAAGAAATTTCCGATTCAAATTTATTCTGTGTTCAAATAAAGGTAGTGGGCAGAAGCCACGCCGCTTGAAGGCGATACGTTGACCTATATGAATACCTCCGAGACCATGTCGGTGCATTTCGACGGCGATATCAAAGGAATCTTATATACTGAAAGATCGAGACTTGTTGTTTGTAGCTAGACTAGGGACAATACACGTAAAATTGTCAGATTACTTCACCACCAAAACCAAGCATAGCAGTCGCGACGGTTCCGCTCTTTTAGACTTCACTAACGAGCGATTATTCCGCCAGCGTATCGTCACGACTGGTAACGGAATCGCTACGTGTCCGCGACGACTCGAAACGGAGGAATTGCAACGATCCCTAGAGAAGGCGCGGTACGCCTGCAATTGGGAGCTCGCTCGCCGAGCTCTCACCGTGTATCGCCGCGGCGATACAATGATTTTTCTCTCGTAATCATCCTCGAGAAGGCGTTGTGTAAAAGTATTGTGGAAAGAGGCGGTACGCCTGCGTTTGGGAGCTCGCTCGCTGAGCTCTCGCCGTGTATCGGCGCGGCGATACAATGATTTTTCTCTCGTAATCATCCACTCGTCGCATCGCCGCGATGACATCGCCGTGTGGAGACACATTCTAAGAGAGTGTATAGAAATACCGTGCCGTTTATTTTCTATACACTCTCTTAGAATGTGTCTCCACACGGCGATGTCGTTGCGATAATATCGCCACTATTCTCTCGCCCTTGGAGACGGTACCTTAGTCGTCTGATGGAGCAAATATTGGGTGAACAAAATTAAATGGATTTTTCCCTTATTTGATTGCCTATAGAATTTAGGGTAAGTAAGCCGGCTTAAGAATAGTACCACCCCATCTCTTCCCGTGGGTGTTGTCAAGGCGACTAAGGGATTACACACCGGAGGACGGGCAGCAGCGTCCTCTGCGTACTTAAAGCCTTACTGCGATCACCAACCCGCTCGCCAAGCGTGGTGATTATGGCAATTACCCCCAGGATCTACATACTAGTAGGTTCTACTGGGGAGACCCGTGCCCAGCAGTGGGCCATCATATGGGTTGATATGTAAGTATACATATGACGCAAGTATAAATGAATAGGGGAAATGATGATAAACGATTTGCTTATTATATACCGGCCGTTTGTTATAGAAACCTGAAACATGAAATCAAAACATTTGATGTAAATAAAGTTTCGCTCGTCAGAGATGGTTCAATATTTAAATACCATTTTGTAAAAAATACCACTCGAAACCAATTAAACCAAACTGCTACATCACTGAAGTGGAAAATAAATAAACTGCTATGTACGAAATTGTAGTTGTACAAAAATATGGAAATAGATGGATGCATGTCAAAGTCATGACTCTGTGGGCACATGACTAGTGGTGGTTCTTGCGTCATGCTCGTGAACGGATATTGTTTAGTTCAAGTGGCAGGAGTCTAATGTGTTAGGCGTCGTACTCACAGTCGTGAAGGCGCGGTTTGAATACTACCTATTATAATACCAACGTGAACACACTCCTTTTTTTTTTTTTTTTTTTCTTTTGGCGGGAAAAATTCCTGACGAACACCCCCACCGTCCGGGGAAGACGGTGGAGGTAGTGTGGGGTTTGCACCCACTAAAAAACCCGCCGTGTATCGCTCGCCACCTTCGCGAACGGGCCGCCGGAATGTGTTATACCGTCGGCGGCCCGCCCAGTGGCAATGCCCGGACGCGATGTTGTTGCGTTCCGGGCATTTCACACCTACGCGGCCCCTGGATACACACAGGGCGCCGCGCCTCCACGGAAGGCCGCGGGCGGGGCAATTTACCCCGTACGCTCGCCCGCAGCCCCACCTAAGGCGGCATAAGGCGCAGATGTGCGCGCCGACGCCCCGCCCAGTTCGCCAGCGACGGATCGGATCCGCCAGGGAGCTCTCTTCCCTGACGCGCTCCGCCGCCTCCTTCTGCGAGATGATCTCCTCACAGAAGGATGCGACCGCATTCCACGAACCCTCGCTCCGGACCATGGACAGAACCACGGCCGGCAACGAGAGGTCACTTCCGACCACTGCGGTGAGAACTCGCCGTTGCCCCTCCCAAGCTGGACAATGCTGGAGGGTGTGCTGCGCCGAGTCCTCACCGCAGTCGCAGTGGTGGCAGGCGGGACTCGGTTCCCTCCTTGCAACCGTGTGCAGGTACTTCCCGAAGCACCCGTGCCCGGAAAGGACCTGCACCAGCCGGAAGGAAAGGGTCCCGTGCTGCCGCCCCGCCCACTCCTCCAAGACCGGCTGGAGAGCCTCCACGGTTCGAATACCTGCCCGTGGAGCCTCCAGTCGGCCCTGCCACCGGGCCATGATTGCCCGGTGGGCCTCACCCCGCCAAGCGCGTAGCTCTTCGGGCAGGGGCACCGAACCCCCTGCACGAGCAGCCACCGCCCGCCGATACACTTCGGCGAGCACTTCCGCCTCCAAATCCCACGGGGGTGTGCCGGCCAATGCGCATGCCGCCTCTGCAGACACCGTGCAGTATCCGCGTATGGCCCTGACCGCCATGGTCCGCTGGGGTCTCCCTAAACGGACCCGATTCTGGGCGGTCAGGGACGCCGCCCACACGGGTGCGCCATACAAAGCCATCGACCGCACCACCCCCGTGTACAACCGTCTACTCGAGGCACTAGGCCCGCCCAGGTTCGGCAACAGCCTCCCCAGTGCGGACGCAGTAGCCTCGAGCTTAGGCGCCAAAATGCGGAAGTGCTCGTTGAAGAGCCACCGCCCGTCTACCACTAGGCCCAGATACTTCATCTGGGCCCGGACCTGTACGAGGGCCGAGCCGACGGAAATCGAGGCGCCAGCAGGTGGACCGCGACGGGGCCCATGGAATAATAGGGCCTCCGTCTTGGAAAGGGCCACCCTAAGCCCCAGCGCCTCGATGCGCCCGACCATTCGGGAAATCCCTAGGTTGGCCAGGCGCGCCGCCTCCTCAAAATTCCCACCCCGGGCCGTGATTAGGGTGTCATCCGCATAGCAGATGACCCCTATCCCGGGGGGGAAACCACACCGCAGGGCCCAGTCGTAGCCAATGTTCCACAAGAGGGGCCCCAAGACAGAACCCTGTGGAACACCGCACGAGACGTCCCTGCGGATTACCTCACCCTCTCGGTCCTCGTACAGGATCCTCCTGCCTTCGAGGTAGTCTACTACTAGCTGCCTCAGGTACGCGGGCACTCCATGATATCGGAGCGCCTCTCTGATGCAGCTGAATGGCAGAGACCCGAAGGCGTTGGCGATATCGAGTGATATCGCCAACATCACTCCTCCACCGGCGACGGCCTCCTCCGATGCGGCCCTTAGGCGCAGAATGGCCCCAATGGTCGAGCGCCCAGCACGAAAGCCGTACTGAGCGTTCGACAGATCAGGGCCGACCTCGTTCAAATGCCGGATGATTCGGGTAGCGAGAATCCTCTCCAGCAACTTCCCCGCGTCGTCCAGCAACACGATAGGCCTGTAGGCCGCAATTGAGTCGGGAGGCCGTCCCGGCTTCGGAAGGAGCACCAGCTTCCCTGCCTTCCAGCAGTCAGGGAACCGTCCGGACGCCAGGCACACGTCGAACAATCCCCTGAGGCGGTCCCTTGTATATGGTCGAGGGTCAGGGCCAACACCCGGGCGGGAATCCCATCCGGCCCGGGGGCGGTGTTCTTCGAACGCCCTCGAAGAACAGCCGCGCCCACCTCCGCTTCGGTGACAGGCGGCACAGTTGTGTCGGCCTCCCGGTCATCGGTCTCATCCTCGGAAACCATCGCCGGGGGCGTGTGCTCTGCCTGCAGCGGGAATAAACCCTCGATCACTTCTGCAAGGAAGCTGGGCTGGAGAGTCTCGGTAAGGGGGGCGCCCGCCGAACGGAGCTTGTTTAGCGCCGCTCGATATGGGCGACCCCAGGGGTCACGGTCGAGACCCTCCAGCATCTCCTCTCTCGCCCTCTCCTTGGCGCGACAGATAGCCAGCTTAAAGGCGTCCCTCGCCTGGCGATACGCCTCATAAAGCTGGCTCTCCTCCTGGACATCGCGGTGACGAGTCCGGCTGCGTAGTATAAGACCTCCGCGCACTGATGCAAGCGGCGCGGAGGCAGGCAAGCTCCTGGGACCACCAATACACCCCCTTCCTCGGGGGGCGACGTCGTGAGCGGGGCATGGCCGCATCGCAGATCTGCGTAAACGCATCGCGAATGCGGCCAGCCATGACGTCCACCTCCTCGGTCGGAGGCGAAGACGACCATAAAGCCACAATGGCCGCCTCTTCCAGCAGGTCCCTGTCCAACGCACCCACAGCCCACCGCGGAAACCGAGACGTTCTGCGCGCCGTGTAACCCCTACCTGAGTCCTGGATCCTGGAAGACCGGGAGAGCTCCAATCGGATATATCGGTGATCCGAGAGCGTCTCAACCTCATCCAGGACGACCCAGTTCCTTACTCGCGCTTCAACGGCAGGGGTAGTGTGGCAGGTGCGTCGGAAACTCGACCGGCCACTCGCATAAAGCCTCATTTAATTGTGAACTGTTTGTCTTGACGTTCCAAAACTATGAAATAATGACGAAGAAGAAGATCGAAAAACAATTGAGAGAATTGAAGGAAGCGTCAAGACGAATGGTCAAGGAAAAGAATTTAAATGTAAAGGAATAATATTACAAGTTATTTAATATATAATATCGTTCTGGGCTTAAGAAAGTGTTTGATTCCTCATCCCCGAGAGTAATAATCCCGGCTGCGCACCCCAAAGCCAGCAAGAGGTTCACGTCACATGGTGGAGGCGCTGAACTCTTCAGAGGAAGTCATTTAAAGAGCTAAGTCGTATTTTTATGTAAAATTACCTAATTAAAAATGAGTGAATTCACGGGATTGTATGAGTCCGTAGATGATTTTGTCAACCAATTCCAGATCATCTGTGTGATTAATAAAATCACTTCGGATGAAAAAAAAAAATTATTTGTGGCGGCGTATCTGGCTGGACCAGCGCTACACCTATACAAAGCAATCATAGAAGATTGTGATAGCTTCGAGAGCTTCATCACTGCATTAAAAGCAGAGTTCCCAAACCGTACTAATTATACGGAAAAATTCTATGAAAGGATACAGGCGCCAGAGGAGAATATTGTTTCATTTTACTACGAGCTTTCAAATATAGCCAAAAAGGGAAAAATTGACGACAATACGTTCGTAAGGAGCTTTCCAAAGAAATGTAATAGTTTCTATAAATCAAAGCTCGCTGCAGTGGTATGTGCTGATAAAAATATATTAAAGGCCACAGTTTTACAATTACAATCAGTATATGATAAAGAAATTGAAAGGGAAGTCAATCTTAAGGTTAAGGTTGAGAATGCGGTAGCAGTGAGGTCTGGGCAGCAAGGAGACTCCAACAGACCGACCAATAGTCCATTTCGGAGCAATCAATCGACTCCGTATAGTAAATACCGATCCCCGGTGTCTCGGGTTCCGCCCAATGATTCACCAAGCGGTTCGTTAACACCAAGGCGGGAGTCAAATCCCCGCCAGTACTTTTTAAGGAGCAGAGAACCTCTGCCGATGCCGGTTCAATCAGCTGGTGATGCAGCGTCGTCGACAACGAGAGTAGGCGAGCATCACGTCGCAGCAATGAGTACGCAGCGGCGCTCAAACATAGAAGACGTCAAGAAGAATAATTATGGTCAGTCCGAACCAGTCATTTTAGTAGAATTAAGTTCGGGTGCTATTCCTGCTTTATTAGATAGTGGGGCTTCAGTGTCCTTGCTATCGAAGAAAGTAGCGTTAATGAACAAAGTAACCTTAGATATATGTGATAATATTAATTTAAAAACGGCCGATGGTAAGATTATACCAGTCGCAGGCAAAACATATATCAACGTTATAATTAATAATGTGGTGTATAACACACTTTTTTATGTGGTAATAGATGTCAGTTGGCCAGTGATTTTGGGTCAAGATTTCTTAATCAAAAATGGGGCATCCCTAGATTTTGTGAATAATAAAATAACATTGAGAAACTACAATGAAATATGTTTTGTTGCTAGACCAGGCAAAGTTTCTGTTATCGATACACAGGAAATAATGTCTGTTAATATTTTTAAACATAATCATTTATTTATTAGTAATACTTGTGAGTCAAATAAGAAAAATACTTGTATTCTTCCTGATTTAAATGTGTCAAAAGATAAAATGAATATTAATAAAAATCTGAGTACAGGTGATAATAATAAATTACATGACTTAGTGGAAGAATACAAGCCACAATTCTCATTTGGTAAGGTTAGGCCAGGTGGGTGCCGAAATAACCCAATTAAAATAAAAACTTCGAACGAGGTTCCGGTGAAAAAACCTTCATATCGGGTCTCACTTAAACAGAGTGAGATCAGTCGTCAACAAGTGAGTGAGTTAGTGAATGTTGGTAGCATTCGTCCTTCCTGTAATGATAGTTCCTCTTCAGTAGTTGTAGAACAGGATTCGGATTCGGATGCGGAGTTCGTGAGTCGAAATCCGTTAATAAGTCAAGATGATCACGTAGTCACTGACGGGTTACAAATATTTAGGATGAGATGTACAGAGAATAATGAGCAAATCTGCAAATTAGAAATAGACTCAGTAATAAGGGCTCAAATGAACGATAATTTTTGTTCATCTTTAAGAAATAAAATCATAGATGAAAACTTACAAAGATATAAAGGATTCTTTATACACAACGGCATGTTATATAAATTAAATACAAAAAATAATGTTATAAAAAGATTGCTGGTAGTTCCGGATGAACTGTTTCCAGTAATTATGCGTGAGATTCATGATGATCCATTATATGGAGGTCATTTAGGTTTGATGAAGACAGTAGAAAAATTTAATTCAAGATTCTGCTGTCCAAAGTCATATAAGAAAATAGAGAATTATATCAAAGCATGTAAAGTATGTCAAGAAGTGCGGGCGTCAAATAGGGTGGCGCCGTTGCAACCGATTGTTACAAACAGGTTATTTGAAAAGGTAGAAGTGGATACGATAGGCCCGTTAAATAATGCGAATAGATATTGATATCTTAGTATTTAATTTTATGTAGTTGAGAATTTTTATTATATGAACATATGTTATAATTAAGTCATGATAAACATGAGTAGTTGATGAGAATTATCTTTTTAGGAGTAGGTGATTCCAGAAAAGAAGTGGCGACGTTGTTAATAGTCTGACGTGTAAACAATTGTATATTTAGGGATGGTTAATGGTTTTAGATCTGATTCTAAAATGTTGTTTGTTTTTGCATGTACAACCACACGGCGAAGAAATGTCCTACAATGTTGATGCCATAGAGCACTAGGCAAACAAAAACGGGTGTATTATTGTTTTGAATTATAAATACAACTCTGTGATTAAGCAGACAGTTTTGCATTTGGTTCAATCGAACTTGGGAAGTTCGTTTGTGATTATTTTATCTAAATAATCAATAGATGTGATCAGATGGTCACCGATTGCTTGATTGACCAATTATTTAACTGATATAAGATTGATACTTAAAGATGACTTCCAGTTACAACAAAGCAGGACTTTCACCCAATTTGTTGCCTGGGGTCAATTGGTGTTTAATGATTGATTTAATTAATATAATTTAAGATAGATAGGCCAGCTCTGCCGATGCAGTGGCTTTTTTTAGGCGATTTTTTTTGCCTTGCATGGTCATATGACTGTTGGATGAACAACAGTCATATGACAGCTTTTGCATAGAGACGGCAGATTAAGGGGGGTATTAAAAAAAAAATCTATATCGCCAGCATAGGTAAATGCACAGCTAGGTTCATATTTGTTGTTTTATATTATAAAAAAAAAAAATTGACTTAGTAGTCAAATGTAAAGATTTTTTTTTTTTTCATAAGGCGGCGGCGTGTGGCAGGTGCGTCGGAAACTCGACCGGCCACTCGCATAAAGCCTCATTTAATTGTGAACTGTTTGTCTTGACGTTCCAAAACTATGAAATAATGACGAAGAAGAAGATCGAAAAACAATTGAGAGAATTGAAGGAAGCGTCAAGACGAATGGTCAAGGAAAAGAATTTAAATGTAAAGGAATAATATTACAAGTTATTTAATATATAATATCGTTCTGGGCTTAAGAAAGTGTTTGATTCCTCATCCCCGAGAGTAATAATCCCGGCTGCGCACCCCAAAGCCAGCAAGAGGTTCACGTCACAGTAGCGAACGAAAGGTCCACTATCGACCCCCCCTGCCGCCGAACGCACGTGTCGGTGGCGCCTCTGTTTAGGAGACAGAGACCCACCGACGCCGCCCACTCCTCAACCGCCGAACCGCGGACGTCCGTGCTGGGTGACCCCCACGCCGTAGATTTGGCGTTGAAGTCCCCCAGCACTAGCACGTGGCGAGGTGCCAACCGCCGTATCGAGATCTCCAGGTTGGATAGAAAGACCTCGAAATCGGTAAAACTCCGGTTTGGGGAGAAGTATACGCGTATATAAGTATAGAGCGTGACTCCCCCCCAGTCGGCAGCAACATATCCCGAACCCTTGTCTCTGACCGACAAGGGCAGGGAATGAAGCGCAGCGGAGCTGACGATTGCCACGGAGCCGTCCCGGTCACCCGCCCAATTCGGGCGGGGAGGAACAAAGTAGGGCTCCGCGGCTACGGCGACACCTATCGACCACTCTGCCACGACCTGCAGGAGAAGGTCCTGGGCGCTGGCGCAGTGGTTGAGGTTCGTCTGGAGGATAGTGGAAAGGCCGCTGTCCATTTAGGAGTGCGGCACTACATCCATCTCATCCTCCACCTCTATCGGCAGCTGATTACCGGGGGCAGCCTGGGTCGCTTGGCTGCCCGGGAGTGGCTTGAACGCCTTGGGAGGCTTGCATCCCTCCCGCCCCATCATATGGTTGGCGGGCAATTTGCCCGCCGTGCACACGGGGCAGTGGGGAGAGGTTGAACATTCTGCCGCTCTATGTCCTAGTTGACCACAGCGGTAGCAAAGATCGCTGCAGTCAAACGTGCTGGTGCACTTGGGTCGCAAGTGCCCCGTCGCCATACACTTAAAACATCTCGCGGGCCTCGCCTCCAGGAGGGTGATCCTGGCAGAGGAAAGGCCCACAAGGAGGCGGCCCGTTTCGGTCAGGGCTTTGGCCGAAGCGACGGGGCAGCGCGCCCATACGGCACCAACTCCTCCGCGACCGGTGCGGATGGCGCCGACCTTTACGACTCCGGCTGCGCATTGAGTCTTTTCTTCAATTGCCAACCGGACCTCCTCAGCCGTGATGGAGTCGTCTAGGCCCGAAATGCGCAGCTCCGCGCACTTCGTGGGCCTGGCTATCTTCACGCCATCCTTCCCCGCCGCAAGTCCCCGCAGAGTCTCCGCGACGAGGTCTGCCACCTTTGCGCCGTCCTGACCGGGACACTCTAAGATTCTGGCCCCGGTCTGGGCCTGGCGGAAAGGAACCCCCGCGCCAAGATTGTTGGCGTTAAGGGTCACCCTCGCCTGACGGAAAATCTCAGCATAGGAGACACCACACTTCTCCGCCTCCGGCGACAGTGTCACAACGACCGCTGCTGACTTGGGCGAACGTGAACACACTCCTAGCACAAGCTATTAAGCTTAGCTGGAGGGGTTTACAAAATTTCTTGTAATGTGATACCCACAATTACACATTGCTAGTTGTCTTTAAAATAAGCATAGCATTTTTACTTATAAAAAACGGGTTGCACTCGGGTGTCTAGTGCCGGCAGAAGTGTTTTTTTTTATCAGAATTAACCTGCCTTTCTTTTTTCTCTCTTCTATTACACACTCCTTCTCACAACTCCAGCTGTTACAATAGTTTCTTCACTATAAAAGTGGTGCGGCCTGTGAACTCTCTAACTCACTTTTTACACGACAGCCTCTTTCTTGACACATTCAAGAAACGAACAATACAACATTTTCACTGAGTATGTATTATATAATATTTTATTTTGTTCACCCAATAGTTGATACAGCAGGCAGCATACCTACAAATGAGATGGGCCATTGTCTGTATCGTACATCACAAGCAGCTCACGTTGGCACCTACCGACAATCCCAACATTAGCAGGGTTCCTTGCTTCTACATTTTGTTTTATTTTAATTTTATTTATAGTTAATTAAAACGGTACATCACCAATTAACATAGTTTTAATTATCATAGAATTAAACACATTAAACAAAAAAAAACATTAAATTTTATCAAACATTAAATAACATTTACAAAATATTCAAATGCATTAATAAATTTAAAAATACATAAAGATTTACAAATTTATATGAGATAGTTGACTCTCTCATATATCTTTTCTTACAGAACATTATAACTACTTGCATAATCTTTGTCCACTCATCGGCAAACTCATCACACTCAGGGTTGGCAGACTGTAGGGCGTTGAGCACCACTAGAGTACGGCATACGGGGGACTCGGCTCTGGTGACAGTTCTACATACCGGCCTCGCAAACAGTTTAGGTCGGTGGCTCATTTCATTTCATTTATTATTTCTTAAACAATAATACATTGTGTTGAAACGTCTTAAATCTAAAATTGACACAATCCAAGAAAGTTTAATCACTAAAACATCACCAGAATCATATGAATTGTAAAAATAAAAATAAAATAAAAATAATAATTCAAATAACAATAATAACAATGTCCAAAGTACAATTTACATAGCATAGATTTTATTACATATGTCGGGCATGTCAGTTTCTAATTCATCAACGCAATAGAAACACCTACTGACAAGAAACACTCTAAGTTTAGATTCAAACTCTCTACTTTATATGCTGAGTTTAATATCAACAGGAAGTTTATTGTAAAGTTTAATTGACCTATAATGCGCACTGTGTTTAACTATATTATGGGATGGTGCTATCTTCTGCATCATATCTTTCCTCCTAGTGCTCTCACGAATTAATCTTTCTTCATTACTCTCATAGTGGTGTATTTGCTAGATTTGTAAGTAAGACCATTATATACAGGCTTGGAACTGTTAGAATATTTAATTCAGTAAAAATCGGTAATAATAATAATATCTTGGGACAACTCACACAACGCTATTTGATCCCAAACTAAGTAGAGCTTGTACTATGGAAACAAGATAACTGATAAACATACTTATATATTTCTACATACATACATATTATAGATAAATAACACCCAGACACAGAATAAACCATCGTGCTCATCATACAAAGTTTTATTCTGGGTGGGGATCGAACCCACGACCTCTTGCGTAGCAGTCGGATACACTCCCACCGCGCCACAAAGGCAGTCATATCGCGCCATAGAGGTCTCACGATGTCAGAGGTATCATCATGTACATATAATCTACAGAATAAAGAGTGGAGCTCTGGGCTGTCGATTCGTCCATACAGAATTTTATCTGTTATGATGAGCTGATTTAGGCCCCGTCTTACCTCTAAAGAGTTAAAGCCTAACATCCCCAAGAGGTAGTTAGTAGGGTACATGTAGGGAAAGAAATAATGAACTCTCGAAAAGTACTAAATGACTGAGATACCTCCGTAGCCTAGAGATAAACTTCAAACATCTCACAGGCCTTATAAAAAAATATTGAAAGAAACAGATAACCATATTGGAAATAACACAGAATTCGAAAACAAAAGTTCCATTAATCATAGCAGAGCATGGGTGAATTGTTTTTCTGGACATCGCTCCCGTTTCACGCTTAGCCGCGCGTTACATAGTATTAATGATCTACATGAGAAATATCTTAGACGTTTGTAGGTGACGTTTATCGTACGATACGTTTGATTTAGTAGGATTATACAATGTTATTATTAATAAATGTTATTATTAATAAAAATGATAAAGTTAATATTATCTATAGACGTTTACCCTATTTTAAGATGATGAGCGCTTATTTTGCTAACGTACAAGAGCCCCTAAACAAGTGGCATAAACGCTAATCGAATAGAATGACGTCATTGCACGCACAAATCTGCGAATCTCGTGTTAAAAATTGAATATTCACAGATTTGCACACGCAGCGACGTACCTCTAAAGGAAGAATGAAAATAAAAATTATCCCATACGGTAAGTATGTTGCGTCTTGCAAATTCCTCGATACAGAATCGCTGCTTTCCGGAATGGATTTAAATATAGTGCTACCAAATGTTGGAATAATCTATCACCTCCATTGCGCAATCTATGTAATCTTACCAGGCATAAGGTAAATTGAAATATTTATTTTTAAATATGTTAAAGCAGCAAAGCAAATATAGATATATAAGCAAATATGAACCCTTATAGTTTCGCCATGTCCGTCCGTCCGTCCGCAGCTTAGCTTAGCGTCCACAGAGACTGTTAATGTTTTTTGTTTTTTTGATTGTACATCCACTATATACACACATCAAAAGTGTCTAGGGATCAACATATATTTTTGCAATAACTTTTCTCCTGATTGATTTTTTTTTTTTTATTTCTTTAAGGATTCATCAAATAAAGTGTTTTCGTTTGTCACAGTAACGATAAACCAAGTCACCTTTGCATTAATAAAGAAATTTGCCATTTTCCTAATAAAGGGATTTTTGACATTTGAACCACTAACATTAAAGTTCGAAAAAAAGACTGAAATAACAGTTTTCTTTAAAATTTTATTGGGTAACTTAAACAATTAATAATCCGTGTTTCTACCGCGAACACTAACAACACAAGAACATCGGTTTGGCATACTCAAAATGAGTTCATCCAAATCACGCTGTGGAATGGCCGCCCATGTTCGTTGCAACAACAAAAAAAGGTCTTCTTGCGACTGGATACCCTCCATATTCGGCAGAGCTCTTCTCTGTAGCATATCCCATGCATGCTCAATCGGGTTCAAGTCTGGCGACTGAGCAGGCCAGGGCAGGACATTGATGTTAGCTGCGGCGAGAGTCTGTCTTACAACTCTTGCGGTGTGCGGTCGTGCATTATCATGCATTAACTGAAATAAGGGACCGATTTGCACTTGTAGAGGAACGATGACGTCTGATACAATCGTCTCAGCATAAATTTGAGCGTTGAGGTTGCCTCTGATCCAAATCAACTCAGTTCTTCCGCCGATCCAAATACCCGCCCATACCATGATGGTTCCACCACTATAAGGATGGACTTCCTGGCAGGATTTTAATCGCTGTTGGCGTCCAGGGGTTCTCCAGTGTCGTATACGTCTTGTATCCAGTCTCATACCAAAACGAGACTCATCAGAAAAGCACACGAAACGCCATTGTTCTTCTGCCCAATTTCTGTGTTCAAGAGCCCATTGATATCGAATCCTACGATTGTGCATTGCTATAGGTGGTACCCGTAGCGGTCTTCGGGAATGAAGGTTCACTTCATGCAAGCGGTTTCTGACTGTTTGGTCGCTAATTAAGTTCCCTGAAGAGTGATGAAGCCTCACGGCTAACATCATGGCGGTTATTGTTGGACCTCTTCGAGTTAAGATTTGAATGTATCGGTCTTGTCTCCGTGTGGTGCAGCGATACCGTCCTCCATGGCGCTCAGCCACGGTACCAGTGCTTCGGTAACGTGTCCAAAGTCGACTGATAACACTCTGACTTGTATTCAGAGCTAAAGCCACAGTACGTTGCCGGGAACCAGCTTCTATCATTCCCACGGCTCTGAGCATTTCTTCCCTGCTTAAATGACGTCGCCGCTCCATAATAACGTTGGTTTTAATCAGTAGTAGGGAAACAGTAGCACTAATAATGTCTTCAATGCGTTGTATGTTTTTATAGGGAAAATATTGACAGCTGATTTTCATCTTTTACTCGAATTTGATTCACAGTTCCTGATTCAAATTATGAAATGCACCAAAAAGGATCCATATAAATTTATAAAATCATAAATTTATTACAAAGCCACATCTCAATCTCAAGAAATCCGCATAAAAATGCTTGATCCCTAGACACTTTTGATGTGTGTATATGTGATTTTTTTTTCTCACCTACCACATCGTCTGGGTTATCATTAGATAGGTATTTTAAAAACTGATGGGGTTATAAAGATCATTTTTAGATTTAGGGATCCGTTAGCGAAATATATTTAGTTGTTAGAGTCAAGTGTGCCCCCCCCCCTGCGCTAGGTAAATGCTAGATGTTGGGTATGTGAAAAAAATCATTCACAAATACATAGTGAAATTAAAAGGAAAACTGTGCAGTTTCACAAGTTTACAAGTAACAGCTGATCAATTGAGAAGTAACAAAACCTGTGACTCTTTGCGCCCCAAAACGGTAAATAACTTAGGGAACAGTTTAAGTTTTATCAAAATTGGTTAAGTAGCTTGGAAGATATGAACTAAAATGTGTAAATTTGACGGCTTTGCGTACATTTTTACAAGCTAAGTACTTGTGTAGTGTCAAAGGAAGAAACATCTGAAAACCTTAGACAATTAATAAAAAAATTAAAGCTGGCAACCTGGTTCCGGAGACGATGTCATATGAAAAAAATTCGATTTGAATAATTGAACCAGCAGACGAGCATATATTCATTTACGCCATTTTGTTGAGAAACGCAGTTGTTCGGCAATACCTCAATGATGGTATATCTGATCATTTTAAAAATAATTTTAACTTAAAATATGTGTTACCCTTTACCGCTTTTTCATATTTCAAAAAATAAATATTATGAATATTTAGCTATCAAACTAATTAGCGGCTACTGCAACACACCTTTTAACCAAATTTAATCAATACTCATTTTATTTGCCTGTGACATACGGACGGACAGACAGACAGACGGACATGACAAAACTACAAGGGCTCTGTTTTTGCAATTTTGGCTACGGAACAATAAAAAACGAAAAAAAAACTAGCATAGATGACTAGTTCTTATAAAAAAGTATTTTTGCAAGAATTGACGGTAACAAACATATTTTGTGAATGTACATTTGTTGTATCACGCCTACATTACAATAACGCCTACATTTTTCCTGTTATGTAAAACATGATGCAAAGTGTTTTTCCCACCGGGAGAATTGTGAGACAAGAGAAAGTAATTACATTAATTGATAGAAATATTAATAGGAGTAGAAAGTGAAATGTTAGGGGGCATTGAATAGAAAAAGAACGCTTAAAGGTCAGCTGAACTCATGGTCCAACATTTCATACGCTGGAAGCCAGAAAATGGTGTCGCTAAATTTGGGGACAATGTAATTTTAGATCCATACGTTGAGCTAGTGGCGTTGGGGCCAACAACTCTTGACACTAAGGTACATGGTTTTGTATTACAGAATACCTTATAAACATAGGTACTTACAATTTTTATTATACTAGTCAGTTTATGGTACATGTTAAAGGATCCATAAACTGTGGTTTTGAGTCTGGGGCTAAGATCTATATGGCGTTGTTAGACTTAGCTTAAGCTTATCTATACTAATATTATAAAGCCGAAGAATTTGTTTGTTTGTTTGAACGCGGCAATCTCAGGAACTACTGATCAAAATTGAAATATTCTTTCACTGTTGGATAGTCCATTTATCGAGGAAGGCTTAATAACAAGGTTATAGGAAGGTTATATAACATCACGCTACGATTAATAACAGCGGAGCATCAATGAAAAACGTTACAAAACGGGGAAAATTGACGCATACGAAGTTGCGCGGGTCAGCTAGTCTCAGATAAAACGTGTCAAAAAACTTAACAAAGCATAAACGAATTAAGCATGGGTGTGGCCTCTTATTACAGAAATTAGGGACTCTTACTGCCTGATTTTTACTACACCTCTCTTATCAAGGGTTAAGGAACCCTGATTCAGTGTAGTGTAACAAAGCTGACGCTGAGAATGGAGTTACTGGTCTCAGCGCAAGCTTAACACAATCTTAAATTCAAAGATATAAAGTGTTAGATATATAAAGTTTACGGTTAATTAAAAAGGTTTTTTACGCATTGCGTTAAAATCCTTTTTTGTGAGGGAATCCAATCCAGAGGTTATATACCTCTTGTACTGGCACACCATTATTATGTATTTACCATTACCATCAAAATGTAAGAAAAATAACTGTTATTACACGTTCAAGCAGCTATTGCTAAATCAAGGAGAAGAATCAAAAAAATATTACCGTTTCAAAAATAAATACAAAGAAACTAAAAAGCAAAAAATAATGTAGAATAACAAAAAAAACTAACATTTTTAAAGTAGGTGCCATGAAATAGTAGTTTTTATGACGAGAATAAAGTGCTACACAATACCATATCAAAGTTATTGGATCCCAAAACATTAAAGCCAGCTATTGCATAGTATTTTTATCAACTTAAGCAATTTAAAAAAATATATCTATATTTTTAAGTGTTTTTTTTTTAATTATAAAAAAACAATGTTTGAATTTTTTTTTTTTCTTTAAAACAAAATGTTTTTTTTTTTTAATTTAAAAAAAGCATTAAATTTTTTTTTTTTTTTAGTTTTTAAAAAAGTTTTTTTTTTTAATTAAAAAAAAAATCATTAAAAGTTCTGCTATTCATTGATAGATGGCAAAAGTAAAAAGTATCACCGCTGTGCCCGTCGGAGTGGGGAACGTGAGGTTTTTTCGTTACGGAATTTCTGGATTCGGTCCCCGCGCTTAAGGCCCGCGATAGAAGCTATGCAATAGCTTAAAAAAAACATACAGTCGAATTGAGAACCTCCTCCTTTTTGAAGCCGGTTGAAAATAGTCTAGTAACTAAAGCTCGGCTTAACGTAACCATGATGCTTCCACTATACTTACTCGAAAACTCATTTCCTATTATGAAGCCACATAACGGGGTCAAGTAACCAAAGCGTCTGCCTCAGTCCATTGTACTTTGTAGTCTACAAGACTACCAGAGAGGTGCTCGTAAACTACATAAGATGAAACACTAAAATAAGGCGCCATTTATTATTTTATAAAGCACTGAAGACGTAAAATTGTTGTAGTAAAAGCCATATTCTTCAAGTTTATATTAATAAACGGGGAATATTTTTGTTTTAGTAACGTTTTGCAATGTTTGTTGTTTAATAAAACCTGAAAATTTAAAAAGGTTAAGATACTATTTTAATAATAATAATATATCTTGGGACAACTCACACAACGCTATCTGATCCCAAACTAAGCAGAGCTTGTACTATGGAAACCAGACAACTGATAAACATACTTATATAGATAAATAACATCCAGACACAGAATAAACCAATGTGCTCATCACACAAAGTTTTATCTTGGGTAGGGATCGATCCCACGACTTCTTGCGTAGCAGTCGGATACACTCCCACCGCGCCACAGAGGCAGAATTAATAAACGGTGAGTCTTTTTTTTTAGGCTGTGTGGTACCGGCTTAAGAATAGTATCACCCCGTCTCTTCCCGTGGGTGTCGTCAAGGCGACTAAGGGATTTCACACCGGAGGACGGGCAGCAGCGTTCTCTGCGTACTTAAAGCCTTACTGCGATCGCCAACCCGCTTGCCAAGCGTGGCGATTATGGTAATTACCCCCAGGATCTACATACTAGTAGGTTCTAATGGGGAGACCCGTGCCCAGCAGTGGGCCATCATATGGGTTGATATGTATGTATGTATGAGTCTTTTTATTTTAGTAGTATTTTGCAATGTTTATTGTTTAATTTTTTAATAGGTTAAGATACTATTTTGTAAAAGTAAATAAGACTAGTACCTAGTACTTTCGTTTTACACTTCATGTCTAGTCTTCGAGATTTAAAAGACGTAGTTGAATCACGTGTCGTTGTGTCAAACAGTTAACGGTTATTCTCATTGACGTATAGACCTGGATTGAAATGAAAATATTGACTGCAAAGCATGAAAGAGAGAAAAAAACTCGTGCGAACAGTTATATTTTTTTTAAAGATGACTCCCGCTTTAGTGTACCCTGTGTCGCGGGGTACCCTAACGCGGAAGGCCCTGTGTCGCGGGGGACTTTACAAACATACAAATCACGGGCACAAAGTACACCCAGACTTGGAACAACAATTTATGTATCACACAAAGTGGTGTCCCGTGTGGGAATCGAACCCACGACCTCTTGCGTAGCAGTCGGACACACTCCCACTGCACTACAGAGGCAGTCGATTTTGAGGTTTTGGCGCAGTCCTGGTCTCTACAGCACTGGTTATTCCATAGCAACCTTGAAAACTTCGCGTGTGATAGCAATTTTGTTTGTGCCAATTCAAACAAACACCGAGAGTTCAAAAGAAAAACTTCAAATATTTTTCGTACGCGAGCGACACACACAGAGAATCCCTCACAGACACGGAATGTCAGAACATTTTGTTTCATAGCTTTGAGCGATATATACGTGTGCGTTGCTCAAGGATACATTGTATTATGATACTTTCCTTCTGGTCTCTCCATATCTGGGGATATATAATATTCGTTGCATCACATTTTTAACTGGCCGATTGGTCTAGTGGTTAGTGATCTTGACTGCTAAGCCAGATCGTGGGTTCGATCCCCATTAAGGATAAAACTTGTATGCACTATGGTTTATTCTGTGTCAGAGTGAAATTTATCTATAATATATATTTATCATGAAAAATATATATAAATGGTTATCAGTTATCGTTTTTTTTTAAAGATAACTAGCAATATGGGATTGTAGGCCCATATACTACTAGCAATCCGGTTAACCCCTTCAGCTAGGTAGTATAATGGATAGGATTTGAGCCCATTAACAACTGCGAGACAATGCCATAACCATTAAGCTGCCATAGAACAGGCTGTGCCTAGCTTGAAATCAGATGGCGTTATGTGAGTTGTCCAAGTAGTATTATTAATATATTAATTTCGAAAATAGTATTAAATTCTGTAACTATGAGCGATGACTGTGTGTGGCGAATAAAGATGCTGTTAACGAACAGTGAATACTATCAAGATTTTTAAATCTATATATATATATATATATATATATATATATATATAGGCTATGTATATTATGATGCCACGCTCGGAAGATAATCAAAGGACGCGATACGCGCGACACTAGATCGTAAGACCACACGACTGTATGAAATTAATGCAACGGAATTATAAATCTAATATTATAAAGCTGAAGAGTTTGTTTGTTTGACCGCGGTAATCTCAGGAACTACTGGTCCGAATTGAAAACCTCTTTCACTGTTGGATAGCCCATTTATCGAGAAAGGTTATGGGTTATAACCTCACGTTACGACTAATAGGAGCGGAGCAGCAATGAGAAATGTTGCAAAGACGGGGAAAATTTACGCAGAGGAAGTTGCGCGGGACAGCTAGTGTAAAATAAACATAAAAATTGTTAGGATTATGAATATCCTTTTAAACATTGAGTTTGACTTGTTAAACACAATGGAAACTGACGGTTGAAGTTAATTAATAAGTCTCAAAATTTCACAAGTTTTTGTGACAGAACGGCTTAGCTTAGTTAAATTAATTTTCATTTAAAATTCAACATGAAAGCTTTTAAGTATTAATTACATCCGATTCATCATTTTTACTTCAATTCACTAATTACTGATTCAAAATATTCTTGTTTTATTTAGTTCATTATCTCGTAATTAAATAGATATAGATCTCGTAATTCAGTGGCTTATTTTAAATTATATTAAGATTGCACAGGGTCTATCATTTGAATTAATATAGTAAAAATATTTATACAACATGTAACAAAAAGGTGTGGTCAAATCTTCAAGTATTCTAAAATTATATTTATTTCCATATGTTTCTTTATGAATAATAATAACTAATTTATTTTTTTCGCCACAATAGAATCATTTTAGAATGCTATTTTACTTTTTTTAATATTGTAGTAGACTGGTGCCTAAACTAGGCTCGAAGCCTGTATTTCAGGGCCTTCTCTTTAAGTGATTACAATTATTATATTACAATTTGTGCACTCATTTTATACAATATATACAACGTTATTCTTGGTATAGTGCAAACCTGAAAGTAGTTTGCTTGGAATCAGTAACACAATCCACAATATGTTATATTTTTTAGTGAATTAATTTTCAATCATTAATTTACTCATTAATCACTCCTACAGTCCAAATCCTGTTCACAATGTCATGTGAAATGTGATCATTACTTATTGTTTTTAAACTTTCGCGATTTTTTATACATATTACATATATTTCGGGACTTAATTGCGTGAATTATTTAAAGGTACGAACCTTTTATTTACCTTTTATTTTAAAAAGTTCGTACCTTTAAATAATTCACGCGATTAAGTCCCGAAATACGAGTATATCTAATATGATCATAACCTATTTTTCAATTATAACCATTGATTACGTACTGCGGGAAGCAATGAGCACGATAACGCGAAGAACACAAGACAACTTGAATGACATAAAACTCTGCAAGTTTTCAATATTTTCATTTTTTTATGTGATTTCTTGAAGTAAAAATCTTGTTGGGGTGTCTGAGCTTTGCACAATACCAAAAATAATATTGTATAAATAGTTAAAATTTGTAAAACATGTGTGTGTGTGTGTGAAAAAGTATGTATTAGTTAATATAATTTTCATTAAAGTTAGCAGTTTTTCGGTGTCATTGTAACTTAACTCCTGGAGCCGAGAGTTGTTTCATTTTGCCTTTACCTTCTGCAGTACGTAAATGGATAACATTAAATTATAACTATTTATTATACGGGAATTAACGCGCATTGTTTACCTTAAAATTGCTTGACGTTTCGACCAGGTTGCACCGGCCGTGGTCACAAGCGGACGGAGCAGCGCGTCGTAAGTACATTATTTCTCTACCAATCTGAGACTATATAACATTATAGAATTTTATAAGCTACTTCTTCTTTCTTCTGATCTTAATCGGGTCTTAAATATTTTATTTTAAGACTAAGTACCTTTGTTGAAGTAATTTTTATAGGCATTTTTTGCCAATAACTTTACAAATACAATAAATGCATTTTTGGAAGATAGAAAAATTTGAAATCCAGACTCAGGAATCGAACCCGAGACTTCCGTAGCCAAACCGGGGCCAGAAGCGAACCACCTATCTGGACTATGTTATTAGATTTCGAATTTTTCTATCTCTTGTTGCTCGCGAATTTAGGTCTTCGCAGCGACATCTAGTCGGTAGTTAAAGAACTATCATGGCTTTTGTTATTGCTTCGTTACAGAGAGCATTTTAAAAAATTATGATGTCGCAGGCCAAATATTGAAGTAATTTTTATAGGCATTTCTTGCCAATAACTTTACAAATACAATAAATGCATTTTTGAAAGTCGGAAGTCTCGGGTTCGATTCCTGAGTCTGGATTTCAAATTTTTCTATCTTTCAAAAATGCATTTATTGTATAAGTACCTTTGTGTTATTGTCCTTATATAATGTGTGCAAATCGCGAAAGTTCACGAACGTATATATTAAAACCAGCCTGTGCGTATTTATAGACGTCACTCCATGTGTTCGCACTAAATAGAAGGGCAGTGTCATCTGCGAAGATAACATACCCTTCGGAAGTGTGAGCAATCTATAGGTCATCAATGTTTATCAGAAACACTGTCGGGCCAAAGACACTGCCTTGAGGTACTCCGAAGGTGACTAGTCGTACCTCGCTGAGGTACGACTAGTCACCTTCGGAGTACCTCAAGGCAGTGTCTTTGGCCCGACAGTGTAACTTAGATAGTCCTAGAAAAGAGAGTGTTGTCTCCCTCTAATTCCAAGATGTTCTATCTTCGCAATGAGAATGGGAATAAAAACCATTTCAAAGGCCTTGACAAGGTCCAGGAAATTCTCATGACTTTTTGACCTCTATCTAAGTTGATAACAATATAGTCTGCAAGGTCATGAATCGCTGTTGATCTGCCTGCTCTGTAGCCATATTGAGACAGCGTGAGGATACTGTACTTGGTTAAGTAACTAACAATACGGCTATGGGCCTGTAGTTGCTGACACGGTTTTTGTCTCCGCCCTTGTAGATGGTGTTGATAATCAATTTTTTTAACGCACTGGGGAACTGCCCGATATTCAGTGAAAGGTTGCAAATATAAATTGAAGTGGGACAACCAGTAAGATGTGTGTTTTTAAAAAAGCGCTAGATATACAGTCCTATCCCTCAGCACATCCACTGCGAATGGAGATAAATCTTGATAAGTCTTGCGACCTCTGCCTCATCTGTGGGTAAAAGAGCCATTGACTCATATGTATTAAGTGTAACAGATGTTGGGGAACTGGGTGTACCAATCTTTTCAGCAAGATTTCTCCTTATGCCTCTGCAAGGAAGTTATTTATCTGATTAACAGATTCTAATAGCGAGGCTGATATCGTGAGCAGTTCCTATCTGTTGCCTTGATTTCTGACCCTATTCGTTATCGTGTTTATAGCTGTCCATATTTTTTTTGTGTTGTTGCCTGCATCAGCGATACTAGTCTTATCAAATGATATTTTGTTTTGTTAGTTTTTTTACATTAGTTTCTGTATCTTGAAGAGGTGGTTCTTAAAATAAGGTTATTAGTATAATTTCTACATTTTATTTAAGTGATCTCTACGCCGTATGCAACATACGAGTAGAAGGCCTGAGGTCATCCAGCCCTTTACAATTTTTTTTACGGTTTGGGACTTTCTTTATTGTTGAGTTTAGTTCAAACCTACTCGTATTTGTGATTAGGTTTATCATTAAGTCCGCCGCTTGGTGTGGGTTTTCAATTTTATATATTGTTATTGATAATTATATATATCGATTGAATCCCGAAGGATGAATTGCAGTTACAATTAGACCTGAAAAAGTAGACCCTATATTGATATGGCTATGGCTAAATTTGAATACTACGTAATTTTTAATAATGATACCATTCTGGAGACACACGCCTTCTCTGTGTGACATGGTTGGGTCCGCATTGTTACTAAGTATCTATTATTATCCTTATAGTTAAACTTGAATCTCGTATTGAACAAATTAATTCTCAATAATAATTAGATACGCAACACACAAGTCACACTCAAAGCTATAAAAAAAGCCTCATGCAACGAATTTATTAACAATATTTTCACATTGTTTTAAACAGATCAGATCCAGTTCTGAATGGAGGTACTTATGAATTAAAACAGCATTTATGTAACAAATCGTGTTTATTTAAACTTCAAAACCATACAAAAAGTCCTCAACATTATGTTGAACATAACACTACTAAGCACATATTATATTATGTACATATATTATTTATATATTAAAACATCAGAAGCAAAGCTGTGTGCAAGTTAATTACAATTTAATTATACATAAATTAATTATTACTAATAAATCAGTTTCATTTATTACCATTAAAAAATATTCCGTACCATTTTGATTTAATGTTTCATTTCATTCAACATTTTATACATATTTTTATTGTCATTTCATTTATTTTCGAAGTCAGGAACTCGGGTTTTAGTTTTTACCTCGTTAATATTGAATATTTGAATACAAAATAAGCATAAAATATGTTCAGATGTCAGTCAAAACTGCGCCAAAAATATTTTCGACAGAAACTTATGACAAATGTACATAATATAGGTATCTCTTTGAATACATAATAGCGTTTCATTTTCATATATTGGCACGGAATAATAAGGCTAACGATATCGTGAAAGCAGGAGCGATATTATTCCAGCTTGGCGAATGAAAAATACGACTAATGACAAATGAAAAAAAAAACAAAAACATGAATGAATTTAGGGTTACGACAATATTCATTTACTTACAAAGTCAGATTTGCAGTATAAACTCTTACCTCTTAAAAAAAATGAATTTGATAATTTTATTTTATTAGGTTTAGTATAAGATTGCCCGTATGTGTATAATCGCGTGTTTAAATTCAGTTAAATCGCTCCCGCTATCACAAGGTTGATCTCATAAAACACTTCTTTTTGGCACAAATATATTTGGATACCTTATTTCGTAAGCATTACATTTCGTAGGAAAATTATTTACGGTTACGACTAGACGTAGGTATCTATTCAGATACTCTTTATATTTTATACTATAAATTTTATTGCAAGGATCGACCCTACAGTAAAATAGGTTTAGGAAAATTATCTACTTTTATTTCGTTTTTATGAAAACGGTTTTACTACTGATGATATCGTAGTTCATTTCTATTATTTTTAAATGTATTTTAAGTCATTTTTTTATTGCATTATTATCATCGAGACATTATGACTTACAGTCACATAAAAGCTTTTTTATATTAAATTAATACGACAAGTACAATACATTTATTTTGAACCGACTAGGAAAACTATATGTAATGAGAACATGAATAAAATAATATATAAATAATACTATGATTATAGCCACACTCTTTGGTACGTTAATTTACCTACCATCTTTGGTATAAACGTATCTTGAAAATAAATAATTTTTTTGTGGGACAAAAGTTAAAATTTAATTTTATCTACATTTGAATAAACTTTTACAATTGTATTCGATTAAGTACGTAAATGCTTTAAGTGTACATTTATTTTATATTTTATCAATTAATTTATTTAAATGCTTTTTAGTTATTCATTTTAATTATACATTTGAGCTTCTTTGGTTTATTTAAATTTAAAATCACATGAAGTATAAGTTCAAAATTGAAACATTCATTTCATTAAAATAGAGTAGTACTCGTATAATAACTTTAGAATTGGTATTCCAAACACATGTACCGATTAAAATTTGATTGCTTTAAGTTTAGCGCTCGCTTCAGTACTGAAACTTAGTGTCCCAGTTTTTCAGGCTGTTATTTCTTTTAAGAGAAAAGTTGGTTTACTGCTCTTAACAATTCAATCGCCAAAGTAACGGTTTATGAATTGAAAGACATACCCAACAGTTTTTATGCTATCAGCATTGCAATTTCGATCAGCCTTCTTTTTATATCACTCATAAATTCGATTATTGCTGTCGAGGTATACAATATTTTGCGACCTCTCCAATTGAAGGTAAGAGCCGGGCCTATGGGAAATCACTCGGTCCATCGATAGGCCATCCATCTTTATGTGATAACACTAGGACAATGATCGAACGCAGCCTTTAGATATCTAGCCTATAGAATACAAATAAATCCTTTTCAATCAGTCTGGATGTTACTTTCGGGTTATACAGCAATCTTTCAATGCGTTTGAGATAAATATTTAGATTTGACTTTATTTTTGTTGAGATTTTTGATACAAAATTTTAAAGTTTCTGTTATTTATTTGAAGGAAATTAGATTTTAATTTATTAATTTGTTAGAAACTTTGTAATTTAACAAATTGAAACTGGCAATTTGGAAAAAGCTTGTTTATTTTTGAATAAGAATGATCTTACATTTTGTGATATTTCGTGAAAAATACAGCATGTTTCTATATAAAGTAATAGTTGTTCATAACAATCTTGGACTTGAAAATTGTTGTTCATCTGAAAAATAAACATCATAATTTTATGCGAATTTTAAAATTATTTTTAGTATATAACAACAATAACAGTATTTCGTTTCATTTATTACGATTATTCTCATAATTATATTAAAATTAAAAATATTTTGTCTCACCTTAAAACACTTGTACTCTATGGTTCTCCCGATCGCATACAATGATATTGCCACCAGACATGACAGCAATGCCTTCAAGACCCTTGAACTCTCCATCACCAGAGCCCCAGGATCCGAAAGCCCTCAAGAAGTTCCCATCAGGGTGGAAGATCTGGATGCGGTTATTGCCGGAGTCAGCAACTACGATGTATCCCTGGTCATCTACTGCTACACCCCTGGAGAAGAAAAATAATACATTTTTACTAGGTCGGTAATGTTACATTATCCTCGTTCCTTATTTAGATTGACCAATGCGAACGCAGCATATAACAAGTCTAAATACCTTTGCGAAGAACACGACTCATTAAAACACTATTCTCTTAAAAGTCATCAAAATGTAATCTACTTCGTAATATATCATACATCACACGAAATTAACCAATTATAATAACATCAAAAGCAAGTACCTATTGAATATTTTTGAGGTTGGTGCCTAAACCGTCTTCCAGACGTGTTGGAAACAAGCATTCCCGCCAAGGTGACCTTGCTGGTTCCCAACAGTGTAGACGGCTGTTGTAAACCAAATTACTTGGTACCTGGTTTGCAGCACCCGTCTACACTGTTGGAAACCAGCAAGGTCACCTTGGCGGGAAACCTTGTTTCCAACCTTCTGGAACATGCTTAAACGATTTAACAGTCTATTATTATTTTTTGAATGGGCTAATAATTACAACGCCTACATTTATGTAATCCTTTTAGACCCTAAATTAAACACTGTTGGAAGGTGTAATGTAGGTGTTGGTCCGTGTTTGCGGTGTAATGTTGCCTTAACCGCTAGACTACCGCCGCTTCTTTAGTTAGTTTAGTAATTAAGCGACAGCTTAATTACAGTGACAACCTCAGTGCCCTCTACATTACGTATGTGTTATAATTTTGCTTTTACGACATAAAAGTGTTAAACAAAGTTGTGTTATCCAGTTTTACTTTTTTATGTTGATAGCATTGCGGCCTAGTTCTATTTTCAAACTGTTTAGTAAAACAACTGGCAACACACACATGTTTCAGTTAATAGTGACCAGTGACAGATTTATTATTTTCTAGCTGTCCCGCGCAACCTCGTCTGCGTAAATTTTCCCCGTTTTTGCAACGTTTCTTATTGCTGCTCCGCTCCTATTGGTCGTGATGTTATATAGCCTTCCTCGATAAATGAATTTTTCAATTCGGATCAGTAGTTCCTAAGATTACCGCGTTCAAACAAACAAACTCTTCAGCTTTATAATATTAGTATAGATTAAGTATAATATATTTTAACTGCTACAACGAGTCGGACTTATCGATTTTGTATGTTAAATATGATAAGACCGCCTCTTGTACCTTTAGTACACTATAAGTACCTATTTAATTATGTCTTAATTGGTGTTTAATAAAAAATATCTATCTATTTAACTAATACGGAGCTGAACCCCTAGACAGTGTTATAAACTCAAACTAAATAGAATATCAATCGAGACTGTCGTCGGAATGACGTAATTGCGCGCGCAAAACCACGAAACTCATTTTTAAGAAAATCATATTTACGGTTTTGCACGCGCAACGACAGCATTCTAATCGATTTTCATTCTATTCGATTAGCGTTTGTGTTACCTACATAAGGGCTGTGGGAAAATAATTACAGCTTTGTTTGCTTTCGTTTTCGCAATTCCTAATCTAATTCTTCAAAACTTATAATAGTAATCCGTAAACCTAATCATGATAAACAAATCGTTTCTCCAAACATTCCTGCAAATGTCATTTCGTATTTTACTGTCCTGTGAACGTCGAGAACCTTTACCATACTTTACGTTACATGATTTAATTTTAGAATCACCTACACAATTTTTCTACCAATAAAATCGGAACATACCACTCGCTCATAAAAATAGTAATAGCCCTTGTTCATGTGACCGGCTTCCATTCCATCGACTTCAGTTCAAGAATTTTGATAAATCAATCAGTTTTTGGTTCACTGCTTGACATTTACCAGAACACGCCACAAGAGCCGATTAATTTACTCATATTATAAGTATGATTGGGTTGTTGACTACGATAAAAATGAATTATTTTATGCTAATCGGGCAATCGTGGGTTATTTTTTTTCTTAAATGTGTGTTCATATATTTTTATTATATATCTGAAAATTGGTTTATTACACACGCGATTCTTTGAAAGTAATTCGGCTAATTTTGGTTGTCAATTTTATATATTTATATTGTAGATCTTCTACGGAGACAAACCTAACTACTTGACCGCCCGCTAATGCTAGATCCGTTATGCTTGTACGTCCGGCCTTCCCGCGAACACGGTGTGTAACTCGGGCTCATAACACCGTCACAAAAACCTTCATAATAAACCTGTAGCAACATTAAAAAAAAACCCAATTATAGGTAGAAATATGAAGATTCTAAAGATATATTCAAAAAACAGGATATTAAAACTAAAATAACTAAATAAGTATTGACTATCAGGTTATTTATTTATTTCATCGGCTCACTACATTTCCATTCACTTAGGTTGACCAATAAACAAGCCTCGTTAGGTATTATATAGATATATGTATACAATAGTAGTTATATATTTGCAAGTATAATTTAGTGTATATTTCTATACTAATATTATAAAGCTGAAGAGTTTGTTTCTTTGTTTGAACGCGGTAATCTCAGCAACTACTAATCCGAATTAAAAAATATTTCAATGTTAGATAGCACATAAGGAGGATATTGGCTATATAAAATCACGCTACGACTAATAGGAGCGGAGAACAATGAGAAATGTTGCAAAAACGGGGAAATTTACGCAGACGTAATTGCGCGGGACAGCTAGTAATATATATATGTTATTTATTTTTTAATAACTATAAGAATAATCACCTGCCACCATTTTCTCTACACCACCCAAAGATTGACTAGTAGAGAATGCCTTTGGTATTAAGTCCGCCTTTTGCAATGTAGTTACAGGAAGTTTTAAAATATAAAAATAAGCTATTACAGTAATAGTTATGTCCATGCTACACTATGTTTGGTAGTATAAACGCTTTCTAATACCGGACCGGATCAAAATCGTTTCATGAACCTGGCCCGTTACAATAATATGTCATTTTGTTCTTGAAAGTTGTAAAACATGTCGGGAAGCAGACCACGTATTCGGGTCATATTTTATTATTGAGTCGGGAATTTCGGTCAAGGTACGTCTGAACAGGTTGAAATATTGGCATCATTTTAATGAAGGTCTCGTGGTTTTATTGTAGGAAGGCTGCTGAGATGACAGGGATCGTTTGAAGAATTTTATGAGTACCTACCTATTTTTTGGTTCGCTATTTCGATAGTAAGGTCAAAGGTCACAGTGACCTTGTCTAATGGTGGTATTGATATAAGAAATTAATTAAAACATTTTTTTAAGTATTCTTATTTAAAATATTCTTTGGTATTTTGAAGAAGAAAAAAGTTCGTATCTTGATTTAAATTATCTATAGATTATTTAAATTTTAACTGTTTTTTCGTATCTTGATTTAAATTATCTATAGATAATTTAAATTTTAAATCAAGATACGAAAAAACAGTGAGCTGTGAAAACATTATTTTTTGCTTTTGAAAAACAAACTTATTATTGAATTTAGGTTACTGTATCAGTAACAATACGAGTATGTCTCAAAAATTTGCTATGGAATAGGTACAAAAATTTAAATCTATTCCTTTGCAGATAAATTTATCAACGATGTTTAATTAAAATTTACTTCAAAATTAACTTCTCGAACTTTATTTATCAAAAGCAGCTACACCATTGAACTGTATTAAACAAAGTTCATTTAAAAGTTGTTCAATATTAAGCTTCTGTAACAAAACACAAAACTCTTCCTTTTACATAAACAAGAGTTTGAGAGCAACAATCACAGAATGAATCACAAACAGTTTTCGAAATCACGGAGAGACATCTGTTAGAATATCTAATACTTTTTGGTCCGTTCAATTCCACAGGGACTTTCTTTTTTGGTCTGTACGGAAAAGCTTGAGGCATTTCGCACATAGTATACGAGAAAATCTAAATAATACTTCAAATTTCTCGCTAACCTAACATTGTAAACGGATCTTTGTAGAAGAAAAAAGAAATGACATAATAAATTATTTATTCTGCAAAAGATTCTTAGTTTTATGTCAGTTTCATACCAGTGTTCTAGTCTTTTAAACTAGAATGTGTTTACTTAATACTTCTCAAAATTAGCTAATAAAATTTACTTCCTTTATAGCCTTTGAAACTGAGGCCGATTTAGTCCTAACGTGTGCTTCCAATGGCCCTATAAAGTGCGGTTCGCTGGTCTTCTAATTTAGCTTTACGGGCGCTTAAATTCTCAACTTGCGACCAAATATTTACTTGAACATCTATCCAAAGTCCATAAGTGCTGACTTGTTTGAGTTACTGCGGCTTCTGAATAGTAATTCCTCTGTGGTCGATTTCAATATATTTACGTAGATTGGGTTAAAGTACGGAGTAAAACCGATTCGGATTTCGGTTGACATGTTGACGAAATATAACACAAATACAGCATTTGTATTTATTCATTTACAAACTACAAAATTGTAATAGATCACCAATTATTAGCTACAAAGACTTTTTGCTATATGTTATTAGGTCAAATTATATCTGTTGATTTATAATGTAAAAGACTAACTATACTTCAAATAACTATGCATGTCATACTGTGTTATTTTAATCTCGCGAGTAATGACACCGAGCCTTACATGAGTTACAATTCAAAAAAATTTTTTTTAAAGGATAAAGAAAGAAATGTATTTATTTTCAGTCAGTTAACATTTTAAATACGTATTGTAATATATCAGAAAATGACGTGACGGTCATGCACATCGGTGACCTTGCCCTCGCTAGCCAAAAATGCGGTCAACATACTGCAAATTATATTGCGAACTAAATGTTTTGCACATCTGTATTTTACGTGTTATTTTTGATTTATTCACAGAACAGAATAACCCTGGCATCGTTAAGTGGTTGTTAGGTCTTGTCATTTATCTTATGTGGGTTACAATAACACCGCGTTGAGTACTTTGACATGTCTTTATTAGTTCAGAATAGTTGTTGTAGTATCTCGTGTCAACTATTATTAAATAGACTGATGTTTATAAGACTAAAGCCTTCTTAAGTAGTTTTTTTTTTAAAGATAACCAGCAATGTGGGATTGTGGTTCCACATTACTAGCAATCCTGTTAACCCCTTCAGCTAAGCTCCATAGCTTGTGTTAGGAGTGGGCTCACGTCGGTAGTATAATGGACAGGATTCGAACCCACGACCTCACGATTGCGAAACCGATGCCTTAGCCATTAGGCTACCGCCGCCGCTTTCAGTATTCATACTTTAATGTATGATTACTGATAACTCTACTGATAGTTTTGAATTTTTTGCATTCTTCTCTCTTAACTTATTGCATGGTAAGATTTTAAACTAAATGTGCATTTTTTTATATCACAATCAAATAATAACCACAAAATGTCTAAGTATTATGTCTTACCTCGGGAACTTGAACTGTCCATCTTCAGATCCTTCTTCGCCGAACGACGAGAGAACTCTTCCATTGACATCAAAGACCTGTATCCTATGGTTATTGGAGTCTGACACCAAGACCCTGTTGGTGCTGGAGACGGCGATGTAGTGAGGATGTTCCAGCTGGCCAAGCTTAGAACCGAAGGAGCCAAACTTGCCCACAAACGTGCCATCAGATTGGAATACCTGTTGTACACATATAAAATTAAAGAATTTCTTTCATGGAAACAATTGACTGACTGGTTTGGGTGGTAGGAACAAAAATAACTTGAATTATAAGCAAGTATATATTTTTTATCGCGATGGCAAACAAAGTGAATGAAGAAACAGAATAAAGCGAAGAAGTATTTTTAAAGTTTCTTATTTTTTCGATGCGGTCATTGATTCACTGGATTATGAGCCTATTAACCTTTCGATCCGTACCTTAAAATAGATTCCATTCTTCAAGACCGTTGAGCATTGTATTACTTTCCTCTCTTTAAATAATTGAAATTTTAATAACGAAATTTTCGTCAGATTTGATTTAACTTTTGAATCAGAAAAAAACCAAAGGGCCCAATAATTAATTATTTACGATTATTAAAAAAAATGCATTTTATGTCAGAAAGACTGGAACACAATGGGTTCTTCTATACGTCAATGAAATGGATGCGTCTTTTCAGCCATTTTGTTTACGTACCTGAACTCTGTGGTTTTCCTTGTCACAGACATATATGAATCCGAGGGCGTCCGTTGTGATACCCCATGGGTAGTTGAACTTGCCATCGCCAGTGCCCTGGCTACCGAAAGCCCTTAGGAACCGTCCTTGAGGGTCAAATACCTGGAGACAAAGACATTGGCTTAGAATCGTGCCAATAAATAAAACCAAAATAGTTCAACTGTTCTATCAACGCTTAAATAATTGTGAGTAATTCTCTTCCTTAAAGAGAATCAAAACAATAACAAAATGAAAGCGGTAAAATGTAACAGAAACCTTAGCAAACTATTTTACACTCACACTTCAACAGTTTTTATGCAATATGTAGATTTGCTAAGACATTTTTGCTTAAAAATACACTTTTTAAACCACGCTGGCTAATCTGTTAATTAATACAACTTTTCTGCTGACTGTAGGTTCACATAACGTAAACTTTTTCACATCCATTAATTTCATTTGCTAACCGCCAAAAAAGTTGTCAAAGTGCCATATCATAAAATAAGCAGGATAGATGGTATACAAAAAACTGCCATTTGTCTTCGAGTTTCATTTCCGAGACCTTACATCGCACTAGGTCCCCAGAGCCGGTCAGTAGGCTGACTGACACTAATGAATTACTGCCAGGACAAATAGACGAATAGAATACAAATTTCGGCCTCACGGGAAATATACTGAGATGGGTTCACTAGCTTGCTGAGTTGCTTTCGAGGTATTTTCGCTGTTTAGTTTTGAGGTAATTTAATTGACTGTTGCTATAGTCTACTGTTGCTAAATATCTAGTTGTTTTAACCTTCGTTCCAAACAGATGAGTGATTTTAGTTGAACGTGTGTTATTAAGCATTATGTTTGTATACTACAATAGTAGTATACAAACATAATGCATTTTATGCAGTTATTGGACGTATGGATTTAATGCGTGTTTATTCTAAAAGAAAGCTGATTTACACAATTTATAACTATAAGTATAACGATAAAGGACTGCTGATATGGTATTATTCTCGGCACGAGTCGTGAACACATGTAGAATGTATTGAAAAATAATTTAGCAAACATACAGCGTAGTTTCAGTCGTATGACACATTTAGACTCTGAGGGTGTTACCAGACCAATCGATCGATCGTTGATCGACGGCATCAATCGATGGTAGAATGGATTAGTCGACGTCGATCGATAGTCTCTACCAGACCCATCGATTGATTAATCGATCGAAGAATGGATAAGTCACCGTCAATCAATTTCGAAAGAAACTTATGGAATACATTTGGGCCGGGGTTAATCGATCAACGTCGACTGATGCCATCGATCGGCAATCGATCGGTTGATTAGTCGAACGGTATCCGTCGATCAATTAAAGTCACTATTGTGGCTTAAATTGATCTACGGATAATCCAGTTCCAGTCGATCGACGTTGACCGATGCCGTCGATCGACAATTGATCGATTGGTCTGGTAACACACTTACAGATTAAGATTACATACACTGACGAAACTCATCAAAGTGCTGCGCTACCATCAAAAATGGACCAATGTGTATATGCGCACGACTCATGCCGGTAAGTATTGATAGTTTGTAAAGTTAAACATGCCACTATGTTGACTAATAGTGACGCAGTGGAAAAACGCCTACGACATTTTTTCGCGTGTTTCGAACACGAGACTGAAACAAACATTTTTTAAGCCAACAGATGTTTTTACTAAAAATAACATGCGGATATAAAATAGCAATTAGCTTTTTCCGCGGCTCTAGCTGGTGAATGATACTGACCACTAGTCTTTAGTATTACTAAATTACACCGAATCTGCTGATGCATTGCGATTGCCTCAGAAGGGTAAACATGAAACCTATTAACGAAAACTAGAAGCGGCGGTAGCCTAATGGCTAAGACATCAGTCTTCCAATCGAGAGGTTGCGGGTTCGAATCCTACCCATTGTACTACCGACGTGCACCCACTCCTAACACAAGCCATTGAGCTTAGCTGGAGGGGTTACAGGATTGCTAGTAATGTGAGACCACAATCCCATATTGCTAGTTATCTTTTTAAAAGAAACAAAAAATTTACAGACAAAGTTACCTATCTACTAAAAATTGTGATTTTTTAAATCGATTAATATTTAAGTAGTAGTCTCTCAGTTTAGGGACTCATTAATTCGTGTTATTAATTTATCACTGTTACTTAAACGTGAATAAAAGCAATAGTAATACTTTAGAGATCACCTCTATGAGTTGTTTTTCTCTCTAGTACGGGAAAATCTTACAAAACTCCATTTTAAATGAAATCGTCTTCTACTTATTTTAATTTACTTATAGTAAAGTTTATGCTGACACTAATATATTTTACACAAGGAACCAGGAAACAGGTGAAATTGAAATTCTTAGCCAGAAGATGTACCGAGGTGGAAGGAAGTTCACGAAACACAATTTCAGAGTTGCAAATCTGTTTTAGTTTTGAGACTGGCTTGAAAAATATGTGGAGAAATATTTCGAAATCTCGTTTTGCAGCGAATCATAAAATATTTTTGAACCTAATAAACTTTCGTAAGTTAGTTTAACAGATAGTAAATAAAGATTAACACATTTGTGACAATATCCGGTAAACTTCGCACCACTTAAAATGTAAAACACAAAACTTTTTTTAGTTTTTGCGGCTGTTCTTAGACATTTATCTATTTTTAACAAAACCCGCAAAAAATAATCTGTTTCTGGTTTTTAGCTAGAATAAATAATATTATAATTATTTTATTTTATCAATGATTTTCTAATAACATTTGCTTTATTTTATATGAATAAAGACATGAAAGGACATCCGTTGTTGGTAACAAAAAAGTATTTAGTATTCACATTTTTTAAAATGGCGTCACAGACCAGCGGTTATCACAAATTAACATCAAGAAACCAAGAGCATTTAGAAATTGTTCCCTTGTCATTGATGTCACAAAATAACAAATTATCCCGCACAACTAATAGTCTCACTGCAGTTTCAACCATTTACAATTCAAGAGCAGCATATATCAAAAGAGTTATTACAAACATCCAATAATATTTCAGGCTAAAAAATAATCGTTATTTAGAAGAGACGTGTTGACGTTATGAATATCATGAAATTGATATGCTATTGTGCAATGCAGTTTGGCTTGGTGCAACCTTTTAGCAGATAACTTATTGCTAATAGCTGCTATTACTTATTAGTCGTTGTTAGGTCGTTGTGATCAATAACGTTTATGAAAAATGCTCGAGGTTACAGTGTTGTTATTAAAGTCGATAATAATCCGTATAACATAGCAATTATTTATTTGACAAATTGTTGTGTGTCTCATTATTGAGGCACAATAATTTGAAGGGGTTAGTTCCCTATAATCAAGCGTTCATTATAATGACATTTGTTGTCTATTATTAACGAAATCGATTAGAATCTGGTTCTAACTGTTTTGTAGGCCTCGTATTAAACGAGGCCTACAAAACAATTAGATTAGATAATCCTCAATTTAACTACTCTGTTGGGAATAGTAAAAGTACCCTAACTGATTTTGATTGCCTAAATAATACAAAATAATACAATTCTAGATAATATCTAATACTTTTTACATTAAAATATTCATGGCATCGGAACCAAATCTGACATGCTATCACTGTCACTAGAGTCACTTGAAACAAGAAATAATGTGTTATGTATTACAGAGCACAATATGATAGGTACAGATTACACTGATTACAAACCCTTTGTCGCAGGGGACTTTACAAACATACAAGTCACGGACACAAAGTACACCCAGACTCGGAACAACAATTTGTGGATCACACAAAGTGGTGTCCCGTGTGGGAATTGAACCCTCGTGGGCTCGATTGCTTCTTGCGTAGCAGTCGGACGCATTCCCATCGCGCCAAATTGATTGCATTATATTTGAATAATAGATGTAGATAATTTTATGTGGTAGTTGAATTGTTGTAAAAAACATGGCGAATGAATATTTTTTAATATAAAAATAAAGATTGATTGTTCTTTGTATGCCTTTGAACAAAATGTAGTGACACTATTTTTAAAATACACTAAAGATTCCATGTACTGTACCCATATTTACGCAAATAAATGAATTATTATTATTAGTTATGTAGCTTTATTTACTACATGACATGAAGAATTTATTATATGTATTTATACTGGGATTTGTTTTCAATTATGCGGCCTTATGAAATATCATATGGTAGGAACAATACACATAAAAATTGAAAAGAAATCCGTTCATTTATATCCACGATATTTGTAAATTGATGACATCGTGATGGTAGCGACGGAGGTTTCCAATTCTATCTATGGATCGATTTAGCTACTAGAGATATATATTTGACAGAAGCTTCAAATCATCGATTGATAGATTAATGAAAACGATCAAAAATTAATAATAAGTCAGCTCTAACTAACTGTCGAAAATATACTGTGGTCTCTTTGTAGCAGACTGTCTCTTTAGTAGACTAGAGTCTCCGGATGGGGACAGTATGACATGTAAGTGATACAACAATGAGCGTATGATTTGACATTTGAGAATTTTACAAGAAAACATTAAAAGTGTAGAATTAAGCCTCATAAATACTTCACTCGAACTGTACACGAATGGGTATTTTAAACGATAAATAAATATTGTAAAACCATCGGGACAAAGTTTGCCCAAATGAAAGATTCCTACATTATGTACCATTATGATATTTATGTGTGCGTTGCTCAAGCGAAGTATGTATAAACATTTAACTAGATTACCCTCAGTATTTTCGATGTTTTGTAATTTTCTACTAAACATCTAAAATGCTTGATCCACTTACTTGTATACGATGATTGTATCTATCCGCTATGATGTACTGCCCAATGCGGTTGACAGCTACACCGGCGAGGCAATCAAATTCGCCCTCGCCACTGCCGTACTGTCCAAATTCTTTCACGAATATACCATTGGAATCGAACACCTGGACAGAAGGAATATTATAGTGGTTACCTGGTACTGACAGCTGAACTGTGGAGTTTGATTTTATCGTGTTGTTTTTACTTTCTGATGTTACAATTGTAAATAAGATGTGTTTAATAGACACATCGTTCTGTTAAATAAGTTTCATTATTGTTTAAACTTTCTTTATAACCTTTTATGAAAGTCTAAGTTTAGTAAGAGACCAATGCAAAAATTTAATGGACATGCCTAAAGATTTTTAATGCATTTGTTGGAATTCAATAAAAATGTTAATATTTATTTTATTGTGGCTTTTGGTTTAGACATATAATTTAATATTTTTGGATTACGGTAATTTTTTCTCTATGTGTTATACGATTTTAAGTTCACGTCCAAGTCACTTGTGGAACTGAAGCATCTTAGCAATTAGCCTTGCAATGTTTACACCATTAAATGGATTTAGTTTGAAATTTTTGTTTTGACCTTGTGCCAAAATTGCGGCCATCGGCATTCGTTCAACACCACTTCATAACTTATATTTGGACCACCGGCTGTCATTTTGCAAACAGAAATTATGATTTACATTTCACTGCGTTGAATTCGCAACGAGTGCAGTTTTTAATGAAACATTAAATAATTATCATTTCGAGCATTACCAGTAAAAAGTAAAGAAAAAAGGTTATTTTATACACTAGACAGTAACATTATGTAGATAGACATTTAACACTACAGTGTTCTTGGAGTAGTAATCTCTTCCGTTAAAATAGCACTTACAACTCCACGCTCATAAAAGGAAATGCAGCACCTACATTTCACTGCAAACGCGCAATTTGTGGTATATTTTGAATTTATAACAGAGAAATACAGAAATATGCAAATTTTGTACCTGCACTCTGTGGTTAGAAGAATCGGCCACAACCATTGTATTGTCAGGACCAACAGCGATACCACGAGGCCATGTAAAGCATCCGGGTTCGCTCCCCCGACTCCCCACGCTGAATTGTAAACGGCGTTTCTGCATGTACTGGCTCCTAGGGGAGGAACCGGCTGCTGCGAAACCTATTACCAGAAATAAAATATCAGCATACAAGAATATTACCATAGCAATAAAATTAACGGCCAAACCTAAGCATAACTCTATGTACACGCCACTCCTTTTTCTAACCTGCTACCGCTGCTGTAGCCGCCGTAGGGGAGATGGGGGAGCCTGCCGCGTTTTTTGAATCATCATCAGAACTGGCAAGCTCATTTGCTGAGCGCAATGGTAGCCCGAGAGACAGGCGACGGGACGTGCTCGACGATGTACTACTAGGATCGCGGTCTTTGCCTCGCGATCCATATTTATTCTTTAGATATCTAGCCCAAGAGCTGAGCGCTGCTCCATCTTTTTCGCCGGGTGCAGGCCGTTCAGGCGAGCTCTCTCTAGATTTTAGTGCGTGCGAAGACCGGCTTCGAGACAACTCCGAACCACCGGTGCCGGAGCCGTATCGAGCCGCAAGATACGCAGAGGGTGACGCTGTCGTCGGGGATACTGGATCGTCCTGATCATCGTCGTCTCCCACACCGAAGCCGGTGTGACTGCTTTTACTTCTAGCGAGACGATTACGGCGCTCTTTCAGGGCGAGATATCTCGATCTAGCCGTCGGATACTTCGACTCGTCATCTATAGACGATTGAGTTTCTATTTCTCGTTCAGTCTCTCTTGGTTTACTTCCGTATCGGTTGCTGTATGAAGATCCACTGGTAGTTGTACCGTATCTAGGTGTGGGCTCATCCTCAGTCTGCGATGTCTGTCTCGAGCGGTAGCGTGATGGCGTGGGGGTTTCTTTCGTTTTATTCTCAACGGCGTCATTACGTGCGTTTGTACTACGTGCAAGAAGTGGACCGATATCGCTGCGAGCCATCGTCTGGCTCTCGGGCTTTCTTTGCGTTACAGGCTCCTCATCGCTCTCCTCTGACGAGTCGGTTTCCTCTTCGGAGCTTGTGTCGGAGTCATCGTGCGCCGGCTCGGCGGGTGCGGGAGCGGGCGTTGGTCGCTGAGCACCAACAAAGCGGCTTTGAACCCGTTGCGCACCGCCAGCTGTACCATTCGTTGCCACCGGCGTTGTTCTCTCGTTTCCTGTGGAATAGAAACGAGATCCAGATTTTGATGCAGGCTGACCATTGCTGTACTTCGCTTTTAATTCATCGATAGTATGAATGGCACCTGTGTGTTTCACCGCCGAGCCGGAACTTTCCGTGGATGCGCTTGATTCCGTGCTAGGTGCACGTGCAGCGGGACGATGTGGTGTGGGAACCTCAGTAGCAGAAGGTCTTCTGGGCGTCACTGCTGGTTTTGGTGCTACGGGAGCAGTTTTACGCTGATTACGCTGCATAGATCCAACAGATTCATCGTCGGATTCACCGTCGCTGGACGCCTGAGAAATTACATGGAAATCGGTATGGACACCATAACGGTAGGCAATATTTTTTGTATTGTGTTTGTGTATGTGTATGATTAAGTTAAACATGGAGTGTATTTTATGGAATGCCGTTAGTCGTTTCGCGGTTTATCTTGTTAGTATCGATGATTTTTTTTCTAAATTCTACGTTGTACTGCTGGCTAAATTTTCACTCTCTGTCTTCCTCCCAACTCACCTCCCGCGCCGGTGTGGGTGGTTTACGATTTATAGCACTGCGCTCTTCTTCTGCAGGACGTGCGGGAGCACGCTCAGGTTCTTGGGAAGAGGCAGCGCCTTTGTTTTGTCTTTTCAGACGGGATATTTCGTCTTCACTTTCTTGCCTTTGCGCAGGTGGAGGTCGACGCGGTTGAGGTGCAGGTTGTACTGGTTTTGGAGGTGGAGGAGGTTCTTTCTTTTCTTTCTTCTTGCCACTGTCCACGTCTAATATCCTCTGCATAACACGAGGACAGTCGCTCAATCGGAATATTCCACTGAGAGGACCTCGGGTAGCATCTTCAGTATCAGTGACTTTTTCTTTTTCTTTCTCTTTTTGTTCTGCTTTCACTGTGCGACTTGTTTGTTCTGAGTCGGAGTCATTATCTAGATGACTCTTGACAAATCTTGAGCGGAACCTAGACCGAGCTGGCCTATGTTCAGACTCATAGCCGCTATAGTCATCTGTGGCACCGTATGGGTCCCTTGTATGCTTTTCAGGGGGTGGTGGTCGGCGTTCACCAAATTTACGGCCACCTAGTATTGGTTCATCATTTTCTTGCCAGCCTTTAGCTTCTTCCTGTTGACGAAACTGAGTGGCTAGACGATGGTCACTTTTAGACCTCGTTAGGCCCTGGCTTTGCTGAATTCCACCAGAATATACATTAGGTTGAGTGATATTCAGTTCACCATAACTCGCGACATGCATGACCAGTTGATTAGGATCGTGTGTCATGATAAACCGTATTCTACGATTATAGTCTCCAGCTTCATAATCAAAGTTTCTAAGGAACTCAACCGTTTTTAGGAAAATTTCTTTAGTGTCTACTAATTCAGTGTCTTCCCATTCAACATCGTCGTTCATATATTTGTCGGCGAGATCACAGTTGCTTTGTATATTACCTAACTCTAACTCTAAGTTATCTTTCAAATGAGTGAGGTTTCTTAGTTCAGTTGCTAAATAACGATCGACTTCGTTTCTCAAGAAATCGGTTCTATCTTTCAGTGCCTTGGCTAATCGTTTATGAATTTCATCGACTTCTCCAGCTACTGCTCCACAGTTTGTTTGAAGGTTTGCAGTGTTGCGTTCAACTACTCCAAGAATATCTTGGAGTCTATTCAGACCACGACGCACTTGATTATTAATTCTTGAAATTTCTCTACGTAAAACCTCCATGTGTGCTGACTTACAGTCTTCACAGACTTTTTTGTCGCAATGGGCACATGGGGCACAATATGCTTTTTCTGAACACACATTGCATCTCTCCATAACCTGTCCAGCAGTGGGATCTGGGAGTTCTCCCGCGATTTGAGCGTGAAGCTCCAAGAACCGCTGGAGAGTAACATTTGTCGGGAATCCTTGGACTCCTTGGTATGGGATTCGATGCTCAGCTCGACATTCTGGACATTTGACCTGAAAAAGAATTTTATACTTAGCATTGTTTATACAAAAAATGTTTAAAGTATTATTTCATTAAAAGGAACATGCATATTTACAAATTACTACGTATAAACTTACTATGTCACTGAAATACTGGTGGAAAGATGATATTATTTTAAATATTTTACATAGCTACATCTAAACGTAGAATGCTCTTACCTGTCGCCTGACATAGTCGACAAGGCCGTCCATACACGGCTCCATGCAGAAACTGTGCTGGCATGGTAGGAGCTTTGGGTTCCTGTACCGGTCTAGACAGACGCAGCACGTCAGTAAAGACTCAAACTGCTCCATAGTTGCTTCGCGTTACGTACCTATTTAAGGGAAGAAAAAATAATGTTAAAATTTACAAAATGTGACAATTTATCTTACATCATTTACAATGTGAAACAAGCCCCGTCTGATGGTAAGAAACATTCGACAGTAAAGAAATAGTGGAGTGGTTGTTATGTATTCATACAGATAAGAATATGAATTTTAACAAAATACTGTCCCCATTTCGTACAATGTCTCACTTTACTCTAAAATTCGAAGTGAAATCTAAAACTGAGATCTCAAGTAGGAAAGATGTCGATGCGATTTACATTAATATTCGTTTGGGCGGCGAACACAGAGATTCAATATTGATCAAAGTCGAATTCTCTTAGAAGGTGCAATTTCCTTTAAAATTCAGTCGCAGAGAGACTTTTGACTCTGAGCTCTTAGAATATTCAGAAGCTATGAGGAAGATGACTCTATTAAAGAGGAAGCGATGGAAATATTTGTTTACAAATGCATATTCATGTTTGCCAATTTTTTGATCTTTAATAACCTTTCAGTATCTGACCTTCACTAATATAGAATTTTATGGCACCGAATACCTTGTTTAGTAACGTACGAAGCTGAGAAGTTTAATTTAGTGTTTGCATCTTCAGAGATCCGGCTAATGTTATAAATAGAAACATGGTATTTCACGCATCTATTTGACTGGACGCTTGAGCTGTATAGCAAATGATTTTAAACTTTATCGTGAAGACGTTACTGCCTACTGCTAACGCATTTCTCAAGAGTTAAGTTACGTTAATATACTTAAAGTACTATTAAGTAAGGCAGATACTACATTTAACATTAAGTTGACATAGTACTATTAACTTAAAGACCACTAAAAACGTTCCACCAAATTTCGCTAACTACATGCTACTTTCAAACTTTTAACCAGACACTTAAGATACATTAATTGTTTTTAAACTTTCGCGATGTTTACACATATTACAATATTAACAGGACCTAATCACGTGAAATATTTAAAGGCACGACCCGTGACCACGATCGGAGCAATTCGATCGAAACATCGGGTAAATAAAAGGTTCGTGTCTTAAGATAAAAATTACTACATCATATCAAAGTTAGTTTTCGTTAACAGCAAAAGTTAAGCATTTATACAATTTTAAAACGACTTGTTTGCAGTAATCGGAAACTGTGCCATAAATTTTAATATACCATCATTTTAATGTAAGGAAATACTGCACATCTGGACGGTATTTAAAAAGAATACCAAGAAGAAAACGTCATTAGCCTCCGATTAATATCAGGGAAGTGAGTTCTATTTTAAGCTTACAGTTCATGTATTAATGTTTAGTATTAATTTAATACTAAACAGTTATATTATGAAATGATTCGACTGCTAATGTATAATAGTATCAAGCTATCAAGATGCAAATTCTTTATGCTTTTCTAACTAAAAGCATTTTTGACAAATTTGGGTTATTTTTGCATAAAAAAATCTAAAGTAAAATTGAACATTCTCCCGAAGAAAAATATTAAGTTAACTTATGATTTAGAGATTTTTTTCTTTATCTGTTTGAGATATAAAACCTATAGCAACAAAAATAACATTCCGCAGCATAATAAAATTATAATGACAACACTTAAAATTGGCTGTGACCACCGATAATCTTTACGGAGACTTTACGACATCACAAACAAAAATAGGGAAGTATTCAAATAGCTTTGGTTTCTAGGTCCAAATTCTGCGTTGGAAGATTAGGTAATTAGTTAGTGCGTATCGATAGGTGAGTTGGCATGACTTTTGTGTTATCCTGAGTCATGATGACAAACGTTGTCACTGAGACTAGAGGACTTGAATATTTGTAAGTAAATGACTCGACGGGTATATTTATATTTATAAATTTCAATATTTTTTGGGATTTTTTTGATTAAATTTCAAAGTCGCGATTTGCTTTGGGCGGTATTTGGTATTAATCCAATATTTATTTTATGAAACTGTAATTGAACCATTGTGTAATTTTAATGAATTAAGATTAAAAAAACAAAGCATATTTTATTTTATTTCAAATCTCTCAGGTATGTAGTAAGAATAATCAATTCGTGAAATGATCTCAAAGAAAGAACTTTGATGTGTAAATAAATAAGCTTATGCGATGGATTACTTGAATTTTACCACTTATCTAATGTATTAGAAAATGAACTAGTTATAAAATTAGCCATTGCACAATAATTATCAATATTTAAATCTGGAGTCAGACCTTTTCCAGAGATTATTATCTTTGGAACTAATTCTATTTCTAACTCTGACGGAGGAATTATATTTAGAGTTGATAGTGAACCGCGTCATTACCTACGTCACTCAACTGATGTACGTGTTGACGTCTTCGTCATTAAGTTCGTTTTATATTAGACTTTTATCTCATCTCTTTTATAATCATCTTTTAATATTAGAGGATTTTATTTTACTTTTTATAGTACGAATATACTATATTTTTACACGCATTGACCTACGAATTGGCGTTCTCCACCTACAGGTATCTACCTAATAAAGCTCCTAATATAAGGCTTTTAATCTGCTTTATCTGTTGATAATACATTAATACACGTATTATCATTTGCTTAAGTGGGTAACATGACACAATTAGTTTTTGGTCCCAGATTTCATTAACATTCGTGATTATTAAGAACCAATATACTTACTTCCTAAATTCTACGCTATGAATTGGTGAAATTATTGATAAATAATTTAGTTTATTGATAAAACTTTTAAAGTATTTGGCTTTAAATGAAGTCCTGTTTTATTTCCGTTTTTAAACTAACCGTTCACATTATAACATTCCAACTGGTGTTTTGATTCCAGTATCAATTTATTCACTTACATTGCGTGGGCTATTATAAATGCGTTTTGCCGCTTCCCTTGTACGCGCGTAATGAAAACGTCATTATATATTTTCGTCGTTTTGGCAGACAATTTATTTTTTACCTTCCATTGAACAGTTTGAGTCACTTTTCTACGTATTTGGCTTGTACACAAAGCTTTGTCCGTTTGTATTACGTTTTTCTACAGAATTCTCTGCTGTTTTCTATTCCCGGTTTATAAAGATTTTCAAGGTAAGTTTTTAGTTTTTTGTAGCAAATATTAGGTCAAAAAGTGTTGCAAGAATTAAGAAAATTATAATAAAAGCTGTCACATTTTTTCAGGTTTGAGAATGACCTAGCTATGGATTTTAATAATTCTGCAATCAGCAGTAATCGGAGAACATTATTATTAAATTAACCTATTCAAATATCTTCAATAGAAACGATTTACCGTGATATTTTTGTCAAGCATTCGACTTTTATTACTAAATCCTTCACGTTGTAAATTATTTACAAACCCTCTTTCACATGTGTCAAGCTTCAATATTTGATGACGTCAGATTATAAACATAAAAGCTCACACAAAAGACAAATAAAAGGATGCTTAAGTACACGTTTTGCATAGAATAATACATATGTTTGTGACATTCATTAAATTATGTCGTAACTTTTTTAAATTGTAAAGACACAGAAGTCCCAGCAATACTCCTTGTGGTACACCCAAATTTGTTGAGTTTTCACGACAGACTCAATTAATTAGAATTGAAATAACATTAATAGTAGTACACATTAAATATTCGTTAAAGGGATTAAATAACATTTAATTAATTAAATCTTAAACTAAGCAATTAATGTTAATGATATTTTCATTAACTGAAGTGCTAGTTTAAGACTAATACATAAGTTTCAAGTTATTACGCAAATATATAAGCCTCGAAAGCCAGTAGAGTTTATCCACAAAATTATAGGAAATATTGAATTCATAAAGTTATTAATATAGAAACTTTGAAATTACAGGCCGTCGATAGAGCCCTCCGAGGATTTCTCGGTTTGTTGTTCCACAAACTCTAAGGTTTGTTATTTGAAAATATCTATTTATAGCCAAATAGACCAGATTTGCAGATTTGTTACGTATGACTAGTTTACCACGTTTAATTTATTATTCTGAATACCCAGTTTTAAAGGTACCTACCCTTTTCGCTCTTGGCATATTTATGATACGGAACAAGAGAACGACAATCTCGAAATAGTTACTCTTATTTTTTGTTATATGTTTTTGACAAGGCAAGAAAGATTAAGCTGTCTACAAATTTATTTTTTACGATTTTATTAAGCTTTACGTTTTTAAATCTCAGAAATACAGCTTTTGTCTTTTTATTATGTTCGTGTCCCAATTTCATGACATATCAAATGAGGTGAAACTGCTCCAGTTAAATTAATAAAAATAACACGAGATGTTGTTGATTTTTGTTTTAAATTACGGTTAAAAACTACTTAAAAAAAAGTATTTGTCAAATAGACAAAAATATCCCATTAAAATTACGTTATCTAAAATCTATACAAGGATTTTATCGATTTCCATGGCCTCCAATGGACCTCCCATTTTTCTTACAATAAGGAAAAAGATCGTGAAAATATCATATATTTTTTAAATAAAGATTCCCGCTACAAGACTAGGGTACAAGACCTGTGTCGCGGGGGACTTTACATACAAGTCACGAACACTAAGTACACCCAGACTCGGAATAACAATTTGTGGACCACACAAAGTGGTGTCCCGTGTGCGAATCGAACTCACGACCTTTTGCGTAGCAGGCGGACACACTCCCACCGGGTCACATAGCTGCGCCACACAGAAAACATGTTAAAATTTTCCAAATTGCTTAAAAAATGTGTAAAGCTTTAATTAAACTGCTTCGCGTTCGAGCTCATAACGTGCGTTCACGTTTAATCCGCTCACAGATAAAACGAGTCCACTACCCATAAACAAATAAACAAAATCTCTCGGTCTAGTTCAACATTTCACACCATAAAATAAAACAACCTATTAATAGACCCCAAGATAGCCATAGTTAGCAAAACATTATCTAAAATGGCGCAGTTTAGCACGTGCTGAAATTTTATTACCCTGCGTTCCTTCGTGTCATGCAGGAAACTCGCTATTTTGGACAATGACTTAATGGGTTAATGGGGTAATAAAGGACAAGCTAAATAGAGGCATTTCAGGAAGGGTTAACTTGAAAATATATTACAGTAGTTGACAGTTATAATAAGTGTTAAAAAAGAGCGTTGAAAAAACCAAAATAACAGCTGTTTAAATTTAAAAATAACGGTTTTCCATACCAACATTAACCTGTAATTGGCGGCTCTTTGTTAATGCCATTCCTTTGTCAATTACGCTTGTGAGTCAAGCTTAAGCGTTTAAATAAAAAACAAAGCAGATACTTACAACGTAATTATAGCCACATAAAACACACTTGAGGGTAATCCAAGTCACACAAGAGGAGGTTAGGGTATAATGATCAGTAGGGTTTTATTCGAACACTGTATTACTTGTCATATTGTTGCGGCTTGTGGCACTATAGACTAGAGTTTTATCACAGGATAGGTGTGCTCCGTTGCACACTTTGGTAGATACTGGCGGGAACTCGATACCTCGTGCGCGGAACTTTATTTTGGGATGTTAGTTCGGCGCGTGCGCATACGAGATTTATTTTCCTCCCGTCACGGTTTACTTTTGGACGTCGAAAGGTCATTGGACAGGTTGGGTTTGATTGTTTTTGCTTGGTGTTCAAATAATTACTTAGCTATCGAGTTGTTAATAAGGTCTAACAACTCGATAGCTAAGCAATTATTTGAAAGCTATTAGCTTAAATGGTGATTAATTATAAAGATTATTCGTAAGTGTATGGCTCTTGATTAGATTGTTGTTGTTGACAATTCGAACAAAGCGTGAAAATAATTAGTCAATATTATTTTCACGTTGTGTTTGTTCTTTTAAAAAACGAGAATTTTAAAAATATTTTCTTAGTAAATACATATGTATTACATGTGCAGTTTAGAACGCGTGAAGACTCAAAAATATAATATGCTACGTTACCCAATGTCTAAAATGAAGACTAAATAACGCAAGCAGATAAAATAGACAAACCAATGAATTTGTTATTTTATTGAATAAATATTTATGAATACGAAGTTGTTTTATATACAAAAGTGGCATTTAGTTTAGTGGTTATTATTAAAATATGAGTGTGTGTAGAACGGCTGCGGTTGCGGTTTGTATTATATAAATTACAGAATAATTTTTGAATCGAATTTAATATATATTTTATGTTAGTTTTCTATTTTCTTCACTCTTCACGGTTTTGTTATTCAATGGTTAAAGTTTTATGTGCTACAAATTTCGTTAAAACCTGGAGGCCTACTCTAATTCAATGAAAACGAAGTTTCGATCAAAAATAAGGTGATAATATACAGAGCCGGAACATCTATTTAATCCATTCGTTCTTGAAAATTGTCTATGGGTTCGGACCTCTTGGGCTTAACCAAAAAATAATTAGAATAGTCCTCGTAAACTTAATAATTATAAGTAGACGAAAATTCATTAATTTCGTTACTAAGAAAGAGAGTAGACCTACTGTTGAGCCGTTTTAAAATATAATTAATTAAAGTAGTAATAATATAGTAATAATATCTTAGGACAACTCACACAACGCTATCTGATCCCAAACTAAGCAGAACTTGTATTATGGAAACCAGACAACTGATAAACATACTTAAATATTTTTAAATACATACATATTATAGATAAATAACAACCAGACACAGAATAAACCATTGTGCTCATCACACAAAGTTTTATTCTGGGTGGGGATCGAACCCACGACCTCTTGCGTAGCAGTCGGATACACTCCCACTGCGCCACAGGGGCAGTAGTAGAATTGATAAACGCAAAAATTAGGTTTAAAATATCTTGCTGCACTAAGAGGAATCAGTATGCAAAACTTTATCAACAAATCAGCATATTGTAGGTATTTTTTTGTCATTACTTAAAAATGTATATTCTGAAAGTACAGAGAACTTGTTTATTTAATAATATATTTTACATCTACTTTAAGGTGAAAGTCAACTTCAAACGACTGTACAATTTGATTTGAGTGAACTAGAAAATATATTTTAAATTGATTCTAATAATAAGGTAATTAACGAAATACTCCATCGGCCCCATCAAAAACTTGAATAACACTTTTACATCAAATAGCCCATCTATTAAGCTACACCGTTAACTGGTCTGTAGGTCTAGTAGCTAGTAACTACGTATGATAAATCTTTGTGTGATGAGCACGATTGTTAATTCTTTGTTATTTAGAGATATATATAAGTTGTCTGGTAGCCATACGCTCTGCCTAGTATTGTGATTTGGCCGTGTGTGAATTGTCCCAGGATACATATGAATTAATGATTAATAATAATACACTTATTATGAATAATATTTATTACACAGTAGATAATTGTTTTCAATTTCATATTTAATTACAAATTTCAACAAACCGCAATACAACTTCGCCAAATTTAAATTGTTCGTGTTCTAATTATGTACAGCAAATATTTTGTTTGTGTTGATCGTTAATAATATTATGTTTGGAGATCAACACGGCGGCTTTTAGTTCTACTCACCCCTCCCTCCTCTTCCTGTGATAAGTACGCGTATTAATGTTGATGAATAGATATTTGGATTATGAGGCAATAACAATAAATAGTTAGTAGATAATATTATAACGGGTGTTATTATTTTTATGTTGTGTTATCTTATTTAAATTATTTATCCGACTGTAAAGAAGGGTTATGTTTTAGCGCGTATCTTGTAACTTAGTAAAGTGCCTCCGGCTGCATGAAATTTTCTAATTATGTAGGGGATCTTGGTTTTTTATTTTGGCGCAGGCGGGTTTATTTATATATTTAGTTGGATACGTTTGTATCTAAAAAAAATATCTTAACTATCGATATTGAAATGTTAATTTTAATATCGATAGTGTGCATGAATATTATCAAATCCTCGCGGGGGATCACAAAGTATAAAATAAATATGCCGTTATGATATTGGATTGAGTTGATACTCAATTGAAATCGCTTATTGAAGAAATCAATATCCTGCTATACATGCTATGTTTCCTATATAGGTACTATGCTTTTATAATACATTTTTGTAAAGACAGGTATAACGGCATATTCATTTTGTGATTCACATCTATGATACTAAACAAAATCAATAAAAAAATAGTACCATATTCATAAAAAAAAAAATGAATCCGAAGACAACTCACGTTTATAAAAAATATTATATTTTTTTAAACAATTATTTAATTTCGATATTCAGATTCGACTAACTAAATCTGCATCCCGTATAATTCACACGTTGGCATTTATAAACTGTAATATTTATGTACTAAGTGTAGATAATTCATATAAAAATCTTTATTTTGTAGACATTACAACTAGCAGACCAGCGCAAATTCGTCTGTGTAAGTTTTCCCCGTTTTTGGAATTTTTTTTTGCTACGCTCCTATTGGTCGTAGCGTGATGTTATACAGCCTATAGCATTCATCGATAAATAGGCTATCCAACAGTACCTACACATAGTTTTACAATTTGCATCAGTAGATACTGAGATTATCACGTTCAAACAAACAAACAAACTTTTCAGCTTTCTATATAAATCCCAACGTGTTGGACGTTTAGCTGAACGATGAGTGAAAAATTCGAGAAATTCTTTGTGCAATGTCCAAATACGTGTCAACGAGCCGTGTTGGACATAAATAAGGCTCGCACTTGACCGATTTTCATACAAGTGGGTGGATTAACCACTTGTTTTCTTTATTTTGGCGACAAACGCTTAAAATACGGCGTCATTGCTTCCTGTAATCGACTTTGGCTTTGTTGAACCTGTGTTTTAGTACATTTTGTTTCTATTTTTATCGAAAACCAAGCATGTTTAGTAGTTAATTGAAGGTTAAAGTGTCTTATGTCTTGGTTTATTTTAGTTCTAACGTGTTTTATTACTTTGACCGCGTGTATCTCGACCCACGCATATGTGCTAATTCAGTATAAGATTTTTATCTCAATCCGTTTATTATTGAGAGAGTAATGGACAACAAATTTAAATGTATCATTATTTATAAACTTTTTTGAGGTGCCACAATAATAAAAAAGCTTAAAAGACCTCTGAGAGGTTCTCTAAAATCGGGCAATAGCACTTCATTTGAAGAAGGTCGATGGTACGGACTAAATGTGGAAGGCGGAATCATGCTACGTCCATCGGTGCAACATAGTGGCTGATGATGATGAAACTGTAAGATTTTTTTTAATATACTGTATCGTGAATAGTCATATTGCTTCATTCATAATAAAATAATTTCATAAAGTTGCACCATTACCTACAACAACGGAACTCAAGTAAATAAATCTTACTGCTAATAAAAATGTGGAAGTTTACACATGTTCTTCAATGTCGCTTAAAGGGCTAAGCTGGTCTAGATAAAACTGACCAGGATGAAATTAGACATAGATATAGTTTATAGACTGCCTTTTATCTCAAATTTTAAACTTCTACGTGAACAAAGTCGCGGGCAGCAGCTAGTCCTATAATGGCTAAGGCATCGGTCTCGCAATCGTGAGGTCGCGGTTTCAAATTTTACCAATTGTACTACCGACGTGAACCCACTCCTAACACAAGCCTTTGAGCTTAGCTGGAGGGGTTAACAAGATTGCTAGTAATGTGGGACTCAATCCCAGATTGATAATTTTTTTTAATAAAAAAAAAATTGTTACTATTGTGACATTGACAACGAACAAGTATTTCAAACAATCACAACGAATAAATTAATTGATAAAGATCCGTGCAGTATCAAACAAAATAAACTGTACTCTACAGGTCGATGTTTTTCCTTCATAACGTCAACACGGAAATCAATGCCAAAAGCCATAAGTACATTTCACCACCCCTTTATGTGGCACGAACAAAAGCGTTGGTACCAAAACGTGTATGATTTAATTTCATCCTTCTCCGCCGTATTTACAAGTGGTTATTTTAAGATACAAGTGTTTTATCCAAGTAAACAAAGCAAAGTATTGCAGTGCTATTGTTTGACCGAAATGTGACCAGATTGTGGCCGACCTTTTTGGGTAAACGTAAATAATTATAATTGGAATGCTTTGACATGACATAATTGGATTTCTCCGCGTGTTATCACCTTGTTCTTCATTTTTGTGAGGTGGTATTGCGGTTTCCTGTTGTGAGAATGTTTTTGTTTGATTGTGTTTTGATATTTTGTTGATAATGGTATACTGTTATAGTCTTTGGCATTAATTGCGTTGTTGTTATGTAGAATCAAAATGTGAGAGGATACCGGTGTACAATAACTCTATAATTTGAAAAAAAAACCATTTAAGAATAGAACAGTAATTAAAATTAATGACACTCAATCACACTTTGGTATATGGTCTTTATTGTCTAATAACTTTTTAACTCAAAATATCCGATTTTAAACCAAAAACAAGAAAGTATGAAATGCATGAAATCAAGGGAAATAAATGCTGAAGCACATCAAATTTTTATAAAAAAATCACTGGCTTACTCTTATGCTTTAGACAATAGCTCCTGTATCTAATAACGTAGAACAAGAAAACATTTAAAAGAAGAAGAAGAGGAAAACATTTTATACACTAACTACCATGCCAGAAATATATACAGTCGAATAGAGAAAACTTTTTCTCTATTCGACTGTATATGTATATAGTTTTTGGTACAGGTCAAACAGAACTACTTCTTTTAAAACCAATTAAAAAATCAAACGTCTACAATGTTCTTATTCTCCCTTTCAGTAAATTCATAATTCCTATACAATTTTCTTTGTTCATATTTGATGACAATGTACTACTATTCAATACAATATTTATTAAGCTATCTATATTCATAAAGCTTGCTACTAACAATAAGAGAGTAACGATGAGTTAACAATAAATTATGACTTTGGGTGACACGGTGACAGTGGGAGAGGTCAATGAACTTTTGGTTTTACAGACGGGCAACATTATTTAGTGTAATTTTGCCTGGTGTGGATCACAGTGTTTTTTTGTGTGTGATATGTTTTTGATACTAGTAGACCCGTGCAACTTCGTTTGCGTCAATAGTCCCCATTTTTCAATAATTTTCATTGCTGCTCCGCTCCTATTAGTCGTAGCGTAATGTTATATAGCCTTTCTCGATAAATGGGCTATCTAACTGTAAAATAATTTTTTGATTGGTACCTGTAGTTCCTGAGATTATCGCGTTCAAACAAATTAACAAACAAACTCTTCAGCCTTGTAATATTAATAGGTATAGATAACCGGATTACATACAAATTGTACCGACAATATTATCGAGAGGGACTGCTAATTCATACATGTCAAGAAACTATGTAAAAGTAGGACATATTATTATGACGTTACTAATGTGTAATAATTAGTGGCTCATAGAGAGGCACATTATTGATTAACGCGATGCAAAAAGCGATCCGAGCGCCGTAGCAATAACTTTTATATAGGGGAAGGGGGACGGGGAAGTCCGAAAAAATAAATATTCTTATGTTAAAATATTTTGAAGTAACAGAAACAGAGCATTAATAAAAACTTTTTAACAAAAAATATTACCGACTTCAAAAATAAATACAAGGCAACTAAAAAGCAAAAAATAATATACCTAGAATAACAAAAACACACTTCTCACTTTTTAGTGGGTTGGTTTATAATTCACTTAAGTTACAATAGGCTTATGTCATCTGCTCAAATCCTAACACAGGCGATTTAAGCAAGTTTTTCTGTAATTTTAACTCACTCTTAAACAGTTTTTGCTATGGAAAAAAGGTGATTATCTGTGGTGACTTTAATATAAATACTTTAAATAAAACCAATGATTCAACTCAGTTTATGGAAATAGTATATAGTTATAATCTGAAGCTAGGGATAAATGAGCCGACGCGATTATCAAGCGGAACTTGTATTGACAATATTATGTTTAATATTAAAGGATGCCAATCAAAGGTTGTAGATTATGCAGTATCAGATCATACAGCACAGATACTTACCTGCCCAGTTAAACCTACCTGCCTTTTGAAATCATGGAGCATAGCGAAACGAAACTATTCCATGGATAATATAAAGAAATTTGAAACATGCATCAATTCTCTTAGTTTTAATGATGTTATCGACAGTCATGATTCAAATACCGCATTTAATAACTTTTATGATTTGTTTCTCCTATTTTATAATCTATGTTTTCCTATTATACAAATAAAAGTATTCACAAATGAGCGCCCGACATGGATTACAAAAGGTCTCCGAATGTGTTGTAGACGTAAACGGCGGCTTTTATGGGAGTATAGAAAAAACCCAACAAAACTTAATAAAACAAGGTTCAAAACGTTATCCTCCAGACTAAAACGTATCATTGCATTGACTCAGAGGGCTCGTAATGATAACTACATAACTACAGCACTTAATAAGTCAAAGGCTATTTGGAAGGTAATAAACAGCAATAAGCAAAATATACCGACAGATGAAATACATCATATAAATATAGACGGAAACAATATAGATGACCCCTTTCAAATGGTTAACCATTTTAATAATTTTTTCATTGATCTTCCAAATCAATCCAAACAAAGTAATTTTAAATGCCAATTTCCTTCTAAACTACAATCTATATTTATGCCCCCCACTATACCTAAAGATATTTATAATATAATTCAAAACCTTAAAAACACCAATAGTACTGGTTATGATGGCATATCGACGAAAATATTAAAACGTGTATCGGTAAAACTGTCCTATATTCTCAGTCATATAATTAACTTGTGCATCGCAGATGGTATATTTCCTGATAAGCTGAAATTAACTGTAATTAAGCCGTTGTTTAAGAAAAATGATCGGACTGATATTAGTTGCTACCGCCCCATAGCCCTTGTACCAGTGATTTCCAAAATATTTGAAAAGGTTATTCACGGCAGTATTAGTAACTATTTTGAAACAAATAATATTTTCTGTACGGAACAAGTTGGATTTAGGAAAAACAAATCTATTGACATGGCGGTTTATAGTTTCATCCATACGGTATTGTTAAACAGAGATAAGGGTAATCAAGCATGTGCGCTGTTTATGGACCTGTCTAAGGCTTTTGACTATGTTAACCATGAACTTCTATTAAATAAACTGTATGCTTATGGAATCAGAGGTAATGTATACAATTTAATTAAATCATTTTTACATAATCGAACACAAATAACACAAATTACAAAATTATGTCCAGTTGAAAGAAAAGTAATTAAATACTTATCTGATAGCAGAGAGGTTACTACTGGTGTGCCACAGGGAAGCGTGTTGGGACCGCTACTTTTTATTATATATATTAATGACCTACCCAAAATTTCAAAACATAAGACCATTCTTTTTGCGGATGACAGTACAATAATATTTGTTGGACATGATAAAACATACATTGAGCGTGAAATTAATATGACATTAGGAAATATTATTAATTGGTTGACCTTAAATAATTTGAATATTAATCTTGACAAAACTCATATTATGACATTTAAAAGTAGAGTAAATAAATTAATAAATATGGACATACGCTATTTAAACACAATAATTGATGAAGTAGACACAATAAAATTTCTAGGGTTTAATATAGATAACAATCTAAACTGGAAGCAACACATTACCTCATTATGCTCAAGGTTAAACTCATACTCTTACGCTCTATACATGATTAGCAAGAAGGTGAATCCTGCTACGATACTGACGGCATATCATGGCTACGTCACACCTCTTTTGAGATATGGTATTGTGTTCTGGGGTAACTCCACTGACAAAGATCTTGCATTTAGGGCACAAAAAAGGTGTATACGTTCATTTTGTCATTTGAAAGAAACAGACAGTTGTAAACAATATTTCATTAAATTTAATATCTTAACATTGCCAAGTATATATATTCTCGAAGTTGTACTGTTTGTAAAGAAGAATAATCATTTATTCACAACATTAAATAGCAGAAGGCATAACCTAAAAATATGTATTCCAGGTAATAAGACAGCGCTGATGAATAAAAGTATTCTTTGTATGAGTGCACGCATATTTAATCATTTACCTAAAGAAATAATGAATACTAGTGAAATCAATATCTTTAAAAATAAAATTAAATCAATGTTAATTAATAAATGTTATTATTTTGTACAGGAATATTTAAATGATAAGTTTTAATTAGAATATAAAATGATAATGAATATAATATTTACTTTAATATATGCACTTATTATGTAATGTCATGAATTGAGATGATTATGAATATATTATAGAATTGTGTAAGCCGGTCAGGCAGATTTATGGAGAACTTACATTTTTACTATCTTAAGACCATTATGTACCCTAAATCACACATATAAATATGATTTGATTTGATTTTGATTTGATTGCTTGCCCCGATGCAGGGCCGTTAATTGTTGAGGAGTTCACTATCAGCTTTATTACATTGTATAATAGTAGTATATCGAGACTAAAGTGCTACTCAATACCATATTAAAGTACTTAATTGAATCGCAAACTGTGAAATATTGAATAGGTCTGCTCGTAATTTTTGGTCTTCATCATCAGTTCCACTTCACCAATTGGTGTTTTTTAAGAGTAAATGCACGAATCACTATGAAATATACCTAAATCACTGTAGGTGTGCTTTTAATATTTTAAGAGTTCCCTCGATTTCTCCAGGATCCCATCATCAGATCGTGATCTGATGGCAATGGGACCAACTTGGAAGTATACCCTTTCAAACACAAAAACAATTTTTCAAATCGGTCCAGCCGTCTTTGCGTAATCGGTGAACAAACATACAAAAAAAAAAAAAAAAAACATACATACAGACGAATTGAGAACCTCCTCCTTTTTGAAGTCGGTTGAAAACTGGCAAGTGCATATCGGATAACGCACAATGTAGGGTTCCGTAGCTACCCAGCATAATAATGCAATATAAGACGTGGGTTTTCTGTTGTTTTTGGTTCATAATACTTACAACGATAAATACGTAAATCCAAAAATGGTCTTCACAACCTCGAAACGTTTTTAAAATACCTAACTAATGATACTCTACACGATACTGTAGGTGAGAATAAAAATCACATCCCGCACATTACATATGGGGTATATTCGAGATTTTATTCTCTTACTTTGGCGGTGTAAATAATATGTGTGCAAAATTCGTGCAGCCTAGCACTAACAGGCTATGAGCTGAGCTACGGACGGTCATGACAAAATAATAAAGGTACCGTTTTCCCATTTTGACTACGGAACAACGGAACTACGGTAAAAAAATGATTGGATTATTATCCCATAGAACTTTTTAAATTATACTTTTATAATTAATAACTATTTCACTCACAAATAAACGAATAAAAAAATAATAAATATTTTTTTAGGGTAGGTAGGCGATTTTGAGATTATTAGATATGTGCACTCAGTATCATGGGCACATACCAACCCTTGAATATGACCACACCTTTCTGATACACCTTGTATCACTTGTCCTGACTGACTGACTAATTCATCAACGCAGAGCCTAAATCGCCGGGGTTACATACCTGCCTAAAATTTTGACAGTGCCTGCCTTTTATGCCTTTTAATTTGTAAAAATCCACTAAGAAAGGTTTTTTTATAAATTCGTTCTCCGTCTGAGAAGTATGGAACTCCGTAAACTTTAAAGTAAGATCTGTGAAATTTCGTATTTGGCTTATTGATCGAAAATGAAAATAAACACTACGGGGAAAAAATCATCTACGCGGGAGACAGCTAAAAGCGAAAAAAACTGATTTTACTAATTGCACCAGCAAAAGAACGTATGTTAATATCACTTACACCGTTTTATTGAGAAACACAGTTTTTTGGTGATAGCTCAATGACGGTATATCCGATCATGTCGAAAACAATTTAAGTATTTATTATTTTGTAATTTTTTCCTACTTTTAGTCACACAATTCAAAAGATAAAGGGCGCACAATTTATGCAAGCCACGCCCGCTTTACCAAAAACAAAATATTATTTTAACACATAAAGTACGAAAAATTAATAAAATTAAAACGAGTAGTAAAAAATCATGCACTTACAATAATCCGCGGGATTTTTTTTTAAAACTGTTTTTTAAATCAGTTTTTAACAATATTTGTGAATAAATCAATTATTTTTTTTTACTAAATAGTAAAAAAATATTTTTAGTTTTTTCTTCAAAGGCTTCAGAGTAGATAAGTATACTTACTTACTCTGAAGCCTGTTAAGAATAGCTCATATACCTAAACTAATATCACCTAACGTTTTTCCTTTAGGTATAGGTATATGCTAATAAGTAATAATCGTAAAATAATAAGAATCGTACTTGCAACGTTGATAAAAAATTGTAATTAACTAATGAAAAACGAATTGAAAAATCGCGATAAAAAATATGATAGTAAGTGCATGAGTTTGATTGATTTTTTCATTCCTTTATTTACATATTTAATGTGTTTAAATAATTGTTAAAGCAGGCATCGTCCCTTGCTCAAGCGTTTTTGCCCGTATTTTCACTTTTCTGAGATAATTATGAATATTGTTCTAACAGTTCCGGGAGATGAACTTTTTTTAGAAAATGACCTTATGTTTTTTTTAATCTTGTTTGAAGTTTTTTACAATGGCATCAGTGTTTTCTTATGACATTATCATGTAAAAAGATTTTCCGTAAAACAACTTTATAGACAACAGTTTTTTTTCCTGCTAAGTTCAATGGCTTGTCTTAGGAGGGGGTTCACGTTGGTAGTATAATGGGTGGAATTTGAACCAGCCACCTCACAATTTCGAGTCTGATGCCTTTAGTTGGATTTACGTATTCATTTGTAGTATAGTGAGATCGTAAATTTCAAATGGATGGACAAATTTTAATACTGATTTAATTAGATACTGTCTGCGTCAAAGGTAACAGACGAAAAAAAAGTTTGCATTGAAGTGCACTAACCTAATAACTTTCACTTCTACATATAAATCGGTCTGTCTATCTGTCCTTTACGTTACAAATGCCAATGACTTCAATATAAATAGACTTGAGTTGTGCCAAAATTATGTGCATTGGAATTCGGTGCTTTGATCTTTGTGAGACAGAATTAAAGGTGTTTGCTGGTTAGGACTGTTAGTCTACGTTATAACTTATTAATGCAAAAATCAGGCATTTACACTAAAGAAGTATAAACTATTGAGTAGAGTGTAAATACCAAAGTGACGCAATTTTTCTCCGAGGTGCGTTCTGTTTTACAAATTAGGCCGTTTCAGGAACTTCAAGTACCTACCGACTTAACTACTTTATTTACCTACTTTTATCATAATATAATTAATATTGTTTTGCTATGTAAGTTATAGTTTTAGACATAGGTAATTGTTTTGTAAACTTATTTAATAGGCAAAAACACAAGCCCCTGAAATACATTTGATACCTACTAGTTGGAGGATTAGAGTACTTCACATTCTCTGTTATATTTTCATGTCAATAAACTATTATTATTGTTATTATTATTACATAATAACAATAATAATAGTTATTGTCCTAAGCTATCCATGGACTAAAAGCCGACGATGTGATGGCAAAACTTCAAGGAGTCCGTAAGAAATTATCATTGTAATTCCTATGGAGATGTGGCCTACCTACATAAAATTGTCACAACCTGTCCACGGACTAAAAGCTGATGATATGACGTTAGAACCTCAAGAAGTCTGCAACAATTCAAAGCATCTTACTTTTTCAGCCACTTCAATCGTACCTACCTACCATAACCAACGAGAGTACAAGGAGAGCTATATACCTACGAATTTCATTCCGGATGTCTATGTTCGTGGGATGACATAGACATTGATATCGTGCAAAGACGCGTAATCTCGGAACAAAGTCACAAAATACCGAGAGTAACTTTCATACGTGTCTTATTCGTAGGGTCCTAGACTCAGATCGAGTCGAACAACACAAATTGATCCATTGATGGGTGACCGTTCGAAAAAAGTCACACCCCTCAATGCCTCGGAAATCAAGGTAAGCCGTCGGATTTTCGTCCCATCGGGTTATGAGAGTGAGGAAATAGAGGGTACACTTGTGTCTGCCATATAGTTGGCTAGTCTCTAATGAGATTGACCGACGACGTAACCATCGTCGGTTAGGAGACCATTATTAATAATAATAATAACAATAATAGTTTTTACACTAACCGGGGAATGTCGTTGGGTACATTTATATAGTGTATACAACGATATTCGCCGGTTTATGTCACATAGCCTTTAGATTAAAGTGTCTAACGGGCCTCTACGTGTTGGTTTCGGCTCTACGCACGCCTTCCAAACGACCGGGACTCCATAGTCCCGTGATATGGAAACGACATACATAATAATAGCAAAACTTTATTGACATACAATTCACTTACATGTTGCGAGTAGTTACATCCAATGTTTTCAATCACTAGCACTTATAAATATCGTTTCACATTATATATAATTTAGTACAGAATAATGTAAGATCTAGAGTAATGAATACTAGCATCCAAACTAGGCCGAGCCTGTATTTTAGATGCTAGTTTCTTCCAATGACTTTAACTTAATCCTAGAATGCTAGTTTCTTCCAATGACTTTAACTTAATCCTTATTTTCTAGAAGGTACTCAGATAGCCCGTTTTATGATCACTTTGTTCGGAAAGCTTCACGAGATTCCGTGTCGGTGAACGATGCGTATGAGACCGTTGCTCAAACGTGTTTGTGTGAGGAAAGCCTTCTATGTCTTTGTTTACGCATAATATAACTATTTTTCGTACCTAATTATGAAAAATAGGTATTTGTTACGAAAACAAGTTATATAATACATCTGTTTTTTTGCTCTACATATTTCAGCTGCCTAGAAACGATTGAAAGCATCTCGTATAAATAAAGACTAATTAACCTCGAAAGTTTTCATTACATAACACATTGTGTAATAAAAATTTGAGGTTAATTAGAGTTTCAGCTATATTTGAAGCCAAAAATCTGCATAAATTAAAAAAAGGATGCTCTAGTTTTGGTCCACAGCTAGCTGCCCATGCATAGGCATCGAACAACATGATAAAATAATTTAGGATCAAATGGATCTTACGTATTATTTTATTGTATAACCTACATAACTGAAAAGGTTCAACAAAATCGGTATTGTACCTAGTTTTTTAATGAATTAGTAATAAAAACATGCGTATTGTCCATATAAATGCAATTTTAAAACAAATTAATATCATGTAAGGATGAACTCTGTAACTCCTTAAATCATAAACTAAAAATCGAAAATTTGTGGAATTTTGCAGTTTTGCTTTGTAGTTCACTAGCTGACACGCGCAACTTCTTATGCGACAATTTTTTCAACAGAAATATAATTTTTCAATTCGGACCCGTAGTTTCTGAGATTGCCGCGTTCAAACATACAAACAAACTCTTCAGCTTTATAATAGTATAGATATAAGACCAGAGAAAGTGCTTGCCGTGTCGCTGCCGTCTTAGTGTAGATAGGGCCTTAGTCAGCCGTTTGGCAGTCATTCATCTTCATATCGCTAGAGAATTTTAATCAAGATTTGTGTTCCGTCTAATTAATTGTTGATCGATCGACTGCTTACATATATATACAAATCCGTATGTTTTACATCCATAGTATTTATTACGATAGTAAATCCTTGTTGTTTAAACGGAAATTGATGATTGACTTTTTTTATACGCAGACAGACGGTAAAAACAGTTGGAAGGAAATTTGCATCACATAAGTTTGTTACTAGGGGAAAAACAGTTTTGAGACGCCCTTAACTTTCACATACACGCACTACTCACACAACCAAACATACATCCATTACTCATACATTTACACATAACACATGACACACACTAGTATTTTATAATAACCTAAACTTAATAAAAACACATACAATTATACCCAAAAAATCACACAATCATCCACTTCACACCACGCGCTATTGTAAACCAAACCATTCCGAGGGACGGGATTGTTTTTCCCTACCACGAAGTATCCTGTAGCCTATCTGGTAGAACAGAACTCAACCACATCACTATTGTAGATTTAAAAAACTTACGGAGCATATTAAGTTATAGTAAAACTAATCACTGTAAGGAACATTGCAAACATTATCACTGCCATGTAATGACGTCGCATTGCCGCGCGACGCGCTGTCTGTTCGTGGGTACTATATCTTTGTTGTGTTATCACTATTGACACAGTATGGGTATATAATAAAATTATAACTAATACCCACTTACACTACTATAGAACCGTTGCTTAAAGTTGTCACTGACTGCGCGCGAGACGCGACCCAGGCATACGCATACCCACATTTTATTATTTTATTTTGTTTTGTTTTTTCTTACCTTCCTTCTTTATTTTACTTTGTTAGAATCATTCTATAGATTATATTCAATAGATTATAAGATTATAATAGATAGAGAGATTATAAGTATTTACTATGTATCTCATTTTAAGTGAACTATGTATGTTCTTATGAGAAATAAATGTCTTTAAACCAAAAAAAAAAAATAGTACGAGTACCATAAGCCTAACATAATTAAGAACATTGTGTAAACCTACAATCTCATTTAAGTACCTAAATAAATATTTTATATTATTATTATTAATATACTAGCATAGTGATAGCATAATCTAATTTCTTATATGTTTTGAAACTTATCATACTTTTTATATTGTGATAAGAATAGTTATAAGAGATAATGGCGTTTTCGTCGTCTCACACTTATAGTTATAGGTAAATAATAGCGTCAGAAATATTTTTGGGTACGACTCAAAGTTAAATATAGTTTGTATATTAGAGGGTTTCTCATTTAAGCCTCACCTCATAACTAGGCCAAATAATAAACATACTCTACAATATTCCTAAACATTATTGACATAGTCTATATTGTTTCATGTCACAGTGAAAACAGATTTTTTTTCTGATAATTACATTGTCAGTTTGGGACTATTATGACACAATTCTGATTTAATCAAAAGTCCTCTCCAGATATTAGACATCAAATTAAAAACGTAACGTATTTGTACAGTATTCTATACTATATACTATATAATATATGTAGTATCGTAATCGTCGTTGGTGTCGTGGGTGATAGTATTAATTAGTGGAATCACAGGGCAAAGAAATATCACAAGTGTGTATGTGCTTCTTTTATTTGGTAGACAAGTGATTGTCTTATTTAAAGTTACTTCTTAAATCTACTTAACTATACGTCGTGTGCATCTACGACTGATGCTCGTCGTCAACTGTTGTCTTATAACTAAACTTACAAAATAAAACATCTGAATACTACTGACTACCTGGGCCTCTCACCCCACTTAACGATACCCTTACTTTAACAACTTAAACCAATTCTATACACCATATCTATTCTAAATTTAATACAAAAACTCATCGGTTCACCACAAAAACTATTTGGCGCCATACTTACAAATCGTTATAAATACTTAAGGACGCCATTAAATCACCATTGTCTGACATAGGCACCAAGAATTCTTAAGAAATCTCTTCTGCCTACATCTGGTATACATTACGGCATCGCCATTACAAAAAACAAACCCTACATCTGGCATGCATAATAATCTTAACAATTTAATACGACATAACACGGATACAAAAATGAACACTCTTAAATCTAAAATACCACATTCGGCCATCCTGCAATGACATTTGCCCTCAAATGTCGTCGTTTAATTTTTCGCCTACTTAACAGTCTATATAACAATAATACACGTCTTTTCAAACATCGTTGCACAATCTTTACTATTTGTGGCACAAGCAAATACCTAACAGCTACCTTAATATAATATGAGAGTTTCACCATACTCTTAAAAATAATGTTTTCATGATATTCCACGTTTATGTGTAAAGATCTTTCATATCTTTCATTCATTAGCCCGTGCTGAGCCGCAACTTCTAAATTCATCAAATCTTTTACTACTTTTCGCTCTGAAGGAGCTAATTTACGCAGTTGCGAAACTACAGATTTGTCTGACTTTACAATTACATTCGGCTTATTACTTAAAACAGCTTTAAACTGTGTTAAATCGATCTCTAAGGATACATCAATATCGTCTTTGTCATTTACAGAACACATCTGTTGCTTACATAGCGGCGGTGCTTCTAACTTTTCATGCACACTCTTACATATTAAAGGCAAGTCACTAATTGTCTCTACTAAAACTAAACCTTTAGAGTCTCTAATTTCCACTTTTTCCTCTTCAAATCGTGACTCTATACAAACATCATTTATCATCGACGGACTCTCTAAAACTGTGTCTTTAAATTCACTAAACTCATAAGACTTTGTATCGTCTATTTTCTCAGAGCACACTGCACTCACACGATTTTTTATACAATGTTTAACAGTTTTCGTCGTAGTCGTCGTAGCGTCGATCTTCTTCTTCTGTTGACATATGTTGCGTTCTAATTTATTACCCTTTTCTTGAATTAATACTTTATTTTGCTTCTTTTGTTGACTACGTTCTCGTTGCACTGGTTTACTTTCAATCTTTTTCCCAAATTCGTCTTTCAGCGCTTGTTTCAACATACCCCACGACTTTCTGCACCTCCCATATTCAACGAATTCAACAAATAGCTTCGCTGCTCCAATTAGTAGCGCTTTAGCGCAAATGACCATATGACCATCAGACCAACCGCAACGTAACGCCATGTCTTCAATCTCGTTAAGCCACTGTTCTACGTCAGAGTGGTCCTCACCACTGAACTTCTTCATTGAGTCTTTTACTTCATAAAACGTCCACAATACACGCCGTGATTCATTAAATCTTCGAATTACTGGTGTTTTGATTTCGTCATCGTTGTCGTCGACGTCGTCGTCGTTATCGTCGTCTTCATCATCGTCGTCTGCTTCTTCTTCATCGTCAGAAACGTGCTCCCGTTCCAGTAGAAGTGCCATCTTTAGCCTCGCCAACAACTCAGGCCTACGACCTGTCACCCGGAGACGCCGTTGTCTAAGCTCCTCTTTGAGCTCAAACACACTCATTTGCGCAAGCTGGACGTCTTCCAGCTCCCCTACGCTTAAGTCTCCTGCAACCTTATCGCCTATACCTGCCATGGCCCTTACTAACTTGCGCACTTACTGAAACTTGGAAGGCAATGCACTGACACGTCTTTTCGTCGTTACGTCTTAATCATATCTTCTTCGTCTTTGCGTCGTTATTGTCGTTATCTATCTTCACGTCTTCACATCATCGTCGCCTTCAAGTCGTTATACACTCATGATTTTCTTGCTCGCTGTGATCCCGGACGATGATCTTCTTCAATCGCGAACGATTATCTTCTTCAATCCCGGACGATGATCTTCTTCAATCCCGGACGATGATCTTCTTCAATCGCGAACGATTATCTTCTTCAATCCCGGACGATGATCTTCTTCAATCCCGGACGATGATCTTCTTCAATCCCGGACGAGCCCCCAAAATGTAGTATCGTAATCGTCGTTGGTGTCGTGGGTGATAGTATTAATTAGTGGAATCACAGGGCAAAGAAATATCACAAGTGTGTATGTGCTTCTTTTATTTGGTAGACAAGTGATTGTCTTATTTAAAGTTACTTCTTAAATCTACTTAACTATACGTCGTGTGCATCTACGACTGATGCTCGTCGTCAACTGTTGTCTTATAACTAAACTTACAAAATAAAACATCTGAATACTACTGACTACCTGGGCCTCTCACCCCACTTAACGATACCCTTACTTTAACAACTTAAACCAATTCTATACACCATATCTATTCTAAATTTAATACAAAAACTCATCGGTTCACCACAAAAACTATTTGGCGCCATACTTACAAATCGTTATAAATACTTAAGGACGCCATTAAATCACCATTGTCTGACATAGGCACCAAGAATTCTTAAGAAATCTCTTCTGCCTACATCTGGTATACATTACGGCATCGCCATTACAAAAAACAAACCCTACATCTGGCATGCATAATAATCTTAACAATTTAATACGACATAACACGGATACAAAAATGAACACTCTTAAATCTAAAATACCACATATAATATAATAATATTTTAAAGAGAAAAGATTTGATAGTTTGTTTGTATTGAATAGGCTCCGAAACCACTGGACGGATTTGAAAAATTCTTTCATCGTTGTGAAGCTACACTAACTCCGGGTGACATAGACTATTTTTTATCCCTGTATTCCCACGGGAACGGGAACTACGCGGGTGAAACCACGAAGCGTCCTCTAGTGTTGAATAAAATGGTTACGTAAAATAACGGCACGTGTACAAATATTCATACTTACAAATATAAAAATCTTGACTAATACTAAATTAACCAAAAAGAACCATAAAATAACAAATTTATTTTTAAACTTCTAAAAGGTCACAAGAATAAAGCGAGAAAGGAAACAAGCCACACAAAAAAGGTGCAAATACTTCAACATTTTATTTTAATACCAATAAATTACCTTAATTAGTAGACACAAAAACATTAGAATGGTTATTATGAAAAGCCAAAACGCCGGATATTCCATGATTTTGTTAATGGTACCCATTTTCATAAACAATGGGCAAACAGTTGAAGAAATTATTTTTTACCATGCTTGGGTTGGCTACCCCTGGTTCTAAGGTCTGTTACTAATAAGGCTAGTAATGCTTGACCCCTGTTCGTGATAAGCCATAATATATTACTATGATTTAAGTGACTTTTTTGTAATTTATAAAATATCACAGCAGATATAAAGTGAAGATAAAATTGGTGTAAGTGATTCTACTCGTTCAAACACTGTTTAAATTTCTCAAAATTACACAGATATTTGGATCTATAGATTACATGTTTTTAATTAATAGTAAAATACGATTTTACTTAATTTTAATAATAATAATATCTTGGGACTACTCACACAACGCTATCTGATCCTAAACTAAGCAGAGCTCTGGAAGCCAGACAACTGATAAACATACTTACATAATTATGTCTAAATACATACGTATTATAGATAAATAACACCCAGACACAAAATAAACGATCGTGCTCATCACACAAAGTTTTATCCTGGGTGGGGATTTTAATATTGAAATATAATTAAAATGAGACAGAGTGCTTAAACAATTTAAAAAGACTAACGAAGCTACACGTTTGGAATATCACACAAAGACATTTTTTTTAGATTTAAATGGATGGTTTTAAATACAACAAATCCTTTTAACTTAAAACTTTTATTTTATTTACATTTAAACATTTACCAAGCTTTGAGACAAAGCAGATACAAAAAAAATCTTCCCATTCTTATGCATTGACATCTTTCAATTTAAACAGAAGCGTTTGGGATTTTTCTTTATTAGAAAGAAAGCGCAAATGGTAAATTGCGAATTGGAAACAGACCCGTCGAGGTCTTTGTTCAATTCTTGTGAGAAAATGGAATTGCCGCTAAGGTCTGTAAATGAGGCACACAGAGTTGTCTGCCGAGGTCCAAAGAGGGTAGACGCCTCTTTAGACTCAAGTTTTTTGGTTCCTTTTCCGAAATAAGAATGGATTCTGTATCCGGAGATGCTGATCGCACTGTTGATGTGTTTATTTTCGCTCTCTGATTCGTTTTAATTCTGTTTGTATTTATACAAACCTTAGTACAATAGTTTAAAAGAACTCTTTAAAACATTGATTAAATGACTTTGGCTTAGTTTGGTACAGTAATATACTATAAGCAATATATTTTTTTTTTATTTCACTTGTATTGCAAACAACAAAATAGGCTACTACTACTCCCTAGTGCCAGCTTACTTCCGTTTAGAATTATATCTATACTTCTATTATATCTATAATTGGTTTGTTTAAACGCGGTAATCTCAGGAACTACAGATCCGAATTGAATAATTATTTCAATATTGGATAGCCCATTTATCGAGGAAGGCTAAAGGCTATATAATATTACACTACGACCAACAGGAGCGGAGCAGCAATGAGAAATGTTGCAAAAACGGGGTAAATTTACGCAGACGAAGTTGCGCAGGACTTGTATTTTAGTATGTAACGAATGACGTCAAAAACTACTGGATCGATTTCAAAAATTCATTCACTTATCGAAAGCTACATTATCGGGAAGTAACATAGGCTATAATTTATTCTAAAAAAAATGAGTATTTAACGAAACTGCATTTATATGTAGTGGAGAAAAGTCTGTGGAAAGCCGAAGCGGGCCGCTAGTCATTTGTAAAGGTGTTGTGGTACCGCCGAAATTAGTTATCTCTGAATGATGGTTACAATGATGATTTTGGTGGACTAAATTAAGTCACTATACTGTTATGGGGTAAAAAAATCAAGGTTGTAGTACCTTTATAATAATAAAAAACGCCACTCACAAATGTGTTTTTATCATACATAATAATATGTAGCCACAAGAAAATAGAACCTCCAAGTGAAAGTTGAAAAACATCTATTATATCCTTCCATACGAAGAATCACCGGAAAATATTCTCACGCGCATAAGATATTCCAAAAATAGACTACGTTATACTCTTTTCTTATTTCTACTACAGGATATATGAAAAACATGAAGATGAATCTTGCTCCGGAATATAATCTAAGACTACCTGCACATTGGACGGTTTTAGAAAACTTGCTAAAGTACTGTCAAATTATACGTTGGTTTCTGACGTAGCAAAGAAATTTGCAGTGAGCAATGAGCCTCGATTCAGAGAATGATATCACACTAGAGAATTAACCCCATATGTTGTACCTAAACGCTTCATCAAATGTAAACACAGTTTAAACATCGGCAGTCCAAACAAGCTGTTAACAAAACAGCTGAGCAGCCCATTCACACGCTCGTGCTTGTGTTCGTGCCCGTTGAATGTCGATTTCAACGATAGCTTGTGAATGCAGCATAACAGATTGAAACATTGATTATTATGAGTTGATGATTTTTCTGTGGTCTTTGGTTTGTTTTTGAAATATTATACTGTGACCAAACTTAAATTGATTGTTTGATTTTTCTGTGGTCACGAATTCGAGGCCAAACCAGTAGAAGCATAAAGCTATTTACAAGGTACACAAAATGATTACGTTTATAATAATTCAAACTCCTTCTTTCTCATATAAATGATAGTATAACTGCTTTTGTTTTTTAAACTTAGAAGTATAACCTAATAAACTTCTATTTTCAAAGCTTTGGGGTATTTCAAATAATCAATGATTTGATTTTTTCACTAAAATTGTAAGTCCGAAAGTTTGTAAAGATCTAGATAGATGATGGATGGGTGGTTGTTGCTATTTAACGCAAAAAATCTACTGTTAAACGATTATCTTTCTTGTCCTCCATAATATAGGCTATTCCGCCTTGCTCAGAGAACCGCACTGCACCCACTTAATCGAAGATCAAATAAATAAGAATCCCATTAAGTAAATTGTCAAACTATGAATGTTACACGTTAGTAAAAAAACCGCGGGAAATAAATACAGAATTTATAAGACTATTTCATCCCGGTAATTCCACTCTTCCGTATATTATTGTGCCAAAAATTTCTTTCGTTTTACACAATCATCATGCCAAATGCGCATAAGCTCCATGAAAGCATGACTCAACAAATTTCACGAACCATTCTCCAATTTCAAGTGCAATAACGCCTACAAAACACGTTCTATATGAACGCAACCTACGTGATGAACGAAACGCGTATGGAGGACGGGCTGTGTCATCTATCAAAGAAAAAAACGAGGTGAAATAGGATATGGAATGGTAAAGTTCATTGCGATATTGTCACTATGAGTAATTCCTGGTTCTTTATGTGAGTTCTATGTTTCCAGATTTTTTTTCCCACAAAGTTCTGGGGCTGTTTTTATGCGATGAAGAAGGTTCGTTCTGTTTTGTATAAGTAAGTTAAATTAAATATAACTTTGGAGATTTATTTGACTACTTATTATATTCACAAACTGTAGGTAAAAAAACTTTTGACGCTTGTATCTTTTAGGCTATTTGTTATGACTGTAAACCTGTAAAACATACTGATATTATAGTATCACGAATAAGGGGATTAATCATTTCTAGGAAGACTGTATTTTAAACCACGGTGTAATAAACACAACGCGTTGATCCACAGTGACGAAAATGCCTGAACATGTACAGCGAGTGAGGTATATGAAAACGTGAGCTTTTAGAAAGCCTCCCAAGACCATGTTCTACTCACGGGAGTAGAATCCTGTAAGGCTTCAAGCGGTCAATTTGTGAAATGACCCACGTCTATACCTAATGGACAGTGGTAGCCAACAGCTTGTCGTAAGCGTATGAGACTAGGAGTGCCTTTAAGTTATATTATGTCATTATTCTAAAGTGTATCTATGGAGCAGGATTTTAGAGTTCAAATTTGAATAATGTTATCTTTTGAATCTCATGTCCTGAACTAATGTATCATTACTTCATTGGCAATGAATTTGTAAATTATGTTTAGAGTGTTGTTTGTTTCAAAAAGAAATGAGGCTAAAACCACATTGTTTCTCTATATTGATTATGACTGGCCTGTTGGTCTAGTGGTTAGTGACCCTGACCGCTAGACCAGCTGGAGGTTGTGAGTTCGATCCTCACCCAGGATAAAAAAAAATAAGATGAGCGAGATGGTATTATTATTATATTGATGGATGAGCGTAGCATCAAATATTCCAACAAATTGTTTTAAAACTGGCAACTTTCTTTTTTTTCATTCTTGCAGCATGTGTCTGCTTTATTTTTGGGCTAAATAATAAACCGGCAAAATATCTAAACTGTAAAGAATTTATAAACAAATTCGCAAAGCGTACGTAATACGTTCGTATTATTACCACAGACATCAAACAAAAAAGTTATAGTCCCACATAAAATTACTCACAAAAAACAATATTATAAGTCACAATAATATACCAACAGCAAAAAATATAAGACCCTTATAAAAAGTACCTTAATCTAAATTAACAGCCGACGCCAGGTGAATCAGTAGCCTAATAAAAAACAAACAAGGCGCAAATAAAAAATAAACAAGAGTCGCCGAGGCAGTAGGACCCTACTCCTCAAATATTTATCGCGTGACCTTCAGTTCGCACGCGTTTCACGCAATAACATTCTTGAGTTTACACGCGTTTTGTACGAGCTACGTGAAAGTATGACGTTCTGTGGGTCTAACACAAATGTTACTGTGCTCTCGTACAGTAATAGTTATAGTTAACGGAATATGGCATGATAACTAATGATCTAAGTGCTTACTTTGAATTAAAATGCGAGAGTTAGTTATGTCTTTATTTGACACAATAATATGCTATCGTCAGTTTATTATAATCCGCTATGGGCAGAGAACGACGTTAACGTTGTCTTCGTCATGTCAAGATGTGTTTTTTTATATTACAACTCAGATACCAGGGAACAATTTCTGTGTGTGGGACGTTACACTATATATCACGGGCACTAACTACCTTCAGTTAGAATCGAAAGAACACTTTGTGAGTCACACAAAGTGGTATTCTGTGTGGCAATCAAACCTGCATTGCAGTCGCATGCACTCCCACAGCACTACTAAGGCAGACAATTACATACAAGAATTTGTATCAAATGAACACGACCTCTGGGATTTCAATCTATACTATTATTATAAAGCCGAAGAGTTTTGTTTGTTTGGTTAAACGAGCAAATCTCAGAAACTACGGGTTTGAAAAAAAAAAAATATTTTAGTGTTGGAAAGCTCGTTTATTCAGGAAGATTTTTGGCTTTAAAACATAATGTTCCAACGAATAGGAACGAAGCATCTATAAAAAATGTTGCAAAAATGAAGAAACTTGGCGCAGACGAAATAGGGTCAACTAGTACAAAGTACATATGTGGAACTCTAACTTCTTTTGTGTTAACTATACGAAAGCACACAAAAATTTATGCTAGATCATTTATTCTTAAAAAGTTTCAATTAATGGTGACGTAGACTTGTGAAATGCTTTCACGCGTCGACTTCACACGCAATGCACGACATTTAGTATGCGTGCTATCGCATGTTATGCTCTAATGAAACAAAGTTCACAATTAATAGTGACGTTTTAAGGGGCTATGGGTTTTAAATGTATTGGCCATTACTAGAGATTGATGAAGATCCTGATAATAATGGAGTCGGTTACATATATATGCTTTGTCAGTTTAATGGTGTCCGCAGTAACATAATACATCGAGAGTACAGAAAGAAAGTTTCGGCAGTCGCTCCGCAGCGAAAACATAGTCATCGCTTACAGACACGAAATCTCAGAATACTTGGAATCACTTTCAGAGTAAAGTGGATCAAGATCTATTGTGGCCATGAGATATGTCTTTGTGTTGGTTTTATAGTAGCTAAATGAAAATGATCGTCAATTTTCAAATACACTCACTTAAAGCTTTGCATGCACATGTTACCTTTTCAAACTATGTATCAAACCAGACAGTTTTCATGATTTTAAGTAAAAAGTGAAGGTAGATAGGGTACAAGCGCTCAGCAAGCGGTCCCTAAAAATTTAGACAATTGACCAAATTTTTATAAGTCAGTGTAGCGTCGCCGGCGTCAACAGATGAAAGCAGCGGATTACATTTTTCTCTTTTTCGCTTGTAATGATTAAATGATGCTTTCCTACTTTTACTCATTTTTAGAATAGTGTTTGACATTGCAATATGACCATATAGGTTATCTATGTGTACATTAGTTTGCTGTTTTTAAAGATCGAATGTTGTTTATGTAACTTATCTACACCTTTTTATCTAAAAAGTTGTGTAACTCGTATAAATAGCATACGAGTTATACAACGTTTTAACAACAGAATTTAAATTCATTTATACCAATACTCCATAACTATGAGTAATTGAACTAAACATTTTTATTAGTTTGGTTTTGTTTGGTTTAAGCAAAAGTGGACTATAAGGTGATGAACATTTCATACAAAGCTTATCTTTTATGTTCTGGCTGTTTTGTGGCAGTATTGTTTATTGGTGGTAATAATTTTGGAGTGCTATCTAATTTCTAAGCACTATAGCTTATCATACACGCTTATCTTATGAACTAGATACACTATGTATTAAATATATGCCTATATAATTTTTAAATTATACTAGTATTACTAAAGTTGACCATAATGATTCGCTTATTAAATTCATTTTGTAACTTAACTTGATGATTCCAAATGTGTTTCTTGGCAGATTCTTCTCATGAGTTTTACACTTGGAACTACCGCCTAACTTCATTTTGTTTTTTTTTTAAACTTGTTATAATTTTATTTTAAAGAAAAGTTAAACCAAAGGTTTGCTAATACCCAACTGTGGCAGAAAGAGGGTATTCTTTTTTATATTGTTGGATTTGTCTCATGGAAGTAAAAACAAAAACCCTAACTGCTTGAATCTATGTCAGGTTCAAGCAGTTAGGATTTTTGTTTATTTGATAAACTCGTAAAACCAATTCAATGATTATTTGAAAACGTCAAATTAATTCAATTTAAGAATTAATTTGACGTTTTTAAATAATCATTGAATTTCTCTGAAATCTCTGCTTGAACCTATGCCAGGTTTTTCAAAGATTGTCGTTGGATTAGTTCCAATTGAGGGAGTGACGAGCCTATATCCTTCCTCGATACATGGGCTATCCAACAGTAAAAGATTTTTAAATTTGCATTAGTAGCTCCGGAGATTATCGCGTTCAGTCAAACAAACAAATTCTTTAGCTTAATGATATTAGTATAGATTTAAATTTTTAAGCAAACGGGTTTTTATAATATTTTTGCTACAAACGTTTGGTAATGTATGTTTTTATTTTATGCGTTAATTTGATTTAGAGTGGCAGAATATTTATTTATATAAATGTAAAAAAAATTAAATTACAGGTAAACGAAACCTAGTACAAAACTAGTTTATAAATGATGGCGTGATAGAATGTGAACGGTCGGAAGCTTTTTAAGTGAAAGTGAAGTTTAATAAAGAATTTTTTGAATTTATTATCTCCCCTATTTTCTTTTTTAAGGATTATGGTCCGCTTGGGGCTATTTATGTTTGAATAAATGGCCTCTTCAGATTTTAATCTTGCGGTTGAAGCTCAACAATGTTTTGGCAACAAATGACTAGGAAGCGGAGATCGGGTCGAAAATGTCCGATTTTGTAGTTGAAGATTGCAAAACAATTTTGTTTCTTTCTCTGTCAGGAGGCCTAGTTTAAACTCAACGAAAATCTGTCTTAAATACAAATAAATAAAATTGAAGTATGTCAAAATAACAGCTACCTACTTATAACAAAAACCATTTTTTTTAATTTCTTTAGTTTTGTCTATTTATTTCCGGTCGTTTGGGACATCCCCAAACGACTGGAGATGGATTTTGATAGGACTTTCCCTGTCAGCCACCTAATGTTGTGAGGAGCGACTTAGGCCAATTTTATCATCACGCTAGCGTCTATAGGGGGTGAGCAGGACTGCGACTTCTCGCGGTCACAGCTAGTTTTCAATAAAGTTTTGATCGAAATTTAAATAAAATTTAATAGTTAAATCCAGACATACCTAACAGCATCAGTTCAATGCATTCGTTCAAGTTAATTATTGAATTAGATACACAAATCATAAAGCCACGTTCCTTGTTATGAGTACTGCTGCGCAGTAGATCTTGAGTTCGATTCTCACGCAGGACAACACTTGTGTGATCTATTTTTTTTTTAAAGACGACTCCCGCATTTGGGTACGAGCCCTGTGTCGCGGGGGACTTTTACAAACATAACATAACAAGTCACGGACACAAAGTACACCCAGACTCGGAACAACAATTTGTTAATAACACAAAGTGGTGTCCCGTGTGGGAATCGAACCCACGACCTCTTGCGTAGCAGTCGGACACACTCCTACCGCGCCATAGAGGCAGTCTATAAATTGTTGTTTCTAGTTTTAATGTACTTTCTGTCCGTTAATTGAATACTTGTAAAGTAGTAAACTATTGCGGTAGTTGTCCTTTTAAAAAAAAAATGTGTACTAATATTTAAAAAATATTATTATTATTGCCTCGAAGAGCATTTAAGCCGTCGGTTGACGGCCTAATCGGACTCGATGAGGGAATACAGAGTGCACTTGATGGTATCTGCGCATATTTTTGTGAACTTTATATATTTGTATGCTATATATTTTTATTTCCTGCGTAGACTCTAAAAATACCACTTAGTAATAAGTTATACGTATTGTACCTATGTATAAGAATGATTCTGCATAAAGACTGCTCTATTCAACCGAGCGATCGAACAAGACATTGAGATAGTTCAACCGTATCACAATTTAGTTAGATACAGATGGCCGGCTCCCTACAACGAGCGAAATCGGACTCACGCAGACAGAGACGCGCACGTAGAGGGACCTTGGTCGAACTCGGCCGAATGACAACCAAGACTGCGAACGTAGCACAGAGTTTTTAACCGACCTCAAAAAGGAGGAGATTCTCAATTAATATTTATATTTTTAATATATGTTCGAACTCTGTTATATACAGGGAGGTTTTTTATATACTAATGACCTCCCGGTCGTGGCATCTTTACATTACACTAAATAACTTCGTAATAACATTTATGAAAAAAAAAACAAACGAACTGCCTACTAATCTATTTTTGTCACACAACCATTCACCACACATCTGGGTGACCCCGGAGTAAAATCGATGTTTTTTTGTCAGGTTTAGAGCCTAAACCTCACAATTAACAATGATTTAACTCCAGTAAAATAGTATGTAGGTGATCATAACTCTAAAAACAAGTGGTAGGTGATTAAATTAATATATTAAATATTTTCTAAAACTGATATTAAACAGTTTTGTAGTGTTATGTAAAAAAGCCGAGATGGGAAATAGTATTTTAAAACTTACTCAGTATAGAGGGATTTTTAATTTTTTTTTTTTGTTTGAAAGAGATTTATTCCGAAATGGACCAATATAAATTTCGTAAAGATTTGATGATGAGTTTCGGAGACAGACAACGAAATTCCTCAATAAGTGCCAGCAAATCAACTGTGATAGAAGTCGGTAAGATATTAAAAAAAATATACTTAGATACCATTTTCAGATTCAGATTCCATGGAATTGGCATGTGTAATTTATATGGATATATAATACCTAAGTGAAAATCATTATTTTTGTAGGTATAATTACTTTTTCTCAATATGGCCGAATTTTGGAGAAAAATAATAAAAACTGAAAATTGAATATAATTGACGTGAAACGTGACGACTTTGGGTACTATCGATGTTTCTCTTTCTATTGTCATTTTTGCTTAGTTTGGGTGAAATTAATTTCTTTCTTTATTTCAAATGATAGATAAATGGGGCTAAAACAATCTTGCATGTAAATTATGAGATTACCCGATTTTAGAATAACGAAGGTGTGGCCAAAAATAGGCTTTATAAAATACTTTGTGTTGAGATCGTCTTTAGTTACGTGTGCCACGTGTGTGCGTGGTTTGTCTGTTGAGTTGTGAGCCGACCTACTGTATCTATGTACTGTTCTTCCGGTCATCGATCATGCGAGGCGCGAGACCGAGCCGTGCCTCGGACACTAAGTCGTTTCAGCCATTCCTTATTCTCAACTATTATTCTGCAAATAAAGAAGCTCCTAATGATAATTTTATTGGAAAAATTTGAAGTTTATTGTTCTATTTCTGATATTGTTTTTAAAGGTGGACGCTATTTAATGGAATGCTGTTTCTATTATTATCATATCAAATTATTTTGGTGTAGTAAATAGGCGCAAAACAATCGTTGCTTTCGTAATTAGTTCATTTGGCCGTAATCTCCTGTTGGTCTAGTGGTTAGCAACCCTGATTGCTAAGGCGGAGGTCGTGGGATTGTTACCCATCTAGGATAAAACTTTGTGTGATGAGCACAATGGTTTATTTAGTCTGAGTGTAATATTTATACTAGGTATGTATTTAGAAATATATAAGTATGTTTATTAGTTGTCTGGTTGCCATAGTACAAGCTCTGCTTAGGTTGGGATCAGATGATGTTGTGTGAGTTGTCCCAAGATATTATTATTTTTATTAGATATTATTAATTCGCTTTACACGCTATGGTGACCGGACCAGATGCATGCCGGAACATGTGAAAGCTACCGTATATCGCCATATAGCTCGCGCCGGGTACCCAGTCACCGGCTACCCGGCGCTGGATTGAAACCGGAACGTGTGAAAAGGACCACAGATTGTTTTTAATGTAGCCAACATAAAGGTTCCACAAGACAGTCGGTCCCAACGCCACTTGTCCTCGACTGTCCAACGTGGGCGTCAATGTCATTTCCTACATCCGCATGTTGGACTAGTGGTGCTAGAACCGACGTTGGGACCAACGTGGAGCCGATACGTTGTATATTTTATTTATTTTATTTTGAAGAAGGCTTACAGACTAATAACATGTTATAAATAAACAATACATTAGTTAAAATATTGCTATTAACAAGCCTCCACATTTAAAAATGCCTCCACATTTTCTTTATCATTCCAATTTCAATTTAAAAATGTATTCCCTGAAAAGCTCCACCTACCTAATTTATCCAAAACTAATGTAAACAATTCAATATCTTTACCCACAGATGGAGCTAGTGTGCTACACAAGTGCATCTACAGAAATCCCAACACTTGACTACATGAGTTCTTTACTGCTTGTATATTTTCTTTATTTGCCTTGACCAAAGGTAATTTATTTTTTGTTGCTTGTAATATTTCTTATTTCGGTGGCCGTATTTTTTTTACATTCGACGGTAAAAATATTTTTTGTTCCGTTGCATTGGTAAAAAATAAATAAATATTTTTTTTTCCGTTTATTTGTCTTGTCAGAATTTATTCTACAAAAAACAATTTAAAACAATATGGTCACTGCAGAGTTTAAAACCGTTGTTTGTCCTGTTATTTTTGGAGCTTCGATGACTTCAATTAATTAATATATCATATGTAGCTGAATATACCTTTACGAGAAAAAATGGAAGGCAAAAATATTGTTTTCATTCTTACGTCTAGGTAAACTCCATCTAGTTGTAAAGACTTGGTATAGTAAATGAATATGTAGGAAGAGTATAAACCCTGAGACAAACGTTATAAATCTATACTAATATTATAAAGATGAAGAATTTGTTTGTTTGTTGATGAGCCCTTTAATTTGATACCCATATTGCAGTATTCAAATCAACTTTTTTACACCTCTTTATTTTGACGTCTCACAGCCGCCATGTTTGTTTTTTTAAACGTCACATATCTAAAAATACTCGGGCGATCAAGATGAATCTAACGACGTCTTAATTGTACAAATCAGTTTAGTGGATTGTGAGATATCAGGTAATAAAGAATATTACATACATACATACATACAAGATACGCGCGAAAAACATAACCCTTCTTTACAGTCGGTTAAAAAACTAACAAATATTCTACGGATTTTTTAAGCTTATGAACTGATGGTTTTTACTTTGGTTTAAAAATACCCATATTTAGGTTGTTACTACTTGAATACATTAATGTGACGTTTATTCAGGTCTTGGAGGTACACAGACTAGGGCAATTGCATGTTTTTGACATTACGCAGACGAGAGGTTATATGAACAAGAGTAATTTGTCAATTATATTGTATGCTCACTCATTGCTCAAGCCAAGCTCTACATCAATGCCAAGTTTTCAACATAAGCAAATCTTTATATATATATTTCTTGTGTGCGTGTGTATGTCACTGAACTCCTCCTAAACGGCTAGACCGATTTTGATGAAATATTTTGTGTGAGTTCAAGGGGATTCGAGGATGGTTTAGATTCACAATTGAACCCGATTTACAAAAAGAATATATAGTTATTAAATAAAAATCATACAAATGATTTGATGAAAAAAATGTTGTAAAAAAGAAATAGTAAGACAACATACAAGTTGGTTGGATATATTTATAAGTAAGGTTAACATTAGGTTTTGAGACCAGGTACGTTAAAGTGTCAACATTTAATTATACTCGTAAGACTTATAGTATTTCAACTGTAGGTAGTTTTAAGATTTTTTTTACCAGTAAAGGCGGCCACAACCTGTTCCTCCTTAACTTTGCATACTGCTCTCCTAGCTAGGCTTTTAATGGCCTAGAAGTATGCACTCAGTCTTTATTTTAGACCTTAAGAACTAACTACAATATCACTGTTTTAATGCATATTAAAGTCAAATAAATATTATACCTTTATACGAGCAATTCTCGTATCTATATATACACATATATACCTATATAAGTAATCTAAATCTCGGTACCTTTTGCAAATGGCTTTTCCTGAAATTTAGTATGCTGGGGTTTAGAGGGCGATCTAGTCAAGTTTCATATTTAAAAAACATCGTTTAAAAAAAAATGAGCAAAACTCGGTCATCCAGGTACTAGTTATTATGTTAGCAACTTCTCAAACCTATAGCAGTTTAATCAGAACTTTCTTATTATTCATCTCAAAAGTATCTCTTATTAAAATCACTCAACTCTAATCCCCTCCAACATTTATACGTTTCAATTCACTTTTTATTTAACTAACAAATTAACATTCATAGTACGAATTCGTTACGCGCAAATTAAAAAGTAATTACATTATTTCACTTTGACAAATTTACAAGATCCTCTAATGAAAAATAATCACTCAAATTTCAACCTTACGCTTATTAATATAAGGCCAGTTGAAAATTTGTTGTAGGTTTTTCAAATTAGGAAACAAAGTTGTTCTTTGTTACGTGCGTTCGGTAATTACCATACATTGTTGAGCTTTGAAGGGAGTTGCGAAAGCGAGTTTTTGAAAGAACTTTTCGCTTCAGTAATAAGTTGTCTGAAGAAACAAAATGGGAATTATTCATTCAGATATCGTACTTGGTTGTTTGATTTGTTCAGCCGTTTGCGTATTAGTTTTATTTCCCTCGAGCGAAAGGTTGCTACAGTACTTCGTCGCATTTTTCGGCGTCATTTTTAGGTAGGAGAACTTCGATGTAGTGACAAATTTTTCACAGCAATTTTGTATTTCCTGCCATTGTAGAAACATGTCAAACATGAAAAAAGCTTTTTGATGTCATATCATTTCTAATTATTAGTCATTAGGCTCAGGTGCCCTTTACCCTTTTGGTGTCTCATTTTTTCAAAAAAAGCCGGGTAGGTGCATGTCGGGCCACACAATGTAGGGTCCAACAGTGTCCTGTACAATAATTCAGTATAAAAAATGGGTTTTCTGTTGTTTTTCTATCATACTACTGACCACAGGTTATAAGTAATTTTCAATGGACAATGTACAAAAATTTAAATACTTGGTGGTTTTCAAGATTTTATTTTTCACTTTGTCGACGTAAGTAAAATGTACGTCGTTGCAAAGCTGCGGATGGACGAGCTATAGCGAAACTATAAGGGTTCCGTTTTGACATTTTGACTACAGAACCCTAAAAACAAGATCACTTAGAAAAACATTGAACACATACCTAAGTGTAATGACAGAAGTAATTTCCTTAGATATTAATACAAAAGTTAAAGTAATCTATCTCTTCCACATAAACGTTAATTTGTCACGTTATCTTGCGAAATATATATGTGGAATAAATGGTATCGGTTACTAATTAAGAATTATCTTTCTTGATGTAAGGATAGAGTATCGAAAAATGTTTGAAAGGAAATCATTACTTTTTCTGTCTAAAGGTATTTTCGGTTTATTTATATTAGACCTACATAATACATCGTGTAATATATAGGTTTGGTAAAATGTAAGTATTGCATCTCCTATTATGCCTTATCTATACTAATATTATAAAGCCGAAGAGTTTGTTTGAACTGTATAATCTCAGAAACTATGAGTCCGAATTGAAATATTTTTTACTGTTACATAGCCCATTAATTGATAACGGCAACGGCTATATAACATAACGCTACGACCAACAGGAGCGGAGCAGCAATGAGAAATGTTGCAAAAACGGGGAAAATTTACGCAGACGAAGTTGCGCGGATCAGCTAGTGCAAATATATAATGGCATAGCATAAATACAACTTTGTTTAATTTTGGTAGCGAACTACACTGACGATTAAAAGTTACAAGTCACTTAAACACAAAATATCGAACATAGCCCATTAAAATAATTTTGTAGTAAATTTAGAGCAGTAAATTAAACTCTTATTAAATCGATTTTTACTTTTCATACTATTCTTAAAAAAAATACTAGCTTAAAGCATAAGCTTGTAAATATAAAAAAAAAAGAAAAAATGATTACCAGACCTGTTTCATTGAAATAATAAAGTACTTATTTGTTGAAATGTGAGGATTTGTTTTTGACGTGATAACGTCTTATAAATCGATGACCGGGTGCACGCACGAAAAAGTGTCACAGTTACGTTCTGTCTGATGATAGGCTGAAGTATTGTGGCCGTCCGCTGAAGCTGTCACAGGCATGGTTATTAAGCAACAGCAAATTATTTATTACAATGACATCAATGTTTTTTTATGACCTTATTACGTAGAATTATCGTACGTTAACCAACCATTTTTTTTTTAAATATATAATTGAATTTTATGTTACATAAATTTTATTTTGACCCGGAACATTTGGTTGCTAGTGTAAAATCCAATTGCATTAATAAGGCGTAGAATTTTTTATTTAATATTTATAATAATTTATTATCTTATATTTTTTTGATTAATAAATAAGCGAGTGGTAAAATAATGATAAATAAATAATAATTGATAAAAAATAGGTCTCGCTATTGGAATTTGAAATAAGCGGGGTCCTTATTCAATATCTTTTTTTTTTGTTTTCGCGAATAGCCCGCGCGTTTTTCTGTCAAAATCTTGTCATAATGATAAATAGAGAGCTACGCTTAGAAACGCGCGGACATATTAGAGCGCACCGCGCATGCGCCAGCCCGCGTGGGCTTGCCGTGGAAACCATAAAAAGCATAGTGAATAAGGACTATGTCTTAGAACAATAATAAATGAATGCACTCCTATCATTACTCACGGAGGAAAAAATAACCAAGAATATCAAATCAAGAACATCTGTTTACTCATTAATTGTGTAACGTACTCGTATATTCAAGTCTTGTTCTTGTAAACACTTTGATGTTAACAATACGGTATACGTTTATAATTAGCAAACGGTTACGTAAAGGAAAACTAAGCTCACGAAAACACTGCCAAGAGTAGTAAGTTACGGAACAAAGCTGGAATTCCTAGCATCTATTAACATAAGCCACTCCAAGACCTAATTTCTACTTTCATAATTATACATGAAGTTGCTACCTTTGCAAGACAAATACAGCTAGCTTTTGCTTTCGGCTTTATGAGTTCAAGAATCTCCGTGATTTGAAATTTTGTAAAATCATCAGATTTCTAGTAGTTTCGGCTGTGACTTGAATATTTAACAATGTTTTATTAGGGTTAGTTTCTATTTTTACCCGACTGTAAGGAAGGGTTATGTTTTTCGCGCGTATCTTGTATGTATGTATGTTTGTATTTATGTAATATTCTTTATTACCTCATATCTCACAAACCACTGAACGGATTTATACAATTAAGACGTCGTTAGATTCGTCTTGACCGCCCAAGTGTTCTTAGATAGGTGACGTGTGAAAAAAACAAACATGGCGGCTGTGATATGTCAAAATAAAGAGGTGTGAAAAAAAAAGTTCTTTCGAATGCTGCAATATGGGTATCAAATTAAAGAGCATCAGAAATCTTACGCATTTTAAAAAGGTATAAAATGATTATGACTGTGATACTAAACATGTAAGTTAGCAACCTTTTTTTTTTCAATTTTTAATACTTGACGATAGCTGTGATAAAAGTTAGTTGTTACATCCTACAACCACTCAAAAGTATATAAAAATAAATAAAAAAAACCGACTGCAAAAAATTTTATAATTCTGTAGGGGATCTTGTTTCCATCTTTTTTGTGCAGGCTGGATTTTTTATATTTTAAATTTTTTTTTTCAAACTTCATTATATAAATAAATCAATTCAGTAAATTTACTTAATTCGATTTTTTTTATTTGGTTATCGATGTAGCTAAAATATCGTAAGTGTAAGTGGTTAAAGAACCGGGCAGGTGTATGTCAGGCCACGCCCAATGTATGATTCCGTAGTACCATCTATCCGAATAATAAAAAAAAGACGACTCCTGCATTAGGGTACAAGCCCTGTGTCGCAGGAGACTTTACAAACATACAAGTCACGGACACAAAGTACACCCAGACTCGGAACAACAATTTGTGGATCACACAAAGTGGTGTCCCGTGTGGGAATCGAACCCACGACCTCTTGCGTAGCAGACGGACACACTCCCACCGCGCCACAGAGGCAGTCATGCAGCTTAAGAAGTGGGTTTTCTGTTGTTTTTGTTTCATACTTCATTTGATCAGCTGTTACTCGTAAACTTGTAAAGCCTACATACTTAACATTGATAGTTTTTCTACTATCGTGATTTTTTTCACAAACCCAACATCAACTATTTAGCTGGCAGGGGGGGGGGGACACTTGACTCTAACAAAAACTTTGCAATTTATAGCTTAATATTTTACAAACGGATCCCTAAATCTAAAAATGTTCTTCACAACCCCTAAACGTTTTCGAACGACCTATCTGATGATATCCCACACGATGGGGTAGGTGAGAAAAAAATCACATTTCCACTTTACATATAGGAGACTACAAGGGGGGTATCCTCAAAAAAAATGTTTTTCAGGATTTTATTCTTTCACTTTGTCGACGTAAGTAATATGTGTATCCGCATGTATGCAAAATTACAGACTTCTAGCACTAACAGTCTCTGAGATAAGCTGCGGACGGACGGACGAACGGACGGACCTTGAAAAACTAGAAGGGTTCCGTATTGCCATTTTGGCTACAGAACCCTAAAATGGTCCAATAATATATGTATACAATTTCATTTATATACATTTAAAAAGTTTTTGTATAAACAAAACTAAAACGCATCCTAATTCAAATACCTGTAATCATAAAGGCTTGTCGAAATTTATATTTAAAGTCAAAGAAAAAAGTACATTTTAAATTTTAGATTGTCAATCTATATAAAATAAATATTCTAAAAAAAGAAACACCGCATTCAAATAATGTATATGTATATGTGTATATGTGTATATGCCGTGTGGTGCCGGCTTAAGAATAGTACCACCCCATCTCTACCCGTGGGTGTCGTCAAGGCGACTAAGGGATTTCACTCCGGAGGACGGGCAGCAGCGTCCTCTGCGTACTTAAAGCCTTACTGCGATCGCCAACCCGCTCGCCAAGCGTGGCGATTATGGCAATTACCCCCAGGATCTACATACTAGTAGGTTCTACTGGGGAGACCCGTGCCCAGCAGTGGGCCATCTTATGGGTTGATATGTATTCAAATAAAACAAAGATACAATACAAGACACTTACAAAATATTTCTTTCAACATTTATTGTGACAACCCTTCAATGGACATTACATTTTCAGTAAAGAAATTATGTTAAATTTCGTCTTGTAGACAGCCCTAGCTTATACCCAATATGTTTTTGCCTAACAACGTGCCCTGACTCACTCTACTGTTATTAGGGTAACCCAACCCTTGGGAAGATAAGCGATAATGTCTTGGGAATTAATAAGTATTCTGAAAAGGAATTTGTAATTGAGAACTAGGCTATTTTTAACACCCAATGTATTAAGTAGGTCTTAGTTAAAAGTCTGGTATGTTTCTTATGTATGTTCCTTTTGTAGCACATTTGTTCTAATTGTTCGAGAGTAACGAAATAAGAAATGAAAATGAGATTGAATTAAACTGTAATAAATCATGACGCGATCGAGCAACTGAGGGCATGAAAAATGAAATCCCGGAACAACAGAAATACAAAGGCACTGCGGTGAGATTTTTGTTCGCGGCCTATGTTTATATGTGCCTTGCTCGAGCAAAGTACATATTGATGGTTTTCACAATAAGGTTAAGTTATTTTCTGTAATCTTAATACTTGTGTATGCTGTCTATAAGAACGAATGTACTACAGTAAAAACACCAAGTAAATTATATTCTGTCTCAATATTTGTGTTAGTTAAAACAAAGCCAGATACAGTCATACAAGTTAGCGTATTCGTTACCGTAAATGTACGTAGAGCAGTGTATCTTCGACATACTGTTTTTATTTGCCAAGTTTGTTGGTAAATGACCGATATTTATGCTTCTCGTGATGATTTCGGTCATTCATTAGTGACTGTTAACATACACCACGACGACTTGGTTTACGAAATTATTGTTCCAACATTATAGTAAAGTAGTAAACTGTTATAAAACTATGATGACACCCCCAAGTATCCCTATTGGTAGCCTATTCACATGACACCGCGAGGGTATTATATATCCGACTGCGAAGCGGTTTTTCCACTTTGTTATGTGTTTTACGCGTATGTATGTATGTATGTATCCTTTTAATGTTCAATCGTAAGTTTTTAACAATTCAACCGATTTTAATAAATTATTACGTCATTACATTAATCTCAAACTTGTTTTTTCTAGAGGGGTATCAAATCAAAGAGCTTTAAAAAACGAAAAGATTGTCAACACACACTTTGTATCTTACATAACATTACATTGTATCTAACATAACATTTACTAATTTCGCACATTTACAGTAACATATACACATGTTTATTAGGTAGCACGTGCAAGGAGCTGTTACGCAAGTGTGCCTACAGGCATGTTTATTTTCACCCTAAAACCTATATCATGTAAGGTTCTTCCGTGTAACGTCACCATTGTTATAATATATTTGCAAAATAAGATTGCCTAGGAAACTACATGGGTAAGTGGAAAGATTTATAGTGAGTAAATTGACTTTCCCTTTGCCGCGATATTATAGGCTACCATCCATATAAATCAAAAATTTACTTAGGTATATTTATTATTTATATTTATACCTAAGTAAATTTTTGTTGTTAAATATAGCTTATTTTTTTGCTCTTTTGATTGGCTTTTTTTAAAGTAGTTTTACAGTAAATAGGTTATGATTATTATCCAGGATAAATTATTTTGTTATGAACACGGTTATTTATTCTATTATTGGTTATTTAGTTTATCAGCTGTGGTTTATTGGTTCGAAAAGTAAGTAGGTAACTTATTTTCTAAGAATTTTAATAAACGAACAAGAAATATAACAACAAAAAATAACATTTGGATTTATTAAAAAATACCATAAAATGACACTTAAACTTGTAAATTTTAGGATACACTATTTAATATATTTAAGATTTAGATTGATTTCTATCATAATATATACCGTAAATATAAACAAAACTTTAATATTTTAAATGCGTTTCTAAAAAAAAGTGGTTATTGGATGTTTTAGAAAAAAGCCATGTCCAATAAAACATTTGATTATTTACCAGCTTGTTTGGTTAATTTTATTTTGTACTGAAGGTCACCGAGTGTAAATGAAATCTAGTGCTATTGACTTTTGCAAGTGATAAAATAGAAACACATAAAATTTGGAACATAATGATGCCAAAAACGTGACAAGAGAATTCATGAGCCTGAGATTAACTATTTTAGATCAAAATAAAACTGTTTTTGTTTATTTGTTCACTAACTAGAAGCGGTCGGTCGAACGATGCGTATATTACCAACTGCGTAACGTCACTTTATATTGATAGGAATGAAACACGTTGAATGAACATATTCAGAAACACAAGTGGACAGTACAAGAAAAAAATAAAAAGTAAGCAGTTAAAAAAAAGTAGTAATGAAATGAAAAGTATATTTTTGGCTAAATCGCACGCAAATAATAATCAATGATTATAATATGTATAGTAGTATCAAAATGCTTTGAATTTGTGGCTATTTGACTTACCTTTGATAAATTAATGTTAAACAATTTGTTTCTTAATTATAAGTAATTATTTCCTCCTAAAGGATGCTCCACTGTCACGTAAATTATACAAATGGCGACACAGGCTGAATGTAGTTGTAGTGACAAAATCGAGACCCTGACGCTCCTTAATCTTGCTTTAAAACTACATTGCTGGGTCTGACGTTAAGTACTGCTTTGAGGACAAATGCTTTACGTTGCGGCTTTTATTGGACCTACGGATGAACTAGACTTTGGAAGTTGTTTTGCCTGCGTCGATTGTGAAAATCTCCTTAGCAGCTATCTTTTAGGAACTGCCAGTTTCAAACACACATTTCAAACTAGAATTTTGAAATTGTTATAAGCAGCGAAGCCGATTTGATTGTATAGGAATTTGGAAGTAGAAAAACCGTAAATGTTCTGAAATTGAATGGACTGGATGCGGTAGATGAAGGATCAGGTATCGAAACCAATAGAGGCCATGATCATGAAGATGATACAAGTCCGTAAATAAACATAAAAGCTAAAACTCAGAAAATAATTGTAAGTACTCTAAATACAAATGGTATGAAATAAGCACAGATTCTATTTTGAGACGACCTAATTAGGTAATTCGCAATATTGAACAGTAAAGTAAGCAGACGGGAGTGTCTTTGGATTACTTGCTCTCGCAATTTTAGCTCAGAAATTAATGAAAATGTCGATCTAATTTGTAATTATAGTTAGAAGCAAAACACTGAGAGTTTCTTTGTTAATTTGAGCAATACAATTGTACAGAATGCCGCAGTCATTAAATTTGATACTTCTGAACTGACTATGGTAGTATTATACCTAAATAGTGACTACAAGACTTTGTGGCGACTGAGCCGATTAGTGAAGTTAAATAATGGATGGGTGACTGTTTTCAATGTCACTCTCATTAATGCCTTGAAGAGCATGTTATGCTAACGGTCTTGTTGGATTCACTCCTGTTGGACTTTAAGAGTGACGGAAAAGAGGGTACCTGCGCGCATTCTTTTGCGTTATAATATTATTTGTTTACTTGTCTAGTCTTTGATGACAGGGTCACCGTAAGTGAAATCTGTCTGTCTAACTCATAGTCATGGAGCGACTAGAGTTCGTACCTATAATTGACTTTCTTTGTTCCTTTTTTAATTGTGTGTAATCGGTCTGCTACGTGTACTTTCTGTTACATCGCTATCATAAAAATGAAAATATTTTTTTATGTTGCATAGTGTTTAAATAGAACCTACACCGTACACTAAAATGTCCTTTATATCCTTTTTATCCACAAGTATATAACAAAGCAGTACCATCTGTATTTAAAAAATAATTCGAACTAAACCATTAGCTCCTTATAAAAGATCTCTAAATTCCACTCCGGAATCCTACTAGGCCATTTCAGGCCTTTCTCCACGAATTTCAAGCTTCGAAAGTATTTATTTTTATTTCCCGGCACTTACATGTAAAATAACATTGCGTATAAAAGTATTTTTGGTATATAAAGGACATCTACACACTTTCAAGACATTGAAACGCTACTTAACCGTAATGTTAGAGCTCTGCATGGAACGTTGGTTAGTTCATGAAACGTGAATTCCAAGGGGTTACTTCCAGTGGTTTCATCCCCTCTCATGATATGATAAATTGGTTTTCTTGATAGATTTGTTGAGGGTATATTGGGGGCGAAATTGTATGTGTATATCGTGTAATTTTTTGGTATATTTACCCCTTTAAATTGTCGGATGATCTTGATAGTGGAGACATCTAAAATATATTTGGGTTACGAAAAAATTGCTTTTTTATAAACCTTGTTATTTAAATGGATATATAAATACGTTTCAGATAAGTGATGTTTTTTATAGAATGAATGCCACTATACATGAAAAGTTATACCTAAGCTATAGGTACTTTTTGATTACTCGAGAGGTAAATCTGAATGGGAAATGTCTTCTTCCACCGAATTTTTTTTAGGAAGTTATTTGGATTGCTTGATTTTGTTGAGCAATGCTTTTTATTAAAATTTCTGATAAAAAATCTCAACGTTTTATCTCATTAATAAGATTAGATAGATAAGATTAATGGCCACATTTGATGACAGGCAAAGTGACTTATTTGAAACTTAATTTCTATTTTTTATTGCTGAATCTAGCTGCTTAAAATAATTATAATCTACCTATAAAACTTGATAATTATTAAAACAATTTTTTATTTATTTTTCATTTAAAATAACGATCAAAAAATAATCCTCCAATAATTATTTCAGTTCAATGTGTTCCAAAGAAAATCCCTCATGAAACCATGTTTAACATGGGACTTTATAATCACACAGTAATCCCTATACTGTAATTTTCCGTGTATTAATTTTGTTAACACGTGCCTGTAATTTTAAATCGCCAATTATAATCGTGATTATGTGCTTATACAAAGGTATCCCATAAAGATTTGTGATGCCTTACGCCAAGACCGCACTTTGAACCCTCGCCAGGATTTTTATTTTATTATCATGATTTATCATCAGAAAACACTGCATGTACATGCAGTGTTTTCTGATGATAAATCATATTATTGCGAGTTACATTAGTATGAAAGTAAGATTAGTATGACATTTTTGCGTAGTGTTGGCTAAGGCTGATAATTGAAATTTGATTTATAAAATTATTAATTGAAATTTAAAATGTAGGGTTTACTTAGATGACCGACTGTTATTGGCGTATGAAAGCGTACACGTATCGTTTAAACGTTTTCTTGGAGCATGGATAGGTTATCTATCCTCGCTTGTCTTTCAATCACTGTCTATGTATGTACCAGCACTCGCATATAACTTGTAACATAGACCACACCACTACCACAAAGTTTGAGTGTCAGTGCTACCTTGGAGCCGGGACTAGGATTCGTCACTAAGCCTTAATGAAGATTTAACTACGTTATACCAGCTTACCAAATGAATTTGAGTTTTATTACTATTGCACTAGAGTTAAATACACAAATTTGTCTATTTTTAACTTCATTATACTAATGTGAGTTTCAACGAGAAACTGTAAGTAAAAACTTTTTTACGTCGTTTCGTTTCAAACGCTGACAATGCCAAAAGAAGGGTTATAATTTTGGCATTTTATGGCATTCAATATTCTCGATTAAAAGCTGAAGTTGCTTTTCAAACTTTTGTTAATTTCAAAGGTTCAAAGTTAGGAATAACTGATGTCTACGAATTGTTTAATGAAGTAGGAATTATAATTGGCTACTTTACCTCTTAGGTCGTCAACCTTATTCAACATTAACTCAACCGTGAAATAAATGTAATGAGATCAAAACTTGAAAGAAACAATTATCTGCAATAGTCCTACCGAAATAAATCTCTAGAAAATAAGTTCTAAAGACATAAAAGCTAAATTTAAAAAATAAACTTAGCAAAATCGCATTCATTTTAATTTTACTTTAGGTGAAGCATTAAAAAAAATGACGGTAAAAATTAATATCGTGAGAGCTGCACATTGTGATTTATCAAATTTTGTCACAACGCTGATAGACGACTTTCATCCTTCACGAGATGATGAAACACGACGTCATGCATACCATTAGTATTATTATTAAAGTAAATATTCCATTACACAATGAATCTGGGTATTTGTATTGTGATCAAACTAACTGCTACGAGAATGATACCATTTTATGTTACTACTAGTTTACCCCGTGGCTTACTTACGGCCGGTCTCAATAATCTAACTATCGATGGATGTGCATACTAGAGGTATATATTTGACATAAGCTCCATACAAAATATGTCAAATTTCTACCTCTAGTAGCCAAATCCATCGTTAGATAGATTATTGAGACCGGGCGTTAAGGTGCCCACTGTCTGTCAAAAACTTATCGTGAATGTCAAAAACATTTGAATGGACGTCGTCCGGTTTTGGAATTTCGAACGGACTGACGTGAGTCAGATCTTTTTCAAATTCTTTATTGTACACACTAAAACTTTACTTAAAAACTTTTTAAATACTTGCCATAGTAATTATGAACAAAGGCGATCTTAACTCAAAATTGAGTTTTCTCCCTTTGAACTGTAGAGGAGAATGCTAAAATTAAAAAAATAATCTTAAATGTAAGTACAACAGATATGATTAATAAAAATAAATAAAAATTACCCTACATAATAGATCCTAGATAGATAATGTGGGATTTCAGTTATCACTAAAATATCAGACAACAGTAGAGAAGTAATACAACTACAACACTTATCCAATTGAAGAAGTTTCAGAAAAAAGGGTTCTAATGCTACTGAAACACAATAAATGTGACGTAAGCAACCATCCCATAAAATAATACGTATTCTTTACTAAAAGAGGTAAAGTCTCTATTTTTCATCCTAGCTTACTGTAAGAGAAAGAACAAAACATTGAAATTTATTTTTCTCAGACACTAACTTACACATATAATTTTCTTGTATGAAGAAATATACGACACACGTCACGAAAATATGTTTGCAGTTATATCACACGATGTTAGAGAGACGAAGTAACGCAGGTGTACATAATTACATGTATGTCTCCAGAGAAATAATAAGATTTTTATCTGCGCCAGGCCTTGTTTTCAAAACCCGGATCACTAAAAGGTTTATTGGATTTTGTTGTCAGGAAGTTCTTAGTACAGTGTAGAATCTGATACTGTGACTTTATGTGGTGACATTTTATTTTGTTTTCTTTATTTTTCTTTTTTTATTCAATTTAGTGGCAAAGGCATCAGCAGTATTTGTCGATAAGCGATGAGACATACAGAAAATATGCACAACACTGTAACACAAGAGGTACATAAGTTTAATAGAGAGGCCATGTCTTACGGTCCTATCAAAAACAGGTCCTCAGTTCAGTATTAGTGTGGAGCAAATGACACTGATCGTAATATTAATAAACGAGTTTTTTGATATTATTGAGTCTTAAATTAGTTAAATGAAACATATTCCCTAAATGACAATAAACTTTTGCGATTTGCACACTTCGAAAAAGCAGGAAAAATATTTTTTGTTAATATAATTCATGACACTGAAATATTGTGTGGAACCTTGCATATTCTTGGTATAAATAGAACCCTTAGTATTACTATCTTCTAAAACCATATCTTAACAGCTGATTTGTCAGTGTCCCATGCTTAATAAATGAATTAATCTCTGTGCAACATTTCTCTAGCGAAAACCTAATTAGTCAAACATGAGGACATCCCAACTCATTCACATGTGAAACAGGTGGGAATTAGGTAGTATCTTTTGGATGATAGCGTTATATTATCAAAATGTTCCAAAACAACAATAACATCAAGTACATCATCTCATGCATTAGTTTATAGTACTATATCTATTTATAGTTTACTTACTTTTGTTTGTTCTATTTATACATCCCCACTTTATAAATTGAGCGAAATACATCTACGTTTATTTCCGTCATCAGTTATGTTCGATCAAATACACCAGCTCTCTTCAGGTTATACGATACGATACCGTTCCGACTCGTATTTATAATATTGTAAGAAAACACTCCGTCGATATCGACTTTCATGTTAAAAAGTTCAACTGTATGCTTAAAATGGCTAGAATTAATTGCTCACTGACCTCTATAATAATAAGAGACAGACAGAACTTTCTTTAGATTTTGACATTACGTACGGAAAGTTGTCAAAATCTAGTGGAAGTCTTTACTTGCGTAACAAGGATAACAACAACGGCCATTTGTCATAAGTGACAAAATGCCGTCCTGTGAGTCCACATTTTTTATTTCTATTCGGCATTTAAAATTGCTGTCAGTTTGTACGGGGTAGGCAGTCCAGCGTACTGGTAGTATAAATAGATACCAGTGTCACGTCATGACTTTAAATATTCATCTCCTCAGAACTCGAGTTTTTGAAATTATTTCATTTCCCTGGTCTATGTCACTGTAGAAAACTAGATTGAAAACTGGGTTGAGCGTTGACGAGTGAATTGCTTTAATCAGGATTAAATCTTTCAAAGTCACATCACCTAAAACACACTTTACAACAAAAACTTTACAAGTTTTTACAATTTTGAAGTACAATTGTGTGGTTGCAATATATATTCGCTGAAGTAGCTTCAAAGACGTCACGGAATCGTCTCAGCTTAGTGTAAAGCCAAATAGGCTGAACATAAGTTGGTTCTCTTCGATAACAAAGCACATTCACCATGTTCACCCAATTGCACATAACAGGGATCGTAAAATAGGAAGTAACTGTTGTTGTCAATACTTTCATTGGGGCCTTGGAGCTAATAGAATTTGTTTGCTAGATGTTTCTTTAGTTGTATATTTAGATTTTTTTTTTTTTTTTTTTTTTTTTTTTTTTTTTTTTTTTTTTTTTTTTTTTTAAAAGACGACTCCCGCAGTAGGGTACAAGCCCTGTGTCGCGGGGGACTTTACAAACATACAAGTCACGGACACAAAGTACACCCAGACTCGGGACAACAATTTGTGGATCACACAAAGTGGTGTCCCGTGTGGGAATCGAACCCACGACCTCTTGCGTAGCAGTCGGACACACTCCCACCGCGCCACAGAGGCAGTCAAGATTAGCTAATGTAACTTGATGTAGTGAGCGATATTGTGCTGATTCCACTTATAATGTCTCCGATGGGAGAACTTATGTTACATTTTGTATGTTTATGCGATCGTTTAACCTTGATCGTGAACTTTTTGGCTAAGGATAAGTTATTTTATTAGTTTTGTCTGTGGATTTTATAGTATTGTTGACTGTTTATTGATATAGAATATCGGGGATTTAGGTTTTAAAAAACAGGCTGTTTTACAAATAGGGTTTTGTGAAATTAATAACGAACTGCGTAGATTTCGAATAAAATTGCAAGATGAAATCTGTCTTGTATTCGAGGGAATTATCAAAATATTTTGTGTAATTTAAGTAAGAGTACTAGAGTTAGGACACAGTTTGCACTAAAAAATCTCACAACACGGTTTTTTTTCGGTAAATTTGAATCAAACTACAGATTTTATCGCCCTGCGAATTTCAAATCCCAAGTGCGTATAGTATACATTCATATAAATGTATGTGTTATAGAAGAACTACATTTTTTGAGCGACATATAACTAACAAAAAGATAAATTGAAACATTTCAATTTAGGGTAGAGAAGCCTTTTACAAAACACTTGAAAATGATTTCGAACAGTTCAGAATAGAATCAATTACATTCTACAAACAAAGTAGGCGTATAGTAAACTTAGGTACAGCAAAACTGTGTGTCAATGACACAAACTTCAGTGTTCAAACTAATAACTGACTGAATCTTCTCCGTTCAAGAACTAGTTCACAACTCACAAGTTTTACCTAGTACTAGTTCAACGGTTTGATTAAGTTCACACTGTCTAAAGTGGTAATTGTGTAATTATTATCAAGCGAAGGCTTGATTGCTTTGAAACTGTATTTACCCTACTTACTTATTTGGATTTTAGAATGTTTATCAGAATAATTTTGTACGATTTGAGTTCTTCTTAGTCGTATTCTTCACTCAGTGAAGGTAATGTCTCGTCTGAAGGGTCAATTACTTTCCGTTTTACATTACGTCAGGATGCCCTGTCTGTCGCAGTTCTCATGGCATGCGTGAACAATAAATTATGAATTTCCATAAAAAGCAAATTTGATGTAGTAATAAATAAGCATGATTCTTTTATTAAACTATACTTATAACGTTAAGGTCTGCAATATGGTAAAACTTACTCCACTTAACCGTCAGTGGCTGGTTTAACAGCCAAACAGAAAGTAATCTCGTATGCGTGCGGCTGATATAACAGCAAGAACGGTAGTAGACTATCATAAAATATTGTTGTACATGAAAATTTAAATTAGTTATCGTTAAGTTTATACACAGATTAAGACAAACTAATCTACCTATATATAACAATTGCATTCAGGTTAACCTAGAAGAAGTCAAGTATGCTTGTGCGCTATAATAACAGTTTTCTATTAACCATACATATAACTTTTTTCGAAATGTATTTAAGGGACGTGCGTATGTGGGTGAGAGAAAAATTACACCTATAATATAACATTAAAGATACATTGGAGTATATTTAAAATAAAAATGGAGTGTTTTTTAAATATCAATTGATGCTCATTTATTCTCGTTAAATATGTTAAAATGTAGGTGTAATGAAAGTCAAGTTATGAACTTTTAAGCACACAATTATTCATACGACATTTTCAAAGCTTTTTTATTTATTTACATCATGTCTTAATATAACCTGACTTAATAAAAAATCAGACGTTTTTTTGAGTCAACCAGAGTATGTTGACTCAAAAAAAGCTCTTTGAAATATTAGGAGCACTGAGAAAAATAAACACTTAATATTTAGTAAATTATATCACATCAAATTATAATCTAGAGTCTCAGAGCAAATATAATCTAGTAGGTACATTGAATTTTTCCTTTCATTTCTGGTACCAAGTAAAAATATTTTCACTACGCGCTACGTTTCATAATATTTGAGATCCATCCTTTTTCAATTTTAGGAGTCGTGTCGCAACATGTGACGATAATGTACACCTGGGTGTTGCAGTCAAATGTAATGGTGAATGTTTTAAAATATCTTTGTTATTCGTGTGTAATCTTTGAATTATTACATATAGTATCTATTTGTCTTTAAGGTTTAGGAAATTCGTATATATATAATAACTTATATATCGTGGATATAATTGAAAAGTAAGTCTAAAATTACAGTTGCCGTATTGCCATTTTGGCTACCAACCCTACTTTGGCTACTAACTCTCAAAATACGGTTCCGTAGCCAAAATGGCAAAACGAAACCCTTAAATAAATAATAATAATAATATCTTGGGACAACACACACAACGCCATCTGATCCCAAACTAAGCAGAGCTTGTACTATGGAAACCAGACAACTGATAAACATACTTATATATTTCTAAATACATACATATTATAGATAAATAACACCCAGACACAGAATAAACCATCGTGCTCATCACACAAAGTTTTATCCTGGGTGGGGATCGAACCCACGACCTCTTGCGTAGCAGTCGGATACATTCCCACCGCGCCACATAGGCAGTCTAAATATTCGTATTGTACGTCCGCCTGTCTGTCTTTTCGTCCATATACAACTTTGTTCTTGGTACAGTGTAAAACTGAAAGTAGTTTGCTCAGAATCAGTAACACATTCTAATGAGGTTTTTGGACCATGTTATATTTTTCGATTAATTAATTAATCAATCAGTAATTAATTTATCAATCATTCTAACTTAATTATTGATATCTATGATTACTGGGCCTAATATTTTGGTAAAAATACTCAAGGTAGTTCATAATTTATAATTTACAGGAAATCCTATTAGAAGTCTGAATTTTAAACATGGGGGTCATTTTTGGCGGGTCAAGTAAGAAATTAAAAAAAAGTATCGCTAAAAATATCGTGTTACATATTAAATGAAAAGGCTTGTTGTAAGAATGTTTTATTATAATTTTAAAATAATTAGTTTAAAAGTTACTCAAGAACGTATACAAAACCTCGAAAATAGACCCTTATCTCCGAAGCTACTGAGCCCAATATTTTGGAAAAAATACAAAAGATAGGTTTTCATCTAAAGATTACAGGAAAATCTATTAGAAGTCCGACTTTTAAACATAAGGGCCATTTTTGGAACCAAAAAAATAAAAGGAGCGAAAAACCGTTAAAATAAATAAAACCGGTATAATTTAAAATCTAAACAAATGAAAGGCTTGGTTTACTCCAAGTCTTTAATTTTACGGGTCCCAGCGATCTATTTTTTTAAGTTATATATGAAAGTTCATGAAAATCCCTCCCGCTTTGAAATTACTGATCCTACAATATTGAAAGAAAGTATATAGTGTTAAAATAACGTAGAAAATCGATTGACCTGTTGGTTTAGTGATTAGTGACCCTGACTGCTAAGTTAGAGGTTGTGGGTTCGATTCACATCTAGGATAAGTATATCCTAATATTTAACTCTTCGAGGTTGATATATTGAATCTCAAGTCTCCTTTTTTTATAATATAATTTTATATTTTGCCTTTGCACCAGTCCTCCAATATGGTGTAATAATCTTACTAAACTTACCTACATATATACAGTTAATAAACAAACAAACATTGTAAACATCGGCAATTTGAAAAAAATCAGCTGTCTGGTTGCTATAGTAGGAGCTCTCATAGTTTGGGATCAGATGGTCTTGTGTGAGTTGTCTGATATAAGTTGAATTTTTCAAATTGTTTCTGTACAGAAATTTCGTGAAAAACCAAAATTTGAAAATATGCTAAGGTTTCGCTAATAACAGAAGTGAAAGCTAACGGGAAATCAAGTTCTTTTGAAATTCTAAAAATCATAATATGTAGGTGCTATCATACATGACGTATTTGATTTTTAAAAATAATTTGTTATTTGCGACTCAATAGAGCAATTTAGAAACTGAGTTTTTTTTTAATTACTTACTAACAATGTGGCTCACACATTACCGTGGCCTCAAATGCTTCGTGTAACCACGGTCGGTGAGCCGCCCTTTTGCAACTTGGTTGATACAGTGCCGTGTGTCTAGATAGACTCCCGTGTTGATCGAACTATTTACATACTTTTAAGTTAGAACGGAACCCTCAATCCGCGAGTCCCTTACACTTGGCCGGTTTTTCATTTAATCAGATTAAATTAGAAGGAAATCATCTAATCATCTCACTACGGCACTAGGCCTTGGTAAGGTGATTAGATAATTTATTTCTAAAAGTTAATTCTCTACACTTTTATATAAGTACGGTTAGTGATTTTTCTTTATGTGAATACCAAAAACATGCTGAAAGAACTTTTTATTACTAAAACGCAAAAGATTCGCCAAAAATGCTAAAGATAAGAATTCTAACGGTTGTTTTCCTTGAAAAAAATACTAGCATCTGTCTGTCATATTTTACCCAAATTATGTTTTAGTACATCTCGCATTTCATAGAAATTTTCACACAAAAATAAAGGTTTTTATGAAATGGCCTCACGGCAGTTTTCTTTCAGTGGGAAATAAAATGTCTTCCAAGCGAGACTGTTAATGCGATTGTTTTTGGTAGGTAGGGGTCATTTTGAACATTGTGTATGACGAACGTTGACTTTTTTATTACTCTGAGAGACCAATAGATAGACTTCTTTAAATAGTACTGAGTCCTTATTGTCCATCCTCATTATCCATCCCGCAGACATGGAAAAAAAGAACGTGAATATGGACCCTGACAAGGGTATATGGTTTTAACCCTAATCTATATACTACTAGTTTGGACAGACTACCACTGACAACAACATGACTTCAACAAGACAAACGACAAAATCTAATGAAGATTTTGTCGTTTGGACGGTAAGTTGTCAAAATGAATTGGAAATATATACTTGTGTAACAAATATAACAACAACGGCCATTTGTCAAGCGTCAAAATACCGTCCTGTGAACTCACATGACGGTATTTCTATTCGGTATTTGAAATTATTGTCACTTTGTAGTAACAGGGTTGTCAGTTCAGAATAGTGTTGGTTTCAAAGATATCGTGTATCCGGCCAGTTGGTGATCTTTCCTCAATAATTTAGCTCCAAGAAGGTTAGGCACTATCTGATACTTAAAATAGGATTTATTCTACATTTTAGAAGGTAGAGATCCTTGCAATCTGCTGTGAATGGAGTATTTTTTCATCAGCGTAAAAAAACATATTTTTCATAGTCTATTTAAAAAAAAACTTTATTCTGATAACGCACTTTTACGACAAAATGAGACGCTGGAAAAAATGCTTTACTTTATAGGTTGTAAAAATACAGTAGGTAGGATATTGTGGATGATTTTCCCAAATTTAAAGCAAACGATTTTGTTGCTGACACTCCAGATTGGTGAAAATGTTAAACTCAAATTGTTTGCATCTCATATTTTTATTATTACAGAAGCAATATTAATATTTTTTGTACTGAATTAAAATTTAGAATAGATAATCTTCAATTTGAATGAAATTAACAAATTACTGCCCGAGTGTAAGAACACGGGGTCAAGTAAAGGACAGGTGTCCTTTGATCGCTACAAAATGTTAAGCAAAAAATTTGACTTAATTAAAAAATGCGTACATTCTTATCAAGTTTAACGAAATTAAGAGGCAGCAAAAACATATAATTAATGTTCGATATCTTCGAAATGTTTGTCATATTTTAATTAAATTCTCGTCAGCGCCGTTTTCGTATTAACGATATTTTACGACAGGTTTTTTATTAAGTTTTCTGAACAAATTTGACTTTAGATATCTTTGTTTAATAGAATTTAATGTATTGTACATAGGTTTATTAAATTTATTGTTTAATCTAACTTTTAGTTGTGATTAGATGGTAGCAAGGATAATTAAGTCGTTACATATACTAGGGGTCACGTAGTGGTCTATATTAGACCACAGTTCATCGTTTTTTAAATTACAACTTCATTCGTTGTATATCCTTCTGTATGCTTTTGGTGTATGTATATATTTTTCTTTTTAGGGTTTCGTGGCCAAAATGGCAAAAACAGAACCTTTAAAGTTTCGTCATGTCCGTCTGTCTGTCTGTCCGTTTGTCACAGGCATTTTACTCAAAGACTACTCAATAAATCTTGATGAAATTTAGTGAAAAGGTGACTTGTAGTAGCCGCTACGTAGTTTGATAGTTAAATAATAAAAATTAATATTTTTAGAGGGACACTCTATACATGTAACAGAACCTGATTTTTATTTCAGTAAACATCAACGTGTGGTACATCATTCGATAGGTCTTCTAAAATTATTTTGGATAAGATCGGATATACGGTCTTTGAGTTATTGCCGAAAAACTGCGTTTCCCAACAAAAGGGCCATGAACATACGCTTTTCTGCTGATGCTATTGTTCAAGGCTGCGGAACCCTACTTCGGACATGCTCGTGCCAGTTTTTGTTATAATAACATACTCAATATGTCAAATCATTTTTACTTTACATTAGCAGAATGTGTTATACGCGGCAGTGTATGTAATGTGTATTTTAATTTGCGGTATTTACTGGCTTAAGAATAGTAACACTTCATCTCTTCCTGTGGGTGTCGTCAAGACGACTAAGGGATTTCACACCGTATGGCGGGCAGCAGCGTTCTCTGCGTACTTTAAAGCCTTACTGCGATCGACGACCCGCTAACCAAACGTGGCGATTATGGATCATATTGGTTGATAATTTGGAAAGTATTAGCTTTCTGCTCTCGTTTTTCATATAAACTTTAACTTGTCAAATTTCATACTCCTCCGCCCTCATAATTCTCCTATAATAAGATGATGGTTCGATAATGGTGCAAAAATACGAAATATTTTGATTAATCTACATTTTGAAACAAAAATCGAGAAAAATAAACATTAAGTGTCTGGAGGAATTAATAAGATATCAATCAGATTACAACGAACATATGCATGCACTGATATTCATAAAACGTTCAATAGCAAATCTTTTCTATCGATAACAACAATCACTTAACCCTATAATCAATATCGGTATCGATTTAAACATAATCGACTCGGCAACTTTATCCCCACGTTAAACGACTTTAACAATTACCAGCCAGTAATAAAAGCTATGAAGCGATTTTATAGCACTATAAAACCGTATGTAAGTGCCTTTAATAACTTGGTAACCCTGAAATAATGAGATTTAACATTATCTGCATATCTTTGACGATAGATTGCTCTGTAATGGATATAAAAATGGTAGTAATATATATATTTTCAAAATTATTTTTTTATTGACATTTTTGTTTGAGGTTTTGTAAAGGCAATAATGTAGTTTAATATCATATTACATCAGCTTTGTATTGTGGAGTAGTTTTTTTATTGCGTTTAGTCTAGTCGGGGTAATTGCAAAGATTTCAACCAGTATGTTTTGTGGTAGACTTCTAATTTAATTTATTGTGTTTGTTGGGTAGGTACTTGTGACGTTTTGATACTATTACATTCTAACTAAATTATGTTTCTAGATAGTATTCGCCACAGAGCACCGAGAGTAAAAACGGAAAGCCTCATACGTACTTAGCTTGAGCAATGCACATATACCTACACATCGTCCTTTCTGTAGGTTCTTTCGGTGTTTTGTGCCTTCGCAGTAACGGATCGTCAAACGATGCACCAGAGCTGGCTCAAAATACCAATCATTAGTCAGGCGATATCCCCAAGTACACGCTGATCATGCTGTACGCCTATCGTCGGTCAATATGCACTGAAACGCTGATGATATACGTTTAATCACATCATGCACAAAGCAAAATTAAAATCATAAAATATTTATCTATAGGAATGAACAGTTGCTACAGTCCACTTGTGACCACAGCCGGTGCAACCTGTTTGAAACCTGGTATTTAAAATAATGCAACGCAAAAGTCTAAATGTTAAATATTTATCTACAGATCATTAAATTATCCTATGAAAGGCTACAACCTTCTTTTATAATTCAATAATCATAACAAAACGAAGAAAAAAAAACAAATTCTTTATCTAAAAAGGTTGCTGTACTCTCATAACGATTAAATATTTTATCCAAACATCGTCTCGTAATGTGATCAAATTCAAACCACAATTTTGTACACACAGCCGAAATTCACACATTCAATTTGTCTCTTATTTACACAAATGCAAACGTTCCCATCGAAACGTTGTCAACTGTTAATGGCGATTGTTGTTATTTTAAACAACATCGCGAAGTGACAGAGTGTTGTTGAAACATTTGTTGCGAAGGCTTTGTAGCTATAGAGATGAAAGGCATGTGTAATTTGAATACTTAAGAATATAAGCTCCCGGCGGAGTATTAATCCTTTACCCGTATCTTTAGTTATGTAAATTTCGATGTGTTTTGTATTGTCGTTAATTAATTTAAACCTTTTGAAAAGGTCACATGTTCCGGCTCAATACAAATTTATTTATTACATAGATTGGAATATTACGCATTGATTGTTAATTATATTTGATTTTCATTTATTAAGATTGGGATAAGATTATGGACAGTGTAAATTAATCCGTCAATATAAATTTAACCTAATATATTTTATACCACGGCAAAGAACTTTCTTTTTTCCATGTTTCTCGATCCTGAGCCACCGTTGACCAATTATTCTGCTAGGAGTTAAGTTGTTTCGTTCATATTACTGTCGTGATGTTGTCTAGCATTTTAATTATCTGTGTGATCTCTATGTGCATAGCCCACAGACACTTTGACATGCAACAAAATATTCCGATCCAATCCCACTTCAGTTTGATAGATTTTTCGGTAACTTCTATTTGGTATTTGGATTCTGGAGTGCAGAATCGCGTAGCTTTTCTATACCTCTAGAATTCTGCATAGCTTGCTGGGAAACTAATATTTCTTGAGATATTTATGTAGTTTTTTAAATATAACTAGCAATGTGCGATTAAGTCCCACATTACAAGCAATCTTCTAGCAATCATTTCTCACAAAGCTAAGCTCAAAGGCTTGTGTTAGGAGTGGGTTCACGTCGGTAGTAATGGTAATGGGTAGGATTCGAACCCATGACCTCACGATTGCGAGACCGATGCCTTAGCCATTAGGCTACCGCCGCTTTAATTAATATTTCTTGAGATAAAGTATGTGCAGCAAGCAAACAACATAGAATTCGAAAGATTTCAATTTAGATACATTATTCATAAATAAATACAGAATAAACAATAGTGCTCATCCTTCAATAAAAAATACTCCGGGGCAATCGAACCCAAGGCCTTTAGCTTAACTGAGTGCAATATCCTTTAATCACTAGATCAACAAGCCATTTGCATTATTTAATAATTATTTTCAATACATACAAATTTAATCGGAGTAGTATAAATCTAATTGAAAGCTGCCAATTACAGGTGTGCTACAGAACAAATATTTATTCTAAATAGAGCACTAACAAAACATGTTTGTTCGTTACTCAGAGTAAACATAGCTCGTTTTATATAAGGTTAGGTCCTGAATGATTTACTATTTGAAACTATCTTCTATTCAGACCTCAGTTTGATTCTAAACAGAACTTGCAATCTGTGTATATGTCAACGTTTTGATAATGTGTAAGGATGGATGGATAAATAGATGTTTGTTGCTATTTCACACAAAAACTTCTGAACGATATTTGATAAAACTTTATAGTTTATACAAATAAGTAAAATAAGGGCAAGGTTGGCGTTCTTTTCTTCCACGTACGTGTAGACTCTGGAATGAACTACCTGCTGCGGTGTTTCCCGAGCGCTACGACATATCTTTCTTCAATCGTCTGCCAACCATAGGCAAAAAAAAGCCGCGGGAAACATTAGTTATATCAAATTTCATGTTTCTATGATTGCAGATTCTAAGAAAAATCAATTTCTTTTTCAGTACACCTAAATAATTTCAGAGATAAATTATATATCAAATGATACGGACATACAAAGAATAATAATGTTGAAATAGGTACCCAAAAATAATAAGCAGTTATTTGAATGTCTTGAAGAATCTCTAATTTAAACTATAAAGACAGTCTAGCACCGTGAAGAACGCAATAATACATTAACTACGTTTACGTGATTTAATACAAATACTTGTCTGAGTATTTATTCATTTTAAGGATTTCTATTTTATAGTGTTACTAGGTTTCGCCCGCGGTTTCGCCCGCGGTTTCGCCCGCGTAGGTGCCGTTTATTAAAATATATACTATTTTAAGTCCTGCCCCGGGACTCTAAATATATTCATATCAAATTTCATCTAAATCTGTTAAGCGGTTTAAGCGTGATATCGTAACGGATAGCAGAGTTACTACCACATTTTAAATTTTAGTCTGGATTCGTTTTGAGATATAAACTTCACAGAGGATATTTATTCGCATCTTCAAGCATATTCTCGTTATAAATCTTAGAGTATCTTAGTACTTTATTTCAGTAAGTTTTTGTTCATTAATGAAGTCTTCACGAACTAAAAATTAACTTACTTTAACATTTACAACATAACCGAAAGGTTGGTTAAAACTCAACAGACTAAAAAAGGTTATCTAAACAATGTTTCTGAAAGTTAGTTTTGGGTTTATTTTGTTATTGTAGTCCCATGTTGGGCGCCAAAATATCCTTAGTAAAATTGTGGGTAGTAATTATATGAATGGTGATAAGATGGTTTTCGATTTTGTTAAAGTTATATTTAAGTAAATATCTATCTTACCAACGTACAGGACACGGCCCGGATTGCTGTGTCCGGAACGTTGGTGGGCCGTGCTCCGTCAGTAGAACGCAGAGAAGAAGACGTGTTTCAAAAAGTTCATCTAAATCATACGCACTTATTTTTTTTTTGGAGCTACTGACAGCATTGATGCTTCCCCGATATATCTGGAATATGGATAGAGCTAAAGGTTTAGATATAGACAGAGTCAAAAGTGAATCCTATTATAAATTTAGAAAGAAAACTATGTCGCCATTTGATTGTGGAAATAATTATTTTGCAAGCTTTCTCACGGCATTTTAATCGAAAAATTGTGAACTACAATAAAAATTTTTTTTAATTTAAATTTATATTTTTATCAGTGAGGCGATTTTGTTTTAACGGTTATGGGAGCCCAAACAGGGTCAATCGCTTAAGGCGTACTGGCTATCTTTATCGTGCTACTAGATTGGGAATTACTAGGAGTCCTTATGATCCCTCCAGCTTAGCTGAAATGTTTGTGTTGGTTATTATTAACACAAGCATTCCAGCTTTGCTTTTAGATTTACGATATTATGAACTAATCCATAAATTCTGGACTGAAAACAGAATACCATACACTACCACATTACAACTTTTTAAACTTTTATTTAGTGAATTTATTTATGTAAAAACTTTATGTATAATTTTAGTACAAAGGCATACCTAATGTTACATTCTCTGCCAGTCAACCTTAGGTTGATGTAGAGATAAAAATGGAAGTAAGTGCAGTAAACTTGTTGGCAGCTAAACTATAATAATAAACGTTATGTGAAATCGAAATAACAATATAAGTGCCTACACAATAACATTGTTTTTTTTAGATTTATAAATTAATTACATATTGACATATTAACGTGATAATTCAACTAATTCTTCGAAAAATAAAGTATTTATACCTGCACTGTCCCAATGCTGGGCAAAGGTCTCTCCTATACACTATATTACGTAAGAATATGAAATGCAATATATAAAACCTTTGATCTAGTTGAAAGTAAAACTTTCTTTTAATACTAGGCTGTTTACTTGATTTAACTCCTTTGTTAAATATTTTTCTATGACATTTCTGTTACATTCTCTGATTGTCATCACTATATAATTCATTGCTCTCTCATTATTTTTCTTGCTAAAAATAACAAGGCAAACGAATATCGATTAATCATTTCATTTACCTTTCATTCCAAGATAATACCTTTTCGCTAAAAATCCCTCCAAAAATCTTATTAGCTACTCTCATTTCGTTTAGTCGTTGCCGAAATTACGTTGGATGGAGGGCTCACTTAAAATAAGCACCTCTATTTACAATAGATTTACTTTCATAAAAAATCTCGTTTACTAAATAGCAAGTTAATGACTCGAAATATTTTTGTCGCAAGTCAAAATAGTACTGTTTATTTTTTACTTGTATTTATCGTGAAAATATAGAATCCAAATATACGTTTGAGTTACGTAGTACTGCTTTTTTTAGGGTTCCATAGAAAAAATGGGAAAAACGGAACCCTTTCAGTTTCGTCATGTCCGTCTGTCTGTCTGTCTGTATGTCTGTCTGTTCGTCCGTATATTTATTGATGAAATTTAATAAAAGGGTGTCTTGTAGTAGCTGTTACTTAGTTTGATATCTAAAAAATAATAATAAATATTTTTAGGGGGGGGCACTCCATATATGTAACAGAAGCTGTTTTTTTTTCAGCAAACATCAACGTGTGGCTACGAGCAACGGTTTTGATTGAGTGAATATTTATGGAAATAATCACTCCGAAAGTTGCATAAATTGTGTCCCCCTTTAAACCATGTGACAAAAAAATATGAAAAAAATTACAAAAGGAGCGCTTAATAAATACTTAAAACTAAAACTATTTCAGACATGGTCGTATGTACCGGCATTGAGTTATTGCCGGAAAACTGCGTTTCTCAACTATAGGGCGTAAGGGCCATGAATAAACGTTCTTCTACTGATGCAATTATTCAAGGCTGCGGAACCCTACACTGAGCGTAGTCCGATATGTTCTTGACCGGTTTTTTCTTGTATTTATCGTGGACATATAGAGTGCTTATTCATTTAAAAGCATTTTTGAGATAAAAGGACATAAGATTTTTATAGTACAATTTAATAAACTGTAGGTTGGTATGGTATGGTATGATGATGATATGATGCTTTAACTAAAGATAAACCTCCTAACATTTTATTAGCATAGTTGCATGTTTAGTTGTATTGTAACTGTGAGCTCCTCATAGAACATAAAATAAAATATAATAAATAAAAATAATAATGGCCAATATGGGTAAGTAAATAGTAGTTAATGCCATTTAAATATCCTGAGAAATACGTTTTCGCAGTAGACATAGTTTATTGCATAATAAAAATAATAATATCTTGGGACAACGCACACAACGTCATCTGATCCCGAACTAAGCAGAGCTTTTACTATGGCAATCAGACAACTAATAAACATACTTACATATCAACCCATAAGATGGCCCACTGCTGGGCACGGGTCTCCCCAGTAGAACCTACTAGTATGTAGATCCTGGGGGTAATTGCCATAATCGCCACGCTTGGCGAGCGGGTTGGCGATCGCAGTAAGGCTTTAAGTACGCAGAGGACGCTGCTGCCCGTCCTCCGGGGTGAAATCCCTTAGTCGCCTTGACGACACCCACGGGGAGAGATGGGGTGGTACTATTCTTAAGCCGGCACCACACGGCACATACTTATATATTTTTAAATTCATACATATTATAGATAAATAACACCCAGGCACAGAATAAACCATCGTGCTCATAACACAAAGTTTTAGCACCTCCTCATAGCAGTCAGGGTCACTAACCACTAGACCAACAGGCCAGTGATATAGAAACATTCAGTAGCTTAAACCAATTCCTTCAAAGTAGAAACAGTAAGTAATATAATTTAGGTAAGAGCCTGTTTAGATAAAAAAGTACTACTTTCTACAAATCTAATTTTTGAAAATGAAATTCATCCAGTCAAAAGTCTTCGAGGCCTACATTTTGGCAAATATACAAACAGTAATAACGATTAGTTTTCATTGTGGCAGTACACAGGCTTCTATCTCTGTTGTGACTCGAATAAGCAGCGAAATTATTTTGATAATGTTGGAAATATTTTTGGAAGACTTGTACAGTAAAAGCGTAATCTAATTTGGTACAGCTCCAAATTCTATTTAAATAAGTTGTAATTACAAAATGAAATAGATTAATTTTTGCTACAAATTACTTACTGAAATTGGAGTAGTTAAAGTATGCATCAGCCTGTAAGATCTATCGCAGGTTAGCCGGTAGTGTAATCATTATGTTACAGAGTCGGCGTATTCATACGCGCCTTGGAACATTTTTACAATAATAATAATATCTTGGGACAACTCACACAACGCTATCTGATACCAAACTAAGCACAGCTTGTACTATGGTAACCCGACAACTGATAAACATATTAGATATATTTCGGGATTTAATCGCGTGAATTATTTAAAGGTATGAACCTTTTATTCACCCGACGTTTCGATCGTATTGCACCGATCGTGGTCAGGGGTCGACTGTGTCGTCGTGTCGACCGTCGAGGTTCGTACCTTTAAATAATTCACGCGATTAAGTCCCGAAATATATCTAATATATATATCGCGAATGTTTAAAAACAATTACTGATAAACATACTTATATATTTCAAAATACATACGTATTATAGATAAACAACACCCAGGCACAGAATAAACCATCGTGCTCATCACACAAAGTTTTATCCTGGGTAGGGATCATACCCACGACCTCTTGCGTAGCAGTCGGACACACTCCCACCGGGCCACAGAGACAGCCAAATACAATGCAATAACAAGTGACACAATTATGCGCGCATTATATTATGATAACGCTGTTCTAAGTACGTTAAATCTGTAACTACTCTGTATCAGTCCGCTACAATTTTACAATGGAGAACAATTCGAATATTGTTCCCGTTTTATTTTTAGAAGTGTAACTTAAAATCTCTTTGGAATTCAAAGTTCAGTGCAAAAGCTTTATCCCTCTGGATTACTTTCTGGCACGCCGGCTTTCTCGGACATTGAGACAAATGTAGGAGGATCAACTGTTGTATCATTTTCTAGAACTGCGGTCATACTTTGTGAATAAAGTACAGTTATTATTGCAGAAGTTAACGACTCTAAATACGAAGAATAAAATAAGAAACTCTGGCGAAAAAATATAAACTAGTTTTTCAAATGTATTGTGCGTTTAATGTGACTGAATTTTGTTACATTATTGTTGCGTCGCTAATTAATAAGTTAGGCTTTCATAACAGTTTTTTGAGTAAAAAATAATTAACCTTAACAAATTCTGCAAAAATATGTGAGTTTCTTTACTACTTAAAACTAACCCGTTTTTGGGGTTCCGTAGCCAAAATGGCAAAACGGAACCCTTTTGCCATGTCCGTCCGTACGTACGTCCGTCCGTCCCTCTGCACCTTTGCTCAGAGACTGTTAGTCAAAATAGGGTACCTCCACTATATGTAAAGTGGGGGAGTGATTTTTTTTTTGTCACTTACCCCATTGTGTGTGATAGGTCTTTTAAAAACGTTTAGGGGTTGGGAAGACGATTATTAGATTTAGGGATGTTTATACAAGCTTTAGAGTACAAATTTCTGTTAGAGTCAAGTGTCGCCACCCTCCTACCAGCTAAATAATTGATATTGGGTATGTGAAAAATATTCAAGAAATAGTACATATAGTGAAATTTAAAAGAAAACTATCACAGCTAAGTAGGCTTGATAAGTTTACGAGTAACAGCTGATCAAATGAGAAGTTACATTTTAGTACAAATTCCATTGAAAAATATTATTATGTAGATATAACGATGTAAGTATGAAACAAAAACAACAGAAAATCCACTTCTTAAGCCACATTTTTCGGATGGTGGGGGCTACGGAACCCTACATTGTGCGTGGCCCGACATGCACTTGCGCGGTTTTTCGATTTAGTTGCGTATTACCCGTAACGAACGCTAAAGAAAAATGAACTTTAAAAGGCATCGATCAAAGTAAGAGCCTAATATTGATTGACGTAATACAGTAAAATATTCGCGTAGAAAATATTTTATAAAAATACTGCACCGCAGTACAAGTGAAAGGCTTCGTAGATAAGTTATAATACAAAAATCAATAACCTAATGAAGAGTAATATTTTTTAAGGAACGATGAGGCTGCATTATCTTGATAGAAAATGGATTAGGCACTCGAACAACGTATGGATCTTCTTGTACCAAGGAGGCATACACAATGCATTTGGATCACTTTATGATATAAATTCCTACTAAATGTTCATTTTCAAACTTAACGGCATCAAAGTTCATTATGAAAATATATATATTACGGATCATAATCGCGTGAATAATTTCAGGTCCGTACAGTCTACCTGTGACCACGGCCGTTGCAATACGGTGGAAATGTCGGGAAATAAACAAGGTATTTCACCTAAAATTATTCACGCGATTAAGACCCGTAATATAATATGTGTACAAATCGCGAAAGTTTATCAACATTAATAACGGTCTCCATATCAAAGTAAGTATCACATAATAACTAATGTTCGAAAGTCCTTTTCCCGCGGAATAATCTCGTTTTTTTGGCCTAGGACTTTTGAATATTAGCTACTATACAACGTTATTCTTGGTATAGTGCAAACCTGAAAGTAGTTAGCTCAGAATCTACTGATTATAAGCTAACTACTTGTTGGGATCCTAGCTAGTGGAGAATAAATGATGCAGCGGACTGTAATTTTATAGCGGTTTATTATAATACTGTTGTCGCGGATGGCGTCGCTGAGCGGAGAGTTGCCGTGAAGGGAGGGTTCGAAAATCCGGTTCCCCCGGCGCACGCGCGTCTTCCTCCGCTGTCTGTTGACGGTCGGTTTTACGCACCGACACTACTAGACAATCCAATGGGATAGTTTTTGGACCATGTTATATTTTTCAATTGATTAATTCATTAATTATTAATTAATTTACTAATCATTCTACAGTCCAAATCCTGTTCTCAAAGTGATGTGAAATGCAATCACATATTTTTTAATAATAACCATGAATTACGTACTACGGGATGCAATGAGCACGATAGCGCGGAGAACACAAGACAACTTGAATGGCTTGTAATTCTGCAAGATTTAAATTTTTTAATTTTATTTTTTTTAATTGATTTCTTGAAATGAAAATATTGTTGGGGTATCTAAGCTTTGCACTATACCAAAAATAACCTTGTTGTTTTTTTGGTATATTTTTTACTTTATTTTAGATCTAAAATGGTGTAATCCAAACATTTAAATCTTATTTTGATTTTTAGTAACCTTTGAGTTTTCCCTAATTATATTCTTTTTCTTTTAAATTTCATGAAAATATTCTTTATTTACGTACCACCTTTGTTCCTGTACATTACAGAATTCAATTATCTCGCCGAGACCACACACCACAAGATGTTGCCAAAACGGATATTGCTTCAACATATAATAACCGTTCATTTTTATTATTACTTGTTGTATTTACTGCATAATACCTGCCAAAGAGGTCCTTAAATGCAGAGAATTGGAGGGTAGTGTTTTGATAAAAATAATGTTTGAATGAAAGACTGTTTTATCGTTCGGTCGTGTTTTGTTCTAAACCAGTTGCGATTAAAGACTGAATCATACTCGTTCGAAAACAATTTCGACCGAAGAATTTTGTACTTGATCAAAAGTTTTTCAAATGCAACTGACTGATTTCTAGTGGGTAGTGACCTTAATAGCTAAGCTAAGATCGGGAGTTCAATTCCCACACAGGACACCACTTGTGTGATTCCGAGATTTCCGATTCTGGGTGTACTTTGTGTCCGTGATTTGTTTTTTTTTTAATTTCTGTACTACAGTACAAGCGCTGTGTCGCGGGGATGTTTGTAAAGCATCCCCGCGACACAGCGCTTGTACCGTAGTACAGAAATTAAAAAAAAAACAAGCTCCATATTCGTGCCTAGTCAGAAGTAGCCTTATACTTCACGGTAAGATATTTACAGGTAAAGTTTTGTCATCCAAAAATTATTTGCCCGAAGCTTGTGACTGTAATTTGAGAGGCTTTACGTATTCCGAAGGAGTAGTGCTTCTTGAGAAAAAAGAGTACGTTATAATGAATACACAAGTTGTAATACTAAGGTGTATATTATCATAATATGGACAACATGCAAATAGTATAAAATATTACAAAAGCTGTATTTGGGATAGAACCATAGGAATAATAGTATATTCATTACTTGAAATGGATCCATTACATTAGATTCAACCATGTTCCATCTATAGCTAAAAGCTTACAAAAACGTTTCGTGAAAGTTCCACAAACTAGTCGTATAATGCCCGAAAGATAATATACTCGACCTAATCATAACAAAGCACGTTCTCCATTATTACAGTAAGTATATTTTAGTTATCTTAATAGTACATTGCGTTATCTGTATAAGCGTTAGGATTAGCGCCCACTAAACTGGCTAGATCCAGGATGGGTTGTTTAGCTAAAAATAATAATATATATTCTTACGAATACTTATAATACGAAGAATAATATTATGTACCAAAAGTGTGTATATTTTAATTTTTTTGTGAGATTCCCATTATGTATATAATACTTTTAAACAAGCAATTTTTGTATATATGTATATATATAATCAGAATCTCGCCAACGGCTTAACTTCAACGATTTATTAAAATTAGGATGCAGGGTTTTTTGGGGGCGATAATCGACCTACCTAGGTTTTAAAATTATTGTACGTCGAAGATAATTTATAAGGCATTAAATTTAACTCAATTTTTTTTTTTACTATTCTCAAAATTCGTCCAGCTTAAACCATAAAGCTTGTAAAAATGTAAAAGAAGTATGAAGTATAATTAAAATGTTTACTAGGCCTGTTTTATTTAATTATCTGCTTAAACATTATATTTGTTGAATTGTTATTTTAAATTGTTGTTTGTTTAAAGTTTTGTTTTTTTTTAAATATAATTGGATTTTATGTTATAAATTTTGTTTTATTTTATGCGGGAATAAAATCCTTACAACATACTTTTTATTTCAAATCTATACTATGCATATTTTATGAGGAATTTATGTTTTCTAAGTGATCCGTTATTCACAAATTGTTGTTCCGAGTCTGGGTGTACTTTGTGTCCGTCGGCTTATACCCTAATGCGGAAGAAAAAAATGTAAAAAAAATGTGAACAGAATGAGCAAACTTTTATTAAACACTGTTAAGATCTAATTCATCGGCTTAACAGTCCTGAAATGACAGGCTTTATCCATTGTTCCAGGAGAAAAAAAGTCAGAGTGTAAACATGACATTGCTTGTTTGATATTCGTCGCAGCGTCAATGGACGTTACACCTAACATCTTCATCAGGTAATATAATTATCTGAAAATAACGGAGTTTTTCAGCGGTCTCTCCATTGTGAAGTCCTTTCACAAAAATGTTTTTATACAAAGAATATTGGGTGAAAAGCTGTTTTGACGGCGAGTGGAATAGAAAAACTTTTCGGCATGAATTAAGGTTTAATCTATACTAGTTGAGTATTGTCAGTTGAAAAAACGTAGTGATGTTTTTGTAGTACAAAATTAAGGCGTTTTTTTCTTTTATTCAGTGATTTAGACCTCAATCAATAAGCATTCAAATGTATTTCTTTTCAATACCTACAGTCGTTGGCGAGAAGTAAAAGGTTTTGGTTGTAATTAGAAAAATATTTAGGTAGGTTTGACTTAATTTTTTACTTAAATTTCTTGGCAGTGAATAATATAAATGTGTAATAATTAAATAAGCATATAATTTATATTTATTGTTTTATATAAAAACACAAAATCAGGTTAATATTCAAAGCCAAAAGGTTGCGTTAGATATTTTGTACGAATTTCGCGTATCATTGGACTATTATAAGTTTAACGTGTGTTTAATCTGTCGTCTGTGTATGTTTGTGTCATCGTAGCGCTTAAAATGATGGGCAGATTTAAATGCGTTTTTATTAAAAGCTTGATTAAATAAAAAGAAAGCTAGATTAAAAAAATCGTTTAGCCATAATAGGATGTTCCTAATTTTATTTGATGAAAATCGTTTCAGGTATTCAATATGCCTAAAAGGATATGCATCTTTCTCATAGATAAATTATCAGATAATCAATTGTCCTATCTCTCATGTCGGGGGTTTATAAATTTAATGTGTGAACACACATTTAATTTAAATAAAGTGAAGTTAGAGCAAGAACGCGTAGTTGTACCAAAGGATGCCGTTTAAAAACCACCTACACATAAAGTTTTAATGAATATGTCACTTCAATTTTTTCATAATAATGATATCTTTGGCAATTCACACAACGCTATCTAATCCCAAACTAAGCAGAGCTTGTACTATGGAAATCAGAAAACCGATAAACATACTTATATATTACTAAATACATCTATTCTATATAAATCTGAAGAGTTTGTTTGTTTGAACGCGGTAATCTCAGGAACTACTGGTCAAAATTGAAAAAATATTTTTTCTATTGGGTAGTTCTGTTGGGTATCGAGAAAGGCTCTAAGCTATATAACATTACGCTTCGACCAATAGGAGCCGAGCAGCAATGAAAAATGTTGCAAAAACGGGCAAATTTACGCAAACGAAGTTGCGCGGAACAGCTAGTACATAATATAGATAAAAAACACCCAGAAACAAAATAAACCAATACGAAATTATATATACTGTGGGTCTTAATCGCTTGAATAATTTAAAGTAAAAACCTTATTATTGCCCGACGTTTAGTCTACCCGTGACCACGGCCGTTGCAATATGGTCGAAACGTCGCGCAATAAACAAGGTATTTTTCCTTAAATTATTCACGCGATTAAGACCCGTAGTGTATATAATTTTATAATGTGTACAAATAGCGAAAGTTTATCAACCGAATAAACCATCGTGCTCATCACACAAAGTTTTATCCTGGGTGGGGATCGAACCCACGACCTCTTACGTAGCAGTCGGATACACTCCCACTGCGCCACAGAGGCAGTTGCCAATTACTTTATTAATACAAATGCTATTATTATACTAATAAAGTAATAAATGTCTTTAAATTACTATAATACTAGAATGATTATACTCATATAGCTGCCCAAAAGAAAGAAAATTCAACGATATTATTGTAACGTGGTGAACAAAAATAACAACTTCATCGCAATTTTAACTAAAAGCAAATATTATTTGACATAGCTTTATAATAGTCTGCAGTAATTTGTATGTGTGTTATTATGTAAATTTTAATTGCAAAGCAGTTTCGTTCGACTTGGAAGTATACAACATAATTCCATTATACTTAATTTAAATATAAATGACCTCTGCTTTGCCAAATGGTATATATACTAGCTTTTACCCATGTATTTGCACCAACTACTCTTTATATGAACTACATTACTGTAAAGTTTCATCAAAATCCTTTCAGTAGTTTGGCGAAAAGCGGCGGTAGCCTAATAGCTAAGACATTGGTCTCGCAATCGTGAGGTAGCGGGTTCGAATCCTACCCATTATACTACCGATGTGAACCCACTCCTAACACAAGCCATTGAGCTTAGCTCCAACAACAGAATTGCTAGTAATGTGGGACCACAATCCCACATTGCTAGTTATCTATAAAAAAATACTTACCTATATAAAATACTTAATACTTATAAAAGAAAAACAAACATTCATCTATCTATAAATGATGATAAACTTTCGCGACTTGTACACATTATTAAAATATATATATTACAGTCTACCCGTGACCACGGCCGTTGCAATACGGTCGAAACGTCGGGCAATAAACAAGGTATTTTACCTTAAATTATTCACGCGATTAAGACCCGTAATATATATATTTTAATAATATTCATCTATCTATCCTCAGAAACTCTCAAATAACTTCAATTATTTTTATTTTGCAAAACGAATTCGATGATTTTTTTAAAACGTCAAAGTAATAAATACAAAATAAAATACGGAAAGAATAAAAAAACGCAAAAATGAAGTTAGACGGTTGTTCCAAGTGTAGATATTAGTAAAACTACTTATTGCCTGCAGCTTTGAATAAAGTTTCATTCCTATAACCATGAAAACATGACTGAAAATAATTATTCAATTCTGCGAAAATGCTAATATTGCTAAATGGTACTAAACATTTAAGAAGGCTCATTAAATGTAATAGAGGTCCATAATTAGGGTTCATAATGTTTTTATTTTTTTCTTTAAAACCTTTTAACACTATGAATCTCATTAACGAAGCCATTTAGAAAATAAAGATAGAATAAACAAATACTGCACGTTGAAAATTTGTTCCCAACGGTAAGACCATATTGCATCAACTACGCAAAATATGGGACTGATGGCAATCTGCATCTCACTTGTTTGGCATTATTAATAACAAAATTGTCATTACTTCAACTTAGAATACTAAAACTGATCAATGGAGTGTGATTTGATTTTGCTCTAACTTAGTTTTTATAAAACTTACAAAAAAAACATGATAAAGCATATGCCGACCGTTGAAATGAATGCTTAGCACAATTTTACGAGTATTTTTTTAAATAGGTATATATATACCTATTTAATCATTATGATATATGTAGATCTATAATATCAATGGACGCTTTGAAAACCTCAGCCTAAAAATACGACTACATATTTTGTATTGAGAATAAAAATATACGTTTTAGTTAAAAATATCAACATGAGACGACAGAATTTAGAATATAAACAAAATAGTTTAAAATCTATGCGAAACTAAAATGGGTCGTTTGTTTAATAAATTCATGTCACTTCTCCGTCCATAATAAAACAACAAGTGTCCTTTATTATAATTAATAACTTGCCACAATAAGTTGAGCAAGGATTGATGGTTATTGTCCAAAGTTTATATTGTCGTGTGACGTCTTCGCCCAATGCAAGACCATTAGCTTGTTGTACTTGTAGACGAGATACTTTTTGTTGATAGGAGATTGAAGAGACCGTTAATAATAAAGAAGGAAACAGATAAAACTACAATGAACAGCCAGAAACGGTACAAAACGAAACTAAAATGGCTGCGTGAGTAGTCGTACGCATTTCGTAATTCAAACTTTAATTCTAATAAAAGTACATTAAATGTGGAAAATACCTAAAGCTCGGCTGAGCTTTAAAGGTGGCAGTTACAATCTAGAATACTTTAAGTTCGCTTTCTGGCTAGAAAGCGAACTTAAAGTATTCTAGATTGTAACTGCCACCTGACAACTGAGGGATGGAAATGTTGTGTTTACTGAGTCTAATTTTAAATATAATGTTGTACAATCACTACAATTTGATTCATAAATGATAGTTTTGTGATCTTGATTAAAAAAACTATATACTAAAGATCTTTTGTTGAATTATCAAAGTCTTAATAATTTGACGATGTTAGTCTAATTTAGAGCATTAGGCTAAAAAAGCCATGAGGCATAGGACTCGCAATCGAGAGGTCGGGGTTTCAAATCCTACCCATTACACTTCCAACGTGAACTAACTCCTAACACAAGCAATGTATTTGAAAAAAAAAATATTACGCGTCTTAATCGCGAGATTAATTTAAGGTAAAATACCAGCTAAATACCGGTCGTAGTCAAGTGTAGTCTACTGACCACGGCCGTTGCAAGACGGTCGAAACTTCAGGCAATAAACAAGGTATTTTACCTTAAATTATTCACGCAATTAAGACCCGTAATATATATATTTTCATAATGTGTACAAATCGCGAAAGTTGATGAATATTTACATGCAATGTATGTAGCTTAACTGGTGGGATAACAAGGATTACTAGTAATTTACCTAGAAAAAAAAAACTTTTTACGACACAAACGAAGCGATAGTCGCGCAACTTTTGATTGCTTCGTCTGTAATTAAACTACGGTATTCCTGTAATAACCAGAAGGAAATATTGTCGAGGGAATAAAATTATTAATGTGTGGTTCATGTCTTGCAATAACTCGCTGCAAAACATATTTTACAACCCCTCAACTTGTCATTCTAATATGTCCTAAAGATATTGTGGATGTATATATTTTATATACCAAGTATTCATAACCAAGGCATATGTGTAAATAGTAATTATGTCATTTATTTTGTTAACCATAAGTATAAATAGTAAATTTGACAATCTTAATTCCACACTTTTGACAATCCTAACTTAAAAAAGCATTTAATTTAAAAAAAATAATAATACATCAATTGTCAGCTTTCTGTAAAATAAATTTCACAAGCGTTATATTTAGTGTTATATTTTTGTAAAGTAATTGCAATAGTGGCATATAAAAAATAACACCAAGAGTAATGGAAAAAAGGAATGAATCTCAATGCACGTTTGAGCCACTCACACATTATTGTATATATCACTCATTTCAAACACCTTCCAAAGTGGTCCGAGATTCTGTATCAGGGAGCAATGTCTATGTGTGAGTTGCTTAGGCGTGCGTTAGCCGCTTTGCAGACTCTTACCTCCTTATTAATTCGATGACATTGCCATGAAGTATGTTTATCAGTTGTCTGGTTGCCATAGTACAAGCCCTGCTTAGTTTGGGATCAGATAGCGTTGTGTGAGTTGTCCCAAGATATTATTATTATTATAGTATGCAAGCTAGGTTCATGTTTTGTTGTCAGTACCGTTGTCTTATTGAGTAATAGTGCCTAATAACACTTTTATAATTTCAGTAATATCAAGAACTACTGATCCGAATTGAAAAATATTTTTACTGTTGAATAGCCCATTTATTGAGAAAGGCTATATAGTATCACGCTACGACCAGACGCAGACGCAGCGGAGCAGTAGTAAAAAATGTTGCAAAAACGGGCAAAATTTACCCAGACGAAGATGCGCGGGGCAGCTAGTTAGTAGTAAAGGAGCTAGCAAATAAATTTTGAAATATCTTTTATTTGTTGCTTAAACAAAGCAAAAAAAATGTTGCAAAACGAGCAAGTTTTACGCAAACTGTATCAACAGAAAATAATAAAATATGACCTCTTGCTCTTTCTATCATGCATAGTCCACGGTATTACTCGCATACGGAGCGAACGAAAACATGTTTACAACTGAAAAATGTGTATTACCTCAATAAAAGTTCGCGTCCGCAAATAACAATATAGAACAGACTTTGTGATTTTGAGATGAATTTTCTTATTACTGAGTTGTTTAATGAAACGTATAAGAAGCTTTGTGGCCTATACTAAAATACTAGCAGTAGGTGACTTTAATGTTGACTTTGAAAAAGGTGCAGAATCTTTCGGGTGTTTCTGGGCAACAATGTGTTTGTGAACGATGATAAACAGGCGAGAATAATGAAGATGGGTAGGTCTTTAAAATATGTATAAACACGTCATTACTATGATATTAAATTAAACTAAAAGGCATACATTTTATCATATTCGTATAGAAATTATTTTCTAAAATTTGGGCACTATGCCGGTTGATATCGATGGGGAGGAATTCTTCGACGCCTAAACTGGTTGTGACTCCCTTTTTATATAATCCCTTTTTTGTAGTTTACTAGGTAAGTTGTAAATAACTCGTTATTTCTTATTAAATTAAATTTTAATTAAGTTAGTTCGTAAAGTTGGGTATATAGTTTAGCACCTTCATAATTTATTGTGTTTTTTAATTAAATAAAAAACAAAATTCTAAATGTTCAAAGGTATTTTATTCGACTTTTTTCCTTACGCTTAATCATATACACCTTTCATTCATCTCTTTTTACTATATTAAAATTCTTAGGTTAATCAGAAATTATACGAATTAAAATTTCAGTGTTCACAAATCAAATCTGTGTTTATAGGTCAGGTTTAAGATATCTTTATTTCTCAAAAGAATACAATTCACTTACATGAGAAATGTACACAAAATTACTTTTAAGTAACAAACAAAGAATATCTCTGTGGCGGCTACAGGTATTGTTAAAGTTACAGTAGTATAGGTAAAAATATCACTCATATAAGATATATTTAAGTTCACAAAATTGGGTGGGAAGCTAATTTTATTTTTAGCTGGAACATAACGATTTATCGCTGACGTAATATCTTGAAACTGGGTAGTTTGTAGTTCTACCGTAGAACAATTTTAAGAGTGTAAAATGTTAACCCATTTTTGGGCTCGTTTCTTATTTTAAGTACCATTATGGTGGATTTTTTTATTACGCTATTTCAATAAATGCTTATTTCAAGGAACAATTCTAAACTTGTGTTAGCACAGAAGCTTTTAAACATTTTTATTTAGACGCGGATGGTAGGTGCCTATTCAGAACGTCTAAACAGATTTTAGACGTTCTGCTTGAATACTATGTATACAATTTGCATTTGCACTCACACCACCCACATACCTATATCAGTGTTTTTATTGCTTTCGTTCTAGGAAAACACACTGAATAAGAAACACTTCTAATAAATTCAACCTCTAAGGGACTGTCTTCACGGGCGAGAGAATCGCGGCAATATTATCGTCATTGCGCCTATTTCTATACACTCCCTTAGAACGTGTATACACACGGCGCTGTAATCGCAGCATTGCGACGAGTGGCTGAGCGAAAGAAGCGTCATCGTATTGCCGCGCGCTCGCCAAAAAACTCAGGGATCCCGCCTCGAAAACACGTCGCGGACACGCGGCAATTCCGTTACGAGTCGCAACGATACGCTGGTGAAATAATCGATCATTTGTGGAGACTACCCGATAGTAGTAGTAGAGCTTGTGGAGACGGTCTCTAACAGTGTCTGCATATTTGACACACAAATCCCGTTCGTAGGTTCCAAATATATATAGAAGGACAAATAAGTAGGTTCAAATGAAGAAAACAAAAAAATATCAAGCACATCACTGAATGCGAATTTCGGTGACTACTGCCTATGTTTTAGACTATAGCTCTGGTGCTATATAAAACCTAGGACAACGTTTTATACATTTAAACCTTCCAAAACAATATTCCGTCGAATAGCGAAAATCCCATCCAAATGCGATCATAAGCTTTGAGAAAAACGCGGACACAAATTGGTTCTCAACCACTTTTTTTTGAAGCCGGATAAAAACAAATTTGACCACCTTAATATATAAGTATGTATTCGTACGTATCAAAACTATTGACTTACTGGCTGTAGAAACAGCTGCACTGGCGGGCCCGACCCTGTGGTGGGCCCGCCTTGACTCCTTTGGAGACGCCTTTCTAAAATCCGGTCACAGCACCTGAAATTGAGAACATTCTTAAATCAGTAATAGTTGATGTTGCTAGATTAAGCACAAATTACACTTAATATTTCAGGAACCAATCTTCTCATTTTTTTTTTAAATCGTTTAAAATATTGAGAAAAAAAATTATGTATGATAATATGTATCATATCAGGATCATTTAATATAATATCAGAAAAATCTGTTGCTCATTGTAATTATTATAAAGAAGATTCTAAGTATGTTGAGATTGTAAAAATAATCATCTGTCTTCACTTAATTATCATGATACAGAAAACATAATTAGGATACTCTCATAAACATATAGGTTAATAAAATTGTGAACTAGATCTCATGCTACTAAATTATTATATTTATTGTAAGCACTACTGTAAGCCTCATATTAATTTTAATTATTTTTCTAACGTGTGACTGAGCTGGGTCTTCACGATACAGGCTTGCTAGTTTAAAGACCACATAATTATGTACCTACATGATTAAATCTTCCAGCGCTTGGCAGATATTATAATATATATATTATTTAAATTATGTTATTTGTTGAACGCTGAAATAAAAGATTATTCATTTTCAATTATGTAAATTGTTTCGTATTTGCACAATGCTATGTAAAATAAACTCCAATTTTAGCAAAGTTCTTTGCATTCCAAAAAGTGTGAAATGAAATTTCAGTAACAAAATGTCCATAGTACAATGAATGCTTTAATTCAAATATACAAATAGAAGAGAAATATAATGTAGGATTGGATTATAATAATGATGTCACGAAAATTTCACTCTAACAATTGTTACCTGCTGAAACTGAAGCACAAACTGTAGAAATATCAGATGGCATTATATTTCCACAAAAGTGTTAAAAAAGTGACCTTTTAAAATTCCAGCGTTGGTATAAAACAGCTTCAAACAAGAAGTATGCATTTCATATGGCAACAAAGATAACAACAAAATTCCCCAATATTCTCTACGAAAAAAATTTGCACATACAGTTTTTACTCTTTTGAAAAGCATTTTGACTTGTGCTTACTTAAAACATATCTCTATAAAGATTTTATATAACAACATTCGAAAAATAAATTACTTTAGTAAGGTAGTGCCTTTCGCCCGCGGCTCCGCCCACATGGATGTCGGTTATCGCGATGAAAACTCCTATGTCCTTCCGGTCCTCCGGGACTCAAACTATCTCCATACCAAATTTGATCAAAATCGGTTTAGCTGTTTGAGCGTGAAAGCATAACAGACAGACAGACAGACAGAGTTACTTTCACATTTATAATAGTATGGATTAAACTACTCTGAGTGCGACAGTAAGACTCAGGGCCTAAGTATTTAGCATTGAAATATTTGACGTAACATCAATAATATAAATTACAAAAAAACATCTACAAACATTGACTTTGCCGAGATTCTATGTTGAATACAACCTAATGTCAGTAAATATATCTCTAAGTGCCATTCACCTATCCAGCCTAGTAGTGAATGGGTCGCTTTATTTCTTTTGTCGTCTATCTCAGCTTCCGCAGGCTGTGGAAACTGGCATTCTGCCAACCAAATGCTACGACTCAAGTTTTAGGCTCAAGCGAATTAAGCTAAGCTAATTATAGTTGGCTCGCGACATCTGGCACTGGCCACTTTTAAAAAGAAAACTTCGCTTGGCGTTTCAAAATAGTTTTTGGAGCGCAATTTGGTTTTAAAACATACTTTGGCTGGTAGCTGCGCAGTTTCATAAAAGAACAAAAGCAAGCTGCATTTTAATTATATTGGATTAAATTATTCATTGATTCCATTGGTGTTAGTACCGATACGATAGGTTGATAATAATTTAACCGCTCTTTAGTCGTTTTAGGTTGGCGTTTTGTAATCTTAATACTAATAAGATTTCTCATGACTAATCTGTTTTGAGATTTACCTCCATGAGTGAAATTCGGTCATTTTGAGATCCCTGGTCCTCACTCGGAAAAAAGAGGAACTGTGCCACTGTAACTAATGGAATCCCAAAAAAACTTTTCAATCACCTTTTAGCGTATTTTATTTTAAACTTCACTAAGTATCGCTACATGATAAAGTACCTACTGCTAAAAACCCCCGGTGAAATGAATTCTGATAGAGTATCTGCTATACAAAAATTAATTCAAATGTATATATACTACGGGTCTTAATCGCGTGAATAATTTAAGGTAAAATACCTTGTTTAAGATACACCGATTACAACCCGTAGTATAATTTTATAGTGTGTAAAAATCGCAAAAGTTTATCAACATTTGATCCAAATGTGTTTATAAGCAGTAGATTAACTGAAACAGCTAGTTGTTTAGCATTTGTATGTTAAAGGTATAGGGTGGCGAAATAATAAAAAATTATAAATATTTATTTTATTATTTCGTCACCGCGTCGCCTATAAACTTGCGAGTCCATACTCGTTTTAAGTTAATATAATCGTGTCATATTAGTTCGCGTATGAATTATGCCGAGAGGATGAATGGCGACAGTCTATACCTCAGTTTCTAATATTAATGTGATATTTATTGTATGTTTATTTCTTCCTGTGGGTGTCGTCTAGGCGACTAAGGAATTTCACAGCGGAGAACGGGCAATAGCACTTTAAAGTCCTGCGTACTTTAAAGCCTTAACGTCAACTTAGTCGCCAAGCGTGGCGATTATGGCAAATATTCCCAGGATCTATAATGAGTAGGTTCTACTGGGGAGACCAGTGCCCAGCAGTGGGACATCATGTTAGTTAATAAGTATAATCCTGTTTACTATAAGATATAGTTTTACAAAACAAAAACTGCCGATATCACAAATAATGTAACCTTTGAATAAAACTAGATTTTAAAAAATAGATGAATCAACAAAAAAGTCCTTGAACTCATCTGGTTAATGATGAATTTAATTGAACCCTTTTCATGGTTACAAGTATCAAATTAAAGTTCGTTATTTTACGTCGTTAGCACATTTATTTCATTCATTCCATTTAATGAGACCTTGGATTTGAAAATCCGAGAGTTTTCTGTTGTTTTTGCCATTAATCACGTCATATGAGATAAGTGTCATAATTCAATTTCAGTTATTTGTACATAGTAATAAGTTTGTGAAATTTTGATTTTATTACAATTTTAGGTAGATAATTAAAAGGTTTTGATTTAGATCAAAATAAAACAAAGGCCGTTCTTCAATTTTGGTTTAGTTAACGTACACAGTAATAAGTTTGTGAAATTTTGATTTTATTATAATTTTGGGTAGATAATTAAAAGGTTTTGATTTAGATCAAAATAAAACAAATGCCGTTCAATTGTTTTTTTATAAATATATTTATCGTTGTAGGGTCTTAGTTCAGAGCCACTTTACAAACAATCAATTCACGTACACAAATTAAACCCAGACTCGGAACAACAGTTTGAGAATCACACAAAGTGGTGTCCCGTGGTCTCGGGCGGTAATTGAACCCCGACCTCTTGTGCAGCAGTCTTACACGCTCCCACCACGCCACCGAAGCAGTCTTGATGACTTTGAAGCATTGATTTTTATGATCGAAATGATGCATAGATCGCGGCTCCAAGACTCAATTTTAAGAACTACATGATTTATTTTGATTGTGAACAGTGCCTGTACTATAGCAACTAACTTAATACAAATAAATTACACCTAGATACAAAATAAACAATTGTGCTCAATCACATAAAAAATCCTTGGTCAGGAATTAAATCTACTCTGGCATAGCGGCGGTAGCCTAATGGCTAAGGCATCGATCTCGCAATCGTGAGGTCGCGGGTTCGAATCCTACCCATTATACTACTGACGTGAACCCACTCCTAACACTAGCCTTTGAGCTTAGCTGGAGGGGTTAACAAGATTGCTAGTAATGTGGGACTCAATCCCACATTCCTAGTTATCTTAGTTTTTATTCAAAAATAAAAAAAATAACATAGCAGTTAGGTTCACTAACCACTAAACCAATTCAGGTCATTCAATGCCTCATATTCTAAGTTACTGCCATGTTCTTACGATGTTATATAAGTAGTTTTAATAAAAATGGTTTCAAAAATGTAGACCAAAAACTTGGTAAAACAAAGTATAATAAAAGTTTAACACAAGTGCATAACAGGGTGGTTTGGCTTCGTTCCAAGATAAACCTTATGTTGACCTTTTGAAGTCTGTCCGTTGTTTGGAGCATTTATACTGAGAAAATGTCGTGTTAAGGTGATCTGTAGGGATAGTACTAACAAATAGATATGAATACTTATCGTATTTAGTGTGTCTCTTAACTCAACGAATTAATAAGTTTTTATTTCTTTTCTTTTCTTTCTTTCTAGATAAATGACACCCAGACACAGAATAAACCATCGTGCTCATCACACAAAGTTTTATCCTGGGTGGGGATCAAACCCACGACCTCCGGCTTAGCAGTCAGAGTCGCTAACCACTAGACGTTGTTGTGTGAATGTACTATAGTTCTGTTTTGAATAGAGAAACTTAAAAAAAATATTTTTTTAGTTAATCTTTGACTCGTAACAACATTTTATGGATCACACATAGTGGTGTTCCGTGATCTATTGCGTAGCAGTCGTACAGACTGCCATTGAGGCAGTCCAAAATCGAGGTTTTATCATAATTTAAAAATAATATTTTTAATCGTGTTTATGGAGTTTGTTTGTTTGTTTGTTTCAACGCGGTAATCTTAGGAACTACTGGTTTGAATTGAATAATTCTTTCACTGTTGGATAGCCCATTTACCGAGGAAGGCTATAGGCTATATAACATAACGCTATGACCAATAGGAGCGGAGCAGCAATAAGAAATGTTGCAAAAACAGGAAAAATTTACGCAGACGAAGTTGCGCGGAACAGCTAGTCTAAAATATTGCCATTTTTATCTTGCCTACAGAAAATTAGGCGTGTATGATAATTACAATTGATATCCCAGGTTTCAGGATATTAACTAAAAGTTAAGTCTTTGATTAGTTAAAGGATTACATTGGAAATTCTTTAAATCTGAAATATTATTATTATACGTAGGTTTCAATTTCGAAAGTCACATACAATAGTTTATATATTTTTTGTTTTTGTTTTAAAAAAGGCGACTTCGGCAGTAGGTTCCGCTTCCCTGTGTCAGGGGGGACTTAACAAACAAACAAGTCACGGACACAAAGTACACCCAGACCCGAAACAACAAATTGTGTATCACACAAAGTGGTGTCCCGTGTGGGAATCGAACCCACGACCTCTTGCGTAGCAGACGGACACATTCCCACCGCGCCACAGAGGCAGTCAGTTTAAAGGTTAGGTATTCAGTAATGTTTATTTTTCGTATTATTTTACTATTTAGAAATTTGTTTGTTCTTGTTTCTCTATTAAATTTCCAAAGTACTGAAAAGTTAGTTAAAGAAAATAAATTACCTAATTGTGATTCAGCTCGCCTTCATAAAACTTTAAAGCTGTTAGTATTTATCTACGTGATTGTTACTAAGAAACACAGTATTAAGGCAGTCAAGAATTTTATGATAAATCCTTTTCTGTCGAGGTGGCATGACTTTGGAATGCACTGTTTTACCTATAAAGATTTATTTCCAAACACCGCGGCTGATCTCAGCGCGATCGATAGCGTGCGGCTGACGCGCGCGGTATATGCGACAGTAGTCAGAGTATGAAAATGTATAGTACCGTTTCCGAAGTTTGCGAAAGACGCGCGCGGCCGACGACTGACGTAGGCTGCGCGCGCAGTCAGATTATGCCGCGCGTGTTAGTCGTACGTCGTAAACGCGCGCGGTCGCGATCGACCACCATGCACGGAAATGAACATTAAGACGTGCTCTATCGTTAGTATTTTTTTAAGCACCACTATTTAAACCTCGAAAATGTATTAAATATTTTCTTTCTTATTAACTATATAGTTTCATAATAACGTTAAATTAATATCTATGCACATATTCCTCACGCTGTACACTACCTCTATCTTTTTCTTGTATTTATGTTTCTATATATTCAAAGGTTGCCTGAAAAAGATTGCTAATAGCAATAAGGCCGCACATTGTATAAATAAATCTTAAAATGTTAACTATTTTGTATTTGTACTTATTAGTACACAATGAAATTACAATAATAGTAATATTATTATTACTATTATTGTAATTTCATTGTTGTTTTATTTATTTACTGCGATTTGTGAAGGCTCAGATCACATGTTGTCTAAATCACGTAGGTATTGTAACAATTATCAAGACTTATTTTAATGAATTATTTCAAAACTAGCTGACCCGCGCAACTTCGTCTGCGTCATTTTTCTCCGTTTTCGCAACATTTTTCATTGTTGCTCCGCTCCTATTAGTCGAAGCGTGATGTTATATAGCTTTGGACACTCACAAATAACGTGGCTTTCTGTTGGTAAAATAATTTCACAAATCGGTTTAGTAGATCCAGATATGCAACCTCACAAAGTCATAAACTTTACCTCTATATTTTTTTTTTTAAAGACGACTCCCGCATTAGGGTACAAGCTGTGTGTCACGGGGGACTTAACAAACATACAAGTCACGGACACAAAGTACACCCAGACCCGGAACAACAATTTGTGGATCACACAAAGTGGTGTCCCGTGTGGGAATCGAACCCACGACCTCTTGCGTAGCAGTCGGACCACCGCGCCACAGAGGCAGTCATAATATTAGTATAGAATATAGATTAAGTAACACTTATTTTTAGAGCTGACAACCATGTATTATATTTAAGAGACCATTGTAACATTTTGAGAGGAATAAATGATTATATTATATTATTATTATTATAGCTGGAGAGCAACTTTCTATATTTTTTTAGAAAGGCAATGGCAAGTGGGCAGAAACTAGTTTTAATGGACCGATCTATGATATTTTTAAAAAGGCTTAGTAGGTACTTGTTGTGGTAAATAGGTTATTTAACTCTATAAGAAAAAAAATCTATAAAAATAATTAAGATAATCAAGCAATTTTAAGGTAAACAATGCACGTTAATTCCCATTTAATAAATAATAAATAGTTAAAATCATGCAACGCGAAAGTTTAAATGTTAGTAATAATTGAGATAGTTATGGTAAAAAGCAGTAAGAAAATGTTAGTATTATTTCAAAAAGAAACTGAATATTTTAAAATTAAACTCAATTAAATTAAAATCAAGTTTTTAATTTTTGAAATAGTAGTCGCCATGTTATTACGTCATACGGCTGTGTAAACTAAAAAGTGTCATTTCAAATGTCAGCACATTTGTTTACCCAGCCAACTGACGTCATGATCACAAAGAAATATGGAGTCTACTGCGTCCTGCGTTTTCGTCAAATTACGCGGGAAATTTGAAAATGTAACATTTAAATGCAATTTTATGACACATAATGATTTAATAAAAACATTGTGTTTTTTTAATGGCTAATTACCACTATGGAATTTAATTGAGACACTTTTCAAAAGTGGGTGTAATACCCTATTCCACGAAAGGAGGAGGAGGCTTACATAATTAAAAAATAGAACAAAAACTCTTTATGTAAATAAAGAGAAAAAATACCAACCTTGCAGTTCCTAAATAATAAAAAAAATGTCAATATTTTCATGAAATTTTTTTAATCAATTTTTAGAAAATAATACCTAATTTATTTTAAATGTATAATTAAAACCACACTGATTCCGTAGACTAAACACGTACTTACGTACGATCGCAAGAAAAATCTTGAGGAATTTCCAATTAAGGAGGTCACGACATTAAGTATATTCACAGGAATTGACGTTTAATAGGCCTTCTTTCCGGGGGTGTAGGAATACCAGGGGCTGATAACACCCCACCCAAAAGCGAAATAAGAAAATGTTTCGCCCCACTGAAATATTTTAAGTAGCAGCTATTTTCCCTTACGTCATGTGTAATGTTTTCCATGAGGTATTTGAAATTAATTTTGCGTGTAATTTTGTCGCAAAAGTGGCGTTTATAGCTATTTGTCTTTATTAACAGCTATTAATTTATGACTTTATTCGTTTGTTTTCAAATTATCAGTTAATTAATTGCAATTCTATGTCAATATGCTTATATAGGTTATGATTTAGTAATATACTATGGTAAAATTATAACTGCAGTTAGCAGAAATTTGTAAAGTTTAAATTTGAGTTTGAAAAAAATTGCTTTGTCTAGGAAGGTTTTCTTGGAGTATTTACGAAGAATTAAAAATAAATCGTACATATTTAAATGCAATGGACGAATTAAATTAAAATGAACATAGTAAAAAGTCGACATGACTATCGAGGTGTGAGATAACACGAGGCAGACATAGACCAAGACGGTATCCGTCTTACACCTCATCCTACTACATGCCAACTAGTATGCACCAGATCTAATGATTAACTTTTGCCTACGCCCGCGTTGTAGTAGGACAGACGTGAAACATCTGGGTGACCAGATGAGACATATTTTTTTATCAAATTGTATAGATTTATAAACACGACTATGATAGCTTGCCAATCGAAAAGTGTTCATGGCTAATTTCTTTTAAAAAGTTTAAAGCAATGTAATAATATTCTATGAGCGGAGTTTTGCAGGCAAGCCTGTATGATTATTTTCGGAATTTAATTGTGTTTCTTTTGATATCAATATTTATTGGTTATCAGAGTGTAGTAGTTACCTACGATATCAATATTTATTGGTTAAAAGAAAGTATTAGTTACCTATTTAAGAACAGAAATAAGTAGGTATACAAGATTACCATGGTCCGAAATAAATAATTATTATTTTTATTATTATTAATAATAATAAAAATAATTATTATTTATTTCGAATTTTAAAACATAATTATTCTCCACGTTAAAACCTATTAGTTGAAACTAAATTTGTTCGGTTTTATCAAAAGGATGAAGGTTGCGAAAAAATATTGCAACACTTTTCAATTGACAAGCTTTCATAGTCGTGTTTATAAATCAATAAAATTTTATAAAAATATGTGTCATCTGGTTATCAGATGGGAGAAGGTCAGTGTTCCACGTCTCTTAGACCATCATGTTAGTTTTTGACAGCCCATGTACGATTCTGATGTATTTACGTATAACTATCTATCTATCTATAAAGTTTTTGTATCAAACAACAAACATCTATCCATCCTAAAGAACTTTCGTACCTATAAATAATCTCGGTTACATTTTGGACTGCACATGTACACTAGAAATGAATTCGTAAGCTTTCAACCTGTATTTTATATAATGAACACAAATAAGTGATAGTATCTTCAAACACAATCTAAGCACGTCTGTATACAAAAGCTATCTAATCTAGCCTAAACAAGGCAGATTCGTTAAATCAAATTCACTAATTTCAAATCGGCAATACTGCATTGTGTAGCGGGCCTAATGAGGTGGCTTAGAAGGCAGCCAAGCGAATATCGAAGCGAAAATCAAAATGAAACAAGTCAACGCTCTGTCTTTAGCGAAAGTAATATTGTCTTCGGGTTTATTTGAGGTGTTTAACGAATAAATTGTTTTTTTGCAGAGCCAAACAAAGATGTTTTGTATTGATCAAACTGACGATTTAAGGATTTAAATTAAAATTATTTATGGAGGCAAAATAATCTTGTACATATTGCCAAATGAATAAAAAATTGTTGACGCCTATAAACTTTAGTTGCCTAACCTATTTAAGTTATTTTTTTAAGAAAGTATAACTAAGATAATTGTTCATATACAACTTTTTATTTCATAAAATATTTCGACAACTAAAATCGAATAGGTAGGCTCGTTTTTTTTTTGTAAATTAATATGACTTTGGTTCTAGGTCAACTAGTTTTTTTTCTCAGATCAACTGTAAGGGATGTAGGATTACTAGATTCATATAAATATTTAATCTCCGACAAAAATAAACATCGATCGTTTGACGTGTGCTAGCATCCTAACCCTGAATTTGTTAACCCCAGTTAATTCAACCTTGAATAATTGATTAAACTTATCATTAATTAAATTATCGAAAATGTCGTATCGAATCGAAAATCAACCCGCTAGGGACCGAAGTTCGATGCTAGTCACGTATACTCAGCTTGGCAGTCACCAGTAGCGGCGGATAACTAAGTTTTATGCCCAGCTTTACTCGGTAATGCCTTTACGCCACTTTGTGGGCCGACGGTATTTGATTTAAGGCCCAACTTATTTAAGCTTAACTTTTTGGTGGCAGGTTAGGCACTTAATTATAAATGTGTTAGGAATTTCGAAATAGTTAGTGGCAATTTGAAATTCTCATAAAAGAAAAATAATCACAAATTACTTTTGAGGCTTGCTCTGCTCATGTAATCATTTTTGTAGTAATTAAAAAAAATCTAAAATCTAAAAAAAATGTGAATACTAGTGTGGTAGCATAGACATTATAGACGCACAAAATGACACAAAACTGAAAATATTGAATTTAGTTAAACATTGCTTAAAAAGAAATACCCCTTTAAGGCGCTGACAACAGCCAAATAGGCTTATCCTAAACAATTTTTTAGCCAAATCTACGTAGTTTGTGGCGGCAGAAAAAATATATGTTAATCTTGAACATATTTCTAAGAACCCTGTTGTATTCAAAACACGTATAGGAATTGTATTCTCGATAAAAAAAAAATACAAACTAACCTCTAAAAATGATCTTCTAACAAAAATATCTGTATTACTTAACAACGTACGTTGGTAAAATTAATAACAATAACGTATCATGTTATAATACAGAATCTGGTTGTTTTTTATTTTCGACTACTCGACTTATTTTCAAGTAATTAATTGTTTTATGGTTTATAATTTGTTACGAGCGCTGCGTGATCGCGCTTCTCTTTCTTTTATAAGCAATCTGACAGTGATCGCAGAGACGCGCAGCTAGACGGACGTATGTCGCTTTGCCTCGCTATCCAATCACTTCATATTTTGTTTGTTGTTTGAAAAAATAAAGACATTGGTTAAGAATATAAGTTTAATAAATATACTATAAATTTATACTATCTAAGTTGTAAATTTAAATATATTTAGTTCTAAGTTTTAAAATATTTGTTACGATAATTGGGAAACAAACAAAAATGTCGGAGGCCAGCAAAAAGCGCTTCTATACCAACAAACAAAAACATCTCATGGAAGTAGTAAAGTATATTACATTTTTCATATTGTAATATTGACAAAATATTGCACGAACAGAAGTGAAATCGTAACCAAACCAAAAAGATACACTAAGCTGTTTTGTACAACGTATAGCGAAAATTCATCCGCATCTGCGACGCTCGTTTGGTCTAGCGGTATCTGCGTTGGTTCAGAATATCAAGTTTCGAGTTCGAAACCTAGGTTCGACTGTTCAATTTTTGTATTTTTTTTAATATTTTAGTAAAAAGAGTTTCCTTTTCCTTTTCAGTAAAAAGAGACGTTTGGCGAACAGTTCAGAAGCAGGTGAAACTTTGGAAAGTTTTTCACCAGTACGTTTGTAATAAGTACCTACATACTAATATAGATAACAATTTTATTATTTATATCATACAAAAAGAATCGCCACATGGACAAAGAGGATCCCCTTCACATTTTAGAAAGATAGTCACAAACAAGTATAATGATAACATTTGCATAGACCTACGACTATCTTAGAACTGGCCTAATAGGAAAATACTCCTAAAATTCTTGTAGCTTTATCCATTGTTTCTTGCCCTTTCCATACAAGTAGTTGTGTAGGTTTTAGTATTTTTTATCTATATATGGCGATCTATACATACTGAAGTGTCTGTTCCTAATGTCAAAATAGCAGTTTTTTACTAAATGCTATGAAAGTACGCATAGTACTTATAACAAAAATACAGTTTTTTTTTATCTGGTTGTCTGTCTGTGTGTTTGTTCCGACAAATCTCCAAAACGGTTGTACGGAGATTGGACAGGACTCACTGTCAGACAGCTAATGATGTAAGGAGTAACTTAGGCTACGTCCACAGCTAGTCTACAGCTAGTTAGACATAATAAGTTTAGTGCTGAAGAAAGTTTAAATGTAATACATATTTTGTACAGATTAGGAAATGTGGCTGTTGCAGTTACATCAGAAAGTGATGTTATAATTCCTCCAGAAAATGTTACCAGGTAAGTACCTAGAATGAGATGTGTACAATTTGCCCAAGTGATATGAAACTTCCTCATGATCGTTCTTATACTTCTTATGTTATTGTGAGTCATAGTTTTTATCCATCACTGGTTTGAAGTATCGGCAAAGGTATCTGAGACAGTTGAATCCACCGATAATATTCCTAAACTTGAGGTAAATATTATTATTTTGAACAGGTATTGGTTGTCGAAGATAAAATCTGGCAGTTAGTATTTAGTTACTTACGCATAGATAAGCTTTAAGTTTTTTTTTTTTGGCTGCTACAAGTCGCCCTGCACAACAAAAAATCCACATCGGACGACGAATAAACTTATAGCATTTTTTTTATAATTTTTTTAGAATATTTTTGGATTTTACCCCTGAACCCTTGGGTTGTAATTTAAGTCACATTAATTTGGTAGGAGAAAACATAAATGGATTCTTGTCGAAGTTCACTCTTTTGTGTAGGATGTGCAATTTAAAATTTATCATTGAATGTGATTCCAGTGACGAAAATTATTTACCAGTCAATTATTGTGCTGTAGCAGGTATGTTATCAATTTTCGGAGGACATTCAAACTTGGAAGATTTTTTTTCAGCGTGTAATTTACCTTATGTCAAATAAACAATAATATTATTAATAAAAAATAATATTAATTATGAAAAAATAATTGAAGAGTCTGTTTGTAATATCAAAATAACAGTATTTTGCATATATATTAATTATTATGGATATATGTTACTGATAACAAAAATACAGTTTTTTTTGTCTGTCTGTCTGTTTGTTCCGGCAAATCTCCAAAAGCAAATAAATTGTAATTATGCGATAATATTTAAAATGTTGCTAATATATTTTCGAGTTTTATTTTTCTTCCTTTTATATTGTTTTAAAATTATAGCAAATAAAGTCTCCTGAAATAATTAAAAATACAAACGTATAAAAAATATTTATTGTTTTTTTTAATCGCCCTGTCTAATTTCTTTCTAGTTCTTCATACAAAACAACAATATAAAGCGCCATCTATTGGTTCATTGTTTATTATTGACCGCGTCCTTTGGTTTCTGTCTTGGTAGTTCGCTGTATTACCGTCCTTTAACAATGGCACTAGGACATCGGAGAAATAGTGGGCGTGGCTAAAATAGTGAAACATCGAAGTTCAGTAGCTGTTGTCAGCGTCTTAAATGTGAAAGAATTTTATTTAAGAATTTCATTGAAGAAAAGGGACACTACGGAAGCGACTAGATGTAACTGTCACTCTAAAAGAAACCTTATTTAGCTACAAATCCAATCTGGGTCCACGTAAAACGTCAAAAAATACGTCTGGAGGCTAAAACGCCATTTTTCAAATGCCTACAAAACCTGACTGGCTGACGATTTGTCTTCCTCTCATATTTCTCCAGGGAAAGGGCCTTTATGCGTTTTTTTTCCAGAAAGATAAATTTAGAAACGGCCGTAGCGACTGTTATTGCAAAATATAATGTTTTGTGTACCCTCTCTTCATCATACTTGTTATATAAAAGGTTTTGTTTTGACATCAACATTGCTCTAATATAAAAGTTTCGCATGCCGTGTAACTTTGGCTCATGATGTGTTGAATGTTGCTTGAACTTTGAACGCATTCACTTTTTGCCATCATCGAGGTCTGAGTGAATTGGTTTTAGATGCATTACGAAGGCAAATATAATATGTCTAAGTTACAGTAAATGACGTTGTTATGTTACTTTCGAATATTGTATTTTATGACTCTCATATTTTGAAGCAAAATTCTTAATAGGAGATCATAACTCTTAAAAAACTGAAACAATAGCCTGGAGTAATGTATTCAAAACAAAGTAATACAACAAAGATTAAGCTTACTAAAGCAAAAGAAGAATATCAAATAAATCAGAGTGAACGCGTGAAAATGGATAATGGTTGAATTACAATGTACCTCATTTCCCTCAGCCCAATTCAGCGCGCAATGGCCTTTGAAAAAAAAATATAAAAAACGGATGAAGTAAAAAGAAGTGCTTACAGTTGGATTGTAGACAATTTTTAACGTATAAACGTATTGTTGGGTTGTAAAATCTGGCTTGATTATTTGGGGAAAATGCTTTGTACTATATTGTATTCCCTCGGGCTTTTTGTTACTTTAATGTAATAAGCATGCATTTAAATCTGCCAGCATAAAATCTCTAAATTGTGTTATTACTAGCTGTCCCGCGTAACTTCGTATGCGTCCTTTTTCCCCGTTTTTGCAACATATTTCATTGCTGCTCCGCTCCTATTGGTCGTAGCGTGATGTTAAATAGCCTATAGCCTTTCTCGATAAACGGGGTACCCAACAGATAAATATTTTTTCAATTCGGACCAGTAGTTCCTGAGATTACCGCGTTCAAACAAACAAACAAACTCTTCAGCTTTACAATATTAGTATAGATGAATTAAACTTACAAACAATAGAAGATGATGTTGCACTATATGGTGAGTATCTTTTGTTATCCGTAGAATGAATTGCTTATAACCTTTCTCAAGCTTTCAGCTACCGCCACATCAAATTTTATTGAAATCGGAACGGTACCTTCGGAGATTACTGCGATTAAACAAACAACTTCTTCAGGCTTATTTATTTTAGTTAGGATAAACCTCAATGGCCGTGTGGTACCGGCTTAAGAATACCACCCCATTTCTTCCCGTGGGTGTCGTCAAGGCGACTAAGGGATTTTAACACCGGAGGACGGGCAGCAGCGTGCTCTGCGTACTAAAAGCCTTACTGCGATCGCCAAGCGTGGCGATTATGGCAATTACCCCCAGGATCTACATACTAGTAGGTTCTACTGGGAAGACCTGTGCCCAGCTGTGGGCCATCATATGGGTATATAAACCTCAAATATTTAGGCAAATCGCTGAATGAATCGAATGTATACATATAAAAGAAATCCTGGATTAACTTAAGAGCAAAAATACCAGTATACCAGTCAAAGCAGAAATAAAAATAATTTCACGTTAGAAAATACTCCTTTTCATACAAAAACCACAAAACATTCTTCCTTCAGAATATTAGATTCAGTTTAAAACCGACCCGCAAAACGAAAAAGGCACATAATTTATTTACGTCAAGAGAATTTTGTCGAGTAGTTTAAAAACTATGATATAAATGAGAAAGTTGATGAAATTTCCAGTATTAAAGTTAGCTTTAGAGTCGAAACTACCACGGTTTGGTCGGTACAGTGAACAGATTAAAATTTTATTAGAACAAAGGTTCCGTATAAGTTGTATTGGTGGAACGAAAACAAAAGGACATTATGTGAAAAGAGTTCTGGTTGAGATTGGGATCGTAAACAACCTTTGTGACGGATATAAATTTATTGGAAGATATAAAAGATTTAATGAGATTAAATTTTAGGATTCGAGTTTGTAGTTTCGGGTAGCACATAAGTTTCTGTAATATATCTTAAGACATTGTAAGTTTCAGATGATAATAATATAACCTGGGCATAACATTTAAGAATTACGGAATTATAAGTTCGAATGTTATCCATTGTAGGCACTGCCGACGTGATCTTATTCACCATTGCTCTATCTCTAACTAGCAATGTGGTATTTTGGTCCCACATTACTAGCAATCCTGTTAACCCCTCCAGCTAAGCTCAATGGCCAGTGGGTCCACGTCGGTAGTATAATGGGCAGGATTCGAACCTACGACCACATGATCGCGAGACCGATGCCTAAGTCATTACGTTACCGCCGCTTCATATGGTATAACCATTGCGTGCACTTAACGGCAAAACTCGCTATAGTGTACCGCATCATTCTAGTTATTCTAATCGATATCGCTCACGACTGACTATATGCAGAACAGTCACATTACTTTGCTTGCGCGTTGGTTTTTCCATCAACTCTGTCGCCACCAAGTGACCGACTCTGTAATTGTACCGTTGCAGGCAAAACCATTGGTGGTGTAATATACCAGGTTTATAGTTGCAACGTGCAAGAAAAAGTGAACCAAGTAGTACATAAAGCCGTAGTAAACCTGACGATGCACTGTATAGTATTGCCGGTGTTGTAAAGTTACGGTTCTAATACGGCCCGATGTAGTTCGCGAATACTATAACCCTGCTAAAGGACACGTGCAACTTTTTATAATTCAGCGAAAACGAAGTTTCGAAGAAAAACTAGTTCCCCGTTCTGTACAGAACTTTTAATCAAATCAACGACAGACGTTGGCGGAGCCCTAAAACAGTGAAATATACGACGGAAACCAGTTTATCACTGTTGTAGATGTTTATCGACTTGGAAAATAGTATGTGGCCGTCTTCAGATAACAGTTTGTCTATTTTTCATTCGTGAGGGATTTGCTGAGATGGTTTCTAGGAATGGTTGTGTTATCTAGTTCTCAATTAAAAAAGTAAGCTTTTATTTGTACTTTTAAAATTACTTTGGTCTTAACGAGTTGCTGTCGAATATTTTTTATTTGGAAGTAGATGCCATCACGGCCATGACTATCATGGTTTTTTTATATAGATACCATCAGCGGTGTTTGTGCAAGGCAGGTAGTCGATATCAGAATATTTTAAAAAAAAATTTTAATTTTGAAAAGTGTCTTTTTTGTTTTCTCGGATAGCAACTGGTTTCAAATAAGGATGAAAATGTCTTCAATAGTAATCGTTTACAAAATTCCAGTTTCTTTTACAACGTGGAGATGGATCAGTGAATCAAATAGACTGGAAGGCAGAATGAGGGTCATGACGAAAATCAGTCTCTCTCCCAAATTGCAAATATAGTCATAATCATAATCTAATCTCTTTATGCATAGACAATCTAATATATAAAATTCTCGTGTCACAGTTTTCGTTGCCATACTCCTCCGAAACGGCTTGACCGATTTTGATGAAATTTTGTGTGCATATTGGGTAGGTCTGAGAATCGGACAACATCTATTTTTTAACCCCCTAAGAGTTTGTTTGTTTGTTTGAACGCGATAATCTCAGGAACTACTGGGCCGCATTGAAAAAATATTTTATTGTTGGATAGCCCATTTATCGAGGAAGGCTATAGGTTATAACATCACGCTACGACCAATAGGAGCGGAGCAGCAATGAAAAATGTTGTAAAAAAAAAGGGAAAATTTACGCAGACGAAGTTGCGCGGGTCAGCTGGTTATTTATAATATTTTTCATAATATTTACATAACTTTCATCGATACCTACCTATACCTAGCTGTATATGTCTGAAACAAAATTATTTACTTCTACAATTTCGCATCGTTTGAATTTTATTCGATACAATAAAGTTAAAGTGAACGTAATTCAAACAACCAAAATTCATGAGTTATCATTATGCCTTAAGGCTTTGTTGTTTACAAATAAAACGACAATTTGTTATATCGCTTATCTGACACTTGGGGAAATGTTTACTTTATAGTGTTTACAGATTCGGTGTATCTAAACGAATTGTGTCACGTTTGAAACGGGTATCATGATCATTATAATGATGATGATAGTAGTCACGTCATACAGTAGCAGGTTATTTGGTGGATACCAAATGATGGCAAAACTGTAACAGCAAAACCGTCCATTTGTATTGTAGTCTCTAATAAAGATTTCATTTTTATATTACTTCCATATATAAAATATAAGTTTAATTTATCAGATGATCAATATAATCACTTCTTAACAATAAATTACTACAAACATTTTTTAATAAAATCATCTTTCGATAATTCTGCAGTACGATCGAGTCATATTTTTTGAAGTGCAAACTTCTTTAATGGCGTTGTGCACTATTTTTGATCACGACCCATGGAACATGACCCTGATCGAAAACGGAGTACGCTTCGTAAGACGGAGTGAGAGCAATGAATAACTGCTACAATATCGTTAGAATACGAAGAAGACCATTTTTGTGTCATAGCGCAATAGATGAATGTTATATGTAACCACATAAATTATAGCACTTTAATACTGATAAAAAAACCCTAACCATTCCGATATATTTAAAAATGCACAACGTTAATGTTTAAGGTTTCACTTCTGCCGGCACTACCGGAGTACCACCCGTTTTTTTTACTTCACTCACATTAGCGCCCACGTCTAAGACATCTAAAGGCAGTGCCGATGCGAACTCGTTAGCTGGTCGGAACTTCAACACTCGTATGCTTTTTGCTACACTTTCAGCAAAAACCGCCTCTCTAATGATCGTGGAATACACATTAAGTGAAGACCACAGAATAAAGAAAAATATGTTATTTACAAAACACAGAATGTGTCTATTTTCTTAAAAAAGGACAACTACTCCCGCTTCATATTTAGGTCCTTTTCACACATTTCCGTTTTAAGTAATTTTTATAGGCATTTCTTGCCAAAGACTTTACAAATACAATAATTGCATTTTTGAAAGATAGAAAAATTTGAATCCAGACTCAGGAATCGAACCCGAGACTTCCGTAGCCAAACCAGGGCCAGAAGCGAACCACCTATCTAGACTATGTTACTAGATATCAAATTCTTCTATCTCTTAATGCTTACGGGTTAGGCCCCCGTAGCGACATCTAGTCGGTAGTTAAAGAACTATCACGGCTTTTGTTATTGCTTCTGGCCCTGGTTTGGCTACGGAAGTCTCGGGTTCGATTCCTGAGTCTGGATTCAAATTTTTCTATCTTTCAAAAATGCAATTATTGTATTTCCGTTTTAGCCAGGCGCCGGGTACCCGATCGCCGGTTACCCGGCGGCGAATGTATAGCGACTGGAATGGATGGACGCCGGAACGTGTGAAAGTTACCGTCATACACTTTGCCATACACTTCGTGCCTTCGTTTCAATCCGGCGCCGGCTATCTAGCGCCGGATTAAAACGGAACCGTGTGCAAAGGACCTTATGCTCGAGCAATGGCATTGTCGTACATCGACACGGGTCACGGGGACACGGATTTGTTCGAAAGACGTTCTTCAAAATTTCGTGTCCCGAGGGTGGTTTGATCGCGCATTGTAGTTAAGGAAGAAGATAGGCTCTGTGTCGCGCGTTATTTATGAACAAAATACACCCAGGCTCGGAACAAAGAAATCTCTTGTTTATTTATTTATTTATTTATTTTTTTTTTTTTTTTATTATCAAAAACACGTATACATTTTACACACTAGAACAACCTCATAGAAATATAACTTAGGTACAAATTGTGTGTTGTTCCCAATACCCTTGCTAAGTTGCTACAGCAACTTGTATTAAAGGTGTTGGGCCCTTCCCTGGGAGAGATCCATTTAATATTATACGTGTTGTTTTCTGCGCTACCGAAGCAGTCATTCTACTAGGCAGTTCTTTGTTCTGTGGTGAACACAACGCGTATTTTTATTTATGTCCTTTTGTTTTTATTTGTTCTTCTACGTTAACGGCTAATAGAGATGAATGGATGGAGAAATGTATTGGCTATTCTTATAATACTTAGCATTATAGCAGTGTTATGTATGCATAGTGTACATTCTATATTTTCGTACCTATTAAGACAGATCCCCATTTAAAACAAACATGTGCACTATAACTTACATTCGATATGAGAAATAAAAAGTTAATTTTATCTTCAAAACGGTTGAGCAAATTTTCATGAAACAAATCGAAGCATCATTCCGAAACTAGCTTTTTTATTTTAAAGTTCGCATCCAAATGAAAATTGGCGCCAAAACCAGACTGACAATTTAAAAAAAAACATAGATATACACATGTTAGTAAACTTTCTCGATTTGTACACATTATAGAATGTTATAAGCTACGGGTCATAATCGCGTAAATATTTCTCTACCTGTGACCACCGCCGAATACTGTCGAAACATCGGGCAATAAAACAAAGGTATTAAAATAAAATATTTACTCGATTAGGACCCGTAGCTTTTAACATTCTAAAACATATACATACATTCCTTTTTCATCGGAGATTAATAAAAAGCGCTTTCTTGCGATGCATTAGATGGCATTAACAGTGCGACAAAGGAATATATTAATTTGTGTGCCTGTGTTTTACGGGTCTACAATCATAGCTTACGAAAACCAACGTTAATATCAATATAATATACATCAATACTACACACTTTATAGAATTTTATAATAGTCTACCCGTGACCACGGCCGTTGCAATACAGTCGAAACGTCGGTAAATAAACAAAGGTATTTAGCCTTAAAATAAAATATTGACGCGATTAAGACCCGTACCTTATAAAATTCTATAATGTGTACAAATCGCGAAAGTTTACGAACATATAATACTACACACTGTTTAGTAATATGAATAGACTCTATAGTCTCTAGATATCGAGTAGGTATCACCGAGATAATACCTACACCTACGTAGGTACATAGTCGTAGATAAACCCAAGCCCATTGCTTGAAAAAAGTCTACACGGGGTTTCAGTCGACATATTCTTGTGTTATATTTTGATAACAAAAGTGATCCAATGGTATTTTTATAGGATGTAATAGCCGCTAGATATCGCCATTTCCATTCCAATAGAACAAATGCCTGCTGAGAATAGAATAAATTCCCTTGCGTGTGTGTGGGTAACGGTATTTGTTTGCATTCGTTTATGATTAACTAAATTATATCTTCTTTAAATAAAATGTTTAGAGTCTTTAGTCTTGAATTTACATAAATTATATAAACACAAAGATTATAAAAAACTTAAGCGTTATATGGTAAGGCAGTCGGAGTGTAAACGATTGCTGCGCAACAGGCCGTGGCTTCTATTCCGATACGAGACATTATTTACCTTAGAGGGCAAATTTGTGTATAATAACTAAGGTACTACACTATTAACATGTCATAGTATCGTTTTTCTAAATCGCTGTATAATTTTATGTAGCCGCTTGCTAAGTAAGCCAATAAAATTGAACCAATTTTTATTTCATCTCAAAAAACCCGTAGCCTTTAGTGGCCTTTACCCAGAAGGACGCTAATGCTCTTCGCATTCAATACAACAATGCTTTCTGGGACGTTGTTGGGGCTGCCTAGGCACTGTAGTTCGTCAGGCAGTTTCACAGCGATAAGACGTAAGCGCGCTGCGTCCCTGCTGCACAGACTGCAAGCCAGCACTAACAGCCTCCTGAAAGTTATTGCGAACCAACTGGATTGTCCTATTGTCTTCTATCTTTGTCAGCCACATAAATAAGAAATACTAACATAGTTTAAGTATCTGTTACCAACAAAACTACACGTATGGAATTTTAATGTTCTGTAATAAAATTATTTATAATTATTCATTCAATTTATTAAACATGCAAATATATTCACAACTTATAACAACCAGTTCTTCCACAAACGAACCCAGCATCCCATTTAAAACAAACAATAAAGTATAAAACAGCTGTTATTAGTATCATCATAATATAACCACGGGGATAGTGGTCATCCGACGCAGTTTAGTATCGTACGTGTTTTATTGCGGCTATTCCGCTCTTGTTACATAAATCTGGTTCCTTGTTACTGTATAACTGGAGTTTAGTGTATGTTTTTGATATAATCTCACAGTGCAGGTGTGAATTTTCCTTTGAATCTCTTATATTAATATAGGTAAATAAAATAAGTATTCATTATTCACCAATTTACTTTTACGTGATAAAATAAATGCAATAATAATTGTAACTATTAGAAAGTATATTTAAAACAAACGGACGTGCTTTGGCTAAGTAAATAAGAAACCTCCACTCTGTGTACATTGTAAAACCTTTGTCATTATTTAGTATATATGTGAAGATATTTTTTATAGTATCAGTCAGTCCAGTCAGTCTGTTAGTAAACTAGTCATAGTCAAGCAATAAACCAATATTTGACTAATTCATCTATTATTCCGATGTTGCAACAAATTAGAATATTGCTTAGTTTACACCTAATATTCTGACTTATAAAATGCTACAAATTTGATCAAAATCGCTGGTATTTTCTTAATACCAGCGATTTTGATCAAATTTGTAGCATTTTATAAGTCAGAATATTACACATTTATTTGAAAACTCAAAATAATTATTCAGAGTTCTTGCTTTCTACAAGCATTAAAAAATCCTGTATATCCTGCAGGATATATTATAATACAGGATTTTTTTATTGCTTGTAGATAGCAAGAACTCTCTCCTATTAGTTCCAAAATTAATAGTAAAATTGTTTTGGCACCTCCGACATTTTGACGTCAGTACAATTAAATTCTCTAAAACGTCTTCCTCCGCATCGAACAAGCCTAAAAATTTGAACAACACAATTCCGTAAACTTGTATCCAGATATTAATACGTCTATTCAAAGTCGAATAGCCACTTGAAGAGTTTAAATATCGCAACAGATCGTATCAAAATCCGTTCAGTAACGAACACGACGAGTTCAAACTTCACCAAGTTAAAACTCAGAATTACTTGGAAAAGTCTCGCTATAAATTTTGTTGGAATACTTCAAAGTATTTCATAAGGAAAATTGTAAATAAATTTGGATGGTGCTAGGGTTGGCAAGGTATGTTAACAAAAACAATAACAATTAAAAATAGAAAGAACATTTCCGGCTCTCTTGGACCTCAAAAGCCATAAATATCTATTTGCTAATAGTATACTATCATACTTTAGCAGACACGACAATTTAAATAGCAGTTTAAATATATAGCAGCTATATAAACAGGCAAGCTCGTCGTAATTGTAAAGCGAAGATAGAAAATGAATACCTTTGATTGTAAAATATTTTTTTTGCTACGGTGCTAATTGATCATAAACCAAGTGGCATATTAACGAAGTGGCAGCCCTATTGTGAGAATTTTAGCAACTCGGACGGTAATCTTAAGTCTGGTAGGCGCGATATTGAAGTATTTACTCTTTTACCTCACTCTTTCATCCTCGTTCACATTTTTATCAATATACAGTGTAAATAACATTAACGCAATATCTTCGTAATTTAAAGATTAGCTTTTGCTTCCTGGATTAATAATGGCTACTTTCCGCACATTTCTTGAAGACAGACTTGCTGGTTATAGATAGTCAATCTTTTATACAAAAATGAAAAGTCCTGACCGCCCTTTAGACTAAGAGAGCTGAAATAAAGAAGAGAGTTTTCTCTTGGGATTCTTTTTTAAGATAACCAGCAGCACATTACTAGCAGTCCTGTTAACCCTTCCACACACAAGCGGAATATTGCAAGTCAAGGGTCCGGAGGTGCCTACGACTTGGTGAGAGTACCTGTCACTAATTTTCTTTGTTGCAGGTTTCTCTTTTTGAGTGCGGTCTGTTAATCTATTTCGATTGTTGTATTAAGGGCATTTCCTTACTACTTCAATCGTGGTGATTCACAGATCGAGGGTGGGTGGTGGGATCCCTCCCTTATAATCTACTTAAGATGGATTTCCGCCATGTTACGCCTAATTCAATCGGTTATACTATATTGTTTTCCAAGCATTCACGTAAAAAGCCCTTCGTGTAGTATTGCACCTCTCATATAACTACACGTGCAATCATTTGTACATTATACGAATTTTTCTACGCAGAAAAAGTTGCGGATGAGACAAACTTAGTCGAAATACAATACGACTAGATATTAAATAAAGCACATGAATTTATAGAGCTCGCTGCGCACACGCGTCGTACGATAAACAATGAATTTCCTTCCTTAAACCAACAGTCATAAATTTCAATTTCGAATGGGAGGCTATAAAATAACCCTTCACACGCCAAACTCAATGAGCATCAACAAAAGGTATCGGCAATATCCCGTGGGAATACTTATATCACGAGAAGCCTCTAGAGGCCACGTACGCAAATCTACGCTCTACGTAATACGCTGACATGGTACCTACGTAACAAGCTGTAAATAAGTACGGTGTATGGGTCAGCGTTTTGTACCGGAACGATGAATAGCTTTAATCGTATAAAACCATTTTCATAATTTCCTTATAACGAATTAGGTAATAAAATAAAGTATACATGTCACAACTACAAATGAGACGAATCCAGTTACTTATCGGTTGAGTTGCTGAGCGTGCTATTTATAATGATCATTTTGATTGTCAAACGCTAGAAAACTTACCACACCACTTTAAAAGATTCAATTTCATTGCTACATTGTGCTCTAAACAAACAGCCAGGCATGAGAGCGTTTCCTAGCACAAATTAAAACGACTATAGCATTCCTCCGATTCCGCACATACTAATCGGTCTGTATGTTTCCAAATGAAGAGAGGTCTCGGCATTATTTCGGGTTTATGCCGTTTTATAAACGAGATAAAACCTTCGGACGGAAGCATGAAAGAGATTATAATATTATCTTCTGATATGAAATTTTCCACGATCGGTTTTCAAACGGAAAATGTCATACACCATTGAGCTTAAGTTGAAAAAATAATGAGGAAAGTCCAGAAGTAAAAAGACTTGGATAAAATGTATCTTACGGCACCATTTCGTTTGTTCACACAATTTAACATTAGCGGTAACTTTCATATTTATTCCAACAAACAAACAAAGTATTGTATTGCTTTTGCGGGGATTTGTAAAATACTCGTACTTTTGAATCCAATTATAGTGCTGAATTATTTTAAGCACAAATTGAAGCGACGGTAGTCTAATGGCTAAGGCAAGGCTCGCAATCGTGAGGTCACAGGTATATCCTCGGTCCCATTGTATAATGGGACCGAGGATTGCTTTGCTTTTGGAATTGCTTGGGTTAGGAGTGGGGTCACGTTAGTCGTATGACTAACGTGACCCCACTCCTAACCCAAGCAATTTAGCTTATCTAGACGGGTTAATAAAATTGCTAGTATTGTGAGACTCATAATCATACATTGCTAGTTACCTTAAAAAAACGGGCTCCCCCATCAAGGGTTCCGTACAAATTTGTGGGTATTTGTTTTTTTACGGCATAAACGGCCGTATCTTTATTACGTGAAATTAGATTTTTTTTTATCTATATAGATTTAATTTACCTCCACGCGTTCTCGGGTTATCTTGACAGACAGACGGACGGAAAGACAGACACCAAAGTGATTCTATAAGGGTTCTGTTTTTTTTTTCCATTTGTGATACGGAGCTCTGATAACGAAAGTATAGAAGCTAATCTTCATATTATATCTCGCTTTTGCAACGCCCATAGACAATTAGACATCATTCACAGACAGGATAACTATGCATCACGTTCGAAAGGCATTTCAAGATTCCGCTTCGGTGCATCAAGCGCGCCTTGTATGAAGTTAACTTTCTGTAAAGCCGGTATTTTGTGATATAAGTGCCATAAGGCCAAATATCGGTCGGCTGAAGATCGTCGTTAAGTCACTGCCCTCTAAGATGAACAGAAGCTACAAAAATACTTTTGAGAGCGTCTTAATGTTAAATATCCTTTGAGAATTCAGGTGTAACAGGTGTTCCAACAATGTGATTTTATGGTATTCTAATTTGTTTTTTTTTATACATATAAATTTAAAAGTAAGGAGAAAAAATTCGTCTCATTCGGGATTTTAGCCTGCGATCTTAGGGGTACCGACTCTAAGCCGTTATCAACTTCAGCATCGATACATGTCCGCCAAAGTCGAATTTAGTCTTCACATGATATGATTTTTATGGCAACCGTGACGTCATCCATCGCGTTCCTACCGAAATTGTACGGCTCTGTCATCAATTCTTCAAAAATCTGTGTTTATATGGTTTCAGCAATGAAACTCACATCATCATGTGGAGCCTAAATCGAATTAGGCAGACATGTCTCGGTGCCGAAGTTGGTAACGACTTAGGGCCGGACCCATAATGTCGCGGGTTTAAGTCCCGAATGAGACAAATTTTAACTACATACATTTAATATTGATTTTATCTATTAAACTAATAGGTTCCTGCACCCAATAAATATCTTGATTTGAAAACATAGCGGCAAACTGAGCTGCCATCAGGATTTTAAGAAAAATAACTATTGTTCGATGAATTTGGACAAATGATACCGTATGGAATACTCAGTACAGTAATACTTTTACAACATTACAAAAGTATCACAAAGAAAAGAGGGACATTTACTACGTCACGCATATGGGATTTTAAAATTCTATGCTTCTAGAACTATTTTGATTCGTGTGAACTTGCTAAGGTTTTTAGAAACGTTCCACATTACTAATAACACTATAGCAGGAAATTACAAAATAAAACATATTTTATGAACTTGCTTATGTATTTGGGTATGTTCCTTATACGAAGTGGGTACTAATAACAATCTAACAGGAAATTACGAAATGAAACATTACAGCATCAAAATAGCATACTTAAAAACAGCTGTATAGAGGCAGTCTACGTACATTTAAGTAATAACACTAGATATTGTAAACGAGGCAGCCATTTTGTAATTTTATTTTCTGGTCTCGAACATTTCATTCAGTTTTGACTCTCGAGCTTTTTTCTCACCAAAATTTGTATGAGTTCTCCCATTCAAGTACGTCTTTCTCTGATAAAACTTACCCTGTGAAGGGTTACCGATCGACAAATATCGTTCACTGATGGTATTATATTTAAAACACAAAAATGTGCCCGGGCGTAGCACTACATCGCTTGTAGCTGATTATCAGCTCTACGCTATTTGGTACGCATGACCGCATAAGAGCTTATATTACACTAGCTGTGCCCCGCGGTGTTACCCGCGGTTTATTAGCCTATGTGTTAAACCAGGGTGTCAGTTAACTCCATACCAAATGTTATTGAAATCGCTCCAGCCGTTTAGACGTGAAGAAGTAACAAACATACACACTCACATACTCACAAACTTTCGCCTTATATTAGTGGGATTACGTCGCGCGTTGCGTCATGTGTCACCTCGTACGTCACTTTAAGCTGTCAACTCAAATTTGTGGTCGTGTTTGAAAGTACAAACACATGTGATACATACTATGGTTTAGTATTAACCTTCTTGACGTCACAGATACTCTTATAAATGATACATCGCTGAACGCACCGTGCAATACGTTGCACTTCGCGACGCATAGCATGCAGGGTCTCCATGAATGAGTTTGCATTATAACGAACTACTAGGTCAACTCTATCACGATAAACGTACGCACTATTCATTTGACCCAGTGAGCTATTCATAAAATTTCTACCACTGTCTGTATCTACGTGGCATAGTAGTGATATACGTTCACTAAACTTGTAAACACATTGTGTGAGACTGTACAATAGACTAGAACAGAATTGGCACTAATTGTGAAAGGGGTATGACATTCATTGGATATTGATTCCTCGTAGTTCGCGTTCTGATAAATACAGTTGTGTTCAAAATTGTTATCTGGAATAATTATACATAAAAAAAATACAATTATTGATATTCTAATCCAATTATAAAGTCCCTTTTAGGTTAGTTAGTTTAGGTAGGTTTCAAATAATAAAGTATTAATATGAAAATTATTAATTATCTAATTACTTTTAAAAGGTGATTGTGATATATATATATATATATATATACAAACCACAAAAATAGAGTAATCATCATCATTATCAGTAATATCAAAAGAAAATATAGAAAAATAGTAAAAAAAATATTTGATGAATAATTTTAAAAGAAAGGAATAAACTTGCAACACCAATATGGCATGAAATTTAAGCCACCCAATTTAAGCAGAATATTCAGCTCATTCATCAACTCTTGATTTAAAAATGATGCTAAACACACCTTTTGAATTTGGTTGTAGTCTGTTTTTACAGTTTTAAGGCAAATAAATCAGTATTAAGACAATTAAAGCCTTTGGGACACAACGGTAATGTGTACGCCAACTTTATAAGAGGTTGCGGGTTCGCTTAATACACAGGACAAAGCTTTATGAGATTTATTATTTGTTAGTTCCGCGTATGAGAGCATTTTACATTCATTATTCGTATATTTGTAAAGTCATTCGCGACACCCTTACACCACGGAGTGCAATTTTTAACATTTAAATAATAAATGTTACGTATAATTCAATACTTTCTTGGTGCCATACTTTGTTCAATTATATTCTGAGCATTTAATAATATTTATGTCAATATCATATTAACACGTTATGTAAAAAGCAAAATAATATAAATATTTAAACCAGATTAGACTGGCAGCTGACAAACGTCTTTCTCTAACTTACTTACGATAGATATCTAATAAAATATGAATAAATTCAGAACAGGAACGAAACGTAACGCTGTTATCTCTGACAGTACATATAACTCGACCAAATAATGAGGTAGGCTTATATAGCTATAGGAACCACTGTCGATATGATTGACAATGCGTGTTCTACGTACAAGTTTATTACCGATAAGAGTCACATGCGAGCTTGATAATGTATTTCATGTTTATGTTCGATTGGTTATATAGTATGTTTGAGTAGACGCTAATAGTGTTATGGTGTAGGTTGGTTTTCCTTAGTAGGGTTTTTGTTTAACTACTAGTTGTGCCTGTGACTTCGTACGCGTAAAGTTGCAGTGCTGTTCTCTCCCTGTAGACGTTAGCATGATGTTAAAAGTAGTTTAAGTTAGTTCTTATATCCTTAGCCAGTGAAAGTCATGTCATAATCCGTCCAGCCATTTCGGAGTTTACCCGGAGCGAACAGACCAGACAAACAAAAAAATAGAATTGTTATTCATATGCATTTTGTAAATACCTGTTATTTTGTCATTACAAACGAACACTTAATTTTTTTTTATTTGCATAGATTGTCAATTGAAGAAAATAACAATATTACAGAAAAATCATTCTGCTCTGGCTACTTTCTATAGTCTAGTCTCTCCCCATTGATATTTTATTAATTTTCGTGCTCGTCTAGTCCCCATTAATATTTTATTAATTTTCTCTTAATCTTTTAAAAAACAATTGTAGCCTATGTTTTGCCCGCATTTAAATAATAATTAATATGATTTCAAAAATGTATTAATTATGGATTACTGTTTTTTGTTTCCTAAAATAAAGCTGTTTTCTATTAAAAATAATCGATTAGATATCCAAAAACTAATAGTACTCACATACATTTTATTTCATAAATAATAACCAATGTTAAACTATTGCCTTTTCCTTCAGCAGTCGGGTATAAACAAGGCCTGCTCGTGTAAGTTTCGGTAGCGTTTCTCTCGTGAAATGTTGTGTGGTGTAATGGTGAACACTGGAGGCGTGCGGATGTACGCTGTCGCAGCGGTCAACGCATCACTGCGCTAATTACTACTACTAACACCGTGGTAGCGAGAACACTTGTATTTTTGGATTCATTAAAATATTAATTTAACAAATTTTGCACAGTTGCGTTACGACAATGCATAGAAGTCAAAGTTGCGGTAACCTAATAGCTGAGGTATTGGACTCGTAATGCTGAGGTCGCGAATTTGAATTCTACCCATGTTACTATCGACATGAACCCGCTCTTTACACAAGCAAAATAATGCTTGGAGGAGTTAAGAGGATTACTAGTAATTTGGGACCACAATCCCACATAGCTAATTAGCTTCTTAAACAAAAAAGTAATGTGATCTCAAACTAACCTGACCTTGTGTTTTATAGACAGATAACTCATGAATATAATTTCATCTAGATCCGTACGGCTGTACAGATCTAGATGATCTGGAGTGATTGAGTTAATAAAAATATTACCATTAAAAACAATTACAATGTTAAAAGTTAGAAGATAGACAAACATATACATACGTTAAACTCAAAAACATTAATATCATTCTTTAACAGACAGTTAAAAACGAAGGCCTATTCATGTAAGTTTCAAGAGCGTTTCTCTAGTGAAATGTTGTGTGGTGTAAGTGTGAACACTGGAGGCGTGCGGATATCCGCTGTCGCAACGGTCAACGCATCACTGCGCTAATTGCACTACTCAATGTACACAACACCCTGGTAGCGAGACCACTTGTATTTTTGGATGGTTAATTCATCCTAATATTTATAAATATTCATCAAAGACCTCAAACCAAGTCTGTTATATAAATAATAACTATAGTAACTTTAAATGTTGATGAACTTTTTTTCAAGAAACATATCGCGGCTGTGAAAAATCGACAGACAAACAAATCAGCAATAGCGGAACACTTGCTTGGGATTGAACTACACAAACCACAGGTCCTCTCCACTGACCATCACTTTTACTCCATGATGGCGAGAGAAGTGATTGAAATCAAAAAACATGTCAATTAACCTAGAAGATGGATACCGTTTGTCAACATCGTGGAATCTTGTGATCAACAAATGTAAACACAGCCAAAGTTAAATTATTTACGTGATTATAGTAACCAGTTAACAACTAAGTATATTTCACATCACGAAATAACATCTAGTCATAGAAAAACCAGTCGTAATTACATAAAGATCTAAGAATAGTATCTTGGCAACGAAATCAAATCTGCTACCGTTGTAGTTAGAATCACTAGCCGCTAGACTTCATTTACACAGATTTTGAATACTTTAAGTATATGAAAAATTTCACTAGTTGAGCGTATGAAGATTTATATGAGAATTCACGTATTAAATATGTAATATATGTATCCCTAAATAAAATAAATAAATCATGTTTTTATACGATCATCATCGATTATCAGAGTGACAACTTATTCCCCAACATTACTAACAATTAAAATTAAACAGAACATTTTGAAATGAAACTAAACAACATTTTGTAGAACCAAAACTATATTCCTAGAAATTCTTGTGTTAGTCATCATCCAGGATTTTTTTACGTAACGTTAATTCAGGAAGTTATCCGTATTTATTAATTCACTTGAAACCCTAGTTTCGTAGTCTAAAAGTATGCCGAGTTCGTTGCCCGCTCAGTATACCACTTTGTGAAGCCAGAAATTATTCTATGTATGGCTTTGATTCGGATATCCACATAAGGACCCGCAGCCCACAAATTGACTATTTTTGCGTGCAGACCACAAAAGTTTAAAAATAAATTATTCTTAACATGATCCCGCCACTTTGACGTACACTAAAACGGAACTAGACATCTCTAACGAGCAAGGTGTTCGTCACTTCACTCAATTCCGTACACTGAAACTATCACTTTGAACACGACATAGATGTTTAACAGCATATCTTGCAGGTAATGACTTCGTGTAAATAAGAAACCTAGATGCTAAGATCATTTTTTTTAAAGCAAACTTATATGTGATTAATGGACAATAATACACGGCCTGTGACGTCATGTAACTTATTGCCTTATCCAGTAATATCAATATTAATGTCCTTCAAGATCCACTAAGAGGGATTCGGTGGCAACATAAGTAAACAGCAAATTATTCGTCAAACTCACTGAGGTGAGACCACAAGTCTGGTGGGCTAGCTTAGGAACGTAAATTTTGGCAGACTAATCAAGGTAGAAATGAAGAGCTGCCGAGCAGTATTATGAAACATGGAATTAAGAAAAATAAAAATTAAGTTTTGTTCAGAACACGTTATGTTATAATTGAGTCTAGGCTTACATTTAGTAATAAGATTATTACAACAAACATAAACTGACACCACAAGGAAAACACTATAAATCATAAATCAACCACTTAACTTTATGCTCCTCAAATTGTAAGCCGCACTTGTATCGAAAAACGGAAAATAAAATAATGGTTCAGCAATAATTTCTTATCGTCGGATACAAGTTTTAAGTGTGGTGGTAGTAAAAATCGTCGTAAAATTTTGCTCGAAAAAGAGGCTTATTGTAGGAAATTGTAGATAGATTATCTGGAAATTGTTAAGTTCCGAGCCGTTCTGATGTGTCTTCCTTAAACTTGTCTTTGTGTTGCATTTATCATTAGACATTAGAAATCCCTGCTGCATTAGAGCCCTTGTTGTAAATGTTATAAAAAAGTATGCCGAAGCTCATGAACAACAACTTCTCCAACATGTGAACGTTGAGGCTATCCAGCTCCTCGACACCACAAACATAGTGCGCGGCTTAGAAGGACTAAACCTTTTGAATTAACTTAGTGAAGTTAGTGTTAAGTGGTATAGTGAATGCTACTCGTAAAGAACACAAGAACAAAGTTTACTAGAGACAATAAGAAAAGTGACTATGGACACACTCTTAATATTATAAAATATTCACCCTAGCAGTTTAAGTTACAACAAAATTACTTATTAGTCTAAGACTAGATTGTAATCTCAAAAAACCTAAATAGGTTCTAACATTAATTTAAAAAAAAAAATATATGTATCATTGGAGATAAACGTTTTGCAATCACAAATTATGTTACTTTAAAGAGAAGTAGAGCTAATTTACAATTCGTTTCATGCTAAAAGTAATAATTTCAGAAGTTTTCTCATATCGACTGTCTGTAAAACTAGAGGCCATTCAACAGATTTTCTCAGACGAAAGTGCGCATTGTGTATTTGACAAATATCTGATATAAACTATTATATTTTGCTAGAAAAAAAGTACGCTCCTCATGTCTACAGAGAGTATCTTGCATTGAAACATTGAAATTCTGACACCTTTTTTATATTTCGGGGGGGGGGGGGGGGGCAAACGAACAAGTCGCTCACCGGATGGTAAGTGATGATTACCTTTGCCCATGGATAGCTGCGACACTAGAGGCACAGCAAGTGCGTCATTGCGCTTTAGGAAAAGAGTAGGGTCTATTTTTGAAGGTTCCTAAGTTATATTCGTCCGGAAATCTTATCGTATCAATTTACTTCCTATCAAATTAAAAAAAAATGGAAAATTAAGGAAAACCCTGTCTTTAGCCTTACTCTTTAGTTATACAATACTTGTGTATGCTTATTGTAACGCTGTTAGTTTTCAATAAACAAATAAACCCTTTTAAAAGGTTCAGATATATTCTGACTACCTTGGTGACGCAGTAGAAGTGCAACCGCACAGCGGTTGCACTTCTACTGCGTCACCAATTATTTTGACTTTTTTTTTTATTTTTTTAATTAATTTGACTGACCTATTGGTTTAGTGGTTAATCTAGGGTTCGATCCCCACCCAGGATAAAACTTTGTGTGATGAGCACGATAGTTAATTCTGTATGTGGGTGTGATTTATCTATTATAAGTATGTATTTAGAAATATATTTAAAGTATGTTTATCAGTTGTCTGGTTTCCATAGTACAAGCTCAGCTTGGTTTGGGATCAGATAGCGTTTTGGGAGTTGTCCCAAGATATTATTATTATTCGTAAATGTTGGTTCCGAGTTTGAATGTACGACTATGTTAACCACTGGTCTGTAAAAAAAGTTTGTCTCTTCAAAGTTCTTCTCTAATCAGATTGCGACACAGACACGTGATTTGGTTTTATTGGAATTACGGGGATTATAATTGATTTAAAAAAAAAAGATCTAATGCACTTAAATTCGAAATAATAGAAATTATTTCGAATTTAAATGCTATAGTACATTTTTTTTACATATATACCTATATTTATAAAAGCCGCCCCACCATCGGTGTTAAAAACTCGGTCGCGTTTGTCGTCAATATATAAAATAACTATTGTTATTATAAACAAAGGGTTAATTGTATGTTTATAAAGCCCTCCGCGACACCTAGGGTATATCACAACTAACTTTGCAGGCCAATAACAAACAAATAAGTTTAATGATAATTTCTTCCAACTTTTTTATTATTAATCAAGACGTAAATTAAAAAGTTCAACCTCAAGTTGATCGTAAAAATGCCACTAACATCATAAAATATTAACCGCTTGTTGTAATCGACTTTATTTCCTATCGATTCGATACCCTACAAGCGATTTGGCCAATCACTTACGTTTCTGAGGGCTTCAGACCGATTTTGTAGTAGTTTACTCGGTAGGATACAAAAACCTTTTTTGGGATCGCCATTTTCGTTGAAGTAAATTGAAGTATGTTGCGAGTTATTTATTCAGTAACAAGGCGTTTTCGATTGAATTAGTTTCCGAAAGGAATTTTGATTTTGGTGTTAAATAAACAGTGTATGATCCGGCCGATCGTAAGCGGTTATTAATAACCATCATATGCATGAGTTATGCAATGCTGGGGCCCTGAGCTAGGGCCTCAGTCGTACCCGGGGAAAAATTACATTCCACAAAATAATCATGGCCACACTACAAATATCGTAAAAATGCTAAGAACAGATTTATATATAGATTATTAATTATTTTTATTTATAACTAGCTGTCCCGCGCAACTTCGCCTGAGTATATTTTTCCCGTTTTTGCAACATTCCTCATTGCTGCTCCGCTCCTATTGGTCGTAGCGTGATGTTATATAGCCTTCCTCGATAAATTGGCTATCCAACAGTGAAAGAATTTTTCAATTCGGATCAGTGGTTCCTGAGATTTCCGCGTTCAAATAAACAAACAAACTCTTTAGCTTTATAATATTAGTATAGATAATAAGTTTGGATTTACCATACATCTATTGGTTCTTGTGAATAAGCAGCTGCTCTTATTTTTCTTGAGATAAAGAAAGTAAATGATATTCAGATTCGAATAAATAATTCTGTACTTACAATTTGATTTTCTCTATAACATTATATCCATTAAAACACCCACCTCATACATAATACGAAAAGGAACTCCGTCAGTGAAATGAAAACTCTCAATTTCATAAAAACACTAATTTATATTCCATTTGCGACATTCACTTCCGTTTTTATTATTTCCTTACTAACAACTGTTTCAGAGATGAAATTTGGTAATGTCATTGGTATCCAATGAATAACTGAGTTTGCTTCTAGCGTCTTCGAGTTTTGTTCGCATAATGACATTATAGCGTTTGGTCGTAACTAAATAATGCCATGAAGAACAAGATCCGAGGAGTTACGAAGGAAGTTTTAAATACCTTTTTTTTTTTTTTGTTTTGTTCGATTTTATCGTATCAGGTATGCAAATTGGACAACAAGAAAAGTTCCGCATTTTGCTGCTGTCTACTTTTGTTGTGCGAGTATGTTGTATATTCTATTCGTGTTGTTTTATATTAAATATTATTTATATTATATTTATTTTCCAAAAAATATAATCCATGTTCATTCCCAATCTTATAGCTACCATTGTAAAAAAATCATGAAAGTCGACCTCAAAGTTTCAGAAATTATTAATAACATCTTAAAATCTTTCCTGTTTATAATTTTAGTTAGTGGGTATGGACAATTAGAGATTTTGAGGAGGCATAAGAATGGAGTATCGTGGCGTAAAATTATAAAAGCTCAATATTCAGCAGTGGACGGATACAGATTGATGAAGATGATAAGACTAATATTTCTATAGTCACCAGTTGACAGTCAACTTTCGATTAATATCTTCGAGTACTCAAAAGAAGGAACTGCTCAATAAACTGTGCACATATACCGCATCAACAATCAAGAGACGTTCGTTTTAGATTGCAGCAGCCCGTGCTGGGAATCCAGAAGTTCATTATTCCCATTGAAAACTGGCATGAAACACCGTTTACTTTACTTTGAACAGTAACAGGGTTGGACTATGTTCGCGGGTTTCTAGAAATTATGTTAGCAATTTGTAAGGTTCGTTGTTGTTGAAGAGAATTGAATCAGAAACGCTGCCAAAGAAATTAAGAATTAGTTTAGTTGATAAAAAACTGTTATTCGAACTAGTATAGTGGTTGTTATGTTGACATAGTATTTTCGTTCAAATCAAATATGTTTCCCTGTGAGGAGGATACAATGAAACAAACAATAGCGAAATACAAAATATTATGTAGTGGAGGCCCAGAACTTGGCCAAGTCAACTGCATTGTCTGCAGCAGCAGTCATCAAGTCCCAGGCGCGTACCCAAGGAGGCGGCAACGGTCTCCATACATTTGGTCTGCGTTGGTGGGCAAAACTACTCACACTTGTCCGGTTGGGTCAAAGTGAACATGCTCCTGGATCCGCGCCTGTCAAGTCCTCCTGTGTATTACAGGTGTGACCACCTGTAATACACAGGAGGACTTGACAGGCACACATGATATGGTGTAAGGTGAAACATTATCTGTATAGCAAAGCTTAAGCTTTCAAGAATAGCATAAACTTTTTTCTTTCAAAAAATCATGCGTAAGTGGGAACGTCTCGAAATGAAATAGGTATTTGAAATTCTAATGTCTAGGAGGTAAGTCTAATGTCTAGTTTTCTCTATGAGATCCGCTCTTCAATAACTTTATTAGAAACCTTTAAATGATTTTAATGTCCAATAATGTGCCATACGTTGATGTTAGCTGAAAAAACTTTTTTTCAGTTTCTGTTACATTTATGGCCCTAAACATATTTATTTTTATTATTTAGCTATTAAACTAAATAGCGGCTAGTACAAGACACCTTTACACTAAATTTCATTAATATCCATTATGTAGTCTTTAAATAAAATACCCGTGGCATACGGACAGACAGATAGACGGACATGACGAAACTTTAAGGGTTCCGTTTTTGCCATTTGGCTACAGAACCCTAAAAAGCAGGCAGAATTTTATTCAAAGAAGTTTAGTTCAATCGGGATCAAGTTTCAATCAACTAAAACTCTTATTCATGGCACAAGTATCTTAAAATAAAGAGATTATAAAAAAAATATATTACGATATAATTAAAGTACTGCTATGATACCTACTTAAGGTTAGGGATTTTTTATTTCTTTAACTAGTTTAAAAAAGTTTTAAATCGAAACAGCAGGCACAGGTCACAATAAATATTCCTACAAATATACAGCTGTCCGGAAAGCAACCAGATGAACGGAAACGTGAATTTTTGCGACACAATATTTTTAAAATTCTCTTTTGCTGAACTTACATCGTATTTTTTAAATGTCGTTGCTCTCAAAATCGTGTCACTGCGTTATTTGAACTTTGTACTCTTTGTTGATTATTTTGAGGTGTAGAGAGTAGGAATTCTGAAAGGTTGTGAATTTGAATCTCATGTTATGCAGTTGCAAATAAATATTAGTACAATATCTATTATGATATCAGACAGAACTTAGCAGCCTCCAAAGTAACAAATCATCAATCTCAACACAAATTCTTTCGCGTGTGTACCGTCAAAAATTTTTAGGGTTCTGTAGTCAAAATGGCAAAACGGAATCCGTATAGTTTCGCCATGTCCGTCCGTCCGCAGCTTAGCTCAGAGACTGTTAATGCTAGAAAGCTGTAATTTTGCACGGATATACATATTACTTATGCCGACAAAGTGAAATAATACAATTTTAAAAAACATTTTAAGGTATCTCCCCTATTTGTAAAGTGGGGATGTGATTTTTTGGAGTATCATTATATAAGTCTTTAAAAATCGCTTGAGGGTTGTGAAGGCCATTTTTCGATTTAGGGATCCGTTTGTGAAATATTTAGCTTTAAGCACAGAATAAGTAATAGTACTACGTACAGAAGGTTCACTCCCTAACAAAAGTCAGGTTTAGGTATAAAAATATACCTAGACTCGCCGCCTGCAAGCTAAATTGAAACTTATAACGGCGCGCGAACCGTGAATTTTCTTTGCGCGCCACAGTTTTATGACCGAGCTGCGAAGTCCGCACGGGGTTGACATTTTATAAGTTTTTGTACCTAGTTAATTTATTAGTTTTAAGATAAATAAGTAGATTATGCATTACAAACGTACATTTAGCATTATAAACATAAAAATTCCAATTGTCGTGTGTTCGATTTTCACGGGTGTAGATATTCCTTTGTAAACATTATCCTATCCTGTTCCTAATATTATTTCTGAGCAACTAATTAAGCATTTTTATTATAAATAAGTATTACTAAGTACTTAAGGACCTAAGGAAATAAAAAAGAACGACCGGCTGCCACCGCTGCTTTTACACATAGGTACTTCGATGAGGCAGTGGAATTGTAAAGAATGATAGTTCTGGTTTACTATTCATTTTATTCAGATATCCGTAAACACAGCAATTTATTTTATACGGAATAAATTGACGTTTAGGCTTATAAGACATTGCGGATGTCGAAAAGTTAAAAAAAATATTTTCAAGTATGCGCGAGCGCGACGTGACCTCGACTGTCGTGCGAGGAGCAGCGACAGCCCACTGCCATTAGCCCCTTCAAGTGGCGCGCTGCCCGAATATACCTAAACTGCGAAATGACACCCCTGCTTTAAGGTGCAAATTTTTGTTCGAGTCGAGTTTTCCTACCCCCCTGCCAGCTGGTTGATGTTGGGTATGTGAAAAAAATCACGGTAGTAAAATATATAGGGAAATTAAAGAAAAACTAGCACAACTAAGTAGGCTTTGCAACTTTACGAGTAACAGCAGACCAAGGGAGAAGTAACAAAATTTTCGTACAGATATGTTATATAAGCAATTTTCAATGGAATCTGTACGAAAAGAGTTGTTAGTAGTATGAAACAATCACAACAGAAAACCCACTTCTTTAGCCGCAACTTTCGCATGGGAGACTGACATTGTGCGTGACCCGACATGCACTTGCCCGGTTTTTTTTAAATGTGATATTCCCATCAATTTTTTTAATGTTTTTTTTTTCGATAGTTTCCATATTTTTTTACCATTCATAAGTTTAGATGTAGATAAGGAGTGGTTAAACAATGCTATGATTTACACACGAGGCTGCGCTTAGATTGTTTTAACTACTACTGATTCAAGGGTTGATTTTTCATGTTCAACCTGTTTTTGTTCTATACCAAGAGTCATACTCTATATCTGCTATTTACCAAACTAATTAACTCTTCGAAAACCACTATTATACCCAAGAGTCTAATACAAAAATAACAAAAAGTAAAACTCTCCCAAGGACCCAGTTTTAATGGGCCAGCAAAAATATTATTAACAGAAGTTGGGGAACACAATTTGTATGTTACAACCACTTGAGTTTCTGTAGTGTAAGAAACTTGTTAAGGAGAAGTGAACCATATATGATGTGAAATACGAACCAAGTGCGGAACTATAGCTTTCTTGTGCTTGAGATTGGGGTGGGTATGATTTGTGATTAATATGAGACCGGTGGTGAAGGACCGGGTGTTGTGATGAAAATTGGGTAATTGACTACAGTAAAAAAAATCGTTTCACACTAATCAAGGAATAGTATTTCTTGAAATGCTCTGATAATATTTTTTCTTTCACAATTTAACATATTTTTGAAATTATTATTTTGTAAATCATGATTAAAAGGAACTTCAATAAGTTACATACATCTATCTAAATAAAAAAAAAATGTATGGCACTCGGGGACTGCCGCGATAAAGCTATTGCATAGCATTTTTTATCAATGCAAAGCATATTTGTTTATTTTTCATTACATTTCGGAGCAGCTCGTCTCGATCCGTGCAAGCTTCTTACAGTCGTACCATATACATATACGTTAAGCGAACGCTCGGCCGAACTACATAGTAGGCGGAGTGGGGGATGTTAGGATTTATTTTCGTTACGGAATTTCTTGATTCGGTCGCCTCGCTCAAACCGCGATAAAAGCTATGCAATAGCTTAAAAAACCGACTAATTTGACTTGACATAATAGTAGAGGTCCATCCAATGTCCAACAGTAGACCAATACAGGCTGATGATGATAATGTGACCAGGTCAAATGGGTTCCTTGTAATGTAGTTTTAACAATCGTGTCAACGCCTATAATGATTTTGAAGTGCCTAATACAAATACCTAGACTTAAATTATTGTTGTTTTCTCTAAAACAAAACAAAACATTGTCATACAAAACGTCTAGAAGCTAATGAAAGGAACAAAGTGTACAAATAAAATTGTATAAAGTATCAATTAAGTTAGTAATAAGGATATAAAGCTCGAATATACTACTTAATCGTCTAGACTATAGAATAAGGTCAACTTATTATAACTGTTTTTAGACTTTCGCGTTTTTTATACATATTAGATATATTTCGGGACTTAATCGCGTGAATTATTTAAAGGTAACCTTTTATTCACCCGAAGTTTCGATCGAATTGCACCGATCGTGGTCACGGGTCGACTGATGGCAGCTTAGCGATATCTCCGTGAGGCGCGGGGTTTTTTATTATAAGTTAATGCTTATAATAACTAAGATTAAAGTTTTTATTAAAAAATAACACAAATTTTAAAACCAAATATCCTTATCTAATCATAGTCACCCTACAAACAGACAATAATACAATTACCTCGCACAAACTAAGTTGCAAGTTAAATGCTCAAAGGCGGCAGATGGTAACTCGATACGTTTCACTTAATTCGACTCCCGGTTGAGGCCTTTTAGGCCGGAGAGCGATATAATGTTTTTTTTCTAGAAAACTCCGCGCAACACTTAAGGGAAAAAGTTTTTATTAAACGCTACTGAGGAGTGTTTAGGAAACTTTGAGAAAAGTAATTGTGAGTTTTATTGTGAGAGTTATATTATTTTCAACGTTTTTATTTGAGTAAAGAACTCTGAAGTTGTGTGTGCGTCATGTCAATTGTATTAACGCTTCTAAATTGCATTTTTCATACTATTCCATTAGGTTAATCGATATTAAAGGCATTGTCTCGACCAGTTCGTAATAATAATGAATGTAAAGGATTTTTTTTTTTTATTCTATCATTTCATTTCCATTTACTTTTTGACCTCTTTATTTTTAATTTCGTAGATTGAATTAAATTTTGGAGATATAATTAATGAATCTATGCACCGTGGCGTACGATTAGTTATTAAACTTATAGCTGAACAAATCTACAACGATTTTAATTGATAGTATTGTGATTAAAGTCCCCCGCGACACAGGGCTTGTACCCTAGCGGGAGGCGTCTTTAAAAAAAAAAAAAAAAATGTAACGCTCTTATGGTACAATACAGGCAAATGCTCAGTTTCCTAAAGTATTTCCATGTAATGTACCGTTCTTGCAAATGCTCGGCACTGTGTTTGATGTAACTACGGGTAAATGCTGGCGAGTGAACAATTCTTTCTATTTTGGATACATTCCCGTCACCCGCGCGAGTGCTTTTGTTCGATAAAACGTTAAACCAAAACGTATGTTGGTTAATAAAATCAGGTTGTAACAGAGAGAGAGCATCATGTTCGAAGTGTGGTTCGTGTAAATTTAAAAACGAATGGTCGACGTTCTATAACTAGTAAATGCTCAAGTGTATACTCATCTTTACACCTTATTTCTTACAAATACAATAATTGCATTTTTGAAAGATAGAAAAATTTGAATCCAGACTCAGGAATCGAACCCTTTCATATTTTATTCAATTTCTTGTATCCAGTGAATATAACCTTCAAGTAAATAAACAGTTGTTTATAATATGAAACTCAGGGTTGGAAGTTTGAAACTAGCATAGTCTAATTAGCACTTAAGACACAATTCTACTGTGAATAATTTAATGAGAGGTTTGATTAATTAGGTGTCTGTGCAGTAACAACTGACATTTTGATGTAGCAACTCTTACGCATGCCAAGAAAGTCTGCCACTAGTCTTTATCTATACTAATATTATACACCTGAAGAGTTTGTTTGTTTGTTTGCTTTAACGCGATAATCTGAGGAACTACTGGTCCGAATTGAAAAACTCTTTAACTGTTGGATAGCCCATTTATTGAGTAAGGCTATAGGCTCATAACATCACGCTACAACCAATAGGAGCGGAGCAGCAAAAAGTTTACGCAGACGAACTTGCGCGGGTCAGCTAGTACAATTATAAGTTCATTGCTGAATTATAAGTAGGTAACATATAGGAATATTTTAGTAGAAGTTACTAAAATATTATTTAGTAAAAAAATACTAGAGTGTGTTATTTAAATGATTTGTCTTTAAAATGTTATATTCTAATCTAAATTCCTATCGCGTCAGTTTGCGAAATAAACATTCGGCGAAGGCGACCTTAAGGGAAAGCTCCATTTTGAAAATAAGGTAACGGCCGTGGTCACAGGTAGACTGTGTACCCGTCTACCCGTGACAATACGGTCGAAACGTCGGGCAATAAACAAGGTATTTGACCTTAAATTATTCACTTAATTTTTAAACCACGTGACCAAAAAATATGAAAAAAATCACAAAGGTAACGGCTTAACAAACACTTTAAACTAAAATTTTGGACCTGATCGGATTGAGATATAGCCGAAGAACTGCATATCACAACAAAGGGGCGTAAGTACCATGAATATAAGCTCATTTGCTGATGCAATTATTCAAGACTGCGGAACCCTACAAAGAGCATGGTCCGACATGCCCCATGTTTTATTCTTTATCATTTAAATATTCAGACGTACAATCCATTGCATGAAAAACATTTATAATGCACATGCTTACTCGTATATTAAAGACAATTTCTTGAACATAAACACTCAATCGTAATCCTCTAACACTTGTTACACTTCCTTATTATCTTTTAAACGATATAATAATAGTAATTGCATTACTCAATTTATTTCTTAGTAGACAGTAAAGAGAAGCTGTAGTTTTGGATGCATGCCAAGTGATTAGCAATTGACATAGCGCCAGCCTTCTCTGAATTGACGATTTGCAAAAATTAGACAGTGATACGGAAGAATGTTGACAGTTACAATATATTATTTTGGATTAAGATGTCATTTTGGTATAATAAAGTGAACTTAGCCGAGATTTTAAGACGACTATAATATTCGCAATGTTTTGAAGTACTAAATCAGGTCCGGAACTACTCAGTCTTTTTAGATGCCAGTTATTGTGATACGGTCAAACATCCCTACGCATAGTTTGCTTAACTTTACTAATCATTTACCGATTAACGACTGCTGCTACTATAGCTGGCTATGGGGTCTGTGATTTTATAATTCGTGTTAACGCGTGAATACCAATCTTCTGAGCAAGGCTCCTCCGACGCGTGCAGTCCGTACCCTTAATGTCATAGCCGGATACACAGATTTATTCTGTTGTACTGTGAATGAGTTCACAAAGGTATCATTGTTTGTAGTTTCTTATAAAAACGGTTAAGTGTATTTAGATATAATAAGGTTGTATGTAATAATTAGAATATGTAGAATGTTACTTTAAAAAGGTATGCTATGTACGCTATCGTCTTGGTTCTACTGTCATGATAGGTGTAAGTTTTGCAAATAAATCAATAAATAAAATAAATATATTATAGTATTATATTGACCGATTTGACTGACCTTTTTTCCAGAGATTGTGACAAATATTTACACAAAGTTTGTGTAAATTGAAAATTTGAATGATTAATCATACGTAGGATTTTTGCAAAAACTGTGACATTACCAATACAAATATAAATAGTAATCAGATGTTGTCTACATAGAAACTACTATGAAATTACTAACATCTACGAATATCTAAATATAAGCGTCTAAAAATATCCCTACAAATATAAAGAGGTGATGAAACCGACGAATACTGCGCAGGTGAACGTAGGAAGTGTGTTGTGCCAGCTCTGAATTCTTGTTGAGTCACTGGTGCACCTGAGATGAGTACTAAGTTCATATAGAACTGTAGTATTGGGCTGTGAATGCTTTTGATGTTTCATAGTGCGATATATTAATTACTTCCTATACTTGTGTTATAAATTTTGTTACTGTTATTTAATGTATACAATTTTTTTTTTTTTAATTGCTTACATAACTGAATGCACACTACATTTTGTACATAAGCAAACTTAATGCGTTAGGCCTAGTATTATCTACCAGTCAACCTTAGGGTGATGCAGAGAGCAGAGTTAGTGCTTAATCGACTTAGACTTCCTAATGCCAAAGTAATAGTAAGCATGACAGTCAGTAAAAAAATAATTACATAGATAGAGATGACGTACTTTGAACTTAAAGGTGACACGTTTCTGATTAAAATATCAAAACGATAATAAAATCCGTAAGTGCTTTGTATTTTACTGCCTCGGTGGCGCTGTGGGAGTGTATCTGATTGCTACGCAAGAGGTCGTGGGTTCGATTCCCGCACGGGACACCACTTTGTGTTATCCACAAATTGTTGTTCCGAGTCTGGGTGTAATTTGTGTCTGTGACTTGTATGTTTGTAAAGTCCCCCGCGACACAGGGCTTGTACCCTATTGCGGGAGACGTTTTAAAAAAAAAAAAAAAATTTTGGTATTTTTGAACCATGACAAGTATTTAATTAAAGTTTGGTTCTGGATTTTAACGTGGAGGTAATATCGAACGGGTTTCAAAGACCAGACCAGTTTTAATTTATATTTTGATGACAAAATTTTGATGATAATATATCTACGCCAAATATTAGGTATATTACTATCAATAGAAGCACGGTAATAAACGCGTTTAACCTAGGTAAAGTATTTACTATTATTATAGTATAGTATATATTATAGTATAGTATTTACTAGTCAGCTTGTAACCACGATCGGTGTAACCCGGTCGAAACGTCAAGCATAAGGTAAATTCTTTACCCAGGTTAAACGCGTTTATTACCGTATCAAATCGTATTTAAAATGCAACGCGTAAGTTTAAAAGGTATAATTGTGAACAAACTCTATTCCAAAATGTCCTATTGATTTAATAATCTGTTGAAAAAGAACTGTCCAGTACACAAAACCTGAGGTAGACGCCAAATACGCAAAATGTTAAAGGTTCTAGAAGAATACAAAGGAAGTAGAAAATAAAACATCCTGTAAATCTTACCTCTTGGTCGAAAATGTAGAAACATGCTGTATATTCTCACATCCACAGCAATGTTTACAACGCTGGCGGCGCACCTGAACAAAAAAAAACACTTTGTATATAAAAAGGAAATAATGGTCTGAGAAAACTTTGATGTTTATCTTGTTACTTTGTTTAAGGACTCTAATAAAAGGTGGCACTTTTTGTTATATTTAAAACTTTTTTTTATATTGGAAAAAAGTAAGAGTTTTCGGATCAAGCTTGAATTGAATATATAGGTATAGTATATAACCATCGGGAATAGTGTATCATAAATATTCACTTTCTTGTTAACTTTTGTCACGTCAAATTATGACAAAGTGTTTATGGTTCTGGAAATTCATTAAAAATATCTTGTATTTAGTTACCACATACATATACATACATATCAACCCATATGATGGCCCACTGCTGGGCACGGGTCTCCCAGTAGAACCTACTAGTATGTAGATCCTGGGGGCAATTGCCATAATCACCACGCTTGGCGAGCGGGTTGGTGATCGCAGTAAGGTTTTAAGTACGCAGAGGACGCTGCTGCCCGTCCTCCGGTGTGAAATCCCTTAGTCGCCTTGACGACACCCACGGGAAGAGATGGGGTGGTACTACCACACTTTATGACAAATAAAGATTCTATTCTATTCTATCAACAAATTCACAAAATTCGGCCTCTTTCTTTATAATATTAGTATGGATGGTCGTTCATTGTTAATGTTACAGTGATTCTAAACGAATCCCCGAAGACGTATTTTATGTAACCCAAATAATCAACCGATACATAACTTTGAGTTGTGCCCAAAAGTACTGTTGTCTCCACTATTCACTAAAGTGACAGGGACACTATGAGAGTTAAAATTTTTTTTCAATAAGACTAGGGTTGCTAATTTTATTACGCATATTTCATATTTAGTTTTGTTAGGTAGTTTATTATGCAAGTATTTTTTTTTTTTTAACATTATGCGAATAAATTCATGATAAAGTTGTGTGCTTTGTTCTTAATTTTTATAAAAAATAAAGTGTTACATTTTCAAAAAAAACTAATCTATTTAACGGCCATAGTTTGTTCAAAAAGATTTAATTTTATTTGAAAAAGTACATAATCAAATTTATCTTCCTATAATAACCTATTTAGAAAGCTCCACATTAATTACTAATCAAGAAAACCTTAAATACATAATAATATGTTAAAATTAACGTTCCTCCATGTTGATTACACAATTAATCTTGGCTTTTAAGTCAAAGTTGCTTAAATTAATTTGTGTAGGTACGGCGGGTATAGCAGATATGTTTACTTACGAATAATTATAACAACTAATAGGTAGGCTGAGGCTTAGATTAACGAGAACCGCTTAATATGTGTCTGAGTTTGAAAACTTCGAACTTGGTAAAACATTAAGCACAGGAGCATAGTAAGTGATACGCTCTGTCAAAGCGATCGGTTACGATGTTACGATAATTTAACGCGATACGACATGGGAGCCAAACTTAGCCCGCACCATCCCCTTAACAAGTCTGATCCCCTTGTATATGGAACCTTCCGTCCACTTGGATTCGCTATTTGTAACCAATCATATTTGGATATTGATCCTCTCACAATTGTCCTACAAACTCGATCAAAAATAGCTATAATAATAATATCTTGAGACAACTCAAAGAGTTAGAAGCCGTTAACTTATAGATAACTGTATTGTAGTTTTTTATATTTTTTATTTTGGTTTCTATATGTTTATGTAACTGTATTTTAATTCTGATATGTATGTTTTCTTTCACCACCACTTTTCAAATTTATTTCATTGCTGTATTGTGTCACTCTTTGTGAACCCAAATAAAGTAAAAAAAAAACTCACTCAACGCCATCTTATCCCAATCTAAGCAGAGCTTGTACTGTGTAAACCAGACAACTGATAAACATACTTATATATTTCTAAATACATACATTTTATAGATAAATAACACCCAGACACAGGATAAACCATCGCGATCCTACCACAAAGTTTTATCTTGGGTGTGGATCAAACCTACGACCTCTGGCTTAGCAGTCACTAACCACTAGACCAACAGGCCAGTCAAAAGCTATTGTTTTAACCTATGGCTACACACTCTGGTCATAGATAAGAAAATCATAAAGACATCTTGACATGAACACAAATTTGTGTCAAGTCACTAACTACATAGATGGGTAAGCTCGGACTAAAATAACTAGGTATTGAAACCTATTCAGAGAAACACTTCAAATTCGCAGAATAAAGAACTGCTAAAACCATTATAGTTAGTTTAAGTGGCATAAGTAATCGAAAGAACATGAATAAAAATAGACCATTTACAGAAAGTCGACAATCACCAAATAAACCTTAAAAAGCAGCTCAAAGCGTTTGATATTCTCGCGGCGCGTTCGCGTTAAGTTCGCTCATCTAAGACGATGCTTTAACGCTTCATAAGATTTTCCGCCGCAAAAGACGGAACGGAAAGTTCACTTTGTTGCCGCAAGCAATGCGACATTGTCAAACAAACGCTTCTGCGTCAACGCTCTCACATATAACCCTACGTTTAAATTTACTGCGCGATTTGGGGTCTAATGCTCCGTGTCACGCATACGAACGCAGCGGAATCCTCTTAAAAGGAAAAAAAAATAAGAAGAAACGGCCCTTAAATTTTACCAAACCATACTTTGGTTACAAACAATGCCATTCAGGACAGTTAAAAAGGTGATATAATTTTGTTTAGTAAAGATATTAAGCTGTCCGATGACTTTCATTTGATCTTAATTTTTAAACGTTTAATTAAATAATGCCAAAAGAATAACTAAATATAGGTTTGTACCGTTCTGATGTCGCTGATGAAATTGAATATTGGAAGCAAAATTATAGTTTAAAACCAACTTTTGCCCGTGTTCTGTCTGCATATATTTTGGTTATTACGATAAAACTAGACTTTATCTTCAGACTAAACCTTGAGGATATTCTTTATAGAAGAAAGTCACATAGTAATTTTTTTAGCGCTATATTCCGGCTTCTTTTCAGATATACTACAATCCCGATAAAAAAATATTACACTCTGTTTGCTGTAGAAATTAAATAAATAAAGTAAAAATAATAATTGTTTTTATACCTATTTCTCCTTGCAAAATACATTGTAACGAAAGTATTTACAATTAACACTACGTACCCATTTCATCTATATTCTTGCAAATGAAAATAGATACTTGTTAACCTTGAGAATAATTAATTAATTAAAATGTGTGATGTTATTGTAAAGTACAGATCTCGGTCAACTATAAAAATCCTACAAATACCGACACTCAAAACAGTTTTTGAACGAATACACTAACTATTTATAAATGCATATATTCCGTAGAATGACTACGTAATATCTGTCCAATATGTTTTAGACGGTTTCGACTACAGTGTCGCCACCTATCAAGTTCTCAGTAACCAATTGTTAATCTGTCATCAACTGATGACAGCGGTTTGTTAATACTTTTTCTAATGTAGTATGTACGGTAGGTACTGGTAAACAGGTTGATTTTTAAAAATTAATACCCTCGCCGTCGTGGCTTCTTTAAATAACACTAAATAACTTTGTAATTTCAGTTTTGGAAAATATTTAAGAATCACCTACTACTTGCTTTTGGAGTTATGGCCTTAACCACCTATATACCATTTAACTGGAGTATAATCAATGTTTATTATAAACCTGACAACAAAACATCGATTGTACTCCGGGGTCTTACCGATGTGTGGTAAATGGTTGAATTACAACAGTAGGGATAGGTAGTGTAGGCTTAATTTGTATTTCTTATTCTTCGTATAATTATTTGTATTTTTCAAATATTTATACGAAGTTATTTGATGTAATGTAAAGAAGCCTCGAGCGAGAAGTTATTAGTATATTAAAAATCACCCTGTATATCTCCTTGTCAAATTGGAACAAAATCTGTACAGTTAATTAGTTGTGCCAACGTAACACACAGACAGATTAGTAGTAAATTATTGTTTTTAAACTTACGCGATTTTTATGTATATTACATACATAAAAATTTAATTTTTTTTTTCTGTTTTACAAGATAACTAGCAATGTGGGATTTTTGGTTCCACATTACTAGCAATCGGCTAAATATCATAATAATTAGGTGTTTTATTAGTGACTCGTACGACAGTTGTAGTGTGGTATGAAACCGCTTTTAGCTATTGACACAATACTTGATCCGCTAAATCTGACCCACTTTTACTAATTGAATTTTAAATCGACGGGCACGATGCTTAAAACACACGAAGTTCCAAACGGCTTTCCTTTTATTACAGAAGCCTCTCTAAAATTCGTTCGCTAAGCTTTGTTTAACTTTGGTGATAAGTTATTGTTTAAATGGAGCACCCTATTATGTTCATGTCTTATGTACCTTCTGAAATAGATTCAGAATAAAACTTAACTAAGCTACTCTTACTTCTTACAACAATAAAGGTGACTACGGTATATAGTTGGAGGAATATAATTTTATATACTTATGTTGGGACAACTCACTCAACGCTTTCTGATCCCAAACTAAGCAGAGCTAGTACTATGGAAACCAGACAACTGATAAACATACTTATACATTTCTAAATACATACATATTATAGATAAATAATACCCAGACACAGAATAAACCATCGTGCTCATCACACTAAATTTTATCCTGGGTGGGGATTAATCCCCATGGCTTAGCAGTCTGGGTCACTAACCACTAGACCAACAGGCCAGTCAATTAATTATTAGGTATCCTTTAGTGACCTGCGACTGGCCTGTTGGACTGATGGTTACTAACGTTGACTACGCCGGAGGTCGATAAAACTCTGTATGATGAGCACGATGGTTATTCTGTGTCTGAGTATAATTTATCTATAACATGTATGTATTTAGAAATATATAAATATGTTTATCAGTTGTCTGGTTGCCATAGTACAAGCTCTGCTTAGGTTGGGATCAGATGACGTGGTGTGAGTTGCCTAGATATTATTATTATTACCTACTCCGATTATGCATAATTTTTTCTTTATTAATATTATTGGTATTTAATACTAAGCATTTCCTTTGTCATTTCAGGGGGAGATATCTCACCCGCTCGTCAAAGTGTTGCCCAATCCGTCTGTGCAATTTGTGCATTTGTCACGCATTACAGTCATTCACAGCTTCTTTTAAGTAATAAGAAGCCACTGGGTTCTTATTAGCGTTCTTTTTTTTTCGTTTTCGCGCCAAGCCCGCGCATACTGGAACATGCGCGGTGCACCTAAAGATGTCCGCCGCGCATGCGCGTTGATGCATTTCTAAGCGCAGCTCTCTATTTACCATTCTGACAAGGTTTTGACAGATCGCGCGAGAACGTAAATAAGGACCCTGGTTATAAGTTTTGAGACTAATCATTGTTTGCCTTTGTTTTTGTAAGAATACCTAAATTGTTCCCAAGTCCACAGCATACGTATATATAAACATAACAATTTATAACGACACGCTCTAAGTTATTTCTCGTTTAAATGTTTAATGTTACCCATTATTGATGGTTGTTATTGTATTATTACTAATAGAAGCCATTAGTCTAGCCATTCTAAGAAAGGGTGAGAAAGATAATATAGATATATACAGGGTGTACCTAAACTAGCCACGCTGAGGGTAAGTACCTTAAATATATTAGATGGAACATTTTACTCAAAGAAGACTTTATTTTGAGTTTAAAAATAGAACGAACTGCATTTAAAGTTTTATAAATTATAATTAATCGACTGTCTGAATCGGATATGTGAAAAAGTAAGGGTCAGTTATAGGGTTTTTTTATACATCGTCTATACTAATATTATAAAGCTGAAGAGTTTGTTTGTTTGAAAGCGGTAATCTCAGGTACTGTTGATCCGAATTGAAAATTTCTTTCAACATTGGATAGCCCATTTATCAAGGAGGACTACAGGCCTTATAACATTACTACGACTAATAGGAGCGGAGCAGCAATGAGCAATATTTCAAAAACGGGGAAAATGTACGCAGACGAAGTTGCGCGGGACAGCTAGTATTAAATAAAACACAAAATGTATGGTTAATTAAGACGCTAGGCCCAACTATTGCATTTTTTACAGTGTTTTTGTTTCTATTTAAGATGATTTCAAGTTACGAGCTAAACTTCAAGGTATTATTTCAAACATTCATCACGAAAATATTAGTAAATCGACAAATAGTGATATTATAAGTGTGCTTATTTGCGTATTACAGAATAGGACATGCTTTGAGCCATTAATAACGTTGTAAGTTACAGTTCTTCGAACAAATCTTAAATTTTATGGTTTTTCTTCTATTTAAGACACTATAAAAAAAAACGTTATGATTGACCTTTTCGATTGGTACTATAAAAATACAGGCTGTTTCTTTTTTAAATTTTAAGGGTTCGATTCTCTGTCCAGACACGTGATTATTTAAAAAAAATTATGTGTAGTTCGAATTTAAAATAAACAATGAAGTTTACTTTCAGTAAAATGTTCAATCTACAATATTTAAGGTACTTTCCCTCCAAGTGGCATAGTTTTGGGACATCCTATACGTGGCATTGGTATCAGATTTGGACTAATTGTCCTAACTTCTAACCGCGAGAAGCAAGTAACAGATATTGAAACAATTTCTCTCATCATGAAAACTAAAATAAACTAGTATAACTAGTAGGAAAAAGATAGTAATGGCAGTATTATTATTTACTAAATAGTAATAGGCGTTTACGAACTAGTTTTTTGCATAACTAGGCTTTTGTAATAAAGTGTAAAACCGCGCAAATACCAACATCAAGTTTCAAACTACCTCCATATTTATTTTTATCGGCCCAGTAACCTCGGAAGTTAGCACGTTGAAACAAATAAATAAAGTTATAGCTTTTAGACTAAAAAAAACTCACGCTGTGCCTAATTTATTCGACACGGGAATAAACGCGTTCGTTTTAGGTAAGTTAGTAGGAAGGTTGCTTGACGTTCAAATTTGTGCTATTCAACTTGTGACCACGGTCGAACTATATATTTTCGTATTGATTTGTGCAAAAATCATACCCATTATTCATATCAAATTAGGAGAGGCTTCAAATGCATTTTAACTAGCGCGTGTTTTGATTTTTAATCTATTTTCAAAATCAAATAGAAAGAGACAAAACATTCACTGGTTAAAATGTGTTTGAAACCTCTTCTAGTTTATATATACTAATACTAATAAGATTAAAGAGGAAAGATTTGATTGCTTGTTTGTATTGAATACGCTCCGAAACTACTAAACGGATTTGAAAAATTCTTTCATCGTTGTGAAGCTATACTAACCCCGGGTGACATAGGCTATTTTTTATTCCTGTATTCCCACGGGAACGGGAACTACGCGGGTGAAACCGCGAGGCCTCCGCTAGTTATGAATAAAGGGGTGAGTCTTTAATATCTTAGCCTTGACATCGATATATTATTATATATGTCATACACAAGACTAATCTGTGATTATATGTTACATAAACACACGGAGTATTAAGCAATTTTTTTTCCAAATCTGATTTTGAACTGTAGACTCCTTTGTAATATCCTATCCTATCTATGAAATTAGTTTGAGTGATAGATCCAATTAGTTAGGAATAAACTACTGGACTAAAATTCTGAAATATAATGATGATACTTTGTCCTTTTAAGCTACTTCCATTTCAAATTTTATCTAAATCAGTCAAGTATTTTCATTTGAAACAAACAAATTGTTTCGCTTTAATACATTACTATTATAGTACTCGTATATCTTTTCAATCACATTACACGGTTATAACATTGACATATTAGGGAAAATCTAAAAAAAAATATATATAAAACAGGATACCTATTTACTGAAAAATATTAAAATAGTTTTTATTTTCAAATAGTTTCATTTCCAGATTAGCTCAGAAAAAAATACACATAGAGTAACAATCTTTAGCAAATATTTACACACTGTCTGGCTCATTCAGAACATTTTCTGACGTTGAATCATCGGCTGGCAGTGTTAGTCTAAATCCCTTGACCTAGTAACATGTTTAGACATTTTCTTATTTAAAAAATGTCGTGTTAAAGAAGTCGAACACTAATTTCTACTAATCCATACTAATGTTATAAATGTGAAAGTAATTCTGTAAGTTTGTCTGTCTGTTACGCTTTCACGCTCAAACAGCGAAACGGATTTAGATGAAATTTTTTATGGAGATAGTTTGAGTCTCGGGGAAGGACGTAGGTTTTTTTATCGCGATAACCGACAACCATACACGCGGAGCCGCGGGCGAAAGCTAATGTCTTATAAATAATAAAAATACTGGGTGTATATTTGATCCCTGTCCGGTCCATTAATGTTTTGTTAGGTATCATATTCCAATTCGATTTACGTTTTTTTTTTAAATTTAATGACGAATTTAGACCTAAAAAAAATATTGACTAAAGTCACAAGGCAAGACTTGCGGCGCGGCGGCAGAAAAACATTGTTTTTGATTGTAAAGAGTTTTTTAACAAAAATGTTAATAGTGAATTTTAATATTAGGTAAATATTAAAATCGTTTTCACGCATAATTTTTTTGCATTATTAATAGAATACCTACCCTACCCCATACCCGAAAGGGGCGTCCCTTTCGGGTCAGATAGGGATTCATTTACACATTGTATTATTTTATGCATAAAGATTCAAATCGATTATCTTAACGAATTTTCATCAAACAAATCTAAGAACTACAGAAACTAGTTTTAAAAAACACCGTATCCACATCCTTTTGGCCGCTACGATGCGAAAGACATACACACATATTTGACAAACCTTTTGAATTTGATATAACTCTTGCGTCGGGAATTGAAAAGCACTAATACAAACCAGATTTTGAAATGTACGAGTGTATCATTAAAGTGCCTGTCTTTATACACAAATTAAGGATGTTTATACATTCTTCCTTTGTGTAATCAAATCGCGATTGTTTGTCAATACGTTATGGATTAATAGCTCTCAGTACAATACACCAGCAATCAGAATGTCTGTAGCATATCCTGATTAATCTAGTTATTATCTGAATTAACTACTTGTATAGAGGATGTTTGTCTAATTACTGATGCTTAATTGTAGATTGTTATGAGTGTATAGGATGTATTTTCCTTTAATCGAAGATCTTTCTAAATTGGCTGCTTTAGACCGTTGACTCGTTTGACAAGAAATTACACTAAAATGTCTCTTTTTTTTAATTAACTTTAGGTAAAGTATCAACATTTTTGTGCCAGTATTGAGGCAAACAAAACTAAATAAAAAAACGAATTCTTTTCCAGTTAAAGATGGTTGCTAGATTTATATATTCACAAGTTTTTGCCAGTATTGGACAATTTAATAATAATTTTGATAGAATAAATGAAAAGCTAATTCTAATGTATGCATCGGAATATCAGTCTTTCCTATACATCATTCATCATTGGAGCACAAAATACCCATTGACAATAGAGGCCAAAACCAAGGCTTTTAGCCTACCTACATAATTAAATTAGTATAAAAAATCAATTATTATTATAAGTAGAGAGAAGCTCATTCATGTACAAATCCACAGGTAAAATGATTATGAGATTTATACATACGCGAATGAGTTAGTTTGAATAGCTAGTAACAGTGTTAGTTAAATATAAATAAATGTTAGAAAGAACAATCTTAAAATAGACATGTCGCGCCTGGGCACTCTCCAATTTCACACATAGCGAAAAAAGAACTTGTCACATTTAATAATTGTCACTAATCGTCACTATGTCACTAACACCTTATTATAACAATAACGCACTACCGTCCATTAAAAAATAAACCGAAAAATTGCCACACAGATTCGAATTTTAAAATTAAAAACTATAATTTAAAAAAAAGTTTGACATATAACTTTTGGCGGGATAAACAATCGATAATCTGTTTTTTTTTAGAACCCTTTAATTGGTTACTTACTGTAGTGCGCGCGCCTAACGCAAAGATACTGCCACTATTCAGCCCATCACGTTTGGTTCGCTAAATTCTAAAAAAAGATAGCCACTCATTCGCGTGAAGTGCGGGACTACATAACGGGACGTCATTGTAGTTTTTTTTAAACTGTTGGTGTCAGAGCGTCTACTTTCATTTTAGAATTCGACCTCTTTAGATATTGTGTCATTGTTTAAAGGTTATTGTGCGATTTTGTTGTATCTAAACACGCACTAAAGATATTATTTTTTGTTAATACCATTATTTTATTAACTCATTAAAAGTTATGAGTTAGTAATAAGCTTTAGTTATTTCCGTTCGATTGACGACTTGTCTTTTAGTTTTAGGGTTCCGTACACAAAAGGGTAAAGCGGGACCCTATTGCTAAGACTTCGCTGTCCATCTGTCCGCCTGTCACCAGGCTGTATCTCATGAACCGTAGTAGTTAGACAATAGAATTTTTTACAGATGATGTATTTCTGTTGCCGCTATAACACCAAATGCTTAGCCCAGGATAAAATAAATATTTAAAGACTCCCATACAGCAAACGTTATTTTTTGCTCGTTTTTGCTCGATATTAATAACGGCAACAAGGTAGACGCTTAAAGTATTCACAGAATATTATGTTAAATTATTCACTTTAAAAATAAATAATTTAATTAAAATAAAATTAATATATAAGGGTGGCTCCCATACAACAGACATTGTTTTTGACGTTTTTATATATAAATGTTACGGAATCATTCGTGCGCGAGTCACACTTGCGCTTGGCCGGTCTTCTTATACACACATAAATTCTGCAACGTGATGACATAATATTTTTGGAACCAACATAAAATGTTGAGATTCCGTTCTTATTTTAAAAATATTAAGCTCATTCATGAGATACACAATGATATATTTAGAAAAATTGTGTCATTCACTTTTTAATGTCCTCTTTTAGAACTATTGGTGTTATGATCCAGGGAGTAAAGTTTCACATCAGAAAAATACTCATGTTTTTCCTTTCTTTTTGTAGTTTTAAAAAAATGTAATAGTATAGATGGAGCCGAGTGCCGCTAAAATGTTATTTGAGGTCAAAGGTCACAAAATACGTTTTTTTGCGAAAACATTGTCAACAGTCACTATTATTAAAAATATGATTTGATTTTTTAAATAAAGATTCTGCGTGATAAGTGAAGGCCATTCTTTTCTTTCTTTTGATATCAGAATCAGTACTTTGGCCAATATCTAAGCACATATAGTTTTTACTCTTGTTGTACTATTGATGATTTTATTTTATCTCATGTTCCAACTTTTTAATAATATAATTTGCATGAGTCCTTTAACATGGTGTATAGTATACTAGTGGCAGCACCTTAGTCCGATACCGTAGATTATAAACATTGAAAATTGGCAATTTGAAAAAAATGGCCGCGAGTTTTTTGCCAGGTTCTTTTCTCCGGTTTTACCTATTGTTTGCAAAATTGGCATTACATGTACAATCAGGGCCCTCTACGACTGACCCTTTTGACGAAATATTCCTATGCGCTTACAATCGCAAGCGCCGTGTGCTGCACCACCTCGACCAAATAAAGAGCGATGACGTTTGATTGATTTTTTTTTTTTTTAATGCGAATTACTGATTAGCGGCAATTGGCTACTAGCCTATTTGTGACGTTCCGTGCATTGTTTTTAAGTTTCTTACTGATTGTTTTTTTTACTTTGCCCTCCGGGACCATCCATCCTAGACTGATTGAGTGTTTCAGTGACGACTTTGACTTGTAAAAGGGCTTGAAATGTTTGTTTGACTGTGAACTTTTGCACAAACTCGGAATTATGGAAACATGGCTGCATCCCGAAATATTGAACTTTCAAGTTTAAAACCAAATGCAAGTTAAAATTAAAACTAATATTAAAAATATGAAAGTAACTCTGTCTGTCTTTTACGTTGTCATGCTTAAACCGCTGGACCGATATAGATAGAATTAGATAATATAAATCGATAATAATGGAAACACATAGGATAGTTTTTATAGCGATAACCGACATTCACGCGGGCGGAGTCACGATCGAAAGCTAGTATTTCATATATAGTTATTTTATATAATATCTTTTGCGTTGATTTTGATATTCGTCATGGACAAATGAAGCTTTTTCCTTAGTAATTTTCACAACAATAAAACTTCTTTGATCAAAGCCTATAGTAGAATTTCAATAAATGTAAAATAACGGCTTAAGCAGTAATCTCACAAAAATCAAAATTCAAACGATGTTAAATTTCCTATCGTTTAAAGGTCCGTTGTGAGAACAACACGAATAACGAATAATATGACGAATTCTCGTAAAGTATTTTTCCTGATTTTGTCAATAAGAACAACAATATGAATCCTAATTTTATGGTAGTAAGGTATAAAATTATGTAAAAATCACATTTAAATATACCTTACTCTCTTAAAATCAGAGCAACAATATGATTCGATATACAGAAGACAAAAGATTCTATTCACCAATTTTTTAATGAATAATGAGTCTTAAATTTAACAAAGTAAAGCTTAAAATTATTACACTATGTCGTATTTAAAAATGTTGTACGGAGTGACGTGCATCTTCCATAAAATATAGTGAGCTACTGGCGGACGAAATGAGAAATGTTCGTCAAGCGATTTACGTTTTTATGGGGGTCAAAGACACGAGACCCTGATTGTACATGTAGAATCCCGACGTATCACAAGTGTTGTTTTGCATCCTAAGTGAATAAAGAATTTGAAATTTTGTTTTTTTAAAGTGGTTACTACATTTGTAGCTTAGATAATTGTCTTTAAAAACATATTTGTCCTATTGGATTTTAGATGGATTTTAGATATTTTTATTTTATCTAAAATATTTTATTGTTTGTGACAAGGCAGGAAATGGCAGCCACTGACGGTTTTTCTTCGGTTACTTATTTCCAATATTATATCTAAAGAAAGACAGCTGGACGTTGAGCTAACGTCAGTTTTGAATAAATGGCGAGTCTATTGACTGATTTAAACATGGCTGCCATGATGGCGTGACTTTAGTTTGACGTTTTCATTTGTAGTGCCCGTTTATAGTGGGGCAGTTGTTCTCATTCGATCAGTCAGTGGTAACGACAACACGTCTTGCAATAGATGTTGCTATTTTTATAGTCATGTGTGCAAAATGTTAGTGAGAGTCAGTGATGCAGTGGCATTTGTATAATCGAAATGATTAGAACTTTTGGGGGACTTTACCTTGCTGGAGGTATCTGTGTTGATATGATCGATTACCATAATGTAAATTCGAATATTGAGCCGCTAATAGCTCTTAAGGGCTTCGACAATAATGCTATTTGGGTTGTTTAGCATTAAGCATGTTCCAGACGGTAGGAAACAAGCCTTCCCGCCAAGGTGACCTTGCTGGTTTCCAACAGTGTAGACGGATGTTGTAAACCAAATTACATACATACACTGTTGGAAACATGCTTTAACATTTTCGCGCGAACTCCGTGGAATAAGTATTCAATTAATGTCATTCCCCTTTCACAATCAGTGCCAATTCTGTTCTAGTATATTGTACAGTCTCACACAAGTGTTTACAAGTTTAGTGAACGTATGTCACTACTGTGCCGTGTGACAGTGGTAGAAGTTTTATGAATAGCTCACTAGGTCAAATGAATAGTGACATACGTTTATCGTGATAGAGTTAACCGAGTAGTTCGTTAGGGAGACCCTGCGCGATGTGCGTCGCTAAGTATGTATTGAACGGCTCATTAAGAGATGTATCATTTAAAGAGTACCCGTGACGTCACGAATGTTAATACTAAACCATAACACCGGTTCCACATGTTGTATGTAGCATGTATCATAATATATGTGCTTGTACTTTTAAACAGGGTTACATGTTTGAGTTGACAGCTCAAAGTGATGTACGAGGTGACGCATGACGCGACGTAATCTTTAAATACGAGTAATTATGAAGCTGAAGAGTTTGTTTGTTTGTTTGAACACGATAATCTCAGGAAAATGATAATTTGACCCAGTAGGGGTCAAATTAAAAAATCTTTTACTGTTGGATAGTCTATTTATCTAGAAAGGCTATAGGCTATATAACATCACGCTACGACCAATGGGAGCGGAGCACCAATGAAAAATATTGCAAAAAAAAAGGAAAATTTACGCAGATGACGTTGCGCGGGTCAGCTAGTGCAATATAAGCCCATGCGGTCACGTGTAGCAAATAGCGTAGAGCTGATAATCAGCTACAAGCGATCTAGTGCTACGCCTGGGCACACTTATGTATTTTGAATACAAGAATGCTCCCACACAGCAGTTAATTAATGTTATAAAACAATGTGTTGCACGATAACATTTTATAACAGTGTGTAACATTGAAGTAATTTTTATAGGCATTTCTTGCCAATTACTTTACAAATACAATAATTGTATTTTTGAAAGATAGAAAAATTTGAGTCCAGACTCAGGAATCATTAAATTTTTCTATTTTTCAAAAATGTGTGTATTATTTTGCTACAATATATAAATATATAAATGTTATCTTCTATCTATATCTTCTTCTTCTATGTATCTATACTTATAATAAATCTGTAGAGAGGTAAATTCTGTACATGAAATATATTTCCAAAATAACTATCAGGGGGTGATTAGGGATCGATACTGATGCCAAAAATGCAATCAGTAAAATTTTTGTCTGTCTGTCTGTCTGTCTGTATAACCGTTATAGAAACAAAAACTACTCGACGGATTTTAACGAAACTTGGTACAATTATTTTTCATACTCCTGAGTTGGTTATAGTATACTTTTCATCACGCTACAATCAATAGGAGCAGAGCAGTGAAGGGAAATGTTGGGAAAACGGGAGAAGTTACTCCATTTTTTAAGCTTCCGTCGCGTGTACAACTTTAATGGTTAAAGGGACACAGAAATCATGTATGACGGAAATGTTCTCCTTAAAATTATATAAAAAATATCCCACGACAGCATATGTCTATCTTTTATGGTTGACTCACAATATCACGTGTAACTCCCGATAGCTTAGCAGTTCGAAGCTTTCTGAGGAACGAGTAGCAACGTATTTTTTGTCGCACCATAATGGTTTATCACAATTTTTTCCACATATTATCTTTAATTGTAACCCATGGAATACATAACTTCCCGCTAAAACTATAAGGAGCTATACACAACATTTTTAAGTTTCATAAGAACAGTTATTTTGACGTGGTATGTAGCGAACAGTATAGCCTCGAAGCTATGCTAGCGGTCTTTGACGGCGGAGTCTTAGGCTCGAGTCTGATATCTGATTATGTTCTTTTTGTATTTTTTTAAAATTGTCTTTGTCCTTTTTTGTTGTAATTAAAATGTTATAGTTATTTTTTCGACCATAGGTAACTTATTTGCTTTGGTTAATATTTTTTTATATTAAAAATCAAGTGAAATATGCACTTAAGTAAGATATCTATAGGTATTGCATGCACTGCTGAGAGTAATGAATTAATCGTAGTAAAAATGAAAAACAATACTACATTCCAATTTAACAAGTATTCGATATTTTCCAGAATTGATGTGTTCGTGTTCAAAAAAAAGACATTACACACGTAAAAAAAACATGTAGCGCCATCTATGAAATCAAATTGGTCACCGTGATCAAACAATTCCTTATTTGTGAAAACATTAATTAGGGTATAGGTGCTTGCGATGACGGATTCGTTTCTTGCTGAGTGGCAACATTCTCCTATTTATTTAATTAAATTGCTTAAATTAATAAATTAAGTATTAGAAGAAACTTCACTGGTTTTGAAAGTAGATGGCGTTGTAAATAGCATTAAAAAGAAACATATTGCTATCATTTTTGGAAATGTTTGTCTGTCTGTCCGTTTGTTTAACCACGCATCACACAGGTGCATCGAGGATCATGTTTTGGGGTCTTGGTTGGATATCAAGTGTTCATCAATTCAACGATAATGAATGACTCATCGGCCAAGTGTGAGTAGTTCGGGTGACGGGAGGGGGGGGTGGGGGGTCATTGTCTGTCAACGCGGAGTCTGGGGGAGGGGGAGTCCATGTCTTTTTTTCTTACTTGCATCATTGTAACATATAAGAGAGGTACTCTCTAAAGTGGGGATGTGATTTTTTTCTCACCTACCCCATCGTGTGGGGTATCATTAGATAGGTCTTTTAAAAAGCGTTTAGGGTTTGTGAAGACTATTTTTAGATTTAAAGATTCCTTTGTGTAATATTAGGCTTTATAGTGAACATTTTTGTTAGAGTCAAGTGTTCCCCTGCCAACTAAATGGTTGATGTTATAGTATAAATACTAAAATTATAAGGAAAACTATCACAGTTAAGTACTTAGGCTTTACAAGTAAACGATAAACATCTGATCAAATGGGAAGTACCAAAATTTTAGTACAAATTCCATTGAAAATTATTAGGTATTAAGTAGGTATAACGTTAAAAGAATGAAACAAAAACAACTGAAAACCCACTTCTTAAGCCGCACACCAAATTAACTACACACATCAAAAGTGTCTAGGGATCAAGCATTTTTATGCGGATTTCTTGAGATTGAGATGTGGCTTTGTAATAAATTTATGATTTTATAAATTTATATGGATCCTTTTTGGTGCATTTCATAATTTGAATCAGGAACTGTGAATCAAATTCGAGTAAAAGATGAAAATCAGCTGTCAATATTTTCCCTATAAAAACATACAACGCATTGAAGACATTATTAGTGCTACTGTTTCCCTACTACTGATTAAAACCAACGTTATTATGGAGCGGCGACGTCATTTAAGCAGGGAAGAAATGCTCAGAGCCGTGGGAATGATAGAAGCTGGTTCCCGGCAACGTACTGTGGCTTTAGCTCTGAATACAAGTCAGAGTGTTATCAGTCGACTTTGGACACGTTACCGAAGCACTGGTACCGTGGCTGAGCGCCATGGAGGACGGTATCGCTGCACCACACGGAGACAAGACCGATACATTCAAATCTTAACTCGAAGAGGTCCAACAATAACCGCCATGATGTTAGCCGTGAGGCTTCATCACTCTTCAGGGAACTTAATTAGCGACCAAACAGTCAGAAACCGCTTGCATGAAGTGAACCTTCATTCCCGAAGACCGCTACGGGTACCACCTATAGCAATGCACAATCGTAGGATTCGATATCAATGGGCTCTTGAACACAGAAATTGGGCAGAAGAACAATGGCGTTTCGTGTGCTTTTCTGATGAGTCTCGTTTTGGTATGAGACCGGATACAAGACGTATACGACACTGGAGAACCCCTGGACGCCAACAGCGATTAAAATCCTGCCAGGAAGTCCATCCTTATAGTGGTGGAACCATCATGGTATGGGCGGGTATTTGGATCGGCGGAAGAACTGAGTTGATTTGGATCAGAGGCAACCTCAACGCTCAAATTTATGCTGAGACGATTGTATCAGACGTCATCGTTCCTCTACAAGTGCAAATCGGTCCCTTATTTCAGTTAATGCATGATAATGCACGACCGCACACCGCAAGAGTTGTAAGACAGACTCTCGCCGCAGCTAACATCAATGTCCTGCCCTGGCCTGCTCAGTCGCCAGACTTGAACCCGATTGAGCATGCATGGGATATGCTACTGAGAAGAGCTCTGCCGAATATGGAGGGTATCCAGTCGCAAGAAGACCTTTTTTTGTTGTTGCAACGAACATGGGCGGCCATTCCACAGCGTGATTTGGATGAACTCATTTTGAGTATGCCAAACCGATGTTCTTGTGTTGTTAGTGTTCGCGGTAGAAACACGGATTATTAATTGTTTAAGTTACCCAATAAAATTTTAAAGAAAACTGTTATTTCAGTCTTTTTTTCGAACTTTAATGTTAGTGGTTCTAATGTCAAAAATCCCTTTATTAGGAAAATGGCAAATTTCTTTATTAATGCAAAGGTGACTTGGTTTATCGTTACTGTGACAAACGAAAACACTTTATTTGATGAATCCTTAAAGAAATAAAAAAAAAAAATCAATCAGGAGAAAAGTTATTGCAAAAATATATGTTGATCCCTAGACACTTTTGATGTGTGTATATGAAATAATAGAATAGAATGATTTTTATTGAGTACACAGAAGACACATGTATAGACATTATTATAATTTAACAGGAAAAATCATGCAGAAGATAAAACAAGCAATAATTATTTATTGCTTGTTTTATCTTCTGCATGACTTTAACAGTAGATAAAAAGAAAAGAGACACAAATAACACACATTAATGACAGAAAAACACAGTGAACGAATACCTAAAGAGTCTGTATTTGGTACTTATTTATTTTCATAAAGCTTTTGGATGTTGAAGCTATCAATAGATGACTATATGATGATTCTCCGCTGCTGAATCATATCGCGGCTCACCCGACAGAACATTTTCAAACATATTTACACAGAAGTTATTTCGTAACATAAACTACCTTAGTTTAAACTCGACTTTTGCGCGAACGAAGTCGCGGGCACAGCTAGTTTGTAATAAAACGCTACCATGCTGGTTCAACTCATTTTATAACATCGTATAACGTTCTATAACCATCGGTTTGGATCTGGTTTTAGATAAAGCTAATAGTTGCTGTTTACTACTGCATCAAATGAACTGACTAGGGCTGTGTACGTGACAGAGTAGGTACACTGGAAACGAAGCTCCTGAACAACTTTCTCCTCGTGCCCGTCTGCTCACATCCCACTGTCGCTTGGATAATGTTATACAACAAAGTTATAATTTGTGTTCTAACAAAAAGTTGTAATTAGTTGTATAACATTTTGTTACATGAAGTTTTATAACATTACTAACAAATAATACATTTTGTTACAATTTGCTATGCAACATTATCTAACGTGAGATATACAACGTTATTCTTGATGTAGTGCAAACCTGAAAGTAGTTTGCTCAGAATCAGTAGCACAATCCAATGTGGCAGTTTTTGGACCATGTCATATTTCTCAATTAATTAATTAATCAATCATTAATTATTTCATTAATCATTCTTACAGTCCAAATCTTGTTCACAATGTGATGTGAAATGTGATCATTACTTATTTTTCAATAATAACCATGGATTATGTACTACAGGACGCAATAAGCACAATTGCGCAAACAACACAAGACAACTTTGTATGGCTAATAAATCTGCAAATTTTCAATATTTTAATTTTTTTTATATGATTTCATTTTCCTGTACCAAAAATAACCCTGCTTTGTAGGAGCTCCTTGATAGGATCAGTGAACGATATTCATCCGATTCAACCCTTCACAGGTTCAGTTTTATCAGAGAAAGACACACATATAAGGGAGAAAAGAAAGCTAAGCTAGAAATTTTGGAGAGAAGAAAGCTCGAGCGCATTACCTTTTAGCCGCGTCCAGTTCATGCCTCGGATATCTTTCGTGACGTTGACAACGCAGTTTGACTAAAAGGTTGACCATTCCAAAAAAGTTGCCACGACCAAGGCACGTCAAGCGGTAGACTCTGTGCCTCATCTCGCTAATTAAACTGTCTTGGAACTTGTAACGAATTTAATCAGAGGTAGCCACGTAACAAGAAATTCACTATCATACCTTAGTGAAAGGTAATAGGGGACAATATAAACAAAGAAATCCTAAGGGAACACAAAATAAATGATTGATTGTGCCCACAATATGAACCCACGTTTGTTTGGCATGTAATGGCTTTTATTCATCATGTCTTATTAGACAAAGCGGCTTATTATATCAAAGCAATAATCTGAGATGGCAAACATGTTGTTCTGTAGTATTTTGCTGAACTTTACTATTCTTGCACTATTTGATGTACTCTATAGACGTTTTATTCGTCGCATGACTGAATCATATATTTCATCACCTATAAGACCAGTGTTACCTACTTATTGCGTTATGCAAGAGGTAGGTAACACTGGGGGGAATATAATTGTAATGGCTGATAGGGCGGTATCTAACAATGTGGCGCAGTAATCAAACTCACAACCTCTTCATCAGCAGTCGTACGTAAACTTATTGCAACACCGAGTGAGTTAGGCAATAATATCGCCGCGAAATCGAAGCGAATCTTTCAAATCTAGCATATGATTTGGAACTTTATTTTCTACTGCATAGTGCTTAAATTTGTAGAGAATGAATTAAAAGAATTCCAGTGAATTTGTAATCGACGAAACTTTTAGCACTATGTAGTAAAAAATAAAGATCATATGATATATCTAAAAAATTCGCTTCGATTCCACGGCGGTATAAATTCAGCCTAACGTTTGCAAAAATGTAATTACATAAAACCTAATAGCATCTTCCTTACTTACTAAATCGTTCAGTTATTCTGAAACAGGAAAAAATCCTTTATATACAAAGCCAAAGTAACCCTCTTTTATGTGATTATAAAATGGTTATTGTTTAATTTTTCAAGCACCCTCAATTGTGTTGAGAACTCATACTTAACATAATAAAACTGAATGGAATGTTCGAAACCGGAAAATAAAATTACAAAATGGTTGCCTCGTTTACAATATCTAGTGTTATTACTTAATACTTAATGTACGTAGACTGGCGCTATACAGCTGTTTTTAAGTATGCTGTTTTTATCTATGTTTCATTTTGTAATTTCCTGGTATATTGTTATTAGTACCTACTTCATAATTATATGAAACGTTCCCAAAAACGTTAGCAAATTCACACAATCTATACTAATATTATAAAGCTGAAAAGTTTGTTTGTTTCAACGTGGTAGGAGGAGGAACTACTGGAGGAGCGGAGCGGCAATGAAAAATGTTACAAATACGGGGAAAAAATATTCCTTTTGAGAGTTTTCGTTGCGTACGCTGCATAAACGGTTAAAGTTACACAATTTTATGACGAATTTCTTCCTTTTGATGAGGTCTAAAAAAAAATCATGATTGCAAATACCTCTTTTAAGGTTAAGGGGCGAAATATGCCTATATGAAGTTCAGAACAGTTAATACGATTTTTTCTACCGCAGGGCCGTGTACCGTAGGTCCAGTGTATAAGTCGTGTACGTGGGCACTGGACCTCTCTGATGTACAATGATTTGCCCATGGTCACATACATCAAAACTATTTTATTTGCAGATGATATCTCGATATAGTTACTTCTAAAAAAGTTATCATATCTAATACATTGACATTAATTATGGAATGGCTAAATAATAATAATCTTCAAGTTAATTTATCTAAGACAAATATCATTAATTTTAAACATTTAAAAACTCATTATATATCGGACGAACCTTTTATTTACCCGACATTTAAATAATTGACGCGATTAAGTCCCGAAATATATCTAATATGTATAAAAATCGCGAAAGTTTAAAAACAATCATGACATAATATCTGTAAATTATAACGGACATACTATACCTTTTTAAATACCAATCATTTGACATTTCTTGGAATTATTATTAATAGTAAATTAAATTGGCCTGAACATATTGAGAAAGTAAGCAACAAAATAAATGGTTTTTCTTTTGCTCCCTACAAATTAGCAAAAATTGCAAATAGAAGAACTGCATTTACAGCTTATTTTGCATACGTCGAATCTGTACTGCGGTATGGTTTATTGATTTAGAGAAATGGTACGAATATACATAGAAAGCTTTTATTGCCTAGAAAAGGTGCATAAGGTCCATATGGGATATAGCACCTAACACATCTTGTCGCTCCTATTTCAAAACCTTAAAAATTCTCCCTCTTGCTTGCCTTTATATTTTAGAAGTAGGAAAAATGGTGAAACACCACTCTGAATTATTCAAGCAAGCAAGAGATACCACGAGGAGAGTAAATATAAGAAATCCAGACCGGCTTGTATTGGGCTCGATACCTAAGAGTAGTAAATTCCAAAACAATTGTAACGCAATGTTCTCTGCCTCTTGTTTGTTGGCTTGTCGAGAAATCTTTCTACTTACTTAAGGAGTTCTTTAAAAATAATGATAAATATGGTTTTGGTTACAAAAATAAACTTTGCTATTAATTTTGTTAACAATCCTGAAATGGGCAAATTTAGATTTTCGCAAAAACTTGTAAGTACCAAAAGTTACCTTTTTCATTTTTAGGAATTTTCCCTTTACTTGTGCTGTTAGATCTTGCTTTTAACCAAAATTGACAGTTCTTGGTCAACCGAAAGCATTCTTATTTAAAATGCAGTTAGGCCATATCATGACAACCTCAAATTTTCCCAGACCGCATAATAAGAAAAGCGTACGCCAATTCTTGGGTAAAGTGAATTTCAATCATAAATATAATCCAGATCATGGAAGGATGCTCGAACAATCTTCACAATCTTCTACGCAGTAACATAGAATTTCAATGGATTTCTTAATGCGAGGACATATTTAATAAACTAAAAGAATAACTATGCCAAAGTCCAATTCTATCCATTTTTGACCCACAGAAGAGTACATATGTTTTTACAGATGCCAGTTCACTGAGTGTGGCGGCAGTTCTAAAGCAAATTCATGATAATGGAGAACTACGCTAACATCACCGCCAATACCCAACAACAAGAGCAATCCCGACAGCAGAATTGAAAGCTCTCAAAACTAAGCTTGTCACCGACACGGGTTCACGAGAAACAGAGGAACAGCTACTCAAATTTTCCGCACAGGCAAATACATCGCCGACGCATTGGAAAAAGGCTATCGCCCCGCCATGATCTCCACGAATCTCAGTAAAGCCGATTCCATTCAATTAATATTAATAAAAAGTCTCTGTAGAAAGCTGATCAACGCTGGAGCACGAAACAACATCAAAAAGAAGCTCCAGAACTACCTTAGTGACAGGACAACAAGAGGTAGTTTTAGAACTAATCTAGGAACAGAATTACAAGTGCCACATGGGATGCCTCAGGGAGCAATACTCGGCCCAGCTATCTTCAACCTGTATGTTGCTGACTCTTATGAAAAAACATTAGGCCAGATGCTGTCACAGTATGCCAATGACTATGCATACTTATTGCAGCTGAAAGACCAGGGTCCTTATTCACTATCTTTGTATCGCTGTCGTGAAAAGGCCGTGCGAACAGGCGCATGCGCGGTGCGCTCAAATATGTCCACCGCGCATGCGCGGTAGAGAGCTGCGCTCAGAAATGCATCAACGCGCCTGCGCGGTGGACATCTTTGAGCACACCGCGCATGCGCTAGTTCGCACGGCCTTTTCTTGAGTTTAGTGGAGGATAACAATGAAGCATGGGGAGTAGCCCCAGCGGCTGGCCGCTTATTACTTTCGGTGAGTCTTCGGTTTAGAGCCTACGCTGTCGGGACCAGTTAGTGGCCAGTCCTTAAAGGTTCATTTCTGTGCATCGCGGCCGATCGCGAGCCGCGCGCGGCTTATGACAAGCGGCTGACGCGCGCGACCGATACGACAATAGTCAGAGTGCGCGCGCAGCCTACGTCAGTCGTCGGCCGCGCGCGTCTGTCGCAGACCTCGGAAACAGCGCCATACATTCTCATACTCTGAGTATTGTCGCATCGGCCGCGCGCTTCAGACGCTTATCGTAAGCGGCGAGCGGCTCGCGATCAGCCGCTATGCACGGAAATGAACCTTTAAGAACTGGTCACTGACTGGTCCCGACAGCGTAGGCTCTGACCGAAGACTCACCGAAAGTAATAAGCGGCCAGCCGCTGGGGCTACTCCCCATGCTTCATTGTTATCCTCAACTAAATTTATATAAACGCCGGTAATACGAGGAAACGTATAGGGAAGGTTTCCAAAGCTCCTACCAGCTCCTACCCCGTGGACAAGATGAAACACGTATATATTTGTAAAATGAGTTTTTTAAAGTGATAATGTTATATATATTTTAAACTAAAGAAATAAATGTTTATCCAGAGGCTGCATAGGTGTGAAATGGCCGGAACGTAACAACATCGCGTACGAGCATTATCACTAGGCGGGCTGCCGACGGTATAACCAATTCCGAGGAGTCTCTGCAGCGATGCCAAGTATATTGGCGATATATTCAAGTGATGAGATGTCTCTACGAAGCCGCCACCATGTCCGTCCAAGTACAGAATCAGCAAACAAAACCTATACCATTGCATCGAGGAGTGAGGCAAGGGGACGTTATTTCCCCGAAACTGTTCACAAATGCAATGGAGGGTATGTTCAAGACGCTGCACTTGAAAGGGCGGGGCATCAACATCAATGGTGAATACATCTCTCACTTGCGATTTGCAGATGACATTGTCATCATGGCGAAAACGCTGCAGGACCTGCAACGGATGCTGAATGACCTGGCTGACTCCTCTGTACGCATCGGCCTACGGATGAACTTGGATAAAACCAAGGTCATGTTCAATGAACATGTACTACCGGAACCGACAGCGGTGCACGGCGCCGTTCTCGAAGTTGTTCAAAAATATGTGTACCTTGGGCAGTCATTGCAGTTAGGTAGAAACCACTTCGAGGACGAGGTGAACAGGAGAATTCGGTTGGGTTGGGCAGCGTTTGGTAAGCTACGTCAAGTCTTCTCATCGTCGATCCCACAATGCCTAAAGACTAAAGTCTTTAATCAGTGCGTCCTACCCGTCATGACATACGGAGCCGAAACGTGGACACTGACGGTACGGCTGGTCCACAAGTTCAAAGTCGCTCAGCGGGCTATGGAAAGGGCTATGCTCGGAGTTTCTCTTAGGGACAAAATCAGAAATGAGGTGATCCGGCAGAGAACCAAAGTAATCGACATAGCCCACCGGATTAGCAAGCTGAAGCGGCAGTGGGCTGGCCATATTAGCCGAAGAACCGACAACCGTTGGGGTAAACGAGTTCTTGAGTGGAGACCGCGGCTCGGCAAACGTAGTGTAGGACGCCCTCAGGCCAGGTGGAGTGATGATCTACGTAAAACGGCTGGCAGGAGCTGGATGCGAGAAGCCGAAGATAGAACAAAGTGGCGTGCAATTGGAGAGGCCTATGTCCAGCAGTGGACTGCGATAGGCTGATGATGATGATGTTCGCTAAGGTGGCGAGCTATACACGGCGGGTCTTTTAGTGGGTGCAAACCCTTCACTACCTCCATTGTCTTACCCGGACGATTCCCAGCACAGCCAGTGTGTCGATTACACAGTGGGCGTGCGGGTACAACTTGACGATATTAGTGATTGTTTTCTTCCTTCCCTAAAATGGTGTTGAAAGTACTGTTTTATCGACTCTGTCACAATGTTTGCTGAAGTATTTGTCATTTAAGTTAGATGACGCTAGCAGTATGTACATTCCATAGGGAATGAAGGTACATTTTAACAAAATTTAAACTGTACTGTCGAATGAATATTTATTTTGGTTTTATTCGTTATTTTTTTACGATTTATTTAATTTACTATATTTGCACTTAATTATATTATACTTGTACTACTTATAATCACAAAGCACTGCACTGTTATGGGTATTAAAGTTTATGAGTATCTCTTTATTGATTTGTTTGTAATTTTCAATATTCATTTCTTTAAAAGTTATTTGTCACAGAGGCTTGATAAAGTTTGCACACTATTCAGTTTATATTAGACACGTTTTTCGAACATATTTGTTTTCTATAAAAACTTAAAACTATTACTAAGTTTTAAAATATCACAGAGGTCTTATAGAGACGTCTTCTCTAGGCAGCGCCCTCTAGTGGATTCGAGGAGTCCTAGTTGTTTGTAATTTTGTAATTTAACCTCTGTCTTATACCCACGTTATGAAGTTAAAGCTTTATTCGCAACCTCATCATAAGCTTCACGGCGTCAGTCACCCAAGGGTTGGTTCCTTAATGAGGCAGGACTTAATAGGCGCGTGAATATTAATAATTGCGAGTACGTAGGAGTAAAACGCAACGATTATCTCATTTACCATGCATGACCACATAACACCACACCCGTCAACTCCAGATAGACATAGGTATATATTTTTAAATGTCTATGTGTGTATATTTTACTATTAATGGTTTAAAAAGAGTGTTGTAAAAAAATTTACAACACTCTCGTTGTAATAAAAAAATACAAATAATAACAAAGAGACTGTTAAAATTTTTGTAGGATTCAACACTATATTTTTTTAGCTCTTAGATTTGTACAGACTACATCTATTACTGTTCCACTCGTTTCAGTGAAATGTGTCGGTTCTGTGACCAACTGTTTTAAAAATTGGTCAGCAAATAAGCATTGAGTAAATTTACGTTAAACTCACCTACTAAAACACATTGATCCAGATTGTTTATAGACATTATAGTGTCAGTCAAGGCATTGAGAAAGAGATCTAAATTGAGCCAGAGAGGGCGGTGCGCAGTACTAATGGCAATTTCTTTACTGTTCAGTGTAGTTGTAAGACATATTTGATTTTATTATGGTAAATCTAAACTTCTAAGGTATAAAAGTTTATCCAATTGCGTCTACTAATTGCACCAGGAGGCGGGTATTTTTTTCTAGCGTGTTACATTCAAAATTATCATTTCAAATGGCACGCTCAATAACTCAACGGGCTAGGTAGTTGGATTCGTCTTATTTGTAGTTGTGACATAAGACTGTATTAAATTTTTCAACTAATTAGTTCTCAGGATATCATGAAAATAATCTTATACGATTAAATCTACTCATCGTTTCAGTACAAAACGCTGATCCGTACACTGTACTTATTTACATCTTGTTACGTAGGTACCAAGTCAGTGCATTGTGTAGATTTGCGTCCGGAGGAGGAGATAGGCCTCCAGAGCCACGCACACAAATCTACAAGAAGGCTCTCGTGATAAAAGTATTCCAACGGGATTATTGCCGATACCTTTTGTTAATGCTCATTGAGTATGACGTGTGAAGGGTTATTTTATACCCTGCCATTGCTATTCGAAATTGAAATTTATGACTGTTTAACAGATTCTCTGTCCCACGCAATATTTATACGATCTTTATTACGTCCATGTATCAAAAATGAGCAAGTTCATAGGATTCAAAAGGATTTTTTAATGAAAGCAGCAGAACAAATATGATTCTTAGTAGTCCACATACTAACAATCATCTCAAGTCTGACCCTCAAACCAAAATCCTGGATCCGCTAGTTTTTTGGTCATCATCATCATCGTCCTGAAAACGTCCACTGCTGAATATAGGCCTCTCCATAGGACTTCCACAAGGGTCGATTTTGAGCGTTCTACATCTAACGGCACCCTGCTACCTTAATAAGGTCGTCAGTCTATCTTGTAGGGCGCCGTCCCGAGGTACCTATGGTAATTAGTATTGATAAATAACTGTCTATTTATTGCTTTCAGCAAAGTCTCTTTCATTGACACTAATAAAAGTTAATTCGGTTAGTAATATTCTAATTGAGAAATAGTTCCTTGTAGGTATCAAAGGGATACCTAAAACGATCCGCTTATGCCAAACCAATTACTTATTTCAGAAAAATAATGACCTCCTTTGGTGAACACGAGAAATAAGTACAAATTAGTGGATGACTACATAAAATCCATAATTCATTTATTAGTCTTTCTTTGAGAGCATTTAACAAGATACCAGCTAGTATTATGAGTCTAGATTAAGTTCAAAAATGTTACTACATTTATATTACACAACATCATCTTATACGTAGAGATTATTAAACAGTCGATGAATATTTAAATGATAAATGGATCTAGGTGCTTGCTCTTTGTCACTTTATTATGAATTTTGTTGTCACTTTGTTTTCATTGTCACATTGAATAAGAGCATAATTTGACTTTTGTAAGTTAAGATTCAGCGTGACGAATACAGGTCATTCCATTTTTTCTTTGGATATCAGAAATAATATTTTATTTTTATAATAATAATAATAATAATCTTTGACATTTATTTAGTTATCATTTTTTTTACTCTAATATAAGAGATTGGAGATTATATATTTGAGCCGTTTACCGTTAAGACGCTGGAGCCTTGGGACACAATTTCTATTTTTTTTTTTTGTAAATATTTTGTATATATTGTATTATTAATGATGTAATTTAGACTAGTTTTTAAACATCGTGTATATAATTAAAATTATCTTAAATAGTAAATAAAATAATAGATGACTTATATTATGGTTTTGGGGGCGATAAATCGATCTAGCTAGGTTTCATTTTTAAAAAACCGTCGTTTTATCTTTATTTTCAGGCAATGAAAAACTGCTACAATATCATTAGAATACGAAGGTAAATTTCGCCGCGTTCCAAATTGTTTTAATAGCTTAGGTGGGAAACGGGCGGTCCACATAGCGAAAGACTCCGAATGAATATTTGTTTTACCTTTTTTATTTTTATTTTATGATTACTTTTTTCCCTTTTTTATTTTTATTTTTGTTTTTTTTTTTAACTTTATTATTTCATATTTTTTATTATTATGTCGGTAAGATCGAAAAACATTATTCAAAGGGTAATGTTCAAGTGACTATGGAACTTAGTATCACTACAAATTTTGTTGTGCCAAGATGAAAGCAACTGATTTATGAAGACAATAATATCTACTATCAGAAAAAAAAATAATGATTTATCTAATTTGCCGGGTTTAATTGTAATGGATGGGATGAACTTCAAAAATCTAAATATTTTTAAACATTTTTTTTTTTAAATAGGACATAACTATGATATTGCGTATTAATTATGTATTACACATGATGTGTAACACTAGTTTATGGCTATGAATACGGCTTTGCAGTGATATTTACAATCCGATTCTATCTCACAAACACTTCACAATTGTCACAATTGGTACGAGTCTCTTTCTCACAAAATATTTCTGATTGTTACTATGTATATAGAGTCTCTATCACAAACTCACGTAATGTAACCACAATATCATACACAACACGAATAACAAAAGCTATTTGTTACTAAGCTTTAAACTGTTTTCATAATTTTCATGCGCCGACGCCAAACAAGCAAAGCACAGACAAACAAATGACATTACATTTCAGTGTTTCCCTAACTATCCTATCATACTATCCTATATACAAATCAATTTTTTTATTATAGTTCATTATTAAGTTCTTAATTTTAATCGAGCCGGTTCAATCTAAAGGTATCAAAGAATATGTTTTCGTTTTTTAAGTAAAGTATGGTGTATGAATATTATCATTCCTTACATTTAAATGGTGCAACAATTATTAAAGTATTTATAACTATAATTTAATTACAAGAACCAAAATGCATTTAGTGATTCTATGACTTTCTAATCATTATATAATAATAATATAATGATATTATTTTTGTAATAGTGTTGCCACCGTTAAAAATAACTTCATACGAAAAAATACTAAATAAATAAACTAAAAGACTAATATTTTCGTTTTAATAATCCGGCAAATTTGAGACTCCATATCATTAAATAAAATAGTTATAAATAGAAATAAGAATTATACGTTTAATCAACTTGTGGCACAACTTAGATACATGCGATACTGCTAATGGGCATTCCCTTTTCATCAGTAGGTATGTCATTTGTATCTACATATAATTTCTAAAAAACACGATATATCAAACAAAAAAGGGCAGTGTAGGGTTCCGCAGCCGTTGCCACACGAAAACATCCGATTTGAATAATTGCACCAGCAGAAGAGCGTATGTTCATGGCACATCGGGCGGTCCCAGAACCAGAAGATCCCATGATTTTTTTTCCCTTTTTAGGATTCCGTAGCCAAATGGCAAAAACGGAATCCTTATAGTTTCGTCATGTCCGTCTGTCTGTCTGTCTGTCATTAAATTTGGTAAAATGGTGTCTTGTAACAGCCACTACTTAGTTTGATAGGTAAATAATAAACATTAATATTTTTAGGGGGGCATTCCATATATGTTAAAGAAGTTAAAACATTTTTTAGCAAAATTCAATGTGTGGCTCATCATTCGACAGGTCTTTTAAAAACATATTAGAGTTTTTACTAAACTTTTATTACACATTAAATGTTTTGGAAATAATCGCTCCGAAAATTGCAAAAATTGTGTCCTAACAAAAAGGTAGCGCTTAACAAATACTTTGAACTAAAATTATTTCGGACGTGATCGGATTTACCGTCATTGAGTTATTGCCGAAAAACTGCGTTTCTCAACAAAAGAGCTTAAGTGCCATGAACATACGCTCTTTTGCTGGTGCAATTAATCCGCATGGAACTCTAAACTGAGCATGGTCCGACATGCTTTCGCTCGGTTTTTAAGGGTTCCGTAGCCAAAATGTCAAAACGGAACCCTTATAGTTTCGCCATGTCTAGATATATCGGTAAGATCGAAAAATATTACTCATATCTCATCATCATGTAATGCTTGTCTTAATAAAATTTCCAGAATACACGATTTAGCAAAAAAAGGAGCAGAACATGTCAAACCATGTAGTTTAGGGTTCCGCTGCCGTTGATGTAAACAATCCAATTTGAATTAATTGCACCAGCAGAAGAGCGTTTTTTTCTCTTATATCCCTATACTTGACAAGCTTTTTAAATGTATATATTCGCCGTATTTTCCATATATAACGGATATGTTAGGTATTAAAAACATATAAAAAATACAAAAAAAAAATAACGTATTGAATTTTTGAAAATAAAGCATGTGTATTTAAATGCACATTGACAGCTTCGACGAGTTAACACCGTTGAAAAGGCGTGTGCACTAAAATATACATTGCCATGTACAGGAAAAAAATAAAACAAGTTTTTAAATAGTGATTTTTTTTTAAATATATCATAAATAAGCAATAAAGACACCAAAATAATCAGTTTTGATCAAATATGTGAGGGTTTTAAATCTGAATCTACTAAATTATAAAAAAACAACTAAAATGTACTATGGAAGTTGTAATAGATAGTAAGTTTAACATAATTATGGCATTTAATACTTAATAGGTAAATGTTTTCAATAATGAGATCAATAAATATATATAAAATCTCAATAAAATAAGACATATCAACAATTAAATTTGATATTTTAGATCAAACAACATTGTGATACTACTCGTATAATATTACATAAACAATTGGTTTGGTTTAGTAAAATAATTAACCTGACTTTATGTGCCCACACAAAGCCGAACTTTGCATTTTACACACGTGAATTTAGTTTGACTGTTTATACAATTTTTGCATTTGCCTTTATTTGTAAATGTTGGCAAGTGCCCAATTTTATTAAATCGTCCATAATCAGATGTTTGAGGTGTTACAAAATGCGAACCTCTGGACGTATTAGAAATCTCCTTAGCTCTTTGAAAGGTGATGAGATCATTACTAATGGCATATCGAAAATCTTTCAGTTTCATTTGTTTCGTATCATTTGTTTCACGACGATAGATGAGCCACGCATTATTGACACATATGTCAAGAACCTGAGAGTATAAAGGGACATACCAACGATGTGCTCGCATTTCAGTCCTGTAAAGAGCTACAAGCATGTCTGCAAGGTCTACACCCCCCATGCAACAGTTGTATTCTTTTACAATGTTGCGAGTCAGTGTAAGTACTGGCCGTCGTGACGCATCTGTTGTCAAACCATTTCACTACCACTATTTTGCATTCATTGGAAACGACCTGAACAAAAGATCCACGACCTCTTTTCTTCAGATTTTTATCGGTCGGTAGTTTGGCTGCAGCCCCTCGAAGTCTATTTTGCCTAATAGTTCCTAAAGCAAATATACCGTATACATTTCTCAAATGCGCTAGCAACTCCATAGAAGTAAAGAAATTATCGAAGTACAGCACGGAACAGGCTTGTTGTTTAATTGTCTTAGACAAAGCCAATACAACTTTTGCGCCTAATCCCAAACCATTTTCTTCTTCACTAAACAAGTGATAACGAAAGGTATCCTCACCACCATACACTAAAAAGTCGTACACAATACCGTATACTCCGGCGCGAACCAAAATTTTAAAGCCGAAAATGTATTCTTGCAAACCCATTTTGTCCCAAAGTTTATTTTTGACAACAACAGCTGTAGCTTTTTTCCTTGATCGAGTAGCACTAGATGGAGATGCAGTGCTAAAATTACTTGGACCAGCAATCGGTGAAAATTGTGGTAAGTTAAACGATGGTCCAGATATAAAGTTTTTATCTGACACAGCTAGAATAGTAACAGAAGATAGTACGGATGGTGAATCTGGACCAGAGTTAGATATGGTAGGTAATTGATGATCCGAATTAATATCTAAGTCAATCCTTGAAGTTGTTATACAAGTAGTATTTTCATCACTGTCAGATAGCAAATTAAGGTTTTCAAATGAAGATTCCAATGATAGTGGGTCTGAAGATACGTCAGAATCTTCAACAATCCTATTTCCCACCAATTCGCGCGCATAATCAAGTTCATCTTCTGAAGAACCACTTTTCTCTATGTCGGAACCAACACCAGACTTAGGTACCAATGACAAAATTTTCGAAGTTCTTGTAGTAGGCTATAACATTATAGAAATAAAAATAAATCATCATTAAGTAATAATTTAATTGAAATTCATAATATTATTTTGAATCAATGTTAATGTCTTCTGAACTGGCAATGTATCTACAAATGCACACAACCAAATGCGGGTAAATATGCTAACAATTTGGCAATGCGCATTTAAAGGTACATACAAAATAAGACCAAGTAAACTAATTCAAATTGACAAAATCTATAATTCATAGACAAAACTGTATATTTAGGTACTATTTTTATCCCTTTTTTTCTTTTTTTATGTAAAAAAATAGGATTTCAATCGATTCTTACCTTGTATGCAGTAGACGCACGCACGCTCTGCCATATTGCGACCTACTGACTATATCAAGTGTTACCAGTGCTCAGTAATATTTTTGATGTTCAATACGGGCATTCACTTGGTAAATGTAGGAAAAAAAAAAGTAAACTTATTTTCGCTTCGAGAATAAAAAAAAAAAGTGTGCATTTAAATGCACATCGTCAAGTATAGGGATATTCCATAATGTCAAAAATAATTCTTGTATAAAGTATTTATTAAGCGCTACCTTTGTTATTTTTAATACTATTATGGCATTTTTTAATAAAGTTTTTGGCAAAAAATGCCTATAACTCAACCAAAAAAGTAGAGTAATTTGACACCTTACATGTTTTTAAAGGCCTATCGAATGGTGCCACACGGTGATTTTTACTGATTGTTTTTTTCAGCTTTTGTTAAAAATGCCTAAAATATTTAATCATATCAAACTTAGTAGCGGCTACTACAAGACGCCTTTTCACCAAATGTTATTAAATATATTCATTGTGTAGTCTTTGAGTAAAATGCCTGTCACATACGGACGGACAAACAGACTATTAGGGACACTATAAGGGTTCCGTTTTTTCCACTTTGGCTACGGAGCCCTGAACATACCGTCATCCAGGTACTAATCTTTATTTGTAAGAACATTGTTACAAAGATGGAAGGTCGTCTTAAAATTAAATGTGTACATCATGTTCTGCCTAAATCGGGCATGCAAATGTCAAGAGAAAATATACGTTAAGGAAGCTAGAGTTTTGTTAGGACATTTACCTAATCTATCTATTTATTATTTATGAACTCCTTCACAGTATAAAAACCTCTATCTATCAGCAAAGTCTTTAGGCTTTGAACAAATTTATTATAGCGCAGGTCCTTTATATTAATAGGTATGCGAATAAATATAACTCCATACATTGCCAAACAGGTCTTTTTGTTAAGTTCAGTTCCAGGAATTTTGGGCAAAACAATTCTGTCTGGATTCCTGATGTTCTAGGGCACCGACCCGTAAGGCAATGACTGCAGGCGGCAAACGCGCTGTAAGATGATTTTTTTAAACATATTAAATGTTTATAACTTTTAAGTTTATGACGTTTCGACCAGGTTGCACCGGCCGTGGTCACAAGCGGCCGGTGCAACCTGGTCGAAACGTCAAGCAATTTTAAGGTAAACAATGCGCGTTAATTCCCGTATAATAAATAGTTATAATCATGCAACGCGAAAGTTTAAATGTTAGTATATTAAATGTTTGATTTGAATGTCCCCGCGTAGGTACCTCGGTTGCAGCAGGACTATTAACCTCACCTCACCTAATAGCTTCAAACTGAACGAGAAGAAGAACTTGTCAGTTCTTGCAATAAATTCTGCCTACTTTCTGCCCTGCTACATCAGACATACGTCAAAAGTCAGACGGCTCCCCGTCTGCTATACCGGGAGCCGGTATTTTAGCAGACAAGGGATATTTTTGGCGCGCCCTTTGGTTTTATTGATTTATCTCGAAAAATCATAAGAATATAAGTTATTTCTTATTTCTGAGTTATTGTCAATTAAATAGGTTATTCAGATATTTTTTTTTTATATATTTATTTTAATGAATTGTAGTCATGATATGATTTTTAATGTGAGGGTAGGTATCTCGTCCTATTATTTTCTTAATAGAAATAAAACAAGACAATATTGACACCGTCTATTTTATTTTATTTAAACATTATTATATTTATAATAAAATAAAATAAAATAGAAACATCACATGCATAGTAATATTTTTTTTCAGTACACCCGCATTTATAAAAGTCGGTTGGCGGAAGTGCGCGCTATGTGTCTTCAAAGTCGGGCTCGTTTGTAGTCGATAAACTTAATAACTATTGATAATAGAAACATAGGTTTATTTTATATATTATCTTCAGCTTATCATCTACACGTAAAATTCGCACATCTGTGAGTTGAATAGATTTTAAATAACAAAGAAATAAAGAAAGTACTAAAGTTTAGGTCATAAATCAGTCGGTCGGCTTTTAATTTTTTTAGGTAGAAATGAAGTTTTAGGTATAGAAACAATAATGTTTTAATTTCTTTACAAAATTAATTATCTATTACAACACAAAAAACATGCACCTTTCTAAGAAATATTTGAAATATAACCTCATAAAGAACAACATAATTTACGTAAAACTCCATACAAAGTAAATGACCTTGACAATACAAATGCTTGTCTGCTATCATACCGCGTCCCGGTATGAGAGTTCTTTCGCTCCGTTTATAATCAATTATTACGTTATTTAAACAAATATACACATATTACATGGTATCAATCTAAAGTTTAATAATTAGGGCTTTATATTCAAAAAAGTTTTATTGATAATATTGCTTCTACGTATAAATATGAAGAAAATAAAATGACGTTCATAGTTTTTTGAGACGTATGGTCGCACTTAGCGCCTTTTTTTGTAAAAAATATAAATGTAAATGATAAAAAAATAAAAGAAATTGAACATTAATAACCATTTAATACAACTTAATTAAAATAATTATATGCTACGATACAAATTTATTGACAAAAAAATTATCTAAATTTTCGAACGGTTTGCTAAATTTTCGCTAACGAGGGATTTTGTTATGTAAGCCTATAATTATAGAATTTGTATTGACTTACCCGTTTAGTCACCTTTATTTTTCACAACACACACAAGCACTTCTTTTCACTTCTCTTTACAATCTAAATAAAACGAATCTAAAAATAAGCAGCCGTTCGGCGAACTTAACTGATCTCATACCGGCTCCCGGTGTAGTAGCAGACGGGGTTTATCTGTCAAACACCGGGAGCCGATATGATAGCAGTGACTTCTCAGTTCAAGTAGTCCTCTTGCTTGCGCAGTAACTCGTCCAGTGACATTTAAGATTACGCTGGGGCCCATCTCGCTCAAAATCACGTGATGCTTGCCAGCTCACGCAATATCTTCTAAGTTTGCTATAGGCTCCTTTGCTCGTGCAGTGATATCTAAGGCAGGCCTCATTTATAGAGACGCACTGCATTCAAACATATGGCGTTGTATAAATGCGTTCACGGAGAAGCGATTTTACACGCGTTTGTTTGAAATTGAGTGTTTTTTGCTTCGTAGATCGCGGCGTTTATCGTGGCGGTGCACGTGGCGTCACACGCGGCGGCAATTCTCGATGAAGCGATGCCCGCGTCGAAACCTTATGCCAGTCTTATTTGGAAATCGCATAAACTAGACTCGACGTTTAAAAAAAAATACTATAGCTAGTGCCATTCTATACTATAATAAAATAATATTCTATGTTGAAAAGTGAATTATTAATACCCCGCGACGCAACGCAGCGATAGCCGCCGCGTACTTTGCTACACGCTTGAGGATTCGCCGTGGTCGCAGCGACGGGCACCGCCACATTTCCCGCCACGCATCTTTATAAACAACGACATATATTGTCATAAGTTTGTGTTTACGCATGCGATGATAAGTGTCGCTTCACGCGCCGCTTCTCCGTAAACAGAAAATTAAATTAAAATTTAACATTTCGTATTTGGACGATTGAACCTTAGGAGACACTTTTTCCAACCATAATAATACCATAATTTTGAAGATTAAATTTCACCCTAACAGAACCTACTTATTGTCTCCTACTTAGTGTAGGAGACAATAAGTAGGTATCCTAGGGGGTAATCGCCACGCTTGGCGAGCGGGTTGGCGATCGCAGTTAGGCTTTAAGTACATAGAGGACGCTGCTGCCGTCCCCCGCTGTTGCTTACCTTCTATAGAAAAAGCCAATTTATAGTTACAAATTGGAGCCGAATCTGTCCAGTAGTTTTTGGGTGATGCGTATTCAAACAAACAGAAAGACGTATGTTTAAATACTCCTTTATTTTCCTTTTTTTAATATGTTCAGCCACGTACAGACTCGTGATATTTACAACATTATGCGGTCAAAATGGTAGTACCACATGGTTCTTTAACTCTATAGTCCTACACAATAAATTAATTTTCAAACAAAAGTGATATAGTTTTGTTTTTTATATAAAATCGATAGGCTTTTGGGACAGGATAAATAATAGTTATTAAATAAAATAACATTCATGTTAAAATAATTTTCTATTTACTTTTATTCTTAAATTTTATTTTCACAAGGTAATTCAAAAGGTTTTTACCAGGATTCTTCCCAGGGGTTTTTCCATATTTTATTTCTAGGTTTCTTTCCAGGTCTTTTACCTGGTTATTTACTTGGTTTTTTACTTGGTTTATCACCAGGCTTTTTATCAGGTTTCTTAGTAGGTTTTTTATTAGGTATTTTACTAGGTTTTGTGGTAGGTATTTTAGCAGGCTTTTTACTAATAGCTTTATTATCTTTGCCCTCTTCATAATTTGTGCGTCGTAAAGTCTTTATTGGCATTTATATTGATCTCAGGATTGATATTTATAGAAGGATTTATGCCAGGTTTTTTACCGGGGTTGTTACCTGGATTCTCACCTTGTTTTTCATCAGAGTTTTCATCAAAATTTTCACGAGAAATGTCACTAGAATTTTCTCCAAAAGTTTTACCAGAATTTGCATCAGAATTTTCACCAGGATTTTCATTAAGTTTTTTACTTAATTTTTCACCAGCGTTTTTACCAGGATTCTTTTCAGGGATTTTTTTATATGTTTTCCTAGGTTTCTTTCTAGGTCTTTTACCTGGCCTTTTACCTGGTATTTGACTTGGTTTTTCACTAGGCTTTTTACCAGGTTTCTTAGTAGGTTTTTTATCAGACCTTTTACCAGGTTTTGTGCCAGGTTTTTTACCGGGATTTTTTCCTGGTTTATCATCAGAATTTTCATGAATGAGATGTTGCTGAAAACCAGCGCTGTGTCGCTTTACTGCGATGCAGCAATATGCTGAGCAATATCTTTTTTGTTGGGACCGTGACGCACACTAAATACTGTATCAGCTTAGAATTTTAAATGGTTAGGTACCTATATTATCTATTTATTCTTAATTTACTACCTTACATTTGATTGACTAGAAGTACATAGCATCAATCAAATAACTCTAAGTGCCAGTCCTTGAATGAAGTCACTTACAATTTCACTTTGTGTTTAAATGGTCGCAGAAATACAATTTTGTCATCTTATAAACGTTGTGGTTACTTGCGTGTGTGCAACGATGACGCGCTGCATTAGCACTATTGGCAGTTTGCTTCAGTGCGCTTGTGTGGGGAGGTAGCAAGTGCCGAACTGGTGACCTGAAAGAAATGTTCTTATTTAAACTATGCATTTTGTCATCACCTGCTTCATATCCTCGCTACTAGTATACCTATAATATACACTTACCTTTCTGGAGTGGCTAATCAGGACGAGCGCTGCTGCTTCGCCGGACATACGCATTCTGAATCCGAATCTTTAAATTAATTTAAATGACTGACGTGTTCTCGCCCCATACACGCTAGAAAATCTTTTTCAATACGTTACGCCGTAATCGTTTTTGTTAAAGGCGCTGCGATACGCGGGCGCCTCCTTCCACTACTACAGTTATTTAATAATAACATGACGGGACAGGCAAGCAGGCCGCCCGCCGCCGCCCGCGGTCCCGCACCCCGATGTCGCTTGTATATGTATGTGTGTTTGTTCTGTTATCTATCTACCTGACTATTGTTGTATTTCTGTACTGTACCTTAATTATTATGTAGTATGCGTTAACTCAATAAATAAAAAAGTTTTTTTTAAATTATTTATTTATTTTTTCTTTCCAGGTCTTTTACGTGGTCTTTTAGTTGTTTTTTCACTAGGTTTCGTAGTAGATTTTTTATCAGGTCTTTTACTAGGTTTTGTGCCAGGTTTTTTACCGGGATTTTTTCCTGGTTTCTCACCTGGTTTATCATCAGAATTTTCGCCAAAATAATCACCAGGTTCTTTACCGGGTTTTTCATCAGTGTTTTTATCAAAATTTTCACTATAAATTTCACCAGAATTTTCTTCAGAAGTTTCAACAGAATTTTTACCATGTATTTTACCTAGTTTTTCACCAGGGTTGTTACCAGGATTCTTTTCATATTTTTTTCTAGGTCTACGTCGTCTTTTAGTTGTTTTTCTAGTTGTTCTTTTAGTTGTTTTTTTAGTTGTTCTTTTAGTTGTTTTTTTAGTTGTTTTTTCACTAGGCCTTTTACTAGGTTTCGTAGTAGTTTTTATATCAGGTCTTTTACTAGGTTTTGTGCCAGGTTTTTTACCGGGATTTTTTCCTGGTTTCTCACCTGGTTTATCATCAGAATTTTCGCCAAAATAATCACCAGGTTCTTTACCGGGTTTTTCATCAGTGTTTTTATCAAAATTTTCACTATAAATTTCACCAGAATTTTCTTCAGAAGTTTCAACAGAATTTTTACCATGTATTTTACCTAGTTTTTCACCAGGGTTGTTACCAGGATTCTTTTCATATTTTTTTCTAGGTCTACGTCGTCTTTTAGTTGTTTTTTTAGTTGTTCTTTTAGTTGTTTTTTTAGTTGTTCTTCTAGTTGTTTTTTTAGTTGTTTTTTCACTAGGCTTTTTACTAGGTTTCGTAGTAGTTTTACTAGGTTTTATGCCAGGTTTTTTATTATCATTCTCTCTGTCGTTATTGATATTTATATTGATCTCAGGATTGATGTTTATGGTCGCTGATATTATGGGTTCTCCGTCATCATCTTTATCTACATAATCATTGTTTTCTGTGTTATATTCTTTCTTTTGTGGAATAAAGTTTGGTTTCTTTTTCGCACTTTTGAAGAAGAAAAAATTACCTGCGCCTAATGCACTTTTGTCATTATTTTCATCTTTGCCAAAACCATGTTTATTACCATATTCAGCAGTATTATTTTTATTTTTGCGTTTTTTTAATGCAACACCGCCGTCTGCATCATCACCATCATAGATACTACCACCAGCGCCTCCACCACCACTATATTTTCCATGCCCACTATGCGCTTCACGATGTTTATCTCCATATCTTCGATGCCTACTATACACTCCACGATGTCTACCACCATAACCTCTATGACCGTGACCTCGGTGCCCGCTAACATGTTCACCTTTGGCAATGCTGAACGTTGAATAAGTACCTCGGTGTTTTGCAGCTTTACTACGTTTAATTCTAGAACGCCTTGCTTCAACCCTTTGTGGGTTACCAGTTTTATTTGTTGTATACGAAGATCTGGAAAAAAAGAACCTATTAATAAATACAATGCACTGTAGGAGTTACTTACACACTCTATGATGATGCATTGGCAGCCGGACGACGGCTAAACCCAATAAAGAGTAATGAACTACTCAATAGATGCAAGTTTGTACGCAGACATAAGAGATCCGCTCCTATTGATGGTAGCGTAATCCATACTAATATTATAAATGTGATAGTAACTCTGTCTGTCTGTCTGTCTGTCTGTTACGCTTTCACGCCCAAACTACTGAACCGATTTAGATGAAATTTGGTATGGAGATAGTTTGAGTCCCGGGGAAGGACATAGGATAGTTTTTATCGCGATAACCGACATCCACGCGGGCGGAGCCGCGGGCGAAAGCTAGTGTTATTATAACTTATAGCCATTCTCGATAAATGGGCTATCCAACATTAATATAAATTTTCAATTCGGACGAGTAGTTCCTAAAACTATCGCATTTAAAAAAACAAACAAACTCTTCAGCTTTATAATATTAGTAGAGATTCAATATATTATAGCATATAAAGACTACTTACGAAGGAAAATGTAAAGCATTTTTCTTTTGTACAGCTCGTTGAGTCAAAATTTCCCTACAGACAGAAAAAAAATTCAATTTATGGTAATTATAGCTTAGCCTTTGTTTCATATATAACCTAACTTTTACGGCTTCCTTTTGTTTATAGGTGAGAGAAATTTTATATTTAGCATGAAATTTCTTGTTGTATGTTGTTTTTATGGAAAAAATCGGACAAGTGCGAGTCGGACTCGCACCAAGGGTTTCGTACAAATTATAAGTATATAGTTCAGGAATCGATAGATCAGGTCCATGGATGCCTATGTGTTTTGGATTTTTTTACTTATTTGTGCTATAAGACCTTATAGAGTTAAGGAAGATAAATTGGGCTTTTTCAGGTGTGGTCTTAGTGCTGGCGTTTTTCAACGGCGTAGGGACGGATCCCCAATGTTCACGGGTTCGAACCCTGGCAGAAACTAATTTTTACTTCATACATTTAAATTGTATAAATTTGTATTAAAATGCTTAAAAAGTCACAATATGTAAATAATACATATCGAAATGCATGAAGAAAAATATCGACCCAAACGAGACAACGAAGTTAGAATCTTAATAGCAATTTATAACCGGTATTGTCGTACTGAGTGATCTTCGTCATTGATGCGGCTGCAACCTTGTAGACGAATTAGGAGACCAAGACGAGTTATATTAACATTAAACCTTAACGACTGCGGAAGAGAAGAAATGCATGCGCTCATTTGGTATTAGAGTGGGTACTGACCAACGATATGTTAAGTAATGTGACATTACGTTATGCAGTGTGATCTAAAAATCTATCTAAACATGCTAGTTGCTCGCCCGTACTACATATTCGTCTAACGATATGGTTGTATTATGATTTTTGACTGCGTTGTATTGACTGAATCGCATAACATTCAATGGATTTAAAATTTAAAAAAAAACATTCTTACTTTGTAACATGCATGTTACATTGCGCCGCGTAACGTTGGTCAGTACCCAACGTAAAGCCGAAAAATGTGAGAATGTTATTCGTGAATGTGACTTCTCTCAACTTTATGTCACATTAATTTCCCTTTTCCTTTTCGCAGAATAAGAAGAAGATAACGGAACTGGACTAGGCCATGTAATATATTTACGCAAGTCGTTTAATGCCTATGTTAGCGTTTGGCAGGTTGAGTTCTGCGTAGTTGGCGATGTTGATGATACGTGAACCAAACTTTCCTTTCGTTGAACTGGAAAACTTGCCGGCACCCTCGTCCAAAGATACCTGCAGACATGTCAAGAAAACTGTTTTAGCAAAAGTTTTAAAGATTTGGTATTAAAAAATGTGACACCACTTCATGCTCGGCCATAGCCATATAGCCACAGGTCTCGCGCAAAGGCACCACAAGATGTGTGTGTGCGCCTAATGTTTATCGCCAGATATTTGGTTCAAGGAGAAATTCTGAAGCCCAAAGTAAATATATTTTTTTAAAAGACTGCTGCCGCAGTAGGTTTCAAGCCCTGTGTCTTGGGAGACTTTTCAAAGATACAGATCACGGACTCAAAATACACTCAGACTCGCAATAACAATTTGTGGATTAGACAAGGGAGTGTTCCGTGTGGGAATCGAAGCCACGACCTCGCACACACTCCTTACAGCGCCAACGGGGTAATCTAAAATCTTGAATGCCGTGTAACTAGCCTAAGCACGTAAGCTTTCACGGGTTATTTCCCTCATCTAACAAGGCCTTAAGTCTATTGATAGAGTCTTCGATTAATGTATTTGCACTTACCGCCCCAGGTAAAGAAAGTTTAATGATACGCCATAACGCACGATTGACAGGCGCTGCTAGTTTACTTTCTTTTAAAAGTATCATCAGCCGCAGAGCAGACTCAAAAGACCAGTCATCAAAATCCTTATAGTTGTAGTGTGACGGGATGATAGTAGCTGGAAATATACTATGTCTTAACTCGTAAGTCAAAGAACAATGGCGATCTCCTGAATAAACTTTTGTTGACAATGTTTCGTTGCGTCTATGAATGAAACAAATATAAAAGTGTGAGCGTAAAGATAGAGGGACCAAGTCTTAGATTTCAAAACTACAAAGATACCAATGCAGTACCATTGTGCTACTATTTGCTGCCCAAGCTCAAATTTAGCTACCCCAATATACATTTATGACGGCGGGGTCAAGTTGATAGCCTACTTAGAGGCTTATCCTTCATATGCACAAATATTATACCTTATTGTTACCTCACAATTATTGTTTTTTATCATCCCTTGCATGAATCGTTTCAAAAATATCTCCCGTAAACTATGGTCCCACTATGTTGACAATTAAGTGATTTTGTACTACAGGACGAAGGGCAGCTTATTTTTTAACCCAGTTGTTACCTCAACAATAAGAATAAAATAGTTTAAAAAAACTGTTGTAGGAAAAGCTCGGAAAATAGTGTTTGATAAATTAAACGCTAGTAAAATGAACTACCACGACTATGTGGACTTCATTTCACAGGTATATACAAAAGAAACAATTATTACTTCCAGTCTATATATTTATTTAATGTTTGCTGGTGCTGCTACATTAATCTAAGTAAAAGAAAATGCATTTTTGTGGCAAAAAGCACATCGAACCTACTCGACTTCGTATTTAATTATATGACCTATGTTATAAAAGTGGGAAATTTCGTGAAAACTACGCGATATACGAGCAGGTCTGCCAGGAACACCTTTAATATACGTCTCCGATAGAGCATTACAAACACTCCTTCTAAATTTGAGGTGATCATAGTATCCACCATTGATTTTATTTATCTGCCAAGCATTATGAACAGTAGTTTAGTTATTTAAGTTTTTCAATCGACTTAAAAAAGGAGGAGGTTCTCAATTCGACTGTATGTTTTTTTTTTTGTATGTTTGTTCACCGATTACGCAAAGATGACAGGACCATCAGAAAATTATTTTTGTGTTTGAAAGGGTATACTTCCAAGTTGGTCCCATTGTCATCCGATCACGATCTGATGATGGGATCCTGGAGAAATCGAGGAAACTCTTAAAATATCAAAGGCACACCTACAGTGATTTAGGTATATTTCACAGTGATTCGTGTATTTACTCTTAAAAAACACCAATTGGTGCAGTGGAACTGATGATTAAGACCACAAATAACGAGCAGACCTATTCAATATTTCACAGTTTGCGATTCAGTTACTTTAATATGGTATTGAGTAGCACTTCATTCTCGTTATACTACTATTACACTATGTAATAGAGCTGATAGTGAACTCCTCAACAATTAACGGCCCTGCATCGGGGCAAGCAATATTTTGTAAAAGGATTTGAGCAGTTGACATAAGCCTATTGTAACTTAAGTGAATTTCATACCAACCCACTAAAAAGTGAGAAATAAAAACCTTTTTTACAAAAAAATATTACCGAATTCAAAAATAAATACAAGGCAACTAAAAAGCAAAAAATAACATACCTAGAATAACAAAAACAAATTAAACATTTTGAAGTTGGTGCCGAATAAAACATAAAGACTACTATTTCATGGCACCAACTTCAAAATAATTAATTTTTTTATGTTATTCTAAGTATATTATTTTTTAAGCGCGGTGTATGAGGCTTGCAAATACAGCATTTGTAACCTGTACTCTGTTCTGTTTAGTTATATTGTAACAATAAACTAAACTTATTCAGAATCTCTGCATGTGGGTCTAATATAGGATTTTTTTCATCATTTTACTAATTAATTAATTTATTAAACATTATATTAATGTTCATGAAATAATCTTAATTTGATTTTATTGTGAATTTAATTATAATTACCTAAAAGTAATGAATTTATTATTATTATTTATTAAATAATGTTAACGGGCCTTACCATTAATCTTCACAGAAGATGGTATCTGCAGATATTTTAGCGTTTTCCTTTCTTCATTTACAAAACGCTCCAACCAATTCTCTCGCGGCTCACTGGTCACCGTAATGACTATCACCAGTACTTGTAATATTAGCACTTTCTGGGGAAATAATAGTTTTCTAACTTTATTACATTGTTTTTCAACATTTGTTTACTTGCTTCGTTAAAACGATTGTATATATATACTAATCTATACTATCTATACTAATATTATAAAGCTGAAGAGTTTGTTTGTTTGTTTGTTTGAACGGGGTAAACTCAGGAACTATTGCTCCGAATTGAAAAAATCTTTCACTGTTAGATAACCCATTTATCGAGGAAGGCTATAGGCTATATAACATCACGCTGCGACTAATAGGAGCGGAGCAGTGATGATAAATGTTGCAAAAACGGGGAAAATTTACGCATATGAAGTTGCTAGTATAAAATTATTTTGAATTGTAATGGAGAACAATTGAGTCTACACCACAAAATGTTAATGGGAGGGTGGAATGACTCAACAACGCCATTACTTTTGTATCTTTTAGAAGCTCGAGTTTACATTTTCAAAATCTTTTTTCTTGCGTTTTAATCTAAATAAAAGTACTATTCATCCGCAAACAATCATGAATCGATCCGAATGTAACTATGGGGAAGTATTTTTGAAGATTTATGGATAACACTTGTGTGATAATGTTATAAGAAAAAATGCTAAAAGTACTGTCTAACTTGAACTTTCTATCATGTATCTTAAGTTATATGAAAATGAAAACTTATTTAATGATATTGACGATGTTGTTGTTCTCGTCCATTTGGAATAATTAATTGGTCCCAAAAGAATAACGAAAATTAATGTACACCATACAATCATTGTGCCGTGTGGTGCCGGCTTAAGAATAGTACCACCCCATCTCTACCCGTGGGTGTCGTCAAGGCGACTAAGGGATTTCACCCCGGAGGGCGGGCAGCAGCGTCCTCTGCGTACTTAAAGCCCTACTGCGATCGCCAACCCGCTCGCCAAGCGTGGCGATTATGGCAATTACCCCCAGGATCTACATACTAGTAGGTTCTACTGGGGAGACCCGTGCCCAGCAGTGGGCCATCTTATGGGTTGATATGTATAATCATAATTACCTTCTTGAAATGCATACACTAACCGATTTTATATCCTTGGACTCTATTAAATAAACTCAATTCGAAATATAGACGATATTTTGTAAAGACGACAACAATCTGTAATTTCTGTATTTTTTGTAAGTTGATGCTCCAAATCACACCATATAAGACTAATTCATTTGTAACGTGATTATACCCACTTTACGTACAATGATTACTGCTTACTTGAGTTTAATGGTGTAATGTTATTGACCTCTTTTTTTGCATCAGTCCTCTAATATGGTGTATAATTTTGGTGGCAGCACCTTACCTGCATATACAGTTTATAAACAGAGAAGCATTGTAAACATTGGCAATTTGAAAAGAGTGGCCACGAGTTTTTATTGCCTGTTCTTTTCTCGGGCTTTACCTATTGTTTGCGAACAGGCATTACCAGTAAATGTAGAATCGACTTTTCACAAGTGTAGTATTTTGCTTCCTAAGTGAATAAATCATTTTTTATTTTTTATTTTTATTTTTTAATGGTTGCGGCACTTTACTGGCATAACTGTGTATATAACAAATAAATTGTAATAATTGACATTTAAAAAAGTGGCTATGAGTTTTTATTACTAAGTTCTTTTTTCACGGCTTTACTTTTGCGAACTTGGTGTTAAATGTAAAACCATTCTGTTCCAAATTTTATCTGACGTTCATAAGCGCTGCATTCTGTAACCTAAGCGAATGAAGTAGGTACTTTTCTCACAACTTTACTATTGGCACTTGATAATAAATGTACAATCATTTTGTTCCACATATTATCTGACGTTCTGTAAGCTAAGCGAATAAAGTATTTTTGTCTTTTGTTAAGATTCTGGGTCTTGTTCTAAGCAACATGCCTGACGTCATAGTTACCGTGTGCGTAACAATATGGTCTCTTAGTTCTGAGTGGACTATCTGTCTCGGCGTATATTAATGCGGCGGTAATTTGTGAGTCTATATTGATATTCTTCTGCCTACTCCCCCCCACCCTCCGTTGTGGGAGCGACACACAAGTGGTCGATGACCGCCACAGCAAACCCAGAAATAAGCGGTGTTAAGCAATGTTACTACTGCGAGTCCATACATGGGTGACCGTTTTCGATACATGAGCCCTTGCCATGATACCTTCTTGCTTGGAGAGTAAGTTACACTGTCAGTCCTGCGCCTAATCTTGTTCCGTAGTGTCGGATTTCCTCCTTGAGCGAAGGAACAGAGAGTGCACACTTGCGCACTATTATAATTATAGTTTAGGCGGGTAATCTTTGATGGGATTAACACCCGTGAAGAGGGATATTATTATTATTACTTACCCAAAAATCCATCTTATAGCGTTACTACGGCACTTCAAACGGCTTCCATTTCCTCAAATATAATTACACTTAGTACTAATACAAAGACTTAAATGGATTTTTAAGTATGTAATTATAAATAATTAAAATACCTAATTAAATACTATTTTTATTACAAGTAATAATAGTAGTTATTCTTGTAGTTACGTAAATAAACAGCGTGTTATTACACGTGTTTATAGTAACAGACCCCGCTTTTGCTTAGCAACTATGCCTATGACAGCTTTAGTGGACTTCAGCCTAACAGGCAGAACGTGATGCATCGTGCCAATTTTCATGCGTACATCCGGTCATCGATTTATAAGACGTTATTACGTCAAAAAGGTTACAAGTTATTGTTCACCGGGAGCAAAATTTAGTAGCTAAATTAGTAAATTAAATAGCATTACCTAGATTAGATGATCAATCAACAGTTATAGTTTGCAATATATGTTCGTAAACTTTCGCGATTTGTACACATTATAGATTTTTTTATGCTACGGGTCTTAATCGCGTAAATATTTTATTTTAAGGCTAAATACCTTTGTTTATTTCCCGACGTTTCGACCGTATTGCAACGGCCGTGGTCACGGGTAGAAGGTATTTAGCCTTAACATAAAATATTTACGCGATTAAGACCCGTAGCTTATAAAATTCTATAACAGTTATAGTATCATCTGGTAACAGCTTCTCAGTCACAAAGTAGGGTGTTAATTTATGATATGTGGTCTAACTTACTCACAGTCAGTATCTGATATACACAACAAGCACATACAGAGCATAAACGTGTTCGACTGCTACGCAAGAGGTCGTGGGTTCGATTCCCACACGGGACACCACTTTGTGTGATCCACAAATTGTTGTGCCGAGTCTGGGTGTACTTTGTGTCTGTGATTTGTATGTTTGTAAAGTTCCCCATGACACAGGGCTTAGTTAGACTTCTTAGTTTAAACTAGTAAATGAGACAACGGATAAGCAAATATTATCTAACTATAGTGCATTAAAATATTCTGGGCTTATCTGGCAAGATAAAGGAAATAGATTTTTTTTAAAGACGTATATCTTTTAAAAAATATGTTGATATTTTTTGTGTCACAGAAAACTGGTTAAAGAACCGTGAACTGACTTTTAATAATGAACATTTATTATATATTGTATGATAAGCAAGTTCTTTAGGAAGAAAGCTATACATGGTGGCTCCATGATTTTTGTTTCTAATAGCGTAAATTGTAAAGAACCCAAAGATGTTGTAGTTCGTTTTGTCGAGCGTACTTTCGAACTCTCTTGTGTAGAATGAAAGAAGCATATTGTTGTTTGTCTCTGCCGTTAACCTTTTAAGCGCTTTTAAGATCGATCCCAAAGTTACAAGAACACGAAAATGGCCGTTTTAATCAAAACTTAATTGCAACTGCACTGCAACTGTGTTAAATACGTGAATTAAGTTTCCTGGTAATTAAGACCTATTTCTATCTTACTAGCTATTAGTAAAATCTTTGAAAAGGTCATAATAATGCAGTTAGAAACCCATTAAATAGGTCCCTCGCATAAGTTCTTGACTGGTTTACATCAAATAACTTGCTCTTGTATTCTAAAAAAATGAAATGTATTAAGTTTAGTTTGCCAAATGTAAGAAATATCGGTATGAATCTAGTTTTAAACAATAAATTTTTTTTTTTTTTTTTGACAACTCACACAACGCTATCTGATCCCAAACTAAGCAGAGCTTGTACTATGGAAACCAGACAACTGATAAACATACTTATATATTTCTAAATACATACATATTATAGATAAATAACACCCAGACACAGAATAAACCATCGTGCTCATCACACAAAGTTTTATCCTGGGTGGGGATCGAACCCACGACCTCTTGCGTAGCAGTCGGATACACTCCCACCGCGCCACAGAGGCAGTCATTCAACAGATTAGAATTGATTCAACAGTTCTTCTGGGAATTATATTAAGTTACAGGGGGGCGCCCAAATATCATGTCTTGTAACGAAACTCAGTTCTGCAACGTATGTTGTCAACAAAGTCAGACAGTTTACGAATGTGGAAACAGCAAGGTTATATCGGTTATTTCCACAGCGTCATGTCATATGGCATAATGCTTTAAGGCAAGGCGGCTGATATTCAAACTATTTTAATTCTTCAAACACGGGCAGTGCATGCGATTTACAAACTAGGTGCACGAGTTTTCCTTAGAGATTTTTAAATAAAATATGCATTTATATCACAAGAAAAGTGACGTTCACCGAGTAAACACAAGAAACAAGCGCAAATTAGTAGGTCAATATCATAGGCTACATAAAATCCATAATTTATTTATGAGTCTCTCTGTTAGAGCATTTAACAAGATACCATCTAGTGTTATGAATCTATCCGTGAATAAGTTCAAAAATGTAGTCAATAATCATCATTTGCGCAGCGGTTATTATATAATTGATGAATATTTAAATGATAAAGAAGAAACGGGCGAGATCATGTCGGACCATGTTAAGTGTAGGGTTGCGCCACCTTAAATAATTGCATCAGCTGAAAGCGTATGTTCATGGTACTTACGCGCTTTTGTTGAGAAACGCAGTTTTTCGGCTAAAACTCAATGACTGTATATACGATCATGTCCTAAATAATTTTAGTTTAAAGTATTTATTAAGCGCTATATTTGTGATTTTTTTCACATTTTTTGGTTACACGGTTCAAAAAGTTAAAGGGGGGGGGGAGAGGACACAATTATTAATATTTCCAAAAATATTTACTGAATAAAAAAGTTTAATAGAAACCTTACAATGTTTTTTAAAGGTCTGTCGAATGATGTGCCACACGTAGATATATGCAGAAAAAAAAATGTTTGTGTGAAAAAATGTTGCATGTTTGATAAATGCCCCTAAAGATGTTCATTTTTATTATTTAGCTATAAAACTAAGTAGCGGTTACTATAAAACAACTTTTCACTAAATTTCATCTATTATTGAGTGGTCTTTGAGTCAAATGTCTGTGACATACGGACGGATAGACAGACAGACAGACGGACATGACGAAATTATAAGGGTTCCGTTTTTGCCATTTTGGCTACGGACCCCTTAAAATGGATCTAGTTACTTGTGTGAATTTTGTTGTCACTTTGTTTTGTCACATTGATTAGGAGCATAATTTGATTTTTTGTAAGTAAAGATTCTGCATGACAAATAAAGGTCATTCTTTTCTTTCTTGATATCAAAATTAAGATTTTAAATTTAATCATTCGATACCAGTACTTTGGCCAATATTTAAGCACATATAGTTTTTACCCTTGTTGTAAGTAGATGCTCCTACAATGTTGTACCCACTAAGGCTGATTTTATTTTATCTCACATTCCAACTTCTTAATAATTTAATTTTCATTAGTGTTTTTACATAGTTTAGTGGCAGCAACTTACCCACATCAAGTTTATAATCATTCAAACATTGTAAAATTGGCAATTGGAAAAAAGTGGCTGCGAGTTTTTATTGCCAGGTTCTTTTCGCATACAATAGGTAAAGACCTATTGTTTGCGAACTTGGCATTACATGTACTACATGTAGAATCCCGACGTATGACAAGTGTTGTTTTGCATCCTGAGTGAATAAATAATTTAGAATTGAAAAAAAATGGTTGTCTGTAAAGTCAGTTTACGGACAATCATTTTACGTGATAACGTCATAAGAAAACACCAATGACATTGTAATAAGCGATTCGCTGCTGCTTAGCAACCATGCCTGTGAGAGCTTTAGCGGACAGGCACAATACTTTAGCCTATCAGGAGTGGGTATCTAAAAAAAAATATTGCAAAACCTTATCAACAGTCATTTTGATTGAAAAAAAAAGTTACCAGATTTGTAACTATAATCCATACTAATATTATATATGTGAAAGTAACTCTGTCTGTCTGTCTGTCTGTTACGCTTTCACGCTCAAACAGCTAAACCGATTTAGATGAAATTTTGTATGGAAATAGTTTGAGTCCCGAGGATAGACATAGGATAGTTTTTATCGCGATAACCGACATCCACGCGGGCGGAGCCGCGGGCGAAAGCTAGTTATCTATAAAATCATAGCATTTATTTTAGTAAGAAGTAGCTTTCAGTAATTTTTTAAAAGATTTTCCAGCTTTCCCCAGTTTTTTCAGAAGTTTTGTATTTTATCTTACTATCATACGGACTATGTAACAGCAGTGTAGTTAAAGGTTTTACTTATAAAATTGATGGTTACGTTATCGTAATACCATAGACTATTTTGACAACAATTTAACACCACTGTTTGACACCTTACGGACGTTGAAACGTATTATAATTAATGTCGTTCACCGTACTTGGCAAGTGCAAGAGTAATTGATATTGCTGTAAGATGATAATGATTATGTGTAGTGTATAGGTGGAAACTGTCAAATGACGTCTACAAACGTCGTCGTCATAAATAGCCTAAAAACTAAACGGCCGACCTTATAGTCTAATATGGCTTAAGATAAGTATCTATCACGAAAGTGTAGGTGCCTACTTAATTTAACATTGAGTTAAAACGATAAACAACATTACTCGAAAACAAATCACTTCTTACAAGAAAGAAACGTTATTATGGATAACTGGTATATATAATTCGATACCGGAATAAGCAAATAATGATCATGGTAGGTAAATATCTATTTACCTTATAAATATAAAATTTAAGAGAATGTTTGCCAAATTTGATAAAATTTAAACACAAATACTGTATTTTTAGATTAATTTGTAACTATAACTATAAATAACAAATTATTGTACCATTTTACACATGAACAAATTATGGCTTTTGTTGTCATAATATTTGCATTAACCACATTTCACGCATTAACTGGCAAAAATGCCAATCAAGCTCGTTGGTTGTTGGCAACCAATGTTCCAGCGGGTATTTGTGGCTCGTCGGGTTAAGGGCAAACTATAAAGAGCTTCGTTATGACGTCATCGGGTCGTATTTTTTTTTTAATCGACTGTTCCATGTCACAAGACTACGAGCAACGATTACTATAATATAAAACGATTACAATTACACTAAGTGCACATACTGAATTTTATCAAAATCGGAGTACTTACCCTAAAATTTTATTTATTTTTCATTCGTTTACTTATGAATTAAAAAAGGTATGACTTAAAAACATCTATGCCTAAATAATTTCAATCGAATTTTACAACAGTAGAGAATATATATATAGCGAAAGGCGCATGGATTATGAACATGAAATAATAATGCAAACGGCTATGGTACGTAGTAATACTTCATTGGCACGAAGTATACTTGGTAGGATACTTTAAAACGAAATTTTGAACATTTCGTATTTTTGCAATATATGTTCGTAAACTTTCGCGATTTGTACACATTATAGAATTTTATAAGCTACGGGTCTTAATCGCGTAAATATTTTGACCACGGCCGTTGCAATACGGTCAAGACGTCGGGCAATAAACAAAGGTATTTAGCATTAAAATAAAATATTTACGCGATTAAGATCCGTAGCTTATAAAATTCTATAATTCCGTATTTTTCTTTAAACACACCTGTGAATGAGTCTATGCGAACACAATAAGAAAAAAACTATTATTTGGTATTTATGAGAGACTGACAAATAGAAATTATTTTTTCCATACACAGTGAATCACAGAAAACTATAATATTCAAAATAAATTTGTAAAGAATAGCCCTGCATTCCATGCTATTTCTATTCGCTCGTTCACGCGTTCGCCCAAAATACAAAAATACTGCACCACTGACATTGCACACTGCGCGAGCTATTCAAATTGCACGTGTTTACCTTTCTGCCTACGCAGGCACATCACCTCTCTCCATGATTATCACTTCTCTATTTATATGTCGGCTAAAAATAATTTGGCGAACTTTCCAGTGTGTCTGGTTTTGGAATCACGTTTAGTATTTCGAGGGAGGCACGTGTTTTGTACTACTTTAATCTACAATCATTTACGGAGGAGGTAACATGTTAGTTTGGTTGTAGAAGATAATCATTTGAAAAACTATCAGGCCAGCTCTGATTGAAGTATCCAGTTAGTGTGAAGCCTCGGAAAAGTGCTAGTATTTTTAAGCTATTGCATAGCTTTTATCGCGGGCTTTGAGCGCGGCGACCGAATCAAGAAATTTCGTAACGAAAATAAAACCTAACACCCTCTTAGAAGACGTTATTATTCTAAGAACACCCCTCACTCCGTTTACCATGTAGCTCGGCCGAGCGTTCGCTTAACGTATATGATACGACTGTATGAAGCTCGCACGGATCGAGACGAGCTGCTCCGAAATGTAATGAAAAGAAGTTTTTTAGTTGATAAAAAATGCCGCATTAAGATACCCTATGCCGCAAGAAACATCAGAAATATACAATTACATAACTATATAGACAAAGTGTTAGAAGTAGGCTCACGTAGAATAATTGGTGGGAATTTTAACCCTTATATTCCAAATATTTATGTATTGTAATCGACCCCAAAACCTTTAGCACCGTAGTTTACGCTTCTACAGCAACACCGAATGCCGCACCACGTCAAATCCATGATGAGTTTATTATCACCATCTTTAACTTGAGTCTGACATCTTTTTCCAACAAGCTGATAAAAAATAGACACTCAAAATTATCCCATTTATATAGACATAAATCCCATTAGCATTATCGCGTTTGATCTGCGTCCAAGATCATCCATCATCGCAATACGCCGTTTCTCTCGTCAAAAACCTGATCTCGAAGTAATGTACCATTCATAATGTGTGTACACAAAGTTAAGTAGTATGGAAAATGTTGAAGAGTTTTTATAATTTGATCGCTGATTAGCATCGTGACATTTTTTATTTTTTATGCTTATATTGGATGAGTAAAGAAGGTGACTGGTATAAAGAGTAATTCGAAGGGCCGGGGGTCTTGATGAATGAGAATAAGAATGGACTGTATCGCAATCTTGGGAAAACTCACACAACGCTATCTGATCCCAAACTAAGCAGAGCTTGTACTACGGAAACCAGACAACTGATAAACATACTTATATATTTCTAAATACATACATATTAAAGATAAATTACACCCAGACACAGAATAAACCATCGTGTTCATCACACAAAGTTTTATCTTGGGTAGCGATCGAACCCACGACCTCTTGCGTAGCAGTCAGACACATTCCCACCGCGCCACAGAGGCAGTCATATGCAAACGTGATAATGATAGATGCGATAGATAAGACATCGAGGACGTAAATATAAATCCTACATTTATAATACTACCAACGGGAATCCACTCCTAACATAATAAGTATTTTAACTTAACGTGAGTGGTTAACAAGATTGCAAGCAATGCGTCTTTCGTTCTTCAACCTTATTTAAAATTGAAATAATAATAGTTATAAAAAATGTCTGCGATATTTTACTAAACAACTGAAAAAGGAAGAAACCTTATTGGAAAAAGATTTCTAAGTGAAATCTTTTATGAGGTAAATATTGAAATTGATCCAACTTCCACAGATTTTTTATTATGTAAATTGACGACCCACGCTTTCCTCAATTCCTTCCGGTCACTAAACGGCCAAAGCAATTTCATACAACATCTCAGTCTGATATAATCACATTATTTTATAAAAAGGGTCAATTTCGTCACAAACTTTGCATAAAGACGTTCGCGATCAAAAAGACTCGACACCTTTTTACGACGGGTTGTAAGGGACCGTGTTTGCGACCAAAAATAGGAACTTGTCGAATTAAAAGGGCCAGGTCACCGTTCGGATTAAATTTCGAGGGTTTGATGAAGGAAAATTTATACATTGCTACTGAAAAAATGCTAGGCGTTTTATTTTCGTGGAAATTTCTCAAAGACAGCTGCTTGAACCTAAGGAAGTGACGAATTTATTTTACCCCGAGGCGATAGCGCTTTAGATTCGGGTCAGTCATCTTTTGCAATATTGGACTGCTTTTTGGTCTCAGTTCTCATTCAACGAAATTGTAGAAAATCTTTGATTTGTAATACAACCTTTTGTCCATTTCAAAGCTTTTTCTTTGTTGAAATTCACAGAGAGTTGATTCGAAAATAGTTTTTGCTAGATTTGTTAACTGTTCGTGAGTGTTAATGAATTTTGATAAGCGATACGATTAAACTTTAATTTCAACACGCAAGAAGCAAATATGTGTGGTGTACAATAAAGAATTTTCTATCTATCTACTGATCCGAATTGAAAAATTATTTCACTGTTGGATAGCCCATTTATTGAGGACGGCTATAGGCTAATAATAATATTAACATCACGCTACGACCAATAGGAGCGGAGCAGCAATGAGAAATGTTGCAAAAACGGGGAAAATGTACGCAGATGAAGTTGCGCGGGACTTAAACTAATATTTTAAAGCTGAAGAGTTTGTTTGTTTGTTTGAACGCGGTAATCTCGTAAACTACTGTTCCGAATTGAAAAATTCTTCACTGTTAGATAGCTCATTTATCGAGGAAGGCTATAGGCTATATAACATCACGCTACGACCAATAGGAGCGGAGCAGCAATGAGTAATGTTGCAAAAATAGGGAAAAGCGCGGGACAGCTAAACGCAAGTTTTAAAGCACCTTTTCCCCAATTTCCATTATGAAGTCAATATTTGTACCGACACAGTCGACAGTAGGTAATGTGTTTACATGGCACTCGGACTGCGAATTGGCTATCAAAACGTCGATAGAACTTCCGATAGACTGTTTGACATAGTAATGGTTTTTAATACTTGAAAATGTAAAGGGAACTTAGGAGGAAAAATATGGTATTATTGACAGTTCACTTTAACAAGTGAAAGGGTTAAAGTCTTGCTTTATTTCATTTTGGGTACTTAAATACACGTGTAACTTGAGTAGTCTGGTATAGGTACTCATCTAAATGTAAAACCTGGCAAGAGCATGTCCGCAGCCGTTATTAAGGCTACGGAACTCTAAAAATGACGGTAGCCTAGTAGTACTACCTACCTAATGGTCATGGCATTCAATCAACATTGCTTATTTTGTAATAAAATTCAGTTGAATTAGGTATAGGTACGTCAAAATGGGTAATGTTGTTACAGATAAGCCAACTACTTAGGAGATAGCACATGTAGCACACAAATGTGTGATACGCTTGCTAAATGTGAAAGACGTACTCTATTTCAGCGAAAAACGCAGTTTGACCGAAAATTTAATAATTTAGATATCAAATCCAAAGACAAAAACACCAATCCAATACATTAAATCCAAGTTGTTTTTGCTAATTAGAGAACATTAAAACTACTAAAGTTTTCGAAGTTTCGTTTCGGGGAAAGATAGTAGGCACCTACATGTGCACTTTGTTACCTCTAAGATGGTTCTTAAAGACTTTTCTACGTGTATAATACTGTAATATGTCTTGACAACTAAAATAAACATGGCGTATAATGAAACAATCCTTGTTTAGATTGAAACTCCACAAAAATTCTAACCAAGAATTTTAATATTTTCCTAAATATAAACACACGTTACACAATAAAAAAATGCGCCTTATATTACCTATCTTAATAATAATATTAAAAATTCTTATTTATATAAAATATGTAAATATTAGCTGACATAGCTATTTGCCTGGTTGGGGTTGAATCAAACGAATTTTCGACGTGCTTACGGAAAATAGGAATTGTTAGGAAGTTTGTACACTTGCCCATAATCCATACTAATATCTCTTTGTCTTTCTGTCAACTTATCACGCTTAAACTGTTAAACCGATTTAGATGAAATTTGGTATGTAGATATGTTGAGTGCTGGGGAAGGACTTAGGATAATTTCTATTAAGATAAGCGACATCCACGCATGCGGAGCCGCTGTGAAAGCTAGATGAAATTAAGTAAAAGGATAACAAATATAATTAATTAATTAATTAATTTGAAGGCGGTGGTAGCTTAATGGCTAAGGCATCAGTTTCGCAATGGTGAGGTCGTGGGTTCGAATTCTGGCCATTATACTACCGACGTGAACCCACTCCTAACACAAGCCATAGAGCTTAGCTGGAGGGGTTAACAATTTATCAAAATTATCAAGACCGACACGGAGTCATGGCTCAGCTGTCATCAGTCGACCCGTGACCACGATCGGTGCAATTCGATCGAAATGTCGGGTAAATAAAAGGTTATAAAAAACCATTAAATATTTCAAACTGCCAACAGTTAAGTTCTAATTAAATTTGGTGCTAAATTGAATTATTATATATTACTAACTGACCCGCGCAACTTCGTCTGCGTCAATTTTCCCCGTTTTTGAAACATTTTTATTGTTGCTCGGCTCCTATTCGTCGTAGCGTGAATTATTCAATTCGAACCAGTTGTTCCTGAGAAAGAACTCTTTAGCTTTTTAGTATAAATTATCATCAAAAAAAGTGATTTGACGAGAAAAAATAGTGACGTAATAGATCGCTATTTGTATGAGATCTCCTTATAAAATCTGCGTTTTGACATTTCTTAAAGATTTAATCGAGTTCTTATTATTTTTTTTGTTATCGACAAAAACGCTCGCATATAGTTACTATGTACAACACGTCAACAAAACTAGTAAATTAAAATAAAATGCTCTTTTCCCTAGTCGAGAAAGCCGAGTTAAATATCAGTAAACAAAACCCTGATATCTTGGCAGATCCTTTCTTTACTTTTTACTCAACTTACACCAGTGCAAAGTAGTCTTTAGACTAAGTCAGCAAATTTACAAAGGAAATTCCCGGTGCAACGAGCAACGAGCATTTACTTTTGGATGTTTAGAGCTCCACACATTCGCTTTAGAATTAATATTTTCAGAACAAACAAACGGGAACACTTTTATGTTTGTTGCAAAATTAACGTTAAATTACTTTTGTATGAAATTGGAGCGATGGAACAAATAAGTGTATTATATTTTGTGGTTTGTGAATGAGATAGGCTTACGAATGGTGTTATTGTGGTGTTGTGTATTTTGATTATAATTTTACTTTATTATCTTAGTAAAATAATGAAATGATGACTCTTAATTTGTGATTTCTATGCAAATAAATAAAATTGTAGTGTCTGTTTGTTATCACAAAATCACTGTTTTTTACTAAATACATATGACAGGATTTATAAGAATAATAATATCTTGGGACTACTCACACAACGCTATCTGATCCCAAACTAAGCAGAGCTTGTACTATGGAAACCAGACAACTGATAAACATACTTATATATTTCTAAATACATTAGAGATAAATAACACCCAGACACAGAATAAACTATCGTGTTCATCACACAAAGTTTTATCCTGGGTGGGAATCGAAGCCACGAACTCTTGCGTAGCAGTCGGATACACTCCCACCGCGCCACAGAGGCAGTCAAATATAGTACTATTATCAAAAACACAGTTTTTATTTTTTTCCCGGTCTGTTTGTTCCGGCTAATCTCTCTACTCTTTTAATTTAAGCTACTAAAATGAGAAGCCGAGTTACGTTGATAATATTCGAAATAATGTTGCTGACTTATTTTTGCTCTGCAGAAAATATCTCTGTAAAAGTCTACAGCCTGCAGTCCATTTTAGATGGTTAAGGATTTTAAGAATATTGTAGTATACATCTGTGATTCTTCTGGGCTATACTAGGTTACAGTGTATGAGAGGTAAAGTAAAAAAACATTTAACAACCATCAATTTGTTACATTATACCATTTAAATGACATAAAAGCTTGTCGCGAGATCGATACCAAGACCTAACAATTTGACTCCCTAAGGTTAATCTGTATTTAGTGAATGTGCAGCACAGCATTGAGAAAATCTTGCGACAAGCTTTTCAATTAACCTCAAAATAACACAAACACCTGTCAGATTTTTTTTATTAAAAATCTCAATTTTTATAGCAATGGGATCATGGCACTACTCACAAGATAGCACAAATCATTGATCGAAACGGCACATACATATTATAAATAAATAAAAAACTATACCTAAAAAAAATCCCATGTATGAAACATACAAAAATTAAAACAAAAGAAAACCGTTGCCCCTACCTATTACAATACATTATACCATAATGTTACGAATTGATAGGTTTGTTTTAATCGAAAAAATACTTTTTTTCTTTTAAAGAATTTAAATAAAAAGTTGTTTGAACTCTGTATAAGTGTAAATGGACTTGTCAAGATGAATCTAACGACCTCAAACAAGGGGGGGGAGAGGTGGGGATCGCAGGTACATTACTTGAGGAACTTACTATTGAGTACCACCGTCTCACCTTACAGCTCCATCATCAGACCTCGGAAATCATCTAGGATTGGAGTAATTGTCAAGACGAATCAAATGAGTCTAAACTTGCAAGGTAGTTCTATGTTTTGTAGTTTCTATGGCCATCTTTAGACTCCATCAGAGTTTCAGATCTATGGTACCAGAATATTGCATTGTCATCAAAGATACACCAGTATACCAAATTTGAGCCTAATCGAAAATCAGAAAGTGAAACTAATTTAGCTTTCAAGATCTGAGCCACACAAACTAACATACACACAGGGTAAGTTAAATAAAAGCTTGTAAAAACAAATTTTTTATCCCATTTTATTAAATTTGGTACTAAATAGTTCCTATTGTAGTGTTATATGATAAAACTCATCTACATTGTAACAGTGGTTTAATAAACCTAAACCTTTTTTTAATTCATAACTGTGTCACCACTGGCTGTCATTGTTATATTTATTGACATAAAAGTAATTGGGTTGATTAAAACGAAATTGGTTTCATTTTCTAAGAGACAACAAAGGTACTTTATTTACACAAACTTTAATTTCTAAGGGTAACAACGACGCAACTATGAGTCTTAAAATGTTTTTTTTTTACATAGATATAGATTGGGTATTTAAAAATACATGACATCTGCCTATTCTCAAGCCCAGGCTTTAAAATGCATTAATAAAATAAATAAAAGTTAAATCATTAATTAGTGTTATGAAAAAACTTAAAACTGGCGTAGTTTATAATTTTGTACTTTTCTTGTGGGTAACAATAGCTACATTCCAACTGCTCAACAATAAATCAGTTTCATTTATATTGGTCATTCAGCCTAATGGTTAAGGCATCGGTCTCGCAATCGTGAGGTCGCGGGTTGGAATCCTGCCCGTTATACTACTGACGTGAACCCACTGAACACACCTAGCACAAGCCTTTGATTGCTAGTAATGTGGGACTCAATCCCACATTGCTAGTTATCTTTTTAAAAGAAAATTCACTTTTCTCTCCAAGTATTAAATAGGTTATTATAATAGGCATCGATTCCAGCACTCTATACGAAATGGCTGGTTTGTAACTTTTATCACTAATTCACTTACGTGAAACAAATATAGTTCTTTCGACATGACCTCGTTTGATCAGGGTATTTATTCACTATCTTTACGTTTTTGTCGTTTTTGCGGCAAGCCCGTGCGAACTGTCAAAATCTTGTCATAATGGAAAATAGAGAGCTGCGCTTAGAAATTCATGAACACGCATGAACCGTGGACATCTTTGAGCGCACCAGGCATGCGTCAGTTCGCGCGGGCCTTCCGTGAAAACGAAAAAATGATAGTTAATAAAAGGACCCAGCTCTTCAAACTTATGAAAAATGAAGCATGATATTCAAAATAATCGAAAATTTACTTACATGTAGTTATTTCATAGGCATGTCATAAATATGTTCAGGGAAATGGGAACGCTTTGTTCCAAACAGATTTACAATGCAAAATTGGAAAAGGATCGGTTACAGAACCCTCCCCTATCGTAATCTAATAATATATATTTTACACAAGAAGTTTGTAAAAGTTTTTTTTACAGAAGGTTACTAAAGAAAAGCAGCAAAGGGTCGGAATAAAATTAGTTAAGTTTATATTGTTTTTTTATAGATATTTTGCGTTTTCGGCGCCCAAAAATACTTAGGCTGGTAACGCCACGTTTATAAGTTGAAATTAATTTAAACATTATAACACGTGTCATTTCGTATCTTAAAATAATTTCGAATATGTTAATAATATTGTAATAGATACCTAGAATAAAATCTTGGGAAGGTCATAATTAGCCTGGTAGTAATTTGATAATAGGCGACTAATATTCGGACACTCGGTTTGCATCACGTCGTTCGAACGAGCCACTATGGACGCAATTTGTCGTATTAAGAACCATTTAATAAACGATTTTAACCCTTCAACAATCGTAACGTATAATTACACTCCATTCTCAAAGAGGAGATAATTGGGCAAAGTTTTAGAACAAGAGTCCCTATTAGCTTAATGAATATTTATGTATTACTAGCTTTGCCCACGGCTTTACCCGCGTTGATTTCCCACAGGAACTGTGCATTTGACAGGGGTCATAGCTCATGTCACTCTCCGGCCCATAAAATATCTTTATGTAAAATATGATGGCGATCCATTGCAACGAAAACAAGGATAAACCAGTAAAAATACATTTTAATATTATTTAAACCTAACTTTGCCCAGCGGGTTCATGCGCATTTTGATTGAAATTTGAAGCCACCGTTTCAGCCTTGGGGTTGAATTTTCCATTCTTAGTGTAAACCGTGTTTGAAATTCACACCATCAAGAAACTTATTGTGACGTAGTTACAGGTCCCGATCTAGCCATTTAGCCGCTCCGGACAAAATTTTGGCGCCCCAATGTTGGTGAAGTGTGAGTCACACGTACGACATGGACGGGGGTGCAACTCACCTCATTCAATACCGCCCAAGTGCCTAAGTCGCGCGACGTGCCCTCATTTTTGCCAGTCTAGGCATTTGCCCGGCTTGCCCTGCCATCGGGTCCTGCGCAGGTATCCGCCTCCGTTAAAGGATAAAAGAGTTTTAACAAATAACAAAATATGTTGTTTCATAAAATTACAACTGGTAAGTGAGGAAGACATTGCCTGGGTATTGCCAAAATAATTAAATATTTTGTTACACCGTGCACTTTTTGCTGTAGCAAAGTTGTTACTGTTTGAAAGTATTGTTGTGCAATTTATGCGTCTAGAAGTTTGCATAGATTTTAATTATTTGTACATAATACGTGCCAAGTGGAGCAGAAAATGAACGACCAACTGTATATAGAAATTTGCCTACAATATTTTTTTCATTTTATCAATACTAACCAGCTACTTGTCCAGGCTTTACACGGGTGCCAGAGTTTCGTACAAAATACCATCCCCGATTCACAATGAATGAAATTGAAATAGTATTTTTTAATGAACAAATAAAACATTTTCATATTAACCTTGTCCTAATAACTATGAATATAACAAAAATAGCACAATCTATTCGGCAGTGTTCTACTGAACTAATGATTCGTAATGCCTGTGGCACTTAATTTTTTTTAATTGTTTTTTTTTTTGTTGCAAAATATTTTCACGAAGTGAAATGAAAACTATAAGGCTCACGGTCATACGGTGATATTATAATGACTCTCAATTGTACCTATCATAGAAATTATGTAAAAAATATGTTACTTATTGCATGATTAAAAAATAATGCTTCTGAAAAGAATAACAGCAATAATGTTGAAATTCTTTTATGAAAAGAAAATTTGAAATCGTTCCAATTTTTTTCAATGTAAATGAACAAATGTACGCTGTCCATTAAATATATTTAAGTATCATTGTAATGATAATAATACCATCAACACTATTATTGCTAGATATTACAAAGGCAATAAACCCGTATTTTATATATTTTTTAAATGACTATGCATTGCTCAAGGTGAGAACGAATGAAAATAATAATGTAACATTTAGGAATTGGCACAAACATCAACATTATGATGACTTGTCCAAATAATTTAAAGAGTAAATTTTACGAAATCTCTTCTGATTTAAATTACACATATTTTAAGTAGGTACTTATTTCGTAAAACTATAAAAGAAAAAAGAAATGGTAGTCTGTAAAGTTGGTTTACGGACGATAATTTTATGTGATAACGTCATAAGAAAACATTGATGACATTGAATAAACAACAATGCCCGTGATACCTTTTTTTATTAGTATTATTTTTTTTAATTTCCGATCGCATCGCATGTCGCTGCAATCGCCAAAACATTGATAACATTGTAATAAATAACCATGCCTGTGACAGCTTTACTGGACGCGGTCGCAACACTTCAGCCTAACAGCAGGATGAACGTGAGCGGTTACGTCGCTTTTATTCGTGAGTGCAGCCGGTCATCGATTTATAAGACACTAGCTTTCGCCCGCGGCTCCGCCCGCGTGGATTCCCCGGGACTCAAACTATCTCCATACCAATTTTCATCTAAATCAAATAAATCGAGTTAGCTGTTTGAGCGTGAAAACGTAACAGAGAGACAGACAAACAGACAGACAGAGTTACTTTCACATTTTTAATATTAGTATGGATTATCACGTCAAAAATTACTTAGGTTTTTGTCACACAAAGCTAAAAACTGTCTCGATTAATCAAGTCGCACCTAAATCAGTACATTCGTTTGGGCGCCTGTGTTATCGTAGATGGATATAATAATATCATAGGAAAACTCACACATCGCCATGTGATCCCAAACTAGGCAGAACCAACCAGAAAACTGATAAACATCTATAAATAACACACAAAATAAACCATCATCGCGAACTGGCGCCTGCGCGGGGCGCTCAAAGATGTCGTTTTTAAGAGCAGCAATCTACCGCGAATGCGTGGTGGACATATTTGAGCGCACCGCGCATGCGTAGTTCACGCGGGCTTGTCACGACATTTAAATAAAGATAATGAATATGGACCCAAGACAAAACTTTGTGGGATGGGCACGATGGTTTATTTTGTGTGCTATTAATGAAATAGATATAGCGATTAAGGACCCAGGGTGGAGATCAAACCCACGACCTCTGGCTTAGCAGCCACCTGGTGGTTAGTGGACCTCCACTAACTAATAGACCAATAGGCCAATCAATATATGTTATAATATACTTTAAACCTATAAGTTACAAAATCCGTCCATTTACAGCGTTGGTTAATATCAGAAAGAATTCATTAATGGGCAGGTGTATAGACAATGGGATTTACACGGGTTAAACCCCGCCTAAAATATATTTCAGTTAATACAATAACATTATTATTTAGCTACTCAAATTAAAACCAATTCGAACAGGTTTAATATGTAGTTAAAATAAAAAAAACCCTTATACATTTTGGGAAGTTCAATTGCGCGGCAGGGATATGTAGCGAAAAATACAAACATAGCCGAGTATGTGTGTGGAACGGGAATTGAATACTTAAACCGTTCACAGTCGGATTGGTTCTCGCTTTTGTACGAATTTCTACATTTTTGGGCTCAAAAAACTAAAGGAAAGAACATTGGTGTGCGCAGATATTTTAATGTACGTACGTACGTCACATTGTTGTGGGCTTTTTTTTAAAAAAATAGGTGCATTAGTAAAAATATTTATGACTTATTTTGCGTATGACGTTGACGTGCGAGAAACGCGCCTACGAACGATGGTCAAGTGACGCGACTTATGGAGACCATACACGCTATAGTGTATCGGAGAGCTAAGACTATACTAAGGCCAAAGAGGTCTATCCGTGCAGGCAGGCTGGCACAGGTAGACCGGAAGGTGTTTTTTAAACAGGCGACCTCTCAATTGCGAGTCCGATGCCTTAGCCATTAAACTACCGCCACTTACTTGAAAATCAATTCTTTCGAGGGACACCGTACGGTGTGTATTACAGTCCTTTAGATCGCTTTGGTTCAATGACAATGAATGAATGAATGGTTTCATGACAGGACAATTCACTCACACAAATGAAGCACACATAAACACACACACACACACACACACACACACACACACACACACACACACACACACACACACACACATACGTACGTACGTACATATATAACATTTACTATCTCAAAAACTCCACCGATGCTCTATTTAGCTCCTTATAATGTCATAATAGTGGAGAGAGCCTGGAGATCTGTCACACAGGTTTTGTACCTACTACGGACTCCAGCTCTCACAAGGTTCGTAGTTTTATAAGTATGTACATGTAACTGTACAAATGTAACCTTTTTGAGAGAAATAAATATTATTATTATTATTATAGCGTTGACATTAAATGCGTTTGAGGCCTACTACAAAGTCGGCGTATTTAACTAGCGTCTCATCACGGTTCCTCATGCATTCAAAGGTTTATATATGATACGTATTTGCAAGCAAATGAGGAGCGGTCAGTATATACAAATGCAATGTTATTCTTGTAGTCGTATGCGAACTAATTTAGGATTTTTTTTAAATTTTTGACGAATGTGTAAAAGGCAAATTTTTACGTTGTACGATATTTGGCTGTCACTAATTATATATGACAAAATATCAGAATTAATGACGCCATATGAATCAAGATCAAAATTTTTCTAAAACAACATTCACTTTATTGTCTGTTTCTTCGGATCGGAACCCTGTGTAAAGTAAATTTAGAAGTATTTAGTATTAACGTCACTTAAATGTTCTTGCGGGAAGACTGGGGATTAGTGAACGTCAATCACCGTTCCGGTCATTAAGGGTACCGGGAAAAAGATTAAGATACTGTGGGCAAGCTGAACAGATTTGTTCAATTAACGCTGGTTAATTAGCGGCTTCTTTCTACCACGAAATGAAATAAAACGTTTTCTTTGCTTGAATTTTGTAAGCCGGATAATTATGAAATTGACTGACATTTTCTAATATAGGCTAATTTTAGATTAAAATGTCATAGGCTTACCTATTAAAATTTTAATAATTTTAAATTAAATTAATTTTGATAATGCTAGTTGTGCGTAAACAATAAATGATATTTTACGACGCAATGAAGGTTTTATTCCAATAACATTTCTAGTTCTATACTATTATAAAATTGTAAACAGTGTAGAGTAGCTGTGTCTGTAAGTTAAAGATGTTCTTAAAAAACAAATTTAATCGACTCATTAAGGTTCCTGAATCCAAAATCATGCTTAGATTTTTTCGTGTCTGTTTTTTTGTTCGGAGTTGACGCAAAAACTACAAAACAGATTCTATTCAAATTTTGGGAGCATAATCTCTTATGCCCGAATTAGGTTAAAGGCTATACATAACGTGTCTTTGAGGTGTGTCGGGTGGAGCCGCGTGTATAATCTAGTTGATAAATAAAATGTGTGTCGATTTTCTTTACGGTGCAAATTCCAAACTGACACACTCGCTGCCAAGACAATAGATTTTCTTTCTGTGTACAACAGAATCGAGCGACACAAAATCTCCGTGCATGACAAGAAAATATTACATAACATTAACAAAAACTCCGACAAGTGAGAAGAAAAATGAAATTAGAGAGAGAGAAAGAAAAAAATATCTTACAAACTGCTAAACGATTTTCACAATTTTTATAAAACAAGTCAAACATTCCCGATTAAAATGACTTTCTAATAAAAAAAACCCACAACCAAATCTTTTTATTCATTTGGGGGTTCAAAATGCTGTATTTAGCACAAAGATTTTGGCGATAAGATGAGGCTTCACTTCGTAATCATAACAAGCACTGTACTTAATAAAACAATAATTTCATCAAGCTATTCAATAGATCTTATCTAAACAATACTCATCAAACAAGTGGCTATCCAATTACTGATTAGACGCCAAATCTGAAATCGTACAAGCAACTATAATTAATGAACTCTGTAATACAATAGTTTTTAGTGGAACAAAGGGTTTCGTCCTATCACAATGGTATATAACATAATTCTACATCTAATTTATGGTTGGCGGGTAGATGTAAGGATTCCTCCATAAATTCCCTATTATAAAGTTTAAATTTATATTGTTATTATAGTTAAATTTTAATTTTATTTTTTTATTACAATAATCGTTTTTTTTTATAGGCAAGATATTTATTCATAAACTACTCTAAATTATAAATATAATAATATTAATATTTACACTATGTATAAATTACTACATAAAATAAAATCAAATCAAAACAAACAGGCATCATAGCATTCCTCCGCATTGCTATAGACCGGCACCGTGCCCAGAAGGCTGGCAGCATTGCCGCGTTGTATAGCAATGCTGATTCGTTGAGCGAAGTGCAGGCCAGCCTCCTGGTCACGTGAAGCGTCGATCAGGAGTTTACGCAAAATTTTATAAAAAGATCGTGGACTTGGACCCCATGACCAAACGGCTCAAAAACATAATCTCCGCCTTCGTTTAGAAACGTTTTAGAATTCATTTTCAGTTGTAATAATAAGTTTAACTGCACAGATATCACAAATCAATTAAGTTATGTTGTACCTAGAACTGTATTAGGGCGCGAGGTGTGCATGCCCCGGCTGTTTCACACTGTGAGGTGTAGAGCAAACGTTGGAGCAGGGGCACCACTACGCCGTAAAAAAAAAAAGGGGTACCTCTACGCCGACACTTAGAAAAGTATAACACACATTTCGTAAAAAACTCGACGTTTTTGCACTATCACGAAACAATTTAAAAAGAATAATAATCGAGGCACTCAAGTCACTATAATATAATAAAATAAAATATAATTTACTGTTTATTTAGTAGCACACTAGTCAGGCACATATCCTTTCTGTACTTCTGTAATCTCATTTGTCTTTGTTTTCCCATTTAATGAACCGAATCCCGGACAGCGCATGTGTTTTTATTCTACTCCATAAATATTAATCCGCGGACATTGGCGAGGGCTATACGTTTACCAAACTAAAATTTTGTACCTATTACTGTTCTAACGGCGGTAGCCTAATAGTGAGGTCACGGGTTCGAATCTTACCCATTATACTACCGACATGAACCCACTCCTAACACAAGCCTTTGAGCTTAGCTGGAGGGGTTAACAAGATTGCTAGTAATGTGGGATTCAATCCCACATTGCTAGTTATCTTTTGTTTTTTAAAAAAAGTTTACTGTGACGTATAACTGTTTTATGTCCCAATTAGGAAAACATATGAAGAAACGCCATCTCAAATAGAAAATATGGCCAAGGTTTTGCCATGTTTTCGCTAATATCAAATCTGTGGCTCGCCGTTACAATTAGCATGCTTTATTCCACTGGGTTCGGCGCAGAATAAAAAATTGTCAGGCCAAGCACAATATTGGGTACCGCAGCCACCCAGCACAACAATACGGTATTAGAAGTGGGTTTCTTTTGTTTTTGTTTCATACTACTAACAACGTTATATAAGTATTTTTCAATGTATTAACGAAACAATCAGTTGTTGCATGTTTCAACGCTGTTTCTGCAAGTAGGTCACCTGACGCCTCTAAAGTGAACAGTTGTCGCGAGGCGCTAAATGCATCGGTCAGCAATTTTCAGTCGCCGCGTCAAGTTGCGTCACCGACTGTACAAGTTGACAACAACGCATCACGTGCCGTCACCGTACGCCTCTCGACTCCGAAAGAGGTCAAGACAAGCGTAAGTACGTCTACTCATAGTCGTGCTTATGCCGATATTGCCGCGAAGAAGAAACGAACAGCGGTTCAAACAGGGGAGAAGAAGAAGAGCGTGCCCCCAGTCCCTACAAAAGGGCAAATAGACGCTGAGGGCTTCATAAAAGTCGAAAAGAAGCAGAGGAAGCCCTCCAGCTGCAACCAGCGTGGTACCGGCGTGACGGGACCCAATATGTTGCTGCGTCCGGCAACACCTACGACGCAGCTATATGTGTCTCGTCTGCATCACACTACAAAGACTGAGGAACTTGTGGAGTACCTCAGAAAAAAGACCAAGTGGACCTTGAGGGTGGAGAAATTGGAGTCGCGCCATAACGTTAATTTTAAGTCGTTTATGGTGCGAGTGCCCGCGAAACATCTGTCCACCTTCATGAAGGAAGACATTTGGCCGAAAGGTGTCGCCTACCGACGATTTCGTGGCAGGTTACGCGACACCTCGCAGGGAAACACGACGCCGTCGCCGCTGTCTCGTGCTTAACTTTGTGTTTAGTTTTTTATTAAATATGTATTAGTCTAATAAGTTTTCTATTTATGTATTTGTATAATATGGGCCTTAGTAGCCTGAAATAAATGGTTATTATTATTATTATTATTATTATTATACAGACGTAACAATATTTATTTACTTTAATTTAAAAGTGACCTACTTTTAATACTGAGATAAGTAATGTTGCTGGTCACAAAGTATTTAAAAAAGTAACTATACGCGCTTAAAGAAAAAAATACAATATAAATACTCAATTTAAAGCAAATGTGATACAGGTTTTCACCTATTACAGACACCGATTTACTTAAGCAGTACTTTTGTATATTCTTAGAATTATTTTTTGTAACTTTGTACTTTTGTTTATGAATAAATTAATATGAATATGAATGGAATTTGTATAAAAAAATTGTTACTTCTCACTTGGTCTGCTGCTACTCGTAAATTTGTTAAACCAAACTTAGCTATGATAGTTTCCCTTTTCATTTTCACAAATAACTAAAACTACAAAGCGTGGACGGCATTTACGAAAGCAATTTTTTCGTCGCTTCTCCTGAACACTCGACCCCTCACGAGTCTCCCTCACATTCATCGATTATCTCTAAATGAGATCAGGAGGTCAGCGTAATTACATATAATAGCTGCATAGTTAATGCAACTATTGCATGTAAGTACGCTGGCCCGCCCTCTATATAATGCGTGTAAACATCGCAACGCATATGACGGACCGTGGTACTCCTCTGTATCAATAAAACTCCATTTAAACTGTAAGGAAACTGATTGTGGTGTGTGAGGAGTATGCAAATTTGCATAGGCTGTAAGGTTCGCAGATTAGAAAAGGTAGCACCAGGGCTGCTTGGTGGCAATGCTCTGAAAAGGGTGGAACAGTTCAAGTACCTGAGTCATATGGTAACTGAGGACTTAAAAGATGATTGTGATATAAAGAGGGAATGTAGGGCGATGGCGGTCCGGTGTAGTATGTTGGCTCTTAGATTTGCACGATATAGCAGGAACGTAAAGATTACTCTTTTTAAAGCCTTCTGCCAGATATTATACACGCGTAATATATGGGTCAACTATACGTAGCAGGCATTCAATGCTCTCCCAGTACAATATAACATTGCCTACAGGATGTTGTTTGGGCTCCCACGATACTGTTGTGCATCTGCGTTTGCGCATACGCAGACAGACGGGTATCACGCAGTGATACGGAGTCACACCGTGTTGCTTATGAACCGGGTGCGTGGGAGCCACAACAGCATCCTGAAGACAATCGCGCTGAAACCAGACTGCCCTATCTTTTGACACTGGGTGCAAATTCATGCACTTGTGCCTGGAGTCCCTAAAAGGGAGGTACAGAAAATTAAATAGAATTTTACTAACATAGTTCTAAGCCATTGTTACTAACCTTAAATGGACATTGTATAAAGTAAATTTATTTTATTTTTATTTTAAAGCGGCGATAGCGTAACTCGCATTCGTGATGTTGCTGTTCGAATCTTATCTATTACGAGTATTCTACCAACGTTAATCCATTCCTATGACAATCTCTTTAGCTTACCTGGAAGATTTAACAGGATTGCTTATAATACCTGGCTACCGTCGCATAAATTTTAGCGGCGGTAGCTTAATGGCTAAGGCATCGGTTTCGCAATCGTGAGGTCGCGGGTTCGAATCCTACCCATTATACTACCGACGTGAAACCACTCCTAACACAAGCCTTTGAGCTTGGCTGGAGGGGTTAACAAGATTGCTAGTAATGTAGGGCTCAATCCCACATTGCTAGTTATGTTAAAAAAAAGAAAAAAACAAATATGGGACCCAATTCCACATTCCAAGTTATCTTAAAAAAAAACTTTAAATAAGAGTCAAGGCCAATACTGTATTGTACGTAAGTCGAATATTTTAAATGAAAGTCTTAAATTTCAAAAATAACATCCTATTCTAAGTGTGAAAGCAATAATAAGGTGTGATATCAAAGTCAAAGACTCAAAGTTTCCTTTTGATGTGATAGGTTCAAAAAGAGACGCTCAAAATCACGTTTTTAATGAGTTCGGCACATTAAATGACTTATTGTATTACGAGTACGAACATTTATTTTATAAAATCAGGACTACAATTAAAATAAAATGTTTGTACACATAATACAAAATAGAGATTTAAAAAAGTTAAATCTTCTGAGCAGCCGCGTGATAAACAATTATGTAATAATATCACAGTGAAGTCCACTCTTTTATATAGGTACCCGCTTGAAATCAAAATATTTAACTTCAATTTCAATAAAGTTAAAAATCAAGCGGATTCTCTTTTTAGGGTTCCGTAGCCGGAATGGCAATCGCCATGTCCGTCCATCCGTCCAAGCTTAGATAAGAGACTGTTAGTACTAAACCGCTGTAATTTTGCAGGAATACACCATTTTACTTAAGCCGAGAAATTGAAAGATACAATTTTGAAAAAAAAATATTACCCCTATATGTAAAGTAGGGATGTGATTTATCTTTCTCACCTACCCCATCGTGTGGGGTATTATTAGATAGGTATTTTAAAAATACTTCGGGGCTATACAAACCATTTTTCGATTTAGGGATCCGTTTGTGAAATATTATGCTTTAAAGTGCAAATTTTTGTTAGAGTCAAGCAGCCTTCCTCCCCCACAGCTACGTAAATGGTTGATGTTGGTTATGTGAAAAAATTCAAGGTGTATATAATGAAATTAAAAGGCAAACTATCACAGCTAAGTAGGCTTTACAACTTAACGAGTAACAGCAGATCAAATGAGAAGTAACAAAATTTTCGTACAGATTCCATTGAATACATATTTAACGTTGTTAGTAGTATGAAACAAAAACAACAGAAAGCCCGCTTTTTAAGCCATTATTCGGATGGGAGATATGGAACCCTACATTATATGTGGCCTGACATGCGCTTGCTTATTTTTTTTTACTTTATATTGTTTTATTATCCCTTAATGCAGTAGCTAAAGCAATATACACTGTGTAAAAATATTATCATGGGAATTTTAATTCTTCGTTGGTCACTTTTGTGCACCTTCGGAATTATATAAATGGCAATCGATAGATAACATGCAAATAATGCTCCTCTCATTGCTACTGTCCACAGGTTTCATAAAAGAAGTACTTCTCAAAACTTTTCCAGCTTACTTAAAAGATATTCGTATCTTACATATTGAAGTCGGACAAAGGTAATAACCTGAAACAGACTATCTCTTATCTCTCTCTATATGTATACATGAGAGTGCAACAGAAAGTTGGTCTTAGACAAACAATGACTCTAGTGGACACACGACTGTTCAAGCAGTCCGCTTCCGTTTGAAATTCCAGTGCGCTCTTTATAAAGACGCTTTGAGATCAAAGTGACACTACCTAAACTTTGAACCTTTGCGTAAACATTAAACTTTTTTATTTTGAGCTATAGAAAGACCTTGACTTTTTCATGGCGCTTGGTAGCTCATGTGTATAGAGCCATAAGAATGGAATACATTAAATCGAGGAATAAGTTCCATAATTTGAAACTGGGTTTTTTTTCTTTGATGCATAAAAATTATACTCTTAACTGAGCCGATTGAATTATATTGTAAAACGTAAAGGATAGGTTAGGAAAAAAGCAAAGAATTCAAATTTAATAAATCAGCTCGCTGTTTCCCATCGCTGCTCTCTCGCGAAAAAGACTTTAACAGCTTAATGTGAACTAAATTGATATGAGCGGTCAACATTTTAGACTTTTCTTTGGTGGTACGAAGACCAAAAGTCTGTCTGTCTGATCTGCCTATTCTCATAAATAATTATAGTCTTTGCCCAAACATAAAAAAAAGTTGACAAGTTTTAGGAACGTAATACTACTAAAACGTAGCTTAATGTAAAGGTAGGAAACCTTACATCAATTCCATGTTTATGGTTTTTTAGTGGACTGTATCTAGTCGACTAAAGAACCTTAAACACAGAATGTTCACCAAAATTATTACAATCAATAAAACGCCGACACTCCATGACTTTAAATAAGTAGCAGTCCCACAGTGACTCTAAAACTTAGTACGTAAACTAACAAAACTGAAACGCAGATCTAGTTTAAAACACATTATTATTTAAAACACGGTACTGACAACTTTAACTATGTCACCATACCTCCAAGGACTCGTAAAACATCACAATCTTCTATAAACCATTTCGACTTTGAAGTTACGAAAACTTTCAGCAGTATACCATCCTTTAAGATATTTGATATCAACTCATATGATGTCCCACTGCATTTGCATATGCATATGGTCTCTTCTGTAGAACCTATATAGTATAGATCCTGGGGATATTTACCCCGCTTGGCGAGCGGGTTGGCCATCGCAGTAACGTACACAGAAGACACTGCTGCCCGTCCTCCGGTGTGAAATCCCTTAGTCGCCTTGACGTCACCCACGTAAAGAGATGGAGTTAATACGTAGCTGGCAATAATACGTAGGTATACCCTCATTTGACGACTTGATGAATTAAATGATACTCGTATTCATCAAAAGGATTTAAAGATACAAAATGATGACGTCATAAATGTATATTTAATACAATAACTGTACAGTGCGTATTATTTCAACGATTCATTTTGTTAAAAGAAACTGATGGCGTTCTGAAACCATTGATCAGATTGTGACAAAACTTGGGGAGGGTAATCTGGGACGCCCGACAGGGTTCCCAGCCCAAAAAGCCACAGCGAAGCGTGGATGGATTCAGCTAGTATAATATATTTTTATCTTAATCAAATGCTTTCAATTCGTGTGTTTGTGTGTTGTTGGAACATAGAACCCCTATTAGAGTTTGGGCTTTTTATTAAATGTTGTTTTAAAATTGTCTGAATCAAGGGTTACTGTAGTCGCTGCTTCTTAAAGCTTTGTTCGTTTTACCTCTGAAGTTAGATTTTATTGAACTTTCCTCGAAGGTTAGTGTAAAAAGTTTAAGGCAATGTACGCAGACTAGAGAAAATCTTGGTGTTTCCTATAAAAATAGACCACTTAGCACCTTCTTTGCACAGTTCTAATGAGATTGCGTCAGCTTGATTTTATTCAGTTATGTAAAAGTTTTTACGTTGTCAGCAATAGCTATATTAAAAACCGGCAAAAGCATGTTCCGCAGCCGTTGTCGTATGAAAATATCCGATCTGAATAATTGCACCAGCAGAAGAGCGTATGTTCATGGCACTTAAGCCCTTTTATTAAAAAAGACATTTTTTCGGCAATAGCGCAATGGCGGTATATCCGGTCATGTCTGAAATAATTTTAGTTTAACGATACGCGGTGCGTTCAGTTTTGATCAAATGACTTTGCAATAAAGATTATTTTAGCATGTTCTAGATTCGATTATTAGGTGACTTTGCTTATAAATATGGAACATTTCGCGTGTGCGCAAGGTGTCAACTTTTAAGTAGGTAAACTAAAAGTAGGTAGTGTTTGTTTATCTCTGTATGTTTCGTATTTTGGCTACCACAAATACGAAAAAATTTAAAATAGAAATGCTGAGTGAATTATCTACGTTATTTTTTTTCGTTGATAAAAAGTGTCCTGCTTTAAAGAAAGCAGGACACTTCTTCAGTCTAAAGCCACATTTTAAAGTCAAACACATAAGTAGTACATGTTGTACTAATAGTACTACAGGTACTACTATAGTGTACTAGTACGTTGTACGAATTGTACTAGTACGGTGCGAACTTGCTGATGTCCGATTAGGCACAAAACTAAGGTCTACCTAACAGACCGAAAACAACAATAAGAAATAGCTGACTATTTAAGTGACCAGGAGATAAACTTCTATGGCGTTCCACAGGGGAGTGTACTGGGCCCTACACTATTCCAGGTCTACTTAAATGACCTCTGACAAAACTGCTTGCCACATACGCATTCACATACGCAGATTACACTGCCATCTTCGTCTCAGGTTCGGATTGGAAGACGGTCAAGGAGAGAGCATAATACTACCTTCGCATAGTAAAAGACTGGCTTGCAGTGAACCTATTGGTACTAAATCTGACAAAAACTCAGTATGCAGCCTTCTCCATTTCTATTTTTTATATTATCGCGCATAACTGTAGCTCACTGACCATCTGTGCGTACCAGTCTATTACTCCCACAGTTTGCGTTAAATATTTGGGTGTATATATGGATATTACACTGAACTGGGGTAAGCATATAGAAACATTTACTTCTAGAGTGAGAAGCCTAATATATATCTTCAAAAAGCTAAGAGACTGCGCTCCACCAGACAAAATAAAACAATTCTATTTATCCTAGTTCAGTCCATTATCCAGTACTGAATTCCAGTATGGGGAGAAGCGGTCAAAACGCTACTATTTGGTCTAGAGAGAGCACAAAGAGCTGGGTTGAAATCCAAAAAGCCTCTCAGAAGACACCCCACTGTTAAATTCCACGCTGAATGTAAGGTATTAACTGCTCGACAGCTCTTTGTATTAAAATCGACACTAAGAAAAAGAAAGGATCTACTTACATACATTATCTAACTCAGGCTCGGGAACAAGTATAAACTTCACTTACACAAACACTCACATACATAAATAATTTCACAGTACTGCGGCGTAGCTTCACTCTGTACACTTACTAATATCTTTAACATATAAATGTATTAATTATCAACCACGACCAAACCCCTGTTTCCCGAGATACAAGCTTCTGCTTAGGATGGGAAACAGTAACTGTATCCCTTGTACCGTACATTTATACGTAATCTACAAAAATTGTAACATAGCGACAATAAACAGTTTTTATTTAATTTTTACACGAAGAAGTGCTGGAGAAATATATTAAATTCCGAACCCTTTTTCTGTTATTCTGATTGAGTTTACTGTATACAAACATTAGTAAAAGTATAAAAAAAAAGTTTAAGTCATTAGGAAAAAACCAGATGAGGTAAAAAACTGCCCATCAATTTATTGTACATATATCATATTAGATACACAATGCATTAATAAACACAATCGATGGTTATTTGAATGATAAAGAAAAATGTATCTAGTCGCTTGCTGCTTATTACTTTATTTAGGTGAAAATTGTTAATATGACTGACTTATAAACGTGATTGATTTACGTGAATACGTAAAAAAAGATTCTGGGTGATAAGTATAAGGCTTTTTCATTACAGTTAACATTTACATTTATCCATTCGTTTACTGGGCCTTTCTAGGCTATCGACAGAAGTCTAGAATCAATTTCCAGTCGAATTTGGGACCTATCGAGTTGCCCTCGTCCGCGAATGTATTTATAAACCTAATAAATCTAAAACTTTAATTGAATATTTGACGGGTCGAATACCACTCTAAATCAAATTATAATTACGGAAAGGATTTGGTTTATTTATTGCTAAATAAAGCTGATTCATGATCGGGCATTAAAGCCTTGTCTTACTAACCATAGGTTGCGGATTCAAAATCCAAAGTAATTCAAACGCGCACTTTTAACGATTTGTTACCTAATGATCTCCTAACCGATGTCGGTTACGGCGACAAATCTCATCAGAGACCAGTCATCTACGCTGGAGAAATTAGATACACGAGTATGCACTCTCTATTCACTCAATCTCACAGCCTGAGGGACGGAAATCCGACACGACTAGTGAGAGATTAGGCGCAGGACCAACAGCTTAACGTGTGCTAGGAGGCACGGAGGCGTGTGAAAATTTTCGAAAACGGTCACCCATCTATGAACCGAAAGTGGTAACGTTGCTTAACCTCGCAAATAACTCGATCTGCTCGGCCCCACTGAGTTAGGGACCTATTAACTATTGGTATTACTATTACTTAGAGTCTCGAACAATAACATTGTGTTTAAACCGTTACGTCTTGGAACCAAATTCGAAGACATGACATCTACAATCAAATTACTGGACAAATGAGATTACCAACTAATGTCTCAAATAAGGGGCGCAGTGCGGTAACATTCAGACCTTAGCCAATAAAGATTTGGGTGGTGCTGTTATGGATCATATTCAGGTTGCTTGTCTCTTCAGTAGGTGGTATAAAAAAATGGTTCTGTGAGATGGATTACGGCCGTGGATTTCTCTCAAAGAGGAGAACTGACTCCTAGGAATAGAAACGCCGTAAAACTGATTTGAAAGCCTAATCCGCTCAACTTCTTATGTACATAAATAAAACACTTAACATTTTTCAAAGCTTTTCAGTTCGAAACACAAAATGAAATGGTGCAAATTCAAAATCCTTGTAGCCCAAGCTATTCGAACTAGAACCGGATTTGTGCGATTTAAAACAGACTCTATCCGGTAAATACTGAACTGGCGACTGCCGGATACAATTTCGACGCCATTTTGTACCGGATTAGGTGACGCGAGCCGGCGAAATTGCCGCGTTAACTTTTAGTAAAGTTTCAAATTATAATTTTCATTTCGACGTAATATTATTGTACGTGCAAGCAGATAAATGGAATAATGTATGCGAGTTTGCTTCGGATCTGAAGTGTTTGTTTTAATGAATCAAATATGGAAACCCGAATGAAGAGGCTCTATGTTGGCAGATTAATTTCTTCTTCATTATACATGTTGCTGTGTATCTTTGATAGGTAGGTACTAGTTTGTTATCAACGCTGGAATATTCCTGTCCAGCAATGGACTGTATAATGAAGGGTCATGTTTGACTGGAAGATTTGTTCCTAACGATTCATTTGGAGCTATTAGGTATATTTTTACATTACGTAAAAAACTATCTAAAATAAAGATTTTTTTTTTAAAAGACGCCTCTCGCAGTAGGCTACTCTAGCCCTGTTTCGGGGGTGACTTTACAAATATACAAGTCACACAAAATACACCCAGACTCGTAACAACTTTTATGCATTACACAAAGTGGTGTCCCGTGTGGAAATCGAACCCACGATCTCTTGCGTAGCAGTCGGACACATTCCTACCGCGCCACACAGGCAGTATTTGTTACATCTGTCTTCTTACAGTGCTTATATTCGATCATTTTTAACTGTCTTCAAAATTGCGTAAAATACTCGTATGATTCTTAGAATTGTGGGTTTTATAATTATACTTTGTTATGAATATTGAACATGTTAGGTAACTAGTTAGATCTGAAGATTCTTAACAATATCGTTACCGAACAACAAGTACCTAAACGTTTATTTCTCTTTTAAATGGTTTTCCAATGATAATGCAATTATCGGTTTTATGAAAACTGATAGGTAGCTACCACAACGTTGTTACAATTAAATGATATTAATAGCCTCAGCACGTAGTATTATGAATATTACAATTATTAAACAAGCTGCAGCAATAACTTCAAATCGGTTTGTGTTTGCCAAGGTCGTATTCCCTAAAGTTATAATCGATGCTGTATTAAGGTCTCCGCTCAGCATAGTGTACCATATTGAGAAGAACATGTTCGTCTAATATTAAGGGAGGATCCTCTGACCAGGCGAAGTGATCGTGGACTTATTATTACTAACTGCCTTGAGTACATTGCAATGTTCTTATGTGGGTTTGTCAGCGTGTCAACTCACTGCAACGCTTGCGAGTTCACAGGCATCTTAATACCGTTTATAAAACAAAGACGCTTTCCGCTGTTTACGCTAGATACCCTTCGATTTTCTGAACTACGCAACGGATTTTGATACGGTTTTTATTGTTAAGGAGATAATTTGTTACGGATGGTATAAATGTATAATAAATACCAGGTACATAATATTTTCACGTTGATGGGCCTTTGATACGATTGTGACACAAGCGATGCGATCCGATTAGATCATAATTTGAATATGGTATATTGGGCAAAGACCTTAACAATTAATTAATTATAACTAAAATTTATTAGTCTACTGTTGTAAATGTTGGTCGCTGTTAAATATGCATAGCTTTGTTACATTATAATTTATATCAAGCGATCATTAGTTATGTTTACGTTTAATTTACGCACACAGCATAATATGTGCGTAAATTATATGTAGCTTTACAATTATTCGGTTATTTGGTTGACTATGTTTGTATATTAGCCACATGTGTAGCTGTATAGTGGTTTTCTGTAACATTATTTCCAGGAAAAGCGCTGTTCTGTTTTGGACTTTGAAACGTGTTTATACACACTGAGGTGCATAGCGTATAATTTTATTTATTCATTACAAATTGTTGCCTGCGACTTCGTTCGCATGAAAATGTTAAGGATTTTTTGGAACGAAGTTCCTTATCGCGCGTTGTGAAAGGGGGCTAGACGGAAAAAAATCTCACGAAAAGTTGTAACGACACTTTTTGACACACACAAGCCGTACGGCGTGCGCGTAAGATATGAACATCTAATTTGACGAAGAAGTCACCTGTCATTTGGTCTAGAGGCATAAATTAGGTACACAGTATTGGTGACAATTGTGTAGTTGTGGGTTCGAGCCATCGGAATACAATCGTCTTTTTGTAAGTTATTTTCGTTTCGTCTTTCTATTTCGCATTGAACAGTGTGGTGGTACAAAGATTATAAAAAAAAATTAAGATAAGAACTTCGTTCCATCCGGGTGTCCCTTGACACCTCTCAAGTTTTTTTTCGTATAGAAACATTTTTCCGGGATAAAAAGCCTATATTCTCGACCTTTACCGTTTACCCGTTGAGGTGTGTTTATAACAATAACATAATATATCCATCCATACATCTAAACTTTCGCATTTATAATATTAGTATAGTTATGTGATTTTAATGCATAAGCTACATAATTGTAAAGTTTCATTAAAATCCACGGAACAGAAAAAACAGGAAAAATCCATTTCATTTTGAAACATACATCCATTTCACAAACGTTCACATTTAGTAGGGGCGTGACACCCTGTTAATGTAGCTTTAAATAGGTGAACCAACTTTTAAAATCAGTTCGGTAGTTTTTGTGTTTCTACCTTACAAACTTACAAACAAACAAACTATAAATCAGAAGCGTGACCAAAATCGTATACCCAACTACGACAATCTTTTAGAGTGCAGCTTTTTAAACACAAACAATTATAGACCAGACGCTATAATTTGGGAAAATTGTATTATGTATTAAAAATCTGTTGTATTGTTCGTTCTGATTCAGTAAATAGTTTTGAAAAGAGTGGGTCTCCGTGTCGTACACCTTTTTCTAGATTGATAATTTCTCAATCACTTTCTAGTTTGACTATTTCTTTACTACCAGTACAGATTTCTTTATTACCCTTATGTACTCTGTTCTTCCACTTTTTGTTTCTTCAGGGCATTTCAAATGCAGTTAGTCAGTCCAAAGAATCAATGGCTTTGCAATTAACGACAAAACAACAATAAACCTTTAGATCATATTCCTTATTTTTTTTAAATATTTGCTTCACCATATGTACATGGTCAACCACTGAATACTTATTTCGGAACCCTGCCTGTTTTTACTGGGAAACTTGTGGCATATAGGATCAATGGCGAGCATCTAACGAATTTGAAATTTGCCGATGACATAATTTTGTTAGCAAAGTCGTCTCAGGAACCTTAAAAAATGCTGACAAATCTTGATACACGCAGCAAAGAGGTGGGGTTAAATATGAGCACATTAAAATTTAAGGCCCTGACAAATGGAGAGAAAAAAGCTATCACAATAAACAAAATTTATAATTAATATGCGATTGGGTATACATATCAAGACCAAATAATTAAAATAAACAATATATCGAGTAAAGAAATTGAGACACGCATTGGGCATTCGTGTAAGAGCTATTAGACGTATAGAGAAGTAATGATAGACAAAACAATAAAAGCCTCTGTTAAAGGAAAGCTAATTAGAACCTACGCCGTGTGGTGCCGGCTTAAGAATAGTACCACCCCATCTCTTCCCGTGGGTGTCGTCAAGGCGACTAAGGGATTTCACTCCGGAGGATGGGCAGCAGCGTCCTCTGCGTACTTAAAGCCCTACTGCGATCGCCAACCCGCTCGCCAAGCGTGGCGATTATGGCAATTACCCCCAGGATCTACATACTAGTAGGTTCTACTGGGGAGACCCGTGCCCAGCAGTGGGCCATCATATGGGTTGATATGTAATTAGAACCTACATACTCTTCCCATCCTACTCGAGAATCAAATCTCAACAAACCAAACTTGTCAGCGAAGTATGAACTAAGTATGTTGAGAAGCATTGAGGAAAATAGAAAAAAAAATACCATAACGTGGTTATGAAAGCTATAAAGACACAAGGTGTTATGTTAAAAGTAAGAACACTAGAATGGACATGGGCTGGCCATGTAGCTAGAGGGCAAGAGAAGTGGACCAAGTTAGTAACTGCGCGTACCTGCGAGAGGGGAAGTGAAAGAAAGCAAAACCTTAAAGAAGATGGGAAGATGACCTGGTTAAGACAGTGGGGAAAACCTGGATTGGATTGGCACGAAAGCGAGAAGATTGGAGGGTGTTGGGGCCTACCCCAACACCTCACCTTTGCCCAGGCCACACAGAAAAATTATATGTAACTATAAATTAATAAATTCAAATTTATTGAAAAATGAACTTATGTGAGAAGACTTAAATAAAATAATTGTTCGTTACATTATTAATTTATTTTTACCCGACTGCAGAGGAGGGTTATGTGTTTGACGCGTGTGTATGTATGTATGTACCCATCTACTATTCCTAGATTCTTCAAGGGCTCAACCGATTTAATAAATTATACGGGCTTTGTAGCACATAAAATTCTTGAAAAATCCAAATGTCGAATTTCATGCGCATAATGTGCAGGCTGTTTTTTTTTCGCAGACCCTCGAGTAGGATATAACGATGACGACGACGACGAAAACATTATATATAGTCTATCTGTTTACAAATTTTAATGTGTGAAGTCAATGATGTTTTATGTAAAAAGGTGATGATAGGTTATATAAACAACATTTGATCTTTAAAAACGGCAAACTAATGCACACACAGATTACCTATAAATTGCATAAAATTAAAAACTTAAAAAGACCCGCCTGCAAACAGAATAGAAGAGAATAGAATAAATCTTTATTTGCATAAAATATAGGTACAAAACAGATAGATTCTTAATTATACATACCAGATACATTTTGTCGCTTGGCGACGTGCAAAATACATTGTTATTTAAATATATCATGTTAAATCTACCATTCTATTAATATTCATACTTATCATAATTTTTATTTTATTTATTGATTCATGCTTGTCATTTCTTAACATAATAAAAAATCTCAGAGACAGAATAAAATGTCTTTTCTAGAAGCCACCGTTAAAGTTTTCTTTTTAATTTTTTCACCGTTAAAATTTAGTAATTGCTTAATTTCAGTACGAATAGGATTAAATACACGTCCACACACGCTAATGCAATTTTTTGATACATTGTTGTTCTTGGTATCTTTTGTAATACAATTCTATGTGGCTGTCTGAAGAAAGTCATATGAATTGCCCGGACAATTCATATGACTTCGGAAAAGGTTATGGTTTTGCTTACGGCACTGGTTCTTATGATTCAAATTTTACTGAATTTTCATTGACTTGTTTACTTATTGTCAAAAAAATCTTATTTGTCAATCAAAAACGTTAAAATTGTTTCGACGTCTGTTAACGACGCCGCGATCCTTACACGTGGAGACATCGCGAATGACGTCAATTGCAACGCAACGCGCTGACGCTGCAACCTCGATGTTCCTTATTGTAATAATTTAGATTCATTCCACATTCTTACTTCGAATAGGTTTCATTCAAATCAATTAATTGTAATTAGTTATATTTTATTTCAATTAAATTAGTTTCTAAGCTTTGCTTTTAACTTCAAACTTCTGACTGCAGCGATCGTAATTCGTTTACTATTTTATTATATTTAATAAATAAATATATTTTAAAGAAAAACGATAAAAACTAACATATGTCCTTCCTCTGAACCCGAACTATTTTCATAACAAATTTCATTTAAATCGGTTTAGTGGATTGAAAACGTAACAGACAGACATAAAGAGTTACTTTCTAATTTATAATATTAGTATGGATTATGTGTTGCACCTCGCTTCCCGTCTTGCATCTTTATAAACAACATCCTATATTACCATATGTTTGTGTTTACGCGTGCGATGATAAGTGCCGCTCCACGCGCCGCCTGTCAGCGTAAAAGAAAAAATGTCCAATGCAAAGCAAGACGCTACGCCACACGCGATGCGCAACGCCCCGCGTCTCCGTAAATAAGGCCTTATTGTGTTATAGTCAAGTTCCAATATTGGCATTAGCTACATATATGTTTAATCCTGTTTCCATTAGCAAACGTTTGCGTTAAGATGTCAAAACAGTCTACCAGACTTATGTAATATTTCTTGCATTTTTTTACCTAAACTGTTTGCGCATGCTAGATTGAGTGTAAAGCCGAATCTTAAAACAATAACCAGTCTCTCAAGTCCTAAAATGAACAAAATAAATATATAGGTAGTTTATTTAACTTTTAGAAATAATATATTATGTTTATAGATTTTAAAAGACTTTACTCGTAAATTTTAGTAAGCTTGTATCTGAGAGCAACGTGGCGAGTTGCGTCATTGATCGTCTTCGATTGTATTGTTGATTCATACATACACTTTTTTTTTTTTGTTTTTAAAAGATAGGTAGCAATGTGGGATTTAGTCCCACATTACTAGCAATCTTGTTAACCCCTCCAGCTAAGCTCACAGGCTTGTTTTAGGAGTGGGTTCACGTCGGTAGCATAATGGGTGGGCTTCGAACCCGCGACCTCACGATTGCGAGACCGATGCCTTAGCCATTAGGCTACCGCCGCTTATTCATGTTCAATGGTCTTTCTATTTCTACGTTCAAGGCGAGTACTAGACTTTTGCTAATGACTGCCATGTACACGAAGAAGAAAATTAGAACGAATTTTAAATCGATGCTTAAATTTTCTTTACATCTTTTAAGAAGACGAAAGCCTGTACGTAATAAAGGCTTTCCAACCTCCCACTAAATCAACATTAAAGTTCCAAATCTGTTGTCACATGAAATTCTTTTGCAAACAAGACAAAACCTTTGCTACTGCGAGTGTGTAGAACATTTCCTCGTTTTATAGAATACACAAACAGGTGCGCCACCAAATTTAGAATTCTATTTCGAAGCTGTAAGTGTACGAATGTAACTATACAACTTGTTACAGACAGGTATGATCAAATTCAAGGGTAGTTAGAATATTTATACATAGATACATTTAGAATAGGTATACTAGAAATCAAAATATCGCTGATATACTAGCACTTCAGACATTAAAGAAAGAGATAGCTCACTCGTCTGGGTGGATTTCTAGCCTTTGTAAAATGGGATAGAGTGACCCCTACAAACAAATCAAGTTTAAATATTTTTACTTCAAGTAGGTAGATATTTGTTATACCTACATAACTAGAGTTCGACCTGTTAGTATTTTGGCAGTTTTTTCTCATGAGTTTACACTTGGAACTGCATCATACTTCGTTAGTTTCGTTTAAATAACCATTGATTTGGTTTCACGAAAGAAAGATTTTGTTTTTCCATTTAGATTCGTTTTTATGTTAGATAAGACCTATTTTAAGGCATTCAATGCAACTACATAACTGTTAAGTTCAATCAAAATTCATTCTATAGCTTTACTATCCATACGGACATCCTCACAAACTCTCAGATTTATAATATTAGTAGGATGCATTCATTCATTCATTCTTCATGCATTCTAATATGACTAGTATGAATAAAACCACGCTTTTCAGAGAATCCAGGTATATTAATGAGATCTGACATGACCGTCTACAATTTCCTAACTACTTGGCATAGACCTGACTCTGGCTAAATAGACCGTTAAATTGGCATATAAAGTGGTGAATATACTTGGCACATCGAGTTGTGGTTTTGGCAATATTAATATGGTTCTGTCATAATATATCATCGTTCCACTGCATTAACGATACAACACATAATTTCTGCTTAAATAAACGTAGTTTTATGCCATATTTATAGCTACTTGCTAAGCAGATAATAATAATAATACCATTTATTTCTGGCATCTATAGTCCATAGAAATATGCCTACATACTTTACAGACTAACACACATACAATCTGTACACACCTATAACTATTTATTATATGGGAATTAAGGCGCATTATTTGCCTTTACCAGGTTGCACCGGCTGTGGTCAAAAGCGAACTACAGTTCGCTTCGAAACGTCCAGCAATTTTAAGGTAAATAATGCGCGTTAATTCCCGTATAATAAATAGTAATAATCATGCAACGCGAAAGTTTAAATATTAGTATGTACACACCTAGGTACATACATACAAATCTCTGTCTGTTTGTAACGTCAAAATAATAGTTTTTAATAAAGTATATATGGTACTTGTGACAAAAACACAACTTTTAATAGTTTTGTCTGTCTGTCGGTCTGTCTGTCTGTCTGACTGTTTGTTCGAGTTAATCTCTGAAACGGCCTGATGAATTTTGACGGGACTTTCACAGTCAGATAGCTGATGATGTAAGGAGTAACTTTAATTTCTTGTTATCACTCTAACGTCTGTAAGGAGAGAGCAGCACTGCAATTTCACGCGGGTAAAGTCGCGGTCACAGCTAGCATTAACATTAAATGTTATTAAATATTACTAGTAAAACAGTCTGTAGGTGGTTAAGATCATAACTCCAAAACCATGTGGTAGGTGTATAAGGGAATAATCTATATCTATACTTCTATACTAATATTATAAAGAGGTAAGATTCAGAGAGAGAGAGGAAGAAACATTCAATGTTTGGTTGATTGTTTGTTTGTATTGAATAGGCTCCGAAACTACTGGACGGATTTGAAAAATTCTTTCATCGTTGTGAAGCTACACTAACGCCGAGTGACATAGGCTATTTTTTATCCTTGTATTCCCACAGGAACGGGAACTACGCGGGTGAAACCGCTAGGCGTCCGCTAGTATAAAATATTGTCCAAAACTGATATTACAAAGTTATTTTGTGTAATGTATAGAACCCATGAGCAGGAGGTTATTAGTATATTACAAATCACTCTGAATATGTAAGCGTATAAACCTATGGTGCGTGATAGGTGGAGCGCACGACAGGCCCACATGCCAATCTAAATATGAGGTTAGAGGAAATACCAAGATGGTACATATTCTGCAGCCGCTAAGCGCCTTTGTTATCTTAGCCTGCACTAGTTCCTGCCTGGCTTGCGTTTTCGCTTGTATTTGTGTACTAAATTAGAAATACTGCCGGCGAACTATCGCGGACTTCTATGTCTAGTAGATAGAACTTCTGTAAATAGTTAACCATACCTTTTTCACTTCATCAACACATTTTAAATGATGGTAAATAGCATTTTTGTATAGGGCAGAATGGTAGCCATTGAACCACAAAAAGTTGAGAGAAAGGTGAAGGATTTCTATTGCAGTTTAAGAAAATACTTTTATTGCAGCACTTGGTTTATTTAATTTAATAACATAATGGATTCAAGAATTTGGGTAAAATTGACTAGTCATTAAATAATTGGAAAATGGTCTATTGTGTACAATAACACAATAAATTATAGTAGTCGATACACCTTTTTTTTCTTTGTTTTTTAATAAATAAAACAGTTTCAAGTTTTAATCTGTATAAAATTTCAAGTACAAATACAAATATTACACAACAAACATTCAGATAACTATTTAAAAGTATTAATATGCTATTATTATAGCAAAATTTTATGAGCCGATTAGTGCTTCTCTAAACCATAATCTATATTGTACGAAGGTATACAACAATCTTAACACAATAGGAGCAATCTTAAAATTCACAGGAGATCTTCATAAAAACCGAAAAAGCAAACTCATTAAAAGTTTATTATATATGTATGTATTCACTTTCAGAATGTTGGTTACTAATATTGTTAATCCCCTTCGGCCATAATATAGAACTAGAGTTTCGAAACTGGTTCTGATCGAGGCTTTTAATTTACTTGTACAATCCAGTAATGACATCTCAACAGGAAATGTATAAATTGCTTAATTATTTTTTTGCACAATCTACTGCGTATTCGTTAATATACTATCTCCTTGCTCCTACGTAAAAAAATTACTCGCATCATAACAGACTCCAATTTACATGACGGATCATTCACATATTTTAAAAGGTATTAAAATACGCTAAGGCTTTAGATAGGGAAGTTTAGTCTTTGGCTGATTATTGAATAGTTGGTCCAGACAAGTGCAAATTGATCCTTTTTGGGTAGCTTCGGTAGGGATTGCCCCATTCGGGTTTCTTTTCCTAGCGTGTTTCGGCACATGGTGAAATAAACATAGCAATAGTGATCTACCTTAACTTTTAAAGGTTGACTAAAATACATGCTGTATCTATTTAAATTATATTAAAATAACTGTTTTTCGTGCACTCGTACCTAATTTTTTAAACCTGCACTTAAAATAAACTACAAAATGATACAATTATTTCTAAAATGTGTAATGAATACACAATGAACCATGGCTCATTGCATGCCCATTTTCATTGGTTACCTGTGTACCCGTCTTCTTTTGAAAAAACATTACGTATTGTTGATTAATTTGCCATTAATGAGCTATTCAAAAAATGTACTCAAACAAGCACAAGACCCTATATCAGGCAAAGAACACACTTTGACTTTAGTAATAAATAAAATAACAAAGTAATCACAAAAATAAACTTACGTTTTTTCCATCGCCTTTACTCACGAAAACATAAAAATGTGATATCTTGCATTTATGGCAGCAAACAGCCGGCGACTGCAGAAAACTGCACAGCACGGAGTCCTGAGACGTTTATTATACGAGCTGGCAATGTTGTATATCGTTAACTATACTGGTTCATACGGTACAATGACTACCATTCTACCCTACAAGGATTGTCAATTTTAATAGAAAATGACATAAATACCTGTGCCACTCATTTTTCATGACAATCTTTGGGCAATATATATCTTTATATTTAATATAACTAGATTTCAGGAAATGTCAAATCTAATGCCTATATCAGAGCCATTGCCTACCGACAGATTATGATCTAGAAATACTATTTTAGACTTTAAATGACTGTTATGAAATTGTTACATTTTTATCAGGTATATATACGAAATAATCTGCTTCCATTCCATTCCATTTCCGTGAAAAAACAAGCGTACAATAATAAAACTTTAAAAAATAAAACGGATACATTGAGACTTAAACTACGTAGTAATAGTTAGTATTCTTTGCTTAAACGCTCTGATTGCTTCTAACGAGTGAAAAACATTAAAGGCTCAAAAGTACGATCCCGTTGGTACAATCCAACAACTTCAATGCCAAAAAGTAGACGTAACTTTTGATACAGAATAAACTCATTTCAATGTTCAAAATTCATTTATATAGCAAGTGTGGAGCTAAATTGTATAGAAACAAAGAACTTTTCGTACGTATCCAAAGTAATTATAGTGAGCTCGTACCAGTTTTACTTCAATGGCACTCAGAAGTATTATTCTTTAATTATTTTCTATATTCAGAAGAAACATTGAAGAACAAAGATTATATTGCGAATGCCACTTTTCTTATACTAAGATTATTAACTATTTCAGTTTATATTTAGAGAAAACAAAATTACTTTCAATTTTTTTTTTAAAGATATTGTGGGAGTAATTGCAGTTGTGTAATGGCTAAGGCATGGGACTTGCAATTGTGAGGCCGCGGGCTCAAATCCTACCCATTATACTACCGACGTGAACCTACTCCTTTTTTGTGGTGGGAAAAATCCTTACGAAGACCCCCACCGTCCGGGGAAGACGGTGGAGGTAGTGTGGGGTTCGCACCCACTAGAAAACCCGCCGCGTATCGCTCACCACCTACGCGAACGGGCCGCCGGAATTTGTTATACCGTCGGCGGCCCGCCCAGTGGCAATGCCCGGAAGCGATGTTGTTGCACACCTACGCGGTCCCTGGATACACACAGGGTGCCGCGCCTCCACGGAAGGCCGCGGGCAGGGCACATTACCCCGTACGCCCGCAGCCTCACCCAAGGCGGCATCAGGCGCAGATAATAATAATAATAATAAAAATCATTTATTCACTTAGGAAGCAAAATACTACACTTGTGAAAAGTCAATTCTACATTTACTGGTAATGCCTGTTCGCAAACAATAGGTAAAGCCCGAGAAAAGAACAGGCAATAAAAACTCGTGGCCACTCTTTTCAAATTGCCAATGTTTACAATGTTTCTCTGTTTATAAACTGTATATGCAGGTAAGGTGCTGCCACCATTATATTATACACCATATTAGAGGACTGATGCAAAAAAAGAGGTCATTAATATTAGAAGAGTACACGAGATCGGATACATCAGCCTCAATGGGCACAACATAGTAGGAGCATCCACTTACGATGTAAAAACTTTATGTGCTTAAATATTGGCCAATTTACTGCTACTTAATGAATAAGTATACATGTTTTTCAAAGGAAAGAAAAGAATGGCCGTAATTTATCACGCAGAATCTTTACTTACAAAAGTAAATCGTTTTCTTAACTAGTACCTAAGTAACATTATCAAACTGTGAAAACAATATTCACCTAGTAAAATGCAATAAACTATACAACCCAATACATTAATAGGGAGCAACGAACTACATCCATTTATCTTTATCAGTTAAATAATCATCGATTGAATAGTAAGCTCTTTGTATAAGATGTCTCTTGACTACATTCTTAAATTTATATACTGGTGGACTCGATGTGCTGACTGGGATTTTATTGAAAAATTTAACACCTAGTCCCATGAATGAGTTATGAGTTTTATGATGAATGAATGAATTTCACATTTGGCAAACTAAACTTAATACATTTAGTTTTTTTGGGATTTAGAAGTAGGTTGTTCGTTGTAAACCAATCTTGAACTAGTGCGAGTGTTCTATTTATTTTCTCAAAATTTTCTAGTTTACGATCGATTTTAAAAATTAGAGAAGTGTCATCAGCAAATAGAATGATGTCACAAAAGTTATTAACATAAAATGGTAAATCATTAATATATACCAAAAATAAGAAGGGACCGAGTATTGATCCCTGAGGCACGCCCATTCTAATTGGCGATCCAGACGACCTTACTCCTCCTATTCAAATAAGTTAAAATCACTCAGTGGTGGTCGATATGCACAAACTATAATATATCTCTCCAGCTCCACACATGATAATTCTATAGTACGCTCAACAGACAGATGTACTATATCCTTGCGTTCCTTACATTTAACATTGTTGCATACAAATATCATAGACCCACCATGTATAGCCCTTTCTCTTATAAATGCACTAACCATAAAATAATAACTATTATTAAATATCAGTTCATTAGTTTTCAACCAATGTTCAGTTAAGCAACAAATATCAACACTGTGCATTTTAAGGAACAATTCGAGTTCCTCTATTTTGCTGGATAAGCCTTGAATATTTTGGTGAACTACAGTTAGACCACCTGTGGGCTTGTCCATTGTCTGACTTACTAGTTTAAACTAGGAGTCTTAATAACATTCAAAGTAGAACTGCTAACACTAAATGAATCCTGCAAAGTACTGTTTGTACCTAGGTCAGGGTGTAAATTAAATGCTAATAACTTAGCAAGTTGTCTTTTGTAGAATGTGGAAAGATACATTCTATCTTTCGTTAAAATAAAATTACGAATAAATTTATTCGTGTCAAAAAACAAAATATACTTACTATGTAAGTAAGTACTGTTATATAGGTATAATAAAAGATTCAAGCTCTGTACATGCTTGTTTTGTAAATCAGATACTGACTGCGAATAAGGTAGACTACATAAAATAAACTTACAACCTACTTTTTCATGCATGTATGTAATAGTTTCTGTTAATTTAATTATGTGTCTCTTTGTGACTGAGAAGCTGTCACCATATAATACTATAACTGTTGACCTATTATCTAAGCTGGTATTATTTAATTTATTAATTAAATTACAAAAATTTGATCCTGTTGAACAATAATTTATGACCCTATACTTTGTGTGACCTATAATAAACCTGCATTTACACCCTGACCTAGTCAGGGTGTAAATTAAATGCTAATAACTTAGCAAGTTGTCTTTTGTAGAATGTGGAAAGATACATTCTATCTTTCGTTAAAATAAAATTACGAATAAATTTATTCGTGTCAAAAAACAAAATATACTTACTATGTAAGTAAGTACTGTTATATAGGTATAATAAAAGATTCAAGCTCTGTACATGCTTGTTTTGTAAATCAGATACTGACTGCGAATAAGGTAGACTACATAAAATAAACTTACAACCTACTTTTTCATGCATGTATGTAATAGTTTCTGTTAATTTAATTATGTGTCTCTTTGTGACTGAGAAGCTGTCACCATATAATACTATAACTGTTGACCTATTATCTAAGCTGGTATTATTTAATTTATTAATTAAATTACAAAAATTTGATCCTGTTGAACAATAATTTATGACCCTATACTTTGTGTGACCTATAATAAACCTGCTAAAATCTATACCTAATTGGTCAGAAAAAATCACAACTTTATTTTCTGTAAAATTCAGAGTATCGCCGGCGACGGAGCGGATCCGCCAGGGAGCTCTCTTCCCTGACGCGCTCCGCCGCCTCCTTCTGCGAGATGACGTCTTCACAGAAGGATGCGACCGCATTCCACGACCTCTCGTTTCAGACCATGGACAAAACCACGGCCGGCAACGAGAACTCGACGCTGCCCCTCCCAAGCTGGACAATGCTGAAGGGTGTGCTGCGCTGAGTCCTCACCGCAGTCGCAGTGGGGGCAGGCGGGACTCGGTTCCCTCCTAGCGACCGTGTGCAGGTACTGCCCGAAGCACCCGTGCCCGGAAAGGACCTGCACCAGCCGGAAGGAAAGGGTCTCGTGCTGCCACTCCGCCCACTACTCCAGGACCGGCTGGAGCGCCTCCACTGTACGAACAGCGTGAACCTACTCCTAACACGAGCCATTGAGCTTAGTTAAAGGGGTTAACAAGATTGCTAGTAACGTTATTCCAAAAAAAAAATCGCTATTGTGCCTGTGCAAGCTTTAAAAAAACTGTCTGTGTCTATTCCCACACACGTTCCGGTCTACCTGCGCAAGCATGCCTGCACGAATAGACCTCGGCCTTAGTATAGTCTAAGCTCTCCGGTAGACCGTAGCCACCGTAGCGTGTATGGTCTCCATAAGTTGCGCCGTGAGCGTGACCTTCGTCCGTGAGCGCGTTTCTCGCACGTCAACGTCATACGCAAAATGAGTCATTAATATTTTTACTAATGCACCTATTTTTAAAAAAAGCCCACAACATTGTGACGTACGTAGGTCCATAAAAAAATCTGCGCACACCAATGTTCTTTCCTTTGGTTTTTTGAGTCTAAAAATGTAGAAATTCGTACAAAAGCGTGAACCAATCCAACTGCGAACGGTTTAAGTATTCAATTCCCGTTCCACACACACACTCGGCTATGTTTGTATTTTTCGCTACATATCCCTGCCGCACAATTGAACTACCCAAAATAAATAAGGGTTTTTTATTTTAACTACATATCAAACCTGTTAGAATTCCGTTTTAATTTGAGTGTATTAACTGAAATATATTTTAGGCGGGGCGTAACCCGTTTAAATTCCACTGTCTATGTACCTACTTGCCCATTAATAAATTCTTTCCGATTTTAATCATCCGTTCCGATTTTAGCTGTAAATGGACGAATTTTGTAACTTATAAGTTCAAAGTATATTATATATTAGGTAGTTTATTATATTTATAGGTTTGTTTTGTGTGTCACTTATGGATGTTTATCAGATTTCTGGTTGGTTCTGCCTAGTTTGGGATCAGATGGTGATGTGTGAGTTTTCATAGGATATTATTATATCCATCTGTGATATCATAGGCAATGTACAGATTATGGTGCGACTTATTTATTCGAGACAGTTTTTAGCTTTGTTGGACAAAAATCAAAGTAATTTTTGACGCGATAACGTCTTATAAATCAATGACCGGCTGCACTCACGAAATAGTGTGACGTCAACGCTCAAGTTCAGCCTACTGATAGGCTGAAGTGTTGCGCCCGGATCCACTAAAGCTGGTACAGGTATGGTTGTTTATTATAAAGTCATCAATGTTTTGGCGATTGCAGCGACATGCCACACGATTAGAAATTAAAAAAAATAATACTAATAAAAAATGGTAACACGGGCATTGTTGTTTATTCAATGTCATCAATGTTTTCTTATGACGTTATCACGTAAAATTATCGTGCGTAAACCTTTAGGGTTCCGTAGCCAAAACGGAACCCTTATAGTTTCGTCATGTCCGTCTGTCTGTCCATCCGTATGTCACAGGCATTTTACTCAGAGACTACTCAATGAATATTGATGAAATTTGGTGAAAAGGTGTCTTCTAGTGGCTGCTACTTAGTTTGGTAGCTTAATAATAAAATATAATAATTTTATTTATATTATTTAGCTATCACGGGCATGTAACAGAAGCTTACCTTTTTTTGGCTAACTTCAACGTATGGCACATCATATCACGGGCATGTAACAGAAGCTTACCTTTTTTTGGCTAACTTCAACGTATGGCACATCATTAGACTGGTCTTTTAAAAACATTATAAGGTTCCTAATAAACTTTTTTGATTAAGTGAATATTTTTGGATTAATCTGAAAGTTGTCTAAATTGTGTCCTTTATCTTTTAAACCGTGTCACCAAAAAATACGAAAAAAATCACAAATGTAGCGCTTAACAAATACTTTAAACTTAAATTATTTTGGACATAATCGGATATACCGTCATTAAGTTATAGCCTAAAAACTGCTTTTCTCAACAAAAGGTCGTAAGTGCCACGAACATACGCTCTTCTGCAGATGCAATTATTTAAGGCTGCGGAACCCTACACTGAGCATGGTCCGACATGCTGTTTCCCGGTTTTTTTTCCTTTATAGTTTTACGAAACGAGTACTTAAAATATGTGTCACTTAGGTCAGAAAAGATTTCGTTAAATTTATTCATTAAATTATTTGGACAAGTCATCATAATGTTGATGTTTGTGCCAATTCCTAAATGTTTGTACATTATTATTTTCATTCTTTCTCACCTTGAGAAATGCATAATCATTTAATAAAAATATAAAATACGGGTTTATTGCCTTTGTAATATCTGACAATGACAGTGTTGATGGTATTATTATCATTACAGTGATACTTAAATATATTTAATGGACAGCGTACATTTGTTAATTTACATTGAATAAAATTGGAACGATTTCAAGATTTCTTTTTTTTAAAAGAAAGCTGAATGTTTTAACATTATTGCTGGTATTCATTTCAAAATCATTATTTTTAAATCATTCATTAAGCAACATGTTATCTACTTAATTTCTATGATAGATACAATTGAGAATCATTATAATGTCACCGTATGACCGTGAGCATCGTTACTGTTTTCTTTTTTCTTAGTGAAAATATTATAAATAGTTGAAATTTTTTGGAACTGCAACAAAACATTTTATCAAATTAAGTGCCACATGCAGAACGAATCATAAATTCAGTAAAAAACTGCCGAATAGATAGTGCTATTTCTATTATGTTCATAGTTATTAGAACAAGGTTAATTTAAAAGTGATTTTTTTAAATTAAAATGTTCTATATCAAATTCATTAATTATGAATATCGGGGATGGTATTTTGTACGAAACCCTCGCAACCGTGTAAAGCCTGGACAAGTAGCTGCTTTTAAATATGTGCATCTGGATCGAGGGCCCATTTTTAAAATCTTTACATAACGAAATAAGATTTACAGGAAATTTAGTTAAAAATAGTAAAAACCTAAAGCAAAGGGCCATGAATTTCTTAAACATGAATCTAAACTGTTATGATTAATTAGCTTGGGCCCTCAATCCAGACGTATGCATAAAGTGGCATACCCTAAATCTCAGAAAGTACTATCTCTGGGTTAATTGTTTTTATTTAAGAATTTAGTTAAGAATTTCTTAAATATTTTAAGAAATTCCCAAATCTGTAGAATACAACATTACAGATTTATAGCGGTATATTTATTATTCACTAAGGAATCTACAAAACATGAATTTATTTAAAGAAATACATAAATACGTCTTTAATATATTTTACTTAGATGCCTCTGTGAATTAGTAAAAAAGAAATAATGATACAAAAGTTATTTTTTAAAAAGTTATTGAATGTCGAATTTTACGAAAACGTCTGAACTGAGAGCCCAAGATTTTCGGCTTTATTGACTAAGCTCAACCTCATAGATTAACGCAAATAAGAGTGAGTTTTTTTACTATTCTTTAATTAAAATTTAACGTATCATCTGTTCTTCTAAATACCATACTTTAAGAGAAAATTGATTTTCAATTTCTCAATATGAGATAATTTTGTAGGGTAGATATGATTTTGTATTTTTTTGGACAAATCAGTATGTATCCTCATACAAGCTATTTCAGAAGCGACAAAGTAAATATTTGTTGCTTGAACTGTCGGAAGCGATTGTGTTTTGTGTGGAGCAATAATTAAGTGCAGTAAATATCATTATAACTAGTGTTTCCGTTTCGTGATATCGAAGTAAGTACCTAGATCACTTAATATGTCATGTATTTTCCTATGTTAATGTTGTTGATGATTCATCGTCATCGGGAATTGCTGATTATTGAATTAAAAAAAGAGTAGTCTAGGAGACAGTATAGATATATTATGATTTTACTGTCATGGTAGTCTATCAGAAACTGACGTTAATAATGACATGGTAGATTGGTAGACACCCAACACTGTAGAGACCAATATACACCAGACACAACCACTTGCGGCTCAGTGGTCGTCGTACAAACGTATAAGTATATAAAATGAAAACAATACCGTGGGCACATTTCCATAAACAGTCAGTCGATCATTTTCTGCACCACTTGGCACGTATTATGTACAAATTATTTTAAACTATGTAAACTTCTAGACGCATAAAATGCACAGCAATACTTTCAAACAGTAACAACTTTGCTACAGCAAAAAGTGCACATTGTACAAAATCTTTAATTATTTTGACAATACCTACCGGGCAACGTCTTCCTCTCTTAATAGTAGTATTTTTTTGTAAAAATATTTCTTGTTATTAGTTTACAAATCTTTCATCCTATAATGGAGGTACACAGGGCCTTATCTAGAACAGGGCAAGCCGGGCAAATGCCTAGACCGGCAAAAATGAGGGGCGGCAAAATTGAGGGTACGTCTCGAGATGGGCGGTATTGGATAAAGTAATTTGCACCCCCGTCCATGTCGTACGTGTGACTCACACTTGACCAATATTGGGGCGCCAAAATTTTGCCCGGAGCGGCTAAATGGTTAGATCGGGCCCAAACACGGTTTACACTAAGAACTACTTACCTAAAATTTCACACTAAGAACGGAAAATTCAACTCCTAAAGGGTAAACCGGGGGCCTCAGAACCCGCTGGGCAAAGCTAGTTAAAAATAATATTAAAGTGTATTTTTACTGGTTTATCCTTGTTTTCGTTGCAATGGATCGCCATCATATTTTACATAAAGATATTTTATGGGCCGGAGAGTGACATGAGCTATGTCAAATGCACAGTTCCTGTGGAAAATCATCGCGGGTAAAGCCGGGGGCAAAGCTAATAATACATAAACATTCATTAAGCAAATAGGGACTCTTGTTCTGAAACTTGCCCAATTATCTCCTCTTTGAGAATGGAGTGTAATTATACGTTACGATTGTCGAAGGGTTATAATTGTTTATCAAATGGTTCTTAATACGACAAATTGCGTCCATAGTAGCTCGTTCGAACGACGTGATGCAAACCGAGTGACCAAATATTAGTCGCCTATTATTAAGTTGCTACTGAGCGAACTATAACCTTTCCTAGAATTTGGTTCTAGGTGTCTATTGTAATATTATCAACATATTGGAAATTACTTTCAGAGATTAGCGTGTAAAAATAACGCGTGTAAAAATAACACGTGTAATAAAGTTTAAATTTCTTTCAACTTATAAACGTGGCGATAACAGCATAAGTATTTTTTGGCGCTGAAAACGCCAAATATCAATAAAAAACAATAAAACTTAACTCATTTTATTCCAACCCTTTGCTGCCTTTCTTTGGTAACCTTTGTAAAAAACTTTTACAAACTTTTTATGTAAAATATATATTATTAGATTACGATAGGGGAGGGTTCCGTAACCGATCCTTTTACAATTTTGCATTGTTAATCTGTTTGGAACAAAGCGTTCCCATTTCACGGAACATATTTTTGACATGCCTATGAAATACCTACATATAAGTAAATTTTCGATTATTTTGAATACCATGGTACATTTTTCATAAGTCGGAAGAGCTGATCAAACGAGGTCATGTCGAAAGAGCTATATATGTTTCACGTAAGTGAGCAAGTGACAAAAGTTACGAACTAGCCATATCGTATAGAGTGCTGGAATCGATGCATAATTTCAATACTTGTATAGTATAGAGAAAAGTGAAAATAGTAATTTTCCATGAATTACCAATACATTAATGAAACTGAATTATGGTTAAGCCATTGGAACTACTGTGACCCATGAGAAAAGACTGTCACAAATCGCCCATTTGGAGCGACAGGTTTAATTTTTTTTCATAACACTACTGAAGGATTTTATTTCTCTTAATAGAAAGCGAAAGCTAAATTAGTGCCACTTCCTGACGTTTAAAATACTGAAACTTTGCAAGTTTGGGCTCATTCGATTCGTCTTGACAAGTACTCCAATCCTAGATGATTTCCGGGGTCTGATGAAGGAGCTGGAAGGTGATAGCAAAATTAGTGCCACTTCCTGATGTTCGATTGGGCTTAAATTTGGTGCACTAGTGTATCTTTGATGACAATGCAATATTATGGTACCATAGATCTGTTCTAATGAGAAGCCGGAAGGTGGCCATTGGAACTCCTAAACTAAAACACATAAACTTGCAAGTTTGGGTTTATTTAATTCGTCTTGACAAGTACTGCGATCCCAGATGATTTCCGGGGTCTGCGACTAAAAAGCAAAAAATAATTAAACAAATGGGTTTATTTCAATTTAAAAAATATTTTCTTCCTTTTAGAGCATTTAAATAAAAGGTTTTTTTTAAAATGATTTTTTAATTTGATACACTGTAATCTGGTATGGCACAGAAGAATCACAGATGTACGACAATACTACAATATTCTTAAAATCTAAAACCATTTAAGATGGACTACAGGCCGTAGACTTTAAACACTTAAATATTCTGCAGAACAAAAATAAGTCAGGAACATTAATATTACATTTAGGTTTAAAAAACACCAAATGTTTGGCGGAACAACGGCGCAATTGTATATTAAATACGTCATTTTATCCACAAAAACGTTCGTTTCATTTCAAGTTAATAGTGTCACAAAGTACAATTGCGTCGTTGTTGCACCGATATGTAGTACCAAAGTTTGTCATATTTACCTTTGCGGCGGCGTTGTAGTTGCCTGACAAGTACACACTCGGTAGTGCGCCTCGCGCAACTGACTGTTCGACCGGTATCCGCACACCAAAATGAAATATATCAACAACGACTTTTTGCTTTTCAAAAAACACCGGCTCTCCAGCCGGTTTTTTTTTTGAACTAACAAATGTGGCGTTTTCACTCCTATAGATTATGGAAATAAGTTTGGTGTTATTAGGTCAGTTTCGCATATTTTTGCAGTTATGTCACTGTTGCTCCAAAAGAGCGAAATATTTGGGTTATAATAGAAATAGCTGTGACCGTAACTTCATTCGCGTGAAGTTGCAGTGCTTCTCCATCTGTTGCTGTTAGAGTTTTACTTTTAATTTCAGTATATATACTACTACCGTAAATTTTATCACATACGACGAACAGGGCACCGAAGACCGTTAAACGACCTTCGATCACCGTAAGCGAAGGTCTGAAGGCGACAGGGAGGGCAACCTGTCGTCCTAACAGAAGTATTGCCTAGACGGTGTCGCGACGTATTCTACGCGCGCCTTCTAACACGAAGTGGTAGTAAAGCCGCCAACGTAAACAACACCGATGTCGTCGTTCAACGACGACCGAGCCTGCTGATGGTGGAAGCACCGAAAGGGATACCCTCACCCTCGGCCATAGGCTGTTATGAAGAAACGCCGTGTGATTTTTAGTCGGTTCGACTCCGACATACCCTCTTCTACGTAAAGGTATTTTGTCAAAAATTTGCACTTTAAAGCTTAATATTTTACAAACGGATCCCTAAAACTAGCACTGACAGTCTCTGAGCAAAGGTGCGGACGGACAGACGGACATGGCGAAACTATAAGGGTTCCATTTTGCCATTTTGGCTATGGAACCCTAAAAAGATTTATTTTGAGATTACAAACAGACACTTCAATTTTATTTATTTCCATAGGAAACACAAGTAAAGAGTGCACTATTATACTAAGCTAATAAAGTAAAATTATAATCAAAATAGACAACACTACAGTAACACTAAACGTAAGCCAATCTCATTCACAAACCACAAAATATAATACACTTATTTGTTCCATCGCTCCAATTTCATACAAAAGTAATTCAACGTTAATTTCGCAACAAACATAAAAGTTCCCGTTTGTTTGTTCTGAAAATATTAATTCTAAAGCGAATGTGTGGAGCTCTAAACATCCAAAAGTAAACGATCGTTGCTCGTTGCACCGGGAATTTCCTTTGTAAATTTGCTGACTTAGTCTAAAGACTACTTTGCACTGGTGTAAGTTGAGTAAAAAGTAAAGAAAGGATCTGCCAAGATATCAGTGTTTTGTTTACTGATATTTAACTCGGCTTTCTCGACTAGGGAAAAGAGCATTATATTTTAATTTACTAGTTTTGTTGATGTGTTGTACATAGTGGCTATATCCGAGTGTTTTCGTAGGTAATAAAAAATTATAATAAAAAGTCGAGAACGGGCTAGTTTCCAACTAGTGAAATAATTAAATCTTTAAGAAATATCAAAACACAGATTTTATAAGGAGATCTCATACAAATAGCGGTCTATTACGTCACTATTTTTTCTCGTCAAATCATTTCTTTTGATGATAATCTATATCTACTAATGTTATAAAGCTAAAGAGTTTGTTTGTTTGAACGCGATAATCTCAGGAACGAATAAAAAAAATGAATGAGTTCGAATAGAAAAAATGTTTTACTGTTAGATAGCCACTTTATCGAGGAAGGCTATAGGCTACATAAAATCACGCTACGACCAATAGGAGCCGAGCAACAATAAAAAAATGTTGCAAAAACGGAGAAAATTGACGCAGACGAAGTTGCGCAGGTCAGCTAGTAATATATATAATAATCTAATTTAGCATTAAATTTAATCGGAACCTAACTGTTGACAGTGTAAATGTCAGGCTTAATTACTAATTAGTCTTTTGGGTTTTTGTTTACCTAGTAAACTAGAATATTCACTGTATAACCTTATTATTTACTAGATGTACCGCGCAACTTCGTCTGCGTAAATTTTGCCCGTTTTTGCAACATTTCTCATTGCTGCTGCACTCCTATTGGTCGTAACTTGATATTATAAATAAACTTCCTTAATAAATGGACTATCCAACAATAAAATATTTTTTTAATTTAGATCAGTAGTTCGTGAGAATTCCGCGTTCAAACAAACAAACTCTTCAGCTTTATAACATTACCTATATATAGATAGAGTAGATCAGTAGAACAATATATAGTATAGATACATAATCACATTAACGTTTTTAACGGTAATAAATTTTCAATATTGATTAATAATTATGCTCTATTAACTAACATTTTTTTTTAATTAACCTTAATATTCATACGTTTAATCAACAGCAATCAATTATAGGTACAATACATTGTTAGCCTTTTACTTAACTTCATCTAGCTTTCACCGCGGCTCCGCACACGTGGATGTCACTTATCGTCATAAAATATATCCTATGTCCTTCCCTGGAATTCAAAATATCTACATACCAAATTTCATCTAAATCGGTTTAACGGTTTAGGCGTTATAAGGTGACAGAAAGACAAAGAGATATTAGTATGGATTATGGGCAAGTGTACAAACTTCCTAACAATTCCTATTTTCCGTAAGCACGTCGAAAATTCGTTTGATTCAACCCCAACCAGGCAAATAGCTATGTCAGCTAATATTTACATATTTTATATAAATAAGAATTTTTAATATTGTTATTAGGATAGGTAATATGAGGCACATTTTCATATTGTGTACGTGTGTTTATATCTAGAAAATTACTGAAATTCTTGGTTAGAATTTTTGTGAAGTTTCAATCTAAATTAGGATTGTTTCATTATACGCCATGTTTATTTTGGTTGTCAAGATATATACAGTATTATACACGTAGAAAAGTCTTTAAGAACCGTCTTAGAGGTAACAAAATGCACATGTAGGTAGATACCTATTATCTTTCCCCGAAACGAAACATCGAAAATTTTAGTAGTCTTAATTTCCTCTAATTTACGGAGTTAAAGCATAAACAACTCGGATTTGTTGCATTGGATTGGTGTTTTTACCTTTGAATTTGTCATCTAAATTATTAAACTTTCGGTCGAACTACGTTTTTCGCTGAAATAGAGTACGTCTTTTATTTAGAAAACGTATCACACAATTTTGCGCTAGATGTGCTATCTCCTACGTAGTTGGCTTGTCTGTAACAATATTGCCCATTTTGATGTACATAAGGGGCGTCTAAACGGGCCATTTTTCACATTTTGAAAATTAGCTAAAAGTAATATTTTTCCATAATCGCGGTTTTGCACGCGCAACGATTAGTCGTTTTACCCGACTGTAAGGAAGGGTTATGTTTTTCGCGCGTATCTTGTGTGTATATATATATATATATATATGTAGTATTCTTTATTACCTCATATCTCATAAACCACTGAACGGATTTATTCAATTATAACGTCGTTAGATTCGTCTTGACCGTTGAAGTGTTCACAGATAGGTGACGTTGAAAAAATAAACATGGCGGCTGTGAGATGTCAAAATAAAGAGGAGTGAAAAAAAAGTATAGAATTCTATAATTTCTTGCAGTCGGAGGCAGTTTTAAGTTCATCGAGGTTCATTAATGCCTCCGACTGCATGAAATATTTTTTTTTGTTTTGTATGGATTTATACCACTTGTCTAGGAAAGCTGATAATAAGCCAACTTACGTACTTGTGTTCGGGTTAGATTTATGCCGTTAAGTACTATTAAGCTACTGCCTTTTGTAGGGTTCCGTTGGCATATTGACAAAAACGGAACCATTATAGTTTCGTCATCTTCGTCTGTCTGTTCGTCCGTATCTAGCAGGCAATTTACTCAAAGACTACCCAATGAATATTGATGAAATTTAGTAAAAAGGTGTCTTGTAGTAGCTGTTACTTACTCGTAGTATCATAGCTAATTTATAGACGTAAATATTTTTACTCCATAAAAGTAACAGAAGCTGATTTTTTTTTGAGCCAACATCAGGGCATGGCAGATCATTCGACAGGCTTTAAAAAATATTTAAAGGGTTTTTTTGATTAAGTGAATATTTTTGTAAATAATCGCTTCGAAAATTGCATTGCACCTCAGTTGTCTTTTAAACTGTGTGACAAAAAATATGAAAAAAATTAAAAAAGATAGTGCTTAATAAATAACTATTTATTATACGGGAATTAACGCGCTCGCGTTGCGCGTTAATTCCCGTATAATAAATAGTTATAATCATGCAACGCGAAAGTTTAAATGCTTAATAAATACTTTAAACTAAAATTATTTTTGACATGATAGGATATACCATCATTGGGTAATTGTCGAAAACTGCTTTTCTCAACAAAAGGGCGTAAGTGCCATGAACATGCGCTTTTCTGCGGGTGCAATTATTCAAATCGATTTTTTTATATGTAGTGCATTTATTTGTAATAACGGCTGCGGAACCCTACACTCAGCATGGTCCGACATCCTCTTGCCAGGTTTTTTATTTAGATGAGTATCTATACCAGACTACTCAAGTTACACGTGTATTTAAGTACCCAAAATGGAATCAAGCAAGACTACCTTAACCCTTTCTCTTGTTGAAGTGAACAGTCAATAATACCATATTTTTCCTCCTAAGTTCCCTTCACATTTTCAAGTATTAAAAACCATTACTATGTCAAACAGTCTATCGGAAGTTCTATCGACGTTTTGATAGCCAATTCGTAGTCCGAGAGAAATGTAAACACATTACCTACTGTCGACTGTGTCGGTACAAATATTGACTTCATAATGGAAATTGGGAAAAAGGTGCTTTAAAACTTGCGTTTAGAACACTTTTTATTGATAGGTAGGTAGGTTCTTCTTTTTGTTTTCGATGACCAAACTCGTTTAATGAGCATTTTTGCAGAGAAAATTATAAAATTGTATTTTTACTTACTAATTTCAAAAGATATTTGCTTCTTGCGTGTTGAAATTAAAGGTTAATCGTATCGCTTATCTGTATCTTTTTATCTTTATAAAATTCATAAAAACTTACGAACAGTTAACAAATCTAGCAAAAACTATTTTTGAATCAACACTCTGTAAATTTCAACCAAGAAAAAGCTTTGAAATGGACAAAAGGTTGTATTACAAATCAAAGATTTTTTACTATTCCGTTGAATGAGAACTGAGACCAAAAACAGTCCAATATTGCAAAAGATGACTGACCTGAATCTAAAGCGCTATCGCCTCGGGGTAAAATAAATTCGTCACTTCCTTAGGTTCAAGCAGCTGTCTTTGAGAAATTTCCACGAAAATAAAACGCCTAGCATTTTTTCAGTAGCAATGTATAAATTTTCCTTCATCAAACCCTCGAAATTTAATCCGAACGGTGACCTGGCCCTTTTAATTCGACAAGTTCCTATTTTTGGTCGCAAACACGGTCCCTTACAACCCGTCGTAAAAAGGTGTCGAGTCTTTTTGATCGCGGACGTCTTTATGCAAAGTTTGTGACGAAATTGACCCTTTTTATAAAATAATGTGATTATATCAGACTGAGATGTTGTATGAAATTGCTTTGGCCGTTTAGTGACCGGAAGGAATCGAGGGAAGCGTGGGTCGTCAATTTACATAATAAAAATCTGTAGAAGTTGGATCAATTTCAATATTTATCTCATAAGAGATATTACATTTCACACATACATTTCACTTAGAAATCTTTTTCCAGTTAGATTTCTTCCTTTTTCAGTTGTTTAGTAAAATATCGCAGACATTTTTGATAACTAATATTATTTTTAATTTTAAAAAAGGTTGAAGCACGAAAGACGCATTGTGAGTAGTATTATAAATGTAGGATTTGAATTTGCGTCTTTGATGTCTTCTTGATCATTATCACGTTTGCATATGCGATACTTTCTTTCTTGTAAGAAGTGACTGTTTTTTGAGTAAGTGTTGTTTATAATTTTAACTAATTTATCAATCCATTTCAGTTTCGAATTATACGAGGTATGAGTTACTGATAAAAACGTTTCTGTTTTGTAAGAAATGATTTGTTTTCGAGTAAATGTTGTTTATCGTTGTAACTTAATGTTAAATTAAGTAGGTGTTTGCATAATTAATACTTATACAGGTTGTAACAGAAAGTTGTGGTCAAATTTTAGCAGCGGAAAGGGTATGTTATCAGTATTGAACCTACCTTGGTGGTTTTAACATTTGGAAAAGTAAGCTTACATTTGGTTTTTTTAGAATTCAAGAGCTAGTTATTTGATTTAAACCAGTCAAGAACTAATGCGAGGGACCTATTTCATGTTTACGATTACTTTTTAATATAAGACAAATGTCATCAGCAAACAGAACAATGTCGCATAAGCTACTAATCAAAAATGTACCAAAAAAGAAAGGGACCCAGAATTGATCCTTGTGGCACAACAGTAAGTATGGGTATACTTACTGTAGATCCGGAAGACCTTATTTCATTAATATCAACATACTGTATCGGCTCACTAAGATAAGAAGTAACAAGATTATGCGCTGTACCTGTTATGCTGTAATGCCTAAGTTACGGCAGAACCGCACTAAGCACCACAAAATCAAACGCTTTTGAGTAATTGCAGAAAAGACCATTGGCGTCCATTTGTGAATCCGTATTGTTCACTATGCATTACATTATTAGAATTTAAATGTGTTTCTAACTGTATTAATATAGTCTTTTCAAAGATTTTACTAATAGCTAGTAAGATAGAAATAGGTCTAAATTACTGGGGTTGCTTTTAGAACCGGCTTTAAATTAGGCTTTAGCCGGACATTAATTTAAGGAGCTGGTTGCATTTATAGGTATTTCAGCAAAGAAATTTTTATAATCACGAGGCTTGGCTCAGATTTAGCAATGGTCATGTTCCGAGTGGCTTTGAATTCATTCTCTGCTTCTTTAATATTTCTATTTAATGTAAAGACTTGGCAGCAGCATATGTCTTTTTAAATATTTTAAAAGAATTTTTAACATATTGAACAAATTTAGGGTCAAAATTATATTGCTTCGTACTACACAACTCATACAAGTTAGCTCTACTTATATGTATGCCAGTTGTTGCCAAATCACAAAAGCTAATTTTTAGATTTTTATTTAAAGTCTTACTTGTGAATATATTATTAATTTCATATTAGATATTGTTGTCCTGACTTAAATCTATATTAGTAATACGGACAGAAACATCTGCATTAATTTTGTTTAAGCAAACTATACCCATTGGGCTACAAGTGATATTGTTTACTTTAGCTATTGTATGAATAGGAAAAAAGACTTTCTGTCCACTTTTAGTACATCTTCCATTAAAGTCTTGAATAAATTAAAGTCACTCTGTGGTGGACGGCAGACACAAACAACAATAAGTTCCTTTCATTCTACAGGGAGTTCGACAGTATGCTTGACAAAAAGAACTACAACATCTTTGCGTTCTTTACAATTTACACTATTAAAAACAAAAATCATAGAGCCACCATGTATATTCTTTCTTAAGAACATCATACTATAATGTTCATTATTAAATTCAGTTCACAGTTCTTTAAACAGTGTTCTGTAATACAAAAAATATCAACATGGTAGTCTTTTAAAATAATTATATTTCCATTTAGCAACCTGTCGCTTATATTTAATTCGTAACTTTATTTTAACAAAGTATAGTTTGTTTACTATAAAACAAACTATATTTTGTTAAAATAAAGTTACGAATAAATTTATTCCTATCGAAAAACAGTACAAACTTACTATGAAGGTACGTGGAATCATAAAATAATATGTTAAAGCTCTGTATGTGCTTGTTATATATATCAGGTACTGACTGTGAGTAAGGTAGACCACATATAATAAATTTACATCCTACTTTTTTATTAATGGATATCATAGACTCTGTTAAATGAATTATATCTCCCTTGGTGACTGAGAAGCTGTCACCATGTTATTCTATAATTGTTGATTGATCATCTAAACTAATGCTATTTAATTTATTAATTTAACTATTATGTATATGTATAACTTTTTCTTTGTCTTATAAATCAGTGACCGGGTGAATACATAAAAAGTGCTGCCACTCTTAGCAGACAGAACGTGACGGACGCTGAAGTCCGTTACGTTCTGCCTGCTGATAGACTGAAGTCCACTAAAGCTGTCACAGGCATGCTAAGCAACAGTGAATTGTTTATTACAATGTCATCAATATTTTCTTATGACGTCATCATATAAAATTATCGTCCGTAAACTACTTATATTTAAATAAAAACAAACTCATATAATTAAAAAGTGTTATCATACTACATACATCGAAAAAAAATATTAAAATAACAGTTGGCTGATACAGTATACAGTTTCGAGCGTATTGTTGTGGGCTCTGGTACTACTAACAACACGCTGTACATTTACGTAGCTATAAGAATATTTAAGATTCCTAAATAACTACTATTTTTACTAGTAATAAAAATAGTATTTAATTATGAATTTTCATTATTTATTATTACATACTTAAAAAACTATTTAAGTACTAGTACTAAGTGTAATTATATTTGTCAACATGAAAACCGTTTGAAGTGCCTCAGTAATGGGACAATATGGATTTTTGGGTAAGTATCGATGGCGCTGACCCTAACTTTTTATTTTAAAATAAACTTAGTAGCTTTTATGTTAATGTTTTTAGTGAAACTGTGAAATTACACTTTAGTGAATAACTGCAATTGTTATATAAACTATAAACGCAAAAACAATGAATTCTCCCTGTGTCGCGGGAGACTTTACAAACACGAGTCCAGAGTTTCCCCAGTCAGCCTGTGAACACGGCCGATGTAACTCAGTCGAAACGTCAAGCTTAAGGTAAAATAATTTACCTAGTTTAAACGCGTTTATTCCTATGTCAAATTGTGTATACAGGGTATAACAGAAAGGTGTAGTCATATTCAAGGGTCGTCACATACATGTTTATTAATTACTTTTCAAAAAATATAAATATAAATTGTAGCCATACTAGTTTTTTTAGTTGTTTGTTGTATTATTTAAACTATGACAAACGTACATTACATTTTAACCCTACAATTAAATAAGTTGTGGATTTTAAGAAATTATGTAATTTCTTTTAACGATTTCATGTACCTAAATAGATTTAAAAAATGTTCTTTGACAATAAAACAAGACCAAAACGAGGATTTATGTAAGTATAACATTTTAGAAATCGGTTACCCATCTATGCACCAACTGTGTTGTTAACTTACGCAAACATTATATCATAATAAAAGTAGGTTCAACTTTGAGGTACACCGACAAGTTACTACAAGAATAACAAATTCGTATGATGTAAACAGTGTGTCGTCGCCGACTAGGGTCCAATTACAATATTTTGGAGCTCTGAAACCGGCACCCGGCATTGAACAAGCTAAAAAAATACAGACTTATGTAAGTCATGATCTGTTAATGGCGGTCCACAGTAGGTACCTTCGTTCATTCGTGATGAAATACCTACCTACCATATCCTGGAAGACGGGGAATTTGGGAAGAAAATTCGAAATTAAGGTGGGCGTGGTGATGTACAAGTTACGAGTACATATAATGTACGGTTTAATGCTGCCTGAATTCGTTACCTTTACGATTGCAATACGTAAAAATAATGTGTTAAAATAGGACAGAAAAAGCAGTGTTAGTTCCGTCAAAACAGCGTTCTTGCCACCCATGGTTTCCTTGGTTCTCTTAATGCGAATAAAGAAATGGTCGTATTATGTTATGATCTCCCATTGCAGAAGTGACTTTTCAAAATAGCCGTGCTATTATTCGCGTCTATCTAAAAGCTGTCAACTAATTTTCTCAGCTTATAGTCTACCATTGTCTATCACCTTGAAATAAAAACTTTTTCGTATGTCGTGTCTACTTTCTTAACGAAAGAGTTTTTATTTCAAGATTCATGTGAAATGGCGCGAAATCAATAGAACTTTTAAAAATAATAAACGCGTTCCAAATTTAAAGTAATCAAAAAGTTGAAAAAAAGGAAAGTTTTTATGTAACGGTATTTATGACCGGACTAGTTATACCTTTCTACAAACACCATCAAGAAAAAAATATGCATGAATGGAAGTCAAAACGCTTGGGATTGTACTGTTTTCTCTCACAGGCTATTCAAATGTACTTAAGGATTATATATACTATGTATTATGTAAACAACTGTGTTTGTTAAAAATTTGCTGGCTTACGTACCTAACGTAAGCCAACAAATATTCAACAATTATTAACAGCCGGTCTCAATAATCTAATGCTAATCCATACTCGGGAATTCAATTGTTTCGGGGAAAGGTTCTGTACGGACGCATGGGGAATATAAGGGAGATTGGACTCGGATATCTGAGATTTTGGTGTTTGATCCTCTAAAAGATACAAAAGTAATAGCGGTGTTGAGTCATTGCATACAATACAACACAATTCAATTTTTTTGTCTGATTCAATCGTTTTAACGAAGCAAGCAAACAAATGCCAAAAAACAATGTATTAAATTTAGAAAACTATTGTTTCCCCAGAAAGTGCTAATATTACAAGTACTGGTGATAGTCATTACGGTGACCAGTGAGCCGCGAGAGAATTGGTTGGAGCGTTTTGTAAATGAAGAAAGCAAAACGCTAAAACATCTGCAGCTACCACCTTCTGTGAAGATTAATGGTATGGCACGTTAACATTATTTAATGAATAAAGATAATAAATTAATTTATTTTAAGTTATTACAATTAAATTCACAATAAAATTACATTAAAATTATTCCAATAAAATTATAAAAAACACAGTAAAAATTGCTTAAATTATACCCACATGAACAGATTCTGAATAAGTACATTTTTTTTATTATAACTACACAGAACAGAACAGAATAGAGTAGAGACATCGCTACATGTTACAAATGCTGTATTTGATACACCGCGCCTACTGTATATTTATCTGTAAATCGGATTCCATCCTTATAGGAAGCTGCCCTCTTTCGCATTATAGCGTAGAAAATATCGACCCTGTTCTCCGTAAACATACCAGACGCACTACACCACCAGCACAGATAATATAATACTATACTAGTACCGCCAGGGAAGGCCAAGTATATATCTGAACGCATTATTGTACTGAACACGTAATGTGTTCAGTACAATAATGCGTTGTCTTTCTTAATTCTTTTTATGTTCCCCAGACACTTAAATTTATTAACATACTCTAGCTGTGTACTATACAAAGTGACGGCTGGGGTAAAGATAAGAGACTTATCACGCCTAAATATTATAAACTTTTTTTTTACATCTCATCATCGAAGCAATATAAAATATGAATCGATTTTTTTTTCCTTACATCATTATAATGTTATAAAAATTATAAAAACAGCCTGCAGAGTCTTATTATTTAAAAATAAACATTGATAAAATGTTACCTGTTTGAACACTGCTATATTTAGCAGGCATAGATGAAGTCACATGGCACGTTCAATGAAGTAAACGTGTGATAATAAAGACTTTGTTTTGTATTGTTATGAAGATCACTTCAGTAAAAGTATATTACAATTTGAATTGCTAGCATGGTGTGCGTGAATTATTCAGAAGAAATTGACGTATGTTCAACAGAACTTAAAAAGTCTTAAATAACTACCGACCTTAATTGTTCCTTTCGTCGAGGTTTCACGTAGTACGAACATATTTCAAGTCGAGAAATACTAGATGGACTAGATGGCGCATGCAAGGGCCAAATCGCGAGCATCAAGGGATAGAAAAGTTTGAGGTCTAGTATCATAGTCCAGATAGGTGGTTCGCTTCTGGCCCCGGTTTGGCTACGGAAGTCCCGGGTTCGATTCCTGGGTCTGGAGTTTAAATTTTTCTATCTTTCAAAAATGCAATTATTGTACCTAACTATCGCCCTATTTCACTAGCTACGGTCACGTCTAAAATATTTGAAAGGCTCCTACGTCCCGAATTGCTTTGAAAAAATAATCTTTATAGTTCCCAATTGGATTCCGAGCCGGCCTATCATATATTATAAGATATGGGTATATTTACTCTAAAATAACATCGTTAAATACTATTTTAATTGGCAGACGAGTGTATATGCTTATTTTCTGGATAACGCGCTTTCAATACAAATAATTAAAATCTGTTATTTATTGGAATATTTAAGCATTGGTATGGCATGCCATGACTAATATGGTGCAGTGCAGTGTTGTAAGGCAAGGTGGCCTAACTTCGCTATTTAACTCTGTTTAGTTATACGTCAACGGTTTCATACAGGTACTGCACGAGTCAGAAGTCGGCTGTTACATATATACACTCGCGAGCAAAAGTATGGAATCACTTGCTTGAATTTGATTCCGCGCGATCTTGAGTACTTAATAACTAAATAATAATAATAAAAATGATGCCATTTTAAAGGTTCATTAATTAACTTTAAATTGATACCAAAATCATTCAAATAACGCCAGTACTTAAGAAGTTATCCCGGGCTACGTGAAGAAGTACGAAAAAAGATACGTTTCAATTGTTTGACCCGTCGCGAGTTGCGCGCCCTTCATCCCCTATAAAAGCACGTGTTATCGGTTTTTTTTATCAGTTAGCTTTCACACGTTGACCGGTACACATCTCCGCAACTTTGGACCCTTGAACTTCGAAGACAATGGATACAACACCTACAGAAGCCGCCCAAATCGTCGCCCTATTGCAAGAAGGGCTTAGCCAGCGGGCTGTCGGACGTCAGCTCCACATAAGTCAGTCTTGTGTTTCGAAAGTCTACAAACGCTTTCTGGAGACTGGTGGCTTTGTCCCGAGACCAAGATCTGGACGACGCCGGTGCACATCGGAGAGGGATGACCGCTTTATCGTGTCAACTTCTCTCCGAAATCGGCATTTGACTGGTGTTGACGTCCAACAGGAGCTCCGAAATGTTCGCGGGGTCGCTGTTAGCGAGTGGACAGTTCGTCGGAGACTCAAGCAAGCTAATTTAACCCCAAGAAGGCCTGCCACAGGCCCTAAACTGACGGCAGCTCATCGACAAGCCCGCCTTCGATTCGCTCGTTCCCACCTTGATTGGGAGGTTGAGGAATGGAGCCGTGTACTGTTCTCGGACGAGTCCAGAATGTGTTTGCACGGCAACGATCGAAGAGGTCGGGTCTACAGGAGGCCTGGGGAGCGATTTGCGCAGTGCTGTTTCGCTGAGACAGTGGCTTATGGAGGCGGTTCTTGTATGATGTGGGCCGGCATTTCTTTCGACGGTAAAACGGAGCTTGTTTTCGTGCCTGGCGGGGGACGAGGAGGCGGTCTAACTTCAGACCGGTACATTACCGATATTCTGCTGGAACATGTCGTTCCCTATGCGGGATATATCGGTGATGACTTCGTCCTCATGCACGATAACGCTCGTTGTCACACTTCTCGTGCCACAACCGAATACCTAGAGGAAGTCGGTATCGCCACATTGGACTGGCCAGCGCTTAGCCCGGACATGAATCCAATAGAGCACGTGTGGGATGAACTAAAGAGGAGGGTTCGATCCAGAAATCCTACTCCTTCAAACACACATGAGCTCAAAACGGCTTTGATTGAAGAGTGGGAAGGTATCCCACAAGATACCATACAGAAGTTCATCAAGTCCATGAAGAACCGTCTCCGAGCTGTCATTAGGGCGAGGGGGGGGAACACTAAGTATTGACATTAAGTTTTTAAGCGAAATTAAACTTTTATTAATTAATTTTTGTTGTTTTCTTCATTCATTATTTTTCCATTATCCTTGCCTATTCCTACCTCCTTCACTTAATCCAAGATAGCTCCACAAATAATGAAGCGATTTGAATGAATTTGGTATCAATTTTAAGACTACATTTTAACCTTTAAAATGATATCATTTTTATTATTATTATTTAGTTATTAAGTACTCAAGATCGCGCGGAATCAAATTCAATCAAGTGATTCCATACTTTTGCTCGCGAGTAAATCAACCAGTTAATAATCTAAGTTACGCGGACCACATGGTTTCTCTATCACTGGCCTTTAAATAAACTAATGTCAATAATTATGTGAAATATATATGCGAGTAACCATAAATTGACTTAAAATGTAAAAAATAACCATAAATTGACCTAATATATATGCGTGATTATTATATAGAAATTGTTCAGGAATTCAGCATCAATATTTTTGTAAGCGTCAAAATTGTATTTCAAAACAACATGTATATTCTCAATGCGCGTTAATTCCCGTATAATAAATAGTTATAACCATGCAAAGCGAAAGTTTAAATGTTAGTGTAACATGTAAACAAATGTAAATCTAAAGTATCAGTAAAAAAAAATTTTTTTTTTACTAACTAAAACTATATTTGACGGCGCTCCAATAAAATATGACTTTTAAGAAGAAAGCAAATGTCACTCGCTCAGTCGTAATACAGAACACTGGCGCAATCTGAACGAGGAGGGCAAAGGTTGTAGTGAAATGAAAGTGTAGGTTGATTAGATGACTATATTTACAAAGAACTTAAAACTACTTAAAATTAAAAATAAATTAGGAAACCGATGAATGTGGCGTCGGCAGGCAGAGATGCAGCGTCGGCAGAGATGCGACGTCGGCAGGTAGAGATGTGGCATCAGCAGGCAGCGATGCGGCGCCGGTAGGTAGAAATGCGGCGCCGGTAGGTAGAGGTGCGGCGTCGGTAGGTAGAGGTGCGGCGCCGGTAGGTAGAGGTGCGGCGCCGGTAGGTAGAGGGGCGGCGCCGGTAGGTAGAGAGGCGGGGCCGATAGGTAGAGATGCGGATCTTAAAGAGCTGTTCCTAGTCTCCGACTTTCCTCTTAGGGAGCTGTTCGTAATCTGACCTTTCTTCAGATTTTTCCTCATAAAGAAAACTCTCTAGAAACATTCAAAATTTTAAAGCGTATCCTGATTGAAATTTAGGATTTACCTCACCAAATTACACACAGCCAGTTTCGAATTGTAGTATATACTTTACAAAAAACTCTATGCTTATCTGTTGTCATAGAAACCATGAAAATATTTGTCGACATGACAGATTTGATTTATCAAAAATAATTGTTTACTATAAGTATTAAAGAGATAATTAAGAAGAGATATTAATGTTAAAAATGGCGAAATACATAACTAATGGATATACAGAAATGCCACGAAATAACACTACAAAGACATATCTAAAATAGGTAAGAATTATCAATTATCACTACAAGGCGACACGCCACGTTTACCTGGCATTATCCGTTTCGCTCTCGTCCGGGCACTATGTGTTCAATAGAACGTGGTCCTTATACACTATGTTTTTTTCGTTTCTGCGGCAAGCCCGCGCGAACTTGCGCATGCGCGGTGCGTTCAAAGATGTCCGCGCGCATTCGCGATGCATTTTTAAGCGCAGCTCTCTATTTACCATTATGACAAGATTTTGACAGTAAGACGCGCCCGCTGGCTAGCCACGAAAACGAAAAAAAAAGATAGTGAAAAAGGACCCGTCTGTAAGATTAACTTATCTAGTGTTTGTGTGTGTGTGCTTTAGATTATGAAGTGGTGTGAGATTGGTTGATTATCCTTTCTATGCACAAATACAATCCCCTAATACTACCTCACAATTATTGCTTTATATAAACCCTTGCATGAATTGTTTTAAAAATATCCTTATACTATGGTTCCGCCATTTTGACGATTAAGCGATTTTGTATTACAGGTCGAAGAGAAGCTTATTTTTAATGGTAGCATGTAACAACTACCTTTGGATTATGTAAATTATCTTGTTTGAATTATGTAAAAAGCCTGTAGAAATATATCACATATTAATGGCATTTAAATATTTCCTGCCGTTAATTTTTTTCAGAGTTGCCAAAAAAATAACTATAAACATACCATAAACCTAAATATGAAATAATATAAAATAATCTTCTACTTTTTGAGAAAAAATTTTTTTTTTATAAACTTAATTTGACGGCGCGTCAATAAAAATGACTTTTATTAAAGCGAGAAAGCAAATGTCACTCGCTCTGTCGTAATACAAACTGGACGAGAAGGGGGAAAGGCGACACGCCGCCGCTATATGGCATTATCCTGTTGGTAGTAATTGATTAAATACTGTAATATTTCTGTAATTTAGCTTGTGAAGTGGTGTGAGATAATTAAAGTGTATATCTATTGGAAGCCTCCGGTCTCCTTCTCCTCGTCCGACTACCTACGCCGACAAGGGGTTGAAATGGACAACCAAGATTAACCAAAAGAATACCACGTGTTAAGGGCTGCCGTAAAGGCACGAATAAAGGGCTGCCCTCTGAGGAGAAGGACGAAAGCCGCCCGCCAGTAGTAACGCCGAACCTACTGCAAAACATGGAATGGCTATTAACCACGTCACAGGCGCAGGCCTCTTCTGCTAACAGACGCTGACTCTGAAGTGGACATAGTCGTGGGCACTTTTAAAAAACACTTAAAGCGCTATCTTATTAATGCTCAGCGGGAGCGGAACATGATAAATGTAAACACGTCTTTCATATACCTAAGTGAAATCGATCTCCTTCCTAACTATGCCAAAACGCGCATATTAGTGTGACTGTGTATGCGTGTGTGTGTGTGTCCGTTGTGTTAAGTTACCTCCTGCTTTATTTCTTTAGTGAGCGTAGGTACGTCGTGCACGCGCGGTACGAAGACGGGTGTATAATATTAGTATAGTCCTGTTAAAGTAGTAGTTTAAAAGGTATTATTTATGTATTATTATCAATATGGTATTTATTATTTTTATTTATTTTTACTATAAATTATTATTTAATTTATCTTTTCTGTAATTTATTATATTACTTATCTATTTATACTATTAGTATTATTTATAAAAAGGGGTTAGTCGAAAACCAGCGTCAGGCATCTTGCCTGGCATCTGAACTAGCTCCTATTTTTCGGCTTAAACTTTACAAAATGTTGTCAAACTGTATTTAATTTAGTAGCTATTTGTTTTTACACATGTACTCATTTTATTTTTTCTGTTTTGTCGAAAATATTTTTTTTTCGTTCTTTTCTTTCTTTCTTACATTAAATGTTGGTGCAAGATAGCTGAAATTATTATCTACAGTAAACAGTTGAGAAGTGCGGAACTTTTGTATGATTTCACCCATGCACTCCGAAGGCTGCTCGAGCTGCTTCGTGTCTTACCAAGCTTAAAGTGACATAGTTGACGTGGCCCCAAATTTAAGAACTCCATTGTCAAATTTGTTACCTTAAGATTACTTCGACGAAATACTGCGCTTCCAAATAAGAAAGAAACCGCCTGCGAAGCAGCTACGCCTATTTGGGGCTATATTAAGCGGATGCCGAAAGAAGTAGAGATAGCCGAGAAAGTAAAACTTGTGACCTCGGTGTTATGTCAAAGGGATGGCATTATACGGTGAGAGCTTCACTCTCACGTCGTGCAACCAAGATCGGAGCTGTGCTTTACACTGAACAGTATTTTTCCCAAAAGGCGAAGTGACAACAACATCTTCATCTACACTAATAATAAAAAGAGGAAAGATTTGTATTTTTGTATGTAACGAATAAACTCAAAAAGTACTGGACCGATTTTAATAATTATTTTTTTGTTGGATAGTCCATTTATCGAGAAAGGCTATAGGCTATATAACATCGCGCTACGACGAGCGAAGCAGCGACGTGAAATGTTGCAAAAACGGGGAAAATTTACGCATAGGAAGTTGCGCGGGACTGGTAGTCGCTAATAAACCTGAAGCCGCGGAATTACGTTATCGCTTTTAGGGTGCCAGTTGCCTATCGCCGTAACGGTGTTACCGGGCACAGGGCAATCGACTGTCACAAACGCCACAACGTTCCTGACAGCAAGAACAAGATAGCAGAGAGAACTTCGGACAAGCCGTCAAGTTCTACAGTCACCTGCTTCTTATGCGGGCGTTCTGGACACGTAGCATCCGCGTGTTGAGAGCGCAAAGGCGGCGACAACTAAAGAGATGCAAGTCTGTGAACGCAGAGCAGTTAGACAAACCTTTACTACGTCACTGAGTGAGACAGTACTTTTTCTTTTTGATAGTGGATGCGCCAGATGACACCATAGTGATTATCCTACGTGAAGAGGTATATCCGTAACAACTAGGTTAATAAATTGTTAGGTAACAATAAGGTATTATATTTGTGCATATGAAGGATAAGCCTCTGAGTAGGCTATCAACTTTACCCCGCCATCATAAATGTATATTAGGGTAGCTAAATTTGAACTTGGGCAGCAAATAGTATCACAGTGCATTTGTATCAATGTACGAGTAGTTTTGAAATCTAAGACTTGGTTTCACTATGTTTACGCTCACATACTATTATATTTGTTTCATTCATAGACGCAACGAAACATTGTTAACAACAATAAGTTTATTCAGGAGATCCCCATTGTTCTTTGACTTACGAGTTAATATATAGTATTTTTCCAGCTACTATCATCCCGTCACACTACAACTATAAGGATTTTGATGACTGGTCTTTTGAGTCTGCTCTGCGGTTAATGATACTTTTAAACGAAAGTAAACTAGCAGCGCCTGTCAATCATGCGTTATGGCGTATCATTAAACATTCTTTACCTGGGGCGGTAAGTGTAAATATATTAATCGAAGACTGTTTCAATAGACCTCGTTCAGGTGCAAAAGCATACTCGCTTAGGCTAGTTATACGGCATACAAGATTTGTAGACGTTTACCCCGTTGGCACTGTGGGAGAGTGTGCGAGGTCGTGGCTTCGATTCCCAATCGCAACACTTCCTTGTGTGATCCACAAATTGTTATTGCGAGTCTAAGAGTATTTTGAGTCCGTGACCTGTATGTTTGAAAAGTCTTTCAAGGCTTGATACCTACTGCGGGAGAAGTCTTTTAAAAAAAGTATTCTTCGTAAAAGAAAAAAAAATCTATTTACTTTGGGTTCAAGAATTTCTCCTTGAACCATATATCAGGCGATAAACATTAAGCGCACACACACATCTTGTGGTGCCTTTGCGCGAGACCGGTGGCTATATGGCTACGGCCGAGGCACGAAGTGGTGTCATATTTTTTGAATACCAAATCTTTAAAACTTTTGCTAAAACAGTTTTCTTGACATTTCTGCAGGTATCTTTGGGCGATGGTGCCGGCGAGTTTTCCAGTTCAACGAAACGAAAGTTTGGTTCGCATATCATTAGCATCGCCAACTACGCAGAAGTCAATCTGCCAAACGCTAACATCGGCATTAAACAACTTGCGTAAATATATCACATTGTCTAGCCCAGTTCTACTATCTTCTTTTTATTCTGTGCAAAGGAAAAGGGAAATGAATGTGACATAAAGTTGAGAGAAGTCACATTCATGCATCACATTCTCACATTTCTTGGCTAAGGGTAGGTACTGACCAACATTACGCGGTGCTATGTAACGTACATGTTACAAACCATACACGCAGTGTGAACGTTTTTTAAATGTTAAATCTTTTGAGTGTTATGCGATTCAGTCAGTACACCGAAGTCAAAAATCATAACCCTGTTAGACGAATATGGAGCACAGGCGAGCAGCGAGCATCTTTAGATGGATTTATAGCTCACGGCATAACGTAATGCTTGCTGCGAATGTTAAATTACATCGCATATCGTTGGTCAGTATCCACCTTAATACCAAATGCACGCTTGCATTTTTTTTCCTCTGCAGTCGTTAAGTCGACTTCTGATTTGACTACAAGGCTGCCGCCGCCGCCGCTCCAATATCGAAGATCAATCAGTACGACAATACCGGTTATAAATTGCTTTTAACAATCTAACTTCGTTATCTCATTCGAGTCGATATTTTTCTTCATGCATTTCGATATGTTACATTTTGTGATTATTATATTATGCTAAAATTTATTCATTGTTGAATTATGGTATTATTTATTGGAGAAACGCTGTAGATTCTGACAGCACATTTACATTACAAAAAAGATGTATCCGAATCATTCATAACATTGACAGGCAGACATCATGCAGACCAATATTTAAAGAACATTAATATCTCACTCTAACAGGAATATACATACTACAGGGAGCTAGCTTCGTAAAAAAACACAGCACATACTTTCCGAAAAAAAGCAATTTAGATTATAATAAAAGATTACGAAATAGAAACAATATATTATTGCCTCATGCTAGAACAGATTTTTTTAAAAGGAATAGGTACATACTTTTCTTGTGTAAAAATCTACAACCACTTACCAAATGACATTAAGCAATTAGATATGCCACGGTTTGAGAGAACGCTTAAAAAAATGTTAATAGATCGTTGTTTCTATAACCTTACAGAGTATTTTATAAATATGTTGAATTAATTACTATTTTAATCATTTAATTAATCTTAAATAAAATTGCATGCCTAATGAGGTAAATTGTGTTGCACACCATTACTTTTACGACCACATATTTTGTAATAGAGCAAGAGCCCGTGAGGGCTTGACCTTCGGAAGTTAATATAAGCTGAAAGTTTTTCTATATGTGTCTCTAGTACAGGTAAGAATGATCCCCACCCATGAAGCTAAGGCAGCGGTGGCTTTGGCAGGTAACAGGTAACAAAGGTGTATAAAATTCCATCTCAAATTTATCATAAAATAAAACTGATTTTTCTTATATTTGATGCATAATAATATCAAAACTCGCGTTGCTCATTGCCAGACAGTTAGTATGGTTGCAACCCTCTGCCGGACACCCTTAAACTATTATAATTTATAATTCTAATTACGTTATATTATAAAATCTAAATTTTATATATAATTCTTTGGGGGCCTATTAATCTATGTTTACAATCTATCATCTTGCCAGACGCATTCAAAGTGAGCAGTAGTTCGGAGAGCAAGGAGCGTATACAGTAACTAGTGCGAGTGAAACAGAGCGCTTGGTCTATTGCGGCCCTTCACTTCGCAGTTTATTTTTTTCTTAATCAAGAAATTTCATTAAATATTTTTTTTGTTTGAATTACAAATATGTAAAACAATACTCAGTAAAATTGTTCTAATACAATTTAAATCATATCGAAACTCTAATAATTTTATTTATATTATTTTTCATTTTTCGAAGTTTATTATTTTCAATTCTATCAAAATTGTAGAGCCAATAAATTAAAGTAAATCAAATTTTATTGTTTATTATATCAAAGGGTTTTTTTTTTTAAATAAAAAAGTTACAGATAAATACATTTATTTTAATTCAATCTTAAAACATTATCATCATTTTCATCGTCGTCGTCAATACATCCATATTCCTCGTCACTATTATAAAAAGTATCCAATTTATTAGAAAAATCTGTAAAGTCTTTATGACTTATTAGGTTTGACACTATCTTTAAATTTCTGAACATCAGCTGCATGAAGCGGAAGAACTTTTTTCTTCTTTTTATTACAAAATATACAAACAACTTCGTTACCATTTTTACCAGCAATATTATCAGTCGAAATATTAACATCTTGAGTTACAATTATTGTCACTAACTTTTGGCTCAAAAACGTCAGAAATATCTTGAAGAGTTGCAGATTGTAGACCTTTGATTCACAAATTGGAGCTGGCTGAGATGTCGTGGGAGATTCTGTGGGTACAGACTGTAAATGAGATTCATTTTCAGATGTTGAAGGTTGTGTTTCTGTGGACTGGGATAGTAAAATTAGTTGAGATGAAGATTCTGTTGACGGAGACTGTGGATCAGGTAGTTCGGAACTCAAATCTTGTATCGACGACAAGGTTGAAGATGAGTTGCTTGTAATTACACAACATCCTTGTTTTTTTCCTTTTTGTTTTTCAGCACTTAATGGTTGAAAGGTGAAATATTATTTCATAAGACCTGTAAATACCTTGTCACATACTCTGTGATAACCACTCTCGGTGTATTCACTGGGTAAAATAATGTCTCTGTATTTTAGGTTATGTATTTTTCGTAATTTAAAAATAGTCTGGCATTTTTTTAAAGTTTCCTCAGAAAATATTATTATAATATTATGTTCATCACTTTTCTTATAAACAAAGTAAACTATTTTTTCGTCACTCATGATAGTACTTTATAACAACTGATCACATTTATAGACTGCACAGAAAAATAATACATTTATTATGAGCGTAACCGTTCACCAGATAAACAACAGCTGATGCGCAGCGAAGCCGCAATAGACCAAGCGCTCTGTTTCACTCGCACTAGTTACTGTATACGCTCCTTGCTCTCCGAACTACTGCTCACTTTGAATGCGTCTGGCAAGATGATAGAACCGTCGAAACTGTCCGGCTATTATGTAAACATAGATTAATAGGCCCCCAAAAAAATATATATAAAATTTAGGTTTTATAATATAACGTAAGTAGAATTATAAATTATAATAGTTTAAGGGTATCCGGCAGAGGGTTGCAACCATACTAACTGTCTGGCAATGAGCAACGCGAGTTTTGATATTATTATGCATCAAATATAAAAATAATCAGTTTTATTTTATGATAAATTTGAGATGGAATTTTATACACCTTTGTTACCTGTTACCTGCCAAAGTCACCGCTGCCTCAGCTTCATGGGTGGGGATCATTCTTACCTGTACTAGGGACACACATAGAAAAACTTTCATCTTTTATTAATTTCCGAAGGTCTGGCACTCACGGGCTCTTGGACTATAATACCACAATTACTGCAATAAAATTCATTTCATTTCATTTTAATACTAATTTATACATATTAAATGTATGAAGTAAAAAATCGTTTCTGGCAGGGGTTGAACCCGTGATCATTCGGGATCCGTCCCTACGCCGTTGAAAAACGCCAGCACTGAGATCACACCTAAAAAAATCCAATTTAACCTCCTTAAGCTTCTATTTTAAGTTTCAGAAGCATTTTCTCCCTCGAACGCTCCGGCTGTGGATTGAACTCTGAGTTTTTCCTAAAGACTACAGTGTGGTGTTCTTTATGAGCGTCGCGTTACTTTAAATTGCTAAATTGCAAATAGTTAGAAATATAATTCGTCCCAATTTCTTGTTTTTAACTGGCTTCAAAATGGTGGGTTTCTGACCCGTTCAAGATTTTCTTGACGGGAAAAACGGGGGTTTCATTGAAAATTTTAATGTTTAAATTTTGTTGTAAATTATAGGACACTTAGACAAAAAAAAATATTAAGTCAGTGCAATGACTTTTAATCGGTGAGGTGATTGACTTGACCTTTTTTTTTGGTGCCGTACCTCAAAAGGTAAAAACGGAACTCAATGGACAAGAGAGTGATCTTATAAGATCACTCTCTTTTTTTTTATTATCTCTCTCTCTCTCTCTCTCTGTCCGTGTGTCACCACCGATTTTCACAGAAACGGGACCTAGCAAGTTCAAGTTTCAAGTTTATTTATATATGACACTTAGGTCTGTAGTACCTATCAGGTGTATAAAAATCAAAGTCCTGAACCAACACCATAAAAATATATGGGTAAATTTAGATTTTTGTGAAAACTTGTAAGAACCAAAATTTAGCTTAATTTTCAACTTTTTTATTTTTCGGATTTTTTACATTTTACTATAAGACCTTGTTTTTAACAAAAAATTACAATTCTAGGTTAACCAGAAGAACCCTATAGGTTTTGGGTCGAAAACCTTTATGATAGTTTCCGTTCACCTAGGATCACGAAATTTGGCAAAAAGCAAGGGAGTTAAAGTATCTACCTGATCTATCGAGTCCGACTCGCACTTGTCCGGTTTTTCCCATAAACACAAAATACAACAAGAAATTTCATGCTAAATATAATTTTTCTCTCACCTCCTGTAAACAAAAGGTTACTATTGAACCGACTACGATGAAACGTAAAAGTAAGGTTATATTTGAAATAAAGACTAAGCTATATTTACCATAAATCGAAATATTTTTTCTGCCTTTAGGGAAATTTTGACTCAACGAGCTGTACAAAAGAAAAATGTTTTCCGTTTTACTTCGTAAGTAGTCATCTTCTTTAATTTATTGAATCTATACTAATATCATAAAGCTGAAGAGTTTGTTTGTTATTTAAACGCGATAATCTCAGGAACTACTTTCTGATTATTTTCATAATGGATAACCCATTTATCGAAAAAGACTAAAGGTTAAAATAACATTACGCTACGACCAATAGGAGCGGAGCAGCAATGAAAAATGTTACAAAAATGGGGAATATTTAGTCACACCAAGTTGCGCGGATCAACTATATGTGTATATAGGATGCCTTTGACTCAGTGGTGATTAAGGAGATTGAGAGAATTGCAAGATTAAGCAAAGTTGCAGAGGTAGGTCCATAAATGGATGACCGTTTTCGAAAAATATTACACTCTGTGCCTTGGAGAGCACCTTAAACCCTCGATCCTACACCTTATCTATCTCAGCTCGTATAGGATTTCCTTACTATCGGACTATGAAAGTAAGGGATAGGATAGACAGTGCTCTTATGTCTGTGTACAAATTTTTATCTCCTGAGTAGTTCGTTACTCTTTATTGGGTTTGTGCGTCGTCTGGTTGCCATAGCACAGGCTCTTCCTAGTTAAGCATCACATAGTGTGTAACTCCTACTGTGCCTTGTATTTAATAATAGGTTCTTTTTTTCTAGATTTTCGAATTCAGCAAATAAAACTGGTAACCCACAAAGGGTTGAAGCAAGGCGTTCTAGAGGTAAACGTAGTAAAGCTGCAAAACACCGAGGTAGTTATTCAACGTTCAGCATTGCCAAAGGTAAACATGATAGCGGGCACCGAGGTCACGCTGATGGAGGTTATGGTGGTAAACATCGTGAAGTGTATAGTGGGCATGGAAGATATAGAGTTAAACATCGTGAAGCGCATAGTGGGCATGGAATAAATGGTGGTGGCGGAGGCGCCGATGATAGTATCTATGCTAGTGATGGTGAAGACGGCGGTGTTGTATTAAGAAAACGCAAAAAAAACAAAAATATTGTTGAATATGATAAGAAACATGGTTTTGTCAAATATGAAAATAATGACAAAGGTACATTAGGGGCAGGTCACTTTTTCTTCTTCAAAGGTGCGAAAAAGAAACCAAGGTTAATTCCACAAGGGAACGAATATATTTATTACACAGAAAACAACGATAAAGACGTCGCAGAAACCCCACCACGGATCATATATATCGATTATGATGATACCACTAAAGACGACCAAGAAAACACACCATCGATCATAAATAACAATTCTGACACCAATATAGATCAGAACGTCCATACGACGCCCAATGAAAAGGAGGAAGATGATGAAACTATTAGTCAAAAGCCAGCTGAAAAACCTGGCATAAAACCTAGTAAAAAACCTGGTAAAACGCCCCATGAAAAACCTGGTAAAACACCTAGTGAAAAACCTGGTGAAAATTCTGGTGAAATTTCTGGTAAAACACCTAGTGAAAAACCTGGTGAAAATTCTGGTGAAATTTCTGGTAAAACACCTAGTGAAAAACCTGGTGAAAATTCTGGTGAAAATTCTGGTGGAATTTCTGGTGAAATTTCTGGTAAAACACCTAGTGAAAAACCTGGTGAAAATTCTGGTGAAATTTCTGGTGGAATTTCTAAGGAAAAACCTGGTGATAAACCAGGAAAAAAACCTGGTGAAAATTCTAATGAAATTTCTGGTGGAATTTCTGGTGAAATTTCTGGTACAACACCTAGTGAAAAACCTGGTGAAAATTCTGGTGAAATTTCTAAGGAAAAACCTGGTGATAAACCAGGAAAAAAACCTGGTGAAATTTCTGGTGAAATTTCTGGTAAAACACCTAGTGAAAAACCTGGGGAAAATTCTGGTGAAATTTCTGGTGGAATTTCTAAGGAAAAACCTGGTGATAAACCAGGAAAAAAACCTGGTGAAAAACCTGGTGAAAATTCTGGTGAAATTTCTGGTGGAATTTCTAAGGAAAAACCTGGTGATAAACCAGGAAAAAAACCTGGTGAAAAACCTGGTGAAAATTCTGGTGAAATTTCTGGTGGAATTTCTAAGGAAAAACCTGGTGATAAACCAGGAAAAAATGCTGGTGAAAATTCTGGTGAAATTTCTGGTGGAATTTCTAAGGAAAAACCTGGTGATAAACCAGGAAAAAAACCTGGTGAGAAACCAGGAAAAGCACCTGGTAAAAAGCCTGGTGAGACACCAGGAAAAAAACCTGGTAAAAAGCCTGGTGAGAAACCAGGAAAAAAACCTGGTGAGAAACCAGGAAAAAATCCTGGTAAGAAACGAGATCCAGGAAACCGCGGTCCAGGTGGGGGCGGTGGAGGCGGCGGGGGTGGTGGAGGCGGTGGGAGTGGTGGCGGCGGAGGGGGCGGTGGGGGTGGTGGAGGCGGAGGGGGCGGAGGGGGTGGTGGCGGAGGTGGAGGGGGCGGAGGGGGTGGAGGAGGCGGTTAACTCAGATGAGTTAGGAGGGGGCGTGGTAAAAGTGAAGGTCGTGCTGGTCGAGAATAAAAGTACTTAAATAGAAAATTATTTTTAGTGTTGAACGTTATTTCATTATAATATGCGAATTTTGAATCTAATATATAAAATTCTCGTGTCACAGTTTTCGTTGCCATACTCCTCCGAAACGGCTTGACCGATTTTGATGAAATTTTTTGTGCTTATCCGGTATCTATGAGAATCGGCCAACATCTATTTTTCATAAGAGTTTGTTTGTTTGTTTGAACGCGATAATCTCAGGAACTACTAAGCCTGCTGAGAAAAATATTTTATTGTTGGATAGCCCATTTATCGAGGAAGGCTATAGGTTAAAACATCACGCTACGACCGATAGGAGCGGAGCAGCAATGAAAAATGTTGTAAAAAAAAAAGGAAGAAAAAAAAAGTGTGGCACTTGGGGACTGCCGCGGTAAAGCTATTGCATAGCATTTTTATCAACTCAAGCAATTAAAAAAAAAAAAAAAAAAAAAAAATGTTTTTTTTTTATTTCGAATTATAAAAAAAACAATGTTTTTAATTTTTTTTTTCTTTAATTTTTTTTTTAAAAGAAGCTTAAAAAAAATTTTACGTTTTTTTTTTACTATAAAATATTTTTATTATTGGAGAGGCCTATGTCCAGCAGTGGACTGCGATAGGCTGATGATGATGATGATGATGATTTTTATTTTTATTTTTTTTTTTATTTTAAATTTAAAAAAAAAGTAATTAAAAATTCTGCTATTCATCGATAGATGGCAAAACTAAAAAGTGTCACCGCTGTGCCCGTCGGAGTGGGGAGCGTGAGGTTTTTTCGTTACGGAATTTCTGGATTCGGTCCCCGCGCTCAAGGCCCGCGATAGAAGCTATGCAATAGCTTAAAAAAAGGGAAAGTTTACGCAGCGAAGTTGCGCGGGTCAGCTAGTAAATATATAAATATAATAAAATATAATATAAGTTTATTAGATAATTACTTATGTATGGGAGAAAGTATCAATAGGAGGTTTTTATATTAAAAAAATGTGTGCCAATGGGTGGTATTAGGTGCAGTATGGCGCAGCGGAGAGGGGCGAAAATTCCATAATTTTTTGTAGTAGTATTTATACTGTCATTATGACTAGTATAGAACCAATAAATCCGTAATAGTAATGTAAACATTTTAACTTGTGTGGATTTTGATAGATTTAAATCTTCAGCACGACAGAGATTGAAAGTGAAATTTTAGTTAATACATGGCTGTTGAACCGTTACTAATGTCCCAAGCTAGTACCAGTACCTATATTGGGGATTCCAGCGAGGGGTTTAGTGTGGGGTTCACAGAGGAGTTCAATGTGGGGTCAATGTGGAATCCTTCGAGGGATCCACCGTACAGGTCAAATGTCGGATCAGTAGTGCGTCAACTGCAGGGTCAACAGTGGGGGTTTACTATGGGGTCTAAGACGGTATCGCTTGTTAAGCGTTAATAATACCACTGGTTAAGTGGTGATGTTTTAGTATCGTTGACTAAACAATACTGTACGCCACGAATTCACCCTGATAAGGAATAATGGCAGAGTTCGTCTCACCAAAGTAAATCCCAATGGAAAGCGGGTACTAGCTTTGTTTCAAAGTTTTATTGAAATTCTTTTATACTAAACTAATATTACGGTCGAAACCACTTACCCAAGCTCGCAGACGGCGTCATGACACCACGGCTATAATAAGTTCACTACCTAACCCCAAGGCCTTAGAGCGCGGTAAGAATACATAATAACCTGACCTGCCGTATAAAGCCAGTTTGGCTTGCAAATAACTCGACCAGCAATGTTTCTTCCAATACGGTTCTACCCGGGTGATGGGGCACACTAAAGCGGCACATAAAATTTCTAGACTTCAAAAAGTTTACAATTCACTCACTGCGGGGGTTCTACTGACTGACCACCCCAAATCACGCAACACTCTGGTACACAAGGGTACTTCAAAATCCAAATGCCTGAGAGGACTTATCCCCAAAGTGTCACCCAAGAGCCAGGCTTATCAAATTATCATATAAATCAATTAAAATAAGAATTCAAACGTAGTCGGCAACAAAGCCACATTTTCTAGAGAATGACAGGTATATCATTTTTGACAAGTGTCTCTGCCCCGACGTAGTAATGCGACGTTCGATTCAATCGATTAGAATAAGTCGATTATTATAGCGAACAATAGATCCGTACGATTTATCACTAAATTATGTGATGGATTGAGTAGCGCTGGTTATGGCTGTTGTAACAGATTGTGTTAGTAGATTAAGTACTTCCTGGATAGTTTTATCGCTGGTTAAGCAGTAATGGAAGAGGGGCGGTTAAAACGACGGGATCGTCTTTGTCGGTACTTTAAATAGTTCATTTAGACTGATATAGTGGATTCCAGTCAATCACCTAGTGTTTAACGTGAATAGGGTTGGAGAATGGGAACAATTGTTTGTGATTTGGGGTGTATGGTAGAAAGTGGTAAGGTGCTGCTCAGTATGTTATTTTGATTTGGCGAGTAAGGTTTAGACTTGACCTGTGTGATGTTGACTAGCCTGTGTGGCAATGACTAGCCTGTGCGGCAATGACTGGCCTGTGTGGCACTGAGTAGTCCGAGTGGCAATGACTAGCCTTTGTGGCACTGACTAGCCTGTGTAGCACTGACTAGCCTGTGTGGCATTGACTAACTGGCAATGACTGATTGATAGTCACTGGGATGATTATGTTTGTGTGATAGTCACTTGGATTACTATGTTTGTGTGATAGTTACGAAAATTATTTGTGTATAGTCACAGGACGACTATGATTGTGTTAGTCACAGGAATTACTATATTTGGGTGTTAGTCACAGGGATGACAATGCGTTTTTTATAGTCACGGGAATGACTATGACTGTAGTTGCGATAGTACCAATGTTTAATGTCGATCACTTTTATCATTTTCGGTAATATTTCTGTTTGCGTCAGGATAGCTGAGTGGACTTGAATTTAGTTTTACGTGAATAGGATACCTAACGAGATAGAAAAAAAAACGCATTAGCTAAACATTAAAATCCCTAAATTTAAAATGTGCGTAATCAGAGTGTCATTGATGAAATTGTGGATAGTCAAACTGAGAGTCTAACTGTAGACGAGTAAGTTGAAATTCAGGTTGAGTAACTGGAGGTTACTAGTTTACTAGCGAATCACGTGCCAAACAGATTAAAAGATTCCATTAGTTTGCGATTTAATGATTTGAATCAAGTAATCAACAATGCTCTGAGTACCCTGACTTGCCTATAGTTCATGTAAAGTTTTGTTTTAAATCAAATTAGACTTGATACAAGCCATGGGGTTTGTTTCTATTGAATCTTCGGTGTTACAGACATACACCCAAGAACGGGGTAAGGTCAGGAAGACCGTGTCGAAGAATCATTCTAATTGATTTTCGTTGATCTAGTATCTGTTTAGATAAAATAGTAAGTCTATTGACTTATTTTAAACATGGTCACCATGATGGCGTGACATTCATTTGACGTTTACATTGGACGTGCCGGTAGTTGGGCAGTGAGTCCAATTCAGTCAGTCGTAATGGTGCGATCGTAACGACAACACGTCTACCGATAGACGTCGCTATTTTATAGTCGTGTGTGCAAAGTGTTAGTGTCGTTATAGAATAGGGACAGTGAATCAGTGGCATTTGTGTAATTGTTACACAGTTTGGCAGGTTAAATGTTTACATAGTTTTTATGTTCCAATAGATCTTTTTATTATTAATATTCCTATTATTATATTTATACTACGTAGTAATAGTTAGTATTCTTTACATAAACGCTCTGATTGCTTTAAACGAGAGAAAAACATTAAAGGCTCAAAAGTATGATTTCGTTGGTACAAAAAACATTGAAGAACAAAGATTATATTGCGAATGCCACTTTTCTTATTCTAAGATTATTAACTATTTCAGTTTACATTACAGAGAGAAAATAAAATATACCTACATTTTTTTTTGAAAGCGAGCACCGGCTGGTTTGTTTTTTCTTCTGTTTAGCTTGTTATCACCGAATACTGAAGAGCACAAAAGGCAATCTTTATCTATACTAATATTATAAAGCTGAAGAGTTTGTTTGTTTGTTTGAACGCTGTAATCTCAGGAATTTGTAGTGATAATTAATAATTCTAATCTTTTATATATATATATATATATATATATATATATATATATATATATATATATATATATATATATATATATATATATATATAAATATATATATATATATACTTATATATGTACTTATAGTGTTATTTCGTGGCATTTCTGTATATATCCCATTAGTTATGTATTTCGCCATTTTTAACATAATATCTCTTATTACTTATTGTAAACAATTATTTTTGATAAATCAAATCTGTCATGTCGACAAATATCTAAATGGTTTCTATGACAACAGATAAGCAAAGAGTTTTTTGTATAGTATGAACTACAATTTGAAACTGGCTGGATGTAATTTGGTTAGGTAAATCCTAAATTTGAATTAGGATACGCTTTAAAATTTTAAATGCTTCTAGAGAGTTTTCTTTATGAGGAAAAATCTGAAGAAAGGGCAGACAGAGAACAGCTCTTTAAGAGAAAACTCAGAGACAGGGAACAGCTCTCTAAAAGGAAAGTCAGAGATAAGGAACAGCTCTCTAAGAGAAAAGTCAGAGACAGGGAACAGCTCTCTAAGAGGAAAGTCAGCGACAGGGAACAGCTCTCTAAGAGGAAAGTTAGAGACAGGGAACAGCTCTCTAAGAGGAAAGTCAGAGAGACGCATCGAACGGCGAACCCGTCGCCGTCATATCTATCTATCCTCATCTCTACCTACCGACGTCGCTCCTCTATTCACCGACGCCGCGTCTCGGCTTGCCGGCGCCGCATCTCTATCTACCGGCGCCGCATCTCTACCTGCCGGCCCCGCATCTCTACCTGGCAGCCCCGCCTCTCTACATACCGGCGCCGCACCTCTACCTACCGGCGCCGTATCTCTACCTACCGGCATCGCTGCCTGCTGACGCCACATCTCTACCTGTCGACGTCGCATCTCTGCCTACGCTGCATCTCTGACTGCCGACGCCGCATATCTACTTACCGCCGCCGTCATACTTCTCTACCGGTCCTCACCTCTACCTTACCGACTCCGCATCTGATTAATAAGTTTATTTTTAATTTTAAGTAGTTTTGAGTTCTTGTAAATATAGTTATCTAAATCAACCCACTCTTTCATTTCACTACAAATTACTGATCCGAATTGTAAAAATTCTTTCACTGTTGGATAGCCCATTTATCGAGGGGTATATAACATCTCGCTAATACTAATAGGAACGGAGCAGCAATGAGAAATATTGCAAAAACGGGGAAAATTTATGCAGACGAAGTTGCGCGGGACAGCTAGCAATATTATAAAGCTGAAGAGTTTGTTTGTTTGAACGCTGTAATCTCAGGAACTACTGATCCAAATTGAAAAAAAAAAACATTGTTGGATAGCCCATTTATCTAGAAAGGCTATAGGCTGTATAACATCACGCTACGACCAATACGAGCGGATCAGCAATGAGAAATGTTGCAAAAACGGGAAAAAAATACGCAGACGAAGTTGCGCGGGACTGCTAGTAGAATTTATAATTGCTTACTTAATGCTCTTGACGCACGCACACATTGATATCGATTACAAACACGGATTTACGGAACGAGCCAAACCAGTGACAGAGCGAGTGCTTCGCGATTCCGTTTAAGAGCATTTTCTTTGAAACTTCCCATCTGCATGTAAGTAATCTATGCTGTAATACAAACCAGTTGTAGACGAAACCACCTTAATTTCTTTAACTTCATTTATAAGTCTGCCAAAATTTACTCTCCTGTGCATAAACCGCAAAATAAGTACCTATTAGATTAGAATTATTCTTATGTCAATGGGCCATAATTAGAACCTTAGGTACTTTTTGTTTTGCGAAAATAGTATCGTCTTTGTTTCTTATTCACGATCTTTATTCCGTGTCCACAGCAAGCCCATCCAGAATCAAAATGGTAAATGGAGAGCTGCGCTTAGAATAGCATCAACGCGCATGCGCTGCGGACATCTTTGAGCGGGCTGCGCATGCGCCTTGATACATTTGACAAAAGATTTTGACAGTTCCGCATGTGCTTGCCGTGAACACGGCTTAAAGATCGGAAATAAGGACCCAGGTTTGAAATCAACCAAAGAAATTCTCTGTTTTTCTCAGTTATTGCGCATCATAGAGTGCGTAGTACTTCTACAATGAGTCGTAGAACTTCTACAAGAAGAGTCGTAGAACTTCTACAAGAAGAGTCGTAGATCTTCTACGAGAAGAGTCGTAGTAATTACTTGACTTCTATGTAATTTACAATAAAGGCCTTTATAATTTGCTACAACTTGCAATGACCCCTATCTAAAATCTAACACACGCTATCTCATATATTTTCCGAATCCGGTTTTGAAACCACTAATCAAATCAGCTAATTTTTTCATAATACGTTAGAAATTTTATTTTTCGTTATACTACAAAAAACTCGCTATATATCTCAATCATAATTTTCAAACGCTAATCAAATTATCAAACGCTTCAACAGCATTTTAACTAGCGAATGTTTTGTCTTCTTCTATTTTTTTTTTTAAACTGTAATGAAAAACAAAGACAAAACATTCGATAGTTATAGTTAAATACTGTTTGTAAGCTACGGATCCGTTTTGTCAAGGTATACCAAGGCAGACTTCCTCTATCCAGAATTAATCCCAATGGGTAGATTACTTAGCTTCGTTACTAAGCTTTATTGAATTACTTACAGACTAAACTAAAATTACGGTCAAAACCCAAGCTACAGGCGGGCGTTATGACACCAAGGTTATAATATGTAAAAAGTAGTGAGAAACATACCATATATAATCAGACCAGCTATATAGGGCCAGTTTGGCCTGCAAATCACTCGGCCAACGATGTTTCTTCTAATATAGTTAAGTAAACTATATTGGAAGAAACATTGTTATACACAAATTATTAATCTGTTACACAGTTTATACAAGTTCACACGTGTAGGTGGGTTTCACGGACCACACCGAAGTACACATATAACAATATCCATCTAACATTGGAGCAACGGCCAGTAACAAATTCATCGCACAAACGCCACGTGTTCCAACAAATTCCTGTTACCAATTACATTACTCTAAAACTAGGCGCTCGCCAATAATCAACCAATAAACACATTGTCCCAAAAAACAAGTAGAACATATTGACAGGTGTCTCACGTTGACGTAGTGACGCGACGTTCGAAAACGCTATGTCAATTTAATCGATTAGTACAAGTCGATTATTATAGCGACCACTGTTAAAACGTCTGCTAATTGATTATGAATAAGGGGGTTATTATACTAGGTTATTTTTAATATAGCGCAAAACTCAGACACCTTGACAAGATTTTTACTTCAGGGAATCATATAAAAAAAGAAAACGAAAATATTGAAAACTTTCAGAGTTGTCTTGTGTTCTTGGCAGTTTAGTGCTCATTGCGTCACGTAGTACGCAATCCATGGTTATTATTGAAAATAAGTTATGATTCGATTTCACATCACATTGGGAACATAATTAAGACTGTTAAAATGATAAGTGAATTTATAACTAATGATTGATTAAGTAATCAATCAAAAACTAACCCATTGGATTGTGTAAATGGTTCTGAGCAAACTACAGGTTTGCACTGTACCAAGAATAATGATGTATAACAAACAAGGAGACGATGTTTAAGAGCTCTTAGAATGTTTGTTGTTGAAGAGCTCATAGAATGAAAAGTTGCCAGCAGATATGGCAAGGTTGACATACCATTACTTTAAATGCTGGCAACTGTTAACTACACAAAATTGAATAAGTTATTTAATAAACCTTTACAACTATTACCGAGCTTCCAACAATATTACCTCTCATTACCAATCATCCAAATTAAAATGTTAATAAAAGTGAAACTTATTTTATCATAACAAGAAAAATTGTTCGACAAGTAGACTCAAAATCTATTGTTCCAATTCTTATTTTTCCTAATTTATTTTTTTATTAATCCTTTGTCACTTTACAAAGGGAAATACAGCTAAATATAAAGTAAAATAAAATTCAAAGCTTGAAGCGAACAGGGTAGGATAGGACTTTTAATCAGTTTTTTCCGTCTCCGATGTCCGCGCCAGTGTCCGCATGTAAATTGATTTCAGGATTCGATGGTATCCTGCTTTTTATTCGGATAAATTGTGTGGTTAAGGTTTGTGAAGACTCGATGTCCCTTGAATTTGTATCAAATGCAAACCTTAATTGGCATGTTGGTCTAGTGGTTAGTGACCCTGACTGTTAAGCCGGAGGTCGTGGGTTCGATCGCCACCCAGGATAAAACTTTGTGTGATGAGCATGATGGTTTATTCTGTGTCTGGGTGTAATTTACCCATAACTAGCTAACCCGCGCAACTTGTCTACGTAAATTAGCTCAAGAACTACTTATCCGAATTAACAAAACTCTTTCACTGTTAGATAGCCCATTTATCGAGGAAGGCTATAGGCTATATAACATCACGCTACGACCAATAGGAGCGGAGCAGCAATGAGAAATGTTTTAAAAAGAAGGAAAATAGACGCATACGAAGTTATGCGGGTTAGCTAGTATAATATATAAAATCATAAAAATAAATGTTGAACTGATATTCAAAATACATTTTATTCAAAAACTGTGCCCAACTCGTTATAAAGCTCTCGTCCAGCGAGTATCAAAAGTGTATGATCCGCACAACAGTAACTACAGATGTTAACTATGTAAAACTTTATTGTAACGAAATGTAGTCATGCTGATTTTGTACTAGCAAAACTTTTAATAATATAAGACTACTTCAATATGGGTTCGTCAGCCCATTCGGAAAATTTTATTTGGAATGAATAACGTTGAGGTTTGGCGTTTCAAAACGCTTTACCTTCTTTGTCCGTCGTATGTAGGTTTATTAAGTTTCCCACGAGGGTCTTTTTTTTTAATAAAAAAAATATTCCCCTTCTAAAAAAATTATAACGATAAATACAATAATTGCATTTTTGAAAGATAGAAAAATTTGAAATCCAGACCCAGGAATTGAACCCAAGACTTCCATAGCCAAACCGGGGCCAGAAGCGAACCACCTATCTGGACTATGTTACTAGATATCAAATTCTTCCATCTCTTAATGCTTACGGGTTAGGCCCCCGTAGCGACATCTAGTCGGTAGTTAAAGAACTGTCACGGCTTTTGTTATTGCTTCGTTACAGCGAGCATTTTAACAAATTCTGATGTCGCAGGCCGAATATTGAAGTAATTTTTATAGGCATTTCTTGCCAAAGACTTTACAAATACAATAATTATTGCATTTTTGAAAGATAAAAAAAATTGAAATCCAGACCCAGGAATCGAACCCGAGACTTCCGTAGCCAAACCGGGGCCAGAAGCGAACCACCTATCTGGACTATGTTACTAGATATCAAATTCTTCCATCTCTTAATGCTTACGGGTTAGGCCCCCGTAGCGACATCTAGTCAGTAGTTAAAGAACTATCACGGCTTTTGTTATTGCTTCGTTACAGAGAGCATTTTAACAAATTATAATAATAATACGGGGGCCTAACCCGTAAGCATTAAGAGATGGAAGAATTTGATATCTAGTAACATTGTCCAGATAGGTGGTTCGCTTCTGGCCCCGGTTTGGCTACGGAAGTCTCGGGTTCGATTCCTGGGTCTGGATTTCAATTTTTTCTATCTTTCAAAAATGCAATTATTGTATTTGTAAAGTCTTTGGCAAGAAATGCCTATAAAAATTACTTCAATTTATAACGATAAGATTGGGAGGAAAGTGAGCTAGTGATATGGGCTAATTTCTATGATTTTTGATAGCTTCGAAACTTCTTTTCATATTTTTACTGTCTTTTTATTAATCTTTTTAGTTTTATACCGTGATCCGTCTGTTCGTCTGTCAAGACCCTTTATCTCGAGAACAGGTGAGGGCATCGAGTTTAAATTAACACTCAGGTCTACAGTCCCTTGAAGCTATGAAAATAATCAAACTTCTAAGTTAATGTAAAAAAAGATACGGCCATTTATGCAAAAAAAAACGTATATTTCCAGACTCGATTCCTGAACTATTAATAATATGTATACGTATAAATTTGTACGGAACCTTGGTAGGTGAGTTCGATTCGCACTCGTCCGGTTTTTAAAATGTAAAAAGGCTCTAATTTAAAATAACTTCAATTATTTTTCTGAATAAAGTCTCCTTTAAAATATAATTTTACAAGAACGAAAGTAGTGAACTAATACTAAACTCAATATCATAAGGGAAGCTATACATTTCACCCGGAGCTACTTGTTAGTTCCTCAATTTGCTTTCATGGCACGAATCTTTTGAAACGCGACACGTACCAAAGCTTCGAGCTCTCTTTCAAACAAATGCAATTTAATTTAAAAAATTCTTCGAATTTTTCATTGCTTCGAGTTTTCTTTTACATTTTTACAAAATAGTTGTGTCGCAATATTTTGTAATAGTCACAGAAAGTCACAAATTTTCTTATGGGTTTGGCGTTACAAAAGGAAAAAGTAATCCCATAAAGAATAAGTTTGTTATACGTTATTATGTCTTAAGTTTTATTAAATGCAATTATACAAAATTAAGCTTTTTAATTGTTTTGTTTTTATAATTTCCGATGAATATTGAGCCGTCTACTGCCAGATATAGGCGTCTTCTGATGTACTCCACTGCGATCATTTTCGTATCCTAATCAGATGGAACAAATCACAAAAATATAAGATCCACAAAAAACAGAAATAACTAATTTATACACATTACACTCTTGACACTAAAAAACATTAAAATAAATCCCTCTCAAAGCAAAAAGTATAAACATCAAAAAGTACTTTTACATTTTGCAAACATTTATATCCACCAAATAAAAAAAATAAAAAAATATTCACGCGAAATGTCACATCAAAATAACGTTGTGGCGCAACGCGAAGCCTCTGTAGTAATCAATTAAAGGATTTTTAGTGCGCAAGAGACGTGACCATGAATAAAATATGTGACAACACCGCATCGTTGCGAAATAAATGGACGGTGAAAACCTTTCGGCGTTGTTCTATGGACGCGTAAATATTGGATGTATGAATGTTTTATGGATAATGGCTAAGTTTATAATGGGTACTTCTTGCTCTTTGGATAGACGCTATCGAGCTATAGGTATACTATTCAAAGCGCTAATTAACGCTGTTTAATTTGACAATAATAAATAAATGTTTTCATATAGGTACTACTATGTTGTAATGGGTTGATATACTCAATTTCATGTATTCTTCTTTTAATTATTTTTTCTTGTTTTTTACATATACAGGAGCATTGTAAACATCGGTAAAGAGTGACTGCGAGTTTTTATTGCCTCTTTCTTTTCTCCGTCTTTACCTATTGTTTGCGAACAGGTCGTCGTTGTAGTTGCTTTGTATTTATTTTTGAAGTCGGTAATATTTATTTGTATAAAAGTTTTTATTTCTCACTTTTTAGTGGGTTGGTTTGTAATTCACTTATGTTACAATAGGCTATATATTATTTTTTGCATATTTTTTTTATATATTGATACTACAATACTCCACAGCAAATTATATAATTTACAGAGGCAGGAACATATTATCAAACGCAACTCAATTTAATTATCTTGTTAGGTCTCATGCTCACCCTGTCATTTAAAGTGAATAGTGGCTACATAAATCCTTTACATAACGTCTTGTACTTATGTATTGTTTAAGATTTCAAACGATGTCTACAAATTAAAAATGAAGCTTTCAGATTTTTTAAATACAACAACTCCAATAGTTATTATCTTTTTTAGATTTTAAATAAGTTTTAAATATATACCTATATAATACAGCGAAGAACACATTGTAATGTCAACATATAATAGCCATAACACATTGTAATAGCCACAGTTACTCGATACAACCCTAAATTAGCTTAAAGGGGTAATACTAGTCATGTGAATAATTCCACCGATATAGGATATGAGAATCCCAGCAACTTGAGTAGGTCGGGAAAGGACGGGAAAGTTACTCTCATGTATATATATTGGAAAGCAAAGACAGGCGTTGAGTGTAGCGTAGGGTTGTTCATGCATACATTATATAACCCTTTCTACGGTAAGGCAGGGGTTGGATAGGAATCACAATCCAGTCCATTGTTTTTGGGATATTTTATTAGACACTATATAAAATATCCCAAAATAATGGAATTTATACCCGACTGCGTAAGGAGGGTTATGTTTTTCGAGTGTATATATGTATATTTCTTGGGCACGGCCTAGAGCCTAAACGGCTTGATGGATTTTAGCTTGAGAGGTGTCGTTAGATTCGTCTTAGTTGTGAGTGACACTGGGTACTTTAAAATTTAAAAAAAGTTAAATAGCGTAATTTTGGCGCCATTATATTATATGTTTAAAAATATATCTTCAAAACCTATCGAGTGGGGTATCAAAACAAAGGATTTTAAGAGCTGATAACAAATATATATATAACATATATATTTAAATGTAAATTGGATGCTAAAAAAACAATGTAAATAAAAAAGAAATTTAAAAATTTAAAAAAACCCCCGCAAAATACGGAAACAAGATACCCTTCGCATTTAATATCATGCAGTCGAAGGTGCAATTTCAACAGGATTCATTGATGCTTCCGACTGGATGGTATTAAATGTGAAGGGTATCTTGTTTCCGTCATTTTGCAGGCGGGTTTTTTTTTATACGTCGTTAATACGTCGAGCAAAAAGGGATTTAAAATAAAATATTTACGCTATTAAAGACCCCAGCCAATAGCGTAAATATTTTATTTTAAATCCCTTTTTGCTCGACGTTTCTATCAATATGTCCGGAAAATAGGTATTTAACATTAAAATAAACACGCGATTAGGATGTGTACAAATTGTGAAACTTTATTGACATCCAGCCTTTCATGTCATCGTTTCCTTGGAATATTTTTGCTAATGCATTTTGTAATTATTAATTTTGGCTATACGGCTATTTTCGCATTTATTTCATTCAAGTTTGATCAAATTACAGTTAATGTACAAATTATACATTACAAATTAGTATTCTATTAATAAAATAAATCACATAAATAAATAATAATAACTGATTGAATCAGGCGTCACATGGCGGAAATCCATCTTAAGTAGATTATAAGGCAGGGATCCCACCACCCACCATAGATCTGTGAATCACCACGATTGAAGTAGTAAGGAAATGCCCTTAATACAACAATCGAAATAGATTGACAGACCGCACTCAAAAAGAGAGACCTGCAGCAACGAAAATTAGTGACAGGTACTCTCACCAAATCGAGTGGTAGGCACCTCCGGACTCTTGACTTGCAATATTCCGATTCTACGAAGTGAAACTTCGATACGTACTTCGCCTCTACACGAAGCATTCTCAGGACGGTAGTTTAACTCTGTCAGTGCCAAACTGTCCTGAGGATGCCTCTTTTAAAGGCGAAACATAGATTTAAAATTATCAATTCAAAATAATTATTTTATATTAACGTGATATAAAACCATAAAATATACATACAGTAATAATAAAAGCACGCCTGCCTCTTTATCATTTGTTATTCATTAACCTTATAACAATGGATTACATACTAATAATCAAACCTATTAGCAATTAAAAACGAAAATGAGGATAATTTGTTGTTTATTTTGCATTGTATCAGTAAATAAGATACCGATTAATAATTTATTTGTTGTCACCTATTATATTTGGTTGTCACTTATAACACACATGCTTGATTGTGCGTATTTTAAAACCATTTGTAAAGACGTCAACGATTACAAATTCAGCGTTAAAATTAACAAATGAGCGCTAGTGTCCTCAGGAACAGGGTCCAAAACGCCAATAGGTACGCCAAATGTGTAATCTCAATAAAACGCCATAAAACGTCATACGCCAATTCTGTAACTGCCCTTATTCGTCCAAAACCTCGAACTAATTAAGCATATATTTAAAAAATGATGTATACGATTGATTGCCTTGCTTCTGACCTACTGGAGCGAATCTGACAAAACTCAATGAGGTGTAACGACACCTTTCAATAGCCCTCTTCAATCGGCCCAGTGGTTTAAACACCGACAGAACAACCTGACATACATATAAATATGTGTTAATGAGATAAAGCAATAATCGTTGTTAAGTCTTTCTTGTAGAGCAATACGCATATAAAGTATAAATTAAAGGGACTCTTGATTTAGTGTATCCCTAGCTATTAGGTTTTAATTATTTAGAGATTGATTCTCTTCCAATGTTGACGTATGATATGTAAGATGTTATGTATTACTAGAGGGTAAAAAGCTCAGCCAATCAAAGAATGTTTGGTACAAGCAATAAAAGTTCTGAGAGGAAACTAACATGCTCACTTTAATTAGACAGGAATGCTAGCCAATACAATACGTAGAAACAACAAAGACACAGTTACAAAGGCAAGCACAATAAGATCTTCACAATATTATCGTGTAGCAGAAGGTCATAAGGGTTCGTTTGTATTTGGCGTATAATCTGCCAGCTGAGAAGCAACGGTTTGTGGCAAACTTTTTGCGGCAGGTAATTGTTTCTCAGATGGCCATAAAACAAAGGTTTTGTAATTCAATAGACACGGTCTGTTGTTATTTTTCTGCCTTCATAAGTTTTAGTAATTTCATTTCATAATATTTAATTTTTTCAACTTGTCTCAGAAGGTACAAAATAATACTATAAATATTAAAATAAGTCTACTTTTTTTCCTTTCTATCTGTAACGTTCTCACGCTTAAACCACTGAACCAATTTAAATGAATATTCTAAAAAAGATCTCCATACTGACCTAAATTTTCTAACAAATAACAAAATGGCAGCGCATTTTAAATAAAGTGTCAAAAGGATCTCCATAGTACCTAACCTAATTTTTTTAACAATTAACGAAATGGCAGCATACGTCAAATAATTACTTTTTAAAATTTTGATACGTTGAGTACGTATCAAAATTTTGCCTATAAAAGTAATTATTTGATACGTTGAGTACGTATCAAAATTTTGCCTATAAAAGTAATTATTTGACGTATGCTGCCATTTCGCTAATTGTTAAAAAAATTAGGACATTATTGTACGAGTAATTTTCGTAGGAATTTGTTTAAAAAAAAATCAGCCTATGTTACTTGCCGACTACAGTTTTCTATTAGTGAAATTTTTTTTAATCAGTTTAGCGGTTTAGGCTTGAAAGCTAACAAACAAACTCACTTCTACATGTTTAATATTAGTTAAGAATATTAATAATTCACTATTTTTCTCTTTAATTCGCTAAGTGTATATAAACTCTTAGCATTAGGTCAGTGACACACTTCTCACTTAATTTCTTCTCCTTTCTGTGTCTAGTTTCGCTATCTCACGTGTGTTATTAAATACTTCAGCGGCGTCTTCGCTTCACGTGTTAAGAGGATTGCACAATGAGTGGGAACTTTACGTGTAATCGCCTTTCGCGTCTACGTATAAGTGCTATTACTTCATAATGTTAGAAGATTAACTACACGTATTAAAAAAATACTGCGATTCAGCTCCTTACCCGCTTGCCAAGCGTGGCGATTACGGCAATTACCCCCAGGATCACACCATAAGGGTTGACATGAAATTAAAAAATGGAGTCAAGAAAACCCTATCATAAGCTGAGGTTGGCCGTTATCATATTAAAATAGTAAGCAAACTCGCCGTTTTCGTCTGTTTTTCCACTAACTGCGATGCCGGGCTGGGTCGCCGGTTAAGTATAAAATATATTTTTTTAAATTTATATTTATTTTAACAGCTCGTTGCACTTATAGTTTTACCCAAAACGTGCAACAAGCCATTACAATAATATTAATTTATGTCCTACTTATACATAACACGCAATAAAAAACAAATTTCCCTAATTTGGTACAAAAAACTTTAACCAGTGGGTATTGAGCAACCAGAGAGTATCTGGTGAACTTCCTCTGTACTTGTTATAACATTAAAGTGTATTTCGTCTCGTGAGGGTCCCAGACTATGCTGTTAAATTCTAAAGTACTGCACACAAAAGAAAAGTGCAGACAAATCACAGGGCTCCTGTCGTGAAATCTTGTAGTCTGTCTCATGACAAATCCAAGTCTTAAAACCTCTAACTTTCTCGTCGAAAGTCATGCCAGGATCCATTGCTAAGAAGCCCAGATCGCGGATTTGTGTTGGTATCTCTAGAGGCCCGCCTACTAATTTATAATTAAAAGAATATGATACTCTAGATCGGGAGTTAGTAATATTTTACGTTTGCACGTATTAAAATCAAGTTGGTTGTTCAAATCCCAGTCAACTACGTCATCGAAGTCCTATTGCAACGCTTCACTATCTTTAATGACTTCACTATCTTCAATTTATTGGCTGCATTAAACTTATTTTACAAACTTTGAAATAAATTCCAGTTATTGTATCATTAACTGTGAATCAATGGTGATTTGATCTTTGCATGAAATTCCATTTTGTGTGTTCTAGAAAGTCTTAATGATTTTGAATGTTTACGAAATGAAAATGTCTTTTTCATAAAGAAAAAATAATTATAAACGAGGATTCCTAGAAAAATAAGGTCCGCATTTCGATGACAGAATACAGTATTCCAAAAAAGTCTTAGTCAAGAAATTGTAGTGTACAATCCACATAACGCTGTCGCGTCGTCGCCGCAGACGGTGCCAGAGTAATTGAATGAGCAAGACGTATGGCAATTTTCTACTCGGGGCGCTCTAATCCTATAGCTTATTAGGTCTTTAAACGGTTATCTTTGCCATATGCCATCTTAACGTTGGAGAAAAATAAAAAATAGATGAAAAATATCGAAAAGTATCGTAACGAAAATTAATTTTCAGGAATGCAGATGTAATTCTGATGAATTGTATTTTATTATTAACATCATTATACTTCATCAATAGAAAATTTGGCGGGTAGATACATTTGTGTGGAATTTATGAGTAGTTATAATAAGAACCTATGAGTAGTTCTATTGATAACAGTTGTAGAAGAGTAATGCAATGAATCTTAATTTTATAGTTTTTTTTTTTTTCATATATGGTTCACTAAACTGGATATAACACTAGGCAATGCATGATAATTTCTTGCTAAATAACATATTTTTGTGTATACCCTTCTCGAAGTGAACACCGCATTCTATATAAAAAATAATATTAATTTTATTGATTGGCAAATTTAATACGTGTTTTAAAATTTTCCTTAAACGCATCATATATCACGTTAATATATCGTATGGAGTATTTATATATTTTATAATATATGTTGGTATATTTTTTTATATTCAAAGTGATTAGATGTGATAAAAAAATTACATAATTATGTTCGTCCTGTTTGATGTTCCTAAAACACGCTATAAGTACGACAAATTTGTAACTGCCACTATTCGATGTACACATCACAGAATCAGAATAACCTGATCAATTTATTTCCCAAAATAACATGACAGTAGACTGACTAAACCAAGCTTATCACCAATCACTGCATAACTACTAATATTGTTTGACTTTCACAGCTATTGTCTAGCTGTAATATCCTCTATTGTTATCGTTACTGATATAACCGTATTATGCAAATGTACAGCGAATGGTTCACCACTAATCTTTGGGTTCATTTTGTGAATACAATATCAGTTTAGGACCCAATTTCAATAATGGGAGAATAGATTACCTACGTAATTTAAATAGTGGAAAGGGTTCGGTAGCTTGTGTTGGTAATGTCTATTCCTTTCATTAAAATCAATTACATACAATAATATACATTTATAGTAATTTTTATAGGCATTTCTTGTCAACTGTTTTATTAATACAATAATTGGCCAAACTTGCGTGCAGGTAAGTATAGAAAAATTGTAGGTCTAGTAACATAGTCCCGATACATGGTTCGATTCTGGCCCCGGTTTGGCATACGAAAGCCTCGGGTTCGATTCCTGGGTCTAGACTTCACATTTTTGTATCAAAAATGCAATTATTGTATTAATAATATTAATTTATTTTGGACACAAAATGCGGGGACCACAGAAAGCTTGATAGATACTTTCTCTTGCAAGTCTTTGTCTCATCACCAGCCTATCGCAGTCCACTGCGGGACATGGCGCTTCCTGGATGTTCGCGAATGCTATAGTCGATTATTTTTACACCATAATGCGAAAGCGATGTGCATCTCTGGTGAGCAGAGTGTGGGGGAGTGGTAAAAGCATTCTGAGCATGATTGCCAGCAGGTTAGACTGCTTATATACGAATCGCTGCAGTGTTATCTCTCATGGGATGGTGCGGCCGTGTTTTAAATTTTATAATTAACTAACATAATTCTTAAGTATTACTAACCTAATGAGTCGTAGTAACTTGAATAAATCATTTTAAATAAAAATAAATAAATAGGCCTCTCCAACTGCACGCCACTTTGTTCTATCCAGCTCCTGCCAGCCGTTTTGCGTAAATCATCACTCGCTAGGCACCCTATACTACGTTTGCTGCGAAGCGGTCTCCAATCGTTTACCCCAACGGTTGTCGGTTCTTCGGCTAATATGGCCAGCCCACTGCCACTTCAGCTTGCTAATCCGGTGGGCTATGTCGATAACTTTGTTTCTCTGCAGAATCACTTTTTTTCTGATTTTATTCCTAAGAGAAACTCCGCCCTTTCCATAGCCCGCTGAGCGACTTTGAACTTGTAGACCCGCCGTACCATCTGTATCCACATTTCGGCTCTGTATGTCATGACGGGTAGGACGCACTGATTGAAGTCTTAAGGCATCGTGGGATCGACGACGAGAAGACTTGACATACTTCCCAAACGTTGTCCAACCCAACCGAATTCTCCTGTTCGCCTCGTCCTTGAAGTTGTTTCTACCTAACTGCAATGACTTCCCGAGGTACACATATTTTTGAACAACTTCAAGAACGGCGTCGTGCACTGCTGTCGGTTCCGGTAGTACATGTTCATTGAATATGACCTTGGTTTTATTCAAGTTCATCCGTAGGCCGATGCGTACAGAGGAGTCAGCCAGGTCATTCAGCATCGGTTGGAGATCCTGCAGCGTTTCTGCCATGATGACGATGTCATCTGCAAATCGCAAGTGAGAGATGTATTCACCATTGATGTTGATGCCCCGCCCTTTCCAGTGCAGCGTCTTGGACATATCCTTCATTCCATTTGTGAACAGTTTCGGGGAAATAACGTCCCCTTGCCTCACTCCTCGATGCAATGGTAAAAGTTTTGTTTGCTGATTCTGTACTTGGACGGACATGGTGGCGGCTTCGTAGAGTCATCTCATCACTTGGATATATCGCTAATCTCCACCAGCCGCCAAGACTCCAGAACGTACCAGATTTCAATCGAGTCAAAGGCTCTTTTACCTTCTCTTTGTCCATGAATGCTAGACACAGGGGCTGATTATACTCCTGGGTCTTTTGTATAATCTACCGCACTGTGTAGATGTGGTCTATGGTGCCATATTTGCTCCGAAATCCAGCCTGGTTGGAATTCGTCAAATCTTCGCGCAAGACGGTTTGTGGTGGCTCTTGAAAATAGCTTATAGACCTGACTTAGAAGAGAAATAGGTAGGTAGTTCTTCAGCCGGCTCTTATCTTCTTATTTAAAGAACAAGACGACTACACTACTACTCCCCGCCTCAGGAGTTATTCCTTCAAACAGGACAGCATTAAAAAGCTTTTGGGGCTCCATCTCAGGGGCTTTTCCATTTTTCAGAATGTTGACTTCTGGCAAGTCTTATGTGGAGGGGTATTGGCGTGTTAGGGTGGCTCTAGGACCCTTATTTTCAGAAACAAGTTGAGATGCATGCGAAGCATATAACCGGCCGTAGAAGCCTTCCATTTCTGAGAGGACTGCCGGCTTCGTCAGGTGGCTTCTTCCAAAAGATTGTACGAACACTTCTGACCCCGGGTACTGCTCGATCGCTCATACCAGAATTTAGAATCTATCACCGGAAAAAAATATAGTTTGTATGAACTACAAACATACTGGTTCGTAATATGTAGCAGTCAAGGTTCAAAAACAAATTCGATGAATCATACGCACCACTTAGTTTTACTGGCGTTTTAATGTTGGTTCCTCACATTGGAAAGTCAGAGGCAGTCAGACTGCATTCGCAAATAATTATGCAAAGCTTTCACACATTCGCAGTTTTTGAAGCAGTGTTAGTTTTTTTGACATAGGTACCTCCATCAAAATACGCAAATCTCGAACCTACGCGTCTCCCACACATTTCCCAACAAGCAAAATAAAGCTCTCAAGACAGTTTTAAGATTTTAAGTGAGTCTTGCAGCAAACTATAAGACCCGGGCAAGAGCATGTCGGACCATGCTCTGTGTAGGTTTCCTCAGCCTTGAACAATCGCATCAGCAGAAGAGCGTATGTTCATGGCAATTACGTCCTTTTCTTGAGAAACGCAGTTTTTTGGCAATAACTCAATGACGGTATATCCGATCTTATCCAAAATAATTTTAGTTTAAAGTATTTTTTGGTAGCACTGTTAAAAAGTTAAGGGGTGGGGACACGATTTATGCAACTTTTGAAACAATTATTTCCAAAATTATCCATCCAATCAAAAAAGTATATTAGAAACCTTAAAATGTTTTGAAAGACGTTTGCTGAAAAAAAACCAGATTCTGTTACGTATATGAAGTGCCCCCCTAAACATATTTATTATTATTATTTTATTATTTACCTATCAAACTAAGTTTTTTCGAGTAGTCTTTGCGTAAAATGTGTGTGTGTCCTGTGACATACGGACGGACATGACGAAACTATAAGGGTTCCGTTTTTGCCATTTTGCCTACGGATCCCTAATAACGAATGCTCTTGAGTATGTCATGAGTTGTCAAATGCTATTATAAGTAAAAGAGTGCTAAAATGCAATTATAAGAATGTTATTAATTAAATATTAGGATAAATGTGGTTATAATTTTTGCTTATACTTTGCTTGTTGGGTTGTCAATTATATAAGAAACATCCTACATAAATGTTTACTAAGTATTGACAGAAATGGTAACTATTTATTAGACATAATTATTACAAACGAAGATCGTATCAATCATAGCAATCAAAATATCTGTTGTCGATCGTAAATGTTGTGGATAAATAGAAACAATTTTATTTGTTTTTTATTTTGACAGAATCAATCCCAAACACCAAATAAAAATTGAATGTAAATTTTGGCGTACTTTTTTACATTTAAAAGTGAAACTGCAGTGGAATTGAATCGGATTTGCACTCTAAATAATACAGAGATACGGGTTTAGAATTTTGTAGTTGAACCATTTATGATTCTGTTGGTAGGTATGTACTGATATTACAAAATCCACCATCGGGATTTTTTTAGTGCTACCATTTTTACGCCATGCATGAAATTTTTAGCATCGCCTAAGCATGTCAGACTAGAAAACCTCAAACACTCGCATTTATGAAATATATAAATGCCCTAAAACGCGTGTAAAATACGCCAATACGTTAAATCTGTAAAAACGCAAAAAGTTATAAGTAATAAGTAAAGCAGTATATGTATATAAAATAATTATTTTCATGTTTCCAAATAGAGGGTGGTATTTAATATTATTGTTTTTAAACTTTCGCGATTTTTATACATATTAGATATATTTCGGGACTTAATCGCGTGAATTATTTAAAGGTACGAACATTTTATTTACCCGACGTTTCGATCGAATTGCACCGATCGTGGTCACGGGTCGACCCGACCCTATATCTAATGTGGTTTTTAATATATTAATAACATCCCGCTCGTGTCTTCTTTACATTACACCAAACCACTTTGTTATATCAGTTTTGATAAATATTTTAACATTTAACTACCTACCACCTGTTTTTAAGATATGACCATAACCACGGAGTAAAATCGTGGTTGATTGTGATGTTTAGGTCCTAACCCTGCCAAAAAAACAACAATTTTACTCCGGGGTCTCACAGACGTATGGTAGATGGTTGTGTGACAAAAGTATGTGGTAGGTGGTTAAGGGTTATAACAAATTCCGGCGGCCTGTTCCCGAAGGTGGCGAGCGATACACGGCGGGTTTTTTAGTAGGTGCAAACCCCACACTACCTCCATCGTCCTCTCCGGACGGTGAGGGAGTTCGTTAGGATTTTTTCCCGCCAAAAAAAAATATGGTTAAGGGTTAAAATGTATATTTTTTTCAAAATGTTATATTACAAATGTACGAATGTAATGTAAAGAAGCCACAAGCGTATATTTTGTATATCCATCTGATTTGTATACCCAAATTAGTTCATAATATTTACCTACATAGTCTCCATATCTACATACGGAATAACTGTACTGTAACACATTCACGTACTCGCGTAGGGTACAGAACCGCGGTATAAATAAATATTTACATTTGACATTGTGTAAGTTTGCCGAATCGTAATTAAGGTGTGTTTCGTGCGTGTAAACTTTGAGTTACGTATATATATTAGAACTATATGATATATATTAAGTAAAGGAGTAATAACTAGGACTAGCGAAGCGTACTGTCTTCAAAGAATGTTTTTACCTTGGTTTTTAGTAAGTTAATTATCTAGTTGAGATGTGCCGATGTTGAGGAATAGTCGACCTCTTTACAGATGCAGTTGGATATTTGTAATCGGTCGAAAAGCTGTTCGACCGATTACAAATATCCAACTGCATTAATTGGCCAGTCTTTTTTTTGTATGAAGAGTACCCCTAAATGATTTTCTTTTTAAAAAAGTTCCTAACATTGGAGCTAATAAGTAATTTTAAGTTGACTTAAACTGCTAAAATTATCCATTTAAGAAATTATCCATCTAAGAAATTATCCATTGATTTTTATGATTAGTATCTGTTATATTGATAACACTTTGTTCTTGTGTTTTAAATGTAAATGTCACTTTTTTTTCATACTTAAAACTAAACTATCTCACTCGGCTTAATTAGTTTGAGTCTTCGTTTTAAGTCCGTACAATCAAGCCTCCTTGATTGTACGGACTTAAAACGAAGACTCAAAGCCTCAAGATTTACATGGTGATGAAGTCTTTTGTTGTGAGCTTCTGTGAATTTTCGAATCACGGTGAAGATTTTTTTACATAGAATTTTGCTTTACGTATTAACATATAGACTAGCTTTTCTCTGCGACTGCACCCAGGTTAGATTTTATGGTATATGTATAATGTGACGTATACACTACATTACTGTAAAGTTTCATCAAAATCCATTCAGTAGTTTTTGCGTAAAAATGCACCTAACATCCATGCATCCATCTCAAATTTTCGGATTTATAATAATAGTAGGATTACAAAAAGACATTTTATTACCCACTTCTATACAAAATTGTCAATTTAAAGTGTAACGTATTCCAGTGAAATACGTATCAATGGTAATTTATTTCATTTAGCAAAGTGAAGAGCGGCCATGTTTGAATAATGCAACGAATTCTTTAGCGAACCTTCCTTAGCCACTTGTTATATTGACTCTTTAGTACTTACTATTGTTTGTTAAGGTTCTATGTAAAAAATCTATGGACTGAAAGGAGGTTTGACATTTTATTGAAAGCTGTTTTGCTAATGAAATGGAAAGGAAATTATTGTTTACAGTGTATGTTTATTTCAAGCTTTTATCAGATACATTTTATATATAACATCTTACCTCTCGGTTTCTACGGTAGTCATTTCATGAAATGGGATGAAAATGTGTAACAGGAAGTTGAAAAAGCGCACGCTATTTGATTTGACCAATGAGCGCGCGCCATGCTAGAGTTGGCCGTCAGATGACCCGTCTTATGCAACTATAGTTTGACCGCGACCACTGCGCTGTACTGCTCTGCGCAAATTCTTGTATATATATCCAGGTACTGTACATAAAGGGAGTCGAACGTTTAACACGATCTTACCTCCGTTTGTCTAAATCCACAGCTAAATAGAAACAATACTAGTAGTCTACGACTCACAAAAAACAACAACAAATCATCAATACACATTTACCAAAACTGGAAAAAAAAGATACAAATAATTTTATCCACTATACACAAAACCTTTTCTAAGGTGGATAAAAACACTACCCGTATTATTTTACGCCAAACCTTTCTTAAGCCTGTAACGGACAACAATATTTCGTGTAAGGAATATGTACCTGCATGGGATAAGGCTTTAAGTTTACTACTTAATCATAAACTGTTTTGTTATTGTACGCTTTATCTCCTTATTTCAAAGGTTTTGACGTGATAACGTCCTATAAATCGATGCCCGGTAGCGCGCACGAAAAAATGTCACGTTATCGCCTGCTTCTAGGCTGAAGTATCTGCGAATGGCGATTGCAGCGACATACTATACAATTGGAAGTAAAGCTATGAGCCTGTTAGCGAATGACGATTGCAGCGACATGCGATACAATAGGAACTAAAGCTGTCACAGGCATGGTTGTTTATTACAAGGTCATCAATGTTTTCATAATGACCTCTTGACTGCAAATTTTTGCCAGTAGGCTTTTCTGTCCTCTTTTAGGTCTGTATATATATATATATATATATATATATATATATATATAAGAAATATAAGAAACCATTAATTAATGCAACCCTAGCATATATATATATATGCTAGGGTTGCATTAATTAATGGTTTCTAGTTAGCGGAGCATAAGTTGTAAATGGTTTTAGTTTAAAAAATTAAAAGTATAGATATATAACTAACTATAAATATACAAATTTAACTAACTTTAAATTTATTTGCATGTATATACGAGTATAATTTTAAACTACAAAACATGCAGCGAAATAAGAAAGTATTTATACGCAATTAAGGTTTTTTTTTCTATTACACGCCTTTGTTAATGTAACTACCACGGAGATAGAGTAAATAATGGAGGCCACATGCTGGCCGAATAATAAAAGTGAAACGATATGACCTTGAAAATATTGTTGTCCTCTCCATCTCTCTCTAAATAGGGGTTCTCTTTCTTAAATAGGGTGTTAGTGTAGGGCCATGTTTTTTGTATTTCTGAACATTCCTAAATAAATAAATTTAGAGCGATGGAGCCGACTACTTTATAGAAAAATGCTAAATATCAAGATATTTACTAATATGGAATTTATCTATTGATTTCAATATCTACTGAACTGTAAATTTTTAAAAGGTACAGAAATCGAGCTTTGATAAATTACAGTTCAGTAGGTATTAAAACGTAACTTTGTAAACTTATGTTTGATTTTATTTTCTTTGGGTTAGCAAAGATCAAGCGGCATAAGATTCATTACAGTTATATACCTAAAACTTAAATTGTTTCAAAATTGAAACACAAACAAAGTTCATTGTAAATTTCGCAGAAAAATATGGTCACCCTACACATCGGGCGCTTATAGCAAGAATTAAAGAAAACATGATATTATACTGAATAGCAACAAATAATCACATTTAGGATTATTACGGTCATTAGCAAAAAAAAAGTCGTCGTTATACACATAATAATACATAAAATAGTTCAAATATAAATCTTGGAATCAAACATAAATTTATATACTTACGAGTGAAAACAGGGTCCACATTCTGGGTTTTTGGGCACCACTCACTTTTGCAATCTTGCACTACGCAAACATGCACCATTCATTGTTAGATTTTAAAATAAAAAAAATAACAAAATAAAAACATTTCTCGCCTGTCTCTGTGACACATTAAACAGAGTTGTCATTATCTACTAATATAAAACTCCTTGACAATTTTTTTTTATTAAATTAGGTAATAGGTAAATGAATATTAAAGTATCGTCAAATACCAAATATATTTTACAACTTAATTAATTATTTTAATACTAAATATTAGCTAAACTTACAGTTTCGTGTACAATCAATATACAAAGTGATTTTTAAGGAACTTTTTATCTTGTGATGGTATCATTTGTTGGACACTTCGAAGAAGACGAAGATTTGACCTTTTCTCCCCGAAATTGGTCAGCTGGTGCACTCCATAGATAATCTATCTCTATGGTAACTACAGAAATACTTTTGAGAACGTCGCAAAGAAGAATATAGTTTGAGTATTCAGGAATAACCTAATCACTGTTTGAATTATGTTGACCCCATGACCAATATTGCTTTAATTTCACAAAAATAAATACTTTAATAGCTGAATATTTAGCACTTATATTAAGCTTCCCAAACTGCCTAAAGATAGGCAAGTCATGATTATAGCCACGGACTTTTTATACAGGGGTATGTACATACCTCTTTCCTCACACTATTGGTGTCAGTTTGTAATTAATTGTATTAGGTAACACAAATAGTCTTCCTGACAAACAAAACTTCTCGCTCTAGTGGGTAATTTAGAGGGCCTATCTTGATCATGACTGGCCTGTTGGTCTAGTACTTAGTGACAAAGAGGTCGTATGTTAAAATTTTGTGTGATGAGCATGATGGTTTATTCTGTGTCTGGGTTGTCTGGTTGGCGTGGTACAGGATCTGCCAAGTTTGTGATCAAATGGCGTTGTGTAAGTTTTCCCAAGATATTATTATTAAAATCTACCTCTTTCAACGACGACGTCTGGACATTCATCGAAATGAAAGATAGATAAATAGTCAAGATTAAATATTTTGACTTTAAGTAGATATCTACTTGGAGTCAAAACATTTAATCTTATTCTTCTGTGAGTATACTCACTGTGAATACTCACAGTGTGTACTTTATTTAGTCAAAACTAATAATAACCAAAAACGTCAATTCTAACAAAGCTTCGATTAGTCAAGTACACTTATGTTTCTCCAAATCTGGCCTTCATATTCATTCAACACTTAAAGTTTGCTCTATTTCAGCACAAAGCAGTGAAAATACAAAGTTTTATGTTTCATTTCAACCCTTCAGTCGCTTGCCGAGTCGAGTGAGCGTTTACTTCCAACTAATTGCTAGCGAAATCCCGTTTCGAAACACTCGGGCGTATTGCTAAAGAGAAAATTGTACTATAATATTAAATTTTAAATACAAATTACATACATGAAGTTATGGTCATAGACTTAGGGAGTTGCGAAATTACTAAAACGTTTACGTAAACGTTACTCTAATCTTCTTGTTGAAATTAGTATGACAGAAGTTTTCTGCAGACGGGTTTTGTAAAGAAAACATTTCTTCCATAGCAATTAAAAAGGTTTTTATAGTGACTCTCATACCTATGGAGTTTTTTCCATATTGCTATCATGGTACTTGGACTATATAATAAATACAAGGAGTTAGATTAAAGCTCAGTAGGCCTACTTTCTTTCTTTAAAACGAAATTTATGAATTTTCGTTTATTTAAATTTCTTAAGTTTAAGGGACTATTCTAATTATTTTTTGGATAAGCACAAGAAGTTAGAACCCATAGACGATTTTCTGGAACGAGTGGATTATATAGATGTTTCTGGCACTGTATATTACCCCCTCATTTTTGATCGAAACTTCGTTTTCATTGAATTAGAGTAGGCCTCCTGAAGGTGATAATATTTCGCTGATAAAAACTGCTATCGTAGTAAAGATTAAATTATGCGTTGCAAGGGTTTTTACAATCGGGAGGAATCCATGTAAAACCCCTCAGTTTTTTGACCCCATAATTTTATCCGATGCATTTGGTACAATTTAGTTTGCAGTTGTTTAATTTGCCGCTGCAATATACGTACAGGCAATTCTCACACATTAAACCACTGACGTTTACGGCAGTGCAAGCAGTGGGCAGGCTGCATTCACGTTTTATGAATGCAGTTCGCCCATCATTTGCACTGCAAAATGCATACCCACGATTCCTTATACAATATTTGCTCCTCTATTTAATCCTGCAATACGTGCAAACGCTATGCAGCGTAAACCCAGTCTTAGACTTAATTATTCATTTGTGATTACATTCAGATTCCATTAAAGCCAACCAATAGTTACTCTATCCAGTACGCTCTCTAGATCGGTTAGATAAACTCCAACAGTAGAGCCGATCATTTGTAGGCAATAATTTAGATGGCAACGGTAGGTATCTATCTGACAACGCCTTCTGGACATCGTATTTCAAACTCGTGGATAAACTTCGATTAAACCGAAGCTGTTGGGTATGAGTCCGTTTGGAAGGTCCGACACGATTTTGTCGAGAAGATAATAAAAATAAGTCTAGGTAAACATAATGACCCGGGAAAGACAACACACATATAGTTTGACAGCGATCGTTGTACCCTGCATTGGAAAGGCGCCGCAAGCGGTCGCGGTCAAACTATAGCAATAATTTCAAAAACCAATGTTAATTTAAGTGCGTAGATATGTTTAATCAACTCAAACGTAAGTTAGTTTGGATATACGATGAAAAATTTCTGAAAATACGAGATTTTCATAACAATGCAGGCAGAGCGGCAGTAAAAAGAACAAACAAATATTTTTCTTTCATAACGTAGTGGCATAGATTTGAATGGGTTACTTCATCGTAAATAGTTTTTTGATAATGGACTTAACCAATGCTATAGTTTAGTAGTAAAACACCTATTTAAGAAATGCCTCCTTCTTAAGTCCTGCTCTGTAAAAAAATAACCTGATTTTTTTTCAATATAGTTACGACACGACTTATCGTCGGGTATAAACATCAATTTAAACGTTCCTTCAAGCAGAACATAGTTGATTAGAGAAGCTCGAAGGAACTCTAGCCGATAGTGAGTCCACTGCCTAGCAATCAGGCACTGCAACCTATGAATGTGAGACACAAAGATCACTATGACCGCTCATGAGAGAGATTCACGGAAACCAATGAAATACCTAGCTGTAACCCGGCACTTGGTCATAGCAGCGGCTTGTAAGCAGGGTTCTGTGAAATATTTATTTTTTAATTTATAAACCTCGATTGCATGCGTAGAAAAAACAACAAGGATAACAAAAAAAAACACGTTGGATAATTGGAAGGTGTCCAGTTGTGTTAGTTCATACTACCACCTTCGCCCCATTATAATGAGCTTGGGGTTCCATAAAATAAAAGGTATTTGTTTGGACACCCCTAATTTATATAAAGCGACAGTTTGCGATGGCAATCGGGATACGAGGTCAGACGAGGAAGACTTACGGCAATTTTCAATAATCTATCTATGAATGGATTTGGCCACTAGTAGCTAGTAGCCAAATCGATCGATAGATAGGGCATTTAAAAAAAATGGTTGTACATAAAATTTGCTTACAGACGATAATTTTACGTGTAATTGTCATAAGAAAACATGGACGACATTGTAATAAACAACCATGCCTGTGACAGCTGTAGTTTTAATTGTATCGCATGTCGCTGCAATCGCCATTCGCTGATAGCTTTTGTTACAATTGTATCGCATGTCGCTACAATCGCTATTCACTCATAGACTTATACTTCAGCCTATCAGCGAAAGCGTAACGTGACACTTTTTCGTGCGTGCATCCAGTCATCGATGTTTAACACGTTTTCATGTCAAAACGATCGTAAAACGATATGCATCCTACACCCACATAGCGTGACATCTAGTCTGTATTAGTTACTGGCAAATTAATGTAAATAAAAAAAACGTATAAGTTTTTGCCTCTATTTGTGCACTACAGGGAATTAGAAAATTCCTATGTCGGTCTATTGTGGACTATTTATAACAGTAACTTAGTAATAAAAATATATAGCTTACTAAATAGGTATCAGGCTAATATAATAGATCTTTTATCACATTAACCGCCATTCACGTACTAGCTTCTTAAAATTATTTTGTTCATTAGCAATTCTGTTAATACTCGTGGGTACAGAGAAACAGTTTCATAGTGACCACAGTACGAGCGATTAATTTGCGGAGCAGCAATTTGTACTGAACGTTCAGGCTATCTTGTGCAGCACGAGACCATTTCTCAAACTGTGCTTAATTGAGTTGCTTTTATGAAGATGCTGAATTTAGTTGTATAGGTAGATAAAATAAAATTAAGAAACCTCCTTCTTACAGAATTAGTAATCAGAAAGAAAAGGTAAACGCCATCTAGCGACATCTTATTTAGGTAAAGAAATTGATATACTTCATCACTACTCGTACTTAGTTACTACATTTTTAAATATAGGTAGGTGCATGAAAAATATACCTAAAAACATTTTTATAAAAAACGAGCAAGAGCATGTCGGACCATGCTTAGTGTAGGGTTCCGCAGTCTTGAATAATTGCATCAGTAGAAGAGCGAATGTTCATGGCACTTACGCCCCCTTGTTGAGAAACGCAGTTTTTCGACAATAACTTATATTAAGGTATAACTGATCATGTCCAAAATAATTTTAGTTTCAAGTATTTACTAAGCTCTACCTTTGTGATTTTTTGTGTATTTTTTATCACACGGTTCGAAAGATAAAGCGGGGTGACACAATCTATGCAATTTTCGGACCGAGCATTGCTACAAGTATTTACATAATCAAAAAAGTTTATTAGAAACCTTAAAATGTTTTAAAATACCTGTCGAATGATGTACCCATATTGATGTCTGCTATTTTTTTCTGCTTCTGTTACATGTTTGGAGTGTGCCCCTTTATTATTATTATTATTTAACTATCAAACGATGTAGCGGCTTTTACAAGATACCAACGCACCAAACTTCTTTAAGATTAATCGTGTAGTCTTTTGAGTAAAATGCCTGTGACATACGGATGCACAGTCAGACAGACGGACATGACGAAATTATAAGGGCTTCGTTTTTGCCATTATGGCTACGGAACCCTCAAAATGACGTCTTATGTCGTTAGATATGACGTCATTTTGAGGTGTCTTTCATTTTGTCAAATGAAACACACACATACCCATAGATAGACTTTAAACTTATAACACCCTTTTACAACATTAGTTTTTAACAAAAGAATATGCTAACAATTTTCCCGTTTCGTTACTTTCTATCTGAAGGAAAATTTTCTAAAATTCCTTTGCAGATAGTAGAAATTTAAGATAGAACCATCGTGCAAGGTGAAATTCCTTTTAATCAGACATAGAGGGAGCTAGAGACAGTTGATTAGAGGATCTAGGTTGGGTTAGCGTTGGAAACGTAATGAATCTAGTAACTCCTAATCAACAGTTAGTTTGCATAGGAGAATTAGGTGGTCCTGATTGATTGTATTGGAGTAAAAGTAAGTGAAGACACATTTTGATTTATTTTACTAATATTATTGTAACAATGTAAAAAAAAGAAAAGAGATTTTCTCGGAGTTGGTATACCAGGCTACTCAAAAAGTTTTGTGAAAAAAAAAATATGTAGCGTGTATAAAGCACTGGCTACTTGTTATTATTTTGAAAAATTTGGTTGTTTATAAGGAAAAATACCATTGATTGAATTTCGAATTTCCCTCCACATTTTTTTGAGAACCAAATATAATTATCGTGTCTCTTTTAAAAATAGATCTGCATGGAGAACATTTTCTTGCGATGATTTTCTATAATTTTAAATGTAATGAGTCATTTGATCGATTTCAAATATCGTTTTTGGATCAAGGACCTCCAACAGCAACCATCTACCGTTGGTATAGCAAGTTCAAGTGCGGCTGCCTTGCTTTGGGGGATGAATAAGTAAAGATCAAATTTAAAAGCAAAAATAAGTGAAATCCTCACTCAAATGTTTGTTCAATTGTTCCGCAAAGATTTGATCACCGTGCCCCGTATTTTTTACCTCTTATTTTTAAGTACTAGTCCAGTAATTACACTTTTATTCGAAACACAGTAATGTGTTCGAATAACTATATCACGCGAACTGATGCTGGTGGCCGACTGCGGTGGTTGCCACCAAGAGTAGGGTGTCTTAGATCTACCAAAATAACATGTCCTACAAGGCTTTCCCCGCATTTTGTTTGATGTGTAAACTACATTAGGTACTGTAAAGTTTCATCAAAATCCGTTCAATAGTTTTTATGTGTAACAGAAGAATACATTCATCTAAACAAACTTTTGTGTTTATGAAACTACTTAGTAGAATAAAGACCAAGTGGATAAGAAAAGAAATATCAAGGGATAAATCAGATACTAAAGATACAAGAAAGAATTTAATCTAAAAATTCCAGCCACCAAAAGGCCAATGAATAAACAGCATTCAGCCTAATTCACTTTCCGTGCAAACGTTTCACACACACCAATTTGAAAGTTTACACTACTGAGAAACTAAAAGTCTTCAATTTCATCTCACAGTTAATTAAAACATACCTTACACGAAAGTCTTAAAGTCCAATTTTAAATGAATATTGTTTATTTAAGGGAATATTTCAAAATATATAAGTTGAAACCACTTTTAAGAGGCACTAATGATGCGGTGGGAGCTGCTCGACAGCTTTATTTATTAACAAACTATTCATATATATGCTTGAACAAGCTTTATATGGTTTTAAATGAGTTGACAAAGATAATGCACATCGACAAAAAAAAACATGGTCCCATAAAGGTGACAGTTTTTCCCAAAATTATGATCAATAAAAGAACATTACCTATTAGTGGAAATTTCTTCAACTTCCTTCTGTGTTTATTTATTTATTTACATAGATTTACCAACATTTGTTAACACCATTACATTTTATAACAATATAAGTGCAAATTACAGATAGGCCATGTGTAACAAACAATTATAGATAAACTAGCTGACCCGCGCAACTTCGTTTGCTTAAATTTTCCCTTTTTTCTTTTTCTCCCTTTTTTTTACAACATTTTTCATTGCTGCTCCGCTCCTATTAGTCGTAGCGTGATGTTATAAAACCTATAACCTTCCTCGATAAATGGGCCATCTAACAGTAAAACATTTTTTTATTTAGGACCCGCAGTTCCTGAGATTATAGCGTTCAAACAAACAAACAAACTCAGCTTTAAAATATTATAGTATAGTTATAAATGTTAGGGGTGGGCAATGACCCGCGCAACTTCGCCTGCGTAAATTTTCCCTATTTTCTTCCTTTTTTTTTTTACAACATTTTTCATTGCTGCTCCGCTCCTATTGGTCGTAGCGTGATGTTATAACCTATAGCCTTCCTCGATAAATGGGCTATCCAACAATAAAATATTTTTTCAATGCGGCCCAGTAGTTCCTGAGATTATCGCGTTCAAACAAACAAACAAACTCTTAGGGGGATGAAAAATAGATGTTGTCCGATTCTCAGACCTACCCAATATGCACACAAAATTTCATCAAAATCGGTCAAGCCGTTTCGGAGGAGTATGGCAACGAAAACTGTGACACGAGAATTTTATATATTAAATACAGCATTTACATAAAATCAACAGTTTAAACAGAACTAAACTAAACTACTAACTAAAAATGAATTAAGAGTATTTTTGATTTTGTATTTTTTCTGAGTAAGATACTTCATCAGGATAGCTCTGGTAGCTTTATAAGCTAGGAAAATGGATTACCTTCCTAGAAAAACATAATATGAATTAGTAGTTTTTCAAACAATCGCGAACATATATAATATACAATTTGAGTCAAATATAAAACCATCTTTTGGAGCCGGGTTAAAAAGTCATTCTAAGGATTTCCTTATACCGTTATACGTGTCATTTTCCGATCCATAACCATATTGCAACATCTAGATGAAACTCGTGAAAGTAATAATATATTTTAATATCAAATAAATGATATTCCGTGCGTGGATTTGGCGTAATACGGTGGAGGGATGAATGCTCATGAATTAATCCGTCACTCGCCTTTAAAGGCACGCCTGAGATGTTACCTATATGACGTTATGCGGTGAACATTTTGACATATTCGTTCAATAATAATCCGTAGTTCAGTAGGTCTTATGAAAGCAGATATATAAGTATCATCATCAGTCTTGTAAGTGTATTGAGAGAAGTAGGCCTCGCCCAATATGTGCCGCGACACTTAGTCCTCCTTTTGCATCCAGTCCACCCTAATCCCAGCGGCTTTCTTTAAGCCATCGGTCTATCTGGGCGAGGGTTGTTCTATGTGTACGTATGTTTTTATACTGAATTTGGTCGGTAACGCAGTTTTTCATCAACAACACGATTAACAAACGTACTTGTATCGATCCGCAAAAGAAAATTCGCTTCTCAGTCTAAACACGGGTATCTTGTGAACTGTTCATTCGATTCGAATTATTTCTGCTGTAAATGGCCTATAAATCAGTAAGGTGAAGTAATTATAAAAATAAGTTATAATACATTAATAGTTACGGAAAAAAATATTTTACCGTGAGTTATATTTGAAGGCTCGTTTAGGAGGCTATCAGTTGAAACACACATTCTAACAGTTTTCATTACGAAAGTAGAGCAGCTCATTAACAAAAAAACGTGCTTTTAAATTACATTCATTAACTCGTAATGTATGCAAAGTTAACCTAGTAGCTCTATATAGAGCAGCTGTACGACTCTACGTGTGAATAGTAGTAATTAGTTTAAGTCGAGGATGGATCGGCTTCGGGACATGATTTAGTGACAAACAGACGTTTATGTAATTACTTGAAACGAACATGTTATGTGCCATATAGTTGATTGTCGAGATGTAGAGTAAATTGAATACTTGATTCATTGAAACTAGGTTATAATGGAAAAGTAATTTGTGGTTATTGAGACGGTGGTAGCACAACATACTAAGAGTAAATAATAACAATATTAACCAATTATTTCAAGCTACTAAGGCTTCTATTATACAAATTCATACATGAATAATTTATTATATTTTTTTAACATTAACAAACTAATACATTTTTTTTAAAGCGACTCCCGCTGTAGAGTACAAGCCCTGTGTCGCGGGGGACTTTACAAACATACAAGTCACGGCCACAATGTACACCCAGACTCGGGGTAACAATTCGTGGATCACACATAATGGTGACCCGTGTGGGAATCGAACCCACGACCTCTTGCGTAGCAGTCGAACACACTCCCACCGCGCCACAGAGGCTCTACAATTAAATAAAACTATACATGACGTTGAGATATAGATGGCGTCGTGTTTCATTGCATGGTGTCACGTAACCTTCCATGAAAACGTTGAGACGCGACAGCCTTTGGGACCATCTCCTCGGGTAAGAGAATCGTGACGATTCCGCTTTTCTATCGTCGTGTAGTCTCCACGAACGAGCGATTGTTCCGTCAACGTATCATCGCGACTCGTAACGGAATCGCCGCGTATAGCGACGACGGAACGGAATCGTCACGCTTCGAGGCGAGACGCATGCGTTTGACAATGCACTAGCTTGGCTACTGTCAAAATCTAGTCATAATGGTAAATTGAGAGCTGCGCACAGAAATGTTCGCGATGGACATGCTTGTGCGCACCGCGCATGCGCAAGGTCACGCGTTGTTGCCGCGAAAACGAAAAAAAAGAACGTGGATAAGGATTAATAAATATAACAAACAAAATTTTGCATGACTGACAAACGTTAAAGGTATTATAAGTTTTAGAAGGCATTTTCACGACATGTATAGTTCATTAAAAAAAAATCCTATTGTAAGCTTTAGCAGCTCGGAGCTAAGAACAAGCCCATATATTATTCAAAACCCGACCAAGTGTGTGTCGGGCCATGCACAATGTAGGGTTCCGTAGTTGCCCATATTATTAAAGCAGTCAAACAAGTGGTTTTCTGTTGTTTTTGTCTAATACTACTTACAATGTTATAATACGAGTACTTATACCTAAATATTTTTAAAATACCTATCCAACGACACTCCACACGGCGGGGTAGGTAAGAAAAAATCACATCCCCTATCTGTAGGGGAGCTACTCTTTTTTGTTATTCTACCAGTTTGTTGGCGTAACTAATATGTATATCCATGCTAAATTACAGCTTTCTAGTACAAAGGGGTTTGAGCTAACCCAAGGACAGACGGACTTACAGAGGGAAACTATAAGGGTTCCTCGTTTATTATGGAACCCTAGAAAATAGCGGGAGTACTTAGTATAAAAGTTAGTTTGTGGTGGTAGGTGCGTAACGTGGTACATCCTTACAACATTCCTAATGATGAGACATCCGCCTACTTTCTGAGAGAGAGACATCCGCCTACTTTCTGAGAGAGAGACATCCGCCTACTTTCTGAGAGAAAGACATCCGCCTACTTTCTACAGGTGCGGGCTAATCCACATCGAGGACTTCAAATCTTGATAACTTATTGACAAAAGGTAAATTTTGCTTTTTTACCCGACTGTAAGAAGGGTTATGTTTTTTGCGTATCTTGTATGTATGTAATATTCTTTATTACCTGATATCTCACAATCCACTGAACGCTGAACTATACAATTAAGACGTCGCTGGATTCGTCTTGCTTACCCAAGTGTTCTTAGATATGTGACGTTTGAAAAAAAACAAACATGGTGGATGTGAGATGTCAAAATAAAGAGGTGTGAAAAAAATAGTTGTTTTGAATACTACAATATGGGTATCAAAATAAAGGGCTTATCTTAAGCATTAAAAAAATTTATAACATGATTAAGACTGTAATACTAAAAAAGATAATTAGCAACCAATCTTCTTTCCAATTTTCAATTCCTGACAATCTGTGATAAAAGTTAGTTGTTACAACGGTTACATCCTACAATCATTAAAATGTATTAAATAAAAGATTAAATACATTAATAACCCGCTAGCACAAGGAGGTTGTGCAGGCGGTTTTTTTATTTTTTTTTTATTTCATGGCATGCATACTTCATGCCTTAAAATACGAGCGTAGTATACGACTGTTGCCCAAGAGATCGAGGGCTCAATTCCCACACGGCAATCCACTTCATTTGATTCATAAATTGTTGTTCTGAGTCGTGATAGCATAAAACATTATTGGTTGCTGCTCACCCACTACAGTAAATACAAGATGTCATTATATCAAACACAACTTCAGCTCCCGTCTCCTACATACCTATTAACTATTCATTCATCAACATTGAAATTCAATGCTAGCGTTCCTTTGAAAATTATAGTACCTATACGGTAAGTCGAGTCGCTACGGTAGTAATGTTTTAGTTAATTATAATGGTAATGTTACTGAGAAACTGATTGGAACTACGTACATTATGTTGACAATTCTGAAGTAAAAGGATTGTCAACATTAACAACTAAAACAAAAAGATAGACTTTCACATTTATATTATTTGTTTGGATGATAGTAGGTACGAAAGAAAACTTAGAGGGTAAATGACTGTCAAGTCAAATCAGTATCTTTTTAAGAAACGTCAAAACGATGCGTCTCGTACTAATTTATATGAAATACAAAACAATGACGTCATTATTTGTATGGTTAAATCATGTAATTTCAATGTTTGTTTTGATTTTTATACATTCATGACAAAGTAAAATTGTAGAGAAACATTGTTTTCCAGAATATTTTTGCAAATGCTATTTCCTTTATAGTGTAAAATAATTTATTGTTATTGTAGTCATCTATCCAATTATCGCAAAAGGGAAAGAACTTCTATATCAAAGCTTTAAGTTGTCAAAGTAATGCACAGCTAATGCAAAACGTATACCTGTGAGATTTTTATGCCATGTAAAGACATGACATAAAATACAAATAGTAAAAATCAAGTCGGAGGCACTTTAGTAAGTTCACTGGGATTCATGTATGCCTCCGACTGCATGACTTAAGGTTATCTTGTTTCAACCTTTGATAAGCAGGCGGGTTGTTTAATTTTTCAAATTTATATTTCAATTGAAAATTATAAGACGAAAATAGTTGACAAAAAATTTGATTGAAAATAGTTAGTAATAAACTTAAAATCGCTATATATCCTAAATGGTTACTTTAAGTGAGAAATAATTTAGAAAACCTCATCATGATTTTAAATTATCTACACGATGATACCCCACATGACATAGTTTGTTGACTAATTTTTATTTTCTCTATCACAATGTGGACACCATATTGGCTGTCGCTATTTTGAATTTTGATTGCTTTCATATCAATAACGACACTCGAAAGATTAATACAAATTGATTGACGTATGAATTATCAAAATTAACCCATGCGTTTGGTCTTTAAATAGACTATATGACACTATAGTGCCACAAAACAACACACATACATACACGTCAAACACATAACCCTCTTCCGTAATCGGGTAAAAAACTCACAAGTATACATTTTTTATAAACATTTTTGTAAAAAAAAAAATAATTTTTGAGTAAAAATTACTCAATTTTTTTTTATTAAATGCTGTGTTTACATATGTATAAATTATGACATTTCTCTTAAAAAAACGAACTGAAACGAATTTCACAATTTTTTTTTTTTTTAACCAATGCGGGATTGAGTCCCACATTACTAGCAATCTTGTTAACCCCTTCAGCTAAGCTCAAAGGCTTGTAATAGGAGTGGGTTTACGTCGGTAGCATAATGGGTAGGATTCGAACCCGCGACCTCGCGATTGCGAGACCGATACCTTAGCCATTAGGCTACCGCCGCTTACTATTCCTTATAATTTCAATTCAAACTCACCCATTCAAAAATTCATCACGTTTCTCAAATACCGAACGCACATTACTGTCAAACAATTTCATACATAATTTATAGTTCACGTCACACCACCCGACACCAGGATATCCTAGCCAAACATTGATATGTCAACCTTGACGGACGACCGTGTTTACGGTACGATGAATTATGTACATAGGTGTATTATGGACGGACGCCAACATGAATGCGCTTCCGGTAAACACTGAATTTCCACACTTCAAAACCAATTTTAGTAGACTAATCCTTGAAACTCAAATGATACTTGAGTTTGAGCCGCGCTCAAAAGTATTTCTGCTCCTTTGTCAGTGTTTCCCAAAGTATTTATCTTAAGGTAGGTCGTGGGTCGGGATCGAACCCACGACCTCTCGTCAAGAACTTAGTGGTTAGTGACCAACAGGCCAATGTTCTTTTGTTTTCTGCAATCATTTTTATATGTATCGCTAGCCCATCCAATCAAGTCTCCCCTTTCTCACTCTTGCCAATGACGTAACTGAATTACAAAGCGAGATAATAGATAGAGTAATTGTATCTTCCCGTGGAAACTCCTATTCACCTATTCTTTTCTGACTTTGACCGATCTGAAGCAGTATCTTTCTCATTCTAACATATGACACCACTGAGCGACAAAAAGGGATCAAAATAAAGGAACATCAAAGAAAGGGAAGATATATTATAACCCTTACGCGGAAGTCAACGAGGGGCGGCTAATAATATCGCATTCAGAGCAAGGTCGAGGCGGAAAAATATCCGCACGGAACGATATCTCACTGCGCGTCTCTCACATTAATCTCAATATACCAATGTAGTACGAAACTGACAGATGCGTGGAGTGGATGTGAAAAATCTTATGAGAATGCATTTATTTATTTACGTAGGTGTACTCTCAGCTACCGTGAAATAATATAGACTCTTTTACAGTTGTTACAGGTAGACCAATAAAGAATGAGCAATCTTCGTAAAATAAAAAAATATAAAAATACCCGCCTGCACTAATTTCATGCAGTCGGAGGCATTAATGAATCTCGATAAACTTAGTGAAGTGCGTACATATAGTACTAAATACATACATACATACAAGATGCGCGCGCGCGAAAAACGTAACGCTTCCTTACAGTCGGATAATACAAAAAAATATATATAAAATATATCATTGACTTATTCTCCCATCTATGCTTCGGCCAAATCTTAAGATTTTACTAAGTTTAAATTTAACAGAAAGGTTTGCTTTATGTTGTAAGCAAGGAAACTTTTTTTTTAAATACGCATACAAAACACTCGTTTCTATTCCATAATATTCCGTTGACTATGACAATGAGTTTAGGTTGACGTTTAAGCTCCAAAGTTTATCATTGTATCCGTCCAGTAACGTATTAGATTTATGATCTCTGGCACAGAAGAAAGCCAGGGACGCTAATTAACATGTCAACGCAATTAGGTTGTCCAAGGTTTTTTACCTAACTTTCGAGATACTTCACGATAATTTTATTAAACAAAAAATAAACCTATTTTATCCTAGATCAGTCTATATACACAGAGTAAAGAAGGTAACCCTTAAACAACGCGCGCTCAAGCAATGTACAGACATTACTCACGGATAGGGGCCCACGGAACGCCTTTCGAAGAAAGTGGTCTAAATCAAGGTTAGAGCGTCCACTGGGCGAACGAAGCGGCCGCTCCAGACGCCAAAGGTCAAGGGGGCCGATAGCGTTCTTAGGCTCAGGAACCTAGGGCGTCAAATACTAACAAGGTGCTCTAAATTGATATTTCGAGTAAAAGCGTCCCAGTTGTACGCGCGAACCACACTTAACCGATATTAAGGCGTCATAATTTGATCTCACTACAACCTTAATCTGGCCATGGGCGGCGCTGGTCTGAAAGGCTGTAATTTTGTGACTGCGAATGTTGTCAATGTGTATGTAGCTTTAGCGAGGTACATACCATTTGTTCTCTCGAAATACTGTGACGTCACAAAACGTGCAATATTTTACCTATATATACAGGAGGCTCAATTACGTCTCTCGCTCAAATTAGCTATTTTTCCCCTTGCCAAATGTGACGTGAAGTGAAAAAAGTTTCAGGGGTCTTCGCCTTATAACTTAAAGGCATTCTTCAACTGAAAATATACTCAACATTTTTGTAAAAACTCACTGAAAAAATGGAAGACAACAGCGTCGAAGCTAAAGAGATTTTTCACGGACATTTTTGGGAGCGAAAATAGGGCAGATTTTTTATATAAAAGAACTTGGAATGTTTTTTAGGAGTAGATGGGGAAAATATGTAGATAGGTACTTATAATGCTTTCGTATTTTTCTGGATTGCATATTACTATGCACATTTATTCCTAAGTTAGACCTGTCATTAAAACTGCACATAAAATGAAAATATTATGATGGGCGTGAATGGATTAAAAATCTAAAAAATATATATACAACTGCGTCGAATTTCCGTTGCTTTGGACAAAGAGGATAAAGAAATAAAAAATGCACACTGCACATTCCATGTTTTTGCGAACAACCTACTGCATATTTTTATAAAAGTTAATCGGCTAATCTCATTCGGTACTAGTCATATATACAGTGTACAAGTGCATGCATACACACAAATGCATTCTCTATTCTCTGACTCTCACAGATCGATGAAATGAAAATCCACCGTAGAGATATTAGGTACAGGAGCATTGGTAAAGCTGAACGGCTGAACCGTAGATTCCATGCCTGTCTGTGCTCTTTGCGGCAGACGTTTTAAGAAAACATTATGTACTTATATGTACTGACAGTGGCGACTTAGGCTAACTTTGCAAATCTCTCCGTAAGCTCGGTCTCTACTATCAAGGTTTCTTCCGATAAGGTAATTTATGTAAAAAATATATATTTTACAAACTCTCTTATTGATTAATGATTAATTATTATTACAAACAATACAAAATCACCACAAAATACCAAAAATAAAAAGTATGAGATGCACTTGATTCATTCGGTCCACTTTGCACCAAAGATATTCCGAAATTCTATACGTTGTTCGAGCAAAGTATTCTCGGTGTGATAAGCAGCTACTGTATAAACTCTTACAAAAACAACACATAAAAACAACATCATTTATTATTACATCCCATTTTAATTTCAAGAGCTTTCCATTAAACATTTTGTAAATATTGCCGGGGCAACATGGCCCATATGGCAACAGGTGAGATGAGAATTTATGTCCTACCCGTCACAGGCGTCACGTAATTTTATTACGAGAATAACGAATGTTATATGTTAATACTGCATTAGTATTTTTAAAATTAAAACCGTGTACGAAAATGTTTTTCTTAACACGCTTTTGGTATCTTTTTATACCGGCTTCCAAAAAAGACGATCTCATTAGAGACTAGCCACCTAATCACCTAAGCAAGAGATATTTTAATAAACAAGTGTATGTTCAGACAAGTGCGTGTTATCTTATTGGAATTTATATCAAGTTATAGCAGAATATAAGAAGCTTTTACAGTAGAACAGCTACGACTAATGTAGAACTGCTATGTCAAGATACAATAAAGCAGTCTCAAGTGTAATATAACCTACTGTAAGACTGGTATGTAGCTTAGTATTACTTAAGAGGTTTAAACAATACAAATCAATGAAGGACAAGTACTATATTAAACATAATTCAGTTTAAATAAACATTTAGCACACCATAGAGCTAATGTAAACTCAGTAATACAACTAATTGAAATATTACTATCATATCTTCTGTAGAGCAGTTTTATAAGTATTATACACAATACATACAAGACGATCTTGATGGCTAATGCAATATCTTGCCATCTGTCAATACACATAACATTACATCTTCAATAATAACCATAAATAGAATCAACAAACCTACAAATCGTACCTTTTCCAGCTGACAACAGTAGAGGAATGAGAGCTATGACAGTCTGTCACTGCCTTTTATACTCATTGGGTTTCAAACATAATTTAACCTTTGGAATGCTTTATCACTGATCAGTGATCTGGTATGAAAATGCGGTAACACTGATCAGTGTTCAGGTGACCTGCGACACCTTACTCGATTTTGGACTATAAACTACTTGAAATACGGTCTAAATTGTTTCATTTTCCTATTCCTATAACATTGAACTAATGATCGAGAACTTCACTCGTTGAATAAAGTTTAGAGGAACGTTAAAATTACCATTTCAAATTGGGATGCCGATCGGCCTACAGTGGTTCGAGAATTGTGTGATTATGATTTGTGATGATTTGTGAGTGATATTTGGCAGGAAATGTGGTGATTTTTGTATTCAAAGACAGTCTGGTTATCTAACTTACGGTGGGTAAAAATAAAACGAAATATGTTACAGATTATATCATAAATAATTATTTTTCTAAAATAGGTTCGGAAATTGTATTTCGATTCGATTCCTTGTGAAAAATAATAATGTTAATGGTGTTTTTGTGCTATATCTTAACATTTATATAGTATATTAGTTATCCTACTATCAAATAAAATCGTTACCTATATGTGTACGAAACATTTCATTGCTAAGAATCAATAAAATCGAAACCTTATCTCGCGCGTTTCAAACTCGCGCCATGTTGCCGCTGACGGCGGGTACAGATTGACGTACCTTTTCCGCATACCAAAGGTTAATAAATGTGGGTAGGTACATTCAAACATTTCAATTTAAACTAGATGACTCAATAATTTATAATAGCAAAACCAATATTCAGTGATGTACAAATAATGCACATCGCCTATTACTTATACTATGTAAACACAACAATAAAGAAGAAGGTACATAGTGGAATAACAAATAAGTACAATACATGTGGTTATTAGTACTTTCTTACTCATGTAATACATTTAAACAGATGCTAAGCTAAAAATGATGTTAGCTTTAAAAAGTGTTGCATATTAAATACAAAATATAAACAACTGTAGGTAAGTACTTCTTTATTAGAACTATACTTAGAATGTCAGCATCTCGTTACGCTTAAACTTTTAAGCTACACATATTAGAGATTTATATTTCAATTCTCTGATCTCAGAAGACATACAGCAACATATCCAAATTGATTAATATTATATTTATGGCTATTTACATAGACATAAATCTATCATGCGCATACCTTACTCACTTACTCTCATAGTCTGGGACGGATATTCAACACAATCGGAGATTAAATACGGGACCACGGCCTAACTTTTTCATTTACATACAGTGGTAACAAAGCCTGATTGAACTGGTCCTGACCCATAAATGTTCGTTATTGTGCCTTAACTACGATTGAATTTCCTCATAATCATAATCGCGGTTAAGTACTTGAATGATATAAAATTCGTGATTCTAGAAATAATCATGTAGAATAATGTATTTGTGTTCAATATTAAAAAGGGAATGCCCATAAGCAGTATCGTATGAATCTAAGTTGTGCCACAAGTTGTTTAAACGTATAATTTTTGTTTCTAATTATAACATTTTGATCATTAATAAAACGAAAATATTACTCTTTCAGTTCATTTATTTAGTATTTTTTCGTATGAAGTTATTTTTAACGGTGGTAACACTTACAAACATAATATCGTAATATCGATTAGGATTAATACTGATTATTATTAATTAATTATTAGAAAGGCATAGAATCACTAAATGTATTTTGGTTCTTGTAATTATATTATAATTATAAATACTTTAATAATTGTTACACCGTTTGAATGCAAGGAACGATAATATTCATACACCATACTTTATTTAAAAAACGAAAATATATTCTTTGATACCTTTAGATTGAACCGGCTCGTTTAAAATTAAGAACATGGTAATGAATTTAAAAAAAAAACGATTTGTATAGGATAGTTATAGCAACACTGAAATGGGATATCACTTGTTTGTCTGTGCTTAATGCTTGTTTGGCGCCGGCGCATTTGAAAACAGTTTAAAGCATAATAACAAATAGCTTTTGTTATTTCTCGTGTTGGTTTCATTACGTGAGTTTGAGTTAGCGACTCCATATACATAGTAGCAATCAGAAATATTTTGTGAGACAGAGACTGGTACCAATGTTCCAATTGTGAAGTGATTGTGAGATAGATACTCTGATTATAACTCACTGCAAAAACCCGAATTCATAGCCATAAACTAGTGTTTACCGAACCGAACCGAATTCATAGCCATAAACTAGTGTTTACATAATTAAAACGCAATATCATAGTTATGTCCTATTTTCAAAAAAAAATATGTATATAAATATTTCGATTTTTGAAGTTTATCCACCCATTTCAATTAAACCCGGCAAATTAGGTAAATCATTGTTGTTTTTTCTGAAAGTATATATTAATGTCCACATAGTTTTAGTCCAATCAGTAGTTTTCATCTTGGCACAACAAAATTTGTAGCGATACTAAGTTTCATAGTCACTTGAATATTACCCCTTTGTTTGTATTCCATATTCACAGAGTATTAGTACTAGATAATTGATTTTTTTAGTAACGGCAACTCGCGATCGTACTTCATTCAATTATTCGAGGTTATTTTCGTTTCCGTGAGTTGTAATTTCAGGGATCGTCATGCTCACTACAGTGTCACTGCTTGTGATGGCGGTGTGGGTCGGGTCATCTTCCTTTCCCTCCAATATGGCGAAGGGGATGATTCTTTCGGGATGATGGTTGACCCATGCTTCATACTCGTGAACGGGTGCTACTTAAGGTGACTGGTCGGCCTCGTCATTATTATCATATAGGTTTAATATTGGTTCATAAATATTTGTATATTAAGTAGTTTTTAGGGTTCCGAAATCAAAGTGACAAATACGGAACCCTTATAGTTTCGTGATGTCTGTCTGTCTGGCTGTCCGTCTGTATGTCATCTGCGTTTTACTCAAAGACTACACAATGAATATTGATGAAATTTGGTGAACGATATCTTGCAGTAGCCGCTACTTAATTTGATAGCTAAATAATACATGTAAATATTTTTAGGGCACTCCATACATGTAACAGAAGCTGTTTTTTTTTTTGATGTGCGCGAACGTGCAGCACATAATTCGAAAGGTATTTTAAAAACATTTTAAGGTTTCTAATAAACTTTTTTGATTAAGTGAATATTTTTAAATATACGCAAAAAATCACAACAATTGTTTAATAAATACTTTAAACTAAAATTGTTTTGGACATGATCAAATATACCGTCATTGAATTATTGCCGAAAAACTGCGTTTCTCAACAAGGGGGCGTAAGTGCCATGAACATTCGCTCTTCTACTGATGCAATTATTGAAGGCTGCGGAACACTAAACTGAGCATGGTCCGATATGCTGTTGCGCGGTTTTTATATAAATGTTTTAGGTGTATTTTTCATGTACCTACCTATATTTAAAAAGGTAGTAACTAGGAACGAGTAGTGATGAAGTACTTAATAATATTTTTGGAAATGATAGCTCCGAAAGTTGCATAAATTGTGTGTTCCACCCCCCCCCTTTTCTTTTGAATCGTGTGACCAAAAAATATGAAAAAAAAATGAAAAGTAAGTAGCGCTTAATGAATACTTAAACTAAAATTATTTCGGACATGATCGGATATACCGTCATTGAGTTGCCTGATTCATACACACTTGTGCTAAAGTGCTTAAGACTTGATTATACTTACTTTACGTACTATGGTTACTGCTTACTGCAGCTTACTAGCATAACTGTGTGTATACAAATATATTGTAGTAATTGACATTTAAAAAAAAGTGGCTATGAGTTTTTATTGCCAAGTTCTTTTCTCACGGCTTTACTCTTGTGAACTTGGCATTAAATGTCAACAATATTTCAAATTTTGTCTAACCTAAGTGAATAAAGTACTTTGACTTTGACTATATTAACCTAATAACTACATCTATATATACAGAAATGAATGTTTGCCTGTATGTCCTCTTTGCGTTTCGAAACCATTGATCAGATTGTGATGAAACTTTGATGGGGTGTTCTGGAGGCACCTACGAGGGTTTCTGACCCAAAAAGCCATAGCGAAGGGTGGCCGGGTTCAGTTAGTCTGACATGAAAACAATCTTAGTTCGTTTGATGTGCAGGTATATACATACACACCTACACGAAACAAAAAAGACTTGTCCCCTTTATAAAACAAACTTTTTAAATGAAAACATGATACCCAAGTCCAAACTTTTAACAAAGTACAAACTTTTAAAAATCGAAGGCATCACGAACTTTTAAAACAATGCGGCGGTTTGTTCATCAAGCCAATAGGGTCTAAATGGACAGTCATCAAGTAAATCGTTCTGATGTTGCCCCTTCTCTTGCTCCGTTTTTCCTCAACATAATATCGAGTTATCCTGATTCTGATTTAATGGTTCTTAGAATAGGCTCTCGTAATTAAGGGGCTGATTATGCGGAAGGCCCAGATTCAGATTCAGATTCATTTATTCATTTGCATAATATAGGTGCAAGGGATGTTACAATTTTGTATATGTACTACTATATTATGACCAATATCGGCATGCAAATATAAACTTATAATATATGAGGTTATAATATAGGAGGAAAAATAAATGTTCAATAAAAATTAAATGTAAATGTCAGTAACAATTAAAATCATAAGTCAATTATTAATTATTATTATGCCATTAGAGCAATAATTATTGGAATGTCAAATTACTATAATAAATACAACTATTAAATTAATAATTATTTCAAAGACAGCATAATTTATCAACTAGGTACCTAAACTAATCCTCCATGAATTCGCGTACTGAATAATAACATTTATCTATTAAAATTTCTTTGAGATTCTTTTTAAACAGTCTTAAATTTCTAATATTTCTAAGTTCCAAGGGTAACTTATTGTAAATGCGAGGTGCCATGCAAAAAAAGCTTTTATTCATAAGTGTCGTTTTACTCGGCACAGCACATAACTTATCAACATGACGTGCACGCGTCCGTTTATTAAAGAGCTCTTCATTTAATTTAACAAAAATTGCACATTCCTGAATATAAATACACGGCAAGGTAAGTAATTTGTATGATTTAAAATATGGCTTACAGCTATCAACCATTTTAACATTAAATATAGCTCTAATACATCGTTTTTGTGCTATAAATGGTAAGGACCAATTGGTCGAGTTGCCCCAAAATATAATTCCATATCGTAATATAGAAGCAACAACCCCGTGATATGCCATAAGTAATGATGCCACACTTGTTATATTTCTCAGTTTATATAATCCATAGGCATGTTGAGATAGTTTGCTGCAAACATATTCTATATGGACCTTCCAATCCATTTTACTGTCAATTCTTAGGCCCAGAAATTTAGTACTTTCAGTTTCTTTAATATTAAGGCCTTCATGATTAATATTTATTGTTGTAGTATTTATTTTTCTTTGTTTAAAATTGATTATATTTGTTTTATTAAAATTTATTTGTAAATTATGTCCTTCTAGCCATTGTACAATTGATGATAAAGAATAATTTATGTCAGTTTCTAGATTGGCTATATTTTTATTAGAGTATAAGATAGTGCTGTCGTCAGCAAATAACGTCATATTATACAATGTAGTTGATGGAAGATCATTTATATAAACTATAAATAATAGTGGGCTAAGAACACTACCTTGCGGAACTCCGAATTTCACTGTTCTTGAGTCTGACTGGTATACACGTTCAGAAAATGATTTAATGCAAATACTAGCCATTTCTGTGACTTGCTGTCTACCTGCCCTCAGTCACCTTTGCTTAAGTAATTATGAAAATTGGTGGGTAAACGGGATGATTTGCTTAAAGTTTAACGTAGTTGAAGGAGTGCAATGGAGGCTAATTTTGCGCTGAGAGGTAAAAATGTTTCACAATTTACTTTAACGGTATGAAACTCAACAAAGAAGTTGGTTTAAGTTGGTCTTGGGTTAAGTTTTGAAATAAAGTTTGAAGGTTTTGTGTACTTTTACGTTCCTTAGCCAAGGAGTTAAATAAAAGTATTAATGCAATATTGATCGTTGCTTGGAGTTCCTATTCTATGAGTATATTATAAGTTTAATCTATACATTTGTGCTTCTGATTGTACAAAGCAAATATGAAAAAGATACTTATGATTCGATAAGATAATTTTCACAATGTTAGAAACATTGTTAAAATTAATCTATTTTATTTTTAGTTCGTAGTTTTTCGGAATGCAATAGTAAAACAGTAGCTGTTAAAAAACGATGTCTGGAAATTAACTAAAATGTTTGAGAAAAAAAGGCCTACTTCACACTGCAAAGAAAAAAAAATAGAAACAATCCGATAATACAACAAAAGTATAAGAACTACAGAAACTATTGTATTAATTTACAAATACAATAATTGCATATAAGAAAGATAGAAAAATTTGAAGTCCAGACTCAGGAATCAAACCCGAGACTTCCGTAGCCAAACCGGGGCCAGAAGCGAACCACCTATCTGGACTATGTTACTAGACCTCAAATTTTTCTATCCTTTGATGCTCGCGAGTTGGGCCCTCGCATGCGCCATCTAGTCGGGAGTTAAAGAACTATCACGGCTTTTGTTACTGCTTCGTTACAAAGAGCATTTTTTAACAAATTATGATGTCGCAAGCCGAATATTGAAGTAATCATTATAGACATTTCTTGCCAATTACTTTACAAATACAATAATTGCATATAAGAAAGATATAAAAAATTTTGAAGTCCAGACTCAGGAATCGAACCCGAGACTTCCGTAGCCAAACCGGGGCCAGAAGCGAACCACCTATCTGGACTATGTTACTAGACCTCAAATTTTTCTATCCCTTGATGCTCGCGAGTTGGGCCTTCGCATGCGCCATCTAGTCGGGAGTTAAAGAACTATCACGGCTTTTGTTATTGCTTCGTTACAGAGAGCATTTTAACAAATTATGATGTCGCAAGCCGAATATTGAAGTAATTTTTATAGACATTTCTTGCCAATTACTTATTGTATTAATATCAAAATCTAAAAAATAATTATGACAAGGAGTTGTTAGACAGAGTTCACAAGGAGATAGTAGAAAGACATGGAAGGCAATTAAAAAAACTGCAACATAAAAGGTAAAAAAACAAATAATCTTGATTTACTAACTTACCACCAGGATCCCTCAGTTGCGCTTGAATGAGTATTTTGCTATCTTTGGCGAAAAACTGGCAGAACGAACTATTCAAATAGTCAAAATATCACACAAACTAAACAGTACTACAAACACATCTCAAATCTTTACTAACCCAACATTAGTAGGGTTAGTAAAAAAAGATTTCATGGGAAATCAAAGTTTCTAATATAATAACCAACCTCAAAATAACTCGGCTCCTGGGTGGGATGGGCTGACAAATAGAGTCCTTAAACTTTCCAAACATTGCCTCCCAGCACCGATAGCACACTTAAACAACCTCAGCATTTCCCTTGGAATTGTTCCTGAGCAAATGAAAACAGCGAATGTACTTATGTTATATCTATAAAACCGGGGATACTACTTCAGCAGCAAACTACAGGTCTATGTCACTGCTATCGTCGATGTCCAAAATTATTGAAAAACTGGTCATTAAGAGATGACTGAAATACCTAGAGGACAATAAATTACTATCAGAAAATCAATATGGCTATCGTAACGCTTGGTCGACGGCGGACGCTGTTTGTAAATTGGTTGAATTTGTTATTAACAAATTTGCAGAGGAGAAAAGTGTAACGGCGGGTTCCTCGACCTAGCGAAAGCTTCGGATACTGTTTCCCGTCCTTTCCTTCGCAAACTCAAGCGTGTGGGAATCAGGGCCTCTGGCTTGGTTCAGCTGGTAACTTACTGATCGAAAGCAAAGTTTCTGGGTAATTACCGTAGCTCACTTACCTGTGTAGAATACGGAGTGTCCTTGATCCCAAACTGTTTCTCTTATATATTGACGGACTGTGCTCCCTGAAACTAAAATTTTGGTTTTTTTTTTGCATACGCAGATGAAACTGCCATAGTCTTCCATGATAAATCATGGGAGGAAATACATCAAGCTGCTAAAAATAGAATGAAGACCATTGCTAACTGGGTGCAGTACAACTTGCTGACGCTTAACACAGCCAAAACTAAAACTATAATTTTTTGCATAAATAAAAATCATTATCGCTCACACACTCGTTTATGATATTCCATACCTACAACAACAGCTCAGAAAAGGCTGTGACTGTAGGTAGCGCTTTTGAGGAGGTTAACAACGTCAAGTACCTTGGTATTTTTGTCGACCAACACCTAACATGGAAGAAACAAATAGAATATCTATGTGCTCATGTCAGAAAACTACTCACTTATTTAAGTACTCTTAGGTCTTAGCAGTTATACACTAAAAATTTTAAACTACACTCTTTATTGGTTCTCCAATACTGTATTGTGTCTTGGGATTCTGCTAGCAAAAGTTACCTCATCTCAACCGAATGTGCACAGAGAGCGTTATTAAAAGTAATGCACAAAAAGAAAATACGATGTCCTACGACTAGCCTATAGAAAGAGACTAAAGTTTTGACAGTACGAAAATTATACATATTAAGTACCATGCTCAAATTTCAGAAGCTGTCAATTAAATCTATTGTAGATGACCACCGTTCTCGAAAGAATATGAAAGTTGTAAAACCCATTGTCAAACACTCCTTCGGCTACAATGCATTTACCAGTATCCCCAACGCTTATATTCCAAAATTAACAAGGAACTTAATATAGTTGAGATCTCCAGACAATCTTGCATAATACATGTTATTGACTGGCTTCTACTTCTGGACTATGCGGACACTGAAAATTTCAGAGTCATCTCACTATTATGACAACACGCACCTCTTTCACACACCATACACCAAACACACACACACGAGCACCCACACGCGAGCACGCACACATACATACACACTTAGTTTTCATTTGCATACATATTAATGGTTACTTTTTCTTTTATTTATTCAATAATCTTTGTAATTAACTAACACATTTTATTTTTATTTCTTACTTTTATAATTTTACTAATATATTATAATTTTACTTGCTGACCCGCGCAACTTCGTCTTCATGAATGTTCCGCTCTTATTCGACACTAAAAGAATTTTTAAATTCGAACTAGTAGTTTCTGCGATTATCGCGTTGAATCAAACAAATTCTTCAGCTTTATAATATTATAGTTAAAATAGTAGAACAAATTGTGTTGATGAATAAATGATGTTTTTAAACTTTGCAAGTAATATTAAATATTATCAGGGCTTTATCACATGGAATATTTAATGGTATAAAACTTTGGGAAAATAAAAAGTATTTTTATGACGTTTGTCGTTCGTTTGTTTTGTTGCTTTTAATGACGGACGGTGTGAACATACTCCAGAACAACTTTAAACCATTTTCTAACCAGCAACGAAATTAGGGGCAATAGTCAGTTGATACCTTACTTAAATATGATAAGATGATCTTACTAAATCCTAAAACTGAAAAACTTTACTACTGCACCATAAAAAGAACTAACTCTTAAAACAAATTCCAGAAATTTCGTCACCTTTTAAATTTCGAACCGTTTTTTAGATCTTCATAATCTCGACTACCCTTAGGGATAGTAGGGCTCATAAAGTTTCTAACAGATGATGTCGAAGATGGGGACCAATCTGCCCGAGCCCTTAGGGCCCAACGTAATGGTAGGCCATTTAGGGACCATGTGACGGTACATAACATTAGGACACAGTGGCTCTTTTGTGAGCGAATCTTTATTGGTTGCCTTACTTTTTATAGTTTTAAAGATGGACGAAAAGCTATTGTGCCGTACGGTAACGTAATAGGTATGTTCACGACAAAAAATGTACTTACAAGAATACCATCGTTAAAAAGCGCTGTAGGTATACATTTTTTTTATATTGTACTAGTTTTATTGAATAGTCACTTGAAGAATTTAGATATTGTGACAATTCAACCAGAAATTAAGAAAACTATGAGGCTAAAGACTCTCACCTCTGGCCATGGAGCAATTTTAATCCGAATCCACTTTTGTTGTGCACTTGATGAGTTAGAATCCGTGCGGATTTTAATACGCAAAAAAAATATGATATTGTGACATTTCTTTCCACCTTCAAGGATTTTTCCAAGGTTCAGTGGTGGCTTCTATCGTAGCCTCGTGGTTTATAACCATACACTCGCAAAGTATGGCAGAAGGGGGATACTTGATCCTCCCGTTTAATTTTGAGCATTCATTTAAGTACGGAAAAGTTTTTTTTAAACGTATTTAGAATTTATCCAGGAACTAGCACACGCGCAACTTCGTTTGCGTCATTTTCCCTCAATTTCTCATGTTGATTAAAGAAGATGCTCAGCTCCTAGGGGTCGTATCGCGATGCTATGTAACCTTCCTTAATAAATGGGCTATCCAACAATAAAATATTTTTTCAATTCGAACCAGTAGTTCCAGAGATTATTGTGATCAACCAAACAAACAATTAAACAAACAGACAAACTCTTAAGCTACCTATTTAATATCTATTAGTTTCGTTTGTTTTTTAATTCATTGAATAATCATGGAGTTTACATAAAACAACGTAAGGTCTGTAAAATTATAATGTGTTCTTTACTTGTTCTTTACCATACAAACTTCCCTGATGTACCTATAGGATACTTAATACTCCCAACTAGGAATACTAATATTACAACTAGTAACCACATCTAACCCGAATTCAATGTCTAGGCAGGCAGACAAACAAATTTATGAGGTGATCTTTTTATTTGGTCAAATAGAAAAAACCTAAAAAAAGATATGTTCCAAATAAAATAAAAATGTAGTTTTAAGTATTATTAATAGTAACAGGTAATTTTCTGAAATCTCTGCTTATTTTTTTTTACCTCATCTGGTGACCAAATTGATACTTGATCCTAACAAGTATGACAGCATACTTGTTAGGATCAAGTATCAATTAAAGTAAGGTTAGCAAAATATTCATTTATTTTATAGTGTTTACAACGTGATTTAATTATCGTCAATATATTAAATAAATAAAATTTTACATGTTTTTTTCAAATCATTGAATTTTATACTACTATGTACGCTGGACAGGCTGTCGCCAAAAATAAAAAACTTTTATTAGCTTTAAACTTTACGAACGGTAAGTTGTCGAAATTAACTGGAAGTCGATACTCTTGTAACAACAATACCTAATAACGACGGTCATTTGTCATATGTGATAAAATACCTTATAAAATACCGACCTTCTATTCGGCGTTTGAAATTGCTGTCACTTTGTAACGGATAGTTAGTCCTGCGTAGTAGTATAGAGATGATTGTTTCAAATTAATGAAACATAATTAAATAATGCAAAACACAAATACGCAAAATGTTCACTCAAAGTTACAAAATAAATCTCCAATGACGACAGAAACATAAAACACACGCCACACTGAAACTTCTCAATTATGATTGATGTCGCTGTGACACAAAATCCACATGTGCCATGGAATACTAATGTTGCTAGTTTTAAATAAATACAGGTCCACAACAACTCTATTAAATCACTGTAACAAGCATCCCCAATAATAAGGATCAAGTGTCCCTCTTCTCCCCTATGCTGGTATATGAATAATTCTTCATTTTATAACAAAATCTTAGGCTGCCTGTCCATTGAAGTGGAGCGTGGCTACGGAGCAGAGAAACGGAAAAATATTAACCCACAGAGCCACGTCCGCCCGTCTCGCTCTTCCGCACACAACCATCACTTCACTGTGCGCAGGAGCGCAGGACCAAATGAAATAGAATATTCGTTTGTACATTTGTTAGATTACCAACGACTTATCTATGACAATACGAAAATCTTCGTTTTTGGACTCGGCTCTCTGTTTCTACGTTTCTCCGCTTCGCAGCCTCGTTCCGCTTCAATGAACAGGCAGCCTAAATCGTAGTATATATGTGCTAGTATAATTTGAATATTTGAAGGTACGGGTTTGATGATTTTGGCCGTTGACAATATCCCAAAGGTTCGATCTAGGTTTTGGTAAACAACAGTTTTTGCCTATTATATCATCTTATTCTCTAAGGATTGTGGAAACAATTTGTCTTCAGTTGTAATTGCTTTTTTGTATGTCTCCGTCTTTGTGGATTAATATTCCATTACATTATTTTGTCATTGTTTATGTCATTTTTCTTTATTGTGTTATCACTTTTGACACAGAATGAGTATATATATAATTATAACATATACTCACTTATACTATTAAAGAACCGTAAGCGCTTAGAGTTGTCACTGATTGCGCACGCGAGGCGCGACACAAGCATACGCATACCTACATTATATTTGTTTGTTCTTGCCTTCCCACTTGTGGGAATACTGTAGTTATAACAGCATCATGTAATAGATTATAAGTATTTACTATGTATCTCATTTTAAGTGAACTATGTTCTTATGAGAAATAAATATCTTTAAAAAAAAAAAATACAAACAGTACCTCCTACAGAGATGTGAAACCAGCAGTAGGAACTTTATAAGTCTTTTTTTTTTTTAAAGACGACTTCCGCACTAGGTTACAAGCCGTGTATCACAAAGTACACCCAGACTCGGTACAAGAATTTGTGGATCACACAAAGTAGTGTCCCGTGTGCGAATCGAACCCACGACCTCTTGCGTAGCAGTCGGACAAACTCCCACCGCGCCACTGAGGCAATCGGCAAGTCTGATCTATTAAACAACAGGACTAATTGATATTTTTTGTTACAGAGCTTACAATGAAGCACAAAAATTCAACAAAAACATAATTCCAGCGTTGATTAGAAAAGGTATTATCAAATGAAGGTAAAATTAAATTAATATTGATATATAAATATCCAGGGAGTAAGTCGTTATCCTGCCCATTGAGGACAAACTCCTCGAACGAAGCCAATGACTATTGACTGTCCCTTTTTCGTCCCATGACCCTAATAACTATAAATTATAGTGTCACCAATATGGGAATTGAAGGGAAAGCGTTTGTGTCCAATATTGTCCTTACCTATACTTTAATCTACACTTTTATGTTTATACTAAGGTAACTGATGCGATACTGTTCATATGATATTGTTTGAGTTGATAGTAATATCTAAAATACATTTCCTAGGTACTCACTTGAGCACAGCTCTTTAGTCGCAAGTGGCTTAGTTATATCATATACATAGAAGTCTTGAACACATTCATAATCAAAGGCCAGCCTAAACTCTTGAACCTTTAGATCTAAAATTTTACAGGTTTCTTTTGTGATATGTATCAAGGATAAAGGATTTAAAGAAAATTTAGTGAAAAGGAGGTGAATCAGTGTAACTTACTTGCAAAAATTAGGTAAGTACTTATAATATACCCCTTAACCCGAAATTAAAATTTGTCATTTTCAATAATTTATAATGGAGAATTTTGAAATTCATTTATTTATATTTTAAAAAACACTTTTTTTTTACAAAAAAATATAATAGAATAACAAAAACAAATTAACATTTTGAAATTGGTGCCATGAAATAGTTGCTTTTGTTTAATTCGGCACCAACTTCAAAATGTTAATTTGTTTTTGTTATTCTAGGTAGATATTATTTTTTGCTTTTTAGTTGCCTTGTATTTATTTTTGAAGTCGGTAATAATTTTTTGTAAATTGTTCTTTATTTCTCACTTTTTAGTGGGTTGGTTTGTAATTCACTTATGTTATAATAGGCATTTGTTAACTGCTCAAATCCCTTTACAAAATATTGCTTGCCCCGATGCAGGGCCGTTAATTGTTGAGGAGTTCACATGATAGGTCACTATCAGCTCTATTACATTGTAGTTATTATAGTAGTATGACGAGAATAAAATGCTACTCAATATCATATTAAAGTAATTGAATCGCAAACCGTGAAATATTGAATAGGTCTGCTCGTAATTTGTGGTCTTCATCATCAGTTCTACTTCACCAATAGGTGCTTTTTGAGAGTAAATGCACGAATCACTATGAAATGTACCTAAATCACTGTAGGTGTGCGTTTGATATTTGAAGAGTTTCCTCGATTTCTCCGGAATCCCATTATCAGATCGTGATAATGGGATGAAATGATGAAATCGGTCCAGCCGTCTTTGCGTACCCGGTGAACAAACATACAAATAAAAAAAACATACAGTCGAATTGAGAACCTCTTCCTTTTTGAAGTCGGTTGAAAAGAAGACCAATGGCAGATCAAAATACAATGAAAAATAATGTTATGCAACCAATTACTATTTATAGGTATTAGTATAACAAGTATGAGCAATTAGTAACATGTATGGGCACACAACAGTCGTATATTTAGTAAAATAATTAAAGCTAGCAAACGTTTTCGTTACGACTTGAAATATTACTTCGCATTGAAAATAATTTCACAGGTACATCTATCCTATTTATCTTAATAACTAATGTCCCATTTAAGCCTTAAACAAAAACTTACGCTAAAATACAACAACTCAGCACACTGTCACTTGATCTAAGCTAATCTTCCAATCTAACTAAATCAACTAAGTCAATTACACTCACTAACTATCTTTAACTAAAGTTAAAGTTGGCAACTACCTTTAACTGTCGTTAGTTTTAGTCTACTGATCCATGTGAAACAAACTTACCCTATTAACGTGTTTTGTATCGTGTATTCAATTAGGGTGAATAAGTTTTATGGCTCTGGACATTATGTTTATGTTTTGAGGAACTACTATAAATAAATAATCAAGGCAAGGGATTACTTCAGTATTCTAGATGCAGCTAAGATAATAATATATACGAAACTCAATGGTTTATAGATTTTTATAAGGGGTCTTTAAAGAAATATTTACACGATTAAGACCTGTAAGTTTATAAAACTCAATGGTTTAATTTAGTGGATTTTTGCACGGTTTTAGCTTCATTTGTAGAAGCCACAGAAGCCATATATGGGTCCTTATTTACGATCTGTATACCGTGTTCACGGCAAGCTTATACTGAACTGTCAAAATCTTGTCATAATGGTAAATAGAGAGTGTATGTGCGGTGGACATTTTGAGAGCATCACGCATGCGCCTTGATGCTTTTGTGAGCGCACCCCAAAACATCTGAGTCCTTCTTAGCCTAATCAGCCAGGTCCAGCGTATAGCCTCCCCACACAAGCTGACATAAAGGATAGTTTATAGGCCAAACAAACCAAAGGCATACGCTATTGCAAATCACACGAGTCTAGCAGGCGAAGAAGTGCTGAGCAGCAAGCAGTGCAAAGAATATTAACCGCTCATTATAAATATGCCCTCGTGTCATCGTCGCCTATATATAACTTGGAATATCCGTCCAGACCCCGTCCGCAGCATGTTTTGTCTCATTTTCGTAGCGACGAGCGACAATGCGATAATGGTGTGAATGAGTAATGAGTATATCAGTAAAAAAACAGTTTACGGGATCCGAAAATGTTTTTAGTCTAGCGTAGCACTACTCTTTGAAAATGGACATGAAATTCAACAAGTTAGAACAAAAAACATACACAACAAAACAAGTCTCACGCACACTACTTCATAAACTGACAAACGTTGTTACCGTAATAAATTTAAGCGGAAATAGCCTTAAGTTAAATCGTAGGATTACCTCTGTTTTATATAGTTTTAGTTTTTGATGCCCCGCTTATGTGACTTAAGTTTTTATTGGCTATACCGTTTTTATGTTAGAGACAAGGATAGTGTTATTGGATCTGGGGCGTAGGCGTTTTTATTAAGAAAGCCATCTATACTGGGCTATCGATCGACGGGCTAAAAATGAATAGGTTTTTGCCTGATTAGATTACCTAATTTTGAATTTATTACCTTATAAAAATTGGCCAAATACGAGTCAGAAGTAGAGAAAAAGATGGATATGTGAATAGATCCCAGGGTTTCTCTGTTTTTTTTCTTAATATTTTTTTTTTCACTAAATATTTTTTGTGTCAATTAGATTTACCTACCTACTTACTTAGCACATTTTACATTTTGAAATTTAAACTTGCTACACAGTTGCTCACCGCAAGTAATACTTAATAGAATTTCAACCATCAAACCATTGCGGCGATTACTTAGAACCAACAGATTCAAAGACAAAAAGAAAACAACAAAACGACTTAGGAAAAGACTTAGGAATTCAACTACCAAAAGAAATATCTATAATTCTACAATTTTATGAATATTATTAATGGAGCACAGATCATAGATAATTAATTAAGAGGTTATACAGGATAGATGAAGAAACCAAAACCTCTTTTTAACCCTATCTCATTTTAGTTTGGAACTTTTCCCGTCTCTCCATCCCGCTTACAAAAAAAAATGGTCATCTGTAAATTCGGCTTAGGACGATATTTTTACGTGATAACCTCATATGAAAACATTGATGACATTGTTATAAACAATCATGCCTGTGACAGCTTAAGTGGACCCGAGCGCATGTGCCCGACGGCTACAATACTTCAGCCTATCAGCAGGCGGAATCGCCATTCGCGTCAATAACGTGATTTTATTTTAGACACTTTTTCGTGAGTGCAGCCAGTCATCGATTTATAAGACGTTATCACGTCGAAAAATATTCAAATGCCATATCTACTGTTACATAATCTTTATACATCCTTTCAGGAATTTGCTTAGAACGCGTGCTTATTGGGGCGTATCGTTTAATATCCGCCAGTGACCACCGCTTCACTTCTAGCTCAGTCGTTTATGTAAACAGATACTGCAAAAATATTATAAGAGGTTCTATAGTAGCTTTACTGTACTTATATGAAGAAACATACAAATGTTTGTTATTTTCCTATAACAGACGCAAAATCATACTTTTTTTTACAATATATTTGTATTCTAAGTATGTTTAAATGTTTGTAAGGTCCTCTATCATAGGACTTTTAACCATAATGTGGAAGTCATGGTTTAAATAAAAATAATCTAGTCAATTGCATTTATTTGAAGACATAGGTGGTATTAGACATTACAAAATTAATTGTGCCGTCAAATACCACAATTGAAATGAATAAAATATTGATTTCTTTATATTTTGTATCATTAAAAATATAATAGATATTACTTATACATTTGCTAAGTCAAATTAAACCAAGAAGAACCTCGATTATACTTTTATTGCGTCTTTTAGCTTTAAATAAGTTTAGATATCTAAAACGTTATCTTAAGTATTGCAATAAAAGTACTGACAATTTATTAGGACAGTAAATATAACATTTTTACAGACGGTATCTGCGCAGTGAACTTTATAGAGGACAGTTTTGGAATGAGTTCTAAGTTACTTGATTATGTAAGGCTATCTGTTTGTCCTTCAACAAATCATTGAACTAATTCTCTAAGCTGTCTTTACTGTGCGGTTTAGCTTGCGAGACATTCTATAAAAACTGTACGTAGGAATTCGCAAAAAAAAAAAGATTTCAACATTGCCATGAAAACATAAATGGGTTTTTTAAGAAATAGTTTGGAAACTTATTGTGACATTAGAGCTTAAATTAAACCCTGTGAAGTTATTTGACAACCATTGAAAATTCTTTCAAAATCCCACCTTTTATTTGTTCGACCAAATGAATTTTCAGACAAATAAAAAAAACTTTGATACAGGTATCAACATTTTCATTTACCTCAAATTACGAACTGGAAATCACCAAGAAGAAAGGAATTTAGTAATAATACTTTCTTCGTTTTGACATTTCAATGAAAAATACAAAATAGAATGTGTTCTATTCAATAGAATAAGCCAGTATCAATCACAAATCCATATCAAGCCTAACTAGGACATCTGGCATCTTCTATCCGTTCACTAGCCTTAGCCGAGACGCCAGGAAATGGATTTCACTGAAACCTCCCCTGAATAATAGTCACTACGACACACCACGTAACATCAAGAAATACTCTTTTTTAATACAATAACAACCAATTTTTAACTCTATCATTTGCGCACTAAGGTTGCCTTTTCAAAAATGTTCAACGGCCTCAGCTTGCGATTGCAGTGTAATTGAAATTAGATCTTATATTGTGTGTTGTAAGGTATATTGTACTGTAAAGTGATAAAGGGTGTCAGTTTCTTGGAAATGCAAAAGGAATGGAAATACCTACTTGTCGCAAATAGATACAATCTGTAAAACTGTATAATGTTACAGAAAAGTTAGTGAAATACAGCTTCGAAGTTAACTCGACAAAGTTAACGACTTTGTGTATTAAATTATTCTGACCCATTTTGAAAACCTCCATGTTCAATATAAGTCGTTATTTCAGAAAATGCATAGAAATCTATTAAACGGCCAATGTAAAACAGAAAAGAAACATTTTATCATAAAGCAAAGCAATGGTTGCATGAAAAGATCAATTCTAAAAGAAAAAGAGGTAAACGGAGTTCCAAGTGAGAAGACTTAACGAGAGGACCCTGCTGAAAAAGTCCACGGACTGCAGATTTCTTTTTTTTTTCTTTTATTTTTATATTAATTGCAATAACCAATAGATAATATCAGTTACAATGGCACATTGAGTATGTACAAGACTTATTACACACTTGGCGTGATGGTACTGACGCCATATGAATCCTCAATCATCATCACAATTTATGTTTCTCTCCTAGTCGGTCACTCTTGTCAAAACGGTCGTGGTTTCATGATGTCGCATCTGCTAAGCATAATGCGGTTTTTACGATGTGCCTCCACGTGTTTCGGTCTTTAGCAATACGGGAACATTGGGTTATTGAGGCTTTTATCACGACTTTAATTTGAGTCTGTCCAGCGCATAGGTTGTCGATTGCGTGACCTTTTGCCTTCCACCCGTCCTGAACAACAAGTTGTTCTATGGACTGTATGATTTGGAATAACGTGCCCAAAGTATTTGAGGATTCGTTTTTGCACGGTCGACGATAAACTCTCCATAATGTTAAAGCGTCTTCCAGACGGTTGGAAACAAGGCTTCCCGCCTGGGTGACCTTGCTGGTTTCCAACAGTGTAGACGGCTGTTGCAAACCAAGTACCAAGTAATTTGGTTTACAACAGCCGTCTAAACTGTTTGTACGTTTATTTCCAACCGTCTGGAAGACGCTTAAGTTCATCCAAAATCGAGGCTTTGGTTTGAAACGCTGTCCAGTGTCCAGGAATAATAAAACCAGGATATAAAAAGTGTTATTAGTTTAACGTGTGTGTTTGCGTGTGTATGTAGTGTCAGATGGAAATTGTATTCGAAAATTTGTTTAATCAGCATGATTCTTAGCCTTGTTTCATGAAAATCCAATAAGAGTTTCAATTAATTTAAGGGTCACTGTTTGACATCAGCACATTACAGCCATATGGCCGTAAAGTCCTAAAAAAACGGAGGATGGGCGTCTTCGGTATGTTTACTTTTTTACCTACTTAAATTAAAGTGTTTAATTTCAAAAGGATCATCTGAAGAGTCTGTTCAGATTTGGATCCGGTTTTTTTATTGGAAAGCTAGAAGCATCTCATCTCTTTGTCCTTTGAAGCGTATGAAAAATCCAAAAAGGTAGCACTTACCAAATACTTTAAACTAAAATTATTTCGGACATAATCGGATATACCGTCATTGAGTTATTGCCGAAAAACTGCGTACCTCAACAAAAGGGCGTAAATCCCCTGCAACATACGCTCTTCTTCATAAGCAATTATTCCAATTGGATTTTTTCATGCGGCAACATTGAGCATGGTCCGACATGCTCTTGCCCGTGTTTTTTAATGTTAGGTAATATTAACTTGTCTAATTTTCATGTACGTTTTGACCGTTATCTACCACCCGGATTCAGCTCGTCATTTAATGTCTTAGAGTTTTTGAGTGCCACTCCGAAAGACTAATATTTAATTTAAGTCAAAACTTCACAGCCTTATTCCACTAGAATCTCTGGTCTACCTGTACAACTTTGGCAGTATGGTCCCAGCCGCTAGGGATTTGCAAAAAAATTATGAACCAAAATTAAATACACTAAATTATTATTCCAAGTCTAACTTGGAATAATAATTTGGTTGTCACAAAGTGGTCGACGTCTGTCCTTTTTTAGGGTTCCGTAGCCAAAATGGCAAAACGGAACCCTTATAGTTTCGCTATGTTCACCCGTCGGCCTGTCCGTCTGTCCGTGTCTGTCCTTAGGTTAACTCAGACACCTTAGTACTAAAAATCTGTAATTTGGTATGTATTATACTTTATAGTAACGCCGACCAAGTGGTAAAACAAAATCTTGAAAAAAAATCTTTTATAGGGTATACGTAAAGTGGGGATGTGATTATTTTTTCTCACCTTCCTCTTTATGTGGGATGTCACTGGACAGATCTACTGAAAATGTTTAGTGATTGTAAAGACTATTTTTCGATTTAGGGATCCGTTTGTGAAATATTAAGCCTTAAATTGCAATGTTTTGTTAGAGTGTCATACCTATAAATGTTTTTTTTTTTCACATCTCCTAAAACAATTATTTAGCTGGCAGGTCAGCTAAATAATAGTTTTTGGAGATGTGAAAAAGAGCAGGGTAATATATAATAAAATTAAAAGGAAAACTATCACAGCTAAGTAAGCTTTACAATTTTTTCGAGTATCAACCGACCAAATGAGATATAACAAAATTTTCGTACAAATTCCATTGAAAATTACTACCTTAACGTTGTTAGTAGTATGAAACAAAAGCCTAAAACAACAGAAAAGCCATTTCTAATACCGCATTATTGTGCTGGGCAGCTACGGAACCCTACATTGGTCATGGCCCGACATACACTTTTTTAAGCGGCTTTATTAATCGACTTCAAAAAAGGTGGTTCTCTGTTGGATTCGTACATATGCATGTATTTTATCAGAAACTACTGAACCGATTTTGATGCGGTTTTCACGATTCAATATCATATTTTTCTGCAAAGGTTTTAGTGTATAAAAAAAATGTCCTAGCTTATAAAACACCAGAGATATTGACTAAAACATAGCAGTGAGCCAGCGAAATTTGAGTTTGGTGATGTGCTTGATATTTTTTTTCCTCGAAGGCTGTTAATTAAAAAAAATATTATTATTTTTTTGTTTAAGAATATAACTGTATCTATACAACCTTTTGGCACTTTCTGCCGTTTTCTCTCACGCTTAACCTCGTAAATAAACGAGGTATTATCATAATTACTCCGGTTGGCAAGCAAATTAGCGATCACAAATGGCCGCTAACGGCCACTTTAAATTTATAGCATGCACACGGCGTGCCTTTTCCAAAACGGAGTATGAAGCAATATCGGCAAATAGATTCACAAATTTTAGGTTTTACTCTTATCTAACTAGAGTTACGTTGGTAACATAATACTGTAATACCCCTGTTATGAGAGAATTGGCGTCATCACGTCAAAACTATTTTTTACCGCCTTAAAAAAAGATGGTTCTCTGTTTGACACGTATCTATACTAATATTATAAAGCTGAAGAGTTTTTTGTTTAAACGCGATAATCTCAGGAACTACAGAGTGAAATTAAAAAAAATCATTAACTGTTGAGTAGCCCATTTATCGAAAGGCTATGGGCTATATTACATCACGCTACGACCAATAGGAGCAAAGCAGAAATGAAAAATGTAGCAAATCGGGGAAAATTAACGCAGACGAAGTTGCGTGTCGAAACCTCGTGATCCGATTTAAATGGGTTTTACATTATTAGACTGCATATTTTTCTTTTTAGTGCATAAAACGTTGTCCTAGTCTATAAAACACCAGAGATATAGACTAAAACTTATGAATGAGCCAGCAAAAGTTGTAACGACACATTTTGACAAAAACAAAAGCCGTGCGGCGTGCGCGTAAGATATGAACATCTAATTTGACGAAGAAGTCACCTGTCGATTTGGTTTAGAGGCATAAATTCGGTATTGGTGACAATTGTCTAGTTGTAGGTTCGAGCCTTCGGTATACGATCGTCTTTTTGTAAGTTATTTTTGTTTCGTCTTTCTATTTCGCATTGAACAGTGAACACCACACTGTTCAATGCGAAATAGAAAGACGAAGCGAAATAGAAGCGAAGATTATAAAAAAAAAATAAGATAAGAACTTCGTTCCATCCGGGTGTCCCTTGACACCTCTCAAGTTTTTTTTTTCCTTGAAGGTGGTTCTTATCTCCTAACAATGTTATATCGACTGCATTATTAAGCATTTGGACTAAACAGTAGCTGATTATTTGGAGTATTTACATAAACATACTAATATTAATCAGCCATAAAAGTGTGCCCACTACAGACACATCTTATATATTTTTTTATTTTTTTACGAGTAGGTCCGTGTGCCTGATGCTAAGCGTCATGCAAGCCCATTGCATTATCAGCGCCACCCAAATAATGTCACCTCACCGGGTTGCTCATTTGAGACATTAGTTCGTAAATCTCATTTGCCTAGAAATAACATTTGCTACAGTGCCCTTTAACCGAAACACAGTGATTTTAAAATGACTTCCTCTATGCCGCAGTGGAACGCTTCTGGAATCCATTCTCGCCAGAGACAGACTTTGTATTTCCATGAATTTGGGTTCCAAGTTGTAAATTTGTAAAGTTCCATGCAAACTAAATGTATACCCTAGTGCGGAAGTTCATAGAGTATTTCAAAGAATAAAAATAATGCTATAAAAGCATTATTTTTATTCTTCGAAATACTCTAATGGATTGTTGGTTAATTGAGTGTCAAATAAATGTAAACTGTCTTCAGATAAGACTAGGAAGTATCACTTACAACTTGAAGCCCCTAGTGCTAGTTGAAAATCGGCGTCCCAGGCATCATCTAAAATATTAAGATCTAATACTATTATTACTTTTATTCGTTTTATATTGCTTTTTTAAAAATGTAATGTTATTGTGTTAAAATTTGTAAATACAAACTATTTCTTTCTTTCCCTAGTTAAAATAATATCTTTAAAACACTTACTACTTAATTCTTCAGTTTTAGTGAAAACTTAACAGATTTAAATACCCGCCATCTATTTAAACTGTAAGCATTAAATGCATCTTCAATTTAACTGGTTTATACCCTTTGTGCTCAACTCATATATCCTTGGGAATTATCCGGGGATTACTCGATGTACGTGTGGATTACACTGTTTTGTGGTTTGGATAGCTAGATGAACGGAGTCAAATGGAAAATGTAGGTAGGATATACGTAACTACGAGTAAGAGTCATTGTAGCGGAACCGCTCCAACACATCATATAGGATCCAGATTCATATTCTGGGGCAAGGGGCAGAAGCGTGCATTTGACTTAACATTTGTCAAGCGTGAATCGATTGTGCGACGGGGGTAGGTGCATTTCATCGATCCCTAAACGAAAATATGTTCACGCAAAGTACCTACGCAAGCTCTACGCCTCTGTGACCAAATGTATGATGAAGACTTGAAAATTTATGCGACGGGGGAGGGGGGAGATGGTAGATAATGTAAGATACAAAGAGAAATAAAATAGAGTGACTACCTTTGAGTGCAATATATCTCCTGCATAATTGGCCAGTCATTGTTAAGATTTACCGCCGTGTCCGAAATAATTTCTATAATATCTTAATAGTAGCTTGTACTATAGAAACCAGACAACTGATAAACATACTTATATATTTCTAAATATATACATATTAAAGATAAATAACACGAAAAAAACACAGACACAGAATAAACCATCGTGCTCATCACACAAAGTTTTATCCTGGATGGGGATCGAACCCACGACCTACGGCTTAGCAGCCAGGGTCACTAACCACTAGATCAACAAGCCAGTCAATAATATAGAAATATTAGAAGAATGTAAAGTATTACATTAAAAGCCTAAAGCAAAAGCCCAAGCCATAAGTTCGTTTACCGTTTTAGTTACATACAAGTAATTCAACGTTTCACCCTTGAATCGAAATGCTCTCAATACGTAAAGACGGTCAGTGGTCTTGAATGCAAAATCAGTCAAGTGTGAGACGGATTCACACCCTAAAGGCTACAAGCCATTGACTGCGGTCATCTTTTGTATCTACTCATACCGACAATCTGTCGGTATGAGTATATACAAATATTTGATTTCCATGCTATTAATCACACTGAAAATCAATATTTTTTTATCATCTATCTTTAACTATATCTTCTATCTTTTAGCTATTTTGTTTTGTTACACATTACTTACGCCGACAAATTGAAAGAATAAATAATAATTAATTCGTTTTAAAGTAGTTTAGCTACTGCTAAAACTAAAAAAAACGGACAAGAGCATGTCGGACCATGCTCAGTGTAGGGTTCCACAGTCTTGAATAATTGCGTTAGCAGACTGACAGACAGATGGACATGACCAAATTATAGGGGTTCCGTTTTTGCCATTTTGGCTACGGAACCCTAAAATCGGGGTGATACGAAGTTTACCCCGGACGTCTAGTTAGCAATAAGTGTCCCAAAATAAACCACAAGATTTATTGTCAAAAATATTCTTAACACAAACATAAAGTTTTTGCGACCGCAGCGCGGCTGTAGCACTGCAGTCACATGTTTTTTTAAATGGATTTACGAAGTAGTTCGGACGCAGCGCCTATAAAACGCAGCGTTTGTGCGTTATGGCGGCGACACTCTCAAACCGATTTCGGTCATGCAGACCAATCTCGATAGACACTCACCAACTGCGCCGGACACATTGCAGTGCCTAATGCACTTGTAAATATGGGATGATGGGACGAAAATCCTACAAGAACGAAAAGAGACTGGTGGCTTAACATAGGTACCTCTCCGACATTTCGTGTGACATTTTCTATCAGAATTTTCTGCTCGGGCTCCATTCTCTCAACCTATCGATAGATAGATACATATTGGTATCTGTTTAATGACACTCCTCATTTCGCCAGGTTAATAAGAGTATCACTCCCACATTTTCTCAAACGTATCCTATGAATAATGAATTCATCAAATTAAACATATTCTTCCCCGGGTGTAGGATGAAATATAATTTCTTTCGTCACTCAAGAGACAAAGAGGTAACTTTGTTACTTGAAGAAATAATTCAATCCTCCTCTCAACGGATTAATAATTTTATTAGAACTTCAAATCTGGGACTAAAGCCTGTGTAAGGAGATATAAATCTCATTTTATATGTCTTCACTAAATTGAGTGGAATATCAAAGTTTAGGTAAGTCCTTCGAGGTTTGGATTTTAATTAAGCTTCTAGGCTGGTTTTAGATATCAAAAATATAAACTTTGTAGAAGACTTATACCGCTTATTAAAAAAATGTTTTCGATACAAATCTTATACAAGTAAGTTAGTATCGACCCTGACCCTGAACAGAAATAATGCACCTACAGCTTTTCACCAAGTTTTGTACTTTTCACCAACCTTATAGCGTTGCTGTACTTTAATATAATTAAGGTCTACTGTGAATGGTTACGAATGTTTAGGGTACGACGGGATTGACATACGCTTTGCGGTTTGAAAGTTCCTAAATTAAATAGAATAAAGAAAAAACAACAAAAAACTTAGTTTAAATTACCCAAAGTTTGAATACTTAGAGAACCTATTAATAAATATTGCTTAGAACATACTTTTTACAGCACTTCATCTCAAATAACCCACAAGATACTAAACATACGCTGTCGTCCACAGTATTGACCTACTTTTTCTCAAATTCAGTGTTTTGAAATCACAATGTTAAGTTGGACAATCTCCAGCCCCTGTTAGTAAGCAGGATTTATTTCGTAATATTATATGTCTTGACTATTATTACACATCTCAACCAACATGGTTAGTGAGTTTAAGCAACCTTGAAAGTGAGATCGCCAGAACTCACAAGGTAGATATGTGATCACAAAAATACAATATACATACAACTACATGTCAGTCACTTCTCCTATTACCCAGTCAAATTTCACAATTTGAGCGACAACTACCTACTACCAGCAACTCAATTTACATAACTAAATAGTGACGTAATTACTAAACACTTTACTAAACCTAAAATTGAAATCCAAACACTACACAAGCTAACAAACACTACTAATTACAGTTTAGGTACTACGTCCGTCAGTAACCTTTCACCGACCGAAAAATAGCCAAACAAACTTTTCCCTGTACGAAACTAGTATGAATTCTGAAAGCTAATTTAGAAACATATTATACAATCCTTCGTGATCTAACGTTGGAGTTAGCTGAATTAATTTACGATGCGAAGTTGGAGCGCTCAAATAATAGCTAGGGTATGTTACTGTTTCTGAACATTAACAAGCTTTCTACGATTAAGGTGTCTTTAGTTTGTTGATAAAACTGATTGAATATGTTGTTTTTATTTTTTCTTTATTTCGATTTCGGTTGGTGGATTTATATGCATAAAATTTTACACAGTTTATTTCAAAGTTGACTGCCTCTGTGACGCTGTGGGAGTTTACGACTGCTGCGCTAGACACCACTTTGTTTGATTCATAAATTGTAGTTCCGACACTATGGGTGACTTTTCATTATAGGATGTTATATATATTATATCCCGCAATTGGTCTTTACTGTGAGAAAATATATCGTTTTAGCTAGTTCAGTTGCGGTCGCCATAGAGACGAGAGGTAAAATATATATTTGTTGACATATCATTGTATCGGTCGGAAAAATTATAGTATTTTCGTATTTTTAATGTATAGTTCTTAACTTTGGTTGTACTTAATGTAACTGGCTGGTTTTAATACCATTAAATTTTGACGTTCTAAAGATGCAATAAATTAAAACTGTTTCCGCCATTTTTCAAGCAAACAATACGAACGTATGTGACGAAGAAATTCAGTACATTTTAAAGTTTTATTACAAAAAAGGTAAAAATGCAACAAACGATGCGAATAAAATTTGTGCAGTTAACGGACCTAATGCGGTATCAATACGAGTAGCACAAATCTGGTTCAAGCGTCTCAAATCTGGAAGTTTTTGTGTGAAGTATGAGGTTCGCTCTGGACGTCTCTCTGTCACGGATAAAATCAGTGTCATCTTTGAAAAAGTGGAGGAAGATAAACATATTAGTAGTTGCAATATTGCTGAAGAACTGGATGTTAATCACAAAACACTTTTACGTAATTTACAAAAGTCTGCGTACAAGAAAAATCTTGATATTTGGGTACCTCATGATATCACTTCTTTGTTAAAACGTAACAATTCCGATCCATTTCTTAAACGATTGATTACGGGTGATGAAAAATGGGTCACTTCCGCTAAGAATGTCCGAAAAAGATAATGGTCAAAGCATGGACAAACCCCCCAGATCGTGGCAAAGCTCGGCCGGACTCGGAACAAAATGATACTGTGTGTATGGTGGGATTGGAAAGGAATCGTCCACTATGAGCTTTTGCCGCCGGCTAAGACTATCGATTCTAACCTCTACTGTCAGCAACTGATGAGGATAAAAGAAGCCATTGAGAAAAACTAGCCGGAGCTGGAGAACAGGAAGTACGTGGTGTTCCATCACGACCACACCAGACCGCACCTACACCTAGACATAGCCACTTATAACTATAATGAGTAAACTCAATTTAGTCTGGCCTTTAAAAAAAAAGATTTGCTAGTAATATTACATCATAATGTGTATATATCATCAATCACACTTAAATTAAATGGGTGTGTGTGTAAAATGATGCTTGGCTTGCTTTTGTTGGTTTATTAGGCATTTACATACGTAAATATCAATCCATATAATGTCTCACTGCTGAGCACAGGTCTCTCCTAGGCATTTAGTTTAATAATATCAAATGGTTCTTAATAATCTGTAATCTGAGGTTACAACTAAGTTAAATAACTATGTATTTTATGCAGAAAATTTTAACTTTATCTTCATAGTGGTTTCCAATTCTCATTTGTTCCTAAAAATTCGTATAACTTTTGCAAAGTAAAGTTGTAGAGTTTGAAAGAAAGTAGTTTCGTTGGAAGTAACGACGGGGAGTTCTTTGTCAGTTCACTAACAAGATATCTCTGCCTTCTCTCGAATTATAATCGCAAATTTTAATAAAATTTGTCGAAGCTTGGAGACCCTTGCGAAAACATTTATTGATTTGTTTACACATCAGTTTATTTTAATAATTAATAAAATAATATCTATCCAACAGTTCATAAAACATAAGTATAAGTAATCTCGCTTATTGCCAGATCTAAACGTCAAAAAAAAATTTTATAATATGTGTAAAGGACCCATGTCAGTGCCTTGTGGCATTCCAGTCACGCGCTTAACAATGTGATGAAATGATAACTTCCTACACGATCCCTTTTACGTGACCGCGGAGATATTGAAGATCCGGATGACTTTTATATTAAAATAAAGATAATGTCTTTGGATCATTTATGAAACAAGTAAATACCTGGTCTACTATTGAAATAAAAAATAAGAGTTTTGAATACTGTTATGTTGTTCTGATTATATTTTTTTTTATTCTTTATTAACGAGAATGATAATATGATTAAATGAAGTGTTTTGAAGTGTACATACAGTATTACATATAAGTTATTTTATTATATTTCGTAGTACAATTGAAACAGCTAACGGAAAATGATAACGGCTTTTTGGCATGCCACAAAGCCTTTTATATAAACAAAATCGGACAAGTGCGAGTCGGACTCGCCCACTGAGGGTCCGTACAAATTTGTAGATACATATCTACACTATCTGCACTAATATTATAGAGAAGGAAAGATTTGTATTTTTGTGAGGATTAAACTCATAAACTCAATAATTTAAATAAATATTACCAAATTTCATAGTTCTATGTCAATGGAAGGTACCCTATAAATTTCGATTCCCTAGCGAGTGTCAAAATGTAACGTTTTTGAGGCATAAACAGCCACAAATAACGTACATTTCGAGTTAGAGAGTCTTTTTTTACGTTAACTAAAAAGTTTGATTTTATCAGATCAAGGACTGTAGACTTGAGTATACGGTTTCTATATCAACTCAATATAATCACCATTTTTTGAGATAAAAGGTCTTGCAGACACGACAAACGCTCGATAAATGAGCTATCCAACAGTGAAAGAATTTTCCAATTCGGATGAGTAGTTGCTGAGATTACCGCGTTCAAACAAACAAACAAACTCTTCAGCTTTATAATATTAGTATAGAAGTACAGATAACGATCAATTTTTTTAAGAATGTAGGTCTTTTAAAGGATACAGATAGCTACAACATAATACTAAATTTATATATTCATAAGATTCCATTAATTCCGTAATAACATCATCACCAAACCCTTTACGTCTCAAGATACAGTCAACTCCAAAGTTGCAGCACTACACTGCACTGCAAGTAAACTTGGTATAACCTAAACAGTAAACTATCGAGTGCAGTCGATCGTTTAAGTGGTCGAGACTGAAGCTTTCATCGAGGTTAACTTAGACGGGCAGGCTTTTAAGTACTGGCCTTCATCGAGCGTCAATTCCGAGCAGATGTTGTTTAGCAAAGAGTATAGAGTATTAAACACTAACGTCTGGGATCATTTCTAGGTACCAGATTGTGTGAACGGCTTACGGTTTAAGTATCCCCTCCGCTCTGAAATTTGATTTTAGTACACGTTGTACAATATATATTTTTTTATATTTTACATAACTAGCAGTCTTGTTAAGCCCTCTAGTTATGGTAAATTGTTTTTCGGGGTCAAATTGTTCTACTTCGTTTTTTGGTAGCGTGAATGTATTTTGATTATAAATATACATTGTAACCCGAGCTGAACCAACATGTAAAATTTCAACTTCACAGGATAAAGTGGCTCAAAATTCAGTGGCAAGTTTGTCCATAACAGCAGAATTTAACTTCACATGTTATGTACTATTCGACAAAAAGGGATAAAAAGTCAATATTTAACTCAATTCACAAACAGATTAGTTTATTGAAATTTCGATTTTATTCAATATTCGATTCGATAGAACTCAATTCACAAACAGATAAGTTTATTGAGATTTCGATTTTATTCAATATTCGATTCGATAGTTAATCTATCGAATCGAATATTGAATAAAATCGAAATCTATTTTAAGTTTATTGAGATTTCGATTTTATTCAATATTAGTAATGATAGTTAATCTATCGAATCGAATATTGAATAAAATCGAATTCTCAATAAACTTATCTGTTTGTGAATTGAGTACAATAATATCAGAATTATTGAGTAAAATAATACAGTTATTTATTTGTAAAATGTCTTTACCGAAAACTATTGCCGATTTATTTATTTGCTTCACAATAGTCGCCGTTTTCTGTGAAATATCTCATCAGATATTTGCCATCTACGAAAAAGATATATAGTACACAGATACAAGTGCACTCACTTTCATAGTCCTAGGGGATAGAAATCCGACACTACCGGAAACAAATTAGTTGAAGAACCGAAAGCGGAAAGGTGAGAAAATTTTCAAAAATAGTCTTCCATCTTTGGACATTCTTAAAATACTTAACCTGGCTGTTATCTCAATATGTTGGGTTGCCGCTGAAGCACAAGTCTGTTTGTATTTACTTAAAATATATATAGATGGTAAATTATTATCGAGATATCGACATTTATTAGTTACCAAAGACATGCAAAATTAAACATATAAAGTAAATAAAGTATACAGCAATAGAGACGCAATTCTATATTTAGTCTCCCAAACACAGGTAGAGTAATCACGACGCAAAATTTCCAATAATTACGCAAAGAACATAAATCACAGCCAAAGTTTACTGAATTAACATTTCGTTTGAAGAATATCCGTAACAGCCGAAAAGAGTATACCTACATTGGTTCACATAGGGTGAATGAAACTCCAAGCAAAGTTATCGCGAGCAATTTGTTCCCTCATTCACTAGGGCTTCAGTCAATTTCACACACTCAGTACATCGTAAGCTGTTTTATATGCTTATCCCCTAGATGGTTTTGTTATTGAGAAACTCAAGGGTAATAAGAAGCTCAGGATAATTGGTTTCGATGTTCTCAGAAGATTGTTTTGAGCCACGTGTCTGAAAATTTCACTGGCACGCAATTGTTTTTGAGGTTAGAAACTTTAGGTTTTGATATTTGTACTTTAATATTATGCGTTATTATATTAAAGGTTACCGTTTACCTTTAGCTATGTTTATACAAGGTAAGTTGTTTCTGAAATAGGTTTTGTTAAAGTTCATAAAAGTAGGTAGCTTCTAAATGAATCATTATTATGTCTTAGGACATAACCATAATAATAATTGCTAGCTTTTGCTTCGGACTTCCATCCCGTGGATTGGATAGAGGCGATGTAAAATATATTAACCTATTTTTTAAGCTTCAAACTATGTACTTTCATTTGACTGGCCTGTTGGTCTAGTGGTTAGTAAACTTGGCTGCTAAGCCGGAGGTCGTGGGTTCGATCCCGACCCAGGATAAAACTTTGTGTGATGAGCACTTTATTCTGTGTCTGTGTATGTATGTATATAGAAATATATAAGTATATTTATCAGTTGTCTAGTTACCATAGTACAGGTAAAATATTCATTTAAATTGACCCAGTATATTTTATTCAAACATACAAACAAACTCTTCAGCTTCAATATATATGTAAATAAAATTCTAATCTACATAAATACATAACATTTCAATTAAGTATACTCATTAAACATCATGTCTATCTAAATAAAAATTTAAGTAATCAAGAACACATAACCAAAAACAAATACATTATTGATAAAAAACATAAATTTTGATATACAATTTTTGTATGTGGTCAACGGTGGACGCATATCAAAGTAATTAATATAACGTTTATCGTATAACCCTGTGACCGCTGCCGCCGGGCCGTATACGAAGTGACCACAAATAAATGTATTAAAAATTGCTTCGGTTTATCTGTAACCGAAGTTGTAATTACAGCATTGATTTTTGACGTATTTTTGCTGTCAACTATTTTGTTTGGCAGATTTGGCAATATTAAAAACAATAACAGGTTGTAATACGACGGTTATACTTCGAGGTGGAGAAATAAAATACATGAAAATACGTGCAAAATCAATTAAAGAAAAAACATGAAAAATAGGTGCGAAATCATTTAAAGTGTATCTGCAATAATTACTTGAGACTGGCCAAAATTGGCTGACACATCAGCTAAAATGAACATTAACTCAAAAATAAGACCAAAAAACTATTGAGTACCTAACAGCCAGTATAGAAAGTTTTGAATTTGATAGCATTAATATTTGCCATAATCTTTATATATCAAATAACATACCTACTTGAGATAAATCAATAATATTTCATGTTATAAATTAATATTAAGAGCGACCCACAAATTTAATCCTAAATAAAAATACATTTGATTTTTTCAATCAGAATAATAGGCATGCTAAGCCGTCGGATCTGAACCGATCTGTGAATTTAATTATTAGTTGGTACAAAAATTTAAACCAGGTTGATCGTGGATAATCCCATCCATCCGTGGTGAGTTCAATCTCAATCCCAATTATCACGGTGAACTTTGATCTTTGACTATTGACCTACTGAATTATTTTAGATTTTTTAAGTATATGCTCATAACACAGAGAGTACCAACAAAAGGGAGGCTTCAAAAGTACTCCGCTCGAGCAATGCACACATAAACATCGACGAATATGTAATCTCGGATCACCTTCGAAACAATGTGGTCCGAAATTCCGCGTCCGAAAACCTGTGTTTATTGAGCACATTTGTATAAAACATAGTTCCATTAGTGTAACTAGATTAGACTAGATTGGTATTACGCGGTTACATCTGAATCTTAAAAGAGGACTTTAATTTAGAAACTCAGACAGATCTAGATAAGTAATGCAATTAACGCAAGTGCTAATACTTCGTGGGTGCGGAATAAGGAACGGCGTTCACAAAATGTTTTAAAGCGGCAAAATTCTATGGTGTCATTGCTCTAATAAGGCGTCATATTTTAATACAATTCATTTTCGTTAAGTGTCACAATACCAGATACATTTAGAACGTGCAGACGTTGCAATTTCAGTGAACTCTGTGGTGTTAAATACATTATTATATGATAACGATTGTTGAGAACTTAAAACAAGTACCTAATGGATTTCTAGACTCGGAACTAACCCACTATTTCCATTTTGTATGTCCATTGGTGGATAGGGTGGGATCTGTTGTCCCACTTGCTATTGCTTTTTCCATTGCAGTTTCGCGAGGCGTTTGTTGCGTTTGAATTTTAAGTCGACGTGCACACAGGAACGATCTATTCGTTTCTATTTGGATAAAGCGGCTGTAGCCTAATGGCTAAGGCATTGGACTCACAATCGTGAGGTCGCAGGTTCGAATCCTACCCATTATACTACCGACGTGAACCCACTCCTAACACAAGTTTTTGAGCTTAGCTGGAGGGGTTAACAAGATTGTTAGTAATGTGTATCTAGTAAAACATTTTATCAAATTGATTAATGCTCTTTATGAAAACTTAAAACGCCTATCCCTCCTTTAGTGTACCATAATAAAGTCTTAAAACGCCTTACTTCCACTTACTACACACTTTCCAATTTATAGTAATGGAAATAATGAGATATAATTAGAAAAAAAAACCGGGCAAGAGCATGTCGGACTATGCTCTTCATAGGAAGCTGTTGCCGTACCTATAAAAAAACTGGTTCGAATAATTGCACCAGCAGAAGAGCGTATGTTCATGGCTCTTACGCCCTTTTGTTAATGAAACGCCGTTTTTCATTAGGTATTTATTAAGCACTACCTTTTTGATTTTTTGATCTTGCGGTTCAAATTCAAAAGATAAAGTGTGGTGACAGAACTAGTGTATTTTGCATGATTGCTTTCAAAAATATTCACTTTATTAAAAAAATAATATTTGAAACCTTAAAATACCTGTCGAATGATGTGCCATACGTTGACATTTGCTCAAAAACATTTTTTTCAGCTACTGTTACATGTATGGAGTGCCCCCCTAAAATATTTATTTTTAGCTACTACAAGACTTTTTTACCAAATGTAATCAATATTCACTGGGTAGTCTTTGAATAAAATGCCTGTGACATACGGACGGACATGACGAAATTATAAGGGTTCCGTTTTTAGCTATTTTGGCCACGGAATCCTAAAAACGCATGTTTCACAATTAACGTCTTATGGAAATAGTGTGATACACCCAATGTGTCCTGTATGAAAACACCTACCTACAATCTTGAACATTCAATTGCTTGCTTTATGTTAAACCATATTTTATTTACCTTTAATAGATGTGTACCTATCTCTAAACAAAGTGTACAAAACAACAATGTTCCTTTCGTAAATAAATACATCACTATTGTACGATGTCCCTCGGAACGCGTGGAATTACGCACCCTATCGGCGACAGGGTGACCATAAATCTATCAGAAGTGGGTTATTTGACCTCGGACGAGTCAGACGAGGGACCCTGGACCCGTTCCACCCATATTTATATACTTTGGGACCAATTGAAACAAATTTACAATGCCTAAGTGACTTTTAGTACATTTCACTGTTTTTTATTGATATGGAATGTGAGGCAATGACCGCAAAGACCCCCATTGGCACGGGAGTGTTAAATTTTAGAAAGAGTAGGAATCTCTACCGAGTAAAATCTGATAAAGAATAAATGCCATTCTTTAACAGATTTTACCCTTTATTAAAATATATATATTACGGGTCTTAATCGCGTGAATAATTTAAGGTAAAATACCTTGTTTATTGCCCGACGTTTCGACCGTATTGCAACGGCCGTGGTCACGGGAAGACTGAGTCTTAAATTATTCACGCGATTAAGACCCGTAATATATATATTTTAATAATGTGTACAAATCGCGAAAGTTTATCAAGATTTTACCCTGCATTGATTCTTGTATTTTTTTGTATTACTTGGTTATACATAAATAATAGAACAATAATTGTATTTGAGATTAGCTTCTGTGACCAAAATCGGTTAGGAGATTATTCTCCTAACTGCTGCAATGTCAAAATTAAAATAGGATTAGCCATCTCATCAAAGACTGGCCAACTAATTGTGAGATATTATAGTGCAGAAGTACACCTATAGGTATCTTTCGTAGACATCAATGCACTTTCTACTCCCTCATCCTCGTAGTCTGATAGAATCGGATCTAGATTCAATTTAAGGGTCGAAAGCAAAACGGACACTCATCTATGGACTGATAGAGATAAAATTGCCCAACCTCTCTAGATATTCTCGATCCCCAGCCCACTGAGACACGAAACACTAGTCCTTTTGATTGTATAATACTCATTTAAAAAAAATAATATACTGTTTTATACCAACTAATTTGATGGATTTTAAGACAAATGAAGGTTTTTCTGATTACACAACAGAATAATAAAATATCTTTATACATTTTCCAAAAACAAGTTTCCGACCAAAAGCAGTATCTTTGAAATGAGGACGATTTATAAGCTTTAGGAAATTGAGACATAAATCTGTTGGCGCGTCGAGCGTGTGATAAAAACTGGACGTTGCGTCAAAGCTATGTCGTGCAAACGTTTTTAAGTAATGGCCAAATGAAAATATCGTGCCAAAATTGTTTTTGGACTCTAGTTGAGGTTATACGTTGTGTTTAAAATAAAATAAAAACATTTTTTGCATTTTTTTTGCACTGGTCATGTTTCGAGTATTTTTGAGTAGTATTATGATCATCACACAATAGGAATATTTTTTCTATTAAATTTATACAATTCTGTCAAAAATAATAGCTTAAACTGATTCCATGTAGTAATAAAACGAAATAGATTTTAAATTATATGAAAAACCTTAAAATATCTTTATAAAAATAAAATTTAGATCTTAAATTTTATTCACCAATAAATAATAAAATATTTTATTCATATATATCAAAGAGGAAACAATAGCTCAAAATGTACAAAAATATAACTCACAACTTTTAAAAGAAGAATAAACAAAATTAAAAGCAGTCCATTTCTGGATTCATTCCAAAATATCTTTGCTAAATCTGAAATTATCAGCATTGTCAAGTGCATACTGCATTTAAAGCTAGGCATTCACTACAAAACATTATTACATAGTCTTTCGCGAAAAGTTTAAAGGATTAAAACGAGTCTTTAATTAGGAAATTAATCCCATAAGTGATTTGTGTTTTGTCAGAGAGAACGCAACACAAGAAAGTCGGAAAGGCAAAAAAAAAAAACAGATACTTGAGAGTTGATTAATCTTCAAAAATATGTATGTATTTATGTATTTATTTTTGTAAGTATGTATACTATCGTAAAGTTAAATTGTATTTCAGTATTTATTTTATATTCTCTATCTATTTTTATTTGTGCGTTATGTAAGAATAATATAAAGTTTTTAATTTACAATTAGGTTACTGCACCTACACATTCCATTTCTGCGAATGCTTTTAGCATTAAGTCACCTTTGAACAACTTTTTGCATAAAGTTTTAAATAATTATATAAAAAGGCTGAACGCATTTTCATTTATTTCTAACAAACATAAAAACATTCAACAAATCTAGTCTTATATCTATACCATTATGCCTCAGACACGTAAACTCATATATACACGCGTTGAACTATATAACGCCTCTCTCTTGTTTTGTTGAAAGGATATATTGGTTCTACAAACAATCGGTCCTTTGAGTACGCCTAATGTCATGTCAAGTTCACACTGCGACAACTGAACTTGACAATTAAATTCACCACAATTCTTTTTAAACATGCAAATTACTGTAAATAAACATATCCAGTACCAGTACAAACATTTATGTTCGTAAACTTTCGCGATTTGTACACATTATAGAATTTTTATTAGCTACGGGTCTTAATCGTGTAAATATTTTATTTTAAGGCTAAATACCTTTGTTTGGAGTCTACCTGTGACCACGGCCATTGCAATACGGTTGAAACGTTGGGCAATAAACAAAGGTATTTAGCCTTAAAATAAAATATTTACGCGATTAAGACCCGTAGCTTATAAAATTCTATAATACAGACATTTAGTCGCGTTTCAGTCGCATTAAGCCTTCTTGAACAGTCCGCTTTAGTTTGCATGGAAGCGACGACGTTTCTCCACTACAGCTGCAAGTGACGCTGTAAGATTTTAATAAAAGATAATTTCTCGGCACATATTCTTTCTTTTGAGAATCATGTAAAGCAAATTTTCTAATTTATTAAAACTATACTTTTGGAAAAATAGAGATCATGTTAGTAATAAGAGGTTAACTTCTGATGAAATTAGTAGAAGTGGAAGTTATAGCTATGATATGATGCTACAATTTCAAGTGAGTCTGGTTTTTTATATTGAGCATGGTTTAATCATGGCATGTTCCAGATAATCTTACCAAAAATCATCACGTTTAAATGGTTTTTTTACCTATACACTAGACACTTGTTTTGTATCTGTTCTTTTACAGTTATAGTCAATGTGTACCCGATTTTAAGGCCGTCCCATTCAAAATAATGGTTTCATAATTTATGTATGTTTCCATGTAATAAAAAAAAGTTAGTTTAGGTAATTCTAAGTTAGTTTGAGTCATATGCAGTATATACACTATATATTCGTAAACTTTCGCGATTTGTACGCATTATAGAATTTTATAAGCTACGGGTCTTAATCGCGTAAATACTTTATTTTAAGGCTAAATACCTTTGTTTATTGCCCGACGTTTCGACCATTCGTCGCCGTCGAAACGTCGGACAATAAGCAGCTTATACAATTCTATAAAGTATATACACTAAACCCACAGACACAGCCCGGCGGCTTTATGTCGGCTACTTGCGTACGCGGTCATTTGCTTGACGACACTCGACCACCACTACCTAAAAGGTTACTATTTTCGTGCCGCCAACAAAATTTTTCTACTTCAAGGAGATGTGAAGTCGCCTACTAACCCGCCGACAACAAAGTCGACGAATCTTGCGTTGTCGGATCGGCGGGTTTGGTTTGTAGAAGGAGTCTACGACTAGCCACCAACCATCCTAAATTTCTTCAAGACTGTTTATTGTTTAGTCTATATCAAATATCTAGAAGTATACTAGAAGATTGTATTAAGCGAGACAAAAGTACTTTAAATATTCTAAAGGTGGAACGTGAAATCCTTTGTATTAAAATTGAATTTCCTTCGAAGCACTGGCTTGACAATATGGCATCAACTATATAAAATGTTGTAACATTCTTTCAATTTACAGTAAAACTCTCAAGTTAATTAAATGGCGTTCCAAGTTATAGGCGTTTGAATATTTATTGGTGCTTAAATTTTTTGATGGGTGTTGTGCAAGGGAATGGACTTTGAGGCACAAAATGAACCTGTTTAAAATTAACTGCTAATCTTAGAAACCTGGTTGCCGACAAATTTACAGCAACAAGATCTTCCCACTTTTAGTTTATAAATGACTATCTCCCTTGTGTAACATGAATATAAATTTGTACAAGAATATATACAAGGTTATTTTTGGTTTAGTGCAAAGCTCAGACATCCCAACAAGATTTTTATTTCAAGAAAACACTTATAAAAAAGAAAATGAAAACATTGAAAACTCGCAGAGTAATGACATATGAGCCATCGAAGTTGTCTTATGTTCTACGCGCTATCGTGCTCATTGCGTCGCGTAGTACTTAATCCATGGTTATTATTGAAAATAAGAGATGATTACATTTCACATCACATTATGAACAGGGTTTTATTGTTGCAATGATTACTGAATTAATTAATTATTGAAAAAAAGAATGGTCTGAAAACTACCCCATTGAATTGTGTTATTGATTCTGAGCAAACTAGTTTCAGGTTTGAACTATTGTGTTATATATTTACCCGATTGCGCGACGCACATGCGGGTAATGTGTTTATGGTCTATGTATGTGTTCCTTTATAGAACTATATAGACCAAACGTGTGGGTCGATTTTGTTGATTCATACGTCAATCGATTTGTATTAATCTTGCGAGTGTTACTAAAACATTACATCAATCAAAATGGCGACAGCCAAACGCCATATTATGATAGAAAAAAAAAATAGGTCAACAAACTATGTCACGTCGTATCATTGTCTAGGTATTTCAAAATCATGATGAGGTTCCTTAAATCATTTTTCACTTAAAATTACCGTTTAGGATATATGGCGATTTAAAGTTAGTTACCAACCATTTTCGCTCAAATTTTCGCTAGTTACAGTTAATTACGTGTCACAACTAAGCACTAAAAAGTATTAAATTAAAAAATAAATACTATAAATCAAAAAACCCGCTTGCTTAAAAAAAGATAACCTTAAATCGTTAGCTAAAGGTTATCTTGTTTTAATCTCTTTTAAGCCAGCGGGTTTTTTTACTCTTAATTTGTTATATTTACAACTATAAAAAAAATGATAGAATGAATATTCTTATTTTGGTAATCGGTTTTGGGCTTTACCTAGGACACATTAATGTAGTGCACAAGTATCCGATGGTATGAAAAACTGACAGTATCGGACAGAGATCGGAAGAGCACACTAAGCCGTCAACCCTGCTGTATCCGCTACCAACAGGGTCGACGCCTGAACGTGCTCTTCGAGGCGCGGAGGGAGACACATTTTATGAAAATAATTACCCATCTAGGAACCGATAGTAGTAACGTCGCTTAAGCTCGTAGGTCTCTTGATCTGCTTAATCACCACCGAATCACGAATCTATCACTTTACAAAATAAAAGACATTAAAATAAACAAGGTTATTCAAACCCTGCCTTGAACTCTCTCTCCTGAAATACTTTTAAAATTCTTCTAAGCCTGGGCACAATGTCATCGAGCATCAAACGAGCCGTGCTCCGGCAAATAACGAGTAAAATTATCATAAATTGAGCAGCTTTAGTCTGCAGGTAAGTTGTTTTGGGATAGACGAGGTATTTTTTTACAACCAATAAAAACAACGACGTGAAATAGAAACAAAATCTTCATATGTGTTTTATAAGTAGGTACTTGAGAATGTTTGTAATTTGAAAGGTATTTTAGCTAGCTATAGATAGATTATACCTGATAGAAATAGTAACAAGAATATTAAATAATCAATAAAAATAAAAATAAGGTAATCGATTTATAAGATAAAATATTCTTTTTATCTTATAAATCGATTACCGATGGCTGCATTCACGAAAAAGTGTGATGTCAACGCTCACGTTCCGTCACTGATAGGCTGAAGTTTTGTAGCCGTTGGGATCCAGTAAAGCTGTCAAAAGCATGGTAGTTTATTACAACGTTATCAATGTTTTGGCGATTGCAGCGACATACGATACAATTGGAAAATTTAAAAAAAAAAACAAAAAAATGGTGTTACAGGCATGGTTGTTTATTCAATGTTATCAATGTTTTCTTATGACGTAAAAATGTCGTCTGTAAGCCGACCTTACAGACATTCATTCTTTTTCTCATTTTTTTAAATGTATATTACTTACTGTAGTAATTTTTATAGGCATTTCTTGCCAAAGACTTTACAAATACAATAATTGCATTTTGAAAGATAGAAAAATTTGAATCCAGACTCAGGAATCGAACCCGAGACTTCCGTAGCCAAACCGGGGCCAGAAGCGAACCACCTATCTGGACTATGCTACTAGATATCAAATTCTTCCATCTCTTAATGCTTACGGGTTAGGCCCCCGTAGCGCCATCTAGTCGTTATTTAAAGAACTATCACGGCTTTTGTTATTGCTTCGTTACAGAGAGCATTTTAACAAATTATGATGACGCAGGCCGAATATTGAAGTAATTTTTATAGGCATTTCTAACTGGCCTAACCCGTTAGCATTAAGAGATGGAAGAATTTGATATCTAGTAGCATAGTCCAGATAGGTGGTTCGCTTCTGGCCCCGGTTTGGCTACGGAAGTCTCGGGTTCGATTTCTGAGTCTGGATTCAAATTTTTCTATCTTTCAAAATGCAATTATTGTATTACTTACTGTGTTCTAATTTGGATACATAATTTCACAGAATTAAAACATACCTAATTCTAATTATCAAAGATTGTACACGTCCTTTTTAAAAACAATCAAGCAAAAGTATCTTTATATACATATGCAACACGTAATATAACATCAGTATGTACTTAATGACTAACAGGAATCTAATTTTGTTTTATACACATACAGTGTATAAAACAAAATTAGATTCCTGTGTGGTTCAAATGTATTCAAATAGTCTGACAAAAAATTAAGGCTAATTTAAAAAAACACGAATGAGGTTAAATCTTATACTTGTATCTGTATATTCGTTTGTTTGTCTTTCTATACTTTTAGGTACCTATTATATTATTGAGTGGCATTAGAATAGCGGCAAGTATTTTCCCAGAGTCGCTATTACGTCTTTTAATTCTGAATAAAACAACATTACAACTAAAACTTAAAATACAGTATAATTTATAAAGCCTAAGAGATATTACACTACAAAACAAACAAAGCTAAACCTTAGAAATTACCAACAAAACTGAATAAATCAACACACATTTGAAAACGAAAACTCTGAAATATTTTTCACACAAAATATACTAAACTCGAAGATATTATGTGGCGACATGATGAATTCGTTGTAATTTTTTAGACTCAAGACTAAAATATTTGAGACACCTCGCACCGAATATCTATAGTACAGAAAGCAACCTTCATGCTGTATTCACACCTTGGACTCAACGGCACAAACGCGGGCAAAAGCGTGTGAATGTGCTGTACGGCTGTTTGTGAATGCTTGTTTGGCCCGTGTCGGGCTAAGGAGCTTCTTTCCAGGCTGCTTGCTGGACAGCGCGTGTGAATGTAGTATCATAGGTTAATACACTCGAGCGACACACACATAGATATCGTTTATCGGTGATGAGTGGTAGGTTTAAGCCATACGCCGCCGTCTTGGTGTATACCACAACAGTGTCAGTTATTTTTCCGTGGAATAGTGTTAACAAATCACTGTGTATCAGTTGAAGGGCATTGTAACAAGTGTTATTTCTGGGCAAATAAGACTTATGAACTAATGTTTCTAATGAGGAGCACGATGCGGTGACATCCAGATCTTTGTCCAACAAGGATTTGAGCGGCAATGATACTGAGCAAGTGTGATGCTTACCATCGGCGTATGATCTGATCGTCTCCTCCTTGTAGTATAAAAAAAACATGAATCGAAGACCACATCAGTGCATTTTGATCGAAGGCGTTAGGGCGTGCCAGATGTGATATTAATGTGTGCGTGCGTCAAGAGCGTTTTTTCATGTAGGTTGTCTTTTCTAATCTCGGTATTCTGTGACACTGGCTTTATAAATACGCTTGCTACTGTTTTATGCATCGTTTACTTTAGCTGTAATATTTTTCATCTCTTTTGCTTTCAGAGAGAGAATTAATGTTGATCGTTAAGTCGTTAAATATCATTTTTATAGTTCATGCTTTAAAAAAGTGAAAAGAATCACGTAGTTACATTTAGTAAATTGATTACAATGCTATCTGGCGTGAGGCATTCACAGCGCGATAGCTAACTATAGCGGTACAATCATAAACACATTATCATTAAAAACTGAAAATTTAATTAAAAGTACGAAAGTTATTCGAATGTCGCATTATTATTATTATTTATTAGGTACTTTCGATTGCAATTCACGTGCTACTTGTCTATTGGCCGTGTTTACTTGCGTCAGGTCCAAACATCTAACTGAACTGCCCTGCACCTGACAAATAATTAAGATGTTCATGGTAAGACCCCTGTTTGTTGGTAGTTTATAACACGTTATCACAATTTCGGTCTCATTTTCGCTTTGGTGAGTCCGGAATGAGAATATTGGGGAAAAATGATTTATTTAAAAAATGGTACACAAACAAATGCACTTTCGCATTTTTAGAAAGATCCTACATTACTAGCAATATCGTTAAACCCTCCAGCCAAGCTAAATTACTTGTGTTAGGAGTGGGTTCACGTTTGTCCAGCTTGGGAGGGGCAATGTCGAGTTCTCACCGCAGTGGTCGGAAGTGACCTCTCGTTGCCGGTCGTGGTTCTGCCATGGTCCGGAGCGAGGGGTCGTGGAATGCGGTCGCATCCTTCTGTGAGGACATCTTCTGTAGTAGGTATTTATTAGTAATTTTATTTCATTATACACAACCGTGTCAGTGAGATCACAGGTTTGAAACTTACCTTATCTAATTAGGTTAGATTCGAACCCGCGACCTCACAATTCAAAATTCTTTATTCACTTACGATGTAAAACAACGCTTGTGGTACACCGGGTGTTCGCAAACAATAGATTATAAAGTCGGAGAAAAGAACATGGTAAGTAATAAAAACTTGCGCCCACTCTTTTCAAATTGACAATTTTACAATGTTCAAATATTTAATTTTCGCTAAATACTTAAGGCAAATTTCATTTCAAAATGTATATGATTCATCAAATCCAAACGACTCTTACAACAACTTTTTGGAAACATTTAGTCTAATATACAATCTCTCATTTCCAATGAAAAAAATTAAGATACGTACTAATACGAAACCGAAATGGTTGTCAACGGGAATACGAGTCTGTAGCAAGCACAAACGCGAACTTTTATGGAAATATAGAAAATATCCCTGTAAAGAGAATAAAACCAAATTCCAAACATATTCCAGGCGATATAGACAAATAATAAACCTAACAAAGAAATCACAAAATAACTGCTATATTAACTCTGCTACCAATAAATGTAAAGCGACCTGGAAGGTGATAAATGACGTTAAATATAATCACCCAAACGAAGGCGTACAAGCATTGATTATTAATGATGAAAAAATTACAAATCCGAAACTTATTTCAAACGCCTTTAACCACCACTTTACTGACACTATCAAACATAATAATGTAAATTTAAAGCATCCAGTATCAAACTATTCCAAATTGACATTTAATTCTAATTCAATATTTATGCCTCCAACAGTACCTAATGACATTTATAATACTATTAATGGTCTCAAAAATACAAATAGTGTAGGGTATGATGGTATCGCTACCCAAATTATGAAAGACGTAGCTCCGATAATTGCTCCACCTTTATGCCACATTATGAATAAATGTACAGAACAAGGGATCTATCCTGACAAGTTAAAGATATCAGTTATAAAACCTCTTCATAAGAAAGACAAAAAAACAGAGATGAATAATTATAGACCCATTGCTCTAATTCCGGTTTTTTCAAAAATATTTGAAAGAATAATCTTTAAATGTCTATATAATTACTTTGAAAAGATGAACTTATTCACAAAATGTCAGTACGGTTTCAGGAAAAACAAATCTATAAATGTAGCAGTTTATAATTTCTTACATGACGTAATATCGAATATGGATAAAAGGCATCCAGCGGTAGGCTTGTATATGGACATGTCAAAAGCCTTCGATCATGTAAATCATAAAATTCTGCTCGAGAAAATGTACATATACGGTGTGAGAGGAAACGTATACAATTTAATAAAATCGTATCTTAGTAATAGAAAGCAGTTCACAGAAATTAAAAGAGTGTCTGTAGACACCAAAATCGAAGAAACTTATAAATCTGACATACATAATGTAATATCTGGCATCCCTCAAGGTAGCATACTAGGACCTCTTTTATTTCTTATATATATAAATGACCTCCCAATAATTACTAAATATAAAATGACTTTATTTGCAGATGACAGCACAGTGCTATTTACAGGGGAAAATTTGACATTATTAGAACATGACATTAATGAATCTGTGGCGTTAATAATTGACTGGCTCAACAATAATGACCTTAAAATAAACCTGGACAAAACAAAAATAATGAATTTTAAACAACGAGTAAAGACATATAAACAATTAAATATTAACTATTTAAATACTAGCATTGAGGAAATAGATACTACAAAATTTCTAGGCCTCTATATTGATAATAAAATGAATTGGAAACCACAAATCGAACACATATGTAAGAAACTGAATCAATTCTCATATGCTTTATATAGATTACGAAAAATTGTGAACCAATCAGCTCTTCTAGCCGCTTATCATGGATATGTCTCCTCTACTATCAGATAAGGACTAATTTTTTGGGGTAATTCCACTGAATGTGAACGCGCATTTCGCTCTCAGAAACGTTGTATCAGGAGTATTTGCAAATTACAACAGACTGATTCGTGTAAACCGCACTTTATTAAATTAAAGTTGCTATCATTACCATCAATGTTTATCTACGAAACTGCGACTTTTGTTAAGGCTAATATAAATTTGTTTGATTACCGAACTAGGGCGAGAAGCGATGATAAATTATATATAGTTCCAAGTAAAACAGAGTTAATGCATAAGAGTGTCTTCTGTTTAGCGCCACGTGTATTTAATAACATTCCACAACATATAAGAAACTCTTCAGATATTAGGATTTTTAAAAGTGAACTGTTTAAATTACTGACATCTAAGTGTTATTACTCTGTAACAGAATTTTTTGAGGATAAAACGCTTAAGTTAAAACATTATTAATTTTAAATTAGAACAATATTGACATTAGTCAAAAACAATTGACATCTTTAATTTTTATAATTACGTTAATCTTAAGCATACCTAACTGACATAATCTTAAAATAAATACTTATAAATTCTGTTTCCATATTACTATTGATGATAAAATAAATGCATGGTAAAATAATATTAATTATAGTAGCGTACACATTATCCTTTTATATTGTAAGCCATATTGGTAGGGCATAGCTGAACTGTAACATTAATGTACCATCTTATGTAAAACCTATGATCCACAATAAAGAATATTGAATTGAATTGAATTGAATTTATAAACTTGATATGGGGGTGGGCACTACGACTAATATATTAAATACCATGTTGGAAATGATATTAATTAAAAATTGAAACATCTGATAAAATAAAACTAGCCTTAGTGGGTAAGTAGGTACAACATAGTAAGAGCATCTACTTGCAACAAAGGTAAAAATTATATATGTTTAAATATTGACCAAAGTACTTGTAACGAATGATTAAATATAAAATATTAATACTGATATCAAAAGATAGAAAAAATGGCCTTTATTCATCATGATTAAGTCTTTGCATACGAAATTCAAATCATGCTCTTAATTAGGCCTAGCGCGCAATGCCTTGCATTTTTAAAACGCATTATCTGTGAAGAATAGAGTGTCATAGAAATGCGCGCATTGGGGTGACATAAACGAATGCGGTAAAAACATCTTTGGCCTATCGCTGCAAATTTGCCGCATGAATCTACCGTACTTATTTTTCACAAATTGCCAGCTATTATAAAAAAAACTTGATTGGGATAAGTAACTACCAAGTTACTTTAAAAAGATTTACCACCCTGTTGTCTTTCAGCGTTTTTAAGCCTTTAGAACATTCAAAACTTTTCCAATATCTTGATCTTTGAAATATTTTTAATCCACTTGCAAGCTTGGTGCTAATTAAACAACGGTATGTCGGTCGCCATCTCCTTCAAGATTAAAAGATCGTTCGGGCGGTATTTAAAATACCGCTACTGCATACTATTGGAAATTGCAGTCCAACTATTTTATGCAAATATTCGTTCTGTTATTTGTGAAGAACGGTCTGATAAAAATAAAATGGTTTTGGTTATGGGGTTGTCGCGATATTTACTACTTAAAGTTTTTTTTTAGTTACATATTTGAATCGAGCCACAACATAGTTGTTAATTTTAACTTAGTAGGTAGGTTCCTCATTGATCATTATAAATACGGGTTGGAAAATGTTGTATAATAAATAATACACCCACCAAGTCATCCACGTCCCTTCATATTCCTACGTTAATAGCGGTATTCCATTTTCTTTACAGTTTTTTGTATTCCATTTATCACTATTCCATTTCTTTAATTTTATCTTAATTTTATTATTATAATCTATTTAAAAAAGATAACATTTTCTAGTGTAAATATAATTATTATTTTATCATTTATTTATTAAAGTACAACCACATCTTCAACCAAACCTTATTAATATATAGTTACAGTTGGTATTATTTCTGATGTACATGACAATAACGGCGTACATAGCACTCAATTACAGATCAGCTGAATGGTTAGTAAATATAAAATTAATTTAAGCTAAGATTAAAATACGAGAAACAATCGATTGATTATGAATAGGTGTGATTGACGATTAGGACGAAGTCTTAAGCTGTGACTTTGTTATTTTATTTTTAAAACTGCGTAAGTTATCGTGACATACATTCAGATCGGGTACTGTTCCTACGTCACATCGGGGCGCGCCGTGCGAGTCTTTGGCGGACCGGTTTACAGCTATGGTTGGCCGCCCGCTCCCCGCTCCGCGCCTCACCGCAGACACTCGCTCACCGCTTCCTACCACGCGCGCACGCATCGGCCATCTACCAGTTACCTAATTATAGTCTTCCAAATCAAGAAGCAGTTTTATTATAAGACCACCAGAATCCCCCCCCCCCCCGGAACTTGGCATTCAACATAATATGGTCCTTCGAAAAGAAGATCGCCGTCTTATTACTGCGTTCGTGACAAATACCGGGCTGCCACACGCACCGCCCCACCCGTGCACATTGCGGACTTAAGGTCACTTCAAAGACAGTCTACGTGGAGGAATATTTTACATACTGAGTGAGTCCGTTCCATGTTCTTTTCCATTCCATAATAATTCTGGTCTTCTATTGCTTATTTCCAGGAATTTAAAATAGTGCTTCACGGATCAGGCATAGTGATCTCTTCATGCGAGCCTATTTAACTTAGATAATTCATTTAATATTTTATTCATACGAATATATAATTGTTATATCATATATATCTATTTCATTCAAAAAAATTAATAATCTTGTTTACCTACTTAATGCGTTGAACGCAATAAAGTAGCATTTTTATTGCACCTCATTGTGTAGCTATGCCTATGTTATCTCTCGCTTAATGCGGTTTCTCGCTTAGCACGTCGCATACGGATCAACTGTGAGATACCGTTAGCTACGCACAGCTGTTTATTTATGCCGTTATAATTTGCTTGACGCACTTCATTTCTAGTTTTCTTTCGCTTCATTTGCACGTTAGACCTTTATTTCATCTTAATCATAATTATGTCTGACGCTAAGTTGAGGGAACTGGTGAAGAAGCGTGGCAGCCTTAAAGTAAAGTTAACACATTTCTCCAGTTTCATTAAATTATTGCCTTTAAGCGATTTAAAATCTTTCCAACGCTTAGAATTGCAATGCCGTCTTGATCTTATGGCAATCTTATATACGGATTTCGACGTTTTATAGACGGAATTGGAGCTGTTTTCGGAGGAAACCGATGTCGATGTCACCGAACGGGAACAATTTGAGTCGCAGTACTATACGCAGGTGGGCCACGCGAAGGCATTACTTGCCACCGCGCGTCCCGCTTCGCCCGCGCTCCCATCCGCCATCTCTGATGACATCAGCCCGGGTCATGGTTCTAGATGCAAGCACGACTTTGTCCGTCTACCAAAGATAGACTTACCTCACTTCAACGGGGAATATCAGCACTGGCTCGAGTTTCGAGATACGTATATTTCTTTAATTCATACAAACGACAGTACTTGTATACAGTCAATAAACAAATTCCATTACCTCAGTTTTAACTAGCAGCGCGTCTTTAGTTATTGGAAGTATTGACTTCAAAGCAGATAATTACAAAATGGCTTGGCAGTTATTAACTGAGAAATACAACAATGAAATCCTTCTCATTAATAATCATTTACAAGCGTTATTTAACTTCAATACTATTCAAAAAGAATCATCTAGCCCCTTACGTAAAATGATTGACGTAACAAACAAAAATTTAAGGGCGTTTGACACTCTCAGACAACCTACTCAACACTGGGACACCTTAATCATTTTTATGGTGTCGAAAAAACTAGATCCCGTGACTGACCGTGAATGAGAAGAACATAAAAATAGTTCTAAATTATTTCCAAAATTAGTAGACTTTACAAAATGTTTATCTAACCGAGCTGATTTACTTGAAACTTTAGCATACAATCAAACTTCAAAAACTACAAATTGTTCAACAACAACAACAACAACAATAAACATAGAAATTACCTTACAGCAACTCATTCTAAAACTACTGAAAATTATTACAAATATACATGTCCTATATGTTCCCAGAATAACTACTTATTCAGTTGTCAACATTTCAGAAATCTAGATGTTGAATCACGCATTAAGAAGGCTTCAGACAGCAATGTTTGTACGAATTGTTTGCGACCTGGACAAACAGATAAACTTTGCAAACTATAGCATTGCAAATATTGCAGCTTAAAACATAATACCCTCTTACATAGGGAATCAACAGACAATCAGTTAGGAGACAACAGCGTAGCATTGTCAACTAATACAACTTTACCCTATATAGTATAACAAAGCCCTCGTACTCTTATCCACAGCTTTGGCGAAGGTGGCAGACGTCAAGGCAAGGCTACACACCGTCAGACTCCTACTGGATAACGGAAGTACCTCCAACTTTATCACCGAAGCCCTCTGTAAGAAGCTTGGATTGGTAAGACAAAGCACAAGCTCAACCGTCTCATGCATAAACGGGCTAACTTCGTTTACCTCAGAGAGCTGTAGCTTCACTGTGCAGTCTTGCCATTGTGGATATCGGGCGAACGTAAGCTGTCTTATTTTACCTAATATCACGCAAACACTGCCTGGCACCTATGTGGGCAAAAGACATATTTCTATCCCGCCAGGTCTTTAGTTAGCCGATCCCTCTTTGAATATACCTTCAGCGATCGATATTCTTATGGGAGCGGAGGTATTTTGGAACGTCTTAGGTTCCTCTACTATTAATTTAGGCAAAAATCAACCTAAATTGCAGTCATCAAAATTAGGTTGGCTTATTTCAGGTTGTGTATCTCAACCTACTCCTCAACAACCTACTATATGTAATTTCCTATCACAAGAGGAGTCCGATCAGCTCACTCGTTTCTGGGAACTTGATTCTGTGTCGTCTTGTAACTGTTTCTCTTCAGATGAGCAGGCTTGTGAAAAGCTCTTTCACGAGACGACACAACGTAATGCCAGTGGTCAATTTGTTGTCACCATTCTATTAAAGGACTCACCCGAGTGCTTAGGTGATTCTTACGCGATGGCCAAGCTTCGATTTCTCTCTTTAGAACGTAGATTCGAGCGTAATCTAGAATTCAAAAGTCAGTATTTACAATTCATGCGAGAATATCTTAATTTAAATCATATGTCAGAGAATCCTAACTCGAAACAATCAAAAATTATTATATGCCTCATCACGGTGTTGTGCGTGAGTCTAGTTCAACTACCAAGCTTCGCGTAGTATTCAATGCTTCGGCCGCCAGCACTTCGGGTAAGTCCTTTAATGACATCCAGTTGGTAGGGCCCACCGTACAGGAGGATTTAGTATTCATACTACTGAGGTACAGACAGCATAAATTTGTTGTAACAGGCGACGTCGAAAAGATGTACCGAGCTATTTTAGTTCAGCCGTCTCAACGCTCTTTATAACAAATCGTCCTCAGGTTTGATTCCTCTGAGCCTTTAAAAACATATACGCTCAGTACACTGAGTTACGGTACAGCTTCAGCACCCTACTTGGCAACAAAGTGTTTAGTGTCGCTTACTAATCACTGTTCAGACTCTAAGGTTAGTGAGTCTATAAGGCGTAACTTTTATATCGACGATTATTTGAATAGTAGGGAATCGATTGAGTCCGTTATAACATGGTGTCACAAGGGCTCTCGAATCTGCTAAGTTTCACCTTCGTAAGTGGCGATCAAATAGTCCAGAAATCCTTAAGGCGATTACTAGCACTAGGCCAGAAAATTCAAATAAAAAAATAAATTTAAACGATTCACATTTAAATAAAACCCTTGGCTTATATTGGGATTGCAATACTGACAATTTGTTCTATTCAGTTAATCTTAAAATTTCAAAGTTTAAAATTACTAAACGTAACATTTTATCGTTAGTAAGTCAGGTGTTTGTTTTATCCCCTAGGCCTTGTTGGCCCGTGCATAGTACTATTCAAATTCATCCTACAACAGTTGTGGGTACTAAAATGAAACTGGGATGAAGAAATACGAGTAGAATTAAAATGTCAGTTCTTAGAATTTATAGATTTACTTCCAGCTCTTAACTCTCATCGTATTCCACGTTGGGTATCATGCAGCAATCCCTCTTTAATTGAACTCCATACTTCTACAGACGCTTCTGAACGTGCTTATGGGGCATGCGTTTACGTGAGAACGGTGACAGTTGATGGCACTGCTTGCGTTCGCCTTTTAAATTCCAAGAACAAAGTTGCCCCTATTTAGCCCACGACAATACCACGCTTAGAGTTATGTGGAGCTTTATTAGGTACTCGACTTTACTTGAAGGTACGAAAATCACTTACTCTAAATTACAAACAATGTTATTTTTTGGTGCGACTCGTCGATCGTCCTTGGTTGGCTATCTACACCGCCAAGTCAACTCGTACAGTTTGTTCGCAACCGAGTGAGTGAGATTCAGGAGAATACGACCAATCAGACATGGCATTACGTGCCGTCTAAAAGCAACCCAGCCGATCTTGCATCTGGAGGGGTGAAGGCTGATTGCATCAGCGCGTCCGCCATTTGGTGGTCAGATGCCGATTTTCTGAATCAAACTACTATACAATTTCCTACGTTACCTAACATAAAAGTACATCTACTATCAGAACAATCACTACATACAATTAAAAAAATAATAATTCAAGTGACAATAATTTAATACTAAATTTAATTCATAACTCATCTTCATTTACAAAACTAATCAGAATAATAGCGTATATACAAAGATTTACACATAATTGTAGAAAATAGAATAATATAAAACTAAACAGACCTAACTTAACATATACAGAATTACAATCATCACAGAACTTAATATTACAAATTTTTCAGCTGGAAATATTCCCTGAGGAATATACAATTCTTAAAAATAATCAACCTTTACATAATAAGAATCGATTAATAAGCCTTTCACCTTTCATTCATTCAGACAACTTAATACGTGTAGGTCTTGAGAACTCTAACTACGGTTATGACGTTAAGCATCCCATCCTAATGAGTAATCAGTAGTAAGCATCATGTTACAAAAATTATATTCCAAAAGGAGCACAAAACACTCTTACATGCAGGACCACCATGACTGCCAAACACGGTCTTATATATTAATCTTATAAGTGTTAAAAATATGTGTAAATACAGGGTTAGTTGCATGTGTGCAACTTGGTGACAGACGACCCATCAATGGTGTTCTGTTAATCATTAACATTTCAACATTCATTAATTTTATAGTAATTGATCTAAATGAGTCTTCGACGTTGGTTCGTCTCAGGCTTGGTTTACTAACCTGAATTAAGATTTGGGTTGGCCACCCATAACTCCTCCCTCCGTAAGTTGGGCGAATGATAATTTTGACTACATTTACAAAAATTATATTCCAAAAGGAGCACAAAACACTCTTACATGCAGGACCACCATGACTGCCAAACACGGTCTTATATATTAATCTTATAAGTGTTAAAAATATGTGTAAATACAGGGTTAGTTGCATGTGTGCAACTTGGTGACAGACGACCCATCAATGGTGTTCTGTTAATCATTAACATTTCAACATTCATTAATTTTATAGTAATTGATCTAAATGAGTCTTCGACGTTGGTTCGTCTCAGGCTTGGTTTACTAACCTGAATTAAGATTTGGGTTGGCCACCCATAACTCCTCCCTCCGTAAGTTGGGCGAATGATAATTTTGACTACATTTAATTACTTCTGGCAAACATCAGACTTACCTACTGGCCTCTAGCAGGCAAGAATCTAGCTAAACAAACAGTTCGTAATTGTGTGCGCTGTACTCGCTTTAAGGCGCAGCCCATCCAGGTCATAATGGGGAGCCCAGCGATAGGATCCAGCTAGAGTTCCCTTTCTTAAAAACAGGTCTCGATTACGCCGGGCCAGTGCTTATAGCCGACCGCAAGGGCAGAGGTTATAAATTAATTAAATTTTATATTTGTGTTTTTGTGTGCTTCGCAGTCAAAGCCATTCACCTAGAGTTGGTCTCTGATCTCAGTCTGATATCAGTTAAGTCCACCAAAAATCTTCACACCTCCTTATCGGACGAACGCTCACTTCATTTCCTCGTCCGCAAATCACAGACAAGAACATCAGTCAACTGCAGTGCTTCGACCGTATAGAAAAACTGAGGCAACACTTTTGGCAACGTTTTTCTAGCGAATACGTCTCTCTTCTATAGCTACTGGGCAGAATAACCGCCGTCAGGCCAGGATCTGACGGTCTTAACCCAGGGAATCTGTTCCTACGTCACATCGGGGCGCGCCGTGCCAGTCTTCGGCGGACCGGTTTACAGCTACGGTTGGCCGCCCGCTCCCCGCTCCGCGCCTCACCGCAGACACTCGCTCACCGCTTCCTACCACGCACGCACGCATCAACCATCTATCAGTTACCTAATTATAGTCTTCCAAATCAAGAAGCAGTTTAATTATATATTAGTTAAGACCACCAGAATCCCACCCTGGGGCTTGGCATTCAACAGGTACACGTGTTGCTAGTGTATTATATTTTTGGACAATTCTATTGAGATATTTGAAGATATTTTTAATTTTGTCATTATTATATTTACACTAGATAGTCAAATAATAATGACACGCGGTGTTTGTGTTTTTAAAAACTTTATTTACAATACACGCGTGCTCAGCATGTGCAACAGAATGAAACAATCTAATGTGACTGCCAAACACGGTCTTATATATTAATCTTATAAGTGTTAAAAATATGTGTAAATACAGGGTTAGTTGCATGTGTGCAACTTGGTGACAGACGACCCATCAATGGTGTTCTGTTAATCATTAACATTTCAACATTCATTAATTTTATAGTAATTGATCTAAATGAGTCTTCGACGTTGGTTCGTCTCAGGCTTGGTTTACTAACCTGAATTAAGATTTGGGTTGGCCACCCATAACTCCTCCCTCCGTAAGTTGGGCGAATGATAATTTTGACTACATTTATGAAATAGTACATTTTTATATCGACATAACATTACAATGGTTACAATAATAGATATTGTAGAAACTAAAATTGTTCCTATACTAACATTTTTCACATTTATGAACTTTTCGTCACTTTTTGGCACTTCACTTTTTTTGTTTAATGCGTGAGACAGGAACTTCAAGTTTTCCCGGTCGATGTCGTCTTGGCTGATTGGCTCTCGATGCTGGACTTCCATTTGTGTAACTATACGGGGATAATGTATATTTGGAGTTTTATGAAAAACAACTTCTCCAGATTGTACACGTCGTTTCCTAAGGGTTTCACGTCGTTTCCCAGTTTCTACTTCATCTAAACGTATTAGTAATACTTGAAAATTATGAATTAATAAATTAAAACTGTATAATATTAGATTTTTTCTTCGCTGGAATTGCGTTTGATTTAAAATTTCTTCAATTTCCTTAACAGTTTTATCTAATTTTATAAAATTATTTCTAGTTGAATTCGTGAGGATAACAAATATGTCAATTATTTCAGAAATTATTGTAATCTTTTCCATAACAACATTTTGTTTTCTTTGCACTGATCATTACATTTATCATTTTATCATACCTTAATGCATCCTCGTTATCTAAATTACCAGTAATTTATTTAATTATATTTCCAAATCCATTAATTAATCCTCTTTTAACTCTAATATTAGGAACTAATCGGCTATATTTTTCAATGGTAATATACAATAAATATTGAGTTTGTAACTCAGCGTCTATGATATTTCCATCTAATATATACGTATCTAACTTATTTTCTATTTGATTAATAATTTCCTTATATTTTCCTATGTTATACTCTAAACTTTGGGCTACAAGTTCTAAATCTAATATATTAACTATCTGCCAGTTATAAAGGCTTACTAATGTTTGTCCTTCTTTAACGGGTAGTATTCCCGGATTATCTTCAATCTTTTGAGGTTGAAGGGCCTGGCTGGGCATCATCAATGTTGCCAACAGCAGGGCGTACCTGTGGAGGAAGTTTTATTCTTTAACGGGCACTTTAGTAGATCTATTATGGGTTTCTACCGTGACCGTATTTCTAGAAACATCTCCCGTAACTAAAGCTTTTTGAAAACGTGGTTTATCTTTACTACGTCTAGTATTCAATCCCTTAATAAATACTTTATCTCCCGAATATACATTAAATGAGTTCTCTCCTCCTCGCTTTTTTTATTTTTTTCTTTATTTAATACCATTTTCTTAGTTAGATATTCATACAAATACTTTGTTCTTTTTACATGTTCGTTTACTAATTGTTGGGTATACTGTTTATTAAAGTCTACTTCAAAAATATTTGATGATTCTGTATGCTCAAAAAGGAGTTCAAACGGTGTAAGACCAGTCGTAGAATGTATAGACTGGTTATATGACATAATAGCATATGTGTCATTACACAGGCTGCATCTGTGATTTTTTTTTTCATATTTCGCTAATCTATAAATTTCTAAAATCGTAGAGTGAAATCTTTCCACCAGTCCCATGGAATTTGGGTTATGTGGCGTCCCAATGTGTAGATCAATTTTGTAAAATGTTAAAGTTCCTTTTAATAAATTATTGTTAAATTCTGATCCTGAGTCCGAGCTAATTCTTCTCGGAACTCCATATTGAGAAAAGTATTTTAATAACGCGTACAATTTCGGACATTGATCGGTTAGAAACTTCTAAAGCTTGGCCAAATTTACTAAATGCGTTAATTATAACAAGGAAATAGTTTCCTTCTATAGAAAATATATCTATAAAGATTTCCTCAAACGGTTTTGTTTGCGTCTGAGTTAATTGCAACTCTGGCTTAAATGGTTTTCTATCATACTTCATTTTCTGGCATGTTTCGCATGCATTAATAATACTCGATACTGTTACATCTAAATTATTCCAAAAATAAGTTCTTTTTAAATGAGCAATTGTTTCTTTTATACCTCGATGGCAAGTTCTTCCTACGTGGTATTTTTGTACGATTTCTCTCTGTTCGTTTTCATCTTCTACGTAAATTACTCTTTCTAGTATTATAACGAATTTATTTAAGAAAGATTCAATAAAATTGTATGAATGTACATTCATACAATTTTTCGCAATGTCTTATATCCTCGAAATAAAGTTAATATTTAATTTTTGTTCTTAATTAATTTTAAATTATTTGTCGGCAAATGGACTTCTTATACTTTTTGTCGAGGTCTAGAATAAATCTTTAACACTACATTTATTTATATTCCATGGAAAAATTTAAATTTGGTTTGGTTTCGTATCTACTGCTTCATGTAATATGGGTATATCTGACGAGTCCATATTTTCTTCAGAATGAATTGTTGCTAACGAACGCGTATCATTTCTTTCAGATGCCGTAGCTGTCCTGCTACCCATAGATGATATAGCATATGGCGATTTTGGACGATTAGGATTTATTTCATCTTCTTCTGATAAGATGCTAATTGGACTCTACTTAGAGTACTCTACTTAGTTAGAAGAAAATACTTATTTTCTTCTAAATTTACTATCATAGAAATATCTTCATTATCTAAAGCACTAATTTTTATTCTAGAAAGTGCATCTGCATTACAATTCTGTTTCCCTGGTTTATGTATAACCTCATAATCATACTCTGCTATTCTCAATCTCTATCTCGTTAACCTACTTCCAGGTTCTTTAAATGAGTGTAACGATGCAAGTGGTCTATGATCCGTAACTATTGTGAACTTTCTAACATATAAGTATGGACTAAAATATATGCCCAAATTACGGCTAATAATTCCTTTTCTATAGTACTATAACGCGTTTCTGCGTCATTTAAAGTTCTGCTAGCGAAAGCAATTGGCTTATCGCTCCCTATTGGTCCTTGCGATAAAACTGCGCCAAGTGCATAATTTGAAGCATCAGTAGTTAATAAAAACGGTTTATTAAAATCTGGAAATTGCAATAATGGTGCATTCGTTAATAATTCCTTGCACTTATCAAATGCAACCACATATCGTTTCGAGAAAATTATCTTTTTACCTTTTTTTAAACAATTAGTTAATGGTTGGGGTAACCTTAGAAAAATCCTTAATAAATTTTCGATAATAACCTATTAAACCTAAAAAACTTTTTATTCCCGTAGGCGTTTTAGGCAAAGGAAATTGCAAGACTGCTTTAATTTTGACATTATTAGGTTGTAATCCCTCTTTAGAGACTGAATGACCTAAATACAATACTTCTTTTCTAAGAAATTCACATTTGTCTAGCGTTACTTTTAAATTTGTTTCCCTAAGTCTATTAAATATTTTTCTTAATTTTTCTAAATGTTCAGATAGACTAGACGAATATACGATAATGTCATCTAAGTATACTAGGCAATGTATACCTTGCAACCCTCTTAACACATTATCCATTGCTCTCTGGAATGTGGCGGGTGCCGTTTTTAAACCATAGGGGATTCGAGTAAATTAGAAATGTCCCGATTGTGTAGTGATTGCAGTTTTGGGTTGATCCTCTTTTTCAACCTCTATTTGGTCATAGCCACTAGCTAAATCTATCGTAGAAAAGTATGCTGCTTTCTCTAACCTATCAAAAAGATCTGAAATATTTGGTAATGGATATTTGTCATCTGTGGTAATTTCATTTAATCTTCTATAATCGATTACCATTCTAAATGTTGTTCACCCGATGCATCCATCTTTTTAGGGACTAAGTGAACTGGAGCACTCCAAGGAGAGTGAGACTCCTTAATTACATCATTTTTTAATAATTTATTTACCTGTTTTTAATTTCTTCATTTACAGTTATAGGATGCCTATACGGACGTATGTATATAGGTCCACATTCTTTGTTCTAATTTTATGCTTTACTTGGTTCGTAAAAGATAAGGGAATTTGTTCGCAATGAAATATATATTTATAGTCTTCACATAATTTGGATATACTACTCTTTTCCTCTGAGTTTAAGTAATCCAACCTAAGCTTAGACAAGTTATCTAATAAAATTTGTTCTATGTCAATATCTTCACATACATTTGAAATATTACAGTTTATGTTAATATCGTTTGAGTTACATTGATCTAAGTTGATAACATTTAAAGGTTTACGAAAAACTAAATTTAATCCCTTTTTAGTTATATTCTGTATAATCGTTTGCGCATAAAAGTTTTCGCATTTAACTATAGCGTCCGGCATTCTGACTCCTGGACAAAATTCTAAATAGTTTAAAATAGCATTACCATTTTCTAACACCGTCGGAACCGATTTCCGATCGTGGAGGTAATTTTATTTTACATATAGGACTATATAATATAGGGATCTCAGTATTTTTTGTTTTTAAGACTTGATTTTTCATGTCAATATTTACTTCCAACTCTTTTAATAGATCCGATCCTATCAAACCATCATATGCATTATCAACATTATATATAAAAAACTTATGAAACATATTTGTTTTAAAAGTTCCCGTTAATGGAATATTAACTATTTCATCATGTTTAGTATGCCCATGCGTACTTATAACTAAAAATGGTTCTATACCCTTAAGTTGCGAAAAATATTCATTTGCTTTTTCTGGCTTCATAAATAAAGGAGTACTTCCCGTGTCAATCATAAATTTAGCTTCGATTTCTGGCAGCATTATGTGCGGTAAATCGAAAGCATTGTTTCTATGCAAATTAATATTGATTATTTTTGGTTTTCGTTTTGGGAGGCTTCTTTAAAAAAAAAATCATTTGTTTCAAAATTAGTCTGTTCAACAGATTCCTTATTATTTAACATATTATTTCTGGCCGTTCGCATTGAGACGTCAGAATCATTATTAAAATTATTTCTTGGCGAATTATTATTATTTAACCCAAATCTAAACTCTTGGTTCTGGTTCGGTTTAAAAAATCCAGATTGCTTATAATTATTCAATGTTCTACGAAATTGTTGTGGTTGATTAAATCTAGCCAATCCACGTTCATTGGGAGAAAACATAGGCCTCTGCACAATTTGAGGTGCATTAAAATTGGACCTAAAATTAGCATGTGGATTAAAATTAGGTCTAAATGTTTTGGATGTTTTTTTTGCTGATTTGGAGACGTATTTAATTAAGGTTTATAGTTATTTTGTATGGGTTGACTGTGCTGAGGCAGCCCAAATTTAAATTGAGTCATATTTTGATTACTTTTAAAATTATTTTGGTTCATATTTTGCTTAAATTTATTTTTAGCGTTATTTATTTATTTATTTATTTAACACTTAATGTACAAATAGAGTACAAAGGCGGACTTAATGCTAAAAGCATTCTCTGCCAGTCTACCTTTGGGTGATGTTAACTTAAGAATATGTAGGTGCAGACTGTAGAAAACTAGATAAATAAAAATAATAATATATTAAAGGTCGAGAAATAAAAAAAGGCATTATATATACACAAAAATACATAATCGAATACATGCTAATATGTACATACGTACATATAAAATATACATAAATTACATTACATACATATTTATATACAATACATACATATTTATATACAATACATACATATTTACATACAATACATACATAAATTATAAACTAATAAGTTGATAACTTTGTAAGGATTCAGCTGCTGTTAAGGAGTAGCGTACGAACTTTAATTTTAAAATTGAAACGGTTATATCTAGTTTGAACGTTACCTTCTTCAGTGAAAACTCCTAATGCATCTTCTAAATTTGTACATTTGTTTAATCTCACAAATTTCAATAGTTCCTCAGGTAAATTATACAAAAAAATATTTAACGATGTATTATTGTATATGATGTATTTGGCGGCTTTTACGCCCTCGTCAGTGAATAAATTCACTTTCGAAATCAAAGAACGTTTTACACATTGAATTCTATGGCACAACTCTATATAACTTTCGTTAGGTTTAATTTTAATGTTTTCCAATTCTATCGCGATACAAGCTTCTGTGCTCGGATAGCCAAAATGATAGATAAGAAGTTCTTTGAGACTTTCCCAAGTATTAATATTATATATAAGCCTACTAGTTATACAATGAAATATATAAATTTCCTGAGCGGCATTATTTTTCACTCTGAAACTCCTTATTACATATTCACATTTAATAATGAATAGATTCAATAGTTTTTCATCTCCATCGTATCTTGGGATAATACTCTAGACTTCTTTAGGTATTAATTGGACCTGATTCATTTTGCTATACTAACACTCTTATATATATGAAAATGCAAAATGTTTAACTTTAGCTTCTAAGCACACAATATTTTTGAGGCAAAAATAACAATCGTAACTGGCAAGGTTTGTCCAAATAACGTTCCCTAAGGTATAGTTAGCGATTTGGTCTAACTACACGTAAAAACCTTTGTAACCTGGTAATGTTTGGACCGAAATTACACAAAATAAAATAATTAACGTGAAATTGACGATGCAGTTCAATTAAACGAAAATAAAAACATGGATATAGACAGGAATTAGTGGCGATAAAAGGATCTACTCACATAAAACCATGCCCCATGCCTAGATTGAGATGTCCTTTCCGCTGCTTCTGCGCCAATGCCGATCGTTTAACAAATTTATATTTTTTTATTTAGGTTCTTTACGGGTTTTTGCGTTTTGTCACTTGTTCGCGGCAATGGCCTATTTTCGTGCACTTTTACCGCAACTTGGACTATGCGACTTTAAGAAAATCCGACCCGACTGCGCCAGTCAAATAATGACACGCGGTGTTTGTGTTTTTATAAACTTTATTTACAATACACTCGTGCTCAGCATGAGCAACAGAATGGAACAATCTAATGTGACTGCCAGACACGGTCTTATATATTAATCTTATATGAGTTAAAATTATGTGTAAATACAGGGTTAGTTGCATGTGTGCAACTTGGTGACAGACCACCCATCAATGGTGTTCTGTTAATCATTAACATTCCAACATTTGATATTTATAATTGATTTGGTCATCATTATTTTTTTTGTAATTGATATAGATGATTCTTCGACGGTGGTTCGTCTCAGGCTTGGTTTACTAACATGAATTGGGATTTGGGTTTGCCACCCATAACTAGATTGTGTTAGTGTTACTAGACGTTTTAAGTAATAATTGTTTCATAATTCTGACTAGTATCATGTCGTCGTCACTGCGCTCTAATTTTGATACCAGCTATATGGGAAAGAATAGGATTAACCATAAGGGTGTGTACTGATTTAACGCATTCTCCAGATTTGTATACCCCTTAATGTAAATGGTCTATGAGTTATTTCTCTCCATGGAGACTGATAGTGCTTACCCCAATGTTTATGTAGCTTTTTAACGGTTATTGCACTACCCTGAATCAGGGCCCTAAATCGAGGTAGTCTTGAAAATTTGTTAGAGAATTAGGGCCCTAACTCTTATTACATCGCATAAGGGTTTAGGGTCCCTGATTTAGTGTAGTGTAATAAGGGCATTTCTTTTTTTTCCTAATTAAATACTTTGAAAGATTTGAGTATAGAAGTAGAAAACAGTAAAACCATGGACAAAAAGAAGTATTACACGAACACAAAATTTCCTGCAATAAATTTAAGTTACCACAAAAGATAAATTAAAGTATTGAAGGGTAAGCAAGTCACGTTGCAACATGAGCGATGCCGTCTCACCACCGGTGAAGAAAGCCTTATTACATCTGTACGGAGCCGTTCGTGCTATTTCGTACCGAATAATATTTAAAAATTAGCTTTTCTCCACGACTGCGGGTAAGTTTTGTTTGATTTTATAGTCTACTAGCTATTGGCCATAATAGGAGAATAGACAGTATAAAGAGATAGCAATAACTACTAATAGTAGATAGATACTAGGAACATAAAATATATCTTTTTGTAGCACTGCGTACAAATACTACACTAAGGCATCGGTCTCGCAATCGTGAGGTCGCGGGCTCGAATCCTACCCATTATACTACCGACCTGAACCCACTACTAACACAAGCCTTTGAGCTTAGCTGGAGGGGTTAACAAGATTGCTAGTAATGTGATATATGTTTAAAAAAAACAAAAATTATAGCAGGATGTATTATTATCATGTCAAGATGTATTTAAATCGTTAACTTGATTATCTGACGTCTCACCATGTTAATTAAATATAACCTTCCTTTCAATCTGTTTAGTAACTACAAATGGTTCTATACCCTTAAATTGCGAAAAATATTAATTTGCTTTTTCTGGCTTCATAAATAAAGGAGTACTTCCCGTGTCAATCATAAATTTAGCTTCGATTTCTGGCAGCATTATGTGCGGTAAATCGAAAGCATTGTTTCTATCCAAATTAATATTGATTATATTTGGTTTTCGTCTTGGGAGGCTTCTATATAAAAAAATTCATTTGTTTCAAAATTAGTCTGTTCAACAGATTCACATTGAGACGTCAGAATCATTATTAAAATTATTTCTTGGCGAATTATTATTATTTAACCCAAATCTAAACTGTTGGTTCTGGTTCGGTTTAAAAAATCCAGATTGCTTATAATTATTCAATGTTCTACGAAAATTGTTGTGGTTGATGAAATCTAGCCAATCCACGTTCATTGGGAGAACACATAGGTCTTTGCACAATTTGAGGTGTATTAAAATTGGGAATAAAATTAGCATGTGGATTAAAATTAGGTCTAAATGTATTTTGCTGATTTGGAGACGTATTTAATTGAGGTTTATAGTTATTTTGTATGGGTTGACTGTGCTGAGGCAGCCCAAATTAAATTGAGTCATATTTTGATTACTTTTAAAATTATTTTGGTTTATATTTTGCTTAAATTTATTTTTAGCGTTATATCTAGTTTGAAAGTTACCTTCTTCAGTGACAACTCCTAATGCATCTTCTAAATTTGTACATTTGTTTAATCTCACAAATTTCAATAGTTCCTCAGGTAAATTATACAAAAAAATATTTAACGATGTATTATTGTATATGATGTATTTGGCGGCTTTTACGCCCTCGTCAGTGAATAAATTCACTTTCGAAATCAAAGAACGTTTTACACATTGAATTCTATGGCACAACTCTATATAACTTTCGTTAGGTTTAATTTTAATGTTTTCCAATTCTATCGCGATACAAGCTTCTGTGCTCGGATAGCCAAAATGATAGATAAGAAGTTCTTTGAGACTTTCCCAAGTATTAATATTATATATAAGCCTACTAGTTATACAATGAAATATATAAATTTCCTGAGCGGCATTATTTTTCACTCTGAAACTCCTTATTACATATTCACATTTAATAATGAATAGATTCAATAGTTTTTCATCTCCATCGTATCTTGGGATAATACTCTAGACTTCTTTAGGTATTAATTGGACCTGATTCATTTTGCTATACTAACACTCTTATATATATGAAAATGCAAAATGTTTAACTTTAGCTTCTAAGCACACAATATTTTTGAGGCAAAAATAACAATCGTAACTTTTACACTAACACTTTTACCGCAACTTGGACTATGCGACTTTAAGAAAATCCGACCCGACTGCGCCAGTCAAATAATGACACGCGGTGTTTGTGTTTTTATAAACTTTATTTACAATACACTCGTGCTCAGCATGAGCAACAGAATGGAACAATCTAATGTGACTGCCAGACACGGTCTTATATATTAATCTTATATGAGTTAAAATTATGTGTAAATACAGGGTTAGTTGCATGTGTGCAACTTGGTGACAGACCACCCATCAATGGTGTTCTGTTAATCATTAACATTCCAACATTTGATATTTATAATTGATTTGGTCATCATTATTTTTTTTGTAATTGATATAGATGATTCTTCGACGGTGGTTCGTCTCAGGCTTGGTTTACTAACATGAATTGGGATTTGGGTTTGCCACCCATAACTAGATTGTGTTAGTGTTACTAGACGTTTTAAGTAATAATTGTTTCATAATTCTGACTAGTATCATGTCGTCGTCACTGCGCTCTAATTTTGATACCAGCTATATGGGAAAGAATAGGATTAACCATAAGGGTGTGTACTGATTTAACGCATTCTCCAGATTTGTATACCCCTTAATGTAAATGGTCTATGAGTTATTTCTCTCCATGGAGACTGATAGTGCTTACCCCAATGTTTATGTAGCTTTTTAACGGTTATTGCACTACCCTGAATCAGGGCCCTAAATCGAGGTAGTCTTGAAAATTTGTTAGAGAATTAGGGCCCTAACTCTTATTACATCGCATAAGGGTTTAGGGTCCCTGATTTAGTGTAGTGTAATAAGGGCATTTCTTTTTTTTCCTAATTAAATACTTTGAAAGATTTGAGTATAGAAGTAGAAAACAGTAAAACCATGGACAAAAAGAAGTATTACACGAACACAAAATTTCCTGCAATAAATTTAAGTTACCACAAAAGATAAATTAAAGTATTGAAGGGTAAGCAAGTCACGTTGCAACATGAGCGATGCCGTCTCACCACCGGTGAAGAAAGCCTTATTACATCTGTACGGAGCCGTTCGTGCTATTTCGTACCGAATAATATTTAAAAATTAGCTTTTCTCCACGACTGCGGGTAAGTTTTGTTTGATTTTATAGTCTACTAGCTATTGGCCATAATAGGAGAATAGACAGTATAAAGAGATAGCAATAACTACTAATAGTAGATAGATACTAGGAACATAAAATATATCTTTTTGTAGCACTGCGTACAAATACTACACTAAGGCATCGGTCTCGCAATCGTGAGGTCGCGGGCTCGAATCCTACCCATTATACTACCGACCTGAACCCACTACTAACACAAGCCTTTGAGCTTAGCTGGAGGGGTTAACAAGATTGCTAGTAATGTGATATATGTTTAAAAAAAACAAAAATTATAGCAGGATGTATTATTATCATGTCAAGATGTATTTAAATCGTTAACTTGATTATCTGACGTCTCACCATGTTAATTAAATATAACCTTCCTTTCAATCTGTTTAGCATTGATAGATAAACTAAGATAATCGGTGCTATAACACAATGAAGTACCTCTTGGCGATGAAGGATATTATCATTTTCTTTATTTTTACCTACAGTATGCTCTATTAAAAACAAAATAAATCGGTATTGTTTTGGATACTCTCTTAGTTCCCAAAATGTTAAGTCCTGGTCGAAACATCAAGCCTTTTGAAGGTAAACAAAGCGCGTTAATTCCCGTATAATAAATAGTTATATGATTATACAACGCGAAAGTTTAAATGTTAGTACTAAATTACTAATTGATTAAAAAGATACGGCTTTTTACATTGCCGTATTGACACGAACGGCTCACACTTGGCTTCTCTTGTCTTCACCTTCGTCGCGTTGGTGCTAGCGACTACCACTTGGATCATCGTCAACATACGTCAAATATAACTTTCACACGTTATTTCATTCGATCATGTACAGTCTACATTATTAATTAATTTTACTACATTTTTCTGTAAACTACGGGAATAAAAATTGCTTATGATATTATCAGTCGTAGTCCCCCTTGATTAATTAAGATCGTCGTCTCAGCACCAAGGATTAATTTCCGCTCAGAAGCAATATGGCTACCGGCTACTAATCATAAATAATTAATTAATACTTGTCCATTTTTATCCATTGATCAATATCACCAAGATAATGATAATACATAGTGTTGTTCTGCGAATTTATTGTGTATCTGTGTTGTTAGTGACACATGCTACCTTCCTCTGCCTTAAAAGGTTTGCAAATTTAAATTTATCGATTTCGACACAGAATATATTGTAAACTAGTCGTCCCGTGCAACTTCGTCTGCGTAAATTTTCCTCGTTTTCGCAACATTTCTCATTGCTGCTCCGCTCCTATAGGTCGTAGTCTTTAGCCTTCCTCGATAAATGGGCTATCCAACAGTTAAATCATTTTTCAATTCGGATCAGTAGTTCCTAAGATTACCGCGTTCAAACAAACTCTTCAACTTTATAATATTATTATTATTTAAATCTTTGTGACTCCAGTCAAAATATTTAAAATAAATCTAAGTAGGTATATAGACACAAACCAAAAAACCTATTTCGCTATTAAAAAGGTTTTCAGAAATAAAATAAACAGATAGACAAACAGTACCTAGGCAACACTGTTGTACAGAGATCAAAACAATAATTTTATTTTTTTTAAATACACCTATTTTGGCATTACCAACATACATTTATCACAATTATATAAATGAGTTTGAAACGGAAATATCCAAGTCAAGGAATAAAGTTTTGTCCTCGAACACAAACATTATACATTACACTAACTATATCAAACTCGCTAAAACCATTCTGCACGTTATTGCAATGTTAAAGAGTATTATTAAAATGTTCTGCTTGCTTCTCTTACAATCTAAAAATAGATAAAGCAAAAATAAACGCTTTAGTATCATAATTTACAACCTACGGTACAGTCAACAAAATAGATACTTTTAAGGAACCAATATATCCATAACTTGAATACTAACGTCCAAAACTCAATCAAAACGAGAGTTTTTTGTTATGTTGAGGTATAACAAAAAACTCAAAAAATAAAATAAAAATAAGAAAAAAAAAAGAAAAGAAACATTTATATAAATATATTAAATGTGAGTTTAACCGACTTTATCACTGTCAGATGCATAGATTTCATCATTTTCTAAAATCGGCACACTACTTCGTGCCACAGAGGTCGTATCAGTCTATGAAAATGAGATAATAGACAGTGTACTTCTCATTCTGCAAACATTTGTGCACTGTAATATGTTTTGCGTAGTTAGAACTGTAAGCTCCGTTAAGATTGACCATGGTGACTAAAGGCGGTTGAGAGTACAAAACTGAATTATTGTACATATGCACAATTACTACGGGCGTGGTTCGGTAACAGAACAATTTTTTCTTATTAACGAATATTCATAAAAAAATTTTTGTTCATCAGTCTTACACAGAGTATCATCTGATAGGTGTATTAATTTTGAAGTGGCAATTAATAAAATGTATGTTTTAAGAACTGTTGCTGCTGACTGTACACAACATTAGTACGATGTAGGGTCAGAAAAACAAGGGCCAACTCACGGCCCATTAATAAAGGGATTAATGACGATAGCCTTTTTTGCTGACGCTCACCTATCTGTGACAAAATGTTCCAAAGGGACATTAATTACTTTTGTCCGTAATTATCTTTATTTATAGTGGATATTTAAAAGTAAAATCTAGTAGTTAATAAAACTATCACATTTTTTCACGATATTTTCGATGGATTTAGATCGTGGTTCAGAAGTTAAAAATCGAAAATTGCGAGCGACTTAGATGACTGACTTCCGATAAAATTGGTGTTCACGCACGACTTCTGGAGACATCATAACTGATATTGTAAATTCCAAATGTTAATTCGATAACCATATTCTAGGGTTATGATGACAAAACCACTCATTATGTCTAAATATATATCCGATCTCGACAAAGCAGTGCACTTTGTATTAAATTAGTCAAAGTTACAGGATTTTTTACAGCAATAACCGACACTTACATGAGTAACACCGCGGGCAAAAGTTAATGATTAATGAACTAGATTTAATGTTTTTTAATTTTTGCTTTCAAAGGATCTAAAATAGATCTATGCATTTCTCGTACATGCAAGGTTTCGCGGCTTAAAATCCGTTTAAAAATATGCTTTGTCGCACTGCTACGTGTGAGTGCATTAAAACCTGTCACACTTTCGAAGCAACTAAAACGGTCAGTTTTATAATTCGAAGTAAAAGCGTTGATAGATTCGGCGTATTTCATTAGAGTAATTCGGTGGTCCGATATACTCAAATCAAATCAAATCAAATCAAATCAAATCAAATCAAATCGTTTATTTGCTAAAATGTGGTTACAAGAGATGTTACATTATTTCAATTACCATTTTATGGCATGCAAATGTTATTAGTCTATAAAAACAAACAAAAGAAAAAAAAAATAACTGCACTATTATAGTATTACACTTTAAAGTTCATTATAATAATTTGTATTTAATTAGATAATATTAAAGTGGTTAAACAGACGATACTTATTATGATAGTCAATTCAAATTATAATTAATGTGTATACATGCATTATTGTTTATAACATTTTAAAGCTTAAAAATTCGTGTACTGAGTAGAAACAATTTTCAATGAGCCATGCACAAAGTTGTTTTTTAAATTTTATAAGTGGTAGATCCGTTAGACCTTGAGGTAGGTGGTTATATAGTCTAATACACATGACATAACTGTTTCTGTTGCATATTTTTTCTTTATATTTGGTAACACTAGTTTATTTGGAAATCTTGTGTTGAAATTACAAACTGTTTTTTTAGTTGTGAACAAATCGGTATTTAGTTTTACAAAGATGCAGCTTTCAAGTATGTATAAACATGGTACAGTTAGCAATAACATTTTTTTTTAAATAGAGGCCTGCAACTCTCCCATGGGGCTTTATCACATATAGCTCGTAAACATTGTTTTTGGGTAATGAATACCTTATTTAAGTGCACTGAATTCCCCCATAACTTAATACCAAACCTCAGATTTGAGACTACAAACGCATTGTATGCCTGTTATGCTGTTTTTACATTTGAGAGCTTTGTAACAGAGGTTCAAATCTGGTAAATGTAAGCAAGCAGTAAGAGTAGCTGATATACGTTATTAAGATGGTTTACTTTTAATCAAACTTCAGTAGATCTAGTAGTCGTGCACATGCTTTGTGGGTACATTACCCACCAATGCATATGTGCCTTGCTAACGAACTTAACCCTTTTTCAAACTGCAATAAAGGTTATGCCTTTATTGCAGTTTGAAAAAGGATTAAGTCACGCCAATAACTTGATGTCAAATACGCCGATTCTGTAACTATTGTTACCCACACAAGTGGGACAGTGGAATAAAGGTCAAAGTCATACCCAATAGACCAATAAGGTAAGGCGTGAGTTCCTTATTTCAAATCTGTGTTCTCTAGGCACGGATTTAAAAAAAGCAAAAACATTTAACAAACCACCTAAAATAAATCATTTTAGTTCTTAATGCAAAGATAATACAGTCCAAAAGAAATGCGCAAATAACTTGGCTAGCTTAAAAATCCGCTTAGGAGATGCGCCAATTCCAATTTTGAAATGGTTTTGGCGGCATGGCAGTGGATTTTGTTTGTAGGGTTCCGTAGTTGTTAAAAGCCTATCGGGTTTCCAAAATTTCTGCTACAGAAAATGTAGTTGGTTTCTCGTTCCTCGAGTCTTTATAAGTTGGAAAAAGTCATGTCAATTATGTCAATTATATGGCAAGTGTTCCATTATTGTTACCGTGAATAAAATGTTGCAATTAACGACTGCCGCAACGTACAGTCTCATATTTGCTAATATAATACTTTAGAGGAGAGAAATTCGAAGATTCATTTTGACCCACAATGGTGACTAATAATAATAGTATAATAATAATATATCTAGGAAATGAATCCCTTTTTACACGTTTTTCTTCTACCTAATAATATTTACATTACATATTTACATTATAAACGCCCAAAACCGTTGATATAAGTTATTGTTCAACAATTTTTATGGTATCATTATAGAGTAAATAAAATGAAACTCTATCTATAAAAAAACAAAAGTTATATTTTTGATTTAAAACATATTAAGGTGTACATGTCCGAGTACAACGGGCGGATTAGGTATGGGATTTTCTAATGCAAAGTTTTTATGCAAACGCTGAAGCGCAATCGAACGTGATTATGACAAATTAAACACCTCAGTGGATTTTCAATGTTCCGTATAATTCCTATTATCATTCGGTTAAATTCCAACACTTATAGACTACTAGCTTTCGCCCGCGGCTCCGCCCGCGTGGATGTCGGTTATCGCGATAAAAACTATCCTATGTCCTTCCCCGAGACTCAAACTATCTCCATACCAAATTTCATCTAAATCGGTTCAGTAGTTTGACCGTGAAAGCGTAACAGACAGACAGAGTTACTTTCACATTTATAATATTAGTATGGATGAAGGTTGACTCTTAGTATCTTGAAACCTTTTCTTTCTTGCTTAGCAAGACATACAACTGCCAAGACATTATAAACAGCTAGGTCTAGAAGGTCTAAAGATAACCCACCACAAGTTATACCGTTTACATAGACCATACTTATAATATTATCGTTGCATAGTTTAAAACAAAGTCGCTTCCCGCTGTCTGTCTATATGTACGCTTAGATCTTCTAAGCTACGCAACGGACTTTGAGGCGGTTTACACCATCTTTCAGATATTTTTCATAAAATTATGGGTTATAAAATATGATAGCGTCGATAGTATTTTAGTAGTATTTTCTTTAAAAAGTTGAACTGAGCAGTGTCGATTTTATTCTATATTTCATTATTTCTTTTTTTTACATATTCAACAATAAAAAATAAATTAAGATTTTGCAAATTGGGATTTTGCACATTCAATACTTTTCGTTGCGGTCGTCGATAAATGTAACCTCAGTATTTATTTATTTTTAAGGAACAACAAAAAGTCAATATAAAGTTAAAAGTTTCTCGTCAGCTCTCTTTGTGTACCTATTATATTTTTTCTAAATATACCAGGTTATTCTTTATAGTGCAAACCTGAAAGAAGTTTTCTCAGAATAAGAAGCGCAATCCATTGGGGTAGTTTTTGGACCATGTCATATTTCTCAATTAATTAATTAATTAATTATTAATTAGTTCATTAATCATTATAACAGTCGAAATCCTGTTCACAATGAGATGTGAAATGTGATTATCACTTATTTTCCAATAATAATCATCTTACTACGGGACGCAATGAGCACGATAGCGCAAAGAACACAACTTGAATGGCTTAAAACTCTGTAATTTATATAGATTACACAGATCTATACACCTATCCTTACAAACTTTTTTACGGCTTCGTCCACATGTTTTCTACGCGATAAGACGAAAGTACCCTCTAATTTTCCAAATAAATAAAAGTGAATCCAGGCGTTAAATAACCTACAGACCAGCTTATTTTTATATTTAAAGTTACAACAATATATGGTTTAGTAAAATAATAATAATTAATTCCTACGGAACTCTCGACTCGTAAATAAAGCCGGTTCTCACTTTTTATCACAGTCAAAGCTAAAACTTGTTTCGGCTCAGCCTCGTGAAATAGAAATCGAACTATCACTAGATGGCGCTACCATCGCTAATCCGAAGTGTAAAATACATGAAATAATATTTCAGGCTACATTTCGTTCCTGAAAATATTTTACAACTGGGTGGAAACGATAAATGCTTGAGATATCCAGTTATATTTTGTACTGTAGGTATACGTTTGAAAGTAAATATATTTTGGATGTTTAATAATTTGCCATATATTTTGTTTAATAGCCATACTTATTTCTTACTAGCTGCCTACCCTGGCTTCGTAGGGGCTTATTTTTTAACCCTGATTCCCTATAAAAAAATTGTTATCTGTTTAGTCAGTTACGGACAATAATTTTACATAATAAAGTCATGAGAAAACATTCATGACATTGATTATACAACAATGCCCTTTTTTATTTTCATTTTTTTTATTCCCAATTGTATCACATTTCGCTGCAATCGCCAAAACATTGATGATATTGTAATAAACAACCATGCCTGTGGCAGCTTTAGTGGACCAATACTACAGCCTTAGGCGGAATGGATGTGACTTGACGAACTGCTTAGCAACCTTCTTTGCCTAAAGTTATTACCCAACTACCATTTAAAAAGTTTTCGCTAGAATTAAAGAAATGGTTGCTAAAAGAATGCTTTTATTCTATTGATGAGTTTTTAAAAAAATATCCTTGTAAGTTTCACAGGCATAGATGAATGAAATAAAAGTGTATAGATTGCGTAAGTGTATAAAGATGTTTAATGTTGGAATGCAGATTTTGTTCTATTGCATGCTTATACTGCCAAATATGTGAAACTTCTAATTTTTATAAGACCTCTGTACCTACCATATTTGATGCAATAAAGAAATTATTATTATTATTATTATTAAAACCAATCGTAACCCATCATTATCGTGAGCGGTCACGTCACACTTTTTTGTGAGTGCAGCCGGTCATCGATTTATAAAACGTTATCACGTCAAAAAATATATTCTTAATATTATAAAGCGGAAGAGTTTGTTTGTTTGCTTTGTTTGTTTGTTTGTTTAAACGCGCTAATCTCAAGAACTACGGGTCCGATTTGAAAAAATCTTTTGTTGTTGGATAGCCCATTTATCGAGGAAGGCTATAGGCTGTATAACATCGCGCTATGACTAATAGGAGCGTAGTAGCGACGAGAAATGTTTCTAAAACGGGGAAAATTTACGCATACAAAGTTGCGCGGGACATCTAGTGTTTTATAAAAATCTTATAATATCGAACGTAATATTAAAAGAATTGATTGGCCTGTTGGTCGTGGGTTTGATCCCCACCCGGCATAAAACTTTGTGTGATTATAAAACTTTGTCTGGGTGTAAATTTATCTGTACATGAATGTATTAAAAGATATATGAGTATGTTTATCAGGTTCTGCTTAGTTTGGGTAGCATTGTGTGAGTTGTCCCAAGATATTAAAATTATTTTATTACTGTTTATTATTATGTAAATTTTTAATATGGATTTTATATCTGAAATAAATACATTAGTTATATTATTAATTAACAAATTTTGTTCCGTTGTTCTGAAGTTATACACTTCAAGGGGCGTCTAAACGGGCCATTTTTACGGCAATTTGTGGCGTCACTATTGGCGACTAATTGCTCGGCCAATAATGGCAATATGTCTGCAATAATTGTATAGCTCACGATTCAGTCTCCTAAACGGGCTACACTACCCGGCAACAATAAAATAAAGAGCGACTAATACAAAACAAAATTGTCAACAACTTTGCGGAAAATCGATCGCTCAGCGATCGTCTGGCAACCATGAAATCAATATTGGAGAGTACTGCCATGTTGCCGGCCACAGTATTGCCGTAAAAATGGTCCGTTTAGACGCCCCTTAAGTCATATATTTATATGGATAAAGCCAGCTATATAAGAAATAACTTCTCACATCAAGGTTTAAAAAAGTCCAAAACGTTTTTGAAAAAAATTGTGCTACATTATTACAAAATTTTACCATAACAAATAAATATACAAAACATAAATTTTCTCTAACAAATAAAACACAAACCGAAAGTGCAAAAGGAAAGCTTCATTCAAACGCTTTCAAAACGAAACATGGATCTCGGATAACTTCAGTAACTTGTGCGTTGTCCAAAGGGCACTATTATGGCACTTGTTCCACTAACGGTGAGAAAGCGAGTTCTTAAATATTAAAATGTTGTTTGCATTGTTTTTAAGGTCGTGGGTTCGATCCCCACCCAGGATAAAACTTTGTGTGATGAGCACAATGGTTTATTCTGTGTCTGGGTGTTATTTATCTATAATATGTATATGTTTAGAAATATATAAGTATGTTTATCAGTGGTCTGGTTTCCATAGTACAAGCTCTGCTTAGTTTGGGATCAGATGGCGTTGTGTGAGTTGTCCCAAGATATTATATTTTATTATATTGCATATTCATAGTGTACCTAGATAAATATTTTTTTTAGTAACGGTAACTAGCGATCGAAGGTTCATTTCGTTTCTATGAGATGTAATGTCAGGATCGTCATGCTCACTAAAATGCCATTGCTTGTGGTGGCGGTGTGGGTCGGGTCGTCTTCCTTCCCTCCGATATGGCGAAGGGAACGATGGCTGACCAATGCATCAAACTCGTGATCGGGTGCTACTTGGGGTGACTGGTCGTTTTTATATTAGTGTATTAGTTTTATTTCGGGACTTCATCGCGTGAATTATTTAAAGGTACGAACCTTTTTTTTACCTTTAAATAATTCACGCGATTTAGTCCCGAAATATAACTAATATGTATAAAAATCGCGAAAGTTTAAAAACAATAATTTATATTAGTGGTTCAAAAATATATTTATAAAAAGTCTTTTTTCTTATAATAATCGAATCGCATGTTACCTTTACCCTAATCTGTAATTTTTGTAAGTTGATGCTCCCATCCACACCATAGTTATACCTACCTCTTTACGTACTATGGTTATTGCTTGCATGAGTTCCATGGTGTAATAGTTGTAGCACCTTACTGGCATAACTGTGTATATACAATTACATTGAAGAAATTTTAATTTTAAAAAAATGGCTATGAGTTTTTATTGGCAAGTTGTTTTCTCACGGCTTTACTTTTGCGAACTTGGCATTAAATGTAGAATCATTCTAATCCAACGGTAGCTAGTCTGACGTGTAAAATCGTTGCATTTTGTAACCTAAGTGAATAAAGTATTTTGACTTTTTCTCCTCAGCGTAAACAATCAGCAATCAACTGTTTGTTTACATGGGATCTTTTTTTATTGTACGTTTCTTGAGTGAAAAAAATCTTTAAAGATTCTCGCTTTCTCGCACTCTCTCACAAATGACTTAAACTAATTGTCTGTCTCGATATTTTATGCTTCAAACAAGTATAAAAAATAAAAAAAATACCAAATCACTAAAAACAAACAAATAAAAATAATTGTAAATAAACTTAATTTAGTACAATAAATTACGTTTACATTTTACCAAAGCTATAATAAATCTCGTTTACCAATTCTGAATAATGTTAATGGAAATTGAGGCAAATTACCTTTTCTCTATATATTTTATGACTATAAACACATTATTAAATTTATTTGTCGGATCTTCTTTTATCAATTTGTGGTTTAAATGTTGGCTATATTTTATCTGTTAAACCTCCCAATCGTTGGTGTGAATATATTGGTTTGTTTTCGTTAATGTACTTGTATTTGATACGCAGTTGGCGATCCCAAACCGAAAGACGCAGCGCTGTCTTCCACGAGATAGAACGACTACTGAACAGTGATTTGGCGGTAAACTAGGGGCTGGATCGGTCCTTGTGGCGCAGTGGGAGTGTATCCAACTGCTACGCAATAGGTCGTGGGTTCGATCCCCACCCAGGACAAAACTTTGTGTGATGAGCACGATGGTTTATTCTGTGTCTGGGTGTTATTTATTTATCTATAATATGTATGTTTATCGGTTGTCTGGTTTCCATAATACAAGCACTGCTTAGTTTGGGAACAGATAGCTTTGTGTGAGTTGTCCAAGAAGATATTAAGATATTATATAATCTATGTTCCGTCATGGACGTCATTTGTCTGAAATCGACAAACTACAATTGAGCAAAATCTTAATTAGCGACAGTGAACAAAAGACAGGAAGACCATGAAAATGATGGAGGATTAATTTGAAATTTGAGGGGAAAAAGTACAATTTCTGTTGTTGTTATTTGACATTTAAATGATAACATGTTTTTAGAGTTCCTTAGCCAACGTGGCAAAATGGAAATCTTTATAGTTTCACCATGTCTGTCCGTCCGCAACTTAGCTCAGAGACTGTAAGTGCTAGAAGGCTGTGATTTGGCATGGATACTTATACCGACAAAGTAAAAGAATATTTTTTTTAGGGGTACTTACCTCCCCTATAAGTATGTAAAGTAGGGTTGTATTTTTTTCTCACCTACACCATCGTGTGAAGTATCATTAGATGTCTTTATCTTTTAAAAACATTTAAAGGTTGGAAATACCATTTTTTGATTTAGGGATCCAGGGTGAAATATTAAGCTTTAAAGTGCAAATTTTTGTTAGAATCATGTGTCCCTGTCAGCTAAAATATTGATGTTGGGTATGTGAAAAAGTCACAGTAGTAGTATATATAGTGAAATTAAATGGAAAACTATCACAACTAAGTAGGCTTTACAACTTAACGAGTAACAGTAGGCCAAGTGAGAAATAACAAAATTTTCGTACAGATTTCATTGAAAAATACTTATGTAACGTTGTTGTATGAAACAAAAACAACAGAAAACCCACTTCTTAAGCCGCATTATTTGCATGGGGGACTATGGAACCCTACATTGTGCATGGCCTTACATGCACTTGCCCGGTTTTTCATTAATTGCGAAGTTATGAAAATGTTAAAAGCTCAGTTTTCCACTATAATCACATTTCCGTAAAAATACTATCATCACGTAATAAGTGCCATGAGCACTTAATCTCTTTATTGTGGGACATAATCAACATAGTTCTGTATATTCATGAAGACTCACTAGAAGACCAGATAATACAAACAAAATTGGGGCAGTTCCTAAGTCGCAGCACCTTTTTAGGGTTCCGTAGCCATAATGAAATGACAAAATCGGAACCCCCGGAAGTCTATCTGTCCGTCCGTATGTCACAGTCATTTCGCATATGGATTACATTTGTATACGTGTCTTGTGTAAGCCGCTACTTAGTTCAATATTTCTTTTTTAATATTTAAATAATATAAATAATAGCAGATTTTTTTTGTTCACATCATTCGACAGGTCTTTTAAAATCATAAGGTTTCTGAAAAACTCTTTTGGTTATGTAAATATTTTCGGAAATAAACAGTTGGAAAAATGGTGTATCCTCCCTTTATCTTTTGAACCTTATGGATAATTTAAAAAATATGAAAAAAAATTACAAAGGTAACGATTAATAAATACTTTCAACTAAATTATTTTCAACATGATCGGATATACCTTTTGAATTATTGCTGAAAAACTACGCTTCTCAACAACTGACTTATTACACTTTTCCACATCGTATTTTTTATATGTAATGCATTTAATTGTAGTAACAGCTGCGGAACCCTACACTGAGCATGGAACGACATGCGCTTGCCCGATTTTATTATTCTCCTAATTTCATTAAGTATCTAACTCACCGTCATTAACCCGACATAGTGCTGCGTGAAAAGGCGTTTACTCTAAATAACGGTGAACGCGACTTACAGCAAATTTATTGTATTCGAGGGCTTTGTGAACAAAACCCGCTTTAACGATATTGATTCTTTTGTGCCGATGAGTAGGTACTTTATTCGTACAGCACAGTCCTGTAGGTATTTATGCATGGATATCATAATAAATAGTATGCTACGTACTTAACCAGGATACCTCCTCCCCCCTCCGCCCCTTTTGACAACTCTAATTAAACTAATGCAAAGGTAACAAACAAAAGAAACAAGACATCAGAACAAACTACTTTTTAAAATATATATGAAAGTAACTCTGTCTGTCTGTTACGATTTCTCACTTAAATCACTGTTCCGATTTAGATGAAATTTCGTATGGAGATAGTTTGAGTGCCGGGAGCCGCGTAATCATTTACATCAAATAAAGTAAAATCATAATTCCTTATTCACTTAGAAAGCAAAAGCCACGCTTGTGATAAGTAGTTATATCTAAATTGATTGCATTATATTTGAATACGCTAATCGTGCATAATGTTATTTGATTAGTGTATTTTTGTAAAAAAAAATAATGTTTGATTGTCTTATAGCAAAATATTGTGAAACTATTTTTAAAATAAAAATAGGATCCCATGTACTTAACACATATTTACGCAAATAAATGAATTATTATTAAAGTCAAGATTCTACAAGTACATGGACCTAATGCCAAGTTCGCAAAGCATTAAGTAAAGCCGGAAAAAGAACAAGGCAATAAAAACTTGCGGCCACTTCTTTCGAATTGCCAATGTTTTTTATAAACTGTTTTGTAGATAAGTGTTGCTACCAATATATTATACACCATTTAAGAAATCGTAAGGAGTATAAACTTTAAATATAAAGAATCAGAACATTAGATAAAATATATAGAGCGATTTGTAATGTATTAATAACCTCCCGCCCGTGGCTTCATTAAATAACTTTCTAATATAGGAATTTAAAAAACTATTCAATATATAACCCTTAATCACCTACCACTTGTTTTTGGAGTTATGACCTTAACCATATACTTAACTATGTGACCCATAGTGCCTATATAAAATTATTCCATGAAAAAAAAAATTAGGAGGCATTAATTATTCTCGATGAATTTAGTTTAGTAAAGTGCTTAACGGCTGCATGAAATTATATAATTCTGTCGGGATCTTATTTCCATCTTTATTGTGCAGGCTTTTTTTTTTACTTAATAATTGTTGTGGTTGTAGGATGTAACAACAAATTTTTTAGTTAAGTATTGAAAATTGAAAAAAGAATGGTTCCAAACTAACTTTTTTAGTATTGCAGTCATTATCATGTTATACCTTTTTGAAATGCTTAAGATGAGCCCTTTAATTTTTAGCCCATATTGCAGTATTCGAATGAACTTTTTTTTCGAATATGTTTTTCGCCATGGATGTTTTTTTTTTCAAAAACCACCTATTTAACACTTGGGCGGTGCAGACAAATCTAATGACGTTTGCATTGTATAAATCCGTTGAGTGGTTTGTGAGATATGAGGAAATAAAGAATATTACATACAAGATATACGCGTAAAACATAACCCTTCCTTACAATCCGGTAATAGAATTTGGCGAAAGAATCTAAAAGAGGACACCTCTACGGACGGCAACAGAAGAAACATTGTATATTACAAATACCAGGTGCCACAGGTTCAAATAGATTGAATACCAACTAAAACAGAATTCAAAAGAAAAGGGAAAGCTCCATTTGTTGGTACCAATTTGAAGCTTTATTTTTCAGGATAATATATCGTTCTCTATGTCAAAAAGATCAGGGTCCCATATGCATAAAGTTCGCGTTTTAATAGTCGATTTTGTTGAAAAGGGTACGAGTGAATTTTTCGCGTGATAGCATTTCGTGTGTGGTACGAGGGAGAAGATATAGAGGGAAAGATAGGTGATCGATTATTGTCGAAACAGCAATTTTTTTTTATCAATGACTAGCTGTCCCGCGCTACTTCGTATGCGTAAATTTTCCCCGTTTTTGCAACATTTCTCGTCGCTACTCCGCTCCTATTAGTCGTAGCGCGATAGTATATAGCCTATAGCCTTCCTCGATAAATGGGCTATCCAACAAAAAAAGATTTTTTCAAATCACATCAGTAGTTCCTTAAATTAGCGCGTTTAAACAAACAAACAAACAAACTCTTCCGCTTTATGATATTAGTATAGATAGTATAGATGTTTTAAGTAAAAAGGTGTGTGTGTGTGTATGTGTATATATGTGTATGTTTTTATATGTCAGTGTGGCATCGCCGGCGTCAATGGATGAAAGCAGCGGATTACATTTATCTCATTTGTGCTCGTGATAATTAAATCATGCTTTCCTTTACGACCTTTTATAAAAGTGTGACATTGCAATATTTAAATTATCTATGTGTGCATTAGTTTGCCGTTTTTAAAGATCGAATGTTGTTTATTGTACCTTTTTACTTAAAACATCATTTATTTTTATTATATTTATTATTCTCTGTGAATATTTATGTTTCTTTTTAGGGTTTCTTATCTCAATGGAATAAACGAAACCTTTATAGGATCATTTTGTTGTCCGTCCGTCCGTCTGCCTGTCGAGACCCTTTATCTTGGAAACGCGTGGAGGTATCCAATTGAAATTAAAACCAAATACCAAAGTCTACAGTCTTCAGATGTCGTGGAAAAATCAATCTTCTAAGTGGACTTATAAAAAGATACGGCCATTTATTTAGAAAATTGCAAGAATCGATTCCTGAATTATTTAAATTTGTACGGAACCCTCGATGAGCAAGTCCGACTCGCACTTGTCCGGTTTTTGAAAGATAATTAGTAATGTGGAATTAGGTCTCACATTACTAGCAATCTTGTTAATCCCTCCAACTAAACTCAAAGGTGTGTGTTAGGAGTGGATTCACGACGATAGTATAATGAGTAGGATTTAAACCCGTGACCTCACGATTGAGTGTTCGAACTAAAACCAATGAAGCAATACCTCCTACTACGAAAATTATTAATTTACTAAGCATCATTTGTCACCTTAGTAGAACAACTAAACATAATTACATTTTAAAGACAATATACCTAGCTCACTGCCAGTCACCTGATGAAAAGTATAAATCAGTATTTGAAGGATTCCTTTTACCCTTTACCTTCATTTCTTTTAAAGAATCGCTGGAATTTCACTAAAAAACTTCTTTATAGTGCTCTCCTGCCTCTGTGCTGCCTCTGTAGCGCGGTGGGAGTGTATCCGACTGCTACGCAAGAGATCGTGGGTTGGATCCCCAACCAGGATAAAACTTAGTGTGATGAGCACGATGGTTATGGTGTTATTTATCTATAATATGTATGAATTTAGAAATATATAAGTATGTTTATCAGTTGTCTGGTTTCAATAGTACAAGCTCTGCTTAGTTTGGGATCAGATAGCGTTGTGTGAGTTGTCCCAAGATATTATTATTATTATTGTAGAACTCGGCGTCAAAACTTGGCTTTGAACTGACTTGAATCTATACTAATATTATAAAGCAGAAGAGTTTGTTTCTTTGAAGGCGGTAATCTCGGGAACTACTGATCCGAATTAAAAATTCTTTCACTGTTAGATAGCCCATTTATCAAGGAAGGCTATAGGCTTTATAACAGTACGCTACAACCAATAGTAGCGGAGCAGCAATGAGGAATGTTGCAAAAACGGTAAAATTTGCAGACTATGTTGCACGGGGCAGCTAGTGTTAACATAGAGGGGACATCGTAGTTACTTGTCTTCATGACTCTTGAACATGATTTTAGATCTTCAGGTATAGTTGATCTAGATACTAGCTTAATATTCGACGAAGGATATCCTTCGTAGAATAATTTACTGCGTTCATACAAAACAAATGTTTGAAAATATCCGTTATCCTGACGCGTGTAGATTGAAAAGGGGTTGTTTGAATATATTGGAGAGCGAGTCATTTGTTGGTATGGTTGTCAATTACGGATATTAAATTTTGATTGATGATTGCAAATTTAATGGAGAACTGTATGTTTATAATTTAGTTAGAGATTTTAGGGAGCCCTTTGTCTAGCAGTGGTACAATACCAAAAAAAAAACAAAATAAAAGTATGGTCCACAAATTGTTTGACCACATTTGCTTTTTTTCTTGAAACGGTCAAACATTCGCTATCTTTCGAACTGCTAATATATATAACGGTGAGGGTGTGGAAGTGTGGCATATTGCCTTAATCCATATAATACTGCGACATTTACTGTAACATAACTATGACTCGTTAAATTGTGTAAATATATTGTTTAACTAGATGTGTTTGACAGATAAAAGCACGGGCTTGGCGTGATAATGAAAAAAAGGATAGTGAACAAAATGGAAGGTAACGCCATATATGTCCACGGTAGCGTGATGATAAAAATAGTAAGTTAGCTGCCTGCCAGTGAAAATCCTGTCAAAATTGGTAAACCCATTTCGGAGACTAGCCAGAACAAACAAACAGACAAACAAAAATAGTTGTGTTCTTTCGCAAGCATTTAGTAAAAAGTTATTATTTGGACATTATAAACAGACACTTAAATAAAATTTTGTTTTAAAATATATAAAAATGATTCCTTATTTCCATTTTTCATGAGATAATGTGAAAACGAGTTTTCTGACATAGTTTCAATACGACAATGACTCAAAAAAAATGAAGGGTGGTTCGAAGTTCGCCAAAACAGCTAGTTTATAAATATATATTAATTCCCTTTATACCTCTTCAACTACCTACATCACAATAGCGAAAGATTTTTTTTATCATAAATGAGTATTTCAATTTATAAACGAACGTTTTGTATCAATTATTCGAAGTACTATTCTAATTAACTAATTATTGCGTACTTACTTCAAACTAAATCACTTAGCCTAATTATAATATAGCTACGTAATTACTTTATTATTTCCACTTTTGTATCCTTTATTGTTTCTAAAAAATGGCACCATTTACTAATTAGGATTAGTTGATAATTACTCTTTTTTACTTATAAATAGAGTTAAATATTTATTTCCTTCATTCGAGTTCTTTTCGCTGTAGTGGGTACATACAGTACTAGTAGGCTCATTCCGAAGAAGTAGTAGTGTCAAAGAATTAATATGAATAGTCAATCTTGTGATTCTTCTTGTTGGTGTCACAATGTAAGTATTTGAAACTACCAACTATTTTAAAAATAGTGGCGTTTAAAGTTTGAGTTTGTTACTATAAGAATTCCAACAATTTTATGTAATTTGTAGAATTTTTATGCTACTACGTTTATATGACGCATGTGGTAAAGAGATTTTTACCACATGCGTCATATTATCACAAAGGTGCTCCGAGATTGCGTGACCGTTAGCAATGTTTATAATTTGTGTTTGAAGTTTTCTTTAGTAGCGTAAGGATTCTTCTCAGTTTCCCTATAAATTCTATTTAGTTAATATCATATGTATGAATAATTGTGTCCAGCAAGATATATTTTTACATCCTGTTCTCTCAGGACAATTTTAATGCGTTACCTCTGTTCTCCTTAAACTCTCAGTATTTTGTACTAAAACGAAATAAACACCTACAATATTTCTTATCATTACAGGTAACCAGATGGTTAGACGCCCACGAGAAGTACTTCAACCCACCAGCTCCCCGTGCACCTCAGAAGACGACTTACACCCAACACGTAAACGGGCCAAAGCAGAGCGATTATTACAAAGAGCCTCCGATATACTACGTCCCAATAGTGAAGAAGGAAGTTCAAAGAGCACCAACCATTAAGAAATTCATTATGTCTGGGGTATCACCGGGTCTGGCCGTGTCTAAGCCGAGCTCCGTCAGTGGAACACAGAGAACTTTGTCGCCGGCCCGGACATGTACGCGTAAATGCCTATGCAACTTGTGTTTAAAAAAACAAATACTATTTCTTTATTTTTGATATTTTTTTATACACCTTTAGAAACTATGCCCTATTATGAGTTACTAGTTTAAGGAAATAAATAAATAATTAAAAAGTGCACATTATGCACACAGGTGCACCACTTTTTAACTAACTAAATACTTCAATTTAATGTTGCTACATCAATAAATGATCCTTTTCCGATTTCATTGGATTTAAGTGGAAATGGCCAATCGAGATCAAATGAATCGACATGGTGGGACAATTTTGACTTAACTTTAACCAGATTAATCTATACTTAAACTTTAAAGCTGAAGAGTTTGTTTGTTTGTTTGTTTGAACTACTGGTTCAAATAGAAAAAAAAATGTTGTGCTGAATATCCCATTTATGTAGGAAGGCTATTTAACATCACGATTTAATCAATAGGAGCGGAGAAGTAATGAAAAATGTTGCAAAAACGGGGAAAAAATTCCTTTTGAGAGCTTCCATTGCGTGCGCAGAGAAAACGGTTAAAAATTTCTAAAAAAAAGTTCGTTATCTTATAAGGTTGACCCACTATTAGCTTTTTATAGCAATTAAATTTTGTATAATAACAATAATAATAATAATAATTTAGGACAACTCACAAAACGCTATCTGATCCCAAACTAAGCAGAGCTTGTACTATGGAAATCAGACAACTGATAAACATACTTATATATTTCTAAATACATACATATTATAGATAAATAACACCCAGACACAGAATAAACCCTCGTCCTCATCACACAAAGTTTTATCCTGGGTGGGGATCGAACCCCCGAACCTCTTGCGTAGCAGTCGCATACACTCCCACCGCGCCACAAAGGCAGTCAATAAATTCATTTATTTGATGTACAATCGGCCTACTCGGCGGTCGTACACCCATACGGCTATAATGGCTTGCGAGAAACGTTCGCTCTCTACGTAAGCGCACTCACACAGGCACATCAGCGCCTTATGGGATGCTAGGGGGCGGGCATTGCGTTTTGTTGTGCATATTTCGAGCCGATTAGACAGTTGTAAATACTATTATAAAATTGGGACTTTTGTTGTAAGCGCGCTTTTTGGAGTTGCGCAAAATACCAATGAATGATTTTATTGTAATACATACAATTCTACATTAATATTATAAATAGTATATTTATATATTTATTCGTTTGTGTTGTTGAAATTTTAAAGAGGAGGAGAAAAAATGCAATTATTGTATTTGTATAGTAAAGAGATAGTTTTGTATTTTGTCTTAATACCATTACACATGTGGAATTGTGGACGGAGGTGCGGGAAACCGTTAGTTTTTTATATTTTTATGAATTACTTTTTTATCTGTAATCTATCTTTTCTACAAATATTAGTTAGTAGAGGAGTTTAAAACTAGTGCCTGTAATTTATGAACTAGATCCTATTTTCGATGTTTTATATTGTGCGTATGATTTAGTATGATTCTGTTCAGTAGGTTTATCGAAAATATTTAATTTAATTTTTGTAAAATTATTTTGCATTTTTGATACATATCCATACTAATATTATAAATGTGAAAGTAACTTTCTCTGTCTGTTACGCTTTCAAACAGCTAATCCGATTAAGATGAAATTTGGTATCGAGAACCGGGGAAGGACATAGGATAGTTTTTATCGCGATAACGACATCCACGCGGGAGGAGCCACGAGCTAAAGCTAATAATAATATATATGTTTATAATATACGTAATATATGTTTCAAAAATGCGAAATAATGGCATTTTTTAAACATATATTACATATTAATAAATATTTTTGAAATATTTAAGTTATTTACGTCTTTACTTTGGCTTGCCCTCAGTAGTTATTTAAGAGGTAGTTTGATGCAACTATAAGTTCTATACATATCAACCCATATGATGGCCCACTGCTGGGCACGGGTCTCCCCAGTAGAACCTACTAGTATGTAGATCCTGGGGGTAATTGCCATAATCGCCACGCTTGGCGAGCGGGTTGGCGATCGCAGTAAGGTTTTAAGTACGCAGAGGACGCTGCTGCCCGTCAGCCGGTGTGAAATGAATTCTATGATTAATCTATACCTAAATTAAAAGGTGAAAAGTTTGTTTGTGTGTTTGTTTGTTTGAACGCGATAATCTCAGGAACTACTAGGCCAAACTGAAAAAAAGCTTTTACTGTTGGATAGCCTATTTATCGAGAAAGGCTATAGGCCATATAACATCATGCTAATACAATCAATAGGAGCAGAGCAACAATAAAAAATGTTGCAAAAACGAGAAAAATTGAAGCAGACTACGTTTACGGGTCTTCGTCTGCATCAGTCAGCTAGTATGCTATATATAGTTGTTCCTAGTGACTCCGCTCGCGTATATCTTGATTCGAGTGATAAGAATCTTAGGTCCTTCACCTATGTTTTAAAACCTATATTATTTTGTAAGTTCTTTGTTATAAGTATTTTATCTAAATTTAATTTCAAATAATCATTTAACTAAACGAAATAAAGATATGTGAAATTTAAAATTAAAATCAGGCTAGTAGTTTCAGGGTTACCTCTACAAACAACTTTAACTCTTTAATATGAATAGTATAAGTATGGTTTTAATTCAGCAAGTTATATTTATTTTTTAACCACAGATTATTTTAATAGAAATAAATGTATTACCTGAAGGGCAAGAAATAATAATTAATTAAAGAATTAATAATTAATTTTATGGATCAGTCAAACAATTTCATAACACATTTAGTACTTAAATATACATTCAAATTGTGGATGAGGTATGCAAACTAAAACAATAGGCCAAAATCATATTGGTTAACAATAACGATATATTTTTAATATTATTAAATTATTATTTTAACATGCTATATCAAACTGCTTAATTACCAATTCCTTAACAATAAATATTATATTAATAACGTCTTAGTTTGTGAAAATAGTTTGTTTCATTTAATTAAGTAACAATGTATGAATTAATTAATCATCTTAGATGCTAGCTTATATTTATTACAAAAAAATAACCAATAACTTTAATTTAGATTACAATTTAAATTAATCTAAACATTTAATTTCAATACAATCTATTGAGTTTTTCGTCAATATATATTAACTCTCCTGGCCAATCACCATTCATCTACCCCCACATATTAACAGTAATTCGTCCTCACATTCACACTTCCGGCTTCACATTTCTGGGCTTGTATCTAGTATTATTTACACGCTATAAGTTCTCAAGAATTACAATTAAATTCAAATAGACTAGCGAACATCGACGTCTTGGTAAATGACTGCACTTCGTATGTGCTGACCATTTGTGTTACCACGATCCGATGTCCTCCTCAACATCCCGCTATATCCAACGTCACGCTGTAGTTCTCTGAAAAAGAATAAGAAGTTAAAATAAATGTATAAAAGATCTTTGATACCCACTCATTAAAAGTATAATTGAATAGCAGCACATTTTTGAAATCGTGTTATTTTAATAAACCTAATATTATTTCTTTACAAATCAACAGACAATGAACGAGTTGTCACTGATAAAATTAGATAATAGTTCTTAAACAGTTGAAATATGATTGAAAATAGAATATGCGTTAATATGAGAAGCTACCGTTTGGAAAACAAATTCGCATACAAACTATTTTCAATTCTATTCCTTTGATTTTGAAGATGATAATTGCCATAAGCGATACCGTACAGTACTCCCAAATTAATAATGCACATGCAGATCTTCGCTAATTGTCGTATTCCCGGAAACACTCGAATCATGGAATCGTAAGAGCCCTAAACAAGGCATTTGCATTTTGCACCTTGTTTAAAAGAGATAGGAGTCAATATCATGTGTGCACAATCGAAAACAAATCGGGCGTTCGGCAGCTGTCGCCGGTCAGCGAAATGTCTGTCAGTCGTCTTTATATATTGGTAGTGACTGCACGTGTTCTCTATTTGTGGAAATATATAGAGCTGCTATTACACACCCTTCTTGGTAAATATAATTTCAACATTAATTAGCTTATTCAGATTTAAATAGTATATTTTGAAAAAAGGAAAATAAATAACATATTTCACGTTTTTTTAATATTAAAAAAATAAAATACCTACATTAAATACATATTAAGTACTAGAAAAACATTTAAAAAATGAGATTTATTTAAATTAAATAAATAGATAAACATGCATAAAAAATATATACCTAACTCTGCCCATGCCATTTTCTTTCAGACGAATTCTTCCAAAATGGATAAATTTAAACGTGGAAAACCGCTTAATTCACAAGCACGGCAAATGGTATTTAATGTGTACCTTTATTTCTTAAATGAAGCCAATGTTTTCAACAGAGACCATGATGGTTATTTTAAAAAAATTCAAGACCGTGTTACAAAAGCTACAGGAATTTCGCGACGAACTTTGAGTAATATCTTAAACGAAAAAAAACATAATCAATCAAAGAAATTTTCTACACCGAAAAAAGGAAGACCTAAAAGTAGATTTCGGCTGGTACTTGATGATTTCGACTACTGTGTTATTCGTAATATGATATACAATTTTCAATTGACGCTGAAAGAACTCCCAACTGTAAATAATTTAAGAATAAAGTTGATCGAAGCTATTAATTTCAAAGGCTGTGCCGAGACTTTAAGGTTGATCTTGAAAGACATGGGGTTTAGGTTTCTGAAAACTGATAATAACAGACAATTACTTATGGAAAAACATGATATACGCCTAAAAAGGATCAAATATCTCAGAGAAATACAACAGCTGAGGAGTTCTGGTAGAAACATAGTATTTATGGACGAGTCGTATGTGCACACATCACATACTAAGGGTAAAACTTGGCAAGATAGCAACAAAAAAGGTATCAAACAACCCATTTCCAAAGGAGAGCGAATAATTATTGTACACGCAGGCAATGAAAAAGGCTTCGTCCCAGGGGCTCTAATGTTACATAAATGTGTCGACTCAGAAGGTGACTATCATAAAGAAATAAACGCGGAACGTTATCAAACTTGGCTACGCAATCAATTGATTCCCAACTTGCCTCCTAATAGTGTGTTGGTAATAGACAACGCCCCATATCATAATAAGCTGTCTGTGAAACCACCAAACTCAAACACATCTAAACCACAAATGACAGCTTGGTTACAACAACACAACATTCCGCATGACCCAAAGAAACTGAAACCCGATTTGTATAAAATTATACAAAGATACAAAGAAAATTACACAGAATTTGCCATTGACCGTATAATGGAGGAACATGGGCATAAAATTATACGATTGCCACCATATCATCCCGATTTTAACCCTATTGAAAATATTTGGTCCCAAATAAAGCAACACGTGGCCAAGAGAAATATTGCAATGACTGTGACGTCAGTTAAAGATGCTATATTAGAAAAAATCAATAAAATAGGACCAGAAGAATGGAAAAAAGTTTCTGATCATGCGGTTCAATGCGAAGATGAATATAGAAAATTTGAGCCAAGAATCGATAGTTATTCCGATAAACTGATTATTTACACAGGTGATAGCAGTGAGGAAAGTGTAAATGAACAAGAGCATAATGAAACTTCTGATGAATCTGCGATGTCGGGAATAGAGGTCTTCCTCGATTCTGATTAATTTTTTTATAATTGTATTATTTTTCTGGAATGATTAGTGCTGTAAACAAATTTGAACTGAGATTTTGATTATATTTTATGTAAACCTCTATTTGAAAACGTTTTTTTCTCCTTCTAATAAAACCTTATGTTATTTAAACCTTTTCCTCCATAATTACACCAACTTCGGTAAGACACTTGAAAACTAATCACTCCAACAATGATTGTAGCGTTTTCGCTATTTACTTACATGGAATTATCGAATCAAATTTCGTTACAGGTAAATCAAATCTGTTTTAGCACAAAACACATAATATATAAAATTAGGCATAGAGAAATTGCTCTTAACCACTCTATATAAATATCGTCTTTCGACGCTCGGGTAATACGACCGTTGCCGAACAATGACGAAGATTTCCGAAGATTTCTATGCGCATTATTACTTTTGGAGTACTGTACGTACATATGAAATGTTGAATAGTCCTGAATATATTACCGAGTTTCTTATAGTACCTTGCGGTACTATTGTAGTGCTGTGTGGTACTATTATAGTGTTGTGTACAGCGTTTTATTATTAGTGTTTTTGTGTATTGAAATATGTTACAAGGTCTATAAGGTATAATGGTAATTATACCTAACTGTAATGTAGTTGTAAAATATTGTTGTATGGCAAATATTTATTAGGAGACGGGCTAGTTTCTTGTTGGCTTCTTTTCCTAGCCTATAGGTCCTCTTTGAACCAAGATTAGTATACCTACCTCTTCCTAAATCCTTGATACAACCAGACCGAACAAGTTTAAGAATATATGATAATTGCCATTTATTTGTTTGTATTATTTACCACCCTGGTTGTGTCAGACTACCTTTCAATACCAAGCATATTACCAATATGCTTGGTATTGAAGTTTAAGATCACATTTAGTTAGCATTCTGAGTTAACAGATGATCAAGTCACTTACTTATAAACATCCTGATGAAGTGGTTGAATATCTAGATATGAATGTAGTTATATATCCTGACCCAATAATAAATGTAGTTTTTAAAATAGTAGTCGTAGCAGTTCTACATTATACTACATTGAAAGTTTATATCATATTATGTTAGAAACTCGTAGAACTTGCTACAATATCTACAGATTCTACGTTTATTTTCTAACACGCGCGTCATCATACAAGGAAGTGCAAGTTGCAACTAAGTTAACAAAAATGTTTTATGTCCCCGGTCTCACACCTTAGCCCCGTCCTAATTGGTTGTGTGTGAGACCGAAGCGTTATAAACCGTTCATAGCAAAATATTTTCGGGTGTTCGAGCATCAAATGGGCCAATTGTACCTACATAGTTAAATCTTCCAGCGCTTGGCATACTTCTTATTTAAATTATGTTACTTGTTAAACCTTTATTAAATGCTAAAGTAAAAGATTTTTCATTTTTTTTTTCATAAATAATCTGAATCTCAGCAACGGCTTCAAAGATTTTCATAAAAGAGGTATCCGACCAGCAGTATCGCTAGTATTTACGTTATGCCACTAGTTGATTAAATGTATAATTCTTGTTTCTAATTATAACGTTATTAAATAATGATATGGAGTCTCACATTTTCCGGAATATTGAGATGCAAATATTAGTCTTTCAGTTTACTTATTTCCTTTTTTTTTCGTATGCAGTTATTTTTAACGGTGGTAACATTATTACAAAAATTAAATCGTAATATCTATTAGGGTTATTATCGTTTTTTATTAAATAATTATTATAGATACTTTAATAATTGTTGCACCGTTTGAATGTAAAGAACGATAATATTTATACACTATACTTTTTAATAAGCATATTCTTTGATACTTTTAGATTAGGACCCGGCTCGATTAAAAATAAGAACATAGTTATGAATTTTAATAAAAAAAACGATTTGTATAGGATATGACAAAAGTTATGGCAACACTGAAATGTAATGTCATGTCACTTGTTTGTCTGTGCATAATGCTTGTTTGGCGTCGGTGCATTATGAAAACAATTTAAAGTATTAATAACAAATAGCTTTGTTATTTCTCGTGTTGTGTATAATATTGTGGTTACATTACGTGAGTTTGAGATAGAGACTCCATATACATAGTAACAATCAGAAATATTTTGTGAGACAGAGACTCGTACCAATATTGTGACAATTGTGAAGTGTTTGTGAGATAGAGATTCGGATTATATATCACTGCAAAGCCGAATTCATAGCCATAAACTAGTGTTACACATGTGTAATGCATAATTAATACGCAATATCATAGTTAAGTCCTATTTTCAAAAAAAAAAATGTAAATAAATATTTCGATTTCCAAAGTTCATCCACCCATATCAATTAAACCCGGAAAACTTAGGTAAATCATTGTTGGTTTTTCTAAAAGTATATATTAATGTCTACATAAATCAGTAGTTTTCATCTAGGCACAACAAAATTTGTAGCGATACTAAATTCCATAGTCACTCGAACATTAGCCTTTAGTATGCAAGAGATTTCGGGGGTGATAAATCAATCTAGCGGGGATTCTTTTTTGGAAAACGTTGTTTAAAATAAATGGTCATCCAGGTACTAAAAAGTGATACAAGGATAGATCACTAGTTTTATGTACTCTAAAAATCCGATTAAACAAATGCACATCAACTGAGAGGGATTGCTGGTAGGTACCTACTAGAAATCCCTCTCATTCAGAAAATGAAAAACGTGCACATATCTGTATATATCCATGTTTTAATTCAAGGTATAAAATAAATGAAAACTGTAAAAGTGCACATATGCACCTAAATGTTGATAAACTTTGCGATTTGTACACGTTAGAGTCTACCCGTGACTACGGCCGTTGCAATACAGTCGAAACGTCGGGCAATAAACAAGGTATTTTACCTTAAATTATTCACGCGATTAAGACCCGTAATAAATATATTTTCATAACATATACACCTGTGTGCATATGTGCACTTTTTAATTATTTATTTATTTCCTTAAACTAGTAACTCATAATTGGGCAAAGTCTCTAAAGGTGTATAAAAAATTATCAAAAATTAAGAAATAGTATTTTATTTATTAGAACACAAGTTTTGCATAGGTATTTACAAAATTTGGGCACTCAGACTTAGAACAAATAATTTGTGGATCACTCAAAGTGGTGTTCCGTTAGTCTTAGTCCTACTCATTCATAATTACAATTCATGTATCATGATGATTCTCTTATACTTCTTAACTTCATTTTGGTTGCAGACGTAACCGCTGCTCCATAAAGATCTATATATGTACAAAAGAGCCGTGTCCGTAACGTGATTTGTCAGTGGTAGTGCGTTTCATAAGAACTCGTTCACACGCGTCCATGTCCGGGCCGGCGATAAAGCTTTTCTGCGTTCCACAGACGGAGTTCGGCTTAGACACGGCCGATAGATCGGTGATACCCCAGACATAATCAATGGCTTAATGGTTGGTATATACTATTGGGACGAAATCCATTATTACAAAGAACCTCCGATGTACTAATATCGGAGGTTCTTTGTAATAATGGCTTTGCTTAGGTCCGTATACGTATTGGGTGAAGGTCGTCTTCTGAGGTGCACGGGGAGCTGGTGGGTTGAAGTACTTCTCGTGGGCATCCAACCATCTGGTTACCTGTAATGATAAGAAATATTGTAGGTTAAGGTACAAAATACTGAAAGTTTAAAGATAGTAGAGGCAAAGCATTAAAATTGTCCTAAGAGAACTGGACGTAAAAAAATATCTTGCTGGACTCAATTATTTATACTTATGATAATAACTAAATATATTTTATAGGGAACCGAGAAGAGTCCAAACTTCAAACACCACGCGTGTGTGGCAAGCACCTTTGTAATAAAGTGGTCCGAAAATCTCTTTACATGTGTCATGTTAACCTAGTAGCATAAAAAATCTACAAATTACATATAATTTCTGGAATTCTTATAGTAACAAACTCAAACTTTAAACGCCACTATTTTTAAAATAGTTGGTAGTTTTAAATCCTTACATAGTGAGACCGACAGGAAGAATCACAACATTGACTATTGATATTAATTTTTTGACACGACTTCTTCTTCGGAATGAGCCTACTAGTAGGTACTGTATGTACCTACCACAGTGAAAAGAACTCTAATGAAGGAAATAAATATTTTACTGTACTTGTATGTAGGAAAGAGTAATTAACAATTAATCCTAATTTGTAAATGGAGTTAATTTTTAGAAACACTAAAACATACAAAAGTGGAAATAATAAAGTTACGTAGCTTTATTATTTTGTTAATTATTCATACTTAGAATAGTTAATAGAAAAAGTTGGTTTATACATTGAAATAGTACTCATTTATAATAAAAAAAACTTTTGCTATTGTAATGTAGGTTGTTACAGAGATATTAAAGGAATTAATATATATATACAAACTATATGTTTCGGCGAATTTCGAACTACCCTTAATTTTTTTTAGTGTCATTGTCTTAAATTTTTGCTTATGAACCTCCTACAGAGTATTGAAACTAAAAAAAAGGATACTAAATCGGTAAAGTCGTTTTCAAGTTATCTCATGACCAAGGGAAACAGGGATTCATTTTGATATATTTTAAAATAACATTGTATATAAGTGTCAGTTCATAATGTCAAAATAACAACTTTTTACTAAATGCTTATGAAAGTGTATACCATTTTTATAACAAAAAACTATTTTATTTTTTTGTCTTTCTATCTGTTCGCTCTGGCTAGTCTCCGAAAAGGGTTTACCAACTTTGACGAGATTTTCATCATTTTAACTAAATTCTTCAATTTAATGTATATTCCGCTTCCACGAAGTGAAACTTCTAATGTTGAAGTTTCACTTCGTGGAAGCGGAATATTGCAAGTCAAGGGTCCGGAGGTGCCTACCACTCGACTTGGTAAGAGTACCTGTCACTAATTTTCTTTGTTACAGGTCTCTCTTTTTGAGTGCGGTCTGTCAATCTATTTCGATTGTTGTATTAAGGGCATTTCCTTACTACTTCAATCGTGGTGATTCACAGATCGAGGGTGGGTGGTGGGATCCCTCCCTTATAATCTACTTAAGATGGATTTCCGCCATGTAACGCCTGATTCAATCGGTTAGCTCCTATAATGCTAAAAATTTAAAAGCATTTTTATGATTAAGTAGTTTTAAGTGTTAAAGTACTTACAAAGTACTTATATAAATGCAAATATATTTAAACACAATTTATTATTAGTTTACTCTAAGAAGGCATTCTGTGATATTCAAAAAATCAAAAGCGTTAAAAACAGGTAATAGTTTTGGCTTAGTGTAAAAATTATATTGATTCCACCTAATCTTCCCTACAATTGATTAGATAGGTAAGTATATTAAATTATTAAAAATAAATAAAATGCTTATGTCGTTTAATTTTACCCGTGTTTTTATTTTTATTTATAAGAATGAGTCTAGTAATCTTAAAAATGCAAAGTTACTGAGGCTTGATGGATGTATGAGTGGATGTTTATTACTCTTTCACAGGAAAACAGCTGTACCTATTTGGCAGAAATTTAATGGAGATAGCTTGAATCCGGTAAAGAACACATAGGTTGCTTTTATCCCGGTTTCCATGGGGGATTTAATTCAAAGTGTAAATTTAGTGTAATTACGGTGGAACCGCGGACGCCAGTTAGTTAGGTAACTTGTGCTAACTCGTTGGAATTAAAAACTGTAGATAATTTTTTAACATAGCTTAAAACAAATAAAAAAAAATGAATACATTACAACGAAAGAATTTAGTTAATTATTTCATGATTTTATTAAAATTAAGCATAAAAAATAACGTGAGTCACAAATAATTAACCTTAATCATTTTCTTTTTAACAAAAACACTTCTAATTAAATAATTCAAAACAGCAGTATCGAATCGAATTAGTCGATTTAAAATCGATACTCTGTTGGTTAAATGATCGTCTTACGATTGAAACTATTCTGTTTATGGTAGGTTCATCACTAAAACGCTCGCGTGACGTCATGCGCGGTGGGGATAAAGTGGCACGCTCTGTTTTCATACTGTTACAGAAACATGTGGCATCTAGCTAGATCTATTATCTTTAATTAGAATAGTTAATAGAAAAAGTTGGTTTATACATTAAAATAGTACTCATTGATAAAAAAAACTTTTGCTATTGTAATGTAGGTTGTTGCAGAGTTATAAAGGGATTTAATATATATATATACAAACTAGATGTCTCGGCAAACATCGAATCCCCCTTAATTTTTTTTTTAGTGTCATTGTCTTAAATTTTTGCTTAGGAACCTCCTACAGAGTATTGAAACTAAAAAAAAAGGATATTAAATTGGTAAAGTCGTTTTCAAGTTATCTCATGACCAAGGGAAATAGGGATTCATTTTTATATATTTTAAAATAAAATTGTATACAAGTATCTGTTCATAATGTCAACCTAACAACTTTTTACGAAATACTTATGAAAGTGTATACCATTTTTATAACAGAAAACTATTTTATTTTTTTGTCTTTCTATCTGTTCGATCTGGCTAGTCTCCGAAAAGGGTTTACCAACTTTGACGAGATTTTCATCATTTTAACTAAATACTTCAATTTAATGTTGCTACATCAATAAATGATCCTTTTCCGATTTCATTGGATTTAAGTGGAAATTGCCAATCGAAATCATATGAATCGACATGGTGGGACAATTTTGACTTAACTTTAACCAGATTAATCTATACTTAAACTAGAAAACTGAAGAGTTTGTTTGTTTGCTTGAATATCCCATTTATCGAGCAAGGCTATTTAACATCACCCTATAATTACAATAGGAGGGCAGCTGCAATGAAAAATGTTGCAAAAACGGGGAAAAAATATTCCTTTTTAGAGCTTCCGTTGCGTGCGCAGAGAAAGCTTTTTATTGCAATCTAATTTTATAAAATAAATGCATTTATTTGATGTACCTACATAGTTAAATCATTCAGCGCTTGGCAGATATTATATATATACTTCCTATTTAAATTAAGTTATTTGTTAAACCTTTGTTAAACGCTGAAGTAAAAGATTTTCATGAAATTTAATATACAAGAGGTTTCGGGGGCGATAAACGGTATGTGCACATAATATCTGTATATGTGCACATTTTAATTCATGGTATAAAATAAATGAAAAACGTAAAAGTGCACATATGCACCTCAATGTTGATAAACTTTCGCGATTTGTACACATTAGAGTCTACTCGTGACCACGGCCGTTGCAATACGGTCGAAACGTCGGGCAATAAACAAGATATTTCACCTTAAATTATTCACGCGATTAAGACCCGTAATATATATATTTTCATAATATATGCATATGTGTGCATGTGTGCACTTTTTAATTAATCATATATTTCCTTAAACCAGTAACTCATAATTGGGCATAGTTTCTAAAGGTGTATAAAAAATTAACAAAAATTAAGAAATAGTATTTTATTTTTTTAAACACAAGTTTTGCATAGGTATTTACAAATATAGCACACTCAGACTTAGAACAATTAATTTGTGGATCACTCAAAGTTGTGTTCCGTTAGTCTTAGTCCTACTCATTCATAATTACAATTCATGTATCATAATGATTCTCTTATACTTCTTAACTTCATTTTGGTTACAGACGTAACCGCTGGTCCATAAAGATCTATATGTACAAAAGAGCCGTGTCCGTAACGTGATTTGTCAGTGGTAGTGCGTTTCATATGAACTCGTTCACACGCGTCCATGTCCGGGCCGGCGACAAAACTTTTCTGCGTTCCACTGACGGAGCTCGGCTTAGACACGGCCGATAGATCGGTGATACCCCAGACATAATCAATGGCTTAATGGTTGGTATATAGACTATTGGGACGAAAGCCATTATTACAAAGAACCTCCGATATACTAACATCGGAGGTTCTTTGTAATAATGGCTTTGCATAGGTCCGTATACGTATTGGGTGAAGGTTGTCTTCTGAGGTGCACGGGGAGCTGGTGGGTTAAAGTACTTCTCGTGGGCATCCAACCATCTGGTTACCTGTAATGATAAGAAATATTGTAGGTTAAGGTACAAAATACTGAATTATTTATACCTATGATAATAACTAAATATATTTTATAGGGAACCGAGAAGAATCCTGACGCTACTACAGAAAACTTCAAACACAACGCGTGTGTGGCAAGCACCTTTGTAATAAAGTGGTCCGAAAATCTCTTTACATGTGTCATATTAACCTAGTAGCATAAAAAATCTACAAATAACATATAATTTCTGGAATTCTTATAGTAACAAACTCAAACTTTAAACGCGCCACTATTTTTAAAATAGTTGGTAGTTTTAAATACTTACATAGTGAGACCGACAGGAAGAATCACAAGATTGACTATTCATATTAATTCTTTGACACTACTTCTTCTTCGGAATGAGCCTACAAGTACTGTATGTACCCACCACAGCGAAAAGAACTCGAATGAAGGAAATAAATATTTGACTCTACTTTTATGTAGGAAAGAGTAATTAACAATTAATCCTAATTTGTAAATGGAGTTAATTTTTAAAAACACTAAAAGGTACAAAAGTGGAAATAATAAAGTAATACTTTAGTAATGCTTTATTATTTTGTTAATTATTCATACTTAGAATAGTTCATAGATAAAGTTGGTTTATACATTGAAATAGTACTCATTTATGATAAAAAAAATTTTTGCTATTGTAATGTAGGTTGTTGCAGAGATATAAAGGGAATTAATATATATATATATATATATACAAACTACATGTCTCGGCGAACATCGAACCACCCTTAATTTTTTTATTAGTGTCATTGTCTTAATTTTTTGCTTAAGAACCTCATACAGAGTATTGAAACTAAAAAAAAGGATACTAAATCGGTAAAGTCGTTTTCAAGTTATCTCATGACCAAGGGAAATAGGGATTCATTTTTATATATTTAAAAAAAATGTATATAAGTGTCTGTTCATAATGTCAAAATAACAACTTTTTACTAAATACTTACGAAAGTGTATACCACTTTTATAACAAAAAACTATTTCATTTTTTTGTCTTTCTATCTGTTCGATCTGGCTAGTCTCCGAAAAGGGTTTACCAACTTTGACGAGATTTTCACTGGCAGGCAGTTGATGTTATAAGGAGTTACTTACTATTTTTATCATCAAGCTACCGTGGACATATATGACGTAACTTTCGACCTTATTCACTATCTTTTTTTTCGGTTTCACGATGTGTTTAAATATACATTTATACGAGAATTGCTTGTTTAAAGGCAAAACATATACATAACATATATAAATAATAATTTTAAAAGATTATATAAATACAAAATTATTTTAAATAAAACCTACTAGGCAAACATAGATAAACCGGGTAAACGGAAAAATAACAATACTTTCTGTTGTAAAGCAATCAGAAGTTTAAAAAATAAAAGACCTAAAATAGACCAAAGAGGAGACACAACACAATGTAATCAAAATAATTGCGACCTTTACCATAATATGGCCCCCATACATCTAACTTGCCCGACATTGAACTACCCCAAACTAATGGCAAGGCTATAGTAATATCGTAACTCCTTTTATCGATACCCTATAGATACGGTAACCACACTATTAATATAACTAATTGTTCGCCGAGGGTTAATAGTACGCGAATGTTCATGAGTAATAGAATGATAATACACAAAATGTATTACGGGTGTACAGCCACCAACAAAAGTGGAAATATAATATTTATAAAAATACAGAATGTATCCGAATCATGTACCACTTGTACCAGAGATTGGCAGTTCGATTCCGATAAAAAGTGTGAGAGTTACATTTTTTATTTGTGGTCCATTTACAAATATGTTTGGGATATGGGACTCTAGTACAGGCTATTCTAAAATGTATCTAAACAGGAAAATGGAGGAAATAAATTCACAAAAAAATAAACAAATTTACACCAAATACGAGTAGGTACATACGTAGCTTAGTTTAGCTATCAAAATCGATTGGCTCGGTGGTACAGTGGAAGTGTGTACGATTGCTGGGCAAGAGGTTATAGGGTCCACTCCCTTAAGGAACACCACTTTGTATGATCCACATTTATTAATTGTTCCAAGTTTACACTTGACTATTTGTAGTTTGTATATATTTATATAGAAAACAGCAGAAGTGCTAAAAATATAAGCAATTTTTACAACACGTGAAAAAAGTGCTAAGTAAAATAAAATAGAAATAGAAAGCGTTTATTGTCGCTAAGTTACAATTTCAATTTTGTTTTATCCTAATCTTACTTATAAATGTAGGGAAAACAAGAGATACAGATTCTGTTTCCCAAACTACGCAAAAGCTTGTATCTTGGGAAACAGTGGTTTGGTCGTGTTAGTATTACATTTATAATGTTTTTAACGTGTAATCGATATGTGGAGTGAACAGTGCCACTGATATTATGTAACTATTTTTAATTATATATGTGTGTGTAGCTGGGTGTTATTAAAATTATAATAATTAAAATTAAAATTAAAAGTACACAGGCTTGAGTTAGTTAATGTATGTGAGTAGGTCCTCAGTTTTTTGGTAGTCCATTAGTTGGAGCCACTCAGCAACTCGACTTTTCGCAGTTTTGCTAGAGAGTCCTACTATATTTATGTCTTTGTTTAGACGATTATATAGTTTGCAACTTAAACGGTGGAATTGTCTGTTGGCAAAAGCGGTACTACAGGGGACACTATGGCAAACAATTGCTTTCCTGCGCTTTTTAGGGTCTGGTGGGGGGACGTAACGGTCTTAGTATAGATTTTTGCACAAAGAGCTGTCGAACAGTTAATACCCCACACTCAGCGTATAATCTGACTGTGGGGTATCTAATAGGCTTTTTAGACATCACTTTTAACACTGCTCTTTGTGCTCTTTCTAGACCAAGTAACAATGTTTTAGCTGCTCCTCCCCATACCGGAATGCAGTACTGGATAATGGACTGAACCAGGGATAAGTAGATAAGTTTTAATTTGTCGAGTGGAGTGCAATCTCTCAGTTTTTTGAAGATATGAATTAGTCTTCTCACTCTGGAAGTAACTATTTCTATATGCTTACCCCAGTTCAGTCCACAGATTTTTGGTCTGCTTGGTCACAATTGTGACCAAGCAGGTCAAAAGATCGATGAATGACCTTATAACTGTCGGTCCATAAATAGGTGACCGTTTATTTAGGGTTCCGTAGCCAAAATGGAACCACGGAATCTTTATAGCAAATAGTTTGGCTCAGAGTCTAGCTGTCGGTACTTAAAAGTTTTACCTTTGCATGGCCAATCGCAAAATTTTGAAATATATTTTTAGTATACCTCCTTTAAATGTAAAGTGGGGACGTGATATTTTCTAAGATCTAATGATACCCCACACGATTATTGCATACTTACTTTAATCCTTAAACTAAATCACTTAGCCTAATTTTAATAAAGCTACAAAATTACTTTATTTTTTCCAATTTTGTATCCTTTAGTGTTTCTAAAAAATAGCTCCGTTTACTAATTAGGATTATTGTTTTTAAACTTTCGCGATTTTTATACATATAAGATTTATTAAGGGTCTTGATCGCGTGAATTATTTAAAGGTACGAACCTTTTATTTACCCGATGTTTCGGTCGAATTGCACGGATCGTGGTCTCGGGTCTACAGTCGACTGCTATATTACTAGTAAATACCGCCTTTGCTCAGCGATTTGGTCAGTTTGTTCGTGCTCATATATACAACACTGTTGTTAGCCATTGTCTCATTAAAGATTTATCGTTATATGAGGCCAAACGGGTAATCTTAAAATGGTTGTCTTCACTTAATTATCATGATATAGAAAACATAATTAGGATACTCTCATAAACATATAGGTTAATAAAACTGTGAACTAGATCTCATACTATCAAATTATGATATTTATTGTTAGCACTACTCTAAGCCTCATATTAAATTTAATTATTTTTGTAACGTGTGACTGAGCTGGGTCTTCACGATACAGGCTTGCCTAGTGTGAAGACTACAGAATTATGTACATACATAGTTAAATCTTCCAGCGCTTGGCAGATATTATATATAAACTTCTTATTTAAATTATGTTATTTGTTAAACCTTTGTTAAACGCTGAAATAAAAGATTTAATTTTTTTTTATATAATCTGAAACTCAGCAACAGCTCCAACCATTTTCTTGAAATTTAGTATGCGGGGGTTTCGGGGCGATAAATCGATCTAGCGAGGTATCTTTTTTAAAAAAACATCGTTTAAAAAAAATGGTCTTCCAGGTACTAAAAAGTAGCTTTGTGTGCTCTAAAAATCCGACTAAACAGATCCACGTCAACTGGAATGAGAGGGATTCCTGGTAGATACTAGAAATCCCTCTCATTCAAAAAATGAAAACCTCTACAATATAATATATAGGTATATATAATTCAAGGTAAAAATAAATGAAAAATGTAAAAGTGTACATTTTAATTATTTATTTATTTCCTTTAACTAATAACTCATAATCGGGCATAGTTTCTAAAGGTGTATAAAAAATTAACAAAAATAAAGAAATAGTATTTAATTTTTTTAAACACAAGTTTTGCAAAGGTATTTACAAATATAGAACACTCAGACTTAGAACAATTAATTTGTGGATCACTCAAAGTGGTGTTCCATTAGTCCTAGTCCCACTCATTCATAATTACAATTCATGTATCATGGTGATTCTCCTCTACTTCTTATCTTCATTTTAGTGACCGCTGGTCCATAAAGATCTATACGTATATTTACGTAAGAGCCGTGTCCGTAACGTGTTTCGTCAGTGGTAGTGCGTTTCATATGAACTCGACACGCGTCCATGTCCAGCGCGGCTTTGACACGGCGAGATCCCGGACAGAATCAATTTCTAAATGGTTGGTGTATAGCTCTTTGAACTCCCTGCTTGACTATTGGGACGTAGTATATCGTAGGTTCTTTGTAATAATGGCTTTGCTTAGGTCAGTATTGGGTGAAGGTCGTGTTCTGAGGCGCACAGTGAGCTGGTGGGTCGAAGTACTTCTCGTGGGCATCCAACCATCTGGTTACCTGTAATGTTAAGAAATATTGTTGGTGTTTATTTCGTTTTAGTACAAAATACTGACAGTTTAAAGAGAATAGAGGCAAAGCATTAAAATTGTCCTGAGAGAACTGGATGTAAAAATATATCTTGCTGGACACATTTATTTATACTTATGATGTTAATTAAATATAATTTATAGGGAAACTGAGAAGAATCCTTACGCTACTAGAGAACAATTCAAACACAAGCAACAGACATTGCTCACAGTCACGCAATCTCGAAGCACCTTTGTAATAAAGTGGTCCGAAAATCAGAATAAACAGTAATTATCCTATCAGAATTGATTTACAGTTTTCTGCGTTTATGGATTCACAGATTTCGATAAGCAAGCTATTCATGATTGATGGCAGCATATACTCCCACGTCCGTTGCCCATATACGTTATTATATATAACTGTCTTATAAACAGGAAGATATGACAAACATTGTAATGAACTTGGCCTTAAATTTAAAACTAAATTTGGGAGGTTATGATATTCCTCGCTCAACACACCGTACACCCGTATCTTATCAAATACACTTAATATTTGACAGTGCATAAACAGACCTACTTCGTCATCATCATCATCAGCCTATCGCAGTCCACTGTTGGACATAGGCCTTTCCAATTGCATGCTACTTTGTTTTATGCTTTGGCTTCTCGCATCCAGCTCCTGTCAGCCGTTTTGCGTTTATCATCACTCCATCTGGCTTGAGGGCGTCCTACACTGGATAATTTGAAAATTGACTGCCTCTGTGGCGCGGTGGGAGTGTATCCGACTGCTACGCATGAGGTCGTGGGTTCGATTCCCACACGGGACACCACTTTGTGTGAACCACAAAATTGTTGTTCCGAGTCTGGGTGTACTTTGTGTCCGTGACTTGTATGTTTGTAAAGTCCCCCGCGACACAGGGCTTGTACCCTACAGCGGGTGTCGTCTTTTTTTTAAAAGAAAAAAAAAAAAAAGAACACTACGTTTGCCAAGCCGCGGTCTCTACTCAAGAACTCGTTTACCCCAACGGTTGTCGGTTCTTCGGCTAATATAGCCAGCCTACTGCCACTTCAACTTGCTAATCCGGTGGGCTATGTCGATAACTTTGGTTCTCTGCCGGATCACCTCATTTCTGATTTTGTCCCTAAGAGAAACTCCGAGCATAGCCCGTTCCATAGCCCGCTGAGCGACGTTGAACTTGTGGACCAGCCGTACCGTCAATGTCCAGGTTTCGGCTCCGTATGTCATGACGGGTAGGATGCACTGATTAAAGACTTCAGTCTTTAGACATTGTGGGATCAACGATGAGAAGACTTGACGTAGCTTACCAAACGCTCGTTTGCGCGAAAGCGCGTTTCTACCTAACTGCAATGACTGCCCGAGGTACACATATTTTTGAACAACTTCGAGAACGGCGCCGTGCACCGCTGTCGGTTCCGGTAGTACATGTTCATTGAACATGACCTTGGTTTTATCCAAGTTCATCCGTAAGCCGATGGGTACAGAGGAGTCAGCCAGGTCATTCAGCATCCGTTGCAGGTCCTGCAGCGTTGCCGCCATGATGACAATGTCATCTGCAAATCGTAAGTGAGAAACGTATTCACCATTGACGTTGATGCCCCGCCCTTTTCAGTGCAGCGTCTTGAACATATTATCCTCCATTGCATTTGTGAACAGTTTCGGGGAAATAACGTCCCCTTGCCTCACTCCTCGATGCAATGGTATAGGTTTTGTATGCTGATTCTGTACTTGGACGGACATGGTGGCGGCTTCGTAGAGAAATCTCATCACTTGGATATATTGCCAATCTACTTGGCTGGTATCTTATCGAATACACTTAATATTTGACAGTGCATAAACAGACCTACTTCGTCATCTTTGTAAAGTAAACTTATATTTTTAGGTACGATTGTTTTAAGCATACTTAGGTGCAGTCTGTAGATATTCTCGATATGGGTTTTGTATGCACGGAGTCAGCTAGTGCTAAGTACATGGTTCTTAGCATTTTATAGGGTATTTTATACTTCAGTATATACAATTTTGATAACACCGGGCAACTACATCAGGCGCGCAGGGCGATTTCAAGTACGGTGAGTGAATATGAATTAGTTTTGTTTTCTTAGCATTAATTACAAGACCCAAATCGTGGGCCCACCTACATAAAAGATCGAAGTTACGCTGCATTGTCCCTTGCGCCTCATGTAGGTTTTTATGTGCAGTAAGCAGGCATGTGTCATCAGTAAACTGGTATACGGAGCCCTCGGTGATTATGTTACACATATCATTTACGTAAAGTAGGTATTCTGTCGGGCCGATAATAGAACCTTGTGCCGTGCCTCTGTCGGTCGGAATCATGTTACTTAGCGAGCCCACGACACTCACTACTGTGTATCGATTTTTGTGGTAGTTTTTGAATCTTATATCTTTAAACGAGCAATTCTTGTATATATATATATGAATATATTATCCGAATCTCGGCAACGGCTCCAGCGATTTTTTCAAAATTTTGTATGCAGGGGGTTTCGGGGGCGATAAATCGATCTAGCTAGGTTTTATTTTAAAAAAACGTCGTTTTATCTGTATTTTCAGGCAATGAAAACTGTTACAATATCATTAGAATACCAAGGAAAATTTCGCCGCGATTTCCTTTGTTTTAATAGCTTAGGTAGAAAACGAAGACGAAGAATACAATGGTAAATTTCGCCGCGATTTCCATTGTTTTAATAGCTTAGGAGGGAAACAGGCGATCCACAAAAAAGATGACCCCGGTTCGAATCCAAATGAAATGTATTTTTTTATTTTATGATTATTTTTTTCCCTTTTTTATTATAATTTTTGTTTTTTGATTTGTGCATTATTATTTGATATTTTTTTATTATTATGTCGGTAAGATCGAAAAATATTATTCTAATTTCATCAGTATGTCATTTGATAATCTAAATAAAATTTCCAAAAAAAACACGATTTACCAAAAAAAGACCAGTGTAGGGTACCGCAACCGTTGCCATACGAAAATTGATATTTTGATTTGTGATTTATTATTTGATATTTTTTTATTATTATGTCGGTAAGATCGCCACGCTCAATATGGGGTTCCGTAGTCCCCCATCCGAATAATGCGGCTTAATAAGTGGGTTTTCTGTTCATAATACTAACAAACGTTAGTATTTTTCAATGGAATCTGTATGAAAATGTTGGTTCCTTCTCACCAAAACAAGTGAGAAGGAACAAAATTTTACTCGTTAAGTTGTAAAGTTGTGATAGTTTTCCTTTTAATTTTACTTTAAATACTGCCTCTAAAACGGAACTCTTATAGTTTCGTAATGTCCGTCTGTCTGTCGGTCTGTCTGTCTGTCCGTATGTCACAGGCATTTCACTCAAAAACTACACAATGAATATTGGTGAATTTGGAGAAATGGTGCCTTGTAATAGCCGCTACTTAGTTTGATAGCTAAATAATAAAAATAAATATTATTAGGGGTGCAATCCATACATATAACAGAAGCTGAAACATTCTTTTGTTTAACAAACATCAACATGTTGCACATCATTCGCCAAGTCTCTTAAAAACATTAAATTTTGATTTGTGATTTATTATTTCATATTTTTTTATTATTATGTCGGTAAGATCGAAAAAATATTATTCATATATCATGAGTATGTAATGCGTGTCTAAATATAATTTACAAAATACACGATATACCAAAAAAAAGGACTAGAGCATATCGAACCATGCTCAGCGTAGAGTTCCGCAGTCGTTGACGTACAAAATCCGACTTGAATATTTGCACCAGCAGAAGAGCGTTATGTTCATGGCACTTACGCCCTTTTCTTGTATTCATCGTATTCGATAATGTCGAAAATAAGCGCTTTATGATTTTTAACACATTTATTGTTTTTTTTAATAAAGTGATTGGCAAAAAATGCCGATATAAATTCTATTATTTTTTGGTTACACAGTTCAAAAGATAAGGGGAGGGGACACAATTTATGTAACTTTCGGGGCAATTATTTCCAATAATATTCACTCAATCAAAAAAGTTTATTTGAAACCGTACATGTTTTTTAAAGGCCTGTCGAATGATGCCACACGGTGATTTTGGCTGTTTTTTTTTTCAGCTTTCGTTAAGTGTATGGAATGCCTAAAAATATTTATTTTTATTATTTAGCTATCAAACTAAGTAGCGGCTACTACAAGGCGCCTTTTCACCAAATTTCATCAATATATTCATTGTGTCGTCTTTGAGTAAAAGGCCTGTAACATACCTACAGACGGACAAACAGACTATTATACTACGGAAAACAAACTGGACAAACTGGCTACGGAACCCTCAAAATACCGAGCAAAGCTCGGTCATCCAGGTACTAATAATAATAAAAAGAAGAATAATAATAATAATATTCATTGTTCTAAAAATCATTAGATATTTTACATATCCCAATAATTACATAGAAGTTATATAAATTATATAAGAATAAATTTAATAGTTCACTATTAAATTTACCATACCATTCTGCTAAAATTTCATAAATAGTGTATTATAATTTAAAATATCAAATGCTTTGCTAAAAACAATGAAGACAACAAGTACATGTCTACGGTTGTCCAGGTACTTGTTGACTTCATTGCTAAACCTCGATAGTAATTGAGACGTTTTTTTTTTTGTTTTGAAATCCATATAGTTTATCATGTATTAAATAGTTTTTTGTTAGATAGTTATTAATTTCTTGTCCCATGTGGGACAAGAAATTAATACCTTTCATTTATTTTATCAATTTTTAATTATTTTAAAATTCCAATTCGAGTTTTTTTCTATTTTTTGCATTTACTGAGAAGATTTACTATGGAAACATTTTTTTTTTTTCACCATCGGAAAGTAGAGATTTCAACGAACAGAAAACATACCAACTTTTTGAAAAAGCTGATATTTTGACGGGTGAATTTTCGATTGAAAATTAGGGTGCTTTTTCGATATTAATTCAAATTATGGTGAAAACATAGATATTTTTAATCAAATAAATTACAGCGTATTTGGGACATAAAGAGGTAAGTTTCACCAAATTTTGTAAAAAAAATATATTTTTGTAAATGATAAAAATAAAAAACCAAAAACTTGATTTTTTGAATTTTTCACATAAATTTTGAGGTTATGTGATAAAAGTGTTAATACAAAAGTTTTAGATCTTTTTATTACCTACAACTTTGCCATATGACTTTTATCCATAGGACTTTTAGTTTTGCCGGAAATCGAGAAAAAACCGTTTTTTACCCTTAAAAACTCACCCCATCCCCTACCCGACCTCAGTTCGCCCGTAAATTATTTTTCCTTTCATTTTTATAATATTCCCCTCCTTTTCTAATAGGTTTCATCCTACTATTATTTTTTTTGGTTTTAAAACTTATCGACCCTGGAGTTTAATATTTGAATACTCTAATCGTGCATAATATTAAGTGGAAAGTGTTTTTTTGTAAAAAAAACACGGTTCATGAATGGAAACACTAGATGGCTCAATTTAAAATATTTATTGTTTTTTATTATTAGAATAATGTTTGATTGTACTTTGCATGCCTTAGAGCAAAATATGGTGAAAATATTTTTAAAATATAATAAGTTCCCATGTTTACGCAAATAAATGAATTATTATTTTAATTAAAAAGTCATGATTCTACATGTAATGGACCTAATGCCAAGTTCTCAAAGCAAAGCCGGCACTTATTTCAAATTGTCAATGTTTTTTATAAACTGTTTTGTAGATAAATGTTGCTACCAATTTATTATACACCATTTAAGAAATCCTAAGGAACATAAACTTCAATTATTAAGAATCGGAACATAAGATAAAATATACAGAGTTATTTGTAATGTACTAATAACCTCTCGCTCGTTGCTTCATTTAAATAACTTTATATTATAGGAATTAAACAAAATATATATTACCCTTAATCACCTACGACTTGTTCCTAGAGTTATGACCTTAACCATATACAGACTATGTGACCCGTAGCTCCTATAAATTATTACAAGAAAATAAAAATTAAGAGGCATTTATGAATCTCGGTGAACTTAGTAAAGTGCCTCCAAATTATATAACTCTGTAGGGAATCTTGTTTCCATATTTTTTGTGCAGGCGGGGTTTTTTTATTTTTTTATTTAATACTTTTGTGTGGTTGTAGGATGCAACAACTATCTTTTATCAAAGCTATTGTTAAATATTGAAAATTGAAAAAAAGAATAGTTGCTAACTAACTTTTTTAGTATTACAGTCATTATTATGTTATACCTTTTTGAAATGCTTACGACAAGCCCTTTAATTTGATACCCATATTACAGTATGCAAAACAACTTTTTCTTACACACCTCTTTTTTTGAGATCTCACAGTCGCCATGTTTGTTTTTTTTCAAACGTCACCTATAAGAACACTTGGGCGGTCAAGACTGATATAAATCCGTTCAGTGGTTTGTGAGATATGAGGTAATAAAAAATATTACATACATACATACAAGATACGCGCGAAAAGCATAGCCCTTCCTTACAGCCAATAAGATTTGGCGAAAGAATCTAAAAGAGGACACCTCTACGGACGGCAACAGAAGAAACATTGTATATTACAAATACCAGGTGCCACAGGTTCAAATAGATTGAATACCAACTAAAACAAAATTCAAAAGAAAAGGGAAAGCTCCATTTGTTGGTACCAATCTGAAGCCTTATTTTTCAGGATAATATATCGTTCTCTATGTCAAAAAGATCAGGGTCCCATATGCATAAAGTTCGCGTTTCAATAGTCGATTTTGTTGAAAAGGGAACGGGTGAATTTTTCGCGTGATAGCCTTTCGTGTGTAGTAAGAACAAGATATAGAGGGAAAGATAGGTGATCGATTGTTGTCGAAACAGCAATTTCTTTTTTATCAATGACTAGCTGTCACGCGCAACTTCGTATGCGTAAATTTTCCCCGATTTTGCAACATTTCTCGTCGCTACTCCGCTCCTATTAGTCGTAGCGCGATGTTATATAGCCTATAGCCTTCCTCGATAAATGGGCTATCCAAGAAAAAATAATTTTTCAAATCGGATCAGTAGTTCCTGAGATTAGCGCGTTTAAACAAACAAACAAACTCTTCCGCTTTATGATATTAGTATAGATAGTATAGATGTTTTAAGTAAATAGGTGTGTGTGTGTCTGTGTATATATGTGTATGTTTGTATATGTCAGTGTGGCATCGCCGGCGTCAATGGATAAAACCAGCGGATTACATTTATCTCTTTTTTGCTCGTGATAATTAAATCATGCTTTCCTACTTTTACGACCTTTTATAATAGTGTGACATTGCAATATTTAAATTATCTATGTGTGCATTCGTTTTCCGTTTTTAAAGATCGAATGTTGTTTATTGTACCTTTTTACTTAAAACATCATTTATTTTTATTATATTTATTATTCTCTGTGAATATTTATGTTTCTTTTTAGGGTTTCTTATCTCAATGGGATAAACGAAACCTTTATAGGATAATTTTGTTGTCCGTCCGTCCGTCTGCTTGTCAAGACCCTTTATCTTGGGAACGCGTGGAGGTATCCAGTTGAAATTAAAACCAAATACTCAAGTCTACAGTCTTCAGATGTCGTGGAAAAATCAATCTTCTAAGTGGACTTATAAAAAGATACGGCCATTTATTTAGAAAATTGCAAGAATCGATTCCTGAATTATTTAAATTTGTACGGAACCCTCAATGAGCGTGTCCGACTCGCACTTGTCCGGTTTTTTAAAGATAACTGGTAATGTGGAATTAGGTCTCACATTACTAGCAATCTTGTTAAACTAAACTCAAAGGTGTGTGTTAGGAGTGGATTCACGACGATAGTATAATGAGTAGGATTTAAACCCGTGACCTCACGATTGAGTGTCCGAACTAAAACCAGTGAAGCAATACCTCCTACTACGAAAATTATTAATTAACTAAGCATCATTTGTCACCTTAGTAGAACAACTAAACATAATTACATTTTCAAGACAATATACCTAGCTCACTGCCAGTCACCTGATGAAAAGTATAAATCAGTATTTGAAGGATACCTTTTACCCTTTACCTTCATTTCTTTTAAAGAATCGCTGGAATTTCACTAAAAAACTTCTTTATAGTGCTCTCCTGCCTCTGTGCTGCCTCTGTAGCGCGGTGGGAGTGTATCCGACTGCTACGCAAGAGATCGTGGGTTGGATCCCCAACCAGGATAAAACTTAGTGTGATGAGCACGATGGTTATGGTGTTATTTATCTATAATATGTATGAATTTAGAAATATATAAGTATGTTTATCAGTTGTCTGGTTTCAATAGTACAAGCTCTGCTTAGTTTGGGATCAGATAGCGTTGTGTGAGTTGTCCCAAGATATTATTATTATTATTGTAGAACTCGGCGTCAAAACTTGGCTTTGAACTGACTTGAATCTATACTAATATTATAAAGCAGAAGAGTTTGTTTCTTTGAAGGCGGTAATCTCGGGAACTACTGATCCGAATTAAAAATTCTTTCACTGTTAGATAGCCCATTTATCAAGGAAGGCTATAGGCTTTATAACAGTACGCTACAACCAATAGTAGCGGAGCAGCAATGAGGAATGTTGCAAAAACGGTAAAATTTGCAGACTATGTTGCACGGGGCAGCTAGTGTTAACATAGAGGGGACATCGTAGTTACTTGTCTTCATGACTCTTGAACATGATTTTAGATCTTCAGGTATAGTTGATCTAGATACTAGCTTAATATTCGACGAAGGATATCCTTCGTAGAATAATTTACTGCGTTCATACAAAACAAATGTTTGAAAATATCCGTTATCCTGACGCGTGTAGATTGAAAAGGGGTTGTTTGAATATATTGGAGAGCGAGTCATTTGTTGGTATGGTTGTCAATTACGGATATTAAATTTTGATTGATGATTGCAAATTTAATGGAGAACTGTATGTTTATAATTTAGTTAGAGATTTTAGGGAGCCCTTTGTCTAGCAGTGGTACAATACCAAAAAAAAAACAAAATAAAAGTATGGTCCACAAATTGTTTGACCACATTTGCTTTTTTTCTTGAAACGGTCAAACATTCGCTATCTTTCGAACTGCTAATATATATAACGGTGAGGGTGTGGAAGTGTGGCATATTGCCTTAATCCATATAATACTGCGACATTTACTGTAACATAACTATGACTCGTTAAATTGTGTAAATATATTGTTTAACTAGATGTGTTTGACAGATAAAAGCACGGGCTTGGCGTGATAATGAAAAAAAGGATAGTGAACAAAATGGAAGGTAACGCCATATATGTCCACGGTAGCGTGATGATAAAAATAGTAAGTTAGCTGCCTGCCAGTGAAAATCCTGTCAAAATTGGTAAACCCATTTCGGAGACTAGCCAGAACAAACAAACAGACAAACAAAAATAGTTGTGTTCTTTCGCAAGCATTTAGTAAAAAGTTATTATTTGGACATTATAAACAGACACTTAAATAAAATTTTGTTTTAAAATATATAAAAATGATTCCTTATTTCCATTTTTCATGAGATAATGTGAAAACGAGTTTTCTGACATAGTTTCAATACGACAATGACTCAAAAAAAATGAAGGGTGGTTCGAAGTTCGCCAAAACAGCTAGTTTATAAATATATATTAATTCCCTTTATACCTCTTCAACTACCTACATCACAATAGCGAAAGATTTTTTTTATCATAAATGAGTATTTCAATTTATAAACGAACGTTTTGTATCAATTATTCGAAGTACTATTCTAATTAACTAATTATTGCGTACTTACTTCAAACTAAATCACTTAGCCTAATTATAATATAGCTACGTAATTACTTTATTATTTCCACTTTTGTATCCTTTATTGTTTCTAAAAAATGGCACCATTTACTAATTAGGATTAGTTGATAATTACTCTTTTTTACTTATAAATAGAGTTAAATATTTATTTCCTTCATTCGAGTTCTTTTCGCTGTAGTGGGTACATACAGTACTAGTAGGCTCATTCCGAAGAAGTAGTAGTGTCAAAGAATTAATATGAATAGTCAATCTTGTGATTCTTCTTGTTGGTGTCACAATGTAAGTATTTGAAACTACCAACTATTTTAAAAATAGTGGCGTTTAAAGTTTGAGTTTGTTACTATAAGAATTCCAACAATTTTATGTAATTTGTAGAATTTTTATGCTACTACGTTTATATGACGCATGTGGTAAAGAGATTTTTACCACATGCGTCATATTATCACAAAGGTGCTCCGAGATTGCGTGACCGTTAGCAATGTTTATAATTTGTGTTTGAAGTTTTCTTTAGTAGCGTAAGGATTCTTCTCAGTTTCCCTATAAATTCTATTTAGTTAATATCATATGTATGAATAATTGTGTCCAGCAAGATATATTTTTACATCCTGTTCTCTCAGGACAATTTTAATGCGTTACCTCTGTTCTCCTTAAACTCTCAGTATTTTGTACTAAAACGAAATAAACACCTACAATATTTCTTATCATTACAGGTAACCAGATGGTTAGACGCCCACGAGAAGTATTTCAACCCACCAGCTCCCCGTGCACCTCAGAAGACGACTTACACCCAACACGTAAACGGGCCAAAGCAGAGCGATTATTACAAAGAGCCTCCGATATACTACGTCCCAATAGTGAAGAAGGAAGTTCAAAGAGCACCAACCATTAAGAAATTCATTATGTCTGGGGTATCACCGGGTCTGGCCGTGTCTAAGCCGAGCTCCATCAGTGGAACTCAGAGAACTTTGTCGCCGGCCCGGACATGTACGCGTAAATGCCTATGCAACTTGTGTTTAAAAAAATAAAATACTATTTCTTTATTTTTGATATTTTTTTATACACCTTTAGAAACTATGCCCTATTATGAGTTACTAGTTTAAGGAAATAAATAAATAATTAAAAAGTGCACATTATGCACACAGGTGCACAACTTTTTAACTAACTAAATACTTCAATTTAATGTTGCTACATCAATAAATGATCCTTTTCCGATTTCATTGGATTTAAGTGGAAATGGCCAATCGAGATCAAATGAATCGACATGGTGGGACAATTTTGACTTAACTTTAACCAGATTAATCTATACTTAAACTTTAAAGCTGAAGAGTTTGTTTGTTTGTTTGTTTGAACTACTGGTTCAAATAGAAAAAATAATGTTGTGCTGAATATCCCATTTATGTAGGAAGGCTATTTAACATCACGATTTAATCAATAGGAGCGGAGAAGTAATGAAAAATGTTGCAAAAACGGGGAAAAAATTCCTTTTGAGAGCTTCCATTGCGTGCGCAGAGAAAACGGTTAAAAATTTCTAAAAAAAAGTTCGTTATCTTATAAGGTTGACCCACTATTAGCTTTTTATAGCAATTAAATTTTGTAAAATAATAATAATAATAATAATAATTTAGAACAACTCACACAACGCTATCTGATCCCAAACTAAGCAGAGCTTGTACTATGGAAACCAAACAACTGATAAACATACTTATATATTTCTAAATACATACATATTATAGATAAATAACACCCAGACACAGAATAAACCCTCGTCCTCATCACACAAAGTTTTATCCTGGGTGGGGATCGAACCCACGACCTCTTGCGTAGCAGTCGCATACACTCCCACCGCGCCACAAAGGCTGTCAATAAATTCATTTATTTGATGTACAACCGGCCTACTCGGCGGTCGTACACCCATACGGTTATAATGGCTTGCGAGAAACGTTCGCTCTCTACGTAAGCGCACTCACACAGGCACATCAGCGCCTTATCGGATGCAAGGGGGCGGTGTCCTTGTTTTTTTTTTAGTGCGTTGCGTTGTTGTTGTGCATATTTCGAGCCGATTAGACAGTTGTAAGCGCGCTTTTTGCAGTTGCGCAAAATACCAATGAATGATTTTATTGTAATACATACAATTCTACATTAATATTATAAATAGTATGTGTATATATTTATTCGTTTGTGTTGTTGAAATAGTAAAGAGGAGGAGATAAAATGCAATTATTGTATTTGTATAGTAAAGAAGTAGTTTTGTATTTTGTCTTAATACCATTAAACATGTGGAATTGTGGACGGAGGTGCGGGAAACCGTTAGTTTTTTTATATTTTTATGAATTACTTTTTGATCTGTAATCTATCTTTTCTACAAATATTAGTTAGTAGAGGAGTTTAAAACGAGTGCCTGTAATTTATGAACTAGATCCTATTTTTGATGTTTTATATTGTGCGTATGATTTAGTATGATTCTGTTCAGTAGGTTAATCAAAAATATTTAATTTAATTTTTGTAAAATTATTTTGCATTTTTGATACATATCCATACTAATATTATAAATGTGAAAGTAACTTTCTCGGTCTGTTACGCTTTCAAACAGCTAATCCGATTAAGATGAAATTTGGTATCGAGAACCGGGGAAGGACATAGGATAGTTTTATAGATATCAACCCATGTGATGGCCCACTGCTGGGCACGGGTCTACCCAGTAGAACCTACTACTATGTAGATCCTGGGGGTAATTGCCATAATCGCCACGCCTGGCGAGCGGGTTGGCGATCGCAGTAAGGTTTTAAGTACGCAGAGGACGCTGCTGCCCGTCAGCCGGTGTGAAATGAATTATATGATTAATCTATACCCAAATAATATATAAAACCTATATAGGTGAAAAGTTTGTTTGTATGTTTGTTTGTTTGAACGCGATAATCTCAGGAACTACTGGGCCAAATTGAAAAAAGCTTTTACTGTTGGATAGTCTATTTATCGAGAAAGGCTGTAGGCTATAACATCATGCTAATACAATCAGTAGGATCAGAGCAACAATAAAAAATGTTGCAAAAACGAGAAAAATTGAAGCAGACTAAGTTTACGGGTCTTCGTCTGCATCAGTCAGCTAGTATGCTATATATAGTTGTTCCTAGTGACTCCGCTCGCGTATTTCTTAATTCGAGTGATAAGAATCCTACGTACTTCACCTATGTTTTAAAACCTATATTACTTTGTAAGTTCTCTGTTATAAGTATTTTATCTAAATTTAATTTCAAATAATCATTTAACTTAACGAAATAAAGATATGTGAAATTTAAAATTAAAATTAGGCTAGGTAGTAGTTTCAGGGTTACCTCTACATACAACTTTAACTCTTTAATATGAATAGTATAAGTATGGTTTTAATTCAGCAAGTTATATTTATTTTTTAACCACAGATTATTTTAATAGAAATAAATGTATTAACTGAAATGAGGGCAAGAAATAATAATTAATTAAAGAATTAATAATTTCATAACACATTTAATACTTAATTATACATTCAATTTGTGGATGAGGTATGCAAACTAAAACAATAGGCCAAAATCATATTGGTTAACAATAACGATATATTTTTAATATTATTAAATTATTATTTTAACATGCTATACAGTCATCAAAGTGCTTAATTACCAATTCCTTAACAATAAACATTATATTAATAACGTCTTAGTTTGTGAAAATAGTTTGTTTCATTTAATTAAGTAACAATGTATGAATTAATTAATTAATCATCTCAGATGCTAGCTTATATTTATTACAAAAAAATAACCAATAAGTTTAATGGATATTACAATTTAAAATAATTACAAACATTTAATTTCAATACAATCTATTGAGTTTTCCGTCATTATATATTAACTCTCCTGGCCAATCACCATTCATCTACCCCCACATATTAACAGTAATTCGTCCTCACATTCACACTTCCGGCTTCACATTTCTGGGCTTGTATCTAGTGGTATTTTCACGCTATAAGTTCTGACGAATTACAATTAAATTCAAATAGACTAGCGAACATCGACGTCTTGGTAAATGACTGCACTTTGTATGTGCTGACCATTTGTGTTACCGCGATCCGATGTCCTCCTCAGCATCCCGCTATATCCAACGTCACGCTGTAGTTTTCTGAAAAAAAAATGAGAACTATTGTAGTGCTGTGTGGTACTGGCCATAGGTTAAAATAAAATGTTTTATGTCCCCGGTCACCTTAGCCCCGTCCTAATTGGTTGTGTGTGAGACCGAAGCGTTATAAACCGTTCATAGCAAAATATAAAGTTAAAATAAATGTATAAAAGATCTTCGATACCCACTCATTAAAAGTATGAATGAATAGCAGCACATTTTTGAAAATGTGTTATTTTAATAAACCTAATATTATTTCTTTACAAATCAACAGACAATGAACGAGTTGTCACTGATAAAATTAGTTAATAGTTCTTAAACAGTTGAAATATGATTGAAAATAGAATATGCGTTAATATGAGAAGCTACCGTTTGGAAAACAAATTCGCATGCAAACTATTTTCAATTCTATTCCATTGATTTTGAAGATGATAATTGCCATAAGCGATACCGTAAGTACATATGAAATGTTGAATAGTCCTGAATATATTACCGAGTTTCTTATAGTACCTTGTGGTACTATTGTAGTGTTGTGTGGTACTATTATAGTGTTGTGTACAGCGTTTTATTATTAGTGTTTTTGTGTTTTGAAATATGTTACAAGGTCTATAAGGTAAAATACCTAATTGTAATGTAGTTGTTACATATGAAATGTTGTATGGCAAATATTAATTAGGAGACGGGCTAGTTTCTTGTTGGCTTCTTTTCCTAGCCTATAGGTCCTCTTTGAACCAACATTAGTATACCTACCTCTTCCTAAATCCTTGATACAACCAGACCGAACAAGTTTGAGTATATATGATAATTGTCATTTATTTCTTTGTATTAATTACCACCCTGGTTGTGTCAGACTACCTTTCAATACCAAGCATATTGGTAAGAAGTTTAAGATCACATTTAGTTAGCATTCTGAGTTAACAGATAATCAAGTCACTGACTTATATACATCCTGATGAAATGGTTGTATATCTAGATATTAAAGTGGTTATATATCCTGACCTAATAATAAATGTAGTTTTTAAAATAGTAGTCGTAGCAGTTCTACATTATACTACATTGAAAGTTTATATCATATTATGTTAGAAACTCGTAGAACTCGCTACAATATCTACAGATTCTACGTTTATTTTCTAACACGCGCGTCATCATACAAGGAAGTGCAAATTGCAACTAAGTTAACAAAAATGTTTTGTGTCCCCGGTCTCACACCTTAGCCCCGTCCTAATTGGTTGTGTGTGAGACCGAAGCGTTATAAACCGTTCATAGCAAAATATTTTCGGGTGTTCGAGCATCAAGTGGGCCGATTGTACCTACATAGTTAAATCTTCCAGCGCTTGGCAGATGTTATATATATACTTCTTATTTAAATTATGTTACTTGCTAAACCTTTATTTAATGCTGAAGTAAAAGATTTTTCATTCTTTTTTCATATATAATATGAATCTCGGCAACGGCTCCAAAAATTTTCATAGGGGTATGCCCACCAGCAGTATCGCTAGTATTTACGTTGTGCCACAAGTTGATTAAATGTATAATTCTTGTTTCTAATTATAACGTTATTATATAATGATATGGAGTCTCACATTTGCCGGAATATTGAGATGCAAATATTAGTCTTTCAGTTTATTTATTTCCTTTTTTTTCGTATGAAGTTATTTTTAACGGTGGTAACACTATTACAAAAATAAAATCGTAATATCTATTAGGGTTATTATCGATTTTTATTAAATAATTATTATAAATACTTTAATAATGGTTGCACCGTTTGATTGTAAAGAAGGATAATATTTATACACTATACTTTTTAATAAGCATATTCTTTGATACTTTTAGATTAGGACCCGGCTCGATTAAAAATAAGAACATAGTAATGAATTTTAATAAAAAAATCGATTTGTATAGGATATGACAAAAGTTATGGCAACACTGAAATGTAATGTCATGTCACTTGTTTGTCTGTGCATAATGCTTGTTTGGCGACGGTGCATTATGAAAACAATTTAAAGTATTAATAACAAATAGCTTTTGTTATTTAACATGTTGTGTATAATATTGTGGTTATATTACGTGAGTTTGAGATAGAGACTCCATATACATAGTAACAATCAGAAATAATTAATACGCAATATCATAGTTATGTCCTATTTTCAAAAAAAAAATGTAAATAAATAATTCGATTTTCAAAGTTCATCCACCCACACATATCAATTAAACCCGGAAAAATTAGGTAAATAATTGTTGGTTTTTCTGAGAGTATATCAGTAGTTTTCATCTAGGCACAACAAAATTTGTAGCGATACTAAATTCTATAGTCATTTGAACATTAGCCTTTAGTATGCAAGAGATTTCGGGGGCGATAAATCGATCTAGCGGGGATTCTTTTTTAGAAAACGTCGTTTAAAATAAATGGTCATCCAGGTACTAAAAAGTGAAACAAGGATAGATCACTAGTTTTATGTACTCTGAAAATCCGATTAAAGAAATGCACATCAACTAAGAGGGATTGCTGGTAGGTACCTACTAGAAATCCCTCTCATTCAAAAAATGAAAAACGTGCACATATCTGTATATATCCATGTTTTAATTCATGGTATAAAATAAATGAAAACTGTAAAAGTGCACATATGCACCTAAATGTTGATAAACTTTGCGATTTGTACACGTTAGAGTCTACCCGTGACTACGGCCGTTGCAATACAGTCGAAACGTCGGGCAATAAACAAGGTGTTTTGCCTTAAAATATTTACGCGATTAAGACCCGTAATAAATATATTTTCATAACATATACACCTGTGTGCGTATGTGCACTTTTTAATTATTTATTTATTTCCTTAAACTAGTAACTCGTAATTGGGCATAGTCTCTAAAGGTGTATAAAAAATTATCAAAAATTAAGAAATAGTATTTTATTTTTTTAAACACAAGCTTTGCATAGGTATTTACAAATATAGCACACTCAGACTTAGAACAATTAATTTGTGGATCACTTAAAGTGGTGTTCCGTTAGTCTTAGTCCTACTCATTCATAATTACAATTCATGTATCATGATGATTCTCTTCTTAACTTCATTTTAGTTGCAGACGTTACCGCTGGTCCATAAAGATCTATATATGTACAAAAGAGCCGTGTCCGTAACGTGATTTGTCAGTGGTAGTGCGTTTCATATGAACTCGTTCACACGCGTCCATGTCCGGGCCGGCGACAAAACTTTTCTGCGTTCCACTGACGGAGCTCGTCTTAAACACAGCCGATAGATCGGTGATACCCCAGACATAATCAATGGTTTAATGGTTGGTATATAGACTATTGGGACGAAAGCCATTATTACAAAGAACCTGCGATATACTAACATCGGAGGTTCTTTGTAATAATGGCTTTGCTTAGGTCCGTATACGTATTGGGTGAAGGTCGTCTTCTGAGGTGCACGGGGAGCTGGTGGGTTGAAGTACTTCTCGTGGGCATCCAACCATCTGGTTACCAGTAATGATAAGAAATATTGTAGGTTTTAGTACAAAATACTGAAAGTTTAAAGATAATAGAGGCAAAGCATTAAAATTGTTCTAAGAGAACTGGACGTAAAAAAATATCTTGCTGGACACAATTATTTATACCTATGATAATAACTTAATATATTTTATAGGGAACCGAGAAGAATCCTTACGCTACTAGAGAAAACTTCAAACACAACGCGTGTGTGGCAAGCACCTTTGTAATAAAGTGGTCCGAAAATCTCTTTACATGTGTCATATTAACCTAGTAGCATAAAAAATCTACAAATTACATATAATTTCTGGAATTCTTATAGTAACAAACTCAAACTTTTAACGCCACTATTTTTAAAATAGTTGGTAGTTTTAAATACTTACATAGTGAGACCGACAGGAAGAATCACAAGATTGACTATTCATATAAATTCTTTGACTCTACTTCTTCTTCGGAATGTACCCACTACAGCGAAAAGAACTCGAATAAAGGAAATAAATATTTGACTCTACTTTTATGTAGGAAAGAGTAATTAACAATTAATCCTAATTTGTAAATGGAGTTAATTTTTAGAAACACTAAAAGATACAAAAGTGGAAATAATAAAGTATTTACGTAGCTTTATTATTTTGTTAATTATTCATACTTAGAATAGTTGATAAAAAAAGTTGGTTTATACATTGAAATAGTACTCGTTTATAATAAAATAAAACTTTTGTTGTTATAGAGATATAAAAGGAATTTATATAAATATATATATATATATATATATATATACAAACTAGATGTCTCGGCGAACTTCGAACCACCCTTAATTTTTTTTAGTGTCATTGTCTTAAATTTTTGCTTAAGAACCTCCTACAGAGTATTGAAACTAAAAAAAAGGATACTAAATCGGTAAAGTCGTTTTCAAGTTATCTCATGACCAAGGGAAATAGGGATTCATTTTTATATATTTAAAAATAAAATTGTATATAAATATCTGTTCATAATGTCAAAATAACATTTTTTTACTAAATGCTTATGAAAGTGTATACGATATTTATAACAAAAAATCTATTTTATATTTTTGTCTTTCTGTCTGTTCGATCTGGCTAGTCTCCGAAAAGGGTTTACCAACTATGACGAGATTTTCACTGGCAGGCAGTTGTTGTTATAAGGAGTTACTTACTATTTTTATCATCAAGCTACCATGGACTTATATGACGTAACTTTCGACCTTATTCACTTTTTTTTTTCGGTTTCACGATATATATAAATATACATTTATACGAGAATTGCTTCTTTAAAGGCAAAATATATATATAACATATATAAATAATAATTTTAAAAGATTATATAAATACAAAACTATTTTAAATAAAACCTACCAGGCAAAGATAAGATAAACCGGGTAAACGGAAAAATAACAATACTTTCTGTTGTAAGGCAATCAGAAGTATAAAAAATAAAAGACCTAAAATAGACCAAAGAGGAGACACAACACAATGTAATCAAAATAATTGCGACCTTTACCATAATATGGCCCCCATATATCTAACTTACCCGACATTGAACTACCCCAAACTAATGGCAAGACTATAGTAATATCGTAACTCCTTTTATCGATACCCTATAGATACGGTAACCACACTATTAATATAACTAATTGTTCGCCGAGGGTTAATAGTACGCGAATGTAGACGCCTACATGAGTAATAGAATGATAATACACAAAATGTATTACGGGTGTACAGCCACCAACAAAAGTGGAAATATATTATTTATAAAAATACAGAATGTATCCGAATCATGTACCACTTGTACCAGAGATTGGCAGTTCGATTCCGATAAAAAGTGTGAGAGTTACATTTTATTTTTGTGGTTCATTTACAAATATGTTTGGGATATGGGACTCTAGTACGAGCTATTCTAAAATGTATCTAAACAGGAAAATGGAGGAAATAAATTCACAAAAAAATAAACAAATTTACACCAAATACGAGTAGTTACATACGTAGCTTAGTTTAGCTATCAAAATCGATTGGCTCGGTGGTACAGTGGAAGTGTGTACGATTGCTGGGCAAGAGGTTATAGGGTCCACTCCCTTAAGGAACACCACTTTGTGTGATCCACATTTATTAATTGTTCCAAGTTTACACTTGACTATTTGTAGTTTGAATATATTTATATAGAAAACAGCAGAAGTGCTAAAAATATAAGCATTTTTACAACACCTGAAAAAAGTGCTAAGTTTTGTAATTTCTCACTTTTCTCTGTATTAGTGTTGTGTTATTACATTACAGAAGCATGTTATAGAACGTTTCGAGATTCAATTGTAACCAAGCAGGTCAAAAGATCGATGAGTGACCTTATAACTGTCGGTCCATAAATAGGTGACCATTTATTTAGGGTTCCGTAGCCAAAATGGAAAAACGGAATCTTTATAGCAAATAGTTTAGCTCAGAGTCTAGCTGTCGGTACTTAAAAGTTTTACCTTTGCATGGCAATTTTAATATATAATAAATATATATATTTTTTTTTATATAATCTGAAACTCAGCAACAGCTCCAACCATTTTCTTGATATTTAGTATGCGGGGGTTTCGGGGCGATAAATCGATCTAGCTAGGTTTCTTTTTAAAAAAAAACATCGTTTAAAAAAAATGGTCTTCCAGGTACTAAAAAGTAGCTTTGTGTGCTCTAAAAATCCGACTAAACAGATCCACGTCAACTGGAATGAGAGGGATTCCTGGTAGATACTAGAAATCCCTCTCATTCAAATAATGAAAACCTCTACAATAAAATATAAAGGTATATATTATAATTCAAGGTAAAAATAAATGAAAAATGTAAAAGTGCACTTTTTAATTATTTATTTATTTCCTTTAACTAATAACTCATAATCGGGCATAGTTTCTAAAGGTGTATAAAAAATTAACAAAAATAAAGAAATAGTATTTAATTTTTTTAAACACAAGTTTTGCACAGGTATTTACAAATATAGCACACTCAGACTTAGAACAATTAATTTGTGGATCACTCAAAGTGGTGTTCCGTTAGTCTTAGTCCTACTCATTCATAATTACAATTCATGTATCATAATGATTCTCCTCTATTTCTTATCTTCATTTTAGTTGCAGACGTGACCGCTGGTCCATAAAGATCTATACATATATGTACTTAAGAGCCGTGTCCGTAACGTGTTTCGTCAGTGGTAGTGCGTTTCATATGAACTCGACACGCGTCCATGTCCAGCGCGGCTTTGACACGGCGAGATCCCGGACAGAATCAATTTCTAAATGGTTGGTGTATAGCTCTTTGAACTCCCTGCTTGACTATTGGGACGTAGTATATCGTAGGTTCTTTGTAATAACGGCTTTGCTTAGGTCCGTATTGGGTGAAGGTCGTGTTCTGAGGCGCACAGTGAGCTGGTGGGTTGAAGTACTTCTCGTGGGCATCCAACCATCTGGTTACCTGTAATGTTATATTGTAGGTGTTTATTTCGTTTTAGTACAAAATACTGACAGTTTAAAGAGAATAGATGCAAAGCATTAAAATTGTCCTGAGAGAACTGGATGTAAAAATATATCTTGCTGGACACAATTATTCATACTTATGATATTAATTAAATATAATTTATAGGGAAACCGAGAAGAATCCTTACGCTACTAGAGAACACTTCAAACACAAGCAACAGACATTGCTCACAGTCACGCAATCTCGAAGCACCTTTGTAATAAAGTGGTCCGAAAATCAGAATAAACAGTAAGTATCCTATTGATTTACAGTTTTGTGCGTTTATGGATTTACAGATTTCGATAGGCAAGCATGATTGATGGCAGCATATACTCCCACGTCCGTTGCCCATATACGTTATTATATATAGCTGTCTTATAAACAGGAAGATATGACAAACATTGTAATGAACTTGGCCTTAAATTTAAAACTAAATTTGGGAGGTTATGATATTCCTCACTCAACACACACTCCCGTATCTTATCGAATACACTTAATATTTGACAGTGCATAAACAGACCTAGTTCGTCATCTTTGTAAAGTAAACTTATATTTTTAGGTATGATTGTTTTAAGCATACTTAGCTGCAGTCTGTAGATATTCTCGATATGGGTTTTGTATGTGCGGCCGTAGCTACTCAGATGTACATGGTTCTTAGCATTTTGTAGGGTATTTTATACTTCAGTATATACAATTTTGATAACACAGACCTCAGTTTACTACATACGTAATCGATGTGGGGTTAGTTAGACCAAGGTACATATGCTGGGTCACTACTTGTAATGTTTGGCGAGTACATGGGTTAATCATTCGGTGTAAGCATAAATGGTCGTGGGCAACTACATCAGGCACGCATGGCGATTTCAAGTACGGTGAGTGAATATTAGTTAGTTTTGTTTTCTTAGCATTAATTACAAGACCCAAATCGTGGGCCCACCTACATAAAAGATCGAAGTTACGCTGCATTGTCCCTTGCGCCTCATGTAGGTTTTTATGTGCAGTAAGCAGGCATGTGTCATCAGCAAACTGGTATACGGAGCCCTCGGTGATTATGTTACACATATAATTTACGTAAAGTAAGTATTCTTTCGGGCCGATAATAGAACCTTGTGCCGAGCCTCTGTCGGTCGGAATCATGTTACTTAGTGAGCCCACGACACTCACTGCTGTTTATGGATTTTTGTGGTAGTTTTTGAATTAATTGAATAGTGAACCCCGTATACCATTCTGCTGTAATTTTATAAATAGTGTATTATAATTTAAAATATCAAATGCTTTGCTGAAAACAATGAAGACAACAAGTACATGTTCACGGTTGTCCAGGTACTTGTTGACTTCATTGCTAAATAACAATTTAAAAAAATAAAACCTCGATAGTAATTGAGACGTTTTTATTTTGAAATCCATATAGTTTATTAAAGAGTTTTTGTTAGAAGATTATTAATTTCTTGTCCTACATACCTTTCAATTATTTTTTCAATTTTTAATTATTTAAAATTTCGAATTCGAGTTATTTTAGATTTTTTGCATTTTCTGAGAAGATTTACGATAATAAAATATTTTTTTTTTACCATCGGAAAGTAAAGATTTCAACGAACAGAAAACATACCAACTTTTTGAAAAAAGCTGATATTTTGACGGGTGAATTTTCGATTGAAAATTAGGGTGCTTTTTCGATATTAATTCAAATTATGGTGAAAAAATAGATCAAATAAATTACAGCGTATTTAGGACATAAAAAGGTAAGTTTTTACGAAACATCATGAAAAAAAAAATTGTAAAAGATAAAAATAAAAAACCAAAAACTTGGTTTTTTGAATTTTTAACATAAATTTTAAGGTTATGTGAAAAAAGTGTAGATACAAAAGTTTTAGATCTTTTTATTACCTACAACTTTGCCATTTAACTTTTTTCCATAGGAGTTTTAATTTTGCCGAAAATCGAAAAAAATCGTATTTTACCCTTAAAAACTCACCCCATCCCCTTCCCGACCTCAGATCGCCCGTAAATTATTTTTCCTTTCATTTTTATAATATTCCCCTCCTTTTCTAATGGGTTTCATCCTACTATATTTTTTTTGTTTTAAAAATTATCGACCCTGGAGTTTCGGAGAGTTAGAGTCCCGGGAAAGGACATAAAATAGTTTTTATCGCGATAACTGACATTAACACGGGCGAAGCCGCATAATCTTATACATATCAAATAAAATATAATCATAATTCCTTATTCACTTAGAAAGCAAAAGCCACACTTGAGATAAGTAATTATATTTAAATTGATTGAATTATATTTGAATACTCTAATCGTGCTTAATATTATGTGGGAAGTGTTTTTTTGAAAAAAAAAAACATGGTTAATGAATGGAAATACTAGATGGATCAATTTAAAATATTTATTGTTTTTTATTATTAGAATAATGTTTGATTGTACTTTGCATGCCTTAGAGCAAAATATAGTGAAAATATTTTAAAATATATTAAGTTCCCATGTTTACGCAAATAAATGAATTATTATTTTCATTAAAAAGTCATGATTCTACATGTACATGGACCTAATGCCAAGTTCTCAAAGCATTAAGTAAAGCCGGCACATCTTTCAAATTGCCAATGTTTTTTATTAACTGTTTTGTAGATAAGTGTTGCTTCCAATTTATTATACACCATTTAAGAAATCCTAAGGAGCATAAACTTCAATGATTAAGAATCGGAACATAAGATAAAATATACTTACAGAGTGATTTGTAATGTACTAATAACCTCTCGCTCGTGGCTTCATTTAAATAACTTTATATTATAGGAATTAAAAAAATTATATATTACCCTTAATCACCTACGACTTGTTTCTGGAGTTATGACCTTAACCATATACAGACTATGTGACCCGTAGCTCCTATAAATTATTACAAGAAAATAAAAATTAAGAGGCATTTATGAATCTCGGTGAACTTAGTAAAGTGCCTCCAAATTATATAATTCTGTAGGGAATCTTGTTTCCATATTTTTTGTGCAGGCGGGTATTTTTATGCTTAAATTTATTTTTTTATTTAATACTTTTGTTTGGTTGTAAGATGCAACAACTATTTTTTTCAAAGCTATTGTTAAATATTGAAAATTGAAAAAAAGAATAGTTGCTAACTAACTTTTTTAGTATTATATTGTAATACCTTTTTGAAATGCTTACGATAAGCCCTTTAATTTGATACCCATATTACAGTATGCCAAACAACTTTTTCTTACACACCTCTTTTTTTGAGATCTCACAGTAGCCATGTTTAGTTTTTTTTCAAACGTCACCTATAAGAACACTTGGGCGGTCAAAACTGATATAAATCCGTTCAGTCATAAAAAATATTACATACATACATACAAGATACGCGCGAAAAACATAGCCCTTCCTTACAGCCGGGTTATAAGATTTGGCGAAAGAATCTAAAAGAGGACACCTCTACGGACGGCAACAGAAGAAACATTGTATATTACAAATACCAGGTGCCACAGGTTCAAATAGATTGAATACCAACTAAAACAGAATTCAAAAGAAAAGGGAAAGTTCCATTTGTTGGTACCAATCTGAAGCCTTATTTTTCAGGATAATATATCGTTCTCTATGTCAAAAAGATCAGGGTCCCATATGCATAAAGTTCGCGTTTTAATAGTCGATTTTGTTGAAAAGGGTACGGGTGAATTTTTCGCGTGATAGCATTTCGTGTGTGGTACGAGGGAGAAGATATAGAGGGAAAGATAGGTGATCGATTGTTGTCGAAACAGCAATTTCTTTTTTATCAATGACTAGCTGTCACGCGCAACTTCGTATGCGTAAATTTTCCCCGTTTTTGCAACATTTCTCGTCGCTACTCCGCTCCTATTAGTCGTAGCGCGATGGTATATAGCCTATAGCCTTCCTCGATAAATGGGCTATATAACAAAAAAAAGAATTTTTCAAATCGGATCATTAGTTCCTGAGATTAGCGCGTTTAAACAAACAAACAAACTCTTCCGCTTTATAATATTACTAGCTGGCACGCGCAACTTCGTATGCGTAAATTTTCCCCGTTTTTGCCACATTTCTCGTCGCTACTCCACTCCTATTAGTCATAGCGCGATGTTATATAGCCTATAGCCTTCCTCGACAAATGGGCTATCCAACAAAAAATAATTTTTCAAATCGGATCAGTAGTTCCTGAGATTGGCGCGTTTAAACAAACAAAGAAATAAACAAATAAACAAACTCTTCCGCTTTATGATATTAGTATAGATAGTATAGATGTTTTAAGTAAAAAGGTGTGTGTGTGTGTATGTGTATATATGTGTATGTTTTTATATGTCAGTGTGGCATCGCCGGCGTCAATGGATAAAACCAGCGGATTACATTTATCTCTTTTTTGCTCGTGATAATTAAATCATGCTTTCCTACTTTTACGATTTTTTATAATAGTGTGACATTGCAATATTTAAATTATCTATGTGTGCATTCGTTTGCCGTTTTTAAAGATCGAATGTTATTTATTGTACCTTTTTACTTAAAACATCATTTATTTTTATTATATTTATTATTCTCTGTGAATATTTATGTTTCTTTTTAGGGTTTCTTATCTCAATAGGAAAAACGAAACCTTTATAGGATCATTTTGTTGTCCGTCCGTCCGTCTGCCTGTCAAGACCCTTTATCTTGGGAACGCGTGGAGGTATCCAGTTGAAATTAAAACCAAATACTCAAGTCTACAGTCTTCAGATGTCGTGGAAAAATCAGTCTTCTAAGTGGACTTATAAAAAGATGCGGCCATTTATTTAGAAAATTGCAAGTCGTCGATTCCTGAATTATTTTAATTTGTACGGAACCCTCGATGAGCAAGTCCGACTCGCACTTGGTCGGTTTTTGAAAGATAATTAGTAATGTGGAATTAGGTCTCACATTACTAGCAATCTTTTTAACCCCTCCAGCTAAACTCAAAGGTGTGTGTTAGGAGTGGATTCACGACGATAGTATAATGAGTAGGATTTAAACCCGTGACCTCACGATTGAGTGTCCGAACTAAAACCAGTGAAGCAATACCTCCTACTACGAAAATTATTAATTTACTAAGCATCATTTGTCACCTTAGTAGAACAACTAAACATAATTACATTTTAAAGACAATATACCTAGCTCACTGCCAGTCACCTGATGAAAAGTATAAATCAGTATTTGAAGGATACCTTTTACCCTTTACCTTCATTTCTTTTAAAGAATCGCTGGAATTTCACTAAAAAACTTCTTTATAGTGCTCTCCTGCCTCTGTGCTGCCTCTGTAGCGCGGTGGGAGTGTGTCCGACTGCTACGCAAGAGATCGTGGGTTGGATCCCCACCCAGGATAAAACTTAGTGTGATGAGCACGATGGTTTATTCTGTGTCTGGGTGTTATTTATCTATAATATGTATGAATTTAGAAATATATAAGTATGTTTATCAGTTGTCTGGTTTCCATAGTACAAGCTCTGCTTAGTTTGGGATCAGATAGCGTTGTGTGAGTTGTCCCAAGATATTATTATTTTAGAACTCGGCGTCAAAACTTGGCTTTGAACTGAACTGAATCTATACTAATATTATAAAGCTGAAGAGTTTGTTTCTTTGAACGCGGTAATCTCAGGAACTACTGATCCGAATTGAAAAATTATTTCACTATTAGATAGCGCATTTATCGAGAAAGACTATAGGCTTTATAACAGTACGCTACAACCAATAGTAGCGGAGCAGCAATGAGGAATGTTGCATAAACGGGAAAATTTACGCTGACGAAGTTGCACGGGGCAGCTAGTGTTAACATAGAGGGGACATCGTAGTTACTTGTCTTCATGACTCTTGAATATGATTTTAGATCTTCAGGTATAGTTGATCTAGATACTAACTCAATATTTGACGAAAGATATCCTTCGTAGAATAATTTACTGCGTTCATACAAAACAAATGTTTGAAAATATCCGTTGTCCTGACGCGTGTAGATTGAAAAGGGGTTGTTTGAATATATTGGAGAGCGAGTCATTTGTTGGTATGGTTGTCAATTACGGATATTACATTATTATTGATGATTGCAAATTTAATGGAGAACTGTATGTTTATAATTAAGTTAGAGCTTTAAGAGAGCCCTTTGTCTAGCAGTGGTAGAATACAAAAAAAAAAAACAAAATAAAAGTTTGGTCCACAAATGGTTTGACCACATTTGCTTTTTTTCTTGAAACGGTCAAACATTCGCTATCTTTCGAACTGCTAGTATATATATAACGGCGAGGGTGTGGAAGTGTGGCATGTTGCCTTAATCCATATAATACTGCGACATTTACTGTAACATAACTATGACTCGTTAAATTGTGTAAATATATTGTCTAACTAGCTGTGTTTGACAGATAAAAGCACGGACTTGGCGTGATAATGAAAAAAAGGATAGTGAACAAAATGGAAGGTAACGCCATATATGTCCACGGTAGCGTGTTGATAAAAATAGTAAGTTAGCTGCCTGCCAATGAGAATCCTGTCAAAATTGGTAAACCCATTTTGGAGACTAGCCAGAACAAACAAACAGACAAACAAAAATAGTCGTGTTCTTTCGCAAGCATTTAGTAAAAAGTTATTATTATGACATTAGGTATAAACAGACACTTAAATAAAATTTTGTTTTAAAATATATAAAAATGATTCCTTATTTCCATTGGTCATGAGATAATGTGAAAACGAGTTTACTGACGTAGTTTCAATACGACAATGACTCAAAAAAAATGAAGGGTGGTTCGAATTTCGCCAAGACATTTATAAATATATATTAATTCCCTTTATACCTCTTCACTACTTCACCTACTATTATAATTTGTTAATTATTCTAATTAACTAATTATTGCGTACTTACTTCAATCCTTAAACTAAATCACTTAGCCTAATTATAATATAGCTACGTAATTACTTTATTATTTCCACTTTTGTATCCTTTATTGTTTCTAAAAAATGGCTCCATTTACTTATTAGGATTAGTTGATAATTACTCATTTTTACTTATAAATAGAGTTAAATATTTATTTCCTTCATTCGAGTTCTTTTCGCTGTGGTGTGTACATACAGTACTTGTAGGCTCATTCACGAAGAAGTAGTAGTTTCAAAAACTTAATATGAATAGTCAATCTTGTGATTCTTCTTGTTGGTGTCACAATGTAAGTATTTGAAACTACCAACTATTTTAAAAATGGTGGCGTTTAAAGTTTGAGTTTGTTACTATAATAATTCCAACAATTATATGTAATTTGTAGAATTTTTATGCTACTAGGTTTATATGACGCATGTGGTAAAGAGATTTTCGGACCACTTTATCACAAAGGTGCTCCGAGATTGCGTGACCGTTAGCAATGTTTATAACTTGTGTTTGAAGTTTTCTTTAGTAGCGTAAGGATTCTTTTCGGTTTCCCTATAAATTCTATTTAGTTAATATCATATGTGTAAATAATTGTGTCCAGCAAGATATATTTTTACGTCCTGTTCTCTCGGGACAATTTTAATGCGTTACCTCTGTTCTCCTTAAACTCTCAGTATTTTGTACTAAAACGAAATAAACACCTACAATATTTCTTATCATTACAGGTAACCAGATGGTTAGACGCCCACGAGAAGTATTTCAACCCACCAGCTCCCCGTGCACCTCAGAAGACGACTTACACCCAACACGTAAACAGGCCAAAGCAGAGCCATTATTACGAAGAGCCTCCGATGTACTACGTCCCAATAGTGAAGAAGGAAGTTCAAAGAGCACCAACCATTAAGAAATTAATTATGTCTGGGGTATCACCGGGTCTGGCCGTGTCTAAGCCGAGCTCCGTCAGTGGAACACAGAGAACTTTGTCGCCGGCCCGGACATGTACGCGTGAATGCCTATGCAACTTGTGTTTAAAAAAATAAAATACTATTTCTTTATTTTGGATATTTTTTTTATACACCTTTAGAAACTATGCCTTGTTATGAGTTACTAGTTTAAGAAAATAAATAAATAATTAAAAAGTGCACATTATGCACACAGGTGCATATGTGCATTTTTTTAACTTTTTCTAACTAAATACTTCAATTTAATGTTGTTACACCAATAAATGGCATTGGATCCCTAATGTCAAAGTTGAGTACGGGACAAACTAGAATCATCAATAATTGCACGCCTGCTTTGTCCTATAGTAATATCATGGAAAATATTTTAAGATCTAATTTTAGTCAGGACAGCACTATAATTATTTTTGTCGGTGATAGGGGAAATGTAAACAAAAATAGGTTTTTAAATTATTTTGAGGAGTTGTCCAATTTAAATGTAAAAAAAATTGTTATGTTTTCATTTCCCCTCAGTAATGGATTATCACAGGAAGAAAATTCTATTAGATATAATTTGAATAACCTTATGCATCAACTGACATGCCAAATTAATGGACCTTTTTATAATAAATTTCATTTTATTGACACTAACAAACTTGTTAGTAAATATTTTTATTTGACAAAAGATAGATATTATCTTAAAAATAGTTGTAAAAGACAGATAGCTGTTTCGCTATCTTTTTATATTAATACTTCAGCCAAGAATTTGGCTACTCAAGTTGCTTCTATTGAGCAACAAAATTATGACATTAATTTTAACTTAGCCAACAATTTGGCTAAAGCACCTGACATTAATAATGATAATTTATGTATTAATAATAATTATAATATTGACATACCAAATAATTTAAATTAAATTTTAAGACAATAGAGAGTACCTCTTGCACACATACTTGTGCACTACCACTTGAAAATTATTTTGTTATGTCAAAACAGAACAATAGTTATATTAATAAAATTAACCTGGTGCATCAGAATATCAGAGGAATGACAGGAAAAGACTTGGAATTGGAATTGTTCATGAATGCTGAAGCTATTGATATTTTATGTATTACTGAACACTGGCTAAAGAGCGATCAGTTCATGTTTAATTTCAACAATCACCAGGTAGGCAGCTCGTTCAGCAGGGAACTGGCTATACATGGTGGTTCACTAATATTAATAAATAAAAATCTTAAATTCAAAGAACGCCGTGATATTGTTAACTTCTCTGTTGAACGTAGCATAGAAATAGCCTGTGTAGAGTTGAAGCGGTTTATTGTATTGACTGTGTACAGACCACCTTCAGCACAATATCATATTTTTGAAGATGTTATGGATGAAGTCTTGCATAAGGTAACAAACCTTAATAAAAATGTAATAATATGTGGCGACTTTAATGTTAATTTATTAGAGAATACTACTTCAAGTATGAGGATTTTAGCTCTATTCAAATCATTTAATCTGTGTAATTTATTTTTAGAGCCTACCCGCATAACTGCCACTACAGCCACATGTTTAGATAATATATTCACAGATATTATTGTAGATAACAAGAGAGTAATTAATCAAATGGATTCTGACCACTCTGGTCAACTTATTTCTTTTGATATTAAAAGTAGAAAAGTAACTAAAAAATGTATAACTGTTATCCCTAAAACTGTCAGTCGATTTGAGAGTTTCAAAAGCCGCATCTCGCTCGCATCGCTCATTTGTAACCCTCCACTGTTGAATGAGGACAGTGATCCTAACATTTTATATAAAACATTCTTTAATAAATTTTGTCATAATTTCGATTCGGTTTTCACTCCCAAAACGATTATGGTTAAGGGGAATGCAACTTTTAGTGAGTGGGCTACTGTCGGCCTACATAAAAGTAGAAAAAGATTATATGAGCTGTATGATGAACGAAAGTATAACTGTTGTGAAAGATTTCAAGCTTATGTAAGAAATTATGCTAAAACATTTAGGCAGACTTGCAAAACAGCAAAAGCTTGCTACCTTAGTTCACAAATTAAAAACAGTGGTAATAGAATTAAAATGACTTGGGATATTATAAATAGTGAGACCGGAAGAGTCAGAAGTCAGAATAATGATTACTGTCTTAAAATAAATAGTAAAACCATCACATCGGACATAGAAGTAGCCACTGCATTTGAAAAATTCTTTACTGACATTCCAGTCTCCACTACAAAGTCATTGAATTCCTCACCTATTGTTGCTGAGTCTATCTTGATTAAAAATGTTAATAAATGTGACATCACTTTTCAATTTGATTATGTTACACATATAGATGTCATAAAAGCTTTTAATTCTATTAATGTTAAGAAGACTACCGACCTCTGGAGTAACTCAGTTGTGATTACTAAGTCTATAATTTCTTTTATCGCGCAGGACTTGGCTTTTATATTTAATAAATGTATAGATTGTGGTGTATTTCCTGATTTAATGAAATATAGTAAAGTAATACCATTGTATAAATCGGGTAGTATGTCTGACCCCACTAATTTTAGACCCATATCAGTACTACCAACATTTAGTAAAATCTTTGAAAAAATAATATATGATCAGATGCAGAACTTCTTTTACAAAAATAAATTATTACACTTTAAACAATTTGGTTTCACTAGGGGTCGCTCTACAACCGATGCTGGTGTGGAGCTTTTAAAACATATTTTTGACGCCTGGGAGGAATCGCAAGATGCTTTAGGCGTCTTCTGTGATTTATCTAAGGCATTTGACTGTGTTCTGCATGAAACATTAATCAGGAAATTGCAACATTATGGTATTAAAAACACAGCTCTGAATCTTCTTACGTCCTATCTGAGTAACAGGATTCAGAAAGTTGATGTTAATGGTAAACGCTCCCCGGGGTCTGTGGTCAAAATGGGAGTCCCACAGGGTTCTATTCTCGGGCCGTTGTTGTTTTTAATTTACATAAATGACTTACCATATTTAGTAAAGAATAATCATGAGATAGTCCTGTTTGCAGATGATACATCACTCTTATTTAAATTAAAACGCCAGCAAAAAGACTTTGAAGATGTAAATATGGCTATCTCAAAAGTGGTTAACTGGTTTGATGTTAACAATTTACTCTTAAACGAGGGCAAGACTAAATGTATTCGATTTATAACACCTAACGTGAAACCAGTAAAAACCACTATAAAAATAAAAGAAGATGAGTTGAACCCTGTAGAGACCACAAAGTTTTTAGGAATTACTTTAGATTCTAAGCTTCAGTGGGGCCCACATATAAGTGAATTGTCTAATAGACTCAGTTCTGCAGCGTACGCAGTTAGAAAAATTCGTCAGCTAACAGACGTTGAAACAGCGCGATTAGTTTATTTTAGTTACTTTCATAGTTTAATGTCGTACGGTATTCTACTGTGGGGGAATGCTGCCGACATTCAAACCATTTTTGTTCTGCAGAAGAGGGCTATTCGATCAATTTACGATCTTAGTAGTAGACACTCACTTAGAGAAAAATTTAAGGAAATCAATATCATGACTGTTGCATGTCAGTATATCTATGAAAACCTTATATATGTTCACAAAAATATTGATAGTTTCTGTAAGAAATGTGATATACATAATATTAACACGCGGAACAAACATAAACTTGTTGTACCAGCGTCAAGGTTACAAAAAGTAAACAAATCATTTCGGGGCCAATGTATACGTTTCTACAATAAAATCCCTAGCGATATTCAAAAATTAAGTCGTAATACATTTAAGTGTACCATTAAGAAAAAATTGTGTATGAAAAGTTACTACTCAATAATTGATTATATGGAAGACAAAAACGCTTGGGATTGAACTGCTTTCTCTCACAGGCTATTAAAATGTACTTTAAGATTATATGTTTAGATACATATTTACTTTGTAAGAAGTGAAGTATTGTGTTTGCTGAATACGTTTATATATACTCATTTTAGAGTTACAAATAGTATTATTATTTAGTTATCCTTATTTTATAAACGATTACGCTCACCAAACACAATGGTTCATTCAGTAAAATTTATTTTTGTAAAGAAAAACTTGATGATTTTAAAAGAGTGGCACATGAGTTTCTTGGCAGCTTCTTCTCATGAGCTTTACACTTGGAACTGCCACCTAACCTCATTTTGTTTTTTTTTTTCAAACATTAAATTTTTATTATAATTTAATTCAAACAATTTTATAAAATTTTTAGTATGTTTTAATTTGACGTTTTCAAATAATCATTAACCTGATTTTACGAAATAAAGATATTTGACTTTGACTTTGACTTTGACTTTGAATGATCCTTTTCCGATTTCATTGGATTTAAGTGGAAATGGCCAATCGAGATCAAATGAATCTACATGGTGGGACAATTTTGACTTAACTTTAACCAGATTAATCTATACTTAAACTTTAAAGCTGAAGAGTTTGTTTGTTTGTTTGTTTGAACTACTGGTTCAAAAAGAAAAAAAAATGTTGTGCTGAATATCCCATTTATGTAGGAAGGCTATTTAACATCACGATTTAATCAATAGGAGCGGAGAAGTAATGAAAAATGTTGCAAAAACGGGGAAAAAATTCCTTTTGAGAGCTTCCATTGCGTGCGCAGAGAAAACGGTTAAAAATTTCTAAAAAAAAGTTCGTTATCTTATAAGGTTGACCCACTATTAGCTTTTTATAGCAATTAAATTTTGTGAAATAATAATAATAATAATTTAGGACAACTCACACAACGCTATCTGATCCCAAACTAAGCAGAGCTTGTACTATGGAAACCAGACAACTGATAAACATACTTATATATTTCTAAATACATACATATTATAGATAAATAACACCCAGACACAGAATAAACCCTCTTCCTCATCACACAAAGTTTTATCCTGGGTGGGGATCGAACCCACGACCTCTTGCGTAGCAGTCGCATACACTCCCACCGCGCCACAAAGGCAGTCAATAAATTCATTTATTTGATGTACATACCTACATAGTTAAATCTTCCAGCGCTTGGCAGATATTATATATATACTTCTTATTTAAATTATGTTACTTGTTAAACCTTTATTAAATGCTGAAGTAAAAGATTTTTTAATTTTTTTTTCATATATAATCTGAATTTTCGGCAACGGCTCCAAAGATTTTCATAAAAGGGGTATGCCCACCAGCAGTATCGCTAGTATTTACGTTGTGCCACAAGTTGATTAAATGTATAATTCTTGTTTCTAATTATAACGTTATTATACCTATATAATGATATGGAGTCTCACATTTGCCGGAATATTGAGATGCAAATATTAGTCTTTCAGTTTATTTATTTCCTTTTTTTTTCGTATGCAGTTATTTTTAACGGTGGTAACACTATTACAAAAATAAAATCGTAATATCTATTAGGGTTATTATCGATTTTTATTAAATAATTATTATAAATACTTTAATAATTGTTGCACCGTTTGAATGTAAAGAACGATAATATTTATACACTATACTTTTTAATAAGGATATTCTTTGATACTTTTAGATAAGGACCCGGCTCGATTAAAAATAAGAACATAGTAATGAATTTTAATAAAAAAATCGATTTGTGTAGGATATGACAAAAGTTATGGCAACACTGAAATGTAATGTCATGTCACTTGTTTGTCTGTGCATAATGCTTGTTTGGCGTCGGTGCATAATGAAAACAATTTAAAGTGTTAATAACAAATAGCTTTGTTATTTCTCGTGTTGTGTATAATATTGTGGTTACATTACGTGAGTTTGAGATAGAGACTTCATATACATAGTAACAATCAGAAATATTTTGTGAGACAGAGACTCGTACCAATACTGTGACAATTGTGAAGTGTTTGTGAGATAGAGATTCGGATTATATATCACTGCAAAGCCGAATTCATAGCCATAAACTAGTGTTACACATGTGTAATGCATAATTAATACGCAATATCATAGTTATCTCCTATTTCCAAAACAAAAAAAGGAAATAAATATTTCGATTTTCAAAGTTCATCCACCCATATCAATTAAACCCGGAAAAATTAGGTAAATCATTGTTGGTTTTTCTAAAAGTATATATTAATGTCTACATAAATCAGTAGTTTTCATCTAGACACAACAAAATTTGTAGCGATACTAAATTCCATAGTCACTTGAACTTAGCCTTTAGTATGCAAGAGATTTCGGGGGCGATAAATCGATCTAGCGGGGATTATTTTTTAGAAAGCGTCGTTTAAAAAAAATGGTTATCCAGGTACTAAAAAGTGATACAAGGATAGATCACTAGTTTTATGTACTCTGAAAATCCGATTAAACAAATGCACATCAACTGAGAGGGATTGCTGGTAGGTACCTAATAGAAATCCCTCTCATTCAAATAATGAAAAACGTGCACATATCTGTATATATCCATGTTTTAATTCATGGTATAAAATAAATGAAAACTGTAAAAGTGCACATATATTGACAAACTTTGCGATTTGTACACGTTAGAGTCTACCCGTGACTACGGCCGTAATACAGTCGAAACGTCGGGCAATGAACAAGGTATTTTACCTTAAATTATTCACGCGATTAAAACCATTAATAAATATATTTTCATAACATATACACCTGTGTGCATATGTGCACTTTTTAATTATTTATTTATTTCCTTAAACTAGTAACTCGTAATTGGGAATAGTATCTAAAGGTGTATAAAAATTATCAAAAATTAAGAAATAGTATTTTATTTTTTTAAACACAAGTTTTACATAGGTATTTACAAATATAGCACACTCAGACTTAGAACAATTAATTTGTGGATCACTCAAAGTGGTGTTCCGTTAGTCTTAGTCCTACTCATTCATAATTACAATTCATGTATCATAATGATTCTCTTATACTTCTTAACTTCATTTTGGTTGCAGACGTAACCGCTGGTCCATAAAGATCTATATATGTACAAAAGAGCCGTGTCCGTAACGTTTTTTTTGTCAGTGGTAGTGCGTTTCATATGAACTCGTTCACACGCGTCCATGTCCGGGCCGGCGACAAAACTTTTCTGCGTTCCACTGACGGAGCTCGGCTTAGACACGGCCGATAGATCGGTGATACCCCAGACATAATCAATGGCTTAATGGTTGGTATATAGACTATTGGGACGAAAGCCATTATTACAAAGAACCTCCGATGTACTAATATCGGAGGTTCTTTGTAATAATGTCTTTGCTTAGGTCCGTATACGTATTGGGTGAAGGTCGTCTTCTGAGGTGCACGGGGAGCTGGTGGGTTGAAGTACTTCTCGTGGGCATCCAACCATCTGGTTACCTGTAATGATAAGAAATATTGTAGGTTTTAGTACAAAATACTGATAGTTTAAAGATAATAGAGGCAAAGCATTAAAATTGTCCTGAGAGAACTTGACGTAAAAAAATATCTTGCTGGACACAATTGTTTATACCTATGATAATAACTAAATATATTTTATAGGGAACCGAGAAGAATCCTTACGCTACTAGAGAAAACTTCAAACACAACGCGTGTGTGGCAAGCACCTTTGTAATAAAGTGGTCCGAAAATCTCTTTACATGTGTCATATTAACCTAGTAGCATAAAAAATCTACAAATTACACAACAACAAATAAATGTCGTGGTACAGGGGATTTTGTCGTTTTTCTACAAGTAGTGATGTTAAGTTTAGGCACTTTATATCGATTTCTTCAATCGCGAACTGATAGCGCTCTGTATATGAAACAGAAAACGACTCGTCCTGTTTCAAGGTCAATAATTTACTAACTATGAGGTATTTAATTCAGTTAAATCTAAACCAACATTTTTTTTTACTATTTTATTAAATGGTACAGAAAGGGTTTGGAGCTTATTGGGGGTATTTAATTTTGATCCTTCAATTTTGTGTATTTCCAACTTTTTTTAAGTTTATTTTAAAGTCGTATAGCATAGTGATATTATATTTGAACGTATTTGTGTTTCAGAGGCCATGTAAAAACCCGGTTCAGGCTGTTATCATCTCGCTAACAGTCGTTAGGTCATGGTCATAAATGGTGATCTGAATATTTCTGACACAAGGTTGGCCATTCAAAAAGAAAGATTGTAAATTTTATAATGAAGGCTGATTATGTGATACTAATAACTTTGATCTCAATATAACTTTAGTACGTAATTACCACCTATGTTCGTACGTTTATTATTTCCTGAAAAATATAATTGTGCATTATTCCCGCTTTGTGGTAATCTTGTGCAATCTATATAATGTTAAATAGTTCAATCGTTTACTTTAATATGTGTAAGACCTATTACTGATATAATTAGCTCTTATAATGATAAAAAATTAAAAGCATTTTTATGATTAAGTAGTTTTAAGTGTTAAAGTACTTACAAAGTACTTATATAAATGCAAATATATTTAAACACAATTTATTATTAGTTTACTCTAAGAAGGCATTCTGTGATATACAAAAAATCAAAAGCGTTAAAAACAGGTAATAGTTTTGGCTTAGTGTAAAAATTATATTGATTCCACCTAATCTTCCCTACAATTGATTAGATAGGTAAGTATATTAAATTATTAAAAATAAATAAAATGCTTATGTCGTTTAATTTTACCCGTGTTTTTATTTTTATTTATAAGAATGAGTCTAGTAATCTTAAAAATGCAAAGTTAGTGAGGCTTGATGGATGTATGAGTGGATGTTTATTACTCTTTCACGGGAAAACAGCTGTACCTATTTAGCAGAAATTTAATAGAGATAGCTTGAATCCGGCAAAGAACACATAGGTTGCTTTTATCCTGGTTTCCATAGGGGATTTCATTCAAAGTGTAAATTTAGTGTAAGTACGGTGGAGCCGCGGGCGCGGGTCGGAATCATGTTACTTAACGAGCCCACGACACTCACTGCTGTGTATCGATTATTGTGGTAGTTTTTGAATTAATTTAATAGTGGACCCCGTATACCATTCTGCTGTAATTTCATAAATAGTGTATTATAATTTAAAATATCAAATGCTTTGCTGAAAACAATGAAGACAACAAGTACATGTTTACGGTTGTCCAGGTACTTGTTGACTTCATTGCTAAACCTCGATAGTAATTGAGACGTTTTTTTTTGTTTTGAAATCCATATTGTTTATAATTGATTAAAGAGTTTCTTGTTAGAAAGTTATTAATTTTTTGTCCCACATACCTTTCAATTATTTTATCAATACAAGGTAATATAGTAATTGACCTGAAGTTGTTTACATCTGCATGTTTGCCATTTTTATGTATAGGTCTAATTATGTCAATTTTTAGTTTATCGGGGTATATGGACGTGGCAATACATGAGTTAATTAAAGTAAGTAAAACAGGGGTAATGTCGTTGATAATGTATTTTAAATCTTGTACTCTTACACTATCGAAACCTGGACATTTTTTATCGTCTAAACCTTTTATAATAGAAGAAACAACACTGTTTTTAGCCTTTTGTAGTCTCATAGATACATTACATTCCTTGATATAAGTCTCGCTATTCAGTATAGGGTATAGGCATAACACACTGTCATTCAAGAAACACATAGAAATTTTAGTGACTAGAGTCCGAAAACTAATATAAGTCTTTAAAAAACTGCGTTCTATTGCCGATTCGAAATTAATTATACAAGTATATCAGGCCCTGCTGGAGGAGCACTAAAAACTGTTATGTTGCCACTTGAAAAAGCACAGAGAGCCGTTCTAAAAGTAGCTACTTTTCGACATTTCCTTTTTCCCACCTACCTCCTGTATAAATGCTATCCGTCAGCTTTTTATAGTAAAAATAATTTTAAAACAACACGAGCTACTAACCTTTAATACTGACATAACTAATATGAGACGAAAAGATATAGTCTGCACATCTGATTCCACCTCAAGATATATGTTGTCAAACAGATTTTCTTTAATTTCATAGGCCCTTTTTTGTATAATAGATTAAATCGAATTGTAAATATATACCACCTAAATTATTTTAATTGTAAAAAAGCTGTAAGTTCTCAATTACAAGATATGTCGTATGAACAGACGGAAGACTTATTACTTGTACTAAAATAAATAAGACCAATTTTTGTAAAATCTATTATAATTACCTATTTTTTGTAAATGTTAATTTATTTATCTATATTTTCAAGTATAACAGTTTTTATTTTTAGTTATTAAATATAGTTTTAGTTTCGGAAAGTATTATTATAATACTTTTTACTTTCTAGCCTGAAGCACAGGTTTCAACCTAGTTCAGGCAAATACTTAACTGTGCTATTTGTTATTATACCTTTATATAAGTTTATTGTACCTTTACTTTCATAAATAAATAATTATTATTTTATTATTATAATACAGGTAGTATTTACATTATCCTTGAATTCTGGTCTGGCAAAAACTTAAAATGTTTTAAAATTATTTCATCTATAGATTTATTAATTTTACCACATAAATTATTAACAATTTGCCAATTTTTTTTAGTATTATGAAATTACTATTTATCTCCTTCCTGAAATAGTTATTTTTTACATTATTTATAATGTTTATTAGTCTTATTTCTATGTCTATTGTATATCAACCCATTGTTATATACTTCTTATTTAAATTATGTTATTTGTTAAACGCTGAAATAAAATAGTTCGTTTATAAATTGAAATTTTCATTTTTAATTTTTTTTTCGTATAATATATAATCTGAATCTCAGCAACAGCTCCAACGATTTTCATAAAATTTGGAATGCAGCGAGTTTCGGGGGCGATAAATCGATGTAGCTAGGTTAGGTTAGGTTAGAAAATGGCGTTTAAAAAATTGGTTATCCAGGTACTAAAAAGTGATACAAGGATGATCAAAAATGATCACTAATTTTTTGTACCCCGAAAATCCGATTAAACAAATCTACGTCAACTAGAATGAGAGTGATTCCTGGTAGGTACTAGAAATCCATCTCATTCAAAAAATGAAAACGTGCACATATCTGTATATGTTCATGTTTTAATTCAACGTGTAATTACATAAAAAATGTAAAAGTGCACATATGCACCTGTGTACATATGTGCACTTTTACACGTTTTTGCAACATTCGTCATTGCTGATCCGCTCCTATTGATTATAGCGTGATGTTAAATAGCCTTGCTCGATAAATGGGATATTCAGCACAACATTTTTCTATTTGGACCTGTGATCATCCCGTTCAAACAAACTTAGTTAGCTCATTCGATTCAATGAAGTTAAAAAAATGTAGATATGCACATGTGTACATATGTGCTCTTTTTAATTATTTATTTATTTCCTTAAACTAGTAACTCATACTAAGGCATAGTTTCTAAAGGTGTATAAAAAAATATCAAAAATAAAGAAATAGTAGTTTTTAATACAAGTTTTGCATAGGTATTTACGCGTCCATGTCCGGGCCGGCGACAAAGCTTTTCTGTGTTCCACTGACGGAGCTCGGCTTAGACACGGCCAGACCCGGTGATACCCCAGACATAATCAATTTCTTAATGGTTGGTGCTCTTTGAACTTCCTTCTTCACTATTGGGACGTAGTATATCGGAGGCTCTTTGTAATAATGGCTCTGCTTTGGCCCGTTTACGTGTTGGGTGTCAGTCGTCTTCTGAGGTGCACGGGGAGCTGGTGGGTTGAAGAACTTTTCGTGGGCGTCCAACCATCTGGTTACCTGTAATGATAACAAATATTGTAGGTGTTTATTTCGTTTTAGTACAAAATACCGAGAGTTTAAGGAGAACAGAGGTAACGCATTAAAATTGTCCTGAGAGAATTTGACGTAAAAATATATCTTGCTGAATACAATTATTTATACTTATGATATTAACTAAATAGAATGTATAGGGAAACCGAGAAGAATCCTTACGCTACTAGAGAAAACTTCAAACACAAACAACAGACATTGCTCACAGTCACGAAATCTCGGAGCACCTTTGTAATAAAGTGGTCCGAAAATCTCTTAACATGTGTCATATAAACCTAGTAGCATAAAAAATCTACAATTTACATATAATTTTTGGAATTCTTATAGTAACAAACTTAAACTTTAAACGCTACTATTTCTAAAATAGTTTTAAATACTTACATTGTGACACCAACAGGAAGAATCACAAGATTGACTATTCATATTATTTTTTTTAAACTACTTCTTCTTCGGAATAAGCCTACTAGTACTGTATGTACCCACTACAGCGAAAAGAACTCGAATGAAGGAAATGAATATTTGACTCTATTTATAAGTAAGATAGAGTAATTAACAATTAATCCTAATTAGTAAACGGAGGCATTTTTTAGAAACACTAAAGGATACAAAAGTGGATATAATAAAGTAATTACGTAGCTGTATTATAGGTGCAGTGATTTAGATAAATGATTAAAGTAAGTACGCAATAATTTGTTAATTATTCATACTTAGAATAGTTAATAGAAAAAATTGGTTTATAAATTGAAATACTACTCAATTATAATTAAAAAAAAACTTTCGCTATTGTGATGTAGGTAGTTGAAGAGGTATAAAGGGAGGTATAAAATCAGAAAGTCGTTTTTATGTTATCTCATGAGAAAAGATTTATTTTTATATATTTTAAAACAAAATTGTTATTTTAGTGTCTGTTTATAATGCCAAAATAACAACTTTTTACTAAATGCTTATAAATGTGTATACGATACTTATAACAAAAAACTATTTTTATTTTTTTGTATCTTAACGCGAACAAAGTCGTGGGCACAGCTAGTTAAACAGTATATTTACACAATTTAACGAGTCATAGTTATGTTACAGTAAATGTCGCAGTATTATATCTTTTTTGTATCTTAACGCGAACAAAGTCGTGGGCACAGCTAGTTAAACAGTATATTTACACAATTTAACGAGTCATAGTTATGTTACAGTAAATGTCGCAGTATTATATCTTTTTTGTATCTTAACGCGAACAAAGTCGTGGGCACAGCTAGTTAAACAGTATATTTACACAATTTAACGAGTCATAGTTATGTTACAGTAAATGTCGCAGTATTATATCTTTTTTGTATCTTAACGCGAACAAAGTCGTGGGCACAGCTAGTTAAACAGTATATTTACACAATTTAACGAGTCATAGTTATGTTACAGTAAATGTCGCAGTATTATATCTTTTTTGTATCTTAACGCGAACAAAGTCGTGGGCACAGCTAGTTAAACAGTATATTTACACAATTTAACGAGTCATAGTTATGTTACAGTAAATGTCGCAGTATTATATCTTTTTTGTATCTTAACGCGAACAAAGTCGTGGGCACAGCTAGTTAAACAGTATATTTACACAATTTAACGAGTCATAGTTATGTTACAGTAAATGTCGCAGTATTATATCTTTTTTGTATCTTAACGCGAACAAAGTCGTGGGCACAGCTAGTTAAACAGTATATTTACACAATTTAACGAGTCATAGTTATGTTACAGTAAATGTCGCAGTATTATATCTTTTTTGTATCTTAACGCGAACAAAGTCGTGGGCACAGCTAGTTAAACAGTATATTTACACAATTTAACGAGTCATAGTTATGTTACAGTAAATGTCGCAGTATTATATCTTTTTTGTATCTTAACGCGAACAAAGTCGTGGGCACAGCTAGTTAAACAGTATATTTACACAATTTAACGAGTCATAGTTATGTTACAGTAAATGTCGCAGTATTATATCTTTTTTGTATCTTAACGCGAACAAAGTCGTGGGCACAGCTAGTTAAACAGTATATTTACACAATTTAACGAGTCATAGTTATGTTACAGTAAATGTCGCAGTATTATATCTTTTTTGTATCTTAACGCGAACAAAGTCGTGGGCACAGCTAGTTAAACAGTATATTTACACAATTTAACGAGTCATAGTTATGTTACAGTAAATGTCGCAGTATTATATCGGTTAAGGCAACATGCCACACTTTCACACCCTCATCTTTAAACGAGCAATTCTTGTATGTCTTCTAATATATATAAATCTCCTGTCACGATGTTTGTCCGCGATGGACTCCTAAACCGCTTAACAGATTTCGTTCAAATTTGCACGCAATATGCAGTTTGGTCCAACTTGAGAGATAGTCGCAATTATTAAAAAAATGAGGGATGCCATGTCCACCCGTGCGAAGCCGGGACGGGCCGCTAGTATGTATATATGCAGTTTGCAGCTAGTGGGATATTTCCTTTGGAGTTCCACAAGGAAGTATTCTCTATTATATACGACATTTATGATTTCCCAATTGCAAACGCTGGAATCATATGTTATGCTGATGATACTGCAATTATTTTTTACGTAAATACATGGTTTGAAGTATTATCTATTGTTGAACACGGCATGAACTGTACCTTAGCTGGTTACATAATAATCTCTTAACGCTAAACACAAATAAACCGTGTTGTTAAATATCTTGGTGTTATTGTAGATGAGAAATTAAACTTTAAAAGCCATATTGCTGCTGTTTCCGCTAAAGTAAGAAAGGTTATTGGCGTAAAAAAACCTGCGCGATGTGGCTTGCCTACTAACGCTCAGAGCAGTATATTTTGCACAATGTCAACTCATCATCACGTACTGTATCACTTGTTGGGGTATCGCATTAAAAACCTTTCTTAATTAAGTTCAGAGCTTGGAAACACTCAGTCTTGAAAGTGATGATGAAATAACCATATCAATACCCAACATCGAATGTGTACCAAGATAGTAAAGTGCTGAACTTGAGGTAGCTGTTTATATTAAAAAGCTCACTTCCTGTTCATAAAAGTACATTGGAATCTGCTGAATATGAGTTACTGGCAAAACGAAGGGTCTTTCGCCTGCCTATATCACGAGTAAATACCGCCTTTGCTCAGCGATTTGGCCAGTTTGTTCGTGCTAATTTATACAACACTGTAGTTAGCCATTGTCTCATTAAAGATGTATCGTTATATGAGGCCAAACGAGGAATCTTCAAATGGCTGTCTTCACACTTCAATTATCATGATACAGAAAACATAATTAGGATACTCTTATAAACATATAGGTTATAAAACTTTGAACTAGATTTCATACTACTTAATTATTATATTTATTGTTAGCACTACTGTCATATTAAATTTAATTATTTTTGTAACGTGTGACTGAAATAATTAAATAGGCAGACCCAGGCAAGCCTGTATCGTGAAGACCCAGCGGTCTTCACGATACAGGCTTGCCTAGTGTGAAGACTACAGAATTATGTACATACATGGTTAAATCTTCCAGTGCTTGGCAGATATTATATATATATACTTCTTATTTAACTATTTATCTTATTAACTATAAAGTGATACAAGGATAGATATTTAGTTTTGTGAACTCTGAAAATCCGATTAAACAGATGCACGTCAACTGAAATGAGAGGAATTCCTGGTAGGTACTAGAAATCCCTGTCATACAAAAAATGAAAAACGTGCACATATCTGTATATGTTTTAATTCAAGGTATAAAATAAATGAAAAACGTAAAAGTGCACATATGCACCTCAATGTTGATAAACTTCCGCGATTTGTACACATTAGAGTCTACCCGTGACCATGGCCGTTGCAATACGGGCGAAACGTCGGGCAATAAACAAGGTATTTTACCTTAAATTATTCACGCGATTAAGACCCGTAACATACATATTTTCATAACATATGCACCTGTGTGCATGTGTGCACTTTTTAATTATTTATATATTTCCTTAAACCAGTAACTCATAATTGGTCATAGTTTCTAAAGGTATATAAAAAATAACAAAAATTAAGAAATAGTATTTTATTTTATTAAACACAAGTTTTGCATAGGTATTTACAAATATAGCACACTCAGACTTAGAGCAATTAATTTGTGGATCACTCAAAGTGGTGTTCAATTAGTCTTAGTCCTACTCATTCATAATTACAATTCATGTATCATTCATTTTGGTTGGAGACGTAACCGCTGGTCCATAAAGATGTACAAAAAAGCCGTGTCCGTAACGTGATTTGTCAGTGGTCATCATCATCATCATCAGCCTATCGCAGTCCACTGCTGGACATAGGCCTCTCCAATTGCACGCCACTTTGTTCTATCGTCGGCTTCTCGCATCCAGCTCCTGCCAGCCGTTTTGCGTAAATCATCACTCCACCTGGCCTGAGGGCGTCCTACACTACGTTTGCCGTGTCGTGGTCTCCACTCAAGAACTCGTTTACCCCAACGGTTGTCGGTTCTTCGGCAAATATGGCCAGCCCACTGCCACTTCAGCTTGCTAATCCGGTGGCCTATGTCGATAACTTTGGTTCTCTGCCGGATCACCTCATTTCTGATTTTGTCCCTAAGAGAAACTCCGAGCATAGCCCTTTCCATAGCCCGCTGAGCGACTTTGAACTTGTGGACTAGCCGTACCGTCAGTGTCCACGTTTCGGCTCCGTATGTCATGACGGGTAGGACGCACTGATTAAAGACTTTAGTCTTTAGACATTGTGGGATCGACGATGAGAAGACTTGACGTAGCTTACCAAACGCTGCCCAACCCAACCGAATTCTCCTGTTCACCTCGTCCTCGAAGTTGTTTCTACCTAACTGCAATGACTGCCCGAGGTACACATATTTTTGAACAACTTCGAGAAGGCCGCGGTGCACCGCTATCGGTTCCGGTAGTACATGTTCATTGAACATGACCTTGGTTTTATCCAAGTTCATCCGTAGGCCGATGCGTACAGAGGAGTCAGCCAGGTCATTCAGCATCAGTTGCAGGTCCTGCAGCGTTTCCGCCATAATGACAATGTCATCTGCAAATCGCAAGTGAGAGATGTATTCACCATTGATGCTGATGCCCCGCCCTTTCCAGTGCAGCGTCTTGAACATATCCTCCATTGCATTTGTGAACAGTTTCGGGGAGATAACGTCCCCTTGCCTCACTCCTCGATGCAATGGTATAGGTTTTGTTTCCTGATTCTGTACTTGGACGGACATTGTTGCGGCTTCATAGAGACATCTCATCACTTGGATATATCGCCAATCTACTTGGCATCGCTGCAGAGACTCCAGAACGGACCAGATTTCAATCGAGTCAAAGGCCTTCTCATAGTCCACGAATGCTAGACACAGGGGCTGATTATACTCTTGGGTCTTTTGTATAATCTGCCGCACTGTGTGGATGTGGTCTATGGTGCCATATCCGCTCCGAAATCCAGCCTGTTGCGGTGGTTGAAATTCGTCAAGTCTTCGCGCAAGGCAGTTCGTGATGACTCTTGAGAACAGCTTATAGACGTGGCTCAGAAGAGAAATAGGTCGGTAGTTCTTCAGCCGGGTCTTATCTCCTTTTTTGAAGAACAAGACGACTACGCTTCTACTCCACGCCTCCGGAGTTCTCCCTTCGAACAGGACAGCATTAAAGAGCTTTTGGAGCTCCCTCAGTACGGGTTTACCTCCAGCCTTTAACAGCTCTGTTGTAACGCCATCCTCCCCAGGGGCTTTTCCATTTTTTAGCTGTCTAAGAGCCAGCACGATTTCGTCAATGTTGACTTCTGGCAGGTCTTCGGTGTAGTGGCGTGTTAGAGTGGCTCTAGGACCCTCATCTTCTGGATCAGGTCGAGATGCATGCGAAGCGTATAGCCGGCCATAGAAGCCTTCCACTTCGGAGAGGACTGCCGGCTTCGAAGAAACGACTTCTCCACTTGTTGTGGTCAACTTCGTCAGGTGGCTTCTTCCAAGAGATTGTACGAACACTTTTGACCCCCGGTTCTGCTCGATCGCTCTTTTAATCAAAAGAGTGTTGGAGCACCGAAGGTCGTGTCGTATAAGCTTGTTGATCTCTTGGTTTAGAGCGCGCTTTTCCGACGAAGTGACGGGTGGGTTTTCACGTCGTTCCTTCATTAGCCCTAAAGTCCTTTCCGAAAGCTTTGACTTCTTGCCCTTACGCTGCATTTCACAAAATCTCGTACCTTCTTCCCTGAGTATCCGAACCACATTTACGAGCTTCTGGTTTACGTCTGTTGTGGTTTCCATGGCAGCAAATCGGTTATCCAGGTTTGACTGGAACGCTTCGGATCCTATCATGGTTTGGAGCAAAGTAGGTCGGAGCCTGGACCTCATCAGACGGGCACGTTCCGCCTTGAAGTCGATATTCAGAGAGCCTCGGACAAGTCGGTGATCACTACCGGTATTAAACCTGTTGATCACGGTGACGTCTCTAAATATATGCTTTTTGTCCGTCATGATGAAGTCGATCTCGTTTTTCGTCATAGTGTCGGGGCTTTGCCACGTCCACTTCCTTTGGGGCCGTTTCTTGAAAAAGGAGTTCATCAAGAAGAGCCCCTCCCGTTCGAGGAAGTTGACTAGCATTTGCCCCCTATGATTTCTGCTTCCAAATCCATGGGATCCTACTACCAATTCGCTGCAATTTTGTACTCCCACTTTAGCGTTGAAGTCCCCCATAACAACATTGTAGTGGGTTTTAGTGGTGGAGTGGAGGGCCCTCGATATGTCATCGAACATATCCTCCACTTCGTCGTCTGGATGTGCCGAGGTCGGTGCGTACACTTGCACTACCTTGAGGCTATACCTCTCGGTGAGCTTGATAATGAGGTACGCTACCCTGTTCGACACGCTAGACATTTCCACAACGTTGTCAGAAAGGGACTTATTTACCAGAAACCCAACACCACCTTGGGATTGTTGGTCTCCCTCGCGGAAGTACATAAGGTGGCCTGACTCGAGGGTTATGGTGTCCTCTCCCTCTCTTCGGACTTCACTTAACCCGAGGATATGCCACCTAATCTTCCCAAGTTCCACCTCAAGTTGTGCCAGATGCGAGTCTAGCCGTAGCGTGCGTCCGTTATACGTCGCCAGGGTCAGTCGGTTGTGGTGGCCTTCCGTAGCCCGGAGGTTCTTAGCACCCCCTGCCACGCCGTTACCGTGGACGCCACCATGTCCAGGAATAGCGTGACTGCCGGGAACTGGGGGCCGTGGCTTTTGTGCTTGGTGCATATGACACTTAATTTGGCAAAGACTAGCTACATAGCTTTTTCCCTCAGCAAAATCACTGACCCTGCAAATAACTTTTCTATTAAAGCACACACTTGTACAAATCGCAATGAATGCAACTGTCTAGAACTTAGGCGCGTTGAAGAGGTTAAATACTTGGGCGTACAAATTGACCACAGACTGAAATGGAACAAACATATAGACTTAGTTACAACAAGAGTCAGGCGACTGATATACGTTTTTAAATCTCTAAGAGATGCCCTACCGCGTGACAAACTAATGCTAGTCTATCTGTCTCTGTGCCAGTCTGTAATACAATACTGCATCACAGTCTGGGGTAGTGCAGCTAAAACGCACCGTATCAAATTAGAGAGAGCACAGAGAGCGGTGCTAAAGGTAATGACCAGGAAACCTTATAGGTACCCGACGGTGAACCTGTATGCAGATTGTAAGGTCCTTCCAGTCCGACAGCTGTTCATCTTGAAAGCTGTCCTCTGAAAACATCGAGATGTGCCTCCCACAGACCCAAATAAACGCAGCTTATCATCTGTATGCCCACGTGTGGCGTGCAGAACTTCCTTCGCAAGATGACAAATGCGTAGTATAAGCACTAAATTATACAACGATTTAAATATTCACATTCCATTTCTACATCACCCTAAGGTAGACTGGCAGAGAATGCTTTTAGCATTAAGTCCACCTTTGTACAACTTTGTGCATAAAGTTTTAAATAAATAAATAAATAAGAAACTTAATATCGTTTCGTTAAGTAGACAAAATGTTATAGTAAAAGTTACTGATTGGCTTCAACAACTTGATTACCAGTCGACCGAAAACCTACTTACTTACCTAATATAAATATATAAATCCTAATATTTATCTTGAAATACTACACACACGCACACACACACACACACACACACACACACACACACACACACACACGCACACACACACACGCACACACACACGCACACACACACGCACACACACACGCACACACACCATACCACTCCAAAATATAATTAACACCATTAAATTTACCAAACTAATGTATAAACAGCGACCTTGAGCACAACAAACAGTACTGTCTACCCGCTGTGCGACTGAACACTGTCTCCCAAGATACAGGCTTCTGGCCTAGTTTGGGAAGCAGTATCAGTACATAGGTATTTTGTAAATGTTCATAGATTGTGCCCACTTAAATACCAATGTTAATTTATGTGTCAATAAACACGAGGAGGTTCTTTGTAATAATGGCTTTGCTTAGGTCCGTATACGTATTGGGTGAAGGTCGTTCTGAGGTGCACGGGGAGCTGGTGGGTTGAAGTACTTCTCGTGGGAATCTAACCATCTGGTTACCTGTAATGATAAGAAATATTGTAGGTTTTAGTACAAAATACTGAAAGTTTAAAGATAATAGAGGCAAAACATTAAAATTGTCCTGAGAGAACTTGACGTAAAAAAATATCTTGCTGGACATAATTATTTATACTTATGATAATAACTAAATATATTTTATAGGGAACCGAGAAGAATCCTTACGCTACGAGAGAAAACTTCAAACACTACGCGTGTGTGGCAAGCACCTTTGTAATAAAGTGGTCCGAAAATATCTTTACATGTGTCATATTAAAGTAGGAAAGAGTAATTAACAATTAAGCCTAATTTGTAAATGGAGTTAATTTTTAGAAACACTAAAAGATACAAAAGTGGAAATAATAAAGTAAGTACGTAGCTTTATTATAATTAAGCTAAGTGATTTAGTTAAAGGATTAAAGTAAGTACCTACTCAATAATTTGTTAATTATTCATACATAAAATAGTTAATAGAAAAAGTTGGTTTATACATTGAAATAATACTCATTTATGATGAAAAAAAAACTTTTGCTATTGTTATGTAGGTTGTTGCAGAGATATAAAGGGAACTAATATATATAATATACAAACTAGATGTCTCGGTGAACTTCGAACCACCCTTAATTATTATTTTTTGTGTCATTGTCTTAAATTTTTGCTTAAGAACCTCCTACAGAGTATTGAAACTAAACAAAAGGATACTAAATCGGTAAAGTCGTTTTCAAGTTATCTCATGACCAAGGGAAATAGAGATTCATTTTTATATATTTTAAAATATAATTTTAGTATTAATAAGTGTATGTTCATAATGTCAAAATAACAACTTTTTACTTATGAAAGTGTATACTTATAACAAAAAACTATTTTTAACTATATAATCGGGGCAGTTTATGATCGTTGAAACATTACATGTTATGTATTTGTGTTGTGTTATTATATTACAGTAGCATGTTATAGAACGTTTCGAGATTCAAGTGTTACCAAGCAGGTCGAAAGATCGGTGAGTGACCTTATACTGTCGGTCCATAAATAGGTGACCGTTTATTTAGGGTTCCGTAGTCAAAATGGCAAAATGAAATCTTTATAGCAAATAGTTTAGCTCAGAGATTAGTTTTAACTTTGCATGGCAAATCGCAATATAATCGTAAAAAAAAAAAAATTAGGGTACCTCCCCTAAATGTAAAGTGGGGATGTGATATTTTCTATGATCTAATGATACCCCATACGATTATTGCGTACTTACTTTAATGTCATATACCTTTAAACTCATATACCCGTTCTGTAATGGCCAATTCGCCAGGTTTGCCACTGTCTATTTAAACAACGTGTAACAGAAAGCATACCAACCCTTGAATACAAGGGTTGTTATGCGCCCATGACTGAGTACACATACCAAATTTTATCAAAATCGGAGTGCCGTAAAATTTTATTTATTATATTTTTGCAATTATTTATTTATGAATAAAAAACAATATATTAAAAAAAAAAATACAACAGTATCATAATAATCCTATCGAATTTTGCACCAGGGGATGTATAATACTTATGTCATGTGCCTTTCGCTACTGAAATTCGACAAAAAGAACATATTATAACTATGGCACCATGTTAAGTGCAATACTGACAACATACACTATCCGCAGCTGAAATTTTACTACACCTTTCTGTTACACATTATACCTATATATTACCTATCCTGGACTCTGAACACTCCGTAAGTAAATTGGAATGTTTTGGACTAAATGCATGTATAATGCGAGTAAGTTAGCACTTTTATATCTAACTGTAATAATAATAATATCTTCTTGGGACAACACACACAGCGCTATCTGATCCCAAACTAACCAGAGCTTGTACTATGGAAACTAGACAACTGATAAACATACATAAATATTTCTAAATACATACTTAATATAGATAAATAACACCCAGACACAGAATAAACCATCGTGCTCATCACACAAAGTTTTATCCTGGGTGGGGATCGAACCCACGACCTCTTGCGTAGCAGTCGATAATCCGATGAGTGCTCAGTCCTCTCACTCACCAATGAAGCCGCAAATCCCAGGCCGAGAATAAGGTTTCTCATTTGAACTCGTGTCTACGCCTGATATCCAGAAGTAGATGTCGGCTACTGACCAGCAATTAAGCGAGGTATGCTCAATTTATTCTGAGGGCAAACTAAATAGTGAGCAGAAATTGAAAATATCCAATCTATGCCGAAAAGTTCAACACAATGCGTCACAAATGGCCGTAATATACCAATCGCTCAAACAGAAGATCATTGAAGCCTCTGGCATCATCAAGGAACTTCGAGAAAAAGGTAACCTATCGGAGCACATTACGGTGCTTAAGCAGACTATTGAGTAGTCCTGTGCGGGAAATGCTTCGTTTGCAGATATGGTGAAGAAGAAGTCCAACAATATAGTACGCCCTAACAATTTAAGCGCTGTTGCCATCTATCCACATAATTAGCAAAGATCCAGTGACGAAACTAAGACAGTTGTGCAAACACTCATCAGACCTGGTCAAATGAAGCTACATATTCGTGGTGTTAGAAAAACAACCAATGGAGGTGTTATCATTAGCACTGAAACAAAAGACGACGCTGCTAGTCTTAAACAGGCTGTACAAATGTCCTTGTCCGGCTTTACCGCCGGCGACCCTCAAAAGCGCAAACCACGAATGATTGTTGTAGGAGTACCAGCTTCTTTATCGGAAAAGGATTTTCTAACCTACATATATGAACAAAATATAGCCGATAAAATACCTTCAGTGTCCATGGAATCGTTTTTGTCTTCCACAAAATTAAGCCACAAATCTGGTAAAAAAGACGGCTCGACCTGTAACTTCATAATTGAAGTCTCAGCACAAATTAGGAAAGTGATGGTTGCCCGGGGTAGACTTTTTATTAACTGGGCTTCCTGTCCTGTGCGAGATTTTACGTTAGTAACTAGATGTTACAACTGCCACCAATATGGCCATGCAGCTAAGTCATGCAGAGACACTACCCCAACATGCGGACATTGCGGAGAAGCAAGCCACTCGAAGACTGAATGCGTCAAGAAACTGGACTCGCCGAAATGCGCAACATGCCGACGATTCAATAAGCCGCACGGTCATAAAACAGGTGATGTCGAGTGCCCTGCCAAAAAAGCTGCGGAGTACCGCTACATAAACTCCGTAGACTATGAAGACGCCTAGTACTTAAATAAGTGGACACCATGGACTTTATTCTTCCTCCATCCTACATATTACCTATACCTTGCTAAAGGGCAAACTTCCGTACGTGACATTTGTTTATAATTCTTCCATTACTCTACTGTCCTACTTACGATTTATCGCTATCTATGTAATTTATTAATTCGATCGCATTAAAAACAATAATGAAATAAGAATAGACTCGAACGCGATTTATGCAAAGTCAACTTTAGCCTACTTTTTAAAAATGCTGATGTAAACTGTTTTGAACATAATATTATTACACACACTAGTTCCTATACGTTTAATATTTTGAATTTATATTGTTAATAATAAATATTCGATATAGTTAAGACTAATATTAAGCACTTTTACAGCCTGTGATACAGGTATTACCTAGTACAGGCACCCATATACATACTTAAGCGCTACTCTTGTTCTTAGAATTAATTTGTAACTTTGTACTTATTATCACACTAATATTATAAAGGCGAAAGTTTGTGAGTATGTGAGTGTGTATGTTTGTTACTTCTTCACGTCTAAACGGCTAGAGCGATTTTAATAAAAATTGGTATGGAGTTAGCTGACATCCTGGATTAACACATAAAAACAGCTAATAAACCGCGGGTAACACCGCGGGGCACAGCTAGTATGTGAATAAATGAATTATGAATATGAGAACACCCAACTAACCCACTTTCAACCTCACATAAATCATTATAATATGTTAAATACTTAAAACCACTGTGTCCCACCCAATACGATGATACCTTCATTTGCACTTTATGCATAAAATTGCTTAATAACAATATTTTGGGTATGATTATAGAACGATAGAGAAAGGCGTGGTCATATTACATCAGTGTGTAATAATTATGAAAACCACCTAACTACTTATTCATTCGTACGACTTATATCTAACGGGAAAAATGTCCAACACCCTAAAAAATCCCAATCATACAATTGTTCAGTGAAATTTAATATTAACCAACTCTCGTAAAAGCAAAAAAGAAATACTGTGATCATCGTTCATTTCGAACTGTTACCACCTTGGACTTGGTATAATTAGAGTATACCTTAAAGATATAATTTCTGGCGCAGTTGGATTAAAAAAAAATAGTTGTAAGAGTTTGATAATAAATGAATCTCTATTATCCTTGTTGTCCTTTTATAAAGCAAGCTAGATAGGTCTAACCCATAGGCCGTCTTGGTGTATCACAACAGTGTCACTGATTCTTGATTTGATTGAATAATTGAAGGGCACTGTGTAGTTAACTATTAGTTAATAATTATACAGTGCTCAATTGTGCCTTCAATTTAATTAATTCTCATTTGCTTAGGCAAATGTGACTTATGAACTAATGTCTCAAATGAGGAGCGTAGTGCGGTGACATTCAGACCTATGCCAAACAAGTATTTGGGTGGCACTGATACTGTAAAGGTTCATTTCCGAGAATCGCGGCCGATCGCGAGCCGCTCGCGGCCGCGGCTTACGACAAGCGGCTGACGCTCACGGCCGATGCGACAATATTCACAGTGCGCGCGCAGCCTACGACAGTCGTCGGCCGCGCGCGTCTGTCACTTACCTCAGCCGCTTGTCGTAAGCCGCGAGCGGCTCGCGATCGGTCGCGATGCACGGAAATGAACCTTTACGGGCGTCGCGTGACGCGAGACCATCAGGCGTACGACCTGCTCGTCTCTTCATTTCGTTGTATAAAAAAGCAGGCAAGTGCATGTCGGGCCACGCACAGTGTAGGGTTCCATAGTCGCCCCCTATCTGCATAATGTGGTTTAAGAATATGTTTTCTGTTATTTTTGTTTTATACGTACAACGTTATACCTACTTAATAATTTTCAATGGAATTTAACGAAAACTTTGTTACTTCTCACTTGGTCTGCTGTTACTCGTAAAATTTTAAAGCCTACTTAGTTGTGATAGTTTTTCTTTTAATTTCACTGCATCTACTACCTACTGTGATTTTTTTCACATAACTAACATCAAGTATTTAGTTGGCAGGTGGGGGGGACATTAACAAAAAATTTACAACCCACACCACCCACTAACACTTTAAAGCCTGAAATTACACAAACGGATCTATACGGATCAAACCTAAAAATGGACATCACAACCTCTTCTTCAAACGTTTTTAAAACACCTAGCTAATGATACCTTATAAAATTTATGGGGAATAGTGAAATAACATCCATGCAAAATTACAGTCTTCTAGCCCTAACAGTCTCTGAGCTAAGCTGCGGACGGACGGACGGACGGACATGGCGAAACTATAAGGGTTCCTTTTGGCCAACATGGCTACGGAACCCTTAAAAAGACGGTTAATATAATTAGTAATGTAAGGCTCAGATTACTGGCACTCTTGTTCGCTTTCAAGTAACCACAAATGCTTGTGCTAGATTACTTCAGTAGTGTAATAGCTACAATTGTAAACCGTGATTTATAATAAATATTATATTTGTTTCTCGCTATATACCTACGGGTACACTGAATTTACAAACATAGCAATTTAAACTAAGAAGTGTTTTAATATGCATATAGCTGGTGTCTGAAATAGATGAAAATCCGTGTTACAGATCACCAGGTCCTCGATCGATCCTTTCGATGGCGATCTAATTTTTTTTTAAGGTAACGGGCAATGTTGTATTACTAGCAATTCTATTAACCCCTCTAGCTAAGGTCTATGGCTTGTGTTAGAAGTTGGTTCACGTCGGTAGTATAATAGCTGTAGGCTACGGATTCATCCTGATAAGGGATATGGCAGAGTTCATCTCACCAGAGTAAATCCCAATGGGTAGCGGTTACATTAGCTTTGTTTCAAAGCTATAATTATATACATAAAGTCTAACCTTAATGACGTTCAAAACCACTAACCAAACTCGTCGTAGGTGTTTTGACACCATAGTTAAAATATATTCCCTACTTACAGACCAGGATCCCAGAAAGTAGTAAAGGTTCATACTATACCAAAACCCTGCCGTATGGGGCCGGTTCTGCCGGAAAATCACTCGAACAACAATGTTTCTTCCAATATAGTTCACTTCTATTACTAGTATAGTATTATATTATCTGTGCTTCTACGTATAATTAAAGTTACCGTTTATAGTTCAACTCGTGTATGGGTTACGGACCGCACCAAAACACACACAAGCACAATAAATACACAAAATTTAATATTAATCCATTTCGCATCATAATTTACTTAATCTTCATTATGATTATTATATATACAAACCAATATGCATATATGATTAGAAAATATTAGTTTCAAAGAGAAAGGTATACGAAACTAAGCCTTTCTTCCTGTTATCTTAAGAGCCCTTAATAATTGATGGGGGATGCATTCGCTCTAATACGATTATCGTCTCAGGAGAGATTGGCATTGTATATTGAAGACAAAGCTATGGTTTCTGATAATACATACTATTGTTCCAAGTTACGTGTGTGCAAAAGAGACAGATTATGATTTGTGTGATATCCTAATTGATATTATTATGGCAAAACAAAGGTGTAATAATTATAGATTTCTCAGATTCTCTCCTGACGGTTCTCAGAAGTTGCATGTCGATAAAATCCTACAAATGCCCGTATAACTTTAGCTTTTTGCCTATTGTATCTAGGTTTATCAGCTTGCGTACACTTAATACAAATGATGTTTTAAATAAAAGGTGTAGATAGGTTATAAGGTCTCGGCAAGCGGTATTTTATGGGACCGCTTGCTGAACACTTGTAACCTAGACAGTTGACCAAGTTTTTATTTGTCAGTGTCACAATCAGATCTTAGTTAGGGCTAGATGGATCTCAGATCTTAATAATGAAATCACGTAATCCATGAAGAAGAAAAAAGTAAATAATAATTTTATTTATATCACGATACAACGAAAAAAGAAAACAAATACCTACCTAGATAAGAACATTAGAAAGTAGGTAGGGTGGCGCGGAACAAATAAGGACCTACGTCAGCTATTGTTGTAGTCTTTGGACCACAACGACAATATTCTTGTAGGCCCTTTTTTGTTTTGCTACCTCTGTCACATGCAGCTTCTAATCTATTTTTAAGACATATTAATTTCTTAACTAAGTATAGACTAATAAGTAAGAAAATAACTAGAAAAAAATTAATAAAAATAACTACGGATAATTAAAATGCAATATATACAGTGCTCATAAAAATTTAGAAAACAATACACGAATAATAAATAATATTATAGATATATTAGAAATATCTATACTAATAATAAAAAGCTGAAGAGTTTGTTTGTTTGTTTATTTGTTTGAACGCGGTAATCTCAGGAACTACTAGTCCGAATTGAAAAATTCTTATATTGTTGGATATATTTAATATTATTTATGGCGAAAAAGGCTATGGGCTATATAACATCACGCTACGACCAATAGGAGCGGACCAGCAATGAGAAATATTGCAAAAACGGGCAAAATTTACGCAGACGAAGTTGCGTGGTACAGCTAGTATAAAAAATTGAAAGCATTTACACACACTAAGCCAAAAAAATATATTATAATAATAATAATAATAAAAATCATTTATTCACTTAGGAAGCAAAATACTACACTTGTGAAAAGTCGATTCTACATTTACTGGTAATGCCTGTTCGCAAACAATAGGTAAAGCCCGAGAAAAGAACAGGCAATAAAAACTCGTGGCCACTCTTTTCAAATTGCCAATGTTTACAATGTTTCTCTGTTTATAAACTGTATATGCAGGTAAGGTGCTGCCACCATTATATTATACACCATATATTAGAGGACTGATGCAAAAAAAGAGGTCATTAATATTAGAAGAGTACACGAGATCGGATACATCAGCCTCAATGGGCACAACATAGTAGGAGCATCCACTTACGATGTAAAAACTTTATGTGCTTAAATATTGGCCAATTTACTGCTATAATTTAGCTATTATGCACCTTTTAATCAAATTTCATCAATATTCATTGTGTATTTTTTTAGTAAAATGCCTCTGATATGTAGACGGACAGAAAGGCAGACAGATGGACATGACGAAAATAACTTGCAACGAAACGAACTCGAGGCGCCGCCCATCCCATCTGTCATGTAATATGTCAAAATTGTCAAAAAAGCGAGCCGCGCAGGCGTCGCGTCACTGAACAAAACAAAATAACGTTACAAACTTACAATTTAAAACTGATAAAGATGACTGATATATTTTTTTTAATCTTTATTTATTGACACGTCCATTTTTTACCCATGATTTTTAAAAGTCCGGTGTTGCATATTAATTTAGAAGTTTTATGTTGTGGGTAGAAAAGAGCGGGTCAGTTCTTAATAAAAGAGATGTTGGTTCTACTGAGAACGATATAAAATCCGTGGATATATTAATGGTTTTATAATGTTATCTTCCTATTAAGGCTATAGTACGTATGTATGACTGACTCTTTTTTTTTAATTTATTGTTTTTACAGGGTTTTGTATTTTGTAGAAAACATATCAAACCCATTGTACATGTACTAATTCTAAATCCTCAGTGTCGAGTCGATTCGGTGCTGAGCTTATATTAATACACGGCAGAATGCTTGTGTTATTTTTGAGGCAGGTTGGCTTAAAACACTTTGTATGATCCCAACATTAATTCTATTAATACCTTATTTTCTCAGCACCGTCTCTCTCATCAATGTAAGACTCTATGGTATGGTATCTCAGATTAATAACTAAAGCAATATGTTATGGTTCGATCTATTTTTAACCTCATTGATATTGTATACTATCGTATTCGTGTGTATTTTTCTTAGATTCGTGATCTGCGTTATCTACATTACCCGAAAAATGAGTTTTAATCATTTTTAAATAAGGTCGAAAGTCGCTTGAACCTGTTTTTCTTACTGGTAATCGTTTACAGATGATAAAAAACATATGCACGCAATTTTCGACCCTATTGATATTGCATAGTTTCTTATATTTTCGAAGGTCTAAAGTCGCTTCTCTTCTTCTTTTTATCTGTTTTTCCTAATGTTAATCGTATACATGCAATTTTCACTCTCACTTTTGCTCAAGACCTGCTCGTCTTTGTATTTAACAAATTTTAAAGTTAGAAGACTTCAACTTTTTTATTTTGTCTTTATAAAATTTATTGTAGTATACACGATTTAAGGTCCTAATCTTTACTGTTAGTTGCTGCTACAATGAGTGATGACGTTGACGCTTGGCCTTTACTTGAAGTTTGAATCGGACAACCTTATATACACCTACCACATTTGTAATTTTATTATATTAGCGTTAATACCTCCTTGTTAGATTATATAAAGTAAAACGACACAAAGTATAAGATACAAAACGAAACAATTTATCTAACATTACAGGAGCTATTAGAGGTTTTCCTCATTAATAAATCAGACAACACGAGTTATTCTTATCTTTCCACTATTCCGTCGCCTGCCAACGTTACTGCTCAAATTAACACACAATCTCATTTCAGCCGTAAATATACGTATCAGTGGGTTGGAAAATCAGACTATTTCAGACATGTTTTTTGGTACGGAGACACTTTCATGATTATTTGGAATAGTTACAAGAAAATAAATGCTTGTAAATAAAGATTAGATTGTGTCCTTTGCTTTTGGAGCTTGGGATGGCATTGAAACCCAATGAAAACAAAATATAAGGTAAAATCGCAAACGAAAGCTATGCTATTAAGCTGGGCTATGGAAAAAAAATGGTACACTCGGACAATAATTAGGAAACGATTGACAACTCATTCATCTAAAATCAAAATTGAATGTTATTAATATAGCGAACAAAGGCTGCTAATAACATTATTTTTTGGTTTTGTGATACTTAAGCAAAAATACTTAGGTATCTAAGTATTTTTGCTTAAGTATCATCAACAAAATATTTAAATAATGTTGAACGGTATTTTTACAAAACTTTCCAGTATGTCTAACTTTAATAAAACCAGCTTAGTGTTATTTTCTCTGAGTTTTAGTAACATAAACAAGTTCTGAACCCTGAATAGTAATCTAAAACTTTAAATTTGAATTCAAAATGAAGGCTCTGAGCGTAAAAATAGACGAAAAAACCTTCTGTATCCTTAAACATTTGGGTGGATCTAACAGTGACCGTATTAATCCTACCCGGGTTGGGTATAAATTGCAGTCCGGGTAAAAATCACATGAGTTCCGGATACTTACTTACTTACTTACATGTACGGGTCCACAGCGGGATTACTATCTCTGTTTGGTACGCAACTGTAAATGTATTCTTTTGTGTTCGTTTTGCGTTGTAGGTAGCTTATTTATTTTTTTGGCAAATTAAGGACGAGTTTATGTTTTCTTAATTTTGTAAATAGTATTTGTTACCAAACATTATACCTCCGTAAGTGGTTTTTTTTATAGAATCTATATATTTTATCTTGGTATATTATTATATCAGCCGTGGTGAATGAAAAGTGAAAATGCAAGCCACATTTATAAAATGTTGTATAAAATGTCAACTTCAAACATAACTTTTACCAACATATTTTATCCGTTTCGATCACAACACTTTTTCTGTAAAGGTAAGATGAAGAGACAACATCTAAGCCCACACAATAGCTAATCACAAAATTCCCTCTTCTTAAAATACTTCAACAAAAGCTCACTATAATAATGAGAGTTCCCTTTAATCACAAAGGGATGATCACGTTCTAACGATTGGGTATTCCCAAAAGGTTTTTAATCAAAGCCTGAGCACCGTGCCAATAAAATATGAGGCCATTAAAATTTTACGTGCCCTATAAAGAGAATTATACGACCAATCTGTTTAGTAGAACAGCTGGATTTTAAAATTTTAGAAAACGACACCAATAGTTTTATTTTAATTGTTCCTTTGACTCTTTTATAACGTAAGTATCCTTTTTTAGCTATTGACACTAACAGAGGAGTATTAACCTATGTTGTCATAGGTAAAATTCTAGTTTAGGCAGATACTTCTGTACCTATCTGTTTAAACTAATTTAAAACTCTGGTTTAATAATAATGACAATAATAAGCATTTATTTACTACTAGCTCTGCCCAGCGGTGCTACCCGCGGTTTATTAGCCTATATGTTAATCCAGGGTGTCAGTTAACTCCATACCAAATTTAATTATAATCCTTTAGCCGTTTAGACGTGAAGAAGTAACAAACATACACACTCACATACTCACAAACTTTCGCCTTTATAATATTAGTGTGATACCACATTGTTTGACTTAATATTTCTGCCTAATTGCATAGCAATTTGTAATTGTGCTGGTCCCTAGCTTGTTTAAAGAAAGTCCGTCTTCAATATATTAAAGTCGTCGTATATATTGTCGTTTTAAATATATTAGCTTGCTAAATTGTTTTGTGTTTTTGATAGCGTTTAATAACAAATGGAGAATTAATTTATGTGTTCAAGACAATTCATATTCATTCGTCGAAAAATGTTCTAAATACCATACAAATATGTTTTATTTACAATTGATAAACTCTAAAAGTAACTATAAGAGTTTATTATAGTCGAAACTTTTTTGTTCATTTACAATAAGCATTGTCCAAAACTCATTCGTAACAAACATTGTTCCTCTATTCTGTACTTCCAAAAAGAATTGCTCTTTATATTTATAGATTAATAGTTCCTATACCTACCCCAAACCTTATTTTGCTTTCATTCCTTTCAGTAAAAATGTCCCCGAAATCATAATGGATTGGGACACGGAACTTTTCCGCAAAATTCTGAATATCCTAAGTACAAGTGAGGACAAAAATAGAGGAAAGTGCAGTCTATTGTGCTATATTTAAGCAGAATCACTTAAGATTATGTGACGTCACTTGTTCATGTACTAGTATGCTATGATTGATTACAAAGGGTTGTGACGTCAGCAAACGTGTGACGTATGATGAAAATATATGATCAAAAAATGCTGTTTCGTTTTGTATAGAGAAGTTTCCTCGCAATAATTCAGCAGGTATATTGTAGGAGAAGAAACGCTATAAAAGACTGTATGGAAACAACTTGCTAATAAATGTGAGAAGAAGAGAGTTTAAGGTACTAGAGGAGACTACAGTAAACTTACTAAATGTAATGTGAAGGAAAAAATTGCTCGGGCGGGACTCGCACCGGCTATAACAACTAACTATTAGGTTTAGTCGAGTTTAACATGCGAGATATACTCACGTAATAATCAGGTAGACGAATGATGAACTTGTAGCGAATTTGAGGTGACGAGGATGCCTACTCATGATTGAAAATGTGTTGCATTTCATGATAAAACTTTAATATAACAGTGTTATTTTTATAGTTCGGTAAAGAAACACTCCACCTACACACACAGTTTGGGTCTAAGAAACATTCTTCATTTAACTAAAAAATACACTTTTTAATAATTACCGAGCGACATAATCGAATGACACACAAATCAAACAAACATTTGAACACAACTCAATAAACACGGAAAGGTAGGTAGATGTGAATACATTGGCTCAAAATAAAATAACGCGTTCATAAAGAATTACATTGATCGGACGTAACTAGATGTGGCATGTGTGTTCGTGAGCGTGGTTATTATTAAATTTTTGTGTTATTGTAGATGTGATGTTTTAGCAGTTTTTTAAAGTTTTGCTTATTTGTAGCTTCTTTTAAGTTTCTTGGTAGTTGGTTATACATTTTTCACCGTCATACACAGTTAATACTAAGTATCAAATCCTTGTTTTACAAATCCACAAAGAATACCTAATTAATTTACGCCAAGGAGACGAAAAGAGTAGCAAATCTTATTATTTTTGCCTCTCCCTGAACCTTACGTTTTTCTACAAAAAAAAAACTTAAAAACAAATTGCGAAGTTACGATTTTTGTATAATCTTCAAATATCAAGTTCAGGTTAATTCAAAGAAGTTTTAAAGGCTTCTTTATAATTGTTCAAAGAAAATGAAACTTCAAAAGAGCTAGTATCTATTGCTGACGTTATGAAGATAGCACTTTATAATACTTTACGTTATAAAACTTTATTTCTTAGGCTTATCTGTGACTTTGGCTGTGTGATAATTACAGGGACTTTGCATTGGAATAACCTTTTCTTGCATAAGGCCAGTTGTAGAACGAAAGTTAAGCTAAAGCCTCATTGATGGTTTGTTGATTTAGTGGTTAGTGATGCTGACTGTTATGTTAGGGGTCATTGTATAATGAACACGATGGTTTATTCTGTGTCTGGGTTTAATATTTCCTTAATATGTATGGATTTAGCAATATATAAGTATGTTTTTCATATTATTGCAACAAATGAAAGTCTAGTTTACATGATGCAAATGCGTGGTTTAGACGGTACAAGATTTTATTGCTTCAATTTAATTGTATAAAAGGCTAAGAACTGGGATAGTAAAAGTCAGCCTTAAATTACTTTAGCTAAGTTTGCATTTTGAATTGTTATTATATATGCTACGTTTACACGCTTGCTGAGGCTTAGCAAACCTCCACAAGCTTCAAGTCTTAACAAACGCTTAGATGCCATTTTAGACGCTTGCGAGTGCGCTAATGTGTTCCGGACAGGAAATACGGCAGACGTGGATGTTGAAGTATGTTACGTGGCGTGGCTATTGCGTTTGGTTTGACATATTTTTACAGGCCATAGTTTCGTCGTTTGACCAACTACTCAGGATTGAATTCATTTCCATAGGCTACACTAACAAAATTTTGTGAGCATTTCAATCCTTTAAGTCGCCAAAGAAATTGTTCGTCCCTGTTATTTATAACTTTTAGGTATTGGAGTTATTCTTGTAAGGAAAAAATCTACGTTTCTGTGATGTAAGCAGTACTTTGGCTAATATATAAGCACATATAGTTTTTTTAACAATGTAAGTGTATGCTCCTATTATGTTGTACCCATTGGGGTTGCTGGTAGGTTTTCACGGGCACATCCAAAGCTACTGTCACAGTTGTCAAAGCTGTGTTCACAGGTTCACGCTTGTGTTCGTGCCCGTACGAACACAAGCGTGAACCTGTGAACAGGCGTGAATGTGCTACTCGGCTGTTTGTGAACAGTCTTTTGCACCGCCCCGGGCCGTGTCGTGCTGCTTGCCACGTGTCTGAAGGCACCATTACATATTATAATCTCGTCTTGTTTTCTTTTTATTATTTAATCTCTTGCATTTGCATGGCAGCACCTCTACATTTTATTTATAAATAAGCAATCATTGTAAGAATAGATCGACCGCGAGGTTTTGTTCTCTTGTTCTTTTCTTCGGCTTTGCCTACTGCTTGTAAACATTACATGTATATGTACAAGTACAGTATTTTGCTTCCTTAGTGAATAAAGAATGTTTGATTTTATTTGTCAGATTTATGTAATTAAAATTTGTTGAAATCTTTACTTTAAACCTGATCCCAAGCTAGTCAGGGCCAACCAGTTATCTGGTTGCCATAGTACAGGCCCTGATAAACATTTTTCTCCCCAATTCAGCCAGGTACCAGTCATCATTGCTATTTAGTCTTGTTGAGATGTAGCCTTAAAACTTCTGTCCCAGAATAAACAACAGCACACACCGATTTATCCTTGGTGGGAATCGAATCTATGACCTCTGGCTTAGCACCAACCACTACATTAAAACACTAGTGTTGCAATTGTGTTAGGTATTATTGTAACGTTTTATTATTGACGTAGAGACCAGGACTGCGCCATAACCTTACAAAATTGACCACTCTCTAGAAAGAGACAACGCTGCTTTGTGGACAACACCTGTCAAAGGCTCACGTGTTTTTTCTCTCTTACAAGCTTAGCAATCAATATTTACGTTTAAATTGAAAGTGATGGCACGGTCCAGGTCTATACGTCAATGCGTTTAATAATAATATTTTTTTTTAATCAGTGTGTATATTGTGATTTACATTTTTATGTTTTTAACCTTATTATTTTCTAGGTTTCATTTATAAATGCCTTGATTACCACCAGACAGCATCATTTATAAGTCGATTTTTAAAATAATTCTAAAACTTAATGCGATTAATTCGAAAACTAGTTAGGTTTCAAAGGAAAGGGTAAATAAAACACGAAATATAATCAGCAGTAATATTTTAAATTGCTTTGAATCACAATTTTGTAGTGTTTATAGATTATAATAATTACAAAGGAAGATTATTTTTGCTCAAAGTACACTTTACCAACATCTCGTCGTCATACACTCTCATGTCCAATAACTCAGAATATATAATTTCAAGATCAATAATATTTATATAAACAAAAAGTAATAAATTACATCATCATAAATCAATTACAAATAATAATAAGTTAACGATAAAAACATCATGAAACCGTCCCATCGCTCTTAGTTTTGCATGAACTTAAAAAATGCAAAATGGTTCAAAATAAATTAGACTTAATTTAAAACAAGGTTCATTCATATTTAAAAAAAATATAAAATAACAAAAATAACTAACAAAATAAGCTACATATTTTCCATTATTTTCGTAATGAAATACTTAGCTAAATATGTTTTTTTTTACAAAATGGTAACTACAGAAAGAGATTCTAAGTTGTATAACTGGACAATCAACAATCACACATCCCTTCAATTGGTGTTTTAGAAACCTTGAAACTGGCAGTACATAACAATTTCTTACAATCGCTATTATTAAAGAAAAACTTACTTATAACGCTTAAGATTGCATATAAACAATTATATTAATTTAAAAAATTAAATAACATCATAAAATTCGCTATCAAACGCTCGTTAATCTATATAAAATTGTTTATAAAGCAATAATACTAATAGCTAGCTATTAAGATTTAGGATTGTAATGAATAAACAATAATAAAAATATATAACAAATATAATAATACTAAAAATGTTCTACATTTTAATGACTAGGGATTAGAAGACTAAATTATAATGGGCGTTCATGACATGTGACAATAATAATTTGAATAATTATAACGTGTTAAAGTTATAAATTATGGGTATTATTTATACCCTTTATCTAAACATAAATGTACTTAAAAAATGAACAATAGGTAGGTACTAATAGTACTAGTTTCAGCTGACTAAACCAATGTGACTATAAATATTACAACCCTATATAAAAGGATTTAGCAACTATAAAATATTATTAATCAAATTTCTAGTGATCTAGCATTTCATAAAAAAAAAGAACTAATATCATACGCGAGTGTTGAAAACGTTCAAAGTTATAATTAAGTATCTAAGTGATATGCAATATACTTTAGGCAGGCTCATTTTGATTAAAAATAATTAATCATCTTGGAGCCGATTTAATATTAATTTTAGTCATTTTCTTTTAAAATCAATAAATTCTTCAAAACATTCATTTTTGTACAAGTAAAATAATAAAAATGACTAAAATTAATAAAACGACTGTACGAAAGTATAAGCAAGCTATCGCGAATTAACTCTCTATAAAACACGCATATATAACAGACGTATTTAACTTATTGTAACTACACTAAAATCATAGATGCTAAAAATAAACGCGTTTTGCAATTTATATCACATTATTATTAAAAAAATCGTGCCTTTGGCATAATAGTTCATATAGCTTCACTACTTACGGCCCACCCTAAATTTAAAAGAAAACCAATCATAGTCTCACTAATATCTCATTCCAGTACCAGTTAGTAACAATTTCTATCATTTTTAGTCTTAGGAATACTTACTATATATGAAGTTAAAATGTGTGAACAAGCATCTTATAATATAATAATAAAAAGTATTAGTTAAACTTTTAGTTTTAAATTCTATGTATAGATTTCAAGTTTTTATTATTTCATATAATAATAGTAATTTATCTAACTATATTCTACTTCTAGTGCACTATCTTTTAGCTGTGGTCAATTACTAAGCCCGACCGTAAGTATGCCGCTTTTATTTTCTCTATATGTATTGTATTATTGCTTTCGTTTATCAGTCAATAATAATAAAACGTTAATAACAAAAAATATTTTTGTCAAATTTGTTATTTTTTGTTTTTATTTTTATTATTTTATATAATTGACTTTATCGTATACGAAAAATAATGCATTGAAAAATAATAAAAAATATTATATTCTAAAAAGGACACAAAAATAAGTTAATGGCATTTTCTTCATAAGTAAAGTTTTATGTGCTTAATGATAGGTGTGGAAAATAAAAGAGGCACAGTTATCGGCGGCACTAACAAGCGTCTATATTTAACTGTATTGTGACGATCGCGTGGTTATTAAAATACTCTTTCTTTACAATTCGGGAGATTATTTCACCACAAAAATATTATTGCTTTCAGAGGTTCTGCGTTATTGTGAAAAATATTTTTTTTATTAATTTCTTTTTTCTTCATAATGTTCACCCGTTTCGTACTTTTAATAATATTATCAGCGCTCCAGAAGCAATCGTGCACGCTATCTAAAAATATAGGTATACGCATGACCACTAGCTAAACGAACTGTTTGTTCGAAAATAAAAACCAAAACGATAGAATAACTTTTATGGAAAATTAATACATCAAAACTTTTGGCGCAATACATCTCGAAATACTGGTATCGTACCCGCCATTACTACATATACATATATAAATATAACATCTTAAAATTAGCGATCCAAAAATATGAAATATACGTGTTGTATTAGTGCGCCCCCGGCCGCCTCGCTCGACGCGCCGCTGTCGCCCGCACGCGTGCTTACGCTCAGTTACTGCGTGCGGGTACCCGCGATATTGCGACTTTTGCCGTTCGCTACCGGAGGGTGCAAAAGCCGCCACAACTGGACGGTTTTCTCAATCCTCGTCGCGTGTTTTATTTTCCTCTAATCGAAAAAAAAATGATGCATTCGCAACAAAACGCCGCTCAGTATTGAGCGGCTAAAAATTGAAATTTTTGCTGCGAATTCACCAAGTTTTTTTTACCTATATTTTTTCATCTCTGGGCCTCTCAAAATCGAACTCAACAGGAATATATCGGAATGTTACGAACATTTGGAATAAAAGTTTAAAAATAATATTAAGAATTTCTACAGAAATAAATCTCAAACTGAACTAAATATCATACAAATAAATAACAAAAAAGTTAAATGAGATTGTTGAAGTAAAGTTTTTAACTCAAAGTACCAGGGCCCTGCTCAAGCAAAGCGTCCTTAATCGTTCGAAACTTTTGCTTTATAAAAATACGAATCGAAAATATCTCGACTGTAGCACGTCTTCTTATGGTTAAGCTATGATTATTCTATTATTTCTTATACTATAAAACTTTACTATGTTTACTACGTTAAAATATCAGAGAATTCAGAAAAAGGGAATATTTAGGTATTTATTTACTATATTAGTGGTGCACAACCTTATTTCTTCATGAACGCTAGGTAATTATGGCGTTTAGCATTAACGAGGATCTAAAACAAAAATCTCTATCTAAATAACTAATAGTAGATGTAAGTAGTCGATGAAAATTCATACAAGGATCGGTACTTATTGGAATAGGAACTAGGGGAGGAGGAACATAAAGTTAACGACGTAGTTGAAAAACTAGAAGAAAACGTTAGAGAAAATAGAGAAGACGGCACGAAAGGAAATATAAATTATATATCATATAAAAACGGTCGAAGTTTTATTTCATAAGATTAGATCTAATCTAAAGGGAGTCTCGAAAATCGTAGATCATGTTCGATGATATCTAAGGCTTCATCTTCACTGCGTAGACTAAAAGAATTAAAACTATTTAGGCTGGAATGAAACCTATTGTAAACTTTCGACCGAAACTAACTGCGTAATTACTTTTATTTCTCTTAAATACGATAAAATCTCAAAATACTCACAGCTCGTCGGGTTTATTGTATTATACGCTAAGTGCATCTACTTTATAAGAACAGTGGCTTTTTAATAATTTGAATTTGTACTTAACCTACATATTTTAAACTCCATTGCTGAAATAATTCATAGAATAGAATTGAAGTTTTGACTCGATCTTAAGTTTAAACAACAAATAAATAAACAGAAACGATCATACTAAAATTCATTACCAAATCGCTTGCAATTATTGTGAATTGCAAAAGCCAAACATTACGCATCCTCTTATAAAGATTATTTCATGAAATTTCAAAATTTTCTTGTCATCCCGTAAATTTATCAGCCAATACGTTTGATGATCTAGGTTTAATTACTTTACATCCAATTTAGAGTTTTCAAAAATATGATTCCAATAAATGTTCTAAACAAATATCTCAAAAATACGTTATGAAAATATAATACAAATACGATAAAATTTATACTAAATATAACCCTGTCTATGACCTGAAGAGTTTAAAATAAAGAATTAATCGAAATCTAAACTCTGAACAAGTCATTTCTAAGGAAAAAATGATTACTTTCTAAAGTCACACGCGTTGCTGGAATCCATCAAGAATTATTCGCACAGATTTACTTGATAGTTCACAGAAGAGTTCATTTATCACCTAAACCAGATCAGGTGAATTGATAAATAGTAACGGTATGGATGTATCTTAACGCGGTGGTTTAAGTACTGAAACAAATCTAAACCGCAAAACGTGAAAGTCAAAACATTTCGTATTGAACTACAAACACGATTGTAAAAAGAATCGTTAAAACATTTTAAATAGACAAGGCCTGAGTTAGTTCACAACTCCGATAAGAAACCTGTTTCATAAAAGTAGCTTAGATATATTAGACAGTATATTTTGATAATGTGAAAGGCAGTTGGTTTTAACTACTCGATTTAAAACAACACAACAATACAAAGTTAAATGATAATTACAATGAACAGAAAATAATAGTATTTGTTAAGAAATAAATGAAAAGTGTTGAAATGATTGGTGTATGTTCGATAGTTGCCGTCATATTTTAAACAGAAGCTCAAGTAGGAGGTCATCGTCGACGTTCATTGGCGATTCAGGTGCAAGATAATCAACGATCCTAGAAAATAAAGACACAGTATCATTCACTTATTCAATTGTATCTAATTTAGTTTCATTTTATGAACCTTTACCATTTTTTTCATTTGCTACTAAGTTATTGTTAAGTATTTTCTTATCTTTTTCATGATTATCTTCGTTTTGTATTTGATGCTTACCTATTAGGCGTGGGTGGTGTACTGGTGATGCGCTGCGATGAGTTTCGGCGGACATCCGGCGATAGCCGGACCACCCTCACGTTTTCGGCTTGTGCGCTCTGCAACCTGACACAAATGGAACAACATTACAAAATAAAATCAATGTCAAGTGTTTTATAATATTAATCGAGCGACGATCTGTCATGTCTGATAGACAAAATCAACCAGAGTTCGCGAATATGATAATGAAATCGATGACAGGTTCGGGGAAAAAAGTAAGAATAGTGGCGATGAATGTTTGAAATTTGCAGTAAATAGCTGAAAGAACTTACGTTGGTCGTGAATTCCTCCCATGTACTGAGAAGCATGAAAATATAAAGTCAATTGTTGAAGTACTGGTTGTATTAGACATTGACAAGGTTAAACAATATTCCATAAAAATACACCTGATATTTGTTAAGCTACTCATATAAGCGAGAGCAAAAGCACTTTATCAAACTGAAAAGGTATAAAATATTAACGCAAACCAAGGTACAGATTTTTTAAGTAACTTCACAAATATAACCTAAGCTCTTAAACATTCCCAACTCGCATAAACAAGCCTGAACAAAAACCTTACTTTAATTTAATATAACAACAAGTCTGAAAGTTTAACAAAATCACGCTCTAAAGATTCCCTTATCGAAGGCAAGAAACAAACTTGGCTACAGTTGATTTATCTATCCACCGCAGATACTAAAGTTTTGAGAAAAGCTGAAATGTTTCATTCATAAAGTACCGAACTGATGTCGGCTTAGATTACTTTGGAGGGGATCGGCTACGAGTCAGTACTCCAAAATTAATTTAGCATTGATGGGGACGGCGCCAACGAATAAAGGACGGTCTTTATTCTTTGGAATATCCCAATCCCTTTTTGTGCTCATTAAATTGGAACGAAAAAGAATTGAATACAATTTTAAGACAAAATAAGTCGACTGAAACGGTCTTGTAAAGAACAAGACCATTCAGTGAAACAAGCAGTAATCAAGAGTTATAAGTTTATTTATATCTTACTCTTATTTAATTAAGTAAATAATTATGTTTATTTATATTTTAGTCGTCTTAGTCTCATATTTTAAGATTGATATATGCTAACTGTGTGTGAGTTGTCCCATAACAATCATATGAGTCCTAGCAGTCAGATACGAATATGAATTGATGCGCATTATTATATTCTTAAAACAGATCAAAGGATCCGAAGTTTGCATAATAATAATAATAATATCTTGGGACTACTCACACAACGCCGTCTGATCCCAAATTAAGCAGAGCTTGTACTATGGAAACTGATAAACATACTTATATATTTCTAAATACATATATATTACAGATAAATAACACCCAGACACAGAATAAACCACTGTGCTCATCACACAAAGTTTTATCCTGGGTGGGGATCGAACCCACGACCTCCGGCTTAGCAGTCACTAACCACTATATAGACCACTATTCTACTAGCTTTCGCTTGCGGCCCGGCCCGTGTGCATGTTGGTTATTGCGATAAAAACTATTCCTGGTCTTTCTCCGGGACTCAAACTGTTTCCATAGCAAATTTTATCTAAATCAGTTAGGCGGTTTAAGCGTGAAAAGTTTGTTAAATTTTTACGCATAAACCGCTGACAGACAGACAACGTTATTTTCACCTTTATAATATTAATTTGGACTTCTTATTTTATGAATAACATCGTCGACGTACCTATATCTATAAGTATCATTCAACCAAAACCAACTTCGTATAAATCTTTAACTTTCTTATTAAAATCTCGAACAAGTCTGAAACTCAAAAGTTGTTCTTTGAAACGATCCTTCCCGTCGCTATAAACTGATATTTGGCCATCGACAATTCCAGAGAAGGCTTTCGATTCATAACGAAAGTTCAATATTTTCTTTTTAAATATTTATTTTGACCTTTACTAGAAAATTTGCATTTCGAAAGGAAATAACTGTGTAAGAAATATTATCATAACGATATTATTGTTTTTTCTGAAGTCAGCGACGACGACATTCATAATACATTTATATCAGTGGAAAGGAAATCGTATGAAAATCACAAATGTAAATTACTATACTAAAAGGAGAATACTAATAGATATTTTCTAAAAAGGTTATACTATAAAATATCGAGAAAATCACGGCGGTAGCGTAATGGCCAAGGCATCGGTCTCAGAATCGTGAGATCGCGGATTCGAATCCAACCCGCGACCGAAGTGAACCCACTCCTAACACAAGCCATTGAGCTTGGCTGGAGGGGTAACAGGCTTGCTAATTATCTTTATATAAAAAAACAACAGTAAATAAATTTTAAAACGAGTTAATATTCCTTAACACGATTCAATAATTTCTAATAAGTATTATGTCCTTTATACTCTGCAACCAAAACAACAACACGTAAGTAGAAAACAAAACTTTGGCTAGAATTGGGACAGAACTAAGTATAAAAATACGTATTCAATAAATATTTTCGTTAGTTCATCAAAAATTACTCAACAATTCGTCCGCAAATAATATAAGGAACTTGACGATATTACCTTATTGTTCACATCGTTAACTAAAATCGACAATTATAACTCCTTGATGTAAGCTGACCTTAAAAAGCTCCAATCATAATCACGCAAACAATTCAGAAACTCCCCGAAATCTGGTAAGATTTCTAAAATAACAAGCCGAAAGCAATTAAGTTATTCACAGAAGAAGCCCCTAAGGACCATTATGTTTAAATAATAGAGTAACATTTGAGACAATGGTAACAATGTAAATTAGGAATCTCGTTTTTTCCTTTATTCTGCCTATTTTGGAATAATATAAAGGAACAATAATAAGTAAATGAGATTAACAATCAACTTAACAAGAAATGGATCATTTTAACGAGGATGACCAATTGCCAATATTCATTTGTACAAGTGATGATTAATTAAGGGTATACGGAGCATAATTATATGTTTTACGCTTAAAATAACTAGAGGAACAAAAAACAGACAAAAAAAAAAGAACTAATGTCATGGAACTCATAGGTTATATAATAAAATTGCAATATATTTATTTTTATAATGATACCTTTAATTTAACAAGAACAATGTAGAAGCTTATAGTAAGTTTTGGCGACTTAATCTTTGTATTTTTAAAAACCAATTGTCTTAATCATTGTTTGCTCCAATACTAGGATGGATAAATAAAATCTAAAACCATAAATATTGTTAGCCAGATAAAATTGAAATTGGTAAAATAGTGATTAGGACTTATGTATATTATATTCAAAATTAGGCAGTACAAAGTTCGCCGGGTCCGCTAGTAAAATTTGTAAATTCATTATATAGGTATTAATAAAACGAATTCAAACATTTCATATTGAATAAATGTAAGAAACATTTACATTTTAAACATCATACATATTATTATAGAATTTTATAAGCTACGGGTCTTAATCGCGTAAATATTTTATTTTAAAGTTAAATTCTTTTGTTTATTGCCCGACGTTTCGACGGTATTGCAACGGTCGTGGTCGCGGGTAAACTGACCGTCCACCTGTCTGTCCGTCCGTATGTCACAAGCATTTTACTCAAAAACTACACAGTGTATTTAGATGAAATTTGGAGTATAGGTGTCTTGTGTAAACCGCTACTTAGTTCGACAGTTAGATAATAAAAATAAATATTTCTAAACTCCATATATTTTTTTTAAAGACGACGCCCGCAGTTGGGTACAAGCCCTGTGTCGCGAGGACACAAAGTACACCCATCTCGGAACAACAATTTGTGGTTCACACTATGTGGTGTCCCATGTGGGAATCGAACCCACGACCTCATACGTAGCAGTCGGATATACTCCCATCGCGCCACAGAGGCAAGGTCAAATAAATACATACTAAATGAATAATAAAAGGATGTTGATAAACTTTCGCGATTTGTACACATTATTAAAATATATATATTACGGGTCTTAATCGCGTGAATAATTTAAGGTAAAATACCTTGTTTATTGCCCGACGTTTCGACCGTATTGCAACGGCCGTGGTCACGGGAAGACTCGAGTCCAGTCTTCCCGTGACCACGGCCGTTGCAATACGGTCGAAACGTCGGGCAATAAACAAGGTATTTTACCTTAAATTATTCACGCGATTAAGACCCGTAATATATATATTTTAATAATAAAAGGATGATTTGTTTTAAAGAAATGTATACAGGGTGACTTTGAAATCAGTCGACAAATTGATAGGGGAGTATCGGCACCGTTAGTACTTACATTAAGCATTGACAAATTGCAAATTTAAGTTGTAAAAAACATCCGATTTTATTTAAAAACGATGGTGACAGATCTATCAAGGTTTAGTAAACTAAAAGAATCAGTACATTATCATTATTTCCATATGTCTAAAACTTAAACAAATAAATAAAATGATCAAAGTTTCAAAATCGTACGACGCGCTTAAGAAATCATATGATCATAATTTTGTAAACACGTAGTTCATACAAAGGGTCGTTGGTCATAAACACATAATAAAGAAAGTGCAGAAGGTAACCTTCAAACAACGCGCGCAATAACAACGGACACTTACATCGTTCACGGACACGAAATCTCGCGTCGCTTTCAAAACAACGTGGTCTAAAGTAATATATAATCATTATCATAATCATTTATTCTTGCGATACATGGGTCTTAAATATAGTTGTTACATTGTTATTGTGTTTCACCATGCTCCACCGTCTCCGTATGCAGGATTGGTTTAACATAATCGTTAGTGATCTTTAATACCCTGTTCCAAGTGAACGATGTGTATGTGTGCATGGCTACGTATGAAGGTTACCTTCTGTACTCTCGGTATTTTGTGTAATGCACTCTCGACATGTAATGCACTGGCGACAAACCCGATCGGGAATTGCCCCGGCCGGGCCGGCACGTGTAAAGCGGGTTGTGTCGCAGGCGGGAATGAAACTTACCGATATCGATACTTTTACTCGAAATCGTAATGAATTGATTTTTAGAAGTGTTAATAGTTATTTAGAAATAAACCGATTTAAAATTTCTCTCCAGTATCCTAATAAACTGAGGATTAAAGGTTGTTGTTGAGTACATTTTTAACTAACTTCATTTATTTATAAAAAGAGGGATTGAAAACACAAATCATACTAAGAACAATACATTAATACCACAGTATGCGAGTTGTAGGGACATATGTACAACGTAGGTATATATTTTACTGCATCGTTGCACCCAATGACGTAATGGTAATGTACTCGTAGAGGCGACTGCGTTCGCCGCTTAAGTATGATTTAGTATTCATTATACTGTCTACAAGCATTGACATTCTTTTATTCCTCTCCACATACAATTAGGTATCCCAGAGGTTCGTACATACATAACCTTATAATAACCTAAAGTGGTGACCCCGACGTGACCACTTCTGTCCTCATAAGTACAAGTATGTAAATAAAATACAAGTTAAGTGATGAGTTTTCGAAGATGCCTGTGGGACGTGGGACGTGAAGAAACAGTGAACTTTTTGATAACCAACAAATTTTAAATGTGTTGTTTTGGTATAGGCAAACTAACAATTTAAGGGAAACGCAGCGAAGATGGCGGAAAAATTATCCACACCAAAACCAACCGTCCTTAGAGAGGATACTAAGTGCCACTCGAAACCTTGCAGACTTCGGTAAGTAGTCTTCATGTTCCCACGCATACCCAAGCAAGAGGAAAAAAGTCCTAAGCCGGTAAAAGTATAAAAATTGGTTTTACATTGTTTTGTTTCGCGGCATGATAGGTAGGTTAGGTACAGATAGTTCGTCGACACGTTGCCATACCGCGCCTCTTGCACGGTATGGCAACGTTGCACTGTCTGTATTCATTCATGCTCACGGAAACAAAAGACGGCGGTGCATGGAGTTACTTACTAGATACTTAAGTATTTTTTATTTTATTTTAAAGTATCATAGAACATTAATATTTTGTTCTAATAATATGTCCTAAAAATTCTTGGATACATGCAGGTTTTCTCATTGAAGTTTGTCGACTCAATTCAAAGTCACCCTGTATAATAAAGCGGCAGTTCCAAGTGTAAAACTCATGAGAAGCACCGACTATACATATTTTATTTTACTTATTTCATAGGTATGGTCAAATTAAAAGACTGTATACAGAAAGACTCATACAAATTCCCAGTGTCTAATAAATTGTACATTTAAAAAGAAAATACTCACTTGATTTTAGACTGCCTCATAAACTGTTGAATCTTCCTCGCCGCTTGGTTCTGACGCCTTTGTGAGTATGTCCTCCTAGGTAACGAAAGCTAACTTAGTTTTCTTTTCATTTCCTATTTTAAATTTCGCTAAAATTATGTGACTTAAATATTACACGAAAATATTCAAAAAGCTGTACAATGTTATATAGACTGCCTCTGTGGCGCGGTGGGAGTGCGTCCGACTGCTACGCAAGAGGTCGTGGGTTCGATTCCCACACGGGACACCACTTTGTGTGATCCACAAATTGTTGTTCCGGGTCTGGGTGTACTTTGTGTCCGTAACTTGTATGTTTGTAAAGTCCCCCGTGACACAGGGCTTGTACCTTATTGCGGGAGCCGTCTTAAAAAAAAAGATTTTCCAAAATTTAAATATTTATGCTTAAGTGTTTTTGTTAAAAAAACTGCTAACTTAAAATGCAACAAGCAAGTAGATACTTTGCCTTCAGATTAATTGGAAACTTTGTTACTCTAAAATTATAATAGTACCGTGCCTGATCATATTAAAAAAAAATAACTAGTAGTTACTCACTTGATTGGTGTATTCACCATTCTGCGAGCTCTCATGGAGCGATACCCGCGCTGTATCACCGTCGCCGCTGCGTGCATTTGTTTTAAGTATGCGAACTGCAACAACAATCCCTTTATTGGTTTAAAATATTAAGGTAACCAAATGACTTACGATCATCGGCAACATTTCCTTCAAACCACATTTCTTACAACTTGGGAATTGATTGTGATAACGTTACCTATGAGATATAATAAGACTGTTATTACATCCCTTATGTAACGTCATCACACACACAACGCCCAAGGAATTTGTGCCAAAACGACAAATCTCATCAAATATTAGCCTACGCAGGAGATATTATAGTGCACAATCTAAGACAGGTGCACAGTCCGATGTACAGTGTCACAGAATAGAGATTGGGCGCAGGACTGAGGTTTAAGATGCTCTTCGAGACACGAATGTAGCATTTTTCGTAACGTATGGATTGACAGTGGTAATGTTAATCACGAGCCATGTGGATAATGATCTTCCCGTTACTATAACAGAGAAGATAAAATAAAGGGTACAACGATGATATATACTCCCTCACCGTCTCGACACTTGGTAAACTACCACCTAAACACCACGCTTAAAGTCCTTCAAAAAAAGAGCTATACTTTCCTAAATGGTTGACAACCCATCTGCTATGGCTTTGGTGTGGCAGATGTCCATAGGTAGTGGTAATGAGCCGCCTGTTCGTTTGCCCCCTGTCTCATATCCTATATTTATATAAAAAACATAATGAACAGACCTGTTTGTATCTTCGGTAACAGTTTTGTATGGTGATGGCGGCGGCGGCGGCTCGGCGTTGGAGCTGCCGGCCGCGGTACTGGCGGTACGCCTTCTGGATCGTGATGGCCGCGGAGTACAGCTCGCGTTGTTCGCGATCTACACCATACACAAAAATATTCAGATTTCAAAACAGTTTTTACAGTATGTAACTGCACAGTTAACGTTAACAATTTTGGACTATGAAGTAAAGCGATGTCTTACAACCTGACCTGCAAATACTCAAAGCAAAATTCAAAATGAAGTAACATTTTGAATGTTGCTTCTAAAGGCTCAGTCGCTGCAGAGCTGCCTTGAATATCTTCTTTTCGTGGAAACGGAATACTCTATACAGGTCTGGAGGTGCCTGCCACTCAAGTTGGTTTAACGAAGGGTGCTCGGTCTGTCAGTTTTGACTACTTTAATCGTTGGAATTCACACATCGGAGATGATTTCTCGGTTATCTCTTTAAAAATCAATTTAAAAATTGAATTAACTAGTGAAGCCAATTCAATCAATTATTTTGTCATCTTATGTGACAGTAAAAACATCGATTTATACTGCATCTCAAAATTGAATTATGTTTGAGTATTCGGCCTTAAATAATGTTTTATACAATGAAATGAAGAGACGAGCAGGTCGTGTGCTTGACGGTAAGCATCAGACCAGCCCATAACAGTATCGGTCCTACCCAAATCCTAGTTTGGCAAAGATCTGAAAATCACCGCAGCGCGTTTCTCATTTGAGACATTAGTTCAGAAATATCATTTGCCCAGTAATTAAACTTGCTACAGTGCTTTTTAACCAGAACACAGTGATGAATTAACATTACTATTTCACGGAAGATAAAGTGACACTATGTATGGACCAAGACCTACCAGACAACCTAATCAATAAGTGCGAATGTACAAATGACTTACCATTGAGAGTTAAATTAGAAAAATGAGTGGTGGCGTTAAGGAACTCCTGCAGAGTGGCGGAAGGCGTGGCGCAGTGTGGCGACGCCGGTGGCGGGGACAGCGCCGCCGAGCCGGGGGACACCGAGCCCGACGAGCAGGGCGTCGAGCCGCCGCAGTACCTGGTTATATTTGTAGATGCTTGTAAACTAAGTGTAACTAGGTGAGCCAGAATATTTTACCACCAAAAATGACTATTCCCATACATAAGACAATTTTTTTGTGTTTTATTGTGTTTGTCTAATAAAAATTTGATAACCGCTCCAATAATAAGAAAAATGATTCATAGATTTTTGAGTTTTTGCGAGAATAATTAATAGCAATTACTTTATTACTAGCTGTCCCGCGCAACTTCGTCTGAGTAAATTTTCCACTTTTTTTTATAATCCTATGTTACTTTTAATACCTCCAAGAATATGTGTACAAAGTTTCATGATGATCGGATGAGTAGTTTTTGCGTGAAAGCGTAACAAACAAACTTACATTCACATTTATATATTAAGTAGGGATAGTCTGCTTGTGACCAAGGCCGGTGCAACCTGGTTCAGTCAAGCAATTTTAAGGTAAATAATAAATGCTCGTTAATTCCCGTGTAATAGTATAGCATTTACTTTTTATAAATATGGATAGAATTAGACATAATTTTAGTTTTATGATTTTAACCATACAAATAAGAAGTATTTCTGATTAATGCCTTACATCTTATTCATAATTCAGTTACTGTTTATTATTTAGTTATTACCTGATCTTAACTTCCAGAATTCAATTTAGCATAAATGTAAATCAAATACTAAAGACGTAGTTTCGTTGTTAGTATACCAAGTAGTAGTAGTGTGGCTTCCTCACATTTAACGTCTGTGTCGACTAAAAGGACTTCTGTATTTCGTTTTTTTTTCATTATAAATAATTTATTAGTTAAAATAAAATTCATCACATTCATACGAATCTGCATGAATAACGCTAAGAAAATTGAATGGTGAATACATTAAGATTATTTAATTAATGTATCTAACCTATAAGTATTATCGCAGAACTCGAAGCTGAACTCAGTAGTGAAGGTGTTGGTATCGTCAAGGAGAGGTGCCATAAGGGTGTCTTCTCCATTGCCACTGTCTAGCCCGCAACCGGATAGCAACGAAGAACTTTCGTTCTGAAAAATATTGTCTAAGTAATTAAGTATTCCTAAATTATATAACCTGTGACGTTGTCTTATATGTCGTTATGGCGATGTAGAATATTGTTAAGATATAACTGACAAATTAAATATTATTTTTAAGGTTTTTTAAAGAATCAACTATTATTTTATTTAAACATTTTTCGGTTCTTAATAAATTAAAGCTATATAATCATTTTATCATTATAATATTGAAAAAATATCATAACATTCTAAAATAAACTGTATTATTGATTAAGAAGTTCCGTGCAAAATACTTTTGTCAGTTTGAGTGGGCACTACATTTGTGTAGTGTCTACTCAAACTGATATTTTCATACCTTTATTCTTTCTGGCATCGCAGCAATTATTTGTTCCGCTAGCGTAAATACTCGGTCATCCTGCTCCCCTGAAAAATTGTTGAATGTGGAACCTCATATCATAAAATACACAACAAATACTGTGACTACAAGACAAGTCATTATCACAGTTCAGTTCTGTAATAAAATTCGACATTAAATTATGTTCATAAATTATTTTATATTAAGTATTGTAGCACAGTTTTAAACATATTATAACATGTTATTACCTACTTGTTATAAAGATGACATTCATTATATTTTTTAGTATTTTCAAACTCGAGAATACATTTGATCTCCAACATTTGTTAGCACATAAAAATGTCATCTATATAAACTTATAATGCAAAGTGACCAAAGCATACTACATTTGATGAACATTTTTGAGTACATTGATAATGAATAACGTTAGAAACCTAAATTAAAAATATGTTTTAAATCTCAATCAATAAAGTTTAATCTTTCGTTATAGATTCATTCTAATTTCGATTTGTATTTGATGGTATCCCAAAGCAAGATCCAATCCCGTAAAATATATCTGAAATTTTTTAAACTACGATTAAGTGTGAGAATGTTATGTGGTGTAATGGTGTATCAATTGTGAAATTTTAAAACATAAGTTAAATTAATGTGCTAAGTGGAACTGGTGCTAAATCACTTACCTTGAACGATTGCGATTGTAAACACTTCTACACATAAAAAGCTTCTATATTGTCATGCAAGCGTAATAGCGACCATGCAGTGTTAGATTGTCACGTAATATTGTTTGAAACAAGTGTACTGACTGAACAACGTAGTCTTGTGTTGAAATTGGAAGTAGGAAGCCAATCAAGTAGGTTGTGATACTGTGATAGTGGATAGACCAATACGAACCACGGAAAGCGACATCGAGGGACAACATCGAGTAAACTAAGCCGAACTTTATTTTTAATAAGATAATAAATGTAAAAATCTATGATGCTTGAGTTCCAATAAAATTCGGTATAGTTTAGGATACTACAGACAACAAAACACTCAGGGGAAACTCCGCTCATATTGGAATACAAAGTACAGAAGAAACTACAAGTGGTCTACCGACATACAGTGATACAAGGGCTACAGACTGGCGACAATAGGGAGATAAAGATATACAGATAACGTTTGTTAGAAGAAGAGGGAGGCAATGCAACTACTACATACACAACATCGATAGATAGGACGAGCGGAGCTCGATGCTGCGACTCGAAGTGGTATAGATCGTAAAAGATAATAATATAGGTATGCCAATAAGAAGACAAAATTCGAATTAAAAAGTGGTTAGGCGTTGAGAGGTATCTTTATTTTCTTTTTTAATAAGTTGTTTTTATAAACCATTACGTTAAAAATTAAATTTTTAATATCTAATATTTTGTACCAGGTATACTTTTCTAAAATGTTTGATGAATGACAATTTTAGAACAAACCAATTGTAATTTTAAAAGAGTTTATTTTATAAGCGTTTAACTTGATTTGCTTTCTCAATTGATATATTTTGTCTTGGATTACAAATTTAGTGTGGAGTAATGTCTATACCGCTCGAGCGTGCGGGGGCTCGGGGCGCAGACACTGACCTGGTCGTGTGGTGGGCGAGAGCGGGGGCGAGTGGTCGGACAGCGCCTCCACGTCTATGAGCGGGCTCGCCGCGCGCCGCGCCGCCGTCTCGCCTGCGGAACACCCGCTCTACTACTCCGCGACGACACAACGATACTGGTCAAACGAGTGAGCCTACAAGCGACCACTGGATTCATGTTATTCGAAATGAAAGCGTCTATATGACAAAAAAACTTGGCATGCGGTCCATTTGGTCCTTTACTGAATACGCAAACGATTACGTTTATGCTTATAAAATGTTTTTTAATCTTTTTAAAACACGTGAAAACTCGACGGTCAGATTGCTTCTTATTGACAGTATTACTGTGTGATTTGAATATTGAAATTAGAAAAATATAATAATGATAATCGCGATATAAACTTACACGTTTGACCAGTTAAATCGCCGAACGAAACCGTCACCATATTAAACAATGCAAAAATCGAACCAAAACCTTCCAAATGTCATCAGCAGCCGTGCCGATATAAAATAACCAGCAAATGAAAATCGAATCGACTATAAATGAGGTGGAATGTTCTGAAGACTTACAGAGAGCTAGGTCCATACGTCTGCCAATTTTAGAGTCGCCGAAACTATCTTCTGATGTATCCGAGTCTAAAGGTAGTGACATGCTACGTTCCCACCTGAAAACATTGTGTAAAAGAGCTATTTTTTAAATATATGGTAAACGTTAGATTACTAATCGTCGTTTTAATAAACTGCTGCTCACCTATATGTTTGTACTACTAAATACACACATAATATATATACAGAGTATTTATATTGTAATTTTTTTAGTGTTTTTATACCATTACTTTCATGTTGCCAATTTCGTATCCCTAATTTCCTACTAAATATATCTATTATCTACAGGTTGTATAGCATATCCAATGGTTTTTTATCTATTGTCTCTGAAAGGTTATTAAATCTATTAATTTCATTCTGATCATTAACCACCATACTGATATATAAGCTGACGTATAAGTTAAAATTAGAATGCTATTAGTAATTAAAAACAATAGTAAAACAAAAGTAAATTTAGTTTCTTATGTTAAAATACAGATTCGCAAGAAAATTCATTACTTTTTAGAGTGATATCTCACCTAGCAGATGAGCTGCTTTCAGATTTATCAATGGCAGAACTGGATCGGAACGCATCAGCCATATTGATACCGGAGTCTATTGAAGGCCTTTTCACTAAGTTGCTCTCCAAGCTCCCCACCCGGCTCTTCTGTGACAAACTGGAAATACAAACATAACACATTTCTGTAAATTTCTTCACCTGTGTCATGATTCCTATTTAGTGTCAATGATTGTTACTTGTGTTTCAAAGGATTTTTACACGATATAACCAAAAAAATACTTTGATAGGGGCGACAATAGCACCCATTTGGGAGTTCTTTCAATGTTCATCATAGTGTAGGTACACCTTGTAGGTGCGTTTTCTTATTAGGTTGCCAACCAACATTTTGGATATCCATAAATCAATACAAAAAAATGACAGTACGAATAGTGCAGTTCCAGCAATTGAACTAGTTACGGCAAACGCGCAGATTCAAGCCATGTTTTGCACTATTTATAGCCTATCAATCTATCTTGTGTCACGAAGAAGTGGTTCACCTAATGGTAAGTTATTACCACTGCCCATGGATATCAGCTACACCAGAGGCTTAGCAGATGCCTGGCCCTTAAGGTCCCTGAGTTATATGGGTTCAGAAATACAGCTGGGGATTATTGAGGGTGATACTTGGAATGATACTTTATGATAAAATTCCTCATGACACAAACTCAGTCCCTACACGTTAGAGTTATAAAAAGAAAACTTACCTGTGTGTGACAGGTGTACGAAACACAGCAGTATCAGAGACGGGCGGGCGCGGCGGGTGTATGCGGTCGAGGACGGCGGCGAGGTGGTCGTGGCCGGCGCGGCGCGCGGCTGCGGTGGCAGCGCGCGCGCCGGCCTCGCACCGCGTGCCCGCGCTCCAGCGCGCCAGCACCACGGCTGTCTCCACGTGCCCGCCCGCGCTTGCTACCATCTGGCAATGGTCAATATTAAGTAGTTAAGTATTAACGGTAGTTTCCAACTAGTCAAACTAAGTAGCGGCTACTACAAGACACCTTTTCACCAAATTTAATCAATATTCATGCAGTAGTCTTCATTCAGTAAAACGCCTATGACATACGGACGGACAGATAGACAGATGGATATGATGAAACTACAAGGGTTCCGTTTTTGTCATTTTGGCTACGGAACCCTAAAAAGGAAACAACACTTTGTGCGACTAAAGAGTACAATAAATACTTGACACTGGCAGAAATTGGCCGTTAAGACGGCTAGATTGCCATAAATTCAAAGAAGAAGTAGAATTCTTTAAGAAATATCAAAACGCAGATTTTATGTCGAGATCTCATACAAATGTCAGAAACGGTGGAGCCTTCTTGAGGTCGTAGGTTCGAATCCTACCCATTGTACTACCGACGACGTAAACCTACTCCTGACACAAGTCATTGAGCTTAGCTGCAGGAATTAACAAGATTGCTAGTAATGCGGGATCTAATTTAACATTTTTTTTTAAAATGCCGGACTATGATGTACTTTCTGTTCTCCTATTAGTTTGAATAAAATATAAAAATATTAATGGGGACGTTGATTAGTCTCTTTTTATGAAATGTCAAAACAACAAGCTCTATTACTCACCAAAGGCGTGCAATTATCACTATCCCGCGCTCCTAAGTTGACTTCCTTCTCCAACGCCAAACTGGTGTCATCTTGCCTCCATCTCAAGAGCACGGTGGTTAACTTCGTATAGCCCAAAGCAGCTGCCAAATGCAAGATAGTAGATCCATCCTCTCCAGGCTCTGTTGTGAAGCCTTCAGACATGCCTTTAGATCTGGAGCTCATTGAGCGGCAAAAAGAGACCAGACGCTCTTCAAATTTTGGATTAGAATAAAGCTGAACTTCCTCAATCTGGAATTCATACGATATATGTTTTAGTTTCAAGTTCTAAGTGACTGGTACCTCAGATTGCAACTTGAAGAGAAGAAATGTAGTAAAATCTTCAATATAAGGTCAATTGTCCGTCATTATTTAAATGTATTTAAGCTATATTTAAATCGCAAATATTAAAAGAAATTTGTTTTTATACCTGGTTATTATCATCAGTAGGTTCTATTTTCATTTGCAAACGCCCCTGCAGCCGCTGCAAGCGCTGCAGGAGCGAGAATCGTCTAAAATCCAGTGATGGTAACGGCGCAGATGCGGGGGACGATGGCGTAGGTGCTGGCCCCGCTTTGTACTCGAACACAACTGTATCTGATACTACCCGACCACCCCGGGCTACTTGTAAAGCAGCTAAGCCTGCTTCATGAGCTGAAATTGAGAATTTAAATTCGATTAATAATAGTGAAAATAGAGGTAACTAATAAAAAATAGTAATACGCGCACGCATTAACATAAGTACCTGGATGAACCGAGCTTTGCTCGGTTTTTTTTTAACGAAGTTTAAAAAAAAAAAATTCTAGCTAGATCAAGAAAATCGTTGCTAGCTAGAATAAATAACATGATATTAAAACAAATAATGTTATTTTTGGTTGCAAATTATTCATAACGTATTTATCTATTGGCTATTGGCTTATTACAATACTGATGATGTCTCTTAGAATCTGCCATCCATAATAAATAAGGTATTTAATAATAACCATAATAACTAACCTGGACAATAACATCGGAGAAGTCCACTCTGTACTAATATCGATGGTACTGGAAAATTATCGAATAGAACAGTATACTGATCGGACGTATCTGTCCAAGGTCCAGCTACTAATACTTTCGCTCCTCCCTCAGGATAAGCCCATTCAGGAGAATAATCCGTAATACTCAACGTTCCTTCGCTATTAGATTCTGTTTGCATTTTCTCACTACTGTCTTCCGCTGCCGGGGGCGACTTATCACATATTGTCTGAAAATTAGAGAAATAGAAACTCTATTTACTAAATATTATAACTCTAAATATTACTAACACTTATAAAAAAAATAAGTAATTAATCTCACCACGGGATTCGTTGATATCGTACTGGGATCCAATACTTCCAATTCAGGAAAATCACCTAACATATCAAAGGCGTCCAGATTAACAAATACGTTATCGTCAACCCCATGCGTGGGTGATGCTACAGCCTCACAACTCTCTATAAAGTCCATGGTATCGATCCCTGAGACCATAACATTGGCGGTATCAGTAGACCTTACACCATTTCTGTCTAATTCACAAGTTGGCATATTAGCTGATAATGTCTTCTGTATATCCTCGTGGGACAATTCGAGAGTCTCATCGAAAAATCCACTAGCCGCTAAATTGCCATCAGTACCAAGTAACACTAAAGTATCATCACAGTTATCCGTCAAAACTTTACTTTCTAATCTTTCTACTAAATCAGGGTATCTCGATGGAGTTGCCGGTGCGCTTGCCACTACTTGGTTTCTACATCTTGGCTCCATTTTTATTTTCCTATCAAAATCAATATCAATCTTTTCCTCTTGAGTCTCAATTTCGAACTTTGAATCCGAGTTTTGAATACATGAAGACGGTTGACTATCTGGAATCTCCCGTTTTAACACAAAAGTTGGTTTGTACTGTTGCCTATACCTATCTCTGGGTTCTTCGCAGACAAATGACGTCACTGACAAAGGAGACACTAAGGATGAATTTTGCTGATTGCCATTGCTTGTTCCATTTAATATTAAAAGTCCACCACCCCCTTGAATTTGGCCTAAAGATAATAGTAATGGAGATGCTGGTTGTGGCGCGGGTCTGTGATCTCTGGTGTATTGTCTGGGTGGGTGGGTCATAGGTCGGGGTGAAGGGCCTGTTGTTGATGATACTTGATGATCGGAAGGTGGCGGTTTTGCAGCTTGAATTCTACGCAGAGGATGGGCACAGGTTCTTGAATCTTGACAAGTGGAGTCCGGACAACCGCATTCTAGCTGTCGAGCCAATGCTGCAGCTCTTGCAGCTCGTTGCTTCTCCATGAGCTGACCCACGATTGCCTCGACAGTTTCAGCAGTCTGAAACATTTTGCCCTGAATTTTACTATAGTAATACTTTGTTACATCGAATTATCTGTTTAACTTACACTCACCGATATCTCGAGGTCATTGTTGATATCCGGGTCATCCTCGCTGAAGACTGAAAAATAAACGAATATGAAATTAGTTAAGTCGTATTTAAATCACGGCAGGATTTTAAAATAAAAGAAGACATAGTTATTTTATAGAAAGAAAGAAGAAAAAAGAAGCTCTTGTTTCGTTTCATATATTCTTTCTTTTATAAACCAAATTCATTTCATGTGCATCTATACTCTAGTTTCATTCTTCCATTAATCAAAAATGATAGTAATTTTCGCAATAACGCCAATTATATTAAATTTCAATCCCAAATCAATAACAGGGAACCCTAAATTAACAGCAGCATCGTTATTCCGATCAGATAGGATTAATAACCGCGGTGCATAATTGATATTTGCCACCGTTTTCATAAATATTCAACATTGGAACAGAAACTTTCAGCATTTCAATTTGATTTTAGTGTTTAAAATTCTCGAATTCCGTTAGAATGACAATTTTTGCAATTTTATTTTCACAATTCGTTAATTGGAGTGAAAACGTGTGAATGTTAACTGTTATAGCCCCTATCGGATATAGACTACATATCAACCCATATGATGGCCCACTGCTAGGCACGGGTCTCCCCAGTAGAACCTACTAGTATGTAGATCCTGGGGGTAATTGCCATAATCTCCACGCTTGGCGAGCGGGTTGGCGATCGCAGTAAGACTTAAGTACGCAGAGGACGCTGCTGCCCGTCCTCCGTTGTGAAATCCCTTAGTCGCCTTGACGACACCCACGGGAAGAGATGGGGTGGTACTATTCTTAAGCCGGTACCACACGGCAGATAGACTAATATCGAATAATTATTGCCAATTTTTGGATGATGAATTGAATTTCGCTAAATGGTAACTCAATCACGTCAGAACCGGCATGGATGAAATATGGCATAAAGATAGTCTGGCATAGCTCATAAGCGTAGTATCATGGAAAAATACAATACCTAACAGTTAGTAGGCTACAAAATTCAAACACCGTGGGCAAAACCGGGAGAAATAGCTAGTAGATATAAGTTTAAATAATAATTTTAAACAGTTTCACATTTCCATTTGGTTCATTATATTGAATTTTATTCGTATCTTGGTATGTACTTTGCAACACCGTTCCCTCGACTTTGAAGCCCATACTTTTCTTCATTTCACAAAGTAAGAATCTCTAGTATATCTGTTATACTTTTGAAATTTAACGCAGAAAACCTTTGATTACATTCTTATCTGTGAAATTATTCAAATTTATGTTGATCCACAGAGTATACGAAGGTACTAGCATCTTTCTCATTTACGAATCTTATAATTTTATTCATAAGGTGTCCATTTGGATAGAGCTAAGTGAGCTATGTTTTACTTCGATAGAATTTGTTGGACAACTCACTGTAGTTATTAAAATGTTAATGAAAGATGAAGTTTATTTGAGCTATACAGTATTATACCTACTGAATATATCAAGCTTCAGAGATAATTTATTTCTTGACTTTGTGTTGAAAAGGAATCCGTATGAAGTCGAGTTATTTTAATTACTGAGTGTACGTAAATGTACCTTAAGATATAATCAATAGGGCTGTTTTTTTACTCCGGACACAAAATAAGGTCGTTATAAGTTAAACGTCAGTATCTGTGTTTCCAGTTGCAATCGGAATGTTTTTTAACTTTGTTTGATAAATCGGTTTAATTGTTATATACATAAAGTAAATCAAAGTTTTATCTCTCTCGACATGGATACATATGAGCATGCTTCATTCTCAATGAATGCTACAATATGTAAATATTAAGTAACGCTGTTTAAAATCTACTATTTGTTAGAGTTTTCAAGACTATTAATTTAAATACCATCTTATTTTTAAGGAATTTATAGTGGACCAAATTGGTTAGATGTCGAATTCTAACGGCCGAATACTCAAACCTCACTCAGATTTGAGTGCCGTTAACTATCAAGTGGCGACAGATACACTTTTGAGTACGGCTCAAAGTTATGCATAGTTTGAGCATTCGGGGGTAATAGTGGTAAATAAACTTACACATTGGTTTCAACTGGCTGACTAGTTCATCCTTCGTCCACTCCTTCTTATCTGCCCAGAGCGCGAGGCTTGGCGCCACCGTCGCCAGTTTGTTGTCGTCAGGGTATGGCACATTGAGATAATGCACTAACACGATGTCGGGGTTCTGTAATCCGCGAAATTTGTTCTGAATGAAAGGTAAAACTGTATATTAGCATGTAGATTCTTGATATTTTGGAGTTTACACAATAAAATCAATTGGTTTAATAAAAAAATATACTACTTCTAATATTATATATGTGAAAGTTTGAATGAAGGGATGTTTGTTAGGTACACAATCTCGGGGAAACGGCTGTTTAGCCGTTCCGCCCTAAAAAAGATCTGGATGAAATTAAGCATACAGACAGATTATAGTCAGAAAACTATTTCAGGCTAAGATCTATATTTAACAGTAGTCTATGTGAGTTTGTATTTTGTTAGTCTGTATGCTAAAATACTCGTAGGTTACAATTTGACGCGAATGAATGTAAAATTGACACGCGCACGAAGTGGTGGGCAACAGTTAGTTGGAATCTAAAAGTGGAACGTTAAATGATATGTTTGCCGATGAGACGAGTCGATGATTGAATAGCAGAGATATTCATCACTTTCCAGAGATATTTGAATCCCATTGCTTTGCATAGTGGTTCAACGATCAACGACTGCTAACAAAAATATCGTAGGTTCTATCCTTATAACAGATACACCTAAGTCTACTATATATATTTTTAAATTGTGTTCGTAAATTGAATGTTTGTAAAGTACCCCGTGACACCAGCATTTCTTATTACATAATAAATATACTTAAAAATCTCCCACACAATCCCTGTCTTGCCTCATCGGAAAGGTAAAGTAAATTTGAAACAGCCTACAACGTACAAAACTGAATATTGACTTAATATTGTTTGGTACGAAACATCGAGATAATACTATGTATGTAAAGTAATTATCTAAATGGTACTAAACTGCAATTTGTAACTCGCAAATGAGAAAAAAGAATAAACAGACAAATACTGAAAATCAAAGAAATCATAAATACATTGGGAAAGTAAGTAATTTATCTATGCTTTACTAAAGCATGTTATCAAAAATTTTGAATGAGGAATAATCAATGAATAAATTCGTATTTTATATTATATTGGTATATTCAACATAGCGAGGTACCTATGTGCCTAAACTATACGTAGCCTTTTTCATTAAACTACTTCGGAATTCATTAGCGCAACAGAAATGTAAATCGTACATCAAAATATAAAATCAATTTTAATGAATTTTGTGTTAAAACAATTTACAATTATTCATTTAACAATGCTAATTGCAATCGTTATCAACATGCACATTGAGCAGATTCGTTTATTTTAATATAATATTATTTTACAATAATATATTATCTGAAACGAATACTTAATTTCAACAGTTTTGTTAATCAACGAAGTTTATTTGATACATTTAACAGTTATTTAACTTTAAGAAATAAGTGTCTCAAAGTATTTTTGTCACTACTATTCCCCTTAAAGTGACAGTGCAGCATGTTATTTAACTATTAAAGAACATCCTATGAAGATGTGAGTCCCTAACCAGGAGATATCGATCGACCGATTACGGCGGCCAATCACATTAGAGAATAGCCAACTACGCAGAAGACTATATGCACAAACATCTTTCTTATTCATAAAACCAAATTAACGATTGTTTGAAAACATCGTATCAAGAAAAAAAGTAAATCGCTAATTCCATCTTTAATTTCATAGGAAAAAGAGGTTTGAGTGCACAAGCGTTATGCAAACACAAGTGCACACTCTATTCCCTCACTCTCATAGTCCAGTAATACTGAAATTCAACACGTCCTAAAAGAAATTTGTCTAAAAACCAACTGCTTAACTTGTCACCTATCTATAGATTGTAACGTTGCTATCTCTCGATTTTCTAGTCGACATTTAAGTTGCACATCGTAAATCCATAGCATCCTTGCCAATACTTGAGTTGCATCATCAATCGTTAATAATAATTAAAAATAGGAATAGATAAGACTTTATGATCAATCCTGTAACAGCTTGCTGTGATTGTAAGATTACAGAAGAAATCTAAAGAAGAAATACTATTTCTATATAAATTGCTGAAAGTTGCATTTTTAATAATAATAGCATAGACCGCGACCGTTATTAAAAAATGGCAAACATCAAATTATATATATTAGAATATTATCGGGACTTAATCCCATGAATTATTTAAAGATACGAACCTTTATTTACCTGCTGACAATAAAAATGATTAAGTCTAGGCGAGGGTAGTTGAAAAATCCCGCGCCTCACGGAGGCATCGCTAAGCTGCCACCAGTCGACCCGTGACCAAGATCGGTGCAATTTGGACGAAACGTCGGATAAACAAAAGGTTCGTACCTTTAAATATTTCACGCGATTAAGTCCCGATAATATTCTAATGTGCCAAAATTGCGAAAGTTTGAAAACAATTAAATTATATTTTACCGTATGAATAACTTAAGACGTCGTTCTCACACTGTCACAGTCACTAACGCAAATATTTTTGGAAGCATCTTAAAGTCGGGTGTGTATTAGGTAAATTTTTAGATAAACCTCTTTAGCGTTTAAACAGACTTTTCTTCCCACAAAAAAAGTACTTAATGTAATCTTGACTGCCTCTGTGGCGCGGTGGGAGTGTATCCGACTGCTACGCAAGAGGTCGTGGGTTCGATCCCCACCCAGGATAAAACTTTGTGTGACGAGCACGATGGTTTATTCTGTGTCTGGGTGTAATTTATGTATAATATGTATGTATTTAGAAATATATAAGTATGTTTATCGATTGTCTGGTTTCCATAGTACAAGCTCTCCTTAGTTTGGGATCAGATAGCTTTGTGTGAGTTGTCCCAAGATATATTATTATTAATCTGTTTTGCTTTCTTTCAAATTTATTTGCACATCTGCTAACAAAATTAGCTCAAGCTAGGTACAATTTATCAAACACCACTTTGCAGTACAAACCTTACCCATTAATTTTATAGTTAGTTATAATAAATAACAAAGGGACATAAAACAAAACGCATTTGTAAGCGTTAAGTGATATGTGAAAATTTATAACGGCAAATAAAACACGGTACAAGGACGTGGTAACGAGTGAAAAAAATGGCAACAATGTACTGCACTCAGTAGCGCATAAACATAGTCCAACATCCGAAACTGCCAGTAAATCGACTCCAGCGCAGTTAAACTTGGTATAAAAATAAGTAATACACAATATTTTAATTTTACCAACCCGACTAGCGAATGTAAAACCGAGTGCGCCGTAATAACTAACCATTTGTCTTCAAAATGGTGGCAATAAACATGGCGTCATTATTTATGTAATGGCCGCCGGCCTAGGGTTGCCACTCGACACGTGTGTACTTTATTATTGTTGTGGTTTTTCATTAACACCCCGTTAAAAGTGTATATGTTGTAACAGTACTTCAGGGTATCGTTTTATGTTTGTAATAATATATTTGCAGGGTAATTTTGATTGTTATTTGGAGGGTCAGCGTTTAAGTTATTATCTAATAGTTTTTCGTATTTATGTTCTATTTCTGAGTCTATTTTGTGATCTCGCAACTTAATTGGAGTGCTGTAAAGTTTTTTAGTACTACTTTTACTACATTACTAGTTTAATTAAGTACTTATTAAAACTTCCGAGCTCAAGGCAGTAAAACCTTTGCTTTATAGTCTTTTAAACATAACCCCCTTATTTAAAATATAAAAATAAAATTTTGACTAGATAACGTTTCGTTTTTTTAAGTTCTTATTTTAAAATAATTATATCAGTTATGGAAAAAATATGAAATAACTGTTCATAGTTTTAAAACCAGGCACAAATTATTTATGAATTTGTAATAAAATTTCATTGAAATTTTACTGACTGTGCCCACGACTTCCTCCGCGTTAAATTGCAGTGCTGCCCACTCCTCTCATCTCTTTGAAGATTTTCCGGAACAAACAAACCTAAAGATAAGTACCGTATATACTTTCATATGCATTCATTTATTAATAACTGTTATTTTTACATTACAAATAGACACTTCAATTTAATTTATTTGTATGTAGTATGTATAGATTAAATTTTCTTTCCCATAAAAACATATCATAAAATTTGTACCATAACTACAAAGTTAAATTACTAAAGAAAACCTTACAATGAATGACATGAAGGATTCGATTTAGATGCAATAAAAATAACCACAAGTATACTCGCAGCAGCCCTAGTTTTTCTATGTCCCAAAGTCAAAAGTTAGTTGCAGCTCTATAAGCTTAGCTCGATCTAACGGTCGGACTGGCGACAGGATATAAAAGTATAATGTACAATTTTAACATAACACGTATGAAATAAAATAAACATTTTGAATAAGTACATTTTGCAAACAATTTAGATATGATTGTGTGAGGGGACAATAAAATTATTGGGGAGTGTAGAAAGACAATTGCAAAACTTTACCGGAGGTTTTACAGAAGCAGTAACAAGAGAATTTATAGTTTAAGAAGCAATAGAATAGAAATTAAATTACTTTGAATTGTACAGACAGAGAAAGGGGAAAGTGTTTGTTGATTATTTTAAGTTTCTAAAGTCCATAAATTTCGTATGTTTAGATACACTGTGAAGCAATAAACAAAGGTATAAAGGCGTACAGTTCAACGAACGGCTGATAAACATTAAATACCTAAATATTTGGACAAAGTTTAGAATACGGTCAAAGTGTAAATCACAGATATGATTCAAGCGAATACATTATACTGAAACATAAACCATTTTTGAAAAAGGAGTTTAGGAAAAGCAGTAAAATATCCATTGAACCTAGTATTTTGAACTCTTTGTTGTTAAATTAGCATAGATAAGAACAACACATAGCTGTAATTTAAAATTATTTTCTCATGAACTGCGAACTAAAGCTGATATTCCTAAATATGTTGTGAATTTAGAAATACAGACTAACTTAGCGAGACGTAATATATGCGACGAATGGCCGGTATCAAACTACAAGACTATTTCTAGATTAATAACATTATAGAATATATTAATAGCGTCAATCAAATACACTAAACCAATTACCTAACACCAGTCCATTACGAGCTACTACAAAGGGAGGAGCAAGGAGCTCTGATCCTTTCATTGTCCTTTAATAGGCTATTACAATCTTTACTTAATCCCTTGTTACTGTCCCTTACGCCCTCGAGACTTCGCCTCTTCGGCTACACAATCACCTTATATCTACTTAATTGTCTGGTTAAATATTAACTTTGTCTAATTGAAGTATTCTTGTTAGGATCGAACTTGTAGCAGTAACGGTGATAAACATGTTGTCACTGTCTTACTTGCTTTCAATTTCAATGTTAAAAATAGAGACAGCATTAAAACTATAACTATCGGAGTTGTATTCAGTAATGGCGTTCGGTCTGTTGGTGATTTAAATTGAGTTTCTCTCTACTTAAGTTTATAATGAGAAAATAGTTTGTGAAACTTATTAAGTTTTGTCATAACTATTGGCCTAGAAGCAGAATTCAAAGTATTTTCATATAGTTTATTGCATGACTTTTACATTTTTACCCAATTACCGCAGGCGGGTAATGTTTTCGAACAGATAAAATATGTATTCAATATGTTTATTTCCTTGGTACGTTTTGCAGCCCTAACGGATTGACAGATTTTAACATTTGACGTATCATTAGATTGGTCTTAATTTAGGCATCCTAGCAGTTAGGTTTTTAATGACCTATTATTCTTGTACAAAGTATTGACTTTTAATATATTATTAACCGAGTGGTAAATTAAAAATCACCAAGGCTTGGTGATTTTTTATATAACTATATTTAGTTATATATAAAATCATATTTACAATTTTGGAAAATATTTAATAATAATAATATTTTGGGACAACTCACACAACGCCATCTGAACCCAAACTAAGCAGATCTTATCCTATGGAAACCAAACAACTGATAAACATACTTATATATGTCTAAATATATACATTTTATAGATAAATAACACCCAGACACAGGATAAACCATCGTGTTTCACACAAAGTTTTATCCTGGGTGAGGATCGAACCCACGACCTCCGGCTCAGCAGGCAGGGTCACTAACACTTAATCACCTACCATTTGTTCTTGGAGTTATGACCTTAACCACCTACAGACTATTTTACTCGAGTAAAATCGTTATAAAAAACATATTTTACTCCGGATCGCGGATGTGTAGTAAATGGTTGTGTTGTTGAAGTTGGTGAAGGGTTAATTAATATTTTTTTTACAAAAAATATATTACAACGTTATTTGGTGTAATGTAAACAACCCAAGAGCAGGAGGTTATTAGTATATTAAAAATCACCCTGTATATAAAAAAAGATGCTCAGTAACAAATTGATCAAAGTCCTTTATTTATTAAATCACGATATTCCCGAATGAGAGCGTCCGGGATTTTTGTCAGTCATAAATTACGCTAGTTTTTTTCGTATCAAATTTGGAACTAAGTTTGATTTTTATTCATATTTCATATAGCTGAAACTTGCATTAAACCTGTTTTACCTAACCAATTACTCCACTCACTCATTCCACTAAAAGCTACAAATACAAACTTAACGTTTCAACTTGGAAATACACTGAAACAGTAATTCCATTTACCTGAACAAATCAAAGCCAGTTCAAAATTACACTTCGCAAACGTGTTTCACCGAACCACTTCACTAATACGTCAATAGAAATTGACACCTGTTACGTACACAACCAAACAATGCATTTACGTCAAATCAGAAATTCAATTACCACAGGCATTTTCACTGCGGGTTTGATGGCATTTTACGAAATGTCATTATGTAATCGGCCGAGTGATATAGGATTAGTTGGGAATGTACTGTCTACACTTTCATTGCCGATGTAGGGTTGACAAAGGGAATTAGACTCTTATTTTTTTAAGGGTTTTGTTGACAAAGTGGTGTGAGTGTGAAAAATATGTTACAAAAATAAGTGATTTTGTTTTTGTAGCATATTTTTGGATGACTATAATAAATAGTGACGTATTTGAATAACTCTAAATAGATGTCAAAGAGCCATCTTGATAGTTCCGTCCGTCTCAAATTTAAATTTCGAATCAATTCTTGGACTGGCCTGTTGGTTTAGTCTAGTGACCCTGACTGCTAATCAGGAGGTCGTGGGTTCGATCCCCACCCAGGATAAAACTTTGTGTGATGAGCACGACAGTTTATTCTGTGTCTGGGCGCTATCAATCTATAATAAGTATGTATTTAGAAATATATAAGTATGTTTATCAGTTGTCTACTTTCCATAGTACAAGCTCTGCTTAGTTTGGGATCAGATAGCGTTGTGTGAGTTGTCCCAAGATATTATTATTATTCTTTTGCGTCTCACGGCCGAAGATTCAAAACATATAGAGACAAATATAAGCGAAAAATACTTTTTAGCTTGACTCAAATTTAAGTATCGTACCAGTATCAATACCTTTCAGTGGTGATACTATAAACACATACACAAAGTATCTTTAGCCAATATTCACCGAACATTATTCACCATAGGTTCGTGTAATGGAATTAAGATGATCAAATATTAAATTTTCATTTGGTCCCGACCACCGCGTCCAATCCTTGACTGTTTGCAGTGCATATGTAATGCTAATGAAAAGAGTTATAGGATTTAGATACACTAAAATCGGGTTTTCGATATTTTTTTTGATTTGTAGTTTAGTTGTTTAGTCTGTAGTTATGGTTAAATAACAAATGCTCATGAATGAGACTGCATCTGTGAAGCGGTGGGAGTGTGTCCGACTGCTACGCAAGAGGTCATGCGTTCGATTCCCACACGGGATACCTCTTTGTGTGATCCACAAATTCTTGTTCCGGGTATGGGCGTACTTTGTGTCCGTGACTTGTATGTTTGTATAGACCCCCGTGATACAGGGCTTGTACCCTACTGCGGGAGTCATATTTGGTAAAAAAAAAAAATACGCCTTTTTTACAAAATAGTGTGGCGCAAAAGTAATGTCATAGTTAGAATCGACTACAATTTTGTTATACATGAAAAAAAAGGCTTCTGTTTTCAATAAAATATTAATTGTATAATTGTACACAATTGCCAATAGGATGGAATAAATTCTCACATAGGAAAAGATGGAAATTTTGAGACACCCATTTCTGGGCCGAGTGATCTCCCGTTTTGGAATAGCCATGGATGGAATTTTAACTGGCCATGGAGGTTTTGAAATCTCGCGTTTAACGCAATAAACCAAATCATTGTAAGCTGTGTTAAAAGCAATGTAGAAATTCATCGATTTTTCACATATCTTTATAGATTTATGAAAAAGCGAAATTGTCATTAAGCAATATAATTTTTTGACCTAACGTCATCTATTGGACAAAATGTTTATATCATGTATACATAACTTTATTTTTCTTTTTTAATTTATTGGTAGCCACTTCAAATTATGGCATTACTTTTGCGCCAGCCCAATATACACTGACGGACTTATAAACTGCATCAAAGTAATAGACGACTTTGAAATAAATATTTTAACCAAGTATGCAAACTTTCTATACAGATTTAAATTGAAACCTCTAGATTGGTTCGTGAACTTTAAAACAGCGTAGGATCATATCTTTAAGTTTAAGTTTATGTACTGGAAAGGACCTTAAGACCTTTTTTGAAGAAAAAACAGAAGTTTAAGGAAAAATTGTTTAATTAAAAAATTGGTTTTAACAATAGACACAAACTTTATGCAAGGGTTTATTTGTGTTTTAATAAGGTGTATTACCCCCACGTGCCCTTATTACGGATTCTAATCGGTTCCGCATAGATTTTATAAGGGTTTTTAAAAGATCTTGCGGAATATTGTCCCATTCTTCTGAAAGTGCTGTTCTTAGTGCTGCCACTGTCGTAGGCGAAGGGTTTCTCGCATATACAGCTCTTTTTAAATTGTCCCAAACATGCTCGATGGGATTAAGATCCGGGCTGCGTGCTGGCCAATTCATTGTACGTATCCCAACCTCTTCGCAATAATGTTGAACTTGTGCAGCTGCATGCGGCCGGGCATTATCCTGCATTAAAGTAAAATTTTCGCCTATGAATCCCATGTAAGGCACCACGTGATCTTCTAATATCTCTGTTATGTAGCGATGTGCTGTCAAACCCCCTCTATTACCGTTTTGACGGACCATGTCTATGAACACAAGTTCTGTTCGCCCGTTCATCGATATGCCACCCCAGACCATACATGAACCGCCTCCAAAAGGAACACGCTCCTCAATGCAACTTTGAGCATATCGCTCCCCACGTCGACGATAGACTCTTCTGCGACCATCTGCACCATATAAACATGTCCTACACTCGTCCGTGAACAATACAGAGGCCCACTGCTCTTCTGTCCAATTCAGGTGATGACGCGCAAATCTTAAGCGAGCTTGTCTGTGAGCTGCAGACAACTTTGGACCATTTGCTGGTCTAAAAGGGGTGATAGCCGCTTCCTTTAACCTTCTTCTTATTGTTCGTGCACACACGTTTTTTCCACGCACTTCATTAAGCTCAGTTTTGATGTTAACTGACGTGAGGAAACGATTTCGCAGGGAAGTTGTAACAATAAATCGGTCATCACGACCTGTGGTTGCTCGAGTTCTGCCTGTACCACGTCTCCTCCTGTAAGAACCTGTCTCTACAAACCTTCTGTATATTCTACAAACCGTAGACTGGTTTAAATTTAAATTTCTACCAATCGTTCGTTGATCCAAGCCCTCCCGCACCAATGCTACAATTTGTGCCGCTTGTTCGGACGAAGTATCCATATTATGGTTCAAAAACTCTCGATGTGTTAAAAAACTAACCCAACAATTATGCTGGTAACAATAATTCAATTGACCAAACAAAAAAAATCAATGAGAATTAATTTAAAACTTTGCTATAAATAACACGCAAATCTGATACTACGAGTAAATTTTCTTTTCCCGGCTATATTCATTTGTTTTACCGCAGTTCTATTTTATAATTTTTTTTTTTTTTAAGATTAAGAGCCAGTCTTTCCATATTTATATAATTTAATCTAAAAAGTTTGCATACTTATTATAAAAAAATCCTTTTAGAGTAAACCTGAACTTTGATGCAGTTTATGAGTCCGTCAGTGTATGTGTACCTACATTCTCACACTGGACAGAGTTTTCTAGGATTTATAAATGTTGTTAATCGTTTCGTTAATGGTATATTTTTAAAGTCCTCCGACAAATAACATATAAAATCTCTAGTATAAAATCCCTATAGTTAATAGTAGAATCCAGAAAAGGTGCAACGTATTTTGTCGTCTCAAGTCAAACTGTATTTTTTGAATGTCTTTCCTTCGATAAATCTATAACTCAAATTACATATCAACCAATTACTTAAATACTGCAAACCTACGAACTGTTTTTAAACCAAAAGCCTCAACTTCTTCAATAACCTTAAAGCTTTCCCCACATCCATAACCTTAAGAGAACCCATTAATATTAGAGTATTTCCAGTTGAAAATATTTCACAAATATTGGGAGCGGTGCCTCCAATTCGCGGTTTCTTCAATAGCTTGGTATCAAAGACGCGTATTTCAATATCCCATATTTCAGTTTCCAGAGCTCGATGCATTCCGAAGTCTGAAAAATGTTTTCAGCTACCAAGAGATTACCGTATATAAATTTATATCTGAGTTGTGAGAGGAAAGAGAAACAGATTTGAAATGAAACCTTTCAATTATATTATTTAAGGTTGTCTTTTACGTGGTTTTAGTTGAAATGCTATTTATTTATCTTAATCCACTTTTAAAGTCGTGTCAGTTGGCTTTACTCGTCAGTAAGACAAGTAAACTCAACTGCAACGTCTGTTTATTTGAGTCTGTATGTAAACTAGGCAACACCTGCCCTTTTTGAATCTCTGAACAAGTTTAGACTTTCTACGGAAGGTTCATTTGAAACATTCATATGAAAATATCTACTAGGAAACCTCGCAAAGATGAATGTGTCATATAAAACAAACTAGACTTTCTTTTTTTTAATTCATAAGATGAAGAGAACAGATCTAATGGATCTATTTAAATTATTAGGAAGTCCATTATTTGTTCGTCGTAGCTTATTATCAAAACCTACTCTGTCTAGAAAAAAAAAACAATAAAAATTATTAAGAAATAAAAGATGAACTAAAAACCATTTTAAAGTATTTAATAAATAAACTGGAAAATAAATACAAGAAACGAGAACGCCTACACTGAATGAATTTACGATGAGCGAGATGAATAAAAAATAAATATGAATGTATAAAAATATTAATATATCAATAATGAAACATACACTTACCTGTAGCAGCCAGTAGCACCTCCGGTGGAAAGTCGGCAGGATGGCGGAGTGGACGTAACACCCATAGATACACTGAAACAATGACATTCATAAATAGGTATATGTCTTTTTACACATCTATACTAATATTGTAAAGCTGAAAAGTTTGTTTGTTTGTTTGAACGCGGTAATCTCAGGAACCTGGTCCGAATTGAAAAAATCTATCACTGTTGGATAGCCCATTTATCGAGGAAGGCTACAGGCTACATAAATTCACGCTTCGGCCAATAGGAGCGGAGCAGCAATAAGAAATCTTGCAAAAACGGGGAAAATTTACGCAGACGAAGTTGCACGAGATAGCTAGTAAATAATAAATAGTGGTCTCCTAACTCATGTTGGTTGATGAGCAATACACAAGAGTTATTATAGTTCACAAGTGTACGCGCAAACACAAGTGCACACTCTATTCCCTTACTCTAATAATCCGATGGGACGGAAATCTGACACAATCGGAGAAAGATTAGGCGCAGGACCGACGACGGCTTAACGTGCCCTCCGAGCACGGAGGGGTGACACAGTCTTCGAAAACGGATACATATCTACGAACCGACAGTGATGATGTTGCTTAACCTCGCAAATATCTCTATCTGCTCGATTGCCACAACAAACACGTATAAATAATAATATCTTGGGATAACTCACACAACGCGATCTGATCCCAAGCTTGGCAAATATTATATACAATGGCAACCGGACAACTGATATACTTATATATTTCAAAATGATGTAAATCTATTTCAGTGGACGTTAAAATATTCATTTTAACATTTTGAGACTTATTTTCCACATAAATAAAAGTAATAAAGCAATTTTATGAGTCTTGTAAAAAAAAACGAAATCATCGGCATGTTTTCATTTAATATCTCAAAATATCTGCTGTGAAAGAGCTCGGAGCTAATCCAACAATGAAAAGGCCATTTTATTCTATTTATTGACGTTTAGACTATACTGACAATAAAAAGTATTAATTCTTTTCGTGTACAAAAATATGAAATTTGTGAGATTAAAAAAAATGGCTGTATCTAAAATAGAAGTAGAAAATTATGTAATACTAGCGGACGCCTCGCGGTTTCACCCGCGTAGTTTCCGTTCCCGTGAGACTACAAGGATAAAAATAGGTTATGTCAACCGGGGTTAGTGTAGCTTCACAACGATAAAAGAATTTTTCAAATCCGTCCAGTACTTTCGGAGCCTATTCAATACAAACAAACAATCAAACAAACCATTAAATCTTTCCTCTTTATAATATTAGTATAGACGAGTAAAAATAAATTGAGTGTGATGTGACTTTGTGAAATAAATCTATCCTTAATCATTCTAACAATATCCCACATATTTAAATATAAACATGTACCTTGAAAACTTTACTCGATGATTATTTACTATGTCTAAACGAATCTGGACAGAGGTTTTGCAGAAACACGCAATAACAAAGTTTCATAAAACAAAAATAAACTAAAAATGAAATCAATACAACAGAACTAATAAATAAAATTCAAATCATACCTATCACAAATCTAATTGAAAACGTAGAGAAAATAAATAATCCTAGTGACGGTTTCATATTTGGAAATTTCGTTAGTGAACTCTGAAAAAGCATAGCACATACGTCGTAAAACAAGCCTAACCAAGCTCGACCTAGAATTGGCACCTGAACTAACTTCGTTTACTAGGAAAGCCTCTCTGTGCACTCTTATGGGGTAAGGCTTAAGTGAGAGCGGGTAAGAAAGAGTGCTAATTTAAATTTGAAAGTGATATAGGTATTGTAACGATTCATTGACATATCACAATTCGACCGCGTTTATTCTTCTGCCGAATTACAAAGGAGCGAACATATTACTTGAAGAAAAAGTTTAATAGCTACATTTTGATTCATTTTGCATTTTCCAATTACAATAATTATAGAAGTAATTAATAATTGCTGTGATTATAATGAATGACTCGTTTTTTCTTTCATCAGTAGTCAACAGTCAATTCAAAGATAATGATTGGATACATTTTTCTATGTTATTTAGGCACAGAATTTATTTAAATAAAACTAAAACTAAACCCAAAAGTAAGATGTAGTAACATAAAAGTAAGTATCTCAATATTGTAAAAAAGATTTTAGTTCTCGAAAAGGGGAAAGACCTTCTATCAAATCTGGCACGTGTAATACATTTATTCTATATTTGGGATATTATTTCTGTTTCGGGATAAGCAATCAGATTATATATAATAAAAACTCTTGTGAGAACGTAATAAAACTTCAGAGCGTTTTTATTACTTTTTTGTGAGACGTCGTGACCTTGATCTGTTTCAAAGAAATCAAAGTAACTTGGACCTTTGTTTGTTCAACCTAAAAAAAATACGTCGTTTTTTGGATATAACATGAATACTGTGACCCTTGATTTAATATTTATTGTCAAGATTTACTTTAACACATTTTTGTAACACAAATACCGAAAATTGTAACTATTATTAAAATCGAACAAGATTCACCCTCTCGATAATCAAAAGTCAATATTTATACATTTTTTTAATAATAATAATATCTTGGGACAACTCACACAACGCCATCTGATCCCAAACTAAGCAGATCTTGTACTATGGATATCAGACAACTAACAAACATACTTCTATATTTCTAAATACATACATATTATACATAAATAACACCCAGACACAGAATAAACCATCGTGCTCATCACACAAAGTTTTATCATGGGTGGGGATCGAACCCACAACCTCTTGCCTAGCAGTCGGATACATTCCCACCGCGCCACAGAGGCAGTCAATTTAGACATGGCTTATGTTTAACTCACCACCAGATATAGTAACAAATAGCAGACAAAAATAGTAAATGATCACCAAAATAAAACTCGCATTTTAATGTAAAATTAAAACCAAAGTTTTAACACTTTGCTCTCCTGTTTAAGTAAAATTACTCCAAGTAAATCATGAGTAAGCCAAGAATAGTAAATGATCACCAAAATTATACCAGCGTTTTGATATAAAATGATAATCAAAGTTTTTACACCTTGCTATCCTGTTTAAGTAAACTGACTCCAAAAAAATCAAACCCAAAGAGCCGAGGGTTGCATTGACTTTGCACGTTTTTCAATGCTCACTGAAATTAATGAACGGGAGACGATCCGCGACTCGTGAGGGACGATGCGCGTTCGGCCTGATACAATAAATGTAAAAATATTATAGTGGGGCGGGGGATAGACTGCGCCTTTTCCTGCACTAGTGTGGAAAATTATCTATTGCATGCCTCTAAACTGTGCGATAAGAATGTGTTTTCGAGGGAGTGTATTGAAAAACACATTGAACAAAGAAAAAATAAAACTCTTACAATTTTAATCATCCTTTTTTTAATTATATAAACAAACATAAAAAGTTAGTCCTCTAATAATTAATTAATAACAAATATTAAAATCTTAATAAGAATCAGTCTTCTGTAACAATTTACTGCACAATTAACGCTTTTTTGGCTTTGGCTGGTCGTCCTCTTTTGCGCTTCATGCCAATCGGAATAGTTCTGGCCTCTGAAGGTGGTTGGACGTGCTTAAGCCGAATCGCCAATCCAACGAGATGCTTACAAATGTAATTTTTGAGAAACTTTGGGCAATTGCATGTGCCTTGCAACCAATTTTCCTTTTCTCGGGGCATTATAACTTCCCACTCTCTAAAATGTTGCTCTTTGTATTCGTCAAAGGTTTCCCACGGCTTTTCAAAATTTTTGCATTCTAAATCTAACCCAGCTGGAATTCTGTATGAGCAAACTAGTTCAGTGCTATTCTTTAAAGGCACCTGCTTCGACAGTTTTGCCCATTGGTAACTTTCTGTCCACGTCTTTAAATATACTGTCGGCAGTTTAGCGAACCGTCTCTCAGTATTAGTGATGTATTCATTAGACCAGTCCTTGACTATATCAGAAGCGATTACTAAGAACCGCGCCAAAGGATGACGCTCACGAAGCGTGCCACCATCTTTTATTGTTTTATTAAAGGATTCTAGAGCATTGTTTGTAGCAGGAGTCCCCGGAGATGCGCCCAAATACCAGAAACGATTTAGTATGAGCCACTCGTTTTCAAAGTACGCACTAAAATCGTTTTCTGATTTCCACTTGTCCAAAAATTTTTCGCTGGCTCGATCAAATATTTCCTGAGTTGAGGCACACTGTAAAGCATCAATATCTTGCAAGATCTCTTTTTGGGATTTCTTTTGCACACTTTGCTCTACTCTTGTCTGCATCTTCTTTTTCGCATGCGCCCAACACATTCTTATGACTGTATCTGTTCCAAATGTGGACGCAAAGGCTGTTTGTATAGCCTTCGCTGCGTCACAAACCAAAACTTTACAAGTTAAAGGGTATGAGAAAATTGAGAAAACTGCTTTCTTTAATTCAGAAAATAAAAAAATAAAGTCTTCCGTTCGTTCTGCTGTTGTCACCGCTAGTCCAAATGGGTGAAAATGTTTATCTCTGTCTGTAGTTCCAATCACAAGTACTGGAAATCCTTGCCAAATAAGCTTATACGTGGCATCCGCATGCAGAACAGAACATTGACGTGATAGACCAATTAAATATTTCGTCGTTAACATGAACCGGAAGTTCTGATCTAAATCATCTTCAGAAATTTCATAGGCCAAAACAAAAACTTCGTGATCGTCATCAGGTATCTTAGAGTTTTCTTTTAACCATAACTCAAGCTGTCCCAAGCTTATTACCGATGGCCCGTATTTTTTCTTACGTATGATTTTAAGATAATTGTTTAACTGTAACTTAGTCGGCAGAACTAGTCCATTAATTTTACTTAAGTTCTTCATAATAGATTTAGGTTTCAAACGCAGTTCGAATAGTTTTTCTATTTCCTTTTTCGTTGCCTCATTTATTCCACTAGTCGACCGACAGTAACAATTATCATGGTCGTGACATTTTTCAGTACGAAATAATAATATATCATCACATGATGCGTCAAATAAAAGATAAATCGCAGCAGAACACTGAACTTCAGAACGAACCTTCACTTTGTTACAACGATAGTAACGTTTAACTCCTTCTTCAGTCATATGATTTTTTTGTATTGACCATGTCTTCTCATTTTTAATAAATTCCTCTGCGCTCCGCACAGTTGAAAATTTTCTTTCAAAAACCCAAACTTTATTTTGCCTTCGACGTTTTTTCGTATGCTCTGTGATGTCTTCGTCTTCATCTGATTCCGATGAAGAACCCAACAATGGAGCACACGAACTCGGTCCCGCTAAGTTTTCATTCGCCATTGCTAAGAAGATTGATACCAACACACAGAAAACAAAATACACCCAATAGACGCAAGTGCACGCACGTGACTGAATTATGGGGATCGTGTCCGGGCGGGCGCAGCGCGGCGTTTGCGGTGCGGTGGGAGGGGATTGCAAGCCGGAGACATAACTTAATATGGCATCATAATACTTTATTTGATAATAAGCCTACATTTTATGGCAATCACAGTGATTTATTTAGGCTAAAATAATACATTAATTTGGTCGTCAAGATTTGGTGATCATTTACTAAATTTGGTGGTCGAATACAATTCAAAGTGGAGTCGTGTCTAAAATAGCTGGTACTATTATATTTTTAGACTTTATTTTTCTGGTAGTAAGTAGATATTTTTGGTTACAAAACTAAGGGTATCAAAGCATTTTATGGTGGTCATTATATTTATCCCCTTTAGACATTATTAAAAGGCCTTACACTTGTACAAAACGAGGTACATACATACACCTAAAGTCTTGAAACATTTACTTCACCTACTCAATAATCAATAATTTTTTTAATCGATTCGAAGCTAACGCGAACATCTCCTTAAATAACAGTTCTTATTCGGCTCAATACTCAAAAGTCACTGAGTTAAGAGACGCCTATAATTCTCATGCTGTCAATCTCACTACAAGGTGACTAGTAGCGACAGAAACACATTTGAGCACTACTCAAAGTTAAATATGTATTAAGCAATTCATATAAACCAAGTTGCCGCTACCGCTTATGCTTTACGAACCTAGATAGCCCCACTCAACGGTCACAGTTGTGCAAAATGTATTATTCAGCGTTTCTTGCGCAGCACGCGGGTCGCTTTTGCTTCCCTGGTCGCTGTACCAACTACGATTGCTTGTTGCTATCATTTTTATTGACAGCATATAAAACTACATTCCGGATAGAATTTTACAGTTTTAAGTTTTTAAAATTTTTGGTAGTATTTTCTTATATTTTAAACATTTATAACGATGGCATTTTTAACGTAACACTCGTGACTTTTATAGGACCCTATTTTTCAATTTTAAAATTTCATACAAACTTCATTACTTTTATTCTACTTTTACAATCATGTTTAATCTGACAATCTTTGTAGTCTTTATATCACTTACTTTATTGTAATACAACAAAAACACATCCGTTTCGATAAAAAATCAAAAAATAAACATATTTAAACTGAGTAAACAATAAAATTGTAATGTAATAATGAATGCCGAAAAATAACCCAATTAAGACTTATTTAATATCTACGGATTATAATTATGCCAGACTGTTGTTTTACCTGTATCGTTTATAATTTTTTTAAAGACTATGGTAACAGAGCAATTCCCATGGTTGAGATTCATCTCCGTGTCAATCTGTTTATACAAACTATAAATATCACAATCATCGATCTATCATCCAGTCGGCCTTAGCCCCAATCAAATATCCGGGCGAGGGGCGGGTCTAAAGAATGGACACTCAGATCTAAATCGCAGTCGTATTGGCGAATCGTATTTTTGCGAGACCATTCGAGCCAATAACCGGCTCTGTAGTGGGTTTTTCAGACGGGATATCCGGGCTTCTATAGCAAATGGTGCAAGTAAGTAGTCCTTAGCGATTGTCTTGATATAAAGTATCAATTGAATTACTTTTATGCCTACTTACTTATATATACCTAAGTCTCAATCTAAAATTAATACAGTTTGCGAACTGTGTTTTTCATAATAATCACACTTCAAAATAAAGTTATTTATTCCACTTGAAAGCCTAATAATATATATATAATAAAGTAAAAAATGCGCATACGACTTATTTAAGGCTCAAAATGACTTCTCGAAATACTTGACAACTGAAGCAGCAAAACTCATAACGTTCCCACATCGCGAAAATCACCGTTGCTGCTCTACAACTTTGCTTGTGGACGACAATAATTCTGACCATACACCAGCACAACGTGCCTAATTGTGTAGGTTTTAAATCCGCCCCCGCTTATACCTTGTACCACTACTTAATATCCGTACGAAGACTAGCTCGTGAGTGAATTAGACTTTTACGACCGCCTCCGAATCCGTGCCACCGTATCGAAGGTAGTAATGACAAGAATTGAAATAAACGTATACTCGTACCTCGTCTAAATCGCCCAAAATAACAAATGTCGGTATAGCAATATAAACTATCGTTTGAAGCTTAGATTAAAAAACAAAAAAAAATTGTTGAAATCATTTATTTTGCACGTTGAATTTCAATGTACAATATAAATGCACAGAAAAAATCTTAATCTTATGATTTGAGCAAATACAAACAAACATTTCTACAGAAATATTTTCAAATAATGTGATATCTATCAAATGTGTACCTTTTGATTCAGATCTAATAAACCGAAATTGGCGAAATTGTAATAAATTCAAATGTTACAAAAGGAAAATCGAACCATTTTAAAGTATTAAGTAAATCCAACCCACAAACTCTTTAATAAAATAAATCATAATAAATCCCTCTTAAATTTTACTGGCGAAAACTAGACGGTACTGGAAACGTCTGGCTTGAACCAGTGAAATCCGGTTTTGCGAGACCAATCGACGGCGGATCTGCACCGTTCAGTTTATCGAAGTGCATTTCGCATGAATGCATCCGCAGATTGAATGAATTAAAAAGTTCAACACATTTTGTGAGCCCGTCCGTCAAATAGGATTAGCATGCATGCTTTTTTGAACTAATTAGGTTATAGTTTTTTTTTTTGGAATTGGTCTCTTGATTTTTCATTTTTATGTTGTACGTTGTGTTAAAGGGACACTGATTCGAAATTGATTGGGTGAGTATTTTCTTCTCTTTGCGAAACTGCATTTGTTTTTGACAGTTGGCAGACGATGACAGTCGAATGTGAGGTTCGAGATTTTTGAGCATTGGTGTGTGTCAAAAACTTACGGCCGGTCATAATAATCTATTTATCGATGGATTTGGCTACTAGAGGTAAAATTTGGACTATATTAGTTATACTAAATATTATATATACAAATATTAAAAGCTGAAAAGTTTGTTTGAACGCGATAATCTCAAAAACTACTGATCCAAATTAAAAAAAATATTGTTACTATGATAGCCCATTTATCGAGGAAATCTATAGGCTATATAACATCACGCTACGACCAATAGGAGCAGAGCGGCAATGAGAAATGTTGCGGCATATAAACGCGTTTTCCAGTTGCAACATTTAGATTGGCATGACATAACTGTATGCAGATGACAAGCTTGTCAAACGCTGCATCAACAACATTGTGACAAAATTTAAGAAGAGAAGGCAAGTCAGAACTATTTAGATTGTTTTACACTTTTTTTTATGGAGTACCCCAAGTTAAACATGCCCACAAAAAATACAAAAAGATAGTTTTTCTTTAATTTTCGATAAAATCAATCTTAATAAATCATCTCTAGTGAGAAACATAACCCTTGCTTACAGTCGGGTAAAAAAGACATTTATGAAAGTAAATAGGGAGAAATGTTAAATTAATTTAACTGTAGTGCTAAACAGTTATTAATAGAACTATCAAGTTTGTATGTTTCTTGATTATTTACCATTAACAAGACAATCGCTTACAAGGGTAATTGTATGTCTCAAGACAATCGCTTGCAAGGGTAAGATCTACGTAAAGGTAGGGTATGAATGTTGATAAACTTTCGCGATTTGTACACATTATGAAAATATATATATTAAGGGTCTTAATCGCGTGAATAATTTAAGGTAAAATACCTTGTTTATTGCCCGACGTTTCGACCGTATTGCGATACGGTTGAAAATATATTTTATTTTCATAAAGGTAGGATATGAATTCCAAAAACGTATTTTTTGACTTGATTATATAATATATCTTTAAGGGTATCGAAAACTACTCTGAAGACAGAACAAGTTTGAGCGCATAACACAAAAGTAATTAAAAACTCCTTATACAATAGCCACCAAGTTTATATCGAGTAAATTTATTTAATCTAAAAGCTACTTAAAGGAGAGAACAATTCGTATTCTTTGAAACTCCAAACCGACATTCTTTCAGCTCTACACTACAAAATAATTTGGTTTCTAGTTTCTGGAAGCACAAAATAAAGTAAAACAAAACATTCTCCATACTCATTTAAAATTAAAAGGAGGAAGGAACGCAGCCGCAAAATTCTTTGCCCCACGCATTTAACATCTATAAAAATGCTCCCTTTTAAATAAAGTCTCGTGCACACAAGCGCAGAGGAAATATTGGCCTATATACAAAGGCCAGTCCGGGCCAGATGGGCCATTTTGCATGTCTGTCCCCGGCCTTGCGGTCGAATAAACAATACCTAAAATGGCACGCGTTGCATGCGGCCTTGCAACTTTACTTTTAAATTTAACACAAAAGATTTTAAACCTTAACAAGGCAATTTTAAAGTTTATATTGGAATAATAAAATTGTTTGCAATAAATATATTTTGACAGTTAATTCCAAATTATGCAAAGGAGTTTACCACGTTAATTTGGTTTATTAATACCGTCTTCTATTCGTACCATTTGGTATGTAAATTGTGTAAAGAATGTTTACTTTTTAAGTTTTAATGGAATGTCGTTTGTTTTCAGGCGGTTTTCACGAAAAATATGGAGTTAACACGAGAGCTGTCAACATTAACTAGCGAAAATAGTTACAGCAACATTAGCATGTTTTCAACAATGTAGTTTGCCACTGACAGAACTAATTAAATGTACCTGTTTGACAGCAACTCACTGAAAAGTTTGATCGAGGAGTTGAAAATCGTTTTGTAGTTTTGAATATACTCATATATAACAATCTCTTTTAAAGTAGGTATTAGGATGAAAAAGGTTTATTTTCGTGAACTATCTGACAGCAACTGACAGAAAATATTGAAAATTGTTTCGTAGCTTCGAATATAATTTAAGCTATACTAATCTAGTATTATAAAGTTGAAGAGTTTGTTTGTTTGTTTGAACGCGGTAATCTTAGGAACTAATTTAAACTAATATTATAAAGCTGAAGAGTTTGTTTGTTTGTTTGTTTGATCGTGGTAATCTCAGAAACTACTGGTCCGAATTGAAAAATTCTTTCACTGATGGAAATAATTTTTCAATAGGAGCGGAGCAGTAATGAGAAATGTTGCAAAAATGGGGAAAATTTACGCAGACTGAGTTGCGCGGGACAGCTAGTAATATTATAAAGCTGAAGAAAAAGTTTGTTTTTTCATTTGTTTGAACGCGATAATCGCAGGAACTATTAGTTCAAATTGGAAAATTGTTTAGTGTTGGATAGTATAATATAACATAACGCTATGACCAATAGAAGCAGAGCATCAATAAAAAAATGAGAGATTTATTTTAGAAATTTTAAAATGAAACTTTTTGGTTTGAACGTCAATGATTGTGATTTTGTACAATTTCTTTTCACATTTTTTGTGTGATATTGCTAACGGGTATGCACCACTCCGCACGCAAAAATACAAAAGTACTAAAAAAATCATGAATCCTTTGTACTATACACGCAGTTACCCTCCCAAATATAGCTGCGATCATTTTCATAACAATTCCTGACCTGTCCATTGAAAGATTAAAATAAAATAAAACTCAAACAATACTGTATTTAAAATAATATATAAAAGCTGTTGAACATGGCTTCGGCGATTTCATTCAGTTTCGTTCCGGTTCGTTACACTACAGAAACGATAATTCGGACGATTTCTCTAATAAAACACTCCAGTATTTTTGATAAATTTTGTTCAATTGGAGTCACGTTTACTGAATCAATTTTCATTTCAAACTAATTCTAAATGTTGATATTTTGTAGGTCGTATTCGTATTAAATTTTACTTCTATAGCAGCTTTAACATGATGATGATAAGAAAAGCAACATTTATCGGTTTCTCAATGTGCATTTATTAAATTAATGAAGTAATGCTTTTAATTAATAGCTATTTTATTGTATTTATAAACAGTACAGTACACTGACATTCTGATAACTAATGCATTTAACACAAACGTTACTAATATGAGATCAAAAATATATTATTTTGTCGTATTAGAATAAGAACCTATTGTACTTATTGAGCTTATTGTGCAGATGTTGTTGTGGAAAATGGAACAGGCCTATGTTTACTGCCTAGGTCCGGCCTATATTTACCAGTGGACTGCGATAGGATAAATAAAATAATAAGTAAACTATTTAATACCTTCCTATATGATTGCTGTAAGTATGCATTCGTATAAATATATTTTAATGATCTACTAATCCAGCAGGCGTAAACATCAATAAAATAAAATGACAAAGAAAATCATTTCACTTTTACAACAGTAAAAAAATAACCTCTAACCATAAATATTAAAAAATTAAAGACAAAGCACATAGCGTAGGTGCTTACACTGACATTGTTGATACTACTTGGAATATAGGTCATGTCTTTAGTAAAACATACACGCGTTCAAATAAAACAGCCTATTTTACATAAAGGTGAAAAGATAACTAATCAGGAGATATAAATTCTCAAACTGTATAGGTTTCGCTCATTAAACCATTTCCTATTTTAACGTTCGGAATTCGTGTGGCCATCTCATTTGCATATAACCTGGGACCCTAGGTGAACGCTTTTAAAACCCAATAAACACTAATTCACGCCTAAACTGGACTTATTCTCGCAATGATATCTAGAGCCGGCACACGATGTTTTGTAGCCCCACAAAAGGCTTGGACTTGTGCCAAAGTTGCATGGTCCAATTCATTAAAGAAATGCTGTGTAACTTTAAATCACTTAGATTTTTAAGTTGGTATTTTTTTAAGGTCTGGGATAGCTGGCGTGATGATCTGGGTGCCTTTGACAAGATGTGGGACGAGAGAAGTGTTCTAGAACCTTTAAAACTTTTATTTTATTTTGTTTATCTTATCTTTTTTTTAAGTCAAATTTATTTAAGTGCATTTTAAAATCTTATAATGGACAAATTTCGCGGTTATTGGTACCTACTAAATTGGATTTGTCATGATGAAACTTATATTATTTGTAATACTAAAGTAAATAGTAACTTTTTTTAATGTAGGGATATCAATACGTAAAAAAAAACCAAAATTATCTGTTTTAAAAGCAGTTCTGTGCTCCTTAACTACATCTGTCAAATCTAAGTAGATAGCTAAAAAAAGTTTAGGGTTACTTTTTGCAAAATTAATACGGAATTAATTTGATAAACTGAGCGATTATGGTCTTCATCAATAATTGATGAAGACCATAATCGCTCAGTTTATAACTTAAGGCATTCAGAAAGCGGGCACGCAAGACTGTCACTTGTTTATGGGCAAAAAGCACTAGGGCAGTGTAAAGTGTAGGTACCTGGGCCCGACGAGTTTACTCTTTGAAAATTATGTTGTAACGAACATTAGATAAGTCACCCGCCACACTAAAACTTGCTTTTGGCATGATTAGGAGAGCAAGTTTCGAAGAGAAAGTAAACCACGTGGTAGTAATGTTTGTTGCATGATTTCTTAGAATGAAACACTTTGGGTAATATAATTTTTTATCACGAATGTAATGTGTATTTTGCTAGGCACGAATTTTGTTTTGAATAGCTTCAAAACCAAATAAAAGTTTGTAATGTTGGTGCCATATTTTACTGCATTGGTCGAAAATGCATTGAAATATTGCTATATCGTAAAACCTGGGTTCTAAACTGTATGACAATTTTATCATGCATCTAATTCGTACGCAGATTGTACACTTATAACTCTCACTTAACTTACTCAACAAAGTTGGTTTGTGGTACTTTCATTAGTAGGTACGATATTTTTTTTTGCAAATGACAATTTTAACTGCTTTAAAATTGTCATTTGCAAAAAATTGGGAACCTGATTAGAACCTAAAATTGTTACGTGAAGTGGTGAACTTTACATTTTGAATTCCTTGGTTCAAATAAATCAAATACTAAAAGATTAAAACAGCACACCACCTACATAATTAAATTCAAAATGTTATTCCTGTAAGTTACAAAATGCAACCTTTATTATCAGAACTTGGCAATACAATTCTATTTGGCATTCAATTCAATTCACTTAACTTATTTTCAATTGCCTACCATCCTAGCGACTCAGCGGCGACCGAACACATTGAGAAATCTGCTTGGTTAGCAACGTCACTACCGTCATCCTTAAGAAACCATTTTGGAAAAAATGTTCCACTTCTTCGTGCCTCAGAGAGCATGTGAAATGGTCGGTCCTGCACATAATATTTGCTACAGTTTTGTCTAATTTTCGTCCCATTATACCATGAGTGAGAGAATATAGAAAGCACTTTTGTTTGCATAGATTTGAGATACTTATAGAATAGAATAGAATCTTTATTTGTCATAAAGTGTAGTAACATACAAGATAATTTTAATGAATTTCCAGAACCATAAACACATTGTCATAATTTGACGTGACAAAAATTAACTAGAAAGTATATAATATTTATTTTTACTGATATCACATAATATTAATCAATGCTGTATGGTAGATTATGTAAGATTAAAATTAGTTATAAGATTAAATATAAAATTATTTTAACAATAATCAAATTATATAAAATTAATAATTACAAAATCATGTCAATAACAGAATTAATACCTATGTATATAACACCATGGACCATTTACATTACTTTATTTTTGTGGACAAAAAGTTCCGTAACTGTGTAGAAGTTTTTATTCAAAAGCCATTTACGCATTTCCTTATTAAATTTCGTATAATAATATATCATGTATATTTAATCATATTATTTTTACATTTAATCATTCTTTACAAAGTACTTTGGCCAATATTGAACTTTGTTTTATGTAGATGCTCCTACTATGTATATTGTACCCGATAAGGCTGATTTTAGTTTATCTCATGTTTCAACTTTCTGATAATATAATTTGCATCAGTCCTATAACATGGTGTATAGTATATTAGTAAATAATAAATATCTTGGGACAACTCACACAACGCTATCTGATCCCAAACTAAGCAGAGCTTGTACTATGGAAACCAGACAACTGATAAACATACTTATAAATTTCTAAATACATACATATTATACATAAATAACACCTAGACACAGAATAAACCATCGTGCTCATCACACAAAGTTTTACCCTGGGTGGGGATCGAACCCACGACCTTTTGCGTAGCAGTCGGATACACTGCCACCGCGCCACAGAGACCTTACTCCCATATCAAGTTTATAAACATTTAAACATTGTGAAATTAGCAATTGAAAAGAGTGGCCGCGAGTTTTTATTGCGGTATTCTTTTCTCCTGTTTTACCTTATGTTTGCGAACTTGGCATTACATGTACATGTAGAATCTCGACGTATCACAAGAGTTGTTTTGCATCCTAAGTGAATAAAGAATTTTGAATTCTGTGTAGCTGGCTAGTTTCTGAAGACATTTGCCGCCGTCCGGGACCACAACTGATTACTAAATTGTTAAAATATTTAATTATACATAATAATATAATATAATAATCAAATATCTTGGGACAACTCACACAACGCTATCTGATCCCAAAGTAAGCAGAGAGTGTACTATGGCAACCAGACAACTGATAAACATACTTATATATTTCTAAATATATACATATTATAAATAAATTACACCTAGACACAAAATAAACCATCATGCTCATCACACAAAGTTTTATCCTGACTGGGGATCGGACTCACGATCTCCTGCGTAGCAGTCGGATACACTCCCACCGCGCCCAGAGGCAGTCATTAAATAAAAGTCAATATAAGCAAGAAATGCGATTTTATATTAACACCCAATATAAAGCAACATTGTCAAACCCTATTGAACCGTGATCTAGTTACACAGATACGTATACGTAATACCATATACGTGGTCACACAGACGATCAATATTTCAATTATTAAACTATTTTAATGTGTTAATGCCGTGTCCATTAGCCGGTGGGCTGTGAACCCTCGCAATGATTTCCCGCGGGTAAACTACCGTCTATTTGAGCACATTAGGTGAATGGCTCTACATTCTACAAACTAGATCACTGAAGTACCTACAAGTGTTTTGTAATTGGAGCGCTATTTTTTATTCAATAAGTTGTAAATGTAAATTTAGATTAAAATTCTTTTTTTTATTATTTAATAAAAAAAAACATCAATGTGTGTACGCCTAGTAAAAAATAAAGTGAAATTAATGTTTCACTTTATTTTTATAACTTTCGCGGAGACTTTTCAAACTTGACATTAAGAATCACAGAGTAATCTCACATTCAAAACAAAATATTAATGGATCAGTCAAAATTAGGTCTGTGTGGAAATTGAACCTACGACCTCTTGTCTGGGATTGCACATACTATCACACTATCCTGCACCATAAAGGTAGTCGTTAAAATATTAAATTTCGTAAAGAAAATAGAAAAAATTACAAAAAAGAGTGGAAAAATTAAAATTACACCCACAAATATTAGGTATAATTATAATCAAAATCGTCTAAATATCTAAATAATAATTAAATTATTTTAAACACTCTTTTGTTCCTTCGTAACATGACCTATAAATAAATATCGCATTAAAAAAATATATATTTTTGAATCTAACAAAAACACATACGACGACGACGACGACGACGTTAACACTAAATCCATGTATTCCTTCCAAAAAAAACAGATTCATCGTAAAAAATGACGACAATCAAAAACCTCAAATTAAAAAACAAAGTCAACAACATGCCCCGTTCTGTAGCAATTAGCGATAGTCCCTTGTTCAGCTTTAATTGCTTCAGATTCATTTACTTATTCATCAGTCGATGGCAATGCATCGGATTTATAGATACCACTTCCGTTCTGGTCACATTGTGGTCGTTGAATGTTTGGTGAACCAGATTCATTGGTGTTTTGATGTGTGGACGTAAATATGTCAATGATTTGATGTTAATTGCCTATTTTCTGTTATTTATTGGGGTAGGGGTAGGGGTTTTATTTATTGATCTACAAATCATTCTGGATTAATTTGAGTTGAAAATGTGCCACGATAATGTTCAAAGTTTTGAAAAGAAAATTATTCAAGGCTTTCAAATTAGTTTTATTTTCATTTACAACACAATTGATGAACAACACAAAATGATTTTTCAATATCTATACTAATATTATGAAGCTGAAGAGTTTGTTTGTTTGTTTGAACTACTGGTCCGAATTGTAAAAATATTTATCTGTTGGATAGCCCATTTATCGAGGAAGGCTATATATACAACATCACGCTACGACCAATAGGAGCGGAAGCGGAGCCAATAAAAAATGTTGCAAAAACGGGGAAAATTTAAGCTGACGGAGGTGCGCGGGTTGATTTTTTTTACAACTAGGTGTAGTTGTAAAAAAAATCAAATCATCTTTATTTAAAATAAACACTAGATAATCATAATAACTTAACTTTCAGTTATTATGTGCTGTTGTCGTGGGTTTATTGTATATATATTTCAACTACAGATGTATTAGTTTTTATGAGAAAGAAAGAAAGAAAGAAAAAAGAAAAGAAAAAATTAGAGGAAGTTGTGAAGCATAGAATTTTCATTTCGGTATCCAGTTCGCCACTATTTTGATAATATATATGCATCAATACAATCAGTCACCATTGCAAATTACTCGCTAAACATAAGAAAAACAGCCCCATATTTACTTCATATTTACCGGTTCTTCATCAATTTCACTACAAATAAGATCGTAGGCATTTAACAGAAATTCCCGTGCCGATTCTAGCAAGGTTATATGTTTGCCTTAATTGAAAACTACCCACAAACAGAAATAATCCAACGAAAAAGTTGAAACATTCAAAGCCGATCGAGGGCGGCCCACGAAAGCGTGCTGTAATTACTTAACTATATTCATTTTTCACCCGTCAAGGCTGGCGTATGAATAACAGAAACACCTCGGTTTTATAAACTAAATGTTACGTATATTTATTTCAAAAATTGTAAAAAGCTAAGTAAAAATTGCTGCAAAAATTTGATAAGGGATTTCACACGACTTTTTGTCTTGGCTTTAAAATGATTTTAATTGTTATATAAACTATAAAATATATCTTGAAAAAGTAAAAATGGAAGGTGTTAATTTTTTAACTTTATTACAATGCCGTGTAGCGAGCAGCCTTCAGCGGGTGTACTTAATATAATTTTATCAAAAATATTAGGTAGGTAATATTTGATAAATTACTGCAGTGCAGTTTGGGCAAACAGAACTGGGTAAAAATATGTCATCACATTTGAATAAGTACAGTTAGGTACAAGTTTCTTTTTATTCTTTTTATTTATTAAAATAAATCAGATTATTTAAAGTAAATACAATTCAATTCCATTCAAAATTCTTTATTCACTTAGGGTGCAAAACAACACTTGAGATACGTCGAGATTCTGCATATACATGTAATGCCAAGTTCGCAAAGGATAGGTAAAGACGGAGTAAAGAACCTGGCCACTCTTTTCAAATATTCAAAATGTTTGAATGTTTATAAACATGGTATGGGGGAAAGGTGCTGCCACTTATATACAACACACCATGTCAAAGGATTGATGCAAATTATATTATTAAAAAATTTAAACATGAGATTAAAATAAATCAACCGTGGGTACAACATAGTAGGACCTACATTAAGGACGTATTACCCGGAAGTATTTCTAATTCCGCTCCTATATCTAAGACAAAATGATGTTGACCTAGGTTCTTTCATCAAGTACCAAAACAACTCTCCAATTTCCCAACTATCATGAAATTTTACTTCATTATCATATAAGTTTCATAGATTTTGATCAAATTGGATATTCTCTTACGTCGTCAAAATACCTAGTTTGCCAGCCAACTTAGTTTACTTTAGTACAAAATCTGATGGTACTATAGATACCCACAGGAAATTGTGTGGTCGATCTCTTCTTTAGATTAGATACCAACCCTATATTTTAACACCAGGTAGTTAGAAGAAAAAGTTAAGTCAACTATAGCCATTGGTCTACTTTCGTTAAACATTTTCTTCTAAAATGGTTTCTAGTGAAGTTTTCTTTACTTAACGAAGGCAAAAAGTTTGTACATACAGATGATAAACATGCATCATAACAGAAACGAGACGAGAAAAGAGAAATACTGTAAACTCTTAATAGAATGTAAAACCTCGTTCTTAATAAACAAGATATTAAATTCTGATAAACTTTCGCGATTTGAAAATATATATTACGGATCTTAATCCCGTGAATAATTTAAGGTAAAATACCTTGTTTATTGCCCGACGTTTCGGCCGTATTGCTACGGCCGTGGTCACGGTTACACTAGTCACAGTCTACCCGTGACCACGTGTGTATTCACGCGATTAAGACCCGTAATATATATATTTTCATAATGTATTAAATTCTATTGACAGTTTTCAGTTTATTCGTTTTTGGTGTAGTCCTAACCTAAACATCTGTAAAGACAATATCTAAGGACAACACGAATAACAAATCAACTAAGACCATCGAGATAGTAATACATCAATGATGGAGACTTAATACAATTAATATCAGGGATATCACAAGTAGGTATATTGTGAGCATAACACATAAAGCAAATGCATTAAGTTCTGTGGTCAATAACAAACCTAAATGCTTACAGAAATACAACATTAACCTATTTCACCGCAATTTTCGGTAAGTTGGGATATTTATGCAACTAAATTTGTATTGAACATTGTCATAATGGCATAAGTAGTCCTTGGATGAGTTTACCTATGGACGTATTTCAGACCCTTCTTTTCATGTGAACAAAATTCTCTATAATGCCTTTCTGAATATTTCAATGGATAGATCAAACAATTTTTAAAATAGAAATACAAGATTAAAATTCGTAAAATAGATCAAAAACCTTGTTGAGACAAGTCTTTCAATTAAATTCCTTTCTATTTTCGATTTTACTTTGTACCGACTAAAATGTTTGTCATCGTGGAAATTGGAATCCTAACAACGTGTTGTTCCCGAAATTCTAAGTCTAATGGCAAAGGTTTCAGTTCATGGCCCCTGAGTGTCGTTACATTAACCTGTTACACTCTGGTAGCTATTACAACTTGGACTGATCAATATAAACTACAAATGAACTATATTTGCTTAGTTTTACTAAATTTTGTATTTATGATACAACGGATAAATGTCCACTTCAGAATATTCTATACTTCAATATCTATTGTGTTTGAATAAAAAAATTGTTTGTGTTGGATATAGGCCATATAACATCACGCTACGACCAATAGGAGCGGAGCATCAATAAAAAATGTTGATGAAAAAATGGGGAAAATTTACGTAGACGAAGTTGCGCGGGTCAGCTAATCCCAAAAATAGATACTGTGATGTATATTGCCGAGGTCTCGTGCAAATCTATACTAATATTATTAAGCTGAAGAGTTTGTTTGATTGAACGCGTTAATCTCAGAAACTTCTTATCCGAATTGAAAATTTATTTCACTGTTGGATAGCCCATTTATCGAGGGAGGCTACAGGCTATATAACAGAAAGCTCCGAGCAACAGGAGCAGAGCATCAATGAGAAATGTTGCAAAAACGGGGAAAATTTACGCAGACGAAGTTGCGCGGGACAGCTAGTACATCGTAAACGTATTATGATGGAACCTTTGTCAATGAAACTTGTTTCTGATGTACTTGAGAATTGAAGAAAATAAAAGACAGTCTAGGATGGAGAGTATCATAGCCAACCGATTCGGATTGTAAATAATGCCTATGTATAAATGACACCCAGACACAGAATACCTCACCCACCGCGCCGGTGGGTGAGTACCCGACTGCTACGCAAGAGGTCGTGGGTTCGATCCTCACCCAGGATAAAATTTTGTATGATGAGCACGATGGTTTATTCTGTCTCTGGGTGTTATTTATCTAGAATATTCTATGTATTTAGTATGTATTTTAAATATGTAAGTATGTTTATCAGTTGTTTGGTTGCCATAGTACAAGCTCAGCCTAGTTTGGAATCAGGTGACGTTGTGTGAGTTGTCTCAAGATATTATAAAATTTTATTATTATAACAAATAATAGTTAGTACCTAATACTTTTATGCGTTTTTAATAAGTTGTGATGTGTTTGTAAATCACACATTTCAGTAATAAACATTATATGTGATATTGGAAAACATATTTTTATTTAAACGCCCTATACAAGATCCTGAGGAACAGCCCCGATACTAGCACTGCCAAAGACCAGGCCCAACGTCTCAGTACCCACCTAATAGAACGAAATTCAATGTAACCTACCAACGTGACGTAACACGAAAACACAAAAGCAATACATATAAAAACAGCAATTATCTCTTCACAACTTCTGAAATGATATGCCTTTTTAACCTAATTTAGCTTCAATCAGTCGCGAATCCATCTCTACAGCCGTTGGTATGAAATGCTCGAACATTTTGGTATCTAGCTTCCAAATACCATTCAAAAGTGAACCGCAATTTAGCTTTCTTTAATTTCCCTTTTAACCATCGCTCATGCTGTCTGTCTTTTGGCGTGACCTCTCTTGCAGTGAAATCAGTTCTAACGAACGGAGTTTATTAATAGTGTTTTGTGGATTGGGTTTTCTATGCTAGTTATGTGAACGGCTTGACAATATGAATGATATATATAAAAAAATAGTAGTAAATCGGCCCAGTTCTCGGTATTCCTGAGTCATATGGCAATTTAGGCTTTTATTTACATGTTCACTGGCAAGGTTGGTTTTAGATGGATGGTAATTTTATATAATGTTGTATGTCAAAAAGATTCGTAAATGTTGGACTAGACGGGTCTATGAGTGACTAGAAGTTAGTTTAAATTTGTTTTTTCTGATTTAGATTAGTAATAATACTTATTTTAGCGCCTATTCTACATAACTTACAAAGAGTTTTAAGTTGACATTATGAAAATATATATAATAAGGGTCTTAATTGCGTGAATAATTTAAGGTGATACCTTGTTTATTGCTCAACGTATCGACGGTATTGCAATGGCCGTGGTCACGGGTAGACTCATGCCCGTGACCACGGCCGTTGCAATACGATATTAAGACCCGTAATATACTTATTTTCATAATGTGTACAAATCGCGAAAGTTTATCAACATTTATAGTTTTAAGTTGAGTTTGAAGTTTTAAACGTTGTCACAGTCACAGTTGTTGTAATTAAATTGCCAAGGGAAACTAACCTCTGTTCCTTGGACTTTAAGCTTCATATGGTCTTCTCTGGTGGTCTTCCCATCCTTCCTCTTCTTCCAACAGTAGCCATCGCGCCGGTAGCGAACCTTCTTGCGGCTGTACAGCAGCATCGAACCGCTTTTTGGCCTGCAGACAATCGAAAATACAAATTAAAGCTGTGTTTTTATTGCACTAGAGTTCATTTTCAACAGATTAATAATGTTTTATTTCTCACAAGCTAATTTCTGTTACAGCGACTGCCTTATTTCGTTCGTAGTAATAATATTATTCAGAGTGACTACGCCGTTCTAATGCTAAATTAGATAATCTAGACCTAATTTCAAAGACACAAAAGCCTAACTTTAACAATCCAAATTCTATTCAAATGTTAAATCCAAAATAGTATTCATACAACATCTTGTCACACCCAAAGTTTATAATTGTCAAACATTGAAACAATTAATCAAAACTAGTAATTGATATATTAAACTACATGAATTTCTCTTCAAGGCACGAAGCGGGATTCCAGCAAGATATCATTAGACCCTTCGAAAACTATAAGATTATAACCAAAGTTGTAACATCAAGTAGCGTATAACATACCGGATTGTGTGGTTTTATGTCTCCGTATATAAAGGCGAATACACACCGTGTAATGGATGTAAGTACTTATTACTTAATATATTATATAAATATAAAATAATTATATAAATAATTGAATACCGTAACCGACGTCCATTAAAGAAATAGTGACTAGCCAACTACGCAGGAGAAATAATATTGCTTAAGGGTATGCGCAGACACAAGGCGCCTAGTGGGACGGAAATCCGATTCGACCGGAGAAAGATTAAGCGCAGGATCAACGGCTTAACGTTCTTTTCGAAGCACGTAGGGGTGTGACATTGTTAGAAAACGGTCCCCCATCTATGGATCGACAGTGGTAATGTTGCTTCACCTCACAGATATCTTGATCTACTCGGTCGCCACTGAGTCAGGGATCCCTCAATAATTTAGTATATAGTAGAAGTAAAATATTTTTTCAAGTATTACTAAAGATCAACGTTATGCTGAATAGAATAAAGTTTTAAGGCGTTTTGTTCTTCATATAAATTCATTTTTATGGCAATTTAGTTTAAGCAATATATTGCATAATCCGGACGTTTCAAGAAAATGTATTGATTTCACTCTAAAGTCAATCACCAAATTCCTCCAACCACTGAACGAATCTGATGACTTGAGCAGATTGGCCGTTTCCTCAACACGGAAACCAAAATCCAAGAAACCGAATCGATAGCAAAGGCTAGTTATATTTGAATTATTACAGGCGAATATCAGTGACGCGGCGGATTTATTGGCCGGGTGTAGAACGAGCGAAACGTGGGCATCGATGTCTTAAGAACAAATTATTATACAAATTTGGTAACAAAATGCGGGTAGTGACAGATATAGGCCAATGTTTGAAGATAAGCCGAAGATTTAAGTGCGTGCGAATTGAGAACTTCATCCATTTTTGATGTTGATTAAAAAGATTTTATCGAATAACTATAACACGTGCTAGAATAAGTATAACGCGGTCTATACGACGGTGTAAACCAGTCCTTAGATTTTACAACTTTGGGGCAGAAGCAGTAAAATACCACTGAATATATAAAAATGTATTAGAAAGCTGAGTCGCGTCGAATGACCCGAATTATGTACAGCTGTGCCACATATTGTATGTAGTAATTTTAACACCGGAACTCACAAAATATATTTCTAGTGAAAATAATTTTGTTAGCCTAAACATTTAGGTCAGGTTCTGATGACAAGAGCTTAACGCTCGTTTTTCTAAAGCGCGTTTACCACTTCTTCCATAATATTCAAGACATGTATATTATGGAAGATGTATAGTATGTATGGTTTTAAGTATGAAATTGTAAACGCACGTCTAATTCTAGTTATTTGAACTATAGAGTCATAGAAACAGCTCATTGTGTTATAAATATAGCCTTCCTCGATAAATGGGCTATTCAGCAGTAAAATATTTTTTCAATTCGAACTAGTAGTTCCTGAGAGTATCGCGTTAAAACAACCAATTAAACAAACTTTTCAGTTTTATAATATTTGTATAGATTTAGTATCATCGTTGTGCTTCAGTATAGTCTTTCAGTTTTTTCACTGTTCATCATATTTCATTTGTAGAGGAGCCTGCTTGTGACCACATTCGGTGTAACATGATCGAAAAGTCAACCTTACTATAAAGTAAATACTTACCTAGCATAAACGCGTCTATTCTTGTGTCGAATTGTGGAAATCTTGAATGTTTATAGTTGGATAATCATGTTAAACAATTTTAGTTATTAACCTCCATCGCTTTGGGTTAAAAAGAGAACAAACAAATGTCGATCGGCCGTCATCCATAACATCGAAAACAGATTTCATTGATGCAATTTTATTTATTTTAAGCAATAAAATGGCGATGGCGGAGCGTGGCCGTATTTTGTGTGTGACGTCACTGCCATGCGTTATATCGAGACAAAAACAAGCTTCGCGTCAAATTCATGAGTGCGTCGACTAATAAATCGTTATAGGACGCATAAATCTCAACGATCTATGTTAGTTACGATTTTGCGATTTTTTGTCGCTCGGTTATCCGTCAATAGAGCTAACGATCGCATAGGAATGTTAACGTTTAGATAGTCGATCGCGTTTTTGAATAAATTTCGCGTTTTTTATTGTTATCGTTTGAGGTTTTGTTGTTTATTTGTTGTAGGTTTTAATTGTTACTGTTTTAGTATTTATTTATGTTTTGTTTTCACTTTCTGATATTATCTCCTTACGTATATTGTGGGTTGCCAACAAAAAATGAGATCATATTTTGAAGATAAGAATTATTTTGAAATTTTTTGTATTGAAATATTTTCTGCGTAGGTTTATTTATTTGAGATTACAAATATTGGAATTGCTACGTGATTAAACTAAGTCATAGTGAGTTTTGTGACTTTCCTTATTCTTATCTTCAAGCACTCACTCACTCCATTACCTGCGAATGCATTTTAATTATCCAAGTAAATACTCACACAAACATGTATTTGTAGATTCGAGTCCCTTTTTATTAAGTTTGTTTTTTTATTTATTCATTTTGATAACATTTCAAATACTATTACAATCTATTTTGCGACGATTTGTTAAATGACCTCATATTTTTCATATAGCGAATACTAGTTAAACGAGTGAAACGTACCGCTATTTTAATGTCGAAAATAAAGCTTCATATTAATAATATCTACTACTTTGTTTCCCCCTACAGTCATGTATATCCTTATTTAAAAGAACATTAACAATGAAGTACGCTTATTATTTTATACTACTACCAAAAAATATTTTTAAATTTTCCAAAATTTCGTGTCAAAAATAAGCTTGTTGAATCCGAAATTTAAACAAAATATGAACAGTAAACAGTGGTTGACGATGGACACTGCTAATTAATCGAGGATAAGACAGTGAAATTTATATATACGTGTATATACTGGGGAGCAGCGCAGCGGGTATTACGGGCGACAGTTTTTAACCTACGTAAACCAGACAAATAGGCGGCTGTAAGAGAAGGCTAGGGTTGGCAAGTGGAGAAAGATATTAAATTACTTTAATACAAGATTTTGATATTAAAAATCTTAGAATATTCTGTCTTAATTTACAAAGACTATGTATCACAATGTTAAATCGCTTGCTTTAAAAACCAATTAAAATGAATAAAACAGCTGTCATTCTTAGCGTGTCAGCTGCAATCAATTAAATCCTATCACCTCAAGAAATTCTTTTTAACGTATTTGAATGTTCACAATACATCTTGTATTAAGTTGCATTTGATTTTGAAAACCTTTTCTAAGATTGAAAAAATATATATTTTTTTTTAAATCCCTCCTGCATTAGGTTACAAGCCCTGTGCCACGAGGGACTTTACAAACATACAATTCACGGGCACAAAGTACACCCAGATCCGCTATAACAATTTGTGGATCACACAAAGTGGTTTCCCGTGTGAAAATCGAACCCACAACTTCTTGTGTAGCAGTCGGACACACTACCACCGCGCCACCGATGCCGAAAATGACGATAGTCATCGAAATATAATTCATAGTAAATATCTATTATGACAAAGTGTATATCAAAGTAATGTTCTATCTATAGAGGTACTGAAACTGTTTCAAACAATGTCTCTGCCAAGCCTTTTCCAAGGGATTAAGTGTTCTTAATAAAACATTTAACAACACAACGTAGAGACAGCCCTGTTTAAACCGCAAGCGATTTGTCAAGAGCGCCCGTGAGCTGTGATTTTCCAAATAATTTTTCGCTAACCCTTCGCGAGCTTTTAAGTTCTTCCACTGCTTCTGAATGCGCTTGGAATTGAGTTCTGTGCATTGTTTGTACTCTCTACCATTTTTATGTGTGATTTATAGTGAATGAACAAGTGAGGTATTGGGTGAAGGCCGCGCAAGACTATAATCATTGCACGATTTCACAGAGATGCCTCTTTCCAAGAGTAGAATTTTATTTCATTCTATGACAAGGTCGTGAATATGATGACAAAGTATTAAGGTGATTCATTTCACATTTGCCACAAAAAAATCAGTAAATCTTCATCAGTTAAAGAGGTCGACTCGACAGACTCGGCCTAATTATATCACTGTAAATATTTTGCTTCTTCCATACCTTATAGTTTACAGTTGATTACATATAATACAAAACTAATACCTACCTAAACTAAGTAGGTACTTGTTATAACTCAATTTTAATTTGTCCACTTTAATGCAAACCAAACAATGAATCAAAACCAAATTATTACTCAATTACGCCACAACGTGCAATCAGTACGAACCACTAATGAGGCCATAAAAATTCAAAAAAACATACGAACGATAATGCAAAACCGTTTTGCATTCCGGCATGCCATGACGATGCCGATAGGGCCGATAAATCATCCTTTACGAATAATTTCCGGCTGTTTTCGGCCAATAATTTAAAAACGTCGAAAATTACCGCGAACAACTAACAATAAACTGTTCGTAAGTTGTGAAATAGCAAATAAATAACTCAATCGGAACGCAAGGAGTTATTCCCTCGATACACGAACTGTGCCTCCGCCAGATTATTTTGTGTTTGGTGCAATATTTTAACATAATAGGTGTAAATAATTTTATCTGCGAATAATATAAATTTCCGACATTGTCTGAAGCATCCTCGATGCAAGCACTGTAGTAAGTTTAATACTCGTATGTGTAACTTTTTCATCAATCGATGGCAGTGTTGAGGCGATTGGCAGATTTATATTTTTAAAGCTGATTTAATGAAGATGAATCAAGGGTTGTCAAAGTTCTGCTCTGTCTGCTGGCTTTTAAAAAGTGCATACATTATCTGATTTTATCGGAAACTGAACGTCTAATGAACAAGGAGGGTCGACCAACTCTACCAAAGCGATTATGTCGGAGATATAAATATATTTTTATTTATTTTATTGTGTTTGGAAAACACACAGTGCAATGCAGGAAGGTATACAACATAAATATATACTAATCACCATTTTCGGGTTTTCGCAGCTATGTAACAAATGAGCTAGTTAAAAAAAATATACAATTTTATGATAAAATAAATATAAAAAAAAAAGACCAGACTTAAGTAAATTAACAAGAAAAATCAAAAATAGAATCTACTAAGCAGTTTGAGAGCCGAACCACGATTGGATTATGGTACTGTTAAAAACTTGACATAAAAATCATAATTGATACTCGTATATTTTGTGATAGATACAATAGATGTTGGTACAATGTAGGCTACCTATGGGTACCTACTATGACAAAGACCGAAATTTTATAAATGAGAGAACATACTTTATTGCATTACTTCATGATCTCAGTGACGCAGTGGTAGTAGGTACGTACGCCTGCTGTGCTGGAAGGGTTCGATTCCCAGACCAAAAAAAAATGTAATAGTTCATAAATATTTGGCACTACTGTCGGGGTATACTACCGTCTGAATATTGTACGTTATTTGTTTGTTTTATGGTCTCCCATAGCGCAGAGATGATAACCTAGTTTAAAAGGCGGCATTTAAAAAAAATTACAAGCACTTCTTTGAACATAATAACTTCTATAAAATGTAATAATGAAAAAAATGTAATAAATGTAATTTAATAACTCAACCATGAATAAAATCACGAGCTTGAGAGATATGGCTACATAAGTAGACATATCTATAAGTAATAATCGTGTCCTAAGTAACGCGAACAATGTTTGTAATATGTTTGTATAATTTATATTATAATATAAACAAACTGTACCCAAGTACCTACTTCTATAATATCAATTTATCCTGTCTTAAACCATTCTGTGTTGCAAACATTGTTCGCGTTACTTAGGACACAATTATTACATATAGATAATTATGTCTACTTATGTAGTCATATCTCAAGCTCTGCTTTGCAAATTACAAACATTTTTTTTACATTCATTCGTGCATGAAAAAATAGGACATACATATATTAAGTTATATTTTAACTATAGTAATGTAATTCGACGGACACATACACCATTAATTCACGCCACTTCTTAATTTTGTAATTAGAATAATAAGACCAATACAGCCGCAAAATTCAAAATAATTCTGCACTAACCGACAAACTTGCACCAACCATCAAAAAAGTAACAAACAAATAGCATGAACTGAAATCGGCGCTCGCCTGACACTACCAACATAACATAGATATTGGAACATTAATTGCATTCTAACAACATGCAATGTGGCCACACACCAACGATTACTTTAACAGATCGCACTATTTGATAACAGTCACTAATAAAGCTCAACGCCACTAATAAAGTTGTTTTATGTTAGTAATGATGTTGCTATTTTGTAAAAAAACCGTAGCATAAAACAAAGTAACAACGCAACAGATTTTAATGCAGTATTAGGTATCATTTAGATAATTTATTCTGGATAGTTTGTACCTTAATAGTACATATTACGAGCTAGGCTCGGTAATTTTTTTTTGTGATTCGTGTTTTTTGGAAATTATATGAAGATATAAATTACTTACTCATGAAATATAAGGAAAATATTAATCAAAAAAGAAAAATCAAAAACTTCAATAAAAATGAGTAAAATAATAATCATCTGGACTCGAACAGGGATCTTCTCCTTTCGGCACCGCCTGATTTTCCACTTGAGCTATTATAACCTTGTAGATAGTGGCGACATTTACCGTTGTATTCTAATGATATTTTAGCAGTTTTTGTTTTTGAAGTTTGAAAACACGTATATAACGACGTTCTTTGAAAATTAAACCTAGATAAATTAACTACAATTAGTGGATCATGCAAAGTGGTGTCCCGTGTGGGAATTGAACCCACGACCTCTTGAGTAGCAGTCAGACACACCCCACCGCGCCACAGAGGCAGCCCCCAATATATATATATATATATCTCCCTAAATAATAAATAAATCCCTAATTCCCTTGGTCACGAGAACGACTTTACCGATTTCATTAATTCTTTTTATTTTAGTTTGTAGTAGCAGATGCTTCTTTCTTAAAAAAAAACGGGGCGGTACGAAGTTCACCGGGACGGCTAGTATAATATATATTTAAATATAAATATGTATGTATACTGCATAAAAAGTAAAGAAGAGACCCTGAGAAACAGTAATAGACATGTAATGAGACCATAAAACATCGAGAGTTCAGAAAAAAGCTTTAAATAATCCGCTTTATATGTGTATGTTAGACATATTACAATTGCCATATTTTCATAATTTGAAGTCAATTTTGGTAAAAATAAAATTGTAAAGAACCCTTATTCGCCCTTTTCTCAACGATAACTGCATTGAAAGAAAATAAAACTAAACGCCGTCTGTCTGTTCATAAAAAAATAAAACGAAAGTTGATTTGAAAAGTTCATTAGAGTTTTTTTTCTAAATTTAGTTCTTCTTTTACTCGACTGTTATGAAACTCTGTGAGCGAGTTTAGGCTCAATTTTCTTGTTGAAACCTTCATACTGCTTCTTTTCCGGTTTGAATGAAGTTTTTGTTTGATGTTTTTTTTTGTTTGTAAGGCTTAAATTAATGGTACGTGTTCGAGACTTTTATGCAAAGAAGTATAAACAAGGGCCAATTGGAAACAATAAACTTTTAATTTATTTTGTGCACAGTTAGTAGAAGTATCTGAATACACTCTGTGTCTTTATGTAACGATCGATTTCGACCACGAAGTATGCAATTCACTCTTGCGAGTTAAACAGTCCTTAATGGGTCCGTTCTTGGTCGAAACTGGGCTTTAAAATGGAACAAACTATCTAAGTATTGTAAGTATAGGAATTACTGATTCCAAGTGATGAGATGACAGAATACTATTGCAGGTAGATGACAGAATACAATACTTACTACAAATAAGTTCTCAGGTACGAATTAAATGGAATTAGATTGAAGCAGTTTAGTAAATATTGTGGCCCAGCAGTATGATAATACACTGTTAATTCACTTTATGTTAATGAAAAAAAAAACTACCAATACTTGACCTTCAGTTTTCATCACGTCTGTATTAAAATAATTAATTAAAATCTATCAAACTTGTTATTAGGGTTCTGTAGCCAAAATGGCAAAAAACGGAAACCTTATAGTTTCGTCATGTCCGTCTGTCTGTCTGTCTGTACGTCCGTACGTCACAGGCTTTTCAAAGAATATTTATGAAATTTGGTTTAAAGGTGTCTTATAGTGGCTGCCCCCCTTATCTTTTGAACCGTGTGACCAAAAAATATAAAAAAAAACACAAAAGTAGCGCTTAACAAATACTTAAAACAAAAATTATTTTGGAGATGATCGGTCTACACTGTCATTAAGTTATAGCCAAAAAACTGCTTTTCTCGACAAAAAGGCGTAAGTGCCTTGAACATACGCTCTTCTGCTGATGCATTTATTTAAAGCTGCAGAACCCTACAATGAGCATGGTCCGACATGCTCCCGGTTTTTATTTCTCGTTTTCTACCACAGGAATTTATTTTTAAAACTTTTAATTCAAGCTTGATTAATACCATCCAATCTAAGACGCTCCCATTCTTCGCTAAAATAACGTAAACAATAACTAGCCAACTTAACTCAACCGTATAATTTAACACATGTAATCCTTAACCCTTCACAATCAATCTACCCAGAACGATCAAAGCGACAACTGCAACCCCATAACTCAATCATAAATAATAGTCTTTAGCATGTAATTCTCACATACTTTCTTCAAGTCATTGCTCATTGGTCATAACTGAGAACAGTGTTGTACAATCAGCCACATAAGTACTTAACATTTTGATATTTAAATATTTGATTTACTCTACTAGGTACTTGAATTAAGTCACATAAATTCACAATAGAACAAAATAGTTGCCGTATAATTAAAAACCAGGCAAGTGCATGTCGGGCCACGTACAATGTAGGGTTCCGTATTACCTGCCCATCCGAATAATGAGGTTTTCTAAAGAAGTGGGCTTTCTGTTGTTTTTGTTTCATACTTACAACGTTATACCTACTTAATAATAATTTCAATGGAATTTGTACGAAAATGTTGTTACTTTTCATTTAATCTGCTGTTATTCGTAAGCTTGTAAAGCCTACTTAGCTGTGATAGTGTTTAATGTCACTCTGAGCTATGCTGCGGACGGACATGGCGAAAATATAAGGGTTCTGTTTTGCAATTTTGGTTACGGAACCTTAAAATGAAGATAAAACCCTGTGGTTAGTCCCATTTATTTCTAAGCTTTCATGGTTTAATATTGAGGAGTCCCTGACTCAGTGGTGGTAGCAGATCTAGATATGCCAGGTTAAGCAACATCACCACTGTTGGTCCAAAGATGGGTGACCGTTTTTGAAAATGACACATACCTCCGAGCCTCAGAGAGCACGTTAAGTCGTAGATCCTAATCTCACTCCGGTCGTGTCGGATTTCCGTCCCATCGGACTATGACAGTGAGGGGCTAGAGGGTGCGCATATAATCATGCAATATATTATCTCCTGCGAAGTTGACTAGTCTTTGAAGAGATTAGCCGCCGTAATCTGTATTGGTTAGAAAACCATTATTGCTTTTGTAAAGCAACTTGCGTAGCTGACTGTATTTACAACTTATAATAAAATTGAGCATGTGCTCGAACAATTACTCCATCATACAACTTCGGGTCGTTATAGATATACTACAGGTTAATTACTTCAGACGTAAGGGGGGGGGGTAAGGCCGTATGTGATTTAATTAGGTTTGTGAGACTACGTATTGCCGTAAAAAATGGCCTGTTTAGACACCCCTTTAAATGCACATTATTATTCCATACCATACTTGCCTTAAATAAGGTAACGGTTGATTATATATTAAACTTAAACCAACAAAATAGCATCCATAATTATAATCATCTTTGGTTTTCCCATTAATGTTCTTATAGTGACCCCATGCAATTAACAGAATAAACAAATTATGCTACTATTAACGCTACACGGGAGGACCTTTTTGGTACAAAATACCCAAAACCAACGAAGAATTACATAAATGGAGAACCCATACAAATTTCTTTAAAGTTAGGGTTTTTATCACTATAACATATAATATATCATTCTCGTCGATATCGTAGAAAGAGTCATATACTAGCTCACGCGCAACTTCGTCTGCGTAATTTTTTCCCGTTTTTGCAACATTTCTCATTTCTGCTCCACTCCTTTTAATCGTAGCGTCATGTTTTATAGCCTATAGCCTTCCTCGATAAATGGGCTATCCAGCAGTGAAAGATTTTTTGAATTCGGACCAGTAATTCCTGAGATTACCGCGTTCAAACAAACTCTTTAGCTTTATAATATTAGTATAGATATAATATGATATAAAGTATAGTTTTTAAAAATAAAATAAAAAAAACAACTTTTAACGCCTCAAATAGAAAATCTATTTTTTTTTCAAAATAATCATAAATTATGGTCCATTTTAATGTAATAATAAAAATACATCAACCTATTTATTGTACAAGGAAACTCTTACAAAGAACTTTACCCATATTTAGTATGATAAATGACAGTACATCGTGACTTTGCACATGTATATATTTATAAATTAGGTTTTAGACATGAAGGTATGTTCGTACCGGACAACGAAAACCTACTTTATGTGAAATTCTTTGTCAATCTACCAATGTCACGATATAGATTTTGTTTTTCTTTTCCTGGTCCTTTTTTTTAATCGCGTCGGACTTGTTAAATTCGTCTTGGGTTGTCGATTCTAGCAATCGGGATTCATTTTTTTTCCTTAGGTCCCTTTGTATATCTAACCACCAGGTGATTGGTGAGTGAGAAGTTCGTGAGGTAGAAGTCGGCGGCTTCTACCTCACAAACTTCTTTACCTCTCTTATATCGATAATCTCAGAAACTACTAGTACGAATTGAAAAAAAAATACTGTTGCATAGCCCATTTATCGAGGAAGGCTGTAAGCCATATAACATGACGCTAGATCAAATAGGAGCGAAGCAGCAATGAGAAATATTGCAAAATAGAAAGAAAATGTGGATGGACGTTTAGAATCTTTTGAAGATTTAATGAAAAAACCGTACACTTTAAAGGTTTTTCTAATACTAATGACACCTCTACACAAGTTAATGTTAGTAATAGTGATAAGAAATGTAATTGTCTTTGTTATTTAATCAAAACCTACAAGTCATTTTTAAATAAACTTACTTAGTTTAAATATTAGTTTAACATTTATTTATAACACAATCGTAAAAAAGCAACAATCTACAAAAGTCTACGAAATAGCTACGCCGTAGCTGCGTAGCATTTAATCTTCGTAGGCACCGTGACTCACTTTTGTACGCTATTCAAACAACAACCCCAAAACATGTTAACTAATTAAAATTAAACAATACATAATCACTTTCATTCCTTTCTCATTAGCATAATTACCGGTCAGACCTGAAAAGCTAAAATTAACTTTCCAATTTGTACCTGTATTAAAAAGTATGATCATTAGTCAAAGAAGGTCCATTAGTTAGTAGAAGTCACTTTTCCATTCAACGTATAATTACTCAACTTCTCAGTTCCGATTCCGATTTAATTATGAAAAATGTATTTCAGATTTTTTGTAATCGCGAAACAGATGTGGTTTTGAATCGTTGAAGAAATTGTATTAGAAATTGTTTTATGAAATCGTGAGAATGCATTCTTAACATTTGTGAAATTTAATTTAACTTTGCAAATTGAATGTGTTTAAACTTATACTGATTGCGATTCTGTAAAGATTATCTTGATTTTAATGTAAATGGGATTAATTCTCTTAACTCAAATATCTAAATGGGCCCGTGGTGAAGCAATGTTGCCAGTCTCAGTCTGGGGTCGCTCATCTATTGCCTTATATTGTATTTTAAAAAACAATATGTTAATAGGATGTTTTTTGATCAAAGAACTGAAGTTCTTTGTTACAGATTTCCAGAAGTCTCATAGTTCCCAGCACAGAAACAGTTTATCTAAAAAATCTATCATGAATAAAAATAAGAACAAGAATCATTTAATTGTTCTAATTAACGATTGTGATTCGACGTTATATATAATACGCGACAGGCTTCTTTCTTGCCCAGTTTTAATTACCCAAAAAAAAACTATCCCTAACGATTTCAGTTAGACGTTTATAATTTATTCATTTATTAAAACTTTATGCACAGAATTGTACAGAGGTGGATTTAATGCTGAAAACATTTTCTGCCAGTCTACCTTAGGGCGATGTAGAAATGTAATATGTGCAATAAACCTGTTGACTTTACATAAAATCAAACAAATAAAACTTAAAACAGAATAGCAATTCAAATCCTTATTAAACATACTTACATAAATACATAAATACCTACATAAATTACAAAATAATGTTGTTGTGATTAAAGCTAGTTCATCAAAGAAAAAAATAGAATACGTACATTCCACTAAAAATAAGGCGATTAGGTGTGTATTAAATTTCGGGGGGCAGCGAATTCCAGAGGGAAACAGACTGAACAAGGAAAGAGGCAACAAAGAATTCAGAAATATAATATGTTGTATGAGATTACATTACAACTATGATACGGTTTACAAACATCTCCAAAGCGCTGCAAAAGCTTTCCAACAGCACCCTAAAGACAATAGGAATATATTTATACTCGGTCGGTACCAAGACACTGAAGTACCATTTATAAAAACGCCCCATATACTAAATCATGTATGACACACATGACAAGTTGTAAGAAGGCACATTCATAGCTAAAGCTGTGTCCAAGGCCATATAGTATGGTAAACTAGAAGGAAGGAAAATAAACCATATTGAAGTATTATGTATGTCAGACAATTCGATTGCCTCTGAGGCGCGGTAGGAGAGTGTCCGACTGCTATGCAAGAGGTCGTGGGTTTGATTGCCCATACGAGACGCCACTTTGTGTGATCCACAAATTGTTGTTCCGAATCTGGGTGTACTTTGTGTCCGTGACTTGTATGTTTGTGAAGTCCCCTGTGACACAGGGCATGTACCCTACTGAGGGAGATGTCAATAAAATATATATATATACGCTTAGACGTTGGTACAGTTGGAATGCGAATAGCGATTGTGTTAGGAGTAGTTGTTTTTTGCGATCCATAAATGTGATTTTTTTGTACTTTTGTTCCTAAGTTATGTTTGTAAAGTTTTTAGTACCATAGAGCTTATAAATTGAAAACTATGGTGATGTTTGTAAATTATTTATTTTTTAATTTAATATTAAAGGGCTTTATCGCTTAGCGATAACGTCACCCTGTAAGTACACCTTATAATTAATATACACTATTTACTTAATATTATAAATGTTAAAGGACAAGACAGGATTGAGTTACAAGCTCCAACATCATAGTTTGTTGGGCCAAGCAAGCTGTTTCTCATAACTTCGTTCTGTACACATTCCATCAAGATATGCTGGACATCTTCAACTACTCCACATTCTGCATAATTTGTTGAATTTAGTTTTTTCATCAAAAAGCCAAACTTATTCGATGGAATATGACCGGAACGAAGTCTCATTGCCATAATTAAACTACTTCTACAAAGTGAGTTTTCTTCTTTATAAATAATAAAAAAATAATTGTATCCAAATGTTATTATTATCTAGCTGACCCTCGCAACTTCGCTTACGCCAATTTTTTCCGCTTTTGCAATAAAATTCATATTAAAATACTAAAATCGCGATTTAGAAAAAAAAACTTTACGAACTATTCTTATACTTACCAAATATACAGTAAAATAATCTTTCATACAGTAAGAAATGACACAAGCATTCTGCCGTGTATTAATATAAGCTCAGTACCGAATCGACTCGACACTGAGGATTTAGAATTAGTACATGTACAATGGGTTTTGTATGTTTTTTTATAAAAAACAAGACCGTGAAAACAATAAATAAAAAAAAAAATTAAATCATTAAAATCGATCGAACCCTTTCGGAAGAGTCAACCGCAAATACAGTGATACGAGATTTTTATATATTAGAAGATTCGGTACAAGGGATAATCACCAAATATGCAATCGAACTGTTTTAATAAGAAATTGTATATACCCAACATACCATGCAGGCCCAGTGAAAAATGTCAGTCTTTAAGTCAAAGGTCCGAGAACATGCCAATTTTCTCACTATATCTTCCTTCACTGATCCGTTTGTATAAGAAATATAATTTACTCGTGGGTCAACCCAGTTTACAACACATTATTATAACAAGTGTAAAATAAATGGCTCGTTTACAACAAGTAATCGACGTTTACAACTGACCAACAGCCATAAAAATCTTAACGACACTAAAAGCACCCTCTAATATTCCAAGAATACTTCGTAATAGACCCTTTGAAAAATAAGGATCCCATTATGCAAGCACTTCGTAAACTTTACGGACTAACACTGTTGGTCCAACGATCATAAAGACCTTGCTATCCTCGAGCAAAGCAGTTTTAGACAAACCAGTGTGCAGCAGGCCCTGGGTCACTTGAAAAAATAAATAAAAATAAACAAGGTAATCGCGATTAATTTATGTGATAATAAGTGAATAGTCAGAAGAGTCGAGGGATGTTTAAATTAAGCTAATTGAGTAGACATTACACTACAGATTTCCGTAATTAAACTATTGATTTTAATTTATGTAAGATTTTTGTGATTAGTATTGAGATCTATTCCGCGGTGCGTTAGGTATCAACTGATTCATTATCGCAATGGCCTGTCGATTGAGTAAAATGTAGGTTGCAATGTAAGCAATATAAGCCGTCTGTACGTTACCCTGATTGTGTGTTCAATATCGGTAAAAGAAAACGTCACAAAAATACCGGCATGTTGTAGAATAAAAACTAGAAAAAAAACGCACCCCTTAAAACTTCGCACCTTAGAGTAAAATTGTAGGGTTCTTAGGAACCTACATTTTTGGAATAGTATGTGCGACGACTGCTTAGCTCTTTATTTCATGTAAGTAACTACTAGCTTTTTGATATAACTCTCGTTTCATCCTTTAGGGGGTATTTTTTTTAAAATCTTTACGTTATAATAAATTTCTGTGTATTAAATAACACAATAACTTCAGTGGTTGAGGCTGCACGTTGGTAAGGTAGTCAGTCACCGTTTTCTTTTATATAGGGTAGATATACACAAGACTCTGTTACAATAAACCGTTTGACTACGTACTCTGACGTCATATCGTTTAGCAATCGTGACGTCTCGGGTTCAAATGCCACATGTGATTAATGACGTAAGCGTAAAAAGGCTGAAACCCATATCAAAACGTCATCCTTTGGAAAACCCTCGCCGTGTGCTTTCACATCAACTGGTCGAATTAAGAGGGCGTATACCCTGATCTGTCAAATGTCACTTTTGTTACAATTATCAATGATTATTCTGTTACCATGGTCCCGCACGTGCGTGCAAAGATTCGTACGATGACTGTATATGAGAGACGATCAGCTTATATCAAATTTAATGACATTAGTATAGTCATCTAAGAATCCATTTGCGAATTTCGATTTGAATGTATGTTGTGCCTAGAAACAAAAATCTAAAACTTATTATATCATCTACTTATCAACACTGGGCTGAAGTGGATGATCAGGACTCGGATCGTCGCTGAGATAAATCAATAACAGACTAGTTCCATACCATGTAAATTAAAGTATTTACTTATTTTTATTTCCTGCAAATACATTTCAAAAAACTTGTGTTGGAGTGCCATAGTAATTCTGGACTTTTGGACTTGTCAATTTCTAAGATAACGCAGCAACCATAAAAGAGTTCTATATTTAAAATAATTTAGAACAATAGGGTTCCTTATTTGTAAAGATGTGATAAAGTACTTAATATTTTTACTAATCAGTATTAATATTATGAAGAGTTTGTTTGTTTGTTTAAACGCGGTAATCACAGGAACTACTAATCAGAATTTAATTTTATTATTGGATAGCTTTAGGCTATTGAATATCACGCTACGACCAAAAGGAGCGGAGCAGCAATGAGAACTATTGCAAAAACGGGAAAATATACGCAAACGAAGTTGCGCGGGACAGCTAGTACTTACTATGGGGTGAGTTACGCCTAGGCCAGCAAAAAGCCTAGGGAGCAAAGCAACTATAGAAGTAGAAGGGAGGAAAAATAACAAAACAAAGTGTTCCCATTCTGCTCTTACCAAGTCATAAAACCTTCGTACATTCTAAGGCCTGGAGTCCATTGCGACGATATCAATTAGTGAGCGCAGAGCCTCGCTCGTGAAATGCATACAAATGACGTCATCGATCTTCGGCGCATCGCTAAATGCCGATCGAGCATTGTTACTGGTACTAGCATCGGTAATAAATTGGGAAAATTGCTTGATTGGATTTTTACAATGATTGGTTACTTTGATTTTGTGAGCGTTATCTATAAAAAGATTTTTATTATGTGATGATTATATGATAATATGGGGTACAGGTGTGTTACATCTCTCCAACAGAAAGGCAGTATGCCCCAACCAAGGAGGGTTTTATAATTTGTTTTTCTTTTGTTTAGAAAAATATGACTCCCGCAGTAGGGTACAAGCTCTGTGTCGCGGCGGACTTAAAAAACACAAACGGTCATTGACACAAAGTACACCCAGACTCGGAACAACAATTTGTTGACCACACAAAGTGGTATCCCGTGTGGGAATCGAAATCACGACCTCTTGCGTAGCAGTCGGACACACTCCCTAGTTTTGCGCGCGGCTCTACCTATGTGGATGTCGGATACCGCGATATAATATTTTTTTTTCTCATCACAGTAATACAATATATACACATTTTCACAATTTGTTAAATTGCACAGTAGTAGGGAACTATTATTACATAAATACTTATTATTGTGATGACAAGCACATTAGCTAAGTTATTGTAAATAATTAGTGTTAAAGATATTTACTTTCTCGAGACTCAAACTATCTCCATACCAAGTTTTATCTAAATCGGTTCAGCGTTTTAAGCATAAATAGGCAACAGACCGCCTAGTTACTTTCACATATACAATAATAGGTTGGAAAAGTTACTGAGTACACAATGTTTATTCTTTTTCATTTTGTCTTTTTTTCTAGCATTTTTTGAAATAGAGTGAAAGACAAGAAATAATATTGCAGTGTACACCGGTAGAGAAACGCTTGGGTTAAAAGAAAACTCACAGTTATTTTTTGGTTCAAAGTAAGTTTAACTAAAAATGTTACAGTGGTGTCGCTCGTCATCGTAATTACATAAAAATATAATTCTGTTATTATTTTTGTTAGCTGAAATGAAAAAAAATAAAATAAAATTAAAATAATAACACTATACTTTTGAAAATACGATGTAATAACATTAAATCACAAATAACTCGAACGAATTTTAGTAAACGGATGGTTTATACTTTGGAGAATGACACAGGCTAAGTTTTATCTCTAAATACAACTTAAAGAGGGTGAAATAGTGAATAATAGTTTGGTATTCATGCGGGCATAGCTTGGTAGGAGCAAGAATTGATGTAGAAGTAACATATAGTACACATATATCTTGGCCTACATCTCAAACTTTATTGGGCAACTTAATATAAATATTAACATACATTTTTACGAATCAATAAACGTACTTTATTGGTGCTGAAACAGCGTAGTGGTATTTTTGTGGCTAACACTTTTATTGCTGTAGGCCTATTTTTATATACTCATAACTAGTGCTTTGTTTTGAATATAATTTTGTAAGATATACACAAAAATGTAACATGTCCAGTGTCGACCTCTTGAGAGCTTTTGAACTATTCTTGTAAGTTAGCAAAATAATCCATCCATACCTACTATATACTATATACTATACTATCCATACTAATATTATAAATGTGAAAGTAACTCTGTCTGTCTGTCTGTCTGTCTGTTACGCTTTCACGCTCGAACAGCTTAACCGATTTAGACGAAATTTTGTATGGAGATAGTTTGAGTCCCGAGGAAGGACATAGGATAGTTTTTATCGCGATAACCGACATCCATGCGGGCGGAGCCGCGGGCAAAAGCTAGTAATATTATAAATGTGAAAGTAACTCTGTCTGTCTGTCTGTCTGTCTGTCTGTTACGCTTTCACGCTCAAACAGCTAAACCGATTTAGATGAAATTTGGTATGGAGATGGTTTGAGTCCCGGGGAAGGACATAGAATAGTTTTTATCGCGATAACCGACATCCACGCGGGCGGAGCCGCGGGCGAAAGCTAGTATATTATATTTCAACGAACAATCAAAGAACTTTCTCCGAAACGGGTCTAATGATTTTAATTAAATTTTGTGTAGATATAAAGGTTTGCTTTCTTATTTTTTTTTATTTATCGTTCTCTTTAAAAAAATTAAACGTATCTTCAAAAAACATTTTTATAAAAGTTCGATTAAAGATTACACGTTATAAACATTACAGGTTTTGGAAGTTTCTATTTATCAACCCTAATAACATCGAACAAAACTCGGTCAACCAGGCTGTATAGGATAGTATACAATACATAATTTTAAAAAAAAAAACTTATTGACGCCTTGTAATCGCACCGATAATATGAAAGTAACGTAACTCATGCAACGTCGAAAAGTAATAGCGTGTTATAAACTACTGCATGAATTTTCAAAACCATCCTATGCTTTCCATATAGACAACATTTAGCAGATAAGCGACCTTTTTTCTCGTAAAACATGATACAAACGAACATAGACAAAAAAGGTCAATAAGCCTAATTTTCAACAAAGTTAAAATGAATCAAAAGCCTCTCGTTTATCAGCAGTAATATCTTTAAACTGTCCAGTAAGATATCGATCTTAATGTACAGTTTATAGATAATACCCATCGATAATACTGATCGCAGTACTATCCATTTTCTAGAACACAGCTACTGAATGCACAAAAATCCAGGCGGTGGCCACTATCCCGAATCAATTAGTAGTAGTGCCGCCCGAGCAGTTTAATTGCCGCTACGAAAGTGTTTCACGTGGCTGGAATTTTAATATGAGCACAAGAATTGAATTAAGTGGTACTAAAGTTTTGTAGTAGGCAGACGACGGGTGGTACCTACAACTTGTAATTTTAGTTTAGCTATAGAGCGTTTGACTTGAATACCTATAAGTTGTATGATAAAATGACGTGCAGGGTAGCGACTTTTATTTGACATTTAAAAAGTAAACAGGTTAAACATATAAATTAAAATGTATGGAGGAATTTAAATCCCCCATACTCTTAAATTTATATGTTTAAAATTAGCATAAAAATGCTTTAAAAGATAAGATAAAAATAAAATGTTCTAAATACAATATTTAAGGTACTTTCCCTACGCGTGGCATATTTATGGGATATCCTGTATTTCATGTCTATTTTTTGTTTGCTTGTTCAGTGTTTACGCAAACTCAGTTACTCAGTCTTAAAATTAATATTTTAAATGCAATAAGTTTTATCCGGCGGTAACACGCATTTATAATTCAAAATCAAAACAGATTATAAAAATGCCAAGAAATGTGAGTGACGTGAACTCAACACGTCGATACTATAGTTAAGTCGAATTAAATCCACATTTTCTCATATTTCTCTGGTTTCTGAATTCAATTTAATAACAACTAGACTATCGCGCGTATAATCACTTTACTGTGTACCAGATGTATACCATCAGCATCGTCGCAGAAAATAAGACAAATTTATCGTAAAGATTTTGGGTCTCATCGAAAATCAATTCTAGCCTTTAAATTATATCCAAAGCCTTATGAGAAATCCTATTAAGATAGCCTAGTAGGCAGCCAACAGCGGTTGACCTCTACACAATAGCATGTTATTTAATTAACACGGCCGTGTTTTACTTCCATTTCCTGGAGTGAACCAGTTTAATATAACGTTAACCCAAATGGGAATACGCCATTTTGTTTATTTAGCCACGTATTGGAAATTTATTTAATTAATATTAAGTTTGTATGTCAATTATATTACTACTTATATACTTCTCTACTGATGTAATTAGTTTTAGTTAGTTGCAAGAGGGTGTGAGTTAGATTCCCACATAGGATAAAACTTTGTGTCTGTCTGTTTTTATTTTCCTTAATTGTAAAGGCAAGACAAGGTTTGCATCCAAGTGCTGATATAGTCTTTAAAATCATTTGAAAATGTGTAGGCCTAATTCTCACCTGTTGACTTATCAAGAACGACAACATTAGATTTTTTATGAATTTTGAGCATTTTTATTTATTTATTCACAATGTAGTTAAAGTTACCCATATAAAGACCCCGTAGGGCGATGCGAAACTCACAAACTACTACTACTACTAAATACTACATGTTACTAAATACGACATTTTAGTATTATCTAGGTATTAAGGAACTTTGTTTAAGTATTCGAATGTAACTTAGGTACAAACTTTTCATAAATATAATATTATAATATACCTTCCATAAACTCTTTCATAATATAATAGAATTTTCGTTTATTTTTAAATATATTAGTATTTTCTGTGATTTAGTGTAATCTCGCAGTTTATTATATTTTACACTAATTTATGCATGCATTTTCAGAAAACGATTACCTATCTATAAATCAACAGTGGTAACATTGCTTAATCTTGATCAACTCTCGATCCTCTCGGTCGCTGCAAAGTCACGGTTCTCTCAATGCAAACATAATATCTTCAAGAAATATTGAGTCACATCGTAAATCCTTGAACAGTTTTCTTGACACAGAGGCTCGCAATTGTATACTTTTGCTGTTTATTTAGTAGGGCCCCGATGGCCGGGAAATGAGACGCTTATGTTATTCATGAGAACTTATAAATCTAAAAGTTAGAAGGATCGTAGACGTGGTACAAATTGTTAGTAGATCGAAATATGTTACTTGTCATTGGTCAAAAATGTGATTTAAGTTAAATACGTGATTTCTACTTTAAATCAATTCGGTTCCTCACTTACAATTTACTATACTCAGAAAAAAATCGTAGTATCTAATCAAATCAAAAACTGCAGTATATAAGGTGCTTCTTGTTTATGGCCATTGAGAGATCAACTCAAAACTGACACTACTTACCAACAAGACATTACGTTAACTTGATTTAAGATGGAGTTAAAAATACTCACCTATTTAGGATTCATTTAAACACACGAGCTTTTGCACACTTCGGTCCCATGCTATATTATTTTAGTTTAAAAAAGGTTCGATGTTACTTTTTCTACTGACTGAATATGACCACACCTTTCTGTTACACCCTGTATAGTCTCCTAACCAACAACGCATAAGACATTATAGTGCACAAATGGATGTGCACTTACTTTAGTCCGATAGGATGGAGATCCGACACGGCCGGAGAGAGATTTGGCGCAAGACCGACGACAGCTTAACGTGCTCTACGAGGCACGAAGGTGTGCGACATATTTCGAAAACGGTCACCCATCTATGGACCGACAGTGGTAACGTTACTTAACCTCGCAGATATCTCGATTTACTCGGTCACCACTGAGTCAGGGACTGACTGTCTAAATTATTATTATAAATAGAGAGGATCTCGCGACTCTATGTTTTTGGAAGTAAACTACAAAACCACTGCACCTGTTAAAAAAATCATATACTATTTGATATAAATTCGAGACAGAATAAATATGGAGTCAGCGGTAATGGCGGTTACTTCTTTACAAAACGGACACCACGAATAGATACATCTTACATAAGCGCAAAAAAAGAAGGTCGAGTTACGAGTAAAGTCAGGATGACAGTGTAGTTAAGTATACAAAAATAAAACTATAATAACACCTTCACAACTCACCAGTTTTATACCTTCTGTTAAAAACCGACTAAAACCGATGTTGTAAACCATTCCAGAAGTCCGTTCCCATTCATTTACCTATCCAGTTATTCACCAAAGAAGCTCGCACCTATTAGGCACCAATTCAACCAATTTATGGCTCCACGACACCGTAATCTGATGCCAATGAATTGTGGCTGAGCGACGTCGGGACCTCTGTCCTCTGACAGATATATCAGACCTTTAAGTAGAAACGTGAGTTACCAATTAGATTTGGTCGGATTATTTGTTTGGTTGCGTGTTTGTTGGTTTAAGCCGATAAGTTAAAAAGTTCTCTGTTATAGGTTTTAGGACATCTGTATCTGTAATAGAGTACCAAGTTCTGTTTGTTGGAACATACTGGTCCGATTTAGATGAAATCTGGTATGGAGGTTAAAGCTTAGGGGATAAGGACCTTGAGATAGCTTTTAGCATAAAAGTATTGATTGGCATTATTGGCTTGTAAGATATATAAAGATGTTCATCCCCTATTTGTATTAAAAAAACCCCTAATAAGCCATCAAGTAATCCAAAATTGATAATTCCTTTCTGCAAAAACAATATTAATTAGTAACAATAAAAACAGGGTAATTAGCCGTGTAGTCCAGGGGCGCGCCAAAATTACTCTTCAATTTTCTTTTATTCAACCAAAATTTGAATTGAATTATTAAAAAAGAAAATTAATTCAGAATTATTTGTGTAAAACACAACGAAGAAAAGGAAATAATGAAGTTGTTTATTTATCAGCCCCTACACAATTTGTCTCAAATCAAGATACTTGATGACTTAATGTAGTGGTTTTGCCAATGAGTAATGTAAATTAAACCTGCTTGTTTATACAACTTTATTATTTACTACTTCTTTATAAAAATGTCTCCAAAAAACCAAGAAGCAATGAAACAGTAATTAAATACCTTGTTTAATTCCAAATATTTCAAAAAGAAACAGTTCATATTACATCACTAGAACACAGAGCAAAACTGCAAAGTAAACCAAAATGCGAATTTAAAATTCAGCTCAACATCTAAACAAACCAAATCAATTCTGTGCGGACTAAGCTCAAACACTATCACTAATAGAAAGCGTTCTAGCTCCCTCTAGCGCTACATAAATCAAGCTCCTCAAATAAGCCGGCCGCTCTAGGGCTGTGACGTAGCCAAACAGCCAGTCAGCTCCTAGCCTCAATGACCCTACAAATTATAGGCCAGTGTTGTGCAATGTTTGCGGGAATCCCGGGATATATGAACGATCCCGTGAGGTTAGCATCATTTAGTTCGTAAATAGTTTGTTTGGATCGAGATGGAATTTCGAGTGTCTATTGCTTATGAATGTGGTTATGATTGAGTATACAGATTTAAATGGTTACCGTGCCGCTGAATACACGCCATGCGTTTTAAATTTAATTTCCTTGTGTGGTAAAAAGTTAATTGCAAATTATCATTCGAATAATTACAAAAAATGAGAGGTAAAAAATACTGATTCTTTTTAAGTGTCATTCCACATTAATTTATCAATAATATATTTATTTATGCAAACCTTTAAAACAGAGCTACAATTTTGCTGATTTTATATCAATCCTAAATAAATAAAACCGATCAACCATAAACATATTAATCGCATTTCAAGCAAAAATCCATATACCCAGCTCTCACGATTATCGAATAAAATAAATTCTCGCAGCAATCGGTATTAAAAGCCGGCTTGATCTGAGATCTCGAGAATAATCCCGGGAAATACCAGCTCATACCATCCGTCGGGAAATCGGATGTTTGTCGAATACCGAATCGAGTTGGCGACAATATTTTGTTTCAGACCGTGTAAACTAGATGTACCTATTGAATGTTCGCTGACTTTGTGTAATATGGACTTGCGATACGAACGTTTAAGTGTTAACGCGTGTCAACTGTTGATGTGTAAGCACTTTGGAAACTGTCGTATTTGAAATGTGTTTGGAAAATGTTAATAACAGTCTTATTGTTGTTTACGGGTAGGTTTTTTAGAGGTACTATTTCTTTATTTAGTTTCATAGGAAAGAGATAAAAGTATTAGTTACACCGTAATAATTGAATATGTATTCAGAAGCTGAATTTTAGCAGGTAAAAATGATATTTATAAGAAGATTTATAGGTAGAGAACCTCGGCTAATACCGAAGCTTTTAAAATTTACACAATATTAAGGAGGTCGAAGTTTGAATGGTTAATTCTACTAAATGCGTATATAAATAGTTTTATACACATTTAGTAGTAGACAAGCAACCTAAATTAACACGAAACAAAAATCCGACAGCTTCAAATCAATAACTGCAGTATTTTAAAAATTCGCAAATTTATTTATTTCATAATTTACACAGTGTCACTCTCACAACTGAGACAAATCTAACGATACTTTCCTCAAGCCATTTATGCTCTAAAACGTGCCAAAGATATATATATATATATATATATATACATATTTACCTACCTACATACAAACATATATACACTCAAAAACCATAAACGCCTTCTTGCGCAGTCGTAAAAAGTACACCAAACTCCTTGGTATTTTTAACAATATGAAGATAGTGTTGGGAATCAGTCCATTAATATGAACTCATAATATTTGATTACTTTAATTTTTGATTAGATACTTTATCTAGTCCATGTATCTCCTCCTACAATAATGTCCAATCGATTATCAACTTCAAGTGGATTCCACTTATATACTGGTTGCCAGTAACCAAAACCAACAGTATCCAACATCACATAAACGAACCAGTTGACATTAACATCATGTTAAACACCCACACTCGTACTTTGCAGCAGCGCTTGAAAATTGAAATTTTAATTGACAGATATCGTAGCGAGTATTGGAAGTGTGTCAAAATTATAAAAGCAAATGGCGTCGACGGTCGCAATCCGAATGGCGGGAATCGATCGTATCTCAATTAAAATACCGACTGACTAATGCAAGCTTGCATTTATTCCGTTTTTCTACTCATAAAGTTGGTTCCATGAAGGATTCGTCTGGTGTTTTTATTTGTAAAAGTTTGTTTCGATTTAGAAATGGGAGCAGAAGTTTTATATTAAATGCATGGACTGTGTTGTTTACTAGGTTATTGTCAATGATTGCTTTGCAAAATTCTAATCTCTAATTTCAACAAGTTATTTCTTTCATTAGGGAGAAGAAACAAAACGGTACACACTTACCAAATACATTACGTATGAATATATTAAATTGCTTTTGATGCTTTTACTATTGAAATGAAGTTACCATATTTATTTCACAAGATTCACTTGATATTTCTTATAGAAATATATATTTTTTTTAAAGGCTCGTAGATCCTGGATTCAAATAATATTTTTCAAACAAAGCTTGTTTAATATACAGTCAACCAACATAACGTATATGTATATCACCCACCACTAATCCAACATTATCAAAGCTTTGACATAGGCTTTCTATAGCAGTTTCAAGGAGTACTGACGTCTTCGAATAAAAACTACAGCAAAAACAGCTAATCCCATTCACAAAAGCATCTCATCAACAATCCTTTCTTCGTCAAACTACACTCACTAAATCACGCATAAAACCTCGATTACTCAATAAAATCGCCAGTTTACTCGAGATAAACGGCCAGACGATCACAATCGAGAACTTCACACACTCGCCAAATTGCCTCTGACGATCCGTCAGCACTAATACGAGTCTTCTGTCTCGATCAAACTAATCGAGGCGATAAATCGAATCGATTCGAGAATCGAGTGATTTAATCGAGAATTATACAGGTCATGTTAATTGGGTATGGTGATTCGTTTGAATGTAATTTACGCTTGTTTGGAACGGTGTTGGGTAATGATGTGGCGGTAATTAGGGATTAAATCTGTTTGGCCAAGGTTTGGTGTAGGCTTTTGGTAGGCAATTTGATGGTTATAAGCCTACAAAGTTGGTTAATGTTGGGCCAACAAGGCCAACATAAGTAAATTTGCCGCTGATGTAATTTCACTGAACATTTGCAAACTTCGTAAATACCTATTTAAATTATGTACTTTCCAGAATTGTAATATATACGATTATACCAACGAATATACTATTTTGTTTGAAATTCTTAGGCCCCACAGTAAGGAATACAAACTTCACCCCGACTTGGTACAACCTTTTTATATAAAATATTTACTGTTAAAATTAAATATCTTTCAATAACTCAATAATATCGACGGTACGAACATGATCGTAAGTACAGCATTTTGCAGCAACTCATAATATAAACGTTCACCATTCAGCCGCTGAACGCATTGCCCATATTTTAAGCTTTAGAATAAGGCAAATGGCGCCAAATTCATTCATACTATAAAAGCGATACGCTTTCAAGATTTACGATAGACATTCTTTCTGAAGCCGCTTAGGTCACAAAGTTAGCAACTTACTTTTTTTTCAACCGCGAGAATTCCCAAACGACGCTACTTTTTAATAAATCATCCAAACCTCCCGCCATATTTGAATTTCTATAAAAAAGTTTCCTACCAAAGAATTGTAAAATTGCTCAAGTTTTTGTATAACTACAACAGACTAAAATGATACCTATACAGAATGACGTTGTAACTTCGGCTTATATAGCTCGCTTACATCGCGTGAGTTTTAAAATTTGGCAAAACTTAACATAACAGGTATATTTATTAGACATCTGTTTATAATTAGGACAAGGATTTTTTCAATTCTTTGCGAATTTTATCACAATGTTTGTCAGTTTATGTCTCGACAAAAAAAATTGTACATTTGAATAGTTTTAATTTGATGTTAGGGAAACAATAAATGTAAGCAAAATGAAGTGTCATTTCTTTTTAATATTTTTTTCAACTACATGAAGATGATGAATTAAATCTTATAATTTATGTCTATATTTGTTTTGTTAATTAATCGTATGGTCCTACCCGTACCTATTTTAGTCACTTATTTATCAAGCAATATCAAAACAGAAATATTTCTATCCAAATATAAACTTGTCGATTTGATTGAATGTTACATTTAAGTAGATTTATTACCTAAGTATTAACTATTATAAACCAACTCATTTGAGAAGCAGTTTGGACCTAATCCTCAACAAACGCCATAAGGCTTGGATACCATCTGGAGTTTCTCGCTTCAAATGCAAGCATGCAACTGTGAAGTAATAAAAGACTAGCTTAAAATTATAAGCGTTTGATGCTGGCGCTAAATTCAGTGGTGCAATTTAACGCAACATAGAAATCTAAAGCGTAAAAATACATTTTTCTTCACTTTTATAGTGACCCGGTTCGTCTTTCCACGGGTGCAAATGATATACAAATAAATAGTAATAATCGTATTCTTGACTTAATACTTTCCAATACTAATTGTGTAGTAATGGCTAGTGATAGTCCACTGACACCTGAGGACTGTCATCATAAGGCGCTTCAAATAGAACTCAATTTGTCTTATATACCTATTCTAAAACCGGCGCCTACTCTTACCTATTGTTTTCGTAATGCAAATTACAATGAAATTAACATACAGTTATCTATGGTTGACTGGTATGACTTTTTCTCGGAACTACCTGTTGAACAATGCTTAGAAAATTTTTATATTTTATTAAATGATTTGATCGATAAATTCGTGCCCCGACGCCCTCAGCGTATTTCAAATTGTAAACCTCCATGGCACACTCAGTCGCTTAGAAGATTAATGAATGAGAAACGTAAATTTCATAAGTTGTGGAAGACATATGGTAACCCTTTAGATTATGATAGTTTTAAATTTCTTAGAAAAAAGGTAGCTACATTAGAAAGGGAATGTTATAATAATTATATGAATTTTACTGAGTCTAGAATCAAAACTCACTCAAAATATTTGTGGACATACGTAAAGTCAATTAAGTCGAATAGCGGTCTCCCACAGCTTATGTCCTATAATAGGGTATCAGCTACTGATGGTCATCACATTTGTAATTTGTTCAATGAATATTTTCACTCGGTTTTCGTTGAATCTAGTATCGCTTCCTTTGATTTACAGAATTTACCACCGACCATGGATACTGTCCTTGACATGAGCTGTATTTTCTTAAGCAATGATCTTGTTCATAATTACCTTAAATCGGTTGATACTAATAAGGGCGCAGGACCAGACGGTATTCCTCCATTGTTGATCAAACAGTGTGCAGCTACTTTAACAACACCTCTAAAATTACTTTTTGAGAAATCTCTTAAGGAGGGCTGCGTCCCTAGCATTTGGAAGCGCGCACTCGTGACCCCAATACCAAAGGGACAAGTTAGTCAAGATATTGTAAAATACCGTCCTATATCTAAGCTTTGCCAATTTGGTAAAATATTGGAAAAAATTGTCACCATTCAAATTTCTAACACTGTTAATCGTCATATTATACCTAACCAGCACGGTTTCTTTAAGGGTCGTAGTGTTGATACAAATCTTTTATCTTTTACTGAAATTGTTTTGGAAGCCATGAATAGTAATGCACAAGTAGATGCTGTTTACACAGATTTTGCCAAAGCTTTTGACAAAATTTGTCACAGTACGTTACTGTTAAAGCTCTGGCGGTTGGGAATACGTGGTGATCTACTCCGCTGGATAAAATCTTATGTAGAAAATCGATCTCAAGCTGTAGCTTCAGGAGGTTACATCTCACATTATAAATATATAAGTTCTGGGGTCCCACAGGGGTCCCATTTAGGGCCCCTGGTATTTATTTTGTACATTAACGATATTAGTAAAAATATGTTAAACTCTAATCAATTATTATACGCTGACGACACAAAAATCTTTCGAATAGTAAGAAACATAGATGATTGTGATATATTGCAAAAGGATCTTTTGGTTTTTGAATCCTTTTGTAATTCCAATAGTTTAATTTTGAATTCTGAGAAATGTTCTGTTATAAGTTTTTCCAGAAAAACATCTTTAGTAAATTTTAACTATAGACTCTGTAATAAGGACTTAAAGCGAGTTACTGAAATTCGTGACTTGGGTGTTATATTGGACTCTAAACTTTCTTTTGTTCCACACATAGATGCAATGATAAATAAGTCGTATAGGCAACTGGGATTTATATTGCGTATCTGTAAACCATTTCGTAACTTATTAACTTATAAAATATTATATAACTGTTATGTAAGAAGCCACTTAGAGTTTGCAAGCTCAGTTTGGCATCCTTTCTTTAAAAAACATATTGATAAGATAGAGGGAGTTCAGAAAAAGTTTGTAAGGGCTCTCTGCTACCGTACTGGTCATTGGTATTCGGATTATGAGACTTCCTCTGTAGAACATAACATTACTCAATTGTGTCACCGTCGCGAATTGGCTGATGTTGCATGCCTTTATAAAATAATTAATAACAAAATAGATGCCCCTGCATTGCTTCAGGAAATATTATTTAGAGTGCCACATCGACGTGAACGAGCTTGCCGTAAAAAGCATTTATTTGTTATCCGTAATTGTAGAACGTGTTACGCTAATAATAGTTTTATCAGAAGATCTTGCAGACTGTATAATGATAAACTCATAGATGTTGACATTTTTAGTGAAAGTTTAAATTGTTTTAAGAAAAAGTCGTTGCAATTACTTGCATCGTCTTAACTGTAGTGTGTATGTTTGTAATAATTAAGTATAATGTATTATTATTATAAGTTATTATTATAGATAATATAGATGCTGTTAACAATTAATAGATATACATATGGATATAAGTAGGTGTGTATAAATATTGTATTGGTATGTATAATATGTGTGTATGTATGTATACGGAAGTATAATATATAAGTATATGTATATGTGTATGTATGCGTGTATGCACCTGTATGTAATGTTATCTAGTTTTATATAATTTTGAGAAAACTCATTATGTTTCCATTTAAGTGCCTTATATATGAAACTGTAGGTCTAAAACTATATTTAATTTTAGTATTAAGCTCTTTTTGTATTATGACTGTTTGTTTCTTATAAATAAATAAAAAAAAAAAAAAAATATATATATATACTGTCTAACGAAACGTCACTTTTTGTTTCAAAATTTCATCAAATTTCTCAGATTTTGTAATGGACTTTCTATATTTTATGCAAAACTTGCCGTGGTAATCCTAAACACAAAAATCAATCAATTAAGTCGTTCCTTTCTCAAATGATCATCATGATATCTGCGGCGTTATGCTGATGACTTTAACAAACAAGTTACTTATCACAATAGCAATAACAGTGACGGATCATGGCTTCAAATCCTCAATCGTGATATAAGAGTTCTCACAGCTGTTAGCTATATATAGTTCCCAACATTAACTGTAGGGTCGCGGCCCGCCTGGCACGATCATCTCACCTGGTCGGAGGACCTTTGTGTTTGAGTGAACTAACACCTTGACCTTCACAACATATATGTAGCTTTTCTACAATTTTCAATATTGTGTCTCTTTTTAATAAGATTATCTGTCAAAATTAAAACTGCGATTGAGGAGTGCGTATGAACGGCGAATTACAATATTTTTTAAGTAAATAAAAATATGTAATTGCCCTTTCAGACAAACTTTGTAGATTGACATCCACAGAAACAAACAAAAAAGAAATTGTCCATAAATTCAATTTATCGAGTATTCTACAAGATTTAAAAGTAGGTAAGGCTGTATATAGGTAGGTAGGTATTCTTGTTTTGAATCAAACTGTTTAAGTTGTTATTTATCTATACTAATATTATAAAGAGGAAAGATTTGATTGTTTCTTTGTATTAAATAGCCTCCGAAACTTCTAGACGGATTTGAAAAATTCTTTCATCTTTGTGAAGCTACACTAACCCCGGGTGACATAGGTTATTTTTTATCCCTGTATTACCACGGGAACGGGAACTACGCGGGTAAAATCGCGAGACGTCCGCTAGTGTTTAAATATATTGTCAAATAATGAACCAGGAAAAACGAAACAAACACCTACATTTTTATTATTAAAAACTCTCCGTTTTATCTCAAATCCGACTGGCCCAACTTACAGCGGGCACAGCCATAAACCCCGTCATTATTAATACCCGGTACTAAGTTATTAATTCGCAAATAAAAACTATTAAGTATCGTGCCGATAGCAGTTATAGCTTGTTTCGTGGCTTGACTTTACGGCAGTCGTAACATTCACAATTTACGATCTTACTTTAGCTCTAGTGTGTTCTTGGTACAAGTATAATTTGCAAGTTTAGAATAATCGCTGTTTTACTCAAGTTTCGATTGGTGAAGTCGCGTTTTTAATAATTCATTGGGTGTTCATTTTTAACCTTGGGTGTTGAGATGCGAAATATTACAGTTTAAAGTTGGACGTTTATTGTGTAAGTTTTGGTTGGTGTATTTATTACTGGGTGCCGTGGCTCGTGGGGATAATATAGGCTCCAGGAGTAAATCGAGTAATAAAATAGATTACTAGACAAACCATAGCTTTTTGATAATACAATTTGCATCAGTCCTTTGACATGGTGTATAGTATATTAGTCGCAGTACTTTACCCCCATATCAAGTTTATAAACATTCAAACATTGTAAAATTGGCAATTTGAAAAGAGTGGCCGCAAGTTTTTATTGCCAGGTTCTTTTCTCCGGCTTTATATATTGCTTGCGAACTTGGCATTACATGAACATGTAGAATCCCGACGTATCACAAGATTTATTTGCATCATAAGTAAATAAAGAATTTTGAATTGAATTTTGAATTTTTGAAATACACTCTATTTTTTATTTTTTTATATTTACTGGAAGCTCAACATCCCCGCTATTCCCCTTATACTGTTAATGCTTATTAATCTACTTGCTGGATATCCCCGCCTTTCCCCTTCATATATTAACGTAGTTAGCCACAATTTAATTAAGTATATATATATATGTGATATTATATAACTAGTACTACTTAGAATGGAACTATGAAAGCGACAAATGGCCGCGTTCATATGAGTTATGAGTTCCTAAACAAATAGAATTGACATGTCTATAGCGGACGGATCATTTCGCACCCATTGCTTTATGTAATTTAATGCTGTCTAGATTTATTGCGATGATACTCAGGATATCCTGGTCATATGTCATTTACATTTGAATTATAGTTCAAATGTGGGTAATATTTAACTTTTGTAAATACATACAATCCCTTTATATCCGTTCATATCCTTGACTTAATATTATATCCTTGACCGTTTTTATCCGATTTTTCTTTTTTAATTTCTTTAATAGCCGAACTTGAAAACTTTGTGCTACGTAAATTTTTTGACTGCCTCTGTGGCGCGGTGGGAGTGTATCCGACTGCTACGCAAGAGGTCGTGGGTTCGATCCCCACCCAGGATAAAACTTTGTGTGATGAGCACGATGGTTTATTCTGTGTCTGGGTGTTATTTATCTATAATATGTATGTATTTAGAAAAATATAAGTATGTTTATCAGTTGTCTGGTTTCCATAGTACAAGCTCTGCTTAGTTTGGGATCAGATAGCGTTGTGTGAGTTGTCCCAAGATATTATTATTATTATTAATTAAATGTAAACACAACTAAATGAGATTTTTTTCGATTTTCAGGCTGTCTGTGTGTCTGTACTGCAGACATTTACAGTTAACTTTGGACAACATCACTATCCAAAACACTGAGCAGCGGGAAAGTAGTGGAAATGAAAGTGTTATTGGCTGATTGGTATCACGTGATATTTACGTTCCCTCCTTATCCTGCAAAAAGTGGTCGAGACGGTTTCCATACCAAATATTTTTGGTTGGCCGTTGGTCTATTTTATAATATTTTTGTATATAAAACAACTAGCTATCCCGCGCAACTTCGTCTGCGTAAATTTTCCCCGTTTATGCAATATTTCTCATTGCTGCTCCGCACCTATTGGTCGTAGCGTGATGTTATGTAGCCTATAGCCTCGATAAATGGGCTATACAACAATGAAAGAATTTTTCAATTCGGATCAGTAATTCCTGAGATTATTGCGTTCAAACAGACAAACAAACTGCTTCTGCTTTATAATATTAGTATTAAATATAATATTAGACATAAGGCAGTTATAGGTATACCGTTCGTCAAAAAGTTTTTATCCTTTGTATACTTACAAGACAATGTATTTAAATTTACAAGAGAGTGCTTAGCGAGTGTGTTGTGGCGGACTGTAAACTTTTCCCTCTCGAAACTTGTTACCAGCAAAAAGTTCATGCACTTTGAAGTTTCATTTCACGCTGAATAACGTGCCTTTAGTGAAATGTTGGCTTTGATTGCTGCCCGCTGTTTGAAGTCAATCGGAGCTTAATTGAGGTAATATATAAAAGAGTTTTTGTCTGGGTTTTTTGTATGGCTTTTTAAAAGGGGAGCTTACGCCCTTGCCTGGATCTTTTCATCAAAAGCTAAGATATTTTTTTTGTTGAATACTCATACAACTAAAAATGTAGAAAATGATCCGTTTACAATTTTTTACGAAATGCTATATACCAAAATGAGAAAGGTTTTGTGTAATTCTTAACATTTTTATGAAAATATTAGGTTTTGCCCGTGGTTTCAACTCTGTAGATTGCATCGTTATCAAAGTACTACTAACTAACCTTCCCCAAGGTTCAAGTCACCTTCTTACCAAAGTTCCAAATAGGTCAAAATACCGCGTTCAAACAAACCCTTGAGCTGTATTGTAGATATTAATAAAGAGTATTTAAGTATAAGTAAAACCACTGCTCTAAAGTAAAAAACCGGCCAAGTGTGAGTCGGACTCATGCACGAAGGGTTCCGCACTCTATAAAAGCGGCAAAAAAATCATGTATGAGAGCCCCCCTTAAATAATAATTGTATATTTAATTTAATTATTTATGTATAAAGTATATATATACCTCAATATTATGTGAATATTTAAACTGTCTACCTGTTGCTGTTATCAACATCGAGCAAAAACGAACAAACAAAATCACGATTTTTGTATGGGAGTCCCCCTTGAAACTTTCAACTGTCTAGCTATCACGGTTTATGAGATACATCCTGGTGACAGACGGACAGCGAATTTTTAGTAATAGGGTCCCATTTTACCCTTTGGGTACGGAACCCTAAAAATAGATTGACATCTAGATAATATGCACAGAATTTTAACCGAAAATCTTAGTCAAACTTCGAATATTGCTAAGCAAAATAAAACAGAATAAATGAACAAAATGTTCTTAGCAATTGACTATTAATATTAATAATAACAAATGATCGGAGTAGTGACGCAAACCTATCAATTACCAATAATGTATCCAAGAGCTATCTAAGCTCACATACAATGAATACTAAACCGCAGCTCGACATTGATGTTAGTACGCCTAATGTGTTGGTCAACAGTTGACATAATCTCTCTATGTGTCCAGTTAATAGCACATTATTGTTTATGCGTTTATGTAGTAATAATTCACTGATACGATTTTGGGATTACTATCTTAGGATCGATACACGAAAGCGTCGCGGTGTTGTCGACAAAATCTGCATTATCGTTCCAACTAACTTATGCATATGCAACTTATATATGCTAGGATCATTTCGCACCCATTGCTTCACGTAATTTAATGTTGTCTAGATTTATTGCGATGATACTCAGGATATCCTCGCCATATGTCACTTGCATTTGAATTATAGTTTAATGTAGGTAATACTGAACTTTTGTAAATAAATAGGTACATACATAATACAAATAATTTCGATTTTGGGATTACCATCTTAGGATTGATACACGAAAGTGTCTAAAATCTGCATTATCGTTCCAACCAACTTAAGCATATGCAACTTATATATGCTAGGCGTCGCAATAACAGCGTTGTATTAAGTTAGTAGGTACATATTTTCTCGATGGTTGTGATGTGTATGTACCTCTGCCAACAGAGGCGCATCGAACCAAATGCTGCAGAGCACTTTTACAATCAGTTAATATAACCGATTTTTTAAACCAAAGGGTTTAAAAAACCGGTTCTCGGACTCTATATATGAAATCGGCTCTGAGACAACAAATAATTCCACATACATGATAGATAAAGTGTTATAATTACCAGTAGACAAATTAAATATTTCTTTTTTATTATATATTGGGTCATAAAAGGTATCCGCAAATTTTGACCCTTATACGAAACTTAGGAACTTTTGTGTCTCATAATAGTTCTTCGATAGATGCATGTCTGTTAAATCAGTCTTAATAAAATATACATTAAAATCAGACATCCACGTGTTAAGAGAGTAAATGCGTAAAACAGCTTGAAATATTAGTTTGTCTTATTTACTTGTACTACCTATAGTTTACATTGTTATCGTATGTACTTTATAACCCTAAAAAGAGCAGGCACAAAAACACTGTACGACATCTTACAAAAACCGATAAAACAAACTTTTGTTTCATGCCGGAGTCACACCCGTAATAATTAGAAGTATATGATACAGATAGCTATGGTAAAAGTGTCGATGGTATATTTTCAGATTTACAGTTAAAAACAACAGACAGCGAAGTATTTCTTACTTTCTTCTTTTCCCATAAAAACTGCACTTATACATATTTCAATAAGTACGTTGATAAGTTAGATCTACTTCCCAATACCAAACTCCAACAAAGTCGTGAATAAAAAACATCGGAAATCTCAATGCAGCCTTAAATAACCAAACTAAACTTGATCACGTACAAAAACTTGCCAGTATCAAGACCATTATTAAATTTTTATGTAACGACACGGATCTGCCGACCGCACCACAACTCCCCTTGTACACTGCGCACCCATAAAGAGTTAATATTTCAACGGCGCACACAAACCCAGCAGTAGACAAGACCCAAGTTTTAATTTGCTTAAAGTTGTTACAAGTTGGAACGGGTCCCTCGTTGGGCGCCAAATTAGGTACCGTCACAGTCTAAAGTATAAAAGTAACGGTCACGTTATTCTACTGATACTTTAATTCGTTTGCTTTTACTATTTTTTTCGTATACGATTTTACATTTAGTTTGCAATTTAAGTTTAAAAAAGCTTCAACGAGAATTGTCTTGAAACTTTGTCGGTGCATAGTTTATTTGAAAGAAATATTTTATACATTTTGTTTTGTTTAAGAAGCTTGATCCACAAAATTTAGATTTTTACAATAAATGCTGACAAAAATACCCAAATAAAACTAATTCGTTTATCGACGTTACATCACATCAAAGTTGATGATACTTCAAAATGACTACAAAGAACCATTACAGAAATAAATACGTTTTGAGAAAATTGGTAAATCGTTGAATCAGATAAAATCAACCTCGTTAAATCAGATTTACAATGTCAGATTTAGCAGAGTTGATTTTCTCACTTTTGACAAAGCCAATTATGTAATAACCTTCACAAATCAGAATCAAATATTGTTTTATTAAATTTATTTATTAGAATGGAATCATATAAATTAACCCATAATTCAAATATAGAAAGCACAAACAACCATATTGTGCTGTTAATCAGAAAACCAAATGCATATTTTAATTCAAAACCGTTCAGTTCCAACGAGGTCGATTTCGCCAAAGCAATGCATCAGGGACCTCTTTAGAGTGCTGAAACGCACATTATCGATGAGTTACGGTTACCATTCACCATCAGGTGCCTTTTATAGCTCCCATTCAATAATAAAAAATGTCCAGTTTCCCACAGCACTAATAATAATATAAGGAAAATTTTTGTTTCGTTATAACGCATAAGGAAAACGTGAGGTTTTTTTGTTATTTCTTTTGCAATAAAACTTTGACTATTATGTGTATTTGTTGGAAGTGCTTGGGTGTTTGTAAATGTTAGGTTAAGTATTTTTTTTCTGTATTTTTGATATGAAGTTATGAAATGAACATAAGGGGCCAAGTCATTCTATTGTCAGTTCCCGCCTTGAAGACACTCTCGACGAAATATATCATACAATGCTTAATAATATTCATGCACGTAGTCAGAAGTTTATACAGTAGAATACCATACTTGTGGGGGCGAAAAAACACATACCTATGCACACTATTCCTTGTCGGTCGGCACCTAGGTATGATCTCAGTGGGGTTGGTCGCAATCATCTGAAGGCAGAGTCTGGTCATACGCTAAGTTATTACTTATTATGGTGTAGTACCTTCTCGTTCTATTGAGATCTAGCAACTGTTGTTTCACTGTAATTTTTATACAGTTGTCAATACCCTCATCAGGCATTTATATTAATTGTTTATTCAATTGCAAAATATTGAATTTCTTAATGTATTTTTATATTTTCAAAACTCAATATAATGTGACCTACATTTTGTTTCGCAGAAGGTAATTCTTTTCGCTAAACGTTTTTACTTGTATGAAAAAAAAGAATTAATATTTTCCCAGTAGTTATTTTTATTTATAACCTAAAAGTTTATAATAAGTAATTTATATTTACCTATTCATATTGAATAGCTTTAAGCTCATTTGTTAGTATTTGATAGAAATCATTCAACGTAATGTACTCATCCTATAGTTATGATTTCACCATGCCATGCGCGGGTCCGCACTTTCATTCGAAAAACAACAGAATAAAGGCTTATTCTACGTTCAAATGACGAGCGTTTGACACTGAATTCTTACTAACATACGTTTTCATTTATCTCTTGTTTGTTCCAGTTTACTAATTTCACAACAGTTTAACGACAAAAATTTCCAAAGTTTCGAGTTCCTTCATCGCACATCTGACATTGGCAGAATTGTCGGCACCGGCACAAATGCCATTAAAAAAAATCACAATTATAGTATTGTATAAAATTGCAAAACGCGGGTCAAGCGATTATCTTCTGAATATAGGCTAAAGGTCATATATTCGCACTTGGGAGTCAAAACAAAAAACTATAATCATTTTCACAACACGTTCAACGTTTGATAAAAAAACATTTACTTGAAACACAATTACGGGGTTCGTTGAAAACCTTTCCGTGTTACACAGCAGACGTTAAATATCATTTATATCTATTAAATTCTTTCAAAGCAGTACTTTTCTTGGTATCGTTGTGTTTTAACACTTTGTTGCATAACAAATGTGTCGGTGAAACGGTTTCAATTAAGTTTCGAGTGGGGAAATCTGGTATATGTTTAGCGTTCTTTGCTTTTTTCTAGATTATAGACAATAAAATTACGCCAGTTTTTTGTAGCGATTTTTGTTTTTAAAGGTATTTAGATTAAAAATAAGTAGTTTTAAAAGTTTTATATCCGAAAGCGCCTTATTGATAAGGCTCCGCTGTCTGTCCATCATTCGGTCGCAGGGTTTTATATTTTAAATTAGCTACAAAGACTCAACAAATAAAAATAATACAATAAAGCAAAAATTTAGAAGGGGCTTCGTATAAGAAAATCGTGTATTTTGTAGTCTTTAACTACTATTCAAATAATAATATTCATTACTTAACAATTTTGACTAAAACTGTATTTTATTAAACACACAAGCGCGCTTATGGCGACAAACATTAAAAAATGCTGACAAAATTGTAAACTGAACCTTGTCACATCTGTCTGCCTGGTGGTGGGTGCTTTTTTTATATAAAACCACGACTCCCGCATTAGAGTACAGGCCCTGTGTCGCGGGGGACTTTACAAACATTCAATTCACAGACACAAAGTACATCCAGACTCGAAACAACAATTTGTGGTCACACAAAGTGGTGTCCCGTGTGGGAATCGAACCCACGACCTCTTGCGTAGCAGACGGACACACTCTCTGTACTATGACATACATAATGTACCCATATGCGCAAAAATAAATGATTTTGATTGTAACAAGGTTGTACAATGGCTCAGGTTGTAAGGTCCACATCTACAATTATTTTTTAAAGCTAATCCTATCAATCTAAAGTTTAAATCCAAAGGAACTCACCGTATTTTGACCTCCTTGGATTGCCATTCGCTGTGTTTGTCGAAACTGATGAGAATAGCCGCGATTTCCTGAAACAAATAACAATAATTTTAGTATGCAAGACATAAAAATATTACAGCGGTATTATATTTACATAAAATGTCTGCGCCTGTAGTAATTATTTACTGCGTTATCTTTAAGAGAAAGTACTGTTGACTGCATGAATAGGGTAATACTTTTAGTAGATACTATTGCATTTTTTATTAAAATGCACATTAAAGAACTCGCACGTAGGGAGCTGATCATTATGAAAATAACTAAACAAATATATAAACATTATATAAACAAAGCTCAGTTAAATAGAAAATACATTAAAACAGTTTATTATTTTAAAACTCCTCCGCTATAGGGTACTAGCCCCGTGTCACGAGGGACTTTACAAATATATAAGACACAAAGTACACCCAGACCCGGATCAACAATTTGTGGATCACAAAAGTGCTGTCCCGTGTGGGAATCGAACCCACGACCTTTTGCGTAGCAGTCGGAGACACCACCACCGCGCCACAGGGCCAACAGTAATTTAAAATTAGTCCATCTGTTACACTGATGTCACAAACATAGGCGTCAAACTTGCAGATCCCTCATTTTTCGACAGATGTATTTTTTTTTATATACCAACAAAACTTTGTACAGTTATTAATCACATACTTAATCATATTTAGTGGCTCCACTTACGGTCTACTTTAAAATATATTTTTTATAAGACCATGAATAGACCGATCATGAATACTTTTTGTTCGTTTTAATTTGATTTGACAGACCTATTTTTCGTGTAACATCTACCTTGGTATTTATAATGGAATTAAGTATGCCATTCTGAAATTCAAAAATACAATCACTGATTGCATAATATGTGGAAACACACATAGGCAAAGAAGCGTTTATACTTAAATTAAATTTATTTTAACTAGTTCAATCTAAGAGTCATATAACATTCTTGTTTCTGTTGTCTAAAATCGTCTTAATTATCTAGCAATACATCTACAAGAATATTATCTAAATTTCAAATTACTCAATCTGCAAACGTATACGGTACAAACTTCAATACGCCAAGTTCTACACAGCCAAAACTTAATCAGACCACATACATATTGAAAGGCATAAAAACTCACGGAACAAACTTGTCCACATTGAATTGCAAATAAAAACTAAAGATTCGGAACATACACTAATAAATAAATCAAACCACGGGACGGGTTTGGATCGGAATAATAATTTGTTGAACGTAATCGTAAAGTTGATCTGACTCCCCGAAGCCATAAAGTGAGTCGGATGAAGAATTATTAAATTATAAGAATTTTGGTCGAGATTTTACGTCGTGAGAGAAAGAGAGGTCCGGAAACTTGTTTCTGTTTATGTTTTAAATCAAATCGAAATTGTTTATTCATTTTGGTCATTAATATTTATGAATGTTCCGTTTTAATATTGTAAAATGAAATATATGATTGATAAATTAGAAACAAAAATTTAAATAATGTAAATGACCGATTTTTTATTGTATGTCTTTCGTCAACTTGTACATATATATATATACTATATGTCTATATGTGTCTGTCTGTTTGATAGAGATTTAAAACGAAAATCTTAGCTCAAAAAAGTCTTAATTTTTCGCCTAATAATAATAATATTTGCTTTTAGTAAAATCACAGCCATTTTCTTGATAATATTTTTTCTTATTTTATATTTATTTTTAAAGGATAACTAGCAATGTGGAATTACAAATTGGGACACACCCAGATTTCTAGTAATCATGTAAACTCCTCCGGCTAAGCTCAATGGCTTATATTAGTGGTTAAAACAATACTATACCCGCGGCTTTGCTCTTGTAGATTGGATGCCGATAACCTTTTTCAAGTTTCAAGCTATGTCTATAGCAAATATAAGTTTAATTGACCCTGTAACTTTGTATCAACCAGCCTGTTGGTCTAGTGGTTAGTGACGCTGACTGCTAGGCCGGAGGTCGTAGTTTTGATCCCCACCCAGGATAAAACTTTGTGTGATGAGTACGATGGTTTATTGTGTACCTGGGAGTCAATTATCTATACTAATATTATGAAGCTGGAGAGTTTGTTTGATTGAACGCGGTAATCTTAGGAACTGATCCGCATAGAAAAAATCTTTCAATGTTGGATAGACCATTTATCGAGGAAAAGCTATAGGCTATATAACATCACGCTACTACTGATAGGAGCGGAGCAGCAATAAGAAATGTTGCAAAACCGGGGAAAATTTACGCAGACGAAGTTGCGCGGGACAGCTAGTCTATAATATATACGTATTTAGAAATATATAAGTATGTTTATCAATTGTCTGGTTGCCATAGTACAGGCTTAGCCAAGTTTGGGATCAAATGGCATTTTGAAAGTTGTCCCAAGACATATTAAATTTTTCACATTAGTAGCTAAACACAGATTGTTACAAAGATTCTTAGCCATTTGACATGCTAATTGTAACAGTGTGAAGACATGCTAAGAAAAGATTGATCGTCGAACAAACACATATCAATCATAAATATGTATACACATAATTTGTCAGTGACTGGAGCCTTACACGTCTACGTTCCTATAGTAACATTCATTCCTATGGGAAATTTCGGGTACAAAAATACATCAGTTTTGGCTTTAAGACTGATGTAATAAAAATTGAACTTCGGTATGTATATATCTATACTAATATTATAAAGCTGAAGAGTTTGTTTGTTTGTTTGAACGTGGCAATCTCAGAAACTACTGTTCAGAATTGAATATTTTTTCACTGTTGGATAGCCCATTTATCGAGGAAGGCTATAGGCTATATTACATCACGCTAAGACCAATAGGAGTGGATCAATAATGAAAAATGTTGCAAAATCTGGGAAAATGTACGCAATAGTTGCGCAGGACTGCTAGTACAATATATATTTATCTTATAAAGCTGAAGAGTCTGTTTGTTTGTTTGTTAGAACGCGGTAATCTCAGGAACTACTGGTCTGAATTGGAAAGTTATTTTACTGTTGGGTAGCCCATTTATCGAGAAAGGCTACAGGCTATATAACATCACGCTACGACCAATAGGAGCGGAGCAGACATGAAAAATGTTGCAAAAATGGGGAAAATTGATGCATTCAAAGTTGCGCGGGTCAGCTAGTATAAGATAACAATTTTATTTTATTTGGGTCGTCAATAAGTTGTAATATTTGAAATTGGATCATTGTTATAAAGTGTAATATTCGACAAAAACTTAATTTTACATATGTTGATATTGTGCGTTAAAATATTTCTTATTATATTTAACGTTTTCGATTAATATATTTTAAGTTTTTTGGATTCTATTCTGTTAAAAGTGGACTTACTTACTCTTAAAATACAGATATTATTATATGGACTAATATTAACAGATATCTCTCTATCTCATTATCTAATAAATCACGATTATCTTGACTATCAAAACTGACAGAAATCCTAAAGCAACAATAAATTATTACAGCATTGTAAACTAATCTACCCGTAGGCGCTTTTGTAGACCATGTTCTACGTCGTAGCTATAACCATTTCTCGTAGCGATATTCGTAGCCATTGTGTTCCATTGCATATCATTTGGGTTTATACCAAATTTATATAAGAGAACTCATTGAATAAGGGATCAAGTGCCCTCTACCCATAAGCTACCTAGTCCTCGGTTCACATTCATTAATCATTGTTCATTCACATTCAATAATCGAACGTATGTCGAAAGCACTCCTTCATTCAATAGCATTGTGTTTCAATTTCTACATTTCTAGATCCATTGCTATCAATGTAGAATTAGTATAAGAAAATAGGTTTAAAATATTTTCAATAAAGAACAGTATCTTGTAAAACAGTTACAATAAATAAGTTAATTTTAAAAATAATATTTTAAAACAAGCTTTTAATTGCAGATTTGTTGTTAAAAAGTACTTCTCAAGACGAACCAATAGAAACCAAACTCGATGAGTTTATCTCGTTTAATTTAGAAGTTCCTATGGCCACCTCACGACTCCATCATCAGACTCTAGATATCAGCTAGATATGCAGCACTAATGTACCCACTAAGACACAAATGAATATTTTTTCCCTTTTTTTAATTAAATTTTTTGATTTTTGTTTTTTAATTAGTGATTTAATATTTCATATTTTTTATTTAATTGTCATGTCGTTTTTTTTTTAATTAGTGTTTTAATATTTCATATTTTTATTTAATTGTCATGTCGTTGTCATTTTTGAAATGTCATGTTTGAGTACGATAGCGCATAAGATAAATATTGTATTAAACTACATATATGATAGTACTTTTATAGTGATAAAAAATAAGATTTTTTTTTTAAATCACTATCACACTAACCATTCTAAAATATTCAAAGTTTTCAAGTTTTCACTTCTGCCGGCACTCCAGGAATGCAACCCGTTTTTTTTTCGTTTTGTTTACTCTGATATAGGAAAGGTTTACATTTAGAAAAGGGTACACTCAGAAAAGCAGCTAAAATATTGAAAAATCTAAGTTTATTATATTACAATATTGTCAATTTGGATAACATTTTTAATGATGTACGAAGTTCACCGGGACAGTTACTTTGTTTTAGTATTTCTTTATGTTTGGGAAATATAAAAGTAATATATTATGTTCAGTTTCAAGAAACAAATTGAAAAGCGCATACAGTCATATTCTCGTACACGTAACATAAGAAAGTAATATATCAAACAATAAATATTGCTTTAAACGACACAGATTGATCGAAATCGGATAACTTTTGTGAAAAGTCGAAAGGAAACGTCTAGAAACCTTAGAGCAGGTTCACATTAAGGCGAACCAATAATTTTACCGAGACATTTAAAAATATTTCAGAAGGATAATCATTATTAACATCATAAGTAGGTCAATACACGTATTTAAAGCAGTACAGTTGTAGTGCATTTGCAGTTAAGATTCGATTAAAACGGCTATTTTCGTATTCCTGTAACTTTGGGATCGATCTTAAAAACGTTTTTGATGCAAGCAGATTGTGCTTCTGATGATAAGCGACACACTTATCTATAACAGCAACAATGCCTCTCAAATCCTTGTTTTACACAGATCCGAGTGCATTTGCACTGCTCTCTTCATTTTGAGTCATTAGCTCATGAGTCTCATCTGCTGTAGAGCCCTTTAACTCACGGAATTTTACCAAAAAATAACTGGCACTATGGTGGCATCCACCAAGATAACCTATGCCTTAGACCACTTTTAAATTGTGTGCATTGCTCGAACGCGTGTTGTATGAAGCTTTACTTCTGTCTTCTCGGTGTCTTATGACAATAGAATGAACAGCAAAGTTACAGTATAACAAAGAGTACTGACGTACGTGTACAATACAGCCATACTCTGCCTTCCGCTGACAACTAAGTTACAAACTAGTTACAGGCTGATAAGGAATAGTCACTCGACAATAAGTCTTCTAACTGATGTTGGTTACGGCAGCCAATCTCAACAGAGAGTAGCCAACTACGCTGGAAATATTACAGTGCACAAGTGTATTTGCAGACACAAGTGCACTCTCTATTCTCTCACTCTCATAGTCTGAAGGGACGGAAATCCGACACGACCGGAGGGAGATTAGGCGCAGGACTGACGGCTTAACGCGCTTTAAGAAGCACGGAGAGGTGTGACGATTTTCGAAAATGGTCACCCATCTCTGGACCGATAGTGGTAACATTGCTTAACTTATAATATCTAGATCTGATCGGTCGCCACTAAGACCCCAACAATATCACAATTTTTTTTTTTTTTTTTCCCTGTTCACCAAAAGAATCTAATAAATGTATAAAAAATCTAATGAATGTATAACAGGTTAATAGGACGAATTTTGTTTTATATTTTCGACTGTTTGTGGCTCGGTGGGAGTATGTCTGATTGCTACGCAGGGTCGTGGGTTCGATTCCCACATGGGACACCACTTTGTGTGATTCACAAATTGTTGTTCCGAGTCTGGGTGTACTTTGTGTCCGTGACTTGTATGTTTGTAAAGTCCCCCGCAACACAGAGCTTGTATGCTAATGCGGGTATCGTGTTCTAAAAAAAAATAAATGTTTTATCGAGAGTAACGTAAATATATTTTCACTCATTTAATAAAAAATCCTGATCCCTCCTGTACATAAAACAGTTGCCTCTCGCAAACTGAAAATTAATTTAATTTCTTTGTGAATTAATATAGACCTCGACCTTTTTTCCTCTTTGACCGAAACTCTCATTTTCATTTTGTTTGAAACCGCCTTTAGTGAAATTAATTTGTCTTTTGTACCTAATAAATAGAACTACTCACCAATGTTTCTCAACATTAGTATTTTATTATGAGATCGTTCATAGATATAAACAGAAAATATCGAAGCTTTTACTTTGAAATTATTTGATTAAAAATGGCTTTAGGTTTACATTAAAACAGTATGTATAATATTTTTTTTGTCAAAAAGAAGTGTCTTTAAATTAGTCGACGTAAATAAAATTATAATGTTTGATCGTAACATTAAAAAATCGGTTTGACAGTACAAACATTTTTTTTTACTTATAAAAACAGAACTCCCGTAGTGGGTACAAGCCCTGTGTCGCAGATACACAAAGTTGTAATAGTTAATTACAGTACAGAGACTTATAGCAACAATTCTAAATAAAATATTTAGGTTCTGTGAAAAAAGAACTTTAAAGACGTTATTACACAAAATTTCAACTAATTGAAACGTTTTTATAGTTATCTAGCTGTCCAGCGCAACTTCGTATGCGTAAATTTTCCCCGTTTTTGCAACATTTCTCATTACTGCTCCGCTCCTATTGGTCCTAGCGTGGTGTAATATAGCCTGTAGCCTTCCTCGATAAATGTATTTTCAACAGTATTTTTTTTTCCTGAGATTACCGCGTTCAAACAAACAAACTCTACAGCTTTATAATATTAGTATAGATTTCACGTGGACGAAATGAAATCGAGAGTGACAGCTACCATAAAATTAGGTTAAAGCAACATTAATAAACTCAAAGAAATCGACGTACAAAAGCAAAGGGTCAAATATTTCTGTAAAGAATTTAGGAGCTATTAGTTGAAACATCTTGCAAATAAACACGAGACCCTATGTAAAAGTTTATGTAAACAGCACATGGCTTAGGGCCCAAGGGTTGTGACTGTTAACCCTTATATTATTCGGCCCCGAACCCTGGACCCTACAACAATCTTCTAAAATACGAATGTGTAACTCCAAGAGAACAGCATTACACTGTTATTTAACGACAGAACCCAAAAATGGTACTGTACAGTAAATTTATAAACACATTGGACCCTTAACTACGGTTTGCATTTGAAGTAAAGTCTGCCGGCTCACTGTAAACAGTGGCGTATGTAGACTATATGGCAAATATAGTATTGAATGCAATGCCAAGTCAACAGTCCAGTATGTTATCAGATTATGACAAAGATTGATCTATTTTTTTATGTTAAAAATTCGCTTCGCTTGGATTAAGATTGTTTAACCAGTTCAACTCCTTATAGCTCTAGGTTCCAGGAAGGAAGACATGTTTTCGCTGATAAGTCAATGAATGAGTCATTAATTAATATAGTAATGCATTTTATAATAGAAGTGTTTTTGAAAAATAATTAAAGCTTAGTTGGAAAATACTCCTCGCTGACATTTTTACAAATAAGCTCACCAAAAAATTCATACTTTGATATTATAAATGTGAAAGTAACTCTGTCTTCTGTTACGCTTTCACGCTCAAACACTTGAACTGACTTAGATTAAATTTGGTATGGAGATAGTTTGAGTCCCGGGGAAGGACATAGGATAGTTTTTATCGCAATAACCGACATCCATGCGGGTGGAGCTTTTTGAACTTGGACATTTAAGCCTTTTTCTCCAATCGCGACAAGTTATAGAAATTTCCAACTTTAAATAACTCTGAACACAAAATTAGTATGATGAACGTTCAATAACTCAAATCATATGACACGCTATTAAACCCAACATTGCTTCCGTATATCACAGTGGTCAGATAAAATGGACTGCACTTAAAACTTCGCTTACAGTCGTCCGGTGAAATTATACGCTAGATGTGAACTCGGCCTTAAACCCATAGATTTATAGCCCCAAATATAATCCGTGTACACTGTAGCATACTTAAGTAGCAGTCAGTTAAGGAAATACTGTTTCCACTAAGGAAATATCTGTCGGTCGGCCTGTTTATCGAAATTGGGGGAAAATTCTAGTATGTTTTTGTAAATTGGGGGATTGAAAACCTCGTTTTCGGTTTTAATGTGTTTTTGTGTGGTTTGCTAAGGATGTGCGATTGGTAGTTGGGTTTGGCAACGATGAATATATCATGCATAAATCAGTCTTGCGATTTTAAAGATAAGCTCTGTACGATGTATTTATATAGCGTTGTTTATAGACGATGCGGGTGTTTTATGCCTTTTAGGAATATTTATGTACTAAAGCGGGCGAAGCAGCAGAGAAAGCCTACTAGATTTTCCTCGTGGCTTTGCTAGCTTTAAATTTGTATTACTAATTCTTTTTTCCGATGTATAAACTATAATATTGCAAAGTTTTATTAAAATCCGTCGAGTAGTTATTGCGTAAAAGAGTTACAAACATTCATTCACACTTACAAACTTTCGCGTTAATAGTATTTGCAGATTTTTTTTTTTATATTTTGGCATACTAGGCATTAGAATCCTACATATTGATTTACCTTAACTTATAATAAGTAGTTATTTGAAACTTTTTTTAAGAAAAATAAACCGCTTTCAAACAAATATCAATGAAAAAAAATTGCAAGTACATCACATGCAAATTTTGCCAACTTACTCATATGTTTTGTTCTATATATCTGGGGTCTTATAATCTAGGACAACATTTTATACACCAAAACTTTCCCAGAAAAATATGCAGTAGAATAGAGGAAATCCCATCCTAATTGGTTCAGTAGTATCGAGGAAATCGCGAACATAAATACATACGAGTCAAACAGAGAACCATATTTTTTGAAGATGATTAAAAACAAGTAAATCAAATGGTTAAAAATATCTGGATTGGCAAAAATTTGTATTCTACAAAAGTCATTTAATTTTGCAACAATATAAAATTACATTCAATATGTTCTTTTTTTTAATATTAATACACTTTAGGCAACATATAGAACACGAACGCAAGTAGGTTACGAAGCTGTGTGAAGTCCGTCGCAGTCTGCCGCGCTTTGTGCCGCTTCAGATGTGCTCCAACAGGCATTCTCCCAATTTCTAATAAAAAAATGATACGTATTTAGGTATTTTTCTTAAATAACGCACCGGTAAGTATTGAATATTTTACGTTTATGTTATTACTCCGTTTGGTTGGAACGTATTCTCCTTCGTTTCCAGAAATCATATGATGTTATTTTTAGGATTTTTATTACGTTATTATTTTTAGGTGTGTTTATTTGAATAAAATTTTGTTGAGTGTACTTTTGGAATTCGTAGAAATGTAGGTTACAGTTATCAAAAACACAGATGACTAAAATAGAAATAATAATATTCAATTTTTCGGCCTATCAATGGAAAATTAAGGGTAAAATTGAATAAATTTTTAGGTGAATAAATTATTCAACTTTTACTTTTTTGTGTTGAATACTCAGTTTCATAAACGTATTTCCATATTGAAAAAGATAAAACTACAGAGCTTTTAATATATGGCTATTATTAATTTGTTTGAAAATGCTGAAATATTCTCTAAATCTAAACAAAAAAGTCTTCTAGATGCAGCAGTAATCAAACATATTTTTTTAACATTGTGATAGTGACTTCTACAATAATACATTATTATCTTGAAGTTTTCGAAACATGTCAAACCATTACACTTAAGTAGCGTACGTCTTGGTATTCGTCACTTAAAAAATCTTCAAAAATACCAAACATTTTTCAAGTTAACCGTCAAAAACTTATCGAGAACCTTCACAAAACCATTCACATGAAAATAACCAGTCTCAAATCTACTTTCCCATTATGAAACGAACAGAAAAAATACAAACGTTAACATTAGTGGTACATTAAGAAAACAAATTTTAGTCGAAAATTTTAATAAATGAAAATTAGGGTGCGGTCATTAGAATTCTGGCCTCAAGGGATTCACTTTCTCTCGTCAATAACCGATAGGGGCATGGATAGAGTCATAAGAGAAAGCGTTTTTTTTTGTTTAAACATGTTTTTTGTCATGTTATCGTCTTATAAATCTTGAATTATTTATTGGGATTTAAGCAACGGTCACGTTTTTGATTTATTGCTAAGCAACGGCCATATTATTGATTGGTTGCTAAGCAACGGTCACGTTATTGTTTGGTTGCTAAGCGACTGCTCCCATCAATAACGTGACTATGTTATTGATTGAAATTAGATTCCAGCGCCATGACAGGCTATACAATTGGAACTAACGTTAATGATTGTGAATGGCGACATGGCTTCAATGTTTTCTTATGACGTTATCGTCCGTAAACCGACTTAAAGACAACCATTTTTATTAAATTGGCACAGTGTTGAGGATTGGCGGCAGTGGGTTAACGTGAGCGATATTAGTTATAGATAGTGTATGACTGTAAATATGGAAGTAGAATGACTTAACAAGCTTAATATATAACATTATTAATAAAAAATATATTTGCACACGTCGTATTAGTAGAACAAACTTTCATCACATGTCTCATTAAGCAAGTTGGATCGTCCAACTGTTTAAGGTTACCAACGCCACAAACAGATAAGTTAGATTCCTTTAACGAGTGAAGACTCAAACAATACTCTTACCATTGATACGTGCTTAAAAAGTACATTGGTTCAGCTACAAACATAACGCTGTCCAAGACTGAGTGACGTTAGATTATTTGGCTGAAAAGATACTACTGGTTGGCCTTAGTATCATATATCAAACCTCCCGATCGCTACCGCTTTTCACAAAGACCCCACCGAGTCACCGCCCGCCGGGTGCCCAAAGAGTTCATTCGGACTTTTATTGGCATAGCTCTAAAAGCTCCCTGTCAGTTGTAACGCTAACGACGTCGTAAAGTGACGTCACAACTCACCCTCCCTACTCACCCCCGACTCCTCATAATTAGGGTTAATTGTGTAAACATTTATAGTAGAGAAGAGGCTTTTTCTAAGGGCATTTCGATGGGATTTTTTAAGGACTATTGGGATTCTATCTGTGTCATACACATTGGGGTTAATGTTCGTGGTATTAATGTCAATTTGCTTTTTTTTTGTTTGCTGTAGTATCATAAGTAGATCAAAAAATGTTTTCATTTTTACTTAAATTATTAACTAACGTTTCCCATGCCATTGCCTTCGTCGGCGTTATTGTTTAATTATGTTCTCCTAATTAAAGGCACAAAGAAAGATTTTTACATGCTTCGACGGACATCAATCACGAACACGAAATCTCGGAACATCATCGGAACAAAGTGGTCCGAGATGGTGACTTACGTTTCCGCGAGTTATGTAACTACTCTCGGTGTTTTGAACTAATACAATAAAAATAAACACATACAAAACGACTCTGCATTACCTAAATGTTCACTATTAGAACTTTGAATAGCACGCAAAGAAATACATAAAAGGGGAAATATTTTTATATAATATGCAATCATTTTACCCCAAAACCATTGTTTTAACAGTAAAAAGGGTTAAAACAGCCCAAATACACTTACTTGCGTCAATATTGATTGGTTGGAAGGGGCGAGGCGGGGGAAATGATCCAATAAAAATATAAGGTGATTTTATGTTTACAAATAAAACATTGGTACCTATAGAAAGTTCTATAAAAGGTAATGATACTTTCATGAGTATTGATGCGATATGTATTACATATTTTTATGAAATCTCGTATTGTAAAAAAAAAAGAGATGTAAGAGTTTTATATCACCGTAGATTTTAATTGTGTCAAAACCATGTTACAATAACTTCACAATGGTTAATTTTGACTGCCTCAGTGACGCAATAGGAGTGTGGGCGACTGCTGTGCGAAGGATTGTGGATTCAATTCCGACACTGGGCGCCCAAATTGCTGTTTCGAGTCTGGGTGCACTTTGTATCCGATATAGTGCATTTTAAAGTCTCCGTGACACATGTATTGCTTCATAAGGCAGGAGTTGTTTTTAGAAAAAATATTTAAAGTTTTCAAAAAAGTGTGTGTGGTCGGAAGTTTCCTATGTATTTTACGCAAACGCAAACAGTTATGTTTTAGGCATACACATAGGTGATATATAGAAGAACTACAGTTCCTGTTCTTAATCCACACAAGCGAAGTCGAGGGTAAAAGCAAGTAATATCAAATTATCCGTAGCTATTCGCAGTAAGTACTTAAGTTTGTAAAGTTCCCTAAAGCTGTCATAAACTTACACTACGGACAAGAACCTACTTTTAGCGCACGCATTAGCTGCAAAAGTTTACTAGTAAACTACAACCCATATCGCTGTAAATCTTTTAAAAAAGATATTATTTTTTCTATTGTAAAGATTACGAGCAACGTAAGAGCAACTCAGACGTCATGCATTCCGTAACAATTATCATGTTTACCCGCATCTCCCCTGTTTAACACTATTATAATAGGGTATTTTATTCTTTACTAGCTGTGCCCGCGACTTCGTTCGCGTGGAAGTTGGGTTTATATTAAAGTAGTTTATGTTACAAATTAACTTCTGTGTAAAACATATTGGAAACATGCTCCACAATGCTCTGTGGCATCTATGGATATTAGGGCCTAGCTCTAATCAGGGCCCGACCTATGGCAAGGCAAGCCAAGCAAATGCCCAGTGCAGCAAAATGAAGGGCGACAAAGTTGATGGCGCCAGACGGTTAGAAGACAAATTATAATAGTATTTTACCAAAATGATTTGCATCACATCAAATATTACTATTATCGGTTTCGGGTTAAATGAAGCCCGAAACCGCCCAAGTACTCGCGCGAAATAGGGCTAGTGTGAGATAAGTTTTTAAAAAAATATCCTGTTTTTAAAACATTGCATTCCCGCGGTACTGTGATGCGTGTTCAAACAAACAGACAACATTCAAACGTTTCTAAAAGATATACTGAATTAGTATATCTTTTAGAAACGATTAGTTTAAATACTAAGCTTATTTCTTTATAATGTCTACATTGGTGACTTAAAAAATAGGTGTGTCAACCTGTCGTAGCCGAGGATAGAACAAAGTGGCGTGCAATTAGAGAGGCCTATGTCCAGCAGTGGACTGCGATAGGCTGATGATGAGGATGATGAACCTGTCGTTAACTAAGATCATCATAAATTCATATCCCTCTACGTAAGAATTTCAGATTTATTTTTTAAATCAATTTACCTGATTCTGTTTCATTTGTATTTAAACGCCATCTATTTTCAAAACTGGATAAGTTTATTTTAATACTTGATGACTTTAAATTAAGTTATACTTAAACTATCATGCATATTAAACGTAGGTAAGCAAGGTATTTAACTCAAAATTATTCACGCGATTAAGACCCGTAATATATATATATATATTCATAATAGCTGTGCCCGCGATTTCGTTCGCGTGAAAGTCGGGTTTAAATTAAGGTAGTTTAGGTAACGAAATAACTTCTGTGTATATGTTGGAAACAGTCCTGTTGACTAAATACTTACTAAATAAAAATCGATCTGTTCTATTCTTTTAGATAGTTAGTTTGGTGTGCGGCTTAAGAAGTGGGTTTTCTGTTGTTTTTGTTTCATTCTTTCAACGTTATACCTACTTATTACCTAATAATTTTTAATAGAATTTGTATGAAAATGTTGTTACTTCTCATGTGATCGTAAACTTGTAAAGCCTAAGTACTTAACTGTGATAGTTTTCCTTATAATTTTAGTATTTATACTAAAATTATAAGGAAAACTATATACTACCCTGAATTTTTTCACATACCCAACATCAACCATTTAGCTGGCAGGGGGACACTTGACTCTAACAAAAATGTTCACTATAAAGCCTAATATTATACACAAAGGAATCCTTAAATCTAAAAATAGTCTTCACAAACCCTAAACGCTTTTTAAAAGACCTATCTAATGATACCACACACGATGGGGTAGGTAGGTGAGAAAAAAATCACATCCCCACTTTACATATGAGAAATAATGATTTTCAAGATTTTGTTCTTTCACTTTATCGGCGTTAGTAATTTATTCATGCAAAAGTTGCAACCTTCTAGGACTAACAGTCTCTGAGCTAAGCTGCGGACGGACGGACATAAGGGAACTATAAGGGTTCTGTTTTGCCATTTTGGCTAAAAATGGGGTGTATTTCATATAGTGTTACAACGCAATACTAATAATAAAACTGCTGTAACACTTTAGTAAGCAAACACAGAGCGTGTCATGTGTGTCATGCCCGCGAAAATGTCCGATATCCCTAAAGGTACGGTTGACAAACAACGACCCCCCTCCTCCCGTCACCCGAACTACTCACACTTGACCGATGTTGAGCCATTCATTATCGTTGAATTGATGAACACGTAATCTCCAACCATAACCCCAAAACATGATCCTCGATGCACCTGTGTGATGCGTGGTCAAACAAACGGACAGACAGACAAACATTTCTAAAAATCATAGCAATGTGTTTCTTTTTAAAACTTCTTTTACTAAGTATAGAACGTTATTGAATACAACGCCATCTACTTTCAAGAATGTTGCCACTCAGCATCTCAAGCACCTATACCCTAATAAATGTTTTCACAAATAAGGAATTATTTGATCACGGTGAACAATTTGATTTCATAGATGGCGCTACATGTTTTTTTTTTTACGTGTGGTATGTCTTTTTTTTAGACGAACACATAATTTCTGGAAAATGTCGAATACTTTTTAATTATAATGTAATTTTTTTTTTCATTTCAACTACGATTAATTAATTACTCTCAGCAGTGCATGCAATACCATGATTTTTAATATAAAAAAATAATAACCAAAGCAAATAAGTTACTTACGGTCGAAAAAATAACTAAAACATTGAGAAAAATATTAAAAAAGGATAAAGACAATTTAAAAAAATACAAAAAGAACATAATAAGACATCGAATTCGAGCCCGGGACTTCGTCGGCAAAGTCCGCTAGCATAGCTTCGAGGCTATACTGTTCGCTACTTGCCACGTCAAAATAACTGTTCTTATGAAACTTAACAATGTTGTGTTTAGCTCCTTTTAGTTTTAGCGTGAAGTTATGTATTCCATGGGTTACAATTATAGATAATGTCTAATTGTGGAAAATTTTGTGATAAACCATTATGGTGCGACAAAAAATACGTTGCTACTCGTTCCCCATAGACGTTAGCGTAATGATTCATAGTGTAAATAATGTCCTATAGTATTTACTATAAAACTGCAAATTTTCATAAAAATCCGTCTAGTAGTTACTGTTTTATAACGAAAAATAGCTACAGACATTATCCCTTACTGCTTAGCTCCTATGGGAAAAAGCGTGATAATTTATAGCCTAAATGTTAATCTGCATCTATTAGGTTGCACGTGCAAAATTTCAACCGAATCTGTACGGTAGTTTTTGCGTGATGCGTGTTCAAACAAACAGACAGACAGACAGACAGACAGACAGACAGACAGACAGACAGACATTTCTAAAAATGCAGCAAAGTGTTTGAATACTCTTTTCGAACATTTCCTAATATTTTTTTTCACTAAGTTCGGCCATGTACAGACACGTTAAATTTACAGTTTTATTATATGTATAGATATAGATGAGAAAAAATCTATAAATATGCTATTGAGATAGTTTAGGTAAAAATCAGCCCGAACATTTTAGAATTAGTTCATAAAATAACTAAATAATTTTTAAAAATTAATACAAAGTTTTCAGTTTTTTTATCTGTTTTATAACACCATGAAATAGTAGCCGCCATGTTATTACGTCATACGTCTGTGTAAACCAGTGTAAACTTAAAAGAGTCAACTGTCAACTGATTGGCGTAATTGTCATTCAAAATGTCAGCACATTTGTTTACTCAGCCAAATGACGTCATGACCACAGAGCAATATGAAGTCCATTGCGTCCAGCGTTTTCGTGAAATTACGCGGGAAATTTGAAAATGTAAATTTTAAATGCATTTTTATGACACTTATCAACTGAATAAAAAAAATATGTTTTTTTTTGTGGCTAATTACCACTATAGAATTTAATTTAGACATTTTTCAAAAATGGATGTAATTCCCTGTTATTTAATGGAATATTTCATTACATTTTGCCCTATCTTATTTAAACATATTACGAAATACAATGATTTTATATGTAACGATACTTTAAATAAAAGTCGATCTTACGACATATCAGTCCTTTAAATCGATCTTTGAAGCGGTTCAGTAGTTACAAGAGATTGTCGGGATGTGCACACATAAAGGCCAAACACTTAACCATAATTTTTGACTTCGTCATAGTTTCGTACAAACATAAAAATTAAAATATATCTAAAAAGATAATTAGCTCAGGGAAGATGGAGTTGTTTTGCTTTATAATTGATATTTATTAAAATATCATTTGTTTGATTTTAAGGACTTATATCAACCCATATGATGTTTCACTGCTGGGCACGGGTCTCTCCACTTGAACCTACCTATTATAGATCCTGGTGGTATTTGCCATAATTTCCACGCTTGGCGAGCGGGTTGGCGATCGCAGTAGGCTTTAAAGTACTCAGAGGACGCTACTGCTCGTCCTCCGGTGTAAAATGCCTTAGTAGCCTTGATGAGGGGGCCACGGGAAGAGATGCGGTGGTACTATTCTTAAGCCGGTACCACACGATATATATATATATATATATATATATATATATATATATATATATATATATATATATATATATACACAATATTGTAAACAAAAAAATTGTCATTAAAATCAAATTATTATTTCCGTTCAACACATTTATTAGAAGTACTTACATACCAATAACCAGTAAAACGTTCTTATTAAAACGGTATCTCTCATTATATTCAAACAAACCATATTCTCCTCTCCCTCACTCTAAACACTCCAACTATTGCGTTCCACACATTAGCACATCAAATTAAGGCAGGCACACACTGGCTGCAATACTAGTTAATTAAAGAGTCACCGTATACTTGTGTTACTTCAGAAGCAATTAGGCTTGCCGCTAAACCGTCAGATATTAATTACTTCTTGATTATGCTTAGATTAGGGTGGATACACAGTTTGCAGTCGTTTTCGACGGATTGTAAAATTTTATTGTTTGTGGGTTCCAATTAATACGGGCTTAGATATTTTTCCAACTTTTATTTCGAATACATGTAGGCACTTTAAATACAATTTGACACGGGAATAAACGCGTTTAACCTAGGTAAAATATTTACCATAAGCTTGACGTTTCGACACCCCCAGGTTGTAACCCGGTCGAAACGTCAAGCATAAGGTAGTTAAACGCATTTATTCCCGTGTCAAGTTATATTTATAATGCAACGCGTAAGTTTAAAAGTTATAATGTAGGCACTTGTTTTATCATTGAAATTAATTGTTGTAACACATATAATAGGAATATGCAGTAGCAATTTATTTGCAGCAAACAGTTCGTTAAGTTAGTAAGGTCTCTTTAAAGCGACGCTATTGAAAATGTAATTTAGTGCAATTAATTAATATTTGAGACAACCAGTTGTAGAGATTTTAAGCAACAAACATGGCTACATAAAACGCTTATTATAGTTATTAAGATTCCGCCTTCCAAAGTTTAATTTAGCGTTACTTATTCTTAACCACATTTCTTAATAAGCGAGAGTCTTTATGTACAACTAGCGGCCTACTGTATATTTGTATGAGCTTATATACACTTGGTAAATGTTAGTATATATAATACATTTTAAAAATGTTTAAACATGTAATATTTCCTTTAATATAATACTCATGACCAAAACGATTAGGAACTGTAGTCTTTGAAATTATATAGCATCCAAATGGCGAAAGTTTATTATCATTTACTAAATATACGTATATTCAAAACACGTTGTAATAAGAGAATGTTGTATCTCTTTGTTTCATTCTATTTTCATAATAGAATAGAGGAAGACAAAACATTCGTGACTTATAATACTGTTATTAACGTATTATGATTAAGGAGAGTAGAATTTACCGTAGTTCGGGCTTTTACAGTAACACCATTTATGTTAAATGGTAATAAACTTTCGCGATTTGTACACATTATAAAATTATATTTACTACGTGTGTTAATGCATGAATAATTTTAAGGTAAAATACTTTGTTTATTGCCCGACGTTTCGACCGTATTGCAACGGCCGTGATCACGGGTAGACTCGGGACCACGGCCGTTGCAATACGGTCGGAACGTCGGCGTAAGTTATTCACGCGATTAAGACCCATAGTATATATAATTTTATATTTATCTTTACGTAAATTGTAAACTTTGGATACTTGTTTAAGTATATTGCGCGCTCGGTAAAATGTGAGATTTGTCATTCAAATGTAAGAACTAATAATAGTTGGCTTATGTACCTGCACTTCTTCTCCACCTTTATATATAATAATATAATACCTTGGGACAACTCACAGCACGCCATTTGATCCCAAAATAGGCAGAGCCTACTATGGTCTATGGTACATGGGTATAAATTTAGACCACTAGGCATCCTTAGAACATTATACCACAGAGTAAAAAATGATTATACTAACATACTAAAAATTTAAAAAGAAAACGTTTGATAAAGTCTGTAAAAAAAATTGCGTGTTGCATTAAGAGCTTAAACATACATACAAGAAAGGTGACCACCTACTTTATACAAAAATACACGAATTCAATAAATTAGATACTATTTACGTATTTATTTTGATAATAAACAATAAAATTTGTAAAGGTTAAGTCAATTGTATAGATTTTAAGGTACCGGCACCTTAAAATCTATACAATTGACTTAGTTTTTATATGTCAGTGTCGCATCGCCGGTGTCAACAGATGAAAGCCGCGGATTACATTTACCTTTTTTTCGCTCGTTATAATTAAATCATGCTTTCCTACTTTAAGACTTTTAAATAGTGTGACATTGCAATATAAAGGTTATCTATGTATACATTAGTTTGCCGTTTTTAAAGACCAAATAATGTATATGTAACCTATCTACATCTTTTTACTTAAAACATCATTGACTATTCTGGTTTAATATATTACGTTTTACGCACGCCATTTTCTGTGAAGTAATAAAAATATAAATACAAATAACTAAATAATTGTAACCAAATAAGGGCGTAATAAATCCTATCCAAATAAGCCTATTTTATACATGTTACGTTTCGTTAATTAAGATGTAAAAAAAACTTTGTATACCAACATTATTTGACATCAAAATACACAAGTATTACAGTCTCAATCAATCAAAAAACATTCATTAACCAACTATCGATTATTACGGTCAATAATCGAATGATTACGTTCCTCAACTCGATTCCACAAACTCTCTTCGCTGTCAGCACACTCTAAAATCAACCCAATGCTTTGAAACATAAAACTCATAATCGTTTTATGTTGGATGTTAATATGTTGGCGGTGGGTAAATAGGTCGGCTGAATCGATATTCATGTAATCGACTTCTTAGTCCCGAGTCTGATCTAGGCGTAATATCCGATTGTCGACAAATATAGCCCCTGTGTTCTTAAATAGGGCTCAGTTTTCTGCTTTTTTTGCAATGAGCTTTATAGGTATTATTTCTTGATGCATTGTCGTTTAATAAAGTTAATCCAAGTAGTGTCTATAATAAATGTGAAATTTCAGATGTATGGATGAATGTTTCTTACAAATCTTGCCAGAACGGCTATGCTCTTGTTGTTTATATAAAATAATTGCAACTTACTATAATATTACTTTGACTTTGACATTAAAACTAGGTCATCCATTTCCGAAACTTGTCAACTTCGAAGAGTTACATATAGCAGTAGTTTAATAGAGAACTTTAGCACATATAATTTACCGTAAAGCAAACAGTTCCGGGCAAACATTGCTATGGTATTAACACATGAGAGTACTTCCTCGTAAATCTTGTTGAGAGAATTCCATAATGTGAATATTGTCTCGAAGATATTTCAATGGAATTGTTCAATTTGAGTTATAGCATATGTCTAATAAATACTAATAGTTAGTCAACTACTTTGTTGCAGAGTAAAATGCCGACCGACCCCAAGCCGTAAAAGTTATGCAAGGTTTGCCCTAAAAAAGTAATAAAATTAATTTTCGGAACTGCCTTAGCTACCCGGTGGGAATTGGGAGTTTGTGCGACTGCTGCGCAAGAGTGTTCGATTCTCACACGGGACACCACTTTGTGTGATCAACAAATTGTTGTTTCCGAGTCTAGGTGTACTATGGGTCCGAGCTTTGTATGTTAATAAAGTTCCTCGACACAGCAGAAAAAAAGAAAAAAGAATAAATAAGTTTGTAAAATTTTCAAAGTAACAGTAATACTGACCGTCTGCCGATTTGTCTGTTAATTTGTTTGTTATTTACAGTCTGAATGGATTTAGGTAAAATATAATTTATTTATTTATTTTATTTGTTGATTTACGCACAAAATAATATACAAAGGCGGACCTAATGCTCAAAGCATTCTCTACCAGCCAACCTACTTAAATACATTACATACATACAAATAAACATACACTAAAATTCATAATTAATTATAGTAATTTATGAGGCTAACGTTAATGCAGCTAATTAAGAACACACGATCTATTATCTTTGAGCTAATCCTATATTAAGTAAGAGCTTTCAACTAGAAATTGAAGCGATTAGAAGCCATTCTGATTTTGAGGAGCATCGCATTCCAGAGTAAAATAGACTGTATAAAGAAAGCGGATCCAAAAAATCCAAAAGTAAAAAAGAATACGCTTGCGTCATCTATGCGTCTCGAGAGCGCAATAACGACATTCTAGTACGGTGCGCAAGCGTTTTTGAGATCGATGCCAAAGTTACAAGAATACGAAAATGGCCGTTTTAATCGAAACTTAACTGCAACTGAACTGCAACTGTACTGCTTTAAATACGTGAAATGGGCTCCAGGACATAAAAGAAGCATATTACTGTCTTCACCAACATTCAAAACTATCTCAATCCTCATTTGAAAACCAAAAAAAACTTAAAACGAAACCAACCACAACACTAAAAGGAACCAGGTCTTGAAACAAAAGGGTTTTGTTGGACAATGGACTGGAGTTAGCAGAACTTCCTACTGCCTAATGGGTAAGGTCAAGCGCCATTACAAAGCGGTATAGTGCACATGACGTTGATGTATAGGTGTTGGGGCGTGTTCAAAGTTCTGCTAAATACCATGTCCGAATGTTCTAGAACTTCGATCTGTTGTGTTTGAAATTAGTGTCATTTGTATAAAACTAATTCGCTTCGCTTCCTGCTATCTGGGCCATCTGAAATAAGCATTGAATTTTGATGAGGTTTTCACTAGCATTCACACAATTTCATGCACTCATATTTACAAAAGTTTCGCATTTATAATAGGTACTGGCTTTTTTTAGCAGTTGTCCGCATTATGTTTAATTTGTAGTTTATGTGCTATAATCAACATTGGCCTATGCCATCTTGATCTGATAATTAAAACAGCGTAACAAGAGTCTCAGTATTTTCACTGGTGACTACCCTCTCTACGCTGTATAACCTGGGACGCGATTTCGGTGGCGCAAGTATGCCCAGAACTTGCCAGGAATGACTAGTCAATACGCGTCGCCAGATCGGTTGCTGGACCTGACTTGTGTCTTACGGGTGGTACCATACCGGGTTTTGTTTCAAGTTTCTCTCTCTTTGCACTGTTTATGATTGCGGTGTATTTCCCTTAGTCGCTTCTTTCTTCTTCTTCTTCTCCCTTAGGATGAGATAGGGTGATGACACTTTATATTCTTGCGTGCTATACGGATGATTCAATTACATTACAGTGTGTAGTTTTTGCGTTAAAAAGCAACAAATATCCATCCTTCCATTCATCCTCATAAACTTTCAGTACGATTGTATAACGAAAAATATGCAGTCTTGTAGTAAGTACCCATTTTAGTCAAAAAATGGTTTTTTTTTTTAATTTGCTCAAAACTAATTGAAAACCGACTCTATTATTCAGAGGCAACCCTATATGAAATGGCTTTGCATAAATTATTGACACAATAAATGAAATAGTAAACATTTTCCTCAAATCGACAACACGGAAATTCCTTTAGAAATTGAACTTATTTTAATTTTACCGAGCGTAACAATTTGTTACGTGTATATTAATAAAAAAGTTTGAAGCAAAACAGGTGGTCACGTTGAAGCAAGTTGAGTTCGTTTAATTTCCGGTCCGTTGCCGTGACGACGGACCAATAGCACCGTTTCCGGTTTTTGCCGAGAACCAGTTTAATTGCAATCTCTATTCTTTGTGTTATTTTTGTTATGAACGTTAGTTAGTTACTAGTTATTTGATATTAAGTGCCTCTTTTTTTTATACGGTTCTAAGCGGCGCAACTTTTTTTTGGGTTCCGTATTCAAAATATTTCCTTATAGTTACAGCATATCCGTATGTCTGTCCGTCAGTTAAAAACTGAGGTTTCAGGTGACTGGCACCATAAAGAACTGGGACTAAGCAACGGTCCTAGTCAAGTGATAGCATTTGTGAATCGTCGATTGGGACCATATAACTACATTTGCTTCATTATACAGTTAGAAGAAAAATATACACCACAGGCTTTTATTTATGTACTACAGTGAAGTAAATTTTGTAGTAGGTGTACGAATGTCGAAAAAAAGCTACGAATGGTTCCCAAAATCAAGGACACAAAAGAGCTGCCTTTTTGTTTAAAAACAGGTACTCTAAACGCCTGACAACTAGGCCAATGACAGTCAAGAAGCTTATCGGGCTCAAGAAAAGATGTACATTCTAATTAGACTTCAGTAGTTGCGACAAACATAGTGTGTGTGTTAACGAGTGGTACCTACCTATTTAAACTTTGTGATTGTGTATTAGTGCCTTTTTTTATTAACGAAGCTGTTGCATTTAGTATATTATGTGAATACACGTTATTAATACTTAACTATAAATTATTTATATATGTTGTTTACTTTATTTGAAAAAAGAAATATACATTTTAAGTTTTTTTATAAATATTGTTTTTATCATAGTTAGACCAGACAGGAGTTGAGATACATCTCAACTCCTGTCTGGCCTACCTACCTTACAAGGTACAAGTTATATTTTAATTGTTATAATTATTTTATTAATTGTAATAAAAACTGCTTTAAGCAATAGATTTGTGGTTTAAATTACGGGTGGTCCCACGCGTTTGACGAAAAAAATAAATAAAAACTAATCTAGCAACTGGGACAGCGGTCCCAGAAACAGAAATCTTAAAAACTACACATTGTTCATGGATGAAATTGATAGTATAGGTGTCTTGTATGAGCCGCTACTTAGTTCGATAGTAAAATTACAAAAATAAATATTTTATTTTTTGGGGCACCCCATATATGTAATAGAAGCTGTTTTTTTTTTCAGTTATTGTTTACGTGTACATTTTTAAGAAACTTTTTTGGTTATGTAAGTATTTTTGGAAATAATTGCGCCAAAAGTTGCAAAAATTGTGTCCTCCCCTTGATCCCCTTTATCTTTTAAATGTTAGACCAAATATATGAAATAATTACAAAATAAATACTTCAACTTTAATTATTTTTGACATGATTGGATATACCGTCTTTGAGCAATTTGGCATCATAATCATCAAGCAATTTGGCATCATAATATTATTACGCGCATAACTTCTTAACGACTGCATCAAATTGGATTGTTTTGTGTCAGTTTTTGTTGGGACAAAGTTTTTATAAAATATATTTTTTTTAAAGTACGGTTATTTAAAAAATCCGACAACGCGCGCGTAGAGTCCTTTCGACTACTACGCCGCAACTAAAACAAATGCCAACTATGCATTTGAAAAGGCGCGGGGAGGCGAGGTTAGCAGTTTATTTCGTGCACAGTAAAACAATGACAGGCTACTAAGGATGAGAATAACGTGCAACAAGAAATAATTATACTATGAAAGAAAGTGTATTGAATGCGGTCGAATCGACTCCGCGCGACCAATTAAAGTAAATTAAAAGTTAATTCGATATTATTCCTTAGATTAACTTTATCTACTAGTTATAAACCCAGATAAACAAACAAAACTGGCCTCTTAGTCTAGTGGTTAGCGACACTGATTGCTAAGCCGGAGGTCGTGGGTTCGATCCCCAACCAGGATAGAACTTTTTGTTATGAGCACGATGGTTTAATCTGACTTTTTTTTTTAAGATTTCTAGCAATGTGTGATTGTGGTCTCAAATTACTAGCAATCCTGTTAACCCCTCCAGCTAAGCTCAAAGGCTTGTGTCAGGAGTGAGCACAAGTCGGTACTATAACGGGTACTATTCGAATTCGCGACCTCGCTTTACGAGACCGAATATATAAGTATATTTATCAGTTGTCTGGTTACCAGAGTACAGGTTCTGCCTAGATCAGATGTCGTTATGTGAGTTGTCCCAAGATATTATAATATTATTAAAACAAACGAAACTAATTTTATCCTTGGTCACCCCCTACAGAGCCCTACCATTCCTTTAAGAAGCATAGATTTCTTTCGTCAATATATTTTCACTCATTTTCTTTACATATCCAAACATGTATGTCATGTAAGTTCCCTAAACTTTCCTATCATCTCCCTAATCCATATCTGACCTCAAAACTTCAAAACTAAGTGACCAGCACCGACTACTACCCCACGATGTATATAACTATACAGATAACCTCATAGATAAGGGGATGAGTATAATCAATCATATCGCTTCGCCTCATTTCTTGTGAGAGTCAATATTTGCTTCCTATATGTGTAAAGGAAGGAATCTTTCGGTCGATGGTCAAAGAACGAAAACAACATAGTTATTAGACTTAAATATTGTTTGGTTTCATGATTGTAATCGTTTAGTTGACTTACGGCTGATTTTAATAACTAATCCATCTTAATTATGAAAATATATATATTACGGGTCTTACCGTATCGTCATACCGTAGTGAGGATCGCCGGCTCGACGAGTGACATGATTCTTACCGATAAAGGTACGGCTCAAGGTTCGATTCTCGGGCCGACAGAATTCTTACTATACGTCAATGATATGTGCAACATCTTCAGCGAGGGCTCGGTATACCAATTTGCCGACGACACATGCTTAATTACTGCACATAAAAACGTGGAAGAGGCTCAGATAGCAATGCAGAGAAACTTCGACGCACTGTGCAGATGGGCTCACGACGTAGGACTTGTAATTAACGCGACGAAAACTAAACTTATGCACATTCACTCGCCATTCTTGATATCATCCTGTGTACCAGTCATTACAGCCCACGAACACTTGTGTTTACATCGAGCGAAAAATCCATGTAGTTGTCAGTCGCTGCAGATGGTATCTCAACACACATATTTGGGTTTGACCATTGACAATAAATTTCATTGGGGACCCCATGTCGATCGCGTATGTGTCAAATTACGATCTATTTTGTCAAAACTATACGTGCTTAAATGCAAACTACCCTATAATACACTTAGGACTATATATTTTGCACTGGCAGACTCGATGATTAATTATGGCATTAGTAGTTATGGACGTACATACAACACCTATATTGCAAATATTTATAAGCTACAGCTGAGCATACTGAAAACAATCGTACCCGCCAATATTAAAAATAAATTCAAAGACGACGAGAAGGGTTTGTTTAAATTCTGTCGAATAATAAGTGTTTTTGATAAGGTGCGGTTGTCTTTAGTGTGCGAGGAAGTCAACAACTTAGTGAATATGGAAAAACACGTAAGACCCAAATCGTTGCGTTGCTTGTCATACTTACCTACTTATAAGACACCAAAAAATACTAACGTTTACGGGACGCGAACGTGGGAATACATGCTGCCTCAGATCATGAATGACATACCCATCGAAATCTGCAATAGTCTAAATGCAAAGAACTGTAAGTCTGTCTTAACCAAACATGTTCTAAATCATTATTAAACTAGTTATGTGCATTTATACTTAGTAAGTACCTATTTGTATATATTGTACCGAAGCGTTGTCTGACGTACCACTGTTAAACCCTCGATGGTTTGTGTGGTACGTATGAATCTACCCATTGTACTGTTTGTAACATGGATAATAAATAAAAAAAAAAAAAAAAAAAATCGCGTAAATAATTTAAGGTAAAATACCTTGTTTATTGCTGGTGTGGTCACGGGTAGACTCACGCGATTAAGTATATTGAAAGTAATTTATATTTTCGTAATGTGTACAAATCGCGAAAGTTTATCAACATTTATAACTAATCTATCGTTTACTGTCTGTTAAAACAGGTAGCTCTAGTGATAAAACTGATATTTGAGCCGACGATAGATAAAAAAAGCTTTTACCTTTTTTCCGTACTCAAAGGGTAAAACAGGACCCTATTTCTAAGACTCCGCTGTACATCCGTCTGTCTGTCCGTCTGTCACCAAGCTGTATGTCATAAACCGTGATAGCTAGATAGTTGAAATTTGTACAAATGATGTATTTCTGTTGCCGCTATAAAAACAAATACTAAAATAAATATTTAAGTGGGGCTCCCATACAACAAACGTGATTTTTTGCTGGTTTTTGTTCGATATTATAATAAGATGATTATGGTACGGAAACCCTCGTGCGCGGTCCAACTCGCACTTGGCCGGTATTTTTATCCATCCACTGCCAAATTTCAGTTTCGCTACTAGAATGAGCATTCTAACAAGTAGTTAACGGTAGATACTTTATTGACAACTGCCGTTAATGACTAACCATCATAGTACACATAAATATTTGTAAGTCAGCATTCTTTTAGCGATTTGACAGTAAACATTGAAGGCCATTACATTGATGTGGCCCAGAACGCGGCCACTTTGCCTGCATTATCCGAGGCAGCCAATACATCCTCCTATGTGCAGGCGGTCGGGACACAGGACACTATGTAAGGTTGGCCATTGTTTAAAAAATATAGAAACTGGATTTGGATGAAATCTAGTTCCCAGGATGACAATATGTAATAGAAAGGTAAGGTATTAAAATTTCATTACTAAAAAGCTTACGGTGCTTAAAGGCACCTTCGGTGATACCAAATCTAACTACATTTTGATAGTTGATATATACATTTTTTTCTTTTTTTATATAAATAGACGACTCCTGCATTAGGGTACAAGCCCCGTGTCGCGGAAGACTTTACAAACATACAAGTCACGGACACAAAGTACACCCAGACTCGGAACAACAATTTGTGGATCGCACAAGTTGGTGTCCCGTGTGGGAATCGAACCCACGACCTCTTGCTTAGCAGTCAGACACAACCCCACCGCGCCACAGAGACAGTACAGACAGTAATATTGTAACAGATTATAATATTGTAGGTACCTAAAATTTTATGGAATCTAGACTTTGATAATGTCACCTACCTTATTTTAAGCACTCATTATCTTATATACGCAGCGGCTCTTAAATATTGTTTTGGAACGGTATATGAAAAAGACAAGACTAGGTCAGCAGAAGACAAAAAAACATATCGCAACGTGTACCATCTTAGCTTTTTAAACGAAACAAAAAAACAAATCACAAATTTATGTACCAACATAGCTTTCCAACAAAACAAAAAAAAACATATCACAAATTTATGTACCAACATAGCTTTCCAACAAAACAAAAAAAAACATATCACAAATATATGTACCAACTTAGCTTTTGAAAAGCTAAGTAATGTGTACACATAAAGTTATAAGAGAACTTGCATTATCGCTTAGTACACCCGAACACATCTTCACATTAAACAAAATAGAACTCGAAACTACCGTCAAGTTTGTAACAAAGGAGACTTGGCACACTGGGCCGTAAACTTTCAATCCTCGGTGATTAATGGCAATTTAATGGTGCATTATTTGCGAGGATATTATCATGTTATTTTATTAATGTTGTCAGATAAGAATTCGGACCACTTCGCTTATTGGCTGATTGCTGTGATACGGCACTTTAGTAAACGAAGTATTTTGATTATGGATGTTTAAAAGGTCAGTGTTGATGGATATTTTGGGCTATTTTTAACCAGACTATGTAAGACTAAAGTTCGTGATTTGACAGATTTTTTATTCAAAACTTGAATTGTAGTAATACGTAGATTTGAGTAGTAAATTCAACTGAGATGGAGTGGGAGTGCGTAAGACTAAAGAAAGAGTGCTTGAGGCTATGGTTTCAATTGCCACATGTGATAGAGATTTTTGAATAAGAATATTTATTCTGAGTCTGGATAAACTTTGTGTCCATTTAGTGTATGTTTGCAATAATATTAATGATATCTTGGAACAACTCACACAAGGCTATCTGATTCCAAACTAAGCATAGCTTGTACTATGGAAACCAGACAAATGATAAACATACTTAAATATTTCTAAATAGATACATATTATAGATTAATTATACCCAGACACAGAATAAACCATCGTGCTCAGCACACAAAGTTTTATCCTGGGTGGGGATCGAACCCACGACCTCCGGCTTAGCAGTCAGGGTCACTAACCCCTAGACCAACAGGTCAGTCCTTTTTCAAAGTTCGTCCATTTGTAAGGTTCCCGCTTTTTAGCTTAAGCACTGTTTTTTACAATGATTCTTTCGTAATTAATTTTATTTAAATTTTCTAATGATTTCGCAACAAATTATTTAAAAGTTAGGATGTAAATATTTTTCGAAACTACAAAAGTGCCTACTTTAATGTTACCTAATATCTTATACCTTTAAACGAGCAATTCTTGTATATATATACCTATATATATAATCTGAATCTCGGCAATGGCTCCAGCGATTTTCATGAAATTTAGTATGCAGGGTCTTTTGGGGGACATAAATCGATCTAGCTAGGTTTCATTTTTGGAAAACATCGTTTAAAAAAAATAACGAGCGAAGCTCGGTCATCCAGGTACTTTTATCTAAAGACAGGCGACTTTTATAGCGATAAATCAAAATGCAAACAAGTGGAACCGAAGATACAGCCATTATTTTAATTTAAACAAATATATCCAGCATATTATGCTTCTATTTCACAATATAATAAGTCTAGTCCTGTACGATACACGCGCGTATTATTTTTGATATGTGCCTATCACAAACCAAACGTCAAAAATGTAACCTCCATCAAGAAAAATAATTTATATTATTTCAAGTGTTAAGCGTAAAATAGTAATGTAAAATATTCTGTACAAGCGGCGTTCGTTTTGCATTGTGTTACGTGAGGCACATTTGCGAAAGTAATGCTATTTTATTTTGGCTCGCGTGACCATATGCCAACATTCTGGACCAGCCGTCTGCCATTTATCATTCTATGGATGTGTGGCATTCATAATTATGTGACAAACTAGGTTTTGCTCGTAGCTTCGCCCGCCAGATTGATCAAGACTCAAGCTTTTAAAAAAAAGCTTTGAACTACATTTTCATGATATTTGAATTGGCAGTTGGAAACAATTTAGATGAAGCAAAATGGTAATGTTTAGATGAGATTTTCACGATTTGCACAAAATTGATTTATACTTAAGAATAAAAAATTCCAATAAATGTCTGCGAAAAAGTTACATTCTATTTTATTATAAACACGAGCGTTTGCTGACAGTTCCGCGAGCGCAATAACCGACATCTAGATGACACTAAAAGTAGTCTCTGTCCGTTCTACAGCCTTTCTTTCATTTTGAATTTCATAAAAATCTGTATGTACTTTATTTTCGCCGTGTATACAATACTAGCTGACCCGCGCAACTTTGTATGTGTGAATTTGCCCCATTTTTGCAGCATTTTTCATTGCTGCTCCTCTCCTGTTAGTCGTAGCGTGATGTTATATAGCATATAGCCTTCCTCAATAATTGGGCTATCCTATTCGTTCCTGAGATTATCGCGTTCAAACAAATAAACTCTTCAGCTTTATAATATTAGTATAGATAATAACAGACAATCTTTATTCAGATAGAGTATTAATTAAAAGTACATTTTATAATAAAGATATCGTAAATACTCGTATTTTTATCAAGACAGCTACTAAAACAGTACCTAACTTAAAATTAAGTTATATAATAATAGTATCACGTGAAAGTCTTCAAGGCAAATTGAACCATATTAAAGATTATCCTAAGTATCAAAATCGAGGTCGACAGGAATAAATTGGTTTAACATTAAGTAGCTGTTCTATATTAAGGGTATAAAGCTGATGTCACATTAATGTAAATACTATAAGCTTATAACTTCACTTTATAACTATGTTAACTCCATTTTTATAGCAATAATTTGTGCGTTGACTTAGTGATGACCGAGAAAGTCCAAAGATAAGCGAGGTTAAGAAAGTCTACCCGTGATTACGGCCGTTGCAATACGGTCGAAACGTCGGGCAATAAAACCAAAGTATTTAGCGTCAAAATAAAATATTTACACGATTAAGACTCGTAGCTTATATTTTTTTTATAATGTGTACAAATAGCGAAAGTTTGAAAACATATATAGGTTAAGCAATGTTACCACTGTCAGTCCATAGATAGGTGACCGTTTTCAATTAAAACGTCGCTGTTGTACTTCATCTCTCCTCGATCGTGTAGATTTCCGTTCCGTCAGATTATGAAAGTAAGGAAATATAGAATGCGCTTGTATCTGCAGATATACATATGTATGTTGGCATTGCAGTATCTTATAAGATTGACCACTGTAACTGAAATCGGTAGAAAGACCTTAACACTCGGACGGAGCTGCTGTGTACTACTAGTTTGTAATAAAGACACACCCACAATACACACAGTAAAACTAGAATGGTTAACATTAAAGCGCCATTAGCCTAGTGGTTCAAATTCCGCAGATTACATTATAAACCTGGGAAAATAAAAGCAAAACTTAGAGAGCTAAGCGTGGGTTTAAACCAAATTAATGAAAGCTCACTCTATCCCCATTCTATCATTTTAGAGTTCCGTAGCCAAAATGGCAAAAACGGAACCCTTATATGTAGTTTCGTCTGTCCGTATGTCACAGGCATTTTACTCAAAGACTACTCAATGAATATTGATGAAATTTGATGAGGTGTCTTGTAGTAGCTGCTACTTAGTTTGACAGCTAAGTAATAAAAAATAATATTTTTGGGGGGCACTCCATACATAATATAACAAAAGTTGTAATTTTGTTTTTTCAACAAACATCAACGTGTGATACACCATTAAAAAATTCTTTAAAAAAAAATAAGGTTTAAAAATAAACTTTTTAATTAAGTAAATATTTTTGGAAATAATCACTCCGAAAGTTGCATAATTGTGTCCCAACCCCACTTATCTTTTGAACCGTGTGACCAAAAAATATGAAAATAATCACAAAGTTGGGCTCATAACAAATACTTTAGAGATATACCGTCATTGAGTTACGCTCATAAACTATATGAAAGTACGTATACTAAAACGATTTGGTATTGTCCGATAAATACGTTTAATGTGCTACTCAACTGCGCGATCACCAATTACACAACTGTTTAGTTGGCCTAGTCTAAACGCTAATAGCCCAACCTGACCAAATTGCCGGCCAATAAAACGCGTGAATTGATAAATGCTAGACGGTACGACAATCAATTACAAAACTTTGATAGTACATTACGAAATAGATAGCCTACTTCAAATTTGTGAGTATTAAACGTATCAACTGTCGAAAAAGATTTAGATAGTTGGTGAAAAGATACAAAAAAAAAACCATTTATTCCACGTTCATTCTAAAGTCGTCAAATTATACGTTTAGCATTCCAACATAGAATTGAGTTTAAGTACATTTACTTCCTAACATTAGGGCTTTATTCCGCATTCACTGTATCAAATGTTAATTCAAATTCAAAAGTTTAGGAACACGAGTAAGATAAATGTGCTATAACGATCACGTAGCTTCAAATTGTGTGGGGCGCAAGCTTTACTTAAATCCCTTCCTCGAGTGCAGTTAAAAAGGATTACGTCAAGGTATTCAGACGCTTTGATTATACACGGTGGTGTCTAAGTTTATGTTTACCTGAAAAGTATGAACTTAGTACATTATGGTAACAGATAGTATAAAGTATTGGAAAGTTTTCAAATTTATACTAATTTTACCCGACTGCCTAGGTGGGTCAGTGGGTGTCGGTAATATTCTTTAATATCTTGTATCAGTGGGATCAAAGAAGTATATGTTCGCTTAGTTACCTAGTTCAATTATTTAGTAAGGAGTTTATTTTTGCATAATTTTGATTGTTATGAATGTGAGTATTCTATTTTTTTTGTTTTTTGAGTTGCACAATTTGGGTTTAAAGACATTTATTTCTCATAAGATCTTACGTTACTTAGTTAGTATTATTAATCAAAAAATATTGAGTATCATGATTACACATCAGCAGTTTGAGAAATATAATATATTATAAATATATTCGTTTAATGATACTTATTATCCTTTGGGCTATTTGTTCCGCGGTTATAAAGGAATTCCTAAATCCCTAATAATGTACTCATTAATTTTGTACAGAACATATTTCTTTCCTGCCTTTTGTAATATGAATTATTATGATTTTTTTTTTCTTTATACATGAATACCCATCTTAAATGAAGGCTTATTTCTACCGTTCCAAAGCCAATAGTAAAACTAATAATGTTTGTGCTTGTGTAAGCGGCGATAAGACAAACACATAACACAAACATTAGTCTCTTATGGGAATCAAACCCACGACTTTTGCAGTTTTGAAGATAATCAACTCATTGTCCCACGCACAGGTCCGGTTTTCTTTAAATCTTACATAACATTATTTTATGTGTATTACATGTGTTAGTAAAAAACTGCAAGAAATCAAACATATATAAACTAACCTATTAACACATTCTCTCTTCACACCCCTTAAATCATTTCTAAACAAGAACTGTTCCAATTCTACCAACGTACGGAACACATACAACAAAAATAAAGCCTTAAATCATGAAGTTACAATACGCAACATATCCGACCACAACATATGGCGAGTTCGCTAAAGTCCCATAAATCATATTGGTCTTAGTCCCGCCATACTATGGACTTAAAATTGATTCTGAACTTTTGTAAGATTTGCCAATTTCCTATTTATTTCCTACGCTTATTCCCGCGGCTCGGCCTGCGTGGATGCCGGTTATAGTCACCATTTTATTTGAGTTCTTTATTAAATGGAGATCTTAATATCTTGGGACAACTCACACAACACTATCAGATCCCATACTATGGAAACCTGACAACTGATAAAAACACTTTTATATAGTTCTAAACACATACAATTCCACTTACAATAACACCCAGACACAGAATCACACAAAGTTTTATCCTGGGTGGGGATCGAACCCACGACCCCTGGCTTAGCAGTCAGGGTCACTAACCACTACACATTTCCTAAAACAAAATACTTACCTGAACTATATAGCTAGTAGGTACCTACACTCAATGAGCACGAAAACATATCATGCTGATTAAAAAAGCAAAACTTTATGAATACAATATATATAAACATACGTTTTAAAAACACAAAACAGCTAACAATTCTATATTCCAAACCTAATACAGATGAACCAAAACAATGTCCCAAAAAAAATAACAATCCCATCCTATTTATCTATTAACACTCCGTAAACAAGCCAAAAACCTACCAAATGTACCTTTACCGTCACTGTGTACATTTCAAAACACTTGAGAACATTTAACGTAAATATTAAATCCCCCGCGGGAAACTCTGGACATCAGAATACGCAACACAATGTCCCATTCAACCACAATTGTGACCAACAATCCGTACATAAATAAAAAGTAAACTGTAGATCCCAGCTTCCCATTGCCAAACTTCAGTTTGAAGCAAAGATGGATAAATAAGTAAGGGTTTAATCAATATTTAGAGGATGTATTTGTATCTTGTGGAGGACATATACGTAAACAGACAGCGACTGGGAACGACACAGCATTAGGGGAATTGGAAGCTAAAGGGATGAGGTTCGATGGAAATATTGTCGATATTTTTTTGGTTGGACTTGATTTTGCTCGTGTAGTGGTTTAAAATGTCTTGAGGAGTTGTTTGTAGCGTTTGCGATATATAAGTAACGGTAATGCAAAATTTGTAGGTTCTAGAACTGAGACTAGCTGAATATCTAATGATCCGTAAGTAATTGATGTTGTAACGAAGATAATAGATAATAATGGGGCAAATAGCTCGCGGCTTTGCCATAGTGGATATTGATTTAATTATATACAACAGAATATAACGGCGTCAAATATTTTAATAATGTAAATCTATAAATAATCATTTGATTTAGATAATATTAATTAATGTAAATAGTACTATACCAATGTTTCTATTAACTGTATCAAAATAAATAAAATACGTAAAAATATATTATCAACCATCCAAAGACCAAATTTCACATTATAATATCTATACTAATATTATAAAGCTGAAGAGTTTGTTTGTTTGAACGCGGTAATCTCAGGAACTACTGATCTGAATTGAAAAAATAATATAACATTACGCTACGACCAATAAGAGCGGAGCAGAAATGAGAAATGTCGCAAAACCGCGGAAAATTTACGCAGACGAAGAGTAATATAAACTTACGGATACTTTAAATTACTGAGTTTAAATTTTAATATCTTCGAGATACGTGCTAAGCCGAAAATCGGTCGCAAGAATCATAAATCTATAATATTTTGATGTAGAAAGCGATTTCAATCGCGTTGCAGTACATTAATTCAGGCCAACGCGCATCAATGTGTTCAGGGCCATTACACAAATTTAAAGCGTTCATTTATCTTATGGAGCGTTACTACAAAATCAAACTTTAACTTTCTTACTTAATTTTTTGGTAACGTTTATAAAAAAATATGGATTTTACCGATCTGGACCATCGCCACTCTAACTCTACTGCCACAACTGTACCACGGGCAATAAGGGAAGGAAATAACGAGAGACAACTGGCATTTTAAAGAAATAAAATCCATTTAGTGGATTCCGGTACTTATGACCTACTTTTCTTTTAAGAAATAAGAGAAGAAGTCATCAGCGGGACGGTATAAGTCTAATAAAGTAAAGTATTGAAAAATAAGCTAGGTATGCAACAACAGTTACTAGCGCAGATAGGTAATAGTCGTTACTACAAAAAAACGGCAAGATGTTCTTGTATCAAGCTCAAAAGATTTTTATAATTACTTATTGTTTAATGTCAACATTCTTTAAGGCTTTGCCAAAATTTGAAATCTCCTAATCAATCAATTATTACCTAGTTTAAATCAAATTCGAAAATTGTAAAGATTTACCGAAATTTATTTATGACTGCCTCTGTGGCGCGGTAGGTCTATATGCGACTGCTACGCAAGAGGCCACGGGTTCGATTCCCACACGGTACACCACTTTAAATGATCGACAAATTGTTGTTCCAAGTCTTGGTGTACTTTGTGTTGTGACATGTATGTTTGTAAAGTACCCCGCGACACAGGGCTTGTAACACAACGCGGGAGTCGTCTATAAGAAAAAATCTCATATCACACATGAACGAAGCTGCGACAAAAGCTAGAGGTAGTATCAAATAATTAATAGGTAATCCTTCTAACGGCATGTTGTAAAAAACTCCAAGTCATACTGTGACTATTAAAAATGTAAACCCATCGACTTTAAAACTACACAACACTATCGAAAAACTAATTTGTCAGTTATCCTGTGGGCATTTTCTGGGACATCGTAAAAAGCTTGAAACTTGAACAAAACAAGTGTAAATTGATGGGCCTATGAATAAAGTATGAATTGTTGTTCCGAACATTTTATTCTACAGAATGGGACATAAATGGACATTTTAAAGGCCGTCCGAAGAGATGTAGTGACCTCTTTCTATGTTATATCTATTTGTTTTTGAAACTTTTTAAATTACTGTTCTGAAGTTTGTGACAGATAGTTTGATATAGGATAGTTCCAAGTAACAAATAATTATATTTATCGAAAACTACTAGCAAATCGAATTCCTTCGAATGAAATTACAAAAAGTAAATATCGAAAAACAATAACACATGCACAAATAGTAAGTGTGTTATTATGCAACCATTTTTTAAAGCGAGGTGTCATCTCGCTTAAGCTTTAAGTATAAAAAACCTGGCAAGTGTGTTCTGTGTTTGAGCGTGAAAGCGTAACAGACCGACAGACAGCTAGAGTTACTTTCACTTTTATAATATTAGTATGGAAGTATTAAATAATATATCTATGGGAATTGAAATTGATAATTGTGTATGTTACGAAGGATTTGTACAGTAAGTATATAAATATATGTTTGTCTGTCCATGTGTCCATGCGTTCCGAAACAATTGATCAGATAGATTGTGATGAAACTTTAGCAGAATGTTCTTGGAAGGCCGGCGAGTGTACCTGGCTTTAAAAACCACAGTGAAGCGTGGCCGAGTTTAGCTAATATTATATATTTAAAAGTGGTACAAAGTTCACCGAGTCAGCTTGTCGAATATAAATCCCAAAGACTACCGTTGTATTAACCACTTCTTCTTCAAAACTTACGACAGTAAGTTTGACCTAAGTTTTAACATATTAATTGTGTAATATTATATCTTGGTGGTATGCCAAGTGTGTTGAGGTCGGCTGCTAACCTTCCCTTACCGCTTATGTCACAATATATCATGTTTGGTAGAAAGCATTTATGACGTCACAAAGTCGTCTCTGTTCCACGTTATCTTGATGGCGTGAAACTATGATAAATATACGTATGACTTTTGTTTTTCTATCAAGATTGACTTTTGTTTTTTGTTAGGAAAGTTTATTAAAATTGTTTAGACAGAGATGGTAGTTAAACTATTATGTTAATACTGTGCCTACCATCGGACAACGATTTTAGTCGATTCTTTTAAATTTTAGATGATTTTAAATCCAAATATATCCTGTTCCATTGTCTCAATGATTTGCTTTCATTTATTGTCTGATCAAATATATTGAAAGATATTTAACGCTTGAATGAGTTTATGAAAGGCTTATCAATGTTATTGTTGGAAGATCTGCTGCCTTTTAGATAACCTATACTAATATTATAAAGCTGAAGAGTTTCTTTGTTTGTTTGTCTGTTTAAACGCGGTAATCTCAGGAACTATCCCAATTGAAAAATTCTCTTTTTTTAATTAAAATTCTTTATATTTGAACATTCTTTTACTGTTGGTTAGCCCATTTATCGTGGTAGGCTATAGGCTATGTAACATCACGCTATTACTAATAGGAGCGGAGCAGCAATTAAAAATGTTGCAAAAACGGGGAAAATTTACGCAGACGAAGTTGCGCGGGACAACTAGTCCTAACAATAAGTCAGTATATCTCTCTTGGTTAAAAATAATGAGGCTCCGGGCAATGACTGAACTTAGGAAAAGAAAACTTAAAAAAATTTGGGGTTGGTTTAAAAAAACACAAATTTGTTAAAAAACTGACTTAAGAAAAAAAAGATGTTTTAAGTTAACACCATTGTAGAAAAACAACATTACATGTATGTACTTATAGATATTTAGGCTATGTTTATCAGTTAGCTGGTTCAAGCTCTGCTTAGTTTGAGATCAGATAGCTTTGTGTGAGTTGTCCCAAGATTTTATTATATTATAATTATTATATAATAAAAATTTATACACTTTTTACCTACTTACCGTATGTAAAGTTTTTGAATTATCACTCTAAAATGATGTTTTACTTAAACTTACTTACTTTAAACTCAAAACCGCACAATATTTACGTTTAAACTCCACAACAGACAAACCAAACAACTGTTAGTATGAAACTAACAATAAAATCGCCCCATCTAATCTGTACGCGTCAGTTACTCGTAGTTGTGAACAAGCCAGGACTCGAACTCAGAGTTGAGCGGACGCTTTCAAATGAACACTGCGATACAGTCTTGTTGGGAGTTTCTTCATGTACGGGTGGAGTTAGGGCTGTCTTGTTTTATCAAGTTGTATTTTGTGGCCTTATATTTACTTACATATAATAATAATAATATCTCGAGACAACTCACACAACGCTATCTGACCCCAAACTAAGTAAGTCACCTGTCGATTTGGTCTAGAGGCATAAATTCGGTACACAGTATTGGTGACAATTGTGTAGTTGTGGGTTCGAGCCTTCGGTATACAATCGTCTTTTTGTAAGTTATTTTCGTTTCGTCTTTCTATTTCGCATTGAACAGTGTTGTGTTGCGAAGATTATAAAAAAAAAAATTAAGATAAGAACTTCGTTCCATCCGGGTGTCCCTTGACACCTCTCAAGTTTTTGTTTTTAGTTTTTGTTTTTTGTTAAACAAAACAATTTTATTATTGTTTTATTTTATATTCATCTGACGTTTTCAAACAATCTTGAACATGGTTTCACGAAATAAACATTTTTAAAGTTTGAAGTTTGACTATTCTGTCAACACACAGGCCAAAACATTCAATGTTTTAGGTTTAGGTTAAAATTTTGCATACACCAAAGACAGAAAATGTAACCTTACAATTTATTTTTAAATATAATATTACTGTGTGTCTTGTTAACCCCTCCAGCTCACTAGGGGTTCACGTCGATTTAAGGGGTGGATTCGAACCCACGACTTCATGATTATGAATGCCATATACAATAATTGCATTATTAAATGCATTTTTGAAATATGAATGCCATGTCTCAACCATTAGGCTACCATCCTTTACAAAATAATGTAGTATTTAAAAAAAAACAACCATTTTCACATACTTTTGTACTTATAATATTAGTAGGACTCTGCAGGATTAAATTCATTAAATCCTATCAAAATACCTCTCGAACATTGTTTCGTCAGTTAACTACTAAACAGCGCACCGATGTTACAATCTCGGGCGATCTCTTTGTGCGCGCGTGTTCAAGTGTCGTCAGCCGAGAGTTTGCTAGAGCACTTCACTACTGATGACTTACGGCTAGATAGCGCCTGTTTGCTTCTATGGACCTTGAGAAGAACGTAATTTTATTATACACTAGATTTCGTTTTGTGCTTACAGTTTGTGGCAAATAATTTGTGGCAAACAGTTTGCGGCAGATCGTTTGTTTATCTTGTAATTTGAATATTATTATGTGTATAAACGAATATTTTATTTAACAGAGTGCAAAAGATAAACTGTTGACATAAATATATCATACACTAGCTGCCTGCCCCGGCTTCGCATGGGTGTCATATCATAGCTTTTTATATCTTGAGTTACATTATTGTAATTTTCGTAGGGATCTCTATTTTTTTGATAATGGAATATAGCCTATGCTACTACCCGATAATATAGCTTTATAATGGTGAAAGAATTTTTAAAATCGGTACAGTGGTTTCTGAGCCTATTCAATGCAAACAAACAATCAAATCTTTCCTGTTTATAATATTTTATTATTATCATTATCATACATGAAACATATTGGGTAAAACTTTACATTGATCTAACTATTAATCCGTTTGTTTATTTATAAACTGTCGACAATTCCGACTCATTCTTAGCAACACATAACACTTACACGTACTTAGCTGATTTAGAATGGCTACCGTAGCACGCGCGTAGCATTTTACGTAGCGTATAATATTTATAAATAATTTATGATAGTTTATTAACTGTACTCAGTACTGTCACGTAGTAAGCCTATGTATATTCTAGTATGCCACGTAGAATGGCGTAGCATTTAACCGTAGCCGTAGGAAAACTCATATGCTACGACGCATTTGTTGACAAGCGTACCGTAACCTGTGTTGTGGCATAATACAAATGCATAATATTAAGGGACCGTTATTGTCATCTTGTCAATAAAATATATTTAGTAAAGTTTTCGCGGCACGATAGTGTAGGACCTGTTTTAAAAAAAATGAAGGTAATATTGGAAAGTAGTTCTTTATAGCACTTTTTGTATGCGGGCTGAGAGGCTAGATGGAAAAAGTGTAACATTCTGACATCAATAAAAAGGCGTAACATTTTGACATCGATCAAAAATTTTTTTTTTGTGATTATAAGATATCAACCCATATATAATATCCCACTGCTAGGAACGAGTCTCCCCAGTACAACCTAATTATTACAAATCCAAGGGTTATCCACCTATTTGTGTTTTTGTAAAAGGTTATAATATTTATTTTACCTATGTCAAACTGGCTATGTGTAATATAATCTTATGTGGAGGACTGCGCCATCCCTTTTAATTAAAAAGTAAATATTGACTGAAAAGCGTGAAAGAGAGATAAAACTAGTGCGGCCTCTGACAGGTATTGTCCACAAAGTAGTGTTGTCTCTTTCTAGAGAGTGGTCAATTTTGTGAGGTTATGCCGTAGTCCTGGTCTCTACGTCAATGGAAAAATATTAATTTGAATTTCATCAATTTCAAACAAAAAAAATATATAGCAAAAGGCAACATTAGCAATTTAAAAAAGTGGCCACGTGTTTTTATTGCCAAGTTCTTTTCTCACGGCTTTACTCTTGCAAACTTAGCATTAAATGTAGAATCATTCTATTCCAAATCCTGTCTGACGTTATAAACGTCATACAAAATTTGGAATAGAATGATGATGAATAGAATAGCATTGTATTTGACTTTATTATTGTTAAAATGTTCTACGGCTCTCCAAAATTTGTTTTAAGAATAACTCTATAGGTCATTAAATAACAAGTAGTTGCTAGTAAAAGGATAGTAATTTAATGCTCTATCCAGGCATACTTGCTCAGGAACTTGATCTACATATCGCTTTCGTTATCATTACGTCATCATCTATCGACATAAATTTTAATTTCCCCAAAATGACTGTCATTTTTCGTACCCTCTCTTAACAAAATGTGTATTTAATATGTATTATATTCGCATAATTTCATTTCAGTTAAATTATCTGTAATAAAAACAACATTAATTAATTAAAAATGAATTATGTATGAATTCAGTACTAAAGCTTACTTTTCTCGCAAAAGAGAAAACAAGTTCAAAGCTGAAAACTTAACGCGCTTAATGACGGAATAATTCATAAAAGAAAACCTAATTATTTTAACATTTAGCCTAAAATCTTTTAGTTAATTAGAAAAAAATAACAGAATTCAAATAAAATGGAGGAGATTCGTCGTCTGGACTAGACGTCTATGAAAGTTTAATAATAATAATAAAAATAATAATATCTTAAGAATAATAATATCTTGGGACAACTCACACAACGTCATCTGATCCCAAACTAAGCAGAGCTTGTACTATGGCAACCAGACAACTGATAAACATACTTATATATTTCTAAATACATACATATTATAGATAAATAACTCCCACACGAAGAATTGACCATTGCTGCTCTGCTTCTATCTGTCGTAGTGCGATATTATAAAGCCTTCCTCAATTAATGGACTATCCAACACTATTTTTTTTTTTTTAATTTGAAGTTGTAGTTCCTGAGACTATCGCGTTCAAATAAACAAACAAACTATCTAGTTTTATAATATATTTTTGTATTTTATAGATTTGCTCGGGTGCCACTGAGTAACCCCCCCCCCCTCTGAGGGACCCCTCAAATGCAAACAATTATGAGTAAACACAGAGTAGTAGTATATAGAGAAAAGTCAACATTACTACACTCAGGATCAAAGATGAGTAGTTAATCATTTCTAAAAATCATTTCAATACTTTTGTTTTTTATTAAATACTAGCTTTCGCCCGCGGCTCCGCCCGCATGGATGTCGGTTATTGCGATAAAAACTATCCTATGTCCTTCCTCGGGACTCAAACTATCTCCATACAAAATTTCATCTAAATCGGTTCAGCTGTTTGAGCGTGAAAGCGTAACAGACAGACAGACAGACAGACAGAGTTACTTTCACATTTATAATATTAGTATGGATTTTTTAATAAATGTATGGATTCGATAGTGTATCGTTATATTGATTTTATGATAATAATTATAATTTTGCATTGAATATATCTTATAATGATACCTAGGTATTTACATAAATATATGAACACCTTAAAGTGCACAAAAAGACAAAAATATCCAAAACACTATTGTATTCACCCATAACTACAAATGCATGCCTTTGATTTCATTTGATGTATTCTAATTTAAACTAATAAATAAAAAAAAACATCCGGATATTCCGCTACTTTCAAACTTCAATATATTATACTTTATACTTCAATAGCTTATAACAGCCGTTTCATTATATTTCTGAAACTACTAGACCGATTTTAATTAAATGTAGTAAAGAGAGACCTAAAATCTTGAGAAAGAACATAGGCTATATATCATTGCGATAACCAACAAAAGCGTGGGCAGTGCCGGCATAAATAATTAGTTATAAAAAATCTGCTTTGACAATTCTTTGTATTTTTCAAATGTTATAATTATATCTCCTTCACAATGTAGAAAACTTGAGTCTAGTTTTGAAACTACATACATTACTGTAAATTAAGGAATGTCGCAACGTAGGCGTAATTAAGCTTAATGTTACTGTGATTCCCTAGGTAATGTTGGATCTAGACTAGACTGAGCTTAGAACTAAAATAGGAACGGGTAATGTTTGAGGTGGTAATAAAACTAGGTATAGTTATATAGATGACTGATAGAGTGGTGACAGGGTTAGTGATGTCTAACTATAGTTTATCAATACTAGTCAAAAATTATCGATTCCATTATATTTAATTCCATTTTAGAGGACAATGGGCAAAAGTATAATATACTTTCGCCCATTGTCCTCTAAAATGGAATTAATAATGGAACCTGGGACCACCCTACAATAGCAATTAGTTGTATGTCGTTGGATAGGTTTTTTTAATTCAAACAACATTTAATAATATTAGATATATTTCTGGACTAAATCGCGTGAAGTATATAAAAGTACGAACCTTTTATTTACCCACGTTTCGATCGAATTGCACCGATTATACCTAATATGTATAAAAATCGCGAATGTTTAAAAACAATGATTATTAAGGCAGTTTTGTTGTTACTGCTATCCGTTTAGAGTTAGTAGACTTGTACGTTCAGATTTAAAAATATAATTAAATTATTTTTACGGGGAATATCATAAATCATTAATAATTAATCGGTTATTTATTGTTACAAGATTTTATAAATCGCATAAGACGCACAGTTGACACACCGAATCTGTTGCATGCTTACGAGTATATATAAAGAAAACGGTTAAACAACCAGAGGCTTTTTAACGGGTGGATGCTAACCAAAGAGGGAAGAGAGTGGTCCCAATCTGCCCAAGATCCTTTAACAAGTTACAACATAATATACTATTTGTTTTGATTATTTTATATCTTAACTAAAACCTTAGCCAACTTCAAAGTCAAAGAACTTTATTCACTTAGGTTACAAAATGCAACGCTTAAGAACGTCAGACGAAAATTTCGAATAGAATAATTCTACATTAAATGCCTAGTTCACACCAGTAAAGCCGTGAGAGAAGAAATTGGCAATAAAAACTCAAAGCTACTTTTTTTTAATTGCCTAAAATATTTTTCTTGTTTACATAATTAAGTCGGCAAACAATTATCCGATACTTCACAAGGAAAGCAGTGACAGAAGCATTTCAATCAAAATCATTCAACAAAATCTATGTACGGTGTTTCCAATTAATATAAGATGAGGTAATTGTATCAATACAAACAAACGCACACCACAAAACTCAATATTTGATAGCAAACATTCCAAAACAGAACCGAGATATACAAACCACATCAACAGACTTAAATAAACATTAACATTTCCTTCAATTATAAGGAACCCCCTCTAAAACAGATGGCAGACGAACCAGCCTCTCACTTCGAAGCCTCTTCTAATTACATTTAAATTAAATTATACTCCAAACTCATCATTAACAGGATAAGGCTTAAATTAATCACGCCTCAAAACTGTAAAACAAATAACCCATTAAATTCGAAATAAAACACAATTAAAGTGGAACAGTAACGGTTTTCGGCCATGTCATAAACCGTAGAAACGGCCGAGTATTTCGGCCTCTCTCATTATATGCAAATTTCGGTATATTAATAATGAGTTAGGTCAATAAAGGCGGGCTCAGACGCGGTTAGCCGCTAACGATGTGATACTGCGCTAGTACTTGTTTAAATAATACCTACTGGTCGTTTGTGGTAGAAAATAGAGCATTTAATCTCTAATCAGGCCATGAATTTCTGATGTGAGCGTGTGGGTTTTGACTAATAAATTTATAAAGACTTTTCTCTGGTGTATAGTGATTAATGGACGTAATAGTATCCAGCTGTGAACAAAATAGGCTCATATTTTTCAAGTAGCTATCTCTCTAAATTATCACCTAGTTTAGTAGTAATATTGTTATTTTAGAGATTATATTGCGAGCAAATTATTATAACTCGATTTTAAAACTACGTAATTTTTAGAAAAAAAGTAAATGTTTTTTAAACCTTGCTGTAACTGAAGCAACGCAGATGTGATATAGGTTAATTAGTTTATAAAAAGGAATAAGTTCAACACGCACTTAACAAGTTTATTAAGTCCCGAAATATATCTAATATGAGCGCATATTATCAAATTAATAAATCCATGAAAACGACAAAAGCACCTCATATTGAGAGCCTCAAACTTTACTGAAGTTTAATAAGTGTTCTAAAAATGGGATACTAAAAGCTATAGCTCTGACTATTGTCAAACAAACATAAAGTAAGCAAAAGATCAAAGATGTACATTTTGTAAAATATTGTAAAACAACATTATCCAAAAATATAAAAAGATTTACACTCAGACACAATCGACAAAAACTCAAATCATGGCTCACAAACATCGAGGCAACAAACCATTTGCAACCAAACTCTTTGCTTCTGAACCTGCCTTAGCAAAACGCAGACTTAAAACATACCTCGGTACGGAAGCCTTGTTATAATAATGGCAGTATTATTAAACACTGTTATTTGAAAATTCACATTTCGGCCTGTTTAGCCTCGGACATGCGATTTTAAGTAAAAAATTAATAGTCCCTTGTCGGTAGGAAATCGTAGCATTTATTATCATTCATTTTCTTTGAAATAGCTATAAATTATATATTATACTGAGAACACGTTTCGAGGCGGTACTTCACGTATTAAGGATTTGGCAAGTTTTGTGCGCTACTTTGTATTTGTTTTGCATTTTTGAAATATTGTTACGAGCTTTGTTTAAAGTATGTATGTAGTACTAGCTGTCTCGCGCAACTTCGTCTGCGTAAATTTTCCCTGTTTTGCAACATGTCTCATTGCTGCTCCGCTCTTATTGGTCTTTAGCCTTTCTCGATAAGTGGGCTATCCAATAGTCAAGGAGTTTTTTAATTCAGACCAGTAGTTCCTGAGATTACCGCGTTCAAACAAAAAAACAAACTCTTCAGCTTTATAATATTATTATAGACTAGCTGTCCCGCGCAACTTCGTATGCGTAAATTTTCCCCGTTTTTGCAACATTTCACGTCGCTACTCAGCTCCTATTAGTCGTAGCGCGATGTTATATAGCCTATAACCTTCCTCGATAAATGGGCTATTCAACAAAAAAAGATTTTTTTAAATCGGACCAGTAGTTCCTGAGATTAGCGCGTTTAAACCAACAAACAAACAAACAAACAAAGCAAACAAACAAACTCTTCCGCTTTATAATATTAGTATAGATTTATACCTAACTTTTAGTATAAAAATTTGGTAGAGTAGTTAGTATACCTAGTAGGTACGCTTGTAACTGAGACATCGGATTCGCTATTAAGAGATTAGATTTACTCGATAGTATTTTTATTTACCCACGTTTTCGATTTATAGAACATTTCTTTCAAGGCAATACTTTGATGTTTCTTCATTAATCTACATCATCTTATATTTATATGCAAGATAAGTATTCTATTTGCAGAATATTCCATTCAAGGCAATATATTTTAGGTATAAATAAAGATTTTTAAAATTCTAACCTATAAATATACCTGTCTTTAATTTCTGTCTATGTACAGCTGTTTTATTTGTTGACAATGAAATTACCTGTAACAAAACAAAACATTGTTAAAATATGATTAAATATGGCAGCCTTAACTAAGCGATATGATTACGAATGTGTTCATATTGGTGGAGTTATAGGTAGATTATAAATCGGTAACACATAATTATGAGGTCTGTGTCTAATCTATCGGTTGGCCTCAGTAAAACCAATATTCATCTCCATGTAATAAGAGCTATCAATAGTGATTCTATACGACTAGTAAAAAGCAAATTACTCGCCGACCTGCCTGTGGGTAATAGGGGTGAGACCACAATTCTGATGGATCAACGATCTTTGGAAGAACGGTACTACAAACAAAAATATCTTTAATTTTAACGTAATACTAGCTGTCCCGCGCAACTTCGTATGCGTACATTTTCCCCGTTTTTGCAACATTTTTCATTGCTGCTCCGTCCCTATTGGTGTAGGTGTAGAGGAAAAAAAAAATTCAATTCGGACCAGTATTTCCTGAGATTGCCGCGTTCAAAGAAACAAACAAACCAATTTTTCAGCTTTATAATATTAGTATAGATTAGTACCTATAGATAAGTTCAAATCACACTATTACATCATGTACCTACTACATTTCTTACATGTTGCTTTTGGGAACTGCCCTAAAAGGCACAACACATATGCCAAATGTAACCTTAAGACTAAGACTTTTTTTAAATATTTAAGTATATCATAGCCAAATCCAAATAATATCACTACGGCTATACTATAATAAATTCTTTTAAATAGTTATCATTTTATTACACAAGCTTTATTTTAAATTAATAATAATAATATCTTGGTACAACTCACACAACGCTATCTGATCCCAAACTAAGCAGAGCTTGTACTACGGAAACCAGACAACTGATAAATATACTTAAATATTTCTAAATACATACACATTATAGATAAATAACACCCAGACAGAATAAACCATTGTGTTCATCACACAAAGTTTTATACTGGGTGGGGCTCGAACCCACGGCCTCCGGTTTAGCAGTCAGGGTCACTAACCACTAGACCAACAGGCCAGTCAAAAACACTAATTATAATATAAAGACGCACAAAAATCCCTCATCGAATGTCTGCAAATGCAAATCTACATAAGCTACATATCTCCCTAATCTTTCCGAACGAATATATCAAAATATAAACATAAAAGTCTTACAAAATAAAGGCAGCGTTTTCTAAATCGTGTGCCACCATTGTACTACATTATTTATTTACATTCAGAAACAGGTGCGTTCAATGAAAAAAGGCTTAGCTACCTGTAGACGGCACTCGTATCAATGTGGTTGATTTAGATACGCTGGGTTTGAGCATATGTCGAATTGGACTATATATGTGTGCTTTTAATGTTTGGATGCGTAGTGAAGGGCGTTTAAGATGTTGTAAGTTATATTTCTTACGTTTTATTTAAGATTAAATTACTTGCTAACCCACGCAACTGCGCAACTTTGTCCGAGTCAATTTTTCCAGTTTTTGCAACATTTTTCGTAGATGCTCCGCTATTATTGGCTATAGCGTGATGTTTTTTATCCTTCCTCAATAAATGGACTGTCTTACACTAAAGGAATTTTTCAATTCGAATTAATAGTTCCTGAGATTAACGCGTTCAAACAAGCAAACAAACCCTTTAGCTTTATAATATTAGTATAGATTTATAGGGTTTCTGTGTGCCTGTACCGCTGGCACCGTGTAAGTAACATTTGATAATTATCGGTTAAGTAATAAAGATTGAAAGTTTAACAAACAAACTCATATACGCATTTATAATATTAAATTCGAATAGCTCTCTATACAGGCTTCGCAAGAAATTCTCTATGTGATGTAATAAAAACCGTATTAAAATCTATCGAGTAGTTTAAATGAGCTAAGCGCATAAATAGACCAACACGAGTTTTCTTTAAACTGACTGATGTAACGATATTTTTTATAATAGTATACGCACTGCCGTACTCACAGTCGTTTAAATGCTTACTTAAAACATTTCTCTTTCAAATTTTGACATATTAAATCAATAATAATAAATAAATAAACGTGATTACAACGACCAGTCTCAACATAGACTAACCATCTAATAATGTTAAAAATATGATCCTGCGCCTGATAAGACCGCCAGATTGCCGACTCTTTTTTTTCATATAAAGACGACTACCGTTTAGGGTAAGTCCCTATGTCGCGGGGGACTTTAAAGACATTCAAGTCACGGGCGCAAAGTACACCCAGACTTGGAATAACAATTTGTGGATCACACAAAGTGGTGTCCCGTGTGAAGATCGAACTCACGACCTCTTGCGTAGCAGTTGGACTCACTCCCACTGCGCCACAGAGGCAAAAAAATACATCCGTGTTTACGCATACATTTGTATAGATAACATTTTCTATATGGCCATTCCCTTTCATTATATTAGCCACCTTGACTGCTATTAACAGGCCCCGACTACAATAGCCAAAAACATCCAGAACACCCAATCCACTTAAAACACTATTTAGACACGGTCTAAAAGGCTTTATTTCAACAAAATGAACTCTTAACAAAATAAACAGACTTCATAGATAACAATTACGTACAAATTACTTGATTGTAATCAACAATTAATCTACTAGTAGCTGAATAATACAAAACACTAAACTTTTAGTATAAAACAGCAGTAGGTAATATACGAGTATAAAACTCAGTATTTAGCGCTCCTTTTTACTTTGTACGCAAATAGGGGTGTTCTAAACAACTTCGTAACCGAAACCGAATCTATCGGATATCCGAAATAAAAACTATCCGTAACCGTAACCGAATCCGATATAAAAGTTTCGGATAATTTCAGATATGGGCTTAGTATAAAATTTTTACTCTTCATCAAAAACCTGGTTTTCGGTTTTGCCATCCGAGCGCCACACTAGGGCTTTAGCTGACTGACTGATGATGTATTGTAATAGCTCATAAAGAGATATTGAAGAATATTATAGAATTTTTTAAAATAAATAATCTAGGAAATGTGTAGATAGCTATAATAATTACTTATTTTTTTGTATTACTAATTACTTAGTATTTTACTTTAAATCCTCAAAAATCCAATATCTGTAACCGAGATTATCCGAAACTAACGGATAATCCGAAATCATTTTATATCCGTAACCGAAACCGATATAATATTATTATTATACCCATACTCGTATCCAGATCCAAAATGTCATGTCCGTAACATCCCTAATTCTAAGCTAGAAGTCATCATCTACCTGCCTAAGGTACATATTCTGCCGACCTCAAATAATTGAAATAAAGTCAATTATTTGAGGTTGGCAGAATATGTACCTTGCTTCCACACGCTTCTACCACATTTCATCTCTGTATTCACCCCTTTTATTGCCATGTCTTCTTTCACGCAGTTGACCCCTCTTTTCTTGGGTTGTCCTCTATATTTAAGGCCTTCCATATTCATAATTAGCGTCCTCTTTCCAATGTTTACTGCCTCTGTGGCTCGGTGGGAGTGTATCCGCAGGAGCGGAGTCCTACGCAAGAGGTTGTGGGTTCGATTCCCACACGGGACACCACTTTGTGTGGAGACTAGGAGCAACAATTCGTGGATTGTTGCTCCTAGTCTGGGGTGTACTTTGTGTCCGTGACTTGTATGTTTGTGAAGTCCCCCGCGATACAGAGCTTGTACAGTACTGCTGAAGTCGTCTTTAAAAAAAAGAATGTTTCTTTTACCTTCTACATCTCCATACCGAGACTGACGCACACTTCTCAACTTTTCTGTTATTGGAACGATTTTCAAACTTCCTCTGATATACTCATTCCTTTCCAAGTTTGAAGTGTGTATAATTAATCAGGATCGTAGTACGTAAACGGATAGTTGGATATTGTCCTACTACTACTGCGCTTAAATACTATCCAGCTACTGTTTCTGTTTTGCTACTTCTGTTTAAAATGTTAACTCTACTCGTAGTAGCGAACCGCCGATAAATAGAAAACCCAAGAAGCTATTTTAACAGATAGATAACGTTAGATAAGTTATTGAGACTAGTCGTAACTCATCAGCATCCAGTCTTAACCCTTGGCCTTAGAAAGCCTGATTTTTGCAGAGAAGTTACTTATGTGATGTAGACAAGAGATACGAAAGAGTTTAAATAAACTTCATTTATCTAAAAGAGTCATTTAAAAATAAAAACTATGCGAAATAAAACATACAAAGTTTTGTTTACAATACAAAACAAAACATAAAATACAATCCAGTCCCAACCTAAACTAGGATTTCACTGTTTATAAGGTATTTAACCAATTTGCTAGTTGCGTGTCCCGTAGCGATAAATATGATGTAAATGTTTCAAGTAAATCTAGAAATAAGTTTCGTATTAATTATCCCAGTTAAATATTGTTAATTTATGCATATTTTCGCGAGGTATGTTTGGCTAAAATATCGTTTCGTCGTTTCAACCTGTCTGTGATATGAATGAACGAGAACATTTGTATGTTAGTGTAAGAACTTTTTGTAACCGTTTTATGTTCTCCTAACCGATTTTGGTCACAGGGGCGGATTTCATCAGAGACAAGCCGACTAAGCAGGAGATATTATAGTATACAAGTGTGAGTGCAAACACTGTCAAGTGTCCTCTCTTTTTCGTCACTTTCACAGTCCTATGGTACACAAATTCGACACGACCAGGGAGGTGAGTTGCAGGATTGACTGTTTAGCATACTTTCTGAGATACCAAAATATCCGAGATTGCATATCGAGTAGTGACGTTGCTTCATCTGCTCCGTCGCCTCAATTCAACGGAGGTCTGCTAACGTATGCTCAACGTCCAGTTTTTATAAATTTTATAAATGACTGATTGACTGACACGAAAGAAAGAAAATCAAACAATTGATTGAAAAATCCAGACACACACATAAAAAGATACTTACTTAAATATGATACTTATCTAAATAATAATTAATTTTAAGGTTTTTATAAAACAAACAAATTTTATTCGGAATAGATCTAACTGTATTTGGTAAAATATGGTCATCTGTTTTTTAAGTAATAATAATATACTGGGACAACTCACACAACGTCATCTAACTCCAAACAAAGCAGAGTTTGTACTAAGGCAACCAGACAACTCATATCCATACTTATATATTTCTAAATACAAACATGTTATAGATATTACACCTACAGAATAAACCATCGTACTCATCACACAATGTTTTATCCTGGATAGGGATCTAACCCACGACCTCCGGCTTAGCAGTTAGAGTCACTAACCACTAAACCAACAGGAGAGTCATAAGTATGCAATATGTACATTTTTTAGAAGTGCGCGAACGGTTTTTTATTTGTTTTAAACGGATGATACGAGCTCAAACCTCACACTAAGAGAAGCAATTAATTTAGTTCAACTGAAAGGGTTAACAGAATAGCTAGAAATGAGCGACCCACATGGAACAGAATCTTAAAATAAATTAGATTATCTAACTTACAAAAAAGGTTAAAAAAATAAAAAAACAAAAACTTCAGAACACAACAAACAACAATACAACATTGTGTTCCATATCACCTCACCTTACTCTCAAAAAGAAATCGAGAACCTTTTGTAAGCAACGGGAAAAAACTCAGTCCTAATAGGTGTTCCATTTTACCCCGGAATTTGTCCAATATGACCCATATGACCCCACCTGAAGGGTCACAGGCCCTTTTACTTTATTTATGAAAATGAAAGGGCTATTTTTATGGGAATATCGAACGATATGGGTATTGCGATGGCAGGTTTGTGACACTATTGATAAGATATGGTAGGAAGACTTTTGATATATTGAGGTTTGATTTTTGATGTATCAGCGTCAAAACGTGGAATGGATTTAGAGAGTACCTATTTATAGGAGCTGAAGCGATCGTAAGACACAATAGTAATTTACATACATATCAACCCATTTGATGTCCCACTACTGGGCACGGGTCTCCCCAGTGCCCTGGGGGTAATTGCCATAATCACCACGCTTGGCGAGCGGGTTGGCGATCGCAGTAAGGCTTTAAAATACACAGAGGACGCTGCTGCCCGTCCTCCGGTAGTAAATCCCTTAGTCGCCTTGACGACACCCACGGGAAGTGATGGGGTGGTACTATTCTTAAGCCGGTACCACACGGCAATAGTAATTTAGATAAGCAAAAATGGAGTGGCTGATCGATCAGCACATAGCCGAAAACGTTCACATTCGTCTGCTTACAACCACGACCGGTACCACCGCGGGTAACTTGGTCAAAACGTCACGCAATCTAAAACTACTTAAAATCAAAATTAAAATTCAATTCAAAATTCTTTATTCACTTAGGATGCAAAACAAATCTTGTGATACGTCGGGATTCTACATGTACATGTAATGCCAAGTTCGCAAACGATAGGTAAAGCCGGAGAAAAGAACCGGGCAATAAAAACTCACGGCCACTCTTTTCAAATTGACAATTTTACAATGTTTGAATGTTTATAAACTTGATATGGGGGTAAAGTGCTGCGACTAATATACTATACACCATGTTAAAGGACTGATGCAAATTGAAATCATTTACTGAAATGTGTTTTTAAATTTAGTTTATTATTAAAATTCCAGGTTTATGCTATGAACTGGCGGATACGTAGAAGAAGTACACAGTTTTATGTAAAAAAAAACTTTTTTAATTTATCTTCTTTAACCTAATTGCATAAAGCAATGGACAATAACAACAGCGGTTAGATATACAATTTGGCATTAAAACATCGTGTATGAGGAATTTTGAAAGGTCACAAAATCGCGTAAAGAAAATGCTTCAAAAATGACGCGACGTTTTTACTGCGAATCTGTTAGTCTTAATTTAAGTTTTGGAACACTGTATAATCTAATAAACGTTCTTAAAACGATATCTTCTCTCGTACAAGACGTTCAAAAGATTTTCTTTTTAAAACTTAAAAATATTCTTACAGTATTTTCCAACACAACAAATTTCTAAGTTATTTCGGTGCTTACAAGAGCGTGAAGATAAGTAGGTATAAGAAGTTACTTTTTTATATTAAATTATGAATTTATAAAAATGTGCGTCTCACAAAGTAAATCTCTGCTTTTCCAGTCATTTACTTACAGATTTTTGAATCTTGTTAGATTCATCTCAGTTAGAAAATTATGTTTTCAGCGCGTTGAAATCTGGGCGAAAGATATATCAAAGATATACTCATCATCGTGGTGATCGAGGAGATGTTATTATAAGAGTGGGTGAGGTACCTATAGAACGTTATCACTTGGAAATGGGATACCATAGTGCAATAGTTGGAAAACAGTTTACTGTATTAATTATTAATATTAATAAAATTCTGTTGAATAAAAAAAATGTGCCTCCGACTGCATGGTATTAAATATGAAGGGTATGTTATTTATGGCTCTCTCGTTTTTGATTAAGTGTTTTTAGTTGTTTTTTTAGAATGTCTTTCGTTCCAAATTACATTTAAATATAGCTTTAGCAGCTTTTAAAATCCTTTATTTTGATACCCCACTCGAGAGGTTTTGAAGATTTTTGTCAAAAAGAAGTTACATTTAAAGTACCCAATGTCACTCTAACAACTAAGACAAATCTGGTGACCCTAAAATCCATCAAGCCGCTTAGACTCTAGGGCGTGCCATAGAAATATACATACATACATACACTCGAAAACCAGCACCCTCCTTTTTGAGCAGTCAGGTAAAAAAAACTTGCTCCCTGTAACATCAAACGGCCCTCCTCATGTTCTACTTCATTTAATTGCACTGACTATAGTCACAGATTATAGACTTTGATGATTACACTGACTATAGACTTTGGTTGCTTTGATTTACGCGAGCCCGGGAAATCGTTTTCCCAACATAACATGACCACGGTAACAATCACGTTTAGGTCGCGTGCAACATGAATAATTTCACTAATCAACACAAATAAACAGTAAACACGCGAATTTTAATAACCATGTCGATGTCCTATATGTTGTGTATGAATTAGTAACTGCTGGCCTGAGTACAAGTAAGATTTACCAATTGTCGTGTCAAAAATCATGAATTAAGTACTCAGTGGCGTACTGTAGCTTTTAAAACATGCAAAGAAACAATGGAGCAACTGGAAGTTAGAAGATTTGGATGACATACATTCAACATTTATTAATTTTCTTATACCCCTTTAAAATGAACAATCATAGTTGTCCCACTATTCTTTGCCGATAATATAATAAAAATAATTATTTGAATCTTATACATGTATAGAAACTTACTTTTTATTAAATGATTTTATACTCGTAAGTACATTCTTAGGACGACCTAAAAACTGCAGCAGGTAAAATGTGCAGAGGATTGGGACTATGTGTACTGTGTGCGCTATCCATTGGGTTTTGAGTTCTATTGCAAGGTCTCGATATTTTGATAGCTTTTCAGATATTGCAGATCGGATGTTATGAGTGTTACGGATAGTTATGTCAATAATATATACGGTATTAGTAGTTTTATCTTGTAGGATTATGTCAGGTCTATTGTAATGTACTGTTTTATCGGTTATCGGTCCCAATAAATTTTCACGTTATTATTATTATTATTAAGTACATACTTATTTTATGTGTTTTAAATGATTTTTATGTCATAATTTCTTTTAACAACTTCGAGCCAAAATGTATTAATATTCTCATAGTAACATAATGTAACGATGCATTTCATGTTAACATTTAATTATTACACTGAACCATACAATGTAATGTAGCTTAAAATTTTCATACCTATGTCTTATTATAATAACGAAACATTTACAAATTAAATAGATAATAATAATATCTTGGGACAATTCACACAACGCTATCTGATCCCAAACTAGACAACTGATAAACATACTTATATATTTCTAAATACATACATATTATAGATAAATAACACCCAGACACAGAATAAACCATCGTGCTCATCACGCAAAATTTTATCCTGGGTGGGGATCGAACCCACGATCTCTTGCGCAACAGTCGGATACACCCCCACCGCGCCACAGAGGCAGTAAATTAGACATCATAGAGCTGATCTGACGATGAAATCAGTAAGAGATTGGTGGGACTTTTTAATAGTTACGTTTAATACACTCGTACTTCTCATATGGAGCCAGAAAACTGAATAAGTAGACTTATTTTTTTTAAATTAACCTTTATAATTATTAATGTAATAATATTTTATATGCTACCGATGAAATACTTTATACAGCACGTATGAAGCAGCATATTTTTCAACGCAGGGAGGCAGCTGCTATTAACCCTTAAGTGTTATCAGTCAGCTTCAAAGGAATTTTGCAAATGACGGCTGTGCGTTCATGCGTTTACATTCTTAAGGTTAATTTCCGTGCATCGCGGCCGATCGCGAGCCGCGCGCTGCTTACGACAAGCGGCTGACGCTCGCGGCCGATGCGACAATATTCAGAGTGCGCGCGCAGACTACGACAGTGGTCGGCCGCGCGCGTCTGTCGCTTACCTCGGAAACGGCACCATACATTCTTATACTCTGACTATTGTCGCATCGGCCGCGCGCGTCAGTCGCTTGTCGTAAGCCGCGCGCGACTCGCGATCGGCCGCGATGCACGGAAATGAACCTTTATAGATAAACGCGTTGTGAAACAGATATACAATACTAAGAATGAAATAAGACTGCAGACCTCTTCTACATATGACTGATGTTTTTTTGCTTTTAGCTGCCTTGTTTTTATTTTGAAGTCGGTAATTTTTTTTTGTAAAATTGTTCAAACCCTTTTACAAATTATTGCTTTCCCCGATGCAGGGCCGTTAATTGTTGAGGAGTTCACATGATAATTCACCATGAGCTCTATTACATTGTGTATTAGTAGTATGACGAGAATAAAGTGCTACTCAACACCATATTAAAGTAATTGAATCCCAGTCCGTGAAATGTTGAATAGCTCATCATTTGTGGTCTTCATCATCAGTTCCACTTCACGAATTGGTGTTTTTTGAGAGTAAATTCACGAATCACTGTGAAATATACCTAAATTGTAATATGCCTGTATGCCTTTAATATTTGAACAGTTCCCTCGATTTCTCCAGGATCCAGGACAATGCGACCAACTTGTAAGCCCTTTCAAACACAAAAATATTTTTTTAAATCGTTGCTGCTGTCTTTGCGTAATCGGTAAACAAACATACAAAAAAAAAATCATACAGTCGAATTAAGAACCTCGTTCTTTTTGAAGTCGGTTAAAAAGCCAAACATTAACGTTTTTTCCCAAGACCTAATGATATTTTTCTCACTTTCTACCTACTTAACTATGTTGTAATAAGATCACCTGTTACATGTGTAAATCTGTAAATCTATACTAATATTATAAAGCTGAAGAGTTTGTTTGTTTTTTTTGAACGCGGTTATCTCGGGAACTTCAGGCCCGAATTGAAAAATTCTTTCACTGTTGGATAGCCCATTTATTGAGGAAGGCTAAAGGTTATATAACATGACGCTATGACCAATAAGAGCGGAGCTGCGATGAAAAATGTTGCAAAAACGGGACTAATTTAAGCAAACCTGGTTGCGCGGGTCATCTAGTGAATAATATATTAATAAAGAACATATTTCACCCTAAATACTTCCAAAGCCTCATCTTAAGATGAGCGTCTTAACGCTAACAGTACTCTCGCCTGTGTTCAAAGCATTAGCACACTCATACGTCTGCTAGAATACTAATCTGATGACCTACATGCCGAGCAGTCTAATTGGGCGGCTTTGTGCGCTCCCATTATGTATCATCAAAGGCAATTTGTTTCTATTGCAAGTTCGAACAACTGCCAAGATTATTTTTTAAAGTTTGGGTTTGTTTTGCTACAAGCTGTGTCTCGCAGTTTCACTTGCAGTAAGTCCAAAATAATTAAATGCCCTGCGATAGCGATAGTCTTGGATCTGTAGCCTTTACTTTAAGTTAAATTTACTTTAATTAAATTAAGTTGTTATTTGTTGTTGTTTATCGCTTTGTTGTTGTGTTTGTTTTTCTAGTTCGCTTTTGTAAACTTAATATGAATTCTTTCTCAAAATAAACAGATCACTTAAGTCAAAATATTTTTTTAGGTCGCACTGGATCTGAGATTTACGCATTTAAGCTAACACTTAAGTTTACAATTTTAATTTTAAGTTGATCGAAATTGCAGCCATTTGCATATTAATGTTGACAGTAACGTTTTGTTTACTAAAACTAAACGGTACGGAAAATTAAATTGTGTGGCAGGAAGATTCTCTTTTGATGGTAATTTCCTTTCGTGCTGTCTTAATGTTGGTGATAACTAACTAAAATTTATGAATAAAATATTGTTTGTTTTTGCTTTGCTAGATGTAAACAGCTTGTTATTTGTGTTTGTGTTGAAATGCTAATAGTTGTCTGTGAGTTCTGTGCATTTGTTCTTGTTTTCAAAAGGAAGTTTAAAAAAGAAATATAGTTTTGATAGAAAGACAATGAAAAGACAATCAAGATAAAGTTAAATTGGAACTAGAAACTGTCTAGTTCACTACTATAAAGGTTGCTTCACTATTGCTTCTCAATCATTTAATACTGCAAATATAATATGTATCCATCTGTTTATAAAGGTGGTCTGTTTCTGTTTTTTCTTGTAATTTGTATACGTGCATAGCAATTGAAACTCTATAGCAATTTAGTTAATTCCTATGATACATAATTATGCTCTATTATTATGTTAGTTTTACTAAGTCCAGTGCGAACTTTCAATGCAAACTTTGCACTCAGCACCGTTTTCTTTTTGCTTTATGCAGTTTCTGCCTTTATTGCCTTTATCTTTTGTCTTATCTTTTATAATGTGAAAAGTTTATTTTTTGCGATTATTTAGATTAGCTTCATAATGCTGTTTGTTGCACATGGTGCTCGTTTTGCTTTTTGTTTTTTTTTTTTGGTGCTTTGTGCTAGTTGTAATTACATAGTTAGTATTTACGTCGTGTAGACATGAAAGCCTCAGTTATATCGTTACCTAGTTTATTTAATAAACGAAGTTACATTGTGATTTCGTCTCATTGTTTTGTGTGTAGTTAGTATTAGGTAGGTAAAAAGTTTCAATGCACATTTATTTTATTATATTGACTGCCTCTGTGGCGCGGTGGGAGTGTGTCCGACTGCTACGCAAGAGGTCGTGGGTTCCATTCCCACACGAGACACCACTTTGTGTGATCCACAAATTGTTGTTCCGAGTCTGGGTGTACGTAGATGATTTCAAATGTTTAAAACACTTAGCTGGTTTATTATCTTTACTAATATTATAAAGCTGAAGAGCTTGTTTGTTAGTTTGAAGGCGATAATCTCAGGATCTTCTGGTCCGAATTGAAAATTTAATTAACTGTTTGATAGCCCATGTATCGAGGAAGGCTGTATAAGATCACGCTACGACCAAAAGGAGCGGAGCAGCAATAAAAAATGTTGCAAAAAGTGGTAAAAATTTACGCAGACGAAGTTGCGCGGGTCAGCTAGTTATTTATATAACTCCTAAACAATCTATCTTTAATTTTTTGAGTGGCATTCAAAAGTATTTCTGTCTCTACCTTTTACCTTTGTGATAATGAGATCTTAAAGGTTAAGGACATTTCAAAATTGAGTAACCGATTCTTTAATTCTAGCTAAATGATTAAAAATTCAAACATTTAACCAACAAATAACGTTTAGCACCATGAAAGAAATAACGCAAGTTTAATAATACTAAAGCGTATATTGTAGTATTTCAGAGGCCGAACTAAACCTCACCGACCCACACCCCACATCTAGTAAAAGCCTACATTTTTTAAACACGATACGACAAACAAAACACTATTACACTTTACGGACGAAAATTCTCGCCCCAATTCGCGAATACAGGGTAACTGTTACTGAAACTAAGCGAAATTATATCGTATGACGTTACATTAAGGTTGTATTTCCTTTGTGTGCTGCTGTCCTTTGACAAAAAGGTTCTGGTACCATCGTACCTAATGAGCCGTGTAGAAAAAAGCAGTAGTGTTTTTTCATTTTCCCTTTTAGGCCTTAGGGTGGTTCTTTAAAGGAAAGGTTGATTCAATATTGGCAAGGTTAAGTGGCAACTTATTGACAAACGCTTTTTATGTTATTGTTTATGGTAATTCGATTTAATTGTAAGGAGATCGCATTTGCCTTTTGTTAGAATGGGTACAGTTTTGTTTGTTGCGATTTTGTAATATGACTATATGAAAATAAGGTTAGAAACGCGTTGGTGGTAGATTGTGAGTGTACATATACGACTGTTACGCAAGAGGTTAATGATTGGATTTCGGCACAGGGTACAACTTTGTGTAATCCAAGTCAAAAGTCAAAAAAAAGTCAAAATACTTTTTCATTTCATACATTTCATTTAGGTTACAAATGCAACGCTTATGAACGTCAGACAAAATTTAAAATAGAATGATTCTAAATATAATGCTGAGTTCGCAAGAGTAAAGCCGTGAGAAAAGAACTCATGGTCACTTTAATGCCATTTTTTACGATATATTTGTATATAAAGTTCTGGAGTGAAGTGTAAAGCCAGTAAGGTGCTGCAACCATTACACCATGAAACTCACGCAAGCAATAACCACAGTACGTAAACTGGTAATAGCAGTACTACTAGGCAGTACAGGTCCAGACCATGTATCTTGATGGTGTTTACAAATAGTTTATTATCGGACTCAAAGCAAACACGGATCTATAAGTCTTACTACTACTACCAGTTTACGTAGTGGGAGAGACCTTTTAGAAGTAAACAAAAAGTAATAACAATTAATAAGGAGACCCTTTTTTACATAAGCTCACCCGATTAGCAAGGTGAAGTGGCAGTGGGCTGGCCATATTAGCCGAAGAACCGACAACCATTGGGGTAAACGAGTTCTTGAGTGGAGACCGCGGCTCGGCAAATGTAGTGTAGGACGCCCTCAGGCCAGGTGGATGCGAGAAGCCGAAGATAGATCAAAGTGTCCAGCAGTGGACTGCGATAGGCTGATGATGTGATGTGAAATGTGACTACCTTATCACAAACTCGTCTCTCTATTAGTCCGATGGGGCGGCAATCCGATACAAGAGTACAATCGTCTTAACTAAAGAACACCCAACGGTCTCAAAAGCTATTTAACATCGGCGACATTAAAATGATGACTTAGAACCATTATCCACCTTCTTTAAATCAAAATAGGCTCATCATTGCTAGTTATCTTTTAAAAAAGAAAAAAAAAATCTATCTCTATCTCTGACTCTATATTTAAAGACGGGAGAGATAGATAAGCCATCAAGGTCGAATATTTAACTTCTACTATGCCTATGCTCAAAACTGACCTATTTCCAAACAAGCTGAAAATAAAACTAACAGTAACATATTTTCCTTTTTCTTCGCGTCATAAAATAAATCTATTTCTGGCAAATATTCAAGTTAATGCAATGCTCTGTGAAAATATCTTCCGCAACTGATTACAAAATGTAAGAAAAATATATAACTCTACTGTTTCGCGAGCCATGTACGCCTTTTATTTTACTTTGTAATACTAGGAATTTGGGGTAAGCAAACGGTGATTAAAATTGCAAAGTAAATTATATGTAGGTATAAGTCTTTTGTGCTTACATACTTTCTAATAAGCCTGACAACTGAACGGATAGATGGAAATTCAATCTATACCAATATTATAAATGCGAGAGTTGTGATGGATGAATGATGAATGTTTGTTACCCAATCATGCCAAAACGGCTGAACGGATCTTAGTGAAAATAGGCGCAGAGATAGATTATTGTCTGGTATACCTACCATATAGGCTCATCAATGCCTGGGCATTGATAAGTGTAAGTCTTACGACCTAGAAAGCTGAAACACAAAGAGGCTTATTTCGTGACGAAGCAAAGGATAGCAAAGAATTTAATGAAACTTAAACATAAGCTCGAACGAATCCGCGGGCTAAACCTAGGCTAGATAAAATTAAAATATTTAGATTGCTTTATCACTAATCCTTACGTAACGTAAATCAGCACTAAAAAGGATAAACCTATTACAAAATTCCATTCTTTTATCTACATTACATAAGAAAAAACTAGTTTAATTGTACTAAACAACTATTGTTGCTTCATATAAGATAATAAGTGAAATTTTAACACGAACTTGACAAGAAACTACATGCTAGACTTAAGGATTTCTTGGCACCTTATCAAAGATATCGACGGTTCTTCATTTATGTCTAAACGAAGACAATAAGTAACTACGGACAAGTTTGAAACCAAGTTTCAGCAACAATATTCAAGGTTTTACTTACTTAACTGATTCTATTGTGTTTTTGTTGAATGTTATTTGTATATATGTTTACAGACAATTATCTTATCCTAGATTATACAATACACGGGAAGTGGGTGAGGAATTCATGTAGGCGAAACTTTGAAAAACCCCATGCATTTATTTATTTATTTATTTCACTTCGGAAAACCAACAGCTACAACATTTGTGGAAGAAAATGACAGAATACAATCATCCATCAACATATTATCTACACTTATTACTTATTTACTTATCTATACTAATATTATAGAGCTGAAAAGTTTGTTTGTTTGAACTCGGTTATCTTAGGAACTACTAGTCCGAACTAAAAAATTCTCTTCACTGTTGGATAGCCCATTTATCGAGGAAGGATAAAGGCTATAAAACATCACGCTGCGACCAATATGAGCGGAGCAGCAATGAAAAACGTTTCATAAACTGGGAAAATTTACGCAGACGAAGTTGCGCTGGACAGCTAGTAATATTATAAAGAGGTAAGGTTTGTGACTTTGTAGAGAGTAATCTCTGAATGTACTGAACCGATTTTGAAAATTCTTTTACCAATAGGAAGCCAGGCTATTTGTGAGTGCTATACGCCCACGAAGTAGGCACGTTTCAACTAGTTAATAATAAACTAGCTTTTGCTGTTTTTATTTACTTGCTTAGGGTATAAATATATACAGAATGTTTTTAATCCCTTGTTTATCACACAAAAAACCTCTCTGAAAAATACAATTTTCTAGGTTTTAGATTTTCGACTGGGCGTTGACTGAATGAGTCGAGAGTAAGTCCTTTTATAGACTCGTATAGAGAGATAATATAAATAACTCCTCCTACTGGTCTCTTAGTCTATTATCCAGAGATAAAGTATTGGTGTCGAATCTCTATCATTGGTTTAAGGTCGGTAATCATCGCTGCACTTACAGTGCAAATGATAAATGACAACTATCTAAACTAATCTTATAAATGTGAAAGTATTAATGTCTGTTACACCTTCACGCTTAAACTAATGAACCGATATAGATGAATTTTGGTACAGAAATAGTTTTACACCCGGTTAAGAATATAGGATAATTTTTATTGCGATAACCGACTTCCACGCAGGTGGGTCTGCAGGCGAAAGCTGGTAATGTCAATGCTATGAAAATCCCTTTGAAATCATTAACAGAACACAAAAAACACAAATTTGGGACAACAGAGCATTGATCCGTAACGATAGGGGACAATGCAAACAAATGATACGACGAGCATTTCTTTGCGAAAACTGTGTCGCAGTAAATCAACTAGAAAATGTTAATGTGTGTATGAAAGCGTTCCATTGTCTTACATTTAGTTTTTTTTTCAAGTTTGTGTGTGCGTTAGTGAAGTTATACCCCTCTTTATAATACTAGCTTACGCCCGCGGCTCCACCCGCGTGGATATCGGTTATCGCGATAAAAACTATCCTATGTCCTTTCCCGGGACTCAAACTATCTCCATACCAAATTTCATCTAAATCGGTTTAGCTGTTTGATCTTGAAAGCGTAACAGACAGACAGAGGATAGTATGGATACTGACTATTATTAATAATATCTGACAGAAATAAACCAATGGTTTAAATTTCAAATACTTTTATAAGTTATTTTGAAAATCCAAAAATGTCTCATGAGTATTTTCTAAGCCCTACTCAAAAAACATTCATGCATATCTGCCAAAGCATTCTAAATTTAAAAATAACTCTGTCTACCTTCATAATTATCTGCCTGGTTTTAAGGTTCAATCGAACAACCAATTTTGATATTTTTGTCCTATAAAAATAAAGATTATGAAAAAGGAACCTTCCTTCCTTTACAAGGAGAGTGACAGGCAGTTTTTTATTACAATAACCAACTTTACAGTGGTTACTAATGCATATTATAATTAAAATATATAAGGCAAACTTCCTAATTTGTACCCCTTAAGAACAAAGGTTAATATTTCAAAATACCAAATACCTATATCATACCACAGTGCGCCTTCATCTTACTTAGATATGAAATCTGTATTATCAACCTTATGATTATGGCAAATAACTGACTTTCTAGATATTTTGTTGGTCTACTGGATTATTTTGTGTCTGGATGTTATTTATCTATAGGTAATATGTATGTATTTAGAAATATATAAGTATATGTATCAGTTGTTTCGTTGGAGTTGCCATAATAGGTAGGTACAGGCTCTGCCCTGTTTAAGATCAGATGGCGGAGTGTCTCAAGATATTATATTATTTTACCCGATGATATAAAGGGTCAATATGACCCTGCTCATTTTGTTTGGAGTATATCGTTTGTATCTAACAGTCGTACACTGTCAATTCAACCATTCGTACCGGGATGTATTGAAACAAAGCCTAAATAACGAATTAGGAACATGACTCAAATTGATTTAAATATTTCCGGAAAAAAAAATGAGCCAAGCTATAATCAAGCAAAAGTAAAAAGTCACTCGTAAATATATATAAAATTCATTAATATACTGATTAATTTATTCGTTCACATGATTCTTATTAAAATGCATATGTAACACCAAAAAATAATACTTGAAATGAGTAAATTTTTTAAATATTTCTTGAAAGAGGAGAAGTTAAACGTTGTAACTGAGATGAGATAATATGTCAACTAGTAGTTTTACTTTTTGTCACAAGTGTCGCTACTGCTGCTCTTCGTTTAGAAATAATGAGTACGATTTAAGCGCAAGTACGATTTAGGCAAATTTCCCCTATATATCACTCTCTCTTGAGATACATGTTTATAACTTACTTCGGGAAGCAGGACTTCTTTTTAAAAATGTTACCAAAGAGTGAATAAAGGTTTAATATTATTATTATACAATTTTTACAAAAACTGAAATCCTCTTTATGAAATCAAATATTACACAACAAAACAGACGCTTTTTCTTCACAGAATTATAAAAGTTTACCTCTAAAATAGGGCAAAGCAGGGCAAATTGGTATCGCTTAGTTTCACTGTTAAAGTTGAGCTATTAAAAAAATATCCAAGTACTGAAATGAAGGCGCGAAACGCTTTTTAGGCGGCGAAAAGAGTTATAAAACCGGCAACCGTTATGTACATTTTTTAAATAACTTCTGCACTAAGGTAATGCTGCTTCTGCGCTTGCAATTATCAGGCACAAAGTATGCATAAGCTGCAAAAAGCTCTCTTCCGTATGGCAATCGAACCTATAGCATCTTGCAGAGCAGATCGGCATCTACCACAGATTTAAAGTATCTGTGGTAATAGTAAGTACCACAGATACTTTAAATCTGTGGTAGATGCCGATCTGCTCTGCACTTATTACGCCGCATGATTTTGGTTATCTATACTAATATTATAAAGCGGAAGAGTTAATTTGTTTGTTTGTTTGTTTAAACGCGCTAATCTCAGGAACTACTGACCCGATTTGAAAAATTCTTTTTTCGTTGAATAGCCCGTTTATCGAGGAAGGCTATAGGCTATATAACATCTCGCTACGACTAATAGGAGCGGAGCTATAATGAGAAATGTTGCAAAAACGAGTTTTTTTTTTATTTGCGAATTATATTCGAAGACTGTACATAAACTTTGAATAGTCAAGGAAAGAAAAATAGTCCAGCCATCAACGACGGAGCAACACAGAACGCTAATGTCTATGTAAATCGAGATATTTCAAACTGTGGCAGTTCCCCTGTTAAGGACAACGTCACGACGAACGAAACGACTTTATCTACCCCGAGCGGTAAATCGTGCATTAGCAGTTTTCTTGTCCATTTTGTAGTTTAATTCACCCATACCTACTCTTATATTGGATACTAGCTGACCCACGCAACTTAGTATGTGTCAATTTTCCCGCTTTTGCAACACTTTTCGTTGCTGCTCCGCTGCTATTAGTCGTAGCGTGATATTATATAGCCTATAGCTTTTCCGAACAGAAAAAGAATTATTCAATTTGGACCCGTAGTTCCTGAGATTACTGAATTCAAACAAACAAACAGACTCTTCTGCTTTATAAAAATAGTGTAGTATAGATAAACACAGCGTTTTTTTTTGTAGTCAGCTTCAGGGTAACAAATCTGTGACATTTTCCTAACGAAGCAACTCTCTGACAGGAACGTCACAGCACAAACCAAATTCAAACAGCAACTTTTCGCCAGAGTACGTTCAAACAAATTTGATTGACAGTGTAAACTCGACCTATTGTGTCTCACGAACTATGACCGTAACCAAACAATGACATCGCACATCAATCCGGTTCTAACCGGTTGGCGTGACAGCGGCCATTAATATAGTGGTGCGAGGGGAAGAACGGGTGGAAGGGAACACAAACATGGCGGATTTGTTTTGGCGCGCAACGAAATACGATTAATTGATACGGGACACGCTAACGTGGTGTTATCCCGTTTTCGATATGCGAATTTGTAAACGATTATATCAGTTTGGTTGTTTTGTATGGATCGATTGATTGTTTTCCGGGCTTTTGTTTGATATTTCACTTGGGTTTTAGACGAGGCAAGAGCGGTAACACTATTTCGAATATCGGTCCGGGGTATTGTATTCATATTCGCAAAAATATATTATAGATAACTTGTTAGCAATGTGTGTTATTAAAAAGTTTTCAAAGTATTGACCTTTTGGGAAAATCTCAGCAAGTAGCTCATTTCATAAATTCGTCGTTCTTGGCAGATTTTTCTTGAATAAAATCCACTGTAGAACATTAGAAAAGAAACTAAAAATAATAACTTATTTTCTAAGTATTTCACAGGCAAGCTTCTCAGTTTTATTCCAATTACTATCGCCCATGACCCAGGTTAATGAGTAATTACTAGTGTTTTCAAACTAATTACTGTTTCACCTTATATTTTTGAGAAAATTTTACAATTATTTAAAATACAAGTAAAGTTGTCCAGCGGGGACTGAAGCAAGCAATGCTTGGCGTTTTTTGGAAATCATCAGACATAGAACCAAAGTTACCAATATAGCTGGCATGTTAAACACACTGAAGCGACAATGGGCAAGTCATATATGTTTATGCACCGCTGATTGAATCCTAAAGTGGCTTAACATAAAGTAGGTCGATAAGATGAACCTAAAGAAGGAACCTGTAATAGACTGTATGCAGAAGAAAGAGAACCGGGTATCGTAGCGTAGACGGTAGTAGTAGTAGCCAGCAATAGACCAATAGAGGCTGAAGAGAGTTGATGAAGAACAAAAAAAATCGAACATGCCAATCTTACTTCAATCAAGAATTTTATAAGCTACGGGTCTTAAGAGTCAGTCTACCCGTGACCACAGCCGTTGTAATACGATCAAAACGTCGGGCAATAAACAAAGGTATTTAGCCTTAAAATAAAATATTTATGCGATTAAGATCCGTAGCTTATAAAATTATATATAAGACATAATAAGACATAAGACATTTATTTCAAAAACAAATTTACATTTGTGTCGAAAATTGCATGAATTAAAATTAAAAACACAAGAAAAGTACACCACAAAAATTTAAAACTAAAGACAAATTAATGGAAGGTAACATGTTACATACAATCAATATTAAAAACCTTAAAACTAGACAAGTTTATAACAGTGTATTATCACTTTTCTCTATAATACTCCTCTATGCTATAAAAACATTTTGCAAGCAAGTAGCTTTTTAGTTTGCACTTGAACATGTTGTAGTTGACTATTGCTTTTAGCTCTACCGGCAAATGATTAAAAAGTTTTACAGCTTGTACTTGAGAGCTATGTTGTACTACATTCAAGCGCGGTAATATTACAGTTTTTAACTGTTTTCTGCGAGTGCTCAGCCTAACTACCCTTTCTGCTTCAGTCTCATATTTGTGTAAATTCTTGTATAAGTTGCTAAGTGTCACCATAATGTACAGGCAGGGTACCGTTAGTATTTGCAGCTTAATGAAATATTCTTTACAAGATACTGTTTGATTTATACGGACAATAGTTCTAATAGCTCTTTTTTGGATAACAAATGCTGTATTTGAATTATATTTATAGCTATTGCCCCAAAATTGTATGCTATAACGGAACTTCGATTCAACAAGTGCAAAATATACTAATTTAAGTTGATCAGTAGTCAGAACATATATAGTATATAATGTGTATAAATCGAGAAAGTTTACGAACATATATTTCAACCAATGTATTAAAATAGATTTAAAATATTAATATTTTTACCATTAATAAACATTTTTAAAACATGACAATGACAAAGTTGTGAGTATTAAATTTTGCCGATTCATAATTTTTAATAAATAAGTTTATTTATGACTGACATGGAAATAGAACAAAGGTTGCATCGATTCCATTTTAGAAAAGGGGAAACGGAACAAACACCAAACAATACGGACTCATTTTGTCAACTACGTCAATTTAACAATGTATTTAAAAGCTTCACCAAAAGTTTGGATAGAATGACTTTCTTCCATGACCGAGTTTGAACAGAATGACACCTTAAGGCAAGGTTTTTTAAATAAGGAAGTTAGTAGTCAAGGTCACGCGATTCTTTCTACAAAGCCATTCAGGCTTTTTGGCGGTTCAAATAGCTATTGATCGGTATTGAATGGTAAAGTGTTATGGTATGTTATTAGGTCGTTTATTTACACTGTCATTTTGAACCGATGCATATAAAATGGCATTATGTCTGTAATTCCCATCGTAGTTAACAAACTTTTATGGATTTAGGTGAGATTTTTGGAATAGTTTAAATTCGTTCAGTTCTTTTGAATATCTTCAACTTTTATTTTAGGTGTCATGATAACTTTTAAAAAATCTAAAGGAAGAAAAAAGTAATTTTAAAAACCAGGTAGATCAAGTAATTCATATGACACTAATATTATTATGGCGAAAGTTTATGAGTATGTGAGTGTGTATGTTTGTTACTTCTTCACGTCTAAGCGACTGGAGCGATTTTAATAAAATTTGGTATGGAGTTAGCTGACACCCTGGATTAACACATATGCTAATAAACTGCGGGTAACACCGCGGGGTACATCTAGTATGAAATAAAAGCAAAACCTAAATGTCATGTTTGAGAACAATTGACTGAGCCAGCGATAAATAATAATAAAATCTAATTTTAGTTTTAGACCCAGAACCAATTGCCGGGGTAAACTGGGTGATCAAGGAGTCAAGGAGATGCTGGCATAATTACCTGGAGGTTTTCTATGCTGGCATGATAATCTAGATGGCATGATAAACTAGAAAAAGATTAAACTTCTTTACTTTATAACTTTTTTTTTTATAATCTTCGCAACACCACACTGTTCAATGCGAAATAAAAAGACGAAACGAAAATAACTTACAAAAAGAGGATTGTATACCGAAGGCTCGAACCCACAACTACACAATTGTCACCACTACTGTGTACCGAATTTATGCCTCTAGACCAAATCGACAGGTGACTTCTTCGTCAAATTAGATGTTCATATCTTACGCGCACGCCGCACGGCTTGTGTGTGTCAAAAAGTGTCGTTACAACTTTTCGTGAGATTTTTTTCCGTCTAGCCCCCTTTCACAACGCACGATAAGGAACTTCGTTCCAATAACTTTCCAAGAAACCTATTAAGCGCAAAGCAAATATTAATCTTTTCGTTTTCCCATTACTAGGAAATCAGATACTAGGAAATGAAGTAATAGGAACATAATTGTTGCTCGCAAATTAAGTTCTTTATATATAACGAACATCTTTACTAGGGACTAATAAGGAAAATGACTTAATTTATTCGGATCTGTGATTAAATAATGTAATGTTCTCCTAAACGTTGTCGGTTATAGCGGCCAGTCTGATTACAGACTAGCCAATTACGCAGGAGATATTATAGTGCACAACAAAAGTGTATACGCAGACACAAGTGCACTCTCTATTCCCTCACTCTCATAGTTCGATGGGACGGAAATCCGACACGAATTAAAAGAAGTTAGGCGTATTATCGCTGGCTTGATGATCTCTAAGCCATGGTTCAAAACAACGCCTTTAAAAAATTGTGCAATTCACGCGGCCGTGGGGCGAACGCTTGTGGTATGAAACCCAAGAGGTTGGTGTAAAGTTCACAATTTGTTGTTCCAAGTCTAGCTGCACTTTGTGATTTGTTTGTGTTAAAATCCCTCGCGCTTCGCTACGGGACTTGTATTTCAAATAAACGCCCACCCATCTATGGTCTGACAGAAACAATATTGTTTAACTTCTCTTATCTTCATATTTACCTCTGACTCGCAGACCTCCGTGAGTAAATAAACAAAACGTTTGATTGCCATATAATTTCGAGAAAGAAAGTAATGTGAAGAATGCAAGTAGGTACTTATAAACAGAAGTAAGCGGCACTCTGCTAATGACGTGTCGCGGTTGTCTTGCACATTATTAAAAAACTATTCGTTGACACAGTGTTAAGTATACTGTGTCAACGAAAAGTTCGATCTCCGAAGGAAAAAGAAGTGTTATACCTTTGAGCCACCGTGTGTATGTATCTGTGGCATCTCAGCTCATAAACGGGTGAACTAATTAGATTTATTTTTAATTAAAAGTTAATTTTCTTGCGGTGTTTTTTTTATATTTACACCAAAATGGATTCACTCGTTTGTATTAACTATCTAAATCAATTGTGGAATATTTTTGACACAATTTCTACAATGAGTTTTATAATTGGGTATACCTATTCTGTTAACGTCGGTCTCTTTATGGATCCTAGACAAGTAACAAATGTCCGTACCTCGGAGAGCAAAAGCCGATCGGTCCTGTGCCTAATCTCTCTCCGGTCTTGTCAGATTGCCATCGCATCAGTATATGAGACTGAGGTAATAGAACATTATAATATATCCTGCGTAGTTGACTAGTCTCTGTAGAGATTGGCCGCTGATATCGAAATCGATTAGAACATTATTAGGTTTAAGTAGAAGGTTTTTAAGGTTCGGTGGTAGATGTTTCCAGGGATCGAACATCTGACATGAAACCTCAATAATAATTGTAAACTATTTGCTTTGACGTTTTTTTTAAAACTAATTTTGAATGTAACAAAAAAAACAAAAATATAAGAGAACCGTCAGGGTCAATTGCCTGAAAAGTCGTATTAAACGAATTAATGTAAAATCATTTTATTTAAGATTGAAACCTGTTATACGAGTATTATGAATACAATAATATCAACGGAGAAGTTGTCGTTTAATTTCTCACAAAAATACGATCCTGTTATTCAGACCTGGTACCAGCTGTACTTGTGGACCAGTCTTACTTGGTGGAGGCGCTGGGTACAGACGTAGGACTTCCAGGAGAGCAGGTACCAAGTCTGTACCTCAGGATCGCAGATAGGGCATTGAAATAAAAAGAGAAACTTCCCAGATTGAATACAATGTATATTCCTGATATAAACGAACTCACAAGTACTACTATATATTCACTGAATAATGACCACATTCAAATATAATTACGACCAAATCGGTCGGCCATGAAACTGTTAGTCCAAACTGTCTCTTAATTCATGTCATTCTAACATTTCAAAAGTAAAAAGTTTCTGTTAAGTTTACAGTTACATCATTAAGGCCACAATGATGTACACGTCCGAGACCTCGCCATATATATCACAGTAGGTACCTACATCAGCTATTATTGCAGTCTATGTGGACCATTACCCCAGTATTCCCACAGGTGCTATTTATGTTGATACTACCACATTTGTCACGCTTAACAAACTATTACATAACACCATTTACGATTAACTGTTGCCCGCGGGTTCGTTCGGGTGGAAATTCAGAAAAACAGATCTATACCACAGGAACCGTACATTTTTCAGGGCTAAAGCGTAGCCGCTGTACCATCTATCTCTGTGCCAATTTTTTTGAAAAGATTCGTTCATCCGTTCTGGTGTGGTTGAGCAGCAAACATTTATCTATCCAAACTTTCGCGTTTATGAATACAGTAAGATGATTTAGTAAATACAAGACAAAGAGAAAAAGATGTCTAGTAATGTGGGATTGAGTCCCACATAGTAGCAATCTTGTTAACCCCTCCAGCTAAGCTCAAAAGCATGTGTTAGGAGTGGGTTCACGTCGGTAGTATAATAGGCAGGATTCGAACCCGCGACCTCACGATTGCGAGACCGATGCCTTAGCCATTAGGCTACCGCTGCTTCAATTTGTTTATTAATAGGTTTCCAGTCACGCGGCCTATGTGCGCTTGTCACAATAAAATTACGAGAATGTCAGGAATCAGAGAGCACGTTATACCATCGGTACTGCGCCTAGTCTCTCTCCGATGGTATCGAAACGCCAGCTCATAAGACTATAACGAATGCACATATTTCTGCGTATACATTCGTATACTATAATATCTCCTGCGGAAAGAAACTAGCTCTGAAGATGTGAGTGACTAGCCGCTGTGATCGAAATCGCTCAAAAGGTTAGTAAAGAAGTAATATCTAAAATCACAAAACGTTCATTGTGTAAAACCTATAGTAAATACTGGAGTATAAAAGCCTCTACATTTGTTATATACACGAGGAAAAAGTCACAAACGACAGATATACTTTCCATTCATACCCGGCTATTACAGAAATACCCAATTTCTTGTATAAAATATGTTTACAACTACTCATACAAATTGGCCTTATTGTTGTTGCTACCCGAAACTACATTACAGTCCCTTGGCCACAATTTGGACTGGCGGTGCGTCGAGCGGTTTAGGCAGCGGAGAGTTTGGCAAGATACAATTAAAATAATTATAAATTTGGCATGCGTTTCATTCAGTATTTAGGCGTGAATTGGGGTTGTGACTTATGTAATGGATTTATATATAATATAATAATAATATCTTGGGACAACTCACACAAAGCTATCTGATACCAAACCAAGCAAAGCTTGTACTATGGAAACCAGACAACCGATAAACATTCTTATATATTTTTAAATACATACATATTATAGATAAATAACACCCAGACAAAATCCCAGAATAAACCATCATGCTCATCACACAAAGTTTTATTCTGGGTGGAGATCGAACCCACGACCTCTTGCGTAGCAGTCAGATACACTCCAACCGCGACTCAGAGGCAGTCGATAGGATATGCGATTTGAATGTACTTACTTTGTACCTGTAAGTGATATGTTTATATGTAATTTAATAATTTGACATTTGGTGATCGCAGTATGACCTTTCGACCAGGTTGCACCGGCCGTGGTCACAAGCGGACTGACCTGGTCGAAACGTCAAGCAATTTTAAGGTAAACAATGCGCGTTAATTCCCGTATAATAAATAGTTATAATCATCCAACTCTCAAGACGTGTGTTAGAAGTGGGTTCAAGTCGGTAGTTTAATAGGTAGGATTCGAACCTGCGACCTCGCAATTGCAAGTTCGATGCCTTAGCCATTAGACTACCGCTGCTTAAAGATAATCGTTACTTGCGCACACTTGTGTTGGCTCGAGGTAGTTCAAGTTCTAACATTCTCTCCAAAAAGCGCTTAATCGATCGATTTTTTCAAATATCGTAATAAAATCTTTGTGAGATAAATAAATTTAAATTATATAGTCAAAAGTATATTCGCTCCACTTATCAAAAGTCGCAGTCTTACAATAGTTGATTTTCTGTATTTTCTTGATAGCGAGGCCATCTTACAGTATAGAAGGCAGACGTTGGTTAATGAAGCACGCGTAATGTGTATAAAGATTTATTTATTCCCGTTTTCCTTTAATAATAAGAACATGTTTTGTTCGACATTTTGTACAAGAATTTTCTGAGAAATAATTAGCAATATCTCGACGAAGGCTTTTTAGAGCGGTTTTGGAGGGGTTTGAAAAAATATTTTGTGCAGAGTTAATTTTCCAAGTGTGTGGCCAAGGCCAATACTAAAAGTGGCCTTGAGCTTCTCGGGGCTGATTTAGCCAAAAACTATAACTAAAGTACTTAAAACTAGATTACCTACATGATATTTTCAAAACAAAAGTGATTCTTTAAAAAAAAATTAAGTATTCTAGAATTTATTTTGATATAAATAAGTGTTTTTTTGGCATAAAGTTAAAAGTATAAATCTAAATTTGTAATGATAATAAATATATTGTTTTGATAATCTGTTATATATTTTAGCAACAATGAACAACAAATAATATATAGCAGTAAGTAAAAAAAAATTACAAAGCAAACCCATTATAAAAGGGGAACTGTTACAAAAAGCTCGTAAAGATAAATTCAAAGACCCAGAATATCTAATCAGAATACCTTTCGGCGGCGCATGCCGTTAACTCATAAAAATTGAATCAACCATATCAATTTATCGACAGTTTTCAATTTCAACTTGTTATAACTAGAGCAACATTTCACATCAGTTTTCATATAAAGGTGCATTCATACCGGACAAATAAAAAGCTGGATTAAGAAACCGGCCAAGTGCGAGTCGGACTCAGACGAGATCGGGTTCGGGTTCAGTACCATTATCTATAAAAACGGCAATAAAATCATGTCTGTTGTATGGGAACTCCCATTAAATATTAATTTTATTTTAATTTTATTATTTATTTTTAAAGTGAATTATAACACAATATTCTGTGAATATTTTAAGCGTCTACCTATTGCCGTAATCAAACTCGAGCCAAAACGAGCAAATAAAATTCCTTTTTTGCTGTATAGGAGCCCCCCTTAAATATTTATTTGTTATTATAGAGGTAACAGAAATTCATCTGTGAAAATTTCAACTGTCTAACTATCACGGTTCATGAGATAAAGCCTAGGTACTTGACTTGTGTCTTAGTAATAGGGTCCCATTTTACCCTTTGAGTACGGAACCCTAAAAAGACAGGCTTCATATCTAGTAGACAGAGAAAACAGATGAGAGAGGCCTTGCCTCTGCACTGGGACTCTGTAATTCTTACTAGCTTGTAATGTTTTGTGTTATTTAACTAGGTATATAAAATGTAAATAATTAATTGTATAAAAAGCATAATATAGAGAACAAAATGTTACATCCCTTCTGCACAGAGATAGGAAGCTCTGATCAGGCGAGGCGATCCTGACTGGCGGGCCGCGGTGTACGACGGGTTCTACAAAAGTACTAGCTGTCCCGCGCAACTTCGTATGCGTAAATTTACCCCGTTTTTGCAACATTTCTCGTCGCTGCTCCGCTCCTATTAGTCGTAGCGCGATGTTATATAGCCCTATAGCCTTCCTCGTTAAATGGGCTATCCAATATAAGAATTTTTCAAATCGCACCAGTAGTTCCTGAGATTAGCGCGTTTAAACAAACAAACAAACTCTTCAGCTTTATAATATTAGTATAGATAGCTAACGTAAAAACGTCACTTGCACTAGTTGCACGATTCAGTATTTGAACTGGTTATGTATAAATTGGTATAGAAAGCGCCACATCACTTTTCTCCATTTTAATACAACATTCACATTGAAATAGGGGACGGACAAAGTCACATTCCAATAGCGATGTCATTAATGAAAAAGTAGGAACAAAATACATGGAATTGAAATATGACATGTGGTCAATTCAAGTCGATGCGTAGATATGCTGCACTTTTGACAAAATCTTCGCTATTTTTTTCCATTCGATTGATAACTAATCTAGCAAACGGTGAGATCACGTAGAAAATGAAATAAAATGGCTGATTTAATTTTTTAAGAATTTGATATTTGCAGGGAAGACTATGGACATTTTTATTTTTTTTGCGAACGATCGTTTGGAATTGACCTATAAATGTTGATAAACTTTCGCGATTTTTACACCGTATTGCAACGTCCGTCAGGAAGACTTAGTCTACTCGTGACGGCCGTTGCAATACGGTCGGAACGTCGGGCAATTAACAAGGTATTTTACCTTAAATTATTCACGCAATTAAGACCTGTAGTATATATACATATAATTTCATAATGGAATCGACCTCTTATAGGCATCAGTGAATTTGCCACGTAACGAATGCACCTTGTCTAAGCCCCCAGAGCCCTTAAAAAATGGCATAAATGCTAATCAAATAGAATGTTAATCGAATAGAATGACAATCGAATAAAATGACGGCGTTGTGCTTGCAAGACCGATTTTGTTTTTGTTTCGTTGCGCGCGCAACGTCGTCATTCTATTTGATTACAGTTTATGCCTCTTGTTTAGGGGCAGTTGAGCTGAAAAATTAAAAAACAAAACGCTCAGGCCTAAGACCAATAGCCAATAAATCGCATAATGTGTCTTTTACACAAATAAAGAATACAGAATGATCATTGGCTGATCTAAATTTACCTTTAGACATCCCTACATTGGCCGTCCTATCTTCAGTTATTGCCAACAATTGGTTCGTTCTCTTTATTCGATATTGGTCGTTTGTTATAGCTTGCGGTTCATTATATATCAGGATCCAATGTCCCTAGGCTTATTGGATTGATAACGGCACTTGCTCAATAAACTTTCTTAGCAATTCATATGAAATAATATATATAAAATTTACATTCAGGTATATAGTCGTCTACGTGATCTATAACTATAGTGATCTACGTGACATTTGGGCAAAAAAAAAATCATTTCATCCAAAAAAGTATAGTGATAAAAATGTTATGAATGAAAGAATAATGTTTTTATCTTTGTTAATAAGAAGTGGGAACCAAATATAACGGCTATTCCACTACCCTGAATCAGGGCCCTAAACTGCTCTTTTTATGGATTTAGGGTCCCTGATTCAGTGTAGTGTAATAAGCGCATATGTATTTTTAATTTAAACAGTAACCTAAAGACTTAAGTTGCGTCAAAATTTTGTTTTTTTTGGTTAAAAATTAATAAAACATTAATTGGCAATTTGAAACAAACATTTTTTTTTAATACACTTAGTTTGAAATGTAAAGCCTCTTTAATGTTTCTTGACTGCCTCGGTGGCGCGGTAGGAGTGTGTCCGACTGCAACGGAAGAGGTCGTGGGTTCGATTCCCACACGGGACACCACTTTGTGTGATCCACAAATTGTTGTCCGAGTCTGGGTGTTTTTTGTGTCTGTGACTTGTATGTTTGCAAAGTTCATCGCAACACAGGGCTTGAAACCTATTGCGGGAGTCGTCTTTTTAAAAAAGAAAAAAATGTTTGATTTGAAATGATTGTACAAAAAATATAAAAAAAAGTAAAATGTAAGTGACTTTTGCTGCTGACTGTAGCTAAATACATTTGTGTTATGAATCACAAGATCGATGTAGGATGTAGCCGTTAGCGGAGTATGGAGCGGAGATAAATCATATAGAGTCCATTTATAACTGCACTAACCCAGAGTACCCATCCGGATGAAGACGCCTCGCCGGGTGTATTACTAGTCTACATTTCGGTCGTTTCATAATCGTGTTACACTGACAACAAAGTTATTGGTCTCTGTAAAAATATAACAGTCATTGAGAGTCTGTTCAGTAATGATTATGAACAATAGACTATTTGGATGATCTTAAAAATCACTTTATTTAGTGGTGTTTATGAAGCCTACAAAAAGTTATTACAGAAATACCTAACATTTTTTTTGCGTGATTTTAAGTAATACATTTTTACCCAATTGCACAAGAAGGGGGGTTATGCTTTTCAGTGTAGGTAGATATAGGTGCAGTAAAGGAGAGAAAAAAATGAGGTCTAGTAACATAGTCCAGATAGGTGGTTCGATTCCGGCCCCAGTTTGGCATACGGAAGTCTCGGGTTCGAATTCTGGGTCTGAACTTAAAATTTTTCTATGTTCAAAAATGCAATTATTGTATTAATAAAGTAATTGGCAAGAAATGCCTTTAAAAATTACTAAATATTCCAATTATTAATTTTAAGCAGTTAGTCGGGTTTATTGTATTGTAATAATTTAGTATTGTATTGAGTACCGATGAAATCACATCTCATGGACAAGGACTATAAAGCAAAATACCTTAGGGATCCTGTTCCATTGTCCCAGAGATTTGCTTTCATTTTATTTATTGTTTCATGAAACATATTGAGAGATATATAACGCTTCAATGAGTTTATGAAAGGCTTATCAAAGTTATTGTTTGAAGATCTGCTGACTTAAAGATAATTATCAATAAGCCAGATCTCCCGACAACAAAAATGACAGTTAAAGGAATTATAATTACAATAACGGTAATTCTGCATGTGAGGACAACAAAGACATATTTTTTTAAGGGCCTGTTGGTCTAGTGAGTGGATTAAAGCATACCAAAGTACCGATGATTTCCTTCATTCATCCTATTTATAGGATCGTCTTATAGACAGAGAGGAAAGAAACATAAAGTAAGTTTTTTTATGGTTGCCTGTTGGTCTAGTGACCCTGACTGCTAATTCGGAGGTGGTGGGTTCAATTTCCACCCAGAATAAAGCTTTGTGTGATGAGCACAATGATCTATTCTGTGTCTGGGTGTTATTTATTTATAGTATGTATGTATTTAGAAATATATAAGTTTAGGATCAGATGGTATTGTGTGAGTTGTCCCAAGATATTATTATTATTTATCAAAATGTATAACCGTACTTAATGCTAATAGCTTTTTCTATCAGTTCACTTCCCCAGCGCTAACCGTTTTTTGTGCAATTTTGTGGAGCTATCTGCTCTTTTTACAAAAATAAATATCAACTAATAAAAATACATTAAATTTCTACATAACTTTGAGTCCAAAATGGTAGATTTTGTTTTTGTTAAAAGAGTATAATGTTTATTTGATCTCCTCACAACGAAACCCCAGGATGAGAAATAATTATTGATAAAATGCATCTCCTCGTTTTCTAATCTACCAGTTTCTTTGATTTGCTACTTACAATAATGGATAGGCAATTTAATAAAAACATTATTCTAGAAACATTTTTTTCAAACGACCAAAATTTAATTTTATAAAAATTTTATTCCAAAAACTGAGCGCATTCGCTATGGTGCGGCGAAGAGGGAACAAATGGCTCAAGATTATTTGTTCAGGGTACGGCCTTAAGGTGATGTAGAATTTACTCCATTATTCATAATACTTTATAGTTAACAGCATAAGTTTATAAGAACACTACCAAATATTTTGTCTTCCCATTACTTCATGTAAGTAATAATTTATTAACTAGAGAACACATAACTCGGCGTTAATGGCTGGTTAGTATCGTGAGTATACACAAGATTATTTTCACTATAGCCTTGACATAATTAAGCAATCCGAAAGGAGAAACATCCCAACAATGTAGGTGGTATTGATATAAATAGCTACAATATAACACAAACAAGGAAAGCATGCAATATTTCGCGTTATTAAGAAACTACGAGACTTATGATCATCGCCGCAAACTTTAACTAAAGTTAGTAACTCTGAGTATTTCATAACTTGGGGCCCGAGGGATCTTTGCTGGGGAGGCTACATGGAATCAAGATCAGAAGGCCAACCACAAAGTCTTAAGTAGAACTGCTTTAATCTTCCTTTGATTTTGTTGTGTCAAATGAGTTTGCTAAGTGTGCAAGTTTGAAATAATACCTGCTTTTTTAAATAATAATATAATATCTTGGGATGACTCACACAACGCCATCTGATCTCAAACTAAGCAGAGCTTGTACTATGGAAACCAGACAACTGATAAACATACATACTTAAATATTTCTAAATACAAACATACTATAGATCAATTACACCCAGACATAAAATAAACTATCGTGCTCATCACACAAAGTTTTATCCTGGGTGTGGATCGAACTAAGTCAGGTTAGGACAAATACTCCCTTTTAATAAGACTGACTAATTAAACTCTGTTTCCAACTATTTGAAGAAGTAGAAGAATTAAGAAGCTAAAATGTGGCAGTACCTTTGTAATTTATAGGGAGCAAATGTCAGAATTAAAAACGAGATTCCATTAAACAAGTTACTTGTACTTGCAAATTGCATACAACTTGAACAAACCTGCATACAAGTTACAACTTGTATGAGCCCTGTAGAACTGACCTATTGTTTCTAAATATGTTTCCAATGCGAGCAACTTGTAGGCAAATGTGACGTCATACTTGCACGGAAGCCTTGTCTAAAGGTATCGCGCCTAAACATCGACGATTCAACCACCTAAAAGTGCCTCCTTAAATAATGTATTTTTTAAAAATCCATCCTCTAAATGAACCCGTCGTCCTTAAAACATTCAGTGGGGATAGTGAATTTGATCGATTTTTTTTGCGATTCTCAGAACACTACTCGTCTCCAAAGTGTATTGACCCTAAATAAATTTACTACCCAAAGTATCTAAATTCGCAGACGTTTGAAACTTGAGCAATATTATTAGAAGCGATTCAATATCGCAATAAAATACTCAACAGACAATCAGAGGCTAAGTATAGGCTCCCTAGCTTTATGTACGCAGTGTCACGCAACGAACCGAGTCTTTTCAACGTTTTATCGTTTTAACGTGCCCGGTGAAGCCTTCGATAATATATTTGGGTTAACTTTGATTGTATATAAATTGGGTGATGTAAAAATCGTCTAGACCATGAATAGGTTTTCATGTGACCACGCGATTGTTGCGTGGGTATTGTGAGTTATGGGACTGCCTTGTCGATATCCGTCTTTGTTGATACATTGAGGGTTTGTGTCCTGGTTGATAAACAAGCTTTTGTTAAGGCTGTTGGGTCCGTTGAAAGGTTCTTAAGGCTACGGGAAAAAAGGACTTCATGTAGAGTACGCTTCCTAAAACGACTTAGTTAATCTCAAAATGTTCTTGCAAAATGAGGAGTGTTGTAAGTTTAGGCCCTGCGTAGATGACGGGGCGGGGCGGGCCGAACATTTTTCAAACAAAGGAAATCGTAAATGCCAACGCACTCAATAGTCAAAAAGACTGCGCGGCCAGTACCCGCTAGGTACGCAGCGCTTTTGTTTTGAGTTCGCGAACCGGACAGACTCAGTCTTCATTTCTTTAAAGTCAACTAGCTTTCGTTCGCATTGGCATCGTAACTTCCAAAATAATGGACCGATTTTGATTATCCAAAAACCGAGCGATTGATTTTTTTACTAGAAAGACAGTTAGTTGCTTTGTTTTATAAAAAGATGTTTTGTTGTTTTGAAGATATGGAACTTTTTGTTTTGCAACATCTTGTGATTATGTTCTTCAAAATGTATTTCAAGCCATTCAATCCATTTGTTATTTTGTTTCAAGTGAACATTGATACAACACCACATCCTCTTTGATATACAGTGGCTGTACTACTGTACTATATCTTGGCAGAACAACGAACATTGTTTACCTAAAATAGATGCCAAAGAGTTTCCGCGATTTATTAGGCATTGTTGGTCCAACAAGAGAAGTAGTAAACAATAAGAACTAGTCCGGATTTGTTTGTAATGTCAGTTCTATTTGGACGAATACGCGAACTCAATAGGAGGTCGTTCACGAATATACAGGGTGACGATTTAATCAGTCCAATCTTAGCAGAGGGGTGATCAGTTCATGACACTAAATCGATTTTTTGACCTGATAACGTCTTATAAAGACCGGGTGTAAAAAAGTGTCACGGTCCGTCACGCCTGCTGATAGGCTGAAGTATTGCACCTGGGTCCGATAAAGCTGTCACAAGCATGGTTGTTTATTACAATTTCATCATCAATTTATTATGACGTTATCACGTAAAATTTTCGTCCGTAAACTGACTTAATAGACAACCTTTTTTTAAAAAAAAAAAAACATATTTTTTTTCGTGGGTGATGCCACAATGGACACCACTTTGTTTGGTGAGTATACCTAGTAGGGTGACGGGGTGTGCATGTGTTATGGTGATAAATAACAACTCTTTTCGCTCAGTAAAAAACAAGGTCACTCGTTAAAGTGCGGTAACCGTTGTAGCGGGATTAATGGATTCGAATTTTCATTAATATTTTTATGAAAAACATTAAGGATTTTTTTTTCAAAATTTTGGTTAAGTATTCTGGTCTGATCAACCCCCCTGCAAGGATTCGACTGACTAAACAGAAATACAATCGCGGTTTACTTCAGTTTTTAGACAGACATCAAAACGCACGAACTTGGAACCTTCGCGTAGTCACACATTTGTCAATCATGTTAAAACACGCCAAAAGAGATTCGCAAATGGGTTCGGAGATAACTACGCGAATATCATTGCATTTGATTTACGCTGACCGCTCCTCATATTCGTGCAAAGTGTGGCAGTTAAAATAAAAAGAAAACGATAAATTTAAGCCGTTCCTAAAAGTATTTCTGTAGCTAATTTTAAATGACAGTGATAGCATGAAACAACAACAGGGCTTTCGGTCGATATACTCTTTACTTATAGCATCCAAATTGTCAACCCCAAAATAAAAACATCGGGGTTAAAAATCACCATACCCCACTAATCACATCTCCGCATTAATCCAGCAGAATGACCCAAATAAAACACCAAATACTTCCGCAATAAAAAAACGGACAAAACAAATAGTCTTCCCAAAAACGGCCTCCCTCATTATTCAGCATAACAAAACAGGCCCTAACAACAACGGCAATCCCCGTATAATTTCCATTTAAAACATAAAGGAAGTAATCCACATTATGCCGTGGTTTTTTGCCCAAAGTCCCATAACCGAAGTCACCTGTTTGGTGGATCGTTAAATTTCCATACGTTACTGAGTCGCGTCGGTGGCAAGGTGGAAAGTAACGGAAGGTGTAAACAAGTTGGAAGCGGCTACAGTGAAAATGTAGGGCTTTAGTGTAAGCGGGCAGATATACTAATACTATCTTAGGGCATTTGTTCCACCGCCGGCGAGTAGCCATCAACTATCAACTATTTCATCGCTCAAGAAACGGTTATGTTCGTGTTAACAAAAGAGATGAATTATGCAGAGACTGTCTCTGTGGTGCGGTGGGAGTGTATCCGACTGCTACGCAAGAGGTCATAGGTTCGATCTCCACCCAGGATAAAACGTTTTGTGATGAGCACGATGGTTTATTCTGTGTCTGGGTGTTATGTGTGTATGTATTTAGAAATATATAAGTATGATTATAGGTTGTTAGGTTTCCATAGTACAAGCTCTGCTTAGTTTAGGATCAGATAGCATTCTGTGAGTTGTCCCAAGATATTATTATTATAATAGAGCCGTCGCCGGCAGTGTGAACTCTTTTGTTTACACGGGATCTACATACGAGTGTGTTGTATGTAAGTACGTTTCTTGAGCGATTAAATCGCTGCCGCTTGCTCGCCATTGGTCTGACAAGTGTCTTAAGATTGAATGGATGGATGTTGGTTACTCAATCACGCTGTGTGATAAATGTTTTATTTTTAATTTTTACATTTTTGCAGTTATTTGCTCGAGTATGAATTTGACCAAATTACTTCAAATAAGTCAACACCAAGTAGTTTCACTCGCATTACTACGCTATGCCTGTCCTCTTTTAAAAAATAAGATATTAAAAACAACTATTGTGTCTTCCTCGAAATATCGCTTGCAATGACACCACACAAAAAATGAAAGAAACCCTTTAACATCCACCACAGTATAATATTGAATAGAAATGCTAGCTGGGTATAAGTGACCTAGCCGAACGACGGCCGTTACAAACTTGAACTAAAGTACCGATTTAGATGCGAAGGTTGAACGTGGGAGGGTTAAACCTATAGAACTGGAACTGAGATTCCTTTTTGTTGTCATCTTAGGTAATATTGAAAGATTTTGAAAGGAAAGAATAGTAGAACATCTCCTTAAAAGAGTGAGTAAGTATAATACTGAGCAGGTCGACATGGAAATTTTAATATTTTTTTCTAGATACGTGTATGTATACAGGAGTGAGGTGGGCACATATACACACACACGCAGAGAGAGAGAGAGAGAGAGAGAGAGAGAGAGAGAGAGAGAGAGAGAGAGAGAGACTTCTTACATAATATGTGTGTGGGTGTGTGTTTTTGTCATAGAGGTAGAAAAATACTTTTACGTATCGTCAGGTATGTCGGGCTCGATAAGTTAGATGTTCAAAACCGACTAAAAACCTCCTCTGTCAAACTTTACTTCACGGTGTGTGTTTGTGTGTAGTTATCTTCTGTGCTCCCGATATTTTATGTAGATATTAAAAATCTTTTCAAAATATCTATATGAACCTGCCGCGGATTATACTTATTACGTTCACGGACACAATATCTCAGACCATTACGACTACTTTGTTAGGCCGGCGTTCCGAAATTTCATATCCGTGAGCAGCGCTATTTACAAAGGTTATTTTTGTACTCTGGGCTCTGTATTTTACAAGAAAAGGCAGGTAAATAGATAAGTGAATAAAGTTTTTTTTTATAAAACCCCAATCTGAAAATCTTCGTCAACACTAACGCAATTTTATGCTTATACGCTCTGATACAAACCCACCCATCCATTTCCAAGCCCCATCTAGTAACACTTTCCTTCAGCCAGGAAGCTGCTATAGTTCATTTGAGCATTAACATAGTTGTATAACACACACGACCTCTAGGTCTAATTTACACTTAACGCATTTCATTAGCGCGCTTAATCTAAGCGATGCACCTACTAAGGGTTTGCGAATTGTTTTTACTATTACCTAGTAGTAGTAAGTGGTAAAGTTTAAACCAAACCCATTAAATTAAGCAACGTGTTCAGTTTGTAATGTCAGCGTCCAGTGAAATGTCATAACTATGATCATGTCAACGTCCCCAAATAAATCTATACTAATATTATAAAGCGGAAGAGTTTGTTTGTTTGTTTGTTTAAACGCGCTTTTTTTGTTGGATAGCCCATTTATCGAGGAAGGCTATAGGCTATATAACAACGCGCTACGACTAATAGGAGCGGAGCAGCAATGAGAAATGTTTCAAAAACGGGGAAAATTTACGCAGACAGTTGCGCGGGACAGCTAGTCTTTACTAATATTATAAATTTGTTTATTTGTTAGAACGCGATGATCTCAGGAACTACTTATCCGAATTAATAAAATATTTTTCTGTTGGGTAGCCCATTTATCGAGGAAGGTTATAGGCTATATAACATCACGCTATGCCCAATAGGAGCGGAGCAGCAATGAAAAATGTTGCAAAAACGGGGAAAATTGACGCATACGAAGTTGCGCAGGTCAGCTAGTTTGTAATAAAATCCCTACTACGATGCGCAGATTTTTGATTTGATTGAGGCTCTTCTATAAATTATTATTGACTTTAATCATTTGGCATTATGCTGCAAATACACTTTATAAAAATAAGTATTATAATAACAAGTGACCAGAGTTGACTTTAGTTTTTGATGCCTTATTCTTTTCTTCAGTCCAACTATTAATTTTTGAACTTAGAGTACTAGAGTTTGTATAGACCGTTGCAATTCAGTAAGTGTTTCATTGCATCCTAAAAAAGGTCTTTTGGAATAAAACGTTAAAAGGTATTGAAAACGGTATCAAAATTTTAACAGAAATCGAATGATTGTTTTAAAACTTTCGCTATTTTTATACATATTAAAATATTATCGCGTGACCACGATCAGTGCAATTCGATCGAAACGTCGGATAAATAAAAGGTTCGTATCTTTAAATATTTCACGGGATAACCTCAACTGGAAGTCCTGATAATATTCTAATAGAAATCTAATAGAACAATAATAATAATACCTTAGGACAACTTACGCAACGCCATCTGATCCCAAACTAGGCAGAGCCTGTACTGTAGCCACCAGACAACTGATAGACATATTTAAATATGTCCAAATATGTACATATTATAGATAAATTACACCCAGACACAGAATCAAACATCGTGCTCATCACATTAAGTTTTATCCTGAGTGGGGATCGAACCCACGAACCCTAGCTTAACAGTCAGCATAATATTGTTTTGTTGGTATACTCTTTGACACAGCAACGAATCGAAGTAATTTTTCCATACAGTTCATGGGCAAGAGAATAACACAGATTCATTTTTTTATCGATAAAATGCACCGTTCCATTGAAATTGAAACAAGTGCACAGGTGGTGACAGCGAGCAGATGTTACTTTTCTTTCACCTTGCATTGTTGGGCATGCTCACTGTTCCCAAACTTTTTGGTTATCATAGCAGAAATTTCACTTACATTTCGTATATGTTACCTAAATAGTTTATCTTTTTATATTTGTGCATATGCAGAGGGGTTCCTTAAGGGACTTTTCTGCCAAAAAACATATTTTTAAAGTGAAATCTTCTTTATAGGCGTTGTACACTTTTTGGGGTGGGTAAAAAATGTTAAACTCGCGTCAGGACACGTGACCTGATAGAAAATTCGTCGATGGAGGGAGAGGAGACCGCCGGCGCGGCGTAGGAGCGGAAGTAATACTCTCTTTCTACCGCACGGCGAAAATGTATGCCTGCTCCTGCTGTTTCGTTTAAGCGGCGCAGGGCGCTTGCGCGAGTGTGCGTGTGTTTGTACTACAGCGTAATAGTTCTGAAGTGTTAATTTTTTTATGTTATAGTAATTGTCATATTTGTGTACAATAGCGCATTAGATGAATGTTATATTTAATCACATAAACGATAGTACTTTTTTACTGATAAATAAAGCAATTCGTGCAAAATTATTTCAAAATATTAAAAAATGCACATCGTTAATATTGAGGTTATCACTTCTGCAGTTCTGCCGGCACTCCCGGAGTGCAACCCGTTGTTTTTTTTTTTTTACTTTGAAGTAACAATGACAGCGTGAGAGTTAACGTTGACTTAGTTAGTTAGTTTTACCTGGGCAAAAAAGAAAACCATTACTGACATTGATTAGGCCACTGTGGGTTGTTAACGTGCACTTAATACTACGTTGTTAATGAGTATTTTTCTTAAACCAACCCCTACTTTTCTATACAATAACCCGGCAGACTAACAATAGTAGGGGTTAAAAAGCTAATCTACACGGGGCTAAGTTGACTAAAACATTGCTTTACGCAGATATGAGACGTTTCTGTCTGTTTGCATAATACATGAAACCGCGCGATTTATACCGCGCGATACCGCGTCAGCGTTATTGTGATGTTACGTATAATTAATGTTAATGTACCTACACTCGCGTTTATAGGTTATGTTACTGGAAAAACAGACTTGGATCGTTCTGTTTTTATTGAGCAAACGACCGTACGACTCGCGTGATGACATTTATACTAATAGTACTAGTACTAGCAGGAATCGCATTTTCCGGTAGGTGTTTAATTAAAATATTTGTATTAGGTCCATAGGTGGATCCAGGGGAGGGGGCACGTGTCTCCCCTAGCAGGATTCTTTTAGGGCGCCCCCCTTTTTGCGTGCAACTTACACTTTGCCTACTTGGCCAAAATGAAATGCCCCGCGTCGTAAACAAGTTAGATCCGGCACTGCCATTTGCCTCTCGTGCCCCCCCTCCCAGAATGAAATCCCGGATCTGCCCCTGATTAGGTCGATATTAGTTCAATTTACGCCCACTTGCTAATCGCAATAATGAATTTGCATTAATTTCATCATTATGAATCTATAGGGTCGCTGGGATGGACTGGATACAGAAGATGTCCATCATTTCACCGATATATGTTACTTAAAATATAAATTGTTAAGGAATTATATTTTAAGTAACATCTATCGGTGAAATGATTTTTTTTATTTATTTGGAAGGCATACAGACTAAACATCTACATTGAGTAACAAAAGTACAAAACCAATTTGCTAATGGCAAGCCTACACATATAATAATAATAATAATAATAATAATATCTTGGGACAACTCAGCTATATGTTTTAATCAAATATTGCTCATAGTAAACAATTACCAGTATATAAATAAGCTAAAGGTACCTAAACCTGGCCAAAACAGTGTGCCTTGTCATGTTTTCATAAGTAAAAATACTGAGCAAGTTTTGGTCAAAAGTCAAAAAAATAAGCAGCTTTTTTAGTAGTAGGGGTTCCATATTTTTTCATTCATTGACCTAGAAGTGATAATATTAAAAATAGAAACACGTGTGAATTGCTGATAACGTTACTTTAAACTAGTAGTTTATGTTTCAAGGCCGCAGTGCTTGACTTTAATTACCGACACTGATATCGATAACATGAGTTATCAATGGAATAGGTATTAGTATTAAGAACTATCTGCTACTTGGTTGTACTATAGTCGTACTTGAAATCGTAAGGTGTGATGAAATTGCAGACAGAGTAAAATTGCATAGTATATTGTTAATTGATAACATTTTAATTGGTGATTTAAATTTGTTTGACTATCAAAATTTACTGTTAATTTATTTAATTTGCAATTAGTTCGTTTAGCCATTCACTATTATGTCAAATGTTAGAAAATATCTAAAAGCTAGTTTACTTATAAAAAAAAAAAAAATGTCTTATCTGTACTTAATATTATAAAGCTGAAGAGTTTGTTTGTTTGTTTGTTTGAACGCGATAATCTCAGGAACTACGAGTCTGAATTGAAAAAATCTTTTTCTGTTGGGTAGCTCATTTATCGAGGAAGGCTATAGGCTATATAACATCACGCTATAACCAATAGGAGCGGAGCAACAACGAAAAATGTTGCAAAACCGGGGAAACGGATGCAAACGAAGTTGCATGGGTCAGCTAGTAACTAATAAATATATAAAAACCTTATATTAGCCTTATTATTATAATATCTTTGTCCTTTGTTATTACTTTGTTACAAAAAAATACTACCGACTTCAAAAATAAAACAAGGCAACTAAAAAGCAAAACATAATACCTATAGAACAACAAAAAATAATTAAACATTTTGAAGTTGGTACCATGAAATAGTAGTTTTTATGTTTTATTTGAAACCAACTTTCATTTTGAAGTTGCTTGAAAATACCGCTAAAATGCCTATACTTTTTTTACAAATAGTATTAAACTTTCTGTTAGATTTACTAGTACTAAAATTATAACTCTATTAATGGCTGAATTGCCATCACTTCAAAATGGAGAAGAAAACTATCCCGTCTGCACAGATATTAACGTAACATGATGTATACGAATAGTTTAAAGTAGTAACAATAATTTAATCGTTTATAGTAGTAGTTGTACAAAAGCGACTGACCTCATTGGTGTTCCACCTGTGCCTCTGCGCGGCGAAATGCTCGGCTCTCGGCAGGCTCTCCAAGTTCTCCGGCAATTTGATTGGCTCGCCATCTGAAACGAACAAAATTTCAAACGTTCAGTACTTATTCTGTGACGTAAAATCGGCAAGTTAAGATTGTGATACGTCCTAATACTGAGAAAGCGTCTTAAAGATACATATTATCTACCATTATGACTTAAAGAGCATATATTATATGCCATTATGACTTAAAGAGCATATATTATATGCCATTATGACAAGATTTTGACAGTTAGAAGCGCGGGCTTGGAACCGAAAAAAAAGATAGTGTGCAGAGGAGGATTATATGTTTGACGTGTATATACTATATGTATATGTATATGTCACTATATAGACCAAACGCGTGGGCCGTTTTTGATGGTTTATACGTCAATCGATTCGTATTAATCTTGAATTAATGAGAGCAATAAAAATTCAAAATGGCGCCAACCAGACGCCATATTGTGACAGAGAAAAAATAAAGTTAACAAACTATGTCATGTGGGGTATCATCGTGTAGGTATTTTAAAATCATGGTGAGGTTTTAAAATAATTTTTCACTTAAAGTAACCGTTTAGGATATATGGCGATTTATAGTTTTTTACCAACTATTTTCACTCAAATTTTCGGTGATTACAGTTATTACGTTACGTTACGTCTTAACTAAGCACTGAAAAGTATTAAATAAAAAAAAATGTTAATTTCTAAAAACATTCATGAATTCCAGTGAACTTAATAAAATGCCTCCGACTGCATGATTTAAGGTCATCTTGTTTCAATATTTTTTAAGCAGGCGGGTTTTTTGTTTTTTTACGGCCGTGGATCCAGCTCTTTAGCAGCACAAAGTTACTATTAACTTCTAAAAGTATGGTTAAAAGGCGTGAATCATATATATCTTACAAGGTCGTCGTATCATCCAGTGGTTCAAACACGGCACTTTCGTGTTACTTAAATAAAAATAAACACAACCAAATTTATGAATTTATAATTAGTATCAGTACAAATTATATTTTACCAACTTCCTAATAACAAAACAACTGGCATTACAACGTAACTCCATATGCAAAACGTTTCAAATTACATTACCGTGCAAATATTCAAACAATGCGGACTCCAGAGGAGGTGTGGAATTCTCACCAGACGTACATAAATTGTGCCCAGCGGTAGTCCAAATTTATTGAGGACTAAATCTTGGTGTGGTACAATCAGTCGCATCCCGTTCCGTTATATACTCCCTCGTTTGTTAACTGCCCGGCAAATTGCAGGTAACATGTATATTAATTGCTTCTGGCTGCATTGGGCTCTTCTTGAAGGTCTAACAGTTGAGACCCAGTAGTGTTGACTTCTACTTACGAGCCTAGCTAGGCTGCGTGGCTAGCGTGGACGCCACTAGTCTCATGGTGGTATTATCTATGGTGGGAGGACTATCTCAGTAATCATATTGGATAAGTGACCATTATTTTTAGTTTCAGAAGTCCAAATACTGTTATCGTCATGGGATTAGTGGGACAATATAGACTTTGGTATATTTGTTTCATCGCAAAAAATAAAATTAACTTAAAAAGATCAACACTTCCTAAAACTAAAAATGCAGGAGCTATGACATCGATCAATCTGCACTGAATTCAGGTGGTTGAGTATGATATGTACCAGGTCGTTATTCACGTTCTTTTTTTCCGTTTTTTCGAACTGGCGCATGCGCGGTGCGCTCAAATATGTCCGCCGCGCATGCGAATCACCATCATCAGCCTATCGCAGTCCACTGCCGGACATAGGCCTCTCCAATTGCACGCCACTTTGTTCTATCATCGGCTTCTCGCATCCAGCTCTTGCATGCGCGTTGATACACTTTTTAAGCGCATCTCTTTATTTATCATTATGACAATATTTTGACAGTTCGCACGGGCTTGCCGGGAAAACGAAAAAAAACATAGTGAATAAGGACCCCTGTCTCACAAAGGTGATATATATCTCCAGCCTTACATGATATAACTATATTATGTAAGACTCTAGAACAAAACTTTGTCAGTCAATAGTGATAGCAATTGAAAAAAAACCCTTAACATTTATGTCTGTATTTGGACGTCTCTGTCAAATAAATTGCACTAATTAAATTAAAATAATGAGAAGGTGATTTCACAATAAAAATATTAAAACCAATAAAATCGTAGTTGCTGGAAATGCGGGTACGAAAAAGACATCTCTGAAGTTAACTCGTGTTTCAGTAAGGTCACAGAGCATTCGGTATCTAAAGGCAATATACTGCACCCTATATTTTAGTCGTAGGCAGACGCTATCTAGTTTACATGCAACACACGAAGTCGACCTCCAACATTCACTTTGAAAATAAAATATAACAAGAAAGTTAAATAAAGCATCGTACATAAACTCCTCCCCTACAATAACTAGCAGGCAATCCGAAAAACACGTTCTATTCATTTTTCACGATGTCCCCACAAAAGCTAAGCCGCCTAAAAATCCAGTCGAAACTAAAGCGCAAATAAAACAATAAACTGCTCCGTGAACGAGGTGAAAACTGCCCGGTTTTTGGCAGCATTCGTCAAGAATGTCTGCACTGCCAACAGGGCACTGCCTTTAAAAACAACCTCTTCGTATCACCCCCAAAATAACTAAAGCCAACCTTATCCCTCTCGTAATAAAGACTCCTTTAAGCGCATTCGTAATCATGTATTTTGAAGCAATCGTCCAACTTGTTGAAATTCCGCCGCCGTCCGCTTTAGCGACAGCAAATTTAAGTTTAAAGCCCATGTATTCTATTTGATCCCTGTTCCGAATTTATAAGATTCATTTTTGCTTGATTTGTTGAGTTAGAAGAGTAATTTTAAGTTGGTACGGCGTATAGGATGTAGGAAATTCGCTAGCCAAGCTTTTGGTCTAGTGCTTGCTAATTTCGCGCCCAATCGTGGCTAACGGATAACGTGGGTGACATTCTTTACTTTTATTTAGTCAGAATTCTTAGGATTTTTTTTCTGGAAAGGTCGGGAGTATTCGTATGTGGTTTACTTTGTACATAATATTGGTAAAAACGAAGCCAGAAGGCTGTTTCGAGGCAACAGCGAACGAAGTACATACGGTATTGTAAGACATAACAGTTTGAGCAACTTTTGGCGTTAATAAAGGCTAGAATTCCTAGCAAACTAAAACTTATTATATTTGCCATGTCTAGTACTATTTGGGTCACCTTTTCCCTTTTTGAAAGTGACTCGTTTTTATCTCTTTCTATAATATATACCTAATTAGGTGACTATATATTTCTATTCCGTTTCATTTTTTCATATTTTATGTGGCCAGATGGTTTGAGACAAGGATGTTGTATATTCCATCTTTGGTGTCCATGCCAGAAGCACTGCTTGCCATTTCTTGTTTGTCACATCAACATAAAATTCTCTAAAATATAACCACTTTTATTTCAATGCCCTGTTTAGTCTATAGGCATATCTAAAGTTCTACTTATACTGAGAATATTAGGAGATATAACCTTGTTCTATACCCGTATTTAAAACGAAAGTATAAGTAGTGGAGTAGCCTAAGGGGGTTCATAGCTACACCCATCCAACAAAATCCTAGATCGACCTTTAAATAGTAGTTAACAATAAACCGTAAACAAACGTAGTAAACAGCCAATGAGCGTTCATTATACTTCACAAAGTTGACACACCTAATTGTATAATTTATGTGCACTACAGTTAAGCAATAAAAGTTGTTTTACACCCAGTTAACAATGTGGTTGGCAAATAAAATTATAATATTTTTTTATAATTAAATTCAACAAACACTTACATGGCAATTTTCGAATTTATTTTTGACGTGTTAACGAATTATAAATCGATGACCGGGTGCACGTACGAAAAAGTCACGTTATTTATTGGTTACTAGGCAACAGTGAATGGCGATTCCAGCTACATGACATGCGATACAATTAGAAATAACGTTATTGATTGGTTCCTAAGCAACGCGAATGGGATATGTCATCAATGTTTTTTATGACGTCATCACGTAAAATTATCATTCGTTAACCGACTTTACAGACAACCTATTTTAGTACAAATACAGCCAAAAACGTAGGTAAGTGAGATTAATTCGAAATCGATTGGGTGAATATTTAATGACCTATGTACCTACAACATTATTTATGGATTTCATCGGTAGAACAATATCAAATCGGATCGCCTGTTAGTACTTTAAGCGTCCTTATGGTAGGTACATAAATCTAATATATAAAATTCTCCTGTCACGGGGTGCGTAATCGAACTCCTCCGAAACGGCTCGACCGATTTTGATGAAATTTTGTGCGCATATTCGGTAGGTCTGAGAATCGGACAACATCTATTTTTCATCCCCCTAAGAGTTTGTTTGTTTGTTTGTACGCGATGATCTCAGGAACTACTGGGCTGCACTGAAAAAATATTTTATTGTTGGATAGCCCATTTATCGGGGAAGGCTATAGGTTATAATATCACGCTACGACCAATAGGAGCGGAGCAGCAATGAAAAATGTTGTAAAAAAAAAAAGGGAAAATTTACGCAGACGAAGTTGCGCGGGACAGCTAGTCTACTAAATAAAATTCTCCTGTCACGGGGTGCGTAATCGAACTCCTCCGAAACGGCTCGACCGATTTTGATGAAATTTTGTGTGCATATTGGGTAGGTCTGAGAATCGGACAACGTCTATTTTTCATCCCCCTAAGAGTTTGTTTGTTTGTTTGTACGCGATGATCTCAGGAACTACTGGGCTGCACTGAAAAAATATTTTACTGTTGGATAGCCGATTTATTGAGAAAGGCTATAGGCTATATAACATCACGATAAGACCTATAGGAGCTGAGCAGCAATGATAAATGTTGCAAAAACGGGTAAAATTTACGCAGACGAAGTTGCGCGGGTCAGCTTATCCGGTATCTATGATAATCGGCCAACATCTATTTTTCATACCCCTAAGAGTTTGTTTGTTTGTTTGAATGCGATAATCTCAGGAACTACTGGGCTGCACTGAAAAAATATTTTATTGTTGGATAGCCCATTTATCGGGGAAGGCTATAGGTTATAATATCACGCTACGACCAATAGGAGCGGAGCAGCAATGAAAAATGTTGTAAAAAAAGAAAAAAAAAGAAAAAAAAAAAAAAAGGGAAAATTTACGCAGACGAAGTTGCGCGGGACAGCTAGTATAATTAATAAATAAGTAACAACTGGTTAAATAAGTTATGACAAACGAACACTTTTCTATATACCTATCTGTACAAATAACAAAAGTTTGTATTTGTACAGATATATAGAAAAGTGTTCGTTATGTGTTAGTGGGATCAGTTGACAGATTCAAATTCGCATTCGGTGAATTCGAGATAATAATATATAAAGTAATATCTAAACGGTCAACTGATCTGGCGGGATAGTATCGAGTGGATGAAATAAAAGTAGTTTTTATAAAATATTAATTTATTTTACAACAATTAAAACTTACATCATATTATAGCAAACGTTACACCCGTTATAAATAATATATTATTTATTAATTATTACATAAGAGAATGATAAAATGTATCCTTTAAGGTATATAAACACCGGCACCCACAAAATCGTCAAGAAAAAAGTAAAAAAAACTATTTTTTGTTATTTTACTCCTCCAAAATGTATAACTATTTATTATACGGGAATTAACACGAATTATTTACCTTAAAATTAATTGACGTTCCGACCAGGTTGCACCGGCCGTGGTCACAACCGAACTCAGTATCAGTCCGCCTGTGACCACGGCCGGTGCAACCTGGTCGGAACTTCAAGCAATTTCGAGGTAAATAATGCGCGTTAATTCCCGTATAATAAATAATTATAATCATACAACGCGAGAGTTTAAATCCTCCAAAATGCTTCCATAAACCAGGTTTTAGTCTTATTTATCAAGTATAAAAACTTATTGCCCATAAATATGGAACCACAAATAATGTTTTTAAATACATCATGTTTTTCTTATAAATTTGGTAGGTACAGGTTTAAAAATTGAGCAGGAAATGCACACATTCATACAAAAATAATACATATATTCGTTATTCTTTATATTATTATATACAATTATTCAATTATAAAGCATAAATAAGTAACAATAAATCAACAAGAAATGTTCACAACTTTTGCGACTTGTACACAAAATGTCAACATAAGACTGAGGTTCTTAATCGTTATCCCGACGTTTCAATAATTAGGTATTTGAAACAGTACCACATTATTTGAAACAGTATAAGTATTACTACCTTAAATACTAACACAAGCGAGAAATGCTGTGTAATGTTGTTATTAACATTTTTTTATCGATTTTTTTTTATTAATGACATTGAAGAACTTGATATGGCACTAAAGACCTTATTTCAATGAGGTGCATATCATACAAAACACACTTTAAAATATTAGGAATAGAACTCAATTTCGTTTAAATAGGTATGATCTGCAGACATATTTTTTTTTTTTTTTTAATAAACAAAGTAAATTGTATGGCAAAGATTACTTTAAATATTAGCAAAATTAGAATAGAACTATGTTTCTAGTAACTTATCTGATTTATCAATTTGCTTAGTCATTGAGAGAGTCAAGACCCACAAAAAATGCTAACTACCAAAATAAACCCGTTTGTTTTCAAAATAATATAATAAGCCTGCTAATTATTTCGGTTCAATGTCAATCAGAAAATACCTAAACATTGGTCCAACAAAAGCAACTTGTATACAACTATTCAATCATCGTCGTTTTTCCGAATAAATACGAAGATTGCCGAACGTATGCTCGGCTAAATTCAGTTGCGCTGACGCTATCATTTTTAACACAAAATTATTAGTTATTATCATGACTTTACATAGCTACACTACTGCAAACGTTATATAATACCTATTACATTAAACAGTGCTATTAACCACTTATACACGTGTCTTAATGCTGAAATTTCCAGTAGTAGATAGTGTTCTTATATCCTTGAATTTAAATTAGACTAGAATGATACAAAACAATATTTAGCTTGTAGGAAAAGAAAAGTATAATATTTTTATGACTTTTGCTAGTCCAAAATGCATTGTGGAGTTTTATAATTTTCATTATTAAGCCAAAGGCTTGGCATAATGTGTGGGTCGTAATTTATACCACCTCCGGGGATCGAACTCGCAACACCAGTTCAGTAGCCATACTATCAATGATACAACAATGCAACAGGGTTTTCCTAAAAACTCAATATGATATTAGATTAAGCAAAATTATTGATTTTATATTAACAATTTTAAAGCAAACACATTTTTAAAAACTTTCCGAAATATCGGTTTGGGCATCCGATAAAAAAAATCGTATCGGATAATCAAAACATACACTCAACGATATTTTTTCCCGATAACGTTATTTCATATAGCATAATGCTATCTGTGTAATAACGACGATGATATAAGATAACGTTATTACTTTGTCTTATATTAGTATAATCATTATGATTCAACATATACAGTGATTTGTGCGTAGGATTGTAGACGATATAATATGATCATTGATGACTTGCACCTTATTGGAACTATGACAATCTAAACACATTTGTGTCCAAAGAATCACGTCAAACACATCTGACTGCCTCTGTGGCGTGGTGGGAGTGTATCCGACTGCTACGCAAGAGGTCGTTGGTTCGATCCCCACCCAGGATAAAACTATGTGTGATGAGCACGATGGTTTATTCTGTGTCTGGGTGCTATTTATCTATAATATGTATGTATTTAGAAATATATAAGTATGTTTATCAGTTGTCTGGTTTCCATAGTACAAGCTCTGCTTAGTTTGGGATCAGATAGCATTGTGTAAGTTGTCCCATGATATTATTATATTATTATTATTATAATGTGCATGTTACTACTTGAAGTGCACAAAGTCGTTATATTAATTAATATACTAACAGTTAGATCCTTTACCCACAATGCAATACAAGTATTTTTTTCAAATCGTTCTAGAATAGTTTTGCAATGACATCGTACTTTTAAGTTATAACTTTTAATAGCGAAATTAATAACAGGTATGTTGTTTATACTTTGCCAATTTATATTGATTAAAAGTTGTCAAAAATTAAAATATTTATAATTCGTCTCAGAATTTTAACTTATTATTTTCATTGAGCTAACAATTGCGTAAACGTACAGAAAATGCAACAAATTAAAAATAATAGGTAGTTTAAGATTAGTGTCTTATATAAAAAAAACCCGTTAAACACACGCAACCTTTTCTTGCAAATTTTTAATTATTATTATTGCCTTAAAAGTTTCTACGAAAAGATGCGACAAAACCTACACTGTAAAATGCATCTTTGCTCATCGAAATAAAGTTAAAGTTTGCAAGCAACACCGTATCTTAATACAACGGCAATCTAGTTTCAAGGTTTAGCTAAAGTGATGTCTATTTGATATGTACTCTCATTGAAAGTAATTTGTATGTCGTTTATTATCTATCCCCTTACTCATAACACTTTGCTAACAGTATTTTAACTAGCGAACGTTTTGTCTTTGTCTATTAAATTTTAAAAATAGAAAGGAATATACAGTTACAGTAATAAGAAAAACGGCTACTTAATAATATATACAGTTACTTAAACCGGTAATATTACTTATATTTAAAGAAACCGACATGTCATCGCGATAATTGGTTGTCAAAAGAACTAAAGAGTTAGGAACATTTTTGTTCAATTGTGAGCATACATAATCAAATTGACTATCCTTAACTTTGACTAGTAGGTAATTGAAAAATATAACCCCTGATTAATAAATACGTTAATAAACAATATTTTAACAAGCGAATCTTTTATCTTGTATTTTTATATTTTAAAATAGAATTTTAAACAGAGACAAGTATTCGCTAGTTAAAAGATATACTGTTATTATGAATAAACGGAGTCGGTGCTTTATACAAAATTTAATTACAATTATATGTACTTTTCAAATTAATTCGAATTACTTCACATAATATTATTCTATTAGCAAATTGCGTGCAAAAATCGGGTATGTGTAACTAATAGTTAGTTTTTTATTGTATTTAGCTATTTTTATTTCAATCATATATAATTATAATTATTAAAACTCTGGTCTGAAAAATAGCTAGCTAAAGGAATGATCTACTTTCTCATAAAATATAAATTGTCAAGTATGGCGTTAATAAAAAAAAATATTTTCAACTTTGTTAAGATTAACTTTTTGAATACAACGTTATATTTACTTAAATTGTGACCTAATAATTTATATAAATTTGTTTTTCTTTATCATATTCTATTTGACACGACATTTCAACACCAAAACCATCAAAATAACAATTTACAAAAAAAAACTCAGTCACTGAATCACACTCCACACATTTGATCCAATTCCATTAATTTACAAATCGAATTCCAATAAAATTCCACTCATTTACAATAATTGAATTGAATTCCACAACATTTATAATTCTAACTAGATTTTGTTCAAAAAGTTAATCCTATTGTCAGAATATATTACTTGCATTTGTCAAAAACTTAACTTAAGAATTATTTAGTTTTCTTTGCATCCTTCTTTGCTGGTAAGAATAATGCAATAGTCATCTGTAACAATTCTGTAAATATCAGTGTTCCAATGAACACCAGTAATGTTCCAATCCAATGTCCAACTGTAAACGGATTTCGAAAATACATTATAGAAAAAATAAGTGAGACAAATTTCCTTAGAGTTACTGTTAAAGTGACGATCAAAGACGCGCATTCCGTTGTCAGAACATACACGGAACTAATACAAATTCCTTGAGTTAATACGTATAGGATCAACCATAAAACTTGTCTAGGTAATGAGAATCCTAGGAAGTCTACTATTGGAGTTTCTGTGGCAAGTTTAACGTGGCTTATTAGATTTGGAGCTGTTGGCAACCAGATAACTAGAGGCATCAAATGTGTGTAGTATAGCGCTTCCCAAGGGTGTTTGCCATGTCTGGAGTATAAGGATTCCTGAAAGATTCCCATCCTAGCTGAGACGAATAACGCAAACGTTAGAATCGCGATTCCAAGGCACCACCAAAGCCAATCAATGAATTTAAGTCTTTCTTCCTCGGCTGCGTCTTCGTGAGTTTCTCTAGGTGCCTTCACATCACCGCTAGACACAATAGTACAGATGGCTATACCAGCAGATATCATGAATATAGCGAGGTACTTTAAAGGTGGGTAGCTTTTCTTGAGAATCCAGACTCCCATAGCCATGTTCGCCATCAAAGAACCAGCTCTGAATATCATATGTAAAGGCATAGAAATATTAAACGCGAATGCATAGTTGTTCGCTACACTGCTTGTCCAGAAAAATCCAACTAACAATAAATATTGTTTAAAAGGTATGTTCCGTTTTGCTGTTCCGAATTTCCCCACAGTACAGAATCCAATAACGGCAATAAATAAGAACTGAAGGAACGTCGCTAGATTTCCCGCGCCCGGATCCTCTTTTACAACCATTTCTAAGAATATTACGTTGGAACAACATCCAACAAAGACCATAGTAATGGCCAATGCCGCCTTTACGTTCATTTTGTATCTGAAAACAAAAATATAAAATTTAAAAACAACATCAAAAAGATATTCCGATACCGGGAATCGAACCCGAGCCTCCTGGGTGAGAGCCAGGTATCCTAGCCACTAGACCATATCGGATGTTATTAAGAAGGCTCAAAATGTACATCTTATTCCTCATGAATACTAACAACTGATAATTATACATTTTATCTAATAGATAACTACTACGTTATATTACTTCCACAATAAATACGATAACACTACTGACTTATTAACGTACACATGCGCACTGCACTCCATAATTAAAGGTTATAATATCATTCTAGTTTTCTATGACAAAACAACATTATATAATGTTGAATAACCACTAGTGGATAGTAATATTAAAACTGTACTTACTTGTGTATCTTGTTGCTATCACAAACATAAATAATCACTTTTTATTTAACACTAAACGTCAGACACGTTTGACAAGGGAGACAGCTGTCTCAGCAATGTGTGTGTAATTGTAATCTCTCGATGATTGTAGTTGTGACCGTGGCCTCGAAGACGTTTGCGCATGCGCGGCGAGGTGTTGTCGGTAAAACAGTGCAACTGACTGGTGTTTTTAAAGCGAGAGATGGCGCTTTATACAGTTAGGGATGCCGGTGATATGATTGTCAAATATGGGGCAGGAAATTGTCCTTGTTAGAAGTTTGTTGATAAAATGTGCCGATGTATCTATACGAGTTTATTATATTCAGATTTTTGAAACAGAAATAGTTTGATTGGTAAACAGATTATAGGTAAATTTTTAATAATGTACCTACTTAATGTAATGACTTCAATTAATTACGTGTAAGTAAATAAATGAATTAATATGAAATTGGATAGGTATAATGATACGTAGGTAGGTACAGTACGATCAACGTATCTTGGCCGGACTGAAGTAAGTCGCAACAGGCTGCGCAGATGCGCTTTTTAGGGACAAAACTGCGGCGTGCGCGGGCGGTAACTAAGCTAGAGATGAGGTTGCACATATTTGTTGTGCACTTTTTCATTTACGTTATTACTCGATTATCGATTACTTTCATAATTAATTATATTCGTATCACTCTTTTATATTTAATTAGTAATGGTATAAAAAGTAGCTTAAATTGATTTATTGTCTTTAATTTATTGCTATACTATAGATTATCAAACATAGTATCATATGGTACTTTTTTATTGTGGTTCTTTACAAACATAACTAAATACCTATTACAACACAAAAAATACGCATCTTTCTAAGAAATATATATTTGAAATATAAGCCGATATAGAAATTACCCATTTTATCTACAAAATTCCATACAAAAATGGCTGTCACCCCGCGTCTCACGCAGAGTACGTTGGCTTCATTTTATTAAAATAGTTGTGTATTTATATAAATATACACATTTTACTTTGTATTTATTGAAAGATAAATATCTTAGGCTTTTATATTCAAAAGAATGTTAGTACTTTACGATTTTATTTGAATATGACCAAAATAAAATGAACAAACAATTTTACCTTTAATTTTTAATCGATTTAAATAGAACAATTGTTTCATAAATGAAGTTTATAACTTTCGAAGCGAATAGAAAAGGCGCATCTCTAGCGATGATGCACGCTATCGCTCTCTCAGTTACTCGTCGGCTCTCATTGGTTGTTCGCGTTGCTCTCTTTCTCTCCGTATAGTCGCTTACAAAGTTGTTATTATTTTCGTTACTAATTCTTGATAAGTTTATTAATGTTTTTGTTTTCTGTTATTGTTTATTCTTTTTGAACAATTTTAAACATGCCGAGAAGGAATACCGTCCTTCGTCGACAGGCACGGAAAATTATATTTAACGTTGCTCAATTTATGAAGAAGGAAAAGGATGAAGGTGTCACAGATATAAACGCCGTACAGCGCAGAGTAGCTAAGGCTACCGGGACATCCGAGAGGACGATGCGTCTGATTTTATCCGAAGGAAAATCTAATGAATGGCTTTCTATTTTTCGCACGCCTGGGAAATCAAGAAACAGGGGTAAACCAATCACGGGACTGGATAATTTTGACCAAGATGTGATCAAGCGCTGTATTCACAATTTTCATGAAACAGAAAAGCAGGTGGTCACCATGAAAACGCTTACATTATATACGTGACATTATATAAGTTCATACCGAGGGCGACTCTGAGCTGCATCTGTCTACCCGTGACCACGATTGTTCGATCGTTGCAATACGGACTAAACGTCGGATAATAAATAACCTACCTCTTTACCCATAAATGATTCACACGATTATTTAGATAATATATTAAACAATTTCAATAGACCCGTTGTCTATTACAATGTATACATATTGTGTATAAATAACAAAAGTAAAAAAAAAAGAAAACAATATATTATAAAATAAACGTGCTCCGTGTTTATTATTTTCTTAGCGACTGTACCTGCGCGAACTTCACTGTTGGCTAACTTCAGAACGGCCTAGTTACGTTGATCGTACTGTAATCAGGTAACTCATATTAATAGCGTTATAAGAAAGATCGCTATTGAACTCAAGATATTTTTACCAAACAAGAATGTTAGCTTTGAATTCGATACTTACTTAAATTATCTCGATGGGTACGTCCTACAGACCTACCCATTGAGATAATATGTAATTTGGGTACTAACGTGACCTAGGTACCATATATTTTTTAAGTAACCACACATGACTTTACGAATGGCATAATTAAATCAGGATCAATAAAAGGTATAAATACCTTAATCGATAATTATGCGCAATAATGTTTTACTACGTTTTGTTGCTATTTTATTATAGTAGGTAGGTACTTATGAATCACATACTTTTGCAAATACTATTAATGTTCTTCATAGGGCCATAAGTTTAGATTTTTATAATTTCCTGAACCAATGGGATTATTTTTTGACTGGCCTGTTGGTTTAGTGGTTAGTGACCCTGACTGCTAAGCCGTAGGTCGTGGGTACGATCCTCACCCAGGATAAAACTTTGTATGATGAGCACGATGATTTATTCTGTGTCTGGGTGTAATTTATCTAAAATAATTGTGTACCTATTTAGAAATATATAAGTACGTTTTTCAGTTATCTGGGTGCCATAGTACAGGCTCTGCTTAGTTTGGTTTGCCAGACCAAGATATTTATTTATTGGATTTATTGGTCTAGTAGGATCGGTCGGAGTAATAGAAATTTGGGGTTTGTGTTCTGACACATACCAAGTCTAATCGGACCAATCTCACTAGTTCGACTTATGTAGAGCTAGTGAAATTGGTTTTATGACTTGATATTGGTACATTTTTAGGGTTCCGTAGCCAAAATGGCAAAAACGGAGCTCTTATAGTTTCGTCATTTCCGTCTGTCTGTCTGTCTGATGTCACAGGCAATTTTCATTCAACAGGTCTTCAAAAACATTTTAAAGGTTCTAATAAACTTTTTTCATTGAGTGAATATTTTTGCAAATAATCGCTCCGAAGGTTGTATAAATTGTACCCGCCCCCTCCCCCTTAACTTTTGAACCAACCAAAAAATATGAAAAAAGATACAAAGGTAGCGCTTAATAAATACTTTGAACTAAAATTATTTTGAACATGATCGGATATACCGTCATTGAGTTATTGCTGAAAAACTGTGTTCTCAACAAAAGGGCGTAAGTTCCATAAACATACGCTCTTCTGCTGATGCATTAATTCGAGGCTGCGTAACCCTATACTGAGCATGGTCCGACATGCTCTTAACCGACTTTTTTCTTTCTGTCTCATTGCTTTCTTGTATTTCTTCATACCCATTGTATATGTTAACCCAATTATACCAAATACCACACTTTTCCCAACCCTTTGACATCAAATCAGGATTAAAATCATGTCTGGTAATAATAAAATTAACAAAAAGCTAGCAGTAGTACCGTCAGACAAGATCGATTCAGAGTTCAACGGCCTGATAAGCGAGCATCTTCTAAAAGCATTATAATGTTGGCGGTCCAAAACAAATAATGTGTTGAAAAGTTCGACAAAGGAAAGTTGTAGCTTCGTAATCGGCAAGTATTGGTTTAACGCGGTCAAACGGTTCTATTTATTTATTCATTTATTGCACAATGTTGTTACAGGTAGTCCTTAAACATACATAGACCCCGTAAGGGTGCTGCAAAACTTACAAACTAATTAAGTCAATAACTAGATATTAAGGAAAAAAACGAACGATGTTAATAACTAGATATTAGGTACTACATACTATTCACAAATATAATATTATAATGCATCTTCCATATACTCTTTAACAGTATAATAGCATTTTTCGTGTAGCATCAGCTTTAATTTATTTTTATATATATTAATATTTCCTGTGTTTTTTAAGGAATCTGGCAACTTATTATATAGGTAAATATTTATACATCGATACTGTGGGTTATTTCTATACATTTCTATTCTGGGTACTGGGAGTGCTAATTTATTGTTTCGGCATTTATTTTTATCAAAATTAAATAAACGTATATTTTTCTTAACAAATATGGCTATTTCTAAGATATATATAGATGGCAAGGTTAATATTTTTTCTCTTACAAAGTGAGGTTTAAAAGATTCACGTGGTCGAATGTTATAAATTATACGTATGCACTTTTTTGAGCGATGAATAGCTCTTGGACGTCTGTACTGTGTCCCCACATAATAATCCCGGTACATGATAGATAGATAGATCGTTCAGCCGTTTTAGCGTGATTGATTAACAAACATACATCCATCTACCCATAATATAAACTTTTGAATTTATTTATTACTACCTATTGTAAATACTACCTCTATAGATTACATTGAAGATTTATTAATAACTTAGGATATGAAATAGTATTTATACTTAGAAGGTATACTTTTATTTTTTAAAGGTAACTAGCAATGCAGGATGGGGGTCCACATTACTAGCAATGTTGTTTACCCCTCCAGCTAAGCTCAAAGGCTGGTGTTAGTCATGGGTTCACGTCGGTAGTATAATGGGTAGGATTCGAACCCACAACCTCACGATTGCGAGTCCGATGCCTTAATCATTAACTACCGCCGGTAAAACCTATTTGCCCAGTTTTAGGTACTTTTTAGTTATCTCACAAGAGTTGTTTTGCATCCTAGTGTGATTATGGCTTTATTCCCTACGATTACATCTCACCTTTTTGGTCCTATTTCGTAATAGAAGTCTGGTTTTATGCATCTAACAATAACATAATATTTTTCTTCTACCTGGCATTTATCCAGTGACAAGATTTGTTAGCTATTACACCATTAAACACTCCACATTACCCTATCGGGCTCTCCGAAGATTTGTGAATAATATCCATAGATATATCACGGATAGAGTACGGGAGGCATTAACGTACGTCCCTACAGCTTGGCAAGAATTTCTACTTGCTAATGTGCACATTACAAAATCCTTGGATAATAATATTATTACCTGTTCTATTTTAGCGGGGTTTTTTTTACCATACGCTTCAATATATATCTGCCTGCAACTTTTTAGGGTTCTGTAGCCTAAATGTCAAAACGAAACCCTTATAGTTTCGCCATACCCGTCCGTCCGTCCGTCCACTTAGCAAGACTGTTAGTGTTAGAAGGCTGTAATTTTGCATGGATACACATATTACATATGCTGATAAAGTGAAAGAATACAATTTTGAAAGTTGGGATGTGTTTTTTTCACCTTTCCGTTTGTATATTATTAGATAGGTCGTTTAAAATCAGTTAGGGGTCGATAAGACTATTTTTTCCATTTCGGGATCCGTTAGTGTAATAAGTGCAAATTTTTGTTAGACTCAAGTGTTCACAGACAGATGGACGGACAGACAACAAAATCCAAACATCCTATATGGGTTCCGGTTTTTGAGGTACGAAAGATTTAAAAGAAAAAGTACTTAACACTCCCTGCGATATCTCTCACTCAACTGCAACTTTTTTTTATTCGTTATCCTGTTCTATCTTTACCATAGTCTATGGTTATGTCAAGCACCTACTACTTAACACAAAATAGGGTGAAACGATAAAACAAATGGTCCTTATCGAAATGGTGTGACCGATACAGAACCCTTTTAGTGACACTGACTTATGAGAGCGTACCGTCACCAGCTGAACTTACTGAAATACCGCTCATTTTAGAAAAGCAAATATTTCTTGAATGTTGTAAACAGAAGTTTAATCATTCGTGCAATATTCATCATCGTCAGCCTATCACAGTCCACTGGTGGACATAGGCTTTTTTCTATCTTCGGCTTCTCGCATTCAGCTCCTGCCAGCCGTTTTGCGTAAATCATCACCTGGCCTGAGGGCGTCCTACACTACGTTTGCCGAGACGCGGTCTCCACTCAAGAACTCGTTTACTCCAACGGTTGTCGGTTCTTCGGCTAATATGGCCAGCCCACTACCACTTCAGTTTGCTAATCCGGTGGGTTATGACGGTAACTTTGGTTCTCTGCCGAATCAACTCATTTCTGATTTTGTCCGTAAGAGAATTGCAATATTCTATTGTGATCAAATCTAGCAAGAATCCTGATTATATAGACTGCCTCGATGGCGCAGTAGGCGACTGGTAGGAGGTTATGGCCTAAGAGACGCTGAACATCGACCATCAACCATCTGATAATCAAATAAGACATATTTTTATCAAATTTTATTCATTTATAAACACGACTATGAAAGCTTGCCAATCGAAAAGTATTCATGGCTATTTTTTTTTTCATAACCTTTACCCTTTTGATAAAATTGGACAAATTTAGTTTCAACTGATAGCTTTTAACATGGAGAATGTTTTGGTAAGTTTATTGATATGTTTGACTGTGTATTCTTTCTGTTTATTTATTTCTTCTGTTCTCTGTTATTAATTTATGTTATTTGTGTCTGTTTTCTTTTTTTGTTTTTGTTTATTTTCTGCATGTCTTTCCCTGTTAAATTATAATAATGTCTATGTGTCTTCTGTGTACTAAATAAAAAACTTTATATTCTATTCTATTCTATAGGTATTGTCCGTGAATAGTAAAGCAACAAAGGTATTACTTTCCACAGCGAGATTTGTCTAAAAACACTATACGACGATACCGTTCTTAAACCTATCCGATCGCTAAAGCTATAACCAGTACTCAAACTGAACCTTCCACTAATTCTTTATTAAGTGAACAAACGATCCTAACACAAACAATTCAAGAGAGTGATTTATAAAGAGTTTCAATCCTTAAATCGAGGCGTAAAGTGAAGATGGCTCGGCTGATCGCCTCTGAACGCAATAGAGCTGCGCTGTCTAAGAAAACAGACACCATTCGTCTGTCTATTGTCAACACTGAGTCCTGAAATAAATTCTGATAACACTGTTACGGAATAAAATGGTTCTTTCGTTGAGTTTTTTACTTGTTTTAAAGATACAACTGGTAAGCACAACTAGACAATAGATATGCCAGTTGAATTACTGCTTACTGATATTAATGATAAGGCTTTACTTGTGGCTTCGCCCATGTTAAGTTTGATTTTTAAAGCCTATGTGCTATTATGATGTAGTAGTAGTGGTTAGTGACCCTATCTGCTAAGCCGGAGGTAAAGGGTTTGATTTTTGTTCCAGACACCTCGTTGGAGATCCGCATATTGTTGTTCGACGTTTTTCATTAATGCTTCGCTCCTATTAGTCATGACGTGATGTTATATAATCTATCGCCTTCCTCGATAAATGGGCTATCCAACACTAAAATATTTTTTCAATTCGAACCAGTAGTTCCTGAGATTATCGCGTTCAAACCTACCACTAAACCATTATCAAATCCACAGAAACACATAAAAAAAAACATTAAAATCAGTCCAGCGGTTTAGGAAGAGTTCAGTGACACGCTACAGTAGAATGATGATGTATTTTTCAGTGGATTTGGATTGGATGGTTGGTTCGAATATCTACATGATTAAACTAAGCACAATAGCAAATATCATACTGTAAATAACTGAACATATTTTGATAAAACATAGTTTAGAGGTAACACGAGACCTAGGAAAGAACACACAACTCTCTTCACGCAATTAGGGTATAACCCTGTAAGTAACAGCTACGAAACTACATAATATAATTCATACATCTATTATTTCCAGCCTTTATACCAGCAACACTCAGATACAACTGAAGTAAGAGATATATCTCAACTCTAACAAGATTCTATTTATATAAAAATAAAGGAAGTACATAACACCGCGTCTATTGGCACTTCAGCCCCGCATATCATCTCTGTGACACGCGAAATAATACAATTTGCAAAGTAAATAGAGTCCATAGTCGCTTGGCACGGCCTTAGTTGCATAACGGTACAGTAATTCAATTATCACGGCTCGACGCCCCCAACTAACGACCTTTTGGATATAAAGCAGTCATACTCAATGATATGTGAAATTTCTTTGATTATTGTGAGATTAAAAGTATCCTATTTATTATAAGATTGAGGCCCATTTAAAGATGATTCGGTTATCAATTTATAACTTTGAATAATCTATATATATAAAAATCAATGTTCGTCTGTATGTCCTCTATGCATTCTGAAACCATTGATCAGATTGTGATGAAACTTTAGCAGAATGTTCTGGGATGGCCGGCGAGTGTTCTTGGATTTAAAAGCCACAACGAACCGTGGCCAAGTTCAGCTAGTTAATTGATAAAAGAAAAAAAAGGAGTTTTACGCAGACGTCACAATGGAATCAACCAATAGCGTTTACAAAAAAATAAGAAATGGGTTTAATTTAATGCTTTTAATTTAAAGTTTAGTCGAGTAAAACCTACCTACTTTGAAACAATTTGGGCAATAGCTGCCTCTCACTATGAAATGAAATAGTATGTAAAAAAAACAAGTAAGAACATATTGAACTATGCTCAGTGTAGGGTCTAGAAGCCGTCGCCATATGAAAAACTCCGATTTGAATAATTGCAGCAGCAGAAGAGCATAGGTTCATGGCACATACACCGTTTTGTTGAGAAACGCAGTTTCGGTTCGGGGCGATTATTTGCAAAAATATTTACTTAATCAAAAAAGTTCATTAGAAGCCTTAATAAAATACCTGTCGAATAATGTACCAAAGCTGATGTTCCCTCAATTTTACTTTATGTATGGGGTTTTCAAGAAAACATTTTTCGTGGTCAAATTTTCTACGAAATCGTCAATTATTTGTAATTCATTCGTTTGACTAAACAAACCAACACTCAAGATTAGGTACTTATGCAGTTATGTTCGTTCGTATTCTTGTCTATACCAAACTTACCCAAGAATCAATAAAAACTTCTTTAAGACCTCCAAGAGTAAAACTTCACACAATAACCCCAAAATGTTATTGTCATTGTCCAACGATTTCCATAACCACAACGTTTATTCACTTCATTTCTCTCAAGCAAAAGACTTGAAAATTTACCCCACTCATTCAAATAACTTGCAGCTCGAAGGATAATCACGTCAATGTTTAAAAAATACCCTATTTACCCCAACATTACATCTTAAATTATTATAAATAAAAAAGCTAAACGCCAGTTTCCACTAAATAAAACTGGAACGACGTATAATGAAAAATACGTCCCATTTCTTTTCCGAACAAAATGTTGAAAGAAAAATATTTGGTCACTTCGAACTTCCAACATGAGCATATAAAAATACTTTAGCTTTGACATGACAGATTCAACTTTATGCTGTTGGGGTAAAGTGGGTATTTGTATGCTAGTGCTACATGTTTTTCACTTCGAAGGTTTTAATAATAACTAGGTTTTGAGTCGTAACTAGCATCGCGTGGGTAACCTGTGACTAATAGTCTATTATTGGGGCAATACTGATCAAGGCTGGCATACCTTGTAATTATGCACAACTTAATACAAGTAATTTAGAAAATAAAAAAATATATTTTGGCTAAAGTTGCCTGGTTACATGTCCGCCAGCTGTTTTGTTTTGTATTGCTTTTCTTTTATGTTTTTTGCATTTACGTCTTTCCACATTCGTTTTGTTTTGTCGTACTTGTGGTGATTAAATTACGGAGCGCTTGAATGCAACTTTTAGGCAATGTGAATTATATATTGTCTTTGTTATTTACACTTACTTAACTAGGAGTGATAGACTGGTCTTAAGGGATCATTCTAGTAATGTTGCTAAGATTTACTATTATTGTTTTTAAATAAAACAAACATACAAGCGTATATTTTGTTTTTTTTTTTCTTACAGAAAATAGTGAGAGAGGCCATTGTCTGCTGTGAGACCACGCAAATAATACTAACTATTACTAGTACAGGCTGGCTAGTACTAATAATAAATAGTGTTTGTTAATTCACAATTTAAATAGTATAAATTGGATATGTATAGAATTTGATTAACATTTAGTCAATGAAAAGAAAAACCATTTAATATAAGACCATTTGAAACATATTATAAGCAGCACTATAGGTTATTCTATAGAATCAGTCTACCTACATTCAATCTTACAACATAATAAAACTTGCCTCATGGAAATCGTTATATTTAACATCACAATAAACATTTCATTTCCAAATTGAATTGATTTTCCCCCTTTTTCATATCTTACCCCAACTTACGTTCCATTCCACCCTAAACGAAGCAAACATGCATCGTTGCTACCTTAAGAAATTCAGGATGGGGCAAATATTGAAGTAATGATTTAGACGTGGGGTAAACGCGGTGAAGTGTCAAGTTATTAGACGGTTAATCCGCGTTCTCAGACTCTTAACAGTTGCTAGAGATGATAAGTAGCTTACAAGGGTCTTCTAATAAATTATGTTGTCGATTAATCGTTGTACATATTTTAAATAATTTGTTATATCCATTTTATGTGTAGGTACGTGTGTGTTTATTTGTATTATAAATTATTTGTATTATGTGTATTTTATATTATAAAAAACACATAATGTAGGGTTCCGTAGCCCCCATCCGAATAATGCGGTTTTATATATAATGTTGTTTTTGTTTAATACTACTACCAACGTTATTTATGTATTTTTCAATGGAATCTGTACGAAAATTTTGTTGCTTCTCACTTGGTCTGCTGTTACTCATTAAGTTGTAAAGCCTACTTAGCTGTAATAGTTTTTCTTTTAATTTCAATATAATATATACTACTACCGTGTTTTTTTCACAAACCCAACATCTTCTATCCTTTGTCGGCATTTAGTAATATGTGTATCCATGCAAAATTACAGCCTAACAGTCTCTGAGCTAAGCTACAGACGGACGGACGGACATAGCGAAACTATAAGAGTTCCGTTTTGCCATTTTGGCTATGGAACCCTAAAAATGATTTTGTAACTAAATGTTTTATGTTGTTATACATAACATACCCACATGAAAAAGGATATAGCAAAGGCAATTCCTGCATCTATCTGCTGCCTTTTGTACAGAATAATTTCATTTTTTTTTATTTCGGCATAATTTAGAGAAGCTTATGGAGATAATATGCATATAAAGGGTCTTTCAAATAGAGCGGGTCGATATTAATAATCTGTGGCGGACATTTTGATTTGGCGGCATCTGTCAAATCTGTTTTTTCTTATTCAGTCACTGATGCCAAATCACTATGGCAAGTTACACGGTTGAGCAGCATGTGCAAATGATAAAACTTTATTATCAAAATGAGTGTTCGTTAGTGAAAACGTTGCGCGCATTGCGCCCATTTTACGGCAGACGCGGTGGCCCTTCAAAGTCTACTCTCCAACGATTGGTGACTAAATTCGAGACGACCGGTTCGGTAAACAACCAACCAACACCTTTACGTCAAAGGAACGCCAGATCGGCCGAGAACATCGCCGCTGTACGTGAGAGTGTTCAGGAGACTCCGAAGCAGTCGATTTCTCGCCGTGCACAAGAACTCGGCCTTTCCCAGACTTCAACTTGGAGAATTTTGCGTCGGGACTTGGGTCTGCATCCATACAAGATCCAACTGACCCAGGAGCTCAAAGTTAATGACCATAGACAACGCCGTGTGTTCGCTGAATGGGCGTCGGAACGCTTGGAAGAGGACCCCGATTTTGGCCAAAAAATAATCTTTAGCGACGAGGCACATTTTTGGATGAATGGTTTTGTTAATAAGCAAAATTGCCGTATATGGGATGACCACAACCCACATGAGGTTCACCAGATAGCAATGCATCCACAAAAAGTAACTGTTTGGTGCGGATTTTGGTCTGGCGGCGTCATTGGTCCGTACTTCTTCGAAAACGAAGTTGGCGAGGCCAGCACCGTCAACGGTGAGCGCTACAGATCAATGATAAACAATTTCTTTTGGCTTAAATTGAACAATATGGACGTGAATGACATGTGGTTCCAGCAAGATGGCGCTACTTGCCACACATCGAACGACACAATCGACATTCTGCATGAACGGTTTGCGGGTAGGGTTATCTCTCGCAGAGGTGACGTGAATTGGCCACCAAGATCGTGTGATTTGACTCCGCTAGACTTTTTCTTGTGGGGTTTTCTGAAGTCGCAGGTCTATGCCAATAAACCACATTCGACCGTTGCCCTGAAAGCCAACATAACGCAGGCCATCGCTCAGATTCAGCCGGATCTATGCAGCAGAGTCATTAAAAATTGGACCTCTCGGATTTGTCCGCCGCGGCTTCGCATGGTGGCCCATGCGAAGCCGCGGCGGACATTTGAACGATGTCATATTTCATGCATAATGGCATAAACGGGCCTTTCAAATAAAAAATAAATTTCGTTAATATCTCACACACATCTAGTTTTATTCAATTTTAACATCGACCCGTCTTTGTTGAAAGACCCTTTATAAGTAAGTACCTATATACGTCCTGCATGTATTATTTACAAGTACGATTGATGCTACATACTGAAGCGAGTCTCTAATACATAATAAAAAAAATCAAGTTAATAGAAAAATACTAAATAAATTTTTTGTCTTTGTAATGAAAGATAAAGTTATTTATAAATTACAAAGACCACGTTTTAAAATGCTTTGACAATAAAATAATAAAAGCTTAATTAGTAACATTTGCCAGAAGTCAAGATAAATGTTATGCTACCACGACAGAAGTTTAGAAATATAGGAGTTTAAAGTATTATTAAGAATGCTGTGTATACCTAACGACGACGTTTGCGAAATGAAAACGCTTCGTTAGCCTTCGGCCACAAAATAAATAGATAAATATTAAATACCAGCTATTGCCCGCGACTACGTTTGCGTGAAAACTTTGAAAAGCAAATTTATCCCACTAGTACATTTTTCCGGGATAAAAGTAACCTATGTGCTATTCCAGATTATAATCTATCACTGTTTCAAATTTCGTCAAGATCCGTTTACCTGTTGTGGCGTGATTCAATAACAAACACCCATCCATCCAGTGGCGAATTCTGGGGGGTTCAAGCCTTCCCTAAAATCATTCACCAATCACCCATTCTATTCGTGTAAGTGGTGCAACAACGGCCCTATCTGGTTCAAGCCTCCAATCAAACAACAATCCTGGATTTGCCTCTGCATCTATCCACACATCCATACATCCAAACTTTGGCATTCATAATATTAGTATAGATAGATTCTTGTATTTAATATTTTTTATTTATTTATTTTATGGCCGAAGGCGAAAGAATTATGAATTTATGTGGATTTTTAAATTACTTGAATAAAAATGCAAGATGTCCATTGACAAAAGTACAAGACTATTAAGTTACCAAAAAAATAGATATATACCTACGTCGACAATAAACAGAACCTATTTCATCGATCTTACACGTATTTAGTAAATGTAGAGGATGTTGCATACAAAACCTGACATTGCAAATTACATGACAAATCGTAATTTATCTATCATAAATTCATAACTTTAAATAATTTTCCTACGTTGTATATTTTCTGCCTTAGTTTCCGCAACACAGGCGTGGTGACAAACGACAAACTAGGAAACTACTGCATGCTTCTTGCTCATAGATCACTGCTTCTGTTCTATTTTTAGAACCCCCTACATTAAGCTGCGTTCCTGGTGCCGATTTTCTGGTATCGTAACTTTGGCTACACTAGACATTATGGCTGTGATAATGGATGCAAGTTTATTAATCACTCATTTTTACAACAATCTAATTTAGAAGTATATAAAGAACTAGCTGCCTGCCTCGGCTTCGCATTTTTGCAATTTTCGTAGGTATCTCTATTTTTTTGACAACAACATAATATCCTGCGTATGGAACCCCGATAATATAGCTTTCTAATAGTGAAAGAATTTTTCAAACCGTCCAGTAGTTTCGGAGCCTATTCAATGCAAAATAAAACAATCAACGTCTTTATAATATTAGTATAGATAACTTATAGGTCATTACCTGAATGTAATAACCAGTTTCAATAGTCTAGTTGAAAATAAGTTTTTTTCCGTTCCTATTACGTTACCATTCTCAAGGATTTCAGAATTATTTTATATATAAAAAAAACAGTTACCTAATAAAAAAAAAAGGTTTACCCTATTAAACCTAACGACGCCACATGTAAATACAGACACGAATACACAGTTTCGGTACACAGCTCAACTTATATAAGAAAGAAAAAAGAAGAAATTTATATAAGTAGGTACCAACATTCATGTTACCCCTTTTTGGGGCAATAGGCACAGTATGGTGATACATTAGCTTTATAGCCAGAAAGAATCTTGTTAATATGTTGTACCAAACACAGATTTACAGCACATACAGAAGATTAGTTTGATTTATGAGCCGGAGACGTTCGAAGCTTCAATGGTGAAGATCCTATCTCTTTTCGACAAAAGTGTATTTTTTGTTGGCGAGTAAGGGATGGTGAACATGATTGATTGAGGTTATTAGTTTGTTTGTGTTGAAATAAGTTGATCATCACTGCAAGTAATGTACTTAATGGAATTTAAAACTTATATACTCATATTTTTAAGGACGATATTGAATTGTAGCATTGACGACCCATTACTCAATCGCCACTTAGTTTTGAGACGCTGTGAATAATAGCGACATAAATAATTTTCAGCACATCTCAAAGTTAGGTATCGTTTCTTTTTTTTTCTTTTTTTTAAGACGACTCCCGCTGTATAGTAAAGTAGAGTAAAGTCGCGGGGGACTTTACAAACATACAAGTCAGGACTCACGACAGGACACAAAGTACACCCAGACCCGGAACAATAATTTGTGGATCACACAAAGTGATGTCCCGTGTGGGAATCGAACCCACGACCTCTTGCGTAGCAGTCGGACACACTCCCACGGCGCCACAGAGGCAGTCAGTTTGAGTGTTAGGTGTTAAGTCTTCCTTTGTAAGAAAAAGGATACGGGCCGTAAACTACTACGAGGGCATTGCGAATTGGTGGAAGTCATATTATGTGTTTGAATTTTACACTCTAATAACACCAAGCTATAATTATTATATAGGTTTTACAACCCCGAACACCAAACTACGTGTTCCAATACAGCAATATAGAGCTCCTAAACTTAATATACCGATCCATCTGAAATTTACGCTAAAAGACGTCGAGGACATACACCCACCGGCCAATACAGCTATCAGTTAGAACAGCTGTTGCATATTAATTCACCTGAGTTGACCAGCTCACCAGTCGAGTGGCCAGCTCGCCAGCAAGGTGGCCAGTTGGCTAGAATTTAATCACAAAATATTTACTCCGTGAAGCGAGCGCGATGCAAATTTATGTAAATTCGTCACAGCTAAACGTTTCTTGGACATAGTGATGAATAAGAGACGGGAAATGAGCAGTCTGTTGTTTGTTGACACGGTTTTCATTACAGCGATGGTAGCCTATTAGATGAGGCATTAGATTAGGAAGCAAGAGATCGCGGATTCGAAATCCACTCAATATACTACAAAAGTGAATTAAAGTCCTTTTAAACGATATTGATTACGAAGATTAAATACGGCACGACTCTCCAATCGTGTTGGATTTCTGTCTCATCGAACTGTGATTTCCAATCGAACAGAAAAGGAATAAAATTGTGTTTCCGCATATAGTGCAGTATATCTACACTATACTAAATATACATCAGTTAATATTCAACCATGGGACTAGTCTCTTATGAAATTAGCCGCCGTGACCAAGAAAGAAAACGGGCACCTATATAATATGGACCCGACAGAGCCGATAGAGACAACACACAACGACAAATTTAATTGTAAATTCAACATACTTCTAAATTTACACCTTCCAACCGAATACCGAGCGGGGGGGGCGGTTCGCTGGAGCATGCCCCCCAAACGGTTGTTTTGTGTACCAAAAATTTAAAATTTTGTATTGTATTGAGTTTCTTTGCCCATTTACTACTTGTGCCACCAGCCCCCCCTAAGATTTTTTCTTAGCCAGTGCCAAATATTTCCGGTACAGAGCACCCCCTCCCCTTCCTTGCTACCGAAGCCTCTAAAAACCAATAGTTCTATTTCAAGAATACCCTACATCGTATACAAGTTTAATTAGCGCTCGTCCCAATTCCCAACACAAATACAAGCTAACATCGCAATATCCAGAAAGCTATCATAATTAATAAGCAAACGAATAGCTCCCATACATCACGGCGATAATTTGAAATGCCGCAAAAGCTAGCACAATAACGTACATTCCTCTCTCAATACGACAATGAGAGAACCTCGCGGGAACTAAATACGCAACGTATTGTGAAGCTGCATTCACACTCACGGATGTATTACACACGCAGGATGTAGTTTTTTTTCTGTTTTTTTAGGAATTAATCCAGTGTAGGAATTAATCAATTAGTAGGTTGTCTTATATTCCTTATAAAGTCTGTATAATATTACAACTTTAAAGTACCTATGCGATGACCCTATGAGTTTTCTATGAGTTTTTTTTCTTACTTTAAATTTTATTTTATTAATTTATAAAAGTGTTTATTAAATATAACTATTTACTATCATTACTATTTGTTGTAACATTTAGGTCAATTTTGCATATCTGGTTCTCCATGTTAAAAGTAAACATTTTCAAATACATATTTCGACCTTGTGCATTTTGCTTAAATATAATTTTGTTTGGAGTTACAGTAGGAAAAATTTAGCCGACAATAAATATGACAGGGTTAGTTTAGTTCACTCCGACACCGTCGAGTGATGTTACAACAATTTTCTATTCGCAATATTTATATCGCGAGAGTTTGCATCTGCTATCCGCGCATAACTTCCGCGCCTGTGCAGTCTGCAGGTGTGAATCAAGCTTAAAGCTATGCATTGCATTTAACAATAGATACGAATCGTAATGACAGATAATTAGGTCAATGATTTGTACTCGTATAATGTGTTGCTAAGTTCAGCTGATGTGTCTGTTTAGATTTTATTTAAACATTTATTTACCTGTTCAAACTGGCCATCAACTCTCAAACTATGCTGTTGGATTTTAACTTGAATTATGATTTGGTGAAATCTACCTCTAGATTGCAAATAGTTCGAATATTCAATTGCAAGCACTATATTTAGGCTCACATTCGAATATTCAAACTATTTGTATTATTCGCATATGTATTTGCATTCATCTGAATGCAATTCGAAATTGAGAATACGGTATTTGTAACACATTGCATCATGAACGAATAGTATCTGTTCAACATATTACTTTCATAATTTTGCATTTTATTCTTCTAAGTATTGCATCTTCATCTATAAAGATGAAATAACCTTGTATATAAATACAAGGTTATTTTTCGTATAGCGCAAACTCCCGAACAAGTTTTTAACTTCAAGAAATCATGTAAAAAACAAATGAAAATATTGAAAACTTGCAGAGTTATAAGCCATTAAATTTGTCTTAATATGTTTTTCGCAGTATTAAGCTCATTGCATCTCGTAGCATGTAAACCATGGTTTTTATTGAAAGAAAGTAAATGATTACATATCTCATCACATTGTGAACAAGGTCTGGACTGTTAGAATGATTAATTAATTAATTAATGATTGAATAATTACTTAATTGTAAAATATAACATGGTCCAAAAACAATCCCAGTGGATTGTATTACTGATTCCAAGCAAACTACTTTCAGGTTTGCACTATAACAAGAATAACGTTGTATATACTAATATTATAAAGAGGTAATTTGTGACTTTGCAGGTTGTAGGCGGTAATCTCTGGATCTACTGAACCGATTTAGAAAATCCCTTCACTAATAGAAAGTCACGTTATTTGTGAGTGTTATAGGCTCAACGAAGTGGGCACGGGTCAGCTTTACTAATATAAGCTATTAAAAGCAAAAACTAACAGTCTATTCCACAATGTTTACTTGGGCAATGGTAATAGAAGTAAAAAGCAGTAAAAATAGGATTACAGAATCATTATCATCATCATCATCATCAGCCTATCGCAGTCCACTGCTGGACATAGGCCTCTCCAATTGCACGCCACTTTGTTCTATCTTCGGCTTCTCGCATCCAGCTCCTGCCAGCCGTTTTGCGTATATCATCACTCCACCTGGCCTGAGGGCGTCCAACACTACGTTTGCCAATACAAAATTCAGAAATAATATTTTGAATAGAGTTGCCTCTGAAAAACTAGGTGATCACATCACTATAGGTCGCTTTATGTACTTATGGTATCGTCAAATCCACCATACCATCGGGGATATGGCATGGGATTAAAGCATACCAAAGTACCGATGATTTTCTTCATTCCATCCTGTTCATAGGATCGTCTTATGGACAGAGTGGAAAGAATAATAAACAATATCTCAATAGAATATAGAATAATATACAAATTGCGAAAGTTTATATATATATCTTCTAAATACATACATTTTTTTTTCAAAAAGGAATGTATTTTCATATTTTACTGATTACAATGATTTATTCGATTGAAATGATTTTAATGAAAGTATTATAATGAATTGATTGCTTACGAAATTATTTCAATTGTATTTTAAAGCCAACTTTGAAATGTTTAATTAATTAATTAAGTACACTACATTTTAAATGATTTTTAATTATCATAATGAATGACAGATTCAATTTCATATAATCAACTAACTATTACGAAATCTCATTGTAAGTGTACTTTGTTCTTATGAGAATAAAGATCTTTAGGGTCGGTTCATATTATCGGTTGCGTAACGCCAGAACAGACAAATATACAATAAAACATTTATACATTCACACCTAACCGATGATACGTTAGTACGTCGACTATACTAAACAGATACGCTAACGCATTTTTCGTCAGATATGTACCGACCCTTAAACCTATGATTATCCGATATATGGTTGTCATCATACAGGCTCTGCCTAGTTTGGGATCAGATGGGGTTGTGTGAGTTGTCCCAAGATACTGTTACTAAATGATGAGGCTAAATATTAAAGGTTAGAAAGTTTGGTATCAGTCAAAATTATTTTTCTGTCTTTAGTTTAAAGTGAGATTTTTAAAGCGTGTTCATGAAATTTAGAATGCAGGGGGTTTCGGGGGCGATAAATCGATCAAGCTAGGTTTCATATTTAAAAAAATATATATAGTTTGACTTACCTTAAATTCGAGCTACGTGATGATAGTGGAATAAACTTAGGTAAACAAGGGCAATCATATTAAACAATACACGAATGCAAACGATTTTAATAATATTAAAGTGAAAAACACATTCACATACAATGTAAGCTAAAATGATATCGGCATAATAGTTTAAAAGCTGTTTCAGCAACCTTCCCAACTTCACAATAATCACGCTAATTGCCAGGCAATCGTTTTAGAAGGTTTAATTACTCAACAAAGTCCGTCACGATTTTTTGAAAAAAAATCAGGTCACGCTCGGTATCGATCATGCTTGGTACTATACAGCCTGTACTGGTCACGTATCTAAATCCAAAAGTCCTAAATTGACAATTTCATGCTTGTAATAAAGTTACAGATTTAGCCCCAGTTTTAAAGATTTTGAATAAAGTGTAAAATTTAGACTTGGGACCGACAACCTAAAGAAGGTTGCTAGAATTCATTGCGATCTGGCGTATTTTTTTTAAAGACAACAAATGGGGGATATTTCAAACATTAAATTCACAGATACAAAGTACACCCAATCTCTGAACAACAATCAAGATTACACAAAGTGGTGTCCCGTGTGGAAATCAAACCCTCTTGTGCCACCGAGGCAGTCAAATTAGGAAAGACCTCCAGCAGGCTGATTGAGACTTAGTTTCACTGACATCAATCAAATTTTCACTCAGAGTAAAATTTTCGAACTTTACAGAATTATTAAAGTTGTCAAATCCTCCAATATTCTACAATAATTTATAACTATCCTTAACAAAATGATTTAATTATTCCTTTTATTTATCTTAAATAATTTTATTTATTTAAATTACCAAAATTATCCAGAACAGGCGAAGGTAGTTGAAAAACCTCGCGCCTTACGGAGACATCGCTAAGCTACCATCAGTTGACCGTGACCACGATCGGTGCAATTCGATCAAAACGTCGGGTAAATAAAAGGTTCGTACCTTTAAATATTTCATTAAGTCCCGATAATATTCTTCACTCACATGAAAACTTAAACATAATCTTATTTCCTGCAATCCCGCGTTTATACACGGGAAATAGGATTAAGTTTTCATTGTAAATATGGATTAATTTTAATATCAATAAGCTGCTGTCATAGGCTAAGATTGTTTATTTTATCAATATAAGTGAAACGTGTGGAATGACAAACTCAGAAATGACACAACAGACTATATTATTGGAATAAAATTTAGATTCCCAATCATCCTAACCTTCTATGTAGTAAAAAATACCAGGATTCAAACAAGTATTCTACCCACACTATCATGACAATGTATGGCACAAAGTATCATGACATATGCTCTGCAAACCTTTTATTTTTCAGCTACCATTCTATTTGTAGTTTGTAGCAAGCCTAACTTTTGAATTTATAAAATAAAATTTCCATATTGATATGAATGGAGGTAGAGTAAGGCTGTTTACAGTTCCGTGTCAATTTAAGAATGCAAGCTTATTGTATGATATTACTTTTGTATTAATAGACAAATTGTTGTAGACTTTGTGTTATTTTATTTTGTTTATCGGCAGATAAAAGCATGTGTTCTGAAGCATAGAAATGCGTAGTTCTTACTATAAGATATTTTACGATATGATTCATAATATCGGTAGAGTTATGTTTTCTATCTACCTAGAAAATTTAATATAAGTAAATTTTTATGTTATTTTTTTTTTATTTAATATTATTTTTAGTTATTATTTCGATTAAAAAACGACTTAAAGAGACAAATACTTAGATGAAAAAAATACTTAGAGATTTGACGCACATATATGGAAAAGAAAATGTTTTCTTTATAATTCCGATTGTTAAAATTAAAAATTAAAATGAATAATTCTTTATTCACTTAGGATGCGAAACAACACTTGTGATACGCCGGGATTCTACAATTTAACAATGTTTGAATGTTTATAAATTTGATATGGGGGAAGGTGCTGCCACTAATATACTATACACCATGTTAGAGAACTGATGCAAAATATATTATTATAAAGTTGGAACATGAGTTAAACTAAAATCAACCTTAGTGGGTACAACATAGTAGGAGCATCTACTTACAACGAAGGTAAAAACTATATGTGGTAAATATTAGCCAAAGTACTGGTAACGAAAGATGGAATATAAAATATTAGTTCTAATATCAAAAGAAAGGAAAGAATGGCCTTTATTCGGCTCGTTCTTTTCTTCGGCTTCATTTTGTGAACTTGTTTTATGTGCAATCGGCCAAAAATGTTGTATATCACCTTACGGTTGAAATTCATTTGCATGTCATAAACAACAAGGTTGATTTTCCCTTGTAATAATATTCTTCATTTCTCATAATTTCAACCTTAAGGCTATTTTGATTACAAAGGAAACTTTGTCAAAAATGATAGACCACTTTCTTGTAGAAGCATGACGTATCACAAGTGCTATTGTCCTAAATGAATCAAGAAATTTGAAAATTTAAATGCAATTAACTTGACAGATTGACTGGTATAGGAGCAAAGAACGAACTGGAGGTAAAACCGAGAGGTAACTTTACGGGAGGTACAATAATAATATTAATAATATCTTGGGACAATTTACACAACGTTATCTGATCCCAAACTAAACAGAGCTGCTATGGAAACTAGACTACTGATAAAAATACTTATATATTTCTAAATACATAAATGAATAAACCATCGTGCCCATCACACAAAGTTTTATCCTGGGTCTGATCGAACCCACGACCTACGGCTTAACCGTCAGCGTCACTAACCACTAGACCAACAGGCCACTCAATACTGATACCATACACTGTCTTTCTGGTATACGTTGTACAGAAAGTACTTCTTACTTCAAAACTTTCACGAATTTATTGAAGCGGTACTCTCTATAATTAGATAGCGTATGACGTCAGTTCACCCTAAAACGGTAACAAGTAACAATGCCAACTTCTCATGCCAGATATCTGACCCAAGACCTACACCACGACCTATTTATTTCAAGAACTAGTTACTTAGGTACTACACAAACTTTATTTTGCTTTTATCTAATCAATACCGTGTACAAACTATTTACTTTAACACGCTTCGAAGTAACGGTCAAAGCAATTGTCGTAATTAAATTGGTTATATTACAAGCTTCATGTTTTGCTTTACTGAGCAAACATACACTACCGACTTGATGCATCTTCTAACGTAAGCAATTTAGTTTAGGTGGGGGTTAGGGAGGCTAACAGGACTGCTAGAAATGTGGGACCCACAATTTTATATTGCTAGTTATATTTTTAAAAACTATACTTTAAGTTGCAGATATGATTGTTAGTTGAGGCCTATAAACAATTAGGATTTATGCTGCGCATAAGCAAGCCGTTCAAAAAGAACCATCAAAATATTGAGTAATGCTTCCGTTTGAAGTCTTTTAGAATTTGGAAGTGTAGTTTGTATATTTATGAAAATTATGCAGAAAGATGTAACTTAAAATACATTTATAGAAAACGTAATGTTAAAGATAGTGTTTTCTTATATAACATTATAAATAGCACCATCAACTCGGTTAGTCTCCTAGATAACATTAATATTAAAATACCCCGGTTATCTTTCTCACCTTCAGCTCGTTTTAAATATACATTCCATAATCCTTATTTTCCAATAATGCAAAAACAAAAGTTTTTTTAGTGACGAGCATGTAACTGTTACAATTAACTCCTAGAAAGCTCAGATAATTTCTACGAGTCATTAATATATTTTATATTATTTTATAAGCTACGGGTCTTAATCGCGTAAATATTTTATTTTAAGGCTAAACACCTTTGTTTATTGCCCGACGTTTCGACCCCATTGCAACGGCCGTGGTCACGGGTAGTACCACGGCCGTTGCAATGCGGTCGAAACGTCGAAATGTAATATAAATTTTATAATGTGTACAAATCGCGACAGTTTATCAACTTTATCACTGTCGGTCCATAGATCGGTGACCGTTTTTGAAAATGTCACACCCCTCCGTGCCTCTGAGAGCACGTTAAGCCGTCGGTCCGGCGCCTAATCTCTCTCCGGTCGTGTCGGATTTCCATCCCATCTGGCTATGAGAAAGAGCCCTTGTGCACTATAATATCTCCTACGTAGTTGGTTAGTTTCTGATGAGGTTGGCCGCCGTAACCGACATCAGTTAGGAGGAGACCATTATTATTTTGTGGTAAGTAGAAGAGAAGGCATACTCACTGGCATTAAGGGGCACGGCGGGCGCGCGCGCATGGTACGCCGCCGCGCCGCCCGCGTACGCCGCGTGACGCCCGTACCCCGCCACGCTGGCGGCTACCCGCGGCGCGCGCGCATTGCCGCTCTGATCACGCGCCCGCGCACCCCGCAGTCTGCGGCGTTAACTGTCAACAACACAATCATGTTAGATTATAAATAGAAAATCAATAATAAGTAACCTTATCGCAATACAATTTAGGATTTTATTATTACGATGTGGGAACAGAAAAATAATACAGATTCGGATGTGGTAATAAAGGAAAAGCCTCGGAAGAGTAGAGAGAGGGTTTAAAAAATTAGCTCTTGACTTTCAAATTCGATCTTTCGATGCAGATATCAAGCAACATAAACCCTAAATTTTTAAAATAAAAAATCTTTTTTTTTTAATTTTAATTTGAATGACCATCCTTATTCGCGTTCTTTTTTCCGTTTTCTCGGCAAGCCGGTGCTAACTGGCGCATGCGCGATGCGCCCTAAGATGTCCACCGCTCATGCGCGTTTATACATGTATGAGTGCAGCTCTATATTTACCATTATCACATTACGAAAACAAAAAAAAAGAACGTGAATAAGGACCCAGGATGTGAGTTCGTTTCTCAAACAGAACAGTTCTTTGTGAGTTTCACTAAAGTTGTATTTATTTAATACCTATGATAGATAGTGTATTCTAATACTCTACAGGATAGCTGGGTTGTGTATTACTTCCCGTAAAACCTAAAGTTGGTTTCAAGTCAGGGTGTACTTTGTGTCAGTTTACAATTAACTGACACAAGTAAAGTCCCTCGCGACACAGGGCTTATACCCTAATACTGATTATGGTACAACAAGTATAACATGATTGTTCAATTAAATACAAGCTCATGAATATTTATAAATACACACCGACAACCTGTTGGAATAAACTGCAGTGATGATGAATATTCAAAAAAATAATTAGTGGTATAAGTTAAATCGTCCCAACAATATGATAAATGTTTAGGTGACGAAACTGCTGAAAATAATGGTGTTGAAATTATTTGACAAGAATCCGGGGAAGAGGGGGTAGGACTAAGCCCTCGCCTCCCCAGTATATCTGAGTCCTACCTTGTGTAGTTTAGTGATTACTCTAAGAAAACACCAAACGCGCACAAACAACAAAACCTAGTACACAAATAGAAGTAATTAATTAATGACATAGACATAAAGCACATACACTGAGCGAGAAAATTCTCGTTTATAAATAAAACTAACAATCAATAGAATATATTAGCCCTATTTGCAAATTTGTTCTGTCTACTGAATGTAAATTAACTCATTAATATCTGCTATTAAAAACAAAAACTATTATCTGATGAAATTAGTTTCCACGTTTAGATTATTATTATCAATCCATTTTAGATGTACGAGTATGTTTTGTTGATCTCGTATTTTATCTGTATTTAACCCTTTGACGACCACGGGGACACCGGTGTCCCAAATAAGAATAATACAATAAGGCAGTGAATATGAAACTAATTTATATATTTTTGTAATTAAATAGATTCCGAACGCACCCTTTTTGTTTTTTATGATAGTTAAATAAAATTAAAAATATAGTTTTTTCTCTATGGCTATTGGAAACTGACACTTCATTTGGCGCGCTAATCCTTTATTTTGAAATTAGTTCCAACGTTTTGTTTATTGTTATCAATACATTTTAGATATACGAGTATGTTTTGTTGATCTAACTATATTTAACAATAGAGCTCAATCCAAACTACTATTATAAATGTAAAAATAAGTCAGTCTGTTACGATTTTATGCATAAACCGCTGGATCGTTATATATGAAATTTGGTGTGAAGACAGTGTAAGACCCGGGAAAGAACAAAGGAGAGTTTTATTGCAATAATAAACATCGACGCGGACGGAGTCGCGGGCGAAAGTTCTTTAAATAAAATGTAGTTTTAGTTTGCAACTATTTTTAACTTGGTGTTCACTGATGGACATACTGAAATATGATTGAGTTTACCATCATTGATTGTAGAAAGAAAAAAAAGAAAAAGTAAGAAAAGAACGGTAATATGATTAGTCTTTTTCTAAAAGACAATGCTCAAAAAAATAAAGAAAGAATGTATGTGGTTTATATAGCGATATTTGGGGGCGTGCTTGCCCCGAAAATGAAAAAAAAAAGATAGTGAATAGGGACCCTGAACTTAGATTTTATCATCAGACTTCTTGATCAAAATAAGTTTTTGGAACTTATTATAATCTATTAATAATACACTATCAACACAGGGATATCAGATTCAGTACAAACAACCACATTGAACAGTAAATATATTCGTAAGAAGAAACTATTTCCTCTAAACTACAAGAGAAGGCGAGATAAAAACCATCCAATGTAGGTGTCAATAACACAAAAGATGTGTTAGCCAAATTTCATCGAGATCGATTGCTTGTTTAGTCACAGAATACTGGAGAGTACAAAATGCAATCTTCATAGAAAACGCTCTTGACTATAGACACAGAATTACGGAACACGTCAAACCAGTGACAGAACGAGTGCTTCGCGATTTCATTTTTTTGGAACGAAGTTCCTTATCGCGCGTTGTGAAAGGGGCCAGACGGAAAAAAATCTCACGAAAAGTTGTAACGACACTTTTGACACACAAGCCGTGCGGCGTGCGCGTAAGATATGAACATCGAGGGTTCGAGCCTTCGGTATATAATCGTCTTTTTGTAAGTTATTTTCATTTCGTCTTTCTATTTCGCATTGAACAGTGTGGTGTTGCGTAGATAATAAAAAAAAAAAATTAAGATAAGTTTCATCACACGGATGAAACTTATCCCTTGACACCTCTCAAGTTTTTTTCTTCATTTAATAGGTCAATCAACAAGGTAGTTATATGCTACCTTACTTATAGGTTGCCACGGCATGCACATAATCGTTAGAAACTTAATCAATAACAATGCTCCATTTCCGTGAACGTTTTCCTTTTGTGCACTTATTGGGATGGGTAAAAAATGTAAAACTCGCGTCAGGACACGTGACCTGATCGAAAATTCGTAAGACGGAGGGAGAGCAATGAAAAACTGCTACAATATTTATATTAAATTTCGCCACCATCTACAATGTTATTATAGCTCAGGTGGGAAATCGGGCGGTCCAGAAAACAGAAGACCCCAGTTTGAGTCCAAGTAACAATTATTGTTTTCCTTTATTAATTTTAATTTTTGATTTTGGTTGATTTGTGATTTATTATTTCACATTTTTTTATTATTAAGTCAGTAATGTAATATAATGTTTAAGTTAAAACTTCGCGGAGTACAAGCCGTTTTATTTATTAATTGATCAATGCCAGCCAAATCATTGTTTGCCAAAGATCTGAATGTCACCTTAACGCGCTCCTCATTTGAGACATTAGTGCATAAGTCTTAAGCTCAGTAATTACACTTACTACAGTGCTCTTCAACCACAACACAGAAGAATAACTAGCACTGTTGCGGTACCCACCAAAACGGCCTATGTTCTTTAAAAGCGTTAACTAAAGCTTACGTTCTGTACTTTCAGTATTTTGTGGTTTAGCCCTGAATTTAGGACGGAAAACTTCTGAATGCGAAGACATGAATGTCAATATCTGTCTTGTAGATATATCTAGCTATAGCATAGATTCGGAGATAATACGCAGGATATAGGCGTTTTCAGAATATTGTCTTGGATTTTCGTTGTGTTACTCAACAAAATATAAGTTAAAAGCGTTCTTCAGACTCGAAAAGGCTTTTGCGAAGTTTTTTTTTGCGATTACAAATTAATGTAATTCAAGGTAAAGGTTAAACATACTATACTTATATTATAAAGCTGAAGAGTTTGTTTGTTTGAACGCGGTAATCTCAGGAACTACTGATCCGAATTGAAAAATTATTTTACTGTTGGATAGCCCATTTATCGGGGTAGGCTATTGGCTATATAACATCACGCTACAACCAATAGGAGCGGAGCAGCAATGAGAAACGTTGCAAAAACGGGAAAATTTACGCAGACGAAATTGCGCGTCAGCTATTAACTATACCTACTCGTATAATTCTCCAACCTCTTTACAGCATAATAAACCACTTTACTTTTACTTAACGCCTTTTACAACACTTAATCCTTTGCCAAAAAAGTTTCAGTCTAAGTTACTGTACAAAGTACGGCAATACGTCATATTCAAAAGTGCAAGCGCTGCTTTTACGAGTAAAGGTTCCAAACATAAAGGGTGCCCGTCTTTCCGTCCTCCTGTCACATCTATCAGGGATGTATCTCTTTAACCGTACTAGAAATGTACTCGAAATTTTCATAGATCTTAGGGTGAGCTTTTTCCAAGTTTTTAACTACCAATTTTTATGTGCAAGTACGAATTAATTAAGTAAGATAAGAAGTGTATTGAAGTTAAGGTATTGCGAGCAAAACTTGCGAAATTGGTCTATTAAGTAGTAAATAATATTTCAGTTACTTTTTGTCATTTTTGAATGATTTTAAAGCAAATTTTTATACATACATATTAAATGTATGAAGGAAAAAAACCTCTCGGGAGGTAATTGAACCCACGACCTTAGGGGTATGGGCGGTATCACTAAGGTCGCAGGTTCAAGTCCCGCCTGAGACGAATTTTTTCTCCATACATTTATCATGTCGGTTTCCACTTCTTTTAACTATAAGCGAAACCTTAACTTTTTTCACCTTTCACTCGCATCGGACTTTGATTAATCATGAGGTTGCAGATTCGAATCCTACCGATTATACTACCAACGTGAACCCACTTTTACCACAATCGGTTTAGCTTAGCTGGAGGGATTAACAGGATTGCTAGTAATGTGAGTTCCACAATGCTAGTTATCATTATATTAAAATGAAAATATAGTTTTGATAGAATATTACTATTTTTTAAACACACCTGGAAGTAGTCAAACATTTTGATGAGTGAGTCATCCAGTAATAAAACTAGTTATTCCTAGTCGTCAATATCTGGCACACAATAAGAGAAAAAAAACCACAGCTTACAACCACAATACGACACTCTTACAAATATGACAATAACTACAATATCCGCCATACTGTTACACAAAGGTTTTTAACGCCTGTCACGTCACGTTCCCATCCGTCTCTCTAATCTATAACTCAAAGAACTTCTTACATTTCCTTGTGTGGTAAAGATAACAAGAGAACGCGTATATTGTGACGCTTGACGACAGTTTTTTTGCAAGGATCGAATAACAAAGCCTTAAGGGTGAAACTTCGAAGACACTGCTTTAGAAAATGTTAAGCTTCTAAAACCAGTAATTTCGACGGTGTCTAGATTAGTAATTTCGGGACCAGAGAGCTGGTCTCTTCTTTGCACAAAGAATAAGCATTGCCATCCAACGTGGCAATGCTGCCAGCCTTTATATCCTCCACGGTTTTGTATCCTCCGTTTTTTATTTTCTTTTTGTAAATATCTTGTATATATTGTATTATTATAGATGTAATTTAGAATACTTTTTGAGTATCTTGTATATATTGTATTATTTACAACTAATATATCAAAATATAAAGATTAGTAATTAAGCTATTTTATGATACTCGTTCTCACGGCTTCTTGAAATTTTGACTGACTTTTCATTGATTTTAGTATGGCATATCAAAATATTCGGACTTGGCTAACATCGCCTGAACTATAAATTACCTAATAAATTTTATGATTAAAAGAAAAGTTTTTAATAAAGATATTTGACTTCGTATACCAGTTACTTTAAAAACGAAGTACGAGAAACAGCAACGAAAGATCTCTAATGTAATTTAAAATTAAATATTACATCTTGCTCACACTTACAGAATTTTATAACCTACGAGTCTAAATCGCGTAAATATTTTATTTTAAACTAAATACCTTTGTTTCAGTCTTCCATTGTAATACGGTCGAAACGTCGGGCAATAAAGCAAAGGTATTTACGCGATTAAGTTTATAAAATTCTATAATGTGTACAAATAGTGAAAATTTACAAAAATTTGTTGTTCACACATATCCAAAATTAATCCAATAACGATCACCACAAGTCAACAAAAGCAACACCGAACACGGCTTAAAAGAAACAAAATCTAAATTGAGATCAGCTCATATAAGCGCACACTACGTAGTTCACATATATCACATCGGGCCGTCTTTGTCTAACGAAATATTCTTGACACAAGAACAAAACTGCGCTAAGTACGGCCAAGGCGGCCAAGTTGAAAGAACAAATAAGCCGGGCCGGTGGCATGTGGCCTCTACGACTCTCATCAAAGTTGCACGCTCGTAGGCCTCTACGCGACTACGCGGCTGTGGTCTACGAACGCTACGCCACTTGTTGTGTATCGTTAGCATAACAAGTTTTGTTATTTTTGTTTTATATTGTTTGTTGTGAAATGAATTTGTTTCTGTTTAATGTTTAAATAAATATCATTAACCTTGTAAACAGTACTCAGTTAACGAAGTGACTTTATTAATTTAATTTAACCTGTTGTTGATTGGAATAAATATTCAAAAGGTACATAATATTCGACTATACATTTTTTTATTCATAGTGAATATATTTCATTATCTAGCTATCATAATTCTGCACCTACATATTACCTTTACATCACCCAAAGGTAGGCTGGCAGAGAATGCTTTGAGCACTAAATCCACCTTTGTACACTATTTGTATATTAAGTGTTAAATAAAGAAATAAAATAACCTGAAATGAATTATTACTAAAATAATGTAAAGCAGTGCGTAGAACCTCATATAAAGTTGAGTATAGACTACAGTTTTTGTTTAGTGGGTCAGATATGATGACCCCAGCCAGTTGGCCGGTTAACTTAAACAAAGTCACTGGGATGGACTACGGATGGATGAATGATGTGATGGTGGGGGTGGCGAATAGCGTGACATGAATCGGAAATCCTATGCCCAGATGCCCAGCTGTAGACCGATAGAGACCAATGATGATAACGAATCAGTCAGATTTTTTATTTTAAGTTCCTTTTTTCTGACCTCTAAAGGACGAAAAATTTGGGAACAAAATAGTTTCCAAATCCTTTTTCTGACATCATCGATCGAATACCAAAAGTTCAAAACAAATTCAACCCACGCATTCACAAATAAAACTACATATGCTGACGGTACACAGAAAATTCCATAGCGCCGCTTCAGTTTTCGTCGAGCGGCTTGTACCGTCAACAATAAAATGCATATTAGATAACCGTGTTTTGTAGTCGGCACGTGATTGGTTCCTACGTGCCGGCAGACCCAAGTATTAGTTAGTTGTGTTTTACCCTATCATTGCTAGAATTATCGTTATAACCATTATATTACACATATTATATGAAATGTGCCTTTTTCATGTGTTTTTCGTGAATATTGTGTTTTTGAAATATTCAAATGGCTGTTACAGTATTGGTGTTTTATGAAAACACTAAAACTTGAGTACTTGGCTGGAAATATAGTCGTTCGAAGCTGTTACTTTGACTCGTACTGATGCCTGTATATAGCCTTTTATATAAAACAAGTTGTATATTATTAGTGTCAACGCAGTATATAAAAATATTTATATATTTCTGTGTATTCCATAACGTATCATAAAACTGAGGATAGCTGCCCTTTAAATATTTGATTTGTTGTTATTTCTAGTCTGCGGCTTTGCATGCTTTTAAGTTTGTTTGTGTGATCTTAACTACCCGCACATTGGTACTTGGTTTAAAAATTGGTAAGTAAATTTTAATATCTTTTTAAATATTAAAATGTATTTACTTGCACTTAAGTGAACGCTGTTATCTGTTGTTATACGCATTTCTTGCCAATTATTTTATAATAAAAATGCAATATGAAAAAAAATACTACCTTAGTGGCGCGGTGGGAGTGTGTTCGATTCTCACACAGGATACCACTTTGTGTCATCCACAAATTGTTGTTCCGAGTCTGGGTGTACTTTGTATTCGTGACTTGTATGTTTGTAAAGTCCCCGCGACACAGGTCTTGTAGCCTACTGCGGAAGACGTCTTGAAAAATGCATTTTGAAAGAGAAAAAAACTTGATGTCCAGACCCAGGAATCGAGACCAAAATCCGAGTCGTACTTTCTATCGGGTCTATGTTACTAAACCTAAAAAAATTATATTCTTCGTGCATGTGAGTTAGGCCCTCGCTAACGCCAAAACAGCGGCTAGATGGAGCAAACCTATTAATGTTATCTGTTGTGGTACAATCCCTCGGGAACCTTTTTTGTACCTTCTGAAAGAGTATGCTTTGAATTGGTGTCTCAAACTACGTATTTAGGTATACCGGTCAGATTTTATCATTTGATACAGGTTATGTTTTTCCAGTCTGTGAAAAGTGCAATTAAATAACAGTTTATTTTTTAACAAATATTTTTCTCCATTTTTTACAGTTGAGAAATAGTAAAGAAATATTAATTAAATACTAGCTGTTCGTTCACTCAATAAAATATAGCCTATGATACTCACAAATACGTGGATTTCTATGGGTAAAAAAAAGTCAAAATCGGTTCAGTAGATCCAGAGATTATTTCCTGCAACCTCACAAACTCACAAATTTTACCTCTTTATAATATTATTCAAGGTGTAACAGAAAGGTGTGGTCATATTCAAGTGCTGGTATGTGCCCATGATACTAAGTGTACATACCTAATTTTATCAAAATAGGAGTACCCTAAAAAAAATTAATAATTTTTTCATTCGTTTATTTATGAATGAAAAAGTTATTAAGTAAAAAAAAAGTATGAGTTAAAAAGTTCTATGCCATAATAATCCAATAGAATTTTGTACCAGGGGAGTTTGTACTAAATTTTGACAAGAAGAATATGTTATAACTATCTAATAATTATACAAACAGTTACGGCACCATGGTAGGCGCAATACCCTATCTGCTGCTGAAATTTGACTACACCATTCTGTTACACCCTGTATAGTATAGATATATATAGCTTAACACACTTGTAGTAGTTGTAGTGAAGTACAAAAAAATATAGCCGAAAGTAAAATTTTGAGTATATTGAATAGAAGTTAAAAAGTATAATAAATGTAAATATAGTCTTTTCTTGATAATGTTTGCTTTCCAATGTACTTTTATTAATATTAATGCTAGGTGTATATTTACTTATTAGGTGAAACGTGTTGCGAAAAGCTTTATGACGCATATACCATCTCGAACGTAAGTGCTGCGTCGGCAAAGTATATACGACCATTACACCGTACACCTACTTAACATCAATTAATACATAACAGTAAGACCATACGCACGACTTAAATCACAGATAAACATACTTAAAAAAAATGACGTCCAAACACACAAATAACTCAACACCAAACACTGACAAGCTAAAATTAATCGACATACAGTAAACGAGCATTTCATTATCGAATAAATCGATCGATTACGATTTCATTATCGTTCGTCAATTCTGCCACACTATAATAATCAATTTGTTTAATGGCAACACTATTCTCCCCTTTGAACTGTCACAAGGTTAATGAGAATTAGGTTATAATGTAAGAGCCTCTACACACGAAACGGTTCTGTTGGCCCGGTATAGGCTAGGCTGTACGGGTGTGGTACATTTGTTAGGAAAATAGACCTTGTCAATAGGGAAAGATGATTTTAGCTTAGTTATAACTATTTATTATACGGGAATTAACGCGCATTGGTTACCTTAGTAGTTTAGTTATTCAGTGATATAAATGCATATGCATATAAGTCTGTTCATTGTTTTTGATAAGGATGAGACTTTTTTTAAACCAAGAAGTTCCTATTAAAAACTCGTGGAGTAGTGGATAAATGTAATTAAAAAGTTTATCTTAAAAGCCTGCTTAGTGCTGGCATCATGATTATCTTATAGCCTCTTCTTACATTACTCGTTTTATTTTGAAAAGTATATCCATGCTTTATCAGTTTCACGATCAAATAGCAGCATTCACTTGAACCTAATTACTCTAAAGTATAATTAAATACAAACAAAACTGCATAAAGAATCATTCGTGTTTCTTTACACGGTTTTGTTTGTATTTATTAACTAAGATCTAAAGATACTCTAAGACTAAGTATATTATTACATGTCATATATCAACAGTAAAACGAATGCTGACCCTTATCTTCTTTTTTTTTATATGCCTCTGAAACCTGGACAATGAAAGCACGCATTCGTAGAAAGTAGACAACCGAAAACTTTATGTATGAATTATAGTTAGTCAGTGGAGGGAAAACAGGGCCGTGGTAGAACACCAACCCGATGGATGGATGTGGTGAAAGAGGTCTGCAGAGCACCTCTAAACGTCTGTCCGGATGGCCGAAAACCGTTCCACATGGAGAGCTCTGCTGGACACACCAATGATTTCATTTCATTTGATTACGACCCTCGAAAGAAGAAGAACATAAAAATATACCTAGTCTAATACTGAAATGTTTAGAGCGTACTTTGGCTTAGCTCAAGCTTAGCTTAAATAAAACTTGAAGAAAATCTTGACAAAGCAAACGCTGACCGCGGAAATTTTTGGTCATAGTGCAAGCTTAGCATAATCTTAGACCATTATATCAACAAAGCTAACGATGAGCACGCGCTTTGTCATGTTTTTTGTAATGTTTACCTAAACTTAGCTTGAGCTAAGCAGAAGTAAGCTCTATAGATCTCAGCCTAAGAATATAACAGAATGTATCTAAGTAATATTTTAAGTGTGATCTATATATATATATATATATATAAAAGGAGAAGTTGACTGACTGAGTGACATATCAACGCAGGGCCTAAACTATAAGGGTTAGAAACTTGAAATTTTGCCTTTTATAACGTAGGGAGCACTAAAAAAGGATTTTTGAAAATTCAACCCCTAAGGGGGTAAAACGAGGGTGCAAAGTTAGTATGAAACTTTGCCGTTAAAATTTTTAGGTAACAATCTGGCATCCACGCGAGCGAAGACACAGGCATAAGCTAGTTACATTATATAATTTGTTCGGACATATATATATTCCATAAAATAAAAATCTACTACCAACACAAGACATTTCCCGACCTCATTTCACTTAAGTCCAATATAATGTCAATCAATCAATCAGCCTATAGCCATCCTTCGGTAGACATAGACCTCTACCAATTTGTGACAGAATATTCCTTGCCAATCTAACCGTATCGTGTATGGAGGCTCTTAGATTATACGTAGTATAATTGAAAGCAAGTTCAAGATGGAGTCGGCTTCCGCAAACAAAACTATGTATTTGAAAAGGTAGGTATATATATGTTTTGGAATATTAAATGTGAGGCTATTTGCTTAAATAAAGTGAATTGGTTTTCATATAAATCATTTTGTGGATTGGTTGACGATTTTATGTAAAAGTCACTGTGGTTTGTAAGAAGCTTTTTTAAGAAGAATGAATCGACTTCAAAGGTATGACTTGCAAAATGAAGGGGAAAGTTGATCAAGCACATGTTATTAGTGGAAACTACATTGACTTACTCCTTTGTTTTAGTCTACACCTCTGGTTTCTTAAAATCCAGGACCAATGTCAATATGTAGAACCTTCCCAGGAAAATATAGGTACCTACAGTTGAATTGTGCAAACTACATAGTCCAAATCAGTTTTAAGATAATTAAGAAAATACGTAAATTATTAAATGTCGGTTACATAACAGACGTATTAAGATGACCAAGTGGTACCGGCTTAAGAATAGTACCACCCTATCTCCTCCCGTGGGTGTCGTCAAGGCGAGTAAGGGATGTCACACCGGAGGACGGGCAGTAGCATCCGCTGCGTACTTTAAAGCTTTACTGCGATCGCCAACCCGCTCGCCAAGCGTGGCGATTATGGTAATTACCCCCAGGATTTACAATAAGTAGGTTCTACTAGGGAGACCCGTGCCCAGCATTGGGACATCATATGGTTTGTTATGAGATTAAGATAATGGCCAGTAGATTTAAGCATTATTGCCCGACTGCTAAAAGATAAAGACAGTTAGTCAAGTGAGTTCGTTTTCGAATTGAATGTGTACCTTACAGAATACAGTTTTAATCGTAGGCCTACATCTCTAAATTTATAAAACTGCAAAAACACAAATGTCAGTAATTTTCCTTTCATTGAAACTGAATGGAGATCAGTAGCAAAGGAAGCGAGGCTTAGATAAGGCAACATTGTTTATAAATGATAAGGACCATTCATCAAAAACAAGTAACTGCTCGGTTGGGGTGACGATTGCGAGTCGAAGTACAGAAACACTGATATTATTATACATATACTAGCTGAGCCAGGCAACTTCGTCTGCTTAAAAAAATATAATTTACGATCTATTTTCATACCTACCAAATATTCAAAAATATTCATTAAAATCGATAGAGCCGTGTCGGAGGAGTTCAACCACAAACATCGTAGCACGAGATTTTTATATAAACAACATTATTCTTGCTATACCCTCAAAATTGTTTGCTCCGAATCAGTAACACAATCCTCTGTGGCGCGGTGGAAGTGTGTGTACGACTGCTACGCAAGAGGTCGTGGGTTCGATCCCCACACGGGACACCACTTTGTGTGATCCAAAAATTGTTGTTCCGGGTCTGGGTGTAATTTGTGTCCGTGACTTGTATGTTTGTAAAGTCCCCCGTGACACAGGGCTTGTACCCTACTGCGGGAGTTGTCTTTTTTAACAAATGTTAAAAATGTTTTTTAACAAAAAAATTTTAAATGTTAAATGGGGTAGTTTTTGGACCACGTTATATTTTACAATTAATTAATTGATCAACAGTCCAAATCCTGTTCACAATGTGATGTGAAATTTAATCATCATTTATTTTTCAACAATAACCATGGATTACGTACTACGGGACGCAATGAGCACGATAGCGCAAAGAACACAAGACAACTTGAATGGCTAATAAATCTGCAAGTGTGCAATATTTTCATTTTCTTTTTTTTATACGATTTTTGAAGTCAACATTTTGTTGGGGTATCTAAGCTTTGCACTATACCAAAAATAACCTTGTATATTTTTATATAAGACTAGCTGCCTGCCCCGGCTTCACACGAATGTCATATCGAGTTCTTTATACCTTGAGTTACATTATTGCAATTTTCGTCTAAATTTGACAATAAAATATACTTACTCTCCGATAACGTAGCTTACTAATGGTGAAAGAATTTTTGAAATCAGTCCAGTAGTTTTTAAGTTTATGTGTTACATACAAAAAAAAATCTTTCCTCTTTATAATATTAGTATAGATAAGTAAATAATTAAAAAATTAAGAAATCCATGAGTCAAAGGCAAGCGAGCACATTAAGAGAAAAGCAAAATTAAGCAACGTTAATATTTTGGGTTCACACATGGGTACCTAGTACCAGATTTTGTTACTTGGGTAACCCCTGTATGTCTCGATGAGTCGAAGAGACCTACTCTACGAGGCACAGAGGGTGAAAGATTTTTCAAAAACGGTTAGGTTAGCCATTAGTCCTGCGCCTAACTTCTTGCCGTTAGTGTCGAATTTAATCAAGATTGTTCCAAAATCTATTCAAATTTATTTGTTTTTATTAAAATTTCACTATCTTCTAATGTTTCAGATTTAGTCAGCTCTATACTTCACTCTATATATTATCAGCGTGAAAATAAACATCGGTTTAACATTGTTTTACTTATTTGAATAAAAAACATTGACGTCAAGAATTTGCAATTCTACAAATACGTTTAAGTATATAAAATGGCTAAAGAACAAAGTAAATATAACTTACTTTAATTTACTTTAATATACTTATATAGTACGTGACGACAATTGCATGATTAAGATCTAATTATGCAGTTTTTTTAATGACTTTGACACGAATTGCACCACATTAGTTTTAGTCTGTAAAAGGTCGACATGGCAATATGGATACGAGAAAAAGACCAAGATGATAAGTGTCATAAATACCCGTGCTCTTTGAAAAAAACACGGGCAATACGGAACCCTTATATAGTTGCGCCATATTCGTCCGTCCGCAGCTTAGCTCAGAGACTGTTAGTGGGCTGTAATATTTTAAGGGTACTTTAAGTAAAGTGAGGATGTGATTTTTTTTCGTCACCTACCCTATCGTGTGGGGTATCCTAACATAGGTCTTTTAAAAACGTTTAAGGGTTGTGAAGACTATTTTTAGATTTAGGGATTCATTTGTGAAATATTAAGCTTTAAAGTTCAAATTTTTGTTAGAGTTAAGTCCTCCTCCCCCTCTAGCTAAATGGTTGATTTTGGGTACGTGAAAAAAAACACGGTAGTTGTATATATAGTAAAATTAACTATTTAAGGAAACTATCACAGCTAAGTACACTAATACACATAGGCTTTACAAGTTCACGAGTAACAGCTGTTCAAATGAAAAGTAACAAAATTTTCGTATAAATTCCATTGAAAATTATTATTAGGTAGGTAAACCCACTTCTTAAGCCGCATTATTCGTATGGGGGGAGTAACTACGGAACTCATTGTGTGTCTCCCGAATTGCACCTATCCGATTTTTAAGGCATCTATACACCAAATACTGGCGAGTTAGGCCACCGGGCTTATTTTGCAATTCTCGTACCGGTATGATGTCTGACGGGATAGACCCGCAACAGACGACCCCGAACGATTCTTATAAAACATACGCATTGATATCTGTTGAGCCGCCGACGAAATACGGTTCGTTCAGATCACGGACACAGCCCGGATATGTGTGGATAGACCATTTATCACCAGTTCTCGTCAGACACATTTATTCATTTTAATCGGCATATGTTGTTATGTTCCCTAGACTTAATGCACTTGCATTCATTTATCAAAATTCTGGGAATTGTTAGTGATTATTATTCTTTTTAAGTACAAAGATTAAATATTATCAATTTTACACGTGTTACAAGTCTTCACGCGTTAATTATTGAGCTGTGACATGAATGGCAGCTGAGACCGCTATATTGTAAATAAACATTATAATGAATGACAATTGGACAGAGTGGACATGTGTTATAAAGTATTTGTATGTTGCATAGTAATTTTTTAGGCTATTAGATAAGTGATAGCCTAAAAAATGACTATGTACTATGTTCCAAGTATAATAATTGTGTTGCAAGTGTAAGTAGGCCAAAACAGAAAATAAAAAAGATAGAAGTAATCAAAAAAGAGTATACACTCTTTAAAAGCAACCTGTAGTCTCTTATGACGCAGATATGTTATTCTGGTAAACCACTTGTTTATTTACCTAATAAAAAAAGACGGGGAAAATAGTTAGTAATACATTTTTTTATCAGTAACTACCAAGTCTCCTAAATTGACCCAAATTTAATTAAGTCTTACTTAAACATGTTAACACTGTTTTTCAGCAATTCAATGTTACCAGGTATAGATAACGTTCAAAGAGATAACATACATACAAACAGTTGAAGTTCATCAAAATGAATCACTCACATTCGATAAGAAGTAAATCACAATCCGGAATTTCCACAAAAATCACTTACTAATGTTATTTATTTTTTTAAACTGTCACTAAAAATTTACACGTTAAAAAAATATTATTTAAATAGAAACACCATTAAGAAAGCTGAATACCAGAATCTAAATTTGAATTATAAAAAAATAAAAAATTGTTTCGCGCGTTTTGCAAGCGGAGCGTCAAAATGGCGTCGGCCCACTTATATAGCGCCAGTGAACATAATCAAGATACTGTACAATGATATGAGTATTAGGTCACTGTTATCATATTGTAAAGATAAAAAGATAATTAAACAAATGATTTCTCTGTAATCACGGCTGTTTGAACATTTATTTTTGTAAATAAATAAGCGGTAAATTTAAATTGTTTTTTTTTTTTAATATGATGAGTAAACTCGTCCCAAGGCTGTGACCTATGGTATGTATATAATTGTGATGTTTCTTATGTTAAAATATACTGGGTAACATTTTTAATATCTCTTATCGTTTTACATCACAAGTGCAAACGGGTATTCTGTACCTATTTACCTACAAACTCTACGCTCGTCAAACCTACTTAAGCGGAAAAGATTAGGCACGCTTTGAACTTACGGCTTCGATGAAAACTATTTTATTTTCATTAAATGTAAGAAGTGGAAAGCCAATACCGACCGAAACTCAAACGTCTTACACAATATAAAAGTAATACTTAACAATGCTTGCTGCCACTTTGCCAACAATGACTTAGTAATAAATTGTTTTTACACTTTTGCGATACACTTTTACCGACGTTTTGATTGTGGTGACCATCCGTGACCATGATCGGTGCAATTCTATTGAAACCTCGGGTAAATAAAAGGTAAAACCTTTAACTATTTCCAGCAATAAGCCCCTATAATATTCTTATATATGACTTAGTTGGCAAATCGTTAGCAAGTGGGTACATACTAGTAGGTATTTTTTTTTAAAGATAACTAGCAATGTGGGATTCTGGTCCCACTTTACTAGCAATCCTGTTGAACCCTCCAGCTAAGCTCAATGGCTTGTGTTAGGAGTGGGTTCACGTCGGTAGTATAATGGGTAGGATTCGAACCCACGACCTCACGATTGCGAGACCCATGCCTTAGCCATTAGGCTACCGCCGATTTTTGAAATATATGAGAACGTTTACCTGTTGTCTGACTGCAATAGTATAGTTACAGCTCTGCCTAGTTTGGATTCTGGTCACTCCTAACACAAGCTATTGAGCTTAGCTGGAGGGTTTAATAGGATTGCTAGTTAAGTCCCACATTGCTAGTAATCTTTAAAAAAAAAAAATACAGACGTATTAAAGATAAATAACACACATACACAGAATAAACAACCGTGATCAACACTCAGAGTTAACTGGGTAAGAATCGAACCCACGCACTTTGGCTTAATAGTCGGGCATTATCCACTAGACCAACAGCAATAATTAGAGAACAACAATAAATCATGTATAATGTATTTATACTGTTGATCTTAATTTGATACTCCATTGTAAGATATTTTAAAGAATCTTGAAATAACACGACTATAAAGCAATATAATATGCTAGATAAACTGTAAGTTCTGAATTAAATGTCCAGTACAAAACCAGCCGTTTCAATTTTGAGTAACATCGAGACACTGGACGTGACTAGACCTCTGATATAAGCACTAAGTAATGTAACCACAAATTCAGAAAATTTCGATTTCTTCAGCAATTCATAGACTTACTTTATTATTAAGAAAGTAATCTACATATAATAAAAATAATGATAACTCATTCATTAATTCATCAAGGAGCAGCCCAACCCCATTGAACCTTGCATCATAAGGAATACAATAATCGGAAAATCGAGCTCTAGGGGGATGGAATAAAGCCAGTAAAAAAATAAAAAGGAACATTCGAAATAGAATCCATGACATCTTTTTCAAAAGCGTTATTTAGAAGAACGTGACACGAATCAATTATTAATTCCGACCGTTCCTAAACTTTCTGTATATGACAATCGCCTTTTAAATCCATCAAAGTCTACACAATTGGTTTTACAGAGCAAAAAATACCAGCGATCCACTCACTTTCCTTTGTCTCTGTGACAAACGGGATGTATAAGCAATAAAACGGGCTCGCAACGTCGACTCCGACAAATTCCTCCTTCAACGCCGAAATTGCTTGGATTCCGCCAACTTCCGGACTTTTACGGTGTCCTGAATTCCTGGAGCAACGTGTGGTCGCCCCACAACGCTCGCACTTTATGAAAACATACGAACACTTTTTATGGTCGAAGACGTTTTATTGGGGCGTTATTTTTCTGGATAATATGCGTTGGAATATTGTATAATATTTGACGAATTTATTTTTTGTATCGTTTTTGTAGTGACTATATGTACATAAATGAGTATATTTCACACAACTCATTTAAACACATCTTCTACCTAACATGACCTAAACATTTGACTATCAACCTTGTTAGACAAAAGAAACACAATATTTCGCAGAATGCATTGGCATTACCAGAGCGGTTGCAGTTGCAGCAAGAGACATTAAGGGCTCAACATAAATATCACCTCATGGAAGTGCTAACATACTTCAAGCCCTACAAAACCACATGATAAACTCAGCCCTTGTCATGGAATGTCACATGGCCCTTCAGGATATCACTGGCCCCAACACAGTGGCCCTACAATGGATCAAAGGATACAGCGTCTCAATTGGTAACGACGCAGCTGATTAATTAGCAAGACAAAGTTCCAAAATGGTAACATATGGGACGGAATCATTGCTGCCCCTACCCACTGCTCAAAAAATTGAAAGCACTCATCTTTAAGAATGAAAAAACATCGATGGCTTTAGACGCACGAAAAAGGTGATTCCAGTGATCACAAAAAGACTCTCTCGTAATGTCATCAGACAAATCAGGGACAACCTGCATAAAGCAATAGTTCCATAACAGGCCATTGTCCTCTAAATAAACACCTCTTTAGAATAGGGGTGATGGACAGCCCTCAATGCAGAGGACGCATGGGGGCAGAGGAGACACCAAGGCACGTGCTCACGAAGTGAAGCAGTGTAGCGGAACAACAAGGCAAGCGAAACTCCTAGCATTACCAACAACTCTCCCTGAGGCCTGCAGCAACTTGGGCATGCTGGGATACTGCTGGCATTCTGGGAGTGCCTGGGTTGGCGGGAGTGATGGGAAGGATAGGTACAACACCTACAATGGCGTTCAAGAAGTGGTAAATTAGGACGCTTTGCGGTTTTTCTTACACGGCAAGGAAAACTAACTAACTATGAGTATATTCCTTATAATAAGTAACAAATAAATAACAAGTGTAAAACTATCCTAGATCTCTCTTCCCAGTCTTTAAATTCGAAAAACAAAAAAGCGGCGGTAGCCTAATGGCTAAGGCATCGGTCTCGCAATAGTGAGGTCGTGGGTTTGAATTCTATTCATTATACTATCGACGTGAACCCACTCCTAACACAAGCCGTCGAGCTTAGCTGGAGGGGTTAACAGGATTGCTAGTAATGTGGGACCAGCACTCCTACATTACCAGTTATCTTTTAAAAACAAAAAAAATATTATATAATTAAAATTACTGTGGCCCATCTGGATTAAAAACATTACACAATAACAACGGCCTTAAGCAAATCAAGTATGCACACAACTGTGAATTTGAATTCAGCGTTGAACTATCGTTAAACAAGTTGTAAAATACAACTACAATAACATCATAAAAACTTTTATAGTATCAAATAAACAAAGCTTAATTAAAAGCGACGGTAGCCTAAAGGTTAAGGCATCAGACTCTCAATCGTGAGGTAGCAGTTTCGAATCCTACCCATTATACTACCGACGTCAACCAACTCCTAACACAAGCTATTGAGCATAGCTAGATAGGTTAACAGGATTGCTAGTAATGTGGGACCACAATCCCACATTGCTAGTTATCATTTTAATATTAAAAAGCTCTATTACTTGTATATGTACAGTCAGATACGTGAGTCGCTTAACACGACTTAAAGTTAGGCAACATTACCATTAAGGATGCATTTAACGGATGTCGGATAATATCTTGCGTAATTGGGTGACCGTTTTGGAAAACTTCACAATCCTCCGTAACTCGATGAGCACGTTAAGCTTTCGTCAGTTCGGCATAAAAGTAATCAGTCATACGACGTGCCCACGGCTAGGTCATCAAACGCGGTTGACTAGCAGATCATCACCTGGCGATTTTGATAGGGTGACAATTAATCGAAACCAATAAAGGGTCCAGACCGTATCGGTGAATGTCAAATGTATTTGAATGTTTAGTTTTAGTTTCCTTTACCGATTATAAGCAAAAGTGAAGAAAAAAAAAGTGCAGTCGTTTGCCTGGGTTTTATCAAGCTGCTTTATATTTAGTTGGAGTTTAACTTGAAGGCATTTGTTGTGTTAACAGCTCAAAACTTCATAAAATTTACCCACTATAGGTACTTAGGAATTGCTTCTCTTGATATTCTATGTCTGCAGTACAAAATATTAGTGCCCGCTCCAAATATTCTTCCGAATATTGTCCTACTTAGGAAGCATGACCGATCCGCTTCATAGTACATAGAGCTAAATACACCGTCGAATGCAAAGTATCTTTTATATTTCGGTCGACGTATATTTCCCGTGAGAGCAACAGCAATATATCGCGTATCTCCTCTAGTAAATTGTTTCGTGTCAGCCGTCATAGACGACTCGTTAGTTTTCTGTAGTTACGAGTCTCTTGGCAGCTCTTGAATAGGAAATGGCTGCGAAAATATTGGACTAATTTTCAGGTAAACGGTTTTGTATTCTGCTAATGCTTGGAGTAGGAAAACCGAAACTTGGTGTTGTTCAATGAATGGAATCCACTAACAGAAAATTCTCACCTCGAATTAAATCGAAAACTGTCAGCAGATTGATTGAATTAAATCAAAGCATTCTAAATAATTAATTATTATAATTATTTAAAGCTAACCTACTTATAGGACTGACCGATCCAGTCCATCAAATTATTCAAACAATACTTATTTCCAGTCGCTATTCAATTTCAATAGCTCATGAAATAAGCATTTATTTTTGTAACACTATTATAAAATACTACAATTGTAAAATACATTATAAAATGTAAAAAAAAATGGTTGTCTGTAAAATCGGACGATAATTTTACGTGATATCGCAATGATGATTATGTAGAATACTTAAAACATCATTATGATAACGTCATAAGAAAACATTCATGACATATCGCTATTCGCGTTGCTTACCAACCAACCAATAACGTTAGTTCCAATTGTATGGCAGGCCATGTCGCTGCAATCGCCATTAGCTATTGCTTAGCAACCAATCAATAACGTGATTTTTTTTAGACACTTTTTCTTAAGTGCAGCCGGTCATAGATTTAAGACATTATCACGTCAAAGCAGGACTGCACTTGTAAATAACACAAACTCGCTTATTAGTACATATTTGAAACTGACAAAATGTCAGTCTCTCGGGTCAAATGGTTTTCGAGATTTTGTGTTAGTAAAAGTGACTACTCTCTTTGACATAGGTTAATGTATACTACCTATACTTGTAAACTACGTAATTATAATCTTTTCTAAATCTATTCTAATATAAAAAGCTGAAGAGATTGATTGATTCATCGCGCTAATCTCCAAAATTACTGGACCGACTCACATAAAATTTGTAATAAAGTTAGCTTAAAAGTAGAAGGAAGTTTATCACTGTCCGATCCAGGCATGAATATCCACAGGCAAAAGTTTGTATTCCTAAAACACATCCTAAAGACTGACGTATTTATTCAAACCAAGTAGAATCAGCTCAAATTCAATATGGATTCTTATCCACAGACGCGTCTTAACCTTTAACCCTTGATCTTTCTCCGATAATCGAGATGAACTATAAACATCTCCCTATTATACAAATCAATCAACCCTTCACCGCTGTCTAAACAATCGTTGAACAATCAATCGATCTCTTGACGGTCAACCCGAAAATGCGATGGCCGCCAACCTCTATTAACACAGACCTATAAAGCTCAACTCTTCAGCCCTGAACTTATTCTTAAAATATATGAAACGATAGATCAAATAATGTTCAAATTTATTCTAAGCATAATCCAGATAATATGTACTAACGATCTAGAGATGATAAACTTTCACGATTTGTACATAGTATGAAATTATATCACGGGTCTTAATCGCGTGAATAATTGAATACGGTACCTTAAATATTTCGCTCATCTCTGAATCACTGGATAGAATTGCATTAAGCCACAGGTACTTTCCACCGATCGCCACTATTATTCCAGGATAGTACGCGAGGCGGTTGAGATAAAGAAGTATAAGAACTTCAACCGAGAATACCGGCTCTCACCATCTTGGAACCCGGTTATCAGCAAATGCAATCGTAGCCGTAAAGACACCGCGCCTCAGTGTAAAGACGTTGTAAGTGTAGTGTGTAGAAGTACCGACAGTACAAATTATCAAAATTATCAAGACCAGGCGAGGGTAATTAAAAAACCCGTGACCACGATCGGTGCAATTCGATCGAAACGTCGAGAGTAAATAAAAGGTTCGTACCTTTAAATAATTCACGCGATGAAGTCCCGAAATATATCTAATATGTATAAAAATCGCGAAAGTTTAAAAACAATAATTAAAATCAAATGTTGTGTGTAGATTTAAAAATCGTTCCAGAGTCACATATTCCAAAAATAAATGAAATCCATTCATTACACAAAACATTAAAGATACAAACCATTCGTATTTATCTCTCTAATTTTGTACAATAAAAGTTATAAGTTCCAACAGTGGAGAAGCAGTGGATGTGCCGGCCAAGTGGCCATTTGTCGAGTTTACAGATATAAAGCTTGTTACTGACGATGTTGTTGCACTACCCTCGGTAATACACTCGAATAGACGTTTAAATGGATAGTTTAAAACTTAGATACGTGTAGGGATGGGATTACATCTAAGAAAAAGAATTTAATCTAGTGTTTATTCTTCTTGGTTTTAACCAGAATCGTGAAATTCAGACCGATATCGTCAGCAATCTAACGATTTGTGAAATTCAATATTAAGGCTTCAATTCTCAATTCCATATTAAATTTAGCTATCAGTTAGGAGATTAAAAAGCCCAGGGAAACTCAGTTCTGCAGCATATGCTGTCAGCAAAGTCAGACAGCTTACCGATGTGGAAACAGCAAGGCTAGTTTATTTCGGTTATTTCCACAGCGGCAAGGCGGCTGATATTCAACAATTTTTATTCTTCAAAAATGTGCAGTGCGTGCGATTTACAAACTAGGTACGTGTGTTTCCCTTAGAGAAAAGTTTAAAGAGATAGGTATTATGACAGTTGCATCTCAGTATATATTTGCAAACATTATATTTAAAAATTTCAGTACTTTTTTTAGGTCGATAAAGTGTGTGTTATACGTATCAACTATACGCCGAAGAGGCGCTCGTGCCACCGCATGAGTACTGCTCCTCGCGGTATAGAACAACCGGGGCACGCACGCCTCTCTCACTGTATAGATTATACTTTAAAAAAAATACATGTTAACTTGAGAACCTCCTCCGGTATTTTTCGTCGGCTAAAAAAAGTCTAAGTCTAGTCTAAGTCTAGATTTTTTTAAATCGGTCTACACGTCCCTTAAATTCAACATGAAATGAAATTTCATATCTCTACGATCAGCGGTTTAGGTTGTGCGTGGATCCATCAGTCAGTCAGTCAGGACAAAGAAATCTATATATTAATATGAAATTTCGCACACTTCTAGTTTATATAAAGATGGAGTGTGTAATGCTAATATTAAAATATATATAAATTAATAATGGGCGAATATCAACCACGGGCAACCACTTGCTTAAATATTTAAATAGATTAATTAGGTCCAAGTTGAAAACAATAGCTATACAACGTGTTACCGTAGTCTACAGAAACGTGTGGCCAAATTAAGGGTTTTTGTATATTAATAAATATACTGAACGCTAGTATATATATTTTTTTTCAAAATCTAATATAACATAAAATTATGAATGAAATTTTAGGAAAGGCACTCACAGCACCCGTAAATTTAGTTCATTACTTTGTTCATCCGTTTATTTATCAATTAAAAATATAAAAAATTAAAAATATTACAAAGAATAAAACAGTTCTATGCTGTAAAATAGAATTAGGTACTTTTTAAAGCAGGGCAGGTGCAATATTTACGCCTTGTACCATTCGCTACAAAAATATGTTAAACGGATTACGCTATAATTATGGCATAATAGGGCAATGGAATATGGCACTGTGGTAGTGCAATGCTGAAACCACAAACGGTCCCCAAATGAAATTTGTCCCCATCTTGGACTCACAAAGAAACGATTAAGTCTCGATATTATAACACACCTTTCTGTTACACTTACAATTAATTAAGTAATTAACAAAAATCAATACGTTTTCACAAGAGGAATCTCCAGCAATTAGAGAAGTAAATCGTCTCACTTCAAGTACACCTCCGTTCATCTCGTAACGGGCGGCGACTACTTCCCAAAAGCTTATCTCACTAGAGATAATAGAACAAAACAGACAGCATCCTTGTCAGTACACAAGATGTTTCTCAGAATAATTCGTTTCGGTAATTTGTTGGCCGTTTCCATGTTTTATTTCTGTCTTGATAAGAGTGAGGAATTGTTTTGGCAGTATACTATGACTAGTAGATTTTCTGTGGTAGATATTTTTCAGTATTTATAATAGAAAACGCTCAAGCTTCGTAGCACATTTATTCTGTAGAATGCTGTTATTTATATGTAAAAGCTAGCTGAACTCGGCCACGTTTCGCTGTGGTTTTTAAAATCACGAACAGTCGCAGGCCTTCCCGAAACATTCTGCTAAAGTTTCATCACAATCTGATCAATGGTTTTGGAACGCATAGAGGACATACAGACAAACATTCATTTTCATATATATAGATTTATTATATCGGTTTTACAATAGCCACATAATGACTTATACTACAACCCTTGTGGAAAGATGAGTGCAGCTGCATCTTAGCGTTGTCATTATTGGATATGTCATCCAAAACTCGATCACAATCACATGCACCGCAAACTATTGTACTGCCCAAGCCACCCTTCTTTGCCTATCTTTTATTCACAGCATTCCGTTAAGCATTGAGCTGTAAATGTTGCCTTTTGTACTTACAAAAGGCAACATTTACGGCCGTACGACCACACCATAAGAGCCTGAGCCAGAGGTCCCGGTTCCCAATCGCGCACGCCTTAACTACCATGGCAAAGTTAAATGACACCTCTCGTCCGAGCCGTAACCATATCACCAGCAAACTTCTTACAACATACCTGAGACTCTCCCTTATTACAAGCAAATTATTACAAACCAACTTCTTTAATTTATCACAATGATCACTCTGCCTTTTCCAAATTCACACAATTTGATGTTAATTTTAAATACCACTTCACATAGTAACGTTACTTACGTTAGTTACGTTAAAAATATTAAATTATAGGCGATCATTAGTTAAACGGTCACCCGTGACAACCGTTTTTTAACTAACATCCGTTTATTTATTTTTTTATCATCTAAACGCAGAGAATAGTTTGATCGAATCGAAATCGAATAACCTAGCGGTAGTTCGTTTTAATCTATTTAGGGGTAGGTCTGTACTCGAGCATCGGATCTCTGTAATCTGGGTGACACGGCCACTATCAGAATATAAAATTCAACGTCTGGCTCACAGGTGAATGCAAATAACTAGGGCTATTCATTAATTTATTCATTTGTGGTTTTCTTATTAGGTTAGTTAGAGTATTGATCAACTAACACAACATCATCATGATGCTAAAATAGTTGGGGTTTTTGAAACAGGTTCTTTCATCACTCCAAGCATGAAACATGCAATTTTTAAATAATAATTGATGTTTCTGGTAGCTAACACGATGGTTAGACGACCATACTATAAGCAACCCAAATGACAGTAGTTTTGAAAACATTATTCATTATTTATTAAATCATTTACTTATTATAACTATTTTAATTTGAAATGCTAAAGAGTTAAAATATTGATTGCAATTCTTTAAAGCACTGCTGATTAAATGCGTTATTTTAAGGTGCGTTCACACAGTAAGAGAAAGCACGCTCACGTTAGCTTCGCAAAAACGTTCTCAAATCGAACGCTCACCTTGCAAATGCCTACAATGCTGTCAAAAAAGTTATTCCTTAAAAAAATATGCGCATATACCATAATGGAAAAAATATAGGTCGAAGGTAACTTATATAAAAACTGTCAGCATCGGTCAGACGACGGTTATTGAAGAAAACCAGACACGTCTCGACATAGTTGCTTCGGAATAATTTGTTGTACCATTCCGTGTTGTTAGATAGCTTAATATGTTTGTTTAGTGATGATAATATACTGTTTAATACACTGAAAGTTTATCTTTTCGGTTGAAAATATGTTATAATAGTGTGTATTAAATTATTAATATTCGTTATTAACTTTGTCGAAATAAATTACACTTTTATTTTCATTCCGTAACTTCGTCGACGAATAGAAGCTGAGTATTAATGAAAAATGTCGCAAAACAGGAAAAATTACGCAGACGAAGTTGCGCGGTCAGCTAATATTCTAATATGTCGTGTAAAATCGCGACAGTTTTAAAACTTTCAAACTGTTGTTGTACGATTCCTTCTTCCAGCAATCATTGACTTGGTTTTACAAAATAAAAAAATACTAAAGTTATCTGTGGAACTGAGCAATTATCGCTGCCAACCCGTTGCACTATGTGATCGGACCCTAAGCGCAATGAATTAGGTTGATAGAGTAATTTAACCACATTACTATAACTCATTATTATGTTTAATAAATCATGCAGCTTTAATTGTTATTATTTTATACTCAGGTTTTAATTATGTAAAAAAATGTAGGGTGAAAAGACTACATAATTGTTTTATATAGGATTCGACACCCTTTTTAGGGTTTCGTAGCCAAAATGGAAAAAACGGAACCCTTTTAGTTTCGTCTTGTCCGTCCGTCACAGGCATTTTACTGAAAGACAAGAAATAAATTTGGTGCAAAGGTGTCTTGTAAAAGCCGCCACTTAGTTTGATAGTTAAATAATAATAATAAATATTATTGAGGGGGAGGAATCCCATACATGTAATAGGTTTTTTTAGCAAATATCAACGTGTGGCACATCATTCGACAGGTCTTTTAAAAACATTTTAAGGTTTATCGTAAACTTTTTGATTAAGTTAATATATTTTTGGTAATAATTTCTCCCTTATCTTTTAAACCCTGTGGACCTCCTAATAAATACTTTAAACTTAAATTATTTTCGATATGATCGAATATATCGCCATTGACTTAATGCCGAAAAACTGCGTTTCTCAACAAAAGAAGAGAGATTTTTTCGGATGTAGCATTTATTCGTAATCGGACGGCTGCGGAACCCTACACTGACCCGGTTTTTATCATGGTTTAAACAAAACAAACATATAATCATAAAGTACCAACCAATGACAAGATTTACAACTAGGTACCAACGAACATGATTCCAAATCCATTAGATTTTCAAGCACCATTCAACAGATCTACGTTACCTCTGAAACACATTTATTTAAGAGTTTTACAGCCCAAAGGGGGTATCGGGCCACTCGTAAAAACCTGGATATTTTAGAGGCTGTCCCCTTTATATAACCGATCCCTAATTAGAACATTATACCCTCACTGGTCGGTTAATATCGAGCGGGTCCCTAGGGCGTCTCTAGTGCTACCTATGTGAATGAAACAAAGGTAGACAATTTATGGCTTATTGCCTCTATAAAGCGTCTCCTATAATAATGCGCTGGTCTTGATATATTTGTTTGTATTTTGATCTCATGTCGGAAACTCGAGGTATCGCTTTAATAAATGACCCCTTTTGTGCCATTCAAAATGAAGTTATATATTTGCTTTTGTGAATAACGTTTTGTAATATAATTAATGCTTTTTAGCTCTATTATGACAACTTTACAGTATAAATTATGTCTATATAATTTTACTTGGTTTTGGTTGAGGCTCAGGATTTCCCAAAGGAGCTATGCATTTCTAAGTAAAATGAGGTTTTTTGACACCTGAAGTGATTTAGACAGTAGAGATATCATACTATGGTATTTTATAGATATGTTTTTTCGGCTGTGTGGTGCTGGCTTAAGAATAGGGCCACCCCATCTCTTTTTGTGGGTGTCGTCAAGGCGATGTCACAGCGGAGGATGGGCAGCAGCGTCCTCTGCGTACTTTAAAGCCTTACAGCGATCGCCAACCCGCTCGACAAGCATGGCGGTTATGGCTATTAACCCCAGGATATAATAAGCAGGTTCTTCTGGGGAGACCCGTGTCCAGCAGTGGGACATCAAAAAAATAGATTAGACCAGCATTCTAGGCCACGGAAAACCCCAAAGCTACCAGAACTATGTTGCCTAAAGACATCGCTTTTCTTTCTGATGTTCCTTCAGTCTTAGGCGTTTTTAAAGGAGAACCGAAAGGTTCAACAAAAATCCTGTCGTGAAGGCAAAGAATCCAAATAATTATGCGCAGTATTTTTGTTAAAACCACAAACTTTCTTGTCATGTACATAAGATAAAGTAGCTACATATAAGAGTAAACAAGAGAATAACAAATCTCTTCAGAAGACTGTACTTCACTCTAAAACATCATAATTCTCAAACTTAAATCCTTTATAAAACTTTTACGTCGTAAAACAATAAGTTTTGGTTACGTCATCGTATGAAAACAAAATAGTCGCGCACTACTTCTGCTTCAAAAGTGGACATGTCTAGACGTTGAATCTTTGCTGAACACAATTTTAAACACAACTCTACAACTATCAGAGTACTTCTTAACAGCAGAGCTTTGAAAATATGAATTATTAACACAACCAAGCAATATAAGCCAAGCATAATTTTTATATTCGTCAACTTTCTAATACCAAAAACTAATACCCGTGGTATTTATTTATACAGAGTGATTTTTGTGTATGTAAATAAATTCCACGGGTATTAGTTTAAGATCCGACTTCTTTACATTAAACCAAATAACTTCGTAATATAATTCTTGAAAAAAAAAAATACGAAATAATCCACCTACCGCCTACTTTTGTCACACAACCATTTACCACACATCTGAGAGACCCTGGAATAAAATCGATGTTTATTTGTCAGGTTGAGGGTCTAAACCTCACAATAAACAATGATTTTATTCTAGTAAAATGGGTGTAATTTATCTGTAGGTGATTAAGGTCATAACTCCAAAAACAAGTGTTAGGTGATTAAAGGTTAATTTATTAAATATTTTCCAAATCTAATATTACAAAGTTATTTAGTGTTATATAAAGAAGCCACCAGCGGGAGGTTATTAGTATATTTAAAATCATCCTGTATAGAAACTAATACAAATGGTATTTGTTTTTGGTATTAGAAAGAAAAAGAAAGAACTTTGAAGTTGGCCTCTCAATCAATTACATTTTCGAACTTAAAATATATAAATAATATTTACCCACAACTTCTTTACCTATATGTAATATCTTATGTAGTTTAATATTAGTAGGTATGTATATGAAAACTTTAGTCCTAAATATTGTACCCACCCGCGGTGTATCGGCATCTTAAAATCAAAATATTTTTAAATCCGCCATAAAACTGACTAGATGAAAAATATGAATCACACGAAAACTTAAAACACAACAAACAAACCGTTATCTTTAAAAAACGAATGCTGTATTTCAATCGCGAGTCATCGTCGACAAAATGGCGGCTCCCGCCATCTTGATAGCACGCCGGCACAAAATACAGTACAGAAAGTCGGCTCACAGCTCCACGATAAATCCACGCACACAAAGACGCTTTCAAATGGCGAACTCAACGTTGGCTCTATCAGTTGACGATTCAACCAAATTCGACCGAGATCTTCGTGCGTGTGAGTCTGTGTGATGAGTGTCTCTATTCGCTCGTCGTAGGAAGTCGGCCTTCTGTATGTATGTATTCTGTGACGCCGACACCCGTCAAGATATAGAACAACGGAGTTTTTCCGCTGAGTACCATACATCTTACACTGAACAATGTGTTTCAATTAATAAACTATTTAAACTAACAACGTGAAATACAGATTTTATTAAAAATTTCGCTTATACTTTAAGCGAAATTTTTACTAAAATCTGTATTTCACGTTGGGATGTAGGCTCATGCTATGTTATGGTGTAATAAGATTTGTATTGTGAGCACGTCTTTGCTTTGTATCCTACTTCCTCTTCATATAGATATGGTATTTGGTGGATTTCTTGTATAGATTTGTACCATTAAATACTGAGATTACAGAAGGTAAGTATATCTTTAACAGCAAAGATCATTCAGACATAGTCCATCGAGAGAACAGAAGACAACCTTAAGAAGAAAAAGAAATAATTTATTTCGACATATACATTGACGTGTAGACCTAGACCGTGCCATCCCTTCCAATTAAAAAGCAAATATTGACTGCAAAGCGTGAAAGAGAGAATAAACTCGTGCGGCCTTTGACAGGTATTATCCACAAAGTAGGGTTGTCTCTTTCTAGAGTTACTCAATTTTGTAAAGTTATGGCGCTGGTCTCTACGTCAATAGACATATAATACACATTAATACAAAGAAAAAAAAACAGAGCGTACTTCATAAAATGACAACAGAAAATAAAAATAAAAAACATTTAATAAAATAAGACCTAGTTCAGTATATGACAGGCTGAAGCCTGACGCTGATTATCAACTAAACCCTAAAGTGACCTCTGTTAGTTATTACAAGACAACATACGTACTTCACTCGACTCGGACATGAATCGAAGACCATATCGATGCACTCCGCTTGGGAGGCGTACCTTATTGCCTCGTCCGTTGTCTCCTGGTCCTTATTCACTATGTTTTTTTTTCGTTATCGCGGCAAGCCTGATAACGAAATTTTGACAGTTAGACGCGCGGGCTAGCCGCGAAAACGAAAAAAAGATAGTGAATAAGGACCCTATACTTTCGGCATTCTGTGCATAGATATCGTTTGTATGAAGTTCACTTTCTGTTCTTTAGGTTTTTCGTGTTTGTTAAAACTCACACTCTGCCTCAAATAGTACTTCCTATTTACTTATATTTATGTATATAAGTACTTATGATTAACTCGGCGTCAATAGAATAATATATAGTCCTTGAAAACTTACTTTATCTCCCCTTCATACGACGCTGTAATTCCAAACACGCTATATGCTCATAGCACAAGTAATTATTTGGTTTTGAGTAATAACTTCATTAAGAAATCACTTAAACGAACATGCCTTATGAATAAAATTATATTTTTTATATTTTTACTACAAGTGGGCACTTATTTAACGTCCTCATCGTAATTGTGCTAAGCTAAGAAGCAACGAACATTTTGGAAAATTGATGGCAGAAGATGCCAAATAAACAAAGTAAAACGCATATGGAAACCTTTCGACTGGCCTGTTGGTCTAGTGGTGAGTGACCCTGACTGCTAAGCCGGAGTCCGTGAGTTCGATCCCCACCCAGGATAAAACTTTGTGTAATGTGCACGATATTTATTCTGTGCCTGGGTGTAATTTATCTGTAATATGTATGTATTTAAAAATATATAAGTACGTTTATCAGTTGTCTGGTTTCCTTAGTACAAGCTCTGCTTAACGTTGTGTGAGTTGTCCCAAGATATTATTGTTATTTATTAATAGTTGGTCAGTATAGGTTACGCAACAAATTACACAATTTTATACATTTTATCCCTTTATTCATTCTCGTATCTAGCTGACCCGCGCAATTTTCGGCGTCAATTTTCCCCATTATTGCAACATTTTTCAATGATGCTCCACTCCTATTGGTCATAGCGTGATATTATATTGTATATTATATCACGCTATAATAAATAATTGTTTAATTAACTAAAATATTAATATAAGTGACAGTGTGATGTACGTGTAAGGTTTATTTCAGAATATTATAGTCATTTTGGAAAATCGTCTTGTTATTTGAATGCCCAGTGAAAGTTCCTGAGGAACAGCCCCGGTACCAGCTCGTCCAAGAGCTGCGTCCGTTGTTACAGTGCATATCATATTGAGTCAATAGTATTCCTCCACTAATACTGGCCTAGTAAGGTCTCTTAAAACAGTATCATATTGATGAGTCAATCTCTCTATGTGTTTCTCCTCATCGATGTCACTGTGGAGAAGACGTGTGCGGCCTCGGATACCATGGCCTGTCGTGCAGCAGGAGCGCAGGTCGTATGTCCCGCCACGCAAGCATCAACGACATAATCCGACGGGCGCTGGTCACCGCTGGCGTGCCAGCTGTGATCGAACCAAATGGTTTGACGCGCAGTGATGGTAAGAGGCCGGACGGTATGTCTTTGTTGCCTTGGAGGATGGGTCGGCCCTTGGTATGGGATGCAACTTGCGTCGATACCTTGGCGCCTACCCATCTCCCAAGCACGGCGAATTACGCCTGCGCTGCTGCTGCATCCGCTGAGAACCTCAAACAGCGTAAATACAGTAATCTGGTTGGGGATTATGTATTTGAGCCGTTTGGGGTTGAGACTCTAGGGCCGTGGGGCCCAAGTGCGCGCCTATTATATAAGGAAATTTCCCGACGTCTTATCAGTGCCTCCCGTGACCAGAAGGCTGGCCTTTTCTTTGCACAAAGAATTAGCATTGCCATCCAACGTGGCAATGCTGCCAGCCTTCTGGGAACGTTACCTGTTGTCATCGATGGGGAGGAATTCTTTGACGCCTAAACGGTTCTGCCCTCCTTTTTTATTTTATTTTAATTCTGTAAATATCTTGTTTAATTGGTTTCTAATATATGAACAGGTAAATGACTTTCTATAGTAAGTAGGTGAACTTTGTTAATAAAATATTTATAAGATTACTAGATGACCCATCTCTCTATACACATTTATGCTAATATTTCAAATCCAAAAATAGATTAGTAGGTGTTTGTTGTTCGTTTACCCAAAAACTGTTGATGATGTAACTTAAAATGTAGTTTAAAGGTACATCAGATCGTATATAGGGCTGATAAAATCAAAAGGGCGAATCCACGGAGAAAAGAAAGTCAGAATTACTTTGAATAAAAACCAATTTCACTTTGAATATTCCATTATTTTAATACCATTTCGGCCTTGTGCCCTGTAAACATTGCTCCCGAGCCCACGTCGTACGGCTATTCAAACACCATAAAACTTTTACAAGATTTACTTTCAAACTCGATATAAGAGGTGTTCGTCGAGTTCGCCCTTGTTCACTCCTGACGTGAAGTGTTGGAAGTTGAGAAGACTTTCTCTGTCAGTGCCATTGCATCACTTCAAACGGTGGAGCTTTTTTTAAATTAAATAGTTGATTTATCGAGGTGTTTGTTTTTAATAAGTTTTTTAGTTTGATCATAAAATACGTACTTATAATTAGAATTATATCTTGGCACTTCAATTACACATACTCAGATCCGAATGAAACTACAAGGATATAATAGAACATTGAAACACAAGACTGCCCATGAAGATACTTAACTTCATTGATATCTATTGTACCTACAGTTAGGATCAACGTAACTTGAGCGGATTGAAGTTGGTGAAAAGTGATTGCGCAGATGCATTTTTTAGTAGTAAATGGTGACCGAAGCGCGGGACGGGGGCGGTAACTAAACCAAGAGAATTAGAGATGCGATTACGCATTACATTGTCATAATTAGTATTACTAACTCATGTTTTTTGGGATTTTTTTCGTAAAGAAATTGCTTTTCAAACTGTCTTTAATATTTACTGTAACTGTTTTAAATTTAAACTTTTATGAACTTATTTACATACAATTTTTAAATTGTTGAATTAAAATTTTGTTAGATTTTTAATCGATTAAACATATTTAATCGTTTTCGTAAGTAATTATATGACATGCGCGAAAGTGATAAGAACCTAACTTCAATCCGGTCAACTTACGTTGATCCAACTTCATTCGTACTCGTATCACAGAGTAATAACACTAGTACACTGGACTGACTAGGGGCATGTTCCGGTAAACACTGCGAGGACTGTTCAGTGCTTTTACTGGGGCGAAACTCGTTCCGTTATGACTATAAATAATAATAATAATAAAAATCATTTATTCACTTAGAAAGCAAAATACTACACTTGTGAAAAGTCGATTCTACATTTACTGGTAATGCCTGTTCGCAAACAATAGGTAAAACCCGAGAAAAGAACAGGCAATAAAAACTCGTGGCCACTCTTTTCAAATTGCCAATGTTTACAATGTTTCTCTGTTTATAAACTGTATATGCAGGTAAGGTGCTGCCACCATTATATTATACACCATATTAGAGGACTGATGCAAAAAAAGAGGTCATTAATATTAGAAGAGTACACGAGATCGGATACATCAGCCTCAATGGGCACAACATAGTAGGAGCATCCACTTACGATGTAAAAACTTTATGTGCTTAAATATTGGCCAATTTACTGCTACTTAATGAATAAGTATACATGTTTTTCAAAGGAAAGAAAAGACTGGCAGTATACTGCCGCGGTATCCTTAGGAAATGTGTGACGTCATAAATCGTCGCCATTTTTGTACTGTGAGCACGTTTTTGATTTTACTTTGATCACATGTTCAACAGCGACTAGAAATTTAGATTATTTCCATTGATTCAGACATTATGCAATTAATTCAATTGATAATTACATTGAATATTCAATTTTTAAGTATTTATATTAATACTACATTTTTTTTTGCTTAAATATTATAGATAAATAACACCCAGACGCAGAATAAACCATCGTGCTCATCACACAAAGTTTTATCCTGGGTGGGAATCGATCCCACGACCTCTTGCGTAGCAGTCTGATACACACCCACCGCGCCACAGAGGCAGTCAAAGTTATTAAAGAGATATATTAGTATACTAATATTGATATATTTTTTTCCTGTTCTAAACAATCTTTGAAATCACAATTATTACGTACTTTGAAAAACAAACAACTAAATGACATTTTGTTACATGACTTAGGTAAAATAAAAATGTTGTATTATTTTCATTTTTTTTTATATCTTAACTTCTTATCAAATTAAAAAAAAACGTTTCTGTTCTTAATTTATACTAATATTATAAAGCTGATGAGTTTGTTTGTTTGTTTGAACGCGAAAATCTCAGAAACTACCGGTTCGAATTAAAAAAAATAGTTTACTGTTGAATAGCCTATTTATCGAGGAAGGCAAAAACGGGGAAAATTTACGCAGACGAAGTTGCGCGAATTATAAATTAATTTGACTTTTTAATTGAGATTGGTCACCATGACCTAAATCGCAGGACCTTATGCAAACAAATACCTACAAGCTCCTAGGTAGTAAGTTAACACTGTGCGACCATCCGTCATAGTTAGACAAGGTTCCAAGTGTTGCTCCATCCCTCATCCGTGTTCAACCTGAGACATACCACGCATGTAACAGATCTACATAATTCATCGTGCCTCATACATCATACGAGAGTAACTTGTGGTGCCTACAGGTTGGAGTTATTAGGTTTAAGGTGTTTCAACACCATAAAGAAATTTGACGGCATAACATGTTGTCTTCTTCTATTTACTTGAAAATGAAAAGGATGGGTATATTTCAATACGCAAGAAATTTATAATGTAAAAATCGCACAAGTTTAAAAGTAACACAAAACTTAGTACTCAGTTGGCAACAGTATTAATTAATTATTTTATACTTATCAGGCAACAGTTGATCTTACAATGCTTTAAATTTAAAATTTGTTCGTTTAAAATGTTTTTGAAAAAAAAGTCTGTATTTTTTTTTAAAAAGATAACTAGCAATCTGGGATTGTAGTTTCACATTACTAGCAATCCTGTTAGCCCCTCCAGCTAAGCTCTATGGCTTATGTTAGGAGTGGGTTCACGTCGGTAGTATACAGGATTCGAAACCACGACCTCACGATTGCGAGCCCGATGCCTCAGCCATTAGGCTATCAAGTTCGAATAGTTCAATTCATACATGACACATACGAGTTATAGAGCGGAGACCGTGATTTTTAAAATGTAAAGTAGGATAATCCCCAGCTAGATGGACCGAGGACCTAATGAAGGTCGCTGGAATGAAGCTGGATGCGGATGGCAGAAGACCAGGAGGCCTACTCTTAATTCAATGAAAACATGAGGTGGTAATATCGGGGTTCCAGTTGAAAACCAGCGCCAGGCTCTGTCTGTGCCTCGAGGCACAGCTTTTGTTATTATGCTTTTCCTTTCCTTTTTTTCCAACTGAATTAATTATTATTATTATAATTTTTTTACTTGATTTATTTTTTATTATATTGTTATTTCTTTTTGTTTTAAAATTTTATGTAATTCTTTATTTACCATTTTCTGTTGAAGCTGTGACTTATGTGGTTCAACAAATAAATGTTTCTTTTCATTTCTACAGAACATCTATTTAATCCACTGGTTCCAAAAAAATGTCCATGAGTTCGAACTTCTTGTGCTTATCCAAAAATTAATATGAATAGTCAAAAAACCAATTAACGGGTTACTTCATATAAAGTTACAATATATTGTTAATACTTACTGTATGTTTAAAAAGAAACTCACAATGTATAAAATGTACTGCTTTCCACAATGTATAAAAATGTACTCGGTGATGTACTAAAGTAGGTATTAATTACGCAAAATAAGTTACAATAGAATGTTTTCCCTTTCAGTAAAACAGTAGTTAATAATACAGAATCAGGAACATCTATTTAGTCCACTTGTTTCAGAAAATGAGTTCCATGAGTTCGAACTTCTTAGAAAAAAAATAATTAAAATAGTCCACAGAAATTTAAGGAAACGAAAACTCATGAATTACGTTTTAAATAAACAGAGCAGGGCTACGGGTGTAGTGACGTAAATTAGGAGAGGCCTGAACCATTAAGACACGATTTTGCCACCATTATGACTCAACTATGTAAACATTATCAAAAGGCTTAAAGTATATAAGCCTCCTAGCTCCTCATCAAGTCCCTCGCGAATTCTCATTCCAACTAAAACGAATGTTAATATCTCATTATGAGAATTACTTAGCAACTAATTCCCTATTCAGGTTAAACTGCGGAATTATTAAAGTAGCTATTAGTCTATAATAATAGTTTTTATAACTGACATAGATAGTTTAGTGGGCTATAAACCGTCTGGCGGAGTCACGGTACAATCTGATATTATGTAGGTTTTATATGTTTCTTTCTACGAGTGCTGATATAACGGATTTTTTGTCTGTGGCATTGTAGCTCAGGAATAGATAAACAGATATGAATACAGTTTTTTACTGTAGATAGATGACTTGATCGGAATTAATCTTAGCTTAACTTGATGAAAATCCGTTAAGTAGTGTTTAAGAAAATTCATTTTTAATGGCACCTTTAGCGGGTTACATAATATAAAGTTACAATATATTGTTTATACTTACTGTATGTATAATATGAAACTCACAATGTATAAAATGTACTGCTTTCCACAATGTATGAAAATGTACTCGGTGATGTATAGGAACTAAAGTATTAATTACGTTAAATAAGTTACAATAGAATGTTTGTCTCCCTTTCGGCCAAACAAAAAAAAACATTTCAAAATCCGAACATAGACATAACAAAGGAAAACGCCCGAAGAAAAACATCAACATAAAAATCAAAACATTTCAAAATTCGAACATAGACGAGTGAAAATTCGACAAAGAGGGAAGAACAAAACAAAAATGACAAATCTCCGGACCGTTACCGGGGCGAGGTGGACGCAATCTGAGGCCGGGATTCTCCCGGGAAATCGCGATAACTAGCGAAAGTGTTTGCTCCGTCCAAATCTCGGAATCCCGGAACGATTACAGACAGGTGCGCTCGGGAGGGAATTAATGACCGGAGGAGGGATATAAAAAATGTTTTCTCGCAAACAAACGGCCAAGAGAATGAACAGTTTATTTTGTGAGTTACGAGTTTTTAAAGACAAGGATTACTTGTACGCGCGGTTTTATTTGTTCTGTTCTGTGACCGACTTTTGTTTTAGTATTCTAGATTTGCTGCTACTTTTTAGTGTTTGCGTGATTATACAGGACGTGAAATAGAAATGAAGCAAACGAGTAATGCGTTGTGACGTCACTCTTGTTGAAAAAGTAAAGTTTTGTAAATAAGCGCGACATTAAGTACAACTTTTTTGACGTGATATGTTTTATAAATAAAAGACCGGCTGCAGTCACAAAAAAAGTGTTTAAAAGGGCCCGTTTTTTCATATAGCAACCAATTAATACAATAATAGCATTTTTGAAAGATAGAAAAATGTTAAGTCCAGACCCAGGAATCGAACCTGAGACTTACGTAAGCCAAACCGACTAGATAGATAGATACTAGACCTCAAATTTCTCTGTCCTTACTAAACAACAGCGAATGGCAATTTCAGTGACATGATATGCGATACAATTGGAACTTGATTGGTTGCTAAGCAACGCGAATGGCGATATGTCATCAATGTTTTCTTATGACGTTATCACATAATATTGTCGTACGAAAACCGACTTTACAGACAACATTTTTTTTTAAATAATTTTAAGGTGTCCCAACATGTACTTTAGAGATGCAAATTTTGGCCGTTATAATAGAAAATATTTCACATATCAGACTTTAACTTATTTTTTCAAGGCTTTACCATTCTAATGCCAGCTTTGCATAGATACGTAGAGGTATAAAGTTCCACAGGTAAAAATAAATGAAATTGTAAATGAAACTTAATACGTAATCTTTAAAAACGAGTTTGTATTTTCTTTATTTAAATGAGCTAAACAAATGAGAGAGGCTTACCGGCTTTACGAGCCTTTAGGGCGTGCACACACTAGGGGCAAGGTTAACTAACGGCGGGTAACTTTGTCTGTAGGTATGTTAGGTCGATTGCAAAAGATATGTGGTAAATGGTTAATAAAATGCTAAAAAAAAATTAAATTTGTATTTTTTGGTAAATATATTTTGTATTATTTTGGTACACCTGGCGATCATTTATTTTGGTAATGTTTTTGTAAATGTATAAAAAAATAAAGTTTTACTTACGAAATTACGGTTACAAATTTACCTCATAATAACAACATTTTAACTAGAAACAGAATTAAAATAATGGGATATAATTACGAAGAAAATAGCAAATACTCAAATACGCCTAATATGTGGACAGGTCCTTATCGACTCAGTTTCAAATTCGTTATTTTTTTTCACAAGCAAACAAATAATGAATTGTTTCACCCCCATTTGCATATACACTCTATTTGTTCAAGAGATGCTTGTGTTACGAGATTATGCTTAATAAATCTGGAAAAAGGTCCCTCACAAATTCACCAAAATATTTTTGCCGTTCGACCAAGTTATTGTAATGGACATACCCCTCATTATAAGAGACCAAACACGCTAAATATGGCTATTAGTCCTGTTAATACACTTTACCTTACTCTTCAGGGAAAATTTTAAGTGTGGTATCACCATAAGGGTAAATGTATGAACCTTTTCGTCATTACTCTTATAGAGTGTTGTTTTTGCTGATAAAGGGATAATTCTTCCAGGGTTGCCATGTTGAAATTATAAGTGCGAGGGTATATGTAAGTGTTTTCCCGCTGACTCTGTCATATAACGGTAAGTTGGCACCAAAATTATGAAAAGGGGCCATTTTTGTCGAAATTTTTTGCGGTGTCTTTATATTTCATTATTTTTTTACTTTTATATCTATTACTTTTTGTGCTTTATGGTGATGACATTTAAATGTATGAAGGCAGTTCCTTCGTTTTTGGGGAGGGACTAACTAGTTCACTGAACTATATTGCCGAAGTGCCTACCCCACCTACGTAGATTTACGTAACAGAGATGAAAGGGTAGAATCCAACTTCAGTCTCTTTTTAGGGTTGTCAAAATGGCAAAAACGGAACCCTTATAGTTTCGTCATGTCCGTCTGCCTGCTTGCCTGTCTGTCTGACTGTCTGTCTGTCCGTCCGTATGTCACAGGCATTTTACTCAAAGACTACTCGATGAATATTGATGAAATTTGGTGAAAAAGTGTCCGCTCCGAAAGTTGCAATTATGTCCCCCCTAACTTTTGAACCGTGTGACCAAAAAATATGAAAGAAAATCACAAAGGTAACACTTAATAAGTACTTTAAACTAAAATTATTTTGGACATGATCGGATATACCGTCATTGAGTTACTGCTGAAAAACTGCATATCTCAACAAAAGGGCGTAAGTGCCATGAACATACGCTCTTCTGCTGATGCAATTATTCAAGGCTGCGGAACCCTACACTAAGCATGGTCTGACATATTCTTGCCCGTTTTTTTTTAGTTTTTGCGCCATAATAGGGCATTTACCCATTGACTTATAGACCAGAATCACGCCATCCCTCTCAATTAAAAACTAAATATTTACTGCAAAACATGAAAGAGAGGAAAAACTCGTGCGGCCTTTGACAGTCTCTTTCTGGAGAGTGATCAATTTTGTTAGGTTATGGCGCAGTCCTGTGTCTACGTCAATGTTTATAACTAAAGTCAAAAGTCAAATCAGTGTCTTTTAAGAAACGTCAAAAACTATACGCTCCGTACAAGTCTGTATGAAATACTAGCGTATGACGTCATAATATTTTTCTTTTGATGAATATAAAATAATAAAAAAGCTTCATTTTAAACAAACATATTTTTTGGCTTATTATTGCATGGTTAGTATAAAATAATTTATTACCCAGTTAGGTATGTTTTGGCTTATCCAGTAATACGGATGGGGGTCCCTGACTCAGTGATGACGCTTGCAATATCTGCGAGGTTAAACAACGTTACCACTGTTGGTCCATAGATGGGTGACCGGTTTTGAACATTGTCACACCTCTCCGTGCCTCTGAGAGCACATTAAGCCATCGGTCCTGCGCCTAATCTCTCTCCGAGCTTGTCGGATTTCCGTACCATCGGGCTATGAGAGTGAAGGAATAGAGCGGCCGGGCAAGTGCATGTAGGGTTCCGTAGTCCCCCCCCCCCCATCCAAATAATGCGGCTTAAGAAGTGGGTTTTCTTGTTTCAGACTTACAACGTTATACCTACTTAATAATATAATTTGTAGGAAAATTTTGTTACTTCATATTTGATTAGCTGTTACTCGTAAACTTGTAAAGCCTACTTAGTCGTCATAGTTTTACTTTTAATTTCACTATATGTACTACTACCCGATTTTTTTCACATACCCAGCATGGCATGGGGGAACAATTCACTCGAAAAAAAATTTGCACTTTAAAGCTTAATATTTCACAAACGGATCCCTATATCTAAAAATGGTCTTCGCAACTCCTAAAAAGGGGGTCCCATTTTGCCATTTTGGCTACGGAACCCTGAAAAGTCTTCACACCTTGTAATTCTTTATACTATATTCTTATTCCCTCCCCTCTCCCCGTTACTCTTTAAACAGATGTCACCACCCAAACTCATTCCCACGACATAACATTAATGAATCTAAACTATCAGGTACCGAATTTAATTATCCAATTTGAGTTAATCGCTTTCACCCTACAATTATGTAAATAGCCTAAAATACAAAATTTGATACTAGCTTTTTGCCTGCGTTGAATAATAAAAAGGTCTCCGGGGCTAAAATAAAAACAAAGTATAGTCAACGACAGCGATCTCATCCTAAAACTGGGTTCCTACTGGGAAAGAAATTGTTATATGGAAAATATATGTTACATGGAATAGGAAAAGCAGAGCAGCATTGAATACAAGAAGTTATAATATAATAATATCTTAGGACAACTCACACAACGTCATCTGATCCCAAACTAAGCAGAGCTTGGACTATGGCAACTAGATAACTGATAAAGAAGAATAAGAATAAGAATATTTTTATTTGCGAGAAACGTGGTTATTTGTTTTACAGATGTTACGTAAACAATAGGTACACCATGTCTCAGTATAAACATACTTATATATTTCTAAATTCATACTTATTATAGACTAGCGGACGCCTCGTGGTTTCACCCGCGTAGTTTCCGTTCCCGTAAGAATACAGGGATAAAAAATAGCCTATGTCACCCGGGGTTAGTGTAGCTTCACAACAATGAAAGAATTTTTCAAATCCATCCAGTAGTTTTGGAGCCTATTCAATACAAACAAATAAACAAACAATCAAATCTTTCCTCTTTATAATATTAGTATAGACAATTAACACCCAGACACAGAATAAACCATCGTACTCATCACACAAAGTTTTATTCTGGTGAGGATCGAACCTACGACCTCAGGTTTAGCAGCCAGGGTCACTAACATCTAGACGAACAGGCCAGTCAAAAGTTAATATATTAATAATATAATATCTTGAGACAACGCACACAACGCCATCTGATCCCAAACTAAGCAGAGCTTGTACTATGGCAACCAGGCAACTAATAAACATACTTATATATTTCTAAATACATACATATTATAGATAAATAACACCCAAACACAGAATAAACCATAGTGCTCATCACACAAAGTTTTATCCTTGGTGGGATCAAATCCACGACCTCCGGCTTAGCAGTCAGGGTTTCTAACTGCTAGACCAACAGGCCAGTCAAAAGTTCAAAAAATAGAACTTAAGTTGCGCTATAAATAAGATTACATATCATCAGTATAGTCAGCGACACACATTTAAATACACAATGTATTTCATTAAGAAATATATGATAAATTAAATAATAATCGAAAATAATAATGGTTTGGATATTTAGAAAATATAAAGATTTTAGGCATTAAATAGAAGCAAGCTTACCTTAGAGTCCATCAACATCCACAAAATTCTTTATTCACTTAGGATGCAAAACAACTCTTGTGATACGTCGGGATTCTACATGTACATGCGAGCCAAGTTCGCAAACAATAAGTAAAGCCGGAGAAAAGAACCTGGCAATAAAAACTCGCGGCCACTTTTTTCAAAATGCCAATTTTACAATGTTTGTACTAAATTAATGTACTTACATACTAGTAATTTTTTTAGTGTAGAAATCTTCGTGTCCTACTATAAATTGTACATTTAGTCACTACTGCTACAACATAAATTAATCCAGTTGCAGTTGACACTAGTTGCCTACATCACAGCTAGAAGACAAGCCGGTAAGCGGACTCGTAAGTTGGATGTCATTTGCAATAACTGTATGAAATCTGAACGTTAGTTCAGCCGCCACGATGTCTGAGACACACATACACATTAAACTTAAAAGAAACCCCTTTGATAATCTCAATATAGAACGATTGACACATTATGAAAATATATTCGGTCGAAACGTCGGCCAATAAACAAGGTATTTTACCTTAAATTATTCTGTATAATGTAGTGATAATTCTTACCTCGTATATGTATATATGTCCTTGTAGTGTTATTTCGTTCGCATTTCTGTATATATTAGTTATATATTTCGCCATTTTTAACATAATAAATATCTCTGTAATTGTAAACATTATTTTTCATAAATCAAATCTGTCATGTCGACAAATATTTTTTATGGTTGCTATGACAACAAGATAAGCATAGAGTTCTTTGTAAAGTATGGTCTACATTGTGAAACTGGCTGTGCGTAAATCCTAAATTAAAAATAAGTTAAGCTTTAAAATTTTAAATTGCTTCTAGAGAGTTTTCTTTATGAATACAAAACCGAAGAAGAGTCAGTGAATAACCAGCTCTCTAAAAGAGAAGGAGTGAAGAACCAGCTCTCTAAAAGAGAAGGAGTGAAGAACCAGCTCTCTAAAAGAGAAGAAGGGAAGAACGAGCTCTCTAAAAGAGAAGGAGTGGGAAATTAAGAGAAAGAGACCATTCCTACCGGCGCCGCCTTTCTACCTACCGGCGCCGCCTCTCTACCTACCGGCGTCGCCTCTCTACCTACCGGGCCGCCTCTCTACCTACCGGGCCGCCTCTCTACCTACCGGGCCGCCTCTCTTATATACCGGGCCGCACCTCTACGACGCGTCGCACCTCTACCTGCTGACGTCGCGCCACTACTACCTACCGGCGCCGTGCCTCTGCCTACCGGCGCCGTGCCTCTACCTACCGGCGCCGCGCCTCTACCTACCGGCAGCGCGCCCCTACATACCGGCGCCGCGCCCCTACCTACGAGCGCCGCATCTTGACCTACCAGCGCCGCATCTCCGCCTAGACGCCGTACCTCTACCTACCAGCACTGCATCTCCGCCAGCATCGGTTCTAAATTATCTTTAATTTTAAGTAGTCTTTAAGTTCTTGTAAATATATGTAGTCCTATCTTAAACCTCGACCTTTTCATTACACTACAGTTTGGCGCCCATCAAGCATACCACCCACGACCCTTCTCAAAATTCAAAAATAAATACTTGCACAAGTATCTACCGCTTTTAGCGTAATTTGGCTGCAACTTTGGAAGACTCATCTCTCACCTCACCGCTTCTTATCGTAGTCTCATTATCTACCTATATCTTTGTCTCATTATGTATCTATCTATATATGTTTTTTTTTCCGTAGCTTAATTTTTTTTCTTAATCAGTCGTTGGCTAATTTCTCTTTTTAATCTCTTTCAGCTTCTTTCTCTACTTCCTTCTCTATCCCTTCCCCCCCTGTATCCCTACCGAACTCGTTTCTGTCCACCTTTTTACTAAATTATACACATTTTATACTGTTACTTTTTATTTTCTTATTATATTATTGTTACCTCTTTTTATCTACCTCTTTTTAGTCTGTTCCTACCTTTTATCCTATATAATGTTGGCGATGCGTCACATTTTATTTTTTTTCTTATTTTCTCTGTACAGTGTTATAAATAACTTGTGTATAGTTCTGTACATAATTTTATTAATTATGCTAATTACTTCTTCTCTTTCCTTTCCTTTTTACTCCCTTTTCTTACTTTATTAACTTTTCTTCTTCTTTCATCTTTTATTTCCTTTCCTCATTTTCTCTTTATCATTCTTCAGGAGCGGGTAATGACTCCTTAAATAAGCCCACATTCTCTCTATGACTTTCCGACTTGGCGGACTTTTGGGCTCTAAACCCACTGTCTCTAGCCTTGTTGGTGTCACACTCCTTTGCTTTAAAGGAACTTGTCTTTTTCTTCACGAGCGGGTTATGACTCGTTAAACAAGCCTACATTCTTTCTATTTCTACTCTTTGACTTTCTGACTTGGCGGACTTTTGGGCTCTAAACCCACTGTCTCTAGCCTTGTTGGTGTCACACCCCTTTGTTCTAAAGCAACTTGTCTTTGTCTTCACGAGCGGGTTATGACTCGTAAAACAAGCCCTCATTCTCTCTATTTTTACTTCTTTGACTTGTACACTTGGCGGACTTTTAGGGCTCTAAACCCACTGTCTCTAGCCTTGTTGTCGGGTCTCTTTGCTCTAAAGCAACTTGTCTTTGTCTTCACGAGCGGGTTATGACTCGTTAAACAAGCCCTCATTCTCTCTATTTTTACTTCTATGACTTGTACACTTGGCGGACTTTTAGGGCTCTAAACCCACTGTCTTAAGCCTTGTTGTCGGGTCCCTTTGCTCTAAAACAACTTGTCTTTTCTTCACGAGCGGGTTATGACTCGTTAAAGAAGCCCACATTATCTCTATTTCTATTCCTTTGACTTGTACACATGGCGGACTTTATGTCTCTAGCCTTGTTGTCGGGTCTCCTTGCTCATAAGCAACTTGACTTGTGCCTAACTTGGAACGGCGCAGTACTTCTTCTTCTTCTTCTTCTACTACTGAGCTTCTTGTGCTCATATGCTATAAGGTACTAAATGTACTTCATAATTTTGGAGACTCTTGAGCTCCGACTTCATCTTTTGCATTTCTATTGCATCTTTGTGACATTTCCCTGGAGTACGCGTCATTGAATGTGAACGCTACCCCGCTTTTATTTGGTGATGGATACTAGGTTATTTATGTTTGTATGAGTATGTTTGCTGTGGGATTTTTGTCTTCCCAACTTCAAAGACAAGGAAATTTTCGTAAGTCGAAAATTTTCCGGGTTTTTGGGGTAATGTAGTGATAATTCTTACCTCGTATATGTATATATGTCCTTGTAGTGTTATTTCGTTCGCATTTCTGTATATATTAGTTATATATTTCGCCATTTTTAACATAATAAATATCTCTGTAATTGTAAACATTATTTTTCATAAATCAAATCTGTCATGTCGACAAATATTTTTTATGGTTGCTATGACAACAAGATAAGCATAGAGTTCTTTGTAAAGTATGGTCTACATTGTGAAACTGGCTGTGCGTAAATCCTAAATTAAAAATAAGTTAAGCTTTAAAATTTTAAATTGCTTCTAGAGAGTTTTCTTTATGAATACAAAACCGAAGAAGAGTCAGTGAATAACCAGCTCTCTAAAAGAGAAGGAGTGAAGAACCAGCTCTCTAAAAGAGAAGGAGTGAAGAACCAGCTCTCTAAAAGAGAAGAAGGGAAGAACGAGCTCTCTAAAAGAGAAGGAGTGGGAAATTAAGAGAAAGAGACCATTCCTACCGGCGCCGCCTTTCTACCTACCGGCGCCGCCTCTCTACCTACCGGCGTCGCCTCTCTACCTACCGGGCCGCCTCTCTACCTACCGGGCCGCCTCTCTACCTACCGGGCCGCCTCTCTTATATACCGGGCCGCACCTCTACGACGCGTCGCACCTCTACCTGCTGACGTCGCGCCACTACTACCTACCGGCGCCGTGCCTCTGCCTACCGGCGCCGTGCCTCTACCTACCGGCGCCGCGCCTCTACCTACCGGCAGCGCGCCCCTACATACCGGCGCCGCGCCCCTACCTACGAGCGCCGCATCTTGACCTACCAGCGCCGCATCTCCGCCTAGACGCCGTACCTCTACCTACCAGCACTGCATCTCCGCCAGCATCGGTTCTAAATTATCTTTAATTTTAAGTAGTCTTTAAGTTCTTGTAAATATATGTAGTCCTATCTTAAACCTCGACCTTTTCATTACACTACAATATATTGTTTTTAAACCCGTGTAGTCGACCCGTGACCACGATCGGTGCAATTCGATCGAAACGTCGGGTAAATAAAAAGGTTCGTACCTTTAAATAATTCACGCGATTAAGTCCCGAAATATAACTAATTCTGTATATATTTTCATAATGTGCACAAATCGCGTAAGTTTATCAACATTCAAATGACACTACTTTGTCTAAAGGGCCCTCTAAAAGATCAAATATATTTGTCAATGAAAAATGTCTGATCAATCATATTTGATATATTGATGGCTAAAACGTTCAGACCAACCATCAAACATATTTGTAAAACAACGTGCCAGTGCGACGATTAAAATGTTTGTCCCTCGAGATCTTATTTGACAAACACCACCATACACGTTCAAATATGTTTGTCAATCACGACGTCAATCCAATTTTTATCAAACAAGTACATCGTTTGGCAAACACTGCAAACAAAGCGGTAAACTATAAAATTTTTGACAAACAATTTGATCATTTGGGCAATTTGGTTTTTGTTTGACACCCATATTTTAGTACCAAAAGTCCCTCCGCTAGCCCCATATAGTGTCAATTGCCCCATCATGGGACAAGCCATGGAACTCATGGCAGACATTAACAGACCCTTTTTTCGTCAAACCCTTAGAAATGAAACCCGCAACCACTTCATCTCCAAATACAATTTTTACATACACACATATGTAAATAATATACCAGCTAATACAAGACACATATACACAGTTTCAAAGGACAACTTCTTACCATATAACCTCAATACAGAGTACTTATATTCAGCTACAAAACCTGACCTCCATATAATGACGTCACGGCCCTCCAATATTGTTCAAAATGTAATTGTAACCCATTCGGAACGGTAATCGCAGTTGGGGTCTAAACTTGCGCCTATATTATGTACATATACATGTATATATAATGTATACATATGTATATGTAATGGGAACATCTGTGCCTTAAGATTCTTGGTGCAAATATAAAGTGAGGTTATTATAAACATGTTTGCAGGCGACGAATCTTAATATGAGCATTTTGGAGTACATTTGTGGTTTTGTGTAGCAGATATTAAAGTGAAAATAGAAGGTTTGGTGTAGTAAGGTTGTACGTTTAATGAGAAAGATGATTATCTTTTCAGGCAATTGCCATACACTTAGGACACACATAATATAGGATGTACCTATATTGCGTAGTGTAGTTAACGAAATCTAGTTAACTACACATGTATCTGAAATTGTAGCATTTTTAAACCCTACCTTCCCTTAAAAAATGCCGCGTTCTATTTTTTGAGCCACTAATTACAACTAGTTATTATACGGGAATTAACAACCAACCATATAGAAACCAAATAGACCCCCGCTTAGACAAAGTACATTCGTTCCGTAGCGAATTCGATGACGCCGTACTAATCATTCGCAAAAAAATAAAAGTTGTCTATGGTCTCCACCGCAAACGTCAAATTCTATACTATAATTATTTTCCATTCACGATATCGCTATTCGATTGTGACTTTGTCTAGACCCCCTGGTCGAAACGTCGAGCAATTTTAAGGTGAACAATGCGCGTTAATTCCCGAATAAATAGTTATAATCATGCAACGCGAAAGTTTAAATGTTAGTGAGTCACTAATTATAAGAAGAAGAAAGAAGAAGAATATTTATTTGCTGCACTATAAGTCACAACCGTTTTGAAAACTACACAAATAGATATAACAATACGAATTAAAACAATTACATAGCCAATAGTAAACAAAATATAAGAACAACATTACTTTTTAATTATAAATTATTATTGCAATTGAATATTTTTATTAAAATTACATTATTGATGAATTTTGGATTCAACAAAAGGGTTAAAGTTCAGCATTGAAGGTATTGTTTATTTATTAAAAACAATTCTCGCATTAGCTGTAGTGTAAAGCCTAGTGGACCTTTAATTGCGCACTTCCAATCGTAATAAATTTCGTAGTTATTTTTTTACTAGCCACCCCGACAGACGTATCTTTTATTTTTCCACATTTTTTTTCTTAATTTTTCTTTCCGTAAGAACCTTCTACAAAGTATTATAAAACTAAAAAAAAAGTTGTCTGCAAAGGACAATAATAGTTACGGACGATAATTTAACATGATATACGCTATGATAAGAAAACATTGAAGACCTATATATTATTATTATTATTATCGCCATTCGCGTCGCTGTTGCGTTGCAACCAGCGCGCATGCACCCGACGGCCACAATACTTCAGGCTATCAGTAGGCGGAACGTGACTCTTTTTCGTACATGCACCCGGTCATCGATTTCACGTCAAAAAGAATGAATGAAATCGGCAAAGTCGTTCTGAAGTTATAGCGTGACCATATGGGAAATGGGGATTCATTTTTATAAATATAGATAATATACTGTACAAATGCCACAGCCAAATAGGGACACAAACTTAAACGTGATCGTAGGTAATTGTACTTTTTTGCCTTTTAAGATACAGAACCCTAAAAATAGATACTGTGTACCCTAAAAGCATTATGGTTCGTCCGAAAAACGAATGACAAAACACGTCTCGCTTGACAACGACAGTCTATTCTGTATGCGGTTTATTGCGGTCTGAAAATATGTAGCTTCACGAAACATGTTCCAATCATTTCCATCCTCCATGGATCTTCCATTACATCCAACACTCCCCTAACATTGTGTATCATACTATGGGGATACATGGGTGTTTTAAATTAAAATGCAAAATGTGTCCTACTTTGTTTTGTTGCTAGCGACCCGCTGTGACTTCGACGATCTTTTTTACATTTTCTATAAAAATAATATGCGTATATTAAACATATAATATGGATGCCGATTTAGTAACTGCACTCATCAAACACAATGGTTCATTCAGTAAAATTTATTTTTGTAAAGAAAAACTTGATGATTTTAAAAGAGTGGCACATGAGTTTCTTGGCAGCTTCTTCTCATGAGCTTTACACTTGGAACTGCCACCTAACCTCATTTTGTTTTTTTTTTTCAAACATTCATAATTTTATAAAATTTTTAGTATGTTTTAATTTGACGTTTTCAAATAATCATTAACCTGATTTTACGAAATAAAGATATTTGACTTTGACTTTGACTTTGACTTTAGTAAGTTGAATCCCTGCAGGAGAGGGATCACACCACGATACTCCACCAAAATCTATTAAAATTAGAAGACAACGCGCGAAATCGATATACTAACAAGATTTATAAAATAATATGGTACTATTTTTTTTATTGACTTCGGTAAACAATCATGGTGTTGAACAATCATTTTGAAGTTGGTGTGGAGTTTGGTGGCATGAAATAGTAGCTTTTATGTTTAATTTGGCACCAACTTCAAAATGTTTATTTATTTTTTGTTGTTCTATATTATTTTTTTCCTTTTTAGTTGCCTTGTATTTAATTAAGAAGCGGCGGTAGCCTAGTAGCTAAAGGCATCGGTCTTACAATCGCGAGGTCACGGGTTCGAATTCTACCCATTATATCGACATGAACCCACTTCTAACACAAGCCATTGCTTAGCTGGAGGGGTTAACAGGATTGCTATCTTGTTATCTTTAAAAAAAAAATTAAGTCGGTAATATTTTTTGTAAAAATTGCTTGGTTTGTAATTCATCTAAGTTACAATAGCCTAATGTCAGCTGGTCAAATACTTAAACATTTTTTTTTATATTTCCCGATGCATGGCCGTTAATTGTTGAGAACTTCACATGATACCTCACCATCAGCTCTATTACATAGTGTAATAGTAGTATGACGTGCATAAAGTACTACGCAAAGTAATTGAATCGCAAATATTGAACAGTTCCGCTGGTCATCTGTAGACTTCCACTTCACCAATTGGTAAGCTTTAAGAGTAAATGCACGAATCACTCTGAAATATAACTAAATCACAGTAGGTGTCCTAAATATTTGAAGAGTTTCCTCGATTTCTTCAGGATCCTATCATCAGATCTTGATCTGATGGCAACGGGACTAACTTGATAGTATAACCTTTAAACACATTTTTTTTTTTTTTTAAATCGGTCCATCCGTCTTCGCGTAATCGCGTAACAAACACACAAAAAAACAACATACAGAAGAATTGAGAAACTCATCCTTTTTTGAAGTCGGTTGAAAAACTGCCTTCGAAAGAAAGACGGACAAATAAACGTACAACGAAGTTTTATAATAGGCTTACGGAGCACAAAAAGTTAACTCTTACAAAAAAAACGAAATAACTAGAGATCAAGACAAAATGAGATTAGTTAAAAATAGACTAGGAGAAACGCATATACAACTGATTACCATGTAGGAGAGGTCCCGGACTCATTAGCCTAACTTCTAACCACAGGCATAATATAAATTAGAAAAACTTTTGTTTCGTACCACCCGCTTCAGAATTAATCTAGCTTTTTGGAAAACTATCGAGACACGGTAATAGGGACCTGACTAAAATATTAAAGCAGGAATTAGAAGCTCACGTTTCACTAACTATGAGACTTTTGCGTTGCATGATCGATACGTAGTACTAGTATAAAACAAAGTCGCTTCTCATTGTCCGTCCTTATGTAGGTACGCCTAGATCTTCAAAACTACGCAACGTATTTTATAGCTAGTTTTTTACTGTCATCTATTATATTAATACGTGAAGCAATAGGGTTGTACCCCTGTAGTATGAAATGTCGCACACTTATAGCTTTATACTATCCGCGACCCTCGCAACTTTGTCTGCGTAAACTTTCCCCGTTTTTGCGACATTTTTCATTGCTTCTCCGCCCCTATTGGTGTGTAGTGTGATGTTATATAGCCTAAAGCCTTCCTCGATAAACACAAACAAACTCTTTAGTTATAAAATATTAGTATATATTGACGTATAGACCTGGACTGCGCCATAACCTTACAAAATTGACCACTCACTAGAAAGAGACCAAGCTACTTTGAGGACAATACCTGTCAAAGACAAGGGCGGCACGAGTTGTTACTCTGTTTCACGCTTTGCAGTCAATATTTACTTTTTAATTGAAAGGAATGGCGCATTCCAGGTCTATACGTCAATGTTGCCAATGCAATGAGTTAAAAATACTAGCCAATGTCACTTGGATGACATTGACATGAGGGCGCTTTACAAGATGGCGGCGTTAGTTCTGATTTCGGCCACGCGCCAAAAGATCCTCGTAGCACTATACGTCTCATACTCTATCAGAGGTCGTTTCATCGGGAAACGTTTTAATATATTTTGTTCCTGTTTAGTTTTTATTTCCTCTGTCGCTCCCTTTTGCAAATTCAACTCACGGACACAACTGTATTATGTATACTCCTACTTATTTCCACATTATCGAAATAATCGTTAATAATCGACTAGTTGTCACTCTTGGATCTGTCTCGCTGTTTTCTCCCGCTAACTTTAAACTAAAACTTGTGTACAACTGTATTATGTAAACTCCTACTTATTTCCACATTATCGAAATAATCGTTAATAATCGACTAGTTGTCACTCTTGGATCTGTCTCGCTTGTTTTTCTTCCACTAACTTAAAACTAAAACTTGTGCTAGAACAAAAGACAGAGACGCGGGTGATAACTAGTCGATATTTACGTGCTTGAATCATCTCTATAGTTGCTAAGATTATATTCGAGCTTGCACACTGACACGGTACCTCGTGATAATGTATGATGAACGATTAGATGGCTTCCATGACATCACTTACCTGCAACAAAGAATATACAATTTAAAAAACAACTCTCCATAACAAAACAACTAAATTAGCATGAACTTAAGATCATCAGATATTGAAATTAGTACCACATCCGATGTTAGAGATACGCCCCAAACATGTATATTATATATTTAGTTTAATTAATTATTTATCGTGTAGTTAAAGTTATACACATACAACTAAGTCTTTTAGCATTTATTGGTAATATTTTAAGGTTTTAATTACTGGCAACATTGATTTGCCGGAAATGCATTTTTTGTTGCATACAACATTACAATTGCATGTCAATGATTTCCGTTTTGGCTTTATCGTAATTCACGACGGTATCATTAGCGTCTAAATACACTGCAAAAAATAATCACAAATTACAGAAATATGTCTGCATAGACACCCAGATTTGGAAACAAAAACATTAGTTTCGAGCATCTAGATGATATGTACCTACCGTTCCTAGTCTTTGTATCCAATAATATATGTGACAAAATTGAAAATTGAATCTCAAAGCTCTGTATAAGGTTAGTATAGATATCCCTACTAATATATAAATGTAAATGTAAGTTTGTTTGTTACGCTTTCACGCGAAAACTACTCAACCGATCATCACAACTTAATTGAAACTTTGTACACATATTCTTGGAGGTATTAGAAGTAACATAGGATTATTAAAAAAAGGGGAAAATTTACGCAGACGAAGTTGCGCGGGACAGCTAGTTATACTATAATATTATAAAGAGGAAATATTTAATTGTTTGTTTGTATTGAATAGGCTCCGAAATTACTAGACGGATTTGAAAAATTCTTTCTTCGTTGTGAAGCTACACTAACCCCGGGTGACATAGGCTATTTTTTTATCCCTGTATTCCTACGGGAACGGGAACTACGCGGGTAAAACCGCGAGGCGTCCGCTCGTACCTAATACAGAGCTTAGAGATTCAATTTTCAATTTTGCTAAATAGCTTGCACAACAATGGAAAAAAGTTCAATGGTCCGAAAGTTTAAAATTGTATTAAGAAAAATAAGCTTTTGCTAAAGACACGGAATGAGAAAGATAAATGTAGAAAATTATCCCATTTTACGGTTTCAATTCTGTTAAAAATATTTCCTACATTTCCGGTTTTGATAACTACGTGTACAAACGTTAGATCACTTGATACGCTTTTCCAAAAACTGAAATACCTGACACATAACACACAATAATTCTACTCACATCGTATTTCCACATGACTAACTTTCATTTCAGATGTTTATGCTATTTGATGCTCGCGTTATCTGGGTCATCTGCTAAATGTGCATTGTCTAAACAACGAGGTAAGCTTAAATTTTGATATAAATGTATCATCTAGAAACCTTGGCATAGGAAAACTGACTGGTTGGTTTTCATTAACTATATTGGTTATGGGTTATGGTATATCTGGTTCTATAGTTGCCCCCCCCCCCCCCCCCCCCATCCCAATAATGCGGCTGAAGAAGTGGGATATCTATTGTTTTTGTTTTTTTTTTTATAAATATAATAATTTGTACGAAAGTTTTGTTACTTCTTATTTGATCAGCTGTTTCTCTTAAACTTGTACTGCCTACTTAGCTGTGATAGTTTTCTTTTTAATTTCACTATATATACTGCTACTGTGAATTGTTTTACATACTCCACATTAACCACTTAGCTGGCAGGGGGTGATACTTGAATCTAACAACAATTTTAACTTTAAAGCTAGAAATTTCACAAATGGGTCATTAAATCTAAAAATGATTCTTACAACCCTTAAACATTTTAAAAATACCTATCTAATGAGGGTATCATTAGATAGGTATTTTTAAAATGTTTAAGGGTGATGATACATGATACTCTTTAGGAAAATAAAATCTAGAAAAATTTTTTTTTGAGGTTACTGTATGAAAAGTGGGATGTGATTTGTTTTTTTCACCTGGATTACAGTCTTCCAGCACTAACAGTCTCTGCTAAGCTGCGGATGGGCGGACATGGCGAATCTTTAGGGGTTCCGTTTTGCCATTTCGGCTACTGAACCCTAAAAAGGTAGCCCGGGTGTCTGAATTTCAAACAAGGCTTTGTTGTTTTCATGTCTGTTTGTTTCTTTGGTCGGTGTTGACAATTGCCAAAATTAGTGAATACATTTTGTAAGTTAATTGCAGTTTAAAAAATAATGTACCTATAGGTAAGTATCGAAGAAATAGTGTATATCATGTTAGCATGTATCTCCTTGACAAACAATATTCAGAACCAACATTGAATAGCAAACAATTTAGAATTTTCATTTTCAAGATCTAAATAGAATCCATTTTGTAAAACCACAAGTTTTCTCTTACTTTTTAAGACACGTTCAAGCGAAAAAGCTTGTACAAATTTGTTTGTAAACTCTTTTAGTCAGTGTTTCAGCAAACAGCAAACTGTTGTTATTAAAGTTGACCAAACTGCAGTAATTTCAGTTTCAACCGTACAAATATTAGCCAAAAGGTCGGAGACGCGGTAACAAAATCCTAGAAATATTGTTCTTTTATACCATTTTTTTTACCACATGTCATTTTATAAAGTCTCCCTCAAAACAGGGTTTGTAATTTAGTGCGTCAGAAGTCTTTTAAAATTATATATTACAAACTATAAAACGTCTTCCATTTTCATTTTGTGACCTGTAAAATCACAGAAAAATACGTAGTAAGCGACAATTGTTGGAAAAGCTGACGGATATGCAACGTCACCGTTCTCAATGAGAGGCAGTAGTTCGTTGCCAAGACCGGAGTCTCTATAGATTACGATAGAAAAACACCCTGTTTACAGTGAAAATACTTCATGAGTTCATGACACGTTACTGAAATAAACACTATTGATTATAAAATTCAAGGACGACTGAAACTGTGAGGCTTTACCGTAAAGAAACGAATGGTATAATTATCTAAGCTTTTTGAGTTTTTCTTTGTTGTGTAAGAATTTACTATCTATTTTGTCAGTTATTGCGTGTATTCTGCATATCCTGCCTCAAACTTCAAGCAGTACCCTTATTTCCCTCACTGTAGGGACGACGGGACTCAGGCCTCCTCTCAGAGTGGCTATAACCCATACGGACCTGCAGCGGATTGGTTGAAGTCATAAGTCGTAAGTCGATTTTTTGACGAAAAGGTCCGATTTGCTCACGATATTCTTACCTTCAGATTAATAACTTGCTTACACTAATTTTCTGGGGAATCTATGGCAGATTCGCTAAAATTTCTGAACTACCTACTACCAACCAGAAATCGGCGCCACGAAACAAACCCATACATACTTATAACAACTAGACTCAAAAGACTACAGTCTCAGTAAAACAAATAAGATAATTTTTGAGCAACAAAATTAGATGTAACCAGTTCGCTTGCCAAAACTACTTGGGTTTTATTTATCGTTAATTTTTGTGCTCAGCATATTCTTTATGAGTATCGTACGCATGCAGGAAGTTTGAATACATTATGACGTCACGAATTCTAGATATTTTTCTGACTAGTTTTGTCGTTTAAATGTATAGTTCGCTTACAAAGTTCAAGTGGTGTGAAAAATGAGATGGGGGAAAACTGAGAGACCTCCTTTTCTTCATCTTTACTAATTTTATAAAGCTAATGAGTGTGTTTGTTAGAAGCTCATCCTAATAGAAAAAATATTTTACTGTTTGATAGCCCATTTATCGAGGAAGGCTTTAGGCTATATAATATCACGCTACGACCAATAGGAGAGGAGCAGCAATGAGATGTTGCAAAAACGGGTAAAATTTACGCAGACGAAGTTGCGCGGGACAGCTAATCGGTTATAAACATTGATGCAAAAAATTACACATATACATACATAGACTGCTGAAAACATTACCCCTCTCTCTTTTTTCTTGTAGTCGGGTAAAAAGAGGACCTAGTTCAGCATACACCAGACAGTTGCCTGACGCTGGTTTTCAACTGAACTCATCTTTTATAAGATTTTGAGGCATTGTCAACAAATGCTCATCAATCCTATTCAGTACGTCTTATTGTCCCAACACCCCTGAGGACTGAAGCAATATGTTGGAGTAGATTGTGTGTGTAGTATTATGCGACTATTAACTGATACATAGCCTTGCTTGACTGATTGGCGAGATTCCTTTGTGACCGACCACGGTAATTGCGATTCTAAATACAGAATTTATGTCTTATGTGTTTGGGCTTTGATTATTTACATTTTCTTGTTGGTAATTGACGAATCTTAGTTGCTTGTAAGTAGTGTAGGCGTTGAACGGAACACCTAAATATAGACAAGATGGAGAAATGGACCAGATTAACAACAGAATGGTAACCACGAGACGGTTAAAAAGCAGGGGTGTCTACCTCTGCTCCTTGGCCGTCTCGTGAGCATTTTTTTACGACAACATCTTTCCATCTGCAAACGGTGAGATGAAAAGATGATGTCGTAAAAATTGCCGGTCAAGGACAGGGCAACGTGGATAGACTTTATCGGAAGAGAAGCTGTTATAGAATAACAACCGTTTGTCTTGACTTTCTTTTAGTTAAATTTTTTTAGTTCTTATTGAATAAAGTTTAGGGCATAATTTTTTAGGAGGTAATATGAAGAAAAAGACAGAGGTGTCTTATGGATACCCGGCAAGAACGTAGTTCGTGTTATTTTTATTAACTAATGATTATATAGATAGGTAGGTATAGATAGGTACGTATCCGCCACTGAGTTACGGAACAAAATCTATACTAATATTATAAATCTGAAGAGTTTATTTGTTAGAACGCAATAATCTCAAGAACTATAGGCCCGAAGCGAATTATATGTTGGATAGCCCATTTATCGAGGAAGGCTATATAATATCACGCTACGATCAATGTGGTTTGAAGCAGCAATAAAAAATGTTGAAACACGGGGGAAATTAATGCATACGAAGTGGCGCGGATCAGCTAGTGTAATAATATAATAATACTAAAAAGAACGTTTACTAACTCTTAGCGAAGTAGGATCGGCAGCGGTCGAACTTTTAATAAGCCGTATAACATGGTTTATGTGTCTGAACTACGGATAGCTTGCATCGAAGCGCTAACTCACGAATAGAAAGAGAATTCACTGGTTTTTCGCTTACATGACGCACGGACTTTTATCTATCATCTATAGACATTGTTATATTGTTGGCGGCGGTGGCCTGATGGTTAAGGCATAGGACTTGCAGTCGTGAGGTCCCGGGTTCAAATCCTACCCATTATACTACCGACGGGAACCTATTACTAACATAAGCTCGTGAGCTTAGCTGGAGGGGTTAACAGGATTGCTAGTAATGTGGGACACACAATCCCACATTGTTTGTTATATTTTTTATTAAAAATTTCATGTTCTGTACATATTAGAATATTTCTGAATATATAATAATACTAGCTGTGCCCCGCGGTGTTATCCGCGGTTTATTAGCCTATGTGTTAATCCAGGATGTCAGCTAACTCCATACCAAATTTTATTAAAATCGCTCCAGCCGTTTAGACGTGAAGAAGTAACAAACATACACACTAACATACTCACAAACTTTGCCTTAGTTTGCTGAAAAATTTATTCAAAATATATTATTAATATTAAAAATTATAAAAATAATTAATTAATATTTTAATATCTTTTCAATGTAAATGAAAAACTTATCTCATATTAGTGTGATCTATAATAAAATCTTGGATAGAAAAATTTAGATTCTAGATCCATTACTAGAACCAAAATAACTATATTTAAAACACTATAAATAATATTCCAGAAATGTTCTCTAGTCTTGCATAGTTCAGAACAGATCAATGCGGAATTTTGTTTTAATAATGATAATAATGCCACCGCTTATTTGTTGGTGACAAAACAACAAACATGCGGTGGCATTATTATCATTATGCTTCCTTCGCGCAACAATGCCCAACGGATCGAAGTTATTTAACAAAATTGAATAAGGACAGTTCATGAACCGGAAAATAACATAGGCATCGTATCCCAAGAAAATACACTCTTCTTTCAAAACACAGGAGCAAAGACACTAGAGAAAGTTATCATTTGTTGTTTATTTTAAAATCAGCTTCAGACCAACAATTAGCCCATGGTTGATATATATGATATTGAACATCATCACTACGTCAGTACCGCACCAACACGGCACATAATTTGCAGTTAAAATTTCAGCATTAGCGTGCGTGTGTCTAGATTCCTAATCTAAAATTGATGCAAAGAACTTTGAAAATGTACGGTCAAGTGACGTACTTTTGTAACACTACTAGTCTTCAAAAAAAACATTTCATTCAACCAGTGTCAGACGTCAAAGAGAATGCTTCATTTTTTTAAAGGCATATTGAGGGAATGCTCTATCTAGACATTATATATTCTAAGTTTTAAAATTACAAAATAATTAAATAATAATTGATGGCTCGCCGCTACGTCACCTCATTGTAATCTTGACTTTGGTCTAGTTTCCTAAGTAAAAAAACACTAATTAATTAATAAAACAACAGAATTTTAACTTCCAACGATTAATTCCTGATTAAATTTTGTGTTAAATAAGATTTTGTATCATTAATCATATCATAAAAAGTAGAGATTTGACTAGAAAAAATAGTGACGTCATAGTCTGGCCTTTGTATGAGATCTCCATATAAAATCTGCGTTTTGACATTTCTTATAGAGTACCTAGTTGTTTTGACTAGTTGGAAACTAGGCCTTTGAAATTGTATATAGGACATTATAAAATAATATATAATACGGGTCTTAATGGCGTGAACAATTTAAAGTAAAATACCTTGTTTATTGCCTAACGTTTCGACCGTATTGCAACGGCCGTGGTCAGACTTCCCGTGACCACGGCCGATGCAATATGGTCGAAACGTCATTCGCGCGATTATATATAATTTTATAATGTGTACAAATCGCGAAATTTAATCAACATGTAACTATATATATCGACATTATATAAGTTGTAATTTTAATTGCAAGTTATGAACCTTGTCGGAGTGATGCTGTGATCGAAAGCAATGACCATTAGTCCTTTGTCAAGCTACAAACTACTTCTAAACCAATTTCATATAATTCAGCCCAATATTTTAAAAGATCAGCGCGTTCAAATATACCTACAAACTTTTCAGCTTTTTCAAAATAAGTACCTATAGAAAAGCATGGCAAACGTGTCTATTTCTTTTTAACAAAATAAACAATAGAATTAAAACGTGTATTTAAGCTAAATGGCGGCCATTCTGAATGAAAGAGTGGCAGTACCGGTTGTAATGTGAAGACGAGATGGCTAGCTCATTTGTTGCATCCTAATGTTTTAAAACCGTTTTGGGGTTCCGTGGATAATTTCTGAAATATACGATATAGCAATTTGCTCTAGCAATCGTCATATAACGTTGACTTGAATGTCAAATCCATCAATGACAATTAATTTAAATGTTGATAAACGTTCGCGATTTGTACTTTATATATTTTAATGACAATTAATTTATTTTAAATTCAATAAAAAAAATGCTTGTCTGTAAAATCGGTTTAAGGATGATAATTTTACGTGCTAACGTCATAAGAAAACATTGATGACATATCGCCATTCAGGTTGCTTAGCAACCAATAAATAACGATAGTTCCAATTAAATCGCATGTCATGTCGCTGCTATCGCCATTCGCTGTTGCTTAGCAACCAATCAATAACGTGACCGTTGCTTAGCAAATCAATAACGTGATACTTTTTTGTGTGTGCATCCGGTCATCGATTTATAAGACGTTATCACGGCAAAATGTTCGACCACATCATCAAAATAAAGACTTAAAGTAAATGACTTCACACCAGAAATTACATCATAATATTAAATTGCATACAAATCGCTACAGAAAAAGAGACTGATTTGACTTGATATGACTGTTTTGATAAAGCGGCTTTATTATACTGCAGATGATACTGTATTTTTTTTTAGATATATTATCATACGATTTTAGTGAGAATAGTTGGATACAATTATGTCATTATTGCTTTGTCGGTGTTAAATATGAGTGCAAAATTTAAAATTATTTGAACAATAAGAAAAATAAATATTTTAAACAACAACTCCCGTACCAGAGTAGGCCCTGTGTCACGGGAGTATTTACAAAGCTCACCTAAACTCAGAATTAACATTGATAGACATAGATCTCACCTATTTCGTGTGGGAATCAATCTTTCAATCACCTGCAAAGCTGTACATGTCCAGAAATATACGGAATCCTTACAAAATTCGTGTAACACAACTTACACTTGACATATTTTTTATTTTCTGAACGGACGTTCCAAATGCTCTTTCCTGCTTCCCTTGCCGGGGTTTTTGAAAAAATATCCTCAACGTTTTTTATGTTGTGTATCCGGAGAATTTCGGTATTGAACATTTTTGCTTTGAGCTCGATTATACGTTACCTTTTTTATTATGTTAACGTTTTTGTTCGTGTTGAAATCGGACCTTCTGTCGTGTGAAGTTATGTTACTTTGAAAAATTGGTTCATACATGTAATCACATTAAAAGTATTTATTTACTTGTTTTTATTGTATGGAATGGCGAACAATGTCAAAGCTTTGAAGTCCATACAAACATAACTTTTAATTCCCCCCCCCCCCACTTTTTTCTAAGAAGTTAATAAACAGCACTCAAACAAACTATTGACTATTGAATATTTTTGTCTTTATTTTTTACTACCTGTCCCGCGCAACTTCGTCTACGTAAATTTTCGCAACATTTTTCATTGCTGCTCCGCTCCTATTGGTCGTAGCGTGATGTTATATAGCCCATAGCCTTCCTCGATAAATAGGCTATCCAACAGCAAAATATTTTTTCAAATCGGACCAGTAGTTCCAGAGATTATCGCGTTCAAACAAACTCTTCAGCTTTATAATATTAGTAAAGTGTGAAATGTGATGAAAATAATTATGTAGTTGAAATCGATCAAATACTGTTATTAACTGATTGTGAATAAGGAGGTAAAAGCTTACATACCCCAGTCAGGGACCTTTTAGCGAAGAAGGTCAAATTGTAGGAGGTCAGTTTGCGAGTAGCTCAATTTTTAAAGTCAAGAAGTGTAAACTCTCTCGTGGATACATCGATGTATTACCGATTGTTACGTAACAGAGTACGATTAAGATATTAGATATATTTTGGGACTTAATCGCGTGAATTATTTAAAGGTACGAAAATTTTATTTAAATAATTCACGCGATTAAGTCCCGAAATATATCTAATATGTATGAAAATCGCGAAAGTTTAAAAACTACGATTAAGATATTTGCATGTTTGCATACCTACTCAATATGAATACGATATAATCAATAAGTGTCCTTATTTTTTGTACTAAATCATTTAAACATTATTCAGTTACTATAACACCCAATCATCAACGTTTAATATACTAAATTTATTATAAAAAATAAGGCACTACAATAGATTGGCAAGATTGAATAACCGACGCTTCCAAAAAGTACGCACCTAAATAAATGTATGAGATATGAAGAGAGAATTCTTTATTGTGTCTGTCTGAGGGAAATAAAAGTATATTATCGTCTCTTTCATCTCGCCAAGTGGAGTAATAAATCAAGACGAACAGGTATATGTCAGAAGTACGTATTATTATATTAAAGTTACTTTATACATATAGACTCATTCTATGTGTCTTTGTATAGATATCTGAGAGCATAGGAGTACACGGGCAGGGGTTTGATTTTGCAAATTTCGCCCTCCCCCTCCGATATTGCAAAACGGTGTTAAGTCCATTGTAGCAACTGAAACCCCTCCGAAATTACGAAAACGACTCACAGACATACCCAGGATTACTTTTGGATAACTCCAAAAGTAATCCTGGGTAAGCTCATGTCTTAGCCCCGAATACTCAAACGATACTTAACTTTAAGTCGAGCTCAGAAGTATTTCTGTCACTACTATTCATCTTTGAGATAAAGTGTAGTTTCAGTTGTTAAAATTGAGCAGTCAGATTGACAGATCAAATAAATAGATTATAACGGAGAGATCCCACCACCTACCCTCGATCTGTGAATCACCACCATTAAAGTAGTAAGGAAATCCCCTTAATATAACAATCGAAATAGATTGACAGACCGCACTCAAAAATAGAGACCTGCAACAAAGAAAATTAGTGACAGGTACTCTCACCAAGTCGAGTGGAAGGCACCTCCGGACCCTTGACTTTCAATATTTCGCTTCTACTTAAGATGAATTTCCGCCATGTGACGCCTGATTCAATCGGTTAGATCAAGTAAACGCTAAAGAAAATACAGAAGGTCTTCAGTCTTGTTCACCTCTTGTTTACTTTTTAGTTCTGAGTCGAGCAAGTACGTGTCGATGGCGACCAAGCATATAAAGAAATCAACAGGTCACGTCAAGACCCCCACTGTAAAGGACATGATGTTACGTCCTTCAACAGTTAAGATTGGTCATAAAACTCTGAAGGATGATAATAATTTACACTTGTCATGTATAGGTATGTTTCACAAACTAAATCGAGGGCAAATCTTCTCTTTTTTAGTAGGTTATAAGCCGTGTGTCGCGGAGGACTTTACAAACATACAAGTCACGAACACAAAGTACACCCTGACTCGGAACAACAAATTGTGGATCACATTAAGTGGTGTCCCGTGTGGGAATCAAACCCACGACCTCTCGCGTAGCAGGCAGACACACTCCCACCGCAACACAGAGGCAGACAGTCTTACTAATATTATACATCTGAAAATTTGTGAGGATAGATGGATGAATGAATGGATGTTTGTTGTTCTTTCACGCAAAAACTATTAAACCGATTCGATAACGTAGTTTTAAAAATCAGAACAGTGCATGTATGTATATAATATGTGCAAAAATAACAATAAACCACTAATGATTTTAAAGTCTATTTTTTTAGGGAAAGTAATATGTTACTCAATTTAGACCCTCTAGGTGATAAGTAACATTAAATGTTACAAAAGTTTCCTCGAAATCGCCGAGAAAAGAAGTCACAATTAACTTGTGATCGGCGAACAGAAACTATCCTATAACTAACGTATTAAGGTGTCGGACAATCGGCTTCTAAGTGAAGTAATTACCACAACTTTGCTCCTTAATTGTATTACAAGTTTACCGAAACTTTGTCCGTGAGCTGTAAATGTTGACGCCCATTTGAAAACACCACTCAAGGTGTTTCAACTGACAGCATCTTTGGTGCAGTGGTAAAGTGTACAGTTGTGTGAGAGGTTGTGGGTTCAGAAGTTTCGAAATCTCCGAGGGATTAATACTAAACACGGGAATTATCTTTCAATTAAAATGTAAAAGTCGACTGCCTTCTGCCTTGATCTTGACTGTCTCTGTGGCGTGGTGGGAGTGTATCCAACTGCTACGCAAGAGGTCGTGGGTTCAATTCCCACACGGGACACAACTTTGTGTGATCCACAAATGGTTGTTCCGAGTCTGGGTGTACTTTGTGTCCGTGACTTGTATGTTTGTAAAGTCCCCCGCGACACAGGGCTTGTTCACTATTGCGGGAGTAGTCTTTTTAAAAAAAAAAGTTATTGAGTCTCAAACTTTTGATTTTATACTTTAAATTAGATATTTGTTACTTTAAATTAATTGTATTTGGATAGCGGCCGGCATAAATCATCTAGAAGTCGCTGCGACTAGGGAAATATATATTTGGATTAATGCACGAGATGATTTTTATCGCAATTACCAATATACACAAGAGCAAAGCCGCGATAGAACGTTATTAAAAAATAAAGGAAATAGTATAGATTCGTAACTCACACTTAAATAAGTATATTAAATTCATAACCTAAGCTGAAACTCGGCGAAACTTTTCACGTTTCACCGAAACTCGCCCCATTATGACTACATCGGCTTTTTTTCGCTAAATAAACGCAAACAAAAAATTTGTTCTTTGAACATCGCATTTTGCCTCGTCAATTTTACATAATTTATTACTTAAACATGACTTAACATGGATACTAAAATGTTATGTTCCATATAGAGCCGGCGAATCGTCCCATTGTTGTTATAAGCCAACAAAAAATTGGAGTAAGACCTTTTAGAGGGACAGCGCTTTTTGGTGAGGATCGTTTAGGTTAACAGCTGCTGTCATCTGTACTTTCAATGTCACCAATGTGCTAATCCGTTCATTGCATTGCGAGTAATTATGTTACAAAACTTTGCATAAATAAACTTAATCCATACTTCCAAACTTTTATAAAGTAAGTTTTTTGTTTGTTTGTTACGCTTTAATCGCTCAACCGATTTACATGAAATTTTGTATGGAAATAGTTTAGGTCCCGAAGAAGTATTTTTCTCATGATATTCGATATCCACTCAGGCAGTAATATAATGTGAGTATTTTTATAGGTAGACGTTCGACGACGCTGAACGACTTTTTACCCGACATCGGAGGGTAATGTGTTTGACGTATGTTCCTTTGTGGCACTATATCGGCCAAACGCATGGGCCGATTTTGATGATTTATACTTCAATCGATTCGTACTAATCTTGCGATCGTCACTAAAGCAATCGAAATTCAAAATGGCGACAACCAGACGCCATGTTGTGATAGAGAAAAATTAAAGTCAAAAAACTGTGTCATGTGGGGTATCATCGTGTCAGGTATTTTTAAATCATGATGAGATTTCTGAAATTCAGTTGGAGCATTCATGAATCCCAGTGATCTTACTAAAATACCTCAGACTGCATAATTTAAGTTTATCTTGTTTCAATCTTTTTTAATTCAATTCATTGTAATAGAGTTTCTGACAAAACGTTTTAAATTATAAACCGTGCAAAAGCAAAAAGCAAATAACTGACGCTACATTCAGGAGTTGTGTATTATGTTTATGTCAAAAAGAGCACCTTGGTTGATACACAAATAGGTGAATTTTAAAAATTGATTACACATTGTTATTACATTTTTAAAACTTGCCCCTTTTTGTCTGTCAGTTCAATAGCGGTACACACAAATCTATACTAATATTATAAAGCTGAAGAGTTTGTTTGTTTGTTTGAACGCGGTAATCTCAGGAATTAATTGTCCGAATTGAAAAATTCTTTTACTGTTGGATAGCCCATTTATTGAGGAAGACTATTGGCTATATAACATCACGCTACGACTAATAGGACGCAGCAGCAATGAGATATGTTGCAAAAACTGGGAAAATTTACGCAGACGAAGTTGCGCGGAACAGCTAGTCTATAATAAAAGATCGCTTCAAATCCTGAAAATCTCACAGCTGTAGGGTTACTCTCTTTCTTTGAAAACGAAATTCGCTAATTTTCGTTTACATACATTTCTTAGGTTTACTGACTGTTCTAATTATTTTTTGGTTAAGCACATGAAGTTCGAACTCACAGACGATTTTCTGGAACGAGTGGATTAAATAGATGCTCCTGAACCTGTATATTAACACCTCATTTTGATCAAAACTTCGTTTACTTTAAATAAAAGTAGGCCTCCTGATGACTATAAATACAAAATCTAATGTTAACCGTTGTGCCGCCGCCCACCAGGTACGATCACCTCGCCTGATCAGAGTATCCTCCCTTTGTGTTGGAGAGACGTAACACTTTGTCCTCCACATGTTCAATCACTATAAGGGTCAATGACCCAGTGGCGGCCGAGCAGATTGAGATATCTGCGAGGTTAAACAACGTTACCGCTGTCGGTCTATAGATGGTTCGTTTTCGAGCAATGTCACACTCCTCGGTGCCTTGGAGAATAAGTTAAACTGGCTCGGGCCTGCAAGACTGCACTTGTTTCTGTGCACTATAGTATCTCCTGCGTTGTTAATTAGTTTTTAATGAGGTTGGCTGCCGTAACCGACATCACGGTCCTTATATCTTATCTTTATTCCGTTGTCGTGACAAGCCCGTGAACTGACGCATGCGCGGTGCGCTCTATATCCACCGCGCATACGCTGTAAAGTGCTGCGCTTAGAAATGCATCAACGCGCAAGCGCGGTGGACACGCGCGGGACTTCGCACGGGCTTGTTACGACAACGAAATAAAGATAGTGAATAAGGACCTAGTTAGAAGACCATTGCCGTGTGGTGCCGGCTTAAGAATAGTACCACCCCATCTCTTCCCATGGGTGTCGTCAAGGCGACTAAGGGATTTCACCCCGGAGGACGGGCAGCAGCGTCCTCTGCGTACTTAAAGCCATACTGCGATCGCCAACCCGCTCGCCAAGCGTGGCGATTATGGCAATTACCCCCAGGATCTACATACTATTAGGTTCTACTGGGGAGACCCGTGCCCAGCAGTGGGCCATCATATGGGTTGATATGTATGTATGTAGAAGACCATTATTTAATTGTTAACAAACATAAAACTTTTTTTTTTGTTTTCTTACAAAGGACGACTTCCGCAGTAGGATACAAGCCCTGTGTCGCGGGGGACTTTACAAACATACAAGTTCGGACACAAAGTACACCCAGACTAGGAACAATAATTTGGGGATCACACAAGGTGGTGTCCCATGTGATTATCGAACCCACGATCACTTGCGTAGCAGTCGGACACACTTCCACCGCGCCACAGAGGCAGTCAAACTTTGACTCAAGAACAGCAAACATCCCATTACTAATACCAGAAGTAAAAAAAAAACCTAATACAACACTTAATTTAGCTTAACGTATTTCTAAACAAAGGGATACCAGATTCAAATGCGTGGGGCGACGCGCGGCCCCCACTAGGAGTTATATAAACTTCAAAAATAGAATTTCGCCGTCGCAACCCGGTTTATGACTTGGCTCGTAAAAGGGGGTGGATGAGGCGGTCGTAAGGGGAACGCAGCATATTTTCACCTTTATTTATAAAGGAAATTCGGTCAAGTTTGAGTGATGTTAATTTAAATAATATTTCCAGACAAGCATTGACGAATAAATGTAGTTCGTGAGATTGTGTTACGTCAGCGCTCGCGTGTCTATATTAAGTTCACATATTTTGAGACATGTTAGCAGACACATTAGATGTAAGAAAACTGTTTTCTTTATATTTTTGAATCGGTTAAATTGAGGCTGTACGTTATAACTTAACTAAACTTACGCATTGCATGATTGATACAATTCGAGACAGGAATAAACGCGTTTATGCAAGGTACATATTTGTCTTAGAGATTGCTAAATGTTCCGACTAGATTTTACCAACCTTGTGACAAGCTGTAACTGTGTAGTCAGATGAAACCTCAAGTTATCTATAATATAAATAATGGCTAACTAATAAAGAAGCTGTAAGACTATATATAGTATATTCGTTTATAATAATAATAATAAAATTTATTCATGAATAACAAACGGCACAGTTGGATATTTGCCTGAACTAGGTTGAAACCTGTGTTTCAGGCAAGAAAGTAAAAAGTATTGAAAATAAATACATTCTGATAAAAAATTGTGAAATATATTGAAGATATCTTTGAACAAAGTGTAAAAATCGACTATGTGTTTGATTAATTTGTTACAGGATTTTCCAAGATAAAGCCTATAATATTTTCATAAACAATTTCCTAAAAATGATCTCCTAACCGATATCGGTCACGGCGGCCAATCTCATTAGAGACTAGCCAACTACGCAGGAAATATTAAAGTGGACAAGTGTATGCGCAAACACAAGTGCACTCTCTATTCCCTCACTCTCATAGTCCTACGGGAAGGAAATCCGACGCGACTGTAGAGAGATAAGGCGCAAGACCGAAGTCACGGAGGAGTGTGACAGTGTTCGGAAACGGTCACCCATCTATATACACGACTAGCTATCCCGCGCAACTACGTTTGCGTAAATTTTCCCCGTTTTAGCAACATTTCTCATTGCTGCTCCGCTCCTATTGGTCGTAGCGTGATGTTATTTAGCTTATAGCCTTCCTCGATAAATGGGCTATCCAACAGGCGTTCAAACAAACAAACTCTTCAGCTTTATAATAATAATAATAATAATATCTTGGGACAACTCACACAAAGCTTATATTATATATTTCTAAATACATACATATTATAGATAAATAACACCCAGACACAGAATAAACCATCATGCTCATCACACAAAGTTTTATCCTGGGTGGGGCTCAGTATTTATTACAAAGCTGGAGCAGGTCATTATATTTTAAATGTGAAAGTAACTCTGTCTAGTTTTTATCGCGATAACCGACATCCACGCGGGCGGAGCCGCGGGCGAAAACTAGTAATTTATAAATAAATGGAGAAACAACTGATTACTGCTAAAACCTCTAGTTCTTAAAACTTAGTTTTTACATAGTACTTCCCTGATAAACGTAAGACGTCATACTATTAAGACATTTCGAAATACCCCATACTTTCCTGATCTATTCGCATTCAAGTACGTGAGCAAAGCGAATTCAAATTACAAAACGAGTTAGCACCAAATCCCAAGCGTAAAACTCACTTTCGAGTACTTAAATACTTATAAGCAACTTTTACAATGAAGTTTAACTAAAGTGTAGCAAGAAAACATGGATGCCGTGCTCCTCTATTTTATAAACAAAGTGCAATGGCTCCCTTGACGCGTCTAAGCGGCAAATTAAACAGCTCTGTTACATCTTTGTAAATCCCAACACAATAATATTCAAGACTTGCTGTGGTATGAATCGGGGTGACCTTACGAGGCTAAGCCTACCCCGGCGACCTGTACAGACTTTAGACTCTAATCATATATTTGCAGCGTCCATTTAATCTTAGCTAATATTATGAAGTTGCTGTCCGCGCAACTTCGTCTGCGTAAATTTTCCCGGTTTTTGCAACATTTTTCATTACTGCTCCGCTCATGTTGGTTTTAGCGTGATGTTTTATAGCCTTCCTCGATAAATGGGCTATCCAACAGTAAAATAATTTTTCAATTCGGATCCGTAGTTCCTGAAATTATCACGTTCAAACAAACAAACAAACTCTTCAGCTTTATAATATTAGTATAGATATGAAAACTCTGTCTGTCTATCTGCTATATTGCCGATTTAGTATAATTTGGTATGAAAATATTCTGAGCCCCGAGAAAGGACATAGGATATTTTATATGGCTATAACCAACATCGACGCAGGCGGAGTCGCGACCGAAACCTAGTCCTTCTATAAATGGGGCAGTATGAATAGATGGATTTTTATCCGACTGCAAGGAAGGGTTATGTTTTTCGCGCGTATGTTGCATGTATGTAATATTTTTTTTCTAACCACTAAACGGATATAAATGTATATATTCAATTAAGACGTCGTTAGATTTGTCTTGACCGCCAAAGAGTTTTTAGATATGTGACGTTTGAAAAAAACAAACATGGCGGCTGTGAGGTGTCAAAATAAAGAGGTGTGATAAAAGTTGTCACAAATACTGCATTTCTTTTTCAATTTATAATACTTGGCAATAGCTGTGATAAATATTAGTTGTTACATTCTACAACCACTCAAAAATATTAAATATAAAATAAATAATAATTTCATGCAGGCGGAGGCACTTTACTAAGTTCATCGGGAACCATTGATGCCTCCGACTGCATTATATAATGCAGGGGATCTTGTTTCCATCTTTATTTGTACGGGCAGGTTTTTTTTTTATTATTATTACTCAATCACGCCAGATTAGTTAAACGGATCCGAATAAAATTTGGCACAGAATTAGATTATAGTCTGACATAGCGTTTTAGCTTAGCGGGAAAATATACTGTCGCGGGCAACAGCTAATATAACTATACTGTCGGTCGTCATACATGTTAATGTTATTTACTGTAATTTAGCTAAGGAGACCTTCCTAACAAAGTGCCCATTTTGCTTTAATCACACCTATCTGTTACACGCTTTATATAAATAAATCGATATCTGTTCATGTACTATATTATTGAAACAAAACAATTCTGAAATGTATTCAAATCTCAGCTAAGTAACTATAAGTAAAATCTTGCTCTATAAAAAGGTTTTATAGTTCTCTTTTCCTCGTCTGTTCGTAGTCATACACAAAGAAATTAGTACATATAGAGCCGTCTAGTCTATGGAGCCTCTCTGTTACTCAGATCAATTGGCTTTAGTTATTGTTCTGAGCTCTGTTAGAAAAAACTATAAAAAGCTGAGAGCCCTCTATTAGAAAATACGACAGTTTTTTCAACCCGATAATTAATCTAATTCCTGCATAATATTTTAAATTTTGATGTTTAGACCATTTAATCAAAATTAAGTACAACGTTATGTATTTTTTATTGGCAAAATTCTTTAAACTTCATTGTCAACTATTCCTGTTTGCAACAAGAAATGACTAGAGATAAGACTAATAAGATTGATCATAACAAAAATCTCCAATATTCAAAATTAGCCTCACAACAGTACGTTTTCTCATCAACAATATATTTCCTTGTGTATCGAGAACCATCATTTATCAAGCCCGTAATGTTCTGATATTTCGACAGCCCCCTAGGGGAGGGCGGGGAGAAAGCATCCATTATGTTAGTGGTAGACAATTCTAAGTTATGCGTAAGCAATCTAAGTTGATGTAACAATTTGTACACGCGTGATACAAGTTGCCCCATATATGTGTTATGTTACCCCATGTTTGGGTCAACCTTACCCCATCTAGAGGTTAGATGTAATTAGGAAGGGTCAAAGTGATACTGAACTTAGTTGGTTTGTAGTTTCTGATTGTGGTGTATTAAATAGGAGATTTCATTGAACGAATCGGGGTATACTATTGTGTAACAAATGAATTGAGTCAATAGTTTCTTGTACGAGTTTTACCCATTGCCCATTCTAAGTGTACATATAGTTGATATTATATTATAATAAGTAACTAGAAGAGGAGAAGGGTTAACATTTTTGTAAAGTAACTATTTACTAAAATATAGTTGGCTAAGCTACATACAGTTCTTTGACTAGTAGTAAGTTTTACCCACAGTCCGCCTTGGTGGATACCACAAGTGTCAGTTCTTCTTTCGTGAAATAGTGATGTTAGCAGTGTCTTTCAACCCAAACACAGAGATCGCACTGTGGTCCGGTTGAAGGGCACTGAAGCAAGTGAAATTACTGGGTAAATGTGACTTATGAATAATTAGGAGTGTGGTGACATTTAGGTATTTGCCAAACCAGGATTTGGGTAGCACTGATGCTGTTCTGGGTCCTTATTCACTATATTTTTTTTGTCTCTTCGCGGTAAGCCCGCGCGAACTGGCGCATGTGCGGTGCGCTTAAAGATGTCCGCCGCGCATGCGCGATGCAGTTCTAAGCGCAGCTCTCTATTTACCATTATGACAAGATTTTGACAGTTAGACGCGCGGGCTTACCGGAAAAATAAAAAAAAAGATAGTGAATAAGGACCGTGGGGTGGCGTGACCCTTGCTATCAGTATTTCAGTATTTAATTTCGTAGTATAAAAAAATAATATAAAGAAACTAGAATTCATAAGGGAAGCTGAAAATAATTCTATTCTAAGGACCCTCCGCCTCTAGTTGCGTTTATCGCTAATTTCTATTAAACCACACAATTAAATTTGATATTGCTTGTTATTTAGAGATTATCCCGAATATTTTTTTGTATAATTTATTATAACTAGCTGACCCGCACAACTTCGTCTGCGTTAATTTTCCTGATGTTATATAGCCTCCAACCTTCCTCGATAAATGGGCCATCCAACAGTAATAATTTTTCATGGCGAACCGGTAGATCCTGAGATTATCGCGTTCAAACAAACAAATAAACTCTTCAGCTTTATAATATTAGTATAGATTTGTGTATAAATAAAGAAGCCGGAGCATGCCGTTAATTTCAAAGAAAATAGTATACTTATGTTGGCTCACACATATGTGCACTTTAAAACCTCCTGTGTTTTAGCTAGTCTTTAATGAGATTGGCCGCTGTCGCTGATATCAGGAGAACATTACAATCGTTTATGAAAATATACATAACAATTTATAAATAATTATAGCAAAGAAAACAAGATTAAATGCTGTAAATATCTAATAAGGTAAAGCTTTCACAAGTTTTCTATTTCAATTCTGTAAACGACAAAAGTTTTGCATAATTTAAATTTGTATTACCTTCTATAACATCATTTCAAAATGTTAGCCATTGAATGTTTTGTCTCTTTCGCTCGTTGTACATTTAAAATTAAATAGAAAGAGACAAGCATTTAATATTTTGAAAGGGAACAAATACAGTAACTACTTTAAATGTAATAGAACAACAAGGATGCGTTAATGGCAATAACCCAAGCATGTTAGAAACGGATTCATTGCCTTCTATTCACACATTAAACATGCATACATTAATGCATCGTTGTTGTTCTATTGAATTCAAAGTAGTTACTGTATTTGTTCCCTTTCAATTTAGCTTAGTTAACAATACTACTAGTATTGTACGACCCACATCGATAAATCATCAATATATAAAATAAACTCTTTCATAAAAATAGCGACTACCGTCTAAAATAGCTAATAAATCCTGTAATAATGTAAAGTATCATTTTTATATACATAATAATCAAAATATACAAGTCTTGAATGCTAAAATCGGCAAGAGAATGAAATAGTATAGATATGTAGATACATATAAGAATGCCACACGAACTGTGAAACAATGCCAACAATATGAAATGGAAAGCTCTAAGATAGACTTGTTCGAAATCTCGACTGGTACCTTGGATATGGAAATCGAGATTGGCAGAGAAAATGCCAATATTTGAATCCAAAAAAGATTTTCCACTATGCACCTAAAAGTGTTAATAAAAAGTAGAAAGTTAGGTATCGAAAATCAGTAGATTTTTGAATGAGAATTGTGAAGTCTCTCGCGATACAGAATTTGTAACGTAAAGTGTGGGCGTTGTCTTTAATCTATGATTTTTTTTTAAGATAACTAGTAGTAGCAATGTGGGATTGTTACATTACTAGCAATCCTGTTAACCACTCCAGCTAAGCTCTATGGCTTGTGTTAGGAGAGGGTTCACATCGTAAGTATTATGGCTAGGATTCGAAACCATGACCTCCCGATTGCGAGACCGATGCCTTAGGCATTAGGCTACCGCCTAAATGATGACAAACTTTTTTGAGGGATCTTGGTCTATCTTAAAGGTTAACCCCATAGACGTATAGAACAGGACTGCGCCATAGCCTCACAAAATTGACCACTCTCTAGAAAGAGACAACGCTACTTTGTGCCTACCTGTCAAAGACCTCACGAGTTTTTTCTTTCTTTCACGCTTTGCAGTCAATATTTACTTTTTAATTGAAAGAGATGGCACGGTGCCCAATAGTTTTTTTTTATTTAATGGATTTAAATTTCTCAAGTAGTTAATGGCCTCTTGGATTACGATAACTCCATCAAAATCTAAATATCAAACGTAGTTATTTTCAGTCAGATCTAAAATAAACAAAACTCCTATAGATACTTTAACCCTATTTCATCTTTTTAAGGACATTTTTCCATAAACACTAAAAACGCAAGAATTTACTTGTATTATAGTAAAAAGTCAAATTATTTACTCAGTTGAATTTTCCGTTTATCTATTGTTCCTGGAACTTTGATTCCTAGTTTGTTTGTTTCCCTTATCTGTTAAACTGTTTGGTTAACAGCTGACAGTTCCGGCCTCGAGGTGACAAGGAAAACACTAACTGTAATTAAATCACAAATTGTCCAAACAATTTGACGGATTGTTCCCCTAACTCTGCTATTTAGTAGACTACGTTTTAAAATAATAAAAATAATTAAATATTTTTTTACCATTAAAACACTTATAGGTATTAAAGAAATCAACTGAAGGCAAATTAATTATAGTTTAGTTTAGAAGCGCCGACCCCAAAACACATAGGACATAGGCACGGCAGAAGAATAAATGTCGTGAGGCTCGTTAGAATTTAATAATGTTTTAATATGAAAATTGAAAAGTCGCGAAAACTACTACTAAACTAATATAAATGGGTAAAGAAAATAAGGAAAATCTAAGGAACAGCCTAGTAGTTTTGTTTGGGAATCCATTTTGCATTTTAAATTTTAGGTAAGTATCAAATTATATTATCTGCACCTACATATTTATATCTTAACGTCACCCGAAGGTTGACTGGTGATGCTCCATTAAGTCTGCCTCTGTACATTATTTGTGCATAAAGTCACAAAATAAATAAATAAATAATTACAAATTTGATCGATTTTAAGATGACATTTGCAACTATAACGCCCTAGACAGACAGACAAGTTTTCAAGTATGAATGTTATTGAGTACAAAGCAATATGCCAGCTTTCAACGCAACACTATGACTAAAACAATTTATGTTTGGTGTAAGCACATCCTAAAGTAACTAAACTCTAATCTCGTAAAATATCGTCAGCTCTGTTCTGGCAAAAGCAGCAGTACACATTAGCTAATACAGCCTTTAGCTTTACCTAAAGGAGAGCGAAGCTTTGCCCTCGTAAATCTCTATTAAGCCAAAAACAATTCACCATAAACAAAAATAACGAGTCTAAATAGCTTCATAAAACACTTTTAACATACGAACGTGTACAATCGCCACAAAAAATACATTCACAAACATTTTTACTGTGCGCAGAACGGTCGGCTCCCTGCCTAACCTCAGTTACATAGAGTTTCTCTCATTTTAAAAGGGGAAACTAAAAAAATCTCAATTACATTAGCGTGCACGTTCCTATTACACGAAATACGGAGCCGACTGTACTGGGTGAATGGCGGACGGGCTGAGGTTGAGCTATGCAAAAGTGATTTTAAACAGGTTAATTATATTTAAAAGAATAACGTTCTCGAACGTAAATTTGAATTTACAGTTTTTAAATTTTTGTGTGGTCTTGTATACATCCTAATTCCAAGGTTGATAAATAAATAAAAAATAAAAATGTCAAAGGATTTTTTATTTTATACAGCCTACGTTTACGTAAGTACTTTTTGTACACAGCCTACTTTTGTTTTTTTTTTTTGTGCCATAAGTACTTAACTAATATTTTATATACAAACGTATTGTTTGTTGTTTTTCCTACTCTTGCAATCAACATGATTTTTTTCAGAGGCATGAGTAAAGGCTAAATTATTAATCTATACTAATATTATAAAGCGGAAGAGTTTGTTTGTTTGTTTGTTTAAACGCGCTAATCTCAGGAACTACTGGTCCGATTTGAAAATTTCTTTTTTTGTTGGATAGCCCATTTATCGAGGAAGGCTATAGGCTATATAACTTTGCGCTACGACTAACAGGTGCCGAGTAGCGACGAGAAATGTTGCAAAAACGGGGAAAAATTACGCATACGAAGTTGCGCGAGACAGCTAGTTATCTATACCAATATTACAAATCTGAGGAGTTTGTTTGTTTGAACGCGGTAATCTCAGGAACTACTGGTACGAATTGAAAAATTCTTTCAATGTTGGATAGCCCATTTATCGAGGAAGGATATAGGCTATATAACATCACGCTACAACCAATAGGAGCGGAGCAGTAATGCAGCAATAAGAAATTTTGCAAAAACGGGGAAAACTTACGTAGACGAAGTTGCGCGGGACATTACATGAGTCCAGCATTTTTTTTTAAACTCAAAAACGAACTCTCAATTTTTAAACATGTCCAAAAAGATAGGGTTGCAAGAAATTCAATATGTATATTTTCAGTCAGTATTTTGTGGACAGTCTAATTCAAGGCCGTGAAAAATGTAATAAACCCCGTTTGTTACAGCCGGGTTAAATTTACGAGAAATAGTTGTCGTGCATTTTAAATGAACGCCGTTTGAAAATTTTATTGTTTTTTCGGAATATTTTTGAATAAGTGCTTAAAGTTATTGCCGTTTGTACCGGGTTAAGAATAGTAACACCCCATCTCCTCACGTGGGTGTCGTCAAGGTGACTAAGGGATGGCATACTGGAGTACAGGCAGCAGCATCCTCTGCGTATTTTAAAGCTTCACTGCGATCGCCAACCCGCTCGCCATCGTGGCGATTATAGTGATTATCCCCAGGATCTATAAGAAGTAGGTTCTACTGGAGAGATCCGTGCCCAGCAGTGGGACAAATATTTGTGCACTACGCAAGAACCGTTTCTAGGAAACGGTTATGAGATCTTATGCTCTATACAAATACCAATAAAAGTCAATAGTCGATATTTTGAATTTGATTGCACTATAGTTTTACTTCACAGATTTATAAGTTACTAGCTTATGCCCGCGGCTTCGCCCGCGTTGATGCCAAACTGTTACCAAAATATTTTAATGTCAAAGTTTCATACTAACTTTGCACCACCGTTTTACCCCCTTAGGGGGTGAATTTTCAAAAATCCTTTCTTAGCGCTCTCCTGCGTTATAAAAGGAACCCCTGTGCAAAATTTCAAGTTTCTAACTCTTATAGTTTAGGCCCTGCGTTGATAATGTCAGTCAGTCAGTAAGCTTTTCCTTTAATATATATAGAAGTTAAGGCAACCCTAGGCCACAAACTTTAATTCTTTAATTAAAATATAAACAAACAAACATTTATATTTACGATACTAGCAAGCCAATTGGCTTTATAATAAACAGTATATATGGTTAACAAAAACCTACAGGAACAAGGTGTTTGGGTATATAACTATCGATAAAATCTCTACCATAGTGCTAGGGGTGGCAAATGAAAATTTTTACTGTTAAACAACTTCAGTTTACACTGCAGTGTGCTTTGTTTTATATTCTTTCTTTTAACGGTTGAATAGTAAACAGTGGGTGCATTTCTTGCACTACAGTGTAGGAATAGTAGTGGTAAATGGTTCTTGTAGAAAAGGACAGCGTTTGCAGTTAATTTATGGTAGATAAACAAGAGCTAGGACTCGTAAGACAAAAAAATGATTTAATAATAAATAATATCTTAGGACAACTTACACAATGTGATCTGATCCCAAAGTGAATCTATAAAATGGCATTCGAGCAACATTGGGATCGACGTTGGGGCCAACTCGTAGACCCACTGCTAAAACCACGACTCTGATGTCTGGACTTTAATATGTTCTTTTCTTTTTTAAAGACGACTCCCGCATTAGGGTCCAAGCTCTGTGTCGCGGGGGACTTTACAAACATACAAGTCACGGACACAAAGTACCTACCACAAAATAAAAAATATATTACTATAACAGAATTTTTATTAAATCCATATTTTAATGAATTCTAATTACTTAAAAAACTCCGGCCTAAAGGTTTGAGAAAACTGTTGATGTAGCCAACTCGCGACGAAGTAGGAAAAATCTCACTAAATCTATCAAAAGTTTACTTGGAAAGTGGTCGACGGGTAGATCAGAACTCATAGAACATGTGGTATAGACATAAAACTAATATTAACTCTGACTTTGGGGTTTTATACAGAATGATTGCTGTGTTTCTTTGCTAGGCTTTTCTCGCGGCTACAATGAATTAACAATAAAAACTGGGCAAGAGCATGTCGGACCATGCTCAGTGTAGGATGCCTTGAATAATTGCATCAGCAGAAGAGCGTATGTTCATCGCACCTACGCCTTTTTGTCGAGATACGCAGTTTTTCGGCAATAACTTAATGACGGTATATCCGATTAAGTTCAAAATAATTTTAATTTAAAGTGTTTATTAAGCCCTACCTCTATGATTGTTTTCCAATTTTTTGGTCACACGGTTCAAATGTTAAGGGGGGCTCAATTTATGCAACTTTCGGAGTGATTATTATTCACTCAATCAAAAAAGACTTTAAGAAACCTTAAAATATTTTTGAAAGATCTGTCAAATGATGTGACACACGTAAATATTGGCTGAAAAAAAATCGAGTGCCCCCGAAAAAATATTAATTTTTATTATTTTGCTATCAAAGTAAGTAGCAGTTGATGAAATTTGGTAAAGGTGTCTTGTAGACACCTTTACCCTTTTATTTTATAATATTAATAAATTAATCATCTATTCATAGTTTTACGTTATCCAAAACATGTATTAGGACAATATAGGCCTTAGTAGCCCGAAATAAATAAATAATAATAATAATAATATCTTGGGACAACTCACACAAAGCTGTCTGATCCCAAACTAAGCAGAGCTTGTACTATGGAAACCAGACAACCGATAAACATATTTATATATTTCTAAATACATATATATTATAAAATAACAACCAGACACAGAATAAACCATCGTGCTCATCACACAAAGTTTTATCCTGGGTGGGGATCGAACCCACGACCTCTTGCGTAGCAGTCGGATACACTCCCACCACGCCACAGAGGCAGTCGAATATTATTCAAAATCCGATATGAAGCTAATATCCCCATGTGGCGTCACCTTGTACCCTTGCATAATGTCTATATTATCAAACCCACACGCGAACTTACCCACTACCTACATACATAATACTCTTATAATTATAAGAAAACCGGCATCTCAGTTAACCCTCTACAACTATTAAATTTAACACGCAAAATACCTATTGCGGCGGTCAGGGTTGGGTCACAAAAAATACCCCACAAAATGACCCACGTCAACCCTATAAATGTTCAACTGACAAGCTCATTTTATATTGGTGTGTTCAAACTAACCATTATAATAATTTAATGTATTGTAAATTGAACTTTATTGTTATGTAATTATAGTTGAGAATGGTTATTAGGACTAGCTTTATTTATTACATGGGCAATATTAAAAATTATCGGGTTATGATTTGTAAATTATTGTTATTACTCATTGTATGTATATGTTGAGAGATGTTAACAAAGTGAGGTAAAGCAACATTGTCACTGTCGATACATAGATGGGTCGATTTCGTGTAATACACAAATTATTGTGGCAAGTTTGGGTGTGTTTTGTGAGCTATCGTGAATTCCCTATGACATAGTTGTTGCCTTCTCTAGGAGTTTCTTCTTTTAAAAAAAAAACTGATGAAATGAATAAGATTAAATATAATGCCAGATTGAAAATCGACTTGCAACAATGCAGCCGAGACAGAAAACAAACTTACGAAAATTCTTCAATTGAATGTTTTGGCTTCTGTTCCTGTTTAAAGATAAAAGCCTTATATGTTTTGTTTCAGCTCTGTTATTAAAATGAAAATTTACATTGTTATTAAATACATTCTGCTAAATTACCCTACGAACTAACTATATACAAATTATTAACATGGTGTTTAGATAGATAGATAGATAGATAGAAAATTCTTTATTGTACACCACACTTATTAAATTACATTAAAATTACAATATCACATCATTATTGCTTACATAAGCGCATGCACAATGGGCGGCCTTATCGCTGAGAGCGATCTCTTCCAGGCAACCTTTGGATGGACAGGAATGTATATAAGAGTACCATGTGGTGTAGAAGAATGTAAATTAAATAAAGACGTACACGATTTTACATAATATCAATAGATAAACACAAAAACATATATCTAACATTCCAATAAAACGATTGAAATGTTAGATATATAAATACACAATATACTATATTAATAGATAATAATAATAATAAATAAATACAACAAACAAACATTACATAAACACAATAAACTAGTTATATTTAAAAGAGAAAAGAAAATAAAATATAAAATTCATATATTTATTTATGCAACTGGACCGCTGGATAGGTAGTGCGCTTTTAAACATATTAGTTGTTTGTGCCTGTCTGATATCTATGGGTAGTGCATTCCACAACCGAACAGCTACTACGGTAAATGATTTATCCATAAATTTTGTGGAATGCATTGGCATTTTCAAGCTCAAATCATTCAAAAACCTCATATGTGTGTCATGCAAGAACTGAAAACGTTCTTTAAGATAAGAGGGGGCATTGGGATTGAACAAAATATTGTAAAGTAGTATCAAAATATGAGTATTCCTGCGAAGACGAATTGGAAGCCACTTGAGTTTTTTGCGAAATTCAGAAACGTGATCATATTTGCGTAAACCAAATATAAATCTTATACAAAAATTTTGGAGGCGCTCAAGTTTATCAAGTTGTTCCTCGGTTAGATCTAGATAGCTGACATCGGCAAGCGTAATTTTAGTGGCGATTGGCAAAAAGTTACGCAACCTGCGTAAAGACCCCGCTGCTGCAAAGAGTTTGCGACTTGTTTCTTGCATCTGCTGTGCCCATGATAAGGTTCTGTCTACGTATATCCCCAGGTTCTTGACACAATTTTCAATAGGTAGGATTACATTGTTGAAATGAACTAGTGGTAATAGAGGCCAATTGATTTTTGATAGCAATCCTGGGCTACCTACTATGGCGATCTGGGTTTTCGCTGGATTAACCGTGAGTCTATAGTTTTTACTCCATTTAGAGATATGCGCCAGGTCCTGATTCAGTCTTGAGATTCCTTCAGTGAGTTCATTTACTGTAGCCTGTGTGTAAATTTGCAAATCATCTGCGTAAAGGTGGTAGGATGAAACGAGCTGCTTAGAGATGGAATTGATGAAAATCGCAAAAAGTAACGGAGATAAAACGCCACCCTGCGGTACGCCAGCAGGAGTATAGCTCCAAGAAGAATACGCTTCTTCGAGACGTACCTATACGCTGACGGCGACCATACAGGTAAGTATGAAACCAGCTAATCACCGCTGGAGATATGTTAATAGAGTGTAGTATGCCAAGCAAAATGTCGAAATCTACAGCATTGAAAGCATTGCTGAAATCCAACAAGGATAGTAATGTAACTTTCCCGGTTTCCATACCCTGTCGTATATCATCAGTGATCTGCACCAATGCAGTAGTAGTACTATGTCCAGGACGAAACCCAGACTGCATGGGATCCAACAGGGTGTTTTTACGCAGAAATGAGGAGAGTTGCATGTGTACTAAACGTTCTAAGGCTTTAGACAAAAAGGGTAGAATTGAAATTGGACGATAGTCGGAGAAAGAAGAAGGTTTGGAATTTTTGGCGAGTGGAATTATTTGAGCGTCTTTCCAAGCAGTGGGAAAGGTGCAAGAAGAGATTGAGTGATTCAGTATATTACATAAAATAGGAAGAATTTCATCAAGAATTGGGATAATCATATTGCGACTTATACAATCGTTACCAACAGCATTGGATGATATGGCAAGTATGCTCTTTTTAACATCACAGGCGGTGAATTGCTCGAAAACAAAAGGAGCATATTGGGGCGTTGAAATGGCTGAAAGATTTGCTAAAGTTATTGCTTTAGTGGTCCCATCAAAATTGGGAGAAGAGGAGATATGTACATTAAGTGAATCAATATTCAAATCTTTAGGAACTAAATTTTGTCGTGACTTTCCAACCCCCAACGTTCTGAGGAACTTCCAGATTTTGGCAGGATCTTCATTCTCGATAGACTTATGAATATTTTGGCGTTGTGCTTTCCTACACACCTTGTTACAGTGATTTCTGATTTCCACATATCTATCTAAATTAGAAGCGGTAGGTTGGCGTTTATATTTACTTTTAGCAAGGGATTTTTTGGTCATTATTTTTTTATTTCCTCGTTTTATATCCTCAGTTAGCCAAGGTGATGGGGCGTGTTTCAATCTAATTGGTCGGATTGGCGCATGTATATCATAAATTTTTATCAACTCATCAGTTAGGACACGTAGTTTAGTATCAACACATGCTGAGGATAAAAGAGAACTCCAATCCGTGTTGACAACATCCTCTCGAAGCTTCTCGCAGTCCATGCCATTAAAATTACGCTGTAGCACAATTTTTGGTTTTGCCTTAGGTGGACGGATCTTGTACGAGATGTAGATTAGATCGTGGTAAGAAAAAGCGACATCAGAACATTGACCATGCTTAGCGACATGAGAAGGAGACGATACAAAGATAAGGTCTAGAAGAGAAGGAGTACAATTCGGGAAATGATGAGTTGCATCTAGAGTCAGAATTGACAAGTTAGAAGATTCTAGAATAGCATGAAGAGATGAAGAGCGAGAATTCTGTTTTAAAAGGCATGTGTTAAAGTCTCCCATAATAATAGTATGTCTATAGTTTGGCGTTAAGATTTCCAAAATGTGCTCAAATGAAGAGAAATAATTTGTGCGTAAAGAAGGAGAATAATACACACCAAGTAATATTTTAGAGTGGTTAAGTTGCACTTCCAGAAATAGGTGTTCCCTGGCGTTCAGTGGTGGTGGCTGTGCTGACACATTGACAATTGTGAAAGGAATATAAATACGAAGGTATATGGCAACACCACCACCAACCCCAGCCACTCGGTCATTCCTAATAAGTTGGAAACCCGGAAGCGAGTAAGAGGTCGAAGGGAGAAATGGTTTTAACCACGACTCCGAGACGAGTATGGCATGAATATTTTTACATTCAAAACTAGCCAGCATATCAGGGTAATGAGCCGGAATACTCTGTGCATTTATATGGACTACATTGAGGTTCTTGGGTACATCAGAAAATTGAGCCCGAAGGGTATCAGCGAAGGTTGGCAAGCTTACAAAGCTATCATCAGTACTACATGCTGATATGAAACTGTCACTATCACAGTCAGTATTTACATCTGACATAAATTAAATGTAAATTTACTGTTAAGCAATAAATAAGTAAATAAATAATGAAGTATTTATATATATGGTATATTAAATAATTATAATATATAGTATAATAAAGTAACCTTTCTTAGTTACACCCTAACATCCTGTTCACCCGCCAGTTGCTTGTTATAACAGTAATAAATTGATGATATAGAAAAATGGTAACACAACAACCGAAACAAACAGCAAAAATCTCGAAATACTAAGCTAAAAAAATGGACAACAAAAATATTTACTCTAACATCAACTATATAAAGTGTTTAATATATTAGGCGCAGCATCTTATATCAAGTTTATAAACATTCAGACATTGTAAAATTGGCAATTTGCAAAAAAAGGCCGCGAGTTTTTATTGCCAGGTTCTTTTCTCCAGCTATTGTTTGCGAACTTGGCATTACTTGTCCATGTAGAATCCCGACGTATGACAAGAGTTGTTTTGCATCCTAAGTGAATTAAGGATTTTTTTTTAATTTTATTAACAGGGCCTTATATTTATTCAGTTTTCCTAATATTTATCAACTAAATAGAAACTAAGATAGAATTTAGAATGAAAAAAGGGCTCTCATATTTCGGAGCTAAGTCGCAAAAAACAGCTGGTCGTAATCTTTACTTAATATTATAAATCTGAAGAGATTGTTTGTTTGTTTGTTTGAATGCAATAAATGTTGATAAACTTTCGCGATTTGTGCACATTATAAAAATATATATATTACGGGTCTTAATCGCGTGATAAATTTAAGGTAAGATACCTTGTTTAATTCCCGACGTTTCAACCGTGGTCAAGACCCATATTATATTTTTTTTTTCATAATGTGAACACAATAATCTCAGGAACTACTATTTGAATTGAAAAAACCTTTTACTGTTGGATAGCCCATTTATCGAGAAAGGCTATAAGCTATATAACATCACGCTATGACCAACAAGATCGGAGCAACAATGAAAAATGTTGCGAAAACGGGGAAAATTGACGCAAACGAAGTTACGCGGGCCATATTCATTTATATCGTATGATATGTAATCGTGCAACACGAAACTTTTAAAAGTTAGTATCCTAAAAAGGCGCCAAAGATCCCTTATCAGTTTATCAGTGATGTGTAGTTCGCGTGACACGGCGCACGTGGCTTTCTACGAACTAGTCAGTTTCAGTCTAGAATTCTAGATCAAATATAGACCAGCCTTCATTCGATGTTCATTGACGGATTTACTTTTTTAATAATTTACTTTTATTAATTGAAAACTTCTTTAGCGGCGTTGTGCACTTCTTGGGATGGGTAAAAAATTTTAAACTCGCGTCTGGACACGTGACCTGATTGAAAATTCGTAAGACGGAGGGAGAGCAATAAAAAACTGCTACAATCATTAGAATACGAAGGTAAATTTCGCCATAATCTACAATGTTAATATAGCTCAGGTGGGAAATCGGGCGGAAAGTTCGAGTCCGAGTAACGATTATTTTTTTCGCTCTTTTCTTTTAACGTTCGATTTTGTGAAGTATTATTTCATATTTTTTTATAATTATGTCAGTAAGATCGAAAAATATGATTCAAATTTCATCAGTATTTAATATAATGTTCAAGTTTTCACTTCTGCCGGCACTTCCGGAGTGCAACCCGTTGTTTTTTTTAGTTAACTAGCAATGTGGAATTGTGGTCCCATAGTACTAGAAATCTTTTTAACCCCTCCAGCTAAGCTCAATGACTCAATGGCTTAGGATTTGAACCCGCAACCTCACGTTTGCGAAACCGATGCCACTAGGCTACCGCTGCTTTTAGTAATCAATACAGTTTTTTTGTTACAAACGAGCATACGGCCTGTATGATAAGGTAGCCGCTGTTATTTAGAGATACAATAATCTCTTACAAGTTGCTGCCAAAGTATCTTGTCTACTCCTTTCGAAGTATGTATGTCTGACATGACGTGTTGGTCTAGCGGTTAGTGACCCTGACTGCTAAGCCAGAGGTCGTAGGTTCAATCCCCACCCAGGATAAAACTTAGTGTGATGAGCATGATGGTTTATTCTGTGTTCGGTTGTATTTATTTATAATTGTTTTTAAACTTTCGCCATTTTTACACATATTTTTGAATATTATTGGGACTTTATCGCGTGAAATATGAACGTCGGGTAAATAATAGATAACCTTTAAATGTTTCATGCTATTAAGTCCCGTCTAGCAAATTTAAAAGGTCACTTAACACTATTAATAAACAAAATTGCGATCAAACTATCTTACGCTATCGTGAGAACTATATAAAAATATACAGAAAAGTAATTAGACATGCTAAAAGACTTCATATTAGAAATCAAATAGACAAAGCAAACTCGAGTAAATCAATCTGGAAAATTGTAAATCAATATCGAAACAGTACTACAAGAGGTATTCCACAGCATCCATTACTTAAAGTGAATAATAAAATGATCGACAATCCATTACAGATTGCTAATATTTTTTCAGAGGCGTTTCAAAATAGTGTGCAGTTACAAACTTGTAATCAGAATTTAGCAAAAAGCTACCTTAGTGAGAATGTTAAAAGAACTGACTCTGAAATGGGCTTTGATCTTGTCACACCTGTAGAACTTTACAAATTGGTTAAAAGAATGGATAGTAAAGTTTCATTTGGATATGATAATGTCCAAATGACTATCGTTAAGGATAATATTGACTTACTAGCCAGCCCGCTGGCAACCTTTTTTAACAACTGCATAACTACTGGAGTTTTCCCGGATCAATTAAAGATTGCTAGAATTATTCCAATATTTAAAAAGGGAGAGAAGTTCGATCCTTCTAATTATAGGCCTATCTCTATTCTGCCTACTTTCTCTAAGTTACTAGAAAGGATTATGAAGGATCGTCTTATTAAGCACCTAAACTCTCATAACGTACTTAATACTGATCAATTTGGATATCAGAAATCTATAGGAACGACTGATGCAATAAGTTCCCTAATTAACGATGTGGTACATGATTTGAACAATAGATGTAAGGTCGCAGGACTATTTCTGGATTTGAGCTCTGCATTCGATACAGTAGACCATAGTATTCTCCTCGCAAAGATGGAACATTACGGAATACGCGGCAACTGTTTAAAACTGTTTAGCTCCTACCTACAAAATAGAAAACAGTTTGTCGAAATCAGGTCGATAGTAGAAGATGAAGAAAAAACACACAAGTCTATACTCTCGCCTGTCAACCGCGGGGTGCCTCAGGGTTCAGTACTTGGCCCCATTTTCTTTATTATGTTCCTAAACGACCTGTCCGCCTACATTAAAAAACATGTACCAGACGCCAAACTTGTAATATTTGCAGATGACACAAATGCCATCATATCTGCAGATAATATAAAAAATTTAGAACGTAAAGTCCATACTTTGTACGAGCATTTTGAAGGCTGGTTTGGGACCAACAATCTAATATTAAACGCAACAAAAACTAAATGTTTACTGTTTAAATCAACCGTCAAAAATACGGCTACGCTACAGGTTAGACCATGCGGAAAACGAATTGATATGGTAGACAATATAAAATTCCTTGGGGTTGAAATAGATAATCTACTTAACTGGAAACAAGAGTTATCATCTATCACAAGCTCAGTGAGTTCCGCATGTTATGCAATTAGAAGCCTAAGAGATGTCCTAACGATAGCTCAACTAAAAATGGTTTACTTTGCCCTGGTCGAGTCAAAAATTCGCTATAGTATTCAGTTTTGGGGAAATAGCTACGATTATAATGTCAACTCAGCGTTCATAATCCAAAAGAGAGCTATTAGGACTATGGTACGCATTAAACAGATCGAATCATGCAGGGAATATTTCATTAAATTAGAGATTCTAACAGTACCATGTCTATATATTTTGGTAATAATAGGCAATCTTATCAAGAATCTTCACAAATATGAAAGTGAATCTGAAAGGGAAATAAGACTTGGTACTCGTAGAAAAGATCTGCCAGTTATGTTACGTCCTAAGTTAAATGTGGTCCAACACAGCTTTAAAGTACAGGCTGTCACATTATACAATAATCTTCCGATCGATCTAAAAACAGTCAATAGTAGTCATATTTTTAAGCGTAAGTTGAAATCATATTTAATAAAGAAATGCTATTATAGCGTAGACGAGTATCTCAAAGATAGAAATCCACACTTATGCACATAAAATATTAATAATTTAAGTTACAAAATTAATTCAATCATTACTATATATTAATTTCATACATTATTACATTAATTTCTTATACAACATGATAAATGCTTTTATGTTTATTAATTTTTATTATGAATTGCATTGTAGTTTTCTTTTATTATTTTTTTTTTTATTACTCATTTTATTATTGTAAATTATCATTTAAGTGGTTATAATATTTGATTATGTTTTATTGAATTGTTTGTGTATTATTGCTTATTAACAGATGCAGATAGTGTAATAATGATTTAATATTAAGTTAATTTTCTACACAAATGTAAATTTGTTAAGAAATAAATGTCTTATGTCTTATGTCTTATGTTAATATTCAAAAATATGTATTTATTTAGAAATATATTTCAGTATGTTTATCAGTTATCTGTTTGCCCATAGTACAAGCTTTGCGTAGTTTGGGATCAGATGACGTTGTGTGAGTTGTCCCAAGACGAAGAAGATAATATATACCAGTATTTATTAACCATACTTGTAGATACTTTGAAAAACAGTTATGAGTTATATTTAACACTAGCTGACCCACGCAACTTCGTATGTGCAATTTTTCCCGTTTTTGCAACATTTTTCTTTGCTGCTCCGCTCCTATTGGTCGTAGCGTGATATTATAAACCCTATAGTTTTTCTCGATAAATGGGCTATCCAACAGCAAAATATCTTTTTTTTATTCGGCCCAGTAGTTTCTGAGATTATCGAACAAACAAACTCTTCAGCTTTATAATATTACTATAAATTATTTATTCACTTAGAAAACAAAATATTACGCTCGTTATAAGTCATGTTTCTATAATACCAATGAGCAATGTAATGAAGAGGAAAAAATATACTTTTCTCTAAATCCAATAAAATAATCCCATATTACAATCATTATGATACTACGTTAAAAAACCAATAACATGTAACTTGTGCTACGTCGTCGTAGCTGCGTAGCAACGCTACGACGTGCTACATTCACATCTTTGATCACGACTCAGTGCATCGTACATTGTAATTTGAATTTATATAATAGCTTACATGCAAGTCTATAATTTGTGATTTAATACTGTAAAAGAAGAATTGCTACGAACCACATTTGTAATTTATTCGTTAAAATTTTAAAAATAACTATTTATAAAATTTTTTTTTTGTATGGGATCAAATTTTGATAAACTTTCGCGATTTGTACACATTATGAAAATATACATATTACGGGTCTTAATCGCGTGAATAATTTAAGGTAAAATACCTTATTTGCCCGACGTGACATTATTGGCGAATGGCGACTGCAGCGACATTACATGCGATACAATTGGAACTGATGTTATTGATTTGTTGCTATACAACGCAAATGGCAATATGTTATCAATGGTTTCATATGACATTACCACGTAAAATTATCGTCCGTAAACCGGCTTTAGAGACAACCATTATTTTGACGTGATAACGTATTGTAAATCGATGACCGGCTGCACTCACGAAAAAGTGTCTAAAAAAAGTCACGTTATTGATTGGTTTCTAAGCAACAGCGGATGGTGATTGCAGCGACATGGCATGCCATTTGGGTTCCACAAACATACAAGTCATGGACACAAAGTACACCCAGAATCGGAACAACAACCTATGGATCACACAAAGTGGCGTTCCGTGTGGAAATCAAACTCACGAACCCCCGTGCAGCAGTCGGACACACTCCTACCGCGCCACAGAGGTAGACAACCATTTTTTGTATAAAGAAAGATTTTAAGAAACTCGAGCTCTAAGGGGGTCCCCTCAAAAGCTAATAAAACAATAAAAAACAATAATTATGAAGTAATAGATCCATTTTGTAAAAGGAAGTCAAACCGGAATGTCACTCTATCTCGTACAAACAGTATTAGGTAACCCGACACCTCAATTCACTTGCTTAGCGTTTATACAAATACACCGAGCGATGCGGAGCTCTTATTGACAGTATCGGTTACAGGCCTAACCAGTAATGGTATGAAATTGAAATTGTTGAACCATTTTTTGACATATCGATAATTTGTTTGAAATTATCATCAACATCTATACTAATATCATAAAGCTGAAAAGATTGTTTGTTTGTTTGAACGCGATAATCTCAGGAACTACGGGTCCGAATTAAAAAAATATTTTACTGTTGGTTAGCCCATTTATCGAGGAAGGCTATAGGTTATATAACATCACGTTATGACTAATAGGAGCGCAGCAGCAATGAAAAGTGTTGCGAAAACGGGGAAAATTTACGTATACGAAGTTGCGCGGGTCAGCTAATCAGATATAAATCTATACTAATATTATAAAGCTGAAGAGTTTGTTTGTTTGTTTGAACACGGTAATCTCAGTAACTACGGATCCGAATAGAAAAAAAACGAAGTTGCGTAAATTTTTCCCGTTTTTTTTTGTATTTTTCCCCAGATATTCTTAACTAGCGGACCCCTCGCGGTTTCACCCGCGCAATTCCCGTTCCCGTGAGAATACAGAGATAAAAAATAGCCTTTGTCACCCGGGGTTAGTGTAGCTCCACAACAATAAAAAAAAAATTAAATCCGTCCAGTAGTTTCGGAGCCTATTCTATACAAACAAACAATCAAATCTTTCCTCTTTATAATAATAATATAGATAAAATAATTTCAACTTATACAGTAAGTAGTAGTGAGGTACAAGCCCTGTGTCATTGGAACTTAAAGTATCATATGGACGTAAAGAAAACCGAGACTGAGAACAACAATTTGTGAATAACGCAAAGTGGTATCCCGTGCGAGAATCGATCCCTCGGTCCCGAGCCAGTGTATACTTTTTGTACATTATTGTTGTATATTTGTTATGCCCTTGCAACACAGAACACATACCCTGCCAGAGTAATGATTAAAAAAGACGAGAACCTGCTTCAATCCACTATATAAATATTAATTGATTTAATTTGAGTGCCTCTGTGAAGAAGACAAAGTGGTGTCCCTTGTGGCGCGGTATGAATGTGTCCGACTGCTCCGCAAGACAAAGTGGTGTCCCGTGTGGGAATCGAACCCACGACAGGTTCGATTCCCACACTGGATACCACTTTGTGTGATCCACAAATTTTTGTTCCTAGTCTGGGTGTACTTCGTGTCCGTGACTTGAATGTTTGTAAAGTCCTCCACGACAGACGGCTTGTACCTTACTGCAGGCGGCGACTTTAAAAAAAAATCTGATACTCAATTTAAATAAGTAAATTCGCTATGCCCTACTTCTCAAGTTCAAAATAACAATTAACAAATCATCTCTTGACATTTGTACCAAACAATAAACTCAGAAGTTTAGTATCTAAATATTTACAAAAACGTTTAACAACTATCTTTTACGAGCTATCCATTGTACACAGCCCGATGCAAAGATATCCTGCCTCCTTTGATGTGAAACACAAACAAATACACTACGTCACAGTAAAATACAAGTGTACTAGAGATGTGCCGAGTATTCGTTTCTTACTCGATACTTGGTACTCTGATCTTCGTGGGTAAGTCGTGTTCGATCTAATAACTCAATTACTTACTTGACTTATTATTTGAATTATTAATGCACTTACAAATAAATCTAGTACACTGACGTTAGTCAGTTGCATTAAGCATTTTTGTCCTAATTAACTAATTAATAGTTTTAGTAATTAAAAATAAAATATATATAATATAATTAGAAACAATGTTACTACAGTAGGCATTAGTTTTTTTTTTAAACACGACTCCCGTATTAGGGTACTAGCCCTGTGTCACGGGGGACTTTACAAGCAGTACACCCAGACCCGGAACAACAATTTGTGGTCCACACAAAGTGGTGTTCCGTGTGGGAATCAAACCCACGACCTCTTGCGTAGCCGTCGGATATACTCCCACCGCGCCACAGAGGCAGTCTAATTTAAAAGTATTTTCGTGTTATTTTCCAAACATTCCAACAATTTTGTTTTCGCGACGAAATACTAATAAAGTAATAGGTACTTGAATTGGCGATACTAGGTTACTTGATCCACTTGAACTAGCTACATCACTATGACGTATCTTCGGACGTTCGTTCGTACCGGTAACTATGAGTATGTACCGGTCGGTCCATTCTTTTGTCTCTGCTGAAAGACTTTTTGCAAAGAATTTGGACTGATTGTACTGTAGTAATGTTTGTTGAACTATTCGGTCGGATTTTTATCTTAAAATTGTTCATTCACAAAAGAAATTGGTGCAGACACAGTGTAAGTGCGTGCGACTGTTATGGAAGAGGTAGTGGGTTTGATTCCAATACGGGATAAAGTGTTGATTCCGGGGCTGGGTATATTTTGCATCCGTTAATTGCAAATTCTCACACTACAGACATAGGACATTCTCACAGACATAGGACTTATACCTTAGTGCCGAGTTGTTTTTGAAGGATAATTTTCTTCTACATAATATTTGGTATTAGTTTATCAGAAATGTTGAGCATGAGCATGCAATATTAATAGCGAAATTCCAATCGATTCATGTTTTAAAACAAGATGATATAACTTTACGATCTTCTAGTAGCTTTTTCTTTGAATGGTTTAAATTAATGAACATAATACCTATAGAAAAAGACACATTAAATATCTTTGATTATAAAAATCAATATGGAACCAAAGTCTTTATGATTGTTTAAATAAAGACCATATGTAATCACATGTACGCATCGATATTTTGTAACTTCATTTTTAGTAAATATTTTAGCAGCTATATTTTTTGAGCAGACAACATTTTGTTCTGTACGTGCGACTAAATATTAAAATATAAAGCTGTCAGAAATGTAGTTAGTGAACGAACTAGGATTACTGAAAAGTAAAATATCAAAAGCACTTTTAATTTATAAATTATTGATCCAAAGCGATTCTCTCTTAGTCTAGTCTTTAGATTAATGAGTAATTTAATTCAGTAGGTATACATATTTTCAATATTAAAAATTAATAATGAATCCATTGATCCTTGTATTATTGTCTGATTTAAAGGAAGGACAATGTGTTCTCTGTAAATAACAGTATAATTTGCACTATCTTGCTAATAACATAAATCACAAAAAATGCAAAATCTACTGAACGGATCATAATGAAACTCTTCAGAAACACAGTTATACTCGTATCAGAATAGTAGATTAAAAATGACATTAATTTCACAAAAATAACTAAAAAGAGCACAGTTATTTTTATTCAAAATATTTTTTTTAGTATTCAAATATATTCTAAAAAACCTTGCCCGACGCGACGTATCTATTCTAAAGTTCACTTTATATTTTGTTCCGGACTGTACAACATTTAAACCAATGAAACCGAATGAAAGTCATACATCATCCGAGCTGTCAGCAAAAAAATACAATAACAACTTTCATTTTGACAACATACCGAACATTGCACAATAAATGTGTAAATGGCATAATAATGGCCAAATACAACATTCAAAAACTTCAAACTAATATTTATTTTGCATTTTATAATGGGTAATATATGAATATTTGCCTCCACGTCTATTCTAAATTATTCCTTTTTTTAATTTGTTATCGCATGTGTATTCCTCATAAGTTAGTTCTATAAATACATAACACATAGGTCGTGTGGTACTAGATTATGAATAATACCTTTTAATCTTTCATCTCTTTGATGTCACATCAGAGTAGGCTGCAGCGTCCTCTGCATGCTTTAAAGCCTTACTGAGATCGCCAACCAGCTTTTTTTTTAATGATAACTAGCAATGTGGAATTATGGTCACACATTACTAGCAATCCTGTTAACCTATCCAGCTAAGCTAATTATTTAGAAGTGAGTTCACGTCAGTAGTATAGTGGGTAGGATTTAAACCCGCGACTTCACAATTGCGAGACCGATGCCCTAGCCATTAGACTACCGCCGTTTCAATAACTTTCACAATTATGGCAATAACTCTCAGAATCTACCCGTGCCCAGCAGTGAGACATCATATGAATTGATATGTATGTATGTATCTACATACATCTATAGATTATAAAACTCAGTTGTAAGATTTAAATATTTTTTCCTTAAATAGATATAATTATGTTATCTGGCCAGGTTGTAGGATATATAGATCATCGATAATATCAACATTTAATCAGTTAAGTCAAGTCAATTGAACTCATTCAAACAATCCGAGCCATACACACAACCATACAAACATTTCACACACACACATATACAACACATAAGAGCAATCTTATCACCACACAAGTAAATATGATAAGAAACGATTAACTCGTTAGAGATAAAAAGTAAATTACTAGTGATAAGGTTTATAGTTATTTATTATGAGCGAATATAATTTTACTTAGGTCTGTTTAAAAGATAAATAACCTATGACTGCAGATAGTAATAGTTGATTATATAACAGACGCTTAGCTAACTAGCTTCTATCCGTGGTTTTGCCTGCCTAAAGCATAAAACACCGAGAGTATAGAAAGACACGCACATCACTCGAATATCGTGTACATAGATTAGGGTTGCCACCTTACATTGGTTATTAAAAGTAGAAAAAAAGTATGTGGCTTCAAAATAAAGTACAATTTAATTTAGCCTATTTTCTTAAAATATTTTTTATTAATTTTAGCGACTTTTAATAAATACCTAATCGTAATCAAGCATCATTTTATTTATTTATTTTTATCGATTCGGAGATGCTTATTTTTTTGTATACTTGTATGTAAAATTAATCTCGGAATATCAAATCATTTAAAAAGCATATAGTACAATTACCCGAAAAAAAGTGCAATAATTTATTATAAATTACGGGTGGCAACCATAGATATCGTTTACGGACACAGAATCTTGGAACATCTTTAGAATAAAGTGGTCCGAGACTTAGTATCCGTGCGTGATATTTATGTGTGTGATGTCTATCACAGGCATAGTTGTTTAGTACAATGTCATCAATATATTCTTATGACGTTGTCACGTAAAATTATCGTCCGTAGACTTTACAGACAACCTTTTTTTGCATTGTGATGCTTTGCTCTATTTCTCACTATAACGTCATTCGTTAACGGTATTAAGGCCAACATTTATCCATATAATGCATTTTTTTAATAATACTCGTACTTAAATTACTGCATAGCTAACGAATTTTCTGTATTTTCTTTGCTTAGTATTTTAAGATTAAATAGAAGAAGACAAAATATTTGCTAGTTAAAATATATGAATAAGTTACAAAAAGAAGGGGCTATTATAACTACATCATAATACTGCCATTAGGTTGGGCATCATGGCGTAATACGTATGTTATGACTGTGATGCGTTTGTTATCACAAAGCTGATTTAATCGCACGGTGCGGCACGTATTTTTGATAAAAATCAGTGCAGTAGTTTTCAAGATAATTAGTTTTTTTTTTTATCTCACTTGTCTGAATATTATTCTTATGTTTGTAAGGTAGCTGGAGCCTTTACCCGCGCATTTGCCTTAAAGACACCCACATCGATAAAAAAACGCGGGGGACTTTACAAACATACAAGTCACGGACACAAATTACAATAATAATTAGTGGATCACACAAAGTGGTGTCCCGTGTGGGAATCGAACCCACGACCTCTTGCGTAGCAGTCGGATACCATCCATTTTGAAAAGGGTAGATGTAAGTTTTTATTTCAAGATAATTAGTTTTTTTTTTTTATCTCACGTTCTGAATATTATTCTTATCTTAATAAGGTAGCTGGAGCCTTTACCTACGGCTTTGCCTCAAAGACACCCACATCGATAAAAAAAAAAGTAGACTGTCTTCAAGCTTCACACTAAATTCAATCTTTCAACTATCTTTGGATATTAAACCGTTCAAACAAAAAAGTTCTTCAGATTTAATAGATTACATATCACATTTAAAAAGCTCTAAATTAAAGCTTTAAAGTTAATTTTTCTATGAGACCCATCTCATAATAAGCGGGAAGATGCTAGCTACACATACAGAAATGTTGAAATAAATAATTATACCTATAGATTTAGATTTACCTCAATAAAAGCCTACTGTTATTTGGTGTCTTGCTGATAATAATCTCATAAATAACAATCCTAAATTATCAACTGAGTCCTAATTAATAAATAAATTATCTCAAAGGTACTATGGACCTCAGCACGGTACCTTTACACAAAATAAATTAGAGCACTTCTGCCATAAACTTATTGAGGCCGTAGCGTGACGGGACATTATGACAATGCATATTATAATAATAAATATTTTATATTAGTTAACCCACCAAAGACTCAGGTGGCCTCTAACCGATGTCGGTTACGGCGTCTAATCTAATCAGAGACTAGGCATCTACGCAAGAGATATTAAATGGCACAAGTGTATGCGCAGACACAAGTGCACTCTCTTTTCCCTCTCTTTCATAGCCTGATGGGACGGAGATCCAACATAACCTGAAAGAGATTAGGCGCAGGACCAATGGCTTAACGAGTTTTACGATTCACGACTACTATGAATATAGAATATAGTATACATGTATCTTAAGTATAAAAATGGATGTCCTAGCCTATTAATTTAGTCATCAACGCATAGTACAAACTCTTAGACGAAGAGAGCTAAACTTTTGCAAAGGGGTACATTTTGTGATTTGTGAGTGATGATAAGAATTTTTATAGGCATTTCTTACCAATTACTTTACTAATAGAGTAATTACATTTTCGAAAGATAGAAAATTCGAAGTCCAGAACCAGGAATCGAACTTGAGACGAGGTTTGGCATACGGAAGTCTCGTGCCTAATGCCTATAAAAATTACTATAATATTCGGCCTGTGACTTCATAAATCGGTAATAGTTCTAAAAACTATCAGATAGATAATAATAATAATATCTTGGGACAACTCACACAACGCTATCTGATCCCAAACTAAGCAGAGCTTGTACTATGGAAACCAGACTACTGATAAACATACTTATATATTTCTAAATACATACATATTATAGATAAATAACACCCAGACGCAGAATAAACCATCGTGCTCATTACACAAAGTTTTATCGTGGGTGGGGATCGAACCCACGACCTCTTGCGTAGCAGTCGGATACACTCCCACCGCGCCACAGATGGCGCAAACGAGGGCCTGACTCGCGTGCAGGAAGGATCGAAATATTTGAGGTTTAGTCACATAGTCCCGAATAAATGGTTTGATTCCGGCCCCGGTTTTGACTTCCGTATGCTAATACGGAAGTTTCGGGTTCGCCTGGGTCTGGACTTCAAATTTTTCTATCTTTAAAAAAGGCAATTATTGTATTTATGATGTTAAGAAGATTTTAAGAAACTCCAAAATGGGGAACTGCCTAACAGCGTATGGAATTCACGCTGTAAATAAAAACACATCAGTATATGACAACGTAGACTGCGCCAGCGGCAGTTAAAACTCATACCAAATTTCATCTAAATCTGTTCAGCGATTTAAGCATGAAAACCTAACAGACAGACAGACAGAGTTACTTTCACGTTTATTAAATTAGTTTAGATAGATACGTCAGTCAGCAGACCAATCAAATATTCACCCAAAACTAAATGATCGCTGGTTAGTAAAACGCAACATAACTGCTCAATTTTTAAAAATAAATTCATATAGGTACATTTTATAATTTCACGTTGCAGAAATCCAAAACAACATTAGACATTTTACAAAATAGATCATTCTTTGTTAACATTTTACCCCATTTTCCTTTTAGATAATAATTTATTTCGTCTCAGTTCTGGTTAGTGCAACAAACAATGAAAATCTCGTTTTAATCCGTTTCGCACTTGTCGCCGAGATAAATAGAGACAGCCATTTTAATTTAAAACGAAAAACTGAACGGATTTATTTTAAAAATGAGGATTCAATTTAGATATTAAAATGTCATATTGTATGGACTGAGCTGTATTATCAGATTTACAAATTGTTCATACAATTTGTAGCAGAAAACTTTGAGAAAACCGACATTACAATCTAACGTTGTCTTTGGGTGGTTTGGCACTTCTCACTCACAAAAAATAGAGATGTACCTATTTGCCGACTAGTCGGTATATCTACATACCGGAGAGTCGGCTTTACCGACTAGCCACTACGGTTTGGCATTTAGTCGGCAAAAATCACCGACTAGTTAGGCGATTGCTTTATCTAAATGTCTATGCTTAAAATATTGCTTTTAAATTCTATCCTTTGTTATGAATTTCTACTACTCAGAATTAAGAACATTAACTTATTATTTATTTTATTTTCCCAGTTTCGGTTTTGTCAAATACATAAATAACAAGTCCTTATTCATTATTAACTCTTCCGTTATAGTTATTCTAATAAATCTGGAACTTTAAATACTACTTTACAAGAAAGGTGATCCACTTGGACGACTCGCCCATTGACAACTGTTTACTCGGCCAGTCAGCTAGTCGACTGGTCAATGTTGGCCCATCACTAACAAAAAGGTTAAAAGAATTTATTTTGACCAAAATACCTTGGCCCTTTATAACGTCTAATAACTCATAACATTTACACTGTTTTAATCAATGTAAATGTTTATAAGCTGGTGAGCCTTGGCAACATTTTTTTTGTACGCACAAATTTTCTAGTAGGTACCGCTATTAAATTAGTAACAAATTGATTTTTCTGTTTGCAGAATTCACAAAAAATATAGGTTTTTGCATGGAACTCTTTAGATTATATTTGGTATTTAGTTACAATGTAATTAATTACATTTAAGACGTTGTAAAGCCACGTAACAGTAGCTAGCAGCTGTGGGTGTGGAAAATAAACAGAAATAAAACTGACTGTGTAACTTTTTGGATGCTTTAGTGGTAGAAGTTAATACGTTAAACATTCAATAAAATACTTACAATTTTCATTTCTTAAAAATAAACTCTAGGGTTTTCAATCGAAAAATCTGTATGTTTTATAACCAACATATTGTAATTATGATATTGATGAATCACATAATTATGTTCCATTTGACAATTTGTATTGACATTTTCACATTTACAGTTTAGTAGCTAGTTAGCTAAAAAACTAACTGATAATGAAAGTATCAAAATTCGTCGCGCAGTTTAGATGAACTAATCACATAAATACCGGAAGGTGACTTTACTTAATACTATGTATTGATAATAATTATCTTACATTAACACAATTTATACTGATTTAATTATCCTATCAGTACTGTATTTTGATATAAATACTTAGTAGATTTGTTTTTTTTGCACGAGAGCCTCAAACACTCCAACAGCTTGGATCCAAGCTGTGGATCAAAGTAAAAGAAAGTTCCGTTTCAGGGTTCATTTAATCAACTCAAAATGCCTTTTTTTGGTTTGTTTACTCTAATGAAAAATCCAAAAACAGTTCAAAAATCACTAAAGGCCGCACGAGTTTTTATCTCATTCACACTCTGCAGTCAATATTTAGATTTTAAATGAAAGTGATGGTCCAGGTCTATACGTCAATGTATATATATCTTATTTACTCCATGACAATGACAGTATAGACATACTGTTAAAATGTAAAAGAATAATAAGCTCTTCGTTAATTTTTTTAACAATTTATTCTTCAATATAGATTTCTGTTATGATTTTATGGTACATCAACTTTATCACAAGCGAATTTTCACAGCAATTTTAAATCGTATACAGATAAGGGAAGGTGAGACTGTTTATGCTTCAAGTATCTTAGTATTTATTTACTTAACATGTAATGCAGTACATAATCAGAGAAATAAAGCTTATTATTGTTATTAATGAATTTAATAAAATGTTATGTGAGGGTCTCGTTTCTGTACATGGCAAATTTGAAGTAGACAAACCGCCCTAATAAAGTGCTAAACCTCTTTTGTATTTTTCATGGGAATTATAACTTCGGATTATTATATTAAACTTTGGGTGGTACGAAGTTCACCGAGTTAGCTAGTATTATATTTATTACAATGTTTGACTTTGAGTTTCAATAATATTGTCATCAAGTAATTAGAAAATTGTAAAACGCTCGAGGTTATTCATTTAATTTGTTAACTTTTAGGCTTTAGAAAGTTGGATTTGTTAAGCCGCTTATGTGGTGATTAATGTACGAAACCACTACCTGAAAAAATATTATAACATCTCGGGACAACTCACACAGCGTCATCTGATCCCAAACTAAGCAGAGCTACATAAATAATATATTTCTGAATACATACGTGTTCATACTAATATTATAAATGTGAAAGTAACTCTCAACCCGATTTAGATGAAATTTGCTATGGATATCTCCATACCAAATTTCATCTAAATCGGTTTGAGTCCCGGGGAAGGACATAGGATAGTTTTTATCGCGATAACCGACATCCACGCGGGCGGAGCCGTGGGCGAAAGCTAGTTGTAAATAAATTACACCCAGATAGAATAAACCATCATGCTCATTACACAAAGTTTATTTTATCCTGGGTGGGGATCGAACCCATAACCTCCGGCTTAGCAGTCAAGCTCACTAACCCATAGACCAACAGTCCAGTCGATTAAAACATTGCATTATTACAAAAATACAAATATAATGACAGTCTAGAACAACAAAACTTATATGAGAACATGCTCGGGAATATGATTCATATAACGCAAAAAAACCATTTTGAGATCGGTCCAGCCGTTTTCGAGAAAAATAGTAACAGACTCATCCAAACATTTCTAACCCCAAACGCAAATACCGTCTCCGTGGCCATCGCGGGTAAAAAGGAGTAATAAAGTCTTGACTTAAGCACCTGTCCCACCAACAACGATGAGCGAGAAGCGAGTAGCGAGTAGCGATTTATCGCTCAAGAAACATGCAACAGATGTATTTTGTAGATGCCGTCCGTGTAAACAAATGAGATGCAGTACAGACTACTCGCCGGAAATGTTAACGATCAGCGATCAACTAATAATATCTGTATCTCTTTTGTATACACCGGATCTACATAAGTATGTACGTTTCTTGAGCGATAAAATCGCTACTCGCTACTCGCTTTCTCGCCGTTGGTGGGACAGGTGCCTTAATCTTTCACTCATCAATATAGTAAGTTCTAATCAAAATATATTCTACTAATGATTTAAATACGAAATATTAAAAAAGTTCACGAGTAGTGACCACGACTCAGTAAACGTAGTGTGGGCCGACCTCCCATTAGATGGACCGACGACCTGGTCAAAACAGCCGGGACCAAATGACTGATTGTGGCCCAGGATCGTCAGGAGAAGAAACGGTTGGCGGAGATCTTTACGCAACAATGGGCTTGTCTGTAGCTTGAAGAAAAAAAATGGATTTTTGTTACTCTTTCTTGTAAAAAAATCCTGAACAGATTTTGATACATTTCTTTAACAAGTGGGCTAAATTTTATCCCGCAATCTACTTGTACACGGCACGGGTAGAACTGAAGGCTACTGCTATTGTATTATATACTAACTGACCCGCGCAACTTCGTCTACGTTAATTTTCCCCGTTTTTGCAACATTTTTATTGCTTATTCTGTATTTTTAAGTAATTTGTATTAAACTGCACTAATACGACCTTATTTTTAAACCAACTGAAAATTATTTTTTTATGGACTATGTTAGTAAAAAATATATTGTAGAAAACTAAATATGGTAAACAGCTGCCTCCCGTGCGTGCAGACCCATTTCCGCACGAACTTAAAATGCTCCAGCACAGCCTAAAGTATTGCTTTTATCACTTTACTCGGCTATATATCTTACAATTTTGAGACTTGTGTAAAACCATGTCTCTATTTTTTTTTATATATATAATAACGGTTATATTTATTTTTATTAAATAATAACATAAAGAGATTGCCTTATTTAAAATAAGTCCATAAGTATAAAAACAGTAACAGATAATAAATCTACGACGTTTATAATAAAAAAAATAACAGAAATAACCTGTTTGAAATTAGAATTGAAAAACTAATTCTTTTTTTAATATTCGCATACATTTTTAAAACTATACATTGTTTTTCTTTTATCATTGCAGACCAGCCAGACACATGTCCGAAATTATAGAAAAAGTTAATATTTTAACTGAATATTGCCATATAATTCCATTTTCAAAATTTCATTCTACATTCATACAACACTAGAAACGCGAGTGAAACACTCGGATACATCCACATTTATGAATGTACGTCTATTCAGTGTTTCAGTACAGGGTGGTACGATGTTAGTACATTCTATTCCTTTGACTTTAAAGGCACGTGGAACGACAATGACATTACATCCTACATCTAATCCCCAGCCAGCAAACACACAGCAATACGTTATCTACTCGCAAATAAGAAACCACTAAAGTATTAAAAATACGCACCGTAGTTTCGGTTGAACGTGGAGATGGTTGTTTCAATTGCGAACACCGTCTTCAAATACATCCATGCACGTGATTTCGTGGTTATTGTAAACAGTGTTTTGAGTGTATAACGTTGACCGCTGGTTGTAAACGTGTCGGTGTCGTGGAGGCACAGACGTGCTCTCTGCTCGCGGTGCGGTGGATCACTGAGCGGATGGCGGGTTGAGGCTCAGCCCGCGCATGCGCCGCGCCGGTCGATCGCTCACACTCGGTCAGTGGGCCGGCATTGTCTTGCCTCGCGTTCGAAAACAAACCTTTGTCTAGGAGGGGAGACCGCGAGGCGCCGGTACCCGCTAAAATTACTTCAGTTTCACACCTGTTGGTTTGTTAATCATGTACCTGATGTCTCTAATCTATCAAATAAGTATGTACTTCAAATCAATAAACAAGATTACAACTTCATACAATCAACACCCGTCTGAAACTAACATATATTTTTAAAACGAATGTTGAAATAGAACAACAAATATGGTACTTGACTGTCAAGTCAAATTATAATTTTATCAAATGTCAAAAATTACACGACTTCGTCTCGACGAGAATTTGTATGATTTTTATTAGTAAAACGGCATATATATATATAATAAAACTAACAATATGCAATTGGGTCCCACATTACTAGCAACCCCGTTAACCCCTTCAGCTAAGCTAAATTGCTTGTTAGGAGTGGGTTCACGTCAGTAGTATAATGGGTAGGATTGGAACCTGTGATTGCGAGTCTGATAAATATTAAAACATGTGAAGCATTTAGACGTTATACTTTTTACTGATTAGTATAAAACAATCTACTTTAATCGTAATCAAAGTCAACTAAACAATCATAAAACACTATTTATATACAATTTACCACTTTTGATGAAAATTCGGAAAGACTTCCTTTGTAGTTTTGGCAGCGGACGTTCATATTAAATTTACCAAATTCATATAAGTAAAAGGCGTCCCACATCTGTTTACGGACTTCTGCCTTCTTTGTAGATGATATTTCAAGGGTGAAAAACGTTAAATGGAATTATTTTGACATGCGATGGGTAACAATAATTCCATTTTTATGTCGAGGTTTATATTTGCGGACTTATCCCAAAAAATAACAAAGTAAACGTTGTTTTTTTTTCCTGTACAACGGATATCTTCAAAAAACTACTGCTTATTCAAAATACAATGCTAACAGCATATTATCTAGTGAATAGTTAATATTTTGTCTTTTTAGGTTTCCGTAGCCAAAATGGCAAAAGCGGAATGCCGTGAACATACGCTCTTCAGCTGATGGAATTATTCAAGGCTGCGGAACCCTACACTGAGCATGGTCCGACTTGCTCTTGCCCGGTTTTATTGAATGACTAATTCTGAATACTTTTACACATAATAGTACATTGGGCAGTTCTTGGATAAAATGCCTCTGACATACGGACGGAAAAACAGACATAACAAAACTATAAGGGTTCCATTTTATCATTTTGGCTACGGAATCCTAAAAACCGTGCATACATGATATCGTGTTAATTTTAAATCTAATAATAACATATATTATACTATAAATAGTACCAAATTTGAGCTGCATCCGTCACATTCATTTGTTTAAAAATGCAGATTTTTTTGTCAAAATGTTGAGTCTCTACGATTTTTACTATGGAAACAAACGCTAAACGAAGTAGTTGCCTTAAATTTTATGAGTGAAGCGAAATTTCTTGTGAGGAACCGCTGTAAAAATTGTGAAATATCTAAGGCTTATCGTACATAGTAAAAACATAACCACTTAAATGCGATGAAACATTAAGAGGCGGCCGAAAAGAAGTAATCGCTTTATCTGGTTCTGAGCGACCATCAACGGCTACAAAAGACAAAAACATAGCTAGAATCATAAACCTGGTGCTCGAAAATTGTCGTACAAGTCTAAGAGGGCTACCTCAAGAGGAGAAAATGGTATTTTAAATCGTTCATAACATTCTAAAGGATTTTAAAGATACGAAACGCGTTGATTCTGAAAGAGCTGAGAGTTGTCCAGAAAGAGAACCGAAGGCATGAAGACATGACTTCGAGGAAAGAGACTTAGACAGTTTAATTCTTAGTTTAAAATTTATACAGAAAATTCACGATTAAATAAACATATAAACATATATTAAACGATTTAAATATTTATTTATTTACGCAACGTTCACAATTTAAAAAATTATAATGTCTGTAAAAAATATCAAAATATATAGGTTACAATGAATCAGTTCAGTTTAGAGATCGAATACAGTTGTGGACTGGTACCGTGCCCAGAAGGCTGGCACCGTTGCCAACTCGTATGGCAACACTAATACTTTAGCCAAAGAAAGGGTCAGACTTCCTATAATGTCACTATTTTTCTACAAAGAAAAGCAAATTCAACTCCTTGAAAACATACATATTTATACACAACATTTCAGCACTGTAATGCAGTCACTAGACACGGACGTAATCCATAACGCATGCTCATCCTATTGGTCTAGTGGTTAGCGACCCCGACTGCTGAGGCAGGAGTCATGTGTTCGATTCCCATACAATTCGATGTGCTTCGGTCCCCACTTTGTGTGATCTAAAAATAGTTATCCCCAGTCTGGGTGTACTGTATGACTGCCTCTGTGGCACGGTGAGAATGTATCCGACTGCTACGCAAGAGGTCGTGGGTTCGATCTTGGTTGGGGCCCAAGATAAAACTTTGTGTGATGAGCACGATGGTTTATTCTGTGTCTGGGTGTTATTTATCTATAATATTTATGTATTTAGAAATATATAAGTACGTTTATCAGTTGTCTGGTTGCCATAGTACAAGCCCTGCTTAGTTTGGGATCAGATAGCGTTGTGTGAGTTGTCCCAAGATATTATATTATTACTTTGTGTCCGTGATTTGTACGTTTGTTAAGTCCTCCACGATACGACACAAGGCTCGTAAACTAGTATGATGATTGACTTAAATAAAATTAGAAATAAAATATTGTCTAATAAAATAAATAAACAGCTTTTTCCCTAAAGCAGTATAAAACCTTTCTCAGAGCTTAAAGCTACGTATATAGCACATTTCATTTAAATCAGCCCAGCGGTTTTACATTTCAAACAAACTCTTTAAAGTTAAAAAGTTTTTCATTATACTAATAATAACAATATCTTGGAACAACTCACACAACGCTATCTGATCCCAAACTAAGCAGAGCTTGCCTTTGCCTTGCCTTACTATGGAAACAAGACAATTTAATACATACAATATTTCTAAATACATACATATTATAGATAAATAACACCCAGACACAGAATAAACCATCGTGCTTATCACACAAAGTTTTATCTTGGGTGAAGATCGAACCCACGACCTCCGGCTTTGCAGTCAGGGACACTAACTTCTAGACCAACAGCCCAGTCATATTGACAATCACACTCCATTTATTAGAACTTACTCCACTTTTGTATCGATTTGTTTTAGACCATTACCACAATTATATTTATTAAATACAAAAATCTCATAAAAAATATCGTAAAAATTATAGTGAAAACCTTATCAAATCCGTTTCGTAGATAAGAAAAACTACGAGAAAACAGGTAAACGTCTAACGTCGAGTTTATGCTCTGTGAGTATATATCCTATCATCTTTACGTGTATATTTATTAACCCTTCAATATAAAAGAATCGAATATTTAATGGCACATTCTCATAAATAGTAACTTCTTAAACTTCGTGCTACGATAGTTGCTACGGCAGTCTACGGCTACTGCTACATCACTGAAGTCTACGTCTCCTTGTAAAAAAATAAATGTGTAAAGGAGTAGATGTATTAAGTGTTTATGAATAGTATTTGTTTTAGTTAGAGATCATTATGATACAAATAAATAAGTGAAATTCTATATATTGTGAAAATATATATACAAAACGGGTCTTAATCGCGTGAATAATTTAAGGTAAAATACCTTGTTTATTGCCCGACGTTTCGACCGTATTGCAACGGCCGTGATCACAGGCAGACTAGTTGAGCTCAGCGTCGCCTCCGTGATGCGCGGGTTTCGGAAACTACCCTCGCTTGATTTTTATCACTCACTATTACGGAACTGTCGGTACTTCGACACACAACACTAAGGACATCTGCACACTGGCGTGTAATGTTTGTTCGGCGGTGTATACACTTGCTGATCACGGGATTTCACGATGTTGACAAACGGTATCCATCTTCCCGGTTGAAATTGACTTTTTTTTTTATTTCAACCTTTTCCCTCGCCATGCTGGCCAGTGGAGAGGACTTGTGGTTTGTGTAGTTCAATCCAGTGATTGGTTCCCCCATCCAGCAAGTGTTCCACTATTGCTGACTTGTTTGTCTGTCGGTTTTTTACAGCAAGTACAATCCATAATCCTAAAACTTTGACATTTGGCCAATCATAGACGAACACCATCGGTGAAAGGTTTTACCGGCCAAACTTTCATAGATTAATGGTATATCAAAGAATTATTTATAGTTGAAAGATTTTAATGACGAAAAGCTCATAAGTAAATCATTGATTCAATATAATCGATTATTACCGCTTATTGCCGTGGGAATGATTGCAACTGTCTTTTTTTATCACGGGATAACTCATCTATAAACGAGTATGTTTATCAGTTGTCTGGTTACCATAGTACAGGCTCTGCCTATTTTAAGATCAGATGACCGTGTGTATGTTACAGGAAGAGTGATTAATTGAAAATTATTAATAATTATCTATCATTATTAATACTTACGTCATGATTTGGTAAATGTGATAATAACATTGAAATTCATCACTTTATCGGATGTTCTAATAGCTAATGCATCGGACTCGCTATCGGGATGTCGCGGGGTGATATCAATTTAATTATCCTCTTCATTCCCAATCACCATCAACCATAATTCTCAACAATCAATAGACTGTCGTGGGTTCGATCCCCACCCAGGATAAAACTTTGTGTGATGAGCACGATGGTTTATTCTGTGTCTGGGTGTTATTTATCTATAATATGTATGTATTTAGAAATATATAAGTATGTTTATCAGTTGTCTGATAGCCATAGTACAAGCCCTGCTTAGTTTGGGATCAGATAGCGTTGTGTGAGTTGTCCCAAGATATTATTATTATTATATTATTATCACCATTCGTAACAAAAATGATGAACATAACTAATTTATTACATCATTCGGTACTAAGGTTAGATTATTAAGAATCACCGGTAAAAGTGATTAATTTGTTACTTATACTACGCACTCTGGTAAAGATTAGTAATGATAGACCATCTATATATATGAAAGCAGAAGCTGACTAACTGACTCACACATCAACGCAGGGCCTTAGGATTAAGGGTTGGAAACTTGAAATTTTGGACAGGGGTTCGTTTTATAACGTAGGAAAGGAAAGTTAAAATCCTTCCACTAAGAAATGATTTTAACTTTGCCGTTAAAATATTTTGGTAACAATCTGGCATCAATCGGGTGAAGCCGCGGGCATAAGCTAGTTATAAATAATTTTCAATTAATCACACTTACCGTAACATATATCTATTTAGGTATTAAATTAGTTTGATAGAAATACTGCAACAGATGTTAACAAAGTAGTAAATAGTGGTCGGTCACGTCTCTCTCGTAATAATTGTACTAAGTTTAGAGTGAAAGCGTCTGCTGTTTTACTTGAAACTTGCTGTTAAACTAACCGTTGTTTGTGATCAAAAAATGCGGTTATGTTTGTACAGAAAGTTACCTATAACAGGTGCGGATTCAAGGGGGGCAGGAGCAATTAACCCCCAGACTCGACTGAATGACTTTTTTTGGAGAATTCCGTACTGGTGTATTTTGACAGGCAATTGCCCCCGCCCTCGGCAGGTAGTGGCTGATGTACCAGTGATACCCCTCTCGTCATGTAGGCGTCTCACACTTGGCCGGTTAGGTCACATGTACCCCCCCCCTTCCTGAACAAAGTTCTGGACCCGCGCCTGACCTACAAATAATGCGTGTTTGAGCAACGACACATCACTAAACTTTATAGTACTAGTACGCAGAACAACAACAACACTTCCATTTCATTTTGACATTTCGACAATCATTTGATAAATTCAAATAGAATTCTATACTTGTGTAACAAGCATTGACGTATAGAGTAGGACTGCGCCATAACCTCACAAAATTGACCACTCTCTAGAAAGAGATAATGCTACTTTGTGGACAATACCAGCACGAGCTTTTTCTCTCTTTCACGCTTTGCAGTCAATTTAACTTTTTAATTGAAAGGGCTGGCACTGTCCTGGTCTATACGTCAATGGTAACTAGGATAATAACAACGACCATTTGTCCTAAGACTCAAAAAAATTCCCAGGACGGTCATTTGATTCGGCATTTGAAATAGCTGTCACTTTGTATGGGGTAGCCAGCCCAGCGTACGACGTACTATATAGCGGTCAGTGGCACATAGATATAGTACACTTCAGACTACTGTGTTGAGAAGGTGATCGAGGATTCCGTGTCCGTCAACGATGCAAGCAGGCGGGGGTGGGGGGCATCAGGGACCCCAGACTCATGAATTTTCAAGTCTTCGCCATACATTTGATCAGTGTTAATAGGTTACCACTCCTCCTCCAGACTCACAGTTGATAGGCAATAGAGACATGCGAGTCACATTCCATTCCCCCTTCCTTTAAAGTTTCTTCGCCGCTCAAACGCACCCCCACCCAGTCGCGCGAGCGACTCAGTTGAACAGTTTCACCTCTCGTATCCCCTCTTCCTCCTGAACATGATCCTGAATCCGCGCCTGATATTTTCGATACTCTGAGTATTTTGTAATATTAGTACGATAGATTCGTAGCAACAGATTTTTTTTAATGGCTTAATCGCTTAGCGATAACGTCACCGTGTAAGCACACCTTATAATGAATACAAACTATTTACTTCATATTACATATATGCCAATCTATACAATATCGTAGCCTGTTCTGTTAAAGGACAAGACAGGATTGAGTTACAAGCTCCAACATCATAGTTTGTTGGGCCAAGCAAGCTGTTTCTCATAACTTCGTTCCTTACGCTCTCCATCAAAATATGCTGGACATCTTCAACTACTCACCTGCAAAAAAAAACAATTTGGTGATTAGTTTTTTCATCAAAAAGCCAAACTTATTCGATGGAATATGACCGGAACGAAGTCTCATTGCCATAACTAGACTACTTCTACAAAGTGAGTTTTCTTCAGCCCAAACATTTACTGGAAGATGTGGTTGGATGGTCTTATACCATATTCCCTTTAGCAACAGATGTTAACAAAGTCGTCGATAGTTACCGTTTTGGTTAGTCACGTCCCTCTCGTGATAGTTGTAGTAAGTTTTGTCAACGGTACAAGTTAGTTAGGTCGTCGAGTGCTGAGCGCGTTGTTGCTTCTGTATCGTGCACAATGTTGTGCTCAGATTGGATTGAAAGCGAATGTTCTTTGATACATTGTTAACTGTTTTAACACTAGCTGTTGTTTAGATTTTGTAAATCTAATAAAAAAATGCCGTTTTGCAGATTGTTAAAGGAGGTGCCACAATTCCTCGGTGCCGCAATGGGTGTACACGACTACTGCGAAAGAGGTCGTTGATGCGATTCTTATTTTACCTCAAATGTTTACTTTATGTTCGCTGATTGTATGTTTGTAAAGTTTTAAGACTAGTACGGAAGCAAAAAAGTTAATGATGGCTAGTACAAAAAGAAAAACAATATTTTGGTCCGCAATCCTTGTCTTCGAACAATTTTTTTTTAGGTGTTCCCAATATTTACTAAAGTCAATTTTGTGTGCAGTGTTAACAAACATCCTTACATCCTATAAATGTTGATAAACTTGCGCGATTTGTACACATTATAAAATATAATCCTTACATCCATCCTCATAAAGTTTCACAAATTAATAAGATTATACACATGCTCCTAATGTAATCTACAAATTAATTGTCCATAAACGTCAATTAGTGAATCAGTAGCTGTAGCACGAATCTTACTGTATCATCACATAGTTAACGAAATATTATAACGCTCCGTGTGCGTATTTTGAATTAAAATACCAAACACAATGGTCCGTTCAATAAAATAATTTAGTGATTTAACTTGATGATTTTAAAAGAGTGTTTTTTTGTTTTTAGCATAAATTCTCAATACAGAAGTATGTCAAGTTTCAAATATCTTTATTTCATAAAACCTAGTCAAATTAATACATATACAATAATAGCAATGATAAGGTAAACATCTTTCTCTATAGCCAACTACAGTAACCTGACGATGCTTAGGTCAAACAAAAACGTAAACTTTTCAGCGAAAGTTCTAGTTTCCATGGTACATTCCGTTAACTATACTAAGATATAATTGGATTAGTGCTAAATCTACAGGATCTAATTCGCTTTGTGTCAATATTCGGGGTTAATGACATAATTATCAATCTGAATAGTAGGTGTATATAAGGAGTACCAACTATCACAAATTACCGAGAGTGCAAAAGTATAAGTTTCTATCATCCTATGGTTTAAAATTCATTTTCCTTGCAATAATATTCCGACAGTCACTAATGTCAACCTTAATGCTATTGACGTGAATTCGTCTTTACAAATTGCTTCCATAGTACTTAAGAGGCAAGTCAAAAAAACCGAGCAAGTGCATGTCGGGCCACGTGCAATGTAGGGTTCCGCAGGGGTCTACGGAACCCTACATTGCACGTGCCCCCCCCCCCTCCCCCTCCTATCCGATTAATGCCGCTTAAGATGTGGGTTCTCTGTTGTTTTTGTTTCATACTTACAACGTTACACCTACTCAATAATAATTTTCAATGTAATTTGGACGAAAATTTGATCAGCTGTTACTCGTAAACTTGTACTGCCTACTTAACTGTCATAGTTTTTCTTTTAATTTAACTTTATATACAACTACCGTGTTTTTTTTCCACACACCCAACATCAACCATTTAGCTGGCAGGTGGGGGGACACTTGAATCTAACAATAAATTGCACTTTAAAGCGTAATAATTGTCTTCACAACCCCTTTCAATCAGACAGTCGACCCATGACCACGATCGGTGCAATTCGACCGAAACGTCGGGTAGGTAAATAAAAGATTCGTACCATTAAATATTTCACACGATTAAGTCCCGAAATATATATAAACGCTGTCCCGGCGAACTTCGTCTCGACTCTTTTTTTTTTTGTAAATTGGGTTCAATTGTGAATGTAAACCATCCTCGAATCCCCATAAACTCACACAAAAAAATTCATCAAAATCGGTCCAGCCGTCTAGGAGGAGTTCAGTGACATACACACGCACAAAATAAATATATGAGAGAAAAAATCACATCCCCACTTTACATACAGGGAAGGTAACCTCAAAAAATAAGTTTTTCATTATTTTTATTCTTTCACTGATCACGAAATCGGGGGATTATTATATATTAATATTATAAAGCTATATAACATCACGCTACGACTAATAGAAACAGTGCAGCGATGAAAAATGTTGCAAAACCAGGTAAAATTAACGCATACGTAGTTGCGCGGGTCAGCTAGTGATTCTATAAAATAAATGCTATCATCTAAGTGAAGCCACCTTCAGGCTATCCAGACCAGAATGTCGTGATCAAGAAGCATTCGATATCTACCATAATAAGGCACTTGTCCCATCAACAGCGAAAAACCGTGCAGTTATCTACTATTTTATCGCTTAAGAAACGTACATACATACGTATGTAGATCCCGTGTAAACAAAAAATATTCAGATATCACTGCATCTATTTTGTTTACACGGACAAGATCTACAATATACCTACATCTATTGCCCAGGAAAGAATAGAAAAAAATGAGGTCCAGTAACATAGTCCTGATAGGTGGTTCCATTCCGGCCCCAGTTTGGTATACGGAAATCTCGGTTTCGATTCCTAGGTGTGGACTTCAAATTTTTCTATCTTTCAAAGATGCAATTATTGTACTAACAAAGTAATTGGCAGGAAATGCCTATAAAAACTACTATAATGCTTTAAGTAATTAATATCCCCGCTTACTGAACATCAATCAGCACAAAAGCGTCTTAAGAACGCTTAGCAAGCGTTTCCACGTCTTCAATAAAACCGAGGTGCGCCCTGCACCCGACGTGCAGAGCCGGCAAGGCGGTGCAGAGCCCACTCGAGTGCAAATAAGTCAATGAGAGGTGGTAGAGGGCCCTTAACAGGTGTTCGATCATCGATTTCAGTTTGGTTAGACGGTTATAGAGATGCGAAAATATCGACACGATATTCGCAATATACCTAGAGTTAAAATCTTGTATCGATTTCAAAGATTCTGATTATTTGGAATGTTATGTTGAGTGAAAAGACACATCGCTGGCTATTTCAGTCGAATTTTAATTTTATCGAGTACGATTAAGTCTAAAACATGAAATGAACTGGAAATTCTACGGCTTCCTCCCGCTTCGTTCGTATATTATATTTCCCGTACAAAGCAAGCAATGTTCAAGAATAAAATGTAGGTTGTGTCATTCTCTAGTACATAAAATATATACTTGCAAAAAATCGTTGAGACGTCGCTCTTTTGCTTCTTGAAAAATAAGTATGCATTTCAAAAAAAATGTAAAGAGATCTCTATTGTATAAGTACTAAATTAAAAAAAAAAAACAATTTGTCATTTTCCACAATAATCTGCAATAAAGTGCCTCCAAATTAAGCTAAATCCATGTTCCCTTTGCGTACTTACCTTTTTAAAAAAAACTTCAACGTCAAAAATTCGCGGAAAGAAAATAAAGTAAATGTGTTGTCCTGTTCGTGTGTCTTTGACGCCCCCTGTTACAGAGTCCATAAAACCGTAAAGATAAGATAATAAAAGATTTATTTTTTATGGTTATAATTCTTTTAATCTGTTGGGGGGAGTGCGGAGTGACATTGTCATTTTTCCTTATAGACCGTAATAAGCTACGGATATAGAAAAGTTTACGCTTGCCAAAATTACGACAAAACATAAAAAATCCGCACTGATTTCTTGAGCTCACACAAGGTTTTGCATAATTACAATTTTACCTCGGTCTGTATTTGCCATTGCGTTAGTCTAGTATAAATTAAAAAATAAACTATATTCTGTGAACGTATAGTTTGCAGAAAATAGAGTAAATACAAGTGAACACTTGTATTTACTCTATTTTCTGCAAATAAAAGTCTACATATACATAATATTCTATTTTTTTAAGTAGCAGGTTTTTAAGTAGTAGAAAATTATAACGAAAAAATAACTAACATAATTTAAAAAGTTTTATCCAAATTCGTCTAGCAGACCTAACGTGATTGCCAGGCAAATATTCGAGTGTATGTCAGTCTCAAGAGTGATTTTCGAGATTTCGTGTTTAGCTAACGAATCAAGTTGCAAAACCGCGGGTTTAACGTGTAGAAAGACTTAGGTACATTAAATCTGTGCAATTTTTTTTCTGAAGTTAAAGAGTATAATAAATACTTGGCACTGGCTAAAATTGTCTGAGTAGACAGCAGGCACTAGCAGACTACAGCAGGTACAGAAGGACAGACCTATCGTTAAAACTGCAAGTAGGCACCTTGAAATAGTTTTTTTATATCGATACCGATGCCTCAGCTTAGTAACGTAACTAGCAGTGAACGAAGACGGCAGCGTCAGCCTCCCGAAGCCGATGGACTCGTACCGAAGATTAAAACAGATCCTATTATTGTGGAGATTGCAACATCATGCTACATCGAATTGCATATTATTTTTAGGGACCAGTGCTCAGAAGTATTAATCTTTTTTCTTACGATTATGCGATTTTATTTAGTTCCTTTGAAGTAGCTATAAACCAAACTGCTTCCTTCGGCTGCACCCGCATGATCTGATTCAGTCACACAGAGTATGCAAAGTCCATGTTGTGTGATATAAAGTGCATAATGCAACCGATAGACAAATGTTTTGTAAATTTTGAAACGGGCAACTTTTATAGAAATGTAGCAAGTTAAGAAAAAGCTTGCAAAAAAACAACAAATTATAATTAATTCATCGAAAATAAAGACAACATTCCTTCATATGCAAATATGTGAATAAAAATAACCGTCTTTTCCCTCTCAGCATAAACAGAATCATAAAACAATATTCACCATAAGTTATCCAACATTAACATAAAGTAGGTATCTGCGTAAGGAACCCGCGCTACTATTTACAATTCAACTGGAGTCGCAAATCTCAAGATTTCCTCGAGCTTTTTTGTCTATATTCGTCTTGAAACTTCACGTTGCATTGGCGAGCAATTTCTAGATTTGTTTGTGGAAAAAATCAACTAAAATGATTTCATATTTTCGTTTTCTTACTTCATTACTTTGATTTGAAATTGTGAATGGTCGAGATTGCGTTTTCCGTTGAGGAGTTTATCTGTGTGGGTTGAAAGTAAAACTTATTTGTTACGAGTTAAGTGTAACTATTATTCTACAATTGTACAGATCTTTGGGCATAACTGTCAAAGTTCGAACGTTTAGATTATAGCTGATAAAGCGACGATAGGGGGTGCTAAAGTTTCTATGGAAAATGTAAAGGAAAACAATTAAATTGTTTAAAATATAAAACACGTTGCAATATTAAAATCCCGAACCAATAGCGTATAAAAATATCCATTTGTTTTTTTTTAATGAAACCCTGTGGAAGATACCATAAGACGGAAAGAGGTAGACAAACATCCTCTAGGTACATTTAAAAACCCCACTCCTAAAGACTTAGGTCATAACATTCCCAGCTAAGACTGAGCTCAGATATTCGGTAGCTGAACTATATGCACCCACACCCCTATAAAACTGCGAGTGACATTAGTTAGGTCATAAAGACGCCGCCGTTTAGATAGAGATCTTCATAGCAGTCCCTAGTTCGTGACAGTTAGCATCTAGTAAACTTTAATGAGGTTTATAACTGAGGAACGCTATCGCATTGTCTCCACTACAGAAATATAAATAAGTAGGACATAATAACCATAAAAGAGGTTCGGTTTTCATTAAATTGTTGTTGTGAATCGATTTTTGGTACTAGGAATGGATATAATAGTATAAACATATCTATACACATATATATACGTAAGTGAAGAGATTGCTGCATAGTTAACTGTACTCGTATAATATAATGTTGTATTAAAATTATGAAACTTTATTTTAAGTGGACTGTTTGTCTAGTGGTATGTAATCATGAATGCTATACCAGAGGTCGTGGGTTCGATCCCCACCCAGAATAAAACTTTGTGTGATGAGCACGATGGTTTATTCTGTGTCTGCTTCGCTCCTATTGGTCATAGCGTGATATTATATAGCCTATAGCTTTGATGGGCTATCCAGCACTAAAATAATTTTACAATTCGAACTAGTAGTTCCTGAGATTATCGCGTTCAAACAAACAAACAAACTCTTCAGCTTTATAATATTGGTAGCTATCTAATCTACTATTAAATTACAAGTAAGATTGAGACCTAAGTATGATTCGCTTTCGTTAAACATTCCTCCTAATGTTAGTTCTTATAAGTTCAAACGAAATTATTCAAATATTAAGCCTACTAAGTATTTTGTAATTCATAAGGTCCGTCCCAAGTCCTGTTAGGCAACAGAGCGTCACAAGAAACTTAAAGCTATGCCCTAGCCGGTGCTAGAACAAATACGCAAGCAACACAACCCTAATTAATTAATATCAAACTTGAACGAACTCAGACCCGCGGGATGGAAGCTCTTAATTGTACTTTCACAAACAATCGTTTATTCTTGCTCTCTGCTAAGTACAGGGTGGATTTTAAGTCTTCTAATTCTCTTAAACCAGGAGTTGCGATATATCTGTACTTTTATACTATAAATTATTGTTTTTAAACTTTCGCTATTTATACACATTCGACAACAACACGATCGGTGCAATTCGATTGAAATCTCGAGTAAATAAAAATTACTCCTGATATACCTATCTACCCACATCCCTACAGGGATGTGGGTAGATAGGTATATAAAATATATTTACTTTGGAGTCTCTTTTAAGTTTGTTCAACCCAATTATTTGGATCTAGAAAGCTGACATTTTGAAAGGTTTATTTTGTGATGTAGACGGAAAGAAAGTTTAGCAAACTCGAGCTCTAAGGGGATGAACAATCTTAGTGCAGATGTAGCCGATGTAATAAGTTGATGATAATATAAATTACATGATCTGGCTTTATAGTCGCCATTTGACAGTAGCAAAACACCAAGAGTACCTACCTATATAACGTAAACTTCATACAAACCCGCTGGAGATATCGACATCGTTCACGTGCATGGGATCTCGGAACACATTCGGAGGAAAGTGGTCCGAAATTAGCAGTAACCGTAGTCGTGATCGATCTCTATTTTTTTTTGCTGGAGTGAAGTATGTCGGTAGGTACATGTATGAAGCTAAATTCTACACAGAAAGTATAGATACTTTCGGTATTCGGTTTCAATAGAGAGGTAACCAATTTTAATTCTTCAAAATTATAGTGTACAGAAGAAAACACCCTTTATGCTTGTATCCAGATATTATTTACTTTGTTATATTTAATCATATTTACGGCCCGTCTGGTGAAATCCTATAGGCTAATTCCGTGATACTGATCACAAGCGTGGCCAGTTGATTTGTTAAGTAGTTAAATTGGTTTAGCTTATTAATTTTTATAAACAAAGCTTCGACTTCGACAAACCATGTACGAAGACATAGCTTAGGCATTACATGGTACCAGGAAAGCTCCCTGCAACGTTGTTATGTGGGATATGTATATTAAAGTGGGAGTACAAGAATGCAGCGAAACGAAAATCAGACGTAACGGTGTGGGGCACAGAAATCACAGGGGTCAAATGTTTGTTAACTTTCCTAAAGTCGCAGGGACTTTCTTCATTAAGAAGAAGCCCCACAGAAAGTGGACATGGCAAAGCCCCAATAGTGTAACAAAGAACGAAATAGATTTCGTCGTTACAGATATACGGCATATATTTAGAGACGTCTCGGTGATCAACAGATTCAATACCGGCAGCGATCGCAGACTGGCTCGAGGCTCTAAATATCAGCTTCAAGGCCAAAAGATTCCGAATGTTAAGGCCTATTCTCCGACCTTCTGCCCCCCAGATAGCCTTAGAGAGTCAGAGCCTTTTCCTATTGCTGGAAACCAATAAAACAGTGGACGAGAAATTCGACACAATGGTCAAAACGGTAGAGGACATATCTCGGAAGTTGTTTCCTGGAAAACGCAAAAACAAGGAGTCCAAACTTCCACTCGAGACTCTCGATCTAATAAGGAAAAGACGAGACACGCAGATGTTTTTGTCCGACAGGAGAGCTACAAACCTGAAAATCAGGAAGCTGACGCGACGTGACCTCCGAGGCTATAACACTTGCACCATCGAGACTGCGATCGAGCGAAATAGAGGCAACAAAGTTTTCGCACAGCAGCTAAGTAGACCCTGTCTGACAAAACTACACACAGCGGATGGCAAAACCGTCACCTCAAGGTTCGAGATACTTGAGAAAATCAAGATTTTTTTATGGACCTGTATGTATCACGGATGGCTAAACCTACGGGACTTAGCGTCGACGACCACAGAGCCCCACTCACGTGCCACTATACTGAGGACATTCCGGATGTCGACCAGGGCGAGGTCGGGGCAGCTCTCGTACAACATAAGCATAACAAAGCGCGGTGGTGACGGAATCACTACAGAGCTTCTGATAGTAGGTTAGACCCAGTTCTAACTGCAACGATGTCTCATTGACTGGCGATACATCGAGATGCTGAGATGCTTGTATGACACGGAAACCATGATTGTCCAGATTCAAGATTACAAGACGAATTCGATAGAGCTGCGTCGAGGTGTAAGACAAGACTCGGTAAACGAAAGGTAAACGAAAGCCAAGCCCCCAGCCAGATGGACTAACGACCTAGAGAAGGTCGCTGGGATAGACTGGATGCGGAAGGCAGGGGACCAGAAGTTGTGGTGGAAATTAGGAGAGGCCTATGTCCAGCAGTGAACCGATGCAGGATGATAATGAAACAAAGTTTATGATTTATATATTTAATAGAGTCATAGATTTAGCCCTATCCTGTTTTTTATACAAAAAATAACCATCTAAAAATAGAGTCTCAGTTTGTTCCTTTCAATTAATTTCTATGAGATCTAATGTTCTTTCACAGCTGTTGTTTAGATGTCTACCTATCTGGGCATTAAAAAAGTAAAAAAACATTGTAATTGAGGTACATAAAAATAGTATTTTTTTACTGAAAAGCAAAATTAATTGACATAATCCATAACTATACTCGTAACTTTAGGCAAGTTTTAAGGAAATTCTTTCAACTTTAAGGGGGCATTATACTGAGAGAATTATTTATTTAGCGCTACGTACACAGCGCCACGATCGCCTACCTCGCTCTTCCGCACACAACCATAACTTCTCAGTGCACAGGAGCGCAGGTAAAAATGAAATAGAATATTCGTTCGTACATATGTTAGATTACGAAAGCCATGACTATGACAATACGAAAATTCTCGTTTTTGCATTTTTCATCATATTAAGACACATCCTTAAATTTCTTTTTTTCATCTACTAGAAAAACTCTTTCACTAGTTTTTTCGTGTCCTAATATTTAGGTTTTCTATATACATTTTTGAGAGCCGAACCCTATTTCGCGTAATCTACCCTTAAGGAATTACCGATCAACAAATTTATAAACGCACTTTTGCTGGTTAATAGACAAAACATTTTATTCGATTAAAGAGTTTTTAGAACATTGTAACTAGGTCCAATAAAGTTTTATAATGTGTTGATATTGTTCTTATGATAATTTAGTGCTGTGATAAATTTAAGATAAAATAATGTTATGTTAAATTAATTCTTCATATTATTACTTAAATAATTACATGATGGCTAAATGGGCTAGATCGAATTAGCATGAATTGTAAGTAACACCACTATGTACCCCGTTCATTGCAATAAAGATAATTGAATTGAATATAAGTGGCAATCAACGCGTGTTTTCTGCCGTTGTGCAAGTATATCTATGGGATATTCTTTAACATTAGGTAGGTCCTATTTATAGCAAGCCTATCTAAACACATACATTATTCTGAAATACCTAAATTATAGTTATTTAAAGCCTAGAAAACGTATTTTCCATTAAAATTTTAATAAATAAAGTCAACAACAATAATAAAACGGTGGTAAATTTCTAGAAGGAAAAAGAAGAAAGTTAACAGGTAGGTACTTACATATCAACCCATAAGATGGCCCACTGCTGGGCACGGGTCTCCCCAGTAGAACCTACTAGTATGTAGATCCTGGGGGTAATTGCCATAATCGCCACGCTTGGCGAGCGGGTTGGCGATCGCAGTAAGGCTTTAAGTACGCAGAGGACGCTGCTGCCCGTCCTCCGGGGTAAAATCCCTTAGTCGCCTTGACGACACCCACGGGTAGAGATGGGGTGGTACTATTCTTAAGCCGGCACCACACGGCAAAAGGTAGGTACTTACCTAAATATATTTATATAGGTAACTAGCTTTGCCGCGCAACTTCGTCTGCGTACATTTTTCCTGTTTTTTGCAACATTTCTCATTGCTGCTCCGCTTTTCTTAGTCGTAGCGTGTTATATAGCCTGTAGCCTTCCTCGATAATTGGGATATCCAACAGAAAAATAATTGTTCAATATGGATTAGTAGTTCCTGAGATTACCGCGTTCAAACAAACAAATAAACTCTTCAGCTTCATAATATTAGCATAGATTAGAGATTGTTAGGTACCTACGGTAAGTAGGTACTTAATAATTAATTATAATGCAGTTTTACATTTGGCAACCAATTTTTCAGATCGCCACATAAACGAATTTTCAAGCAACAGACTTATCAAGAGTAATCAAGACTTGGGCATAATGGGATATAATAAAATGTGTTACTTACAAATCGCGGAGGGTGTCTACTGCCAAGTGCAACCAAGCCGTAAGAAACACAGACGTCATATAATAATATTTACAGCGCCCAGAATGTACTTCTTGTGCCAGAGTCCCTACCAAGGGTGCTATGAATGTACCAGATTAGTCAACTTTATTACCAATTGGATTCATTACAGGTCTTGTTTTACATATATTTACTTGTATTTTTTTAAATTCACTAGAACGCATAGACATAGAGACTGGACTTTGCTTTCACTTCTAGGTATGAAGTAAATACAGGCTGCAAAGTGTGTGAGCGACAAAACAATCGAGCGGCCAGAAGTTGTCTTTTTCTAGAAATATGATGGTTCCACATCACAGGCTTTAGGTTAAGATGGTCGAGACAGGTTTTTTTTTTTTTTTTTTTTTTTTAACTCCCGCGAACTTTACAAACATACAAGTCACGGACACAAAGTACACCCAGACTCGGAACAACAATTTGTGGATTACACAAAGTGGTGTCCCGTGTGGGAATCGAACCCACGACCTCTTGCGTAGCAGTCGGACACACTCCCACCGCGCCACAGAGGCAGTCAGGTATTAGCTGTACAGTCGCGTTGTCTCTTACAATAAACACAATGACATGCTGTAACAATTGAACTTTTGCACAATTTTACATTAGCCAACCATGGCACCTGAAAAGGCTTATCACTACATAGTATAAAACAAAGTCGCTTTCTCTGTCCCTATATCCCTATGTATGCTTAAATCTTTTTTTAGCGTTTTTTTTTTAATAGATATAGTGATTGAAGAGGAAAGTTTATATGTTTAATAACATCCATTAAATAGTGTAGAAATAAGGAGCGGAGCAGCAATGAGAAGTTGCGCGGGTCAGCTAGTTCTGAATCATTTTAGACCATAAACCTTTGTTTATTGAAATATTATTAAATTGAGACTCCCATAAATCATATTTGTACTTTTATAAGATGTCGCCAAATTCAGAAGAAATACCTAAATGTTTGGGTAGGGACTGCCACGAAGTTAGCGTCAGGAGAACACGTGCCTAGCGATATTTTTGGCTATTTTCGGTGTTTTGTTGACGTTTGTGACATTTGGTAGTTATTGTGGGTGTTTAGTTTGTGTTATTTGTTTTGTAATTGTGTGATCGTGATATTTTGTATTACTAGCTAAGTCAAAATGAACGAAGACAGACCACCTGACCCGCCAGACCCCCCAGGCATTCCTGCACCGGGAACAAAATTTTCCTTGCCACCTCTGTTCTCAAATCCACTAACGCAATTTGCGGAGATGATTTGTAATGATACTGAAACAGAGAGTCCCATGCCCCTCACCAGCTTTCGAAAACGTTCCGTATTGGAGGATCTTGATCGCTCCTTTAAACAATTAAAAAGTCAGGTCGCTAGAGACCGATCTACAGCAGCTGACAAATCACCTACATAATTTATGTGTCAAAAATTGAGCCCCTACCAAACTCAGATACCACTTTACACCCTCTTATTTTTGGACTATTTTTATACAATAATAAAATTTGTAACATAGCAAAGGATGGCGTTAAACGAGTAGGTAGAAACCGTCTGGCTGAAGAGTTTACATTCCCTCAGGATCCAAACTCTTTTTTGGAAAACAGTTTATTTTTAAAACACCAATTTTCAGCTTCAATTTCATCATTTAACATAACAAGAATGGGTGTAGCCTTTGGTGTACTTACGGACATGAGTGAGTATAATGTTTTAATGTATTCTACAGTGCAACATAGGTACTAAAGATTAGGCGCATTAACAGAAAGTATGTAAAAGACGGAACCACAGTATGGAAGCCAACTGAAACATGCGTACTTACGTTTGATGGACAGGTTTTTCCAAAGATGGTTTTCTGTTGCTATACCTCCCTCCCAGCTGAGAAAACAGTGTCACAAATGTTGCAGGTTTGGTCATGTGGAGTCTATTTGCAGGTCGAAACCTAGATGCTTTAAGTGTGGCACGATCACCCTGGCAATGGTTGTGAAGTTTCAGAAAGTGAAGCGTGTGTTATTTCTGGACCCAGAATAGCAAGTCGTGCACTAAGTTTGGTAGACAAAGGGCCATTAAGACCACCATGGCTGAAAAGGTAATTTGGCTAGCTTCCGCATGCCACATTATAACATCCTTAGATGTGACTGGTCCGATGGCTACGGAGGTTCTGCCCTCTTAGTGAACAATCGGGTTCCCCTTAATCCCCTCTCTTTACCCTCTTTAGATAATAGTATCAGTATAGTTGCCGCTTAAAGTCTGCCTCTGTGGCGCGGTGGGTGTGTGTCCGACTGCTACGCAAGAGGTCGTGGGTTCGATTCCCACACGGGACACCACTTTGTGTGATCCACAAATTGTTGTTCCGGGTCTGGGTGTACTTTGTGTCCGTGACTTGTATGTTTGTAAAGTCCCCCGTGACACAGGGCTTGTACCCTACTGCGGGAGTCGTCTTTTTAAAATAAAAAAAAAGTTTAAGATCTGACAATTAATTGTATCTATCTACATTGCACGCACCCCCGACAAAGTTCCAAGCTTCCGGACTATACTATCTAATATGACAGGAGCAGATTTTAATTGGCATCACTATAGATGGGGCTCATGAGATGTGATTCGTTTGTTAGGCCTGGTGGAAATATTAGATGATCTTAATCTTTGCGTGATTAATAGTGGCAGCTCTACCCGCAGGGTCTCACTTAGTCAACAGAAAAGCTGCGTTGATCTCACCTTCTATTCCCCCGATGTTGCTACCACTGCTCACTGGCATTGTACGGATCTTACACATGGCAGACATCATTTTCCTTTTGTTATATCCCTATCCGGCAAATACTATTCAGAAAAAACCTTCTCCTCTACTAAAATATAATCTGTCACATCCTGATTTGTTAAAATTTGCATTAACACTTCCTCAGTCAAAATTAAGATATTCATGATTGCTGCCATGTGAAGAACTGTAGTGCTGTTCTCAGAGGCCATTAAGGCAAGTGCAAATGGGTGTTTCCCTCTCAAAAATACATCTAGGGGAAAGATACCCTACCCCCTCCCCCCACATACAAACGTACATAACTTCAAAACCATGGTTCAGCAAATATAAAAAAGTGTCCAAATCAGGCATAACAGTTATTAGTAGACTTCGTTTGGATCATTGTTGCTCGTCCATCTGCGAATGTGGGTTGGACGAAGGTAGCTTAGACCACATATTTTTTTCTTTGCTCCTAACCCATTGTTCCCCCCAACTTTTTTCGGCACTAATTACATTTATTCGCCATAATTCCATCAGATTGGGAAATAAAATTTTTACCTATTTTATGTACGTAACTCAAACTTTAATAGGCAATTAGGAAGGACGCAGAATTTCTAAAACTTTGTTGTATCAAACAACAAACTTATAGAAATTCTGCGTCGTTCATGTTGATTAAGGAGACTACAAGCCATCCTGACGTCAGAATGGCTGGTCAAAAAATATTTAAATTTCTCCGAGCATCATATGTAGCAATTACTGAAGAAATATAAGCAATTGGGTCAATCCTTGAATATACTTTTGGAGCCATAGGCGACCAGCCATTATGACGCTGACCCCTTTTTAAGTAGATAAAGACCTCCATCCTTAAATATAAGAGGTCCCCTTTCATACCTAAAGATTTAGTTGTTTTAATTGGCACATGGGGCTTGTGATTTGGCCAGGCAATTAAGTTTCTCATATTATGTATATTACCTACCTACTGACAGTCATTTATAGAGTTCCGTAGCAAAAATGGCAAATCGGAACCCTTATAGTTACAGTTTCGCCATGTCCGTCCGCAGCTTAGTTCAGAGACTATAGTGCTAGAAGGCTGTAATTTAGCATGGATACACGTATTACTTACGCCGACAAAGTGAAAGAATAAAATCTAGAAAAACATTTTTTATGAGTGTACCTCCCCTATATGTAAAGTAGGGATGTGATTTCTTTTTTCTCACCTACCCTATCGTGTGGGGTAGCATTAGATAGGTCTTTTAAAAATGTTTCGGGCGTGTAATGACCATTTTTAGATTTATGGATCCGTTTGTGAAGTATTAAGCTTTAAAATGCAAATTTTTGTTAAATGATTGATGTTGGGTATGTAAAAAAATACAGTAGTAGTATATATAGTCAAATTAAAAGGTAAACTATCACAGCTAAGCTTTACGAGTAACGGCTGATCAACTGAGAAATAACAAAATTTTCGTACAAATTCCATTAAAAAAATTTATTAAGTAGGTATAACGTTGTAAGTATGAAACAAAAAGCCGGATGGGAGGGGGACTACGGAACCCTACATTGTGGGTGGCCTGACATGCACTTGCCCGGTTTTTTTTTTTTATATGACGATAATAAGTTGGTATTATATTGTGGTAGAGCAAATAAAACACATTATTTTTTTTAATATTTATTGTACATTGTTTTTGTAACACGATACATTATAAGCATTTCCTATAACAGCATGCATTATACACTCGCAAGCAATGAAATCACATAGGTATTTACAATATGGAATTATCTAAACCAATCAGCAATTTTAATACTATGAATAACACGGACGATAATTTTACGTGAAAACGTTATAAGATAAAATTAATGACATTGTTATAAACAACCATGTCTGTGACAGCTTTAGTTCCAATTGTATCGCATGTCGCTCCAATCGCCATTCGCTGATAAGCTGGTACTTCAGCCTATCAGCAGGCGGAACGTGACCCTTTTTTGTGCAAGCTACTGATGATCAATTTGTATTTGTAAGACGTTATCACATCGAAAAGAAATATCTAGAGAGTCCGCTTGTGACCACGGCCGGTGCAACCTGGTCGAAACGTCAAGCAATTTTAAGGTAAACAATTACGCGTTAATTCCCGTATAATAAATAGTTATAATCATGCAACGCGAAAGTTTAAATGTTAGTAATAACGTATATGTAGTAAATGTTGGAGAGGCCTTTCTTCAGCAGTGGAACGATAAACGCTGATGATTATTAATCAAAATCTCAAGTAAGGAGAGAATTATTGTTTTTAAACTTTCGCGATTTTTATACATATTAGATATATTTCGGTATAATTCACGCAATTAAGTCCCGAAATATATCTAATAAGAAAAGAATAATAGTTTCATTGCAAGCGAGTAAATATGAACCATTTCAAACGTATATTAATTAGAACGAAGATACACATGCCAGTAAAATAGAACAGTAGCGTGCGTGCTAGTTGCTTGTCAGTAAATCAATATAAGATATAGGTACAAGTAGGCCAGTTAGCGTATACACATGAACAACTAGTTGCCACGTGCAAGGAGCTGTTATGCAAGGGTGAAAGCTAAAGACATGTGTATTTTCGTCCTTATACCAGCTGAAGAACATTAACTATGATTTCAATTTTACCTTCTCATTCAATAAAATCTAATTATGAGGGATCGACCATCAATTATGCAAGAATAATGTGCAAGAAAAATGGTTGACTATTCTGTTATGAGTTGCCATATAGTTAATGATATTTTTCGTATACCGTTAAACGATGTAGTCAAAAAAGCATTAACACTATACCACCGATAAAATACACGGCAGATATCTGCTTTAAGAACTCAAATGTCTATATATAAAGTCATTTTAGCAGTTTTTTGCATATCATTGTAAACTCTATTTGAAATAACGAATAATGTATAGTCAATCCCTTTTCTCTAATTCTAACATTTAATACTATAGGTTACCTAATATTATATAACTTCGTATTATATTGATATTCTAGATTCTAGATATAGAATACATAATAATAATATATTATCTACTAAATATACATACACGTTACAAACAAAATCATAAAATGTAGGAATGGTAAACTAAACCTTCTGCGTAGTGAATGTGCACGATTTTAATTCTAAACAAATATTTCTTTGTCTCAATTGTATAACAAACTTGCAAAAATCTATAATTAAACAAATAGTGTAATAAAAACTCTTATTTATACACATAATATTAAATTACGAACTATGTTGAGTAGTATTCAGAATCTTTTAAAATAATTTCATTTCTTTCTTGTAATTTTAAACATAATTAAAGGAGTTGCCCTAACTTTTCAACATTCTTCTGAACGTGTGTTTCTGAATCCTTAACGGCTGATACGTTTTTGATGAAATTTTAGAGGAATACTCCTAGATAGTTAACATTCACAATTGGACCCAGTAGGTGGCGCTGCGTCGAGATCCTGACAACATGCATGAGTCCACATATTTTAAATAAAAATATTGAGTAACGCGCTCGGTTCCAAGGAGTAAGTTATGAGATTCAATATAAATATAATGTACAAAAATTAAAAGATTATTTATAAGTAGCGAGTAGGAATAGTAAAATTACAATTTACTTCAAATAGATAACAGACAAACAAACCATTTATTTTTGTATAGTTATATTTGATTTAGAAACAGCTTTACACATAGATAAAAAATCTAATTAGTTAGTTAATGTTTTACGCATAGTGATATATTTTTAAGTTGTCATATGAAAGGTTTATCGATTTATATATTTCTAAATAATGATCCATGAATGTATACAACAAATATTATGTAATGTCTTTTTCATTACTTTTCATAAATTTATTATTGCAATATATTTAATATCTCGGTATGTGCCAGCATACATACGCGATCGTAAATTAAACGTAACTAAAATGAAATACAAAAATATATATTATCGAAAGGAATTTCGTGCTTTTAGTGAGCTGTTTAAATTATATACAAAATATATTATGTAACACGCCATAGCTGATCCGTATTTATTTATTGCCCGATCCACTGTGCATTCCTGTCGAAAAAAAACAAAGTTACTACCAATATATGTTTGTAAACTTTCGCGATTTGTACACATTATAGAAGTTTATACACCGCCGAACAAACATTACACGCCAGTGTGCAGATGTCCTTAGTGTTGTGTCGAAGTACCGACGATTCCGAAATAGTGAGTGATAAAAATCAAGTGAGGGTAGTTTCTAAAACCCGCGCTTCACGGAGGCGACGCTCGGTCTACCCGTGACCACGGCCGTTGCAATACGGTCGAAACGTCGGGTAATAAAACAAAGGTATTTAGCCTTAAAATAAAATATTTACGCGATTAAGACCCGTAGCTTATAAAATTCTATAAAATGTTACTACATTTAATGAATTAATTATGACGAGACGAGAACCCTCGAACATAGGGGTACCACCACTACGGCATTAACCACTCCCCTACGAGCCGATAGAGGGATTAACATTAACCCCCGACTAAAGAGACAAAAAACTACTGCGATAAAGCTATTGCATAGCATTTTTTATCAACTTATGCAATTATTATTATTTCTTTATTTTTTATTTAAGCAGTTTTTTTTTTCTTTTCATAAGTATTACATTTCGGAGCAGCTCGTCTCGATCTGTGCGAGCTTCGTACAGTCGTACCATATACATATACGTTAAGCGAACGCTCGGCCGAGCTACATGGTAGGCGGAGTGGGGTTGTTAGGTTTTATTTTCGTTACGGAATTTCTTGATCGCCGCTCTCAAAGCCCGCGATAAAAGCTATGCAATAGGTTAAAAATATCGTTCGGGGGAAGGGGACAAAAGGCAAATAAGCCAAGAAATTCAAAACAATACAAGATTCATTCGAGTTGTCTATGTGTGCGTTGCTCGAGCGCGTTTGTGAGATTTCCGGCTGTATTCTCGGCAGTGGCGTAACTATGGCGGAACAGCGGTGCGCAGGCGCAGGGCACCGAAATAACCACCAGGACCAATACCAGGGCGCAGTAATGTAAACCCGCACCGGGCGCATAAACGGCTAGTTAAGACACGGACTTTAAGCTTTTGTGGTTATAGAATAACATTTTAACATAAAACCAAGACCCCATTCAGACAGAGTCGCGGACAATAGCTAGTACTTACATACAACCGGTAGAAACTTTAGCATCTCGTCTCGTAGAGCCCAGACCGTCCGATGTAGCGCACCCATTTGATCACGTCGTGGTCCGAGTAGTTCAGTTTGGGCTCGAACACTTTCAGGTAGCGGACCTGAAACACACGTATATACACTCAACTATATGGTTTAGAATTGTTCACAACATTTTCATAATATAATTTTTCAAAATTATCAAGACCAGCCGAGGGTAGTTGAAAAACCCCGCGGCTCACGGAGACTTCGCTAAGCTGCCATCAGTCGACCCGTGACGATCGGGTAAATAAAAGGTTCGTACCTTTAAATATTTCACGCGATTAAGTCCCGATAATATTCAAACATCTTCAAAATGGCTGAAAAGATCATGAAACAAAACTAAGAACCATTCCAACCATTTTTACTTCCTGAGATAAACGCGGTTAAACAAACAAGTTTTAATTTAATAGTTTAGATCAGAAAGAAGAAACAGCGACGGGGAAGCTTCGAAAATGTTAACACAAAACATTGTCTATTCCTCTTCATGGATTGCATTTATTACCTTGAAGCCCGAGGGTGCGAATGGTACTTCGAATCCCATGGAGATGGGTGGTCTAGTCCACTTCTTTTTGGTATCAGTCTCCAACAACTCGATCTCTGCAGATAATTGAGTTTCTTTCATACCAGCCATGCGCTTTATTCTGAAAAAACAAACCATTCCCGAAATGTTATTTACTAGATTATTAGAGTCATATAATAAAAAATAGAGGTCCACCCCGACTTGGCTCTAATGTGACAATTTAGTTTGATATCCAGCTGAATGAATTTAATTCTCAAATGCTAAAATAATTTACAAATAGGTGTCAAGCAATGCGTTGCTGGAGTCTTTTCATACACAATTAACAGAAATAACACCACCCAGATTAGGAACAAATATTTATGGATCACAGTGAAACATTATTTTGTCCCATGTGGGAATCAAACCCCTGCGCACAGAAACAGTTGAGTACATATCAACCCATATGAGATCCCAATGCTGGGCACGGATCTTCCCAGTTTAGTATTACGCCGTGGGGATCTAGAATAACGCTCGTCCGAACGTTGACGCCAATGCTATTTTTTAGATCCACAGGTTGGGCGAGTGGTGTTGAAACCGCCGTTGGGGCTAACGTGTGGACTCGGGTGTTTTTTTTTTACATAGTCAACTGTCAATGTTTGGATCCCACATTACCAGCAATCCTGTCAACACCTCCAGCTAAGCTTGTGTTAAGAGTCGGTTCACGTCGATTCGATTCGAACCCACGAATTATGCCTTAGCCAATAAGATACCGTCGCTTCGGTGTTCAGTTATATAAAATAGCTTTCGCCCGCGGCTAAGCCCGGGTGGATATCGGTTATCACGATAAAAACTATCCTATATCCTTCCCCGGGACTAAACTATCTCCATACCAAATTTCATCTAAATCGGTTTAGCTGTTTGAGTGTGAAAGCGTAACAGACAGACAGACAGAGTTACTTTCACATTTATAATGTTAGTATGGATATAGAAGTATGGATAGTATGGAAGTATGGATAGTATGGAAGTATGGAAGTATGGATAGTATGGAAGTATGGAAGTATGGATAGTATGGAAGTATGGATATTATGGAAGTATGGATAGTATGGAAGTATGGATAGTATGGAAGTATGGATAGTATGGAAGTATGGATAGTATAGATAACATCTCGAAGCAACTCATACACGCCATCTTTTAAACATAAGTACTATTACTAGATACTCACTTCCAAACAATAGCATTCTCGGAAGCCTTATATTTAGCCTTCCCCTTCAAACAGATGAGTTGCACGCCGCTGGTGTTGAGCGGGGTGGGTATCTTCACTTCGATCTTCTGGCCGAGGAGTGAGGGCTTGAAGTTACTCTTCAGTACGACCTTGACCTCCATCTTGGTGCGGCCCACCTCACGCACTAGGGGGATCACGCGGAATGGGAGAGAGATGTCTTTGGTGGTGCGGTACCTGGGGGTAGGGACACAGTACTCTTAAAACTATCGGTACCACAAGGTATAATGTACTATTCTTCGAGCCTCGTGTGTACAGTACTGTACAGATTAGGTCCGAAGAAGTGTTATAACCAAGAAGGTTATACTAAAGACTAGAGTCTAATCCTTTTACTCCCTTGTATCTTAAAGAACGTTTCAAGTTCCTTCATGACACACATTCCAGATTCCTAAGGCCATCGGAGGATTTGAGGTTAGAAATTCCAGCACATTCCACAAAATTATATGATAGGTCGTTTACTGTCGAGGCAGCAAGACTATGGAATGCACTGCCTCTTGCTATAAGACGAGCCCAATCATTGGCATCGTTTAAAAAAATGTAGAAGGACTATCTCTCTGAGTAAACATATTTTTTTTTAATTACCTATCTTTTCTCTTCTTGTTCTTGATAACCATAAATTAATATCACACTACCCCTACCTAACTCGTGTATTTATGTCTCTGTCCATCCAAAGGTTGCCTGGAAGAAATCGCTCTTAGCGATAAGGCCGCCCATTGTACATTTATGTTATACAATGTATTCTTTGTTTTTATATTGGTGTACAATAAAGTATATATTATTATTATTATTATTAGAGTCAACACAATATTTCGGGACTTGATCGCGTGAATTATTTAAAGGTGAACCACAAAAAATATGTGTACAACAAAGTCACAGTAAAGAACGAACCTCATAAGCTCGAACTCTCCGTCGGGCGGTATGAAGGAGATGGAGTGTTCCGTCTCGAACTTGCTGAGCTTGACGCACTGGTGGAACTGGCAGTCGTCGATGACCACCACGGGCTTGCCCGAGCGCGCCGGGTCGCTGTCCGTGTTCCCGGATATACCTCCTGGGAAATGTAAATCTATTTACCGGCCACGCTTCGCTGTGGCTTTTAAAGCCAGTAACACTCGCCGGCCCCCCCAGAACATTGTGCTAGTTTCATCACAATCTAATCAATGGTTTCGGAACGGATAGAGGATTATCATTGATTTTATATATATAGATTGCCAAACACCAAGATTCAAAAGACAAGCCTCGTCAACAAGTTGACCTAGCATCTGTTTTTATTAAATAGCATGTCTATTGACTCATTTAAACATGGCCGCCGCAATTGGCATGACTTTAGTTTTACGTTTACATTTAAAGTGCCGGTAGTGGGGCAGTGAGTCTTATTCTTCAATTTTATTTAATCGAGCTGTCGTAGCGACAACACGTCATCCGATAGACGTCGCTATTTTATAGTCGTGTGTGCAAAATGTTAGTATGGTTATAGTGTCAGTGATGCAGTGGCGATGATTACCATAATGTTAATTCGAATACTGAGCCGCTAATTCATACTAATATTATAAATATTAAAGTAACTCTGTCTATCTGTCTGTTACGCTTTCACGCTCAAACAGCTAAACCGATTTAGATGAAATTTGGTATGGAGACAGTTTGATTTCCGGGGAAGGATATAGGATAGTTTTTATCGCGATAACCGACATCCACGCGGGCGGAGTCGCGGGCGAAAGCTCATTAGGTCGCGCGTGGCGCGTCGACATATAGATATTTATACTAATATTACCTGAAGAGTTTGTTTGTTTGTGAGAACGCGATAACCTCAGGAACTACTGGTCCGAATTAAAACTTTCTTTTACTGTTGGATAGCCCATTTCTTAAGGAAGGCTATAGGCTATATAACATCACGCTACGACCAATAGGAGCGAAGCAGCAATAAAAAATGTTGCAAAAATAGGGAAAATTTACGCAGACGAATTTGTGCGGGTCAGCCAGTATTAAAATAAACTTTAATCCCACAATAAAAAAGGTTAAATTATTTAATAAATAATAAATTTAAAAACACAATTACGATCTACGACACGTTCGATTTCATTGCACCAGAGTGCATATCCTAGATTAATCATCACCACAATCTGCATCAAGACATTTTTTACTTACTATAAATCAAATAGTTTCTTTGACAGTGTTTATTAGGCTAATGAATAAACATTCTCAAAGAGATTCTATAAATGACAATAAAAACAGAATCCCTTGCATAATTTAGAAACCATAACTGAGTTATAAAGTAACTTTATAACTCAGTTGGGGTAAGTAACTTTATAACTATATGTTGGATAGAGCATTTTAAGCTGATAAGCTCACCATTCCCTTTTCCTTTAGCCTCCATGACGATCTTGTCGTTGATACCAAACTTGCACTCTGGCATACCAGACAAGTAAGACTTCATCACTACTTTGCCTGCCACATGAGCCGATAACACTTGACCTGAAAAAAAAAACAACATTTTTATAAGTTAATCAAAAAACAATGAGCTAACAAGCAAGAAGTTTGAAATTTTTGATAAGATCTCCTTATGTATAAGGCAGAACATTTGAAATAATTTTCAATAAAAGGAATATATGAAATTCCTAACAGTCTAACTTCTATTGTCAGTGGCATTCCACTGGTAAATTTGTGTCCTGAATGCAATGAACAGATGCTAGCCATGCAGTATTTTATTTTTTATTTGAATGGAATACTTACGAGATAAAACATGATTTGGTAGCAACAGTAAATAAATTACATGTTTTCATGAGTAGAGCAGATGTAAAAGAAAAATACAGCTTACCTTGTGGCGACATGAGCAAGTTGACATACTCCAATACGTCAAGGAACAGTTCATTACGTCGGTACTTGATACCTTCACGACGCCATCCGATTTGACCTGTAACCTGCAAACAAAAAACATTCATAATTTCAGTCTAAAGGTGCATACTGATATGGCGAATGTGCAGCTCGCGTGCCGCACGCATGCTGCACATTTGATACGCATGTGTATTTTATATTTGCGCGCCGCTCGAAGCCGGCTGGGCGCAGTTTACGCGCAAGATAAGCACCGCGCGAGAACAGCGCAAAAGCCGCGCGCGAGCGTGACTTTTTCTTCTAAACTCTTCACTAAAAAAATGGCTGATGCTGCAGTAATGATGGTGGGTAATCGTGTTATAGTCCACCATCGTCAAAAGCAAGTATTTAACAAACTGAGGGTTCGAAATAGCAGCGAACTGACGTACATACACGTAAACTGCACGCGCAGTTATTAGCACGCGTACAGCACGCGCATGGATAGCGAGCTGCGCATTCGACAGATCTGTACATACCCTTAACCCAAACAAAAGATCATACTAATATAACGAGCATTATCATTGGTGTATAAGTTTGCCCGCTTGTATATTGGTTACTAGCTGTCCCGCGCAACTTCGTATGCGTAAATTTTCCCCGTTTTTGCAACATTTCACGTCGCTACTCCGCTCCTATTAGTCGTAGCGCGATGTTATATAGCCTATAGCCTTCCTCGATAAATGGGCTATCCAACAAAATCAAATTGGACCAGTAGTTCCTGAGATTAGCGCGTTTAAACAAACAAACAAAGCAAACAAACAAACTCTTCCGCTTAATAATATTAGTATAGATTGCGATAAAAACTAACCTATGTCCTTCCCCGCTATCTCCATACCAAATTTAATTCCAATAAGTTCAGCGGTTCGAGCGTGAAAACTCGATGGACTGATAGAATTACTTCCACATTTTTGACTTTTTATTGAAATTTCCATCCTAATAATATTAGTATAGGTTAGCTTTTCCCGTGGCTCTCAAGTTTGAGTTTTAATTAAATACCTATGTAGTTTTTGCATTTTTCCCGGTATTTTATAATTAATCCTCGGTCTTCAACAAAAAAATTATGAAGTGGCTTAGCCATTATCAAGTTTTGCGCTTAGCAACAGATTTGGCGCTTCATTTTTATTAATATAAAAGATAGATGTCGCTGAAAAACGTGTTTCTTTATCCATAAAGCCAAATTTTCACAGATAATATAGTAGAGTATATAGCTGACCCTGCGTAACAGGATTAGGCCTGGGCAAAGAAGTATAGTAGATGATAGAAGTATAGTAGATGATAGAAGTATAGTAGATGATAGAAGTATATCAATAAATTGTCAGCACTTTAATACAGCCACTTCTTTCATCCATTTTAAGCGTCTTGTCTCTTCCAGTTTTCCTCCACTTGACTTGATTAGGTAAATTTTACTAAACATGTTGGTTTATGCCCCTAGCATAAACCAACATGTTTAGTAGACTTGAACATACATCCTGTTTTAATTAGATAAATATGCCGGTTAAAGGGCTAAACTAAAAGGTTTTTAAATGTAAATAATTACCTGTGAAGTTATCTGAGCCTGTTCCTCCTTAGAGGCAGACTTAATGCCTTGCTGAGTAATGAAAGTCTTCAGCACACCTGTGTCTGAGTTCTGAGGATAACCAAAGTCCAGGATTTCTGTAAATTGAAGACAACATGCAATGTGTAATTGAAAACCTTATGAGAGTGATTGTTATTCCTCAAATCTGTAGAGGATCCAGGAAGCCAAGAGGGTTTAAGCCCTCCCCAAATACAGGTAATGTCTAATCTCCTAATAAACAGCTTGTAATAACACCCTTTAATAATTGACTTTGACTACGGAGGGTAGCTATCTATCTACACAGCAAAATCCTGAATGAAATAGTTTAATCCCCATTTTATACAAATCTGGATTATTGCATGTGGTCTGTTTGTTGTAAAAACGTTACTTATTAAAGTTTGAAAAACACTTAAATTCACAAAAATAAGTTTCTAAACAATATCAGTTTGAATTGAGATTGAAATCTAGAACTATTTTACTAAAGTAATCATTATGCCTTCCTCTATCATCAATTTTGACTGCCTCTGTGGGAGTGTCTCCAACTGCTACGCGAGAGGTTGTGGGTTTGATTCCCACATGGGACCCCACTTTGTGTAATCCATAATTTGTTGTTTCGAGTCTGGTTGTACTGTGTCTGTGACTTGTATGTTTGTAAAGTCCCCCACGATAGGGGGCTTGTACCCCACTGCGGGAGTTGTCTTATAAAAATACAAGTTCTAAGAGGTAATCAAAACTCCTTTACTTTAACAAACTTACCATCAAGCAACTCATAGATGAGAACAAAGTTGTTCTTGATATTCTCCTCAGAGATCTTGCCAAAGTATGACTGCATCACATCTATGATCTTGAGTAGGAACTCAAACACCATGGCAGCGTTCACATTCTGCTTGGTCACAGCTGCCAGCCAGATGTTTGCTCGCTAATTGGGATAATTTGTTAGATAGTCTATATATATTACTGTACATGTTACTAGCTGTATTTGCAGGTCTGCCCTTGTAGATGCTGGTTATTGCAATTAAAAGTAGACTTCCTTCCTCCAGCTTTACATTTGATATCAAATGTTACTAAAACTGGTCTAGTACTTTCAAAGTTCAAACAGACTCTTATACATTGTGTATGACTGGTCTATTGGTTTTGTGGTTAGTGACCCTGACTGTTAAGCCGGAGGTTGTGGGTATTGTCAACACCCAGGATATACTTTGTATGATGAGCACAATGGTTTACTCTTTGTATATATTTAGACATACATAATTATATTTATCAGTTGTCTGGTTGCCATAGTACAAGCTGTGCTTAGTTTGCCGGAGGAAATCAGATGACATTGTGAGTTGTCCCAAGATAGTATTATTATTATTGTCATAAATTAGAGAAATAAAGAAACCGCAACAAAATTTACATTATATAGTTATACTATGCATTTCAAATGAGAAGATAATCCAGATCGTGACAACTTTACTCTGTATTTGTCAAAATTGTACTAGCAACAAAAACTCCCAAGTCGGGTAAAGTATGTATGTATATGGTAATGGAACAGAGGTAATATTTATTATCTTTGAACTATGTATATAACATTTTTCTTTATTATAATATTACTAGTATTGTTTATTATTTAATAAACACCAAAAATCAATAAGTAAATAGGTAAAATTTAAGAATATTCTACACTTTTGTGGTCTTTCAGTCAATGTGTGTGAATGGATTTTGATTCAAATTTGTATGTAGATGCTTTTTAATACAACACCTTGCTTACCTACAAAGGTACTAGATATACGCGGGCAGAGCCAGACGCAAAAGAAATTAAGTGTATACAAATACCTTGATATGAAAGAAAGACGTTCTCGCGATATTCGTCACCGGCGATCGCACTTGCTGTCTTGCGTGGATCACATTCACTCTGAACGCGTCCACGGCGTTACGCCCTATATCATCGCGGTATACCCGCGAGATTAGGACTTCGCCCTTATGATTGTACACGAACAGGCCCCCGATCATCTTAATTTAGGCCTAGGGAGGTATACAAGATCATCGATCACTTTTTACTTTGACGAATGGTCAACATGTTATCTACCCACAAATATTAGGTAATCTTTGAAATTAAAACTTATTTAGAAAGATAAAACTTGAAGAAATGGGTCCAATACACTGATTATAAATCAATAGAACAGGATACAACCAATAAAGCACCAGTTTACAATCCAATTATCTTGTAATGTGAGTTTCATAAATAAAACGTAACCTTACCTGTGGTACTACAAATAGAACCATTAGCTAAGTACAATATAATAATATCCTCCAATTGACCAAAAAACTAAATTATCTCATTTTCTTCAAAAAGTCGCGATTACAGTGACGATACGATACCCGCCCCCAAAATGAAACGTCAGTCTGCGTCAGTCAATAGTTATCGCACACAGATAAAAATCTTTTTTTAACTTGTAACATTCACTATTCAATAGTGATGTTTATAGAGCTCCATTTCAAAAACCGATATTATTGAAGAAGACCAAGCAGGCGGCGCGAATTTTTATTATTTATAATTTTGATGAACTTAAATAAATAATCTTGGTTATAAACAATAGTTTGTATATTTCACAGATATTTAACAATAAGCACTAATATTTACCACTGTAGCCGCTGATAATAAAAAGGAAAATGTCAGTGAAAATAAACAATTTCAAAAATTAAAGATTTTAAATAGATTACTTCCTATTATAAATAATGGAAAGAATAAATTAAACATACTTCAATCTGAAATTTAATTTATTTATACCACTGCGAATAGGGCAATCCAGTGATGTTATGAATAGGATTTCTATCAGTGGATATCAACAAATAAATTAATACCAAAATAATAATGAAGTATCACCCAATCATAATAAATTACTCGCTCAATAGCCAGATCAGAGCCTCTTTCTTTTTATTTCTGTTTATCAGAATAATAAACCTTGATATTCTTGATCATGATTTAAAAAAAGTTTCACTGAAGATTTTTTAATGTTATTATATTATATTAAAAATATAATAGCGATTGCCACTCAAGTCTCACATAATCCGTCGAGGTTCTGTCAATCTATGGTCGTTCAATTTTTATTAATGACAAAATGATAGTAATATAAAATTGTTGTAAGTTGTAGAGGTTGTAATCTCGTAGTATTTTACTCCGGGCTGTCAACCGGGTAGCACAGTTGTTTACTAGGCGCGGCAATGTTGAGACATATTTTGTTTATTAACGCGTTTAGCGTAATTTTTGTGGCCAGTTTGATGGTTGTTGAACCTGGTCCAAAATATCCACCAACGAAAGGGGAGGTGTGGCCAAAACCGCAAGTAGAATCAAAAGAAGAAACTTATTATAAATTACGTCCTTCAGTGTTTAAATATACGGTAAGTTTTTAAAAATAATTTATATAAAATAAAAGTCGGTGTTTATTAAACACAACATGCCTTGACGATAGTAATATAATGGGGTTATTAAATTTCTATCGCCGAGGCATCATGTTTTTGTTGGAAATATTGATTTTTATCAAACACTTAATATCTTGTTATAGCTGCGTTCATTACGACATCGTAATGATGTTTATACATCCCAACATCAATTAATCTGTTTTATCCTTGTGTGCCAGACTTACCCTACCTAGGTACTTGTCTAAATTACATTATGTATTCGCCTCCTTATGAATTTTTATTTTACCTATTAACGAAAACTGGCGAACATTTTTTTATAATTAGGTATTTAAAGTCATGTAGGTATTTGTTGTATGTAAAGATTTTATTCATATTTATCCAATTTAAAAAAAAATGAGTCTCTATTTCCAAACGATTCGTCGGAAATCACGAAAGATGAAACACGCTTTGGATGAAACTGATATATAATTACGCTACATATTATTGGTACAATGGAAACTTTTTTTAAAGTGATTTTAAAAATGGACTTTATGTACCTACCTATAAATTATATAGGAAAACATTTACATAATAATATAAAAATATTTATAAATTAAAAAACCTGCCTGCAAAAAGACGAAAACAATAGGTATACCCTTAACGTTTAATATCATGCAGTCGGTGGCATTAAATGTATTTTGGAATAAGAAATCCTATAAAACAACGCATCTAATTAAAAAAAAAAACTTAAAAATTAAAAACTCGCCTGCTGATACCCTTTCACATATCATGCAGTCGGAGGCAATTTTTAAGTTCAACAGGATTCAAGTTAGGCTAAATTAAAAATCCTCGTTATGAATATATATATATATATATATTCATAACGAGGATTTTTATTTAATAATAAAATAACAAATAAGACGTTTCACATCGGCCACGGCCGTTGCAATACGGTCGAAACGTCGGGCAATAAACAAGGTATTTTACCATAAATTATTCACGCGATTAAGACCCGTAAAATATATATTTTTATAATGTGTACAAATCGCGAAAGTTTATCAACATTTATAACCCTCCTTCTTTCGCAGTCTGGTAAAAAATCACACAACGTGATGGCCGCTCATATATTATATTGCCCAGCTTTCATTTTTTATAATCTGGCACGATAATCTAAAATAAGTAATGTTCACTATGACGATAAAATCAATGCGTAAATAATCGCAAGCATTACTATCGCATTTACTATCTGTTTGCAAAACAAACGTACTGTTTTTTACTACTTGCTTACTTGGCATTTGGCTACTACTGTATCAGATGTACAATCCTTTATAGCTTATGCAATATATCCTAATAATGTAACATTTAAAAAAAAAACAGACATTTGACCGATTTGAATAATCAAATAGGTACCTAATTTATGATTTGTTCGCCTCAGTACCGGTATGGTTTAATAAACAAAATTAGGAAAAATCCGAAGAAGCTAATAATCTCAGTCAAATACTTAAATAAAAAATTGACGATTAAGTTAGGTACACTTGCATGAAGTTCACCGGTTCAACTATTTTGCAATTTGATTTAAAGCCTGACCAGAAAAAAAACCCGGGCAAGAGCATGTCGGACCATGCTCAGTGTAGGGTTCCGCAGCAATTGCATCAGCATAAAAGTGTATGTTCATGGCACTTACGACCTTTTGTTGAGAAACGCAGTCTTTCAGCAATAACTCAATGACGGTATATCCGAAATAATATTAGTTTAGTATTTACTAGCTGTCCCGCGCAACTTCGTATGCGTAAATTTTCCCCGTTTTTGCAACATTTCACGTCGCTACTCCGCTCCTATTAGTCGTAGCGCGATGTTATATAGCCTATAGCCTTCCTCGATAAATGGGCTATCCAACAAAAAAAGATTTTTTCAAATCGGACCGGTAGTTCCTGAGATTAGCGCGTTTAAACAAACAAACAAAGCAAACAAACAAACTCTTCCGCTTTATAATATTAGTATAGATTAAGCGCTACCTTTGTAATTTATTTCATATGTTTTAGTCACATAGTTCATAAATTAAGTAAAGCTATTATTTCCAAAAAAATAACGATAAATCGAAAAACTTTATTAAAAACCTTAAAATGTTTTTGAAAGACCTGTCGAATGACTACACGTTGTATCGAGTGCCCCCCTAAAAATATTTATTATTATTATTTAGCTATCAAACTAAGTAGCGGCTACTGCAAGACACTAAATTTAAATTAATATTGATTGAGTAGTCTTTGAGTAAAATGCCTGTGACATACGGACGTGACGGAACTATAAGGGTTTCGTTTTTGCCATTTTGGCGACGGAACCCTAAAAAGTAATTAATTTTACATATTTTTGTAACAGGTAGTAGGCCAAACATGTGATATACTGACAAGAGCGATAGAACGATATACTAACGTGCTACGGACCACGCATCACATAGCATGGAGGCACATGAAAAAGAACTCCAACATGGGACGTATGAACATCACAGATCAACTCTTTAAGGGCACGATTAAAGAAATCAATATAAATGTGCGCACTCCTTGTCAGACCTACCCGCAGATGGACATGGATGAAACTTGTAAGTTTTAGAAGATAAAATAGAAATAAGCAGCTTTCAAAAAGAAAGTAACAGAATTTTCATTTTGAAATAGAGTGTAAGACTGAACTTCGAATGACATTACGTCAACAGACTAAGCCGCCACTGTTAGTCGACTCAGTAAGACACCACACCACAATTGTGATTGTGACATTAGCCTTCTTCGACAAGACTTATCTTTACCAAGACGACAAAACTCAATAGCGACAAGTTCGTCAACTACGCCAGGATTCTGTCTTGTAGGTACATGTCGTAACTGTCGCTGTTCATACAATCGACGTAGTCTCATTCGAAGTTCAATCTTACAGTCTTGAAAATTTTACAGATTCAGAATGGCAGTATGAGGCTCAAAATCGGAAAAGTATATGAGGCCTCATATATCGTAAATTAAACATTAAATTATTCTAAATCAACTTTTTACTAAGTATAGTATATTGTGCTAGTGCTAGTTAGCTCTTTAGACTAAAACCCCTGAACGGATTTAGATGAAACTTTACACTAATGTCATTTATACTTACTCGTACGCTGGACTGGTTATCCCGTACAAAGTGACATCAATTTACACACATACACTATACACACACACACACACACACACACACTCCTAACACAAGCCTTTATTAGAAAAAGAAAAGAAAACTTATTTATTCGTTGGGTAATAGGTATGCTAATATGTTTGCAAAAACTTTAACCGAAAATAAAATTTTTGGGAAAAAGTTTTGAAGACATATGACATAAAAATGAATACAAAAACATGTGACGAGCATGGGTAAAGGTTACATCAAGATATGATGGCAATTTCAAAAATTTTACAAAGGTTGTCATTTGTCGTCGTTGTCGAAAATGCTTGCAGATACTTGTTGGACATAAAAACGCGATCACATATTCATAAATATAATAAACAAGCAAAATAAACAAAAAATATCTTCGATCGCCTTTTTTTTCAAGTATTTTCCTCCGTAATTATGTAATTTCTGATGTTTTTTTATTTAAAACACATTTTCCAGAAGAAATGGGTGTCTCCATTTTTTTACACACTTATTTGGACTAATTTCATGCCAAAGTATAAAAAAGACACTTGTGAACAACGGCAAAAAAAGTATTTTTACTAGTGTTATCGTTCATGTTGTTTGCAGTAGGTATGATGACCAATACTTGAACGCCATGGATTCTAACTGTCATTCCGCAGCCTAGACCTAGAGTTTCTAGTCAATTGGTTTAGCTTTATAGAATTTCATTTTGTAGGTAAATTAACAATATAAACAGTTTATCTGCTAATCCAATCTAATCAAATGACCAGACGTCCTAGTTCTACATAGCGAACTTGCTAAAGCGTACGTTTTAGCGACTTCTCTTACCTAATAATTGTCCTCGATTTTGGTCGACACAGATTTGCGAAAAATATAAAAAAAACAATTCAGAACAAAACTACTTTTAGTAGGTAGACTTACTACCTACTTAAAGTAGGTAGTTTTGTCTGAATAGATTTTTGTATCAACAATCAAATTAGAGGGACGTTATTATTTTAATTATGATTAAGATTGTTGCAAACTACTAGAACAAAGAACAAAAAATAATAATAGTATCTACCAACCATGATTCATTTTATTCTACAGAAAATGGAGATTCCACGCATCATTTATGTTACCCTATCTTAATGTTAAGTAATTATTGTTGATTTAAGCATAAACTCCATCCGTAAGTTATTATTGGAAGATAAGTGATGACACTCTTTGACCTCCTACTATTAGTTGCCTACTTACAATAGTTTCAATTCCACATAAATCTGACGTTATTACTATTTAAAGGTATTTAAGTGCATACACTACATAATTATATGATAAGGTTGGCAACTAAGGTTCAGTTTATCGCAATGTTGTTTTACAATTTGAGGCTATTCCTCGCAATGTTAGGTGGTCAAATATTTTGTCGAATAGATAAGGCCATAAAAGTTACAATTTTATCAGTATGAATGTTGACAATGGGCTTAAAATATGTAACTATTTATGTGTTTAAATAAGCTTATTCATTTCGCCCCTATTGCCCCTATCCATGCCATTAACCCGTTTAACCGATGGAAACCACCAATACCATAAATAGGTACATTAGTTATTAAATACTGCAGGTACAGTTACCTCCAAATCTTTCTCCATTCACCCATTCGATTCGTGTCAGCGGTGCAGCAAACGTCCCTATCGGATTCAAGCCCCCCCCCCCCCCCCCCAAAACGACAATCCTGGTTCCGCCACTGAGCAGGTACATGACATACATTGCTCATTTCATCAATTGGGCATTATTTAGGTACGCGTCTTCCAATTTCTAACCCCTTTCATAATACATGTATCTTACTTAGGTGCCTATTTTAACTATTGATTGTTTTCTTTTCTTTTATTCAATAGAAAAAATAGAATAAAAACAAAAACAAAACACTGCCGGTCGGGTTCGGTTCTAGGATTATTTCTAGGCAGGGTAAATACGATCTATTATCTTTGGTAAATACTTTCGCTCCTTTACCTAAGAACATGCTTACGACAGTGACGGGTGAGGGATGCATTTCCTTTCACCTGATACCGCTAGTAGGGGGCCTCTTGCTCGAGGTACAACATAGTATTTTGTACCAATTAACCGTGCCACTTGCAACCCGGTGTCCGCGCCCCGCCCGGGCAATTGTCCTTTCCTAAATTCGGCACTGACAAAACATTCGACACATAATTTCGTATTTGGCTTTTGTGTTAAAATAATGGAATACGGGTTTTCGGAAAATCAACCCCTATGGGGGTAAAATAGGGGTTGCAAGTTTGAATTGCAAGTTGCAATTCGGAGCGGCGGCGGCGGTTGCCTAATGACTAAGGCATCGAACTCGCAATCGTGATAGGTCGAGAATTCGAATCCTACCAATTATACTACCGACGTGAACCCACTCTTAACACAAGCCATTGAGCTTAGCTGGGGGGGTTAACGTCACCTATATATATATTTGTATAAATCTGTCCAGTGGTATGTGAGATAATAAATACATACATACAAGATACGCGCATACATACCTACACACAAGATACGCGCGAAAAACATAACCCTTCCTTACAGTCGGGTAAAAAAAATAAAATTCCGTCGGTTTTAAAGTTAGATCTGCGAAAATTTCGTATGGTGCCCGTTCTTTTTTTCTTAGTTTTTATTTAAGTGGGTACTCCAACTTTGGGAGCAGTGCAACTTTTATTAAAATCGGTTATGTAGTTTATAATATATGTACGAAAATACTGAACATTTGATACTTACTAGTGAAAACGTGTAAATTTGACGGCCTGGCTTAGGTACATTTTACGGAAATATTAAAAGAAAAACATCGCTCTCCAAACCATTGTCAAAACCTATCGAATTTCAAAAAGATAGTCCATAATGTCGACAAACACAAACAGTTTAACCATATTTGTCAGAATTTTAGTACAAATCTTACAAGTACCGGCACCGGCTTCAAAAAAATGTAGGTTAATTTCGGGTACATATATACAAAAGTATTATATCATTTTTTTTTTTAGAAAAAGATAACTAGCAATGTGGGATTGAGTCCCACATTACTAGCAATCTTGTTAACCCCTCCAGCTAGGCTTGTGTTAGGAGTGGGTTCGTAAGAACCATGTCAATCAAACTAACTGTCCAATAAAAAAAAACGCATCTAAATCCATCCATTCATTTGGACGATACATTGGCACAGACACACTGACGGATCCAGATGGGTGAGCTAAAGAGTAACCATCCCCCGAAGTAGATACCTGACCCCCCCCCCCCCCCGTGTATATGCATGCTTTTCTTTGAAAAACGTAACCCAGCGATTAGTAGGTACACTGCCCAAATCAAAACATTTAGATTGGATTTTTCAGAACCAAACGCCCTTGCCGGAATAATAAACCTGTTAGGCATTTATTTTGTTTTATTAGTTAACAATTACCTATCTCAAAGATCAAAAGTAAGTATCATAATGTCCTACGATTACGATGGTTTTAACGGCAATTTTTAAATAGAATTTCTCTCCGTGTAATGTAGTGTGTAAATGTTATTGCACCCGCCTGATAGAATCCTGGCGGCGCCCATGATAACACCTCTCCTTTTACGTTTGGACTTTAAAAAAGCAAAGAGTAATATGATTTTTGAATTACAGATAACCTCACAGTTTCTGATGTATCTACACTAAGTAGTGAATCTATATGGGGAGCTCTGAGAGGAATGGAAACCTTTGCTCAACTTTTCTATTTGTCTAATGATCTTCAGGTATGTTTTAATTATAGACTTGTCAATCGTAACACGGACCACGGCAAGAGTGGTTATAGGCAAAGATTTCAAGTTGACTGAGCTTATATTTTGTACTAAAGCCGGCCCTTTCCAGCCACTGACCTATAGTAGGTATTAGTACGCTGAACAGCAATTTCAAATGCCGAATAGAATGACTGTCCTGTGAACTTTTCTAACACTTAAGACAAATGGCCGTTGTTATTATCACTAGTTACACAAAGTATGGATTTTGTCAAATTACCGTCTAAATGTCAAAATATAATGGAAGTCGTTGTTGTCGGCGGTAACATGTCCATTGTACCTTAGAAGAACTAGTACTTTAGAAGCAGCAAATTGGGATTCTCGGCAAGCTGTAGAGTACTTCCTACAGCTTCCCGAGAATCCCAATTTGCTGCTTCTAAAGTACTACGTCACTTGTACACCTGTACAAGTGACGTAAGCACAACGGACACATAGCTCCCTCCGTATGGGAACTGGACCTTTTAGAATAATGGCATTTGTAACTATCACTGAGTGATTAGGTGTTCTACTCCAATCTAAAAGCCATTAGTACGATCGGAATTTTAAAAACTCCAGCTTAAATACTTATCACACTCAATTTCAGGCAGTATTTATAAATAGCACAGAAATCCATGACTTCCCAAGATACCTTCATCGCGGCCTTCTAATAGATACGTCACGTCATTACATCTCAGTGCCAAATATACTGAAGACTTTGGACGCGATGGAAATGAACAAAATGAACGTTCTACATTGGCACATTGTAGACGACCAGAGCTTCCCTTATCAGAGTGAGAAGTTTCCTCATCTAAGGTAATGAATACGAAAGATATGTTAAGTAAGTACTGGATAGTGCAGTTTGTCAATTAAATTGGCCATAACAGCTAGTAACTTGGAGAAGACCATATAATGATACAGCTCTTCCGTAGCGTGCCTGACATTTCTTAAACGTCTTTCTATTACTTTTTAACCGATTTCGGAAAAGGCAGAGGTACTCAGTTCATCTGTTTTTATTAAACATTAATTACGACTACGAATACGTATTTTTCAGTGCTAAAGGTGCATACCATCCTTCAATGATCTACACTAAACAAAATATAGAACAAATAGTGAACTATGCCAGAGACAGAGGTGTTCGAGTTCTACCAGAATTCGACGTTCCTGGTAAGTTATTTATTCTATTTTTTTTAAGAGCGTTCATCGTCGATAGCACAACATTGACATCTTTAAACAGAAGTTACGATGAAAACTAGAATTTCACTAGAAATCACGAGTCTATAGAGTATTTTACTTATTCACAGACAACAATGCTATCAGTAGGCATTTACTCAAAAGTAAACAATATACTTATCACTCAATTGCCCATTGTCAATAGGTCAATCTCGCATTCAGTAAACACTTGGAAAAAATCCTTGGCTATTGTTGATATGATAACTTTATCAAATGTATACTTACTTACTTCTTTTAATAGTATGTAGCACGGGTAAATATTATTTTAACTGCAGTTTGTCAAAGTACTAGTGTTTGTTTACAAACAATTCAGACCTTACAATATATCTTAAATGTAGGAAAAAATCTTCGCAGGCGGGACTCGAACCCGCGATCTTAGGGGTACCGGCCGTATGTCGTAACCAACTCTGGCACCGAGATATGTCGAATTTAGTCTTCATATAATACGATTTTCGCCAATCGTCAACAATTAGCATATTTATGCAATTTTCGACAGTTCAAAAATTACGAAAAGTGTACCTTACAACAACAGTGTGAAACTTGCTTGTATAAAATTGTTTGAATAATTTGTCCGTCAGTAGGTTCATCTACTTGATTCTACATAAACTATCATGATTAAGTAAACAGCAGCCTATAGATAGTACTTACTTAGTGTTTTGAACCGTTTTAAAAAAAAACGATTTTACTATTTGATACTTACAGAAAACATATAGTAAAGGTCCAAAAACACTACCTTGCAGAACTCCAAATAAATTAGCACTATCTAGCTCGCAACAATGGAACTATACCTAAGTATATATCCATTGTTTGGCAGGCTTGACGAGCGCACGAGACATCATATTATGTAATTCACATCAATTGAACTCAGAACAATAGTATTCTGAGTCTAAGTACTTCCTCCCTCAGCATTTCAACTAGCAAATATTTTGTCTTATTCTTCGTTCCATTTCTATCTGTAGAAAGGGATTTGTGTGTAAGGCTGCAATCAATAGAGCGTACAGTACGATCAACGTAACTTGACCGGTTTGAAGTTAGGTTCTTATAACTTTCGCGCATGTCATAGAGATGCGACCCTAAAATTACTTACGAAAACGACTAAATATGTTTAATCGATCAAAAATACTAACAACATTATAATTCAACAAAATAAAAACACTATTTAAATGATTCATAAAAGTTTAAATTTAGAACAGTTACAGTAAATACTAAAGAAACTTTGAAAAACAATTTCTTTCCGAAAATAATCACAAAAAACATGAGTTAGTAATACTAATTATGACAATGTAATGCGTAATCGCATCTCTAATTCTCTTGGTTTAGTTACCGCCCCCGCCCCCCGCTTTCTGTCACCATTTACTTCCAAAAAATGCATCTGCGCAACCACTTGTCGCCTACTTCAGCCCGGCCTAGTTACGTTGATCCTACTGTATTTTGGCTTGGCTCAAGCTCAGCTTAGGTAAAACATTACAAAAAACATGTGATATAATGTTATGAGATTATGCTTAGCTTGCACTATGACAAAAATTTCATTTATTTGTCAAAATTTTCTTCAAGTTTTATTTATGCCAAGCTGGAGCTAAGCCAAAGTATGTTCTATAAATTTCAGCCTTAGATGTGTATATTTGTAAAATTTCTAACTACATAGGGACTGTGCGGTGGGAGTGTGTCCAACTGTTACGCAAGAAGTCGTGGGTTCGATTCCCAAGCAGGATAAACCTTTGTGTGATGAGAACGATGGTTTATTCTGTATCTGGGTGTAATTTATCTATAATATGTATGTATTTAGAAATATATATTAGTATATTTATCAGTTGTCTGGCTACCATAGTACAAGCTCTGCTTAGTTTGGAATCAGAAGACGTTGTGTGAGTTGTACCAAGATATTATTAAATTATTATTATTACCTACTACTACTTTTAAATAAGAAAAAACTCAGTCAGTTTATATTTTTTCTAGGACACACAAGATCCTGGGGTGTAGCGTATCCGAACATTTTGACAAAATGCTATGAAGGTGGTGAGATGATCGGTTTGGGGCCAATGGATCCAACGAAAAATATCACTTACAAACTTATAGATGAATTGTTCAAAGAAGTACGAAAACGGTTCCCTGAAAACTACTTCCATGTTGGTGGTGATGAAGTCGAATTTAGCTGTTGGTGAGAATTTATTGAATTTGTTCTGCATCTGGATAGAGGCTTGAATCTTCCGGAATATCTGGACCCGATATTTCTTTAAATAATAAAACGGTTCGCACATTCCTAGCAATTCTGCTACACACGTTGATTCAGAGGTCGAGGTGCTTAAGTAGTCATTCATATCCTAGACTAGACCGTCAATAGTTCCAAAGAAACTGACTAACGCAAAAGAGTTGTACCAGCTGAAAAATCAAAACACTTTAATTTGGCATTTGATCTTTAATAAATTGTATATTTTTCAGGCAATCTAACTCAGAAATAATGGCATTCATGTCTAAGCACAATATGACCGATCTTACTGAGGTTCATGCTTACTTTATGGACCAAGTGCTACCACTTATTGGGGACTCAAAACCAATTGTGTGGCAGGTATGTATCTTACCTACCGTGATTGATTCAAATGACTTTATTACTTACCTAATACTACAAAGAGTAGAAAGAAAGTATCATTTTATTAATTCATTAATTCATTTTAATATATTTCAGGAAGTATTTGATGAACGTGTAAATCTGACAAAAAGCGCCATCATACAAGTGTGGAAATCTTATGACTCTGCTACATTGACTCGAGTGAGTACATTTACAGTTTCTAATTAGGACTCGTCAGGTATTTTAAGCTATTGCATAGCTTCTATCGCGGGCCTTGAGCGCGGGGACCGAATCCAGAAATTCCGTAACGAAAAAACCTCACGCTCCCCACTCCGACGGGCACAGCGGTGATACTTTTTACTTTTGCCATCTATCAATGAATAGCAGAACTTTTAATGATTTTTTTTTTTAATTTAAAAAAAAACCTTTATCAAAACTAAAAAAAATTTTTTTTTTAATTTAAAAAAAAAAATTAAAAACTAAAAATTTTTTTTTTTATTTAAAAAAAAAACAATATATTTTTAAATAAAAAAAAATTCAAACATTGTTTTTTTATAATTAAAAAAATCACTTAAAAATATATATATATATATATATATTTTTAATTGCTTAAGTTGATAAAAATACTATGCAATAGCTTTACCGCGGCAGTCCCCGAGTGCCACACATTTTTTTTTATCCTATGTTATTCTTGAATATCCAGATTTAGTCTTTTTTAACGAAAAAGATTTCAATAAAATCATTTCATCCAGACTACAGACTCTATCCGTCGTATATTTCTTTTTGTAAGCTATATTCTTTATTTATTAGATATATTTTGGGACTTAATCGCGTGAATTATTTAAAGGTACGAACCTAAAATCAACCTGAATTATAAAAGGTTCGTTAAATAATTTACGCGATTAAACCCGTAATATATCTAATATGTTTAAAAATCGCGTAAGTTTAATAACAACATGAAAACATGCACAAACATGTTTTTCCCCACAATAAACTTATAAATGGCCTATACGTTTTGCAGTTATGTAATGTTGTTAAAAATTCAGCAGCCTTCACTTTTGCGTTGAAAAATATTTCTTTAGCATTTTTTTCGTCAACGGGGTCCTGAAGTACCTACTTACATTACATTTAATTTCACAGATCTTGGAGGCTGGCCACAAACTCATTTACTCAACATCGTGGTATTTAGACAACCTTAGGAGTGGAGGAGACTGGCTCGAATTTTACAGAGCAGATCCACGTCAAATCGTACATAGCAAACATGTGAACTTGGAAGGCATTGTTGGGGGTGAAGCTTGCATGTGGGCAGAGGTGGTTGACGACAGGAATATCCTCAGCAGGTAGTCATATTTCAACAGTTTTGTCATTTTCCAGAGTCCTTTTTCTTTAAGTTTATGGCAATCTAGCCGTTTTAACGGCTAATTTCTGCCAGTGTCAAGTATTTATGCGCATATTACATGCTCAAAGTCTCGTTCTTAGTCAATTATCACGTATTCAAATATTTTTTACAAGTTAAAACTCGGAGCTGTAAAAATAATGGCCGTTTAGTTTGCCGCCATTTTTACAACTCTCCAGAGTCCATAATCACGTTCTTTTTTTCCGTTTTCGCGGCAAACCTGGGCGAACTGTCAAAATCTTGTCATAATGGCAAATAGAGAGCTGCGCTTAGAAATGCATTAACGCGCATGCGCCAGTTCGTACAGGCTTGCCGCGAAAACGGAAAAAAAGAACGTGAATGAGGACCCAGGACACATAAGAATTGAGGTATGGAGTCACATACCAAACTTGCTGCATTAAAATGCCTTTAAATATTCCGACCTAAGCAATTTTGCTCCGACACGCCATAGTTGTTTAAGGCACTTGTATTTATTTTTTTTAGTTCAGACAGTCAGATTGTCTGTTTGTTTAACTTTTCACTGCCTAACTTGTTTCGTCGGATCTTTCCTGTTGCATTTTGGATCGCTCGCTCCAAAGATGAAAATAGTAACGATGCCAGGATTTCGTTTTTAAGGTACCTTGACCACACTGAGGAGACCAACATTTTCGTGAATGGAGGCTTGGGTAGGGTTGTTTTAAATAAAGGCAGACACGAAATGAGTTAAAAACTTAAGCACGCCTCGCCCTCCTTCATGAGTCATATTTTTTATTCTCCATTTCAGAGTATGGCCCCGTTCTAGCGCTGTAGCAGAAAAGTTATGGAGTGCAGAAACAATGGGTTACTATTCGTACCCATCGAGGTCAGTGTACCGACGTATCGAAGAGCACGCCTGTCGCATGAACCGTCGCGGGATCAACGCCCAGCCTCCCAATGGACCTGGGTTCTGCATCACCAACTAAATGTTTATACTACGTTTTACATTACTTTAGTACTAGTTTATATTCATAAGATCATTTATGTTTAGAATAAAAGCTTTTCTATTCGTTACCTGTGCCTTTTATTTTATTATTTTCTTGCGATCTTTGGCAGGCCCATATCTAAAGGAGAGAGGAAGATAGGGTACACTGACCCGGGCTGGCTGGGAAGTGGCGACCACTAGGTCCAGCTAATCTGATTGTTATAAAGCTAGCCGTGTTTGTACAAAGTTGGACTTAATTTCTCGTGCAACAATTTTTTGAAAAAACTGGGCAAGAGCGTGTTGGACCATGCTCAGTGTAGGGTTCCACAGCCTTGAATAATTGCATCAGTAGAATACGCCCTTTTGTTGAGAAACGCAGTTTTTCGGCAATAACTCAATGACGGTATATCCGATCATGTCCGAAATAAGTTTAAAGTATTAGTTAAGCGCTACCTTTTAGATGTTTTTCTTATTTTTTGGTCACACGGTTCAAAGGTTAAAGGGGAGGGGACACAATTTATGCAAATTTCGGAGCGATTATTTCCAAAAATATTCACTTAATCAAAAAGTTTAATAAAAACTTAAAAGTATTTTTGAAAGACCTGTCTAATGTGTGTCTAAATCCTTATACGTTGAGGTTTGCTGAAAAAAAAATCTGCTCCGGTTACATGTATGGAGTGCCCGCCCTAAAAATATTTATTTTTATTATTTAGCTATCAAACCAAGTAGCGGTTACTACAAGACACCTTTTCACTAAAATCTTCAATATTCTTTGAGTAGTCTTTGAGTAAAATGCCTGTGACATACGGACGGACAGACAGAGAGACGGATACGACAAAACTATTAGGGGTTCCGCTTTTACCATTTTTTGGCTCTAAAAAACAGACTAAAAATAAGTACTTACAATAATGAACACTGAAGTTCCAAAAATAGGCAAATTGAAGTCAACAAACCTCCGTCCTTACGCCCACCGTTCGCTGCGGGCCCTTGCCATCCGAGTGTCTTTTAAGTTTTTGTCGCGCGCTTTTGTCATCGTCGTTTTTCAGTCATATCTATCACAACAGCTACTAAGTTCATACCACAGATTACTAACTATTATATGTAGCAAGCTAGTACATACTACGGCCCTCTGTAAGCAAAGCGATTTCTAAGATACCGTTAATAGCCTTTCTAGTAAGTATACCTACCTAGTGGATTCTATGTTCGAACGCACGCGCTGATCGCGCTCGCTTCTGAAGTTTGTGCGTGTAGCCCAAACTTCTGCCGCCTTATTCCAAAAGCTGGACTAAACCTGGTTTGACGAAAATCCTAGTTTAAACCATGGATCTACGAAAATCTTTATTACAAAACGAGGTTCATCGCTTAATCGATGATCATCTTTGGTCCATAGCTTAGTCTTTCAATCACCCTAGTTTAACTATGGTAATAACCTTAAAATGTCAAAAACTTAACAATTTAAAAGTTAGACCATTTACAATTTTGCGTATTTTAGTTTCAATTAATAATGACGAATGTTGAATTTAAATAATAAACTAACTAAATATGGTGTGGCAACAAAATAAACGCAAAAATCGAGTGAAATGCAATGTGTGACAAAAGATTTAAAAATACATGCATAATATTGTTTTTCAAAACATTTATCACAGCTTGGAATTGAGAGAGAAGATTTAACATACAGAACTCAGAGATGTCCTAAAATTAAAGTGGTCTGTGCAATGTTTGGGTCAACCAGACTCGACGTGAAGTGTACCTATGCAGTGTGGAAAGTTGAAGGTCCACACAGATTATTTTTGTTCGACAATAGTATCATTAACTGGTGCTCTATGTAAAACAAACTGATGCATTCCACTTATATGTCACATTATTAGATTGAAGTTGGAAAATCACATTTGGAATGTCTGATAGGTGGTCTGGAGTAGTGCGGCAAAAACCAATGTTGAATATACTCAAAATGCACAAAACAAAGTAATAGAAACATCATCTTACCCAAAACTTACTAGTGAACTATATAGTGGAACTAAATAAACATTGATCAATTTAAAATTTAGTTGGTAAAGTGTAACCATGGGTATACCTGTCACTAGAAACAGATTTAAACTTAGATTATAAGTAGGTACCAAGAACTGAATATTATGTTTATAGGAGCTCAGCTAGTTAATACTTTGCTACAATGTTCCTTTAAACATAGACAGAGAGTACAGATTGGTTACAGGTTATTGAAATTGTGATGTAATAACTATTATGCACTACTTAACAGTTTAGATAATGATATTTAAGATTCTCATGAAAATGAACTAACACTGTTTATATAATAAACAAAAAATGCATACAATTTAAAATTTATTGTAAAATAAATAACTATACTAATATCATAAAGCTGAAGAGTTTGTTTGAACGCGGTAATCTCATGAACGACTAATTCTTTTGAACTTTTTACTGTTGGATAGCCCATTTGTCAAGGAAGTCTATATAATATCACTCTACAACCAATAGGAACGGAGCAGCAATGAGAAATGTTGCAAAAACAGGGAAAATTTATGCAGACTAAGATGTGCGGGAAAGCTAGTTATGTATAAAGAAATAGGGATATAAACTCAATATTCCTTTTCAAACATAGTTTGAACAGGGAGTACAGATTGGTTACAGATTATTGAAATTGTTAACATCCATTTTGTTGTCAAATGGAATAACTAATAAGTGCTACCTAACAGTTTAGATAATAATATTTATGATTCTCATGAAAATGTACTCTGTTCTTAGGAAGAATAAATGGTATCTAATAAATAATGATTCTATGTAGTTATTTGAGAATTTCATTTCATAGCAAGCTCACTGATATTAAATAATAAATATATTCATAAAATTTGTTTCAATTGTTTGTTGTGCTTCAGCCGAAGCTTCAGTACCTATGTTGAATCTAGGCATACTTTCCCCCAATACATTCAGAACAACGAGTGCAACAAAGAAAACAGTAAGTATATTAAAAATGCATTATCTTATTGAGTAAGTATCCTTAAACTATTGAACGAATTTTCATCCAACCATGCTAAGAACTGTTCCAATGAAACTAGCTTTGTAATAAAAACTCGCATCCAAGTTCCTATAAGTGTTTGGGCGCTATAATTACTCAGATTAAACTTATAACATCCATAATAATGTCGTGAGTTAATTAAATTTAGGTTATCATCATTTGTTTACATTTTTAGTACTACTGACAGCTATATATGTAACGTTCCGATCCTGACAGAATCTATTTTATTATTCGTAAATTGCAGGCCGAGGACTTTTATGTCAGGTTTATATTTTGAAAATTACGTAGTCCTGGCGAATAATTTAGCTAATAGAACGTCTAAATATTTTTTTCTCAATGAAAACTATACTTTCAAATTATATTGGCTTAAAACGGAACGTTATTTTTGAATGATAAGAAAAATGAATGAACTAAATTGATTATAATCTGTGGCTGATTGCAAGATCCTTTGGTATCAGCTGGTCCACGGATTATCTAAGCTTTGTAATAAGACCAATAGTACAGTACTAAATCCTGGACTTGAAAGTCTTGGCCTAAACCTTGATTTAGTCTTCTCTTTGTAATAAGGCGGCTGAAGTCACTACATGGACCGAGGCTGCCGCTCGCGCAGATGTTTTCGTAAGTTCACGGCTAGGTCTTGCTCATATAGTGTGTTCCCCTGTTCATATTTAAACCCAGCTCCTAGGTCAACACTGAAGACGAAAGAGTGGCATTATTAAGTTTTGTACGGTTCGAAAAAAATGTAGATCCAGCACTGACCAGCAGACCTAGTCTAATTCGATGAAAAATAAATTTCGATCAAAAATGAGGTGGTAAGTAAATATACAGAGCCAGCAACATCCATTAAATCTATTCATCGTAATTTAATCCATATATCGTCTATGCGTTTGAATATGAAAAACAAATTAAACATTTTGAAGTTGGTGCCATGAAATAGTAGTTTTGTTTCATTTGGCACCAACTTCAAAATGTTTAATTTGTATTCGTAATTCTAGGTACATTATTTCTTTGCTTTTTAGTTACCTTGTATTTATTATATTGATGTCTGTAATAATTTTTTGTACAATTTTTTTTTATTTCTCACTTTTTAGTGGGTTGGTTTGTAATTAACATATATGTTACAATAGGCTTATGTCAAATGCTCAAATCATTTTACAAAAGATTGAATAAAGTGCTACTCAATACCATATTAAAGTAATTGAATCGCAAACTGTGAAATATTGAATAGGTCCGCTCGTCATTTGTGGTCTTCAGTTCATTCAGTACTTCATCATCAGTTCCACTTCAGCAATTGGTGTTTTTTTTATGTAAACGCACGAATCACCAAGAAATAAACCTAAATCTTTGTAAACACCTATGTGTGCTTTTAATATTTGAAGAGTTCCCACGATTTCTCCAGGATCCCATCATCAGATCGTGATCGAATGGGGCACTATTGACAACTAATTGCTGGGCCAATAGTGGCGATATGTCTGCAATTGTATGGCGCATGATCCGGTGTCCTAAACGGGCTACACAACCCGGCAACAATAAAATAGAGAGCGACTGAAACAACAACAAAATTGGCCGGGCAACATTGCGGAAAATCGAATTCCTCTTCAATCACTCTATCTATTAAGAAAACCGCATCTAAATCCGTTGCGTAGTTTTAAAGATTTAAGCATACATAGGGATATAGGGACAGAGAAAGCGACTTTGTTTTAAACTATGTAGTGATGTTAGGCTGAAGGGGCTTAACCCCATTCAAATCAAAATCCTGGGTCAAGTATGTAGGTAGTTACTATAAAAACATATAAAACCCCGTTATTTTATGTGGAACTGGCTGTCCCGCGCAACTTTGTCTGCGTAAATTTTTCCCCGTTTTTGCAACATCTTTCATTGCTGCTCCGCTCCTTTTAGTCGTAGCGTAATGTTATATAGCCTTCCTCGATAAATGGGCTATCCTACAGTAAGATTTTCAATTCGGTCCAGTAGTTCTTGAGATTATCGAGTTCAAAAAAGCAAACACAAACTCTTCAGCTTTATATTAGTAAAGATTACGAACACTTTTTAATTTTTATAGCTAATATTTTTTATTTTGGTATCAGTAGAACACAATTTGTAAAAAAAAATAAGAAATTTAAAAGATAGGAACGGCAGATGGCCGTCCGAATTTCAGGACCGCCACAGTACCTACCAACCTATACTATACAGAGATCATTGTTTGTGTAAAATTATCAATCGGGCATTAGGTAACTATAGCCCATTGTGTTTGTTATTATGCATTGATATACACACTCATTGATGGAAATGAATAGATTTTCGGATAATATTTACTTATCTATTACTCATCTAAAGGTATATAGCGACGAAAATAGTTATTGTGGTGGTTGGTCTGAGTGCGGACACTCATCTCCTCAGTTACGTTTATTATTTTTCACAATTTTTATACGATTTTTCCAATGTTTATTATAACGAGACGTTAACAATAAGCCGTGTTGTACATTGTTCAAATGGAAAATGGAGACATCAAGTCATAGTCTACTACACGCTACTAATCTGATTGTTCGGTCGTTATTAATTATAGTAATAGTGCATCATATATTATTAAATACTGCGTTCAACGTATATGCAGGCAATTCTAAAGTTTATAAACCTAGTAGACTTTACCTCCCAACGAAGGGGGCAGTGTGGCCAAGACCGCAATATCAACACAACAATCGTACATATTATAAATTGCATCCTTCGGTTTTTAATTTTACGGTAAGTTTTTAAGAAAAATGGACAGGTGTAGGGGTCCGTAGTCCTTGTCCCCCCCCCCCCCCCCAAATAATGCGGCTTAAGAAGTGGGTTTTGTTGTTTTTGTTTTATACTTAGGTATAACGATAAACCTATCTACATCATAATTATTTTCAATGAAATTTTACGAAAATGTTGTTACCTATCATTTGATCAGCTGTTACTCGTAAACTTAAAAAGCCTACTTAGCTGTGATAGTTTTCTTTTTAATTTCACTATATAAACTACTACCGTGATTTTTTTTTATACCCAACATCACGGGCTGGCAGAGGGGGGAGACACTTGACTCTTACAAAAATGTGTCTTTGCAACCCCTAAACATTTTAAAAAGACCTATCTAATGATACCCCACACGATGGGGTAGGTGAGAAAAAAAATAACATCCCCACTTTACATATAGGGGAGGTACCCTCAAGAAAAATGTTCTTTCACTTTGTTGGCGTAAGTAATATGTGTATCCATGCAAAATTACAGCCTCCTAGCACTAACAGTCTCTGTACTAAGCTGCGGACGGGCGGACAGACGGACATGGCATAACTATAAGGGTTCCGTTTTGCCAATTTGCCAACAGAACCCTAAAAAAGGAAAGTTTTCCATAGATAAATAATAATTCCTCCGAATGTTACGTTACGCACACAATCCAGGGTCCATAATCACTATCTTTTTTTTCGTTTTCGCTTTTAACTGTCAAAATCTTGTCATATTGGTTTAAAGAGAGCTGCGCTTAGAAATGCATCGGGCATGCGCGCAGACGTCTGTGAGCGCACTGTACATGCGCCTGATCGCGCGGGCTTGCCGCGAAAACGAAAAAAAAACATAGTGAATAAGACCCTGAATCGCGGGAGTTATCAAAGTTGTAGTGGGTTTCCAACGTTGGGCCGCAGCCCGTCAGATACGATCACGTCGTCTGGTCGGAGGATATTGTTTTCTATTAAATGTTGATAAATAATCTTCGCAATTTGTACACATTATACAATTATATAGGTATACATCGTCTATTAGTCTCAATCACGTAAATAATTTAAGGTAAAATACCTTGTTTATTGCCCGACGTTTCGACCTTATTGCAACGGCCGTGGTCACGGGTAGACACACCTTTTACCTTAAATTATTCACGCGATTAAGGCCCGTAGTATTCATAATTTTAAAATCTTGTTTATTGTTTGAAAGAATAACACCTTGCCCACTACACTAAAATCTTTGTTTAGCTAATTCAACTTACCTCATCCACCAACAGATAAAAGGCAACTCATGCCCCACACTTGTGTTAGCGATAGAGCGATACGCGATAGTACTACGGCGAACACATCGCATCGCTTGGAAGCACATGAAACAGAGCCGGCAACTTGGATACATCGACTTATCAGATCGTGACTACAAAGGCATCATTACAGAACTTCAGATAAATGTTCGTTCTCCCTGTGAGCAATACCCCCACTTGGATATGGATGAAATGTGTAAGCGCTTTTAAAATAATCCTTTTCTACCAGTTCAAGCGATAATGACGTGAAACCGTCGATCGTCACAAAATTCAAGTAGAATTTAAATTTAGACTGATCCTCCTTCCCATCTATACCACCACTATATCCAGCACTGGTAGGAATGCCCTGCCAAAAGTACACCCTCAGATGAAAAAAGAGAAACCTGTAGCTAATACTTACTCAGCTCTAATGACAGGTTAGCAACTTCCAGATTAATGACAGGAGACCGCTTTATAGCCCTGATAATTACAATTAATGATTCATCATAATCATCGTCATTATCAGCCCGTATCGGTCTACTGCTGGACATATGACAATAGCAAAGGTACCTAGATATTCGTCTGTAGGTTTATATTTTTATATTTCAGATGGTCTCAACGTTTCAGCTGTAGCGACACTCACTAGTCACTCTATATGGGGAGCTCTGAGAGGATTGGAAACCTTTGTCCAACTCTTTTACTTATCTGAGGATTATAAGGTACTTCTTCAACTACTAATCTTTAATTCACGTATTTAAATGTCTTACTTCAATCCACAGTACTTGTAACTTGAAAAATCAGGGGTAGGAGGAAACTCCTACCCCAACTTTTCTCGACGGTTACGGTCTGGTGACGTATTAACCAACGTTCCATATAATTTCTGCCAGAACACTCTAGACAAAGATGCGTTATTATGTATTTTCAGTTTGCCACCATTTTCATTTTCAGACGGTGTTCATAAATGGCACATACATCATGGACTACCCTAGATATGCTCATCGCGGCCTTCTAATAGACACGTCACGTCATTACATCTCCGTACCAAATATACTGAAGACTTTGGACGCAATGGAAATGAACAAAATGAACGTTCTACATTGGCACATTGTAGACGACCAGAGCTTCCCTTATCAGAGTGAGAAGTTCTATCTTTTAAGGTATATTAAGCGATTATTTTAAATGACATCATAGGCGTACCCAGGACCAGAGCGGGGGGGGAGCATTGTAGGGCAATAATACAGGCGCGGATTCACCGTAGTGGGCGCATTTGGCATGCCTACAATCCTACTTTTTTAATTGGCTTATGTTTGGGGAGTTATATCCAAATATCTAAGGTATGTCCAAAATTAAATATAAATCCAACAGTAAAATATGTATTCAAACAGTAAAAGTTTTCGGCTACCGTGTACCCACAACCCACAACCTCTACCGTGGGGAGATTGAATCCGCGCCTGCAATAATAACAAAATCAAATGGAATTTTATACTTGTATAACAAGGATAACAACAACGGCCATTTGTCTTATGAGTCAAAAAAGTTCACACGACGGTCAGTCAATTCGGTATTTGAAATTGCTGCCACTTTGTATGGGGTAGCCAATCTAGCGTACGACGTACTGTAGAGGTCACTGGGTAAAGTCCTGCCTTAAACTCAAGTCTAACTACGGCTCTGGACGAACCCAGGAAAGGTAGATTTGGGTCTGTTTAATTGTCAGAGTCAAGCACCCCCACAAAATAATTCTGGGTTCGCCTATGTATATTGTATTCAATATAAGATTACGAGTCCATTTTCATATCATTTTGGTACAGATCTTTTAGTGATCCATAAATGTTGAAGCACGACTCTTCTTCGGAATGGTTTCAGTCCGGTCACAGTGAAGATATTTTTTTACTGTGCTCCGGCTTTAATATTAAAATCAAGCGTCCCTCCTCGACTCCTCCCCTTTTACATCTCTATAATCCCCCCCTGCGCCCCAAAATAATCCTGGGGACGCCTATGTTTAGATAGGAAGAAGAGTGTTTGTAAAGTCCCGAGACATAAGGACTTCAACCTATTGCGGGAGTTGTCTTTGAAAAACTTCGAAACAATAGTTTCACCGAAATGATTAATTAACTTGGTAGCAATGGTATTAAATACCGTAGGTACTTAACTATGTACTTATACGTAAATTTCAGTGCACAAGGCAGTTATCAAAATACAATGGTCTACAGTAAAGCAAGTATAAAATCGATAGTAAGCTACGCCAGAGATAGAGGGATACGAATTTTACCGGAATTTGATTTGCCAGGTATAAAATCAATTTACTAAATTCATTTTTATATTTATCTAGGGCCCCCACAGCTTTTCCGGGACTTTTCTCAACTACCTATACTCATTCATTAAACATATCCGAAAGAAACTATCTAACTGATGGTGAAAACCACATCAAAATCCGTCTCATGGTTAAGGACCAGTTTTAGCGGGTATACAGACTGAAGCGGAAAGCAATTTTGTTATAAAATATCTAAGGATATTTAGGTTTTTTATCCGTTAGACTAGCGGGTCGTGAACCTGAAATAGATACAGTTGGCACTTTAGAACAGAGATTATCACCGTCTTCTTGTCACCCAGTAATAACTAGTGGTTGAGGGATTTTTTATAATCTAGAGATAGATTGACGCGATGTCGCCATCTTCTTCCAGGTCATAAAAGGTTGTATGACGTGCCGTTCCCGGAAATCTTGACAGAATGTTACGAGGACAACAGGAGAGTTGGTTTTGGGCCCATGAATCCAACGAGGAATATAACTTACAAACTCATCCGTGAACTGTTTCGAGAAATGCGGCAACTCTTCCCTGACAACTACGTCCACATTGGTGGTGATGAAGTCGACTACAGCTGTTGGTGCGACTCTATAATAATCTTCAATAACCTAAGTATCTATATTTCGGGACTGGTCGACATGGTAATCAAGATATAAAGTCACTCTGCACTACCTAGGACCGATCGAGTCAACATGACACGATCGGCCCTAGGGTAGTGCAAGTGAAGAGGTTGCTCTAGGCGCTTGGTGACGACGAGCGCCAAAAAGCCAAATGCTCAAAACTATTTCTAGCAAATACAGAAATGGCGCTGAAAGACTATCTTCCTATATCCTAATCTGAGGCCAGGGCCAGAACGCTGGTCAAACTCAAACTCAACTCAAATATCTTTATTTCGTAAAATCAGGTTAATGATTATATGAAAACGTCAAATGAATACATACTTACTAAAAAAAATATAAAATTATGATTGTTTGAAAAAAAAACAAAATGACGTTAGGCGGCAGTTCCAAGTATAAAGCTCATGAGAAGAAGCTGCCAAGAAACTCATGGCCACTCTTTTAAAATCATCAAGTTTTTCTTTACAAATATATTTTTTACTGAATGAACCAGAGCGCTTGGTGGTCTTGGTAGACCAAGACGATATGAGTGCTACATCAGTGCAGTGTCCGTGACGTCTTAGTCTGCACCAGTTCCCGAAAGATGTATAAGTTGAGAGTTTAATATATTTCTGGCAGCACATGAATTCGAAAATTGCCGTATCGACTTGTCGCGGACTGTAAATTATTTTCTAATGTTTCTCTCCGCCTGTGGCAATGTATGTACGTACATTTTCAGGCAATCAAACCGCGATGTGGTAGCGTTTGCAACAAAGCGTAAGATGAGAGACCTCAACGAGCTGCACGCTTTCTTCTTGGATCGTGCGTTACCCATGATAGATCAATTCACACCTATTGTGTGGCAGGTACGCACAATACAATATTCAAATTATCAAGTATTTTTATGTGCTACTTCTTAAGCATGAGTGTACCCAAGGAAAGATTTTGGGGCAACTCCCCGCCCTCCCCGGGAGGGGGAGGGCACGCTCCCTTCCACAAAATACCAGCTAGTATTATGTATGAGTCTATCAGCGATTAAGTTCAAAAATGTAATGTACATTCTTTGTATGTAAATATTTTGTTTTAATTGTCACATTGAATAAGAGCATGATTTGACTTTTGTGAGTAAAGATTCTGCGTGACGAATAGAAGCCATTCTTTTCTTCCTTTTGATATCAGTATTAATATTTTATATTTAATCATTAGTTACAAGTACTTTGGCCAATATTTAAGCACATCAATTTTTTACCTTTGTTGTAAGTAGATGCTTCTACTATATTGTAACCACTAAGGCTGATTTAAGTTTATCTCATGTTTTAACTTTTTGATAATACCTATAATAATTTGCATCAGTTCTTTAACATGGCATGTTCTTTTCTCCGGCTTTACTGGCTACTTGTTGCGAACTTGGCATTAGATGTACATATAGAATCCCGACATATCACAAGAGTTGTTTTGCATCCTAAGTGAATAAAGAATTTTGAATGTTTTTTTTTAACGTACGCCCGGTAACTATTGTTCTTACAACGGTACACCCATGCTCTTAAGTAAATTGTCTGGTAACAGTATCTATAATGATTGATAATTATAACCTAAAATATTTCAGGAAATATTCGAGGAACATGTAAGGTTGTCAAACAGCACTGTCGTACAAGTGTGGAAACATGCAGATGCTAATACATTAGCTCGAGTGAGTATGCTGTGTTCGTTATATATATTTATATTCCTAATTTTTGAGTTGATTGCAATTACTACTAGACCATTTTCAAGGTTATCTAGTCGATTTTCCAGCGAGATTTAAGGGGTATTAAGGGGTAGGTACAATTGATTCAACACCGGTCGTGTGTACCTACTTTTTTGCTATTTCGGTGGTGAGGGGAGGGGGGAGATTTGGGAAAATAAGTACACTTCAACGACACAAAGACTACGTTACGGATTTTGCACTCATTTAATATATTTCGTATTACAAGTTACACGCGAAGCTTTGAAAATGATGACAGCTTAGTTTGTCACGCCGTTTTCATAAGCATAACTAATGTTATTTACAAATGGATAGTGACGATTTAGAAGACGATAGCGATCGTTATAATGTGCAGAATTTAGAAAAGGAAAATTGGATGATAACGAGCAGTAGGGAAAATATAAACCAAGCGAGTGAAGACAGGGAGATAAACACAGTATTTAATAAAGAGAATCTTATATTACCAACGGAAGATTATGAGGACGACAGCGTCGAAAGCGGAAATAAAATGAACCACAAGCATAATAGGCCCATTGACCAAGACAAGATTTGGATGTCTTAAGAAAAGGTAAACGATTTGCACGAGGTAACACCTCCGAGGATACTACTAGAATTCCAGAAGATAAGATCGAAGTAAGCAATCTTTTTTTGTTGGATAGCCCATTCATCGAGGAAGGCTATAGGCTATATTACATCGCGCTACGACTAATAGGAGCGGAGCAGCGACGAGAAATGTTGCAAAAACAGGAAAAATTTACGCATACAAAGTTGCGCGGGACAGCTAGTTGTTCGTGTAAAAGAGCAAATCTATACTAATATTATAAAACTGAAGAGTTTATATGTTTGAACGCGATAATCTCAGGAACTATTGGTTCGAATTGAAAAATTCTTTCACTGATGGATAGCCCATTTAGCGAGGAAGGCTATAGGCTATAAATAATCTCACGCTACGACCAATAGGAGCGGAGCAGCAAAGAAAAATGTTGCCAAAACAGCGAAAAATTACGCAGACGAAGTTGCGCGGGTCAGCTAGTAACTATACATGTACCTCCAGAGGACCCCCAACCCGCTACTGTCTTGAGAAATCCCAACATACGACAACCTATATGAAAGAGACCAATACCTACTGTATTGCAATGACCACTAGCGAAGACAGTAACACCTATGCTGGGTCCTTATTCACTATCTTATTTTTGTTTTCGCATCAAGCCGGCGCTTCTATCTGTCAAAATCTTGTCATAATGGTTTATAGAGAGCTGCGCTTAGAAATGCATCGCGCATGCACGCGGACATCTTTGAGCGCACCGCGCATGCGCCAGTTCGCGCCGGCTTGCCGCGAAAACGAAAAAAAACATAGTGAATAAAGACCAGCTCTGAAAATCCATGGTAACAATTGTGATGAAACATCACATGAAACAAAATATATACTTAAGTATATATTTTGCAGTTTTTAATGCGTAACTGGCAAAGGTCATTTATATACAGAAGAAACAGCGTCGGACCCAAAATACTGCCCTGCGGCACACCAAAGCTGGTAGTCCCATAAGAGCTCATTACCGAGTCTATTTTCACGCATTGGATACGTAAAGATAATCAGCGGACTCCTACTTTTTCGAGTTTTTGTTAAGCTTGGGAACAGTGACAGTGTCGAACGCTTTAGATAGAAGAGAAGAGTGAAAGAGTCGTAATATTCTCGGATTCCAAAAGTGCTTTATTGCATCTGACTTGGCTACCCTCGAGAAATTGAGATTTGTTATTCTAAATACTATCAGCGAGCTAAGCAAGTTAAATAAACGAGTACTTATTCAGTGGATTCCATCACACATTGGTATTAAGTGCATTTACAGGCAACGAGCAACGCTTGAGGCAGCAAAAACTGGGGCAACCGAGTGTTGTAGTTATGCTTACCTACTTATCATATACAATCAAGAGATTGTGCAAAAACATGTGGCACCCAACTAGCACACAAGCTGATTATACAACCATTATACAGCCTGAAAGTTACATAAGAGTCGTTCAAGTGCTGTACAATTTGCCTTAAAATGTATGGTTGCATATTTAAAAACCCTTTAACAGCTAGGTGGTACAGTAGCTGTTTAGTAGCAACAAAATTACTTATAGTGATAATAGAGCGAGTAATATGTGTCGCTAAACAGCCTAGTGACGAATAATTGAGTTAAAGGAGTCTTCTATACTACTGTGACATATATTAAAGTACTTTAGGAGGTAAAGAAGTTTAAAAGGAGTTCTGAGTTGCTTTTTTAGCGCTGGAGCGTAGGGAAGCTTTTTGTAATACCCTAGGTTCTTTAACGGATTTTTTTACGGCTTTTGTATTACTAATCTTTAAAAGAGTTGTGTTGGTCTAAAATATCGCCTTGAGCGCTTTAGTAGATAATTATATAGCTTCTGTACGCCAAATAAATGTATATTCGAAACATTTTATACAGCCATGGGGGTAACAGAATTATGTTAAAGCACCTTAAGCGTTTTAATAGTATAAACTAGCGCTCTTGTAATTGTACATTTATAACCGAGTTATATAACTTTATACTAGAGCTCAAAGTGCTATGTTAGAGATTTATATTTGCGTTAATCAGCCGATGGTGAAAAAATATACGTTACTAGCGATATTAAATCGTTTAAAGTCGTATAGTAGCAAATACATTATCCGATAATTAATAGGTACTCCATTTTGTGTCAAAATTTAGAAAACGGTGGAAATTTAAAAAAAGATGTGGTAGTAAAAATAAATATGAAAAGTAAAATAAAATAAAAAATATCAGAATATACTCAAAAATCATCCGAAAGTCGTAGTGTAACAAACAAGTAAAATGACAGTCAAGTGCAAGTCAATATAAAGTAGGTTCCGTAGTTTCTAGTTTTGTATTATTTAATACAAAACTATATATAATCACTATCTATAGTGCATCATCTATCAGTAATACTGTAGCTGTCAATGTTTACAGTGATGTTGAAGAAGTTAAGGCTGTAACAGATACTGAGGAAGTCACAAGTGACACTATTTGAAATATGATTGTATGTGTTAATCTTAGCAGTAAAGATAAAAAAACTGTATCATACTAGATGATACAGTTTCTTTCATAAAAATGTATTTTTTCGGAAGGGATTACGACAATGGACAGTTGAATTCAACATACCACTAGTAGCATTGAGAGATCTATCAAAAATATTAAATTAAAGAAGGCCTAATATTTTGCCTAAAGATCCACGTACATAGCCATCTACGTGCATACCTAGAAACATCACTCTGAAGACAATCGAAGGCGGTGATGAATATTAGCTTAATGGGGTCATTATTCCTCTGACAAAAATCCTTAACTTGGGTTACAATAAAAATTGTAGATTATGTCCGTTTAAAATTAAATTTTAATGACCTTCCTATTCATAAAAGTCCCAAACAAGAATTCTGGCTGATTCCTTGTAATGTGTTTGAAATTCCTGAACTAGATCCATTTATAATCTAATATTATAAAATTCTCGTTTCACGGTGTTTGTAATTTAACTCCTCCGAAACGGCTCGACCGATTGTCTTGAAATTTTGTGTGCATATTGGGTAGGTCTGAGAATCTTTCATCCCCCTAAATGTTATGAGTAGTCGTAGTAGGGTAAATTTTTATTTTTTTATGATACCAGTCTTAAAAATACATACAACCCTGAATTTTCACCCTTCTACGATCAACCCCTATTTTTTTATTTACCCCTATTTTGCAAAAACGGGTTAATTTGACGCAGACGAAGTTGCGAGGGTCAGCTAGCAGGTATATAATAAGGAAGTGGTAAACCAAAAGACCAGGATGCTTATCTTAAAGATTTTGTGGACGGTGGATTAAAAGCAATTTTACTCTTGAAAATAGTATTCAGATTGAACATCTAAATAAAACGATAAAAATAAACTTAGGATGTTTAATCCGCGATTCTCTTGCAAGAGCTTTCATAAAAGGTAATTCAAATTGTGATTGTATCTATTAATTTAAAGAATTATGCTTCGAAATCATTTTTAACTTTTTGATTTTGTCGTCACTTCAGAATTCACAAACAGTTTTTTTTTTTAATTGCCTTAATTTTTTTTTAATTTGAGACTATTGTTTCTAATTTTAGTCAAGGTAGTTTGATTCTGCATTAATATGTGTCGAATGCAAGAACTTTGTTGTGGCGCTTGATTTTCTGGATTGTTGGGAAGCATGATGTATGTCTCTTGAGATTCGGATACATATATCTGTAGTTTTGCAGTACCTGCAAAACACACAGTGTGTGAGTTAGATCAATCTTTGGTTTAACTAACAAGATGGGTTTTTTTAAATTAGCAAAACCTTTTATATTATTACATTACTTTGTTACCTAATACGCGTTACACTAGTACCTAATAAAAATGTAAGAAAAATATTTGAATCATTTTAATACAAAATAATATTAATTTGGTGACAAAAACAAATATTAATATAAACTACACAGCTGAAAATTTTAGTGGTGGCTCAGTCGGACAACAGTTTTCAAAGAATCATACTTTAAATTGACTTTCAAACGTTTTCAATATTCAACGACTGATCCCTAAATTAGTTTTTTAAAGTGATATCTCAAAGACCAATAAACAACTTTAATGGGTTACAAGTTCGAGTAAAACGCTAGTGTGCGACCAAAACAGTTCGATAGCACCCCTAAGCTACAACTGTAAAACCTAGAAGTCTACAACAGCAAACATTAGAGCCTTTGTACGGCTCAAGCCGCTAGAGCAGATGTAACCAACTCTGAGAGCTGTTTGTTTGATCGAGACGCCATTACAGTATTTGGTAAATATATTTTTTAAGGTTATTACGACATTTTGAAGATCCTAAAAATGTATACACTTGATGTACACACCCGTGTTTAGTTTGACATAAAATGAAAATCAACATTTTTTATCTTTAACCCTAATTAAAATATCTGTAACCTTCAAAGTCTTTTATATGTTAAAAACAATTTCGAAATCAACATTTTTATTTTTATTATTATTATTTTTGCATTAAAAACTGAATATTTTGATGGCGCGTGAAAATTTTGACTAAAACTGATACTCGCACAGATATTTCATGTAGGTATACAAAGAAATAAGACTTACCTGTTTAGTTTTTTTAATAATCCATTCCGTTTATATGTTTTCTCACTTGTCACTAGACGTCATGAATAATTCAAAGTATTTTTAGATTACACCACATACTACTACTAATTTAAAGCGTTGACATTTAATATTACGGTACAGGAGTGTCGAAATAAGTTGAAAATGGTATAATCGCACTATAAGAGCTTTTTCAAAATCTTGTGGCGCTAACCACCTCAGTAGAGCCACTAATATAACTACCATTAACGACCACTGTAGACCGATTGTAGAGCTATAAGCTGGATAGTATGGGCCTATTTGACGCTACAAAAGATCTGTAGCCGCTTATAAAACCACTATACATCTTACTAATGGAGCTTAGGCTGTTATGAAAATCCTTTATCCGGCTATTGTGCAGCTTGTTATAGCGCTTGTGCGCTAGTTGGGCAGGAACGCTTCGACGAACGATCTCCGGAGGAACGGTTCCAAGAGGAGGATGCACCAAAAAGCAATTGTAACGATGCTAAGATTACGTTCGAGTCACATCCCGTGTAATAAGTTCCCACATGGATGAATGGCCCACACTGCAATGTAATCAAAGATATACAACATGTATTGTGGGAATGTGCAATTAACGCAGGACTTTAAATTGGGATGTACAAAAGTTTCTTGTCTCTCCCATTCTCTGAGGGAGCTAAGAATCTGTGTGTACCTACTGTATCTCATAAGAAACCAGGGCGGAAATAGATAATCATTATGAAATTCGTATTGTAAGCTTAAGTATATTTTTTGTTTATACTAATTGTAAACCAGTATATAGGACGACGAAGTTCCTTTAAATAATGATAAAAAAAGGAACTACCTACGTTCCAAAAAACATAGCAAATAACAATTTGTAGTGTCACACACAACCTCTTGCGCAGCAATCGCACGCGCTTCCTTTGCGCCAACGAGGCAATATGTCATTATCGTTTCAAATTTTATAGGTACTTTTCATTTTAATTTACAGATCCTGCGGACTGGTCACAAGATCATTTATTCATCGTCGTGGTACTTAGATGAAAATGCAGCAGATTGGGTTAAATTCTACAGAGCAGATCCTCGTCGAATCGTACGCAATAAAAATGTAAATACGATTGACATTATAGGAGGGGAGGCATGCCTGTGGGGAAAAGTTGTTAGCGACAGGAACCTCCTCAGCAGGTAATACTGAACTCTATTAGGGCCGAAAATACACATACCTATTGCCGACACACTTGCTTAACAGCTGCTTGCACGTGGCAACTATTTTTTATGTGTATTAGTGTATACGGTAACTGGCGGGAGCGGCGGCGATACACGTTGGCATGTGTAGGTATCGCCGCCTTTATAGAGACTAGCTGTGCCCGCGACTTCGTTCGCGTGAAAGTCGGGTTTACATTAAGGTACTTTATTTATTTATTTTTATTTATTTATTTATATTATGGAGGTCCAACAGCTTATTCTATTTTAAAAAGATATTACAAAATAAACATCAGAGAGCCAATTACAGGACCTCGCGTATAGTAACATAAAACTAAATTTAACAATTTTTACAGCAGTTTGCAACTCATATATAAAAACACACATATTATAATCTACAATATATAATCATATCCTAACATTAAAAGTTAGATCAAGTATTTAAATTTCATCTGTACCTACATATAAGTAAAAAACATTAGTATAATAATAATGGAAATCAATATTATGAGAAAAACTTTTCGCTCATTCGCTGTCTTGCTACTGGGAAGCTTGTGTTAAATAGATCCAAATTTATATCTGACGCTATTGTGTTGAAGCTGTTGCTCGCTCTGTTGAGGAAAGAATTTTGCCGATAATTGGAAGAAGAGAGGGGTATATGCAAAGGTTTTATAGACCTGAGAAGCTTGGATGGTGCATTGAAATTAAGTTTCGCTAAGATTTCAGGACAATCTATGACGTTTGTGGCAATTTTAATTATGTAACACACGTCAGCTATATGCCTTCTATCGACAAGAGTCATTAGATGGAATTTTCTGCAAAGCATTAGGTAGTCTGATGATTTAAACGGGATTCTCAAACGATAGCACATGTACTTCATGAATTTGATTTGGATTCTCTCAATTCTCGTGATGTATGTGTCGTAACGAGGGTTCCATATTTGCGAGGCGTATTCCAAAATACTCCTAACGAAACTACAATACAGGACTTTCCAAGTTTTAGCGCTACTGAAGCAAGTCGAGGATCGCATAATAAAGCCCAGAGCCCTGTATGCCTTTGATACAATGTCATCAACATGTTGATCAAAAATTAATTTGGAATCATGGATGACACCCAAATCACGCGTAGCATCGCTTCTAGGCAGAGGTTGGTCCTTAATTGAATAATGTGCTATTACAACCGCTTTTTTACGAGAGAATGTTACCACTGCACACTTCAAGGGGTTAAGGTCAAGTTTGTTACTGTGGCAGTAGTGATCGAGGCGCAGGAGGTCCGCCTGCAGTGAAAGTGTGTCGCTAGGCGAGGCGATAGCAGCATATATTTTCATGTCGTCCGCGAATGAGAGTAAATTGGAATTATGGAAGCACGTGTCTATGTCATTGACGTATATAGTAAATAGGAGAGGTGCCATCAGAGATCCTTGTGGGATGCCGCTTGGAATGGAAACCCAGCTTGAGATATAATTATTTATAACTACTGCCTGGGTTCTGTTAATAATATATGAATAAAACCACCTAAGCAAGTCGCCCCTTATCCCCAAGGCTTGTAGCTTTTTTAGCAGTATATTATGATTAATACGATCGAAACATTTGCTGTAATCGGTGTACACTACGTCAATTTGCTTACCAGCATCCATGTTTTCAGTTAAGTAATCATTAAGGATAATGAGGTTTGATACGGTGGATCGGCCTTTAAGAAATCCATGTTGTGACTGGCTAAAACAGCTTTTCAAGGCAGAGTACACCTGATTATAAACAATCCTCTCAAGTACTTTAGAAATAGTGCACAACTTTGAGATCGGTCTATAGTTCGTGATTTCACTCTTAGATCCTTTCTTATGAACTGGTGTAATATATGCCATTTTCCACAACTGCGGGTAAACATTTTCTGTAAGCGATTTCTTAAACAAAATAGTTATAGGAAGAGCTATGGTGGTTGCACATTCGATAAGTAATCGAGGGGGAACTTTATCCGGTCCAGCAGATTTGCAAGGATCTAGTTGAGATAAGAGTTTTATAACTTCTAAGCTATCTATACTTTATGTTACGAAATAACTTCTGTGTAAATATGTTGGAAACAGTCCTGTCGGGTGACCCGCAATATGATTCAGCAGCGGAGAATCGTCTTAAACTCATCTATTAATAGCTTCAACATCCAAAAGCTTTGGGAAGCAAATACAGACTCTATGTATTCGTTAATTGTGTTTTTGTTATTAATTTATTGTTATTTTACTGTTTTATTTATTGTTTTTTTTTATCTTCTGCATGACTTTTCCTGTTAAATTATAATAATGTCTATACATGTGTCATCTGTGTAGGTACTAAATAAAAATTGTTCTGTACTATTCTTTTAGATAGTTAGTTTGGTGTGCGGCTTAAGAAGTGGGTTTTCTGTTGTTTTTGTTTCATTCTTTCAACGTTATACCTACTTATTACCTAATAAAAATTATTAGGTAATAAGTAGGCATAACGTAGAATAGAATTTGTACGAAAATTTTGTTACTTTCCATGTGATCGTAAACTTGTAAAGCCTAAGTACTTAAATATGATCATTTTCCTTATAATTTTAGTATTTATATCAACTACCCAACATCAACCATTTAGCTGACAGGGGGACACTTGACTCTAAAAATGTTCACTGTAAAGCCTAATATTACACAAAGAAATCCTTAAATCTAAAAATAGTCTTCACAAAACCTTAACGCGTTTTAAAAGACCTATCTAATGATACCCCACACGATGGGGTAGGTTAGAAAAAAAAATCATCCCCACTTTACATATAAGAGAGGTGGTACCCTTAAAAAATAATGATTTTCTTTCATTTTTAGCGGCTTAAGTAATTTATTCATGCAAAGTTGCAACCTTCTAGCACTAAATTAGACTATTAAATAGTCTCTGAGCTAAGCTGCGGACGGACGGACATACGGGGGTTCCGTTTTGCCATTTTGGCTATAATGGGGTGTAGTTGATATAGTGTTACAACGCAATACTTAAAAAATGTTTTATTCAGGATTTTCCTTTGTCTGCAAAGATTTACAACTGAAATGCATATAAAACTGCTGTAACACTTTAGTAAACAAACACAGAGCGTGTCATGTGTGTCACCCGCGAAAATGTCAGTTATCTCCAAAGGCACATACATACTAATCTATTGGTAGCCTTCAAATAAGTTACCATTAACGGTGTCGTGAATGGTTTTTTAAAAATTAATTTATACTCTGTGGAGTGTTTTTATATGTTGTCTTACATTACAATGATGCAAGTAAGAAAAAAAAGACATGCACCCTCAGGCTCATGAATTTTCAAGCCTTCGCCATACATTTGGTCCGCGTTGACAGACAATGACCAACCACTCCCCTCCTCCCGTCGCCCGAACTACTCACACTTGGCCGATGTTGAATCATTCATTATCGTTGAATTGATGAACACGTAATCTCCAACCATAACCCCAAAACATGATCCTCGATGCACCTGTGTGATGCGTGGTCAAACAAACGGACAGACGGACAAACATTTCTAAAAATGATAGCAATTTTAATTTTAAAACTTCTTTTACTAAGTATAGAACATTATTGAATACAACGCCATCTACTTTCAAAACCAGTGAAGTTTCTTCTTAAGGAATTATTTGATCACGGTGAACAATTTGATTTCATAGATGGCGCTGCATGTTTTTTTTTTACGTGTGTAATGTCTTTTTTTAGCAATGAACACATCAATTCTGGAAAATGTCGAATACTTTTTAATTGTAATGTAATATTGTTTTTCATTTCTACTACGATTAATTCATTACTCTCAGCAGTACCTACATGCAATACCTATAAATATCTTACCTAGGTGTATATTTCACTTGATTTTTAATATAAAAAAATAATAACCAAAGTAAATAAGTTACCTACGGTCGAAAAAATAACTAAAACATTGAGAAAAATATTAAAAAAGGATAAAGACAATTTAAAAAAATACAAAAAGAACATAATCAGACATCGGATTCGAGCCCGGGACTTCATCGTCAAAGTCTGCTAGCATAGCTTCGAGGCTATACTGTTCGCTACTTGACACGTCAAAATAACTGTTCTTATGAAAATTAAAAATGTTGTGTTTAGCTCCTTATAGTTTTAGCGTGAAGTTATGTATGCCATGGGTTAGAATTATAGATAATGTCTAATTGTGGAAAATTTTGTGATAAACCATTATGGTGCGACAAAAAATACGTTGCTACTCGTTCCCCATAGACGTTAGCGTAATGATTCATAGTGTAAATAATGTCCTATAGTATTTACTATAAAACTGCAAATTTTTATAGAGATCCGTCAAGTAGCTACTGTTTTATAACGAAAAATAGCTACAGACATTATCCCTTACTGCTTAGCTTCTATGGGAAAAAGCGTGATAATTTATAGCCTAAATGTTAATCTGGATCTATTAGATTGCACGTGCAAAATTTCAACCGAATCTGTCCGGTAGTTTTAGCGTGATGCGTGTTTAAACAAACAGACAGACAGACAGACAGACAGACAGACAGACAGACAGACAGACATTTCTAAAAATGCAGCAAAGTGTTTAATTACTCTTTTCGAACATTTCCTCATATTTTTTTTCACTAAGTTCGGCCATGTACAGACACGTGAAATTTACAATTTTATTATATGTATAGATATAGATGTTATCCTCTTTTCCACTTGTAGGTGTATACCGGCGCGGCGCCGTAATTAAGTATTTTACTAGCATGTGTATCGCCCCCCTTAAAGATGTTTTCCTCTTCTCCACGTCTATGTGCCGACGTCATAAAAGTAGGTATACCTACTTACTGGTACACTCAGGTAGGTTGGTATTTCGCAAAAAGTTGCGAAATGCAACCAATTAAACTTTTTATTTTTTTATTTTAGAGTGTGGCCCCGCGCTAGCGCTGTAGCAGAAAAATTATGGAGTGCTGAACCTGAAACATTAAGCTATTACTCACTTCCACCACGAATTGTATTCCGACGGATTGAAGAACATGTTTGTCGCATGAATCGTCGCGGCTTCTATGCCCAACCTCCCAACGGGCCAAGCTCCTGCATCTTCGGTTAAACAGTGTACCTATTTAATACCTTCTTTTCTGTATATAATATCATTGACTAGGTGATTAGGTACTATTAGATTACCTACGTAATATAGAAAACAATCTACACAATTATGACATTATACCTGCATTAAAAAGAAATTGTCTTTTTTTTTATTTCTAACAAAATGGCTGTTAATTAAACCATTATAATAAAAAAAAAAAACGGCTTCACAGTGCACCAACTTGGATATTTTTATTTATTTTAATATTTTTTATATTTTTATTTATTAATTGTCTAGACAAAGTTAGTATGAAAGAAAATGTTAGATAAAAAAAAAGTTTGTTTTATTGAAGGAAAAAAATACTTTAAAGGAAAAAATTGTGTCATTATCTTCAATAAACAGCCACGCGATGCTTTGTGCGGGCAGATTGATCACATTAATATTTCTCTACTCCTTTTTTCCCATTTTTCCCTCCCTAGAGCGCAACGAAAACCAAGTGCCATATGCATGAGCATATGGCACTTGGTTTTCCTTATAATGAGGTTTAATAATTCGTTATTAAACCTCTTATCAGAGTTTAATCTTAAACTATTAAACTCTGATATAAGGATTTGTCCAATTAACATAATCTGATCTGATCCAATAAAATATAATTGTGCATTTACACTCTCACGCGAGACACGAGACGAGCCACAAGACGCGAATGTAAACGTGCACTCGTGGCTCGTCTCGCCAGGCTCGCGTCGGGAGTGGTTTTTTGGGCATGAGCCAAAGGGATTGCGCGGTGTTCACACTCGCGTTGGCGTTTCATTTAATTACAAACGTTTGCCGTCCCGGTTATTTGTTTTGCGTTACGTTATTGGTTTTGTAAAAGCTCACTAAACTTAGAGTCGATGCTGTTAATATTAGGTATATCGACATCCAGTATCCTTGAAACATCCACCAAATGCGTTGAAAGGTCACTAGATCACTAGCAAATGAGCACGCCGCGAGCGTGTAAACCTAAGTTCGTCTCGTGGTCGGCTCGCGCGAACATGGAGCCGAGCCACGAGACGAGCCGCGAATGTAAATGCAGCTTAATGCAAACATGAACAAAAACAAGAAAGTGGGTGGAGGGTGGGTGGTGGTACCTCATCGTAGACCTAACTCAAAGTGGCCTGGACATAATTTACTACAACTTGTATTCTATCTACTATTTTACTTTTACTTAATTATAGATCAGTAGTATCTGATTCAAGCAACATAATGCAATGTTATTAACAAGAAACTTGGTTATCTGTTTTCGGACATTTATAAAATTTAGTCGATATTAAAATGAAATACCGGTTTTATTATTCCCAATTTATTCACTTCACATCACTTAAGTCATAGACAATAAGAAAGCAAAATCTTAAAATCCTACTTGTCTATGGTATGTGAATTGGGTCGATTATGTCATGGCGGGTTAGATGTTTTCGGCAGTTGATTTTTAATGAATTTGTTTTGAATTACGCCGTCAATGATCTCGTTTCAAACGCTGTCGTTTAAAAATAAACTTATTTGTATAATAGTGATCTTTTTATAAACTATTCAAATGCTGAAACGGTTGCAAATGGGCCTTCGCGCGTTCATGCTGCTCGCATCAAAAGTATGGAGTTGTTTTTGTTATATGTTTAAGAAGCAATATCGAGCGGTAAATATAAATAATAATGTCTCCGTTGTTGTTTAATTATAAGTTTTTACGCAGACATGAAAGTCTCACGTGGCATTTCATTTTCAGTTGGCTCAATATCAATCCGTCAAATATGAGATGTATCCACTTTCGCCAGTATCTAGACACAGGCTGAGTGAGTATAATTTATCTGTTTTTTTATCGCTGGCATTGTTCAGATATATCGAACGATTTGCAACTGTAACCCTTATCATAAATATGTAAATATTATCATTACACATCCGCATATCTATAAGATTAAATTTTCGTAATAATGAAACGTAAACAATGTTCTTAGGGAATGGGAAATTATCCTATAGAGATATTCAAAAGCATGTGATTCTGTAGTAGTTTCTTATTACAATTTTTACTGATCTTGTTTAATAACAAGACCAGTAAAAATTCTAATAAGAAGCTAATAATATTGTAGGAGTGATGTCCTACAATATTTATTAACTGGTTTGGCATCATAATATTCAGTACAATTTATAGTAAAAGATATCTCCTGCTTATAATTTTTAATACCTTTCATAATAATATTATTCAAGTAATTGAATACACTTCTATAGTCAAAACAGTGTTATTCATTAGTTAATGTCACATAGCATTAAGATTAAACCATCTAAGAGGCTTCTACATCCTAGCTTTAGTCATACACATACCTCGCAAGTTTCCGGGACTTTGTAGTTCCAAGATGTAAAAATATTAATAAATAATTAATATATCATCACCATTCATATAGTAAACACTAGCCAACCGCAGTGCCCACTTTGTTGGGCCTTTGATACTCTTTCTATTAGTAAAAGAATTTTCAAAATAGGTTTTGTAGATCCAGAGATTATCCCCTACAAATTCACAAACTTTATATCTATAATTTTAGTATAGATTACACTTTGAAGGTTATTTAATCGTAAGACAATTTGACTGCTTTATTTAGCGAAAAGTTAAAGTTATTAATGTTGTTTTACTTGTTATGTGATATACTTTCAATATCAGTTTAATGTTTTTTGATATTTCTTATATTTATGGAATAATAACTTGTACACACTTAATATGTACACCATGTATATATTAGTTTTAAAATGCTGCTTGAACCTAGAACTGGTGTCTAGGCTATGATCTATAGTGCATACTTAGTCTTAGATCAGACAGTTTAGGTAAAACTAGACAAAGTAAATGCTGACTATGGATATTATTGGTCTTACCGCAAACCTAGCATAATCAGTTTTGAATATGTCTTTATAATCACTAGTTGTTATTAGTGATCAGTGTCCTTCAACAGGATTTGTCAACTGTGGCATTATGTGAACATACCACCTCATCAATCCTGGAATTTTAAGATTCACCTTCGCCTAACCAATAAATAATTAACAGACTTGTGCCCTAAAGGTTTCATACTTTAGCTAGAGATTTAGAGCTATTTTAACTGTTATATAAAACCCATCCAAATTGTTATAGTCTTATGGTTCAATAGTAAATACTGTTACACAAACATAGTTTTAGCTTTCATGATTTCTTTTTTTACGATTCTTATATTATTTATTATTGACAATTCAATAAATTAAAAATCAGTATTAACCTGGAAGTCCATGATAAAATAGCATTTGAGGTCATTGATCCTATGATCCTAAATAGCACTACCTACACCAATCGCTAGTCATTATTCATGTGCAGATGTTTTAAACATAGGCTTACATAAATAAGCTAAACTTGAGTTAAACCTAAGCCTGCTCTATAGATGCAAACTAATGAGCCTGTATTTCAGAAACCTAGTCTCCACATAGTAAATTAAATCAAATGATGATGATGATGTTATGTGAAATTGGCAATTTGAAAAGAGTGGCCACAAGTTTTTATTGCAAGCTTCTTTTCTCCGGCTTTACCTATTGTTTGCGAACTTGGCATTACATGTACATGTAGAATAAAACACACTCACAACTTTGCTTTACATGTGATGATATAAAGCTTAATCACCCACACTCCACAAAAATTGGACAATATAGTTTCCATACTAAATGTTTTTAATGACCATCTGTCTTATAAAGTGTTTGCCTTACAGCATTTAATCAATCAATGAACCTGTATCGGTCCACTGCTAGACATTAATTTACGACACAACATCAGGTCCTCGGCTTTCCCCATCCAATTAATTATAGCAACCTTCTTTAGTTTGTCAGTCTATCTGGCTGGGGATCACCCTACCTTATACTTACCAAGTTGCAGTCTCCACTCTATAGCTTGTTTGCTCTATTGGCCATTTTTCCTTCAGCATGCTATGTTCGTAACTTAGGTTCCAGCATTCAGTAACTAATGTAAACATTAGAACTAATGACTATTTTACTTTAAAAACAAACAATAGCACAAATTAATTTCCTTCTGTTTATATTGTGAAATGAATCACAGGAAGTAATGTGTTTAAAATGAGGTTTTCCTGTCAAGTCATTCTTATCTATTCTCCTATCTATGGTGTAGTGGGAGTGTGTACTGTACAACTGCTGCTCAAGAGGTTGTGGGTTTGATTCCCACACACTCATAATCCGATAGTGCAGAAATCCGACACGACACACGGAGACTAGGCGTCAGTCGAATCGTTGGCTTGCACACCGATTGCTTTCTTGACACATACATGTTTTTTATACAAAATCTGCACCCATCCATGGATCTAAACAAAAATGTTTAAAGTTGCAGTTGGTAGTGCGGAAACAGCTCTTTTTCGTAGTTTTGAAGGGTTTTTAAATGTTGTACACATTTAAAAAAAACTCCAAAACTCACTACGCACTAGCTTATAAAATGGTGAAAGAAATGATGGTCCTACTATGACTTTGACTAGCCGATAGACCGACTAGTCGCCAGTGGTATCTATTTGTATCAAAACTGCAGCCTCAAGGTTTTGTTAAGGTTAGGGATTCCTCGACGACACATATTTTCGTCACAAGTTAAGCCCTGTAGTGAAGGTGAGACAATGATCTATGCAATTCGGTCGAAACCTCAAACCATGATCAATCCCGACTAGTTGTTGTATCGCTAGTGCACACACTATATTGCAGGCAATAGATTTTTTTTCTTGCACTATATTTTAGGAGTTTTTGTTCAGTATGACGTACTGAATGTAAATGCACATAATACTTACAAAAAGGGGGGGGGGGAGAAGTGACGCCATTTTGCGAAAAACCGGTTAGGTCTAAATCTACATAACCCTGCACTCGAGGCCAAAAACGGTATTATTGTCCTTTAATGTAGATAAATAAATTTCTTATCTTTTTTGTTAATTATTTTAATAGCGATATAACTTCAAAAATATTAATTTTAGAAAATAAGTTCAAATTAAAAGTTGTAGAATATCTGTTGATTTAAAAGTTTGGTTACTAGCATTTTATTGTTTAAACAATTATTAGAAGTAATAGCAGTCAATAAACAAATAGTAGGTAAAAGTCTTACAAGTCGTAAACGGTAAGTGATACAGAATAGATAACTAATTTAATTATCTATACTTCTATATCTTACTAGCTGTCCCGCGCAACTTCGTATGCGTAAATTTTCCCCGTTTTTGCAACATTTCTCGTCGCTACTCCGCACCTATTAGTTGTAGCGCAATGTTATATCTCCTCGATAAATGGGCTATCCAACAAAAAAAGATTTTTTCAAATCGGACCAGTAGTTCCTGAGATTATCGCGTTTAAACAAACAAACAAACTCTTCCGCTTTATAATATTAGTATAGATAAAGAGGAAAGATTTGATTGTTTGTTTGTATTGAATAGGCTCCGAAACTACTGGACGGATTTGAAAAATTCTTTCAATGTTGTTAAACTACACTAACCCCGGGTGATATAGGCTATTTTTTAATCCCTATATTCCCACGGGAACGGGAACTACGCGGGTGAAACCGCGAGGCAAAATGACGGCATTCCGCCCCTCTAATTTGTAAATATTTTATGCATTTACATTTAGTACGTCATATTGAACCTATCTATAACAAAATATAACTCCTGCAATTTAGTGCATTATAGACAAGCAAAAATTATCTTTTTTGCCTGTACTACTAGCTTATAATATAACTACTAGCCTTTGCCCGCGGATCCGCCCGCGTTGATGTCGGTTATCGTGATAAAAACTATCCTATGTTTTCGCATTTATATGTTACAGCTCACACTTCCCCAAAGTCTGTCGGCAACAAAGGGATCCCCATAGTAACCTGAATTTTTCAAAACAAATAACAAAATGGCAGCGTACGTCAAATAAAGTAACATAGCGATTTGTTAGAAAATGTAGGTTACTGTGAATCTAAATTTTCTAACAAATAACAAAATGGCAGCGCACGTCAAATAATGACTTTTGTAGGCAAATTTAGTACCTTTATTGTGTTTTGGTTACATTACTGTATTTTTCATAGGGATCTTTAATTTAAAAGAAATACAGTCTGTTACTCGCTGATAATGGAGGTTTCTATTGGCGAAGAATATTTTAAATCTAGCGGGTTTAGGTATAAAGCTTAACAAACAAATAAACACACTCACTTTCGAATTTATATTAGAATTAGGATAGCTGTCGCCACAGCTTCGCCCGCATGGATTCTAACTATAAAAACTAACGGAGTTTCATATAAATTTACAACCACTATTTTACCCTCTTAGGGGATGAATTTTCAAAAATCATTGCATTATATAAGGAATACGTCTTCCATATTTCACGTCTCTACGATCAGCTGTTTAGCAGCAGTCAGTCAGACAGGACAAAGAATTTTATTTATATTAAACACGGGAATTAAGACTAATAATTTACCTTTAAATTGCCTAACGTTTCGAACAAGCAGCACCGGACGGTGGCCACCTGGTCGAAACTTGAGCAATTCAAAGGTAAATAATGCGTGTTAATTCCCCGGTTTAATATATTTATAATCATGCAACGCGAAAATCTTAATGTAAGCTAGTAATATTTATTGTTTGTGTTGTTTTTACAATTACAGGTCTAGTAAAAAGAAAAATGCTGGTGTTAGATCTAGATGAGACGCTGATCCACTCGCACCACGACGCGATGTTACGTCCCACGGTGAAGCCCGGCACGCCACCGGACTTCGTACTCAAAGTCACGATAGACAAGCACCCGGTCCGGTTCTTCGTGCATAAGAGGCCGCATGTCGACTACTTTTTGGATATAGTGAGTAGTTTTTAAACGACAATTCATAAGAGTAGCATTAAAATTTGTAATAGAATACTCTACATTTAATGCAAAGCTTGTAAATGGTAAAACCAGGGAGAAAAGAACTTGGCAACAAATACTCATGGCCACTCTTTTAATTAATTATTAAAATATTTTTGCATGTGCCTTAAATATTAGGAGTTAAAGTATGAAATTGCCGATTAGTACTAAAAATTTCAAAATCATCTTTTCCTAAGATGTAACATATTTATTTCATCAAAATATTTATTCTCATTATCACATTGCTACCATCTAACTCAGACAGGAGATTCGACAAACTGCGTGAAAGCATTTTGTACTGCCACCTGGAAAGTTCTTTTTACCACGTAGAAAATTGAACAAATCACGAAAAAGTAGTCAGCTGGAGCAAGGTCTGGCGAGTACAGAGGGTGACGTATGGTTTCTAGATGTAGCTTCTGTAGAGTTATAACAGTTTCTCGTGAAATGTGAGGTTTTGCGTTATCATGGAGCAAAAATGGTGAAGATCGCCTTCACAAATCGGGTCTATTTCACTGCCAGTTTCGCCATCAGACAGTTTCTTTTTGCCCTTCACCTATAAAGTTATATTGTTTCCAAGCAAATATAATTATGCATAGTACATAATTCTAACTGCCGACACAATGACGCAAAATTCAACTAAATTATTTTGTGGTATAAATCAATAAATATTTGCATATTTTATAATATTTACACACATGGTATAAAGAAATGTCTCTTCCCGTTGTCTGCCCTTATGTACGTTTAGGTCTTCTAAATTACGCAAATTATTGCACACGTATTTTAATGCGATTTTCACTAGCATTCAGATTTTTTTTTCGGAGTCATGCTTATTATGATAGTGGAGGCTCTGCGTGAAGCAGAGGCGGCTAAATTATACAAGGGTTAAAACAAATATTGTAAGTAAACATTTTGAGCAGTGGTGAAAAGTGCTATTTAAAAAATAATTTAGAAAAATAAACAATCCGTTTTAAAAGTTCGCAAAGCGGTTAGTATCTATCTAGTTGTTGACGAGAACCACGATACGATGCAGATCGTGGCGTTAGCGAAGCCCCCGTACAGTGTACATAACATTATTATGCAATATCGCTTCTATTAAGTGAGAAAAAAAGCTTTGTCGAAGCGCCAGGGTAGCCCTATGAGCTATTAGCGGCTCAATATTCGAATTACCATTATGGTAATCGATCATATGAACACGGATGCGTCGAGTAACATAAAGTCCGCCAACAGTTCTAATCATTTTTATTACACAAATGCTTGACACTATAACCACACTAATACTTTGCACACACAACTATAAAAATAGTGACGTCTATCGTAAGACGTGTTGTCGCTACGATCGCTCGATTATGACTGACGAATGAGACCAACCGCCCCACTACTGACACTGCAAATGTAAACGTCAAACTAAAGTCACGCCATCTTGCGGCGGCCATGTTTAAATGAGCCAATAAACTTGCTATTTAATCAATGTTAGTTAGGTCAACGGAAATCAATTAGCTATTTAATCATTCAATTTGTTTTAATGCTACTTTTTTTATTCTGTTTTTTAAACATCTAATAGATATAAGAATGTTAGATGTGTAATCGAAACTATAATGGTTCAATATAATTATGTTGTAGGAGCAACATCAAGTAAAACCACTCATAATTATATGTATAAGTAATTAAAAAAATAATACTATTACAACTTTATTTCTGACCGAATACACTGTAACGGTTTTTGCCACTAAGTACCGTTTTTTTGCACACGTAAGTAAAATTGACCAATTATTTTATACACTAGACATTCTTAAACTACTTCATGCTTTTAAAAGCATGTCAAATTTAATCTTCAAATAATTTGAACATCGAATTCGCAAAACTGTACCGTCGTTTCTATAGGTAACTTTCGCGATTTATACACATTTTTTAGTTAGTAGTTATATCATATCTATATCATAGTTAATCGGGTTTAATCGCGTGAATAGTTTAAGGTAAAATACCTTTCTTATTGCCTGACGTTTCGACCGTATTGCAACGGCCGTGGTCACGGGTAGGACCAACGCTAAGCGATGTAATGTAACATGTTACTATTGCCATTCTTGTAATTTAAACTTTAGACAAAATGGCAAAACGGAACCCTTATAGTTTTGCCGTTCGTCCGCAGCTTAGCTCAGAGACTATTAGGGCTAGAAGACCAGCATATAGTGAAAAAATAAAATCATGAAAAACATTTTTTTTGGTGCCTCCCTCTCTCTGGATTTTTTTCTCACCTACCCCATCGTGTGGGGTAACATTAGATAGGTCTTTTAATAACGTTTCGGGATTGTGAAGATTATTTTTCGATTTAGGAATCCGTTTGTAAAATATTAAGCTTTAAAGTGCAAATTTTTGTTAGAGTCAAACGATTGATGTTGAGTATATGAAAAAACTCACGGTAGTAGTAGATATAGGTATATATAGTAAAATTAAAATTAAAACTATCACAGCTAAGTAGGTTTTACAAGTTTACAAGTAACAGTTGATCAAATGAGAAGTAACGAAATTTTCGTACAAATTCCATTGAAAATAATTATTAAGTATAACGTAAACCCACTTCTTAAGCCGCATTATTCGGACTAGGCACTCCACAATGTGCTTGGCCTGACATGCACTATGTTTTTTTTTGAGCTACGAATGCTCTATACTTGTACAGAGATACTCTACACATTCGTGCGCCAATGTTTAGCAATGTTGTCAACCCTATATTTATAAATTCCCTAAATTATTATAAAAAACCCATAAAATGATTATCACTAATTTTAACATTCCTGAATGAAAACCAATCATGCGCGAGCGGTCAACATTGATTCGCTCGCGTGCCGTTGCTATGGACTTTGACTGATATAGACTACTCTGGTTTTCCCCAAAAAAAGTCTTTAAAACACATAACCCTCCTTCTTGCGAAGTCGGGTAAATACCGCTTCCCCACTTATTTCTCCCTAAATTTTGGGGTAAATCCACTAAATTGGCAACAGTGCTATTACATTATATACAATTCTGACCAATAGGAATGTTCTAAGGTGCGTACATACCGTGCCTATCAGATTTCAATTACAAATTACGGCTAAACAATGCAATAATACTAAAAGCTATTGTGCTAGAGATATTGTTTAACCCAGGGCTCGGAAACCGGTTAAATTTCCAAACCGGTTTTGGTCATTGACCCCGAACCGAAATGAATTCAGGTTAAGGTTATCTTTACCGGTTAAAGTGGGAAAACCGGTTTTTCACAAATTCCGATACTGTTCAGCGAAATAAACCGGTTAATTTGAGTTTCAAGGACATAAGTGAGTACGCGTATCTGTATTAATTTTTTGAACCGAGTGTTTCGTCTGTTTAGTCAACGTTCAGATTCACAGAGTATTTTGTATATGTTTACATTTGTATAGTTAAACATTTACGTTTGCGCATTGAATCATAATAATAGGTAATTGAGTGAAATTGTGAATATCAGTAGTTACATTTCTTAACATACAAAAATGCTATAAATTCTTATCAACGAATGAAGTCTTACCGGATAGTCAACCGCTTTTTCTTGGTGTTGCCGAAAATATACTTTCTGATACAGATGACAGTAAGTAAACATACAGTGAAATAAAGTAAAACAATTGAATTAAATCTAAAAAGTAACATATCTATACTAATATTAAAAAGCTGAAGAGTTTGTTTGTTTTAACGCGGCAATCTCAGGAACTACTAGTTCGTTTTTTTTTTTTATAATGAAGTATCTATTACAATACTTTATATAGATTACAATCTGGCCCTAAAGACTAATGAGTAATTTAATTATGACCTAAATTGCTATAAGGACTTAAATCTAAGAATGTGTCCAATAACACTTATCTTATTGTCTCTATTACATATGTGAAGTCATTTTGTTCATGTGTTCTTTTACGTTGCACTTACACTACATTTAATATGTCACTGTTACACTCCACTAATTCAAACGGCTTCAGCCGTTTTAATCTTCTTTTTAACTCAGTGGTATCAAGGAGCTGGATTACCTCGACATTCACGTGTTGTTGAAGCCTGCTTTGATGTGCTTCAGCAATTTTTTGTATAACTGTCTCTATGTCATCCAATTTAAGGTCCCGGTGGAGATCACAGTTTCTAAAGTACCAAGGGGCGTTGACAATATCCTTGAGCACTTTGTTCTGGAATCTTTGTATTATTTGTCGATTGCACTGAGCGGTACAGCCCCAAAGCTGTATACCATAAGTCCATACTGGCATTAACACCTGTTTATATAGCAGGACTTTGTAGTATACTGAGAGGGAAGAGTGTCTTCCCAGAAGCCAGTACTTCTTCTGGTAGCGTAGGGATAGCTCTTCTCTTTTTTTCTTGACATGTGCTTTCCAGCGTTACTTTGCGTCAAGCGTCATACCGAGGTACTTAGCTGTATTCGAGTAGGGTATTGGTTGGTATAAGCACCGGGCAGTATTGACCTTTTTTATTTGTGAAGTCAACGTGAACGGACTTACTCTCATTAAGTTTTATTCTCCATTTTGTCGTCCACTCTAAGACTTGGTTGATGGCTACTTGAACCTTTTCTACTGATTCGTTGTGGGTATTTCCTACTTCTATGATGGGTGTATCGTCAGCAAAGGTTGCAATAGCATTATTTTCGAGCTCTGGAATATCACGGGTGTATAAAAGGTACAGGACCGGACCTAGAACACTGCCTTGTGGAATTCCAGCTTTTATTTCTTTATTTTTAGAACAAACATCCTCTTGGCGTATTCGAAATGCTCTACTAGAAATGTAAGATTCTAGGACAGTAGCAAATTGATCTGGTAACATTGTTTTCAGTTTATATAGCAAGCCTTCATGCCAGACTTTATCAAAAGCTTGTGCCACATCGAGTACTATAACGTAAGGTAGGATGGCCCCCAGCCAGGTCCGACAACCTAAATAAGGTGGCTGGGATGGACTGGATGCGGAAGGCAGAGGACCGGCTGTTGTGGCAAAAATTAGGAGATGCCTATGTCCAGTACTTGCGAGCTATACCGGTAACTTTAGTTCTTTGTCGGATGACCTTATTGCGCGTTTTATCCTCCCAAGCATACGTCGCTCCATAGCCCGCTGCACAATTTTGTTTTTTTTTGGACTAACTCAACCGTAATAAATGACTTGGCACCGTAGGTCATAACAGGTAGGACGCACTGGTTACGTTGATCCTTCAGGCATTGCGGTTAAGGCGGAGTGAAAACTCGACGAAGTTTGCTAAACGCTACCCAACCCAATTGAATCCTTCTATCGACTTCTTGTTCGAAGTTGCTTTTACCAAACTGGAAACAATTCAAAGTCACGTTAAAGTAACCTACGGCCGAGACCCACACATCTAGAGGCTCCATTTAGGCTGTGCAGCATTTCGCTGAGCTGCTCCAGCGACTGCGCTACTACGACAATATGGTCGGCAAACCGAAGGTGTGAGATTTACTCACGGCTTATGTTTATGAAATATCCAGTCAAATCAAGTGTCTTGAAGATGTCTTCGAGAGCGTAGGTGAACAGTTTCGGGGATATGACGCTCTATTGAATTCGTCTTGCAGTCATGTATGGATGTGGTCCACGGTATTGAAGCCTTTTCGGAACCCGGCTTGTTCCGGGGGCTGGAACTCGTCGAGTTTTCTAGAGAGGATTGGTGATCACTCTCGAGAACAACTTGTAGACGTGGCTCAGGTATGAGATAGGTCTGTAGTTCTTCAGCAAGGGGTTATAATTTTTTTAAGAACAGAGCCACGCACTCCCGCTACACGTTTGTGTTAAGCCTTGGTGGATGACGGAGTTAAAGAGATTTGCTAGCTCTTTCAGGACTGGGGACTCCCACCTGCTCTCAAAAGCTCTGTAGTGATTCTGACATCACAGGGCACTTTGTCATTCTTAAGTTGCTCGAAAACTGCCCCGACCTCGCCCTGGTCGACATCCGATATGCCCTCGGTATAGTGGCACGTGAGTGGGGTTCTGTGATCAACGACGCTAAGTCCCATAGGTTTAGCCATCCGTGATGCATACATGTCCATAAAAACTCTCGATTTCCCCAATTATCTCCAGCCTTGAGGTTTTACCACTCACTGTATTTAGTATTGTCAGACAGGGTCTGCCTAGCTGCTGTGAGAAAACTTAAGTGCCTCTATTTCGATCGATCGCCGTCTCAATGTTGCGAGTGCTGTAGCGTAGGTGGTCAGGTCATGTCAGCTTCCTGATCTTCAGGTTTATGGCTCTCATATCTGACAAAGACATCTGCGTGTCTCGTCTTACCCTCATTAGTTCAAGGATCTCGAGTGAGAGTTCGGACTCCCTTTTTTCGCGTTTTCCGGGAAACAACTTCCGAGATACATCCTGTAGCGTTTTGACCAGTGTCGGTTTTCTCGTTTGTGTTTCCAGCGATGCGAAACGGTTTTGAACTTTTCGGGACATGAGGCTATCTGGGGGGCAGTAGGTCGGAGAAAAGGCCTCATTATTTGGAGTCTTTTGACCTTGAAGCTAATAATTACAGACCCTCGAACCAATATGTGATCGCTGCCAGTATTGAGCCTGTTGATCACCGAGACGTCTCTAATTATTTGCAGCTTGTCCGTAATGATGAAATCTATCTAGTTTCTTATTACACCATCTGGGCTTTGCCATGTCTACTTTCTGTGAGGCTTCTTCTTAAAGAAAGAATTCATTAAGAAAAGCTCCGACGACTGTAGAAAATTAACGAGCATTTGGGCCCTGTGATTTCTGCGTCCTACGCAGTTAGGTCCAATTTTCGTTTCGCCGCGTTTTTGTACTCCCACATTAGCATTGAAATCTCCCATAACAACGTTTTAGTGAGCTTTTGTATCCTTTCATCATCGTCCACTTTAACGGATTCGTCTGTAGACGCAACAGTAGATATATTAAATGATTCATGTCTCACAAAATTTTGTATTTAGTGATACGTATGTAAGTTCCGCTGGCCAAGTAGTAATGTAGTGACCATGTAATAATTCAAAACTTAATTTCGTAATTGGTTAGCATTTCTAAAGAAGTTCTAGGCTTATTAGTTCGTAAACTTTAACGATTTGTACACATTATGGAGTTTTATAAGCTGCGGGTTTTAATCGCGTATATATTCAATAATGAACTGATTGAACTACACGAACCACAGATCCTCTCCACTGACCGTCACTACTACTCCCGCATGGCGCGGGCAGAGGTTAAAATAAAAAAAACACGTCAATTTCAACCTAGAAGATGGATATCGTTTCTCAATATCGTAAAATCCCGCGATGATTAAGTGTACACACCGTCGAAACAAATATTACACGCCAGTGTGCAGATGTCGTTAGTGTTGTGTGTCGAAGTACCGACAGTTTCGTAATAGTGAGTGATAAAAATCAAGCGAGGGTAGTTTCCGGAACCCGCGCTTTACGGAGGCGTGCGTGGTGATTACAACCTTTCATCAAAAATTTCGATTTATTGGTCTCTTAATTTTAAGCGAACATAGATTAAATCTTATTTTATTTTCTTTTTCCCATGATGAATATACACACAATTAATATAACTAACCTACACTAAATAACGGCCGCACGCTTGTAGTTTTGCAGGGAACATGATTTAACACGACGCACGACGACGGTCTAACTCATACATGTGGGAAAGAAAAAGTACTAAGTTTCAATGACGTGAGGTCGAGACCGAACGACCGTGCCTTGCGTCACGCGAATTTAACCGGTTAATTCAGCTCACATTATCGGTTAGCATTACGCTCTCTGTTTTAACCGGTAATCAAAATTATTTCGTTATGATTACCGGTATCTTGATTAACCGGTTAATCGATGAGCACACCTTAAACCGGTTTTATTAACAATAATAACCGCTATTTATAAACCGGTTCCGAGCCCTGGTTTAACCATATAGAAGTGTATTAACAATACTATTTACACGTACTTTTATCAAATAATGGAATTATAATCAAAAAACATCGCGACCTCAGAGACAAGCTTTTAGTGTCTTGTCGCTGAACTAATTACGACAATGAATTTAGAATGAAACAAACTTAGTATCTAAGGCACGAAAGATAAGTGAAAATGTCTCATAAATCACTTTGTTATTTTACATTTCACTATTCATAACTATTAATATACTATATAAATCAATTTCACTAATTAAAAGTTATAGATACTATTTGCGTTGTAATCTCTATGGTGAAGGACAATTCTATATCAAAGTTAAAAATTCTCTTTGGATATTATTTCGTTCTTTGTTCGTTCTATCTAGTGACATGAGACGGACAATGTTACAAGTTATGGAATCAATGTTGCAAGTTAAAGAACTAAATTAAAACTATTATTTTCGTATCGATTATTTTAAACTAAACGCAAAATAAAACTATTGGGTTATTATCTGTCCCGCACAATACTGGTCAGTACTATCACCTCATAGCAGCAAACCGTACCGCAGCACAGTTTTAACTTGGATAATAAAAATTTAATATTATTTTATCTATTCCGGGCAAATTCATAACCTACTATTATGTATAACACCTTGTGATCTAAAATCATAACATCGAAGAGCGTATTACTATTGTTATTGTATACCAGCTGACCCGCGCAACATCGTCTGCAACATTTTTCACTGCTGCTCCGCTCCTCTTGATCGTAGAATGGTGTTATATAGTCTTTACAGTAAAATAATTTTTCAATTCGATCCAGAAGTTCCTGAGATTATCGCGAACAAACAAACTTTCAGCTTTATAATATTAAGTATAGATTTAATTTACGAAAACTGCAATGACAAGATTACCCTACATAATAGTTTAAACATTTTCACATCGTGCACGGTTTTAGTATAAGTACAAGTATATCTAGTTCTTAAATCTCTTTTCTAAATGTTATAAACAAACTAGCTGTCCCGCGCAACTTCGTATGCGTACATTTTCCCCGTTTTTGCAACATTATTCATAACAGCTCCGCTCCTGTTGGTCGTAGCGTGATGCTATATAGCCTATAACCTTCCTAGATAAATAGGCTACCCAACAGAAAAATATTTTTTCAATTCGCACCAGTAGTTCCTGAGATTGCCGCTTTCAAACAAACAAACTCTTCAGCTTTATAATATTAGTATAGATTAAATGCATGTACCTAACAAGAAAATACGAGGTGATAATAAGATTTTTGTTTTGTTAAATAATAGTTACGTATTAACACTTAGTAGAACTGAACCCAAATATATGAACAATGTATACAATAATTCCAATATACAATATAGGCATTTCTTTATTAATACAATAATTGCACCGGAAAGAAAAATTGACCCAGGAATCGTACCCGAGACTTGCAACGGAACCATCTAACATTTTTTTACACGAATAAAAATTATTATAAATTGTTGCGAAGCAATAACAAAAGCCATAATAGTTCTTAAGAACGTGGCTAGATGCCGCTAGGGCCCAACTCGTATGCAACAAAAGAAAAAAAAACAAATTTAGTGACATAGTTCAGGATAGATGGTTCGGCTTTCGCGCTCCGGTAAAGACGAAACCACGGATATTTGTCATAAATGTCAAAAAAAGTTCACAGGACGGACATTTGATTCGTCATTTGAAATTGCTGTCACTTTGTGCCAGTCCAGCCTATTATTAGGTCAGTGGGGCCGGTCGTATAAAACAATTTATAACTGCTGCTATTAGGCCCTGGTCTATACCATAAAATAAACCGATGAAACAAATCCACGGGCTAGGCGGCTCCAGCTTAGGGCTGGGCATTTATTCATTCATAAATGCCTAGTTTAGGGCTGGGCATTTATGAATGAATTCGGAATAGGAAGACAAGATTTTCTCTTTTTATTTATAAGGCAAAGATGTAACTAAATTCCTTTTATATTTTCAAATCGTACATGCAAATTGAACAATGATACAGACTTTTGCAACTATCTCCGAGCAAGGACTCAATATTTATATCCTGCGGTCAGCACCTCCGATAACCTTTTCCCGGTTACACCCCTGCTGTCTAATAAAACTACTCGTGTTACTGCGTCATACAATAACGAGTACGTTCATTGCCCACTTCCTGATTATTTTCATCAATTTCACGAGATAAAATGTCATTGGATTATTTACTTTGATAAGTGACTGTCATAAGCTAGATTTGATAAATTATTTTATCTTTGTTTTTTGAGCTGTTGCTGGTTACCTGAATAATTTGTATCGAGTTATATTATACTGATAACGGGTGTACAGATTCTCAACAAACATAGTTGAGAACTTTTTAAAATCAACCCTCATTAATAATAATGTGTATTTGTAATCAGTCGTTGTGTTTCAAGGACGACTTTGTGGTTTTTCAAGATTTCATTTTATTGAGCGAAGTTAAATTTTGGCATCGCATATTCAACTCATGAAATTTTTTTACAATACTTGTAATAATAATAATAATATCTTGGGACAACTCACACAAAGCTATCTGATCCCAAACTAAGCAGAACTTGTACTATGGAAACCAGACAACTGTGGGAATCGAACCCACGACCTCTTGCGTAGCAGTCGTATACATTCCCACCGCGCCACAGGGGCAGTATAATGTTTGGTCTTTGATATTCCTTCTATTTTTAAAATATAATAGAAGACAAAACATTCGCTAAGTTTATAATTATCTAATTAAAAATATTTTTTTTAATACCTTAAGGCGGTAAACATCTTCGCTGTGCCTAGCCAGCGTTGCTCTATGCCTATTATGGAACTTAGTTTTGTTTAATTTTTTTTTTCACACTATCAAGATATAACATTAACAAGTACAACATAAACATGTGTGGCTAGCCGGCTACCACATGCGGTTACATTACGAAGATAATCTTCACTGTTTATGTTTATTATAAGTATATTTATTACTACAGCTACTACTCTCGCGTTGTGTCTTATTTATAAATAGGTTTGTATGTGTTAATTTATGAGTTTGTAATTCTGCTCCAACAATTTATCACAGGATGATTGCAAATACTTCTACATATACTGTTTTAAGTATAGTGTAACTAAATACATTTATCGAACTTAAAGTAAAAAAAAAATCTGCTAGCTTTCACCCGCGGCTCCGCCCGCGTGGATGTCGGTTATCGCGATAAAAACTATCCTATATCCTCCGGGACTCAAACTATCTCCATACCCAATTTCATCTAAATCGGCTCAGCGGTTTGAGCGAAAACGCATAGGCAGAGTTACTTTAACATTTATAATATTAGTTTCGATTAACGACGCACTCCAACCGTCGACAGATATAATGGTCTCATTATGACCGGCTGTAGTCCTGTAAATAATAAAGATTTAAACTAAAAAAAAGACTTGTGCTCAGGCCACGCCAAATACCCCCTTAACTATGTAACTAATAAAATAACCCACTTAATCTTCGTTCAAGCGCTTCGATGAATTTAGATGAATTAACAGTACACACAGACAAATGCGGAAAGCGATTTTCCATCAAATTACACCGAGCGATTGAAATTCATACATTTTAGTTAGCTTTTGTCCCCATCTTTGCTCGTGTTGAGATCAGAAACCTAATTTACCTATGAAATTTCGAATACCCCTTATAGTTCATAAAGCCGTGATCTCAGTTAGTCTTAAATATGATTATAGGTCTCGCAGTGGTACGAGCTGGTAGTGTTCACCGCGTCAATGGAGATATACGGTGCGGCGGTCGCGGACAAACTTGACAACGGACGAGGTATCCTGCGGCGGCGGTTCTACAGGTAATTAAAATTACATGGTACCTTAGTTTGTAAATGTTTGTTTATTGGCAAGCATTAAATATTTTCCTCTGGACATAATCGGTTATAAAAAAGTGGTATTCGACAAAGCACAACATCAATTCAACATCTAGGTGACAAAGTCTGTCTATCCATTTAGAAGTAGAACACGAAAATTTTACATACATATGTTGCTGATATTTATAATGATTCGCTTACACTACGTTCATTAATTTTCTTATTTTATCTCAGTACACAAGGTTATTTTTGGTACAGTGCAAAGTTCTCCCCAATAAGATTTTTACTTCAAGAAATCTTATAAAAAAAAGAAAATGAAAATATATAAAACTTCAAAGTTATAAGCCATTCAAGTGGTCACGTGTTCTTCGCGCTTTGTCTCGTAGTACGTAATCCTTGGTTATTTTTGAAAAATAAGTAATAATCACATTTCACATCACATTGTGAACAGGAGTTAGACTGTAAAAATGAATTAATTATTGATTAATTAACTAGTTGAAAATATAACGTGGTTCAAAAACTACCCCATTGAATTGTGTTACTGATTCTGACCAAACTACTTTCAGGTTTGCACAATACCAAGAATAACGTTGTATTTACTGAATATCAACATAATTTATTAAAAAATATTTTTAATTAAGCATAGCATATATGTAATAATCTCCGAACTCCACTATTATATTTTGATTCGGAAAATAATCTTACTAAAATATATGTTTTTATTTTTTAAACTTAATAATCTTACAGACAACACTGCACAGCGGAAAACGGTTCCTACACTAAAAACTTGTCGTCTATATGCGACGACCTCAACAGGGTGTTCATATTGGACAACTCGCCCGGCGCGTACCGGGACTTCCCAGGTAGGTCAACATTTTAGCCTATGTCTATATGTTTTGTCTTTTCATTTATTTTTTCAGATCTAAACCAAAAAAAATATGCTACATACAAATGACTGGCCTGCTGGTGTAGTGGTTGTTGAAGTGTCTGCAATATGACCGACAGCTCCATACCCACTTTCTGCAATGCGATCACCGCAATCCTATTTACTTTAACACCCCAATCCATATTGTAATTTGATAATGAATACGAAAAAATATGTGAAATGACACGAAATCGAAAGAAGAAGAAAGCCTCTGTGCCGCGGTGGGACTACATCCGATCCGACTGATACGTAAGAGGTCGTGGGTTCAATCCCCACCCAGGATAAAACTTTATGTGTTAAGCACGATGGTTTATTCTGTGTCTGGTTGTTATTTATCTATAATATTTTAGCATTTTTTTTTGTACTTTGGCAATCAGACAACTGATTGCCAAAGTACAAGCTCTGACTAGTTTGGGATTAGATGACGTTATGTGAGTTGTCCCAAGATATTATTATTATCATAAACCCTTACCTTACCAATAGCGCATCCACTCTGTTATTAAATAGTAGTCATTACGGTGGCATTAAATGTGCTGAACTTCCATATGAACCATTGTGACTCTTCGGGCACATTGTAATTTTTTTGATAGTTTTATTACAATATCTTATGAAGTGGAGGACCGTTTTTCAAATTAAAACAAATTCTTATCTAGGCTATGTTGTGGAATTTGTTTTTTCTGACCGTCGAGAATGACATCCTCAGATAACGCGATACCAATAAAGTCGTGGTTCTCGGACCCGCTGGACGTGGCGCTGCTGAACCTGCTGCCCGTGCTGGACGCGCTGCGCTTCACGCACGACGTGCGCTCCGTGCTGTCGCGCAACCTGCACCTGCATCGGCTGTGGTAGCTAAAGTACCGGTACGTGCAGTCACATCTTCTATACTATCCTGTACGAATATTTCTACTACTGCATGCTCTCTCTGATGTTAAATGGTCCTTCGCTCCGGCTCGAAGGATCAATGTTGAAATCCTTTATTCACTTATATAAATTCTAAACTATTCTCTACGCGTATCACTACGTTTGTATGCTCTATAACAAGAAAATAAATTAACTGTCATGATTTTAAATGATCCTTCGCTCCGACCCGAAGGACCAATATTAGCTTGATAAGTCATTATGTTTTCTAAGTAATTTAATGCAAAGTTCACAAATAGGCAAAATCGTAGAAAAGAACAAGACAAAAACTCACGGCCATTCCATTCAAATTTTCGAGACCAAGAGGACACAGAGATAAAATATATCAATCCCAATGGGTACAACATAGTAGGAGCATTGTAAGTGGATACTTACAATTATAAAAATGGTCCCACGCCCAGTCTGAAAACTTTTGATATTATGACCAATTTAATCTGGTTGTACAGAAGTTATGTAATGACATTTATTTTTGTATTATTTTCAGATTAAAAAACCGGCATTTGTACAAAATCTGGACGCCACAGGCCTCCTGAACTTTATTTATTATTTTTTCACTCGTTAGGCGGTTCAGCTTCTATTCATATAGATTTAACATAGTTGAATTTTTTTTTTAAGTTTGTTTTTACGTAAATGAAAGTGATTATCTGTGGATAATGTACACTTTAATGTGTATGTTTGTTAGTTACCTACGTAAGTAGGTAGGAAGCGTTTTAAAAACGCTATTTTTTGTGTTATGTAAAATAGGTAAGTGCAAGAATGAAATAGGTGGGGCCTCATTGCGAGTTAGCTCGATGTTAGGGTTTATACACACCGCGATTTTTTCACGAGTTGTTGATAATATACATCTTAAATAAGTAATTTTATAGTCTTATCAACTCTCGTGCTTGTAAAATTTGTCGTCAAAAGGTCGTCGTGTGTATAGTACCTTAGTGTCTCACCTGATTTTGATGTGTTCAAAAGTTCTCGAAACTTCTAATCTATAAATCCTTTGTAAGATGTTGTAATTATCAAATCAAGTTTTTAATTAAGTGATTTCTTTTCATCGTCCTTTGAGTTTCTCCATGACATTGTTTTTGTCTCAATTTAGTCTCTCTTTTTGTTCAAATTTAGTTGAAAAATAAGATGTTCAGATTTGATGATTTATTTCAAGAAAAGGAATTTAATACGTTTGAAACATATTTCAACTAGCCCTTTGTATAGCCATCCTTTGTCTTACAAAATGTTTGAAAAACATTACTCCAATATATTTATATCTCTAGCTTGCAGTGAGGTCACACGTTAACGTTGTAAGCCTGTCCCTTTCGCTACCAAAGCGAAGAGCGAGATAGCCGCAACATCGTACTTTATTGCACTAGGGCTGTCTCGAAATGCTGTCAATTTTTTTAGTTTATAATCGGATATGTTCGATATTTATGTATGATACAAGGTACTTAGGAAAATTCAGTGCACGTAAATATGTTTATATAAAAAATGTGTTGTGAATTTTGATAGAAAATTTTAACATATCCATTATTGGATGTTGTTTTTTTTTGTTTGTGATTCTAAATCTAAATATTTTAGATGAATAATAATGACGTCCTGGTCAATTTTTTTGGACAATTTGATGTTAAGTCAAATTGTCTATAGGTTATACATTTAATTTTGGTATTAATGAGGAGAAAAATATCCCTCTATAACTGATTTTCATCGATAAACATCGCTACAAGGTCCAATGCATACATAATTAAAATTATAATTACTAGGTATTATTAATTGGTATTTTAGTTAAGTATAAATTGGACCTCATTACTATAATATAAATAATTTTTCCTGTAACATTGCCAGAGGTGTCGAAATATAATTTTTGTTTAGGTAGTTTAAAATTCATAATAAAATATTACATTTGTTTCAAGACAGCCCTGTAAACAATCATATCTTACTTTAGATTTATCTAAAAGGTGCTTATATGTATGGCTATAACGATTTAATAACTAAAGTTATCAAAAGTAGTTAACAAATTTCAATTACAAAGAAGATGGTCTCAGTATTTTAAAAGAATGCATTCATATTAATTAAGTAAGGCAATAGTTTTTTTCGCGTTGGACTGTAATATGTGTACCCGCGACCTCACGATTGCGAGACCGATGCCTTGGCCATTAGGCTACCGCCGCTTCAAAATTAGTCCTTATACCAGTGAAATGTGGATACATCAACCAAAAAGGTACTTAATGTCGTTATAGCCGTATTTAAAAGATACCAGTGATTAGACGTAACGCCCACCAAAATCAAAGCTTGCAATTTGTAAAACATTTGTTATATTCTAGTTGCCTCACTGTTATTTCTAAATTATTTATCTGGCTTTTTTAAAATTGAGTTTTGTCATTGGCAACACTCCTAATGACCAGTTCAATAATGAGCTAAATGCGTGCTAAATTTTAATTTGGAATATTCGCAATCGAACAAAAGTGGGGTGCAGTGCTCAAATCGGATTTTAGATTATCTGTACCAATATTATTATTATTAGGTATAGGTAAATGGGTGTTATACACATACTCGAGATAAATTCATTTATTAATTAATGAATTTGCTGAATGGAATATACTTCCCGGGGCATGTGTAAACACCTCTTTCCTTACCAATTAGAAAAAACAACTTTCTAAAGATAGAACCATTTTTTTTATAAAGCGTGCAATTTGCTTTTACTATAAAAAACATTTAGTTCTATCAACACATACTTCTTGGTAATAAATTTTGTCGCTTATGTGATTGGCGGTATTACTGTTCACACACTATTTGAGCAAAGAGATGGCATTATAGTTATTCTTTTTTTAATACTAAAAACTTGGCACAGATAACCTACTATCTTTCAGTGGAAAAAAGTAATTTATGTAAATATATTTTTAATGGACAGTCGAGCGTGATTTGCCTATTTTTGAACGTGCAACGTTGATCTCTTAGTTTTAGTTTGTATCGCGCTTCTTGGAAGCTTCGTTTAGAAACGCCGAGTTCAGTTCTGTATTAAAATTCAACAAAATTTGTAATAATCTTATATTTATTTGCAACGAAATATCACCGAATAAAAACTTTATTTAAAAATCGGCAAATCACTTAGGGTGCGTACACACTGACGAGGTTAATACCAGGCTGCACTCAGTGTGACGTGATCTTTTTTTTTTAAATCACACGCGCTGTGAGCCTCTCTTAATGACAATAGGATAGTGTACGTTACATAAACTATCAGGTACAAATGTATGCCGAATCAGTTACGATTAGATTTTGCTGCTATAAACGATTTATAAAAGCAAACCTCTTTTGTAAAGTAATAAAACTCTTGGTGACAATATACTATTTAAAAAAATATGATTCGATATTTAAAAATGAAAAACAGAACATCATTTTGTAACTGACATAAGATTTTTTTTTTTTATAAAACGTTTATGGCAAGCAAAAAGTTAGAGTTTAAAAACATGTTACTATGTCGAGACTCGGCTAACTCTTATTATTAGTTATACCCAATAAATCGTGTATATGATTAGTTTATATTGAATTGTTTCTATATAGAAATAAATGTTCTTTTTTTTAAACCAAATAGTTGAGATAAATAGCTTTTAGTAATAAAAAAAATTATAATCTGTTAAGATTCTTTGATGGTATAGTGATTTTTGCCAAAATGAAATTAACAATTAAAAACAGGTTTTATTTCACCTTCAGTTTTAAATAACATATTTTTCATCTACTATTTCATATTTCAGACTATTTTGTTAGGTTTTAAACTCAGAATAGTATCATCCTGAGTTTTGAACACAGACTAAAGAAAAAATAAAAATTAAAAATTAATTAATTAAAAACAAAAGAACAATACTTCATCTAGTCTGATACATACAAGTAACATCAGAATAAAACCTTTGTATCGAACATTTTATTTTTGCAAAAATCACATAACTAATTGATTACCGGACTGTTACTAAATTGTCATTCTTTAGAGATCAGAAGCGTCAAATGGAACGCTGTAATGATAACAAGATCTTATATGTTTAGTATATAAGGTTGATTTTTCATTGATTGTGTAGAGGCGATATCGCCATTATGAAAAATAATACAGGGGTGAACAAATCATTTAATTATATTCTGTAATGACCAATAACATTCACAGCCTCAGTTTTACCAGACCATACTTATACATGTGATAATTAGAATAAATTAACTATGGTTTGACTGCTATTTAGTATGAATTTATACGCAAATATCAGTGTAGAATCCCCGCATACCAAACACTTTAGTCGGCTTTATAATTAGTATGAGGATATATGCAAGTCCGTATACTACCAATACCGACTAAGCTGCTGATAGAAATCTGTGGTATACTGATTTTACAATATAGCAGTGTAAACACTAGTATATTTCATATTGTATTGCACAAGCATTATATTGTATAATTACTTGAAGAATACATTTTATTCATGAAACTTTAGTAACATTGTTTCTAACAACTTATCCGAGTTCAAAATTGTATGAAAAGTGATAAGATAAAATTACATGAATGAGAGCAATTATGTTTTAAGTATAAAGATGTAGATAGGTTACATAAACAACATTCGACCTTTAAAACGGCAAACTAATGCATGCTTTATATATTGCTATGTCACACTATTATAAAAAAAGTCGTAAAATTTTGTAAGCTACGGGTCTTAATCGCGTAAATATTTTATTTTAAGGCTAAATACCTTTGTTTATTGCCCAACGTTTCGACCGTATTGCAACGGCCGTGGTCACGGGTAGACTGCTGGCCGTTGCAATACGGTACGGGTAAGACCCGTAGCTTATAAAATTCTATAATGTGTAGAAATCGCGAAAGTTTACGAACATATAAAGTCGTAAAAGTACTAAAGCATGATTTAATTATCACGAGTGAAAAAGAGAAAAAATGAAATCATGCTTTCGTTTGTTGACGCTGGCGATGCGACACTGACATATAAAATCTAAGTCAATTGTATAGATTTTAAGATGCCGCTTTCTAAGCGCTTGTAACCTATCTACACCTATTTACTTAAAACATAATTGAATTAGAGGGTATGTTTATGATATACGGCCGAATATTTAAACGTTACTGTATTTTGAGCTGTACTGTCGTGTTGTCTGTCACTGTCACTTACGCCCAATGTCTATCTACCGTTAACTGACTGTTAGTACCGACAGGTTTTCTATCTGTAGACGATTATTATCGCAACTCACAACAAATGTTAGTTTCGCTACTAGAGTTAGATATAATAACAGATAGTTGACGGTAGATAAGATATTAAGACCAGCCGTTAAATGTAAATAGTAGCGACAGCAATACTTTTGAGTATGATTCAAAGTTAAATACCTACAGTGCCGGATCTAGAATTATTTTGAGACGGGGCAAAAACTTAAATATAACAATTGGACGCCTCGCGGTCTCACCCGCGTAGTTCCAGTTCCCGTGGGAATACAGGGATAAAAAGTAGCCTATGTCACCCCGGGGATAGTGTGGCTTCCCAAACGTGCAAGAATTTTTGAATTGGTCCAGTAGTAAGTTTATTCGTTACATACAAAAATACAAACCTTTATAATATTAGTATAGATAATAATCTATACCAATATTATAAAGCTGAAGAGTTTGTTTGTAGTAATCTCAGGAACTACTAATCCGAATTGAAAAATTCTTTCACTCTTGGATAGCCCATTTAATAAAGAAGGCTATAGGCTATATAACATCTCGCTACGACCAACAAGAGCGGTGCAGCTATGAGAGATGTTGCAAAAACGGGAAAATGTGAGCAAACTAATAGCGCCCTTCACCTTCGGAGACCGTACGATGGAAAGGGGCTGCATTTCGTTTCACCCAATACCGCCATTGTGAGTACCTCGCATGGCGAGGGATTGTAATCATTTCACCCTATTGAGCCCCCTTGATAGCGTTTGGTGCCCCCTTCAACATATCAGTTTGTTCTACTTCAACATGCCATTTGGCGCCCTTTAAACGTGGCAACCAGAGCGCGCCCCGTCTTGTTCCCATCTAGATCCGGCCCTGGTTAAGTATTCGGAAGTTCCTTCATTATTATATTATCAGTGATACCGCTATGCTCCATAACAAACAAAATTGATTTACATGTGAGAATGTCATTCCAGTCAGGAAGATTCTCACGTGTATTTTGACTTGAAGTAGTTATTTATACATAAATAATGTCTTTATGTATGTTAAATGGAAAATATGTCGGTCATAGCGAATCTAATGCACGCAGTTTCAGGCCTTAGGGTGGCACAGGGAAGAAAACCATACCATGACGTCTGTTGATGAAACCCTTCCAATAATAAAACTTTTTTAATAAATGGCGCATCGTAATATTGATTGGACGACGTCAATTCGCCACCCGTCCTTTATTTTGAATATTAAAAATGATTAATTTTGTTTACTATGTATTTTAGTATGGTATCACATTAACAGATTATGTTATTAAGACAATATTATTGAATCAGAAATTGATCGGTTCCCCCTACATATACGCTCTCGAAAACAATATATATTATTTCAAATCAAACATTCTATTTAATTAATTTTCAGCAAATAGTGTCTAAGTGAGACAAGATCAATTTGTTTCATTGTAAATATACTTTACCCGTAGCATATCATAGTTCCATTTTGAAATTCACAGGGTGATTCCTTTATACAGTGAGATTAAAAGTAATTTTCTGTTAACATCCATGTAAGAGTTATAAGGTGTAGATGTTTCAAGTGTTTTATATGATATGTGCTTACTTATATAAGTCGAGAAAGTCGTTGTCGTCGGGTACTTTAACTAATCGATGTGACTCATCGATAAGAACATAGAATATCATTTACCTAACTAACTAACCTATTTTTAAAGTGTCAGATTCAGAATTTCGGTTGGAGATGAGCAGGAGACATGACCTCATTGAGGGTTGGTTTTATCAAGGAAAACACACATGCATGGGTAGGACTCCAATACATTTGGAGAGGCTTAGGCACTCGTACCACCAACGGTGAGAAAGCGAGCAACTATAGACTATTTTCTCGCTTAAGAAACGTAGAAACTTACCGTATACTGTATCTCGGTTACGTTACGGTTTTCGCTAGACGCCGGCGATAGGACAAATACCCGCCTCTACCACACTCTCCCTGAACATGCGCTCCAACAAAACATCGCAGAAAACTGCAAACCCAAATAGCTTATTCTTAAATGTCCAGAAATATCAACCTAAATTATTATTTGCACCAATAAATCTATTTATTTAGGTATAATGCGATTATCCATAAGCACATGTTATATAAAACACTTGAAGCATTATAATCAAACTATATATCGTATTCACAAGACGCATAGCACAATTTATAACATTAACATTATCAAATGCGACACAAGCTGAATTAGCTGTTATTTTTTCTAAAAATATTCCCATACATCATTTATTTGTAAATACCGTCATGCAAGAGTTAGGACACGTCAACACAACCAATTTAGAATTCCATGTAAATTGTATGTATGAAACTAAAGTCGTTTTTCAAATATTTTAACTGCAATACTAGCTAACGAACAGTATTTAAAAGTATTTCTCAAAAATTAGAATTAAAATGATGAACATTTTTGATAAATATGATTGCACTATTTTGTATAATATAAATTGTTGTAAAATGTCCAATTAAAATCCTGCTCTGATCTCTGCAAGTGTAATGCAAATAGACGATCCAACTTGATATTTTTCGACGGATGAAAGCGACCAATGGCGTTCACTAATTCATGAAAATAAAAGTCCTAACTTCCAGCCCAAACCTTTGGTCCTGAGCTGAAATGTTGAGAGGTTTCTTTTGTCATGTATACCTCTGGTGTACAAAAGAAACCTGTCAATAAAATTAAAAATGAGCTTTCTACTTTCAAGAAACTAACGAGCAAAACAGGTACCAGTTAGTGTTGCTAAAATGTTATGACCAAACGCACGCACGCTATCATTCAGTCGCATCCTATCAAGTTTGATCGCCTCGATCAGTTAAACACAAAGGACAAGTACTTTAAATGTCAAGCGCTTTAATTTAACGACAATTCATTTGTATGTAGTTAAAATATTTAAAACACGGCAATAAAATTTGATAAATGTTTACTGTTAATATAGAAACATGGATGACATCGACATGCCAAGTTGGCGACAACATGTAATGAAAACTGTAATATACGGTCTCAACTGGTTGTTCAAAGTTCAAAAAGCGATTTGTAATATAGCAATATTAAATCGATTTAAAAAATGTACTATCTGTTTTTTTTTTTCATACGTATTTTGATAATGAACTGCGTGTGCGGTCTTTATGTACTCTCTTAACTGCAAAATTATTGCAGTTAGAAAGTTAGTTACAAAACACCCGAGTAGGTACCTACCTACAGAAGGAAAGCTTCATTCAAAGCAAGCAACGCAGTCAACTTTGCTCACAGACACCGAATCTCGGACCTCTTTGTTCCGAGATTTCGTGTCATTGATCACCATTTATGTGGGCGTTTCTCAAAAGAAGTAAGTGTGAACCTTTATTTTTATGCTCTCGGCGAATGCCCAAAGCTAGATATTTATGAAGCTTCTAATAGGCACAGGTAAAACCCAATTTATCTTAATTCCGTGCAGATCCGCATCATTCCACTTTGATCCACTAACGAACCTGTTTTCACTTTTTGTTTCACTCTAATCCATCAATGGATTTATTTCTGCTTTTTGTTCCACTTTGAGCCAGTGATGGATTGGATTTTACTTTCACCCTAATCCAATAAACTATTTATCTAATAGCAATTGCTCCTCTTTGTTCAATCAAATGAAAAAATAGTAAAAACAAATGAACATCGGTAAAAACAAATGAACGGATTTAAAAGCAAGTGAATTCTACAAAATCTATACTAATATTAAGTAGATTATAAGGGAGGGATCCCACCACCCACCCTCGATCTGTGAATCACCACGATTGAAGTAGTAAGGAAATGCCCTTAATACAACAATCGAAATAGATTGACAGACCGCACTCAAAAAGACAGACCTGCAACAAAGAAAATTAGTGACAGGTACTCTTACCAAGTCGAGTGGTAGGCACCTCCGGACCCTTGACTTGCAATATTCCGCTTCCTAAGCCTTTGCTCAGTCGGTGCCAAACTGTCCTGAGGATGCCTCGTGTAGAGGCGAAACACGTGTCGAAGTTTCACTTCGTGGAAGCGGAATAATCAAGTCTCTAATCAAAAGTTATCATTGAGAGCCGTACCAGCATGTATAGTTGTCCTCAGACGCAGATCCACGATCATGTTCTGGGGAGGGGGAGGGTGGCGATTTGAGTCAACACCGGCCAAATGTGAGTACGTCGCGCGACGGAGAAGAGGGTGCAATTGTTGACGCCGAAACGCATGTCATGCCAGTAGTTAGCGCGGCGGGAAGGGGGTGTATTTAGTCGACGCGACGCCGATGTAGCACGTGTGGGTCATTGTTCGTCGTGCAGCGGGGCTCGCGGAGTCGGGGCAACTGCCTGTCAACGCGGACCAAATTTAAGCGAACACTTTAGAATTCAAAAGTCGGGTGGAGGGCAATTCTCCCCTTTGGATCCGCGCCTGATTGGTGTGTTCACTGTTGCCAGTTCGATTATTGGATGTTAAAACTCGTCCCTGGACTTACTTACTTGCGTATTACTTTACTAATTTTAACGTGTAAACACGTCTAGACCAAACAGCAGCCTCAGTAGCGCAGTAAGTCACTTGGGTTGACTACTGCTTGTGTAAGAGGTTATCGGTGTGTGATTCCTGCACGGTTCACCACTTTGTGTCATCCACAAATTATTCATCTGGTCATACTTTGTTAACTTTATCTTGATCTAAGGACAGTAGTTTACATTTTAAATTTAATCATTAAGGAAACCCCCTTCTAATGGAATCTAAAAAAAAGTAAGTATTTAATCCACTATTTGTGGGTGATTATTGAATAACTTTTAATTAAAATTTGTTATAATTTCTCGTCACAGCACAATATGTAGGTAGGTATTTCATGATAAGTATTTTTACCTAACAAACTTACCAGAGCCAAGCGAATAACGAGCAAAGGTTATCAGAAATAAAATACAATAGTTTACTTCGATGAACCCTTTAATTTGAGACTATTTTGATGATAAAATTCTAACTGAAAATTGTCAAACTATTATCGCCAGAACTACTTGTTACAACACATGATATAGGATCACGGGAGCACATCAACAAGTTACACAGGTCAATCAGACTAATAATTATGTACAGAATCAATATTTTATAGGCCAAAATTAGTTCTCATCAAAAATACTATGCTCCCTTCATTACAAACACCTAACAAAATAGTGGCTGTCTAATTTAATATTTTTTCGTAAAGGTAACATTTTTAACATCATTCGATCATTAGGTGTACAAGCACAAAGATGGTTTATTTTTTTAAGATGTTTACATAAGTGAACATTTTTTTTTTTATGATTTACAACAAACATTACAGGTCATAATAAGATCTTAGATTAAGTCAATTATGAAAGATGATTTTAGTACTCATTCCAGATATGGAATGATGTGATGACTTTAGGACCTAGTTGTGGAAGAACAGAAGAACACTTCCAAAGTGTAATATTGAACTTATTTTTTCTCAACGTGCATAGCACAATCACACCTAGCATCTTTAAAAGTTGATTCTTAGGAGAAATATAACTTAAGAAATTATTTTTTCTCCCTAAACAAATGACTAATTTTTACATTTTAAAGAAAATATTTGTAATCAATCATTATTTGATTTCCCCTGTATCTAATGTATATAAGTCTTCTTTTTGTATAACATTCAATACATATACATACTAAAATTTTACTGAAAAATGGGATATAAAAAGCGGGGACAAATCTTACTATTAAACTACTGACAAAATTTTACATGAAATAAAAACATTTAACATACAATAAAACCTAAAAAAATCTGATGCCTATGCTGTAATGGAGAATAAACTCTTGTAAAGATATAGCAAATTTTTGCAGTCCTTATAACAATAAAAGTTGTTTATATTTCAAAATTATCTTACTCAAGTTTTATTGCAACACATGTCAATAAAAATATCTTTTAGAAAAGCGTATTTGTCAATGTAGTCATCGTATTGTCTTTCAAAATGTACATATTATATAATTAGTATTGCAATGAACTCAGTTAAAACTAAACAGTAGGTACATCTGATATATTGGATTTTGAATAAAACCTTAAGCTGAAGCCAATATAAATATCACAAATAGCGGCTTAAGGGATCTTTTCAAGATCTGTCCAAACTAGTAGGTAAGTCACTAAAATTCATTCTCTGTACAGGTTACAGTCAAAGGTTTAAAACTTATTTAAAAATACTCCAAACAATGAGTCACTACAAAACTAGAGGGTCTACACAACATTTTTCAAGAAGATTCAGTTTATACTGCTTTAGTTTATATTCAAATTACGGCTGTACATGTTATACTTTAAACAGTGACCGTTGATGGCAGTCACTTTGTGTAGACTGAATTTTATGACACAGAGAATGCCTTTTCTGAAAAGGATTTTACGTATGCCTCATGTAATTTGTTCACAAAGTCAGCATCATGTTTCAAGAGATAATTGAAAGCTTGAAGCAGCTGATTCCTAGTGAGAGGCTCAGGCGAAGGCTGGACGTCACCACCAGTACTGGCAGTAAACATTGTCGGAGGCATCAGCGCCGGCTTCTGCTGAGTTGACACAGAGTCAATCAATGGATACATTCCAATCTCGTCCAATTTGCTACCATTAAAAGAGCTTACCGAGTGGCTGATATCCTGAGACTGATTCAAGTAGGCGGCCAGTGGAGATAAAGGTTTTGGTGATGATATTTGCATTAAATTCAGTTCACTTTCCAATGGTATTATACCATTAGTATCACTTGCATCCAACTGACCTTTCTTCATACCTTGTACCCTCTGCTGACTTTGTTTATCAATAGGAGTTGATTTTAATTGGAACCCACAATTTTGTCTCATTGTCGAGTCTAGGTTCATGTTTCCATTAGAACTTTGGGCCTCTTGAGGCGTCACAGAGCGTTGTTGCTTCTCTATATGCTCAACAGAATGTGCGGGATTGCTCATGAGCCTCTGCAGAAGCTGCGGTACCTCTCGAGCGTCCGTGGATCGTGGCCCGAAAATACCAGGCGATGGCAGCGATGACACCGCAGGCATTTGGGCGGCAGCGCCGCTTCCAGCTTTCGCAAAGAAGTCCATTACACTCTGCGACGTCATGTCAGGTGCCCGCGACGGCGTAGATTCACTTTTGTTAGCGGCGTGACCCTTATTTGAATTGAAGTCGTCCTGGGCTTTGCTCAACATGCTGAATATATCAACGGGCGCGGTGGAAGGCGTCGTAGAATTGTAGACTGCGTTTTGCGGCATGTTCTCTCCGGTCCCGGGAGCTTGCTTTATCGAATCTTTGATCAGAGAATTTAACTTTGTGGCAATTCTAACGCACTCGTCTTTATCGTAGAACCATATGCCGTAAATGCGACACTTGGCGTTTCGATACAAAAGAAAAGGTTCTTTCAATTGTAGTTCTATTCCTTTCGACACTGGTTCAATTAGGTTATTCGTACTCAATCTGTTCATAATCACTAAACTATGGTACGGTTCCCCATTTCTACTGTACACAAACAAAGCACCCTCGATGTTAGTTTTCTCCCATTCGTTCTCTTCGAATGTATATAGCGCAACGTGGGTAGCACTGTCGATTATTTCTCTAGCGTATGGATCTGCCCTCTTTAGAGCCGCAATATTCATACGTAGTCCGGTGTCAGCCATTTTAAAGCAACAAAATACAAGTTTTTATACAGCGAGCAAGCATCACAGCAAAATGACAAGAACGAATAATAAATTCGCCATTTTCAAACCGTTCCTCAGTCATTTCATTCAATTTATATTTTACCTTCAAGGTATTTATTATTTTGCTAAAGCTTTCCTAAACATATCGGTGACATATTTAAAATAAATTGACAATTATTTAGAATATTACCAATCAAGTAACTGAATTATAAAGTTCATACATTAAAAATATCAAATATTAACGCGTATTTGCTCATATATGAGTAAAATGGAACGCAAACTTCACGAACTTTATTTACCTATGCCTGAAAACTTCTGAAAACCGATTTCAACATTTTTGAATTATAAGACCTGGGCCTGTACCCGATTAATCTACTCCTTTTACATCTATTACTTTAGACTTATTTTAAGTATGGAGTAAAAAATAGCGGCAATTGGTAACGGCTTAGGACCAATTGGTCCATTTGTGCATAAGGTCGTGAGTTCGAGTTCCGTCTGACACGATTTTTATTCTCCTTATATATATTATGAATAAATTATTTAAGATTGCAGTCAGGTGGTATTCTCACAATGGATCAATCCGCCTGGGTTGATCAAATTATTTTAATTATGTAAGTACGTACCTACACACTAAAATAAAATAATACTCGTGCTCAGGAGTTTATTTGTTCTGTGAGTGCCCATGAGCACAAGTAATAATTTATTTTACCCAGTTTTTAAGCGGGGGGGGGGGAGACAGCCAGATTTTTTTTGAGCTGCGTGTTCATTTCCAATTTGCGTGCGCCGGCCGGGACCAAAGAGCATATAAAATATGGCCGGGACTAGAGCTACGATTAGATACGAAAAAATAGAGCAAACAGCAACGCGTGGCACATCATTTAACAGGTTTTTAAAAAAATATTTTAAGGTTATCCCAACCCCATAACTTTTGAACCGTATGAACAAAAAATATAAAAAAAAAAATTAAAGATAGCGCATAACAAATACTTTAAAATAAAATTATTTTGGGCCATGATCGGATATACATTTTGATTGATCAAATATATATTTTGATTTTAAACATGTTAATCCGTGTGATGACGGATATTAAGAATACCAGGATCACCATCCCATCTCATCCCCTGAGTGTCATAAGAGGTGACTAAGGGAGTAAAAAATCAAGCAGTTACAACCAATAATAAATATTAAACGGTGCCACGACGTGAACAGTTACGGTTGAGCTAGTCCACAAATTCAAAGTCGCGCAACGGGCTATGGAGCGAGCTATGCTTAGAGTCTGTTTAAAGGATAAAATTCGCAACGAGCCCATCCGACAAAGAACCAAATTTACCGACATAGCACGCAGGTTATGCACGCTGAAGTGGCAATAGCCCATTGCCACTTTTGCCGAAGGACCGATGGGGCAAATGAGTTCTAGAGTGGAGACCGTGACTTGGTAAACGTAAGGTAGGGCGACCCTCAGCCAGACGGACTGACGACTTCCGTAAGCCAAACCAAGGCCGGAATTGAACAACCTATCTGGATTATTTAAAGATATATACATTATAGAGGTCTATGTCCAGCAGTGGACCGAAACAGGCTGATTGATCGGATATACCTACCATGGCACCCTTTTGTTGAGAAATGCAGTTTTTCGGCAATATAGATTATTGCCGAAAAACTGCATTTCTCAACAAAAGGGTGCCCTGAACACACGCTCTACTGCTGGAGCAATTAATCAAATCGGATTTTTTCATACGACAACGGCTCCGGAACCCTACACTGAGCATGGTCCGACATGCTATTGCCCTGGTTTTTTTAGAGTGATTGCATGAAGAAAGGGCCAGTAAACACGAACAAAACAGGCATTGAGCTGGGATAGCAGCGCTATCTTAAAAGTCAGAGCGCGACGAAAAGCGCACAGTTTTCAGCGGCACAGTGTGAGCATAGCAGCCACTGTGCCAGTAGGGTGGCCAGTTGAACCCTAAGAATCACTGCGCAGTCAGAGAGGCGCAGCACAAAATAAAAGCCCCTAAGTGATCAGGAGCAGGGGGTGCGCCTTAGAGTTGGTGAACATAGCGTGAATTTAGAAACAGGTGAGTGAGCAGAGCCACGCGTCTAGAGCGCAGTCATAAATTCACTTTGTGAGGAGAGACCCAGCTTGAATTTATAAGCTCTGACTAAACACTAGTCAGTGCTAGCCACTGCGTGGTTTATTTATCTAAAATATGTATGCATTTAGAAATATATAAGTATGTTTATCAGTTGTCTGGTTTCCATAGTACAAGCTCTGCTTAGTTTGGGATCAGATAGCGTTGTGTGAGTTGTCCCAACATATCTCGACGGTTGGTGCCTTACCTTTCTTCCTTAGAACCGAAACTGCCTAGCAATCGTGCAATGTCTTCCCCTCCGCTAGCACAAACACCTTTTTCTAAAACTCCTATCCCACACACGGGGTCCAAATTTTTAGCCCAGTTAGAAGAATTTAGAATCGTGTTCTGTATTTCAAACCCGCATTTAGTTATTAACAACATTTTACCTGACTTTAACTAAGTTGTAGCAGGACATATGTATAAATTTTATCGACAACCGTTAGTATGTACTTAGGCATTCGGGTTCCGGTGCTTGGTTATTAAGCTGTACAAATGTGGATAATTGTCAGTGGACACATGAAAAGAAAAATAGAAAAGAGGATGGTGATAGATACGATTGCTGATATTTAAGTAGAAGGGATCATAGTTGACTCTTGAATAGCCAATCGTACGCCTTCTAGTTAATTGAAATCTAGTTGTTGTGGTTTACCGGTCCATAAGGCCCCAAGGAACTTCCAGATAGATAGGCAGGAGATGAAAAAGAAATAATAACAAGAATATTTCGATGTTTAGCACTATATACGTATCTTTTCATTAGGTACACTTATTCAATCAGTTGGAATCGACTGGTTTTATTAACAAATACAAATTAAACTTTCTCTTTATCTCGACGTCACATTGCATTCTGAATACCCTTTCACATCCAGGGCGCAGGAATCCTTTTCACATTAATTATCCGAATAGACGCGTGGACATTAAGTATATAATTTTGTTAAGTTCATTGAAGATGCGAACCTTATTATCTACTGAACTGGCCATCGCTAAGACTTTTCGATTAAGAGCCGATGCATCTTCACGTAATTTATCAATACCTAACTAATATTGTTCTGTTATTTATGATGATGAGCGCTTAATTACTGCAAATTTACAACTTAATAAAAATAATAAATAAAGTAGTGACGGGACAGGTCAGGCAGAAGACCCAGAGGTCGAAACTAGAAACTTTTCCAAGGACTTCCCATGCGGCTACGAACCGCATTCGTTATAAGCAGACCACTGCTAAGTGCTAAGGATAAGGAGTCATGATTGAGAGGAAGAAAGACCAACGGGTAGGTACCTAATTTTTTCCGGATTTTGTTGTTGTTAATAATCTTCTACTTTTGAATGATAGGTAATCTTAGGTGTTGCAATGGCCTAACGGAATAATACTGAGTATCATTCCATTGTACAATGTAATGACGTGATTTTATCAAGCGCTACTTAAAAAAAATACATTTGTCACTAAACACAATCTTGTAGCTTGAGATAATGAGTGAATGCTAAATATAACCAAAGCATTATGTGTAGACAGGAGTAATAAAGTGGCGTGAGCAAACACGACCTCAGTCTCAATTAACTAACGTAGGTCGCAGATTCGAACCTAGTCAGGCCGATTTGATTTCATCCAGCTCCACCTGCGTATGTACCGGTTATCGCGATTAAAATCGATATTCGACTATTCTATATCCTTCCCCGGAACTCATTATATCAAATTTCCTCTAAATCGATTATATTTTAAAGGTATTCAGCAGAACGATAATGGCTGTGAGTTCCTGGTCTGATTTCACGAAAAATAATCAGAACTTTCTGTTGTAAAATTATAATACTTACGGAATATAGGCAATAAAGGGATATTAGGTTAAATGTTAATATTTATGTAATATTATTAAAAAGATAACAATAATAATTTAATTGCGTATCACAACAAGCTTCAACTGATCACAACTAAACGGAACATCAACCGTCAACTTATCAACTGAGCTAAACGTTAAACGAATCTCGACTAGTCATTGGCGGAAATATTAATATCGCCAGAAAAAAAAAAAAAAAAAAAAAAAAAAAAACGTTAAACGTCATTCTTACAAAAGTTTGCGCGTGTCGAAGACGTCTGGTTACATTAAACTAAATGTTATTAACTAATGAAACTCCGTCTTATCAATAGAGTATATAACCTGGTATTAGATACGAACACTTTTATAAAGTAACTAGGTTTATTTTTCTATAAGTTCAGTTGAATACGACACGTGACTTCCAGGTTTAACTTCGTTTGTAAACAAGTAAATAAGCTTGGGAATAATGTCTGGTGGTAATGTTCTGGTGATTGGTAGCGGCGGACGGGAGCATGCTCTGTGTTGGAAACTCTCTGACTCGCCATTTGTGCAGAAAATTTACTGCGCTCCCGGTAGTGTGGGCATTTCTAATACAGAAAAAGTAGAATGTGTGGAATTAAATATCAAGGATTATCCGGTAAGTTTCTTATTAGAAATTAGTATTTAAGGAATCTGTTATCATTAAGCATCTGGCCTGGCGTACCTAGATCTTTATTTTTTTTGCGGTTCGTTCTGTACTTTTATATATTTTTAAAGAAGTATCCTATTCAAATAACAAACATTTTTTTTTTAAATAACTTTGAAGTTTTGTAAACTGTGAATAAGTAGATACCTACCTATTCTTTATTATATTGCCTTCTGAATTATGAAGAAAAACTAAAAAACTACACTAAACCCTAAAAGTGTCAAATTAAATATAAAGTCAATTTAATTATTGATTTAATTTCAATTCTTTTTTATGGAACTTCTAGTCCTACGAGAGCCGAAATGGCGAAAAAAAATACTTGAAAAGAGTGTATCTTCATGACACTTACATCCTTTTGTTGAGAAGCGCAGTTTTTGGGCAATAACTCAAAGATGGTATATCCAATCATGTCGAATGATCAACCTCAGATTAAGGTTTGCTGAAAAAAAAAAATTCATCACAGTGCACCCACTAGAAATATTTTTTTTTGTTATTTAACTGTCAAACTAAGTAGTGGCAGTACTTATACTACAAGTTCCATCCATATACATTGAGTAGTTTTTGAGTAAAATGCCTGTGACATACAGGCGAATTAACAAGAAAAACTATAAGGGTTCCAATTTTGCCATTTTGTTACGGAAGCTAAGGTTATTCATGTATCAGTACAAAAATAATTTCGTGTTTCAGTAAAATTTTCTTTCTGTTGTATACTTATTTAAAAACAACACCCAGTTACTAGATTAGATACACATATAATAACCATTCCTAAACTACTTGCCTTCTGTAGATGTGCAGTCATCGACCTTAGATACTATCACGAGTACAAAACGTGAATTAATTGACATTTATCAGTTACTTAATTGGTTCTAATAATAATGTCGAAGAAATTTATATGCCTATTAAGATTAAATATTACTTTGATAGACTACTGCCATAGTGCAACTACTACACAGCCTAATCCAAATAAACAATATTTTTAAATTTTGATAAAATTAATTAAATCCCTTAGCTTAGATCAAACTTTACAAACCATATTATACAGCAAATCATTAAAATTCTTGGCCTCAGCACAATCATATCAGTCTTTGATGATGATAATAATAATATCTTATATAATATCTTGGGACAACTCACACAACGCTGTCTGATCCCAAACTAAGCAAAGCTTGTACTATGGAAACCAGACAACTGGTAAACATACTTATATATTTCTAAAACATACATATTATAGATAAATAACACCCAGACACAGAATAAACCATCGTGCTCATCACAAAAAGTTTTATCGAACCCACAACCTCTTGCATAGCAGTCGGATACACTCCCACCGCGCCACAGAGGCAGTCAACTTAGACTAGACAACTAGATAAGACAGTCAATGGTCAAATATGCTCAATCATGTCTTCAAATCTAAGCACACTCCATAGGTCTCAACCTAATCCTGCAATATTGGGTCCTAATTAGTCACAGGTTAATTATAGGTGGCAGTAGCCTAATGGCTAAGGTATCAGACTCGCAATCGTGAGGTCACGGGTTCAACTCCTACCAATTTGAGCCCACTCCTAATGCAAGGGTTTGATCATAGCTGTAGGAGCTAACAAGAGCTACTAATGTGGGACCCAATGACTTTTTTAAAAGACCTCCTTTTAAAAAAAATGTTCTCTTCACAAAAATACCACTTCCTAATAAGTAATATGCCTTGTAACTATTAAGCCAGCCTTTGTGGTGTAACTCAAGGTTCATTATGTTACATTGTTATTCTTTATGATTTCCTTTCACTTAACTTGGCTAACCCCTGAATACTCAAGCAAGAGCTAGTTTGTAGTATTTATTTAGTGAGAGTTAAGTGTCTTAAAACTGAGCAAACATTTTAAGTGCTACTTACTGCCTCTGTGGCGTGTTGAGTATTGTATCCGACTGCTACGCAAGAGGCGTGGGTTCCATTCCCCCACGGGACACCACTTTGTGTGATCCACAAATTGTTGTTCCGAGTCTGGGTGTACTATGTGTTCGTGACTTGTATGTTTGTGAGGTCCCTGCGACACAGGGTATTGTACCCTACTGCGGGAGTCGTCTTTTATAAAAAAAAGTCTACTATAGGCCGACCGCTTAACTCGTATATCGCCTGCGCGGTGAGAAGGGAGCGCGGGGTGATGTTAACGGGTGGGTGAGCGGGGTGCGCGGGAAGTTCTCTGTCCCGCGCACCCCGCTCACCCACCCCGTTTTTTTTTTGGGCCCCAGAGGGAGGGCTCCCTCTGGGGCCCAAAAAAAAAAAGCTTCAAAAAAAAAAGAAATATTTATTTTGATAAAATATTGACACACATTAGGTACAATAAAATAAAAAAAAATGTATTGTATTGTCTGTCAGTAGATAATAATTGGTATTTTTCTCTTGTGAACTGATCCGTGGACTGCTTGTATGTCAATGACTAAAGATAACTTAACTTATGTACATTAAAATATAGTTTATGTAAAAGCGAATGTTATCTCATAAGCTGATAGGTTTGTAGTTCAATAGCTACTGCGTAGATCGATCTTCATTCCTTTATTATGAGTGCATTTAAACTTTTAATCTTATGAAATCTATAGTCAGGGTATATAATTGCCATGGGTTAGTTGACGAAGCCAGCCTTCTTCTTACGGGATATTAATAAACAGCGATTATCCGTTACCTGTACTCAATTTAATAATAGTACAAGCTCTGTTTAGTTGGGATTACTTAGATGACGTGTGAGTTGTCCTAAGGCGTATATTATTATACTAGCTGACCTGCGCAACTTCGTCCGCGTCAATTTCCCCTTGTTTTTGCAACATTTTTCATTGCTGCTCCGCTCCTATTGGTCGTAGCGTGATGTTATCTAGTCTATAGCCTTCCTCGATAAATGGGCTATCCAACAGTAAAAGTATTTTTCATTTCGGACCAATAGTTCCTGAGATCATCGCGTTCAAACAAACAAACTCATCAGCTTTATAATATTAGTATAGACTAGCTGTCCCGCGCAACTTCGTATGCGTAAATTTTCCCCGTTTTTGCAACATTTCTCGTCGCTGCTCCGCTCCTATTAGTGGTAGCGTGATGTTATATAATCTATAGCTTTCCTCGATAAATGGGAAATCCAACGAAAAAAAGATTTTTTTTAAATCGGACCAGTAGTTCCTGAGATTAGCGCGTTTAAACAACCAAACAAACAAACAAACAAACTCTTCCGCTTTATAATATTAGTATAGATTAGTATACATTAATTTGTACCTTCCGTATCTGCACCTTCGGCCCTAACTACTACCTATCTTACGTTCATCCAGTTATGATCGCTACTCCAAGACTCATTGGTCTAGTGGCCATCAGACCGTGATCTTCGATTTATGTGGTCATTGGTACTATCCTTTTCCCCAGATGATATTGTTGCGATTTTTTTCAAAGGTTAAAGTCTGAGAAAGATTCTTATGGAACGAAAAATCTGACTATGAATGTTTGTTTGCTTTTACGCAAAAACTGCTAAACTGATTTTGATAAAACTTTACGGTACGGGCGAAGTCGAGAAGGAAATATAGGGTAGAATAAAAACGACTTAAGCCTGGAATTATACTAATTTTATAGGCATTTCTTGCCAATTGCTTTTCTCAACTCGCGAGCATGAAAGTATAGAAAAATTGAGGTCTAGTAACATAGTCCAGATAGGGGGTTCGATTCCGGCCCCGGTTTGGCTTACGGAAGTCTCGGGTTCGATTCCTGGGTCTGGACTTCAAATTTTTCTATCTTCTAAAAATGCAATTATTATAAATATAATAATTGCACTTTTTAATAAATATTAAGCCTGGAATATATTAATGTGGTGTGGTGTGTCGTGACGCGTCAGAAGCATTATCGGTTCCATACATTTATTATGGTTAGAAACACATTATTTAAAGTGTGTTGTGTCGTCATAACATACTGCAGGTAGGTAGGTCGTTGCCTTTTCTTGATGTGAAGGTATCGGCGAGACAAAATGGTACCCTCGAACACGCAGTATACCGAAAATCTACACACACGGATAGGTATTTACATGCTTTATCGCACCATCATCCGCGCCACTTACAGTCCGTTGTAGCTTCTTTAACAAACAGAGCATACGACCTTTGCGACCCCGAACACTTGGAGGGTGAACTTGCACACGTTCGGGAGGTACTTAGAAGCAACGGATACAAGCATAACCTTCAACGTCCAAAGAGCAGAAAACCAGAAGTAAATGCCGACAGAGTACCAGCTTTCATGCCATACATCAAAGGAGTTACGGACAAAATTGGAACAGTATTGAAGAGTTACTCCATTAAGACTGTATATAGTCCGCACTCCAAGGTTTCGAAGCTTTTACGAACGGCAAAGGATGTTATTCCGCTCCAAACACCCGGCGTGTACAAGGTGGATTGCAGTTGCGGTAGTTCCTATATCGGACAGACCAAAAGGACAATCGCAGACAGGGTCAAGGAACATATCGCTGCTGTAAAAAACCGTCAAGTTTACAAGTCTGCTATCGCTGAGCATTTGTTGTAATCAGGACCAAATCACTGGATAGAATTGCATAAGCCACAGGTACTTTCCACCGATCGCCACTATTATTCCAGGATAGGACGCGAGGCGGTTGAGATCAAGAAGTATAAGAACTTCAACCGAGAAGATGGATACCGGCTCTCACCATCTTGGAACCCTGTTATCAACAAATGTAATCGTAGCCGTAAAGACACCGCGCCTCAGTGTAAAGACGTTGTAAGTGTAGTGTGTAGAAGTACCGACAGTACAAATTATCAAAATTATCAAGACCAGGCGAGGGTAGTTGAAAAACCCCGCGCCTCACGGAGACATCGCTAAGCTGCCATCAGTCGACCCGTGACCACGATCGGTGCAATTCGATCGAAACGTCGGGTAAATAAAAGGTTCGTACCTTTAAATAATTCACGCGATTAGGACCCGAAATATAACTAATATGTATAAAAATCGCGAAAGTTTAAAAACAATACTGCAATAATATGTATCTAACTAACCAAATAAAATGTATGGAACTGATACGCTTCTGACATGTCACAACACACCACACCACAATAGAATGTTTCCGCCTATAGTGAATTCGAGTCCAATTATCAAATTATCTGTAAGGTTACCCTAGTGAGTAGATTTAAATAATTTAAATAAAAGGTCACGCTGGTGATAACCTCGAGTCCTACCTTTCGTATCGAGAAGTTTAATAGGTACTTTACGACTCTTATGAGGCATGTCCATCATAATAAATACTTCTTTTTACCATTTCGACGGCAAACATAACTGTAACATTGAGTGCATTATTAGAGCCATTATCAAGTCCCCCCAAAATAATTCACCGTTCACCCATTTCATTCGTGTGAGTGGTGCAACAACAGCCCCCTCAAACGACAATCCAAGCCGCTCCCACACAATAATCCTGGATCCTCCACTGCATTATGCGGTCCTGATGGTTGGATAGGATTGTTGGAGATTAGCATAATTGTAGCAAGGCAGATTAGTTGATCATTAGGTACATCTGCTATGATGGAAACTTCGGGAAACACAGTAAATTACTCTAGCGCTACTAGCAATGCGATTGAGAGGCCTTTCGCCTATTGGTAACTTTAATACCTAGTTAAAAAAAATGTGTGGCATTTGGGGACTGCCGCGGTAAAGCTATTGCGTAGCATTTTTTATCAACTAAAAAAATTTTTTTACTTTTTTATTAAAAAAAAATAAGGGGATTCCTTGCCCCTCACCTAGTGGTCGAAAAACCTCGAGCCTTTTAGCCTTTTTTTAAGACTCGCCGCTTTATAGCGAGGGCTAGAAGGCTAAAAGGCTAAATAGCTCTTAAGCCCTCGAGGCTTATTGTATTTATGGCTTTTGCTAGCGGTCAAAAAGGCTCGAGCCTTGTAGCCTTAAATTTAAAGCTTGCGAGTCTTTAAAAAAGGGCTTGAGGCTTTTTAGGCCTAGGCTTTTTTAAAGCCTTTTTAGAAGACTGGCGTCGCACTATGTAACAAAAGGCCGATCTAGTCGGACAATATTATTTGACACTATTAGTTAGGTCTAAAGGTTGTATCTATAGATGATTGGTCTAAATATAGCAAAAACATAAATAATTACATGTATTTTTGGTACATTTAATGCTAAAATATAAATCCAGTATACGTTGACACTTGGTTAGAAAGATTTACTAAGTCATAAGAGGCCAACTTAAAATAGTCATTGTTCCAAAAAGAAAAACAGCCGAATTTCATTAGGTATGGCAATGAAATGAAATTGAAAATAAATAAAGGATGTGTTAATAAAATGACAGTATCATATTTAAAAAATATATAAATGAAATTAAACGTACACAACCAATGACACCAACTTGGATTTATCTACTCATCTTCATTGTCGGAATCATCAAAACTTGGCAAACTGATATTACCCAAACTGTCTTCTTGGCGTATTTTTCTAATGAAATCCAGAATCTTTGAATACGTCATCGTGCGTTTTTCTGGAGGAACACGGTCGAGCTCAAAAGCTAACAATTTTGCAAACTCTTTGTTTCTTTGATCATTCGGTTGCTGCTCTGAGCACAAATGGATATGGTCTACCACATTCAATTGTGCTCGCACATCGGATGAGTCCCACCGATTTCTTTTATATATGGCACAATCCATAATATCTTCTTGTCGTACCTGTACTCCTTTGTCCAATTGTTTTTTTGATGATGATTCTGGTTTTAACTTTTCTTCATTGAAAGATAACTTCCTCTTCTTCTCGCGAGATAAACCAGGTAAAATACTCGGAGAACACGGAGGAGACCCGTCATCACTAGACATTTTTATTATATAATAAGAAAATTATATAATAAAAATGAAATGTATTAACTTAACTGGTCAAGAAATCACAATTGCTAATGATTAACAGGTTACAAAATAGTAAATATATCCAAAAAGTTGTGGGTAGGTTAAATGATGACCTACCCACAACTTTATGGATATTTTTTATTATGAAGTTTTGTTATGTTTTTACAGTTTAATATATTTTAAATCAATTAATGAAATAAAAAAAGCATAGGTAAAACATCGTTAGGTACGCGAACATTAATCACCAAAAACGTTTAGCCAGGATGAAAGGCACATTGAGGATTTTATGCTTTTATTACTCAAACGATTCCTTTTCTTATTGATTAAATTTCCAGCTTTGGAAAATGACTGTTCACTGGGAACGCTTGTAGCTGGTATACATAAAATATCAAAAGCCATCTTTTGTAAGCGTGGTAAGTTTAATTGTTGGTTTTTCCACCAGTCTATTACATCAGTGTCTTCGGGTTCAATCGGCAGGGATAAATATTTTTCCAGCTCATTATTATCAAGTCTCCTTTTTTTATAAATTGAAGAAAAAATTTTGTTATTGACTCCAGAATCTGGAGTCATCTGGAGTCCAGATGCACCGGAAGACGCCGATAGATCGGATTGCTGTTCAGCTGCTTGATTTCCAAGATTGTATCTGGTATTAAAAAGTAATGTCATAGAAGTGAGGGGATCTTCAGTACCATTGTAATTTTCAGAGTAATAATCATTTTTTAATCTTGGATCCAGTATAATAGAAAACATAGCATACTCAGTGCGTAGCAAAGGAAAATATTCTTGCAATTTGTTGAGCATGGCTCCAGAAATTTTTTTCTTAAGTTCATTATCCATCTCCTCGGCATTAGAAAGTCGATTCATTAGGACGTCTACTATAGGTACTACATAGTAAATACTTGGGTATTTTGACTTTGATAGTAAAAGTGTAGCATCGTAAAACGGCTTTAGCTAGTCAATCAACAATTTAACATCAGCCCACATGACTTCTTCAATATTGGAATTTCGAAATTCCCTATCATTCTGACAAAGATAATTGAGAACTGCTTTCATTTTATATGCACGCTCAAGCATAAGGTAGGTCGAATTCCACCTTATGTTAATTTCTCTTAGTAAAGCTAATTGCGGCATATCTAATTCTACACACTTTTCAAAATAGGTCTGCTTTTTTTTAGTGGAAAAATTTATTAAGTTAACAAGTTTACTCACAGCTGAAATAGGCTCTTCAACTTCTTTTAGACCTTTCTTTACTACCAAATTTAAAATGTGTGCCAAACATCTAGTGTGAATCACATCATCATAATCATCATAAAATGAAGTCAGTAATTGTACCTAAACATTTCGCATTTACTTTCTCGTTATCTGTAGTAATGGACATAACTCTTTTATGTAAAGCATATAAATTCAAGATTTCTACGATTTTATGTAATATTTGTTCAGCTTTATGTGGATACGGTATCAAATCGAAGTCCAGGATAAATGACTGTAATGCACCATTACTTATTAAGTGCGCAGTAACAACTACGTATGGTTTATTCGTGACGGAGGTCCAAAAGTCAAAAGTCAAAGAAATTTTATTTGTAATCATTTTGATTTTCTCTATAACTTCAGGTTGTTTCTGTTTAAATAGTTTGTGAATGTTTGATTTAAGTGACGTTGAACTTAATGGCGAGTAATTAGGATTTATCTCAGCCATTAATTTTTTAAAATGTTCTTCTTCTACAAGTTGAAACGGATGGTTGCCGTGAATTATAAAATTAAGCACTAATCGGTCATACAGTGGCTTTTTATGTTTGCTCAATGTCAATGCAGTAGTATTGCTGGTTGAGGTTGAGGGGCCTTCATGACTTAGCAAATGATTTTTTAGCGTAGAATGTGACGATTTTATCGAAAATGGTTTTTTACATATATTACATTCAAGCCCACTGTCATTAGTCGTGTAATGTGTATTCCTCAGCTTTTTATATTTTTTTTTAGGATTCGGAGAAGATGCAATACTCACATTTTCTCTAGAACTCGTAAATGTGACATCAGTAGACACATCCAAATCACCATCAAATCCATCATTTTCCATTTTGAAAGATAACGAGTAATAGTAACCAACACGTTAAAATATAATTCCAACCCAATGTTTCAGTTCAATTGATGAACCGGTATTTATTTACGATATTAACCACAACACAATATACTAACAGATATTTAACTTAACACATTTCCTGGTAATGATACGAACAACAATTCGAATAGAACGATATTAAAACGAATGAATGACGTAAATTAAACCGGACAACCAGCAACGCATAAGAATAAATATGCCTACCTACCCTCACATTAAAATATTAAACACCACCGAAATAAATATTTTTCTTTGTCATTTCCAAGACAATAATGGCGAAATAGGAATCGATGTTATTTTGAAGATTGATAAAAAATAATATTCACGTACAAAAATAATAAAATACAGTCTTATATTTAAAATAAGTTAAATATGTTTATATAATGTATGTTTATCGGTTGTCTAGTACCCATATGGCGTTATGTGAATGTAGTGACATATTTATTATTATTTATTTATTATTAGCCTATGTCCAGCAGTGGACGTCCATCGGCTGAGACGACGATTTATTATTATAATTAATATTGTAGCCATCGCTATAAATCGGTGAGTCTTAAAAAAAGGCTAAAAGGAGCCTTTTTGACCGCTAAAATGATAAAACTCTAATGACGAATTTTAGAACTACTGTTTTGTGAGTCCGCCTTTAAAAAAGACTCGCAAGCTTTAAATAGGGCTAAAAGGCTTGAGCCTTTTCGACCGCTATTTGTGACACCGCCTTTAAAAAAGACTCGCAAGCTTTAAATAGGGCTAAAAGGCTCGAGCCTTTTCGACCGCTATTTGTGAGTCCGCCTTTAAAAAAGACTCGCAAGCTTTAAATTTAGGGCTAAAAGGCTCGAGCCTTTTCGACCGCTATTTGTGAGTCCGCCTTTAAAAAAGACTCGCAAGCTTTAAATTTAGGGCTAAAAGGCTCGAGCCTTTTCGACCACTACCCTCACCTCATACTGTAGAGAGGCGCGCGTGGAACACGACGCGCCGCTTTTCTGAAAATGTTTTTTTAATTTATATATTTTTTTATTTAAAAAACAACATTTCTTTTTTTTAAATTAAAAAAAATAAAAAATAATTACGGAGTTATTTTCGTTACGGAATTTCTTGATTCGGTCGCCGCGCTCGAAGCCCCCTATAAAAGCTATGCAATAGCCTAAAAACATGCATGCAGGTGGTTAATTAATCATGTACCTACTATACCTACATTTCGAAACTCCTTGAAAAGTACCAAAGCGTCCGAAACGATCCTACAGTTATGAAGACAGATATTGTTTGATGCATTTTATTATTCTTTGTAGGCTATAGCAAAATGGTGCAATGAACACGAAATCGACCTCGTCGTAGTCGGGCCGGAAGATCCTCTTGCTGATGGTATCGTCGATGGTCTCACCCCCTTCGGTATACAATGCTTCGGCCCTACAAAGGCTGGTGCTCAGATCGAGGCCAGTAAAGACTGGTCTAAGACCTTTATGAGCAAATACCAGATCCCCACAGCGAGATACAAGTCCTTCACGGATGCTGCAGCAGCTAAAGAATTTATTAATACGTAAGTTTGTTACAGTTTTGTTAGTTTTAAGTGCAAGATGTCAACGCACGCATATAGGCCTTTCGAACAAAGTGGTCTTGAGTGATCTTTAACTCCATGTCCATGAACAATGTCTATATGCTCGGGCGAGTTACGCTTGAACTCAATCATTTTAATACAGGTAGGGCACGGGGAGCTTAGTCTTTGCTGTGACTGTTTAAAATCTAAGAACAATTAGAAATGTATCTTCAATAAATTAGGTTATAAAAAACTCTATCTTGTGTTTCTGCCAATACTGGCGAACCTACTGTAAAAAGTCACAAATAAAAATCTACATAGGTATACAGCAACTGAAACAGATTAAGTTACAGGGACAAGACAATAGTATTGTTAATCGACTTCAAAAAGGAGGAGGTTCTCAATTCGAATGTTATTTTTTTATGTAAGTTCGGGCATAACTCTGTCATAAACATATAGACGGATTTTTATTATTAATAATAACAAAAATTCTTTATTTACTTAGGAAGCAAAATACTACACTTGTGAAAAGTCGATTCTACATTTACATGTAATACCTGTTTGCAAACAGGTAAAGACAGAGAAAAGAACGAGCAATAAAAACTCGGAGCACACTTTCTAAAATTCTATTTTTGTTCGAAAGAGGTTTATTCCGAAATGGTCCCATATTTTCGTAAAGATTGATGATGAGTTTCGGAGACAGATAACGAAACTCCGCAATAAATGCCGGTTAGATGATAAGTAAATCCTCAATATTATCACCATGTGTAGTTAAGATTACTTCGGAATTGGAATTAACCTGAGGAGATCGATAATATCCAGTACGGTTCGGTTCTTATACAAAGAATGTGAGTGATGTTTATACAAAAGAGAGCGATTTATTGATGATATAATATAAACTATTGATATCTATGCGTGTGTAACCTTTGGTCATAGGTGGTTTATAGGGTAATAGAATGCGTAATAACGCGTTTTATTTAGAATTTAGTAACAATGTCCTACGTGTGTCTTTGCTGAGATAATCTTTACCTACCACTTCAACTGTTAATACGCGTACAAATGTTGCCCAAGCCTTACGGAACTTTTTAGAGTCAGAATTCGGTCTCTGGGCATGAACTATTCTAGTTAAAGATGTGATCTTATTCTTCGTTGCTCCTACTTTTTCTTCTTTGTATTCTGGTTTGACCGACGAGAGAGCAACGACTTATAGCATAGTGCATTTTTAGACACAGTGTTGTGTGATATTTTGGGAAATTCGCTTAGATGGACCTGCCCTTCACAACCAAGTAGTTTAGTATCGCAGAAGTATTGATAAAAAGCGCATCCAGTCTTCGTCTTAGGGCCAGAGGTTTAGCCAGTTCAGGCTACAAAATTTCTGCAATATTGACGTAGACCCAACATAGGAGAGGACTCTCTTAGATTTTACATAGCATGAGTAAATATTGCACCATTTTATCTGTTGTATGCGACTCCGGGACATTGCTATGTATGTCAATGTCGCCAGACATCTTTAACTTATTTATAAGCACTTATTTTTTTTCTTGTGATAATGAAAGTTAATGATTTAATAAAGATGCATATTATCACTTGACTGGCCAACAGTCTAGTGGTTAGGTTAGGGTTCGATCCCCACCCAGGATAAAACTGTGTGATGAGCACGATGGTTTATTCTGTGTCTGGGTGTTATTTATCTATAATATATATGTATTTAGAAATACATAAGTATGTTTATCAGTTCTCTGGTTTCCATAGTACAAGCTCTGCTTAGTTTGGGATCAGATAGCGTTGTGTGAGTTGTCCGTATTACGTATTTGTGATTCGATGCTGAGTGGCAAGATTGTCTTATTTAATGAATATGCATGATGGTTTTAATGTACTAAAACCATCTTGCATTTATTATAATAAAAAACATCAAGTTGGTGCCTTAAACATAAAACTACATTTCCTGGCACCAACTTTAAAATGTTTAATTCTTTTTTTAGTTACCTACCTTATATTTATTTTGGAAGTCAGTTTTTATTTTTTTGTAAAAAGTTTTTATAAAAGAAACTTTACTGGTTTTGAAAGTATATGGCGTTATATTCAAACGAAGCAGGAGTACCTATTGATTTAAAAAAAAACATCTGAAATTCTAAGGGAGAGGGAAAGGAGGGATATAATGACCTTAATTAACGACGGGTTGATACGTACATTTTTGAAATCGTTTTTAAAACACAAATGTAGGCATAGGCGAATTTAAAACTAATATTAAAATGTTCTATACTTAAAAAAAAAAGTTTTAAAATAGTATTTAAAAGAAACACATTGCAACACTATAATTTTTAGAAATGTTTGTCTGTCTGTCCATTTGTTTGACCACGCATCACACAGGTGCATCCAGGTTCATGATCTAGGGTTATGGTTGGGGATCAAGTGTCAACACCGGCCAAGTGTAAGTAGTTTGTGCGACAGGGGGTGGGGAGAGGGTTAATTGTCTGTCAACTATACATGTATATTCTTTATTTAATGACTTTGGTTTACTTTTTATCAAAAGTTATTGTAGGTTTGTAGTTTGAATGAAAATGTGCCTGAGTTCGGCATATAGGTAAGTAGGAAGGTACCTGCTTACGAGAAGAGTTATTGTATGTTAACCCAAATGTTTAATGTCATATAATAAATAATAATATAACTGTAAAGTCATCATTATTTTGTAGTTAAAGGCACATGTTTTAATATTTGGCACCCTGTGCAGGGTAGTGTGATTGAAAAAAGTGATCATATCCATAACACCTTAATTAAAATGCCGTGTCTTCAATTAACAAGGAGAATATTATATACTAGCTTTGCCTGCGATTTCGTTCGCGTAAAAGTCGGGTTTAAATTAAGGTAGTTTATCTTACGAAATAACTTCTGTGTGAATATGTTGGAAACAGTCTTGTCGGGTGAGCCGCGATATAATTCAGTAGCAGAGAATCGTCATATACTCAGCGCCATCTATTTGATGACTTCAACACCCAAAAGCTTTGTGAAAATAAATAAGTACCAAATACCGACTCTTTAGGTCCGTGTTTTAGATAAAACACGGACCTAAAGAGTCGGTATTTTTTTCACACAGAAGTTATTTCGTAAGATAAACTACCTTAATTTAAACCCGACTTTTACGCGAACGAAATCGCAGGCAAAGCTAGTATATAATATTCTCCTTGTTAATTGAAGACACGGCATTTTAATTAAGGTGTTATGGATATGATCACTTTTTTCAATCACACTACCCTGCACAGGGTGCCAAATATTAAAACATGTGCCTTTAACTACAAAATAATGATGACTTAAAAATAAAGACTTTTTGTTCTATGTACATATCTATCTTAATATTCCTTAAATCTAAGAAGAGGCAATCAGCGCCAAATGAATCCTAAACGCGTTTAATGTCGATCTCTTAAATAGTCGATCCCGCTACCAAATACTGGCAAAAATATAGCTTTAAATGCAATGAATCTTTTTGAAAAAAAAAAAACATTTAAAATACAGAAAAACACATATAAATCTAAAACGTATAATTATAAAAATACGGACCTTGTTCTTTCACCCGATATTACTATCTTGTGATAGTATTTGCTTGTGCAAACACTCGAAAAAAATACTATACACTCAAAAACAAAGTGATCAAATTGTTTAGACGGAGCGGCAACTACGTTCCAGACGTTCTGACTTTCGATGCCCCCAAGTAGTTGATAATTTTAACTAATTGCATTATTATTAATGTTTTTAGAGGGTAGTTTATTAGTGGATCAGTTGACGACTAATTTGTATTTATGACCTTAGCGTGAATCACCGTGGCAGTGAATTTCCGCCTTAATTAGGATTAAGAATGTTAAGAAGCTGAAGAATGATCTTCTTGTTTAAAGTTATTCTCGTTTCTGGTCACATTAAAGACTATCGAACTTGATGGAAATAGAGATATCTCGTAATTTCGATAAAAAGTCCTGAAGTAGAGATCGCGACTCTGTAAACATGAGGTAGGACGACCTTCAGTCAGATGTATCGACGACCTAAAGAAAGGCGCTGGGATGGACTAGATGCGGAAAGCAGAGGACTGGGTGTCGTGGCGTCAATTAGGAGGGCCTATGTCCTATGTATAATTGACTGATAGTTTCTAGTGAAGACTTTAAACATTTCCATTTCTTTCTAGCGCCCCATTCCCCGCTCTGGTGGTGAAAGCATCAGGTTTGGCAGCTGGCAAAGGTGTCGTAGTTGCGAGCACTAAAGAGGAGGCTTGCGCAGCAGTTGACGAGATCCTTGTAGATGCCAAGCATGGAACTGCCGGTGAAACTGTCGTGGTGGAAGAACTTTTGGAAGGAGATGAAGTTTCGGTAAGTGCAGTAATAGCCACACATCCGGGTCACACCGTGACCCGATCGTTACGATTCCGTTGAAATATAAAACAGTTGTTTAACCTTCAAATATCTTAGTGATTGAGATCCGCAGACTATAAAACGTTTACATACATGTACAAAATTCAGCAAATGCGTAGTTTATACTCGCTTAATGCGTACAAAGTCTAAATTGATTGACAGATTCCTAAATAATACCTATCGAACTCTTACTACACACTAAGTACTACAAAGTAGACGGGAGAGAGATGGGGTAGTAGCGACAACGTTGTTCTACCTCCCTAATCTCACAATCACAGTGATGGACCCACAGTAGTAGATGATATAGCGAAGTGCAATTCATATTTTTGGAAAGTAAACACACTTTAAACACGTGTTACACTGTACGTTATTTATCTATATAAAATATCACGAATGTCTCAGCCGACAGAGGACCCGACAGATACCAAGGGTCAAACAAAGACAATAATATATTTTTTTCAACACTCGTTGGGTGTATCGATAAAGTAATGATATAAGCATTGGTAATTAGTTATTTTTGTTGATAAATGTTTTAATTTGCTGCAAAAACAGGAGATGTTTGTCCGTTGATTTGTATTTAGGGGTCATGTCATGGCATATATGAGTGTATGGTATGATGTTTTATGTCATCATTCTTGATGTGTTTGTAAGCCTTGTTTTGTTGCGCTTTGTAATTGCATAGTAAGACGTCACAAGAAATTAGTAATTTGTACTGGACATATTGTACCCTGTTGCAAAACGAAGAGAAACTGTTTTAAAAAGCCTGGCAAGTGCATGTCGGGCCACGCACAATGTTGGGTTCCGTAGTCCACCCCCCATTTGAAAAATGCGGCTTAAGAAGTGGGTTGTCTTTTGTTTCATACTTACAATGTTATATCTACTTAATAATAATTTTCAATCAGCTGTTAGTCGTAAACTTGTACTTAGTTTTTCTTTTAATCAGTAAATCTAAAGGGGCGTCTAAACGGGCCATTTTTTACGGCAATTTGTGGCGGCAATGCTGTGGCCGGCAACATGGCAGTACTCTCCAATATTGATTTGATGGTTGTAAAGCCTACTTAGCTGTCATAGTTTTCCTTTAAATTTCACTATATAAATAAACTACTACCTACTGATTTTTTCACATACCCAACATCAACCATTTAGCTGGCAGGGGGAGGGGACACTTGACTCTAACTCCCTAACCCCTAAACGTTTTTAAAAGACCTAAGTATCTTATGTTTTTCAAGATTTTATTTTTTATTTCACTTTGTCGGCGTAAGTAATATATTGGGTATCCATGCAAAATTACGTCCTCCTACCACTAACAGTCCCTGAGCAAAGGTGCGGATGGACAGACGGACATGGCGAAACTATAAGGGGTCCGTTTTGCCATTTTGGATACGGAACCCTAAAAAACGTGTTAAAATCATAACCCTTCTTACAGTTGGGTAAAAAGGGTCCCATGGGTTTGCCACCAACTAATGTTATGCGCACAAAAATGGCTAACATTTTTTGATGGAGATGTACTTGTTTCGACTTAGGAAAACACTAAAGTTAATTTTAAATTCATCTTGGACACTTGACAGTTTCGTTAGATATACATATTGTAAGAATAGTGTAGGTATGTATAAAAGTTAAGACACCGTTTCTTTGAGATAAATTAATGAATTATCATAGTTTAGTAATACAATTTGTAACTAAGTATTTTAGTACTAGCTTTTTTTTTTAAAAGTCTTTATATATTTTAGAAACCTTTAACAGATTATAATAATAATAATAATAATATCTTGGGACAACTCACACAAAGTTATCTGATCCCAAACTAAGCAGAGCTTGTACTATGGAAACCTGACAACCGATAAACTTACTTAAATATTTCTAAATACATACATATTATAGATAAATAACACCCAGACACCGAATAAACCATCGTGCTCATCACACAAAGTTTTATCCTGGGTGGGGATCGAACCCACGACCTCTTGCGTAGCAGTCGGATACACTCCCACCGCGCCACAGAGGCAGTCATCTTAATATCTACCTCTTAATTTTAACTAACAAATAAAGTAACATAGCCTCTGGAGACATTGGTTTAATTAATTATATGTATTAATTAATTATCATAGTTTAGTAATACAATTTGTAACTAATTATTTTAGTACTAGCTTTTCCGCGGAACATTGTCTGCGTAAATTTTCCCCGTTTTTGCAACTTTTCTCATTGCTGCTCCGCTTCTGTTGGTCATAGCCTTCCTCGGTAAATGGGCTATTCAACAGTGAAAGAATTTTTAAATTGAATATGCGGATCAGTAGTTCCTGAGATTACCGCGTTCAAACAAACAAACTCTTCAGTATTTATAAAATTATTGTTTTTAAACTTTCGCGATTTTTATACATATTAGATATATTTCGGGACTTAATCGCGTGAATTATTTAAAGGTAGCTCTTATTTACCCGACGTTTCGATCGAATTGCACCGATCGTGGTCACGGGTCGACTGACTGACACGGGTGACCACGATCGGTTTTTAATTTTTAATTTATTAATTATTAATGCGTAGTGTCTGTATAGACACCGTTAGAAACCGTGACTTATTAAATTTTTTTTTGTTTTTTTTTACTTTATTTGGGTTCACAAACAGTGACACAATACAGTTATAGCTAGTAATATGTAGGTACATGATAAAGATGATTGTGCCACCAACATCGTTGACCACAGATACATCAATGAAATAAATTTGAGAAGTGGTGGTCAAAGAAAACATACTTATCAGAATTACATTACAGTTAAATAAAAATATAGAAATCAAAATAAAAAAATAAAATAAAAACTACAGTACAGTTATCTATAAGTTAACGGCTTCTAACTCTTTGAGTTTATTTGTTATCGTTTTTTTGAACACACCTACGCTCGTGCATGTTAAATCAATTTCAGTGAAATTATTATTGTAGGTTTCAGTTAGACGTCGGAGAGGTATGCGTTTACTAGCATTGGTGCGATTTGCAACAGATGTAGTTGTATATAACTTATGCACTTTACGTTGGTGCGTTCTTATAGGTACTCTATAACATAACATATTATTGAGGGGAAGACAATCGTATTTATAATGGCAAATATCATACAACATCATTGCATCCAGCTGCATCCTTCGTGAATTAAGTTTCAGGAGACAATGTTCTTTAAGTAAATGACTATAAGCTAAACGATTATAAGACAAACAGCAGCTCGAACATCTATAGTGCATACTTCTTAATTTTTTTTTTGTACAGACTCAATTGCATCTATGTACTTATTATATAGCGGGTTCCATATAGTTACAGCATATTCAAGTTGAGAGCGTATTAACGATTTATAGATGTGAAGAAAAGTCAAGGAATGAACGAAGTCACAACATGAGCGAAAAACAAATCGGTACATTTTATATGCTTTCCTTATTATATTGTCAACATGGGTGTCAAGGTGTAGTTTATTGTCCAGTGTCACACTGAGGTCCCTTATGGATTCAACGGTACTGAGATGAGTGCCACACAATTTGTAACTATGATTACTGGGATGCCTTTTCTTAGTAAAGGTGATTGCCTTACATTTAGTTATTATTAAGACTGAGGCTTAATTTGTTATCTACACAGTATTTTGAGAATCGGTCTAAATCTTCTTGAAGTTAACGATGATCGTCAGTATTTTTTAAAGTAAGAAAATTTTTAAGTCATCGGCGTATAAGACAAAATTACAGAATTTAAAGTAATTGTGCACGTCGTTGATGAAAATAATGAATAACAGAGGGCCAATTATGGAGCCTTGTGGTACTCCTGAGCTTACAGGAACTAGGTCAGACTCATGGCCATTGATAATCACCTTTTGTGTACGATTGGTTACATAGGATTTGAACCAGCGCCAAAGGTTGCCTGCCGCTAATACCGTTATAGGCTAATTTTTCAAGCAATATTTTGTGGTCCACTCTGTCGAAGGCTTTAGGACTAATATAATAATATCAACGTACAGCACAGATAGATAATATAATTGGCTAACGGCCGGTCTCAATAACTTACTCTAGTAGGGAAAATGACATTTGTGCCGTCGATGGTAAAGAAAGCCTTTTGAGTTGCTATCTTTCGGCGGTTATAGAAATAGTTATTTGAAAAATTGTGGAAATGGAGTTTAAAATTTCAATCAAAATCAAACTCTCTCTTCGTGTTGAGTTTTTAGCGTTGAGTTATTAGCGTTTCCCCTCCAGGGGAAACGCTAATGTTATATGATGGTCTCACGCGTCATCAGATATTCATTCATATCAGCGCAGCGATCAAACACAAAAAACCAAATGTTTTACGTGTCAAACGTTCCTTGCCCCGGCCACTGTGATCCCAAATCGTTGCTTAAAGTCTGGGTGTACTATGTGACAGAGTCCTCCACGACAGAGGGACTTCTTTCAAGGTTTCCTGCCTTTACCAATATTTGCCTTACTTTTGTAGGGGAATCGAGTACCATCGTCGTCATTATCTACCTGCCATGTTTCAGGTTTTTATCTGGGGTTGGCGTATAGTGTTCTTTTCTTCCATTCAATCGTCGTAGAGCCTCTATCAACTTTCACATATCCAATTCATCCTTGTCTTCTTCGGTCGTCCTTTCTAACTAACAACTGGTTGGAGAGGCAGAGGAAGAAGACATGGACATGGGCCAGAAAATAACCTTATATTTGCCTTACAGGTGTTAGCCTTCACGGATGGCGAGACCGTCTCTATGATGCCACCCGCTCAGGACCACAAACGTGTCGGGGACGGAGACACAGGTCCAAACACTGGAGGCATGGGTGCCTACTGCCCCTGCCCCCTCATCACGCCTGACCAACTGCTGGATGTCAAGGAACAGGTCTTGCAGAGGGCCGTGGATGGACTCAAAGCTGAGGGAATCAAATATGTTGGTGAGTTTCCACTGAAGATATGACATGTTTTCTAAAGTTAAAACATTTACATTTTGAATGTTAACCGTCTAAATCGAATCTCAATAACGTTTTTATATTATGATTGAGTTAAATTCTAATAAAAATAGAATTAATTATTGGAAGTGTTTAATTTTTTTGGAAATCAGTTACATGCTCTTTTTTTTCTTCTGCAAGCCGGAAAGTCATAATTGTCTTCATAATTTGTTTAACGGAAAAATGAAGATTCTATCTTTTCATTTTTATTAAGAAACATTAAGACATATGGAAAATATATCCTGATCATTCGCAAGTTTTTAGTATTTAAACCAAACCAACAATCCGTAGGACAGCGTATCCTGCACAAAACGCTTAGTTTTTCAGTATCACAAATATTTGATAACTGAATTAAGATCTTGTCCCAAAGAGGATATGATTTAAAATTGTTAGTCATATATAGATAACCTATAACCACCGTAAAAGGAATTTTCCTCAGGCGATACGCTTGCGTTAATGATTATGATAATGTTGTGTAGAAATTGGTATTATAAAAGTATTTTTCGTTGCGATAAGCGAGGGTTACGAGATCTCTTTGAAGTCATAATAACGCTTTTGTTGGCCATTATCGACACATGCAATATTATAAGTCATTTCAGTTCATTCATCTGTGATGACAATGCTTGATATATTTTTTTTTAATCTGCATTTTTGACATTGACGCATATAGCCTTGCATTTTTTTCCCCTATATGTAAAGTAGGGGTGTGATTTTTTTGTTACCTACCCCATCATGTAGTGTATCATTAGATAGGTCTTTTAAAAACGTTTAGGGGTTAGGAAGACAGATTTTTAGATTTAGGGACCCGTTTATAAAATATTAAACTTTAAAGTGCATATTTTTGTTAGAGTCAAGTGTCCCCCCCCCCTGCCAGCTAAATGGTTGATGTTGGGTTTGTGAAAAAAAGTCATGGTAGTAGTACCTATATATAGTGAATTTAAAAGGAAAATTATCACAGCTAAGTAGGCTTCACAAGTTTACGAGTAAATATTATAATTATAATAAAAAATTTCGTACAAATTCCATTGAAAAATATTATTAAGTAGATATAACGTTGTAAGTATGAAACAAAAACAACAGAAAGCCCAAACCCCCATCCGGAAAATGTGGCTTAAAATTTGGGCTTTCTGTTGTTTCTATCTACGTAACCCTACATTGTGCGTGGTCCGAAATGCAGTGCCCGGTTTTTCAATTTTCAATACTTGACAATAGCTGTGATAAAATTTTTACATCGTACTACTACTCAAAAGTATTAAATAAATAAAAAATAAAAAAACCCGCCGGCACGAAAAAGATGGAAACAAGATCCCCTACATAATTATATAATTTCATGCAGTCGGAGGCACTTTATTAAGGTTATCGAGATTCATTAATGCGATGCATGAAAATATATAATTATGTAGGGGATCTTGTTTCCATCTTTTTCGCGCAGGCGGTTTTTTTTTTATTTTTACAATTTATTTATTTTTGTAATAAATTAACTACCCGCCCCGGCTTCACATCAGTGTTCTAATAAAACCATGTAAGAAGCTGCACAACTGAATAACTTACAAAGTTGCCGTATAGAAGATATATACATACATTTTTATTAAAGTACTTTAAAGATTTATAATGTTCTACTTTCTGCACTAACTATGCCCTAGATTTATCACTAAATCTCCTCGGATTTCACATACTTGCTAAGTTTCATATCGATATTACTATTAGAAGTATCGAATTTTCATGTGAAGCTAATTTAATCGTGTTCAAAATCGATTTCAACGTCGATAAACATATTTAGATAGATAAATAGGTAGGTACTAAGTAAGCGCGTGGACATTATAACTACATTCTCTCTATTAACAAATTAAATATGACTTTTTATTTGTATAAAGCTGTACAACACAGAGGCCAAGATCTATTTATGAATTGATCAAAGCAATTGAGATAGGTAGTTCCATTTTTAAATTGAATTCTATTGCGATCTCTCGGTGCGCAGGCGTTTGATGTGGTAATTTAACGGTTGCGCCATCTATCCATCCACTTGCAATTGTTAGAAGTGACTTAAAAATGTCATGAGCTAGAAAGTCTAATATTGTGCAATAAGTACTCTGGTCTAAACAAGACTAGCATTGTGTTGCAATAAATACTGTTCTAAATAATGTTAGGTCTAAATAAACCAAAGACTTGGTATGTTTAAAATGTCAGAACTCGTACGTGTAAAGTAATATACTTACATACTTGTACATAAACTATAATCTCTCTCTTTGTCTATATATATATATATATATATAGACAGAGATAAACGTACGAATTATTTGACACTCGGCTATTCTTCAGCTGGATGTCAAAAATTCAATCATAGTCAGAAAGTATTTCAAGCCTTGTCAAAAATTACAAAAATGTAAAACATATCTGTACATATTTAACTGCCTCTGTGGCGCAGTGGGAGTGTGTCCGACTGAGACGCAAGAGGTCGTGTGTTCGATTCTCACACATGACACCTCTTTGTGTAATCCACAGATTGTTGTTCCGAGTCAACTAATACGATACTCATAAAGTCTAGAAATTTATGGTTTTGTTTTTAGATTCCATTCTTCAATCTAAAAACAAAACCTTAAACTACAAGATTATCGATTTACTACTTATAAAAGTTAGGATAATTCATAAAAAAGTCCAATACTGGATTATGAAGGGTAGATAACAAAAAAGTTAAATATCAGATACACTAAACCGTGAACTCTGTGACTGAGTCACAAAAAATATGAACATTGTTAAAATCATTTAAAGAATCTACTTATGTAGATACAAAATCCAGGAACCGTACACCGAGTCCACAGCAATAAACATAAATGTCACAATAGATAATGACCGTTTCATGCGAACTTTACAATAGGCTCTTTTGATTCCTGTATCTTTAATGATTGATATATGATCGTTTCTATACTGTGTTCATTAATTATTATGATTAATTTAGGTCCTGAATCGCGACCTATGTAGAAACTTCTAGCATAGATTGTTACTTTGTTGAGAGTCGTGGTAATGAGAGAAGCAAACACGTTACTACCGATAGGCGTCAGCTTTTAAGCTAACACCGTTAAAGTGTACTTGACGGTACTTAATTTTATTTCTAAAATCTTTAAAATACTGCTGTTAATTCGACACATATACATGCTAATGCGTGCTCATTAGAAACCCCCGACACAGTGAGACAAAAGTTTTCTTCAAATTTGTTATCTTCAAAATTCCTTTCATAAAAAATCATAAGAGCTACACCATTTCGACAGTAAAACTAAGATTATTCAAAAGAAGAAAATTGGTTTGAAAAAAGATTTTAAAACAAACTTTCATCTTTCTCTTCTTTCTTCCCTTGGTCCTTAATTTCAACCTTAAAACAGTTATTTCTTTATTTGAATTTCATACTTCTTGCATCGGTAGTTTCAATATCGATTTATAATACCTATCTTTTCATTTGAAATTAATGTTATTATTCACGCATTCTTCACGCTATTAAAACATAATGAAGCAAGCAACTATGCATATAAATTAAGCAGATTATATCATTATTTAAATTACGTCACGTTTGCATAGGTATCTGACGAAAATAGAATTGAATATGTCCCCATCAGAACAGACATACAAACAATTAAAAAAAATAATGATGTTTGACGTCACAAACCAACCGTAGTATTACGTATGTCAGTGACATTCGACCTATCATTGTTTATAACAACAACAGTGAGATAAAACTCAATAAACAATATTTCATCTAAATTAACTACGTAAACGACACATGATAATAAATCTTGTTGTTAAGGAGATAAAGTCAATTTTTATTTGAAGATAATGTGGTAGCAATTATTTTATAGGATTGCGTTTTGTTTGTTTGCCTGCTTTCAAGATATCAAGGTTCTTAATAATAAGAAGACAAATCTAACTTAATCTTGTCATATTAAATAACAATTAAAATAAACAATACGATCCTATCCTTTTAGTTTTTTCAAAATAACATTAACAAGGCTAGGAAGTCTACTATTATATTGATCGGGAAAACTATCAAGAGTATCGCACCAACTACTCTTGGTATACAGGGACCTAGGACGAGTCGCGGCGAGAAGGCGCGGGCAAAAGGCAGCTAAAGAACAACATCCTATGTCTTCGTCAATATATGAAAACCGGCCAAGTGTGAGTCGGACTCGCGCACGAAGGGTTTTGTTCAATTATGTATAAAAATGACAAAAAGCCCCCTTAAATATTAATTTTATTTAAATTTAATTATTTATTTTTAAAGTGAAAGTTATCTAAATATTTCAAGCGTCTACCTGAAACACGTTTTTTTTTTGTATGGGAGCCCCCTTAAGTATTTATTTTATTCTGTGGTTTAGTATTTGATGTTAAAGCTGCAACAGAAATACATCTTCTATGAAAATTTCAACTGTCTAAGTATCACGGTTAATGAGATACAGCCTAATGACAGACAGACAGCGAAGTCTTAGTAATAGGGTCCCGTTTTTCCCTTTGGGCTACGGCAAAGGGTACCTGTAGCGAAGGGTTAAAAAAATCTAAGGTAATCCAACACTATATATATATATATATATCTTGGTGGACACGCTTCTTCGTACCTAAAATATTAAGTGACTACAATTCAAAGGGAAGCCGAAAAGAATGGTGTTCTAAGGCCCCTCCACCACTGTTGGGTACGGAACCCTAAAAACCATTTTTTTTTGTATAGTTGAAGAGGGGTAGGGGTGGTGGGGTATGTAAAAAGTGATGCCGTCGTTTTAAATTCTTGTCTTTGTTCCCAGGTGTGTTATACGCTGGTATGATGGTGACCAAAGCGGGGCCGATGACCCTGGAGTTCAACTGCCGGTTTGGAGACCCTGAGACTCAAGTGCTCATGACCTTATTAGAAACAGACCTTTACAAAATTATGAAGGTATCTTTCTCATATATCTTTTTCCTAATATACATGGACAAAAATATATGCTTTCTTATGATATAGATCCACTTTTCGAAGTGTAATATATTGCTTCTTTTATTATTATTAAGCTGTAGAGGAAATGGTCACACATACATACATAATATACATACACTTGAAAAACATTACACATCGTCTGGCTCAGTCGGGTAAAAATGATTTTAAACTGTCTATTATTAAGTATAGTTATTTATTATTCCTATAATATTTTATAGGCTTGCGTGAATGGCACATTGAAACAAATGCAAGTGACGTGGAACACTAAACTGTCCGCTGTCGGTGTGGTCATCGCTTCCAAAGGATATCCTGAGACTTCTACAAAGGGCTGTGTCATTAGTGGTGAGTTTCTCATGGTTATTAATGTTATTTGAGGTATAAGACATGTCGCCTATGTTTTACGCTAAGAATACTAAATCTGAATACCGAATTTTATATTTTATATATAAATCTCGGCTTTATGATCGAATAAAAAAAAAAACAACGATTTTTCGTACTTGTCACCTTATTGTAGTAAAGAGGCGTGTGATAGAAATAGTTTTACGATATTCGCACGGAGACGATTCTCAGCTAATGAGTTTTTTTTTTTCAAAAAATTGCTTTGATTAAAATGGTTCCATTTAGACTCTCTACTATTTCTCTTTTACTGGCTCTTCGCGATCATTCTCTATTTTAACCGACTTCAAAAAGGAGGAGGTTCTCAATTCGGATGCTTGTATTTTTATTATGTATGTTTAGGCATTATACAAGGTTATTTTTGGTATAGTGCAAAGCTCAGACAAACCCCACAAGATTTTTACCTCAAGATATCATATAAAAAAAAGAAACTTAAAATATTGAAAACGTGCAGAATTGTATGTATGCCATTCAACTTGCCTTGTGTTCTTCGCGCGTAGTATGTAATCCATAGATATTATTGAAAAATAAGTGATGATTAAATTTCACATAACATTGTGTACAGAATTTGGACTGTTAGAATGATTAACTAATAGAAAATTAGTGACTGATTAATTAATTAATAGAAAACTACCCGATTGGATTGCGTTACTCATTCTGAGCAAAGTACTTTAAGGTTTGCACTGTATATAGTCGGATTTTGGAACGCAGTTTCTTATCGCACTTTTTTGTTTGCGGGCTGAGAGGCTAGATGGAAAAAGTGTTACATTTTGACAGCGATCACAAATCTATTTATGGTGTGAAGCTAGAGTAAGGAGGTTGTGTAATTGTGTTATATAGGTTGTTTGTATTTTTGTAAAAGGTTGACATGTCATTTTAGCTCTGTGAATCTGTGTGTAATATCTTAGTTTGAAATAGGACAATATTTTTAAAATGTTATGTTCTACCAGTTTTTTTTTAGTCATTAGTATTAAACAAACACAAAAAAGATATTTAGCGAAAGGAACTATGTTCCAACCGGGTGTTCACAGTATTGTGAACACCTGGTTGGAACATAGTTTTGAACGGTTATCCGGCTCCCTCTCCCCCCCCTAACTTTTAAACCGTTTCACCAAAAAATATGAAAAGATAACGGGTAATAAATACTTTTAACTAAAATTATTTTCAATATGATGGGATAAACCCCTATATAAATGCACCACTTGAAAAAATACGATCTCTACACGACGCGTATCATATCGTTCATGGCACTTGTTGAGAAGCTCATGTTTTCGAAAAATTTCGAAAAATTGCCGTTCTGATACGCGCTCGTAGAGATCGTATTTTTTCAAGTAGTGATAGGTGCGGAACCCTACAAGTAAGCATGGTCTGGACATGCTTTTGACCGGTTTTATTATTTATAATTGTTTTTTTTTGTTCGAAAGAGGTTTATTCCGAAATGGTCCCATATAAATTTCGTAAAGATCTGATGATGAGTTTCGGACACAAACAACGAAACTCCTCAATAAATGCCAGCAAATCCACCGTGATTAATATGACGATAATCTAAAATGACGTTTTTTCCAAAAGTGTCGGCACCCTTCCGACACTACAATGCTACTGTTGTCCGTCAGGTCTGAGTAAAGCGCAAGCGACGCCAGGCATCACGGTATTCCACAGCGGCGTGTCGCGCGGCGCCAACGGCTCGCTGGTGACGTGGGGGGGGCGCGTGGTGCTGCTGGCGGCGCGCGCCGCGTCGCTGCGCGCGGCCGCCGCCGCCGCCACGGCCGCCGCCGCGCTCGTGGACTTCCCCGGCGCGCACTACCGCAAGGACATCGCGCATCGAGCCTTCACCAAGTATGTGCCACTGTTGCATCTATCTCATCGGGGTTCATTCGTTGCGGGATCTACTTTATTTAATTCTAAAATGTCATTGGAAAGGTTTCATGGTTTCACTAATTGTATTCTCTTACTTCCATATTAAACAAAACTATTAGGTTTAATATAAAGGTTGAATTTAATATGCTAATAACCTCCCGCTTTTGGCTTCTTTTCATTACATCAAATAATTTCACCCAACAAATTAACCCTTCACTACCTACAATCTACTTTGGTCACACAACCATTTACCACACATCTGAGAGACCCTGCAATAAAATCGATGTTTCTTTGTCAGGTTGAGGGTCTAAACCTCACAATAAACAATGATTTTATCCAGTAAAATAGTTTGTAGGTGATTAAGGTCGTAACTCCAAAAACAAAGGGTAGGTGAATAAGGGTTAATTTATTAAATATTTTCCAAAACTGATATTACAAAATTATTTAGTATTATGTAAAGAAGCCACGACCGAGAGGTTACTAAAATCACCCTATATGTTTATTTTTTATCTTTGTGTATACCTAGATAAAAAAAAAATACTGTTTTTTTTACATCTGAGACAATTATGACTAACCAAAAATAATGTCTATACAAGACATTATTTTGGTAGAATCACGTACCTAGTTCTCTAACAAAAATGTTTAGTTTGTTGTTCAAAATAGTATTCTAAATACCAAGATTAGCTACGTTGTTACGGTGTTAGTTAACAAAACGTTATTCGTGACCGACGACAAATAATTAACATTCGTAAGTACATATTTCTAAATAATATAATAAGCACATATATTTTAAATTCGAGTATATAAGAACTAAGATAGAGAGGGATACGATTCCGCTACCCTTCAATATTGGGTATACAATTCCAGTGTATGCTAACTAAACTACTGTTTGATGTTGAGTTTAACTAAGAACCTACGACTACAATTGTTCACTAACCCTCTTATACGTATCAGGTTAATAACATTATTTTTATTAGATAATGTTTCGTCTTCTATTTTATTTTGATATTATAGTTTGAAATAGAATTTTAAAAAACGGGTTGTACTCCGGAAGTGCCAGCTGAAATGAAAACTTGAATATTAATGTTGTGCATTTTTGAAAATTTTGGAATGGTTAGGGAACAAATGGTTATGGACAATGACAACCACAGTTAAAAATTTTATCTCTCAGAAAAAATTACATACTGGTGAAATTTGAATAATATTTTTCGTACCTACTGACAATAATAAAAAAATAATTAAACAACCGCAATCAAAAAATAAAATATAAAAGGGATAAAAATAATCGTTGCTCGGACTCCAACTGGGGACGTCTGGTTTCTGGATTTCCTCCCTGAGCTATAATAACATTGGAGATGGTGACCAAATTTACCTTCGTATTCTAATGATATTGTAGCAGTTTTTCATTGCTCTGCCTCCGTCTTACGAATTTTCGATCAGGGTCACGTGATCCTGACGCGAGTTTAAAATTTTATACCCATACCAAAAAAGTATACAACTCCGCTAAATAAGTTTTTACATGAAAAAATATTTTTTTTAAATTATGTACTTTGAAGTACATAATTTAAAACAAAGACGAAACATTTGCTAGTTTAAATACTGTAACTGGTTAATATTTAGCAGTTAGAACACACTAACCTAATCATCAAATCTAAAATAAGATCCATAACCATCAATTTTGTTTCAGCATGTAACCGGCTCACTATGTGGCTACGATACATTCCATAGAACATTCCACTAAAGGAACTTATTGCATTTATCATAGAACGCATTTATAACGGACGATACGTAAGAATCATTTACACTCTCATGTTTTTTATTGTTCTTTTTTTTTAATAAATGGTTTTTGTCGTAACGTTTTGTTTTTATTTTGGTTGTATTCCTTAGCATTATGAACATATAAGCATTAGGTTGCTGCATCGCCTAAATCAGCGTTGCTTTCCAGTCAAGCACCGCAGGAATTTACTTTACTCACGGAAGATCCACTTTGCTCCTCGGTGCTCTCGTTGTTTTGTGGCTTAGACTTCTTAGTAAAACACTAAAAGATATTCAAACATGTTGTCAAAAGTCTGACGTGATGACCCTTTTGTCTGACGGGCAAGGACAAGGCAGATTCTCGCGGTGCAGCAACGTCACGCTTTCTTGATATCATTTGTTTTGTGATTTATTAACTTTAATTTTCACCCCTGTGGTACCTATTAGTTTTTATTGTTTGTTGTCTGATGATCACAATTCAAAATCTAAGAAATTTTAGCAATCATCTAATAAAGCTTAGCTGCTTTCAAAATCCATCTGCTACCAATTTCAATTGTTAATAAGACCATCTCTATTCTATATTTCTATCTATTTCATTATTCTTGCATACCTCTAGGCTAAACTCAATTCCTACTGTGAGAAGAATAAAATACTAAACTGTGAGAATAGACTGCCCTTGATCATAACTTTAACATTCAGAAACTATTGGTTGGACTACAGGGTTAATTAAGTATGTCAAGAGCTAAATATTCATTCCCCGCTCCGGTACAAGATTGACCCAGTAGCACATAGAAGTTATACAATATATACAAGTTATTTTGCTCAGTTATTTCTTACTAGCAGCTGCCCGCGACTTCGTTCGTGTAGACATTTTAAATAAACCGGCGACTTTATGTCTCATCTGGTTATCAGGTCGATGTTCATCGTCTCTTAGACCAATAATACCTCAACGGTTAACAGTTGAGTTACATATTCATAAAGATATTAAAGGCTGTTAGACGACCAAGAATAAACATTTAACATGGGAACCGTCTCGGCCTATTTATGCGGGTTAAGGAGTGAGGCTAATATTTCCAAATTTAAAAAAAAAAAAACAGAATGTAATACCAATCACGTCGCTTTTCACCATCGCTGCTTTCTAGTTAATGGCACCTCAGTGTTTTAGATAGTGATGTGGAAATGACATTCTTGCCCCAACGTTGTTATCGATTACCTACCGCCCGATATATAGCTCAAGGGTAATTTCTTAAAGTCATTCAAAATGTTGGTCTATTTTAAATTGTCTTCGTTTATTCCTATCAAAATATCTATTTATCCAGAATCAACGGTCTATCCTACTTGCAATCTGGCGTGGACATCGACGCGGCCGCCACACTAGTCCGTCAGATAGAACCGATCGCGACCGCAACTCATAGACGAGGAGTGCTCGGTCGTCTCGGCTGCTACAGCGGCCTGTTCCAGCTGTCCGCCATGGACCCCAGCTTGAAGGACCCCGTGTTGGTGCAGGGGACTGATGGCGTTGGCACCAAACTTAAGGTAATTAAATAGGAGAGTGGCTTATACTCTTACTACTTTTACTTACTAGGTAATTACTTAGGTTACAAAATAGAATTCTTATGAACATCTGATAATATTTGGAATAGAATAAACTACATTTAATGTAACAGTCATCAGGTCTTGAAATAAAATCCATACTAATATTATAAATGTGAAAGTAACTCTGTCTGTCTATCTGTTTTCACGCGCTTTCACGCTCAAACAGCTAAACCGATTTAGATGGAATTTGGTATGCAGATAGTTTGAGTCCCGGGAAGGACACAGGATAGTTTTTATCGCGATAACTGACGCGGGCCATCCACGCGGGCGGAGCCGCGAACGAAAGCTAGTTACTGATAACAAGTATTCAGACTATATTTATTCTCGGAGATGTTTAATATCTATACTAATATTATAAAGCTGAAGAGTTTTTTTTTGTTTGTTTGAACGCGATTATCTCAGAACCTACTGCTCCGAATTGAAAAATTATTTTACTGTTGGATAGCCCATTTGTCGATGAAGTTTATTGGCTATATAACACGCTACGACCAATAGGAGCGGAGCAGCAATGAAAAATGTTGCAAAAGCGGGGAAAATTTACGCAGACAAAGTTGCGCGGGTCAGCTAGTATTATAATAAAATAAAACGAAAAGTAATCATTTTAATCCTGAGGTTGCGGATTCGAATATTACTCATTATACTACCGACGTGAATTTACTCCTTACATAACCTCTTGAGCTAGCTGGAGGGGTTGACAGGATTGCTAGTAATGTGGGACCAAGAATCCTATATTGCTAATTGTGACATAATGTCCTTTTAATTCCAGATTGCAGAGATAATGCACAAATACGACACTCTAGGACAGGACCTGGTCGCCATGTGCGTGAATGACATACTGTGCGCGGGCGCCGAGCCCTTCGCCTTCTTGGACTACATGGCGTGCGGCAGGTTGCAGGTCGACGTCGCTACTACCATTGTGAGGGGCATCGCTGATGCGTGCAAGCTGTCTGGCTGTGCTTTGTTGGGTGAGTCACACATGTGCTAGTGTTCAGACTATATTAAAATATGTATACAATTTGTGGAACAACATTACTTAACTTTTGTGTACAGAGTCAATTTCAAAAATGGGTCAATTAGGGCAAGATTGTTAGCAGATTGTCGTTTTATGTATTTATTGGAATTCTTTTTTTTAGAAATTATATTGTGTGATTTTGCTAAATGCACATTTTGCACCAAAGGAGACACATTTTCATATCGTTTATTTTCCATTGCGTTTATTGTTCTGTCGAATTTTGAAAAAAAAATATACGTGCATTGTGTCCTTTCTACACGACTGCCTCAAAAAGAAGTGTTTTATTTTCAGAGATAATGTATGTTTCAATGTAAATAAACTTTCGCGATTTGTACACATTATAAAATGAAATATACTAAGGGTCTTAATCGCGTGAATAATTTAAGGTAAAATACCTTGTTTATTGCCCGACGTTTCGATCTTATTGCAACGTCGAGCAATTAACAAGTTATTTAACTTAAATTATTTACGCGATTAAGACCCGTAGTATATATAATTTTATCATGTACGTTTGTCATTTCAATTATTAAATTATTCCAATTGGTATACTCGAATTTGTTTTCAAAAAAGGAATCAGTAGCGATCTAAATCACATTCTGTTTATTATTTATTTTTATTGGATCAATATGAGTATTCAAATATAAATATTCTCATTAGGGTTTCAAATGTGTATAGCATTAAATGGCTTTATATTATCCACAAGAGCTGGGGTTGTTAATGTCCTGATTATGTTCCTATCTTTAGAAGTGGGCTTAAAATTAGAGACATATTTGTTGTTAGGTGGCGAAACAGCAGAAATGCCGACAATGTACGACATAGGTAAATACGACTTAGCCGGGTTCGCGGTAGGCGTAGTGGACAACCTGAAGCAGTTACCTCGCACCAAGGAGATCTGCGCAGGAGATGTTGTACTAGCGCTGCCGTCTACCGGCGTGCATAGTAACGGATACAGTCTCGTGCAGAAGATTATGTTGGAGACGGGACATAGGTATGTGGCAGTCTAGCTTTTCGTCCTCGTTATGTGTGTTTTTGTTAGGTCCGAAACAACAGATATGTTGTCAATTTACGACGTGGAAGTACCCAATATTATGTGAAGGGGGAGGGAAGATTGTTTTGATATTTAAGCACATATAGTTTTTACCTTTGTTGTAAGTAGATACTAAGACTGATTTTGGTTTATCTTATGTTTCAACTTTTTGATAATACAATTTGCATCAGCATGGTGTATAGTATATTAGTCGCAGCACCTTACTATATCAAGTCAATAATAATACCTGTGTTCACAGAAGTCTGTCATACAGTCTGAATATCAATACTATCAAATTTTCCAACTTCACTGCACCTTAACAATTCTTCCAGATACACAGAAACAGCACCATTCAGCACCACAAAGAAGTCATTCGGTGAGGAGTTCCTCGCTCCCACAGGCATCTATGTCAAAGAACTAATGCCTGCCATCAAGAAGGACCTGATCAAAGGTCTAGCGCACATCACCGGTGGAGGGCTGCTGGAGAACATTCCCAGAATCCTGCCTCCTGGCATCAGGGTCAAGCTGGATGCCACTAAGTTTAGCATTAATCCTGTCTTTGGATGGCTTCAGGCTAAAGGTAAGGAAATATCGTCGGCAGAATATGCAAATAGTTGAAAAAAATATTTTTTAAATTAATTAATGACTAAAGTAGCGACGTTGCTTTGTTAGCCCGGGGCAAACACTGAAACAAGAAATAGGGATTAAAATAGATGAAGAAATAAAACTATTTTGCCCATTCTAGTGAAAAAAATATATCATGTGTATCCTAAATATGGTGACACGGTTTTACAATAAAGCAAAGCATTTTTTTTTTGTTTTCAGGAGTGGTGTCAGACTTTGAAATGCTAAGAACGTTCAATTGCGGAGTTGGTATGGTGGTGATAGTAGACCCGGCTTGTCTCAAAGATTTGCTGGCGACTGTCGAGGGCAAGATCGCTGTCGTCGGCACTGTCGAGAACATCGGCAAAGAAGGTATGTCACTAGGAATGCAGATATAAAGAAAATTGTTGTCGTGAGCCTCCCCTAGGATCCCTTTTTGCAAAGAGCACAATGTTTACAACCCCATCGATCATCCAGGGTTATTTTACAAGAAGAAGAAGTAATGAGTAGGGGAGAGTTTGTATGTAAAATTTTGTTCGCTTCCTGTTTTTTTAAACGAATCATGTGGTAACCCTGAGGATTCACATCGACTTTCATACCTTATTTTGTGGTCCCAAATATTTACACTTCATTGTGCAGAACGTATAGTTTAAAGTTTCAGAAAAAATGGTGGTTATGGTTTCCACAAGAAATGTTTCTTATTGGCCGTCTATAATTGTTTTTTTTTTATATCATCCCTCAGGTGGTCACCAAGTGACAGTAGACAAGTTCAAAGAAGCGATGCATCCACTAACTTCCCCGTACGTAAGAAGCGACAGCACCTCCCCCCAGAAATCACTCTCGTATAAAGACAGTGGCGTTGATATCGAAGCTGGGGACTCGCTCGTCTCTATGATCAAGCCTTTAGCCAGGTTTGTGCTAGTATTAGGAAAAATACATGTGTAAATATGGTCAAATTTGACTTATTGGGCAACTCAATTATTAAAATCGATGAAAAATTACCAATGTGTGCAATAAACAGCTATATCCAAAGCTTTCGACTATATGAGACCTGTTACTTGGCTTAATGAACATTGAAAAATGAATGTTTTAAACTTAATAAAGTGATATCTTTCAGATCGTACACAATATAGTATCATATCTAGGATGTGTACTACAAAGAAATTTGGAGAACAATATATATTAATCGAATCGTAAGGAAATAAAATATGGCGTTCTACAAGGAAGCATACTTGGCCCCCTTTAAATTTTTACTATAATAATGCTAATGATCAGCCCCTGACAATACACCAGTCAATGGTACTATGAGCAGCACAGTGATTATAAATTGTTTAAATGCAATATGTTATGAGAAAGATGCCAATGAAACTGAAACCTAATAATAAATATAAGAAAAAAAGTAATGTTATGCATTTTTATCAAAGTTTACACACAAATTTTAAATATAAAAATATATTACAACGGCCAAATTATTAAGATTAAGTTGTTACAATGATAGTTGCTTCTAGAATAGTTGATATTAGAACCGTTACTAGTAGGGTAGTTGCTAGTAAGATATTTACCAGTAGAATAGTTGTCGGTAGGATAACTTTTCTTTTTTGATACCTTAACAGGCTTTATGCTTATATTTTTATCCCTTTTTTCGCAGGACCACTTCACGTTTAGGTGTGCTCGGCGGTCTTGGCGGGTTCGGTGGCTGCTTCCAGTTGAAGGCTGTGGAAGAAGATTATAAGGTAAGGCTTTTTTCTAAATTTATATGGTTATCTGCACACGGCATGGGCGCCGCCAGGATTTCTTTTAGCGGGGTGCAACACTTTTTTGTTGCAAGCTTTTTTGGGGGATGCAACACTTTAACGGTGCACATTTTTTTTCTAGTCGAAGAATTAAACGACGGCATATTTGCATGTAACAGGACGTAAACAATCTGAACTTTGCTCAGTTGCCCCCAATACTGTCTATACGTCATTACATTAACGGCCGGTCTCAATAATCTATCTATCGATGGATTTGGCTACTGGCTATATATTTGACATATGCTCCATACAAAATAAGTCCAAATTCTACCTCTAATAGACCGGCCGTAAGTGCTACACAAGTGTCTCTTCGTGGAAGCCCCGTCGTAACCTTGAACTCTGCTGTCGGCACCGGGACAGGGACGACGCATCCTACTTTCTACTGGAATTATAAATCTAAAAATGGATGTTTGATACTCTTTCACGCAAAACTAATAACCGGAGTTTGATAAAACTTTACAGTAAGTTCGTTTATCAATCAGAATAGCATATAGGCCATAAAAATCGAACATAACGTGGGTAAAACCACGGGGAAAAACTAGTGATTAGTGTAGAGGTAAGTTATCGTTATAAGTTCTAATTCAGATAATATTAGTAACGTGTTGATTGAATTTTATGAAAAATAACTGACTTTAGGGTCTAAAATATGGTATTCTGTGGTCTAAAATATTATTCAGTGTGTACGTGTATGAGTTGCGTGCAAAAAAATTTGCAAATTTTATTCATTTAAAAATGCTGAAATTTATAGTCGCGTTTCAGCTAACCCGAACTATGGTCGGCATCAACTAAAAGTTATTGATGGTAAAATGCGTGAGTTTTTTAGGCTAAATAATACTAAACAGTTTTGATATTAGAAGTGGCCAATCATAATAGGCGCGGATTTAGTATTCAGGGAGGACAAAATTTGACTCAACCGGCCAAGTGTCAGTCGGTGGCAGGGGGGCAATCGCCTTTTAAAACACATCGGTCTAATGTCAAAATTTTTAAAGTCTGGGGAGCAATGGCCCCTGGTCCGCACCCGAATCATATATCAATAGACCCCCAAAATCATAAATCATCATAAATAAAAATCTGTCATTAACTATAACACTACATTTGTTTTTACCAACTGTAGGTCTAATCTGTAGGCCATCTTGGTGGGTACCATAACGGTGTCAGTTATTTTTCCGTGAAATAATAATGTTAAATCATCACTGTGTTTCGGTTGAAGAGCAATGGATCAAGTGTCAATTCCTACGCAAACGAGGATTTGAGTGGCACTGATGGTATTATGGTCTAGCGTGACGCTTACTTCGTTATCCGCAGGACCCCGTGCTAGTGCTGGCCGCGGACGGCGTGGGCACGAAGCTGCAGATCGCGCAGAACATCAACCAGCACGGCAGCATCGGCATCGACCTGGTGGCGATGTGCGTCAACGACATCCTGTGCAACGGCGCGGCGCCGCTCACGTTCCTGGACTACTTCGCGTGCGGCGCGCTCGACGTCAGCGTGGCCGGCAACGTCGTGTCCGGCGTCGCCGAGGGCTGCCGGCAGGCTTCTGCCGCGCTCATAGGTATTTGGTTTTACGTTCGATACAACGGCGTTTGATACTGGCTTAAGAGTAGTATCACCCCATCTCATTCCGGGTGTGTCGTCAAGGGATTTCACAGCGGAGGACGGGCGGCAGCGTCCTCTGCGTACTTTAAAGCCTCACTGGGGTCGCCAAGCGTGGCAATTATGGCAAATACCCCCTCGGATCTATAATAAGTAGGTTCTACTGGGGAGACATGCGCCCAGCAGTGGAACATCATATGGGTTGATATAAAAAATCATTCACACAAAATATAAAAACCATTCTCACATTCTTATCGCAATTCTTCAAAAAATCTGATAATGACGTCTTTCGATCATCTGCAAACAAATCGAAGTCTAGATTTGTGTCCAAGATACCGCTTCATGAATTGGTTGCATGACCCTTTTATATCTAGATGGACATGGGTATTTCTATACCTGGAATTCACTGTCGTTGTACAGAGACTTCAAGCATGTTCGTACAATGGTTTTTGGCTAAGGAATACTGTTCAGTATACCAGTAACAAATTATATCCAACTTGCGCAAACGTCAAATAGAAAATACGAGTCATTATATGACTGGTGTTGATGCGCACGTGCCTGCGTATGTGGTTTGTATCAGGAATGTTGCGAATATTCGCACCTGCATCCGCAATTGCAGAGCTTCCGCATCGATCTGGACTTCCGCATCCAGATCCGCAATAATCAAAACAAATTTTCATGCGAATGTGGATGTTAAATGGTGGACCGTTCATTGAAAAAAAATCTCTCATCAATCTCAATTTCGATTGATATCCGTAGACAGTGACACATTACAGTGAGCCGAATTAAAATTTCAAAATAATAGGCATTGACGTGGGGAAGCTGTGATATAGTTGCAAATATTCGCATCCGCGATTGCGGAGATTCCGCACCGATCCGTACCCGCCTCTGTGGATGCCTGCCGTTAAAAATCTGCATCCGCATTCGCATTCCCGGATGCGTAAAAATCTGCGTCCGCAACATCCCTGGTATGTACGTATACGTGTACGTGTGTGTACGTTTTGTGAAACAGAGGATATGTACGTGTGTGACGTGTTTTAGTCTGCCTCAATGATGTTCGTCGCAATAGCAGTAGATCAAAGAAGGAAGTACAATGTGTGTACCGTTGCACAGGTGGCGAGACCGCCGAGATGCCGGGCATGTACGCGGCCGGCGTGTACGACGTGGCGGGCTTCGCGCTCGGCGTGGTGGAGCGCTCGCACATTCTGCCCAAGATTAATGACATTGCGGTGAGTTGAACTATAGCGTGTTCACTATCTGGTCATACTTTCTGTTGCTTGTTTGTTTGCATGTTAACTCGAAATATTAAGATTTTACTTTTTGTGATTTTAAAAGCATTTTTATGCTAATAAATTGTTCGGGGTTATTTTTTAAACGACGTTTTCTAATATTGAAACCTAGATAGATCGATTTATCGCCCCCGAAACACACTGCGTCCTAAATTTCATGAAAATCGCTGAAGCTGTTGCTAAGATTCAGATTATATAAACGAGCATTGTTATAAACGATTCTTGTTTATGTATAGTTATATACAAGGGTTGCTCTTTTAAAGGTATAAGATCGATTGTCGTAAAATCGGAACTATGAAGGATAATTTGGACGGTTTTTAAGCATGTTTCGGTGCCGGAGTTTGTAACGGCTTAAGGACGGTACTCCTAAGATTCGAATCCCGCCTGGGACGAAATTTTCTTCCATGTGTATCTATAAATTAGCATAAAAATGGTTTAAAATTACAAAAGGTAATAATAATATTTACTCATCAGGTTGGCGACATAATAATCGGTCTACCCTCCAACGGAGTACACAGCAACGGTTTCAGTCTTATACACAAACTGATGAAGAAACTAGGCCTTTCTCTTGACGACAAGGCGCCTTTCAGTAAAGAGGGACTGACATTGGGTAAGTCTCTTTATTTTATCTTGATATTGAAACCTTTTTAGACTGTTTGTTAGCTTAGTTTAGGTGTTTTTTTACAGGCATTTAATATTCATGTAGAACAAATGAAGTATTTTGCTTCCTCAACGAATAAATGTTTTTGAATTTGAATTTATAAAAAGTTCATTATAATTCTGACAAAAACAGTGCACGGACTCCAGATTTTGCTTTGAACAAGAAATGACAGTAAAGACTGGACGTCTATGCATCTCTGCCTCATAGTAGGTCTTGGAACCTCATAGTTTAGTCATATTAGTTGATTTGTTATATCAATTGTTATAAACTTCTGTACATTGCTTCTAGAAAGATATGCCTAGACCTGAGGTTCATTAGTTGGCAGGTATTAAGTAATTCCCCATAAGTGAGGTACTTTTGAAGTCATTTGTAGTGTATAGGTTTTGATGAATTCACGCCGTACTAATTTCAATAAATCTACGTTATTTGTTATAATATGGATTCCATAATATTACTGCATACTCCAGCTGTGATATAAGTATTAGCTGATTTAATTACAGTTGCATCATTTCAAATACACACTTAAAGACATTTAGTAACATAAAGTTGTATTGACACAAAAAACTAATTTTGTTAATATAATTTTGTAAGCTTTAGGTGTCGTTTGGTGATTGGTTTACTTTGTGTATTTTCACATCGTCCACAAATAAATAGAAGTTATATTGTATAGTATCGCCCAGGTCGTTAATTAATATCACTACAAAAATAGAGGACCAAGAAGGGATCCTTGTGGTACTCCTGAAGGAGTATATTACGGTTTTGATGACAATCATCAAATTTTTGCCATTTGTGAACGATTTTGTATTTTAAATTTACATCATCTAAGCAATTTGCCTGAAATGTCTGCATGTGATCAAGCTTTTGGATTAATAAATTATGATTAACCATATCGAATGCTTTGGATTTCGACGCACCAATTTTCGTCTTTGTGCGCTGGATATTAATTTGAATAAGATGTAATGTTTATTTTTTCAAAAGTCGTAATAAATCTTTTTATCCCCCAAAACAATTCTCATTTGTGATACTACGATACAGTTGCACGAGCGCCGCGTAAAAGCCGCCATTTTGTGTTATACAGAATTGGTTATATCGAGTTTGAGTCTATTTTGCGTTGGTGATGTGTATGTTAGTAAAATTCCCGTGTGACATAGGGCTCTTGTATCCTATTGAGCGAGTTAAAATAGAATTATCCTTTGATTGAATTTTGTGTTACTTATTTGTCTATCTCCCTATTTAGATATCCAATTCGATAGAGTGGGTATATGATGGTGTGTTGTATTAACAGTGAGATATAATTGTTGCAGGCGAGGAGCTAATAAAGCCGACCCGTATCTACGTAAAGAGCGTGCTACCGGCGCTGCGAGCGGGCCGCGTCAAGGGCGTCGCGCACGTGACGGGCGGCGGCCTGGTGGAGAACCTGCCGCGCGTCATGCCCGGCCACGTGCGCGCGCGGCTCAACGCGCACTGGTGGCACGTGCACCCCGTACGTATACACTGTGTTATGTAGACCCGCGCTACGTGAAGTACGTCACCACTGACCGCTATAGCACAGAATAAATAGTACAAGTACAGAAGCGGCACTTTGCGCAACAATATATAGGAATAGCGACTCTTGCTACTAAGCAACAAAGTGCATTTCAGCTCGCATAAGCGCTCAGTGCCTACCGCGATATTCACCTAACGTTCCGCTCTCTACTAACGCGTAACTCTGTCGCTGTCTGGCGCGGAGTGACGCGCTAACTGTGGCGCCAGGGTTGTCGGCTTGCCGCTGCTATTTGTGAACAATACGGTAATCAATAAATACTTAAGTAGGTAGACAAGTCTAAAATATAAGGCAAAAATGTGTGTGACATTGAAATAAAAATAAGGTTTGAAGTATGTGTACTCTTTATTTATTTAATTTACAAGTTTAGATTAATGTTAGTGTAGAATAGGTATTACGCGCGAGCGGTGACAACCGACTGGCGCCGGCACCACGCGGCGCGAAAGTGTACTTATTTATCGCTGTAGGTACGACCGAGTGAAGCAGCCCTGGCTATAGTACTAGTACGCTGGACTGGTTACACCGTACAAACGGACAACAATTACCGAATCAATTGAGCATCTTGTGAGCTATTTTGACACTTATGGCCTGGCCATATCCAATGTTCAAAATAAAGAGTTAGTCAGAATTAGTTCTTTTTAGTTTCTAGTATGTTATGAAGCGGCGATAGCCTAATGGCTAAGGCATCGGTCTCGCAATCGTGAGGTCGCGAGTTCGAATCCTACCCATTATACTACCGACGTGAATCTACTCCTAACACAAACCATTGAGTTTAGCTAGAGGGGTTTGCTGTTAATGCGGATCCCACATTACTAGCAACAATACTTTAGTCTATCAGCAGCCGGAACTTGACACTTACCCTAGCAGCAGGTGGAACGTGACGGACCGTGACACTTTTTCGTGCGTGCACTCGGTCATCGATTTATACGACGTTATCACGTCAACAAACAAATATTGTACACTTCTACTGCACAAAAACTCGATCTTACGAACTTTGCAGGTATTTCATGTATTTTGCACGTAAAATGCAGAGCTGTGAAAGTTATGCCCGGTTTGCCATGAGTTAAAACAAAGAATTAAAATGGATTTTGTATGTTGTAGGTATTCTCATGGATCGCGGAAGCAGGTTCAGTGCAGGACGAGGAGATGTTGCGCACGTTCAACTGCGGCATCGGGATGGTGCTCATCGTGGCGCCTGAACACCAGGCTGAGGTGAGCTGCTGTTGGGACTGTCTTGTTTGATTGGTTCACTGGTTGTGTGGAATAATAGTACTGCAGGTCTACAACGTGTAACTGAAAATGACGTCACATTTCTATATTATATTAACTATGATTGCATTATTTTAGCATAGTTATTGCGTTTCCTTTATGTCTAATTTCAGTAGTGAATGATGTAGTAGGAACAATTAATGTATAAACTAATCTAAAACTTCCCCGACGCAATCTTGAAAAAACTCCCTATCAAAAAAAAAACCCCAACGAAAAGGGAAGGGTTATGTAACTTTGAAGGGCGAAACGAGTGCCGATTTTGATAAGCAAGCCTAATTTAATCGTGCTTAGCTTTGTTTGATGGAATCTAGTTCAGCTATTTTAAAGGTAAACCTTAACTGCTAGTGGCTTTTAAAGTGCATAAGTTAGTTTGTTGAAAATGTAATGTGTGTTGTAAGCCGGTAATGGACACGCTTAATTATAAAACAAAAAGACACTTCCAAATGAGACCAATATTAATTGGGTATTTTACTGTGTTTAAAATTATGGTATCTCTAATGAAAAGCCATAAAAGCAAATATTTCGGCATATATAATTGAAATATTTTTTATTGAACGCTTTCTGCCATGTTTATAATGTCACATCGGCATAGACCAATCAGATTGGTGTAAGTCAGCGTCAAATAAAGTGTCAGCAGTGCCATCTATGCTGTCTTATAAGACAACGTAACCATTGTTTATATTCCGAGAACACTAGATGGCGCCACTTTCTATGCGCATTTTTTCCGCTGACAGTTTTAGAGACAAGAGTAACAGATGATAGCGAATTGGGTTTTGCCTTTAATGCGTCACACGATGACGGCTCGTGTTTCATGTGATATACAGATCAAAATTACCAAACTTTAAATTTAAATTTAACGTTTGGCGCTCTGACTGGCCCGCTCCAAGCTCTTAACCAATCAGAGAGCCAAATGCTGTAACCGCCTCGATCGCGTTAACGTAAAAACAACTAGCACTCTGTACATTTGAGGTACAACATTTTTTTACTATCGTATTCAAGTTATATTTTTTATTTAACACATCCTACAGGAAACAACTTTTAAAGTTTTTTTTTATGTGTAGGTAATGAACATCACTCGTTCATTCGGCGCGATGGTGATCGGCACGATCCAGGCGCGTCCGGCGGGCGGGCCTAGAGTCCTGGTTGACAACTTCGCCTCCGCTATGGACTTCACCAGGAGAATGCCGCTACTACCCAAGAAAAAGGTCAGATATTTATTGATTTATACAGTTTTTATTATGCTCTATTCCGTGTATATTGTATTGGCCGCTATTCTACAGCGCTTTACGCTTAAAGAAATGCACTTTAATATATACGAAAAAAAAAACAATCTAAAAAATGTGCACCAGCAAATGAGCGTATCTTCATAGCACTTAGGTACGCCTTTTTTTGAGAAGCGCAGTTTTCCGGCAATAACTCAAAGACGGTATATCATGTTTATTTTTTTTCATATTTTTTGACTATACAGTAAAGAGAAAGGGACACAATTTTTGCAAAAATGATTTTAAAAGACCTGTCGAATGTTGAACTGCTTCCATTACAACTCGACAAAAAAACGACGATTTTACTCCGGGGTCTCACAGACATGCGGTAGGTGGTTGGGTGGCAAAAGTAGGTGTTTAAAGGTTAAAATATTTGTTATACAAAGTTTTTTGGCGTAATGTAAAGAAGCCGCGAGGGAGAGGTTATGAATTTATTACGAATCACCTGTATACTTTAAAAAAAAAGCAATAAAAACACAGTCGTATTGACTCGTCGTTTAGGTGGCAGTGCTGGTGTCAGGCAACGGCAGCAACCTGCAGGCCCTGCTGGACACGACGCGCGACCCGGCGCAGTGCATGTGCGCCGACGTGGCGCTCGTCGTCAGCAACCGGCGCGACGCCTTCGCGCTGCAGCGCGCCCAGCGCGCCGGGATACCTGCACTTGTATGTCGATTACACACCTTTATACTACACATGAAACCGATAGCTGTTTACTGAATATTCGGCCAACCTTTTAGCCGGATAGCCGGATATCCGACCAAACATTGGCGTTTAAATATGGAAGTCAGTGCGAATTGCTCGCGACCGGTATACCTTATATTTGGTGGGCAGCTAATGCTACACAATACCCAAAATTATCAAAGTTTAGAAAAATCTATCTTTCAGCATCTGAAGCAGTGTGTACGGTGTAATATTTTTTCTGAAGCAACACAATTACTTCTCCATGCAAAAATAATAGTATTCACTCACCATATTTTGCCCTTAAACACACTTGTTGCCATCTTGATTTTATAGCCCATATTTATTCCTCATCATAAGTAGCGACAAGTTTGTGAACACAAATGAGTCGTACTTTATGTGATTCACAGCGCTGATCCAAATCCAACTATAATTTTTAGTATGTTGAAACCGGCACTCACATTCATCATCATCATCATGATCAGCCTATCGCAGTCCACTGCTGGACATAGGCCTCTCCAATTGCACGCCACTTTGTTCTATCTTCGGCTTCTCGCATCCAGCTCCTGCCAGCCGTTTTGCGTAGATCATCACTCCACCTGGCCTGAGGGCGTCCTACACTACGTTTGTCGAGACGCGGTCTCCACTCAAGAACTCGTTTACCCCAACGGTTGTCGGTTCTTCGGCAAATATGGCCAGCCCACTGCCATTTCAGCTTGCAAATCCGCACTCGCATTAAAAGAATGAAAAAAAACAATTATGGAATTTAAAAATGGAACTCCTTGGGAACATGTTACTTTCGAAAATTGTGTGTCGCTATCAAAATGATTTAAACTCGTAAACATTTTAGTTCAATGATTATATTATATAGTTTATGATTTTCGTTGTGGCTGAACTCCCCTGTGAGTTGCCAGATACTTAAATTGGCATTTGATGAAGAAGCACTATGCTGCAGGTCTGTGTATTCGTGGTATAGAGAATTTCGACGTGGACGTGATCATCTCCATGACGAGGCACGTGAAGGTTTGCCGGTTACAGACTCTAATATTGACACCGTACGACAACTTATTGAAACTGATAAAAATAACTTGCCAGCAACTTCGTGCTTTGTTAGGCATTGGAATGAGCCAAGTGTAAAACAGCTTTGATGCATTTTGATCGCATGACTTAATGGAGGACCTGTAACGACTGTGTGTCCAGTAGTGCCGTAAAATGATAAAAAAAATGCTGGAGGATAGTCAGATTGGCTGTCTATAATATCGTGACAGGTGACGAAACCTGGGTGTACTGCTTTAAACCCGAAAAAAAGCCCGACGGCAGAGTGGGTCTTTCCTTTTGAAGATTTGCCGACGAAAGTTAAGAAAAGTCGAAGCGTTGGTAAAAAAATGGTAGCTTCTTTTTTCGGCAATTTAGGACAACAGCACTACAGTAGCGCTTGAAGCAAGATTCAAAAGATCCCTTCTTTTCGGATTTGATGCCTTTCGGCACTCCACTAAGTAGTTTCAGCGAATGCAAAGATGCATTCATTGCGAGGGAATAAACTTTGAAAAACGATAAATGTATAAGTATGTAGCTAGTCTTATTAATCAGAATCCAGAAACGCCCCACTAAATACATCATCAAAAATAGGGATGGTCAACTGCTAACTCCAAATGTAGCCTTCAATGAGAGATGGCGTGAATATTACTCCCAACTGCTCAATGAGACTCACCCGTTTAAAGAACCAGCTTAGATAGAGACCCACTGAAGGACCCATGCAGGAGATCAGCCCTGATGAAGTGAAAATGGTAATAAAATGGCCAACAACAAAGCTACCGGACCAGACGAGATCCCAGCGGAGTTATGGAAATATCTAGGAGATGATGGTGTACTGTTTCTAACACAACTCTCGGCACTAAGTCTTGTGATGGAACACCTCACAACTAGCATACAGAATGAGCCACCTTGGGACCTACTCTATGCGGATGACGTCGTCGTCCTCATAAGAGACAACTGCACAGTTTTGGCAGCATCACTAGAGTGCTGAAGAACTGTATTGAATGCCGCTGGATTGAAGATAAGTCGACTGGAAACCGAATACATGCACTGTTGCTTTTCGGCAGATAACCATCATCTCATTGTCAGCATACAGCTGAAGAAAGTTGAGAACTTACACTTAGGGTCTGTTGTTTCAAGTAATGGTACGATTGACGTCGATGTAAATCACCGTATCAATACAGGTTGGATAAAGTGGCGACAACTATCGAGGATGTTCTGCGACAGCAGAATGCCGGCGCGTGTAAAGGGAAAAGTCTATAAAACCGCGGGCAGAACTGCTCTCATCTATGGGGCTGAATGCTGGCCCATTAGGAAGATCCACCTCCAAAATTACACACAGCGGAGATAAGAATGCTAAGATGGACGGGAGGCGACACCCTGATTGACAGGGTGCGAAACGAACCATCCGAGGAAGTTTCAAAATTCGACCTATCGAAGAAAAACTCTCTCGAGGGGCGCTTTAGGTGGTTAGTTAGTTAGTATTTATTTGCCAAAATATGGTACATTAGTTGTTACAATTATTTAAGTAGTTCACATATTCTGCCATGGTTATAGCGTGCAAATCTACGTGTACACTGCGAGTAGAGCTAATTTCCAAATTTAAACATTATACATACAAAAATTTTAACATTACACAATTAAAATTTAACATTATTAAACAATTACAATTTTACAATTTTTGAAAGTTTATATTATATTTACATAACAATTATATTTAAATTACAATTTATATCCATATCATTTTTCATTCATAAATGTCTTATCCTCTAAATAATCCTTTAAGTTATAATAATTCTTATTTAATGACAACATATACAGAGTTTTTTGAACACTTTAAATGGTAGGTGCACAAGGTTATTTGGTAGTCGATTGAATATTTGAATTGACATACAATAAGCATTTCTCTTAAATGTTTCAAGCTTAATTTGTGGTAAGTGTAATCTGTCTTTATATCGGGTTCGGCTATTTTCTCTATCACTCATTCTCTCAAACAGTTCTGGGTGTTTCTTTACAAAGACGCATATCTCATGTATACCTATATATAGACATGGCAATGGCAAAATGTTTAGCTTTTTAAATAATGGTTTGCAGCTATCCATGATGTGGGCGTCACATATGGCGCGGATACATTTTTTTTGGGCTCTAAATACTCTGTCCACCTCTACTGAGTTGCCCCAAATTATTATACCATACCTGAGTACCGAGGATACATATGCATTGTATGCAGTCAAAGCTGTCTCCTGGTTAACTATTTGCCTGATTTTTTTTAAGGCGTAAATAAAACAGTCAATTCTGTTAACGATTCTCTCTATATGTGCTTTCCAATTGCATTGTTTGTCTACCATTATTCCTAGAAATACGCACTCATTGACGATTGGTAATTGGGTGTTCATATATTGAATATCAATTTTGGCTATTTTTGAGTTAACTGTTTGAAATTGTATTGTGTTTGTTTTTTTCATGTTTAGTTGTAAATGGTTTTTTCCCAGCCATTTTGCAGTGTTGTCCAGTGTATTGGTAATTTCCATTTCTAGGTCACGTCTGTTGTTACATTTTATAATTAATGTTATATCGTCCGCGAACAATATGCAATCTTTGTTTAGTGCTTCTGGTAGGTCATTTATGTATGTCAGAAAAAGCAGTGGTGCAAGTATACTCCCTTGAGGCGTACCGCGGTTGTTTACCATGTAGGAAGATGTGAATGTTTTTTGTTCCAATGCGCATGTTTTGGTTATTTCGACGCATTGTAGTCTATCCTTTAGATAGTCTTTAACCCAATCGTTGGCAATTCCACGTATTCCATAGCAAGAAAGTTTGCTAAGAAGGGTGTCATGACAGACAAAGTCAAAAGCCTTTGTCAAGTCAAGAAACACACAAGCTGTATTTAGTTTGCGGTTAAGACTCTCGGTTATTTGTTTGATTAAAGAGAAGCATGCCAACGCTGTAGAGCTATTATTTCGTCAACCAAATTGTTCTTGTTTTATGCCATGTATTGAGAAGACCAGAAGAACATATGACCAGACCGGTACTAGACTTAAATACCGGTCCGAAGAAACCGACGTGTTGGGAGAAGGATGACGAGGAGAGCCGACCCCAACGGGATAAGGTCAGAGAGAGAGAGAGAGAACACATCACTGTGTTTCAGTTGAAGAGCACTGTATGTACCAAGTGTAATTACTGGGCAAATGAGAATTATAAACTAATGTGTCAACGGAGGAGCGCGGTGCAGTGACATTCGGATCTTTGCCCAACAAGGATTTGGGTGGCACTAATAGTTTCAACGGCGACGCGTGACGCGCGACCATCAGGCATCAGGCACATATATAAAAAGTCACGCAAGCTCCTAAAATCAAAATTCTGGATGCGCCACTGTATGGTAATACAAATGGAATGTTACCTTTACCTATATTATTTGTTTGCAGGTATTCAACCACAAAGACTACGCGTCCCGCGAAGAGTTCGACCGCGCAGTGAGTGACGCGTTAGAAGCACATAAAATAGACATCGTATGTCTAGCCGGATACATGAGAATTCTGTCTTCCGAGTTTGTTAAAAAGTTCGTACCTATCTCATCTCTTTTATTGTAAAATTGTCAAGAAACAGTGGGTACATCGAAGATATTAAAAAATAAATAATCACACATCAATTTGTAAAGTACTATTCCCGAAAATATGTTCTATTTTTTTAAACTTTCGCATTTTTTTGATATACTGGAACTTTATAGCATGAATTATTCAAAGGTACGATTTCGACCTTTTATTTACCCGAGCGCGACGTTACGATCAAATTGTCAAGGGTCGACTGATTAGCGATTGCTGGCTGCTTAGCAATGTTTTTCAACTACCCTCGCCTGGTTTGATAATTTTGATCCTGTTCTTGCTGCAATTCGATTGAAACGTCGGCTATATAAAATATTCGTACCTTTAAATAATTCACGCGATTAAGTCTCGATATATATCTCTTATGTATGTATATTTGTTCGGAGCAGACTGAAAACTCTGTGAATAGATTGATATACATCATGATAAAGTCAACCTGTCCTTTTTTTACGTTTTTAAATATTACAGTTGTTTGGTAATGGTATGTATTATGTTTCAGATGGCACGGTCGTCTTCTGAACATCCATCCGTCTTTGTTACCTAAACACCCCGGACTTCACGCACAGAAGCAATGTTTGGACGCCGGCGACAGGGAAAGTGGATGCACTGTACATTTTGTTGATGTTAGTACCATTTTATTTCTTACTAGCTAACGCGCGCAACTTCGTATGCGTCAATATTCCCCGTTTTTGCAACATTTTTCATTGCTGGTCAGCTTTTATTGGTCGTAGCGTGATGTTATGTAGCCAGAAAAAGATTTTTTCAATTCAGACGGAGTAGTTCCTTAGATTACCGCGTTCAAACAAACAAACAAACTAGCAAACTTTTCAGCTTTATAGCTTTTGGATAAAGTTTATTATTTTACATATACTTTTATTGAAGTATATAAAAAAATATGAGGATTAATTTGGTTTTTGTAAGCAGTTTACTTGTGTTGTGTTATGAATTACTGGTTATGTTATAGTTTCTATTTAGAAGTATAGTAGTCTAACTTAGTGATTATTTTATATCAATGATAATCAAACAATGTTTCTAGCCAATTCGCTATTTACTTGTTGCACATATTTACAACTTTATTTAATTGAACTAGAACTATCAGTATTTATTTCAGTGGTGGCGGGTTATTAGACCACCATTCTATTCGGCTTCCCTTTGAATGCTATCCCCTCAAGAACCGTGTCCCGTAAGATATTTTTTGTATCGAGTTACCTCTGCAAAAATTGTAACCCTTCGCCCCTGCTGTATTTAACGATGTGTAGGCACAATAACATGTGAATGTAGCGCCATATTGGATGTGCAGGAGGGCATGGACACGGGCCCCATCATCCTGCAGGAGCGCGTGGCCGTGGCGCGCGGCGACACGGTGGAGTCTCTGTCGGCGCGCATCCACAGCGCCGAGCACCGCGCCTACCCCGCCGCGCTGCGCCTGCTCACCTCCGCCAGGGTGCGCCTGTCCAGCACCGGCGCGCTCATGTGGTACTCGTAGGCAGGGGGGGGGAGACTCTTGGTTTTGTTTTTGGTTTCATAGCTCTAGTATATTTTTCTGCGAATTTCTTTCTGTGTTATAAAAATAACTGTCACACCATATGCGTACCCAGAGTCCCAGACTTTTCCGGAAGGGTTTTCATAATTTCAGTAGGGGGGGGGGGGTGCAATTGACTACTTTTTTGCAATTCCTGGGAGGAAGGAGTCAACCCTAAAATCCCATCCCTGGGTACACACCTATACATAATACCTATATAATTTTAAAACTAAATACTTGTAAAAGAGACTCGCCTTGACAACTAGAATTATATTTAAAACTTCTTCTGATGTCCTATTTGTAATCCTTTATTTATATTCTATTTTAATAATTCTTCCCCATCTCTTCCCATGGGTGTCGTCAAGGCGACTAAGGGATTTCACCCCGGAGGACGGGCAGCAGCGTCCTCTGCGTACTTAAAGCCTTACTGCGATCGCCAACCCGCTCGCCAAGCGTGGCGATTATGGCAATTACCCCCAGGATCTACATACTAGTAGGTTCTACTGGGGAGACCCGTGCCCAGCAGTGGGCCATCATATGGGTTGATATGTTTAATAATTCTTTACTCATTTCAATATTTATAAATGACAAAAATACCAACCAGGGTCGAATACAAAAACCAAGCCACTAGTGTTTAGAACTCCAGAGAGAACTTACTATTTTTTTTGTTACATATCAAACGCCAGAGTCCAAGAAGTTTGACGTCTACCGTATCCTAGTTTGTGTGTCCACATACATGTTCCTATATCTACGCAGTCACAGGTTACATTGTACAATATAATACGTATAATTACGTATCTATTTAAAATTCATTTTTTATTTGTCCATGAAAAAGAAATCAATCACCCGATCTTGCATTTAATGATATATTATAAAATATAGTAATTAATGGGACCAAAATATAAATTATTAAATTCAGTTTGATTGAGGTTATTAGGGTTGGCACTTTTTTCGGTTAAATAAAATTAAATGTTTTATTTTTATGTGAAATTTTGTAACACATTGTATAGTTTAATCACGTTATAGAGAGGAAAGTATACTCCTTATTTTCAACTCGTCAGATTTGTTTTTATACTTAGCAAAAGTTTTTACCAAGCATATACATGAATACAACTAAAATTATTATGAAAATGAATACTATAATAGTCAACAATAACAAATATATAGGCTATGACATGGCAATTTTAGACTTCCCAATATACAAGCAAAAACATAAGCAAGTTGTCCAGTCGCAGGCTGTATTCAGTGTTCAGTGTATGCTAAAATATTATATTGAAAGGTCTCGAATACGATATTTGTATACAATGTTATATCTAGATACATAAGTATATTTTAAATTGTTTTATTTGTAGTTTAGTTACAATATATAAGTTAATGCTAAGTCATCTATCACTAAGTAATTTAAGTCTTACTAATTGGCATGAACAATTGATTTTATTATAAACAATAAGTTAAATATTAGTTCTTACCAGAACCCATAGTCGTCTATTTTTTATTTTAATACCTGTAATCACAATTTCATAGTATTTTATTACTTTAAAAATATCTATCTTTTATTCTTATAGAGATTTTATTTATGAGAATTCATCATTCTCAGTTCTTAATTAATTTACTATGAATATTAATGTCTTCCATTTTTACCATAATATTGTAGCTAAACTACAATTACTTTATTGATTTAAAAGTTTATATGTATACTTACAAATGCCATTTACCTAATTAGCATGTTAAGTTTTACAATGTTTTTGAAATAAAACTTTTTGTATTATGTCAAGTGTTTTATTTACTTACGTAAATTAATTCTACATATCACAGATATTTTACTTTCATTGGAACTATCAGGATATATTAACATGTTACACCCTAGATTTAAAAATAAATAACAGTATACATTCCATATGGTAAAATTAGGACTTTTGCAACAAACCACAAAAATATTATTATGTCAAACAATACTCATAAATCTACTAGATAATTTATACACAAAATTTATTGAAATTTCTTTGACTTATTAAAAGTTAACAAATTAGCTACAGCTTTAAAAAAGCTACCCATTAGATCATCTTCATTATTAACGTGACTATCAGAAACAACTTGTTTATTTATTTGTTTCTCTTCCTTAATTACTGAATGCTCACCAGTCTTCAAAATATCTTCACAAATTTGATCAAATTCCACATGAAATTTTTGTTTATTCAGCAAAGGAACAATTAAATTGAATCTATTGATTTTACTATTAATCGATTGAGCTAATTCTTTATTCATTTGGTACATTTTCTTCCATTTGTTAACATCGTCACCTTCAAGTGGGTATGGACCTAAATACATGCGGTCTGTTTTTATTTCTTTTTTAAGTTCATCTATATCTTCTTCTATTTCTTTGCTTAATGTTATCCATTCTGGGGTAAATCCATTGTTTATAAGTACCTAGAAAATGAGACAAAGTGTAACATAGCAGATTATAAGGTAACATTACCCCACAAATCTTAAGACTATAAAAATATTAGCGGACCTGTGCAACATTTTTCATTGCTGCTCCGCTCGTAGCGTGATGATAGCCTTCCTCGATGAATGGAATATCCAACAGTAATTTAATAGATTTTTTTAATTCAAACCTGAGATAATTGCGTTCAACCAAACAAACAAACTCTTCAGCTTTATAATATTAAGCACTTAGCATCATTTTGGGGGCCACTGTCTGTATAGGGGAGGTGCTTGGTCGACGCGATCATAGACGGGGCAAATTGGTAAGATAAAAATAAATTTTAAATCACCACATAAATCGCCAGTGAAACCTCTAATGTTTGATCTTTTCAAACTAGTAGCTTTGCACTCTCTAATGCTAGTGTGCAGTTTTCAACTAATAAGCTAAGCGGACAGACGCCATTGCTATGGCTGTCTCCACTTATAAATCTGGTGATATGTACTGCAAATATGCAACACATAAAACTAGCAAATACAATTATCAACTCACCTCATTCAATTTATGTGTTGTAAAATCCACATAAGGATTACTATTTTGACATTTTAATGGCTTGCCTTTGCCACTTAAGTTCTCAAACTCTCCTTTAGACATAGATTCCTGTATCAAATCCTCAACCAATCTCTCAAAGCCGTATCCTGTTTTAATGTCATGTTTCTTTCTGTGTTCGCCTTTTTTCATTAAAGTTTTGTCCGTAGCTATAGCTTTTTCTATACGGTGTTCCAAGACATTGTTTGCAGCTTTCTGTGCTCTGACTTGGGCGTACTGCTTCTCTCTTTGAAATATAGTTCCATGGCCATAACCATCGTAGCTCAAGTAATGGCGATGTTGTGGTGCTGTATGCTGAAATGTAACAGATACCCATAGACCTTTGTAGTTAGTTTTAAGAACCATTTTAGACACTTACCCCGGAATAATTCTGTGGTCAAAAGTATTAGTATAAATAGTTAATATTTCTTTTAGGTGACAGTGAGAGCATACAGGGGGTATAAGGTGTCTTATCTGTTGTTAGGATACACGGATATAATCTAAATCTAGCATGTCCTATCTAGTTAATCTTAGAAGTCACAAAGGTTCAGAAAGTAAGGCAGTAATGCAAATAGACTTTGAATGGAAATGTTGGATATTTTAATGTTTATGAGTAATCAATCACTCTTGCCATGTCTTTTTAGTTATTTTATATTACCTTATTCAGTTATTCTATCAAATTGTTAAGGATAAGCTCCCCCCCTCCGGAACCCTACAAATCTCTCTACAAGTTAGTTAAGTTCTGGTAGAATATTGTAGCAAAGTACTCCACTTTTCCCTGTATGACCAGCCACTCTCTGGAGTCGTTATCGCACCTAGAGACATGTCCAAAGAATTAAAATATACGCGGGTGTACCACGGCCACACCACGGCCGATAAACGTTGCGTGATTCTGAGCTCCTGAAGTATGAAGACGTTGGTGCGTAAAAATCAGTCCACAATATCCCGAGCATTTTCCTCCAGCACCACATCTCTGGAGCGGCTCTTTCTAAAGAAAAATGGGGAATACCAGTGTTCGCACCAACCTGACTTTGGTGGCTTTGGTAATGTTGCGATTCCTCCATACTATCTTTAACTTCTCCATCGCAGTTCTAGTTAAGGCCATACGTTGTTTACTTCATTTAGGCAGCCGCCTTTGTTTGATATTAAGGACCCAAGGTATACGTAGGTCTGAACCACATCGCAGTTCGTTAATCTAGTTAATCTAAGTAATTTCGGGAGAATTGTCGATGGCGCGGTCCACGGTCATAATCTTGAAACGTAAGGCTTACGCGCTCTGTTCTGAGAAGTAATTCCTCCAAAAGGTCCACTTTACTCGCAATTAAGATGGTGTCATCTGCGTATCGCAAGCTCTCAATTTTGTATCCACCAACCGCAATACCATCTATCCAGTCTCCGAGAGTGATTCGCATTACAAGGTAGTAGGTAAACCGAAGAGGTGATATTATGCATCCCTGACGCACTGGGGTGTAAAATGTTTGAGAGGAGGTCATCTGTCCGCACAGAAGCCGTTCATCCTTCTTAGAGCACGAGGGTTGTGGTGTGCCCATATTTATTTATTTTATTTATTTATTTAACTTCTTGCACACAGAAAATTGTACAAAGGCGGACTTAATGCCTTATTAAACCAACGTCAACCTTAGGGTGATGCAGAGAACTGTTTGAGGTGGGTGCTAAATCGACTTATATTTCTAATGCTAAATAAGCAAGAAAGTGATTAAAAAAATAATAATAAATAAATAATTATAAAAACCATACCATACATATAAATATATAAATACACATACATACACACCCAACATACCAATACATACATTTACATACATAATACATACTCATAACAATACAAATACATACTTATTACATATATAACCATAGATTACTATAATTGTGATGATTCCGCCAATAACTTCGTATAGAAATTACGTACTTGGAACTTAAAGGTGACACGAGATGTAGACATTCTTATTTCGAGAGGGAGCGCATTCCAAAGGAGAATAGATTGAATAGAGAAGGAAGAATGCACCAGAGTGGAGCTGTGAGCAGGACAGAGAAGCAACAGATTATTAGAGGAGCGTAGATTCTGATCATGACTAGAGCAGAGAAATTGAAAGTGAGGTGTTAGATAAGTAGGGGCATGAGGAGAAAATAGGATTGAATATAGCGTTGTAAGTGCACGCAAACTACGGCGCTGCCGGATAGGAAGCCAATTAAGCTGAGTGCGATAGTTGGAGACATGATCGTACTTGCGAAGGTTGAAGACGAATCGAATGCAATTGTTGAGAAGCCGGTCAAGTTTATGGAGCAGATCAGCATTCAGGTCGAAATAGCACACTTCACCATAGTCAATGATAGGAAATATTAAAGTCTGCACTAGCGTTACTTTAGTATTAACTGGTAGAAAGTTTTTGAGACGATAAAGACACCGCAAAGTGCCAGTGACCTTCTGACTGACGTTAGCAATTTGAGTCCGCCAGCTAAGGGTGGAATCAATATGCAAACCTAGATCCTTGACATCATGGCTAACAGGAATAGCAGTGCCGTGGAAGATAATAGGTGGTAATGAATCAAAATCTATTCTGCTAACCAAGTGAGGACTGCCAACAACGATTGCTTGACATTTTTCAGGATTTACCGAAAGACCAAACTCGTCCGACCAGTTCTTTATCGCCATCAAATCTCGATTCACATTATCGATAGCTTCATTCAAATTGTCTAGTTTTGTCTGAACGTATAGCTGTCGTCGGCATACAAATGATACGTACATCGAAGTTCCTGAGTTAAAAGATTGATAAACAAGGAGAAAAGCAGAGGAGATAGAATACCGCCTTGAGGAACGCCCGCAACGAGATCACGCCAACTAGAGAATGTATCATCGATGCGAACCGACTGCTGGCGCCCCTGAAGATATGAAGAAAACCATTCCAATGCACCCGATGAAATATTATAATACGAGAGTATTGATAGGAGTATATCGTGGCTAACTGTATTAAAGGCGTTTGAGAAGTCCACCAACACCATGACAGAAACTTTTCCATCCTCCACACCGGCTCTGATATCGCCAGTTACTTTTAGCAATGCGGAGATAGTACTATGTCCAGGCCTAAAACCAGATTGGAAAGGACATAAGATGCCATTAAGCTGTACAAATGCGGATAATTGTCGGTGTAAACAGGCTTCAAGGACTTTAGACAGAAAAGGAAGAATAGATATTGGACGGAAATGATTAGGAAGAGAAGGGTTTGAGATCTTAGGCAGAGGTCGCACGTATGCTTTACTCCATAAGTCGGGAAAACGTCCTGATTGTAAAGAAAAGTTAATAATATCCGTAATTCCAGGAAGAAGCTGGTTAAGGATGGTAATGATCATACGGCGGCTGATGCCGTCACAACCTACAGCCTTCGACTTGATGGAGAGTATAATTCTCTTGATCTCATCGGGTGCAACAGGAGAAAAATAAAAAGGATCATAAGTGACTTTAGATAAGCTTGATATATAGTTAATTGTACGAAATCTGGTCCACAGACAAACTGTGTAAACAGTTTTGTGGGACAATGATATTGTATGTATTTATGATGCATGTTTATTAATATTCAATAAAAAAAAAATAATAATAATAATCTATCGAAACAGACGTGACAAAGTGTTCATTTAGATCATCTAAACCAACTGTAGCAGGCAAATCGGATTGTTGCTCTTTACCGATACCTAGGGTTCCTAGGAACTTCCAGATATCGGCAGGAGATGATGAAGAAATATTATCAAGAATATGTCGGCGTTTGGCGTTACGTATCATTTGATTACACCGATTCCTTGCAGCTTTATATGACGACCAGTTGACATCAGATCGATTTGTCTTAAACCCTTTAAAGGCCCGATCACGGCGTCTAGCAATCTGAATAACTTTTGACATCCAGGGCGCCGGAGGCCTTTTTACTTTAATTGTGTTTTGTCTTTTTACTTTAAATACATTCGTAATGAGTTCATTAAAAATGCGAACCTTATCATCTACTGAACTCGACATCACTAGGTCCCCCCAATCGACAGCAGAAGCATCCTCACGCAGCCTATCAACGTCCATCCGAGCAAAACAACGCATGAGTAAAAGTTTTGGTTTAAGTTTGGGAGGGTTTAAAATATAAGTCAGGAAGATAAGATCATGAAGAGAGAAACCGGGAGCAGAAAGTTGGCCGTGAGAAGAAACAAGAGAAGGAGAAGAAGTAAGCATAATATCCAGCCAGGAGACTGGCGGATTCCATGATGTTGTGAAATTTAGTAGAGCGAGGAGAAGTGCGTGCAAGGAGGTCTGTGTTGAAATCACCCATGATGATGTAATGCTCATATTCGGACCCCAAAGATTCTAAAACGGACTCTAAGTCATTGTAATAGTCCACAGAAGGAGGACAGTAGACCACGCCTATAATGGTTTTAACTCTCTTGACCCAAACCTCTAGAAAGAGAAACTCAGCCGACGCTGCGTAGTTAGAAGGAGATGAAGCAATAATTTTAAAGGGAAAATCGCTACGAAGATAAATAGCAACCCCACCTCCACGCTTATCAACCCGATCGTTTCGGATCAAGATAAAACCAGGGAGGGGTAAGTGGTGGAAGGTAAATGAGGTTTGAGCCAGCTCTCCGAAATCAGAATGGCATGAACGTATTAACCTGGAAAAGTATTAAGGAGATCACTGTAATGTGATGGAACACTTTGGGCATTTAAGTGACACACATTTAGGAGTTTGCCTGATTGTGACCCAAAGCGTTGACGCAAAGTATCACCAAGGGTATCAGTAACCGAAGAAAAACTTTCATTGGCAGAAGATCCAAAAGAATCATTGGCAGAGTGAAATGAAGAATCATCATCAGATAAAATCATAATTCATGTAAAATAAAATAAATAAATATAAATAAATATGATAATTATAAAAATATATTATACTTATAGAACTAAGAATGTAGAATAAAACTACAAAAAAAGACAAAAAGCAGTCCTATCCACCCACCAGTTGAGTGTTAGAGAAACGAAATCTATACAACACAATTAAATTAAATTATAGAGGAAAAAAAAACTCTTAATTAACACTTAAACACAAAATAAAATTATCCACCATATCCAGTGGTGTTTTCCACAACGTTGACCATTTCACCTATTCGAATGTTTTGGAGAAATCAACAAAGTATATGTAAACTCTAAATACACGCTATGCTTCTATCCGCTCGCTGTGACTTAAGATCGCTTTCCTCATGCAGTGACACTTAAAGCCACTCTGCGGGCCCAGCTTGCTCAATGGTTTGAAAGCTTGCGCTGCGTTCGCCAGCGCGTGCAGTAACTTTTAAGCTTGCGCTGCGGCCCCCAGCTTGCTCAATAGTTCGAAAGTTTGCGCTTCGACCTTTTAAACGTTGCTTCGCTTACCAATATACCTTGTGGATTCTAAATACACGCTACGCTTCACTTCGCTCGCAGTGCCTTAAGATCGCGTTGCAGCATCCAGCTCGTTCGGTTGCCTATAAGTTCACACTGGGCTTGTCAACTCATTCAGTGAATTCCACCGCTTGCAAAGTGACTATTAAGATCGCGTTGCGGTCCGCAGCTCGTTCGATGTTGTTCAAGTTCACGCCGCGCGAACCAGCTAGCGCAGTGCAGTGCGTCTAAATTCGCGTTGCATATCTTTGCTTATTAAGAGAGACCTCTACCACTTACTTGTGCAGTTATTTTTCAATTCGTGATTAGTCCTCTGCTTGCAATAAATTTTAAGTTTATACAACAATTGCATTTTTAGAAAGATAAGAAAAATTGAAGGCCAGAATAAAAATGCAATTATTGGAATACCTAAATAAGTAATTGGCAAGAAATGCCAATAAAAATTACTATGAGTCGTCGTTCTTGAGCTTCTGCTAACTTTTGAATAATTTGTACAACAAGGTCTACCTTCAAGTCATGGTGGAGGTCCTTGTTCCTTATATACCAAGGAGCATTAACAATACCCCTTAATACTATTTTGCTTTTTTTGGCACATCCCCAGAACTGAATTACCATATACCGTACATAACATAAGTACTTGTTTATATAAAATAATTTAATTGTGAACTGATAATGTGAAATGGTTGCCAGGCAACCACTTCATTTTATTTTAGCGTAACTCTAACTCAGTTTGTCTTTTCCTTCCAGCAAAGCTTTGCATTTAGTGTCATATCCAGATATTTGGCAGTATTTTCATCTGGTATATCATATGTATATAAGACAGGACCCAGCATGCTTCCTTGAGGTACTCCATCTTCTATTTGCCTAAGTTCTGAGTGATCTGATCTGATCTTCTTGTCTTACCCTGAATGCCATTTCTGTCAGGTAAGATTCTAGAATGTCTGCAAACTGCTTGGGGAGCATATTTCTTAATTTATAGATAAGACTTTAGCAAATGCTTGTACTATGTCCAGGAAAACTGTAGAACAGACTTATATTTCCTCTAATGCCTTCTCAATTATATTGATTATTCAATAAATTAGGTTTTGGAGTCTGGCAATGTGGCCAGCCCATTTCCATTTCAGTTTATGGGCCCCAATTACTTTTTTTTTCTAATTAGATATGTAATTGTATGGAATAAAAAGAGAAAAAATTGTGTTGCTTTTTCCTACAATGTCATGTTTGATACAACAAATGGAAATTACCTGAATCCTAGACCTAATACTAATCAATTAAAAAAAAATCTTACCCTAATATCATGGACAATTTTCTCCACTTCTTCTTTATTACTTTTGCCAGTGTTATGACTACTTAGGGTCCTGAATGCATGTTCTATGGCCACAAACTTGTCTATATTTGCCTCTGGTGACCCAGAGTCTGGGTGGTATTTCTTGGCAAGCTTGAGAAAAGCTGCACGAACTGCATCTTGTTTGGAGTCTATTGGCAAATTCAGTATATGATAACATTCCTGCAAGTATATATTATGTATAGATAATTAGACTACTTATTTATTGGAAATTTATGGGGCATACACACTGCCTAGCGTACGTAGATTTTTACAATTTATTATTCATGTACTATGAGTAATAAATTGTAAAAATCTACGTAGGAAAAATATTTGATTACTTATCATTAGAAAATCGACAGCTTATCTGTATCCACGGTACGAACATTATGATATTATTATTTAATCAGTCTGCTTATCAGATTTGATCTAAATTTAATAAAATATGCAAAACTTACTGCAATTTTCTCTACCGGTTTAGATGTAATTGTTTTCCCAGAAATAAGAATTGGATAGTATGGAAATAGCTGGGAATGTACCACGCGGTACATTGTCGTCTTCATTTTATAAATTTGCTAATAGACATGGTTTGTAATAATTACGTAAAAAAATGTATGTGTTAAAATCAAATGATCAAATGCTATCCGAAAAATCAAAACAAGAACTTGACATTTGACTTGACAGAAGTGACGGTAATTTTGAGTTTAGGTTGTTCACGAAGTCAGCTCAGTCCTTGTCAGTCTTGTCACAATGTTTAAATTTAGGAGAATGTATATAACCGATAGTGGGTTAAATTACGGGAATAAAACACAAACAAAACATTATGGTAAAAACATAACAATTTCTTAAAAAAGTAATTAAATATCAAACTATCTTTAATATTGCAACTATTATACGCAAGCAAGGTTTACAAACGTGTTGGATTTGAAAATTTACATGCTCTTTGATTTGTGTTAAACTTTAGGGTTGCGAAATAATCTTTTTAAGAGGAATCGGATAATTTATTCGAACAAAGCAATAATATTTAGGATAAAAAGTAATCGTTTTTTAATCACAAAATTAAAACTCATTTACCTTTAGACAGTTTTGTATATCTATGAAAAAACATCTAACTGAAAAAAAACCGTTCAAGAGCATGTCGAATCATGCTCGGTATAGGGTTCCGCACCTGTTGCTGAAGGCACAAATCCGATTTGAATTATTGCACCAGCGGAACAGCGTATGTTCATGGCACTTACGCCCTTTTTTTAAGAAACGCAATTTTTCGGCTATAAGTCAATGACGGTTTTAATTATTCGATCATGTCCGAAATAATTTGAGTTTAAAGTATTTAATAACCACTATCTTTGTGTTTTTTATTTATATTTTTTTTGGTCACACAGTTCACTTTCGGAGTGATTATTTCCAAACACATTTACAATCAAAAAGTTTAATAAAAACCATAAAATGGTTTTTTAGACCTGTCGAATGATATGCCACACATTCATGTAAAAAATGTTTTTCAAATTTTGTTACGTATATGAAGTGTCCCCCTCTAAATATATAATATTTTTTTATTTACTACAAGACATATTTTCACCAAATTTCATTTATTGTGTAGTATTTGAGTAAAATACCTATGACATACGAACGGACAAACAGACCGACGGACATGACGAAACTATAACGGCTCCGTTTTTGCCATGGCCATGTTTTGGCTACGAAACCTTAAAAACGGTTACCTACCAATTGACCTTTTCTATTGTAAGTTTTTGACATTAATTATTATTACCTGCCTGCACCTACATCTAGGGATTCGTTCATCAATAAACATATCGATATTTTTAAATGAAAATATCGATGTCGGTAACATGGATTATGAACGATATTTTTATGTTTTCAATAAAAATAAATATTTTTTATGAAGGCTATTATTAATCATTGACCTGGACCGCGCTATCCCTTTCAAGTATGAAGTAAATATTGACTGCAAAGCGTGAAAGAGACAACAGGGCCGCGTGAGTTGTTTAACTCACGCGGCCCTGTTTCTTTCTAGTTTTTTTTTGTTCGGACCATGTCGCAAGCTTGCAGGAGCGGATGCATTTATTACTGCGTGTAAATTTATAGGTTAAGGTCATGATTGGCCATCGTTTTTAAATATAAAATTTTGTGACACAAGGAAACTAATGCAAGCGACCTGATGTGCGTTGTTTTTCCGCGACTAATTTTGACTCGAAATGTGGGCATTTCTTGGTTTTGGAGTTGACCACACGCGGAATAAACATAGTGCGGCCTGGGTTATGTTAGAAATGAAGAATTTGTCTAATGTTTATAATATTATTTTGTTAATTGATCAATCAACTGACTTTTAGACTTGAATAACTTTCAAGTCAAAAAGTCGGTTGATTGAAGTTATTATTGAATTAATTTGCGTAAAATATATTTGCATGCCCGGTTTAGGCAGAAAATATTGGACTATCTATGTAGTAACAACACAAGCCGATGTAACTATGTTCATGCAAATAAAAAAATATTGTATTATATTATATTATTATTAAAGTGTTTAATTTAAAAATGGTGTATATGTTTTTTTATGAAGTGGAGAAGTGATGAACATCCTCGAAGATCTAATCACACTATTATTATTATTATAACTTGTTGAATAATTGACGTGATAACATATATATTACTTAAAATCGATGACCGAATGCACTCACGAAAAAATGTGACGCCACCGCTCACGTTTCGCCTGCTGATAGGCTGAAGTGGTGTGAAGTGATTTTATTATTATTTTCTTTCACAATAACTTCACCGACTTTGTATAACTGTTTAGTAAGGTTAAAACAAAGTCGTTGATGACAGTGAGAGCGAGATGCTAAATATAAAAATGTACAAGTGTAACTGAGAAAGCGAATGAATAGCGAACATTTTACTTAAATGGTGTTATAGTACAGTAGACATGACAACATATCGTTTTAAGAACGATTTAATATAATAATAATAATGTCTTGGGTCAACTCACACAAAGCTATCTGATCCCAAACTAAGCAGAGCTTATGCTATGGAAACCAGACAACCGATAAACAGACTTATATATTTCTAAATACATACATATTATAGATAAATAACACCCAGAAACAGAATAAACCATCGTGCTCACAACACAAAGTTTTATCCTGAGTGGGGATCCAACCCATGACCTCTTGCGTAGCTTTCGGATACACTCCCACCCCCATCACGCCACAGAGGCAGTCATAAATAGCGATGTATCGTTCATGTTATGAAGTTTAAAATCGATGTTTTAACATCGATGTTTATGATTGATTTACCGATGTATCGTTTGCACCCTATACTACATCACTATCACTACTCCGTTGACATTTCGGTGGAGAGAGCGTAAAATTAGTGTATTTTTATTTTTATTGTAATTAATTAACGCGTTCATTGTGACTTGTCTTGACTTAGCCAGTGTTATGAGTGTAGAATAGGCTGTGTACTGTTAATTGGTGTAAGATAATTGTATGGTGTTGATATAATGGCAGTATCAGTAGACGAAGTTCGAAGACGCTATCCACTTCACTGGATGGCGTGGAATAATCAGTATGAGGAACTCAAAAACTCCTTAGCGGCTAACAAGGTACAGTTTGATGATAGAATGAAGCATTTTACTACTTTTTGTAGTAGTTTTCTTTGAGGTTATACCCAGAATTTCGCCTCCCGGCAACTAAAGATTGGGTATTTATCCTTGTCGTCAGTTTTATATTTATGATTATCTTATTGAGATCCTGTTTACTATAAGAACAAACTATGTTCAGTCATGGTCCCTTTTATTACGTCTTGGTATCCAGTCATAGCCATACTGATTTGTTTCTGTGTAGAAATCAGACTTTTGGGATTTGAATACTAAGACTATTTCAAAGATTATCATAGCACTAGGCATAGTAATGGATAGTTTGAGATGTATTAGAATAAGAATATCTATAAATATTGGGGCTAAATATAACTTATGTAATATAAACATTCTGTCCAATAATACTATGAAATGAATCACCTCTCTTATATGAGTCATTGATAACTGTTTCTTACAAAATTGCTTTGAACTGATTTATACTTTATATAAGTATAAATCAGTGCTCTTCACTAACATAAGTTGAAAAACATCACATTATCCCTAATACTACTACTAAACATTCTTTGAGTAAGTACCTAGTTCTGTAGGAGCTACTTATTAATGTAGTATTAAGTTTTGCTTGTGGCTCTTGGCAACCTGAATGTGTTGTTGAAAAATGTAGCACAACAACACTCTCCAGCTCTTAACATCGCTATGTCAAGTTTACTTGAATGAATGGCCTCACAGTATACACAGCATTGGCCAACAATGATTGATCTCACGCAGCTCTGTCCTCTGTGGGAATTAAATCAGCACAGCAGTTGATTGCACTCCCGCTGTGCCACCTAGCTTCCAAACCCAGGTGCTTCAGCTATGGCTTCATCTGTGATTAGTCAACCAATCATAATAAGTAATTAATTTTATTTTAACATATAAGATGGAAAAGTTACCTAAATATACTCTCAAGGTAATAAGAAGCCAAACATAGGACTAAAATAATCTCATTACAATGAAGCCTTAGAAATGAGAGCAAAGGTTACAATAGATAAGGATCTCATTTTACATAATATTTACTATAAAAACTACAACCTTTTTTTTGGTATAATGTTACCAACTAAAAATTAAACCTTATTAGTGCTAAGTTCTATTTTGAACCTTCTCTTCTTGAATTAAAGCTGTATTTGGGTTGGACATGAGGCTGTACATTTGCAAAGTCGATATTTTTAGCCACCATAATTTGATTGTAGAATACAATTTTAATGTTTTGATTTAGTATTGTTAAATTAATTTAATGAGATAAGAAGATATAAATGTGCTACATAAAATGATTATATTTACATACTAAAGCCGAAATGGATGTAAAATGTTTAATAACAAATTTGCTTAGCAACCATCTTCTTTTCTCTCTTGTATTCTGTTCCATAGCAATCTGTTTGTAAACTAAAACATTGTTAGTAAACTAAACAATGGGCTATTCCTTTGGCTGACAAAAGTCAAGGAGGTGAAATCAATAGTCGAATCCCGTATGTCCAAACAGGTTTTAAGATGGTTTTATATAAAATAATCTAACTTGTCGAAAAGAGCTGTGAACAAACTCTTCAGCTTTATAATATTTTATTAAACATTTCACTTTATTTTCGGCTTCAGTATAGGTGTCGGTATTGGCACCAGTCTTGAACACAGATGACTTTATAAAGATATGTTTACTAACCTCTTGTGAAGCCTAGTGTTTAAGTAATCATACTAGCCATCTAGAGATTGCTGGTTTACATCCTTCCTATAGATATACAGTTTTCGTATATATCAATGATCCTACATATTCTTAACAATAACTTATTGTTACAGTACACACAAGAGGAAATCGAAGGCAAAGACGGACGAGGTCGAACTCCTCTCTTGCTAGCAGTCACATTAGGTCACGTAGAATCAGTACGGGCACTTATAGAGGCCGGCGCTGACGTCAATTGTGAAAAGGATGGCTGGACGGGTAAGTCTACTCATTATTCTTTACTTCATCGACATTGAAAAAATATATGTAGACTCACACTATCCCAATTTCTGTATATGTATTTTTAAGTGAATAAAGTACTTTGTCTTTGCCGTGTGCGAACTGGTCCTATCCGCATTCACATTCTGATGATTTGAAAGTAAGGAGGAACCTATGGAATCTATCAAAGTGAAGAGCATTGAAATATTTACCTTATATCAATTCGATTTGATAAATTTAAAGTCAGCCGAGCTCTGTGCGCTCGTTTCTGGGATTTGAACTTGCATTGCGCCAGTTGGAAAATCTTTCGTCCAATTATTGTAAGGAGACATGTTAATGAGCAGATGCTACCCACTGAATAAGTGTTAATTACTTTAGTTTACTGTAGTTGACCAGATTCTTGGTTTATTTTTGCCGTTTATTATAATTTATATTCATGACTAATGAAATTGAGTGTAGAATTTATACGTATATAATGTATGTACGAAGAAATTGTCTTAAGCGTGATTCAAACCCGCGATCATGTAAATTTTCCCCGTTTTTGCAACATTTTTCATTGCTTCTCCGCTCCTATTGGTCGTAGCGTGATGTTATATAACCTATAGCCTGCCTCGATAAATGGGCTATTCAACAGTAAAGTTTTTTTTCAATTCGGACCTGTAGTTCCTGAGATTATCGCGTTCAAACAAACACACTCTTCAGCTAAACCTTCCTGTCTGGAGCTATCTTCTATCACTTTTACAAAAAGTATTGTTATTAATATTTTAGCTGTACAAGAAGCAACGGCGACGGGCAACCCTGAGCTGTTGTCGTTGGTGTTATCACGACGAGATTACCAGCGGCACATCCTTAGGTCTGGTGGGATTCCGGATCTCTTGAGGCGGTTGAGTCTAGCACCAGACTTCTATGTAGAAATGAAATGGGAATTCACTAGTTGGGGTGAGTAGATGTCGTACAAAATGTAATGGTTAAAGGACGTTATGAAGGATGTTAGCAATGTCAGGGCAGTATCATTTATGTGTAGACACAAGTCTATTAGGTATCCATTTAAAAGTATCAACTAACGCCTAAGAATCTAAATTTGATAAACCACACAAAAGCTTGTCTTGTGTATTAAACAAAAGTGAACGTACTGAACGTTTTATCTTCGCTTATTTAGATATCGAGGTTGTAGTTGAACGACATTTTGAACCGAACAACTTATAAAATTAAATTATAGTCATGATGAGCTGTTCACCTTTCGGGTCCAAAGATTGGTGGTAATCACACATCTCTGGATTTTAGACTCAGAGACTCTCTTTTAAAGCAAATGTACTGGTTTCCTCACAATAGATTTACTTCACCGATTTTTACTAATAGCGATAAAATATTTACAAAATGCGCATTCGCTAGCTTTGGCTCAAAATCTGCGACTTACGGTTAGGCAGCGGTTGACTATTCGGTTGATCGTTTGTTCTTTCGGCCACCACTTCTAAAATATGTTTTGTGTTCAATTGACAGTGCCACTAGTATCTCGAATGTGTCCATTCGACACATACAAAGTGTACAAGCGCGGCGGCAACGTGCGCGTCGACACGACACTCGTCGGCTTCGAAAACAATCGCTGGCAGAGAGGAGATAGGACGTACATCTTTAGGGGACAGGGTAAGTTTAATGTAATATTGCTGTAGTTTTATTTTTAAGTAACTGACCTGCGCAACTTGTCTCCGTAAATTTTCCCCGTTTTTACAACATTTTTCATTGCTGATCCGCTCCTATTGGTCTTAGCGTGATGTTATATGGCCTATAGCCTTCTCGATAAATGGGCTATCCAACAGTAAAGGTTTTTTTCAAATCGGACCAGTAGTTCCTGAGATTATCGCGTTCAAACAAACAAACTCTTCAGCTTTATAATATTGGAAATTTCACGCAGACGGAAAAAGACAAGATATTAAACGAATCGCTAACATTTTTATGGGCAAGGTGTACCCTGTATATAATAATGTTACGAATTGTAAAAAGTTAAATAGCTACTAATCGTTTGTCATAGCTTCGATTCAATTATACAATTTTCAATCATATCAATAACGGTTAGCCTATGTTATCCACCAAGATATATTCCAGAGCCCCTAGACAAGTGGCATAAACGCTAATCGAATAGAATTACGTTGTTGCCCGTGGGCTTATGATTTTTAAAATATTTCAACGTTATTCTATTCGTTTAGCATTTATGCCACTTGTCCGGGGGCTTGATACCTAAATCTGAAATATATGTCTGTTTCTCCCAGGTCGCACAGCCAGTCTGATGGAGCTGGACCACGAGCTGGGCACCGCGTGGTGCGAGTACCTGGAGCCGCTGCCGCCGGCGCGCGAGTGGCCCGCGCCGCAGCAGCACGTCATAGACTCGCGCCTCAACTCGCCGCTCGCCATCAACTACCTTGATACCGACAAGATTAGCTTCGAGAGGTAATTAACACGAAACCAATAACAACAAAACACCAACAACAACAAAAATTCAACAACGACAAAAAAACAACAACAAAAAACAAACGAACAAGAAATAACAAACGCACAAAAACAAAAAAAACAACGACAGCAATAATCATGAGCCCGCATCGTGAATTTTCATACCCATTCTTTCTTTCTTTTACAATCTGATCACTTCACAAGAATTAAAGTAGGGAGAAAGGAGCAGTTAGTCCAATTGTCCTTTAATATGAGCGTGGTTATAGACATATCTAGGTCGGGTATACATATATAGGTATTATTTCGGGCACTGCCATTGGTCCCCCCCGCTCCGAATCAATGGAAGCGCTCCCTAAAAATCGTAACACGTCCGTGATGTTCCACATTTAATCATTCATTTATAGCTAAGTAAATAATATAAATTCCAGAAACAAAAGCGGCATATGGGGCTGGCGTCAAGACAAGACGGAGAGCGTGAACGGCTACGAGTGCAAGGTGTTCAGCGCCAACAACGTGGAGCTGGTGTCCATGACCCGGAGCGAGCACGTGCCGCAGGCGGCGCGCCGGCCCGCCGCGCGCGCGCCGCTCGCCGGCCTGCTGGCGCTGGCTGACAGTGACCAGCCGACTGACCCGCTACTTACACCCGATAAGGTATCTATACTAATATTATAAATGTAAAAGTAACTCTGTCTGTCTGTTACGCTTTCACGCTCAAACAGCTAAACGGATTTAGATGAAATTTGGTATGGAGATAGTTTGAGTCCCGGGGAAAGACATAGGATAGTTTTTATCGCCATAACCGACATCCATGCGGACAGAGCCGCGGGCGAAAGCTAGTATTATATAAATGTAAGATGATGTATCCTACGGGTAATAGGATAGAAATTTCAGTAACAAACTTGAAAATAAGCACAATGCGAATGAAGAATGTTTTGTACGGCGGACTTCATGCGGCTTCATATCTTTCAATGCATTCTTCCAGGACGACACACCTCGCAGCAGTAGATCACGAGAAGACCTCTCCTCGTTCAACCCGGTGACGTGGGAGGAGTACTTCTCTACCGAGCCGCTAGAGAAGGACATCGGGCGGCCGCGAGAGGTCGCCACTAAGGTGCAGAAGTTCAGAGCTACGTTGTGGCTCTGCGAGGATTATCCCTTAGAGGTCAGTAGCTGGACTGTACGACTGCTGACCAAGACCTTGAACCGACACGGAACTCCATTTTATGTGATACACAAATGGTTGTTCCTTGTCTGTTCGTCTAGACCATTGACGTAGAGACCAGGACTGCGCCATAACTTCACAAAATTGACCACTCTCTAGAAAGAGACAACGCTACTTTGTGGACAATACCTGTCAAAGACCGTACGAGTTTTTTCTCTCTTTCACGCTCTGTAGTCAATATTTACTTTTTAATTGAAAGGGCAGGGCAGTCCTGCGGGTCAATTCACGTATTTAAAGCAGTGCAGTTGCAGTTCAGTTGCGCACCGTACTAGAATGTCGTTATTGCGCTCTCGAGACGCATACTTCACGCAAGCGTATTTGAGATTGATTTCAAAGTTACAAGAATACAAAAATGGCCATTTAAATCGAAACTTAACTGCAACTGCACTGCTTTAAATACGTGAATTGACCCCCTGGTCTATACGTCAATGGTCTTGTCTTAAAACAATCATTTGTGTCGCGACACAAGGCTTTACCTTAGTTCGAGAGTTGCCTCTCAAGGACAGACACGCGTCAACTGTACATATATACAGTTAGCAACAAGTCGCTGAACATATTCGAATTTTTCTTAATGTACATTTTTTTTTAATTAGCTTAAGATAGCATTAGAATCCTATAAACTCCACTAAGTGTAGAATGAAAAACTTGAAACCTGAAGAGATTTAACATTCTAAGTTTATGTATTTATTAGCTGTCCCGCGCAATTTCGTCTGCGTAATTTTTTCCCGTTTTTGCAACATTTCTCATTATCCGCTCCTGTTTGTCGTAGCGTGATGTTATATAGCCTATATAAATAGCCTATATAAATTATATAGCCTTCCTCGATAAATGGGCTATCCAACACTGAAATAATTTTTCAATTCGGATAGTTCCTGAGATTACCGCGTTCAAACAAACAAACAAACTCTCTTCAGCTTTATAATAATAGTATAGATGAGTTTAGAAGAGGTAAAAGAATTTTGGACAAGAGGATGGATGAAAGGAGTAATTACAAGAAATCTGCTTTCGTAGTACAATGCGTAAAATGTTTGATGTAACAGTTACAGGAACAAATAATGCCTATTCTGGATCTAATGGCGTCGATATCGTCCCCGCACTTCGCCAAGTTAAAGGACTTCATACAGATGCAGCTTCCCGCTGGCTTTCCTGTTAAAATTGGTATGTTATTGTTTATTTGAATTCGTATGATATTGATTGAGTTTGATTCTTTATCTCGATAGTACAATCTCTCTTTCTGCGTCTCCAAAAGGAATTGATTTTGATGGGACATATAAATAAAAGACGTTCATTATCGGGTATCTGACTGTACTAGTAACTTAGGCTACTTTGAAATGTATTTTTAATTTTAATGCGGACGCAGTCGTTGGTAGAAGCTAGCTCTATTGAAGGTGTAAGATACTTACCAGTAAAAAAAAAATGTTTGCTTGCTTGTAGCTATAGTAAAAATCATTATTATTTTTGTACGGGTAACGTACAAACGGCCAATAGTGCTTACATTGCAACGACGATCGACGCGGTGTTGCACTAATGAGTCAGTTGGTACCCAACGCCAACGGATTTTTTAAGTGAAAACTTCTTTAGCGGCGTGTGCACTTTTTTGGTATGCGTATAAAATGGAAAACTCGCGTCAGGATCACGTGACCGTAAGATTGGTGGATTGATGAATTGCCGGGAAGACAGGTGGGAAATCGGGCGGTCTAGAAACCAGAAGATCCTGAGCCCAAATGATTATTTCTTCCCTTAATTTTTTGTTTTTTATTAATATTTCATATTTTTTATTTAATTGTCATTGTCATTTTTAAAATTGTCATGTTTGTGTACGATAGCGCAATAGATGAATATTGTATTTAACCATACTTTTATACTGATGAAAAAAATCCTTAACCATTCCAAAATATTCAAAAATGCACCACGTTAATGTTCAAGTTTTCACTTCTCCCGGCACTCCTGGAGTGCAACGTGTTTTTTTTTATAGGCGTCACTCGCAGTAGTGTACAAGCTCTGTATCGTGGGGGACTTTGCAAACATACACGTCACATACACTAATTATTATTTATAATAACGATTAGCACTCAATACTAATCACCAATATCATACATATCGCAGAATATAGTTGCGAAAATCTATGGTTTTATGTCAACTGAATTAAGTTAACTTAAACATCCCTCGATTCTTCTGACTATACAAAGTGGTCCTTCGAGCTGGATTGGTGTGCAGTGCTAGGTTTCAAGTGATTTATTATATTGGTGCTGTTTAATTTCTCCCACCAGAAACTTACAATCATCGTATTGAAGGCAATTTTTTTTTAAAGGTAACTTACTAGCAATGTGGGATTGTAGGTCTACTACCAATCTTACTACCAATCCTGTTTACCCCTTTAGCTAAGCTCAATGACTTGTGTTAGGGTTCACGTCAGCAGTATAATGGGTAGAATTCGAACCCGCGACCTCACGATTACGAGTCCGATGCTTGAGCCATTAGGCTACCGCCGAATGGCAAGGCAATATTATAGAGAACAAGTTAATAAACATTCGAATACAAGTTTTTTTTTTGTATTGTGGATCCATTAATCCATTTATTTCTAAGATTGATGTTAATTTAGACTCAATGCCTGTACTGCCCCAGAGCCCAAAATTCTTACACTCTATCACTGGCTCTAATGTTACCGGAAGAAAAATCTTATTATTAAATCATTATTTTTAATGGCTACCACAGATCTAGGTACGGTAATTAATATAGATAACTCGTTTGTGATAGAGTGTCAGGTTATAGACGTTCTAGAAAACTGCAAGGAGGTACAATCTGGGGGACTATAACTTCAAAATTGTTACATACAACATACGGAGTCTTCAACAAAATTTTAACTCGTTTACGGTTTCTCTAAAACGATTAGACATGGATCCAGATATTTTAATATTAACTGAGTGCTGGTTAGTTGAAGGGTCTATAAACCCAAAAATCTCTGGATACACCTCGTTCTCGACTAAAAAGACCTTAAATCGGGCTGGTGTGTCGTAGTATACGTTAAGACTCACTGGAATGCGATGGCTGATGAGCTAGAAGTTGACGAAGCGGAATGTCTGAAACTCGAACTCAACAATGCCTTCGTAGTTCTCGGAATTTATAGGTCCCCTTCTTTCCGGCAAATCAACAAATTTACCCTTAGCTTATGTAGTGTCCTCGAAACATTAAGCAGCAGACAGACAGTGTTCGTGGCGGGAGATATAAATGTAAATATACTTGACAATTCTGATCTCAACACCAGCGAATACTGTAGTCTACTAGCGGAGCTTGGTTTCATCCCAGCGATTCATAAGCCTACTAGATTAAACGTATGCCTAGACCATATATATGTTAAGATCAAATTTCAAAAATTGTTAGGTATAGTAGGCCAATGCGACGTCACCGACCACGAAATAGCAATTTTAGCAATGTCACAGGAAAGTAATAAAAGTTACCGCAGAGATCGCATTATAAACATTACAGATTTTCAGGCTGTTGCAGACGATTTGCACCACACAGACTGTTCATTAGTAACGAATACTAGCAATGTAAACGAGGCCATCAATCAATTTACAAAAATACTAACGGCAGCTGTGAACAAACATACTCGTGAAAAGCGCGTAACTAGATCAAAGTACACTTTAAAACCTTGGATCATATCGGGACTTATGAAGTGTATGAAACATAGAGATAAACTCAACCTTGATCTGTGAAATTATCCTGACGATAGTCAACGCAGATTAATATACACCAGGTATAGAAATGATTGCAGAGTTACTCCATAAACTTAAGAAAGAGCACGAAAGTGCGGAGTTAGAAAAAAACAAAAACAATCCAAAAGCTTTGTGGCAAACCATCAACAATATACTAGAACGAACAGAAAGTAGAATCATTCCAACAGAACTAACAGACCTTTAACACATATTTTTAATGTCAGCATGGAAACAGGAATCTTCCCCAAAGAATGGAATAAATGGAAAAAAGCTGCTATTGTCACAATCTATAAAATGGCTAACAGACCTTTAACACATATTTTTAATGTCAGCATGGAAACAGGAATCTTCCCCAAAGAATGGAAGAAATGGAAAAAAGCTGCTATTGTCACAATCTATAAAATGGCCTAAAGACAATACCTGGAAATTACAGACCTATTTCACTGCTACCGGTTTCCTCTAAAATACTGGAAAAGATTGTTAACATAAGACTAACAAACTATCTTAATAAGGTTGGACTTATATCAAATAAACAGTTCGGCTTTACACGTGGTAGGTCTACCTCAGATCCTGTTAACTCCCTTGTCACAGATATCACTCGCTGTTTGGACAATGGAGATAAATGTATTGGAGTATTTCTTGACCTTGCAAAAGCCTTTGACACCGTTTCCGTGCAAATCCTTCTGAGAAAGTTAGAAGCCTTTGGAATAAGAGGATTACCTCTGGAGTGGTTTCGCAGTTATTTGACAGAACGGTGTCAATGTCTAAAATTGGGAGACTTACAGAGTGATCAACTACCAGTTACTTTTGGTGTGCTTGGCCCAACGCTTTTTACTGTATACATCAATGATATACACCACTCTGCAGATCAATTCAAGATCATTTGTAATGCTGATGATACTGTGCTGCTATTTCGTGGAGATTCCTGGAAAACAGTTCATGAGAAATCAGAAGCGGATATGGCTACAATAAAAACCTGGTTAGACCAAAATTTACTCACTCTAAACATACAAAAGTCTAAGTTTCTCTGTTTTCACAAAACTAAGATATCAGCACCGAAGGAAGCACTGTCCCTAAAAATAAAAAGTATTTCTTCTTATAATCTTGGAAATACCTGTGAATCAATTGATCGCGCCTAATCTACAAAATATTTAGGAATGGTGATAGACCAAAACTTATCTTTCACCGACCATATAACGAGTACAACTAATCGCGTCAGGAAATTTATTTGGGGGAGGGGCTGGAAGCACTATGATGCTAAAACTGGAAAGAGCACAAAGAACAGATTTAAAGGTCATGCTAAAAAAACCATATCGCTACCCCACACAATCCTTGTATGCCGAAACTAGAGTTCTAACAGTAAGACAACTGTATATTCTTCAAGTAACATGTAAAATACATCGTGACACCATAATATCTAATAGTTACAGTTCATTACTCCAAAACAGCAACATTGTAAACCTCAACTAGTTCCCACGATACAGGCTAGACCTAGAGTGAAAACTATCAGAAATTTCTTTGGTCCTAATAAGTAAGAGTTAAATTATAATATTAAGTCAAATTGATTGTAATCGTTTTCCTATTTTAAAGTACTTTTTCTCTAATGTAAGGCACCTATGTAACTTTTGAATTGAAATAAACTTATCATTATTATTGTTATTATTATTGGGCTCCTTCTTTAAAATTACGATCTAGTCTTAAGACTAATAAGTAATTTAGTTATAACTTAATCAGCTAAGTTCAATATTTCACTGTAAGAATTTGTCCATTGACATTTTTCTCTTTGTTTATGATAAATGGAAAGACACTCTGTTCTTGTCTTGTTCTTTGTAAATAACACTAACGGCACTATATTACACTCCAACTCGAACGGCTTAGTTCTCTTTAGTCCTCTTACTATGTCCGTGATGTCAAGGAGCTGGATAGCCTCAACGTACCCATGTTTAAGGAGTCATCGTTCATGAGCTTCTGCATACTTTTTAATAATTTGTGCGACAAGATCTACTTTCAGATAAATTCGAATAGAAGTAAAAGCAAGGCTTTAATTGCAGAAATCCCCCTGTTCCACGTGCTGAACGCGCGCATCACGTTCGGCAACATCTTCGCGACCGAGACGCCCGTGGCGCACATCTCGTGCATCCAGGAGGCGGCGCGCCTGTCGTGCGTGGTGGACGACCGCTGCTTCGCGCTGGGCGCCGGCTACCGCGATGCGGCCGCGCCCGACGAGCGCCTGGCGTGCGGCGACGACGAGGAGGGGCTGCTGCAGTACGCCATCCAGCAGAGCTTGATGGAGGGCGCCACGCACGATGATCAAGTTAGTTGCACTTTTGCTTGGAAATAAAAAATCTTTATTCACTTAGGATTCGAAACAACACTTATGATACGTCGGGATTCTATATGTACTTGTAATGCCAAGTTCGCAATAATTGAATCCTCGCAGGGCGACTGAATTCTTTAAAAAAAAAATAATCTGCTATAGGTACTATTTTTTTTCTCGGTCTTGGTAGACGTATCTTTTAAAAAGATTTTTATTTCTAAAATTGATGTTAATGACTTGATTTAAAGTACCTACAACGGGGAGGTAAACGCGTACGCTGCCTAGCTTGGTTTTATTTTATACCAAAACTGTGGCATACACGCTTATGGCCCGCCTGATGACGATTCGCACGTAAAAGCGTGTACGTGCACGTATTGGCTTTGGATACGAATCTTAATTGATCTCAAACCGGTTTCATTATTAAAAAATGATGGTTTTAGACCACTTAAACAATTTAAAATAGGTATTTATTATACGGGAATTAACGCGCATTGTTTACCTTAAGATTGCTTCTTTCATTGTCAATATTACCTCCAGATAGATGGTGTTGCAATGGGGAACCTAATAGCCCCAGCACTAGCTAATCTCTGGATGGAGCATTTTGAAGAGATGCTTTCTCTTCAAAATGCTCCTCACTCTGGGTCCACCAATCATCAAACTGTGGAAGAGGTACGTAGATGACGTGTTTGCTGTCGTCAGAGGAAGCCAACATGATGTGGATCAGTATATGGGGCACCTTAACTCCATTCATCCGAAGATGAAATTTACATGCGAAATGCAGACGAATAGATCGTTGGTATTCCTGGATATCAAGATAACAGTGCGAGCTGATGGATCGCTATCACACTATGTACACCGAAAGCCCACGCACACTGACAGATACCACCATCCTCGTCACCTACAATCCGTGATGACGTCATTGAAAAACAGAGCCCTTGACCTCTGTGACCCTGATCATGTGGAGCAAGAGCTAGTCCATGTTCAGGAGGTACTCAAGAAAACGGATATCAGGTGTACCCCGAAGAATGAAGCATATCCCAAAACGTGACAAATCTCCGGAGGTGAGCAGACAACCTGCTTATTTGCTCTACGTCTGACGAGTGACAGACAAGATCGGATCAGTTATGAAAAAGTGGCTAAAGTTTGCAACTTGGTGGGTACTCCGAAGGATATTATACCTCTGCAGACGCCAGGTGTCTACAAAATTTGCAGCTGCGGTAGTTCGTACATTGGCCAAACAAAGCGAACTATAGCAGAAAGGCTAAAAAAACACATCGCAGCAGTGAAAAACCGGCAAACGAGCAAATCGGCAATTGCAGAACACATACTGCAGTCGAACACCAATCACTGGATTGAGTTTCATCGTCCACAAACCCTCTCCACAGACCGCCATTTTTATTCAAGAATTGTGCGTGAAGCGATTGAAATTAAAAAACTTAAAACTTTCAATCGGGAAGAGGGCTTCAAAGTATCCGTGACGTGGAATACAGTGATTCGTAAAACACAACCTCGTATTAGTGCGCAGTCGGTTAACGTGGACACAATCAGTGTAGTGTGCAGTGACCCTAACTTTTCGAGAAACAATAAAGTGAGGGTAGATGAAGATTCATCGGCCTGACGGAATCTTAACATCACCGCGACAGTCCGCTTGTGACCACGGCCGGTGCAACCTGGTCGAAACGTCAAGCAATTTTAAGGTAAACAATGCGCGTTAATTTCCGTATAATAAATAGTTATAATCATGCAACGCGAAAGTTTAAATGTAATTAATTTAAAATAGGGTTTGCAAGTTTGTATTAAACTCCGTCAGTTTTGAAGTTAGATCGGTGAAATTTTGTATTTAGCATTTTCATTTAAAATATTTCAGCGTTTTTGTAAAATCAACCCCTAAGGGGGTAAACTAGGGGTTGTGAGTTTGTGTGAAACTCCGTCGCAATATATTATAAAACTTCGTCAGTTTTAAACTTAATTCTGTGAAATTTCGCATTTGGATTTTTGGTACAAAATAAAGAAACACGTGTGACAGCGTTTTTTTTGAAAATTATCCCCTAAGAGGGTATAATAGGGGTTGCAACTTTGTATTAAACTCCGTTAGTTTTGAAGTTAGATCGTTGAAATGTTGTATTTAGCTTTTTCGTTTCAAATAAACAAACACGTGTTTCAGTGTTTTTGTTGCAAGTTTGTATCAAATTCCGCCACTGAAGTGAGATATATGAAATTTGGTATTTGCCTTTTTGCTATAAAATAAAGAAACATGTGTTTTACCGTTTTTAGGAAATTAACCCCAAAAAGGGATAAATTTGAGGTTGCATGTTAATGTAACACTTCATCAGTTTTGAAGTTAGATCTGTGTAATTTCGTGTTTGACTTTTGGATTTAAAATAGAGAAACACGCATTTCAGTGTTTTTGGATAATGGACCCCTAAGGGGGAAAATAGGGGTTGGGAGTTTGTATGAAACTCCGTCAGTTTTTAGGTAAGTCGGATCGGTGAAATTTCGTATTTAGCTTTTTTGTTTAAAATAAAGAAATTCGCATTTCTGCGTCTTTGGCCATCAATCCCTAAGGGAGTAAAAATAGGTGTTGCCAGTTGGTATGAAACTCAGATATGTAAAATTTCGTATTGGGCTTTTTAAATTAAAAGAAAGAAACACGTTATTCAGCGCTTTTGGAAAATCAACTCATAAGGGGCTGTAATAGGGGTTACAATTTTGTATTTTGGTCAGTTTTAGGTTAGATCGGTGGAATTTTGTATTTTGCTTTATGGCTGTAAATAAGGAAACACGTGTTTTAGTGTTTTGATCGAAAGTGATAAATCGGCCTTGAAAATCAAATACACGGGCGTAGCCACGGGCGACAGCTAGTTACTTTATAAGTCTCATTTGCCCAGTAATTACACACAATGTTACCAAGATTGGCCTGTTGGTCTAGTGGTTAGTGACCCTTGCTGTGTGATGAGCACGATGGTTTATTCTCGTCTAGGTGTCGTTTATTTTATACCTTTAGACGAGCAATTCTTGTATATATATACCTATATATATATAATCTGAATCTCGGCAATGGCTCCAGCGATTTTCATGAAATTTAGTATGCAGGGGCTTTCGGGGGAGATAAATCGATCTAGCTAGGTTTCATTTTTGGAAAACATCGTTTAAAAAAAATAACTAGCGAAGCTCGGTTATCCAGGTACTCTATACTAATATTATAAAGCTGAAGAGTTTGTCTGTTTGTTTGAACGCGGTAATCTCAGGAACTACTGATCCGAATTGAAAAATCTTTCACTGTTGGATAGTCCATTTATCGAGGCTATATATCATCACGCTACGACCAATAAGAGTGGAGCAGCAATGAGAAATGTTACAAAAACGGCAAAAAAGACGCAGACGAAGTTGCGCGGGACAGCTAGTCTATAATATGTATGTATTTTATAAATATACAAGTATGTTTATCAGTTGTCTGGTTGCTATAGTACAGGGTCTGACTAATTTGGGATCAGGTGGAGTTGTGTGAGTTGTCCCAAAATCGATAAACATGAGATGGGTATCCCCCAGGTGGACGTGTGGGAGGCGCTGCGAGGCGCGCGGCCGGCGAGCCCCGCCGCGCCGCGCTCGTCGCCCAGCCAGATGCTTGCGCACGAGGAGAGGCAACTACAGAGGTATGTATCTAACACATTCTACCACGTTTTATTTTGTTTTATGTGTGTTTGTATTCCTGCAGATCTTCCTTGAGGTGATATCGTTGTTCGGCATTCAATACCGCGATAAATGCGAATTAAAAACTTTTCCGCTTTGCGGAACGCAATTGTAATCATAGGCATAGACTGGACTGCGCCCTCACTTTCAGGTATAAATACAGGCTGCAACGCGTGTAAAAGACAAAATACTTGAAACAGAATAGAAATATTGGCCGCACTGTCTCCTTCTATATAGTGGTAAATTTTGTGAATTCGTCTCAATTGAGGAGCGCGGTGCCGTGGCGTGCAGATCAGGCTCACGATATACCTATACGCCTCCTCATTTTATAGTATAAAAAGTGCTGGATTTTACGTGATTTTACTATGACACGTTTTTGTTTACTTCGCGTTCATATTTAATACAGATGTGCGTCATTTGTTAATTGAGTAACAAAAAAATGGGATGTCCCTGTACACCTATACCCACTAGGCAATTGAAATAATGTTTTTAAACTAAGTTAATGAATTTTGATTGTATCAAAATGATATTTTTTTTTTTACGTTGCTAATATAAACAAACAAAGTAGAAAAAAGTAATTTTGATAGTATTGCCCATTCGTAGTATTGAATGCCGAAGGCATAGGTAAGAATTTTCCTTGTGGAATATCTCCCTTCACCTCCGGCGATTACATTGTCCTCCACACATTTTACCGACAACAAAATATAGCGGTCGTAATGTAAGTTCTTAAACAACACACACGATTTTGGCTACCTGTCCCTGGAAGCGAAGTGAGGCTGCAGAGCGAAGATTTGGAGAAATATTAACCAATAGGATCTATCCTCTGGAGCGTTGCGGAGACGTCATTGCAATCCTAATAGCGGCGAGTATTGAGCGCCCGTTCCTAACCTAACAATTAACACAAGCCTATGAGCTTGGAGGGGTTAACAAGATTGATGGTAATGTAGAGCCTAATCCCACATTGCTAGTTATCTTTAAAAAAGTAATCCTATTGGTTAATATTTCTCCGTTTCTCCTCTCCGCAGCCACGCTCAGACAGGCTTAAGATCGCAATCTTAATTGCAAGTTAGGCGATGTCAACACGATTTCACTATCACGTGAACTATAAACGCATCTAATCGGCACACACAACAAGTTACGACCCACACGGCACATAAAAGTCTACATTTTATGTGCGGTATATAATAAAATACAAGTACGTGCCCGCATTACGTTATATTAACACATCAAAGTATTCAGTTTAAAAAAAAAGTTGATCACTGTTACGAATAAATTTGTATCTTGCTTGAAATATCTGCTGCTCAGTAAAAGCATGAGACCAGCGGGAAAATTATGGTCCTTCAAGTCCTAGAAGTATATATGACATTTGAATGCATACTTAAATTTAAGAACAGATTTTTGTCTAAGTGCTTGCTCAGTCAACGTTAGCAGCAAAAACTTCTGTCTGTATTGCTCCACGATATCGTAACGTCACTACCATGATGTCACTTGTTATAAGTCATTCTTAACGGTGCGTTTCCATTGACGAGCAGCTGGAGCGTACTGTACCATTCACAGTGCTCAAAATCGTACCCAGAATTATTTCGAGCAAACAATGTTTTAACCTTATTTTTGCTGACATGTTCCTAGAATAAAAGCTCCAAAAATAAAAGATTATAAAAAAAAAACCTTATTTTTCGGACATCCTTTTTTTTATTATAAAATCGGATAGATCTCATCAATACACTTTCTACTCTGTTGGAAAGAATTGTTTAAAATGTTGATTTCGGCAAAATAAACCCCCTATACTACATTAAAATTTAAACATGTTTTATTCCCGCGAAAGCGCTGTCTGCCATGTTCTTAACGTCATATCGGCACAGACCAATTGGATTGGTGTTAGTCAGCGTCAAATAAAGTGTCGGCAATGCCATCCATGCTGGCTATAAGGCAAAGTAACCATTATTTATATTCCGTGAGTACTAGGTGGCGCTTTTTTCTATGCGCATTTTTTCTGCCGTTATTGGTTTGACAGTTTCGGAAACAACAGATGATAGTGAATTGGTGTGCCTATATTAAGTTACACGAAGGCGGCTCATGTTTTATGTCTCGTGATATACCAATTTTATTTTTAATTTATTAAAACAATCATGCTAATTTATAACTCGAAATCGGAATACCTATGTTTGTTTTTACATAAATTTCATTTTTTATCGATTTTCATAATTTATTGTTCACTACCGAAAGTACTCTATTACAAGCATATTTGTTTTAGCGCAATTTGTCGTATCATTTGTAGTTTCTACTGTATGTTATCATCGTATTGAGAAAAGTATGTAGTATACTAAAATAATGATTGTAAATTACTCTATACGCCATATACATTCCACATCACAATTCCATGGAGTCAAGAAATTATTCTAAATTGTCTAAATACGGTGGAATTTTCGAGACAAAAAATAAACACTAAAAATCTCGCATGTATCTTGATTTTACAAAGTTACAAGGTTCAATGATACTTTAAAATATACACCATTAAGGTCACTCAGGCACGGATTCAGGCTCATGTTCTAGGGGGGGGGGGGGGGGGGGTTGACCTAACACCGGTCAAGTGTAAGTAGTTTTGCCCGTCAAACCGGCAAACACTTGAAAATTCATGAGACTCGGGTGGGCAATTGCCCCTGTTGGATCCGCGCCTCAGGTCGCTTTTGATGATTCTAATAATTTTTGTATTTTACGCTAAATTTGAGAGAAATTAATATATTTCTGTATTTCAAGATAAAAAATATTTTTTTAAAAGACTGTGGAGCCCAGCTCCAGTCAATGGAAACGCACCCTTATTATTTTAATGCCATTGCAAGTACACATTTCTGATTTTTGTACGCCGCTAAGTTATGTCTGTTTCATAAAAACATCCACCATAGTAGAAAAACAAGGATTAAAAAAATTACACAATGAACATTATCTTTTCAGACGATCCCCTAATCGGCTTTTTTAGTAGTAGTATTATATGTTGGTGTGTGCTATACAATAGTATAATGTGTGTTTGAATTATTATAATTAAATATTTATATTGTAAAACAAAATACTTAATTTTATACAAGCAGCAACATGTGTCCTCCTCGTCCAAAGTATTTAAATAAAATATATTTATTCAGTTTGCGAAAGTTCTTTAACAATAAATTGGGTTTATAAATTTTTCCTCCGGTATTCTATATATTTTTGAAATTTTAAGCCTATGCTGTTTTCGATCAATTTTTAAGCCTATGCTGGTTTCGGAAATTCAGACTTGCAATGCAAGGCGTGAATTAGCGAGCCGTAAATTAAAACCTCGCCAGAAGCGAAGGCGAAATTTTCCTGTAAACTATAGCTTCGTGAATGTGTATCCGACTGCAAAGCAAGAGGTCGTGGGTTCGATTCCCACACGGGACACCACTTTGTGTGATTCACAAATTGTTGTTCCGAGTCTGGGTGTACTTTGTGTCCGTGACTTGTATGTTTGTAAATTCCCCCCCCGCCACACGGGGTTTGTACCCTACTACTGCGGGAGTAGTCTTAAAAAAAAAATTACTTTGTGTTTTATTAGAATTCAAAGAAATCACGTTGAGAATTTCGCGCATATCCAAAGAAAACGATCGTGAATTTTTGTTAGTACAAAGTCAAGGATCTTTATTTAACAAAACAATCAATGATTGTTTGACAACGTCAATTTTGAAAAATAAAAAACACAATAGGCGGCAGTTCCGAGCGTAAATGAATTGCTTTAAATAGAAATTTTTCATGGATAGAGTATTATAGATAGATATTTTTACCCGACTGCAAGGAAGGGTATTGTTTTTCGCGCGTATCTTGTAAGTATGTATGAAATATTCTTTATTACCTCATATCTTTTCAACCACCAGACGGATTTAAATAATTATGACGTCGTTAGATTTGTATTGACCGCCCAAGTGTTCTTAGCTATTGTGACGTTTGAAAAAAAAACATGGTGTTGGAATACCACAATATGTGCGAACACTTAATTTTTTTTTTTATAATTTATTATTTTATTCAAAACAAATAACGTGCGAATCGGAACGAGACTGCTCATAGCAGGTATATACTGCTCGAACTTCCTCACACTACAGGTAGTCGAGACTAGCGTTGAAAAAAAATAAGAAAAATTCCCTTGTCTAATAATTGCGTTGTTTTTTTTTTTAAGTTTTATTCAAGAGTTTCAAGGCATTTTTGTCGGGGAATATTTCAAGTTTTTTTAATAATAACACCGAAATAAATGGGAAATTACGAAAAAAACCGGAAACATTTAATGTTTTATTCTACTATTGAGGTAGGCGTGGAATTATAGGTCCTAGATTTCATAATGCAATCTAATGAGAAGTGTAGCGTCATACGCTACACTTCTCATTAGATTGCATTATTAAATCTCAATAATTTATGAAACGTTTTATGGTACAACCATGTTCATTATGATATTAACCCCCGTATTTATAAACGAGTAATAGCAATTACTTAAGTAAAAGTAATTACTTAAGTAACAGTTTCTATTTTATAGTTAAGAAAATGAGTGAAGTAAGAAACGTCAAACGTTAGAATACTTAGCCAAGCAATAGTCACCGATATCGTTACTTGAGTAATAGCTATAATTAAGAATTTTATGTAGAGGTTATTTTTCTTAAGAGGTATTTTTAAAATATGGAAGGTTTGGAAATTAAAAACAATTTACTTGTCGCTATGCCAGCCAATGGATAAATAATACGATAGTAATATTAATATAACATTTATTTTAGGCATCAATGGCCCACAGAAATCTTTACCTTATTGACTAACATGCTTACAATAATACAATAGGTGAAGTGCTAGTAAAAGTAAATACAACTTAAAGCCACTATATATTAAAACTATATCAGTAGGTACGCATCACTCCCTCATAAGTACCATGCGTCGCGACCCAGAATCTGCAACCCCGTCTTGTAGCGGAACTTCTGAAGCACTTACGCGCGCGCAGAGTCCTCTTAACTTAGCTTTGCCGCAGCGGTTTTTTATGGTTGGCTGTCACCGTCACAAAACCATCTTCTGTATCTTCTTTATTTCTGTTCGTTGTCCTATCCGGGTAATGCTTCACAGGGGCATCTGGCTACACTGACTAAATCTATTGATTGTGGTACTTGAGATTTCACCGGGACAAGGAATGCAGTCGACACAACGGGGAGGCCGACCGCGGTCGCAGGTTTGCGGGCTTACAACCGTTAAAAATTATACCCTTGCTACAGAAATTATAGTAATTTGTTCCCGTATTTAACCAGCAAAACTTCCTTTACGAAAATAAAACAGTAAAACACAGGTGATATCTTCAGTGACATTTCTTGGGTGACATCAAGCGAGTTTTATGACGCTAAATTAAAAATAAGTTCTTCAAAAATACTTTAAATACGTGTGACGGGCTATTTCATTTGGTAGCATTACTATTCAATTATGTTGCATTTCATTTCATTCAGAAAACTAAAATTGAAGAATATCGATAAAATCAAAATTTGGTTTGATTAATTTCTGTATTGTTAATTTTTAAAGTTTTAATATTGTAGCTATTTTAGTTTGTCGTAATATATTTTTGGCTTTCTGTTTTGCAAATTTAATAAAATCTTGTTTATGTAATGGAACGTTTTTTGCGGCTCACCGGTTGCTAAGTAATAAGTAATACTTGGTTAGTTTGCTCAAGGAAGTAAAGAATATTTCTTGTCTATAAAATAGATTTTTCTAAGTAATTACTTTAAGAACTAGCCATGTCTCAATGAAGTAATTGCTAAGTAATAAGTAATTACTCGTTTATAAATACGGGTGTAAGTATTAATAAGAGGGCGCAGGCTTACAGTAAAAAAGAAATACTGTTATATATGTTATATATACCTATAGGTTTCATAAATTATAGATATATCCTACGCCAGGGTTTCCCAAAGTGGGCTCCACTGAAACCAAGGGTTCCGTAGAAAAGTTACCAGGGTTCCGCAAAATATTATATATACGTGGTTGCCTGCGTAAAATGAAGAATTAAAAAACAAGTTCAATAATTTGTCTATTTAATTCGTATTTTTCCTTTTTTTTTAATAAAAACTTGTAATATTCCCTGACATCATTTCTGGTAACATTTCTACACTACATGTAAAAAAAACGAGCAAAAAAAATGCAATTTGTTTTTTCGTGGAAAAACAAAATTCTTGTTTACGGAGTTTTCAACGCTAGTCGTGACGAGGATTGTAATTTCAGGTATCCAATAATCCAGGAACAGACTGACATGATCAAGTTCCTCCCGGCTGAAAACTTGTGATATGCTTTAGAATGTTGTATTATGAAGCGGCGTGAACGTAAACTGCTGTCGGTGGATGGGTTAACCAGTGTCATCCATCACTCTATAGTCAGCTGCCTTTTTTTGCCTACAAGATATTGGGTTAGCTATAATTTGATAAAATTTCAAACGGGAGAAAATTACATTAAATTTTGTTTTTTTTTCGACATGTTTGACAGGCTACGCACTACCCACGTTCACGCTCCATGAACGTGGGTAGTGCGTGATACATCTTTCTGAAGCATTTTAAAAGTTATCTCCCGTGAGGCAATGATTGACGAAAGTACGTGGCTCGGGGTCCATTACAATTCTCGCTCAATCCGTTGGCTCTGCTTCGCCAGTCTGAAACTACCTTTAGACTTTATATGTCAGCTCTCTGTCCTATCAAAATCAATTTAACTATTGCGGAAATAACCCGGAACAGACAAAAAGATAGACAACAATTCAAGACCTCGTCCAAAGTCATAAGTGCCATGAAAATTAATATATTCATTAAAGAAGAACCTGTTATTTCGACATCACAATCAGGCACTTTAATTTGATATAGTACCGATATTTATGTAGATATGTATGTTTTGATTCTACAAAACATGATAATAGGTAAAATACTTATTTTTCCGCCATGAAAATGTACACAACATCTAACCCTGTTTTTATATAGGTCGGGTTGGCATCTTCCTATGTCAGAAACTTGATCACGGAACGATATTCCAACTTATACATTTCGAAAACTTTCAGATTTCCTATTATTTCAAACGCGGTCAAATCAAAACTACAACAAACAGGAACCTCAAAACTATACACGGAAAAGAATAAATGGCAATAGCAGAATAGCTATATATATATTTTAAACCGCCATATTTCTGAGCCAGAATCTTTTGGACTGCACTGGTAAATTGTATAACTGGCTAATGGCTGGTCTCAATAATCTATCTATCGATAGAGGTGGCTATTAGAGGTATAATTTTGACATATTTTGCATAGAGCTTATATCAAATATAGCTTCTAGTAGCCAATTCATCGATTGATAGATTATTACAAGTGAGAAATATTTTTATTCTGTTAAAAATATTATTGAAATGCAACTATGAATTGACATTAAATGCCTAATTTATTGACATACTTCAAAAAAGTATGTTGTGTTTTCCGATAAGTGGATAGGTAATATTATTGGAATTGTGAGGTTTTCACATATTCTGATGATCGATTAGGGCTTTTAAACAAATTATTCTATCACTACAAAAAAAAAATGCACTACATATAAAGAAATACGATCTGAAAAAGTTCACCAGCGAAAAAGCTTAGTTTCATTTCGTGGCACTTACGTCCTTTTGTTGAGAAGCACTGTTTTTCGGCAACTCAATTACGGTACGATAATGTTAAAAATAATTTTAGTTGAAAGTATTTATTAAGCGTTTGTTTTTTTTATATTTTTTGGTATAACGGTTTAAAAGTTTGGGGGGAGGGGGGACACACAATTTTTGCAACTTTTGGAGCGATTATTTCCGAAAATATTCACTAATTCAAAAAACTTTTACAGACCTTAAAGTGTTTTTAAAAGACCTGTTGAATGATACACATTTGATACACATAATGATTCGCCAAAAAAATATCTTTCAGCTTCTGTTACATGTATGGAGTACACCACCTAAAAAAAATAAAAAATAACTACTACTACTATTTTAAATTTAAATATTGAACTAAAGAGCGGTTCATACCAGATATTCTAGTCGACTCCAAATTTCATCCATATGCAATGTGTAGTTTTTGAGTAAAATGCCTGTAACATTCAGACGGACAGACAGACGGCCATTTTGGCTACTAAACCCTAAAAAACTGCTCTTATGTTTGTCTAATCCTCTCTACGAAACTAAAGATTATAACAAATCTTTTTTTAAATAATTTACAGAGTTCGTTTTGGCAAAATTTTAGTACAACTTTTTCAAGTCCGACCTCAAAAAAACATTTATTTTATACTTTTTTTTATAAATTCCAGTTTATCTATAATATGTTTTTATTTAGAATTATCTAAATACTTATTTTTATTAATTACTATTCTGTTTCTAACCGGTTTAACAGTTTTAGGCAATATAGTTGATAACGCGCAATATAAACTAAACAAAAATACATAAATTATAGATATAGAAATACATATATAGAAATTATTACCTTAAGGCACCTGTCCCACTAATGATGATGAGCGAGAAGCGAGTAGCGATTTATCGCTCAAGAAACGTGCAACGGATGTATTTTGTAGCTCCCGTCCGTGTAAACAAAAGAGATGCAGTATAGAGCGAGTACTCGCCGGCAGTGTGAACACTCAGCATCAACTATTAATATCTGTATCTCTTTTGTACAGGATCTACATAAGTATGTACGTGTCTTGAGCGATAAAAACGCTACTCGCTACTCTTTTTCTCGCCGTTGGTCGGACAGGTACCTAAGGAGGTTAAACTGGGGTTGTAAGATTGTATGAAACGGAAACAATTTTTTTGGCTATTTGGTTTAAAATAAAATAAATAAAAAAATAAATAAACACGTATTTCAGCGTTTTTGGAAAATCAACCTCCCAAAGTGAACATTATTGTGGTTCCTTCAGAATGAGCGATCACTTGCACTTGTTCTTGTCCCGTCTTATCCAGTACAAAGTCGATCATGGCCGGCACGTCATACTTTGCGATCTCGTGGAAACTAAAGTCCCAGAACTTCAAACCCTCAGGATCGAGAGACACGTGTGCCCTTGAGTGCATGTTTCCTCTCATGTTTCCCAGCCAGAGGTCGAAGCCCTCTTCTGCTAAGTAAGCGACCCACGACATGTTTGTTCGGATTAGAAACGTGTCAGATGAGTCTACTAAACCATGTTGTAGGTATATAGGTCTGGTTTTATCTCCTGGTATGTTAAATAAGCCCAGGATATATCCGTCTTCGGTAGTAACGTTGTACCTGATGCAGTCCAAATTGTATTTGTTCGCCAACTCGCAAAACCTGAGGCGTCCATTTTCCGAAATGTTTGTCGGTATCAAGTCTTCCAAAATTGAGCTCTTCGCATATTTAAGACAGTGTAAGAAAACGATTGGTATTACGGACATTACTACACAGCAGATATGTTATTTCTCTTCTCTTTATCAGACCCAAATTTTACAACGAATAATCGCCTTCAATTTACCATTTTAAGTATTTTAGGCCGTAACAGCAATGTATGTTATTTCTAAGATACCAAGCTATAAATTGTTTACAATGTATTGTTAATTTATTTAGAGAGGACAGGGTATAAAAAGTATAAAATAAAGATTTTTGTAAAAATAAATATACCAATAAGTGGTGTTCAGTGTGGTATTGTGTTGCAGAGATTATTTTTTTTATATTTCACTAAAACCTTTAAAATTATTTCCCAGTTCCATAAGGAACTCGGAATTTTTGCATAAAACCATATATTTAATAATCTCCACGTATAGCACCGTAAATCTATTAATACACAACATTGTGGTTACTTTTGTGTATTAGTAGTTATGTATGTATTTTACTCTTTAGGTGACATTTGACATTAGTTAACAATAAACCAAGATCGCTTCAAAACATTGCAAAGAGGCACCGATATTGCGTTTATGTCGAGGATATCGATATAAAGAACAAATAGGTCCCTGTCCTCTCTAAATAAATTAACAATACATTGTAGACAATTTATAGCTTGCTATCTAAGAAATTAACACATACATTGCTAACCGTTACGGCCTAAAATACTTAAAATGGTAAGTCGAAGGCAATTATTCGTTATAACATTTGGGTCTGATAAAGAGAAGCGAAATAACATATCTGCGGGGTGGTAATGTCCGTAATACCAATCGTTTTCTTACTTTGTCTTCAATATGCGAAGAGCTCAATTTTGGAAGACTTGATACCGACAAACATTCCTGAAGATGGACGCCTCAGGTTTTGCGAGTTGGCGAACAAATACAATTTGGACTGCATCAGGTACAACGTTACTACCGAAGATGGATATATCCTGGGCTTATTCAACATACCAGGAGATAAAACCAGACCTATATACCTACAACATGGTTTATTAGACTCATCTGACACGTTTCTAATTCGAACAAACATGTCTTGGGTCGCTTACTTAGCAGAAGAGGGCTTCGACCTTTGGCTGGGCAACATGAGAGGTAACATGCACTCAAGGGCACACGTGTCTCTCGATCCTGAGGGTTTGAAGTTTTGGGATTTCAGTTTCCATGAGATCGCAAAGTATGACTTGCCGGCCATGATCGACTTTGTACTGGATAAGACGGGACAAGAACAACTGCAAGTGATCGCACATTCTGAAGGAACCACAATAATGTTCACTTTGGGAGTTCTACGGCCAGAATATCACGAGAAATTGAAAATAGTAATATGTTTCGGTCCTTCAGCATATTTGCACCACTCTGAGAAACCGGTGTTCAATTTATTGTCTTTGACTGCGGGGCCTGTTCTCAGCCCCGTGTCGTCTGTCTTGGGTTATGGAGAAATATTGAGTAATTCATCTGAGCTGACTGCCTTGGTGCGAAGCGTGTGTACATTGAAACCGATCAGCTATGAAGTATGTGCGGAAGCTCTCGTTTACCCTCTAATTGGACGCGACCGCTCTAATTTCGACCCGGAGTTCCTGACTATTGCATTTAGACATTTTCCATGTGGATCTTCATTTAAAAATGCGATACATTTATTTCAAATTGCCATGAGAAGGGAATTCGCTCAATACGATTACGGTTTTCTGAAAAATCTTATAAAATATAAAAGTGCAAAGCCTCCCAAGTATGATTTACGTAAAAATAATATGAAGATTGCTTTAGTAGTGGCTTTGAACGACAGATTGTCTGATCTGAGGGACGTCAGATTGTTTAGAAGGGAGTTATCCAATGTGGTGGAATATCATCTGATGGAGCCGAAGAAATGGAATCATGTAGATTATTTGTGGGGCAGGACTATAAAAAAATATTTGTTTGATTATGTAAATGGACTTTTGAACAAGTATATGTAACATGCTGTTTTAAAATCTATACTATTATTATAAAGCTGAAGAGTTCGTTTCTTTGTTTGAACGTGATAATCTCAGGAACTACTGGTTTGAATTGAACAAATATTTTAGTGTTGGATAACCCATGGCTATATAAAATCACGCTATGACCAATAGGAGCGGAGCATTAATGAAAAATGTTGCGAAAACGGTGAAAATTGACGTAGACAAAGTTGCGCAAATCAGCTAGGCATCTATATACATATATATGATTCTTTGTCCTGACTGACTGACTGATGAATCAACGCACATCTTAAACCGCTTATAATTATATTCCTTATACACCGTGATTTTGAAGTCGTTTTGACGCCGAAAATTTTGAACTCCATATCAATATATATTTGAATGCGCGAAATTTGTCAAAGAACATTCAGACCTATTCACTAGGACTTATGAAATATTGCCAAGAAATACCAAAAACCGAAATAGAATTGTTTTACCACAGGTGCCGAGAACTACGTTATACACAAAGAACGCTTATGTTATGTGTATGTATTTTAAAAGCCTACCAACTAAGCTGTTTTTAAAGCACCTTAAAGCCTGGTTAATTGACAATAGTTTCTATACTGTAAATGACATTTTTAATAACCGCACTTAATAAATAATTATGTAGAATCTTTTTTTTTTATAATAAAATTATAGTAATAATAATTATAGATGTAAACTTAATTGGGTGAAAAAATCATATATTGTAGGTAATAAGGAATAATTCTACATTTGTGTGTTTTTGCATGTCACTATTATTGACTAGATGCTCTGGATCGGAATGTACTTATAATAATATAACACCTATAAATTGTACCACATCTAGAGCAAATAAATCATTTATGATTTAATAATATTTTCTTAAACTGATATTTTTTATGGACTAGGTTATTGATATAAATATTTTTGGCTCCAAAACGACTACAACTTCCCGGTGTACAATATAGGCATCCGATTTGAAGGGATTTTTGGAAATTCAACCCTTAAGGGGGTAAAATAGTGGTTGTGTTGTAACTTTGTTTGAACTCCGCCATTTTTAAAATTAGATGTTAGAAATTTTATATTTGGCTGTTTGGTTTAAAATAAAGCAACAAGACTTTGAGCGTTTTTGAAAAATCAACCCCTAAGGGGTAAAATAGGGGGGGAAGTTTGTATGTAATTCGTCAAGTTTTATTAGGTTAGGTGGTGTTAAGTGTGGGGGTGTGTATTATGTATTATGTTGCAGAGGGGGCAAAAAAAAATATTATTTTTTGATTGGACGCACCTTTTTCGAGATATGAGCGAATATATAAAAAGATATACTTATTTTTTTTTACAAATTTGTTCATATCCCCCCTCTGCTACCACGCTTCACACCTAACACCATCTACTGGCATATTTTTTTGTAAAAGATCGCCATTTTATACATCATCCCATACATTGTCTAGATTTGATGCAAGTATTTTTCGATTTCTCGAATTATATGATGTCCTGAAAAATCCCGGGGTAGGGTCTCAATCGTGTAATTGTCGTGATTTTCGAATAATTGTATTATTCAAAACATGATTTCAGGAATTAATCAACACCAACTACGAGCTTTAATATCATAACCGACGTTAATGGCTTGGTACTTCATTATCAGTTGTACTTCACTTTAATATAAATTCCTTAGCAACCATATAAAAGTAATAAAATCCCTACCGTAGTAAAAACTAAGGTTGGGGTTTTATTACTTTTATATGGTTGCTGAACGGCAAAGGTACGGAGTGGCAAATTAAGAATTTAAAAAGAGTATCCTAAAATCCATAATTTAATCAATTTTCAAAGTTCCTGGAAAACTTTACAGGCAATCTAATTTTCCAGCGCCAAATGACTGTACCATTTGAGAAATATTTATTACTGAGTAATTCAGGTTATGTATGATCTTCATCATCAATTTAATTTCCTTCAATTTCTTCAGAACCATCTGTTATCCTCATTGATCCTGACTTGATTATAGTAGAATCCACGTATTTTATTTTTCAATTGAGAAGTTTTGAGGATATAAACATAAAATAAGTTTTAAACTAAACCAATACCAAATTGTTAACCTCATCCTTTTTTAAATCCGTTAAAAACACTTAGCTAATGCAAGATAAAAAATTGGAATTGACAGATTTTTTTCACAAAAATGACATGATGTAGGCATCCGTTAAGAAGGGATTTTTGTAAATTCTTCCCCTGAGGGGGTAAAATGGTTTTAAGTTTGTATGAAACTCCTTCAGTTTTAAAGTTAGATCTGTGAAAATTCGTAGTTGGCTTTAGAATTAAAATAATGAACTACGTGATTTTGTGTTTTTTGGAAAATCAACCCCTAAAGAGAAATATTTTTTATCGCGATAACCGACATCCATGCGGTCGGAGCCATGGGCGAAAGCTAGTGTATTATATATTCGTATTACCATACAAAAAGAGTTTTTGTAGTGTGGTGTAGAGCTGTACGTTGACAAGAAACGTGTAATTTATTAGGATATCTTCTCTGTTTACATTTTATTTTATAAAAGATCAGGGTGTTTATATACAAATTTCATAAATATATAGACACAGTAAGGGTCGAATTCTGTATTTCTTAAATAAAGGTATACAGATATCTGTATATTTTGCGCCTTCTATAGCTCTTACGCATTTTTAAATTGATATAACATGATTCTAATATAGCATGTTACATGTACTTGTTCAGAAGTCCATTTACATAATCAAACAAATATTGTTTTATAGTTCTGCCCCACACATAATCTGCATGATTCCATTCCTCCGGCTCCATCAGATGATATTCTACTACATTGGTCGCGTCCAATTAGAGGGTAAACGAGAGCTTCCGCACATACTTCATAGCTGATCGGTCTTGATGCACACACGCTTCGCACCAAGGCAGTCAGCTCAGATGAATTACTCAATATTTCTCCGTGACCCAAGACAGACGACACGGGGCTTAAAACAGGCCCCGCAGTCAAAGATAATAAATTGAACACCGGTTTCTCAGAGTGGTGCAAATATGCTGAAGGACCGAAACATATTACTATTTTCAATTTCTCGTGATATTCCGGCCGTAGAACTCCCAAAGTGAACATTAATGTGGTTCCTTCGGAATGTGAGATCACTTGCAGTTGTTCTTGTCCCGTCTTATCCAGTACAAAGTCGATCATGGCCGGCACTTCATACTTTGCGATCTCATGGAAACTGAAATCCCAGAACTTCAAACCCTCAGGATCGAGAGACACGTGCGCCCTTGAGTGCATGTTACCTCTCATGTTGCCCAGCCAAAGGTCGAAGCCCTCTTCTGCTAAGTAAGCGACCCACGACATGTTTGTTCGAATTAAAAACGTGTCAGATGAGTCTACTAAACCATGTTGTAGGTATATAGGCCTAGTTTGATCTCCTGGTATGTTGAATAAGCCCAGGATATATCCGTCTTCGGTAGTAACGTTGTACCTGATGCAGTCCAAATTGTATTTGTTCGCCAACTTGCAAAACCTAAGACATCCATCTTCAGGGATGTTTGTCGGTATCAAGTCGTCCAAAATTGAGCTCTTCGCATATTGAAGACAGATTAAGAAAACAATTGTTATTACAGACATCACCACACAGAAGATACCAGTAAATGTAGAATCGACTTTTCACAAGTGTAGTATTTTGCTTTCTAAGTGAATAAGTGATTTTTATTATTATTATTATTTATTATTATTATTACGTTATTTCTCTTCTCTATATAAGGTTTAAATCTTGACTTTTAAGTAACTTTTCGCCTTAAATACTATTTTGAATAATTTAGGCTGTTAGAATCTGTTTAGTCAACTGGTAAAATATTTAACACAAATAAAGTGTTAAATATTTTATCAGTTGACTAAACAGACTCTACAGGTATTTTTTGTCCCTTGTTTCGGTAGCCTTGAGTTTATACATTAATGGAATTTTGATAGCCCTCCACACACTTTCAAAAGAATCACATGTAACGCAAAAGTGATGTCATTTTGAATTGGTTACCATTATGTTAGAAATAAAAAAATGATATTGCTCAAATGCCCACACAGAGTTGGGGCTCAATTGTGCTTGTTTTACGGCATTTAGAAATATATTGCTTACTAATATCTATTTCATTCTCAATGTTAGCTTTCAAGACTTGCAAGGTTTGTGTTTCTTTTTTTATAAAACGAAATGAATAGACGAGCAAATCGTGCGCCTGACGGTAAGCAGGATACTAGCCCATAACAGTATCAGTGTTATCCGTACTTCTAATGTCACTGCACTGCGCTCCTCATTTGAGACATAAGTTGGTAAATCTCAATTTGCCCAATAATTACTCTTGCTACAGTGGTCTTAAACCGAAACACATTGATGCGTTAACATTACTATTTCACGAAAGAATAACTAACACTACTGTGGTACCGACCAAGACGGCCTATGGCTTAATGTGGTAAAAGGGAAATTTCGAAATCTCCAAGGAAATCTGCCTGACGACGTTACGTGGACGGCCTTTTCTGTCAGCCAAGATTCTAGAATCTTGGCTGACAGAAAAGGCCGTCCATGCCTGCAAACGGTTAGATGATAATTTTTATTACTCAATAAATATACCCGTGGGTGTCGTCAAGGCGACTAAGGGATTTCACTCCGGAGGACGGGCAGCAGCGTCCTCTGCGTATTTAAAGCCTTACTGCGATCGCCAACCCGCTCGCCAAGCGTGGCGATTATGGCAATTACCCCCAGGATCTATATACTTGTAGGTTCTACTGGGGAGACCCGTGCCCAGCAGTGGGCCATCATATGGGTTGATATGTATGTATGTATGTAAATAAGACCACCCTTTACGAAATGCTTGTGCTACATCTAAAATCGTGTTAACAATTATGTTAGTTATTCTATAAATTGTTAGTTACTTGAACAACTGTTGAATGGTTTTCCCTAAAACCAAATTGATAGATGGGAATCAATTTATTTCACCAATAATGGGTTTTAATCGCTTAAAAATAATTTTTAAATTACCTTGATATTATTGGCAGTAGAGAAATTTATTTATTTATTTATGATTATTACTCACAAAATCTTTACGGGGTGTACCCTAATACAGTGTTCCACAAAGTGTGTGCCGCGGCACACTTGTGAGCCGTAGTCATCAGTTAGTATGCTGTGGAAAAATGGGAAAATATTGCAAGTGTTATGACAAAGTCAAAGCAATAATACCTACGCTTAGTTGAGAGTTATACGGAGCGCGCAGATTACCAGCAAAACCTACCCTTTCGCCTGCTTACCAAGGAAGCACTGACGACAAAGTCTTTGTCTGATGAATTGTTTTATGGCCTACACGAAGCCGTCCATTCGTCATAAATGTCATTAGCAGTCTACGCCGACCGAGCACGGTTCCCGAGCCGATGCTCGGTCGGTGTGTACTTGGTTCGGGCGCATGTTGCCTCGGCTAAGCGTGCCTCGGGGTTGAGCCGTCGCGTCGTCGGTTGCGCTAAATTATAGGCGCTCAAAGGTGCCTCAGAAAGCGCCGTTTGTCCGATGTGGACGCCACGGTAGTTTCGGATTACAAAGGTTGTGCAATGCAGCAGAGGTGCTTTTAGCGGACTTTTTTTCTTTTGCTTTGAATTTAGGTATGTTCCGCTGTAACATACATTTTATAATTATTTATTGTCGGGACATACGTGTAAAATTATGTACGGTTTCATATCCATATCCTTTAGTAATTTATTTCCAAATTCTTTGCTAATTTTATAAAGATTTTTTTTCAATCCACCAGCTTCTTGTTATTTTTTTAAAACGTGTTTGTTTCCTTTTTCTTACACAATAACAACAACTGTATATTTTAAATGTTCGTGGGTTTCTGATGAATCGACCTGCCACGCGAGGCTCGCCTCTGTGTTTCCGGGTGACTACTGAGGCTGCTTCGCGTGCGTCGCCTCTGTGTTTCCGGGTGACTACTGAGGCTGAAAACTTAGAACTGAAAACTTTACATAAAAGCCATTGGAATAATAAAGATTAGAAAATAGTTCTGTCAAATTCTTGAAACAAGTCAAAAATTTAGAATAAGACAGAAACAATGTTCTCATAAGCTTTACACTTGGAACTGCCGCCTAACCAATTTTTTTTTTTTCAAACAATATTTTATATTTTTTTTAGTATGTATTAATTTGACGTTTTCAAATAATCATTAACCTGATTTCACGAAATAAAGATATTTGAGTTTGACAAATTATTTAACTAAGTAATGGTTAGCGGAGAACAAAATTGATAGATTCTTTGATAAAATATGTCATAATTTATTATCATTATAAATACTTAATACATTATTAACATTAACATTAAAAGTACTTGTTCAAAAGTTCGTATACATAATCAAACAAATATTCTTTTATAGTCCTGCCCCACACATAATCCACATGATTCCATTTCGCCGGCTCCAGCAGATGATATTCCACCACATTGGATAACTCCGTTCTCAATAACCTGACGTCTTTAAGGTCAGATAATCCGTCGTTTGAAGCCACGACTAAAACAATTTTCATATTATTTTACGTAAATCATACTTGGGAGGTTTTGTACTGTTATAAATTATAAGATTATTCCAAAAACCGTAGTCGTAATGAGCGAACTCTCTTCTCATAGCAATTTGAAACAAATGTATCGCGTTTTTAAATGAGCTTCCACATGGATAATGTCCTAACGCTGCAGCAAAGAACTCTGGTTCGAGATTATAGCGGTCTCGTCCAAATATAGGATAAACAAAACCTTCCGCACACAGTTCATAGCCGATCTTTCTTAATGTACAAACTCGACGTATTAACGCAACCAGTTCGGAAGAATTCCTCAATATTTCTCCATGACCCAAGACAGACGACAGGGGGCTAATCACAGGCCCCGCAGTCAAAGACAATAAAGGGAACCACGGTGATTCAGCGTCGTGCAAATACGCTACTGGAGCCAAACATACGAGTATAACTATTTTCAATTTCTCGTGATATTCTAACCGTAATACTCCCATAGTAAACATTAACGTTGTTCCTTCAGAATGAGCGATCACTTGCAGCTGTTTTTGTCCCGTCATCTCCAGTACAAAGTCGATCATGGCCGGCACGTCATACTTTGCGATCTCGTGGAAAGTAAAATCCCAGAACTTCAAACCCTCAGGATCGAGAGACACGTGCGCCCTTGAGTGCATGTTACCTCTCATGTTGCCCAGCCAGAGGTCGAAGCCCTCTTCTGCTAAGTAAGCGACCCAAGACATGTTTGTTCGCAATAAAAACGTGTCGGAAGAGTCCAAAAAACCATGTTGTAGGTATATAGGTCTGGTTTTATCTCCTGGTATGTTAAATAAGCCCAGGATATATCCGTCTTCGGTAGTAACATTAAACCTGATGCAGTCTAGATGGTATTTGTTTGCCAACTCGCAAAACCTGAGGCGTCCGTCTTCAGGAATGTTTGCCGGTATCAAGTCTTCCAAAATTGAGCCCTGCGAAGGGCAATAAAATTGAAGACAGATTAAGAAAACAATTGTTATTACGGACATCACCACACAGAACATACGTATTGCTTTGCTCATATCAGACCCAAATAGAGACTTTATACATTTAATTTACCTTTTTGAATATTTAAATTGTTAACAATACATGTGTTAATTTCTTAGATACCAAGTTATCTATTGTTTAGAATGTATTGTTAATTGTGTATTTAATTGACAGAATGGGGACGACAAGGTATTGTTTGTTATTTATTTTGGAAGGCGCTAGTCTAGATCCTGGCTGTTTGATTGACGTATAAGCATGTCAGTCGAAACTAATGGAACTAGGAACGTGAAATTTTACGCTTTTGTGACGTAGCCGAGCACTAAGAAAGATTTTTTTATCAATTCATCCTCTACTGAAGTGATAAGGATGAAACACTGTTGTATGTAGGTAATATCAAAATAGTTTAAACTACTGATGAAACTTAACATTTTAGTTAATTATTACTGATCGGAGGAGCTAGAGTGAAATTTGCTACTTGCATCATAAATGCTCATAAAAAGAATTATACAACGGGTGCGGTGTGGTCATATTCAAGAGTTAAACATACACATGATAAAAAAACCACCTATAGCTAATCTTATCAAAATATATGTACCTACTTTTAAGTTGTCACGTCATTATCATTTAATCACTCTTTTTTTTTTCTTTTTAAGTAAAGATAACTGTTAATGTGGGATTGTCGTCCCACATTACTAGCAGTCCTGTTAACCCCTCCAGCTAAGCTCTATGGCTTGTGTTTGGAGTGGGTTTACGTCGGTAGTATAATGGCAAGGATTCGAACCCACGACCTCACGATTGCGAGACCGATGCCTTAGCCATTATCGATACTAATACATTACAAAATGGTACATTACTATCCAGTCATTCAACGGTTTTATTACGCTAGAGGAATAAGCCGAATAGTAGAGAGTTCAATTATGTTGTATGACTCCTACATAATGTCTTAAATATTACTGCGCGCCTAGTACTAACCTCTTAACGATTTTGCGCGTTCGTGCCGCGCGCGGCTGCGCCATGACGTCGTGGGACGAACAGTTGTAATTAATAAAATAAATTTTAAGTCCGGAATCGAACCCGGGACTTCCATATGCCAAATTGGGGCCGGAATCGCACCATATATCCCGGACTATGTTACTAAACCTCTAATTCTTCTATCCTTCCTGCACGCGAGTCAGGCCTTCGCTGGCGCTATCTATTTTATTACATTGTTATTTTACGACAAAATTCCATATTATTTGCAGATTATTGTGAGACAAGAGTGAAATTAATGATTTTTATTTTAATGAAGACTGCAATTTACGTAGTCATGGTCCAGAAAACTATGATAGAGGCAAGCTACAAAAGAGTAAAACAAGAGGTTAAAGAACGAATGAGAAAAAAAATGAAAGACGATATTAGTTTGTCTCACTCACTCTTAGTCTCATGTTTCACCTATGTAGCAACAAAAGAGTGAAACAAGAATAAAAAGTAGACTGGATCTAAGGCCAAAACTGACGTTCATTGGAAACAGCTGATTATCTTTTAGTGTTGTGTACCTATCGGCAAAGTCAATGTCAATGTTACACATTCGATAAAAAAGAAAATTCTTTATCTATGATTTGGTAACCCGCCAGATGTTGTACTTACACATAACACTGTCCATTCCTGAAATATGACCAGACCTTTCTGTTACATGCTTTATATTAACATTTTTTTGTAAAGACGTTCCGATGTTTCGGGATTATAATTATTTCAACTAAATATTGATCGTGTTGCTAGTAATTTAATTAAATTACTTTTTAATTCGAAGTTTTCTGTTAAATAATAAATATAATTGACTGCCTCTGTGGCGCGCTGGGAGTGTATCCGCCTGCTACCCAAGAGGTCGTGGGTTCGATTCCCACACGGGACACCACTTTGTGTGATCCACAAATTGTTGTTCCGAGTCTGGGTGTACTTTGTGTCCGTGACTTGTATGTTTGTGAAGACACCCGCGACACAGGGCTTGTACACCCTAATGCGGGAGTCGGTTTTAAATGAATAGAATAAATTTCATGTTGTTCTTGTGTCCAATCGAAAAAGTATGTGCCTTACATACTTGTTCGGTTTTTTATCTATCAATAGAGTAATGCCTGACAAAGGTATGTCTTTTAAATATTGAAAAACAATTCCGGAATAAAATCTTAGTTATTAAAATATCCGGAATTTTCATACTAAAATCATACATTTTCAACGTATCAAATCATCCACCTCAATTCACTCTACCTACTCCGATCACTGCTAATTATATTTTTTTTTTTTAATTAACCCTAAATGGGGTGAGATGAGATGTTGTATAGAGTCCCACCGCTGGGTAAAGGCTTATTCATCTTCCTCGTTCCCCTGTGTTCGATCTTAGGCATTTGTGGTTTGCTTGTTTCAGTTGTTTAAGCATAACTTTTCAAACACTGCAGCTTAACTAAACATTTCACAGATTTAAGTAAAATTAAAAAAATATTACAATATTATTTTGAAGACAGTATTGGTGAATTGGTTTGTTTACCTTGTTTAGAATATAAAATGATAAATTTGATTAACTAACCATAAAATTTGTCACTATCACCTTTATTAACCATTCCCTCAACTAAAAGTGTATTTCTGGAGCGAGCTGAAAATAGATAATTATTTTCAAAAAATATATATCTCGACTTTGAAGTAAGACTGGTTTTAGGATGGTTTTACTTAGCTGCGCTGACTGTTTGTTGATCGTTCGGCGCCCACAGACCAGGATACACCAGAAATATTCCGGTCACGCTGACCGGTCAGCGCCACTCAGAAACGTTCTTATCACACTAATATTATAAAGGCGAAAGTTTGTGAGTATGTGAATGTGTATGTTTGTTACTTCTTCACGTCTAAACGGTTGGAGCGATTTTAATAAAATTTGGTATGGAGTTAGCTGACACCCTGGATTAACACATAGGCTAATAAACCGCGGGTAACACCGCGGGGCACAGCTAGTATCATATATATGAGCCACTTGGAAAGGCAGGGAAAAATTTAAATTTACACTATAAAATTTTCTAGTGATTGTAAAATCTGAGATGTAACTTATTTAAGCCCCAGAATGATCTTAATCTTAACTGTTGGAGCATCTTTTTTTTCAAGTTTGGAGTGATCTACATGATTTTGGTCACAATTAGATTACTTTAATTTAATACTACATTTTGTTTTTGTTCATATTTAGATTACTTTTTAGTTTTAATAACCTTTTTAGTTTTAATTCACAATATCATATCATAGGTTTTCTTTGATGTGTATTTTGTTTTTTTTTTTAAATAATCCTCCTTTTGGGCTTACAGTTACAAAATGGGTGTTACAGTAGGTGTTATATAAACACCTACTGTAACACCCATTTTGTAACCTGTAACCTGCTGAAATTCACAGAAATTGCTCTAATATGTATGGAGTCAAATATATTCAATTAGATAAAATTATTGTGTACCTACTAAATCTATGTAGCTTATAATACCGCATTGGGAATCCTGTAATGGTATTGTAAATGTTTTTAAAAATAAATAAATACTATTTCGCAATACATAAATTTGATTGATTGATTGATAGATTGAAATTTGATTGATTGATTGAAGAAAAATGGTACAGCCAATATAAAAAAACAACTATTAAAATTAAATGCACTTTAAAGTTTAATATTTCATAAACGGAACTCTAAATCGAAGAATGGTCTTAACAACACCTAAACATTTTTAAAAGAATATCTATTAGTAGGGGAGCTGATGGTAATTTTTGGGTAGGTAAAGCTTGTCTGATAACTCTTATAATACCTATAATACCCATTTTGATAAAGAAAGCATTATTTTCTAAGAAAATATGCTTGAGGCATTTTGATTTTTTTGTAGTCTTAAATTTAATATAATCAGCGAACCAATGAATAAGCCAGATTTTACAACATTATTCTTGGAATAGTGCAAACCTGAAAGTAGTTTTCCCAGAACCAGTAAGGCAACCACATGGGGTAGTTTTTGGACCATATAACCTTGAATAGTCAGGTCTTAAAGTTAGCCAGGCTTGCATTTTTCACATTTTTCTTAGAAAAAGACGACTCCCGCGATAGAGTACAAGTCCTGTGTCGTTGGGGACTTTACAAACATACAAGTCACGGACACAAAACACACCCAGATTCAGAACAACAATTTGTGGATCACACAAAGTGAAAAAACATCTATGTACTCGCATAGATGTTTAATGTTGAAATGCAGATATTGTTCTATGGCATGCTTATACTGCCAAATATGCGACACTTATTTTTTTATAAGACCTCTGTACCTATCATATTCCCTGTAATAAAGAAATTATTATTATAGAAAGAAAACTTTCTCCAGGCACTAAAATTACTTTATACCGCGAAAGGGAAAAATAAATAGTTATTTATCCGAAAAAGACTATATTGCTTTTGGTTTAAATTTTAAAAATATTGTTCATAAAAATGGGTTCAAAGCAATATGTACAAAGTGAATGCCGTTTATTAATTGGCAGCTCAAAACGTAGCTTGAAGTAAAGTGCATTCTGTTTCATACTAGAAATGAATCAAACACGACTGCCTCTGTGGCGCGGTGGGAGTGTATCCGACTGCTACGCAAGAGGTCGTGGGTTCGATCCCCACCCAGGATAAAACTTTGTGTGATGAGCACGATGGTTTATTCTGTGTCTGGGTGTAATTTATCTATAATATGTATGTATTTGTTTATCAGTTGTCTGGTTTCCATAGTACAAGCTCTGCTTAGTTTGGGATCAGATAGCGTTGTGTGAGTTGTCCCAAGTTATAAAAAAAAAAAAAAAATTATAAAGAATATATCAGGGTTTCCGGAGAGCAATGTGATGTCTGACCATTGCTTGTGCCTTATACGCCATTTCCCAAACAACGCATAAGTAAACAGCTTTAAAGCGAAGTTTTTTGGAACCCAATCATTAAATATTTTTTTTAATTAAAAAAAATCCTATTAAATACTTGTGGTTTTCATTTTTTACCGTAGTACCTTAAACTCATAAACTAGAGCTGATGAATAAAATCTACTTAAGTATTTGCAAAAAATATCGGGAACAGATGTACTTTAAACTAGGGTAATAAATAAAACAAAGTCTACGTTTTATATATTTAATTATATTCTAAATTCTCCACTTTGACTATAAATTGTGTTTTGTTTTTAGCTCTTTTTATGGTCTAAGAGACGCTGAACATCGACCTTCTCCCATTTGATAATTAAAAAAAATAAAATATGTCTCACTTGTTTATCAGAGGGGTTGATGTTCAGTTTCTTTCCTTATATTAGCAGCTTTCGTTTTTTCGACTTTTTTAACAAACAACAGTGAATTTTTTTTTTTTTCTGTATTAGTTGGTTGGTACTTATACAACGTGTAATGGTTAAGATGTTGTCACATTCAAGGATGTTTTAATTTATGAATAAACATGATGTCACATGCTTGGCAAACTATAACGTAAACAAGTAATTACTAATAATTACTTGTAACAGTTTAGTCGGATTTTTTGTTTTCTTAATAAAATAAAAAACCCGACTGCTATTAATTATGTTTTTTTTTTAAATTTCTTATTCCAAATAAAAAAAATATAACTTATAATATGTATGAATGTATTAAGCATATTTTGTTATATTTTTGTTATCACATTTCATTTTTTTTTGTTGTAATAGATTTGGATGATTTTTTTTAAAACATAATTTGTCGTCAAAAATCCACTATGATAATTTAGATGTACCCAGTATCTCTCACAATTAAGATGAATCTAACGATACCTCTCAATAATATACATACATACAAAAAATATACATACATTTGAAAAATATACATACATTCGAAAAACATAACCATCCTTCTCGCGCAGTCGGGTTAAAAGGAAATCGGATTTTAGAATAATAATTGAAAACATTTTTAATAATCTTAAAATTACAGTTATTTGTTTTTCACTAATACACAAAAACAAAATAACTATCAGATTTTTTATAACAGAGAACAAAAAATAACATTATATAGATAGACAATAGGAACTACAGATTTTTTATAATCTGTATATATAAAACAAAGTCGTGTTAGTTACACTACTTATAACTCAAGAACGGCTGTACCAATTTGTATGATTTTTGTGTTTTTAGATTTGTCTTCATCCGGAATAGGATATAAGGCATTAAAAACATTGGAAAATTGACAAAAAAATAAAATAAAAGAAAATAATATTCCCATACAAAATGTTCATGGGTTTCATACCTGTCAACCATATAATGTTTATTCCGTCGATATGGTAAACTCTCCCCTCAAATTAAAGAACATATTAAAATAAAGGTTTTGAATCGATAAGATATATCCACAATATTTGGATAATCGCATATTTTACATTTTAAAAATATAGTATAGTGTCAGTAATAAAAAGGGATTGACATATTTATTGGTTGTCAAATATGTATTTATGCACGCGTTTAAATAAGTTCATGACCTCCTTTGGTGATGTTCAATTACAAAAAAAAAACGTTTGTATAGGATAACACTCAGATTAGTTAAAATAATTTTTTGAATTGATTAGTTGGGACGGTTTTTATCATTATTGTGAGGCATAGATTGGTGAGATACTTTTACAAACAACAGTCACTCATGTACCTATTGAACGTTGCCAATGAGTCACAAGCCACGAATTCCTTCGATACCTATACTAATATTATATAGCTGAAGAGTTTGTTTGTTTGGTTAAACGCACTGCCCTCTGGAACTACTGGTTCAAATTGAAAGATTATTTGTGATTTGATTTGATTACTAGTATTAGATAGCTCATTTATCAATGTGGGGGAAAAGTGGCGCATACGAAGTTGCGCGGGTCAGCTAGTAAAGAATAAAAATACATTTATTACCCGTAATCTACAATAGTATAATTATCATAAAAAACTAGTTAAGAATTTAAATTAGCATTGGCAAAGTATAAATGGTTACACTATTTTTAGGATCGGAAATTAGAAAATTAAAGCCATACGCTTAGCTTAGACAGTCAGTCTCTCACAATATGGTATCTTTATAAATAAACGTGTAAGGTACCATTCATTGATTACGAAACAATACACATAATACAATTTTTATATGTTGTGTAAAAAATCTTATTATTTTGTAGGTACTAATAATTTCAACATTGTTTTTTTTTTAACTTGGCGCATTTTTGTGATCTAACGTACTTAAGAACCTTAAAAGACTCCCTCCTACCCGCTTGTTAGAAATAAGACTCGGTTGACCCCCCCCCCACCCCCGTAAATCGTCCTTCGTAATAAATGAATGGTGCCTAATGTTACTATCTTTATTATAACAAACTATAATATATATAACTAACAATCAATGTACCCACTGTATAGAGATGAGAAATAAAATAAATTTAACATTAAAGTGTTTACAATCCAGCTCAATGTTTCTAACGGATTACATTACATTACATTCTAAAGTAGCACATAGGTATACCAAAAAATTGCGGGCAACAGCTAATTCCAACATACATCTGTTAAAACGCGAGCACGAAAGGGATTTGATTAAGTTCTTACGTTTGGTAATTCTAACAAAAATGAATACTTATTGTATTATATTTTGAATGCTAACGTAATATTATTATTGCAATCAGTCTGCATGCGTTAAAGCCTTATTACTATTACTTATTTATTTACATTTGTAGGTATTATCACAATTTAATGTAGGTACAGTTGGATCAACCTAACTCGACTGGATTGAAGTTAGGTTCTTATGACTTTATGTCATAGAGATGCGACCATAAAATTACTTACGAACATGATTAATTAAGTTTAATCGATTAAAAATACTAACAATTCAACAATATAAAAATACTATCAAAATGAGTACATAAAAGTTAAAAAGGGGATGCCCATTAGCAGTATCGCATGTATTTAAGTTGTGCCACAAGTTGATTAAACGTATAATTCTTGTTTCTAAATATAACATTTTTATGTAATGATATGGAGTCTCACATTTGCCGGATTAATAAAACGAAAATATTAGTCTTTCAATTTACTTATTTAGTATTTTTTCGTATGAAGTTATTTTTAACGGTGGCAACACTATTACAAAAATATTATCGTAATATCGATTAGGATTATTAACGATTAATATTATATTATTATTAGAAAGTCATCGAGTCACTAAATGTATTTTGGTTGTTGTAATTATATTATAATTATAAATACTTAAATAATTGTTGCACCGTTTGAATGTAAGGAACGATAATATTCATACATCATACTTTATTTATCCTATACGAATCGATTTTTTTATTAAAATTCATTTTTAATTTTAATAAAAAAAACTATTTGTATAGGATATGACGAAAGCAATAAGCACAGACAAACAAGTGTCATGTCACTTGTTTGTCTGTGCTTATTGCTTGTTTGTTTGGCGCCGGTGCATTATGAAAACAGTTTAAAGTATTAATAACAAATAGCTTTTGTTATTTCTCGTCTTGTGTATGATATTGTGGTTACATTACGTGAGTTTGAGATAGAGACTCCATATACATAGTAACAATCAGAAATATTTTGTGAGACAGAGACTCGTACCAATATTGTGACAATTGTGAAGTGTTTGTAAGATAGAGATTCGGATTATATATCACTGCAAAGCCGAATTCATAGCCATAAACTAGTGTTATACATCATGTGTAATATATAATTAATACGCAATAATATCATAATTATGTCCCATTTAAAAAAAAATGTATATAAATATTTCGATTTTCGAAGTTCATCCACCCATATCAACTAAACCCGGCAAATTAGGTAAATCATTGTTGGTTTTTCTGAAAGTACGAAGCTAAATTCCATAGTCACTTGAACATTAGCCTTTAGAACAGTTACAGTAAATACTTAAGAAAGTTTGAAAAACAATTTCTTTACGAAAAAAAACACGAGTAATTATGACAATGTAATACAATAATAATATAATAATAATAATAATAATAATATATTTATTTCTCAGTATATGGTACATTGAGGTCATACATTGTAAATTGGTTCACATATACTACCAGATTTTGGTGCAGAAATATTTGATTAAGTACGCATGGACAACTTACATTTCATAAATTTTAAGGAAATATTTAATGATGCAAATTATTTATCAATTAGTTACAATGTCAAGATATATAATTTAATAATAAGTGTTAATGTCAAATAATATAATTAGAAATAATGTAGTTATTCAGATATAATGTCAATATTCAGTTACCAATTGAAATTAAGATGATTACGGTCTAATAAGTAATACCCAATATTATTATAATGTCAAAATGTACAATTATCAATTAGTTACAATGTCAAGATATATAATTTAATAATAAGTGTTAATGTCAAATGATATAATTAGAAATAATGTAGGTATTCAGGTATAATGTCAATATTCAGTTACTACTTGAAATTAATATGATTATGGTCAAAATAAGTAATACCCAATATTATTATAATGTCAAAATGTACAATTTAGAAATTCATTCACTGAATAAAAACATTTATCCAGAAGCCAAGAAAACATCACATTTCTAAATTTATTCAAAGGTAATATTCTAATTGTATTTGGTAACTTATTATAAACTTTTACTGCCATAAAATTAACGTTTCTATTACATAATTGGAGCCGTTGAAATGGAATACGCAGTTTCCCAATATTATTTTTAGCCAGTCTTGCAGAGACCTGTTCATTCAATGGAAACAGTTTAGGATATTTCTTCACAAATAAACAGAGTTCAAAAATGTACAAGCATGGAAGTATGAGTATTTTCAGTTCTTTGAATAACGGCGTACAGTGGTCGGAATATTCTGCAGCACTTACAGCCCTTATACATTTTTTTTGTGCTTTGAATGCTCTCTCTACATACATTATCGCATATCTAATTCTCTTGGTTTAGTTACCGCCTCCGCCCCCGCTTCGCATCTGCGCAACCACTTTTCGCCGACTTAAATCCGGTCAGGTTACGTTGATCCTACTGTAAGTACATAAGTTCTGGGAATTGCTGCAACACACTCCGAGATAAACTATAGATCAATCCAATTTTAATAGACTATATAAATAACTTTTAATAGAATAAATAAATAACTTTTAATAGACTATATAAATAACTTTTAATAGACTATATAAATAACTTTAAAAACATAATATTTTATTAATCTAATTATACTTATTTAAAATGTCATTTGTGTAACCAAACAAATATTCACTTAAATACTTGCCCCATACAAAATCGACATGATTCCAAGACTTCGGCTTTAATACATGATATTCTACTATATTAGGCAACTGCTTTCTCAATAATCGAATGTCTTTAGGATTTGTAAATTTATCATTTAAGCCTAATACCATAGCGATTTTCATAGTATTTTTACTTAAATCGTATTTGGGGGGCTTTGGACTGTTGTACTTTAAAAGATTTTTCCTATAACCATAGTCGAATTGAGCGAATCTCTTACCTGCCCCGCGTTGAAGTATATGCATTGCTTCTTTTAATGATGTTCCACTAGGATAGTGCGCCATTGCGGTAGATAAGAACTCTGGCTCAAATTGCTCGTGGTCTCGTCCCATTAAAGGAAAAATGTAACTCTCCGCACAAATTGTATAACCATTTAACTTATCGGCACATAATAGTCTTGCGAATGTAACAAGCGCGGAGGAATTCCGGAATATTTCTCCATAACCCGCAAGAGACATTATTGGACTTAAAACAGACCCCCAAGTCCTAAATATAGGAAAAATAGACTCTAAAGTATTGTGCAAATACGCCGAAGGAGCTAAACATATCACCACTTTAAATTTGTCGTTGTATTCTGGCCGTAGAACTCCCATGGTGAGGAATAATGTTGTTCCTTCAGAATGTGAGATCGACGAAATCTGTTTTTGTTCTGTTTTTTCTAGTATGAAGTCGGTCATAGCCGGGACGTCGTATTTTGCCATCTCGTGGAAAGTAAAATCCCAGAACTTTAAACTTTCAGGGTCTAGCGACACGTGTGCTCTTGAGTGCATATTTCCGCGAGTATTTCCAAGCCAGATATCGAAACCTTTGCTTGCTAAAAAGGCAACCCAAGATACATTTCCTCGCACTAAAAACACATCTGCTGCAGCCGCAAAGCCGTGTTTTATTAATACAGGTCTGGTTTTATCTCCCGGTATATTGAACAAGCCCAGGATGTATCCGTCTTCTGTAGTAATGTTGTACCTGATGCAGTCCATGTTGTATTTGTTCGCCATCTCGCATAATCCGAGACGTCCATCTTCAGGAATACTACTAGCTTCCAGCAATTCCTTTAATTCTCTTATCTCGAAGTTCAGAATCTGAGCTTCAGTGTAGAGACACTGAAGGCAAAGTGATAAAATAATTGCTACAAGTAACATTTTTGCACACAACTTAATTTCATTTTCACTATAAAAGGGCCGAATGCCGACTGTCAAATATACGAGCTCGTTTTTAATTTATACGTATGGGTTTACTTGTGTGATGCCAAGTAGTAGGAAGTTGCCCTTAGATGAATTTATTAACAGACTGATTTTTTTTTTTAAATGCCGTAAAATCGGCAGTGGAATAGATTTGAATAAATATGATAAGTATATATAACTGCAAATTTCATAACATATAATTGCATTTTTTTCTTGACTTTAGGCGTTGCTTATATAAATAATTATAATTAGGTGTGTATACATAGTGCATCGCCTTCCGTATCCCTCCATGCGCGTTTTTTATATAAACTACGCAAAAGATTTCAATTCGTTTTCACTATCAAGTGCAGAATTTTATCTGGATTATTTAATAATAATAATAAAAAAAAAATCTTTATTCGCTTTAGGACGCAAAATACTTACTACACTTGTGAAAAGTCGATTCTACATTTAGATGTAATGCCTGTCCACAAACAATAGGTAAAGTCGGAGAAAAGAAAGGCAATAAAAACTCGCGCCCACTCTTTTCAAATTGCCAATGATTACAATGTTTCTTTGTTTATATACTGTATATAGAGGTAAGGTGCTGCCACCATTATATTATACACCATATTAGAGGACTTGCATTTTGTCGTTTAATTAATTGCAAGTTTTACGATATTGTTGCGTATGCGATTTGATTTTGATTATTAAAAGTTTATTTCTTTAGACGATGTATGTTCTTTATCAATACAATCACCATATAAATAAAAAATATCGCTAATATTTGCCAATTTATATATTATTCACCCAGGTAAATAGCGTCTAGATTCATTTTATGATTACTGGTTTTTGATACCATTTTTACTCGAAAATAGGTTTGCTAGTATTATCATCAAAGTTTGAAGTTTAACAATCTATACAGTTAGAGAACGTTTTTCTTTTGTCAGGCAACAACATCCCCTGTGTAGCTAAGTGCACATAACTATACACGGTTTCATATACGAAGTCCCTTTTGACATAAGATGACAACTTATGTTTGACAATGAGTAAACAAGCTATCGGAAATTTGAGTTTAATTAATTAATACGAAGTAATTCATATTGAATAGCGAATAATTTTGCATAAATACGAGAATTGCTATGACAACGAGTGATAGTAATGGACCGACTTAAAATCGTTCGAATGTTGAACCTAAGAAATCGATTAACATTACTTGTTTGAAAATGAATTCAAATCTAAAATAACATTACTTGTTTGAAAATGGATACAAATCTAAAAATATTTTTGATATACATTTTTTCAGCACTTATTTATTACATTTTTTTGTCTAAATAACATGAAATCTAAGAAAACATTGAAAATGACAATCTCAGGATTTCCTCCGATTTTGTAAAACTTCGTCTTTTGCTGCTATTAACCACACTCTTCACTAGGTATATATCTTCTTTATTAAGTTTAACAACTTCGATTCAAAATTCGATTCTGAATAGTATTAACGCCCGCGTGGATGTCGATGTCCTTTTTCGGGATTCAAACTATCGCTATACAAAATTTCATCTAACAGTACAGTGTTTTAATCGTGATTGATTTTAAAATATTAGCTTAGAATAAAAATAAAACTTGAATTAGTATTACCAAAGTTTTGTTTCTTATTCTAATGCTAATTTTCTGTAAGTTCGATTTAAATTTGTTCAGAATGGTAATCAATATCGATGTCGCCCAATAGCGACTACAATAATACTTAACTAGTAATGTAATTAGTCTTTAACCACCAACAGACTATTTTACTGGAGTAAAATCATTGTTTATTGTGAGGTTTAGGCCCTAAACCGGACAAAGAAACATCGATTTCACTTAGGGGTCTCTCAGATGTGTAGAAGATGAGTTACAAAACAGCTTTGCAACAAAAACAAAAAGACAAAACAATATGTGTCTAAATTTATTATCAATACATAAAGGTGTGACGGAATGGTTTATTTGTTTATTTACTTTTAAAATATATATTTTTTAAAATAAATAGTAAAACTTGTTTAATATGCATGTCATTGTCATTGTATGTGTAAAAAAACCGGACAAGAGCATGTCGGACCATGCTCAGTGCAAGGTTCCGCAGCCTTAAATAATTGCATCAGCAGAAGAGCGGAAGTTCATGGCACTTACGCAGTTTTCCGGCAATAACTCAATGACAGTATATCCGATCATGTTCAAAATAATTTTAGTTTAATGTATTTATTAAGCGCTATCTTTGTGATTTTTTTTTAAATATATTTTGGTCACACGGTTCAAAAGTTAAGGGGGGGGACACGATTTATGAAACTTTTAGAGCGATTATTTGCAAAAATATTTACTCGAATCAAAATGTTTTTAAAAGACCTGTCGAATGATGTGCCACACATTGATGTTTGTTGAAAAAAATTTTTTTTAGCTTCTTTTACATTTATAGAGGGCCCCCTCCCTAAAATACTTATTATTATTATTTAGCTATCAAACTAAGTAGTAGCTACTACAAGACACCTTTTCACCTTTCATCAATATTCATTGAGGAGTCTTTGAGTTAAATGCCTGTGACATACGGACGGACAGACAGTCGGACATGACGAAACTATAAGGGTTCCGTTATGGTCATTTTGGCTACGGAACCCTAATAAAAACGTCAAACAAAAGTCACGCCATCTTGTGGCGGCCATATTGAAGAGAGTCAATACACCCGCTATTTAATATGTTAAATCTTATCCAAAACTGATGATATTATACAAAGTTATTAAGTGTTATATAAAGAAGCGTCGAGCGGGAGATTATTAGTATATTATAAATCACCCTGTGTATTAGTGTCAGTATGCAGTGCAACCTGCATATACAGTTTATAAACATGCAATGTAAAAATTGGCAATCCTAAAGAAGTGGCCGTTTTGCGAACTTATTGCCTTAGTGAATAAATAGTTTTGTATTTTATGATTTTAAGATGCTCGCAAACCGTACCCTTGGTGCGCGTGCGAAGGAGTGAACCTGTCTCAATATTTCACATTATTTATCGAAATATATGTGATTTATTTCCACATTCCAGATATTATTTCATGGCTATACTCTGACTTGTCATTTAAATAATTTTCTAATTATTCATAAAACACGTTTATTTGAAGGGCCTATATGTACCTACTATTAACATCAATAGCATTGTTACTGATACTCTACCACTTATAATTTAAATTTTAGAACTTAATAATTACGTATTTCGGATTTTTAATATTATTAAATTTATAATAATAAAGTTTTAAATTTCAAATTCAGTATTTGTAAAAATATTTCACTTGGTTCATGATCATCTTCACTTTGTTTTGTTTGTTTAATTTTAATTTTGTTTGTTACTTTGTGTAACATATCATGCCCTTGATTCTGGTCTCGACCTGATTGAATAACATAGCTATGGATTAAAAAATATTACATATAAATTGGATAGGCAAATAGTTATCTCGTGAAGAAACAAGTGAACGAATCCGCGCTCTCACAATGTCGCCAACGTGATGTTTGACGTTACCTACATAAATTATCAAATATAATATGAATTATCTAATATATAAAATTCTCGTGTCACAGTTTTCATTGCCATACTCCTCCGAAACGGCTTGACCGATTTTGATGAAATTTTTTGTGCTTATCCGGTATCTATGAGAATCGGCCAACATCTATTTTTCATACCCCTAAGAGTTTGTTTGTTTGTTTGAATGCGATAATCTCAGGAACTACTGGGCTGCACTGAAAAAAATATTTTATTGTTGGATAGCCCATTTATCGAGGAAGGCTATAGGTTATAACATCACGCTACGACCAATAGGAGCGGAGCAGCAATGAAAAATGTTATAAAAAAAAGGAAGAAAAAAGGGAATATTACAATCTATTATTCATGCCCTTAAGTGATAAGGGTTATCCACCCCTAACATTTATAACTATACTATAATATTAGAAGAGAGAGAAGAGTTTGTTTGTTTGTTTGAACGCGATAATCTCAGAAACTACGGGTCCAAAATGAAAAAAATATTTTACTTTTAGATAGCCCATTTATCGAGGAATGCTATAGGCTATAAAACATCGCGCTACAACTAATGGGAGCGGAGCAGCAAGTAAAAATGTTTGCAAAAATGGGGAAAATTTACGCAGACGAAGTTGCGCGGGTCAGCTAGTATTAGTATATTATAGGCATTAAACAGTGTTCGCGTCACGTGCATCTGACATCTTGCCAAAATGACGTAGAATATTAATTGCTTGTCTGTTAAAGCTGTAAATCTTAAGGTTGTTCAATTTTTTTTTCTTTGTACCTGAGGTATTTTGTTACTACGATTTAGAAACAAAATATTCAAGGTTACATCACCAAAACTACGGAAAAAATACTGATTTGTGGTCACGGTAATGATGAGTGAATTGAAATCAAGAATTTTTAGATTATAAAACTCATGGCTAAGATTTTTTGTATTATTGTATTAGACTGTCATCAACCCTATGACAAAGGAGGCCAAGAGACCTTAATTCTCAGCTGTGGGTATATCATCACCTAGTTTATCAACCGTTTCTTCTGTAACTTTGAGTTCTGAGTACCCTACATAATGTAATAAACAGACCGTTTCCCCTGGAACTTTGATTTCTGCGATTCTTTATATGTATAATATAATCAACGGGGGTTAACATTTTCCTGAGGTAACTCGATACATATAATATATATTTTGCTTGACATCACACACATATACCAAAAATCTTCACATCTCGGAAATATCGAAAATACCGGTTTACCGAAATTTATCTGAGGTCAGTGCCGAAAATGCCGGTTTTGAAAAAAATGTCGCGATATTGCGGCCCGTAATGTTAAAATGACATCAAATAAAAAATAAACGAGCAAGTGCATGTCGATCTACGCACAATGCAGTCTTCCTAAGAAGTGTTTTCTGTTGTTTTTGTTTCATACTTCCTAACAACGTTATGATATATCTAAGTCATTTTCAATGGAATTTGTATAAAAGGTACTTTTCACTTGGTTGACTACTACTCGTGAACTTGTGAAGCCTACTGAATTGTGATAGTTTTCCTTTTAATTTCGTTTTAATATTCCGGGGATCCCAAAACGATGCCACATCGTAAATTTTGCAAAGTACCTTATATATTGTAGATGGAACATTTTACTGAAAAAAGACTTCATTTTGATTTTAAAAATAATTTGAACTGCGTTTAAAGATTTGTAAATAATCGCCGGTCTGGACCGGGGATCATGGGAAACGCACTTTTTCGGCAATATCTCAATGACGATATACCATTGAGATAGTAGTAGCTAAAATGGCAAAACGGAACCGTTATAGTTTCGCCATGTGTGTCCGTTCGTCCGACCGCAGTTTAGCTCAGAGACTGCTAGTTCTAGAAGGCTGTAATTTTGCATATTACTTACGCCGACAAAGTGAATGAAAAAATCATTCAAAGTTTTTTTTTTAGGTGAACTCTCATATATGTAAAGTGGGGATGTGATTTTTTTCTCACCTAACCCTTCGCGTCGGGTATCATTAGATAGATCTTTTAAAAACCTTTGGTCCTGTATTTCATGTAATGTGGCTTCTTCAGGCTATTGTGGTGACGATACGTTCTACAAAACGGGGTTTAACGTACAGCCACAGACAATGTTGAGGTGACCATAATTACTGAGGTCCGGGACATCTGTATCACCTGACAAGGGCTATAAATAGTACATCAATTAAAAGAAATCTATGTGCTTATTGCACTCGTTCGATTCGGTTAGTTTAGGTTAGAACTGTGACCCTGTGTGTGCGCGAAACATAAAATTTAAATTGTCTTTGTAATGTTTAGGAGTTTTTTTTATCGTTTATTCAAAACTACTTTTGACTAGCTTCAATGGGAATAGTACTTTTGACTGATGTAATAGTCAGAAGTACTATTGTTGACTTTTGACTGTTTTTTTTTTTTTTTTTTTTAATAATAATTATACTTGGGACAACTCACACAACGCTATCTGATCCCAAACTAAGCAGAGCTTGTACTATGGAAACCAGACAACTGATAAACATACTTATATATTTCTAAATACATACATATTATATAGATAAATAACACCCAGACACAGAATAATCCATCGTGCTCATCACACAAAGTTTTATCCTTGATGGGGATTGAACCTACGACCTCTTGCGTAGCAGTCGGACACAGTCCCACCGCGCCACAGAGGAAGTTGAAGTTAAAAATACTTTTGACCGGTTTGGAATATTGACCAGCTTCTTAAGGGTCACTTAGGTAACCTTGGGACAGACAGACGCGCAGATGGACAGACGGACAAAGTGAAACTATAAGGGTCCTTTGTTCACTACGGAACTCTGAAAAAACGCTACAACCATAGATTTTTTTTCTTTAAAATTGTAACTAGCAATGTAGGATTTTGGGTACCACATTACCACCAATCCTGTTAACCTCGGTTTACTAATGTTTGTCATAATTTAAAATGCCATAATTTCACATGCCATACCGGTATTTGCCATAATTTCATTAGAAATAACGCTTCAGTTGCCATAATCGTGAAATGACATAAAATGACTTTCACTAATTCCATTGGTCATAATCGATCAAGTGTCATAATAATTTAAATCCATAAATGTATTTGCTATAATTTTCGTTTTCAATAATACCATTTTCCATAACTTTTATTTACCATAATATAAATAAAGATAATATAGTATAAGCGCCTGCAATTTTTATGTTAATGAGTAAGTTAATATATTTTTTGCTATTAACATATTCACAGTTAAAGTTATATAATGAGGGTAAAACAAAATAAGTCTGACATAAATAGACAATCCATTAGTCGTCAGTTATTAACAATATCATAATAAATAAAAATAATTACAGTGAAGAAGAGTTTTTGAGAGCTTTGGCCTCCAACTTAAATTTAAAATAATGTTACTTTCAGAATTTTTTTTTTATTACTTATCTATACTTGAATTATGTTGATTAATAAATGATTATACGACACAGATTTTTTATTTACAATTAAACCTGAAACTAAACCTCATATGGCGCCTACTTACTAAACTCGACGGAGCCCCGCTTCGCGGGGCTCCTACTTTTGGGTGGTTTAAAAAAAAAACCTAACACGAAGACTAAGGCGGGAGCTCCGCTTCGCTTCGCTCCCGCCTTAGTCTTCTAACCTAACCTATCCGAGTCGGATTGCTCTGAGTCGGGGTGTTAAAGATAATTAATTTCGACCTTACAATATTATGTATTATTTTCATAATTATATCAAATTTTGATTATGTCAAGAGTCGATTATGAGACGTGTTACTTATGGAAACTAATTATTATGATATATGTTGCTATGGAAAGTCATTTTATGGCAAATAAAAGTTATTACTGTTGAGTTGTTAAGGCAAACGTTATTAGTATAAATGATAATAGTGCAAGTAAATATTATGATAGAGGACGATTATGGCAAACAATATTAGTGCAAATTAATTTATGGCAAACGAGAGAATACCGTTAACCTCTCCAGCTAAGCTTTATGGCTTGTGTTAGGATTGGGTTCACGTCGATAGTATAATTGGTAGGATTCGACCCTGCGACCTCACGATTGCAAGTCCATTTCCTACAGCCGCTTATTAACCATACCTTGAATCCAAGTAACATGCCTACCTTCAAATTTAACTAAACTGGTATTACAAACTAGTAATGTTAAAAGCACATTAAATATTCCACTTAAGTACCTAAGTAAATCAAGACACTATAGAACCTTGGGTAAATAATATATAAAATATTTAGTAATTAATGACCATCCTTTATTTACATTGCATTCTTAAAAACTAACGCTTCCCCTTAAAAACATACCTACTTACCTACAAATATAAAATAGAGGTTTTGTTTGGGCTGCGTTTCTAGAAATTTCTGTTGAACCTTTTTTTCAGGAGGTACATTAAACAACTAAGTTTACATTTGATTACTGGTTAATCAAATGTCAATTTAGTTGACACTAGCTGACCCGCGCAACTTCGTCTGCGTAAATTTTCCCTGTTTTTCCAACATATTTCGATGCTGCTCCGCTCCTATTGGTCGTAGCGTGAGGTTGTATAGCTGATAGACTTCAATTTGGACTCAGAAGTTTTTCAATTTGGACTAGTAGTTATTGAGATTATCGCGTTCAAACAAACGAACTCTTCAGTTTAATAATATTAGTATAGAATAAAGCTTTAAAGCTAAAGATTTTGTTTGAAAGCAATAATCTCAGGAACTACTGGGTTTAATTGAAAAATTCATCATCACATCATCTTAATATCTTGCTAATTAATTATTTACAATATTGATGTAGATGCAATACTTAAATTAAACTATACACGTTGAAAATTAAATTCCATTACAGCTATTTTTAGTTTTAGTGTAATTTATAATACGCCAATATAATTGTACTGGCTAACTAATACCACGCCAAGCTGATCACAAATATGCAAAATAATAATATGGGATTCGGATAATATACGTCCAATTGTCAATACGTCTACAGGTAAATTAGCTTGAAGAAATTTTTGCGTTTGTAGTAGTGTATGGTCAGCAAATAAAAAAAACAACATTTTATTTTTAGTTTTTATTGTTTTAAAGGTAATATACGTTTGTGGCTGGAGCACACCAAATGCGTGCACGTCTACGCATACGCACTACGTACTAATACGGTCGTGAAAATGTGTATCCACCGCATTGTAATCTATGGAACTGTATGAGGCAGACAAGCCAGTTCCAAACATTACAAGCATTGAATGCCGGTTTTCACTTCAGTGAAGACGTGTATGAATTAGGTGTTCTCCGGCCATAAATGTTTTATTCTAATAATTCATCAACCCCAGGCATATCACAATCATCCCCATCCTCGCTTTCATCAGATGAATTATTTAAATTAATTATGATTCGTTCCGATATTGTGTCTAAAGCTGCGTCTCTACCCTGATATTTGCTTTCCTCCTCAATAGCATGCAAACAAACTTTTCTCCATTCCTCTACAGTTATGGCGTTCATTTTTTCTTCAGCTAATGACATTATAACCTTCATATTCATTGCGACATTCTTTTTTGCGACATATGTTTTCACTATCCCCCATATATTTTCTATAGGATTAAACTCCGGATGGTATGGTGGTAAACGCAGCACAGTATGACCGTGCTGTCGTAATATTTCGTCTATCTTGTACTCTATAAATCTCGCCTTGTTTTGCAGAATCAGTTCATATAATTGAGGCTTAAGCAACGTGGATGAATGCTCAATGTTTCGAAATGTCAGCCAGTCTATCATTTGCTGTTTTCTAGAATTACTATTCGGTGCAGGATTTTGTATTGAGTTATGATATGGTGCGTTGTCAACAACAACAACACTATTTGGTTGTAAGTTGGGTATTAATTGAGTTTGAATCCACCTTGAATAGTTGTCATAGTTCATATTGTTGTGGTAATCTCCACTTTTTTGGTCGGCTTTAAACATAAGCAATGCATTTGGTATAAAGCCATCGATACCACCGGCATGAACAATGATTAAGCGGTTGCCTTTCGATATATGTTGCTTCAAACCTGAAGTGCTTCCATCTGACCAAGATTTCGAGAGGGTATGTGATGTATGTATATATGTTTCGTCGGTGTAAACAATTGGTCGGCGTTGTTCACGATATTCAGCAATTTTCATCAAATAATTAATTCGCAAGTATCTAATTTCGTGTTTTTCCATAAGAAGTTTCCGGTTATCTTCTGTTTGCTTCCAATTAAAACCTAATGACATGACGTGTTTTCGTAACGTGCTGACACAACCTTTATAATCGATATCTTCTTTCAATTTTGAGTGCAAAGTTTTTAAAGTGGGAACTTCTTTATTTGTGATGTGGAAGTCATGAATTGTTCTTCTGATAACTTGCTGATCAAAGTTATCGATTACTATTGTAGGTTTACGATTCGGTTTCTTTTTAGGAGATTTAAATGTTACTTCCTGATCTGAAGGACGACATTTGCTTTCTGATACTACCTTTCTGACGGATGCTATTGAAATTCCTGTTGATTTAGCAACTAATTGAGTAGGGGTCATAATACTGCTCGGGTTGTTATTACACTCATTTTCGAAATATTTGTACAAACAGTACAAAACTTCCTTAGTTTGAGAAGTCAAAGGCTTGCCTCGACCATGTTTTAACACTGGAGCCATTTTGAATTATCAATATAAAGTTACAACACTTACACACTTGAAATTAAACACTTCAACAAATATTTTAACAATAATAACAAACAATAACAACAATCAACAAATACAAAATTTCACAATGAAACTACTACGTATCTAATAATTATAATTTTTTAATGAAATGCGTGCTTTATGTTCTAACGGTATCAAGCGACTGACGTCAGACTGCACGTGGCACCTGCGGACAGAGTAAACTGGTTTATTCTGGTTTTGTGCGTGTTTCCACTTTCCACTATCAAGTGACGATTTATTTATTTGTTTTGTTTCGTAATTATTATGGTCAAAACTTTTTACCTATAGCTAAACTACTATCATCTAAAGAACGACACGATATTTTATTGTTTCACGGTAGTCGCCTTGTCGTTTGCTCAAGGACGTGAAATTGAATGACATATTTTTTTTAATAAAGTCAAAACCTTTTTCTTTAAAATAAAAACTTGTTTTTATTGAAAACAAAAATCAGAGTGTTGCTAGGGATAAGTATTAAATTAAATAGTAATGTTAGGATATTGAAACATTTTTGTAAGGGCCAGAACGATATAGTGGAAACGCGCTCTAATATCTAAGTAACATATACACCACTACATATGCAAAAATTTCTCGAGACTAATTTCACTGTACTTGTCATTATGTCCAAACTTCAAACTTTAGTGACAAATTGATGAAGACACAAAATGTTCAAATATAAAAAACGTGAATGTGTCTAAACGCCTTGATTAAAATATGGTCCAAGTGACACAATGTCCAATTGTAATAATTCCTTCTGGTCAGAACGTACTACTGTTAATATACCAACAGAAGGACTGCCATTGTGTTTTCAACTTCACGTGGGCTATAACAGAATCGAAATAAAAAAAAAAACTTCTGACAAATTGAGCACAGGCAATGGTACTCAATGTTTGTGCCTGGAACAATACCTACCAGAGAAGTTGGCTACGTGTTTGTTAATATAATATATAATACTTGTAAATTACAATAAAATTGAAATTAAAAATATAGTATTTATTCTTTAAAAAAATTTTACAAGAAAATAAAAAAAAACTCTTTATTCCTATTTAAAATATCTTATCATTTTTCTTCTTTATGTCTATGTCTTCTCCACTTACACTTTCTATTGCTATTAATGTTAAGAAAATTATTTATAATATAATGTTAAATAAATTTTTTAACATTAATTGTATTTTTTTCTTATTTTAATGCAATCTTCTAGAAACTGAAGACATGTGATTTTTGATCGCTTTTGATCACTAGTTCTAACTTTTCTTTATATCTTCTGTTAAACATTATGTCTGCCCTTTTTCTCTTATTACGATCAAAAAGGTTTCGCGTAATTTTTATTTTTTGTGTGTTAGCTTCTTTTCTTAATAGATCAATAAATTTAAATATATTTTGTGTAGTCCCATGCATCCGTTTCTTCAGCCGATTGTGCCAACCTTCTACACAGTTATTTGTGCGATATTTATCACCGAAAACGCTAATGTCAGCTTTTAAAGATTTAGATAGCCATTCCTTGTCATAGTATTGTTCAAAACTAATAATTTCATTATTTTTTGCCGAATAAAATTCTTTAATAGAATTAACGCCCTCAACGATTAAATGTGTTGGAAGTAGCGGCAAAACTGAAAACAATCTAGCATATTGTCGACCTGCCTTAGTATCACACAATTTAAGAGCGTCTGCCTACTTCCAAATAGCTCTCTGGTAATGGTAATAACAACCAGAAATTTCTACATCCGGGTAAACATTTTTAATACCATTAATTTGTGCCTTTTCGAAATCACATTTAAATTTATTTATTACCACCTTATACTTATCACGCAATATCGAAAACAGTCGTTGATAAATAACTGTCCTTTTGTTAGGCAGCAATGCGTATACCATTGGTATAACATTTATATATTCATCTGTTTCTCCTAAATCTAAATGAATACAGTATAACTGATAAAATGGCACTGGTACAACTGCAAAGGTACCATCCCCAAAGTATGTATTGCCTGGATTTCGTACCATAGTTTTTATGGCTAAGTCTGTGCCAAATATCAAAATTTTTTCTTCATTCCCTTCGTCATACAATAAAAACTTATCCTTTAAAATATTAGGTATTTGTACGTCTTCAACTTTACTAAATCTTGTCTCCGTAACATTCAAAAATGTCTTACGTATCCTGTACAGTGTTCGTTTTTTACTACTAAACGATGGTATTGCTTCGTCATTATCAGAGTCGTTTAATGACATATTCAAATTATTGAAGGAATCTTCATATATTTTTTGTACTGGGGAATAAGTTGAACGAACCTTCTCCTTACATTTTTCATATGCCAAATGTACAACATTTTACACTCGGAGGATTCGCAGGTATGTAAACTCTGCCTGAGCACTCTTGATCTTTCCTTGTCTATTGTTATAGATGCGGTACAACTATCTCTATCCACACATCTCCATAGTGATGAGCCACATTTGTTTTTTACATTTAAATTATACCTGTATTTTCCTAATAATACTGTATCCTTGCCTTTTTGATTTAAACTAAATATTAAACTGCTATTTTCCATTATTAAACAATATTAAGGTTAACTTGGTCTTTTTCCTTTTTGAAAGATGCCTATTAAACAGGAAAACCAATGACAACGTCATTACGAAATGAATAATTACTATTTGTAAGCGGCCAGTGTCAACCTCTATGTAGACTTTTTCAGCATTAATTAAATTGACAAATTTACGTTATAACATCATGTGTATTTGACTTTTGTACATACTAAGATTTGGACATTTTAACACTTTCACATTTTAACAATGGATCATTATAGCAAAGAGTCAATGTAACAGTTGGACATAATCATACTTTTGGGTTTTTGACAAGTGGACGATTACGAGTTTTTGGGTTTTTGACAATTGGACGTATATTATCCGAATCCATAATATGTATCATATTTATTCAAATCTGCAGTCGTCATTTTAGATAATATTCTTTACTTTGTGACCCTTAATAAATTTAATTCATGGCAATGAACCGGCATAACTTCCTATTTTTTTTATAACTCATATAGGTACTTATATAAATTAACAGCGATCACAGATAATACTATTAGAAGTTTCTACTCTGATAGTGAGAATGGACGTGTTTCCGTAATGTTCGTACAAGCAGTTATTTTGTTATTTTGTCTTCATTATACAAAGGGTGCATCTTTGGAAGAGTTGCTAGAGGCTAGTAGCATTCCTGAAGATCGTCCATCTTCAGGAATGCTACTAGCCTCTAGCAACTCTTCCAAAGATGCACCCTCGGACTGTGTGAGATGGCGAACAAATACAACATGGACTGCATCAGATACAACGTTACTACCGAAGACGGATATATCCTGGGCTTGTTCAATATACCGGGAGATAAAACCAGACCTGTGTTAGTCTTACACGGGCTCGTGGCTGCAGCAGATGTGTATTTAGTGCGAGGAAATGCATCTTGGGTTGCCTTTTTAGCAAGCAAAGGTTACGATGTCTGGCTGGGAAATTCGCGAGGAAATATGCACTCAAGGGCACACGTGCCCCTTGACCCTGAAGATTTGAAGTTTTGGGATTTTAGTTTGCACGAGATGGCAAAATATGACTTACCAGCTATGACAGACTTTATACTAGAGGAGACAGGCCAAAAGCAGTTATTTGCGATCTCACATTCTGAAGGAACGACATTATTCATCACCCTGGGAGTTCTGCGGCCGGAGTACAATGACAAATTTAAACTGGTGATATGTTTAGCTCCTGGAGCGTATTTGCATAACGCCATAGCTGGTTTGCTGCCGTTCTTACCAAAGAATCTAGAATTTATCAGTCCAATAGCGTCTCTCTTTGCTAATGGAGAATCATTTGCGAATAACTCAGTGATTGTTTCTTTAATAAAACTAGTATGTGCCGATAAGGTAAATGGCTATAAAATTTGTGCGGAAAATATAATTTTTCCTTTAATGGGACGTGATGCCGACGGGCTAGAGCCTGAGATATTGTCTACCGCGTTGTCACATTACCCTAGTGGAACTTCATTTAAAAATGGGGTACATTTAATTCAAATTGGCGCAACTAAGAGATTCGCTCAATTTGACTACGGCTATTGGAAAAACCTTTTAATATACAACAGTACACAACCTCCCAAGTACGATTTAAGTAAGAATACTATGAAAATAGCTATGGTTGTTGGTTTAAACGATAAAGTGTCTGTTCTTAAAGACGTTCAATTCTTAAAAAGGCAGTTGCCCAATGTAGTGGAATTTCATATAATGAAGCCGAAGACTTGGAATCACGTGAGTTTTGTATGGGGAAAGCGTATGGGTGAGCATTTGTTTGGTTACATAGATGATCTTTTAAACAAATATAATTAGAATTATAAATTATCTACGTACAAACAATTAAACAATTCGTGGTGCATATACTATTTAAAGGATTAACAAAATTCGGTTCGATGGATGGTTACTGTATAGGGTGATGAAAAGTAATGTCTTAATGAGAATATGGTACTATTTTTGCAAGTGATGAAAAATAGCATTGTGGTTCGATATTTATGTTGTTATACAGAGAATTAGTTACAACAAGAAATCAAGCTTTTATATTTGATACACAATTGATGAACAAAGGTTGCATGTAGAGAGATAAAACCTTTCTATGAGACCACAATTTACACGATTGGAACTTGCCGGCTTGGTTGCCAGATTATACAACAACAGACTTCCTATTTTATTATGTATTTAAAATGTCTTGTTTATCTTGATTCATTTAGGAGCCAGGTGTTTTGCAAGCTCCTGTAGTTCAAAGAATATTCTACAATTTTCAGAGTCTTAGCTTAAGTCGTATTGTTAATTACTCTACAATGTATTTAAATTATGGACCAAATAAACCTTATCCTGACCCGACTACGGCGAAGCCAAAAAAAGGGTCATTTTGGAGCATTCTATGTTTATTATCTTGTCTCTCTTCCCGGCCAACTCCTTCGTTGTTATTCTTTGCAGATTGCCGATTATCCTTTAGGGGGTTTAAAGGGGGTAAAAATATTTTCAACAAAGTAATGGTTATGGGATTGGGCGTTTGATGGATTCCTACATTTCAAGAATAGATATATATTTTATATAGCGCAATAATAAACTAATAGTAATTGCTAAAATGGCGAAGGGTCACCTGTCCAACAATAAATCGCAATTAAATGCTGCATAGCTCTGTAATTTTACACTAAGATAGCCACTTTGATAGACTATGATTATGGCATAAATGATTTACTTGACTCTAGTTTATGATCGTTGATCCTTGTACACGTGATATTTAAATGAGGCACATGGATAATGAAACGCATTATTTTGCGCTAGATTATAATCTTTCAATGTCAAATCGTCATATTGTGAAAGAACCGAGTCGGCCTACCCCGACTCAAAAAACCCATAGCGAACAGACAAGCGGTAGCTAAAAATGTTAGTGGTTTATAGTGATATCAATCTGTAAATATTTCAGTTAATGATTTGTTTTAAAATAATACAGGGTAAATTATACTCCTATGGGCTTATGAATAGAAAGTATTGACTACGTAGACTTTAATTTTATGTCAATTGGTCTTTGACTACGGTGTAGGCCTTGTTGAGAATTTATGACCAAGATTCACGCAGAACGCTATACGTGTATGAGAAATAGAAAGTAACGGTAGGGCGTGTAGAGTTAGGAGCTTGGCTTTATAAGATAACTTATTTTAAAGTGGTAGCAATATGAACCTACTCGTCTTGGCGTCAATTTACATAAAAATGTTCTTGGTGGGATATCATTTCTTTTTGTAAGTTACACACTTGTTGTAGTTTTTATTACCTATTAAGTATATTTTCTTTTTAGGTTGTTATTTCTTGCACATTGGCAGTTATTTTTTTCATAGCGCACACACCATCTTTGCTATTTAGACCCCCCACAAACTACAAATTTTTCGTCGGCCGATGGTTTGATCGGGCGGTAAATCAGTAATAGCATGTACGGAAGTGTACACATTACACTGATTTGATATCCGCCGGTATTTGGTATAAATCCCAACCCGAACAAACTATCGACCGATTAAAAAGTTTGTTGTATACGGGGCCTCTAACTTACACATCTACCTAACCCCTAAAAATATATAAAAATCGGTAGTGCTTTTAACAAGACAAAGCAAACAAGACTAAAAAAACAAAGCATGTTTAATGTCTACGTACTGCGTTACATATTATAAATAAGTTATCTACTTAGATCTGCATATTTGAAGCACAAAAAAATATTTTGTGTAGCAGTAGGTACCAACTGCTGTGAAAATTCGTCGTTCCCCGTTTAGGATATATAGCGATTTAAAGTTAGCTACCAACCTTTTGCGCTCAAATGTTCGGTAGTTACAGTTACTTATGTCATATGCTAATGCTAAGATAAGCATTAAAAAGTATACTGAAATAAAAAATAATAATAATTAAACCCGCCTGAAAATCATGCTATCGGAGGCATTCATGAATCACAGTGAACTTACTAAAATGCCTCCGACTGCATGATATAAGGTTATCCGACTGCATATTTTTTTAAAGCAAGCGTGTTTATTGGTTTTTAAAATTTTAATTTTTGAGGACTTGATAACGGCACTCATTTGTTTTTGAAAAATAGTTTGTGCTATTTCATATATTTCTTTTACTTTCTGATAGTATTTGGTTGTTGTAGAACATACCATCTTTTGACATTATTTTTTTTTTTCTGTTGCTACTATATCTAGCTCATTTATTAATTAAAATACTGATATCATCACGGTAGATGCTTTACTTATACTATACACGTAAACGCTAATGGAATTAGACTTATTCCTTAGACTTTGTGTATTATTTCGCCAAAACTAGTTAGTACAACTAGTCACCGACTAACTAAAAAAAAAAATTAATACGCAAAATGCTAATGTGTATCTATTCAATACCGCCGTCGTCTTTTAGGATAATATTTTTTATTTCGTGTCTGTTAAAAAAATCAATGTATGGTAATTAATCGATAAAACTTCCTACTACTTTGGAATTTTAGGAAGTAACTCTTAAAGGTATATAAATTATATGCGAGTCTAGATAAAACTATTTACTAGTTAGCTCTCTGATAGTGGGAATGGACGTGTTTCCGTAATGTTCGTACAAGCAGTTATTTTGTTATTTTGTCTTCATTATACAAAGGGTGCATCTTTGGAAGAGTTGCTAGAGGCTAGCAGCATTCCTGAAGATGGACGTCTCCGGCTGTGTGAGATGGCGAACAAGTACAACATGGACTGCATCAGGTACAATGTCACTACCGAAGATGGATATATCCTGGGCTTGTTCAACATACCGGGAGATAAAACCAGACCCGTGTTTATAAACCACGGCCTAGCGGCTGCAGCAGATGTGTATTTAGTGCGAGGAAATGCATCTTGGGTTGCCTTTTTAGCAAGCAAAGGTTACGATATCTGGCTGGGAAATTCGCGAGGAAATATGCACTCAAGGGCACACGTGTCCCTCGACCCTGAAGATTTGAAGTTTTGGGATTTTAGTATGCACGAGATGGCAAAATATGACTTACCAGCTATGACAGACTTTATACTAGAGAAAACAGGACAAAAGCAACTATTTGCGATCTCACATTCTCAGGGAACGACATTTTTCTTCATCTTTGGTGTTCTGCGGCCGGAGTACAACGACAAATTTAAACTGGTGATATGTTTAGCTCCTGGAGCGTATTACCATAACAGCATAGCAGGTGTGGTTCCTTTCTTACCGAAGAATCTAGAATTTGCCAGTCCAATATTGTCACTATTTGCTAATGGAGAATTAGTCGCGAATAACTCCGTGATTGTTTCTTTGATGAAACTTTTATGTGAAGATAAGGTAAATGGCTATCAATTTTGTGCGGAAAATATAATTTTTCGTTTATTGGGACGTGACCCCGACGAATTCGAGCCGGAGATATTGTCTACCGCGATGGCACGTTATCCTAGTGGAACTTCATTTAAAAATGGGGTACATTTAATTCAAATTGGCGCAACTAAGAGATTCGCTCAATTTGACTACGGTTATTGGAAAAATCTTTTAATATACAACAGTACACTACCTCCCACATACGATTTAAGGAAGAATACTATGAAAATAGCTATGGTTATTGGTTTAAACGATAAAGCGACTGATCTTAAAGACATTAAAATATTGAGAACGCAGTTGCCCAATGTAGTGGAATATCATATAATGAAGCCAGAGACTTGGAATCATGTGAGTTTTGTATGGGGCAGGCATATGGGTGAGCATTTGTTTGGTTACATAGATGATCTTATGAAAAAGTATAATTAAAATAATAAATTAGATAGGTAAATCATACGTACAAATAATTAAACAACTCTTCGTGCTTATACTTTTTAAAGATCAAAATCGTTTCGAAAGCTTAGCCATTCAAAAAGGTAAGAAACGATTAGATACATTTTATTGTGGATGAAAAGTAATATCTCAAATAAGAATGTGCTACAATTTTTGTAAGTGTAATGGCCAATAGCATTGTTATGGAACCTTTGTATGTGTGTGTTTTAAATGTGTCGCCGTAATCGCCTTCAAATTATACAGCAACAAGGTTTTTGTAAATCCCTTGTTTGTCTAAAAGAAGAAATTATTAATTTGGGAGCTACGTATTTTGCGAGCATCTGTCCAAATAGTCTGACTGTTTAAAAGTAAACACTTTAATAGTCAATACTTTACAAATGTATTTAACTTGGAATAAATAAATTTTATTTTAGCTTAACTAAATCGACGCCAGCAGAAAGAGTTTTACACATCTGTTTTTTATTTTGTCTTTCCTCCATGGCCTCTTCCTTTTTTTATTGTTTGTAAAAACACTTTTAGGCGTTCGACCTCCCAAATGAATCTAAGATGACATAGACAGTACAAGCGTGAACCGTTTCCAGGAGATGTAAAATATGGGAACCTAATAAGGATAATGGGATGGGGTGTTGGTAGTATTTTTCAACTATAGATTTTCAACACTGGTTGGGCCTTTTGTTGGCCCACCCCGACTCCACAGGGTAGGTACTTGTTTGTACATACCCCGTGTCTACATACCCCGAGTCTACATACCCCGACTGTCGGAGCATAAACATTGCTTTCATAATTTAGATTTAATATTAACTGTTTTAATCATTATACTATTATTAAAGTTTGTAAATCGACTCACTTACATTACGATCAACGTAACTTGACCTTGATGCGACTCTAAAATTACTAACGAAAACGATTAATTATGTTTAATCGATAAAAAATACTAACAACATTTTAATTCAAAAATATAAAAACACTATTTAAATGAGTTCATAAAAGTTTAAATTTAGAACAGTTACAGTAAATACTAAAGAAACTTTGAAAAACAATTTCTTTACGAAAATAATCACAAAAAAACATGAGTTAGTAATACTAATTATGATAATGTGATGAGTAATCGCATCTCTAATTCTCTTGGTTTAGTTACCGCCCCCGCCCCCCGCTTTCTGTCACCATTTACTTCCAAAAAATGCATCTGCGCAACCACTTGTCGCCTACTTCAGTCCGGCCAAGTTACGTTGATCGTACTGTACAAGTGATATACATGTGAAAGTGTTTGTAACGATTAGAACATGACATGACATGAAACAGTGTTACACTAATTATTGTAATATTAGTGAAGTGAATGTGGATAAAATTTCGCGATTTGTACACATTATAAAATTATAAATACAAAAGAGCTCCACAGTACAGACAAATGCTACTATTTGGTCTAAGAATAATTTGATGACAAAACCTTTACAAGACTATCGTAAATTATATTATTATGAATGATTGTAAAAACTTAATAATACAATAATGTAATATTGAAGATTATCTATCAGAATTACATTAAATTACAGTGACATATTATTTATATTTATTCCCATTAACATTATTATTATGATTAAAATTTAATTTCTAAGGAGACATACCTGTATCACTTCACTGACATTTATATTAATGCACGAAATTTGGCAGGACATGGAGTCACAATAATGTATATTTTGTAAGACCATATTATGTAACATGTGTCTCACAAATAAACTAAGAATCCACTATTGTATCTCTGTGTAGAATTTGGTCTGTATCCAGTTAACTTTTTGACATGTGAAAACTATCGATCAATATTGCGTTAAATTAAAATTAAATGTTCACAAATTTTCCACGGTTTATAATTAATATATTTAAGATATAATCATAAACTAACTATGGTTAAGATGAAAATGTCAGCGTCGCTTATTTTTTGTTTGCTGTCAGCAAGATTATGAACATCTTTTTATTAGTTTGTTATTAAATGAATAAGGAAGCAAATTGGTACATGTGATTTTAATGATATCAGATTAGAATTTCAAATTAGTAACAAATTACTACTGGAAGGATCTGTCATAAATTGAAGGTTATTTGCCGCGTCCACACCGGACGATCCAGCTCGCTCCGATCGCATTCGGCAGGAGCGCGATCCAAAGGGCGATCGGTGTTAAACGGCTATTACACTAACCTGAATTAGGGCCCTAACTCTTATTACTCCGCTCTTTATAAAGATTTAGGGTCCCTGATTTAGTGTAGTGTAATAAGCGCATTAGTTGTCAGTTTTTTTGTGCTGACGCAAAGGCGCCTCAGTCGCTGGTCGCGCGCGGTGTGGATGGTTGTGTGTGGATCCCGCGATCCGATATGAATGTTACGCATAGTTCGAGTGAACTGACAATTGCGGATCGCTTCGAGCGCATTTCAGCATCGCAAGTATTAACAAACTACCGCCGTTAGTCATCAAACTATGTGATTTTGATTGATCGTATGTGATGACTGGGTAGTTCCGATGATAAAAACTTGATAGACCAATTTCCTATGGCCTGCCGTTAGCCACGGCAGGTATAATACGTAAATACTCCACGAAACACAGAAGGAAGGTTCTCACATCGCTCACGAACATGGAGTCTTGGAACACCTTCGGAATAAGGTCCAAGATTTCGTGTACACTGGAATGTCGGACTATTTTGTCCCGATGGCCTAGCACTTATCCCTATGTTTACGTTGCTCGAGTACGCGTTATATGAAGTATGAAGCTTTTTTCTGTACTTTCGGTGTTTTGAAACTGTACCCAATAAATAAATATTTATGTACACGTCGGGCAATAAACAAAGGTATTTAGCCTTAAAATAAAATATTTACGCGATTAAGACCCGTAGCTTATAAAATTCTATAAATAAATATTTATTTATTTTAATAGAAGAAAATCGTAATCATGCAAAGTAATATATTGGCCTGTTAAACTCTATGATGTGTCAACTTGTTCCGTAGAATTATTTTGTGTGTAGTTATCTATTTTACATTAAATATGAGTAATTCGAGATTATGCATAATTGCTAGTAGTTATCAATAATGGCAGAGTCGAGTTTTTAGAAATTATGAATATCTTAGTCTTTTAAGTATCGATCAGTACCTAATGATGACGCATGATGATGATTGGAGATGACGGTTGGTAATAATTATTGGTGACCATGATTGAGATAAATTGTATTAAAGGTGACACTGATGATTGATGACGATGATGATTAACTGTCAAGTTTGTATGAACAAACTTTATCATAAGAATCGGAATCGGAATAATGCGGGAGTGGCAGCCGTTTCGCTCTTGCGTAGCATAGCGCTGGCACCTAAGCAGCCAAGCCGCTACGGGTCGTGTGGTGTCAGCGTTTTGTTACAGCGCGCAGCAGGCGAAACCTGCAGTTTGACCGACATTTCCGTACGTGCTCGTTTTATGTATGCGTGGGCCTGTTTTCGCTTCGTTGTAGGGAGCCGGTCTTTTGTATGAGCATAATAGACGTATTTAGGGGAGGAGGGGGTTAGTACCCCCCCGACGGTTATCTTGTGTACTCTGAAGTTTTTATTTCTGAAAATTATGATGCAATTTCTTGAGAATGATTTTTTGTTCATTTGTCTCTAGTACCCCCCCCCCCCCCCCTAGAATAAAATCCTGGATTCACCCATGTGTGAAAGGTTTAGTAGTATGCTAAGTAGCAGGCCAGTGATACGCTAGTGTTTCACAGAGCAATAGAGGCATCCCTGGCGTCGCTCTCGCTCAGCAGTCCTACGATCGCGGCGCCCGTGGACAAGCCCGAGGAACTGACGCCTGAAGACCCCGAGCTGGCGGCCGCGCTGGCACTGTCGGCGCAGGAGCAGGCGCGCCTCCAGCACCAGCTAGAGGCCGAGCAGCGCGCGCTTGACGAGGCGCTGCGACTCTCTTTATTGGATAAGTAACTGGTACGTATTCTCTGTATTTTAAACAACTTCTGGAATAATTTGATATTTAAATACTGTGACAATAAATTACGAGTATTATACGCTAATCAGATAATACGTATATGTTAATAAATGCTCTGAAAAAATAAACACCGTATAACATATGTCAGTAGTTATTAATCATCAAAGTAAGTACAAAAAAATATGATATGATTTTTATTCGTAGAGTAAAAGGGTGCCGATTAGTTCAGTTGAATTCTTGCAGAGGGCTTGTGATCATACCATGATACTGAACCGTTTTTTTTTCATAAAAATATTTATCAAAATTAGAATACCAAGATTTGCACTTCAACCCGTATCCGACAACGGTATAACCGCACTTCAACGTGTGACCGTGTACTTGAAAGAGCCAAAAGAGTTGCTATTGAAGGATCAACTCGAACTTCAATAAAAATGTGTACGATTACAAAGAAATAAACGGATTTATTTGAGCTATTCCAAACGACCGCACTGTTCAACACGCGAATACAATCTATCTGCCATCTTTCTATCCCCTCTCCATGTCGGAGTGACATCCGCATGACAGATGTCAACGTCATATGTGATGTCACTACCGACATTTACATTTTGAATGTCAACCGTCTAAATCAAATCTCAATAACGTTTTTAAGTAGTAACAAGTTAAACTCTGATAAAAATAGAATGAACAATATTAAATAACGGATTAGAATAATATTGAGTCTAACACTATTTATCTACATACTACATATGCGAGACCTACTATGTTAGACATTTACGGAGAAGCGCGCGCGCCAACTTATTTTGTATTTTTGCCTACTGTACTGTACTGCCCTGCCAAGCCAACACACTGTAACTTTCAAAATCCGCTTTTGAGATATTTGACAAAATATTGTTTTGATGATTATTTGCCTATTTTAAACGTTATTAGTCAATATTAAATAATTTTATGCATTCAATAGCTAGGGGTACATCTCTAGCATATAGCCAAACAGTATTTTTTTAATAATTTTAGTAGGGAAAAGATATATTGCCACAAACTTGTATTGACAAGACAAATTATAAAATTTTAATAAATTCCTAACGAGGTAAAACACTGTAAAACATAGTACAGTGTTATAACTTTATGAACTAATTATACTATAACACTGTATCCAAGCATACAGTGTTTTGAAAAGATAGATGAGGTATATCAAAAATTAGATAATTTATAAATAAAACCGGTTAAATGACGGCAAAATAAACTTTAATAAATATTTTTATCCACTTGCGTATAATTATTAGAATCATAAAGGAAACATAACAAGGCCTTCTAATATTTTTACAAGCTTACACATCATAATGACGAACTTCTTTGGGTTTCTATGAGATCAATAGCGTAATAAAGAATGTAATAAAGTAAGTAAATGTACTAAAATTAAAAAATATATTAAAATAAAGAACGTAACATAACATGAACTTTTAAAAACATGAACTTTATTCTTTGAGCCAATATACACACATCAAAAGTGTCTAGGGATCAAGCATTTTTATGCGGATTTCTTGAGATTGAGATGTGGCTTTGTAATAAATTTATGATTTTATAAATTTATATGGATCCTTTTTGGTGCATTTCATAATTTGAATCAGGAACTGTGAATCAAATTCGAGTAAAAGATGAAAATCAGCTGTCAATATTTTCCCTATAAAAACATACAACGCATTGAAGACATTATTAGTGCTACTGTTTCCCTACTACTGATTAAAACCAACGTTATTATGGAGCGGCGACGTCATTTAAGCAGGGAAGAAATGCTCAGAGCCGTGGGAATGATAGAAGCTGGTTCCCGGCAACGTACTGTGGCTTTAGCTCTGAATACAAGTCAGAGTGTTATCAGTCGACTTTGGACACGTTACCGAAGCACTGGTACCGTGGCTGAGCGCCATGGAGGACGGTATCGCTGCACCACACGGAGACAAGACCGATACATTCAAATCTTAACTCGAAGAGGTCCAACAATAACCGCCATGATGTTAGCCGTGAGGCTTCATCACTCTTCAGGGAACTTAATTAGCGACCAAACAGTCAGAAACCGCTTGCATGAAGTGAACCTTCATTCCCGAAGACCGCTACGGGTACCACCTATAGCAATGCACAATCGTAGGATTCGATATCAATGGGCTTTTGAACACAGAAATTGGGCAGAAGAACAATGGCGTTTCGTGTGCTTTTCTGATGAGTCTCGTTTTGGTATGAGACCGGATACAAGACGTATACGACACTGGAGAACCCCTGGACGCCAACAGCGATTAAAATCCTGCCAGGAAGTCCATCCTTATAGTGGTGGAACCATCATGGTATGGGCGGGTATTTGGATCGGCGGAAGAACTGAGTTGATTTGGATCAGAGGCAACCTCAACGCTCAAATTTATGCTGAGACGATTGTATCAGACGTCATCGTTCCTCTACAAGTGCAAATCGGTCCCTTATTTCAGTTAATGCATGATAATGCACGACCGCACACCGCAAGAGTTGTAAGACAGACTCTCGCCGCAGCTAACATCAATGTCCTGCCCTGGCCTGCTCAGTCGCCAGACTTGAACCCGATTGAGCATGCATGGGATATGCTACAGAGAAGAGCTCTGCCGAATATGGAGGGTATCCAGTCGCAAGAAGACCTTTTTTTGTTGTTGCAACGAACATGGGCGGCCATTCCACAGCGTGATTTGGATGAACTCATTTTGAGTATGCCAAACCGATGTTCTTGTGTTGTTAGTGTTCGCGGTAGAAACACGGATTATTAATTGTTTAAGTTACCCAATAAAATTTTAAAGAAAACTGTTATTTCAGTCTTTTTTTCGAACTTTAATGTTAGTGGTTCAAATGTCAAAAATCCCTTTATTAGGAAAATGGCAAATTTCTTTATTAATGCAAAGGTGACTTGGTTTATCGTTACTGTGACAAACGAAAACACTTTATTTGATGAATCCTTAAAGAAATAAAAAAAAAAAAATCAATCAGGAGAAAAGTTATTGCAAAAATATATGTTGATCCCTAGACACTTTTGATGTGTGTATATAGTAAAACAATATAAAAAAATAGTTTTGAAGTCGATTAAAAATCAGAATCAATATTTTTATCGAGATCAGGTGCATCATCATCAGCCTATCGCAGTCCACTGCTGGACATAGGCCTCTCCAATTGCACGCCACTTTGTTCTGTCTTCGGCTTCTCGCATCCAGCTCCTGCCAGCCGTTTTGCGTAAATCATCACTCCACCTGGCCTGAGGGCGACCTACACTACGTTTGCCAAGCCGCGGTCTCCACTTAAGAACTCGTTTACCCCAACGGTTGTCGGTTCTTCGGCTAATATGGCCAGCCCACTGCCACTTCAGCTTGCTAATCCGGTGGGCTATATCGTTAACTTTGCCGTTAACGTTATCTGCCGGATCACCTCATTTCTGATTTTGTCCCTAAGAGAAACTCCGAGCATAGCCCTTTCCATAGCTCGATGAGCGACTTTGAACTTGTGGACCAACCGTACCGTCAGTTTCCACGTTTCGGCTCCGTATGTCATGATGGGTAGGACGCACTGATTAAAGACTTTAGTCTTTAGACATTGTGGGATCGACGATGAGAAGACTTGACGTAGCTTACCAAACGCTGCCCAACGCAACCGAATTCTCCTGTTCACCTCGTCCTCGAAGTTGTTTTTACCTAACTGCAATGACTGCCCGAGGTACACATATTTTTGAACGACTTCGAGAACGGCGCCATGCACCGCTGTCGGTTCCGGTTGAACATGACCTTGGTTTTATCCAAGTTCATCCGTAGGCCGATGCGTACAGAGGAGTCAGCCAGGTCATTCAGCATCCGTTGTAGGTCCTGCAGCGTTTCCGCCATGATGACAATGTCATCTGCAAATCGCAAGTGAGAGATGTATTCACCATTGACGTTGATGCCCCGCCCTTTCCAGTGCAGCGTCTTGAACATATCCTCCATTGCATTTGTGAACAGTTTCGGGGAAATAACGTCCCGTTACCTCACTCCTCGATGCAATGGTATAGGTTTTGTTTGCTGATTCTGTACTTGGACGGACATGGTGACGGCTTCGTAGAGACATCTCATCACTTGTATATATCGTCAATCTACTTGGCATCGCTGCAGTGACTCCAGAACGGACCAGATTTCAATCGAGTCAAAGGCCTTCTCATAGTCCACGAATGCTAGACGCAGGGGTTGATACAGCATTAAAGAGCTTTTGGAGCTCCCTCAGTACGGATTTACCTCCAGCCTTTAGCAGCTCTGTTGTAACGCCATCCTCTCCAGGGACTTTTCTCTAGGACCCTTATTTTCAGGATCAGGTCGAGATGCATGCGAAGCCTATAATCAGTCATAGAAGCCTTCCACTTCAGAGAGGACTGCCGGCTTCGAAGAAACGACTTCTCCACTTGGTCAACTTCGTCAGGTGGCTTCTTCCAAGAGATTGTACGAACACTTTTGACCCCGGTTCTGCTCGATCGCTCTTTTAATCAAAAGAGTGTTGAAGCACCGAAGGTCGTGTAGTATAAGCTTGTTGATCTCTTGGTTTAGAGCGCGCTTTTCCGACGAAGTAACGGGTGGGTTTTCACGTCGTTTTTTCATTAGCCCTAAAGCCTTTTCCGAAAGCTTTGACTTCTTGCCCTTACGCTGCATTTCACAAAATCTCGTACCTTCTTCCCTGAGTATCCAAACCACATTTACGAGCTTCTGGTTTACGTCTGTTGTGGTTTCCATGGCAGAAATTCGGTTATCCCGGTTTAACTGGAACGTTTCGGATCCTATCATGGTTTGGAGCAAAGTAGGTCGAAGCCTGGACCTCATCAGACGGGCACGTTCCGCCTTGAAGTCGATATTCAGAGAGCCTCGGACAAGTCGGTGATCACTACCGGTATTAAACCTGTTGATCACGGTGACGTCTCTGAATATATGCTTTTTGTCCGTCATGATGAAGTCGATTTCATTTTTCGTCATAGTGTCGGGGCTTTGCCACGTCCACTTCCTTTGGGGCCGTTTCTTGAAAAAGGAGTTCATCAAAAAGAGCCCCTCCCGTTCGAGGAAGTTGACTAGCATTTGCCCCCTATGATTTCTGCTTCCAAACCCATGGGATCCTACTACCAATTCGCTGCAATTTTGTACTCCCACTTTAGCGTTGAAGTCCCCCATAACAACGTTGTAGTGGGTCTTAGTGGTGGAGTGGAGGGCCCTCGATATGTCATCGAACATATCCTCCACTTCGTCGTCTGGATGTGCCGAGGTCGGTGCGTACACTTGCACTACCTTGAGGCTATACCTCTCGGTGAGCTTGATAATGAGGTACGCTACCCTGTTCGACACGCTAGACATTTCCACAACGTTGTCAGAAAGGGACTTATTTACCAGAAACCCAACACTACCTTGGGATTGTTGGTCTCCCTCGCGGAAGTACATAAGGTAGCCTGACTCGAGGGTTATGGTGTCCTCTCCCTCTCTTCGGACTTCACTTAACCCGAGGATATGCCACTTAATCTTCCCAAGTTCCACCTCAAGTTGTGCCAGATGCGAGTCTAGCCGTAGCGTGCGTCCATTATACGTCGCCAGGGTCAGTCGGTTGTGGTGGCCTTCCGTAGCCCGGAGATTCTTAGCACCCCCCGCCACGCCGTTACCGTGGATGCCACCATGTCCACCATGTGACTGCCGGGAACTGGGGGCCGTGGCTTTTGTGCTTCGTGCATTTGGAGTAATGCCCATATTCGCCACGCTGGGCAGGCGGGTTGGCGATCGCAGGGCGTAGCTCTCGCATTATTGAAACTGCAGCCCGTCACTGACCTTTTACTTTAGCTACGCCTTAAATTGTGATGGTTATACCGCCTCCAGCCGGTCGCCAGAGCCTCGTTCGTTGTACAGCAGGATGTACCGCGTGCAGGTGAGGTTGGCTTGGAGCGAAAGATGGTGAAGTGCATCTCCCCAGGTGCATCTGATTACTCTAATTAAAGCAAATAAAACACGCAATCATCCGATCAAATCACAACCGCAACCAGCGGTCTCAGCGCGCGGCACACGACTGGCGTAAACCGAACCGCCTTCAACGTGAAAAACAAGGAAGAAGAGTCTATAATAGCGCATGACAGAGCGAGATAGTAATACTGTTTTCAACTCTACTTACGCTGGTTGGCTAACATCAACGCGCGAGCACGCGACACTGTATTTTTCTAGCGACGCGCGTAGTTTGTTTTGACAAAACACTGTATACTATGTTACAGTTTTTTTGCGTGTTTATACCTTATTTTAAACGTAGTACAGTGTTTTTTTACTTGCTTTATCTTGCAAAATAACCGTTGAAATGAAAAAAGAGTCAATCAGGGGTACTAAACAGACATAAAGAAATTGATTAGGCATTGTTAAGCGAAAACACTGTAAGTCGACTTACAGTCTTTTGGCTTGGCACGGCAGTGTATCTTTCTTTAAGCATGTCATTGTAGTTATGTAGTCTGTGCCCAAATCGCAACAAAATAAACGTTTTCTTTTCTTTCTGTCTTTTCTATATTAGTACCTACCTCGCCACATGTATACTCATTGTTACGCGATTAACTTTCCGTACCTAATTTCTTTTACATACCTATTAAGTATTTATGTTAAAAATTTCGGTTCAGTATAATGGTCTGATCACCCCTGCAAGCATTCGACTGACCAAATTGGCACCCCGTGTACACATACTTATACGCACAAACAGACTCCGATCTGAAATTTCGAATCTACAACATTGGAAGTGAAACTCACTGCTGGATATACAGTTATACACAAACACTGTAAAGAAACCTATGCCTTTTTTGACGGATGTGTGCCATCTTTTGCATGTAAGTACCTAATTAATTGTAGGTATATGCGTCCAGGCCACTGACGATGTATCCAAATTTTCAATCCAAATGGAGGCCACTCCATTTGGATTGAAAATTTATCGTGAATGACAAAAACGTATTCCATTTGAATGTCGGATGTGGACGTCGTCCGATTTTGGAATTGTAAACTGACGTCGTCCAGTACAAATTAACGTATATCGCGCCATGCCGTTTAGAAGAGATCCGTATTTTCAGTGGTTTATCCTTTCGTCTCGCTTAAAAAGAGACCTTCTCTTTCTAAGCATCGTGTCAAACAATGGATACCATAGCCACGAAAGAGAATGATATTTTTTCTCTTTGTTTTCTTGTTTGTTTTTCTAAATTTGTTATATAGTTAATTTTTCGACGGGAGTCGGTCTAGGTGTTAAAGGACCGGGGTTATGAAGTTATCAAAGGAAAGGAAGGACGACCATTAGTTGTTCAATATAATTAAGTTCAATCAAAATTTTTTTGAAGAATTCTGCTACTCTTCGCTTAGAATATTTTTTATTGTCTCTTACATGGACTTAAAACGAAGTATGTTTTGACGGCCAAATCTGAAAAACATTTTAGTTTCATTTTACTATCCAAGCATATTTAGTTTATTCATTCGGTGTATTAGTAAAACTAATGTATTGTATTTTGTTAATTTTCAGATCTCATCTCAAGAAAACTATGTTTGAAGCGTCCAACCAAAATAAGACTTACGCCTAATGTACTTCTAGTAGTAAAAATTTATACCACACGGGCGGGCGGGGCCGTTCGCATTTCTTGTACAAGGAATTTTGAACCCTAATGTAAGGATTTAAAGAAGAATTTGCCTGAAAATGAGGTATTTTTCACTGTTTTATAATAGTCATAAGGAAAATCATATGCACCCATTAGGGTTCAAAATTCTATCTTTTTGAAACGTCTAAAAAAAAAACAGCAAATTATGACGTCACAACTTAATATTTTGAATTAATATTTAGTAGTAATTTTTGACTTAATTTTGCCCAACTACTGTTTAAATTAACTGTTTGAACGCCATGAAATAAATACAATACCGTATGGTGTTCAACGGTTGATTTTGAATTCTTAAGGTGCACACATACTTGCGTCATTGACTGTATGATTGACTGCACAGGCAGAAAACCACCGTTGGCTATGTTCGCGTACAATATGACCCGTTAAAAATACCGAGGCCACCTAGACAATACTCGACAAATAAACCTATAAATTACTGATCTTTTTCATCACATAAGATTAAATAAAATACATATTTATAAAAGTATAAAATATCTATAAGTACTATTTAGAACAATAACTGATCACAGGCGTCACATGGCGTAAATCCATCTTAAAGGAAACCTGAAAGACATGAAAGCATGAAAATACTAAATCTAGCGCAGACGGAATTGTTCAATGTCAAGTTTATTCAAGTGTTGATCTGTTGAGGTTTGTAAGCAGCTGTGTCAATCAGTAGTTATTAGGAAGATTATAGGAATTCGCTATGGACATGGTGATTAATCTGGTTCTCTGGTGAAACTATAGAAATAATAACAAAATTAATTAGAGATCTGACATGTCGTTATTTATAAATCTCCGCGTTTAACGTGTAAAAAGTATAAAATATAGTTGAAGTTCGGACAAGAACTAGATTTAAAGAAAATAAATACAATAATTGCAGACCCAGAAATCGAACCCGAGACTTCTGTAGCCAAACCGGGGTCAGAAGCGAACCACCTAACTGGACTATGTTACTAGACCTCAAATTTTTCTATCCCTTGATGCTCGCAAGTTTGGGCCCTCGCATGCGCCATCTAGTCGGTAGTTAAATAACTATCACGGCTTTTGTTATTGCTTCGTTACAGAGAGCATTTTAATACATTATGATGTCGCAGGCCGAATATTAAAGTAATTTTTATAGGCATTTTTAAAGAAAATAATCTTGAAACTGTACAGAATGTGCGAGCCATAATTCCTACCGAATATTATCGGAGGAAAGTAAAAAAATATATACAATGTTTGTTACCGTGAAAGTCCGAAGCGTAGTATATCATAAGATACACTGGTGTATTTGTACAATTGCCTAGATTGTTGGTGACCATACCAGTGATGGTTAACGTACCACGATGACTTAGTGAATGTTCTTTATGAGCAACATTATGGGCCAAAGTATAATTTCTAGATTGATATAAAAACGTAATGTAGTCAACTAGGTTCTAAAACAATGACAGAACCGAGTCAGCCCGCCCCGACATCACGTGATACTTGTTTGTGACAGCCTGAGCGTGTCTTTAGAACTGTTGGCACGGTGGAAGTGCAATCTTCGCCCGCTGTAACAAAGCAAGCACACAGAGTTACATACTACATTGTTCGGAAGGCGTCCAGAAATTCCGCGAGACATCAGTCTTGCTATCTCTTTTATTTTATAAAAGATAACTAGCAATGTCGGATTGTAGATCCCACATTACTAGCAATCTTATTAGTCCCTCCAACTAAGCTCAATGGCTTGTGTTAGGTTCACGTCGCTAGTATAATAGGTCTAACCCACGACCTCAAGAATGCGAGTACGATGCGTAGTCATTAGGCTACCGCCGCATTTATGCTATATGCCTCCTGCACTCTCGATATTTCATGGTTAGTGTGCGCATGTGTGGATCCACCTTAAGAGGATGGTAACAAGAAATGAAAAATGGACTTGGCCCCTTGTAACCCTTGACTAAAAAATATTTATTCATCGTTATATAATAATGATATGTGTTTAGTATCGCTATACGAGTGAGATAATTAGTTATAATTTATTAATAAAAATAGTTCGTATAGAAACCGAATTGTTCAATGTCAAGTTTATTCAAGTGTTGAGATATTGACGTTTGTGGGCAGCTGTGTCAATCAGTAGTTAAATAGAACGATTATGGAAGACAGCAAAGATTTGAATTCGCTATGGACATGTGATTATTCTGATTGGAAATGTGATAAAAACTGTTGAAGTAATTAAATTGACTGGTATATTTGAATAATGTCGGACATATAATGGGTGGAGTAATAAATATATATGTGACTAGGATTCATTTTATATAGTGAACGAACACTATTATTTTTAAACGAATGGTTGCTAACTTATTATTTATGTAACTAGATATTTTAAAAGCGAAGGGTTTTTGAGCACCCTGAATAGTAGATTAGTTAGGTTTATTTATGCTTTCATAGCTACTTCAAAGTGGGCAAAGCTCGCTACGAAGGTGTCTACGAGCTCGATATTTATCTTAATTATCAAATTGCTCAACAGTTATCACATCTTATAAATAAATACTAAGTTACGTAGCAATATTCATAATGGCCAGACAATGTAATACAAAATAATGAAGTTTAAATAACAGTTGATAGACATTTGTGTTGTAATTATTCATATTGCCCGGATATTATGAATAGGGCGCAGTTAGTTTAATCACTTGGCCCATAACATATGGGTTGGCCGAAAGCTATATTTGATTTCACAGATTTTACTCCAAACGTCACTCTCAACACTAAATAATTTAATTCTTCCAGTAGATTATTATGACGCAATTATTATTATCATATCTGGTTCTCGCTTTATCCGCCTGATGGTGCAAGCTTTTCAATATTCATAAGCAGAGGATAACGTCGGACATTCAATGTGTAATTAATTATTAGAGTTTTTGGTCAAGGAAATCTAGGATTTGTTCTTGGGGCGATTTAGATTTTCACTTTGATGGGAGACTTGACCATGCCCATTTTTTTGGGTTGCTAAGTGATGAAGAATTTTGGTTGAAGTTTCTGATTTGAAGGGAGCTTGAACACGCTGCATAGTGTTTTATAAAGCCATTTTTAGGACATCCCATTTTTATTGTATAATCAGGTGGATTTTATTATTTAAACGAAAGTTTGTTTTGGCCCCATTTATCTAGCACTAGCTGGCCCGCGCGACTTAGTCTGCATATTTTTTTCCCGTTTTTGCATCATTTGTCATTGTTGCTCTGCTCCTATTGGTCGTAGCATGATGTAATATAGTAGCCTATAGCCTTCAATTTGGACAAGTGGTTCCTGAGATTACCGCGTTCAAACAAACAAACTCTTCAGCTTTATAATATTAGTATAGATTTGTAGGTTTTTTTTTTCAGATATAAAATAATTTCTTGCAATGCAAAAATAAAAGTTAGAAACATCGATAGTACCTTCAATGCTGCATATTTTAAAGCATAAATGAACCTCGTATCTTTCTTAGATCAAGATGATGATGACAGGGTGGTGCCGATTTAGTCAGTTGAATCCTTGCAGAGGTGTTATCAGACCATGATACTGAACCATTTAAAAAAAAAAAAAAGATAATCAAAATTCGTATCTGAAGATTCGCGCTACAACCCGAGACAAAGGCTACCAACATGTATTATTTTGATAAATCACAACTCTTTTCGCGCGGTAAAGTACAAGATTTGAACTTTTTTTTCCAAAACTTTAGGTTCATCATGGTCTGATCACCGAGGAGGGTGCAAAGGATTCAACTGACTAAATAGGGTATTTGACTAAAGTCAAATCAGCATCTTTTTTAGAAACGTCAAAAACGACCCGCTCTGTACAATTTTGTATGGAATGCTAGCATATGACGTCACGTTTTCTGTGGTCAAATTATTTACTTTCAATGTTTCTCTTTATGATTATAAATTAATTAACACATTGAATTAATAAATTAACATATTTTTTAGAACAATTAATTGTTCAAAACAAATAAATTGTTCTAAAAAATATGTTAATTTATTAATTATACCCAATTGTCACCCTATACTTACGAGATATTCAATTTTCAGTTTTTATTTTTTTGTTGATAACTTTTTTAACCTTTGTATTGGGAAAGTTATTTATAATAAAATAATAATTTTATATACTATACGCCATATAAATTTCACATCCCAATTCGATGGAATCTAGAGCCCTTACATCCTTCCTCCGGCTCATGGAGTTATCACTACACTAATACTATATCTAAAAAGTGAGTGTGAGCGCAAGACTTCCTCTGTTTATGAATGTTAGGTAATCATTTACATTAATGACGTAAGTGTATTACTTGAAAGGCATTATTTTAATTAGATTATTTTAAATAATTAAATAGCGCCAATTATTTTTACATTACATCATATTTTGTTAAGTCTCCAAACACAGGGATTGATCCAGGCGTGTAGCTTGCCCTAGTCGAGCCTTGTATCACAAGTGGGGGGAGGGGGGCTAATATCCAAAGGTCCAAGCGGTCAAATACTAATGTGAGTGTTGCTTGGGGGTACCGTATATTTGAAATTGCTGATATGGCGGTAGCTACGCCCCTAGATTAATCCTTAAGGCACTTGTCCAGTCGCCGGCGATTAATGAGAAGCATGTAGCGATTTTATCGCTTAAGAAACATATAATAGATGTATATTGTAGATCCCGTCCGTGTAAACTAACAAGATGAGAACGTGTTGAGCGAGTACTCACCGGCAGTGGGAACAGTCAGCTATCAACTTTTAATATCTGTATCTCTTTTGTTTACACGGTATCTACATAAGTATGTACGTTTCTTGAGCGATAAAATCGCTAATCGCTTTCTCGCCGTTGGTGGGAGGAGTATTGTTTAAAAAAAAAAACTGTGTAGTTATAAGTTAATGGTTACTTATTTGAAGTTCTACTTCCATACTGTTTACACTTGCTGACTGATTCAGTATCTTTTAGATTTGTTTTGGCGGGAAAAGAACTTGGCAATAAAAACTTATGGTCACTCTTTTCAGTTGTACTCTGTCTCTTTTCAAGTAGAATTTGGTCTAAGTTAACTATGTTACAATTAAAGATAGTTAAATTTCCCTAGGATTAGTCCTGTGCAATAATTAAAATAACTTATATTTTTAATATTTGTAATGTCTGGGTATTACGTATTAATAATGGATCTTCCCCGGAATATTCAAACGATACTTTGAGTACCTAGAGCTCAAAAGTTTTACTGTCGCTACTATTCATCTTTAAGTGACAGAAACGGCATAAGAGTTAAGCGATTATGCATTGCATACGGCGTACTTTTAACGCACACGCATTAAAAACAAAAAAAAATCGTGGCGCCGTAATTGCGCTTATCGATACAAACGCGTCGATTTGGCGATACAGATGCGTATTTGGCTGATAAAAACGCGCTTCTCGTGCGCGTTTGTATCGCTTTCCAATCGGATCGATACACATGTGACAATATTTTTGGTCATCTACAGCGCTGTGAGGGCGCATTTTACTAATGCGTTTAAAAAAAAACGCCGTGTGCAAAGACCCTAATGGCGTCTCAAAACTAAGTGACGTTTGAATATCAGACCGATTATTTGACAGATAATAAAGTTACATAATATTTACCCCAAGGTTTTTTTTAAACAAAAGTTACAAAATCTTTGGAGAATGACAAATATTTAGTGCAAATGAACTGAATATGTGCAAGCTTATTTATACCTTAACCAAATTGTATAAGAATACATTTACTTTGAATTGCATAACGACCTTGACTTTATATAAACCGGTATTAAGGTTGGTTTCAAAGTTCAACTAATTTAACTAAACCGAGAACTGAGTTCATTAACATTGACATATTTGAATTAAACTGTAATTTAAATCAAATTTATTTTTAGATTATGGAAGAAAATCAATACTGTAATACATCACAATGAAGCCATAATATTATACAATTAATAAATAAAAGCAGTCGAACATTTTTTAGGTATGTTGGTACACATATATAATACATGTTTAATGTCAAATTCAACTCGAGTAGTTTTTTGGATAAGGTATAAATACTGAAGTAAAAAAAATAATGGCTTGCACAAAATAATTCTAAGATTATTTTACAACCCAGACACTGTATTTGATGATAATTTGTGCTGTTATTAATAATTGTAATTATTTATAATGATAATTTTAGTGTTACATAATGTACCAAATATAATGGCTGCTATTGTAAAATTATTTTTTTAGTGCGAAGTACAATAGGATCGGTATTATGAAACTTATTCGTATTATTATATAGAGTACACATTTTGGTTGTTTAGGATCTGACCTACAATTCTTATTAAGAGTGTACATAATGTATTATAGTTCAAAATACTGAACATTTTGTAATTATCATGTAATTAATTCAGAAATTGATTTATTTTTAATTTGACACATCTTAATAAAACGCGGTAACTCAAACTATGTTACCAATTTTACGGTATTTGATTTGAATTTTTAAGTAATTAGCCGTCAGATTCACTGTTAGGTTCAATTCACACCAGAATGGCAGCTGCTTAACGCGGCCCGCAGCCTCGCACCAACTCGCGACCTTTTTATAGTTTTCAAAGGATAATGGTCTTATATCCAAGTAGATAAAGTTTAAAATTCCTTTAAACACTGTGCTTGCGACGCGGCTGCCATTCCGGTATAAGTAGGGCCGCTGTTATTTGGGTTGTCAGAAACTTGATCGACCACCACAACCACTTGCTAACAATATTTTTTATTATCCGATTTTTTACTGAAACTTCCCACAATCTAACAATTTGTAATTAAGGTGAATTGTACATTCTGAAATTCTAAACACGTTTAATGTATGACGATACTTAAATATTTTCCTCCTAGGCATTAAAACAAGAGGTATAATAAATATATAAAATGCATCTCCACCTAACGATCGATATCAATTGCAACACTATCGATACGTATCTAAATGTATGAAGAAGCATTCGATACAGTCAGGACTCAAACTCGTGACATAGAGGAGTATCGAGTCACACTCAATATTGTATTGTAATTTGTACTATATATACGATTTAACACGCCATCTATCGTGTTGTCAAGGAACTTATTTATACATTTAGATATGTATGCATTGGCATAAAAAATGCTTAAAATTCGATATAAATATAACGATTTTTTAATCTATTGCACGATTGATAACTTTAACATTCGATCGTTCAGTTGAGAAGTACAATAAGGAATAAGGTCGATCCGTATTTCTGATATGCAACAAGTATTTAGATATATTCAAGTATAGTATAAGAGCTACCGTTGTCTATAAATAATCTAAAGAACGCCAGGCCTCTGATATGTTATTTCTAATTGAAGTCTGATAGCAAAATATAAATAATCAAAATCACTTTTATTTCTTCACTTTTTAGTCTGCTTGGAACAAATCTTGCAACCGAATTTTGAACAATTTCATTTTATTTTACGGAGTTCAAAGAGCATACGACTGTTTTGAGAGGTTGTGGGTTCCATCTCACATAGTACATTACATTGTAAAATACTTAAACTATTGTTCCGTGTCTTCGTGTGTATTTTGTGACCGTGATAATGGGTATGTTTCAAAAGTGTATACAGGAATGATTCCCGAGAGACGTCTTTTTAAAAAGGAATTCTAAAAAGTGTATAGTTCCAAAAAACATTATGAGATTCGAGTTGCTAAACCGATCCAAAGCCAAATCTAATGGCTAAGGCATCGGTCGACTCTCAATCGTGAGGTCACGGGTTCCAATCCTACTCATTGAACTACCGATTTGAACCCATATAGCTTAGCTGGAGGGGTTAACAGGACTGCTAGTAATGTGGGACCAACACTCCCACATTACTAATTATTTTTTTAAAACAAAAAGAATAAAAATAATAAGAAATATCAGGCGTTCTAAAGTTCTTTCTAGAAAACATTGGTAGCTCTCATACCAGTAGGCCATTGTATATCGGGCGCAATGTATAACTGGAACTATTCCTCAGCTGTGATTTTTATAATAAAAATGTATTTAATATTTTGTATTGTCTCCCAGAATTGGGATTAGATGCATGGTTTAATTGTCAAGTATAGATAAAGAATAATTAATGTATAGTTTACGATGAAGTTATATTTTAAATGGAGGGCATGCACTATTTTTTTATAAGTTGAAATTCGTTACACACATTCTATCACATTATTGAAGTCGTAGAAAGGTAATATCTCTGTGAAGTAAAATTTAAAGGTCATTATTTTGAATTTAACTGTAAATTCGTATTGTGATCTCCATTTCGATATAGCTTCATGGATAATATTTTGTAGAAGTAGTAATGTATATTAGCGCCATCTATTGATCCGAAGTCGAACTAATAACGTAATAGCGCCATCTCGGTGAAGAATGAAATGCCTGTGTATCACAACCAGTATTGAAAATGTATGCGTATGTTTGTGAACAAAATATTGAATACATGTCCACGAGTATTTATACGACTATAACATAACTATTGTACAAAATATTTCATTTCTATACATTTCCGATCCCAATAATTGTGTACAACCCTGTCGAAATGTGTATATTAATGTGTTATTATAATTATATTTTATGTATATTGATTTTTAATTGTAGTTTTTGTCTATATGTATTCTGACCATTCAATATCAACAATGTGTAACACAAAGGTTTGTCAAACTTCTATAGCGGGCAGTGTACGGTACAATTATTTCTCCTCTAATTGATACATTGAATTTATATTATTACGTTTATATGGTAAAGAACTTACAAAGAGTGATTTGTAATATACTAATAACCTCCTGCTCATGGGTTCTTTACATAACACTGAATAACTTTGTAATATCAGTTTTGGAAAAAAAAAAATATATTAAACCTTATTCACCTACCACTTGTTTTTGGAGTTATGACCTTAACCATCTACAAACCATTTTACTGGAGTAAAATCGTTGTTTATTTTGAGGTTTAGGAGGCCCTAAACATGACAAAGAAACATCGATTTTACTCCGGATCTCTCAGATGTGTAGTAAATGATTGGGTGACAAAAGCAGGTAGTGAAGGGTTTGTTTGTATTTTTTTTTTTCAAAAATTATATTACGAAGTTTTTTGGCGAATGTAAAGAAGCTAAGAGCGGGAGGTTATTAGTATATTAAAAATCTTATTTTTAAATTCATATTGTTTAAATTTGGAATAAAAAATAAATGAAAAATAATACAGAGACCCACAAGTTGTAAGATATATAATTAGCGTCAGCAGATGTAAGTATCAGTGCCAATTAATCACACCTATCTGTTATACGTTGTATGAAGATGTCTTCCACTGCGAAATGATAATGGTGAGCAAAGGGTGGAGAGCACTGAGTACTGCGACGACGAACTCTTGCTCGTCACGGGACATCCACGAAGGAACGACATGTGCATCACAGGATCTACCTACTTGTAACTAACTGCCAGTAAAAAGAGATTTGGCTTTGCAAATGAAACTAGGAATCCCTTAACAGAATGAGCTATCTTTTTTAATTTTCAAACTTAGTGAAAGCGTCACTACGAAATTGCCATAAGTAATTTAAATACCATACACTACGCTCTCACAAACTACGAGTACATGTTACAAATAAGTACAAGAGCCCTGGACCCATACCACAAGTTAAATCTTACTTTGGGTACCAGTGGTCAACAAAATTGTATTGTTCATCTTATTATTGTTTTAACTCATGTGTTATTCCATTGTAAGTTTGTGTAGTTTTTGAGACAATAAATTATTATTATTATTATCATATAATGCAGCAGAATTATAATATCTACTTTTTGGACATTGGTGTTGTAGGTGGGGCATAAATAGCGCCTTTATTCCGCCTATTTTTTATTTTGTATCATGATCTGTTTACGCTGACCGGTAGTGGTAGGGGCAATTATTTTGACTACTGGTCATCCTGTCCTTATCATAACTAATTTGAAGTCTGCGTAATATGTTGTATTCTTTCATACTTACCTGTCAGATACCATCTGTGTGCTGATGTGATGATGTGACAACCTCTGAAGCACTTGTCTCTTGAACAATGGGATACAATTTAGGACTATTCATCGGTACTGTCTATCTCTATATAGGGTACCCTTGCCCAGGCGCGGATCCAGGGTAGTGGGCACGGTGGGTATGCCCATAACCCCAAATAGGCTGATTGGCTAATGTTACGCGAATCATATTGTAACTTCGAGTATTTTTTTAATATTAAAAGTAACCATGTATGATTTTTTTTGTTTTAAAAGATAACTAGCAATGTGGGATTGTGGGTCCCACATTACTAGCAATCTTGTTAACCCTTCCTAATAACGTCGGTAGTATAATGGGTAGGATTCGAACCCGCGACCTCACGATTGCGAGTCCGATGCTTTAGCCTTTAGGCTACCGCCGCTTTCATACGAGTAAGTGTAAATCGTTTTCAAGTTATAAAATATTCATCAAAATCAAATATTTCGGATTTCGGCTAGCGTCCCCACAACCTTTCGGCTTTCGGCTAGCATCCCCACAACCTTTCGGCTTTCGGCTACCGTGTCCACAACCTTAAATTCTATTTACGACAAAATTCAGAGCCTGCAAGACTACTTAAGTACTTACCTAAGATTAGGTACCTACGTGGGAAGGCACTAATAACTCCAATTTGGAAGTTTTAATTTCCATAATTACGGTAAGTACCATAATTTCTAGGCCAGGGTAATTAACAGGAGATAATTAAAAGAAAATAAATACGCACAATGTTATCTATGTATTTAAAATTTAATTTTCGTTACTTATATACAAATTACAACATTCACTATCAATAATAGGTATTAGTTTGTCTAATATTTACATACGTCATACACTTTAGAAGCGTAATTTTATTAAATTACATCAGGAAACTTTTGGAATAGTGAGTAGTTTGATAGTCATGTTATTAGCGAACGTTTACCAACGTACGCTGCGACAACGACGCGGGGACCGAGCCGGACGCGGCCGTAACGCCAGCGGAATTACACACCTTGATCAGTGACACCGGAATAGAAAAAATGGAATTGTACATTAGAAAAGTAGTTCTATATCAATAAATTTCTTATACTAGTGCCGGTGGTCGATCCCCGTCGTTTTACTTGCGCGAGTGTACTTACTAATTACTACAAATTGATAAAGATTCCCAAGGAAAGTAACGTGAACAATTAAAATCATCGAAAACTTAAAAAATAACGAAATAAATAGATTTTTTTTAATAAAAAGGTATTATTTTTTAATTTCTAACATTGAGTCTGTGTTCTTATATATTTTATTTTCTGTTCTTAAAAGTTATAATGAAATAAGTTAATCATAGACAGTCAGATCTCTAACGAAAAGCGACATTAATTTGTTGCTACGTACGTCCCGTGAACCTTTGAAAAAATTTAGAAAAAAATCTTTACGTGTCTCAACTTTAGTTCCAATTTCCTTCTTTTATTACAATGTTCATTTCAATTTAAATGTACCCAACATTTTCTTATTAAGTAATAAATTTCATAAAAAAATTAGAGACTGTCAAATCATAAGAACACAGCTCAATGTCATTTATTACTTTTCTAACACAGACTTACACTGGCTAAAATGAGAATAATTCAACGACTACACACATTATTACATAATTATTAATTCGGAGTTATTTGTTTATCGATGAAGTATTGAAGCAAAACATCACATTGACACAAACGAACATTGAGATATTTATCATAAAGCTACATCTTGTTAGAGGCCACACTTAGCTGTGGCAAGCAACGGTATTAGGTATGCAATAAGTAGGTATAATTATTTGTCTTAGCATTGCGTTCATCTAAACTTAAATTATGTGAAATCATTTGCATTTATTCTTCTATTCCACTAATAAACATTGAATAATTTAAACATGTAACACTGTCTACGTTAAATTCAATTGAATTCTATATTTAAATCTTTCCACCATCTTGAATAATATTATATCAGCCAACGAACTTAACCTCTTTGCGTTTCGTTTCTGAATGGGATTATATATTTTGCCTACTCTCATTTTAACCAGATTCGGACATCACGCGGACTGCTATTAGCCTTATATCTGAGCTGATAGTTGTCTCCCTGATGCTCTGTCTATAAATATAAAGAGGGCCGGTGCAGGCCGAATCCCCGAAAAATACTGCCATTAAAATTTTCTTATTCCTATTTCCTGACAGACGACGATTATACAATATTCATTTATCTTAAACTAAAATTGAGATTTACAACATCATTCTTATACTTAACAGAGATGCTCATGCTAGTCGTCAATACGTCAGCTTGCTCATCGTAACATTAAACAATTATTTAAATACTAAATCCGGCCTGCACGGGCCCCATACATAAATTAAATGCTTCGTACCTCCACTTAACTTGTCTACCTACGATATACATAGAGTCCGACTTGGATTGCGCTTGATTTGGAACTATCGCCGCTCCTCGGCGCACGTGTCGTTATATATCATATCACAACTAAATAAAACATTATGCACTACGCATGTACTTGTCTGTACCCGATTTGACGCACCATCTTATAATTTAGGGATATGGTTGGTTGAGCATCTACAATTTACTGCACTTTGAATGTGAGTAAAAAAACGTGTTCACTTATTTTAATGCAACATGTCTGTAGATAAAACGACAATTAGCAGCAGTTTGTTGTCGTACTTAGCTATTTGAAAAGCCATTAAGGTCTATCCATTATTCAAATACAGAAATCTATTACAAAATGAAAAACACTGAACAAACTTGAGTCTATTGCAACAACCATAGGTAAACATTCACTGAATCAAAGCATATAGAAAATAAACTAACAAATAAAATTACTCATTCCCCAGCATCAAATGTTACATGACATGAACGTGATGTACCTACCTACTGGGATGAGATGCGCACGTAATCGATTTTGATCAACTGTCGGAATAATGTGCGTTGACTGTGAACAGCCCTGCGCGCCCACCGGCCTGGCGTAACGAGTTTAAATGGTTGTCATGGATGCTGTCTGGGGCGACATGTGCAATATACTGTAGCTACGAGCACCTATATGTTGCACTCGAGGTCCCGGACGCCCGGGCATAGCTGTTTATTTGATTTGCTACCACTGACATACGTATATACACGTATCTGCCAGATTAATCCGTCTGCCTGTGGTTTAAATACAGACATCAATTATGGAGATGTATCTCGTATAGGAAATTTCATTCCCACTAATTGGAATTTGTGACAAAGGCTTTAGTTACCAAACCTACCTCAAATAGTACGATGTAATGTTGCACCAAATTTTGAAAACATATTTGCGTAAACTGTAGATGCTCTATAGAGGTGGGCTAGCAATTCCGTTCCAATGAACACACATAAAGTATGTGAACTCATCTGTATGTACTACGAAACTATACATAGTGTACGAGTAGTATTGTCTATTAGGTATGCAACTGCGACTAGTAATTGAGACTAAGTTGTTTTTTCCGATCTAGAAGTGTTAAAATTGCAACGTAGTTGCTCTTCAATTCAATCTGCCATGGTCATAGTGATTTATATCTGTTATCTAATGGTTGTTAAACGCATGTAAGTTGCTGCAAATGCGTTAATGGGTTCGGAGAAACGTATTTTGAGGATATGATTCTGTCTGCATTTAGGTACGACCAAGCCGCAGAACTAATTTACCTATCTGAAATTTTGTATTTTAGGTAATAAGAACCCCCTATTTATAGTTTTGATAAAATATTATTATGAGGAAATAAATGAACTAAAGGTTCCACGTGGAACCTATCGTTAGTTTTATTAGTTAGACAGTAAGCTGACTGCTTACTGTCGGTTATTCTCAAGAGTTACAACTCGTTAAGAGTTTTACCGCTTCTTGTAAGTATATTATTTTGTATTAGAATTCAGTTTTTAGAGCTAATTGTAGTTCGCTATAATACACAGAGGGGCGGACGGGAGACGGGAGGTTAGTCGCCCTCCGTAGTCCTTAGATTCAATTGCCTCTCTCTGTCGCGTACATCTAAATGACAATCAACGTCACAACCACGTTTCGGTAGCAAATTAATGCATTCTGTAATATAATATAAATCCTGTTGAATTATTAGATTCTAAAGTCGATGTTAGACTTATCGATTGGTTATTATCAAATTTAAATACCACTTTGGCAACGTACAGTTAACACTAAAAATTAAAGCTCAAAATTCCAGTCGACCAACCGTTATACTTGGTATCATCATAAGAATGTTTCTATACAGATCAGTTCACAGGCTATGTTTGCCGCGTCCCTTTACAACAAATACCACACTTTAGTATACGTAGATGACTTTATAACATTATTACTTCATGATGAAGTCAATACGTAGATGCATTTATTTATTTATTAACTTTATGCACAATTGGTGTAAATAAGCTAACTTAATGCTAAAAGCATTCTCTACCAGTATTTGAAAGTGTGGCGAATGTTGTAATATGGTGGAACGTGGCTAGGGAGAGACAGTCCACGATACAGGACTACCGCAGTGAGCGACGACACGGGGGTTTCACAACATCGGACGGATCAATTCGTTTACCATTCGGGCTCTGGGGGGTCTCCTTCAAATTGCACCTTATATGACTAAACATAAAGTCCACTATCTCTTGTGGTTTATGAGGACATATCTACAAATGTAACGTTAGATGATCTAAAAAAGGATAAACTTAATATCGACATTGTCGTGTATATAAGTAATAAAGTTTGGCTATACATACATGTACAGTACAGGGGTCGTCAAAGGAAACTTATAAAGACGTGCCAGTAACATAAGCAGCCTATGTTCAGCCAAAACATTGTAATTTTTATCTATTTTATGATCAAAATATTTACAAAAATCATCATTATGTACTATGTTCTTTTATACTCTGTACTGTATTTAAAAAATATCAAGGCTGTCGTGACCGTTGCCTTTGTTCAAATATAAAAAAAAGTTAAATTGTGTTTGTTACGGCACATGTCATGGATTTAGTTCCGGTTATGAAAAATATCATCAATGTATTAAAATCCTAGTCAATTTAAATTGTTTTTATATTTTAGTCTGAAGTATGAGGAGTGTAGATTTTATAGAAAATTGATTCTCTCCTCCGTGCTATGACCATGAATGTAATAAAAGGCTTGAATAATTGAAATCATAATATTTAAAATTGATCCCCATGAATATAGCGCATTTATCATTAATTTTGATGATATTTTTAATACGCTCACAACATAAAACGTAAAAAATCACAGCTAAAATAACTTGAAATATTAATTAACAACAGTTTTAAAAACAAATCACATTTTTAAAATAGTCTCACAGGTAAATTACATTGCACATTTTCAATTAGGACACATGTCCAACAAACAAATAATAAAAAAAAAACCGACACTCAAAAAACGGTGTCGTTACGACCGTTTGAGTATTCCATTAAAATTAAACAGGCTTACAAGACTTACAAAAATCAGACAGTTTATAAAATATCTGTCAGATTAAATACAACAATTGGTACTTACTTAACAATACTTGTGGTATACAAGAAAAGTCCGGCAATTTATAACTAGATTTTTCCACGTGTAAAGAGTTCGACAGCACGTGCTTAAGTATAACTAAAGTCTTTTTTTAACTAAAGTGTAAGGTGCCCCCCTCCCGGTCCTACCCCGATGCGGTCGCGTTCAGTGCGGGTGCGCGGGCGGCGGGGGCCCGCGCGGGGCCCGTGGTCAGTCTCCTGTTGCTGTTACTGTCGTCCAACTCCACGGGCTGTTGTAGCTTTTTTGACTGGAAAGAAAGAGAAAATGAAAGTTAATTTAGGCATTTTATAAATTAGCGTAATTACCTACTGAGTAAAACAAAGTTAAAAAACCGGGCAAGTGCATGTCGGGCCACGCACAATGTAAGGCACCGTAGTCACCCCCCTCCCCCCATTCTAGCCGAATAATGCGGCTTATGAAGTGAGTTTTCTGTTGTATATACTTACAACCACTTACAACGTTATGCCTACTTGATAATAATTTTCAATGGAATTTTGTTATTTCTCATTTGATCAGCTGTTACTCGTAAACTTGTAAAGCCTTCTTAGCTGTGATAGTTTTCCTTTTAATTTAACTATACAGGGTGTAACAGAAAGGTGTGGTCAAATTTCAGCAGCGGATTGATTATGTTATCAGTATTGCACCTACCATGGTGCCATAGCTGGTTGTATTATTATTACATAGTTATAGCATATTCTTTTTGTCAAAATTCAGTAGTGAAAAGCGTATAGCATAAGAGTTATACCTCCCCTGGTACAAAATTCGATTGGATTATTATGGCATATAACTTTTTAAGTCATACTTTGTTTAATTAATAACTTTTTCTTTCATAAATAAAGAAATGAAAAAATAATAAATATTTTTTTTGGGTACTCTGATTTTGATAAAATTTGGTATGTCCACTTAGTATCGTGGGCACATACCAACCCTTGAATATGACCACACCTTTCTGTTACACCCTGTATATACTACTACCGTGATTTTTTCACATACTCAACTTCAATCATTTAGCTGGCAGGGGGGGGGGGGGGGACACTTGACTCTAACAAAAAAATGGATTTTAAATCTTAATATTTCACAAACGGATCCCTAAATCTAAAAATGTTTTTCCTAACCCCTGAACGTTTTTAAAAGACCTATCTAACGATACCCCACACGATGGAGTAAATAAGAAAAAAAAATCACATCCCCACTTTACATATAGGGTACCTTAAAAAAATGTTTTTCAAGTTGACATTATCGGCGTAAGTAATAATATGTGTATCCATGCAATTACAGCCTTCTACCACTAACAGCCACAACATGGCGAAACTATAAAAAGAGGAATAATTTTCGAAATCAAAAAGGTGGTTTTCAGTGATAAATTTTAAATTGTATCAGAAATATGTATATAGAAATACATATTTCTGATTATAGATTTATGGCAAAATAAAATATAGATACAAGTCAGTAACACCAGCTTTAAATCATACGCCTACCCTATGTAAATGTTTGTGTGTGCCATTTCCATAACAAACAACATCGTTATATAACAAAAGAAAAAAGAATTACAGACTGAGTTATTTGTTGTTAACTTTCCTACTCATATGTAAATCCAAAAAAACATGTAATAAAAATATTAATGTACAATGAAAAACCATACTCTTTCTCTTTCTCTATCAATGTTTTTATTTGCAAGGTAAGTTGGCAATCAGATACAGTGGTGGCCTGTAAAAAGTTCCGGTAGCGCATCAAATGGCGTCTTATAAAAACTTACCATCCACTTAATACTATAATAAAGCAATAACATAGGAGTTATGCGTTACGCCTCGCTGCTAGAATTAACTTTTAGGAATATGCGGGATTGCTTATACCTTAGCTAACGATGCAAGAAAATGAATGGTAGAAATGAATGATCTAAAAATGACCGTTGGTGACTATTTTAGAAGAGACGTATTTATTTAGCCAACTAAATTGGCTATTGGGCTTAAAAATAAAACAATTTTCTAATACTTTTTTGATCCAAAAATTGCATTTTTAAGTATACTAATATTATAAAACTAGATTTTGTTTGTTTGTTTGTTCGAACGCGGTAATATCAGGAACTACTGAGCCGAATTGTCAAATTATTTCACTGTTGGATAGTCCATTTATTGAGGAAGGCTATAGGCTATATAACATCACGCTACGACCAATAGGAGCGGAGCAGCAATGAGAATTGTTGCAAAAACGGGAAAAATTTACGCGGACGAAGTTGCGCGGGATAGATAGTAGTTAAATATGTAAAGAAGCCACCAGCGGCAGGTTATTAATATATTAAAAATCACTCTGTACAAATGAATCCCTATTTCCCTTGGTCACGAGATAACTAGAGAACGACTTTACCGATTTCATTCATTCTTCTTTCTTAGTTTTCTAATACTCTGTAGAAGGATTTTACGTAAAGTAAATTATGTAATTAACGAAAAAAAATAACGAGGCAGTGCGAAGTTCGCCGGGACAGCTAGTAGACAATAATTTCGGTAAATCCGTGACTTAAAAAAATAAGTCTGATTAGATTTTCTAATCATAATTTTGCAAATGATCCGTATTGTAGTTTACTTGTATGTTGGTACAAAATTTGGTAGGTACCTACTGTAATGTGACTAAGCTCGAATGACGTACAATTATAATACCACATTGTAATTAAACCTCATCGTACTGACGGCACTGCTCAGTTGCGGTTGTCTGTTTCAAACATTGATTAATTGAAGGGGATTGCCCAAATCCCCTACCACAAACAATATTAGATATAGGAACAGGGTAGAGATTTTTGAGACAGGGTACGGAGGCGAGGCAAAGTGAACCCACTCCTAAAACAAGCAATTTAGATGAGCTGGAGGGGGGTCACAAGCCTGTAACGTACGACCCACATTGCTAAGTTGGGTATCTTATAAAAAGTACTGGGATAGAGTAAGCGCTTGCTCTTTTTACCCGACTGTAAAGAAGGGTTATGTTTTTCGCGCGTATCTTATATGTATTTACGTATGTAATATTCTTTATAACCTCATATCTCACAAACCACTAAACGGATTTATATAATTAAGACTTCCTTAGATTCGTCCGCCCAAGTATTCTTAGATAAGTGACTTTAAAAAAAAACAAACATGCCGGCTATAAGATGTCAAAATAAAGATGTGTGAAAAAAAAGTTGTTTCGAATACTACAATATGTAGCATTTTAAAAAGGTATAACATGGTTAGGGCTTTAATACTAAAAAAGTTAGTCAACAACCAATCTTTTCTCATTTTTCAATTCTTGACAATAGCTGTGATAAAAGTTAGGTCCTACATGAAATTATATAATTATGTAGGGGATCTTGTTTCCATTTTTGTTTTTGCGCAGGCGGGTTTTTTTTATTAGTTTTTAGGATTGACCAATAGCTCACACTTTTGTGTGAGCTACTAGACCAACTGAAATTTTGTGATACCGAAGAATTAAAATAATTGTTAGGTATAAATATGAATTGTGTAGGTACATGAAACTGTACGTTTTTCATAGTCATGCGTGGGTATCATTTATCGGATCGACCACGCAAACGTTGGCCAATTATCTTATTTGAATATGAATAAGTAGGTTATAACTTACAGCGATAGTTTTTATAGATATCTCATGCTTGGAATATATCCATAGAAATATGTAATATTAGATGAAAGCTTCTACCATTTATATGCGTCTGTGTTCGTCTTAAACCTTTTTTTATCTGAAACTTTCTGCCATTAATCAATTTACTGAATACTGAGTGATGAGTTTTCTTTTGATTAACATTTTTACAATCAACGATGTTATACGTAAATAGGTTACTTATATAACCTTCGATATTGATGAGAGAGATTATCTTGTTTAACTCTATCTCCATGCGGCAAACTAATGCACACATAGATAACCTATTTATTGGCATCTCACACTATTATAAAAAGTCGTAAAAGCAGGAAAGCATGATTTAATTATCACGAGTGAAAAAGAGAAAAATGTAATCCGCTGCTTTCATCTGTTGACGCTGGCGATGCGACTCTGACATAAAAAAACTATACAATTGTGTATAGATTTTAAGGAGCCGCTTTCTAAGCATTTGTAACCTTTTTGCTTAAAACATCATTGCTGACAATTTGTGATACATCAGTGAGTCAGACAATTAGGAAGTGGTAAAGAATAGGGGTGTAATATACCTTGATATGGGATAGGAGAATATGTTAAAATCGTTTCAATTGCTTTCAAATCTGAGACGCAAAAATACTATTACATGACGTCTTGTCTCAAATGTTGCTTTACCATTTTTCCTTTCATCAAGAATCCACTTAGCGCAAAGTTATACCTTTTTCTACGTACAATTTTACTTTAAATACTTTCAGCACTTATCCAAAATGGGTAATTTTTGTCCCTTTACTAAGTTAGTAGAGCGGAATTCGGCAGCCCTATATACGAAACCTTTCGTCCTTCATCGACCACTATTCAATTTCCGGCTATGAGTGAGAAATTTCTAACGCAGAACCTCAATTTCATTTTAGCCGAATATCTACGCTGTGAGAGCTTCTAAAAATCTTATACAATTCTATACATATCTACCTACTCGAATGAAAAAATTCTTTGTTATCCATCTATATAACATGTTCTATTTCTATAGCTCTTGATGGAATCGCTTTTTAAGTATCTATTTATGTGTCCAACTCCAGTCGTACGAATTCTATATCTTGTTTTGACCTTCGGCGTCTTTTGTGTAATTTGCTCTGATTCTGATGAGCAGTCATTTGAATAATTATGTTACAGTACTCCAAAAGTAATAATGCGCATAGAAATCTTCGGAAATCTTCGTCATTGTTCGGCAACGGTCGTATTACCCGAGCGTCGAAAGACGATATTTATATAGAGTGGTTAAGAGCAATTTCTCTATGCCTAATTTTATATATTATGTGTTTTGTGCTAAAACAGATTTGATTTACCTGTAACGAAATTTGATTCGATAATTCCATGTAAGTAAATAGCGAAAACGCTACAATCATTGTTGGAGTGATTAGTTTTCAAGTGTCTTACCGAAGTTGGTGTAATTATGGAGGAAAAGGTTTAAATAACATAAGGTTTTATTAGAAGGAGAAAAAAACGTTTTCAAATAGAGGTTTACATAAAATATAATCAAAATCTCAGTTCAAATTTGTTTACAGCACTAATCATTCCAGAAAAATAATACAATTATAAAAAAATTAATCAGAATCGAGGAAGACCTCTATTCCCGACATCGCAGATTCATCAGAAGTTTCATTATGCTCTTGTTCATTTACACTTTCCTCACTGCTATCACCTGTGTAAATAATCAGTTTATCGGAATAACTATCGATTCTTGGCTCAAATTTTCTATATTCATCTTCGCATTGAACCGCATGATCAGAAACTTTTTTCCATTCTTCTGGTCCTATTTTATTGATTTTTTCTAATATAGCATCTTTAACTGACGTCACAGTCATTGCAATATTTCTCTTGGCCACGTGTTGCTTTATTTGGGACCAAATATTTTCAATAGGGTTAAAATCGGGATGATATGGTGGCAATCGTATAATTTTATGCCCATGTTCCTCCATTATACGGTCAATGGCAAATTCTGTGTAATTTTCTTTGTATCTTTGTATAATTTTATACAAATCGGGTTTCAGTTTCTTTGGGTCATGCGGAATGTTGTGTTGTTGTAACCAAGCTGTCATTTGTGGTTTAGATGTGTTTGAGTTTGGTGGTTTCACAGACAGCTTATTATGATATGGGGCGTTGTCTATTACCAACACACTATTAGGAGGCAAGTTGGGAATCAATTGATTGCGTAGCCAAGTTTGATAACGTTCCGCGTTTATTTCTTTATGATAGTCACCTTCTGAGTCGACACATTTATGTAACATTAGAGCCCCTGGGACGAAGCCTTTTTCATTGCCTGCGTGTACAATAATTATTCGCTCTCCTTTGGAAATGGGTTGTTTGATACCTTTTTTGTTGCTATCTTGCCAAGTTTTACCCTTAGTATGTGATGTGTGCACATACGACTCGTCCATAAATACTATGTTTCTACCAGAACTCCTCAGCTGTTGTATTTCTCTGAGATATTTGATCCTTTTTAGGCGTATATCATGTTTTTCCATAAGTAATTGTCTGTTATTATCAGTTTTCAGAAACCTAAACCCCATGTCTTTCAAGATCAACCTTAAAGTCTCGGCACAGCCTTTGAAATTAATAGCTTCGATCAACTTTATTCTTAAATTATTTACAGTTGGGAGTTCTTTCAGCGTCAATTGAAAATTGTATATCATATTACGAATAACACAGTAGTCGAAATCATCAAGTACCAGCCGAAATCTACTTTTAGGTCTTCCTTTTTTCGGTGTAGAAAATTTCTTTGATTGATTATGTTTTTTTTCGTTTAAGATATTACTCAAAGTTCGTCGCGAAATTCCTGTAGCTTTTGTAACACGGTCTTGAATTTTTTTAAAATAACCATCATGGTCTCTGTTGAAAACATTGGCTTCATTTAAGAAATAAAGGTACACATTAAATACCATTTGCCGTGCTTGTGAATTAAGCGGTTTTCCACGTTTAAATTTATCCATTTTGGAAGAATTCGTCTGAAAGAAAATGGCATGGGCAGAGTTAGGTATATATTTTTTATGCATGTTTATCTATTTATTTAATTTAAATAAATCTCATTTTTTAAATGTTTTTCTAGTACTTAATATGTATTTAATGTAGGTATTTTATTTTTTTAATATTAAAAAAACGTGAAATATGTTATTTATTTTCCTTTTTTCAAAATATACTATTTAAATCTGAATAAGCTAATTAATGTTGAAATTATATTTACCAAGAAGGGTGTGTAATAGCAGCTCTATATATTTCCACAAATAGAGAACACGTGCAGTCACTACCAATATATAAAGACGACTGACAGACATTTCGCTGACCGGCGACAGCTGCCGAACGCCCGATTTGTTTTCGATTGTGCACACATGATATTGACTCCTATCTCTTTTAAACAAGGTGCAAAATGCAAATGCCTTGTTTAGGGCTCTTACGATTCCATGATTCGAGTGTTTCCGGGAATACGACAATTAGCGAAGATCTGCATGTGCATTATTAATTTGGGAGTACTGTACCTACTTGTTTTTTTTTTAGGGAAACATACGAGTGAACCTACAATCAATTCGATGGTACGAGAGGCAAATAGCAGTGCCGGATCGAACATGCTTACAACAGGGAGTGTCGGACGTTCAAGTGTGAGTTACAGGCACCACTGGGGGCTGCGAGACCCAAAAAAAAGGTTGGGGGGGGGAGCAAATAAGCAAAGAAATTCAATACAATATAAGAAATTCAGTAAGTACACAAAACAACCGTCTCTCACGTGTAAGAACTTTAAAAAATATAGTGAATACGGATCCTGGACGGTTGTCCAGACCAGGACCAGCCCGTCTACATGGCAAACGGAGTGGCCGCTCCATGCACCACAGGTCAGGGTGCTAAAAGCGTCCTCCGACGCGCGATATACTTAGGTGGTCGATACCACCTAAGTATTTAAGTGTTCTTTTATCCACCCCCCCCCCCCCCCCATCGCGTGATGTAGGTACTCATAGGCGGTATCGAATGGTTGAAATCATTGGCAGCGACACCCCGTTGCACGATGTACATAGGTAGGTACTTATAGGCGGTATGGAGTGAAATAATTGTCATCCACCCCCTCCTCACACTTGATTAATATTAGGGCGTCAAAATTTGATCTCTTTCCAACCAAAATCTGGCCTCGAGCCGGGATTGGTCCAGACGTCCTAGAAATAGGTGGACCTCAAACAAATCATGGCCAAATATTTTAACTTCAAGTTGGTATAAGCAAATCAAATAAGTCAAATCAGCCTCTTTTATCAAACGTTAAAAACGACCCGCTCCATACAAATTTGTATGGAATGCTAGCATATGACGTCACGTTTTCTATGGTCAAATAATTTACTTTTAGTGTTTCTCTTTATGTTTAAAAATTAATAAACACGTTAAATTATAGATAAACATATTTTTTCGAACACTTTATGACATTATTTTTACATGGTTATTATAAAATATTTTATTTTAATAGTAGTCAAATACCCAGATTGGGTAGATGAGGCCGTAGCAGGACCATCATATTGTTTATTACCTATAACTCAATTACCCATAACTAAGCAAATTATATCTATTCACCTTTAAAAATAAAAACAAATATAGGCTAATGAGTTTCCAAATACGAAATATTGGGATAACAAATCGGCCTCGGCCTCGACCTCGTGCCAGTTCCGAGACGCGGAAAATTGAAAGGATCATTTCATTTACCGTAATTTTGTTTAGTAGGTAATCATTGGACATATGTAAACAACTCAATTATAGGTAATTTTAATGTACAATAGCTAATTTATTAGCTAAACTGTTAATATAACTGTCAGCACCACTTGTGTGCCGTTTCTGGTCAAGAATTACGTTTGAGGTTATAAATCATTTAAGATAGGGATGAGAGGTTTGTTGTATTGGAAGTACTAAATGTTGACTGAGTTTTTTTTATATAATAATATAATATCTTGGACAACTTACACAACGCTATCTGATCCCAAACTAAGCAGAGCTTGTACTATGGAAACCAGACAACTGATAAACATACTTAAATATTCTAAAAACATACATATCTATACTAATATTATAAAGCGGAAGAGTTTGTTTGTTTGTTTAAACGCGCTAATCTTAGAAACTGCTGGTCCGATTTGAAAAATTCTTTTTTTGTTAGATAGCCCATTTATCGAGGAAGGCTATAGGCTATATAACATCGCGCTACGACTAATAGGAGCGGAGTAGCGACGAGAAATGTTGCAAAAACGGGGAAAATTTATGCATACGAAGTTGCGCGGGACAGCTAGTCCATACTAATATTATAAATGTGAAAGTATTCTGTCTGTCTGTTACGCTTTCACGCTCAAACAGCTAAACCGATTTAGATGAAATTTGGTATGGAGATAGTTTAGGTCCCGGGGAAGGACATAGGGTAGTTTTTATCGCGATAACCGACATCCACGCGGGCGCAGCCGCGGGCGAAAGCTAGTTATAGATAAATTACACCCAGACACAGAATAAACCATTGTGCTCATCATATAAAGTTTTATCCTGGGTGGGGATCGAACCCACAACCTCCGGCTTAGCAGTCAGTGTCACTAACCACTAGACCAACAGGCCAGTCAGAGCTGATTAATATATTAATGGGGTTAAGTAATATTACCTCAGGTACGTAGTACTATTACTCATTTTGTGCCTCAGGTAGATATAAAGTTGTGCTTTACGTAAAGGACTAGAAACTAGGGTTAGGGTAGTTAGGCCTTTGAAGTTTTGTTCCTTAGGCAAAAGTTGGTACATACCTACCTATACATCATGTTTAATTCTTGCTACATATTATGTACCTACTTATTTTCGACTAAATAGGTACCTAAAACACTCTAAAGACAAAGTACGTATATCACTTTATGAAACTGTTTCAGAAGAAGGTAAATAAATAGGTATACAGTAGAATAAGTAGTCGAAGTGAGTTCTTTAAATTTTACATAGAATAATATCTGTTAACCTGTATTTTGTACGTTTTTGCGAGAATTTGTTTACTTACTAAAATAAATTTGAAAATGGCTTGTTTCCTAGGTAAACAAAAAAATGCAAAAGTCCAATTGTTAATAAAACTAGCACTTAAACTGCCAATTATTAATTCCTTAACAATTTAAGTGTTATATAGATTTTTTTATCATTAATCATAGCATAAAAAGAAGTGATTTGACTCGCGGTATCGTCCGGTATTTGTATGAGATCTTTATATAAAATACTGCGTTTTGACATTTCTTAAAGAGTTGTTGTTTTGACTAGTTGGAAACTAGCCCATTACTAGACTATGGGTATCGACTATTTAAAACAAACAGTTGAGTCCGACCGAGAGCAAGGTTGTTCAACGCTTGGGTATTGTTTATTGTTTACAAATGTACAATCCATACTCTGAGGAACAATCAAGCCATTTCAATTGCTATTTCATCTACAGATAGGCAAATGGGATCTGCAGAATTTACAGCGTGTGTGGTATGTAGGTGCTCACTCATGTTGTGAAAGTATCGTTGCAAATCCTGAATAATAAATACAAACACTCCTTTTTGAAGTCGACCAAAAATTAAAAATTTTGAAGAAAACCCTCGACGAACGTAAAAAAGAAACGTATAAAATTAAAAAAAATATATATATTTGTGGATCACAAAGTGGTATCCCGTGTGGGAATCGAACCCACGACCTCTTACGTAGCAGTCGGACATCCTCCCACCGCGCCACAGAGGCAGTCTTGTAATGGAACGAATATAATCCATTTAAATTCTAAAACTTTGAACCTTTAGAGAACAAACGCGTGTACTGTAGCGCACCCTGGCGGTGTGTAATGTTAAAGCTTAACTAAGAACATGTTCAAGAAAAAGACTTATACAGAGCAAAAAACTGTTTCCTGATCGTCTTAGCCATCTCCGAGAAAAATAAAAACGTTTTAGAGAAATATCAGCACTGTAGCGCCCCCTGGCGGTCTTAGCTAAGAACATACCCGTGAATGAGATTTATACAAAGCATAAAACCGAGAAAAAAGGTAACAGACACACACACGGGCATAGTTAAATCATTAAGAGCGAATCTCTGTGCTGTTAGTGTACAATAAACACAATGGCATTGACAGAAATTACTGGAAAATTCGATGAGATTGTTATGAAGTCTAAAATAAGAAGTATATACGCGAAAAATATCAAGGTCTTCCATTAAAGTGTCTGCTTAGTTACTTCCCGTCCTTCCCCATACCCCCTACCTCCGCAGGCACCCGTGGGTGTTCTACACGTGCCGAAATAATCAATAAAGGAAGTAAATTCGTAGGTTTGACTCACATAACTCCTCACATGGAAGTAATTGAAGATGATAATATGAATATCCGTCTTACCTCCTACATATTTACAATTTATAAGCCGTTAAGAGTATGATTGTCATCACGCCGCGCGATTTCACGATACAAATTACAAATGTAGAATGTTGACTATGTATATGTAATGAGAGGGCCAGGTGCGACTGTGAGCGGTGGTCGATTTAATGCAGCTGTTTATTTTTACTCCAGAGTAGTCCAAAGGCTATAAGCGTATCCAGGAATGGCCAGGATTACCTATCAGGGGGGGGGGGGGTGAAAAAAAAAACAATCCAAGTGTAAAAGGGAGGAGTGAAGGGGGTTAGTCCAGAGAAGGGAGGGTCTTGAGATAACCCCTAAACATCCTTCTGGTTAACCCTTAGGTTAGGTAAGCTAAAGATCTCTGGGTCGAAATGACATGACAATATAGTGCTGTGGTTCGCAACCTTTTTGATATCGTTACCCCTTTTGAGTAGAAACTTTAAAAGCCATTATACCCCTAACATCGACCAAATGTAAGTCGCTTGCATGACCTGAGGGGAGTGGGGAAATTTATATCTTCTTCATTGCCCCCTCAGAGAATAGCTGTTTTACCCCGCAGGGGTAAATACCTACAGGTTGGAAACGCCGGATCTAGTGGGTATCCAGGGCAGTAGGTAGTTTATATCAGTCTAGTCCGCAGGAATAATAGTAGTCTGGGCGGGGCAGTTTCAAGATGCTAAATAAGTTCATGAATATATTGCCTTAAAATAAGACTTTTATTACATTAAAAACAAACAAATTAGACTATCTACTTTTATTTATTTAAAAAGCAAATGCCTACATTTTTGCTCATATTAATTATAATGCGATATTTTATGTACTACCGATTAATTAATTAATTCTCAGTTCATCCTGCATATACCTCATTGTTATTATCCCAAGTAATTATGTTACCAGCACTTTGTAGCTAACTCATCGTGAAGGAAGTTAATTGAATTATCTCTACAGTTTCATAGACTTAATTGATGGATAGTGGGTTAGATACCCACTATATATAATAATTGATAATAGTTAAATTACCTATATTACTTAGCTATATTATTAATTTGTAAATACTAGCTTTAAATAGGTCGGTACTTATAAACAAATTAATTTTATTGAGATTTTAATGTTAAGTGAGAAACGAGTACCTAACTACTGATTGTAGTGATTGATTTTAAACTGACTTAGAGAAGTATGATATTTTATTTATTTTTATTTTTAAAAAATAGATACAGACACAGACTACAGACTAAGTATACACAATAATATTAGTTGCAAACTTACAATATAAAATCCGAAGCCCAATTAAGACTATACAGGATTCAAAATAATATATAAAAACAAAACAAAGCTTCAGTAAGTGAAGTAAAGTAGATTAAAACTCAAAATGTGAAATTTGTATTTTACTAAGAAATTTCGAATACATTAAAATTATTTAAAAAATATCTTTATATATAAGTATAACAATATATATATATATATATATATATATATATATATATATCTATAAAGAGAGTTTTCGATGTTAGGTATACAAAAGTTCCTCTACTTTGATAAATCTTATCGAATAGATTCGATAGGTGTAGATACCTAAGTTATTCTCGTAAGTTCTCTACATTAGGATCTGCCATTTAATTTCCTTTTCCAATTTATTAACGTTAACAAAGCAGTTTGGACCACGGTCAGTGCAATCCGATTAATTTACCTAGATCTAATCGCATTTATTCCCGTTTGGAAATAAACTCAAAGTGAAACTTTAAATATTTATTCACATAGAAAGCGAAAGCTATACTTGTAATAAATTGTTGACAGAAAAGCTATGACTCTACATTTATTTACGTCAAGTTCGCGAAGCAACAGTTGAGCCGGAGGAAATATAAATGCATCTAAATCGCGGCCACTTTATTAAATTGCCAATATTTGTTTATATTAAAGCCAACACTAATATAATTAATGTCTGTATTGTATTCATAGATTTGGTTTTTACGAACCACATATACTCGTATTAAAGTTTGATCGTGACTGAATCACAAACTTTTCAAACGATTAACCAGACAGAGTATATATGTAATAAGTAGTTTGGCTTAGCTCATCAGCAGCTCTTGACAAAGGGAATGCTGACCGTTGAAATTATTGGTCATAGCGCAAGCTTAGCCTAATCTTAGATGATTATATCTATACAATGGTCAGCAAGTCCTTTGTCAAGTATTTTGTAATGTTTAACCTGAGGTAAACTTGAACTAAGAAAAAAATACGCTCTATACCTAGTTAGATCTCAGCCTGAGAGTACAGAGCCAGAGACAAGTGGCATAAATACTAATCACATAGAATAACAATCGAATAGAATCCGAACGAACGTAAACAGGGTTTTTTTAAATCTGTTTGTGAGTTTGTTTGTTTGTTTAAATGCGGTAATCTCAGGACTACTGATCCGAATTGAAAAATTCTTTCACTGTTGGGTAGCCCATTTATCGAGGAAGGCTAAAAGCCTATACAACATCACGCTACGACCAATTGTAGTGGAGCAGCAATGAGAAATGTTGCAAAAACGGGGGAAATTTACGCAGACGAAGTTGCGCGGGACAGTTAGTATGAGATACGCAGTTTTGCGGTGTGCTACGACGTCATTCCATTCGATTGTCATTCTATTCGATTAGAGTTGCACGCTAGTTGCACATCAGTAAATCAAAATTAGATACAGAAATGCCAGTTAGCGTATACACATGACAACTAGGTAGCACGTGCAAGGAGCTGTTGTGCAAGTATTCTATGTGTCCCATAGTCGCTTGTCGCTAGCAGTGGCACCTTGCCTCACGCATAATGAGTGAATTGAAAAGAACGGCGATGCGTCGCGTGCTAACGTGTAAGTAAATAATGCATGGCTTCCAACAAGTGGGTCAAGTTCTTGCGTGCGAGCGTTTGTCTTCATGCCGTCTGCCGTCTGGCTTCTACTGCTGTATGAAAAAAATCGCTCCAGGAAATGTGCCTACATAAGAACGTAAAAATACTAAATACATATGTAATTGGACATAAAGCATAGGTGAGGAAATTATAGGTATAAGAAGCCCTGAATTTTGCGGTTGTTTACTTTATTTTCAGTTTTTTTCTTTGTAATATTTTGATGTTTAAGTTATTTTTATTGGAAACAATAGCTTCTGCAATGGTATACCTATAGGTATTGAGATAGAACATATCTATTCTAATTACATATCTAGCAAAATTGTGTCTCGTGTGGGAATCAAACCCATAACTTGCACGCATATCGCACTTTTTTGTGCTTCTCCATACCAAAACTCATTAAAAACGTTTTAATTTTTAAGAATTCATCAAATCGTTTTTACATGATGTATTAATGTAAAATTTTTTAATGCCTTTAATGTCTATTTTGATTAGAAGAAAAGTTGGTTAATGAAGTTAGATCAAATTAAAGTCAAGTATGACTTGTATATTTCATTTATTGCTGTTATATAACTCTGAGCGCAATTCTAAAATAATTGTTTTTAATAAAAATCTTTTATCGCCGCGGCCATTAATATTTTTATCGCCAAAGACCGATACAGTAGCGATACTTATTTATAGAAATGACTCAGTTGGAACGTAAATATTGTAGTAAATGTGCCCGTTTGTTTGTATGTATGTCTGTAACCTGCAGTTAAAGTGTATGAAATACTTTGGTTAATAGCTTTCTAAGTATGTACAGAGAGTGTTGGTGTTAATGAACCGAAATGTTTAAATATGACTAAGTTCATTGACTCTACAAGTTGCTACTTTTTCTTTTTTTTTATTGACAACTCTTACACATAGTATTACTGGTATTACTATTCATATGACTTTAAAAATAAACAAACCACGGACACTTGGTACTTCCAGTCTCGCAAAGGCTTATTTTTTAACTTAGCAAGAAAAAAATCACTTGACTCCAACAAAAGATTGCACTTTAAAGACCGTTTTTTTAAACGTTTTTAAAAGACCTATTTAAAGATACCCCACACGATGGGGTAGGTGAGAAGAGGAGGTACCCTCAAAAAACAATCACTTGGTCGGCGTAAGTAATATGTGTATCCATGCAAAATTACAGACTTCTAGTACCTACCTACTAACAGCAAGCTGCGGTCGGACATGGTGAAACTATAAGGGTTCGGTTTTGGCATTTTGGCTACGGAACCCCAATAAAAGGTTAACTGACCCTACCTAAAAGCCTTTAGCAAAGTTATACCTGTCCTCGTAAATCTTTGCAGGAAACTCAGCCATTCCTTCAAAACTTCAACATTAAAACGTTAGCAGAAGGTATTAACATTATACTCGAATATCGAAGTCTTCACGAATATAGCATTAACCTATTTCCTACGAATGTTACATCTAAGAGATAAGCGTACAACGTACAATGTACGTAGGCACTTAACGTGCGCTCTAATGGCTCAAATGTGGAGAATTTAAAGCATAAATCTACCGTTACGTTTGGATTATTGACCTTAGAACTATGGGAGGGGGAGGGGGATGGTGTGTCTTACTCCTGGCAGGGCTGGTTGGCCTTTTTGAACTAGATTCCACCACAACCACGAGGCCTATACAAGTTTCATTATCCTCAAACTCTAACGCCTGTGGAAGTCAAAAATTGTACATGACATCTATACTAATATTATAAAGCGGAAGAGTTTGTTTGTTTGTTTGTTTGTTTAAACGCGCTAATCTCAGAAACTACTGGTCCGATTTGAAAAAATCTTTTTTTGTTGGATAGCCCATTTATCGAGGAAGGCTTTAGGCTATATAACATTGCGCTATGACTAATAAGAGCGGCGCAGCGACGAGAAATGTTGCAAAAACGGGGAAATTTACGCAAACGAAGTTGCGCGGGACAGCTAGTTAAGTTACATAGACAGACTTGTGTAGCTGTCCCGTGCAACTTTGTCTGCGTCAATGTTCCCCGTTTTTGCAACATTTCTCATTGCTGCCCCGCTCCTATTGGTCGTAGCGTGATGTTATATAATCTATGGCCTTCCTCGATAAATGGGCTATCCAACAGTGAAATAATTTTTCAATTCGGATCAGTAGTTCCTGAGATTACCGCGTTCAAACAAACAAACTCTTCAGCTTTATAATATCGATAGATTTGGGTGAAAACTTTCTTTAACTTATTGTCAAATGCATACTTTTTTCTCTTTCCGCAATAGGAATGTTGACTGTCAGGTCAAACCAGTCTCTTTTTATGAAGTATCAAAACGACAAGCTCTATAGAAATGTGTATGGAATAACAACCTGTAACGTCATAAGTTCCCATCGTCAAATCATTAGTTTTATTATTCGTTTTCATGCTTTTAAATTAAAAATCATATTAAAATGTAACAGTACACTTATTATCAGAGCATTTTAAGATCTACTTTTACCTGATTACTATAAAATAATTTACTTTTATAATAGTCAACTACCTAATTGTTAGCGTTTAACGATAACGGAACTTGTCTAGGTCCCCGGTTGGTCTCTATCTCATTCTCAGGTATTTAACTTAGGTTGGTGGTAACACAGTTGGTCCCTGGCTTTTTAACTAGTGAGTGGTGTGCAGTGAGGCTTGGTCTTTGGACTAGGTCCAAGAGGTCAAAGATTTGAATTGAATTCCAGATTAACACATATTACACACAACGTGGTGTACTATGTGTGTAATATGTGTTAATCTGGTCGTGTCTGATTTCGGTTCCATCGGACTATGAGAGCGAGGGAATAGAGAGTGCACTTGTGTTTGCGCATACACTTGTGTATTGTGTGGATTTTCTGATAAGTCCCGGACGAGAGAGATTTATTTTAAGTAGTGGTCGCCCGTGGACGAAATTCGACCATAATTAATTTATATAGATATATGTACATATTTTCCTTTTTTATTATTTTTAGCATTCCGCACGCCTTCTTTCATCGTATATGATCATCATATCGTTAAAAGGGGTACAAGGGCAGGTGCGGATACGAGCGACTCACACTTCGACAGTTGAGTAAAATTGCCCCCCCCCCCCCTCCCCCCAGACCAAAGTTCTGGATCTGCGCCTGACAAAGGGTAAGATTTTGACTGATTGAATTATGACTTTTAATAGACACCTAATAACCTACGTATACGTACTTAGTGAGAGATCTATTTAGATGCCAACCCCTACTATTTTACGATCGTAGCTAAAACACATTGTATATGGAAAGGAAGGCGGGCGAATGGTTTCGTAAAACTAATTTATCTGTCGGTGACCACAGCGCTAGCCGACTGCGACTATCGATCAATCTACAGAAGCAGTTTAGATACCTACCAAGCAACCTAACCATTATTTATGTACCTATTGTACACGACAGCCAATCCTGGTTTATAATCCAGACTTTGTCTGTTAAGTTCTATTAAACAAAAGTAAAGAAGCATTTATTTGTTGCACCAACTTTACGGAGTAGGTAGGGGTTTCAAATTACTTACTATAATGTTTAAAAAATACAAATATAACTAACTGGATGACTCGCGCAACTTCGTCTGCGTAAATTTTCCCCGTTTTTGCAAAATTTTTCATTGCTGCTCCGCTCCTATTGGTCGTATTTATATATACCTAGTTATATGTAGCCTGCCTCGATAAATGGGCCGGAATCGAACCACCTATCTGGACTATACTACTAGACCTCAATTTTTGTTATTCTTTTCTCCACGCGAGTTGGGCCTGCGACATCATAATTCGTTAAAATGCTCTCTGTAACGAAGCAATAACAAAAGCCGTGATAGTTCTTTAACCCGTGCAAGAAAGGATAGAGAAATTTAAGGTCTAGTAACATAGTTCAGATAGGTGGTTCGATTCCTATTTGGCATACGGAAGTCTCGAGTTCGATTCATGGATCTGGACTTGAAATTTTTCTATCTTTCAAAAATGCAATTATTGTATTAATGTAACAGGATTGCTAGTAATGTGGGACCCACAACACCATATTGCTTGTTAATAGCTCTTCTCAGACACGGACTCTTGGACCACTTTATTCTGTTTTCTTTTTGAAAAGACGACTCCCGCAGTACCCTGCCCGCAGCCTTGTGTCGCGGGGGACTGTACAAATATACAAAGTACACACTGACTCGAAAAAACAATTTGTAGATCACACAAAGTGGTGTCCCGTTTGGGAATAGAACCCACCACAACCTCTTGCATAGCAGTCGGACACGCTCCCACCGTGTGGGAATTACCTTTTTATTATTAAACTAAGTTATGGCTGTTAAAACTTATTCCCCGGGATGCAGACTATCTCCATATACAATTTCGTCTAAATCGATTCAGCGGCATAAGCGTGGAGACGTAACGGACGGACAAAATCACTTTCACATTTATAGTATTAGTTTGTGTTATTATATTTTAGAATATTATTATTTGAAATAAAAAAAAAGTACAGGTACGAGTACACATATAAAACAATCGCAACCTATGTGAACTTACTATAGTTATTTTATAGTAAGTTTGCATCGGTTGCGAACACTGTTTCATTAAACCTTTGAAGTTCCTTTCATTTTCTACGACTTAAAAGTAAATTAAAATATAGTGGCTCGTACGTATAACTCAAAACATTACTTTTCCATTTAATGCCGGTGCCATAATTTAGCAGTTAAATGTAAGGTCGTACCTGTGGTATTTCACGTTAATGTCATAATAAAGTCATAGGCTAGGTGTGGGATCTACCTATTCAATCTAAATGTCAGCCATTGTCTCTGTATATTGGATATTACCTACTTGAAAGTTTAGGTTGACCTTAATTATAACATTTTATAGTTTAACTACTGTAACTATAAGTAGTCGGAAAATTGCGAAAACATATTTTTTGCAATAAACGAAAGGATTTTTTTATATGTTTATACAGAATGACTTTTAATTCAGTCGACAAACTTCAATTGGTAAAGCCGCGTGTATTTTCAGCTAGGTACCTACTTACTCACATAATATTGTTCGACGGTATACAGGGTGATTTGTAATATATTACAATAGATTTATAATAACGTCCCACTCGTGGCTTCTTTAAATAACACTAAATAACTTTGTAATATTAGTTTTTGACAATATTTAATAAATTAACCCATAATCATCTACCACTTGTTTTTTAAGGCCGTACCCTGACCAAATAACCTTGAGCATTCGTTCCCTCTTCGCCGCATCGCTGCACCGTAGCGAATGCGATCAGTTTTTGGAATAAAATCTTTATAATTTTTTTTTTCTAGCAAAATGTTTTTTATTAAATTGCCTATCCATTAGTGTAAGTAGTAAATCAAAGAAAATGGTACTTTACAAGGAGATGCATTTTATCAAAAATTATATCTCATTTCTGTGGTTTCGCTGTGAGGAGATTAAATAAACATTATACTCTTTTAACAAAAACAAAATCTACCATTTTGGAGTCAAAATTATGTAGAAATTTAATGTATTTTTGTTAGTTGATATTTCTTTTTGGATAAAGAGCAGATAAATGGTTGATGTTGTGTATGTGATAACAATCACGGTAGTAGTATATATGTATAGTGAAATAAAAAGGAAAACTATAACAGCTTAGTAGGCTTTACAACATAATTAGTAACAACAGACCAAGTGAGAAGTAACAAAGTTTTCGTACAGATTCCTTTGAAATATATATATGTATAGGTAACGTTGTTAATAGTATGAAACAACAAAAACAATAGAAAACCCACTTCTTAAGCCACAATATTCGGGTCTACGGGGACTACGGAACCCTACATTGTGCATGGCCCAATATGCACAAGCCCGTTTTTTTTTTACAATTTTAATTGGCAATATTTCAATGTAAAATGATTGTATAACAGGTACTAGGTAATTTTACTTATCAATTTGTTGAATGATTTCATAGTGATATATATAAAGAAGTTACATACATATACAATAAATATATATAAACATAAAATCTTCATCAACCAATGTCGGTTACGGCGACCAATCTCATCAGATACTTGAACTAGATTGCTAGCAATTTGGGACTCAATCCCACATTGCTAGTTATACTTTTTGAAAAAAAAAAATCGATGCTGGAAATATTAAAGTGTATGCGTAGACTGCGTAGCCACAAGTGCACCGAAAGGATTAGGCTCAGGATTGACGCCTTAACGTATTTTCCAAAGTGGTCATTTTTTAATAACAATCACTCATACAATGGATCGATAATGGTAACGTTGTTTAACCTAACAGGTTTTGATTATATAATGTCTAGATGGAGCATTCCCTCAGTAAGCCTATAAAAAAAATGAAGCTACTATTTTTGACGTTTCACACTCGTTGAAAATGGCGCGCTAGAATAACTATGGCTAGAACATCTGTTAGGAGTCTTCTTACCTATCAAAAAGTATGTCCATTTGACCGTACTTTTTTACAGTTCTTTGCTTCAATTTTAGATGCCGGATTAGGAATCTAGACATTATATAATAAAAGCCTAACAGATAATCTTGATCTGACAAAACCTAACATACCAAAAGTCAACTAAAAACTTTCTATATAAATCCAAGAAAATAAATCGTTACTGTAATGACAGGTCGTGCGTATGGCCCTTCTAACTCAATAAAAGGATACAAAACGGTTGACTGGTAATCCGTAAGTTACCTTGACCGAGCGAGGCACGAGGCGTGCGGGGCGCAGTCCCATGGCAATTGAGGCAATTGGACCTCAACTGGGGTCAGGTCCCGACCCGAGACTCCGCCATGCCTTGCAGTTAATGCCAATCGATGTTTATTACTAGTTACTACTTTGTTCTTATACCTCTGTATGGCAATAATCGGTGACTTTGTCAATGGTGTGTTGGATTGAATTAATAAGTTGTTTTATTTAACTATATTAATATTATACAGAGATGAAGTTTGTGAGTTTGTAGGGGATATACAGAACCGATGTTGAAAATTATTTTACCAATAGAAAACCATGTTATTTGTGAGTGTCACAAGCTATATTTTATTACCCGTGCGAATTAAATATACATCGGGAAATGTAACTTTGTTTATCAGTTGTCTGGTTGCTATAGTAGGTATACAACACAACGGCCGTGGTCATGGGTAGACTCAGTCTACCCGTGACCACGGCCGTTGCAATACGGTCGAAACGTCGGGCAATAAACAAGGTATTTTACTTTAAATTATTCACGCGATTAAGACCCGTAATATATATATTTTCATAATGTGTACAAATCGCGAAAGTTTATCAACATTTATATTAATAATGTTTTTTTTATGTATATTCGATTTAAAGTTGGTAAATTAATGAAGGCCACGGGTTGTAACCAAGTAATCGCCATTTACAGATCTTGTTCGACAGAAGATGAGATTCTTCGTTCTCCATAAATGTTTGCACTATTATTATTATTTCTATAAATGGAACCTTTAAAATTTTAAATATTTCATGCGATTAAGTCCCGATATAGGTATATCTAATTTGAATCAATAAATGATTGTTTCGTTAGTTAGAGTTACCAAAAAATGAACTACTACACTAAAACTATAATTTATAGGCATATTGCGATAAACCTGTAGTCTTCAACAAGCTCCAAGCTTCCTTCACATCAAATTGCATCTAATTACCTAAGTCTACCTAAAAGTCTTGGAGACTAGAGCGGAAAACTAACAAACTCTTCAGCTTCATTAAAATACTCCTAAAATGAGCATCAGAAGAAGTTGTGGAAGGTGGTGGCCACCGGTAAATAATAAAAAAAACCGTATTAATTACTTCACTAAATCTCAATTTCAACTCAGTCGAAGCTACAAAGATTAGACAGCTAATTTCAAGGTACAAATTGCACAATCTCTGCAAGTCTTTCACTTCAACACGAAGCAACTGTGACAGTTATTTGCAATTTGCAAGATAAATGCCGGTAGAACCGTAATCTGCACACGAACCGTAAATGCAATAGGTATCAGTACACATGTACATCACTATTAACTCTATAACGAATGTCACTGGCTCACCGATGAAAAAAAAAAAACATTTTTCCGCGCGCGGAATCCGTCAAATTACGAAAAGTAAAAACGCGGGAGTTTCACTTTACTCGGAGTGCTCCTAATGTATGGGATGGCATAGACTAGGGTTGTCTAATAGTTTCAGATATATATTTTTAAATCGACTTCGAAAAACGAGGAGGTTCTATGTTCGTCTGTATTTTTTAACTTCTGACGCAAACAGAGGATCCTTTTCAAACCCACTTTAATAAGACTTCCTCGAACCGAATAAAAATAAGAATTTAGAAGAACATTAAAACTATTTATTATACGGGAATTAACGCGAACTCATCGGATTAGCAAGTTGAAGTGGCAGTGGGCTGGCCATATTTGCCGAAGAACCGACAACCGTTGGGGTAAACGAGTTCTTGAGTGGAGACCGCGGCTTGGCAAACGTAGTGTAAGACGCCCTCAGGCCAGGTGGAGTGATCATTTACGCAAAACGGCTGGTAGGAGCTGGATGCGAGAAGCCGAAGATAGAACAAAGTGGCGTGCAATTGGAGAGGCCTATGTCCAGCAGTGGACTGCGATAGGCTGATGATGAACGCGAACTATTTACCTTAAAATTGCTAGACGTTTCGATCAGGTTAACTCCCGTATAATAAATAGTTATAATCATGTAACACGAAAGTCTAAATGTTAATAAGAAAATTATATCCGTCTGTATAGTTCCTCCGATATTTACTGATGCCATTGTTTTTAGTATAATATTATTTTAACTTCTTGAGTAGCTTTGTTGATCTTACTTCACCACAGTATTACAACATCAAGTTGCATTTTAACCGTAATAAACTTTATGGTAGAAAATGCATTTAATGCTACTAATTTTTAAAAGAGAAAATCATTTCTAGAGAATCGCTCTCTCGATTACGTCTCGCAATAGATCCATTTTTATTATTAGGTACCTATCTACTTTTTATATTTAGGTACACAAGAATTTCCCAAATTTTTATTACCTAATCACTCTAAAACACTTTTAAACGTCTTTTTAAAGTTTTTTTTTTTAAATTTAACTAGCAATGTGGGATTGAGAGTCCCACATTACTAGCAATCTTGTTAACCCCTCCAGATAAGCTCAAAGGCTTGTGTTAGGAGTGGGTTCACGTCGGTAGTATAATGGGTAGGATTCGAACCCGCGACCTCACGATTGCGAGACCGATGCCTTAGCCATTAGGCTTTAGGCCAATAGATACCCGTTGCACTTATCAAAATCACGAACCATTTGTCCATGTGGATATCATAATATGAACAAGATACCCCATACCCGTACATTTGACACCCCTACAGTGGGGTGGTGAATGTTCACGAGTGCTCTAGAGAGTGGGTATATTGTTGCCGCTTTTTGTGTACACAGTTCTGTTATTCCTCCAATATAAGAATTCAATAAGATTTCTACGTTTTTAATAGTTTCGGAAGAGCCGTGAGTTTGTTGTTGTCTATAGAATAGAGCCATTTGGAGCCTTTTTAACAGGAAACTAAGTATTAATTACTATTTCGCATTTTTTTGTAGACGGTATTATCCGCTATCGCGTCAATCTTTGTCCTAACTATAAATTATGCTATCAACTGATTCTCTATTATAATTAATGTATGTATTTGTAAATATATTAGTATGTTTATTATTTGTCTGGTTGCCACAGTATAGGCTCTACCCAGTTTGGGATCAGATGGCCGCCGTGTATGAATTGGCCCAAGATATTTACTGACGACCTAAAGAAGGTCGCTGGACGTACTGAGATGAATTGGATGCGGAATTCGCAGGACCTGTAGTGGCTTAAATAAGCAGGAACCTATGTCTAGCAGTGGACTGATTTAGGCTTATTGATTGATTTGATTTATTAATTTGCCACTAAAATTGGATGGCATGATAGCATTTTTTTAAATATGAATATAACGCTATGCGCACGTTTTAAAAAAATGTGTTTTCTTCACGTTTTTGTTACAAATGCGTCTAAAATGTTCTAAAACCGAAACAATACAAACAATATGAAAGTTTATGCGTAGTGAAAAGAAAGTACCCACAAAAAATATGATAAAAATAGGTAAACTTTGTTGCTCGAAACCAGAAAAGTGATTCCTTTGAAGATATTTATTCAGACATAAATTTTATTCAACAAGTTGGTTCGAAGTTGGAACCCCATGAGGGTTTCATTGGACCTGTTTGAATGGGGATTATTTAGAAATTCACGTTGACGAACCCTTTCAGATTCTGTTTTTTTTTGTTAAACTTAGCTACATTTTTAAAAATATACCTAGCTATATTTAACAAAACAAAAACCAAGTCGTTTCAAAAAACGAAGTTCGTTTACGTGAATTTCTAATTGTTTTCTTTTATAACTGACTTCAAAAAGGATGTTTGTATTTTTTTATTGTATGCTCGGGCATAACTCCGACACAGGATTTTCTAAATTCTTTTTTGTTCGATTTAGGTTTATTCCGAAATGATCCCACATAAATTTCGTAAAGATGATGAGTTTCGGAAACATATAACGAAACTCCTGAATAAATGCCAGCAAGGCAACCGTGATTGCAAGCTGATTGCAGCTGCAAGCTGGTTAAATGTTGGTAAAAAAAAGTTTTTTTTTGATCTCATCACCCTTTTTAAGTCCCATAAAAGCCAGTTTCTCTCTCTAACTCCCCACCACGGCCCGAGGAGTTGAAGCCACAGAAAAACACTAAACATTTTTATCAATTTATTATGTATCTGTCATCAGCGTTAAATGTTAACTATAAATCTAACATAATCACGCCATGTTTTAATTAAAAGTTAATTAGTGTTTTATACATTACAATAGTGGGTACGGAACGGTAAGTAAATTACTTAGTGTTAATAAAATTGTGTTATGACGACAAAAAGATTCATTATTAAGTATATTATGCCATTTTAAGGAGTAATATTGTGTCTATGCTGGTTTAAAATTAATGGTACCTACGTACCTAGACTGGCCTGTTGGTCTAGTGGTTAGTGACCCTGACTGCTAAGCCAGAGGTCGTGGTTTCAATCCCCACCCAGGATAAAACTTAGTGTGATGAGCACGATGGTTTATCCTGTGTCTGGGTGTTATTTACCTATAAAATGTATGTATTTAGAAATATATAAGTAGGTATATTTATTAGTTGTCTGGTTTCCATAGTACATTCTCTGCTTAGTTTGGGATGAGATGGAGTTGTGTGAGTTGTCCCAAGATATTAATATTATTATTACCTGTTTTTTCCTTCATAATATTGTTATTTTTTGCGAATGCGAAAACTGTGGCAAAGGAAAACAGATAAATTAAAGAAAATGCCTACAAGTGGTTGATAGGATTAGTATCGCCAATGTAGGTATACCTCTATTCCTGTAGAATTAATTAGACAGAGGCTAAGTCTATCTACATTAGTGCTTAGATATCTACATTAGACTGCCTCTGTGACGCGGTGGGAGTGTGTCCGACTGCTACGCAAGAAGTCGCGGATTCGCTTTCCACTCAGGACAAAACTTTGAGTGAGGAACACGATGGTTTATTCTGTGTCAGGGTGTAAGTGTTTAGAAATATATAAGTATACTAGCGGCCCGTCCCGGCTTCGCACGGGTAGACATGGGATCCCTCATTTTTTTAGTACCTAATTGCGACTATAATTAAAGATCTAAGCTATCCTATCTCTCAAGTTGGACCAAACTGCATATTGCGTGCAAATTTGAACGAAATCTGTTAAGCGGTTTAGGAGTCATCGCGGACAAACATCGTGACAGGAGATTTATATATATAAATATTTATCAGTTGTCTGCTTGCCATAGTACAAGCTCTGCTTAGTTTGGAATCAGATGACGTTGTGTAAGTTGTCCCAAGATATTATTATTATATTATTAGTTATCTATCTAATAAAAATATGTGATTGTGAAAGCGGCGGTAGCTTAATGGCTAAGGCATCGGTCTCGCAATTGTGAGGTCGCGGGTTCGAATCCTACCCATTATACTACCGACGAGAACCCACTCCTAACACAAGCCTTTGAGATTAGCTGGAGGGGTTAACAAGATTGCTAGTAATGTGGGACTCAATCCCACATTGCTAGTTACTTTAAAAAAAAAAAAAACCTAAAAACAAAACATAAAGCAGCATTTTTATTTATGTCATGTCCAAATGTCATTCAAGTCTAAACCTGTCCAAATAAATATATCATGTTGGTATAAAAATAATTTATTATACCTGCATCACATTGTGAGTGACAGAAACGTACACACTGTTATATTATCTAGACAGATCTGGAGCCACTGGACATAAAATTATGAAAATAATTAAAAATATTAATATTTTTAGCTCGCTTAACTTAAATATCTTGTCATATTTTTGTGAAGCAAACACAGTATTTGTTTTCTTTTTCATTTATTTAAAAGTATTAACCCATTAATGGCCAAACTAAAACTACAGGTTTTCTTTTAGGTTTTAGTTTATTACTAGTTTAATTATAAGGTATACAAACACATAGGAAAGAGAAAAAAAATATATTTAAAAAAAATCAAGGTTTTCAGGGGGTGTACTCAAGTGAGTACACTGGCCACTTAGAGGTGAAATTTTTCAAAGCACGACTTTTCCACGCAAAGTGTTTTACAGCATTTCTTACACTCCCATCTAACTCGTGAATGGCATACTACACATCTAAGTTGTTTTTCTAGTTTTTTAGGAAAGTGCCCCATTCCATCTTGAGCCATTCCTGGTACTATTGACGTACTTGGGTGGCTCCTTACTTGTGATCCCTGGCGTAAATACGTTCGTGCTATAGTACGACGAAACATAAGTTGATCCATTCGATCCTCATTGCTCAATGAATGCAGACGCCATGCATTTGCTATTGTCATATCGACCATGTAAGTAAATAGCACCCACCACCACTTCTTGCCATGGATTCCAATTCTGTACAATGATATAGACTGGTCAAGCTCGTCTACTCCCCCCATGCATCTATTGTACGTTTGGAACAGTTTCGGTATCAAGACATCTGTTTTTTCACGTTTTATTGGACACCACCGCTTCACGGTGCCAGTTGGTTCTATGGTATCATAATTGGTTGCCATCGTACAAACACTATTATCTCTCCACCTTACCATTAGCAACTCATTACTTTTGTCAAACCTGTAGTCATAGGCAGCTCTTTCTTTCTTCTTCATATCCTTCGTACTTACAAGGGGGCATTTCTTTGTCCGATTTTCTCTCAGGGTTCCTGTCGCGCGATATCCAAGCTCTCGTAGATCTACCAAAAGACTATGACTTGTAAAAAAATTGTCAAAAAAAACGGTGTGATTGATTGGGTTCGTGTTAAGTTTTTCTAGTAAAGTTTTTACAACTCGAGGTCCCAGAGGTTCATCGGTGGAATTTATAGATTTTCCACAACAAAAATCAAAAGTGTAACAGTAACCTGTTGAGCTGGCTGCCACCCAGTTTTTATAACCAAATCTTACAGGTTTACCGCGAATAAATTGTTTGGCAGGATGATGTCCAAAGTATTTCACCATTGATTCATCAATGGAAATGTTCTCGTGGAAAACTCCCCACTGAAGGTATTTCTTCATCAAAAGTTCGCCAAACGCCCTTACCTTGAACATCTTATCGGACGTACTTATGGCTACATTGTTGTCGGCGAGATGAATATTTCTTTATATATCTTGGAACATATTCCTTGACATAGCACTTGAAACCATCGAGACTCCTACATCTTCATCTAACGACCAGTATAAAGCTTCACGGGGTAATTTGTGATAACCAGACAATATCAAAATGCCAATAAATTTTTTCAAATTGAAATGATCCAGCTGAAATGTATGCCTATTATTTTGATTTGCGTACAATTTACTATTAGAAGTAATAAATTCAAGGATCTCCTCGTCAAATAGTTTTTCAAATATTTGGACTGGACTTAGATCTTTGAGTTCTTGTTTTATTGTGGTCTGATGATCATTTACCTCGTAAATAGAGTAAGGTCTTGAAGAATATGTCGGGGAACACTTTCGCCATACTGGGGCTTTTGGCTGATCAGTACGGCGGCTTCGTTTTGCAGCTAGCGGTTCGTCGTCACTGTCATTATCAGAAGAGAGATTACCTTCAGTACGCACAAAAACTTCTACTGAACCAGGTACATCCTGTGGCATTGACGCAGTTTGGATGATATCATCATCAGGACCCTCTTCTTCATCAGTTATCACACTGGGATCTGGTGGAATTATAGATAAATCATACTGTGCCTCGTCATCACTCTCTTCTAATATGGCTTGGATAGCTTCTTCAAGGCCATTATAACGATTAGCTGCTCTAAACTGACCACGGCTCATTATGAACAATCTGAAATAAAATTAAAAAATATTGAGTAAAAGTGGTACTTTTCTAACATGGATATAGCCGCTGTACTCAGTTGAGTACAGTGACGTAAATAATGAAATAACTGTTTAGCTACTAACAACAGATGAATAATTTTGTATTCAAATAAATAATTAGTATATGTTTACTCATAATTAATATCTAAATACAAAAAAATATCTCTATTTTTAATAATAATAACAATATGAAAACTTACCTGTAGTGACTTTCAAAACACGTAACTTTGACAATTCGGAATTATAACTTTTTCTCATATACCCTCAGTTGATTTTTTTTGCTCCAATGGAATCTCTAACTACCTGTGAAAAAAATATAGTTTACATTTAAAATATTATGCACCTGTAAAGAAAAAAAATATTTTTGACCTGTACCCAACTGAGTACAGCGACCTTTAATGGGTTAATATTATGATAAACTAGCTGCTGCCAGCGACTTCGATCTCGTGAAAATTTTAAAAACAAAATTTTATTCACGGTTTTTTTTTCTGGGATAAAAGTAGCCCATATGCTATTCCAGACTATCCCTACTAATATATAAATGTGAATGTAAGTTTGTTTGTTACGCTTTCACGCTAAAACTACTCAATCGATCATCATGAAACTTTGTACACATATTCTTGGAGGTATTAAAAGTAACATAGGATTATAAAAAAAAGGGGGAAAATTTACGCAGTCGAAGTTGCTCGGGACAGCTAGTAATTAATATATCTCTGTGCCAAACATCATTTAAATCCGATTAGCCGTTGTGGCGTGACTGAATAACAACATCTATCCAAACTTTCGCACTTATAATATTAGTACAGATGAGAGAAAATAAGGATAATTTATTGTGAGCTCGAAGAAGGTCTGATCATGATGAGAATGATGATGATGATGGTGAAGCTTATGAATGTCATTTGAATTTGAACCGTACAGTACACGAAATTAAATTGCGGTGGCCTAATGGCTAAGGCATCGGTCTCGCAATCGTTTGGTCGCAGTTTCGAATCCTACCCATTATATTACCGACGTGAACCCACTCCTTACACAAGCCTTTTTGCTTAGCTGGAGGGGTTAACAAGATTGCTTGATTGATTGACACAATCCCACATTGCTAGTTATCATTTAAAAAAAAATTAAAACACAATGACCACAAGTAGCTTCGTAAAGTTTGTTTATGTAACTAAATATAACGCAATACTTTTTTGAATAAAGTAACAATTATATTATTAGATACTTTATTCAAAAAGTGAAAAAAATGGCAAATAAAAATAATAATTCTTTGTTTTGGTTTATTACTAAGTAAAGGCACAAAATATTTCTCACTGAGCTAATTAAATAAATACTCTTTTGTAATTAAAACAAAGGTTTACTTTTATCTATGGTATTGTTATTTGGAACAAAAACGACGAAACAAAAAAAAATACTTTACACAACTTGCCTCATCGGAAGAATAAAAAGATCTAATTACAAAGAATCCCTAAATAAAAAAAAAATAGAAGGCCGCCCAATTGGTACACGCACAAGGTGGGACCCACGAGGGGTGGCAAGGGATGGCCCCACCCACTGACCTACAATACCAGCCACCCTGTGCGTACCCCGCCTTATAGATAGAGCGTGCCATAAACAAAAACGTCTCAAGTATTTTTTTGTCATTGAACTGACATTTCAGATGCGAGGTCTATGATGAATTTAAAATTTATTGTTAAGAATTTTTGATGATTGTCTGACGATAATTTTACGTGATAACGTCGTATGAAAACATTGACATTTCGCCATTTGTGTTGCTTATCAACCAGTCAATAACTTTAGTTCCAATTTTATCGCTGCAATCGCTGTTCGATGTTGCTTAGCAATCAATTAATAACGTGACTGCTTAGCAACCAATCAATAATGTAATCCTTGCTACGTGACACTTTTTCGTGTGTGCACCGGGTCATCGATGTATAAGACGTTATCACGTCAAAAAAATAAAAAAGCTAGTTTTATCGCGGCTAGAGTAGATTTTGAATGAAAAAAACTCATTTTTATGGGTTTCTAGATTTATTTTTTGCCTTCGTCGCACTTTAACGAAGTATATTGGAACAAATTACCCTAATTGGTGTAGCCGATCTCGAGTTTAATACACATTTGGCAATTCATTTTTATCTGTATATTAATATTATAAAGCTGAAGAGTTTGTTTGTTTCTTTGTTTGAACGTAAAGTACTGGTCCGAATTGATAAATTCTAATACTGTTGGATACCACAATTATCGAGAAAGGCTACAGGGTATATAACATCACGATACACCTAATAGGAGCGGAGTAGAAATGAAAAATGTTGCAAAAACGGGGAAAATTTACCCAGACGAAGTTGCGCGGGTCAGTTTAGAATAAAGTTACAAGGAAATTTACGAACAACATTAAATTATAATGTTGTTGCTCATTTATATAATTGACTGTAAATGTTGTAAAACAAAAATGAGCCGACATTTTGTTACCATAACTGTTATGAAAAAGAAGAAATGGAAATGACCTACTAATGAAATATGAGTTAATGACAATATTTACTTCAGCTTTATTTTCGAAATTTATTACTTGGCTACTTTATTTTTTATGTGAAAATAAAAGTATTTTATAATGTTAGATTTAGTTGCTGTAAATGGCATTAGTTGCAGAAAGGTAACAGTGTGATGCAGGGTCGGTTATAGAAGAGATGAGAGAGAGTATTTAGAGTGAAAAGATCTTTACTTAAAAGAGTGGGCACCTACTATGTAGGTACTCTACATTAAAATAACATTTGATTGGGTAGTTGATTACAATAAAAGTAAATTATTTTATACTAATCAGGTAATAGAAGATCTTAAAATGCTCTGAAAATAAGTGTTCTTTTACAATTTAAGTTTTTGATTTTAAAAGCATGAAAATGAATACTAAAAGTAATGATTTGACGTTAGGAACTAATGACGTAACAGGTTGCTATTCCATACACATTTTTATGAAGCTTGTCGTTTTGACATTTCATAAAAAGACTGATTTGACTTGACAGTCAACATCCCTATTAAGCAAATTAATTCGCAAGGAGAACAGCTAGTTGTTATATGGTTGATTGTTTCTCAGCAATAATTCATATGTTTCTACATTCATCTTTACAAGCTTTTGCATGACTGATCAAGAACGTGCGTTCTTAAAACAGTTTTCAAAGTAGTTTAAGGTTAAGTTTGTTGCAATATAAAATAAAATTAAGTAAAATGTACGTAAAATATTCTTGAATGATAATGCATTAAATGTCACCACATGTTACAAAATATATAAATAGTAAGTAGTATGTTTCTGTCACATATTGACAAACATATTAAATTTATAGTTGATAAGAAGTTAATGTATAGGTACCTATTGAAAACCTATCGCAGGTGGTGCCCTCTTTAATTACCGACATCTTTTATTCTGAAACTAATTATAAAACTATACTACCTTACAGTAATTTTATAGGCATTTCTTGCCTTGCATTATTAATACAATAACTGCATTTTTGAAAGATAGAAAAGTTTGAGGTCCAGATCCAGGAATCGGACCCGAGACCAGGAGACCAGGAATCGAACCACTTATCTGGACTATGTTACTTGACCTCAATTTTTCTATCCTTTACTGCACGCGAGTTGGGCCCTCGCGCTATTCCTGGGGTTGGACTTCAAATAGTTCTATCTTTTAAAAAATGCAATTATTGTAAAGTAATTGGCAAGAAATGCCTATAAAAATTACTGTAAGATAGTATAGTTTAATAATTAGTTTCGAAATAAAAGATGTTGTTAATTAAAGAGGGCACCACCTGCGACAGGTTTTCAATACCTATAAATTACCTAACATCTTATCAACTATAAATTTAATATGCTTGTCAACATGTGACAGAAACATATTACTTACTATTTACATTTATAAATTAAGTTACATGTGGTGACATTTAATGCATTATCTATTCTTGAATGATATAATGCATTATATGTCACTACATGTGTTTTATGTATTAATTTATGTACCGTACATTTTACTTCATTTTATTTTATATTGCAAACAATTAATTATTTAATGAAATATGTTCACAGCTCCGCGTTTAATGTATAAAATAAATATACTTAAAATACGTGATATCTGAATAAGAACAAGACTTTGTAATTTAAAGAAGAAAACTAGATCATTTAATCATTTAATCAATCATTTAACATACATAAGCTTACAGAAATACACATATACATACATAAGCTTAGATAGAAAATAAAATTGAAACTAGCGTATGCACAGAATGTGAGTGGGCTATAATATTTCCAAATATACGAACAGAGGAAAGAGGAAACAAAATAACTCAAAAAATGTATAAAATTTTTAGTGTTAAATCGAAACGTCTAAGTATTTAGTACCTGGATAAGCGCTTCGCTAAGTTTATTTTTTAAACGACGTTTTCTAAAAATGTAATTTAGCTAGATCGATTTATCGCCCCCGAAACCCCCTGCATTCTAAATTTCATGAAAATCGCTGAAGCCGTTGCCGAGATTTAGATTATATATATACAAGAATTGCTCGTTTAAAGGTATAAGATTTATTTATAGACTTTATGCAAAAATAATGTGCAGAGGCGGACTTAATGCTAAAAGCAATCTCTACCAGTCAACATTTGGGTGATGTAGAGTGTAGGTGTAACATGCAGATCTTAAAACTTAAGAATTTTAATCAATTAAAATAAATACACTATCTATCTGACCAGTATTTTAATTAGCGAAAGCTTTATCTCCTAAATTAAAAAAAAATATATATAATAATAATATCTTGGGACAACTCACACTACGTCATCTGATCCCAAACTAAGCAGAGCTTGTACTATGGCAACCAAACAACTTATAAACACACTTATATAACTCTAAATACGTATCATAGATAAATAACACCCAGACATAAAATAAACCATCGTGCTCATCACACAAAGTTGTATCCTGAGTGGGGATCGAACCCACGACCTCAGGCTAAAGACGAATCATTCCCTAGTTCAACCCTCAAACAGCTCATGGCTCTCATGTCAAAGATCATTAGCCAGACAGACTTGTTGAGTGTTAGGTATAGGTAGGAAGGAAGTAGGTAGGTAGTAGTAGGGGTATTAATATCTACCTAATTACGAATATATAGAAATTATCGTTTTCATTGATATAAAACGTTAAATTAGCGCCGACAGACGGTAGCCTTTGTGTCAATAAACAATTCACTAAAGGTACCTGACGTTAATTTCCAAATTCATTGGTAAGATTTCAATTAGGTACAACGTATAATAGGCTTTAGCTTTAAAATTAATGTATAATTAATTTTAAGTAGATGCTATTAACACATAATTTTCTTATAATGTTAGTAATTTTATATTGTGTAGCGAAAATTAAATCAATAAAGTTATTTAAGTGTTTTTTTTGCAAAGTTTGACTGCCTCTGTGGCGCGGTGGGAGTGTATCCGACTGCTACGCAAGAGGTCGTGGGTTGGACACCAGGATAAAACTTTGTGTTGGCAGCACGATGGTTTATTCTGTGTCTGGGTGTTATTTATCTCTACAATTATAAAATAAGTAGCTGTGTCTGTACATTAAAGATATTTCAAAAGATGTAACTTAGGGGTCGTCTTTTAATCACATAAACCTTGAAGGACGAAAATGTCACCGGGGGTGTAGTGAGATATTACGTGTATTTTTTCCTTAACTTTTCGGTTTAAAAATACACGGGATGTTGGGTAGGGAAGGGAGAGTTATCTAAAGGAGCGTTTAAACGGGCAATGTTTTACGGCAATTTGTGGCCGCACTATTGGCAACAATTGCTCGGCTAATAATGCCAATATGTCTGCAATAGTTTGGCGCATGATCCAGTCTTCTAAACGAGCTACACAGCCAAGCAACAATTACCATACTTGGGTCATAACCTGTGACAGCTTTTAATTATGTGAGCTACTAATTAGTACAAATCAATATTGGCCATAGATGACTATACAAAACATGTTTTCTTATATGGTCGGGACATTACTGCCATGTTGCCGGCCACAGCATTGCCGCCACAAATTTCCGTTAAATATTGTAATAGGAGGAAGGCGGTGGTCAAAAGGTAGCTATAAAACATCTCGTGATTGATGGATGACAAGAGTCAATTAATTTACTTAAGCGGAGCTGAATCAGAATTCGTCGAATTCGTGTCGATTTCGTTCGCTCGAATCGTATTAACAAAGTTGGTAGGTGTGGGTGGGTCTTAAACATTGTGGTTTTTGCCGAATATTAATAAATAGAATCATTAAAATTTTCCCATTTCTATATATAATGGGAAAATCTTTGAACATTTTGCTATAAAATTATTTTTCGTGTGATCTGTCCGACCTGTCTCACAGTCAATAGACACACAGGTAACGGCATTCATAAACGTATTTGACATGAAAGTGCTTTTCTTTTCATTATTTTAATAGTAATCTGGTATATGTACCTACTTACATAAATGTCAATTTTTGACGCAAATAATCATACTTCAAAGTTAAAAGCAAAATGTATCTAAAAATAGTAATACTCAAAGTGAAAATGGCGGTAAACTGATCTTCTATTCACAGCTTTGCGTTTAATATGTGAGAAATATTTGAAATACGACATAATCTGTTAGAATGGCGTTTTGTGCGTGTAACATGTGAAAATACATGTAGATACATGAAATCAAATTTTTTTTCCACCATATATTTAATACTAGCTGTCCCGCGCAACTTCGTATGCGTAAATTTAACCCGTTTTTGCAACATTTCTCATTGCTGCTGCGCTCCTATTGGTCTTAGCGTGATGTTATATAGCCTATAGCCTTCCTCCATAAATGGTCTGTCTTACAGTGAAATAATTTTTCAATTCGGATCAGTAATTCCTGAGATTTGAAACAAACAAACTCTTCAGCTTTATAATATTAGCATAAAAATTAGCAAAAAATGGTTTATAAATTACAAAAAGTTATTTTCAGGCTCAACGTCAACAAAAATCTGTGTTTAAATGTTTTCTACAAGGAAACTCACAGAGTCGTAAGTTCCTCGGGGACTCGGTAGGTGGCGCGACAATCGCCGAATATCGTATCATATGGAGGCAAAATTCGACTTAGACGGACAGGGTATGGTGCCGGAGTTGGTAACGGCTTAGGCGGCTTATCGCTAAGGTCGCGGGTTTAAGTGCTGCCTGAGACGATTTTTTCTCCCATACATATAATAAAAAATAAAAAAAATAAACTCCGCAAGATCGAGTCCTTGTACAGTCAAAGGGTACGCCTACCTAACGTATTTGCCCATATTTAAACTCCTTTACCTTTATCGCAATTGCATGGTAGAGTACAGCCTTGTCCAGTTTTGAGTTTTCCATAAAACAGTATTGAGACACTACAAATAAATACTTGACATTGACCGAATACGAACAAATTTTTTTGGTTGATAGATAAGTACTTATTGCTGAAATCAAATTGTTCATGAAACTCGTTTTTCTACTTTTTCTGCAGATTGATAAACAAGGCTATGCTTTAAGGCCCTCCCTATCCGTGAGCATGCTCGTGTAATGTAACATTTATGATTAGATTTTCGAAGGGATCGTATAATTTTATCATTGATGTTACAAGTTGTATCAAAATATTATAGATAGCTGACCCGCGCAACTTCGTATGCGTCAATTTTACCCGTTTTTGTAACATTTTTCATTGCTGCTCCGCTCCTATTGATCTTAGCGTGATGTTATATAGCCTATAGTCTTCCTCGATAAATGGGCTACCCAACAGAAAAAGAATTTAACAATTCGGACCCGTAGTTCCTGAGATTACCGCGTTCAAACAAACAAACAAACTCTTATAATATTAGTATAGATTGTGTCATTACAGGTTGCGCATTGTAATGCTCGGATCTGTAACGTTACATTACAGGCAAATGCTCGCAGTGAATAAGCACCCTTAGCTACATCTAATCTCTTTAATTTCTTATCGGTAGGTAATAACTCCTACGTCTATGGTGGTAGGTACGTCACGTAGTGCGTCACAGCTACGAACGTTCAGTCACAGTCCCGACACAAATAACGTTACAACAATGTCACGTAACCAGATTAAAAGATTACATCCCACGCACGTCCGTATTTAGGTTACCTACTTTATGAATAAATAATTCATTATACTTAATTATTCTTTACGTCATGCTTTGCCAGAAGAATCCTTGTACTCGTACCTATCTATTTTTACTTAGAGGCCGTATCCCTCTATGTAGAACTCCTAGTATAGTATTATTAGTATTATATTATCTGTGGTACAACATATTTTTTTTTATTTTTATAAAATTCAACTTCCACACTGTAACAGTTGTCTTTTGTAAAAAAATACAGAGAGACTTTACCAACTTAATAATGTCGCAAAGAACAACTAGGAACCAACATTTATAATTATTATATATCGTAATTGCTTTCGTGACAGTATTATTATCATCATTGTTTTATTTATCTGGTTATGACATTTTTTATTTTTTTATTTTTATTTGATTGCTTTAACACTTATATTTTCATTCGTTTGTAATTGTATAAATTAACTTTGACATGTTTAATTGATTATTTTGACTTATGACTGTAATTTCGTATTGATATAAGTACGAAATTACATTCATAAGTCAAAATAATCGCTAAGCTAATTTGTGATTGTTTTAATTTTATAATTTATTTATGTTACAACTAACCTCAATTTTGTACGCCAATCTCTGGCAGAACATAGTGAATCCTTTCAACACTAACAAGTGCACACTAACACTTTTGTCTGATGTGTGAAGCAACCTGGTAACCTCTTGCACAACAGTTGGAGTCATTCAATGAAGTCAAATCAACCTCTTTTTAAGAAATGTCAAAAACGACCCGCTCCGTACAAATCATGTATGGAAAATGCTAGCATATGGCGTCACGTTTTCTATAGTAAAATTATTTACTTTTAGTGTTTTTCTTTATGATTAAAAATTAATAAACACGTTAAATTAATAGATTGAATATATTTTTTCAGAATACCGTATGACATATTTTTACATGGTTATTAAAAAATGTGTGGCACTCGGGGACTGCCGCGGTAAAGCTATTGCATAGTATTTTTATCAACTTAAGCAATTAAAAAAATATATATATTTTTAAGTGTTTTTCTTTAATTATAAAAAAACAATGTTTGAATTTTCTTTAAAAAAATTGTTAATTTTTTTTTTTTAGTAAATATTTTTTTTTTTTAGTTTTTAAAAAAGTTTTTTTTTTAAATTAAAAAAAAATATATTAAAAGTTCTGCTATTCATTGATAGATGGCAAAAGTAAAAAGTATCACCGCTGTGCCCGTCGGAGTGGGGAGCGTGAGGTTTTTCGTTACGGAATTTCTGGATTCGGTCCCCGCGCTCAAGACCCGCGATAGAAGCTATGCAATAGCTTAAAAATATTTTATTTTGATAGTAGTCAAATACCCAATTAATTAACGAACGTTCGCGGACGCTTATCATTGATACGGCGGTAGCTACCCTGTAAGAGTCACTAAGACAGAGAACAGAGAGTCGGAAAGCTATTACGTCATCTCTGTCGTTACGTAAGTAATTAAAAAAAAGTATGTTGCCAAGAGCATGCAGCCCTAATTAGTATCGCGATTATATTACAAATCTACGAACGTTGCAAAAAGTAAACAATTCAGAGACAACAGATAAATTCGTTTGCAATGAGCGTGATTTGGAACTGGAAAATACGAAACTCATTTCGGAAAATCTATTTGTTTTGACTTCCGAAAATAGATTTTCTTTTAATTGGGTAGATGACAACAATAACAACAGATTATTTTACTCCAATTGGGAAATGGGGGAAAATACACTTTTTGATATGACATTGTTTTTCAAAACATTTAGAATTCAATGTTTGACCGAGGTTTGTTTGTAATAAAACGTGTTAAAAAAATATCATTGCCATCACAAATTATAGCGTCACCGAGTTATATTTTGAAAACTATAAGAAAATAGTTCTAAAATAAAAAAATGCTGGAAGAGACTGCTTGCGGAAAGATGAGAACAGTGAGTGGAGCAAATTAGAAGTGGCCTATGTCCAGCAGTGGACTAACTGAAATTAGTTATTTCCTCTTGTTGGGAGCAAGAGGAATTACTGTTATCAACAGTGAAAGCAGATATTTTTTATGCTTGTCAACCCTTTTTAAAATATGTTGGTTATGTACCTATTTCTTTTTGGACATAAACAAGTATTATTATTATTTTGGCTTTTCTTGAACAAAATCCAGTTATATTTTAGCATCGCCGTTTTAAAACGTCAAACGTAAGTTTTCTAGTATTTTCTTCCTGTTTTCGTAGGTGTCAGTGTCATTGTCTCTTGCTAAACCTATCAAGGTTCATATTGGAGCCTTTTAACCTATCAAGCGAGTGACAGGGGCAAACATACCCCTGGGAAATGCAGGTCATCATAAGAAGGTAGGTACACATATTTGTGCTAGAAGACAGCTTGGTAGTCATAGGTACGTAGTTTTCTTCTTTTTTTTATTATAACTAGCAATGTGGGATTGATTCGACTGCCTCTGTGGCGCGGTGGGAGTGTATCCGACTGCTACGCAAGAGGTCGTGGGTTCGATCCCCACACAGGATAAAACTTTGAATGAGCACGATGGTTTATTCTGTGTCTGGGTGTAATTTATCTATAATACGTATGTATTTAGAAATATATAAGTATGTTTAACAGTTGTCTGGTTGCCATAGTACAAGTTCCGCTTAGTTTGGGATCAGATGACGTTGTGTGAGTTGTCCCAAGATATTATTATTATACCTAATGTACGGAGTGTTCACTATCTAGAAGAACCATGAAAAAGACTTGCAATTGTTAAAAAAATAATGGGTTTAAAAATGCAGCAACACAGCACACGACTCTACGTTCAGATTTTTACCATCAGTTTCGTATTAGAATAGTCATTAAGTAAAGATCTTACTAATTAACAGTTATAACTCTATTTCTGTGTGTTGATTTGAACTTGTAAGCAGGTATGTTTGCTTGTAAATTATGGTTTTAGAAGTGATATGATGATTGATAATTATAATATCCATTGTGAAACACTGGATATACAGGGTGTAACACAAAGGTGTGCTCATATTCAAGGGTTGGTATGTGCCCATGATACTGAGTGCACATACCTAATTTTATTGAAATCGGAGTACCCTAAAAAATATTTGTATTTTTTAAAAAGTTATTTATTAAAAAAAGCATGACTTAAAAAGTTCTATGTCATAATAATCCAATTGAATTTTGTACCAGGGGAGGTATAATTCTTATGCCATACGCCTTTCACTACGAATTATGACAAAAATAATATGCTATAACTATGTAATAATAATGCAACCAGCTATGGCACCATGATAGATGTAATACTGACAACATACCCTATACGCTACTGAAATTTAACCACACCTTTCTGATACACCCTGTATAGGCTATAAAGGCCTATACAGGGTGTATATAAGAGTTTTATTACATCATACATAGTAACATAATACAACAAAATACTTCAAACTTGACACGCATCAAGCTTAAAATTTATCAAATTAATGACGTCACGCCATCCGAAAAACGTTTCAGCCGAATGCGGCCCTGTGGCAAATTAATCCTACATGTTTAGTAGGTCATAGTGAGTCAGAGGAAAAGCGATCATATGTCATGTGCGATAAGAATTGTTTTCCAATGTGTGCTATGTTACAGTGATGTGTGATGTATGTGTAGGTACATATATTTTATAATATATATGTTGTAAGATCGATAGGAGCGTGGGTAGTGATGTTCCACGGGGTGCGGACGCGAATTTAACGAGAAAGGTTTCCGTGTACCTATATCTATAATATCTGTGGACACAATATTTTCGTGTCTATGATACGTAAGTACCTATAGTAGGTTCTGTCTTTTGCAAAGGTGTGTGGTAGTCGAGCTCTAGTCGGCTATAACTTTCTCTAGAAGGCTCTATTAATGCGAGCACATTAAACACCATACCTGACATATGAAACATAGGTCGGTCACTTGAAAGCTGTTAGCCGATTTAGATTAAAGATATAATACAAATACAAATAAAAATAATGAAACGCTTACTAACCACAACATACCTAGACCTCTTTTTGCGTCAGGAGTGAAAAATACACTACGTAGGTTTATGTTCCAATTTTGAATTTAAATTTAGAGTGCCGCTTCAAAAATAGTTTGAAATTCAATTGGGAGTTTCCTTTTAAATTCTTAATTTAAATTTGGTAGCTTTCGTAATTTAAATTTGGAGTTTAAAAATAAGTTGAACTTTTAAGAATAATGTTTGACTTTTGTGGTGAATTAAAGGCCTGACATGTATATTTTAAAATAAAAAAATCCAAGTAAACTGTGTTCACTGCACCTACAGCTACCATTAGTGCATAGTTGAAAGAAATGTTCTATACTTTATACCTAGGTAGTACAGATACGTCATAGTACGCGATGTATGAGCTGCCAGACTTGGATATAATGGCAATCCTTTGTTGTCACAGCGTCTATGGTCGCCATGTTATGTCACTATGGATCTATGGTATTGATGAGGCGTTTGTTATGGAGGATGACTGCAATTTCTGTTGTGAGCAGATGGAATATATTACGGGAGGTACAGTACTGTACCTAACTAGGGGTATCATGTTGTCGCAATTCGACCGCAGGATGAAATTGTGTACATAGTCGGGTTAAAATTTTACATTAAATTACATACTTCGTCGAATTTAGGTAATGTTGCTAATTAGGGTAATGCTTTTCATGCGTATATGTTTATTGCTTCGGCATCCAACATAGTTCAAACTCGTTTAGGATTCATCATATGAGTTAGCGTTTGTACCTATTGGTTCAACAGTGGGAATGAAATATTGGCATAGGCATTTTTAGTGAGTATATTAATATTATTGTTTTTAAACTTTCGCGGTTTTTATACATATTAGATATATTTCGGTACTTAATCGCCTGAATTATTTAAAGGTCACAGTCGACCTGTGACCACGATCGGTGCAATTCGGTCGAAACGTCGGGTAAATTAAAAGGTTCGTACTTTTAAATTCTAAATATTAATATTGGTCAGTAAGTATATCAAGCTGGACATTTATTTGATAACGATAATGAATACCACATTTCGTTAACATATGTATCTATGTATAGGCAAGCACCCATAGTTTGTCATGGCTTGAACCAGATGAGACGTTACACCACTGACACGATTCGAATGGGTGAATGGTGAAATATTCAAGGGGGGGGGGCGGCTTTGAGACCCCTAGGCCCCTTGAATCCGCCACTAAAAGCCTGCACGATTGCCGAAAGCCAATATAGACTAGTCTAATTCGATTTTAATGTTCTTTCTTTTAATATTATCTCCCCTACTTATTTTACTTTAAGGGTAGACGTGTTGGAAAATGGCATATATCTATACCTATTTATGAAGGGCATACTAACCTAAACAGCAGTAAAACTATTTGTACCTATCTATACTAATATTATAAAGCTGAAGAGTTTGTTTGTTCGATTAAACGCGGTAATCTCAGGAACTACTGGTCCGAATTGAAAAATTCTTTCACTGTTGGATAGCTTATTTATCGAGGAAGGCTATAGGCTATATAACATCACGCTACGACCAATAGGAGCGGAGCAGCTATGAGAAATGTTGCAAAAACGGGGCAAATTTACGCAGACGATGTCGCGCGGGACAGCTAGTATTTGATAAAAGCTCTTTAGACAATAGCATTTGAGCATTAAGATAATAACATAAAAAAAGAAACATTGTTCAGTTCTTCATATTAAATGTGTGAAAGAAAAATTTACTTGGGCTGGAATCGAACCCGCGATCACAAAGAATCCGTGACAGTTTTGCCTTCATACTTTTATTATTGGTATATAAATTAGCATAAATGAGCGGCCGCCGCCCGCTAGGTTTCCTCCTAATAAAACCTCCGTTTTAAAAGTATCGGAGCCGAAGTCGGAGTCGGAGACTGCCGATTAATTTTAAATCGGAAGTTCCGACTTTTCGAAGTCGGAGTCGAAGCTCATAACATCCCTAGTATGAACCCATCTAGGGCAATCAATGTTTATTTTATATAACGTAATTCGTAACGTTGTTCAACCCTCCCCCCTCCCTACGGGTACGCCATGTTGCTCAATCATCAATGCAATAATAAGCGGCTAAATAAAACAAGAAGAGCTTTCCTTTAGTAACAAGTAACTAGCAAGAAAAAACATAGAAAACTTATCCTAATTCCGGATTCCGGTAAAGCACGATTCCCTGGCGGCAAGTAAATCAGCAAATCGGATTCCGAATTCCTCGCCAGCAACGCCGCGGGCACGCGCTAGTGTAACCGTAACTTTACGAAACGAACCGCAACTTCGGGCACATCACTAATTGTATAGAAACACGTACATATATAGTTTAACTGTGTGTTGTATCTAACCATATAGAGATATTACAGTTGACTAGGCATGTGCACAAACATTGCATTGTAGTATACATGAATAAGACTGCTGTGTTAACTACATGGCAATTAGGAATATAAATAAAACTGGGCAAGTGCATGTCGGGTCACTCACAATGTAGGGTTCCGTAGTCCCCCCCCCCATACTTCATCCGAATAATGCAGCTTAAGAAGTGAGTTTTCTTTTGTTTTTGTTTCATACTTACAATTACAATGAAATCTGTACGAGAATTTTGTTACTTCTCGTTTCGTAAACTTTTAAAGCCTACTTAGCTGTGATAGTTTTCCTTTTAATTAAACTATATGTACTACTACCGTGAATTTTTCACATACCCAACATCAACCATTTAGCTGGCAGGGGACCTGACTCTTTTAATTTGCACTTTAAAGCTTAATATTGCACAAACGGATCCCTAAATCTAAAAAAAATATTATAACATGATTTTGTAATTTCTAAAAAGGAAATCTACAGTACAGTGACAAGTAAAACCTGATTCCTTTTTTACGTTTAGGTATAGCGAGTTTTCAAAAAAAAAAAAAAAATTTTTTTCTATTTTCTGATTATAGGTATTATTAATAGAATCCGGTTATACTCGTATTATTTAAGACTAGTTGAGTATATGCAGGTAAGGTACTGCCACCATTATTTTATACACCATATTAGAGGACTGATGCAAAAAAAGAGGTCAATAATATTAGAAGAGTACACGAGATTGGATACATCAGCCTCAATGGGCACAACATAGAAGGAGCACCCACTTACGATGTAAAAACTTTATGTGCTTAAATTTTGGCCAATTTACTGCTACGTAATGAATCTACATACACATTTGTACACAACAAAATATCGCGATCTATAATTACACGTCTATGTACAGTAACATTTATGTATATATAACGGAACCGGATGTCGTTAGATACATTAAAGGAAGACGTTTCGATGATTAATCGTGATAATGTAGGCAATGTAGGTCGGGATGAGAGCTGCCTTGTTCCATTTTAATGTATAAAGCATATTCCCTCGGGTGAACAAGGGATTAGTTGCGGATTAGACTGATTCATAGGTTTTGTGATATCTTATAGGGACGTATTATGTGATTATAACGCGGTATATTTAATGAGGTTTTAGCTACGGTTTTAGCACTATTAGAATTGTTATAGCAAATAGTTTAGTTTGTTTTTATAGCAAATTAGATGTCCCGCGCAACTTCGTCTGCGTAAATTTTCCCCGTTTTGCAACGTTTCTTATTGCTGCTCCGCTCCTTATTTCTTTACTATTTAATGGATGTTATTATACATATAAACCTTCCTCTTCAATCACTCTATCTATTAAAAAAAACCGCATCAAAATCCGTTGCGTAGTTTTAAAGATTTAAGCATACATAAGGATATAGGGACAGAGAAAGCGACTTTATTTTATACTATGTAATGATTAAGTTAGAATAAAATTACTTATTAGTCACTAGGCTAGATTGTAATATAAATAAAGTACTAATATATGTATAACAACAATAGTAAAAAATAAAACTATTAGAGTTGAAATGTAGGTTTTAATGCTGAGATTTATAGGGGAAGTTGAAATTCAAAGTACTTTATTCATTTAAATGACAAAATGCGAAGTTTATGAATGTCTGACATGATTTGGAATAAATGTCTCTACATTTAATGCTAAGTTATCAAAAAAGTTGGTAACTAAAGTCAATGAAAAAAGAACTTAGCAATAAAAACTCATGGCCGAGTGTCTTCAAAATATTTCAAATAAAGCGGCGGTAGCCTAATGGCTAAGACATCGGTCTCGCAATCATGAGGTCGCGGGTTCGAATCCTACCCTTTATACTACCGACGTGAACCTACTGTGACCAGCCTAACACACGCCTTGAGCTTAGCTGGAGGGGTTAACAGGATTGCTACTTTGCTAGTAATGTGGGACCACAATCCCACATTGCTAGTTAACTTTTTAAGGAAAAAAAAAAGAAACCCTATTATTGGGTACTATATATGTCTGTATTCACAACTAGCTGTCCAGATAGGTGGTTCGCTTCTGGCCCCGGTTTGGCTACGGAAGTCTACCTAGGGTTCGATTCCTGAGTCTGGATTCAAATTTTTCTATCTTTCAAAAACGCAATTATTGTATTTGTCCTGCGCAACTTCGTTTGCGTACATTTTCCCCGTTTTTGCAACATTTTTCATTGCTGCTCCGTTCCTATTGGTCGTAGCGTGATGTTAATAGTCTATAGCCTTCCTCGATAAATAGGCTACCCAACATAAAAATATTTTTTCAATTCGGACCAGTAGTTCCTGAGATTATCGCGTTTAAACAAACAAACAAACAAACTTTTCAGTTTTATAATATTAGTAAAGATTATATCAGCAGTTAAGGTGCTGCAGCTATTACACTAGGTACCTATCAGAGGCGAAAGGTTAACATTTTTCAGAGGTAAACCGATTCAAAATATATCTTGCTGAAAATGGTTCTTTGTACCTATAATACTAAGTAACTACATCCAAAGGGAAACCGAAAGTAATGGTGGTCTTAGGACCCATCGCCACTGGTACCTACACTTTGCTCTATTCCATGAACGATAGGTACCTATCTGTGCATATGTGTGCGTTACACGAGGGCATGTTGTATAGATCTTGCCTTCTGTCATCTCGTTGTTTTGTGTTAGAAGTCATTGCTCAAGGTTGCAGCTGTAATGACCTAATTAATCTAACTGTGCGCGTGCGCTTGCCATATCGTATGTCCATATTTGACTGCGGTTCGAGTAAACAGATTAATAAATAAAGCAAATATTTATATAGCTAATTAGTTATTGCACGCGGCTCTGTCTATATATAAGAAGTAGTCTGTGACACTAATAAATTTTACCAAAATCGGATCAGCAGTTTAGCTGTGAAAAGGCGGTTATGTAAATAGAGATATTTCTGTGGCCTTAAAGTTACTATTACTTACATTAATTCTTATCAAAATTATCGTAGCAGTTTCGTAAGTATAATCAATACTAATATTATAAAGCTGAAGAGTTTGTTTGTTTGAAAGCGATAATCTCAGGAACTACTGATACGAATTGAAACATTCTTTTACTGTTGGATAGCCCATTTATCGAGGAAGGCTAGAGGCTATGTAACATCACACTACGACCAATAAGACCGGAGCAGCAATGAAAAATGTTGCAAAACGGGGAAAATTGACGCAGACGAAGTTGCGCGAGACAGCTAGGGATAAATAAAGACTAAACTATTTTCAGCTTTAAATATGTATAATACACATTATAGAATTTTATAAGCTACGGGTCTTAATCGCGTAAATATTTTATTTTAAGGCTAAATATCTTTGTTTTATTGCCCGACGTTTAAAAACAAAGGTAAGCCTTAAAATAAAATATTTACGTGATTAAGACCCGTAGCTTATAAAATTCTATAATGTGTACAAATCGCGAAAGTTTACGAACATATATGTATAATACAGGTTTTATTATCGCGATTAGGTGACGTGGAGAAAGGCTTACTTTTAACTGCCATAGTCAAAATCCACAGGTAACTACTACTTTTCTGTCCGCGTTAACACAGAACCATTAATGGCTGATATATCAACGCATCGCTTAAACAGAAGTATTAGAAACTTAGCACGCATATCACACACAATAGGTAGGCACAGTACACAGTCATTAGTATGTAGGTACCTACATCCTCTAAGAAGAATTTTTGAAATGTCAACCCCTAAATCCCTGCAACAGGGGTTCTAAAAACGCGGGCAAAGCCAGGAGAAAACTAAATAATTGCATAGAAGCTAGAAGCCGTCACAAAAACATCCAATATCACATAACGCCACGTTACACTCAGACTTTGAGCGAGTTTGAGCGAATCCTTTCGAAGCAATTTCAAAAGAAACATCGAACGAGAAGAAATATCAGCAAATATACATTGGTTCCGTCTGCAGAACCGATCGAAACCACTTACGGCATAACAAACATAGACGCGCTATGGCACTGTGGATAGGGTTACCTACCTTCCAAAATCTAGAGAATTTATCCGGTAGCGACCAAGACTAGCCTTTGATTCTTCCAATTATAAGGTTTTTTGATAACTTGTAAAACTAAACTTGGTTTTAATAAGACAATTTAACCGCCTTCTTTCGCAGACTCATTCCTATGTTATCGTTTATATCTCGGGTGTTTTATAAGTTAGGACAACGTTTTATACATTAAAACCTTTCCAGAAAAATATGCAATCGAATAGTGAAAACCACATTAAAATCGATTCAGTAGTTTCTGAGAAAATCGTGAACATACATATGAATGATGGGGTCAAAAAAGGGAACCATCTTTTTATACGGTTAAAAAAACTGTAACTATATCTACCCTTCCTTCCTTGACAATTCCTCGACTTTCTTTGACCTACCTTAAATTTGACAATTGTTTCCTCAACTCAAATGTTTAAAAAATATGTCTCACAATACGCGCAACCAGATGAAATCAAAACAAATTTCGGAAAGAAGCAAAAATTTAAGCAGAAGAGCGCCATATTTAATCTACCTAGTAGGTGCTACCATTTTATCTCATTATAAATACAAAAAGGCCAAATAGTTGGACAAGCCCGGTCAAATCCAGACAATTGGTAACCCTACGTAGCTGTCAATACGAAGAGAAAAGAATTTCTATTATCTTGTCAGTTATATATAGAAAGCCGCAGAGTTTGTGGTTTGTTTCATCATTCTTATGTCTTTTAAGGCTGATGGTAAACAATTACCTACCGAAAGCCTAACCATAACTATAAGTTGAAGCGGACTTTAAACAGCCTATTCTACTGCTGATTCGTTCCCGGCATACCCACTTTCGATCTTTCACTTGGTGCCCAAGTACAGAACAACAATCTTAATTCTTTATGTATAGCAGACTAGCTGTCCCGCGCAACTTCGTCTGCGTAAATTTCCCCGTTTTTGAAACATTTCTCGTTGCTGCTCCGCTCCTCTTAGTCGTAGCGCGATGTTATATAACCTATAGCCTTCCTCGATAAATGGGCTATCCAACAAAAAAAGAATTTTTCAAATCGGTCCAGTAGTTCCTGAGATTAGCGCGTTTAAACAAACAAACAAACAAACTCTTCCGCTTTATAATCTAATATATAAAATTCTCGTGTCACAGTTTTCGTTGCCATACTCCTCCGAAACGGCTTGACCGATTTTGATGAAATTTTGTGAGCATATTGGGTAGGTCTGAGAATCGGACAACATCTATTTTTCATCCCCCTAAGAGTTTGTTTGTTGGTTTGAACGCGATAATCTCAGGAAGTACTGGGCCGCATTGAAAAAATATTTTATTGTTAGATAGCCCATTTATCGAGGAAGGCTATAGGTTATAACATCACGCTACGACCAATAGGAGCGAAGCAGCAATGGAAAATGTTGTAAAAAAAAAGGAAGAAAAAGAAAAAAGGGAAAATTTACGCAGACGAAGTTGCGCGGGTCAGCTAGTATTAGTATAGATATTAAAGGTACCTTGACATATCTTTATTGGACACTGCTGACCTACGCAACTTCGTCTGCGTCAACTTCCCCGTTTTTTTTCGCCTTCAAAAAAGTAAAAAATAAAAACCGGGCAAGAGCATGTCGGACCATGCTCAGTGTAGGGTTCCGCAGCCTTGAACAATTGCATCAGTAGAAGAGTGTATGTTCATGGCAGTTACGCCCTTTTGTTGAGAAACGATTTTTTTGGCAATAACTCAATGACGGTATATCCGATCTTATTCGAAATCATTTTAGTTTTTATTAAGGGCTATCTTTGTGATTTTTCCCATATTTTTGGTTAAAGTTAAGGGGGGGAGGGACACGATTTATGCAATTTTCGGAGCAATTGATATTTGCTGAAAAAACAATTTTTCAGCTTTTGTTACATGTATGGAGTGAAAATATTTATTATTATTATTTAGCTATCAAACTAAGTACCTATTACTACAAGACACCTTTTCACCGGACGGACAGACAGACAGACAGACAGACAGATGGACATGACAAAACTATAAGGCTTCCGTTTTTGCCATTTTGGCTACGGAACCCTAAAAAGTGGTTCTCTGTTTGACTATCGTGTATGTATGTATATTGTATGTTAGCGATTTTGACTGACTCACTCCTATGTTTTAGTCTATATTTTTGATGTTTTACAAGCTAAGACAACGTTTTATACACTAAAACCTTCCCAGAAAAATAAGCAGTCGACAACATTTTTTCATTCATGCTTCGCTCCTATTGATTGTAGCTTGATGTTAAATAGCCTATAGTCTTTCTCGATAAATGGGCTATCCAACACTAAAAGAATTTCGAACCAGTATATTCTGAGATTAACGCATTCAATCAAATAAACAAACTCTCCAGCTCTTTATACTATTACTGCTGTGCCCCGCGGTGTAACCCACGGTTTATTAGCCTATGTGTTAATCCATGGTGGGTGTCAGCTAACTCCAAACCAAATTTTATTAAAATCGCTCTAGCCGTTTAGACGTGAAGAAGTAACAAACATACACATTCACATACTCACAAACTTTCGCTTTTATAATATTAGTGTGATTATTATAATTTTTTTTCTTGACTTATTTGACATTATATTTTACCATTATATGATTGCTTACGCTTCAACATATCTGATGACAAGGAATTAGACCGGTTCCCTGTCCTAGTAACTACGTCTACGATTAACCTTGCGAAAGTTTTTTTTTTTTATCTAATAAGTATTTACAAAAAGTAGCTGGGTGTAAGATGATATTTTAACAATGAAGATATTTAAAAAGCTAACCTAGATTAACTATGGGTTTCATTCATTACCCGAAACCTTTAATTTTTTACGTTTGTTTGTTTATTCAGAGTTGACGCGAAACTCAGTGAGCAAACTTTGATTATTTTATGCTTTGAAGCATGTAGGTAATATTACAATTTAGTGGCTGCAATTTTCATCGATATATTTTTTAAAAATTGGTCAGTGTCCTTAATTCATCAGTATTCTTTTCTTGGTTCGATTTATAGACAGGCGTTGGGAGTTTCTGATTTTGATAATGATAGATACATTATCAAATTCAGAAACTCCCAACGATCTGCTAAATAATATTTGTGTGTCCGACTGCTACACAAGAGGTCGTGTATTCGATTCCCACACGAGACACCACTTTATGTGTTCCACAAATTGTAGTTCCAAGTCTGGGTGTACTTTGCGTCCGTGACTTGTGTGTTAGGTCCCCCGCGACAAAGGGCTTGTACACTACTGTGGGAGTTGTCTTTAAAAAAAAAACTATACTAGATAATTATAAAGGTTTATTTATCGAACAACCCGCACTATGGCATGCGGAGTCACCAGCATGCATGCAAACTACAAAAAAATATTCTATGTATTTTTCCCTCGCTACACTGAGACTACTTAATCCCAACAAAGTATAGCCGTATTTTCTTTACAAAACACATATTTCTTGAGTCAACACTAACACGTCTGCAATCATTAGCACACAATGGGAAAAAACGGTCTCACAAAATGTATGCTACGGTAAGTGTTGTTAATTGGAAATTATGAATAATTTTCGAAAATTATTAATAATTACCGGTATTAAATAAAATAAAAAATGATTTATTCACTTAGGAAGCAAAATACTACACTTGTGAAAAGTCGATTCTACATTTACTGTTAATGCCTGTTCGCAAACAATAGGTAAAGCCCGAGAAAAGAACAGGCAATAAAAACTCGTGGCCACTCTTTTCAAATTGCCAATGTTTACAATGTTTCTCTGTTAATAAACTGTATATGCAGGTAAGGTGCTGCCACCATTATATTATACACCATATTAGAGGACTGATGCAAAAAAAGAGGTCAATAATATTAGAAGAGTACACGAGATCAGATACATCAGCCTCAATGGGCACAACATAGTAGGAGCATCCACTTACGATGTAAAAACTTTATGTGCTTAAATATTGGCCAATTTACTGCTACTTAATGAATAAGTATACATGTTTTACAAAGGAAAGAAAAGAATGGCCGTAATTTATCACGCAGAATCTTTACTTACAAAAGTAAATCGTTTTCTTAACTAGTACCTACCTAAGTAAAATTATCAAACTGTGACAACAATATTCACCTAGTAAAATGCAATAAACTATACAACACAATACATTAATAGGGAGCAACGAACTACATCCATTTATCTTTGTCAGTTAAATAATCATCGATTGAATAGTAAGCTCTTTGTATAAGATGTCTCTTGACTACATTCTTTAATTTATTTACGGGTAGACTCGATATGCTGACTGGAATTTTATTGAAAAATTTTACACCTAGTCCCATGAATGGGTTATGAGTTTTATGAAGCCTATGATATGGTCCTACCAATTTGTGCTTATTTCTTGTATTCACAGAGTGAATATCACTATTTTTGTTATATAAATGTAAGTTTTGTTTTACAAACATAACGTTTGCATATATATATTGTGATGCAACTGTCATAATGCCTATCTCTTTAAACTTTTCTCTAAGGGAAACTCGTGCTCCTAGTTGATATATCGCACGCACTGCACGTTTTTGAAGAATAAAAATAGTTTGTATATCAGCCGCCTTGCCCCAAAGCAATATGCCGTAGGACATGACGCTGTGAAAATAACCAAAATATACTAGTCGAGCTGTTTCTACGTTCGTAAGCTGTCTGACTTTGCTGACAGCATATGCTGCAGAACTGAGTTTCCCTGCGAGACATGATATTTGGGCGCCCCACTGTAACCTACTATCTAAAGTAATTCCCAAAAAAACCGTTGAATCAACAAAATGAATAACTTCATTGTTTAAAATAAGATTTGGACTGATATTTCTTACATTTGGTAAGCTAAATTTAATACATTTGGTTTTTTTAGAATTTAAAACCAAGTTATTTGATGTAAACCAGTCAAAAACTAATGCGAGGGACCTGTTTACTTCGTCAGAGTAATCATTTTTACGATTGGTTTTGAATATAAGAGAAGTGTCATCAGCAAATAGAACAATATCGCATAAGTTACTGGTAAAAAATGGCAGATCGTTTATATACACCAAAAATAGAAAAGGACCCAGAATTGATCCTTGTGGCACGCCCATACTCACTGTTGATCTGGACGACCTTATTCCGTTAATGTCTACATACTGCATTCGCTCACTAAGATAAGAAGCAACAAGATTAAGTGCTGTACCCGTAATGCCGTAATGCTTAAGTTTCAGCAGAAGTGTACTATGCACCACACAATCAAATGCTTTTGAGAGGTCGCAGAAAACACCAATGGCGTCCTGCGAGTTTTCCCAGGCACTATATATGTGTTTTAGTAGTTTAGAGCCTGCATCTACTGTCGAACGACCCTTTGTGAATCCATATTGTTCGCTATGCAGTAGATTATTAGATTTAAAATGTGTTTCTAACTGCATTAGTATGGCCTTTTCAAAGATTTTACTAATAGCTGGTAAGATAGAAATAGGTCTAAAATTACTAGGGTCGCTTTTTGAACCGGCTTTGAACAAAGGGATTACTTTACTGTGTTTCATTAAATCAGGAAACACGCCGGTATCAACACATCGATTAAATATTGTACCTAAATGTGGTGCTATTTTAATTATAATGCAATTAATTAATTTAACAGAAATACCCCATAAGTCTGCTGTCTTTTTGCAATTAATTGACTTAAATATTTTTATTATGTCATGGGGGTTTATAAAATTGAAACTAAATGGTACAGTACACTCTTTCACACTGCTTCTTACAAGTGATTGGGCTTTAGCCGGACATGAATTTAAGGAGCTGGTTGTATTTATAGGTATTTCAGCAAAGAAATTATTAAATGTTTGCGCTAGATCTAAATTGTTTGTTACAATTTTATTACCAACACATAATTCAAAATTATGATCACGTGGCTTGGCCCGCCCAGTTTCAGCATTGATTATGTTCCAAGTGGCTTTAATTGTATTCTCTGCTTGTTTAATATTTCTACCTAAATGTAAAGACTTGGCAGCAGCACAAGTCTTTTTAAATATTTTGGAATAATTTTTAACATATTGAACAAACTTAGGGTCAAAATTATATTGCTTCATACCATACAATTCATACAACTTAGCTCTACATATTTGTATGCCAGTAGTTGCACAATCACAAAAACGAATTTTTCGATTCTTATAAAAAGTCTTAGTTGTGAAAATATTATTAAATTCATATTTGATAAGTTAAATCACTCAATATGACATCATTATAATAGCTACATTTGCAAAAAATATTATCTAAGCATGTGGCAGAATGTGATGTGATCCTTGTTGGTGCACTAAACAAATTCTTCAAATTAAATGAGTTAAATAAAGTACATAATCTAATACACATAGGTGACTGTTCAAGTATATTAACGTTGAAATCGCCACAAACTACTACATGCTTTTTACCAAAACTAAGAACTTTTAGTACATCCTCCATTATAGTCTCAAATAAATTAAAGTCACTCTGTGGTGGACGGTAGACACAAACAACAATATGCTCCTTTAATTCTACACAAGAGAGTTCTACAGTACGCTCGACAGAACGAGCTACAATATCTTTACGTTCTTTACTATTCACACTATTAGAAACAAAAATCATAGAGCCACCATGTATAGCCTTCTTCCTTAAGAACATGCTTACCATACTATAATGTTCATTATTAAAAATCAGTTCATGATTTTTTAACCAGTGTTCTGTGACACAAAAAATATCAACATGGTGGGTCTTTAAGGATAATTCTATTTCCTGAATCTTGCCAGATAAGCCCTGAATATTTTGATGTACTATGGTTAGACCATATGTTTGCTTATCTGTTGTCTCATTAACTAGTTTAAACTAGGAGTTTCATTAATGATCCTAGAAGAATTGGTAGAACTGACTGACTGCTGTGATACACTAATTTTACCAAGGTCAGCATATATATTAAATGCTAATAATTTAGCAATCTGTCGCTTAAATATAGTAGACAAATACATAGTATTTTTTGTTAAAATAAAGTTACGAATAAATTTATTCGTGTCGAAAAATAGTATAAACTTAACATACTTATATGTTGCGTTGTAAAGTAACACGTTCAAGCTCTGTATGTGCTTGTTGTGTATATCAGATACTGACTGTGAGTAAGGTAGACCATATATAATAAATTTACAACCTACTTTTTCATTAATGGATATCATAGACTCTGTTAAATGAATTATATCTCTCTTGGTGACAGAAAAGCTGTCACCATATATTTGAGGTAAAAGTAAGAAATTAATAACTTTTACCATTGAATTAATTCTTAGTACTGATTAATGTGATAAATTTAGTTATATTTAATTATTTTTTCCATATTTTAAAGTAAACTTTCTGTTATGATTATTGGTTGGTAATGATGATGATGATTAATCTGTCAAGTTTGCATAAGTCAATATTTTTATCGCCCAGATCTTAGAATCACATCTTCTCCGGTGCTACGGGAAGTGCAGTCTCTTTGCCCGGCGGAGGCTGTTTTGCGCCTCCGGTTATTAAAAACACCCTCCGGGTGTTACAAGCAAGTACCACATGAAGTCGGGGTGAATTAGCTCGGTTCTGTATTTTTTGTATATACCTACTGGACAAATAAATTCAAGTCTTATTTCATTTAATTACTTTTACCGAAGATAGAAGAAAATTATTAATAACCGTAAAAAATGATAAATTTCAATGCTATATTCACATTTACCAAATCATGAGGTAATTATTAATAATGATAGAAAATTATTTATAATTTTCAATTTATCATATTAACCGTAACATATAGATGAGAACTGATTAATTAAAAGAGATTAGATAGGCATATTAGAGCTCTCGCTCACCGCGAGCATGCGCCTGTAATAAAATACTATTAGTATTCTCTGTATTTTTATGTTTTAAATGAAGAAACGAGCAAATCTTGAGCCTGATGGTAAGCATCACGCTAGCCCAAAACCGTATCAGTGCCACCTAATCTATATTTGGTAAATACCTGAGTGTCACCACCATGGGCGTACCCAGGGGACAAGGGGATTTGGGGGATTGAAACCCGAAAAGGGTTTGCTTAACCCCGAAATTACAAAAAAGGTAAGTAAAAAGTATACATTTGGCCGCTGTTTAATCAATATAATACGCCAATGGTCACCACCATAGGCGGTCGAGGGGGGGCACGGGGGCCGACGCCCTCTCCCAGATTGTTGTTTTGTGTACCGAATTTCTTGTATAGTATTGAATTTATTTGCCCCATTAGTGTCAAGTGTGAGTCGAACGCATGTCGGGGGGGGGGGGGGGCATCATGCGTTCGACTCCAACTTTACCCCACCCTACCCCCATCGTTAGCATGTTAGATGCTATACTGCCATATACCTCTAGTGCAGGATCAAATCCTGAATCCGCCCATGGTCATTGTGCTCCTCAATCAGAGACATTAGAAAGACCGTCCGCTTGTTTCTTGAGAAGATGTGCTACGATGAAACAGAGGCATTTTTAACTGCACTAGTAGGTATACAAATCAGCGGCAAACTCTCCATTCTCTACATCCATTACTCATACGTTTACACACAACACATGACACACACTAGTATCTTACAATAACCTAAACTTAATAAAAACAATACACTTAAACCCAAATCTCACAATCGTCCAATTCACACCACGTGCTATTGTAAACCAAACCATTCCGAGGGACGGGACTGTTTATCCCTACCACAGGCTATCCTATCTGGGAGAACAGTTACTCAACCACATCACTATTGTAGTTTTTAAAATAGTACCATAAGCCTACCATAATTATGAACATTAGTCTGTAAAGTCTCATTTAGTCTGTAAAGTCGCAAGTAGCAAGTGCAAGCACTTGCTAGTACCCTTAACCGAAACACAGTAAGTTATACTCATTGTGTTTCGGTGTTCACATCACTATTTCAAGGAACCATAGAACATACTCGTACTTGTTTTGAGAGGATTTTATAGAATTACATCAGACGACAACACAATTTGTGGTTGATCCCGGCCAATTGAAAACTATCCCTCTTAGTCCCGGGACGATCGATCCCGCGGGATTGAGCCCGGGATTGTGGATTACAACACAGAGCCACGTACAATGTAAGGGTTGGATTACATTGTTGTATACTAACATTACGATGCTTTAGAATTTGTAGGTCGTGGAATTATTTTACACTAGCTTTCGCTCGCGGCTCCGCCCGCGTGGATGCCGGTTATCGCGATAAAAACTATCCTATGTCCTTCCTCGGGACTCAAACTATCTCCATATCAAATTTCATCTAAATCGGTTTAGCTGTTTGAGCGTGAAAGCGTAACAGACAGACAGAGTTACTTTCACATTTATAATATTAGTATGGATTATATGGTATTGATATAACCTCAGAACACACGATATAACTGTGCTTTAAGGTACCTAGGTATTGTGTTTTACTCGCATTTCACCTTCGATCTTATTTGTATAAAAGTTATAGGACTTTTTTATTAACTAGGTATTTATGTTGATTAGCCTGTTGGTCTAGTGGTCAGTGACACTGACTGCTAAGGCAAAGGTCGTGGGTTCGATCCCCACCCAGGATAAAACTTTGTGTGATGAGCAGGATGATTTATTCTGTGTCGAGGTGTTATTTATCTATGTTACATAACATAGATATGTATTTAAAAATATTTAAGTATGTTTATCAGTTGCCTGATTTCCATAGTACAAGCTCTGCTTGGTTTAGGATCAGATAGCGTTGTGTGAGTTGTTCCAAGATATTATTATTATTATGTAGGTAGGTCAAACAACAAAACATTTTATGGATATTAAAACAATAAAATACTGTATAGGAATTTTCATATGATTTACTTTGTGTAGGTAAAAATTTTAAGGATAAATCACTTTATACTTTCCCGACGTTTCGACCGTATTACAAGTACACATACAGCAAAAATATGATTTTTAAAACACAAACAAACAAGCAAACTATCGATTGAATACTTTAGTCTTGGTATTAACCTGGTTTTAATCGTGTACAAGCCAGCTCCCCCTCTACAGTTATAATGGCTGTACAGTTATTGTGCTGCTTCCTAAGCAACTTTGTAATACGGAACATTGGTTGTACTGAGCTGGGGATTTTACTGTACCTTGTATGATGGAAAGCTTTATATGTAAGTACGGGAGGTAGGTTCGGAACACCTTCGGATAAAGCGGTCCGAGGTGATGTTCGTTAGTCTAGTTCTAGTCTACGTGTGGTTGCTAGACGCGTTATATAAATGTTTTTCTTCTGTACTACCGGTGGTAGATCTAAGCCATAAGCCGTCTTGGTTGGTACATAATGTGGTAGAACCAACCAAGATGGCATAGGCCATCTTCGCAGGCATACAAGGGGTGGCAAGAGGGGCAATTGCCCCTTCCAGACTCGATTTAATAATGATCTATTTTTGTTGGAATTTGAGAATTTGGACACTGGATCGTAGTCTTTAGGCGGGCAATTGCCCCCCTCGGTGGTGGTGGGTATGCTGTACCGGTACTAGGTGTTGAATCAGATGCACCCTCTCCCCGACCATGCGAGCGAGTCACACTTGACCGGTTGAGTCAAATGTTGCCTCCCCCAGAACAAAGTTCTGGATCCGCGCCTGCGTCTTGGTGTGTACCACCACAATGTCAATTATTCTGTCGTGAAATAGTCATGTTAACGCATCGCTGTGTTTCGGTTGACGGGCACTGAAGCAAGTAAATTTTTTTTTATTTTTTTTTTTTAAAACGAACTTTAAGACGACTCCCGCAATAACCCTACTGCGGGAGTCGTTTTAAAAAAAAAAGCCCTGTGTCGCGGGGGACTTTACAAACATACAAGTCACAGACACAAATTACACCCAGACTCGGAACAACAATTTGTGGATAACACAAAGTGGTGTCCCGTGTGGGAATCGAACCCACGACCTCTTGCGCTTGCCTCTTGACTAGCTGAGCAGATGAGAATTACGAACTAATGAGGAGCACGGTGCGGTGACGTTCAGATCTTTGCCAAACAAGGATTTGGGTGGTACCTACTGATACTGTTATGGGTGACGCGTGATGCTTACCATGGTGTTATAAAAACCTAGTCTTAGTGTTTTATGCCACGACTTTTCTATTCTCTCGCGTGTCGCCCAGTTTTTTTTAAAGATAACTAGCTTGTGGGATTGAGTCCCACATTACTAGCAATCTTGTTAACCCCTCCAGCTAAGCTCAAAGGCTTGTGTTAGGAGTGGGTTTACGTCGGTAGTATACGTAGGTAGTATATTCGAACCCGCGACCTCACGATTGCGAGACCGAGGCCTTAGCTATTAGCATTTATACCTAAAGCCAAAGAGTTAATAGAGTTAAATCGTGAATAAGCCTTAGTAGCGCATTGGGAGCGTGTCCGACTGCTACGCAAGAGGTCGTGGGTTTGATTTCCAAACGGAACACCACTTTGTGTGATCCACAAATTGTTGTTCCGAGTCTGGGTGTACTTTGTGTCCTTGTATGTTTATAAATATCCCACGACACAGGGCTTGTCGTTTAAAAAAAACTTGTTCAGTGTCTGTAATTATTATTTTTAAAACAATAAGTACCGACGGTCCAATCTTGTTTGAAACAAAAATGTGTGTGATTTAGTTTTAATCAGTTACAGAACACTATTTAACAATGTCCACGTATAAAAGTACAAAACAAATTATTGTTCCAACCATAAATCAAGTCACAACACTTCAGATCTCATTCATCGGCAGATAATTGTGAATAATAACGCTACGGGGAAGTACGAGTATTTCAGACGCAAATATTTATTTCCTCTGTTTGACAACCTCCATGCCTTTGTGAAAACAGGAGAAAATTAATTAGAGATTTCCAGACGCATTCCTGTTTATAAAGTCTGGTCTCGACTACGAGCGGAACGGACCCTTGCGGAGTTCGTTTGACTCGCTACAGTAAGCTTCAATTTTCACCGAATCGGAGACATTGCGGCCTACTGGAATAAGAGAGACGTGTTGTAAAACACTTAAATAAGTAGATATACTAAGAAATTTCTCGTATTCGCTATATAGTTTACTAGTAATATATAAACGCAGTTTTCGTAAGGATCTCTAATTTTCTGAGAATAAAATATCGCCTATGTTACTTTCCGTTAATGCAGCTTTCTGTAATTTTTTGAAATCGGTCCAGTAGTTTTTGAGTTTATTCGTTAAATACAAAAATACAAATCTTTTTTCTTTATAATATTACCATACATAGATTTATTAAATTAAACTAACACTTGTCAGTTTTGTTTAGCTTTAGTGAATTTAGTTATTCATAAAACAACCTACTAAGTAAACTCTATTATTTTGTTGTACTTGTAATTATTACTTAAAAATTCAGTTCTTTTGGTTATAGATTGATAATTAAATGTCAAAAGGAAGCGCTTAGATTGTGAGTAGGTGATACTTGAACAGAATTAACGAGGTATAAGAAAGTTCTCAAAACTATTAAAATAGCAAAGACGTCATATTAAATACTCGTATCTCTTGAATAATGTTTGATTTTTTAAATGTGAGTGTTGCGAGTCGAGCTGAAGAAGCGGACTCCGCTTCGCTTGCAGTGTAGTGGTAGAGTAGCGGCAATGAAACAACGACAAATATGATTTTGATTAATATAGAGCTCGTTTTGCAATGGATATAAGAATTTTCTTTTGTCATTCTCTTCCTTTGTGTTTAAGTACTGATTATTACTGAATGCAATTTGCCTGTGATTCAATTAGTTGAGAGAACAATAGGTATGAAATTTACAAAGCATATTTAATATTAAGAATATTGTTGATAATATTTAAGAGAATGTGTTTGTGTTTTGATTTATTAGTTTGAGATTTTGAGTGTTTGAAACTACATATAAATAATTTATCTTTTACCAACTGATTTCAGTCACTCATTAGAGTCCAGAAAAGAATATGAATAAAGACCCTGCATAGTAGTATGCAGGGTCTTTATTCATATTCTTTTCTCCCGTTATCGCGGTAAGCCCTTGCGAACTGTCAAAATTTTGTCATAATGGTAAATAGATCTTTGAGAGCGCCGCGCATGCGCCAGTTCGCACGGACTTGCCGCGAAAACGGAAAAAAAGAACGTGAATAAGGAATGGATGGATGTTTGTTGCTTTTTCACTCATAAACTACTGAACGGATTTTGATGAAACTTTATAGTTGTTTAGTTTATGCATCAGAATAGCACATCTATACTAATATTATAAAGCTGAAGATTTTGTTTGTTTGTTTGAACGCGGTAATCTCAGGAACTACTGGGCCGAATTGAAAAATTCTTTTAACCAACAGTAAAATAATTTTTCGATTTCAAAGCCTTCCTCGATAAATGTATCGAGGAAGCCTATAGACTAGGTATATAACATCACGCTACGACCAATAGAAGCAGCAATGAAAAATGTTGCAAAAACGGGGAAAATGCGCGGGACAGCTAGTAAGCTATAAAAATCAATCATAACGCGGGCGAAGCTGCGGGTCAAAAGAAACTGCGGTCAGAAAATACTGATAAATACAACTTTCGAATCTAAAGTTCGATTCGCCTTAACTTGGTCTAATATGAAAGTAATGGCAAACTCATATAAATGCAATTAACTTAACCAAGTTCCCTTGGCCTAGTAGAGCGGTTGCCGACCTGTATTTTCGCAGAATCGAGGGTCGTGGGTTCAAATCGTTGCGTGCCGGGAATTATGGCGATTTCTCTGGAGGTTTCACTTTTATAGCCATTTGGGTTAAACAGCCCTCGAGTTTAATAGATAACTACTTATTTTGTTGTTTAGTTTATGGTTTTTTTTAATACCTTCTGCGACTGCCTCTGTGGCGCGGTGGGAGTGTGTCCGACTGCTACGCAAGAGGTCGTGGGTTCGATCCCTACCCAAGATAAAACTTTGTGTGATAAGCATGATGGTTTATTCTGTGTCTGGGTTTAATTTAACTATAATATGTATGTATTTCGAAATATATAAGTAGGTTTATCAGTTGTCTGGTTTCCATAGTACAAGCTCTGCTTAGTTTGGGATCAGATAGCGTTGTCCCAAGATATTATTATTATTACCTATTAGATAGTAATGTAGCAAATAGGTACGATCTGATGATGGTTATTTTTTTTTTTTTTTTTTTTTTTTTTATTTATGTTATGATAGTTACCGTGGTCTAGAAACGCTATTAACACTAGAACGCCTACTGTTCTAGGGGGAAGCAATTTGACTCAACTGGCGAAGTGTGAGTCGTTCGCATGATGGGGGGGGGGGTATTTGATTTAACATCGGTACATCAGCCACTGGGGGAGGCAATTGCCGGTCAAAACAGACCGGTCTAGTGTCAAATTTCTCCAAAAAAAGGTGTTTCAGTCGATTTCGTGGGGGGGGGGGGATCGGTCTTGTTGCCCCCTCCTTGGATCCTGCTATAAGTAAACGTAAAAGTTTAAAAAAATTAAAACGAACTTGTAAAACAGCTTGAAATTGAATGGTCTCCTAATCGATATCGGTCATTCGGTTATGGCGGCCAATCTCGTCAGAGACTAGTCAACTACGCAGGAGATATTATAGTGCATGAGTGTATGCGCAAACACAAGTGCACTCTCTATTCCTTCGCTCTCATAGATAGCCTGATGGGATGAGAATTCAACACGACCGGAGAAAGATTAGGCTCAGGTCCGACGGCTTAACATGCTCTTCAAGGCATGGAGAGGTTTGACAATATTCGAAAACGGTCACCCATCTATGGACCGACAGTAGTACCATTGCTTCGCAGATATCTCGATCAGCTAGATCGCCACTAACTCAGAGACCCCTCTACAGGCTACAGGAATCAAACCTACAAAAATATATCTTGCTATGCACGGTTCCATGTACCTAAGTATAGTAAAAAAACTAGAATTCAAAAGGAAGTCGTAAATAATAGTATTTATGATATCGTTTATCAACCAGTACCCCAAACCAAAGAAACAAAAATATTAAACTTTACAAAATAACATAAACAACACTACTTTTAACGAAATCGTTGCCACGTTTCCTCCCCAAACAAATAAAGGAAGACAGAAAAGGATTACACAAACAAACAGCTTAGATCTATCACTTTCAAAGTACATTGTACTAAACAAACAGCCATCCAAACCTAATAAATTTAAAACGTTGAAATATACGGCTAGCAATCTTCCCTACGACAAATTTCCTGACACCCATCTTGCGAAAAATCAATACTAGGTGAGTACAGCGTGAAATGTATTGGGAATAAGTATTGAATTTTACTTTAAACTAGCTGTTGGAGTATGGAGGTTGGTAAACCCCCTTTTGGGGATGGGGGTAAATTCAAAAATACTTTCTTAGTGTACGTTTATTCTTTAGGTATTGTCAACATTGGCAAATATACCCTATTGCCAATGTTTACAATACCTGTTTGAATGTGTCAAATCAGTTTTTTAATGAAATGTTAAAATGACACGTTGCAATATATTTATATTAAAATAATAAAATAATATGTTGTTGTTGTTTAATTAAGATAAAAGTTAAATAGAGTCTACATTGTGAATACTTGGTCAACGGCAACGTACATATTATTTTAGGAGGTATACTTATTAGCATTACCTTTTAGCAAGATATAGATAGGTGTCATCATGATAAGATTTTGAGTTCAAATTGACAAATTTCATCTTTCAGTAATTGTTTTATAGAATTGAAGGATTTAATACGGATGTTGACTGTTAAATCGTTACTTTTAGTATTCGTTTTCTTGCTTTTAAATTCAAAAACATGTTAAATTATGAAAAAACACTTATTTTCCAAGCATTTTAAGACCTATTCTGTAATGTGTAGAAAATAAATATTATTTTCTTGTAGTCAACTACTTACTACATTCTTTCCGGAAATTTCAAGAAGATTTGCCTGATTAGTGTGAAATAATTTGCCATAAATCAATTTTTAGAAAGTGGTCGCGATTTTTTAATTCCCTTAACATTTTTTAATCAAGGACTTTTGCAAACTATACCTCTTGTTTCCGTGAATTTAGAATGTTGAGTTTGAGTAGTAGTAACTTGACACAGATTTATACAAAGCGTAGATCTAACCTATGGTTCACGCGTACCTTAACTTGGTCAAATAGAAGGGTCCCAGACTTAATAGCGACAGTACAGGTCGAGATATCTGTGAGCTTATACAACGTTACTACTGCCGATCCATAGATGGGAGAGCATTTGCCGTAGGTTCTGCGCCTAATCTATCTCCAGTCGTGTCGAATTTCTGTCTCATTTGGCTATGAGAGCACTTGTATCTGCGGATACACTCGTACGCTATAATATGTCCTGCGTAGTTGACTAGTGTATAATGAGTATTGAGATAGACATCGGTTAGGAGAACTTGGTAAAAGTAAAACTTGACAAAGTAGGGTCGTTAACGTTGGTCTTAGTGCAACCCTGTCCTAAGTATGTTCTGGACGGTTGTAAACTAGCGCCCCCACCAATGTGACCCTGGTGGGAACTTGGTGTGTATACACAGATTTGTTTTCGTCTACACATCATTTGGTTTATAACATCCGTCTACATGGTTGGAAACAAGCAAGGTCACTTTGGTGGGGACGCTGGTTTGCGATTGTCTGGAACATGCTTAAATGATTTATGTCAACAAATTCTACATAAATCAAAATTTTTGCCCAGATGTTTTGTCACATTTATCTTAGGTACCTATGCTTAACTTGAGCTAAGTCTATTTTAAGTAAGTTTTATTTATTTTTATTTTACTTATTTATTTCTGGAAGATCAACAGTTACGCAACCATTATCTATACTAATATTATAAAGCTAAAGAGTTTGTTTGAACGCGGCAATCTCAGGAATTACGGACCCGAATTGAGAAATTATTTTATGTTGGGTAGCCCATTTATCAAGGAAGGGTATAGGCTATATAATATCATGCTACAACCAATAGGAGCGGAGTGTTGCAAAAACTGGAATAATTTACGTAGACGAAGTTGCGCGGGACAGCTAGTCGATACATATAAGTAAAGAGATCTTCACTATTAAGATTACAGATCTTCACTATTAATCAATTAATTTTATCATATATACTATTCTGATCCCATCTTACCTTTTTTTGCTTAAAGTTCTACCTAAGCTCTGGGTATTTACTTGAATTGAATACTAGGTACGCTTTATGGTTCTAACATAATCTGGGTATTCATAGAAGTCTATAAAGTAGATTATATCTATAAGTCTATAGAATCTACAAGTACAAGTTTCGCAGAATATGAAAAGTTTATATCGTATGTAGAAATACTAAGCAGTAGCAGTATGAATCGGCCTCGCGACCGGGGTCACTGACCGCGCGGTGAGACTGCGCGACTCCACTGTGACACGGTTGTATGTGACTATGACGTGTCGTCAGTTGACGTGAGTTGTGTTGTGCTCGGAGTTTATTTTGGTACAAAGTTCAGTTTGGGTATTGTGTTATGCAATGATTATTTATAGGTATATAGGTCATTTTGTTTTTTTCAAATTGGGGTAATTTGGGTATATTGTAAGTAGTTACAGAATATGGTCTTTTGACATACCTATCCAGTTTTGAGGGATTAGTGACTCGGGGGTGACCGAGCAGATCACGAGACCGCTCGCGCTTGACTGGTTTTCGTTTATTCAAATAAGATGATGAATAAACATTTTACAAAGGGGTTTTAATATATAAATATACATCCTTTATTTTACATACAGTCCCAATATTAAATAGTGATCCTGCCAATACTGGAACCTGGAATCTTCTGATCCCAACATCACAATGCATACCTACCCACACGCTCTACATATTTACCTACCACATGAATTTGAACATACTGACTTCTTGTGTTACATAAATTGAATGTTGTAAAGTACTCATATGATATTTTGACTATTCAACAACATTCTCAACAAAATAAATATTTCAGGTCAGTTTGTATCCGCTAGGCCACAGATAATATAATACTATACTAGTAGCTAGGCTCTTAATTTTTTTTCATAAAACAAACAAACAACATCGACAAAGATCAACTCTAAACAGTATCATATTTTAGTCAGACACTAACGATGACAGGTGTGACAGCCCCAATTTTCGATTTAAATACGTTATCACCATGTTATGACTATTGTCGCGAAATTACACGTCCGTACCTCGGAGACAACTTCGAGGAATGGACACGTGTAATTTAAAACATAAATAACGGTCATTAGTTTGTTGTAAGTTACCTCGGTTAATCTTGCTGATCTCTCGATTTGGGGGGGAGGGGGCGTTAGTAATTTTGGGCAGAGTTTTTGAGGTACAATTGTGTAGATGACTACAATAACAATAAATTATTTTACACTTTAAAGGAAATAGCATTTGCAAAAATATTATTGAAAACAATCTTTCTCTACAATTTTACGTTGTCATGAATTTATAAACACCAAAACAAACATTGAAACTACATGATTTGACTATACAAAAGAATGACGTCATTGTTTTGTGTTTCATATAAATTAGTAAGAGGCGCATCGATTTGACGTTTCTTAAAAAGATACTGATTTGACTTGACAGTCATCTACCCTATTGTCGAAACACTGGCCAAATATGTACTAGGTACCTTCTTTTTTCGATTTTGGGGATGTGGGGGGGGTGGTGATTACCCCAAATCCTCTCCTGGGTTGGTTGGTCTAGCTTCTTTAAAGCTAAACCAACCAACCCAGGAGAGGATAGGATAGGAGGAGTAATCTAATCTAGCCTATAATATGGTGAGCATGAAAGTACAGCAGCCAATCTCATCAGAAACTAGGAGACTACACAGAAGATATCGTACAAACACAAGTGCACTCTCATACTACGAAGGATGGGACGGAAATCCGACAAGACCAGAGTGCTCTCCAAGGATGTAAGATCTTTTAAAAACATCAATCTGTTGGAGGTGAAGGTGGAGGGTCCTGTCCATATCTACTGGGCAAAATCTTGGAGCGGGTCATGCTCAAATGCGCTTCCAACATCTCGCGCAACATCTCGCCGTGTCAACACGGGTTCTCTCGGGGTCGCTCAACACTAACGGCTCTGCGGACCGTACAGGAGGTCGTCGCCGGGAGTAACTACAAATACATCCAGGCGGTGTTCCTTGACATCGCCGGCGTTTTCGACAACGCGTGGTGGCCCAAGATCCTGCCGGTCATCAATCTGTGGGATGACATTGCTTAACCCTGCCCGGTGGCCACCGAGTCACGGTCCTATTAACACGTTACACGTTGTGTGTAATCAAAATATTGAATACATATGCGATTACTATATAATAACACAGATACATGGCTATGACGCAATGTGAATAGCGTTACTGATACTCCAATTAGCGATATTGCTGTGTTGTGATACTTGCCATGTATCAAATACAGTTCGCAGATGTCAAAAGCTTTTTCCACACAAAGAGAAGATTGTATAGAAATACATTTACGCATGTATCTGTATACAGGCCAGCCCTGCCTTCGTACGTAGCTACCTATTCGTATCCACTTACTAAATAAATAAATAATATGTTATAAGTTATACTTATACACCACAAAATGCCGTGAGTACATAAGAAATGGTCATGTTTACCTACAAATATGTTAAGAATTTAAATTAAAACATCGTGTAGGTAAATTGACAATTTAAACAAAATGCGTATGAATTTTATTGTCTTGTTATTCTCATACGGGCTCTATCTTTATGGTACCTGTCCCACCAGCGGCGAGAAAGCGATAGCGAGCAGCGATTTTATCGCTTAAGAAGCGTACATACTTATGCAGATCCCGTGTAAACAAAAGAGATACAGATATTAATAGTTAATTGCTGACCGTTCACAATGCTTCCGACGAGTACTTGCTCTATACTGCATCTCTTTTGTTTACACGGACGGAATCTACAATATACATATATTATACGTTTCTTGAGCAATAAATCGCTACTCGCTTCTCGCTCATCGTTGTTGGTGGGACGGGTGCCTTAATGTGTAACAGGAAGATGTAGTCAAATTTAAAGGCTTTATGTTGGTAACTACGCATGTTCTTGTACCTAGTTTTATCAATGAGAAGCATACAAATTCCAGGTTAATTTCATGAAAAACTCATCATTAACAGTCCAATTCCGTATAAGGACCGATACTTATGCCATAATACAGAAATTAGAGAAAAGGATAGCATCACGGGCATGCAATACACCATCATAATTGTAAAGTCAAACTTTTTTCACTTAACGGTAGATACTTGACAGTAGTTAGAGCACGAGGACCGCCACCCAGGTGTAACACCAAGTGGAGCACAAGGAAGTATAAATACAGCCAAAGTTGCCAACTGAAAACCAGTGCTGTGTGTTTCACTTAGGTCATGCTAAGAGTTGAGACTGCAACTGGGTAAACGAAAGGTAGGACGACCCCCAGCCAGATGGACTGACGACTTATTTAAAGTCGCTGGGGTGAATTGTATGCGGAAAGCGGAGGACCGGATGTTGTGACGTAAGTTAGAAGATGCCTATGTCTAGCAGTGGACCGATACAGGTTAATTGATTGATGCTGAGATAGTAGAGACCTTTTTGGCACAGGTGGAGGAGCATAGGCACTGTGCCTATTTATTATTTTGTCATATTATATTATTACTAGCTGTCCCGCACAACTTCGTATGCATCAGATTTCCCCCTTTTTGCAACTTTTGTAATTGCTGCTCCGTTCCTATTGGTCGTAGCGTGATGTTATATAGCCTATAGCCTTCCTCGATAAATGGGCTACCCAACAGAAAAAATATTTTTCAATTCGGATCAGTAGTTCCTGAGATTACCGCGTTCAAACAAACAAACTCTTCAGCTTTACAATATTAGTATAGACTAGCTGTCCCGCGCAACTTCGTATGCGTAAATTTTCCCCGTTTTTGCAACATTTCTCGTCGCTACTCCGCTCCTATTAGTCGTAGCGTGATGTTATATAGCCTATAGCCTTCCTCGATAAATGGGCTATCAACAAAAGATTTTTTTAAATCGGACCAGTAGTTCCTGAGATTAGCGCGTTTAAACAAACAAACAAACAAACAAACTCTTCCGCTTTATAATATTAGTATAGATTTTATTACTTTCTTGTACACATTGGTTGCTTTTGTTAGCCCAGGCCGAAATCAATGTATTTTCTTTCTTTAATTCTAAAGTCATATTAATTCCCCAAACGATTTATCACAAATATTGAAAATTAAACATTAGCGAATAAACATTTTGAGTTTGATTTCGTAAGCAACAGCGAGTTTTATATAGCAATGCGGAGTTCGTTTTTCTGAAACCGTTATTTTCATTTAAAAACTTTTATTTATATTTTCTACGTAGTATTTCGTGGAAATAATTATTATGTATATTCATTTCTCTCGTATAAAAGTATACAGAGTCCATGTTCACAATTCTGAAACACAATATATCCAGTTTCCAGAGGCGAATAGCCTGAGGGAGATTCATCATAGCTTGTTTATGCCTAGTAAGTTAACGATGTGAACGTAATTATTATAACTTTGTATGTGCTCTTTATTAAAGTTTTCTTTCAAATAAACTACATATAACAAGATAAGCTAATGAATGAAGATAGAAAAAAAATAAAAAACAGAACACTGCGAGGACATTATGCCTTCGGTTTTACGCCATTTTTTTTCTGCTGAATCGTATTTTCTTTCCATCGAACCTACTATAAATGTCATACTCACACACCACTACTACACTCTATAATATGTTCTTTTTTTTTTTCTAATAAAGATAACGAGCAATGTGGGATTGAGTCCCACATTACTAGCAATCTTGTTAGCCCCTCCAGCTAAGCTCAAAAGCTTGTGTTAGAAGTGGGTTTACGTCGGTAGTATAATGGGTAGGATTCGAACCCGCGACCTCACAATTGCCAGGCCGATGCCTTAGCCATTAGGCTACCGCCGCATATTTATTTAAAAATAAAAAATAAAAAAAAAATCTTTCTACAGTCATAGGTAATATTTCCTGCGTAGTTACTCTTTGATAATAAAATTTGTTTTGAAATCGTTTTGGAGCAATTTAGTATCTACATAACTATTATTCGTAGACTGGCCTGGTTAGTGAACCTGACTGCTTAGCCAGAAGTCGTGGGTTCAATCCCCAACCAGTGTAAAAAATTGTGTGTTGAGCACGATGGTTTATTCTCTATCTGGGTATTATTCATCTATAACATGTATGTATTTAAAAATCTAAAGGTACCTATGTTTATCAGTTGTTTGGTTGCTTTAATACAGACTTCCTAGTTTGATATCAGATGGTGTTCTGTGAGCTGTCCTAAAATATTAGTATTATTATCTACTTACACGTTATTAAAAAAATAAACTTTAAACAACATAAAATAGTAGTTTAAAATATCCTTTTTATTGCTATTTAACGTTAAAAAAACGGGAACAGTTTTGAAATAGCTACAAATCTAGGGTTTTCAATCGTGCAGCCTGTCGTCAATCCCGGTATCTGCGGGATTGAACAATTTCAATCTCGCGGGATCACGCATATAAATTATTACTTTTTGTAAAAGGTCGATAACGCAACGAAATAATAAACTTGATTGAATTGAACTGCCTCGGAGGCGTGGTGAGTATGTACTCGTATGATTGTAGCGCAAGAGCTCGTGGGCTCGATTATCACACGGGACACCACTTTGTACGATACTTTGTTTCCCTGATTGTAAGTTTATAAATCCGCCGCGACACAGGGCTTGTAAGGTACAAAACCAGTATCATGAGGGTCTTTGGGCTTTAAAAAAAAACATCATCCTTTCATTGATACAGAGACAAAAATTAAGTTACGCTTTTAGAGATCAAAAATGACAACACCATTAAATTTCATCTGAATGTACTTCAAATAAACCTAATTAAAACTTTTAATATTTTGGTCAGTAGTCAGTTCAATGTTTGTGAAGAGACATAAGTTATATACTGTCGTCTGCCAATATTCGGTATATTTTAAAGGCAATCTATTCAGCAGCAGAATAAGCCCCTTCGGCTTCCATACTAGTCAGCGTTTTACGTTTTTAGGCTTTATATAAATATATTTACCTATTGAACCCCCTTATTCATAAAGGATTATAGCTATTTAAAAAAAATACACTTGGGTTTATATTAGTACCTAAACTTTTTTTATATATTTATTTCTATATTATGTTACAAATTAGCATGCTATATGGTAGAATGTATTGGAACCACTATGTATTATCAATGTCTTCATTACTTTGTCACCTACAAATCTTTGCAAATCAATATTTCTGATTCTAAATAGTAATAATCTTAGGCCAACTCACTAAATCACTCATCTAAGAATAAATGAGTAGAACAAGTGGGAACGAAGGTTTAAACTAGATTGGACCTGTCTATGGTAGTTCACAACTGACAAACATAATTTTATGCAAAAATGTTTTAGAATGTAGATAGGTAACATATACAATTTTCGATCTTTTCGGCGCAAACGAATGCACACATAACAAAACCTATATAATGCTATGTCACAAAAAAGTGTGTGTAGAAGTAGGAAAGCATGATTTAATTATCACGAGCGAAAAAGAGAAAAATGTAACCCGCTGCTTTCATCTGTTGACGCCGGCGATACCACACTGACATACAAACTTGGTCAATTGTCTAAATTATGAGGTGTCGCGCTCGTAATCCCGGAATAGCGGGATTGCAAAAATAGCGCGGGATCCCGCAATACCGGGATTGGAAGCCCTAGCTACAACGAAGCCTTCACTTCCTTGTACAACTATGTACTGATTATAGCTCATAAAATACAGTGTTGCCACCGCAATACTATATTATTTAGTAGAACATTCTCTCTGTGAAACCGCAACGGGTGTTCGGTGCCCATTGCGCGGTGGGCTCGGTCGCTGTGTTTGCGGTCGCGTACGTAGAGCGCAATGTGTCGGGTACATGAACAATACTACGTGGTTAACGTTTATTATGTCTGAAATCATTTTGTAGATGTCTCTGCGTGTGACTGTTGTGGTGTTTAGACGTTACTTTGTAAGTGGTGGTTTTGGTTTGTACAAGACTAGCTTCTTTTCGCGGTTTCGCCTGATTTTTATAGCCTATTCTGATGTTTATACTAAACTAGCTATGCCCGTGGTGTTACCCGCGGTTTAATAGCCTATGTGTTAATCCAGGGTGTCAGCTAACTCCTCACCAATTTTTATTAAAATCGCTCCAACTGTTTAGACGTGAAGAAGTAACAAACATACACACAAACTTTCGCCTTTATAATATTACTGTGATTACTGTAAAGTTTTATTAAAATCCATTCAGTAACTTTTACGTGAAAGCGCAACAAATCTCCATCTTGGATCCATCAGGAAATTAAAACTTATTCTAGACTTTTTCAAAGATGTCTTAGTTTTTTTTCCAACATGACTGCCTCTGAGGCGCGGTGTAAGTGTACCCGACTGCTACGCAAGAGGTCGTAGGTTCGATTCCCACACGGGACACCACTTTGTGTAATCCACAAATTGTTGTTCCGAGTCTGGGTGTGCTTTGTGTCCGTGACTTGTATGTTTGTAAAGTCCCCCGCGACCCAGGGATTGTACCCTAAGGCGGGAGATGTCTTTAAAAAAAAAATATTTTATAGGAGGACATCATCTGAGCAAGCCCTCTGAGAACGATTTTAAAAACGAACACAATCAAACTCGAAACAACTATATCACAAATCACACAAAGTTTTGTTACAAGGAGGAACCGAACCCTAACCCTCTAGCACAGCAGCCGTAAACACGCCCACTGCACCACCGAGACAGTCATACCGATCCGACAACGTGTTTGGAACAAACTATTTACATAAATTGATTTTATAGCAGTTTTATTGCCTCACGCGACATCCAATATAAATAGATACAATTGAAAATAGTCATCTTTTAGTATTATGTGTTTGTTCGTATGGTAATGTTTATATTAACATGCATTACCTACATTTGTTAAGTTAGGTGAGGAAAATAAGTTTTAAATCCAAAGGGTTCTATTTAAACTTACACTTAAATAGCTAAACTAAAAGCTAAATTATTGAATTTGAAAAAAAATACAAATTTTCAAAAATAAAAGTTTGGTGGCAGTAAACAGAGTACACAAAGTCTCAAAAAACGAATGAGTCGCTCTTTTAAAATCAACAAGTTGTACCTATCTATACTAATATTTTTTGTTTTTTGTTTAAACGCGGTAATCTCAGAAACTCCAAATGAAATCCTCTCTGGTCCAAATTGAAAAAATCTTTTTTTGATCGGTAGCTCATTTTTTGAGGGCTATATAACAATCACGCTACGTCGAATAGAAGCAGCGATGAAAAATGTTGCAAAAACGGGGAAAATTTACGCAGACGAAGTTGCGCGTCACAGCTAGTATTATATATTATCTATACTAATATGTATTATAAAACTGAAGAGTTTGTTTATTTGTTTGTTTGAACACGATAATCTTAGGAACTACTGACCCAAATTGAAAAATTATTTTACTGTTGGATAGCGCATTTATCGAGGAAGACTACAGGCTATATAACATCACGCTACGACCTACAGGAGTGGAGCAGCAAAAATGTTGCAAAAACGGGGAAAATTTACGCAGACGAAGTTGCGCGGGTCAGCTAGTGATTGAATATACAGAATAGCTACCTACATTTTAACCTATCTGTTGATCTGAAATATACTTCCGTAGTTTAATGAGACGCAGTTGGCTGAATGTTGCGAGGCGGAAAGACGCAATACTACACATCCGCTAACGAGCTCATTACTTGCAATATACTATATTTATACGTTTATTTATATATAAGTGCTATTTATCTTGAAGAACCTACAAATATATGAAGGCGGTAGCCTAATGGCTAAGGCATGAGTCTTGCAATCATGGGGTCGCGGTTTCGAATCCCATCCATTATACTACCGACGTGAACCCACTCCTAAGTTCCTAACACAAGCCTTTGAGCTTAGCTGGAGGGGTTAACAAGATTGCTAGTAATGTGGGATTCAATTTCATATTGCTAGTTGTCTTTAAAAAAAATAAATTAAAACGAGTAACATAAGGGCGCAAATATACCTGCCGGCCTGCAACACTCGCAGCTCCTTGCACGTGCTACCTAATTGTCTTGTGTATATGCTAACTGGCATGCCGTACTGTGTATCTGATTACTAGCATGCAAATAGCATGCGCTCTACTGTTCTGTTTACAAAGTCAAAGTCAAAAGTACTTTATTCAATTAGGTTACAGAATGCAACGCTTATGAACTTCAATAATGAGAAAACTTCATAGAATGACTCTACAATCTTGCGATCTTAATGCCAAGTTCGCAAGAGTGAAGCCGTGAGAAAAGAACTTGGCAATAAAAACTCATGGCCATTTTTTTAAAATGCCAATTTTTACAATATATTTGTATATACACAGTTATGCCAGTAAGGTGCCGCAACCATTACACCATGAAACTCATGTAAGCAGTTACTGCAAATGAATTGGTATTTTGGTGTACCTAAATGTGTTGCCGCAAAAGAATTAAACACGTTCTTAAAAATAATGTAAGAACTGAAAGCTTGTGTTTTTATCCGACTTCAAAAAGGAGAAGTTTCTTAATTCCAATGTTTTTTTTTAATGTATGTTCGAGCATAACTACATCAAATATAGACGGATTATTAAAATTATTTTGTTCGAAAGAAGTTTATTCCGAACTGGTCCCATATAAATTTCGTAAAGATCTGATATTGTTTTTTTTTATTGTAAAAAAAAGTGTTTACAAAGCAAGATTTAGACTGTGAGCCAATAAAAAAAAGAATAGTTTCCTGTGCCCGATTTAGGGTTAAACCAGTTCAGTAAAGAAAATTGAGGGGCTGTGAAAATGATGACAAACTGAGCTGTCAATATTTTCTCAGCACCGAATTTAACGTGTGGAAATTGTAAATATGTGTAAAATTCGTTAGACCGAACTAACCGAACACTGGCAGCAAAATCCATAGGGAAATCAACCTGACTGCCATTAATTCAAAAAAAGAAAAAAAAATACAGTGGCAGTATTTTTAACGACAAACACTCCTTGTCTATGGTATGAGATGTAGAAGGCGCCAACAGCCACGAATGTAAAATGTAAATGCCCCAGCTAGCAACAGCCTTGGTACGTAACGTTGAACTTAATACTGCACACATAAATATGTATGATTCCGTCAGACTAGTCGTGCCATAGTTAAGCTTATGTCACACGTGGAAAAAATGGCGGTGTGTCGATGTTATCGTGGTTAGTGGAACAAGGCCTGCGGAAGATCTATGGTTCTTGTTAAATACTAGAAGGTGCAATTATGTTGTTCGAATATTGTAAAATTAAAAAAAATATATTTTTTGCTTGTAAAAATTAAGTAGGTCATTTAATCATACTTTATTGGAGGAATTGTTAGAATAGTGATATTCCTTGCATCATCGTAGTCTACACTGTGATTGGGTTATTGACTACTATCATAATAAATACTGTGTCATAAAATACTGTGAAAAAATGTGTTCGTTCATAATTTAACGTAATAATTAATATTTATTCATCAATAATCAAATCATAAAGTAATTGATTTGATCACTGAAAATGTGCCTTTTATGCTTGTATTTCATACAAACTTGTACGGAGCGAGTCATTTTTTACGTTTCTTAAAAAGACACTGGTTTAAATTTAGTCAAATACATTCTTATTTCACGAATTTTTATTTGAAACGAAATAACTAATAGGATATTTGACCATTGACGTATAGACTACGCCATCCCTTTCAATTACAAATTAAATAGGTATTGACTGCAAAGCGTGAAAGAGAGAAAAAGCTCTTGCGGCCTTTGACAGGTATTAACTTTCTAGAGAGTGGTCAATTTTATGAGGTTATGGCGCAGTTCTGTTCTTTACGTCAATGGTCAAATATCTTAATAGTTATTTCGTTTTAAATAAAAATTCAGTAAAAACTTGTAGGTAATTGGCCTTTTTTTGTTACAAAGTTTTTATTTTTCCGTTTTTGCTGTAAGTTCTCCTAGTAAAAATAAAAGAATAGATAAAGCTACCAAGCTGAAAGTACATTATAGTATTTTTGCTAAAAACATTTGCGTGGGTAAAATAATATGTCACATATGCTTTTAATTACATCAATTTATGCTAAAATTATTCAATTTTAATTAATATACAACAATGTTGCCAGCTTATAAAACGCACTATGTAATGTCAATATGTTTTTACTCCGTCGTAATGGCTTCACAAGTTGCATTCATAAGAGCAATTTGTAGAATAAATATGGCTCTCATAAATATTAAGGTCCAATATATACCATTAGTCTTTTTAATAAAGAAGTGTTGCCGCCTATGGTGGTATACTTTTTATTCATTGCCTCGCACAAGCGCGGGAAAAAAATCAAATTATATTAATATTTATGCGGGACTTGGTTGTAATTTTCGATTAAAATGCCGGTACACGCTGTACGACTATATTCTATTTTTAAAATAGTATTACAACGTGTATTGGTTGTGAGAGTAGGTTAGTTGGATGTAGGATTGTAGTATCGCCCTTGTTCGGATACCTATGTTCTTTTAGGGCAGCTGTCTTTGACTCATTAACTCAGAGCAATTTGAAGTGATGTGAGAAAATGCGGGGAAAAAATATATAGCACTGACTTACTACTATGTTTTACTCTATAGCTAAAGTGTCTTATTATCAGAGGCTCTCAAACTTTTAACACAATGGAACATTCACCAAAACACCTTTTATTTTCTGAAACCTCAAGATCATGATGTGTGGTAGGGAGGTACAATTAGAACACCCCCCCTCCCTCTCCGACCATTGCAACCAAAAGAAAACGTGTCCTCGTTTTGTCATTGTTATTCTTTCTACTCAAGAAATCACAACATATTTCTACATAAAAAAAAAAAACTTTTCGCGGAACCCTAGTAACTGTTCTACAGGACTCCAGGGTTCCGTGGAAACCCTACGCTTTATACACTAAAACTTTCAAATAGATACATACATACGTCTAAAAGAAAACCACATCTTTTGAATCTGGTTAAAAAATCGAAGCGCCCCTTGCAAACTTTGATAAGCTACTTTGCTCTACCCTAAAGACAGCACTCAGTACGATAAATCAATGAGCATTAGAAAATAAAAAAAAATATTCTTATCTAAGTACAAATTAGAAATAGTTTAGGTTAAACTTCAATATTAGTCCGTTTCTACATAGTTAAACAGTGGTTTAGGGAGTATGGCTGTACTAAACCTATACCCTCGTTGGCCCGATAAGCTCAGGTCACTGGCTATGGATATATAATGTAGTGCAGCGTCAGCGTACTGCACACTGAGTTGGTTGGCACATAGGTGACGGTGGTGTACATAAACAAGGTAATTAGGATGGACGAACCGTTTTATCCTATTTCCTACGAATATTTTAAATCTGAAAGTGTGTGAGAATGGTTGGATGGATATTTGTTGCTTTCTTACGTAAAAACTACTGAATGAATTTTGATAAAACTCTGCAGACATGTTATTACATATCAAAATAGCACGCCTATACTAATATTATAAAGCTGAAGAGTTTGTTTGAACGCGATTGAAAAATTATTTTACTGTTGGATAGCCCATTTATCGAGGAAGGCTATAGGCTATTTAACATCTAGCTACGACCAATAGGAGCGGAGCAGCAATGGAAAATGTTGCAAAAACCGGGAAAATTTACGCAGACAATGTTGCGCAGGTCAGCTAGTGGGCTATAAAAATAGGAATAGCTAAGCTAAAAGCAATAAAAGAAAAGTCTTGTATTAGTTATTTGTCGGATGAACATTCGATATCACGTTAGTTATCCTAACTCTAAATAATCGTTGCATTAAACGCTTGGATGAAAAAAACTAATCGACGTAATTATTCCAATTAACAAGCTTCTATTTATAGCAGATTACTTAAGTATAATAATTATGTGCTGATTAATATAATTGTGCAATTAATTATACGTCATAATTGGTTACAAAAAAGTGGGTATGTTCCCACAGTGACGAAGTAAATCATTGGTAGACTGGATAAAGTGCACAATTTTTTTTTAAAGATGACTAGCAATATGAGTCGCAAATGATTAGCAATTTAGCAGCTAAACTAAAGTGCGGCCTTTCGATAGCGATACCGATGCCACCACCGCGGCACCGCTTCAAATTATAACATTGAAGAGTTTGTTTTCTTAACGCAATAATCTCAGGAACTACGAATCGAATTGAAAAAATATTTACTGTGGCATAGGTCATTTAGCAAGGAAGGCTATAGGTTATATAATATCACACTGCGACCAATAAGAGCGGAGCACCAATAAAAAATGTAGCAAAAACAGGAAAAATTGACGCACACGAAGTTGCGTGGGTCAGTTAGTATAATATAAGTAGTAATTTATTATGTTGCAATTTTCTATTTATCTAAAAGTGCAATAAAATGATTTCTTTATTAGCTTTTGCCCACTGCCTCGTCTCAGTGAATCTGATTGATCAACAGTCTTTTTGCTCCCTTCCAGTATAGTATCTAAATCGGCCCCATTTAACTGGACAACACCATAACCTCACAAAATTGACCACTGTCTAGAAAGAGACAACGCTACTTTGTGGACAATACCTGTCAAAGGCCGTACAAGTTTTTTCTCTCTTTCAAGCTCTGCAGTCAATATTTACTTTTTAATTGAAAGGGATGGCGCAGTCCTGGTCTATACGTCAATGATCGGTCCAGAGCCTATAGACAAGTGGCATAAACATACAATACACTAGACTCACGATGTGGATAACATTATAATATTTTCTATTACAGTACCGTAGAAAAAATACATAGTAATAGGATAATGGTAGGTATAATTTGAAAATTATTCTTTCAAAATTATTTATTCACTTATTGCAAAACAACTCTTGTGATACGTCGGGATTCTACATGTACGTATAATGCCAATTTTGCAAACAATAGGTAAAGCCGGAGAAAATAACCTGGCAATAAAAACTCTCGAATAACATCAAACAATACATATCAAACCCGAATATTAAAAACTTTGTATAACTATAGTACCTACGTATTTATGCTGTCATTAAAATTAAAAACACGAAATACTTTATGGAATTAAATTAAGGTAAATAAACTTTTCGAGCAAATAGTTCGACCATCAAAAAGATTATCGAACGGAATAAAAAAAATATTTAAAAAAATGCGCCGTCATCAAATGACTGTTGGTTGGTAATACAAGGCTGGCTGAATGATGTTAATCCCTTTGCCGGCTTCGTTAGAGACTTTCTGAACGTGAAGGTACTTATATTTATCGAAAATCAGCGATTTCCGATCGAAGTGCTTTTTTTATGTACAAAAGAGGCTTAACGTTTCGGTGGAATAATTCGATATTGACTTATGACAGTTAGCAGTTAGTTTAGTGGGTACATAGAGGAGGATGTAATTCGTAAAATTATTTTAAATATAATTTATCCGCTTGTTTTAAAAAACGTGTTAATGTTTTTGATAAGTACCTTTAAAGCAATTTATTCTAATTTAGTTCGAGGAATTTTATATTAAATCTTTTTAAAAGTTATACATGTGCTATTAATACCTAATTGAACAGTCTACAGTTCAAAAGTTAAATGGAATAAGTATTCATAGACATAGACAATTAAAAAAACATTTTATTCAGCTAAGACGTTTTAAACGACTTAGGTATAAAAGATTCTTTTAAATCTAAACGATTATCTTTGAAATGTTCAATTCCGAACGAAATTAAATTCCAAATTCAAAATCTTTATCCGCTCAACAATATAGTTATCAGCTGATCACATTTTTCATTGAAGATATGACGTGCCGCATTGTGTAGCGTGCACGCTCACCCCATAACAACAAAACACTACAAATGACTCGATAATTACTTGCCATTTAAACTTTAACACCTTGACATAACGTTTAAATTCCTTTGACGCGACGATAAATTGAATTCTGTATTAACACCAAACTTCACTTTACTAATACTTTGTTTCTTATGTCGTTGGATTAAAGTTGAAAATTAGATGTTTTTATGTGGTGATTAAAGTGGTTTTTGACTGCATTCCTGTAGTGCATGGGGGAGCCATGGTTTAATTGATAAACACATAGGGTGTGCGTGCAGTGAGGGACATTGATGTTATTCCGGTCTTACTACGTCGTAGGGTGAGTTCACCTGTTATCGGCTATCGTACTTGAGATAATAGGTACCTACACATACATTGTTGCATGTGAATTAAATTCTTTTTTTATTTTTTTTACTACCAAGATGGCACATTTTTACAGCAGGTGATTAGGATTCCGCACCTCAAAGGGAAGTCTTATAAGGTATTTTAAGTGGTCTATTTGTCTGTGTTGACTTTTTTGGTGGCAATTGTACACTCGAGCTTTTTTTATGAATGTTTCTTGTCTTTGTGACTAATTATCGTTTTTAGTTGTAGGTACTATTTAGTTTTCTGCTATTTTGTTCTTTTTTTAAGTAGGTATGTTATATAAACTGCGATAATGCTAAATATATACGGGTAAGTAAGTACGAAGGTAAAATCGTAACATGATTTCAAACAAAATTGTAACACATAAAGAAAATCACTCACTTCAAACACTCTACGCATTGGAATGAGCGAGAGGTATGCAATAGAATATTAGCGTTCGTTCACCTACATGCAGCGAAATCGAATAAATAATCGTGTGATACCAATCGATATTATTTAAATCAATTGGTAAAATAGGTAGGTACGTGACAGATGGCTCTATCATAAAACATTGACATTTTATACATCGTTTACCGGAATTGCGAAATACATTTGAAACAAAGTGGTCCCGAATGGTCCAAGTTTTTGACGTGATAACGTCTTATAAATGTATGACGGGGTGCACGCACAAAAACGTGTCACATAGCAACGGTCATGTTATTGATTGGTTGCGTAGCAACGGTCACGTTATTGATTGGTTGCTAAGCAGTCATGTAGCAACGGTTACGTTATTAATTGGTTGCTAAGCAGTCAAGTTATTGGCTGGTTGCTAAGGCGAACGCCAGTGGCGATTCTGCCTGCTGATAGGCTGAAATATTGTAACCGTGTGGGCACTAGCACGCGCATGCGCCCGGGTCCGCTAAAGCTGTGGCGATTGCAACGACATGCGATACAATTGGAAACAAAAGAAATTGTCACAGGCTTGGTTGGTTATTTACATTTTACATTTACATTGATGGCATACAATGCCATCAATGTTTTCATACGACGTTATAACGTAAAATTATCGTCCGTAAACCGACTTTAAAGACAATTATTTTTATTTTATATAACTAAATGAAGAGACAAGCTAACCATGCGCCTGATGGTAGCCCATAACAGTAACAAAGCCACCCAAATCCTTGTTTGGCAAAGATCTGAATGTCACCGCGTCGCGCTTCTCATTTGTGACATTAGTTCTCATTTGATAACTGACACTTGCACGTTTGTATGAAGCTTTTCTTTTATACTCTCGGTGTTTTATATCTTAAAATATATACGAGGCACGTAAACGTTAAAGTACGAAAAGTAATGGCCATCATCGTCTCCCTTCTCGCAAGTATGCAAGGGTCAGCTTCCAATCTAACCTGGCGCGTTTATACGCTATGACCTCTGACCCACGCTACCATATCCACGGCTTAAACGACTAGCTAATACCGCGAGTTTATTTGAATATCAAATAACAATCAAACTTTCGGAGAAAAGCAATTCAATCCAAGTATTTATTTAGTTTCATCATGAATAAATGGAGTACCCATCATGGTAGTGAAGGAGGGAGGACGTCTTTGTATCTCTTTCGTCTTGACGGATATCAAAACCTCGTAGAAAAAGCTAAATAGACCTAAGTCTTCCTCCTTAGTATGGGCTTCATTTTGATTCTATTTTCATAGTTTAGACAATGACAGTTCAAATCAGCAAATCAGAAGAAACATTACAAATAATAATATGTCCAAAGTCTGCAAAGCTACCTTACAAAAATATTGGACGTTTATATTTTATAATCGATTTAAATAAAGCGGCGGTAGTCTAATGGCTAAGGTATCGGTTTCGCAATCGTGAGGTCGCAAGTTCGAATCCTACCCATCATACTACCGACGTGAACCCATTCCTAACACAAGCCATTGAGCTTAGCTGGAGGGGTTAACAAGATTGCTAGTAATGTACTACTAAAATTTATATATATATATATATATATACCTATATATATATATATATATATATATATATATATATATATATATATATATATAAAGGGTCTTTCAAATAGAGCGGGTCGATATTAATAATCTGTGGCGGCCATTTTGATTTGGCGGCATCTGTCAAATCTGTTTTTTCTTATACAGTCACTGATGCCAAATCACCATGGCAAGTTACACGGTTGAGCAGCATGTGCAAATGATATAACTTTATTATCAAAATGAGTGTTCGTTAGTGAAAACGTTGCGCGCATTGCGCCCATTTTACGGCAGACGCGGTGGCCCTTCAAAGTCTACTCTCCAACGATTGGTGACTAAATTCGAGACGACCGGTTCGGTAAACAACCAACCAACACCTTTACGTCAAAGGAACGCCAGATCGGCCGAGAACATCGCCGCTGTACGTGAGAGTGTTCAGGAGACTCCGAAGCAGTCGATTTCTCGCCGTGCACAAGAACTCGGCCTTTCGCAGACTTCAACTTGGAGAATTTTGCGTCGGGACTTGGGTCTGCATCCATACAAGATCCAACTGACCCAGGAGCTCAAAGTTAATGACCATAGACAACGCCGTGTGTTCGCTGAATGGGCGTCGGAACGCTTGGAAGAGGACCCCGATTTTGGCCAAAAAATAATCTTTAGCGACGAGGCACATTTTTGGATGAATGGTTTTGTTAATAAGCAAAATTGCCGTATATGGGATGACCACAACCCACATGAGGTTCACCAGATAGCAATGCATCCACAAAAAGTAACTGTTTGGTGCGGATTTTGGTCTGGCGGCGTCATTGGTCCGTACTTCTTCGAAAACGAAGTTGGCGAGGCCAGCACCGTCAACGGTGAGCGCTACAGATCAATGATAAACAATTTCTTTTAGCTTAAATTGAACAATATGGACGTGAATGACATGTGGTTCCAGCAAGATGGCGCTACTTGCCACACAGCGAACGACACAATCGACATTCTGCATGAACGGTTTGCGGGTAGGGTTATCTCTCGCAGAGGTGACGTGAATTGGCCACCAAGATCGTGTGATTTGACTCCGCTAGACTTTTTCTTGTGGGGTTTTCTGAAGTCGCAGGTCTATGCCAATAAACCACATTCGACCGTTGCCCTGAAAGCCAACATAACGCAGGCCATCGCTCAGATTCAGCCGGATCTATGCAGCAGAGTCATTAAAAATTGGACCTCTCGAATTTGTGCCACCATGCGAAGCCGCGGCGGACATTTGAACGATGTCATATTTCATGCATAATGGCATAAACGGGTCTTTCAAATAAAAAATAAATTTCGTTAATATCTCACACACATCTAGTTTTATTCAATTTTAACATCGACCCGTCTTTGTTGAAAGACCCTTTATATATATATATATATATATATATATATATTTTAAAAGATAACTAGCAATGTGGGATTGAGTCCCCTCAATCCCACATTGCTATTTATCTTTTAAAAAATATATATATATATATATATATATATATATATATATATATATATATATATATATATATAAATTTTATTTAATGTTTTAAATTATGTACCTGAAATACCCAAAACATACTAATGTAGAATTAGAACATTGGAAAAGACAACTCGTCCTTAGAAAAACAGGCTGCTTGATTGACTGCTTGTTCAAAAACACCATAAGAACTTTAAAGTTGTTGACCAAAACTACCGAAAAGTTTCGAATCTTTGATTTATTTCCACCATAGAGTGAGATGTGTTGTGCTACGTACCTACAAACTATAACGATTTAATTAAACATATAGATCATACTCCTTGAATTTACAATCGCGCTTGACCAGTTCATCCAGTATTTTTTATTCGCAATATGCCATAAAGATTCAGTAGATTAGCAGCCCTATATTTTGTACACATTAATTACAATTCCAAGTACGTCCTCAGTAAAAACGTTCGCTAAAGTTTATCAAAACATTTAATTGGTGGGATAATTTATGCCATATCCTTCAGAGCTTTTTGTTGGGTAACATGAAATTAAGTAACCTTTACATAGTTTTAATATGAATAAGCTATGTTTACTAATGATCGTAAAATTTGTTGTTTAATATATTTTCAGTCATGGGTCTCTTGACCACGAAACATTAACAGCGTATAAATATAGTTGCTTATTATATATTTGACTGGTAGCGCGAACACAGAACTCAGAGCCTCTTCGGAACTTATTTATCACTCACTCATTTTCATCTAGCAAAAATGATTTTTAAGTTAAATTTTTCTTAGTTTTAAAATTATCAGAAGAACTTAACCAACAAATTTTTACACATGATGTTTCCTTTCATCATAAAGCTTCGACAATTATGTCAATCTGTTAAATTACTACAAGTTTTTGCGTATAAGATAGCTTGAATTTCATACTTTCACATTGTACAAGCAAATTATGAAAATCAAGCGATCTTATTGGTGGGTTAGACAGACATCAACTTAGCTAACTATTACTTATCTAGTGGATATCCAACCTTATGGTTGAAAGTGCTATTTAATTGTATGTAATTATAAATTACTTAGGTACTAACTTAGGCTTGAGTTAATTACTTTATAACGATGTGAAACCTACACTAATATTATGAAACTTTTATAGGTACATTGTTTCATATTTGAATTTGAAATTAATTAAAAACTATAAAAAAAGCTTACTTTTTTTAAAGTTGCATTTATGTAACATTTTCTGTAGGACATAACTGGTACGTTTACCCTTAATTGACAAATAACGACTGTAATAAATTATTTTTTGTGTATTGTCATCTCGTTGTTTATGCAGGATGAACTCGTTATGGTAAATTTTATATTTAAATACGCGTTTAATTTTTCTTTCAAAATTAATAAATGACTGACACTGTAACTACGTCTAATCTATTGAACTATTTGAAAACCTCTACGTTCATCAAAAAGGGCGGAGTTCTAAACGCGTAGTAAGCTTGAGCCAGATAAGACTAAATATGGTCATCATGCACACTATGATTTTTTTTTTATCTTTTGACATCTCACACAACACTATCTCACAGAGCTTGTACTATGGTAACCTGACAACTGATAAACATACTTAAATAATATTTCTAAATATATACATATTATAAATAAATTTCACCCAGACACAGAATAAACCATCGTGCTCATCACAAAAAGTTTTAACCAGGGTGGGGATCGAACCCACGACCTCTTGCGTAGCAGTCGGAGACACTCCCACCGCACCACAGAGGCGGTCAAAATATGTATTATAATCTAGCTAGGTATTATTACACCCTATCCACTGGACCGATCTAATAGAATAGGCAATAAATGGTCTACATGATACCAGGATGACCACAGCGCCTTTTGTCAAACCTTACAAGACCAAGACCAAGAGCCAAGAGTGTAGCGACAAAGAAGCTTTTATTATAGGGTACAGATCCTGGAGTCACGACTTGGAGTTTGAGGTGCGTACCTCGTGATGGAGGAAGATTTTGGCTGTAGGGTGCTTGGACAAATGCAGCAAGAATTAGAAAAGCTACCTCGCTCGAGACACGTAGACATCAGTGGCGGAGGGTCCTTATATAGAACACCATTACTCTCGGTTTCCCTTTGGCTTGTAGTTACTTAGTATTATGGGTATAAAGAACCATATCCAGCAAGATATATTTTTGTATCGGGTTACCTCAGAAAAAAAAACACCCTTCGCGTCTGGTAGATATAGACATCGTTCACCATGACTTTGATCTCTTCAGATTACTTTGTTCGGAAGGCTCCAGAAATTCCATACCTAACCGTAAACGATGTTTATATAATATTGCGTGGTTCATTCTCGATATTTTATGCCATACTGGTAATACCTTACCTACGTTAGTTTATTAAACTGTTCTCTGACGATAAACAGTATACCTAGAGCGAGTTAAGCTATTGCATAGCTTTTATCGCGAGCTTTGAGCGCGGCGACCGAATCAAGAAATTCCGTAACGAAAATAAAACCTAACACTCCCCACTCCCCCTACCATGTAGCTCGGCCGAGCGTTCGCTTAACGTATATGTATATGGTACGACTGTACGAAGCTCGCACGGATCAAGACGAGCTGCTCCGAAATGCAATTAAAAGTAAAATATTAAAAAAAAAAAATCGCGTTTGGCTCTGATTGGTTAAGACCTTGGAGCGGGCCAAACGCGGTAAAGGTTTTGTTCGCGTTAACGTAAAAGCAAAGAGCACTCTATGCATTGACTGTAATCTGACGAAGGCCGCTAGGTACTTAGGTATAGCCGCGTATACTCAGTAGGGACTCAAAAATGCTTTGGTTAAAAAAGCTTTTCGTCCAGAATTTCACAGTGAAAGCATTTTGGGATGATTTTATGTAGGTGGGATTAGATTTAAAAACTCTTTGGTTCGTGGTAAAAAGACAAAAAGGTTTCAGAGGGACGCGGGCGCGGTGTTACGGAGCGGCCGAAAGTAATTTACGGCGAAAAGGATTTTAGTGAAAATAAAATTGATGTGTAGGTACTTTTTTGTGTTTTTTTTCAGTAGTAAATCTCTTTTATGGAGTAGTGGTAGTGCCCAGTATACTTATATCGGTTTTGTTCGTCTGGGATTATTAATAAAATTTGTTCAGACACAAATAAAAAACGAATAAAAAAAACTAACCGCATTACGGCAGAAAGTAGAGTCCATATGCATTATTTTTTAAAGACGACTTCCACAGTACGTTACAAAAACCTGTATCGCGGGGGACTTTACAAATATACAAGTCACGGACACAAAGTACATCCAGACTCGGAACAACAATTTGTGGATCACACAAAGTGGTGTCCCGTGTGGGAATCGAACCCACAACCTCTTGCGTAGCAGTCGGACATACTCCCCTGCGCCACAGAGGCAGCTCAGATCAAAGATGTTTCGGAAGATCCGGTATTTTTCATCAAAACATGGAGCCCTAGTTTCTATGTCATATTGCTTTACCTTTACGTGAATTATACGAATATAATTTGATTTGTGCTAAAGTTGCAGTAGTAAAAATACCATGTCTAAATATATTCTTACAACATTAGCCCTAGTTCATACTGTAGTATTCATATATAGCTGAGCGGATAAGTAAGTTTTTTTTTGTTTTATTAAAAAAAGATAACTAGCATTGTGGAATTGTGGCTCCTACATTACTTCAATCATGTTAACCCCTCCATTAGCTGGAGGGGTTAACATGATTGAATCACTGGCTTGTGTTAGGAGTAGGTTCACGACGGTAGTATAATGGGCAGGATTCGAACCCGTGTCTTTACAATTGCGAGCCCGATGCCTTAACCATTAGGCTACCGTCACTTCTGTACGGTTTTTGCAGAAGCTAAAAACTGTCCGAATAAATCGTACAGCTTCTTATTCTTTTAACGGTTTTGTGGATACCATAGTATCCGAAAATTTACTGCGTGAATTAATGTATGGTGTTTATTAACCTAATGAATGGCGTCATATTTATGTCCTAGATACTGTATTGGTTGTTAGTATTTTTTATGCGACTAGTTGTAAATGGGTATTTAGTAAACTGTAAATACAGAAACATTTTACTTTAATTAGTTTACATATAGGTGTCATTGTAAAGGGATATTTATAAACGGGTAATTTTTTACGGCAATTTGTGGCGGCACTATTGGCAACTAATTGCTCGGCCAATAATGGCAATACGTATGCAATTATTAAACGGGCTACACAACCCGGCAACAATAAAATAGAGAGTGACTGAAACAACAACGAAATTGGCCGGGCGACATTGCGGAAAAAAGATCGCTCAGCGATCGTCCGGCAACCATCAAATCAATATTGGAGAGTACTGCCATGTTACCGGCCACATAATTGCTGCCACAAATTGCCGTAAAAATGGCCCGTTTAGATGCCCCTTAATGTACATACCATTTTTTTCAGATCTCTTAGCAATAACAATACTTCGATAAACTCAACTTACCTGAAACAAAGAAGAAAATATTCATTAATACGTACATATTAATAAAATGAATACATTTAAGTAGGTAAATGGGAGAATAAAAAAAATCACTTAGGATGCAAAACAACATTTTGATACGTCGGGATTCTACATGTACATGTAATGCCAAGTTCGCAAACAATAGGTAAAGCCGGAGTAAAGAACATAGCAATAAAAACTTGCGGCCACTCTTTTGAAATTGCCCATTTTACAATGTTTGAATGTTTATAAATTTGATACAGGGGTAAGGTGGGTGCTGCCACTAATATACTATACACCATGTAATTAAGGCTGATTTTATGTTGCAAAAATAAAATCAGCCTTAATTACAACATAGTAGGAGCATCTACTTACAACAAAGGGGAAACCTATATGTGCTTAAATATTGGCTAAAGTACTGGTAACGAATTATTAAATGTAAAATATTAATTCTGATATTAAAAGAAAGAAATTAAGGCCTTTATTTGTCACGCAGAATTTAAATGAATATTACGATAATAATTATTTGATCAATGATTAAATACAAGTCTAGGGCAGTAACGAATTTATTAACATTCAATACCAGGTACAGTTGAAGCAACGTAACTCGACTGGATTGAAGTTAGGTTCTTATCACTTTCGCGCATGTCATAGAGATGCGACCCTAAAATTACTTACGCAAACGATTAATTATGTTTAATCGATTAAAAATACTAACACAACTTCAATTCAAAAATATAAAAATACTATATGAGTTCTTAAAGGTTTAAATTTAGAACAGTTACAGTAAATACTAAAGAAAGTTTGAAAAATAATTTCTTTACGGAAAAAAACACAAAAAACATGAGTTAGTAATACTAATTATGTAATGCGTAATCGCATCTCTAATTCTCTTGGTTTAGTTACCGCCCCCGCCCCCCGCTTCCTGTCACCATTTACTACTAAAAAATGCATCTGCGCAACCACTTTTCGCCTACTTCAATCCGGTCAAGTTACGGTGATCCTACTGTACTTACTTAACTTAAATTCAAATTTATTTTGACGCTTGCATCCTATGTGAACTTAGAAAGGAAACGCAACACTTGTAATGGGTACCTTCATAAGCCCTTGATGTCTATACTAATATTATAAAGCTGAAGAGTTTGTTTGTTTGTTTGAACGCGGTAATCTCAGGAATTACTGATCCGAATTGAAAAATTCTTTCACTGTTGGATAGCCCATTTATCGAGGAAGGCTATGGGCTATGTAACGCTACGATAAATATTGCAAAAACGGGGAAAATTTACGCAGATGAAGTTGCGCGGGACAGCTAGTAAATGATAAAACTCTTCCGTGCCTCGGAGAGCACATTAAGGCTTCGTCGGTCCTGCGCCCAATCTCTTTCCGGTCGTGTCGGATTTCCGTCCTATCGGACTATGAGAGTTAGAGAACAGAGAGAACACTGGTGGCTATAATATCTCCTGCGTAATTGGCTAGTCTTTGATGAGATTGACCGCCGTAATTGACATTGGTTAAGAGAGACAACAAAAATGACTCTACATATTCATTTAGAATAGAATATATTTACTTGCATGTTACGAGGTACAGAGGTGGATTGGCATGCAAATGTAAAACATATGGATCGAAAGTAATGTTGAAACTAAAAATAATGTCAATATTTGGAGTACTACACAAATACACAAATTCTTTATTGTACACACAGAAAAATAACAAAGCATATTACAAAATACATAGTAATCATGTACAAAGGCGAGCTTAACTCAATATTGAGTTTTCTCCCAGCAAACCTTTGAGCGGTAGAGGAGAATGTAATTGTTGAGAGTAGTTAGAGTTATTTTTTTTAAAGATAACTAGTAATGTAGGATTGAGTTCCAAATTACTAGCAATCCTGTTAACCCCTCCAGCTAAGCTCAAAGGCTTGTGTTAAGAGTGGGTTCACGTCGGCAATATAATGGGTAGGATTCGAACACGCGACCTCACGATTGCGAGACCGATGCCTTAGCCATTAGGCTACCGCCACTTCTATAATGATAAATAATACGTACATAAATATATACATAAGTTACCTACATATAAATGGATTACCTACATACAATAATATTACATGAATAAAATATTACATAAATAAATACATATAATTATGTACTTACATTATTTTAGAATTTTAGAAATTAATGTACTACATTAATTTCTAAAATTCTAAAATATATATTTTTATTAATTGTGTGTGCATTCACGAACAGTGCATTTCTATAGGTAATGGTACGAACCACATACATTGTTTTTTAAATATACTTCAATCGAGTAAAAACTCTCTGACACCAACCATTTATGCCATCAGTGCAAAACTGTCTTTAAGGCAGATCTATAATAGGTTTAAGTAATGCATCATATATTAAAGGTATTTAACGCCAAGTTCATTACAGTGAAATCCGGCTAAAAGCCTTGGTTCACACGGCGTTTTATTGCACGTTTTACTGTAGGATTTATTACATAAAATAGTAAATTGAACTCTATAATTAAAGCTAAGCTAAGGCATTATGAAAATATATATATTACGGGTCTTAACCGCGTGAATAATTTAAGGTAAAATACCTTGTTTATTGCCCGACGTTTCGACCGTATTGCAACGGCCGTGGTCACGGGCAGACTGTTATCAACATTTCTAAGCTAAGGCATCAGACTCAATCGTGAGGTCGCGGGTTCGATCCTACCCATTATACTACCGACGTGAAACCATTCCTAACACAAACCTTTAAGCTTAGCTGGAGGGGTTAACAAGATTGCTAGTAATGTGGGGCCCAATCGTACATTGCTAGTTATCATAAATTAAAAAAAAAATCGCTGTAGACAAACGACGTGTATGCCCCACTACTTATTTCTGCAAATAATCCGCAGTACAATATAGGCGAAGGCTAATATCTAACGTTAACTGTCTGTTAAAATAGCTAACTCTAGTAACGAAACTGACATTTGTGCGTGTCAATAACGATAGTTAAAAACCCGCAAGGTCAAGGTATCGATCACACAACTAAATACCTTGCCCCAATTCTTGACATATGTCACTTTTAAACATGACATTAGAATACACTAAAGTTTTGAACTATAATCCGACCATTTATGGTTATATTACCCCACGATACTCTGACATACAGCCTAGCGTGCTCTAACATTTTATAGTGTAATATGACTTCATAAGACATACTATTTTGGTACATTTCGCGGTACGGATAGCAACGTCGTAAATAATAAAATACAATTATTTTTATTACTTTGTTCCCCTGTTTTTATGACATAATGAAAGTAAATGTGATTAGGTATTTATGGGGTCATTAACGAAAGTAACTTGGGTTTTTAAGGGTACACGTTATTTTTTAAGCACTATCTGTATGTTATACGATTTCATCTGTTTTTTTATAGCTATGCGGTCAGCGGTGGGTTAATAATAATAATATCTTGGGGCAACTCACACAGCGCTATCTGATTTCAAACTAAGCAAAGCTAGTATAGGACAACCAGACAACTGATAAACATACTCATATATTTTTAAATACATACATATCATAGATAAATGACACCCAGACACATAATAAACCATCGTGCTTATCACACAAACTTTTATCCTGGGTGGGAATCGAAAGCGCGACCTCCGGCTTAGCAATCGGGGTCATTAACCACTAGGCCAACAGGCCAGTTAATATTGGCTGCTACCTAAACATGGATTTCTTTTACTGCCACGCTGCAGTCTATATGTCCAAATAAAAGTTACTCTATGATAAATACAATTGGCTAACTATTAGTACAGTAAGTAGGTAAGTAAGATCCATAGTAACTATTAACTGACGCTTAAGCTTAAGCAGACGAAATTAATTTAAAAAAAAAATCTATGTATACGATACGATTCACGGTCTTTATAACGTCACTGTTTCGGTGTTCAAGCAAAGCTAAAACTAGCTTATTATTAAAGCGTATCATTGTCAACAGAAATGAAAAGGAAAACCTACTGACATACACTTGTAACTAATAAGGAGGCAAGTAGTAACCAATTAAACCATGATTTAGAAACCAATTACAACCAAACATTACACAATAGTTAGCATACTACAACGACAAAGTTCCCCCATGGATGTGTCACCAACACACATACGTACAAATTTTACATTGAAACAAACGCATTACCTCGTTAAAACTTCAAGCGACAGTTTGCAACAAAATAATATGAGTACGAGCGTCTGTTATGACTATTTTGTCGACGGTACCTACGTAACTACGTGTAATGATGGTTGGGCTGGCCCCGTCAGTCACAATATACCAATAGTACAGAAGGTGGAGCTCGAGCAACGCATACATCGACATCGCTTACGTACATGGAATCTCGCAACGCCCAACAAACAAGGTGGTCTTGAGTGGTCTAAGGCTGAAATCTATTGAGCGTTATTTGGCTTAGCTTAATCTTAGCATAAGTAAAACTTAAAGAAAACCTTGACAAAACAAATGCTGACTATTGAAATTTTTGGTCATAGTGCAAGATTGGCATATTCTCGACAAAGTCAACAGCCAGCACGCGCTTTGTCATGTTTTTAGTAATGTTTCACCTAAGTTAAGCTTGAGCTAAGCCAAAGTACGCTCTGTAGATCTCAGCCTAAAATACCGTGTTGCTCGAGCAAGGTACGTATGAAGGTTAGTACGTGGAGGTTGCCTTCTGCACTATTCTCTCTATTTTGTGATCGGTAATTTGTCTACAGAAGCATGCATTTTTTGCAAAGGATTGCATTATGGTCTTTTTAAATTTGGAATGTCTTGCCTTCGTTTGACGTTTATAAACGTTTGCTTATTATCTATGGTAGGCTTTCTTTGCATAATGGAGGGTATTATGAGCCTATTACTGGTGGTGTGCAAAGGTTTCAAACTAAAGGTAGGTAGGTCGGCATGTGCTAAGAATTTCTGTCTGTGTCAAGTATAGTTACGCATTTAGTGTATTTTTATATCTTGGGCTGTGTCAATGATAATAGTTCATTTTTGTTCGATATCACAACTGATCAAAGTTTTTTTTTTAAAATAAGTCATGTGTTCCTCTTTCTTAAGCAATAAAAAAGTAGTCTGTGACCAAAAGTCTAAATGCTCAACGGGACAATTTTACTTTGTATCTATAGGTAGGTACAAAAAACCTACTTAACCGCTCCTATTTCAGGAATTTAAAAAATGCAAGAAGTTTTTTTTACTTTTACGGTAAATACCGCTACATATCACAAATAATTTTGACATGTCAAACACACAATTGACACAATAATGACAGTTTACTTTGCCTCCATTTTGAACATCAAACGTTTTTATTCTTTTGAAGTAGAATGCTACAATACCTACATCTAGTTTTTGCCCTGACCGGATGGGCAGTCTCACGGGAGACGAGTTGTGTCTGTCTGTTTATTATAGGCAGGCTGTCACTGGCTGTAATATATTGTGCAACGGTAAAAAGATGCACTTTTTGTCATCAAGCGGGACAAAGTACCTACCTAATTAATAAATTATATGTGCTCAATAGCACAGCACAGAGGACAAAAGAAAAACTTTACAGATATGCGCCAGAGCAACGCTTACATAGAAATCAAATCTGGGACCACTTCAAGGCCTCTAGACGAGTGGCATAAACTATAATCGCATAGAATGACAATCGAATAGAATGACGTCGTTGCGCGCGCACAACTGCTAATCTCATATTATCAATTTTCATATTTACAGTGTTGCGCACGCAATGACGTCATTCTATATATTGTCATTCTATTCGATTAGAGTTTATGCCACTTGTCTAGAGGCTCTGACCATTTTATTTCGAAGTTGTTCCAAAATAACTTACCGATTTAGTTAGTAGAATCCCGTGGGATCACATCCGAAAACTCAATAGGTAGGTACTCTACCGAAATCAATAACAAAACTGTACCTTTATTTTTTTTATAAACCTAATGTTAGTACATTGACTCCGTGCGTTGTTTTCAGTCTAAATAATAATTTTAACAATTGGATAGGTATTGTTTTTGAAAGGTAGGTACAATAGTACCTACCTTTCAAAAACAATACCTATCAATATTTTTATTGATTTCCATAGAGTTTCGTGGTGTGATCGGCATTTATTAAATGCTCGTAACTTTTTAGTTTTTTAAAGACGACTCCCGCAGTAGCCTTGTGTCACGGAGGACTTTACAAACATACGAGGACTTAACAACAACAATTTGTGGATCACACAAAGTGCTGTCCCATGTGGGAATCGAACCCACGACCTCTTGCGTAGCAGTCGGACACACTCCATCCGCGCCACAGAGTCTGTCAAGTATTTGATTTATCCCCAAATTTAAAAAGTAGCCCATCAAAATGAACCATCGTACTTGGATAATCATACCTAAGTATATCCTAAGTCTATGTCTACACAAAAGTTGGTGTTCTCACCGTCATTCCCACCGGGCCATCCTCTAGTAGGTATCAATTTTCTGTGGCGCCACCGATGCTGTTAAATACTTTTTAAATTCTACGATACTAGAGCTAGCAACAGTGCTTACCTTTAGGGCCGTCTAAACGGGCCATTTTTTACGGCTATTTGTGGCGGCAATGCTGTGGCCGGCAACATGGCAGTACTTTCCAATATTGATTTCATGGCTGCCGGACGATCGCTGAGCGATTGGTTTTCGGCAATGTTGCCTGACCAATGTTGTTGTTGTTTCAGTCGCTCTCAATTTTATTGTTACCTGGTTGTGTAGCCCCTTTAGCAGACTGAATCATGCGCCATACAATTGCAGACATATTGCCATTATTGGTCGAGCAATTAGTTGCCAATAGTGCCGCCACAAATTGCCGTAAAAAATTGCCCGTTTAGACGCCCCTTTATGTTTATTTATTTTATCAACATTTCACTTCCAGTCAGCCATTTTATAAAACCAGCATTTCAAGAAAACTTCGATATAAATTCAAAACAAGAAACTCAAACGGAAATTAAGTGTTTGAGTGCACGAGGTTATAAAAATGGTTTTTATATCATGTTTATGGCTTAATCTATGAAACATTATGACTGAGGTACAAGGATACGCAAATGCGTGGGCAATTTTATTTAATACTGACTAGCGGACCGATCCGGCTTTGGACGGACTTTTCTACATCATATTTATAAGATGTTACAGAGTTGGTTTTATTTCAACCGAAGTTGAAGTCGGAGTTTTTAAATTTATTTTGTCGGATTCGGAATCGGAGTCGGAGGTGACAAATATAAATAAAGCTTTAGAAATTAAGATAGGTAGGTACCTAATAAAATAAACATTATTCAGTCATATTAGGTCTACGTGTGAAGGGAAAATTTGCTCGGGTAGGACTGGAACCCGCGGTTCCAGTCGGATTCATACATTTATTATGTGCTAGTGGACGCCACGCGGTTTCACCCGCGTAGTACCCGTTCCCGAGGGAATACAGGGATAATAGGGCTAGGTATGTCACTCGGGGATAGTGTAGGATCCCAACGGTGAAAGAATTTTTTAAATCGGTCCAGTAATTTTCAATAAAATTACAAATCTAGGTAATATTTGTATTTTTGTATGTAGCGAATAAGTATATAAATATATTATTAGTATAGATAATGTATAAATTAGCTGTCCCACCAACGACGATGAGCGAGAAGCGAGTAGCGATTTATCGCTCAAGAAAATTACAGTAGATTTTTATTGTAGCTCCCGTCTGCGTAAACAAAAGAGATGCAGTATAGAGCGAGTACTCGCAGGCAGTGTGAACACTCAGCAATCAACTATTAATATCTGTATCTCTTTAGTTCACACGGGATCTACATAAGTATGTACGTGTCTTAAACGATAAAATCGCTACTCTTTTTCTAGCCGTTGGTCGGACATGTGCTTCCAATTAAAAAGTGCAAAGTCGGAGACAAAGTCGGAAAATGCAAAATCAATCGGAAGCCCCGACCTTTCGGAGTCAGAGTCAAAGCTCCGTAACAGCCCTGATCTATACACAAAATATAGATGTCTAAACCGTAAATTATTTGAATGGTTATGAAGATCTAGGCGTACAGACAGCGGTAGCGACTTTTGTTTACAAGGTATTACTTTTTGTAATATTTTTAAAGCATTTTTATGCTAATTTAATACATATAAGTTCCTTAGTTACTCGATGGATGACGTCACGATTGCCATAAAATCGTATCATGTGGAGGCTAAATTCGATTTTAGCGGACATGTCTCGGTGCCTGAGTTGGTAACGACTTTGGGCGGGTATCCCTAAGGTCGCGGGTTCAAGTCCCGCCTGAGGCGAATTTTCCCTCCATATATTTAATTAAATTTATACTAGGTATGTTATGAATACACCTTGACACATACAGAACATATACCTTAGCCCCATATCGTTCTCATTACTGAGGCACAGAAGTAGTGTTGCCAGATCCAATTTTCGAAATATCAGGATTTCAGTGAAAACACTAAGACTAAGGAATATAATTGTGACGTCTTCTATGACTTCTTACACATCCTTTGGGACTTATTTTGGATTACATTTAATTTTTTGGTGCGAAGTTTCCCGGGTCAGCTAGAGTACAATACCTATACTCACTGGCAGAAATAAGCTAAATAAATCGGCTAGATTCCCATTAACAGAAAAAAATAAGATGAATTACTTTTACGTATCTATTCAGGTTGTACTTAGTTGATTACATTTAATTATAAAGAAAATCTGATACCTACTCATTTAGAAAAAAATAATAATAATGATTTGATACCTATAATTACCTATAGGTATAATGTTATTGAATTGGACAAAAAGTGTCCATTAATGTAATTAATAAATTGCTTTAATAGACACTTTAATAGAGCATAATTAGCTCAAATTATGGGTAAATTATGTTAATAATAATGACGTGAATTAAAACGGATGATACAATATTCAGCAATCTACTTTATTGCCTGACTAGCGGACACCTCGCGGTTTAACCCGCGTAGTTCCCGTTTCCGTGGGAATACAGGTATACAAAATAGCCTATGTCACCCGCGGTTAGTGTAGCTTCACAACGATGAAATAATTTTTCAAATCCGTCCAGTAGTTTTGGAGCTTATTCAATACAAACAAACAACCAAACAAACAATCAAATCTTTCCTCTTTATAATATTAGTACAGAAGTATAGATATAGATATAATTGAATGCCATTGGTGGATTCCGTTGGTTTGATCCAACCAAGTTTGATTATTTGTTGGCAATTTAAAACATTTTTCTAACAGTTATTACAACTTACCAATACTTATATTATAAACCTAGTTGTATAGGTACTAACAATATTTTCTTTTCGCTTAAATATTTATATATTTTCTTTTGTTCAAAAAATATTTGTACAAAGAAAAATATCAAGATTCTTTATTAAATCCCGTATTAAGTCTCAAAACTATTTTCCGATTCCATAAAAACAAAGTAAAGCAATTTACCCTTCGGTGTACTTACAGAATATTTTCTAGAAACAATTTAAAAAGAGATTGCGAATGCTCGCGTTTTATAAACAAGACAAGACAAAAAAAGAAAAAAGTTTCCCGCTACGTCACGTTGAGAGCATTTTTAGTGAACCATGAAGATTATTTTTCTACTGTAGGTAGGGGAGACCAGAGATAAACGTCACAATTTTCGATTTGCACGTATTATTCATAGATAATAAAATAGCAAATCGAAAATTAGGAATAGTTCTGCTACTTTATTGACCTTTTATGAGAAAAGCTATATTATAAACGAAACAGTTGAAAAAAAAAACGTTCAAAACTTACTTAGAAGATATTTTGGCTGCCGCTGTGGCGCGGTTGTGGATTGAATACGATTTCTCGGTATTGGATTCGATTTCCACACGGGACACCACTTTGTGTGAATCACAAATTGTTGTTCCGAGTCTGGGTATACTTTGTGCCCGTGATTTATATATTTGTAAAGTCCCCCGCGACACAGGACTTGTACCTATTGCGGGAATAGTATTTAAAAAAAAAATGTTGCACAGACTCGTTATATTCAAAACCTAAGGGGAACAGCGCCCGCGTCCTTAGTCACGAGAGCTCCTAAGGTACAGGGGGTTTTAAAACCTATTAGTGAACATAGTTTGGTCAAAACCTAACTTGTTTTTACCCCGTGTTACTTTTATACCCGGTCTCCCCTAAGTTAGAAAATAAGACAAGAAAGTTAGTAAGACGGATAGTCAATAGAAAGTCCGACAAAGATTTTCTACCTTGTGGTACGAAACATATAGAATACCTACAGAAGGCAAACATAGAGACATTGCTCGCGGACGTTGACTCTCAGGTCACTTCAGTCCTACGGTGTTCCGGAATTCATATACGTGAACCAATAGCGTACAATAACATCGAGGCCAAGTGTAAAATTTGCTCAACGGGAGAGGGGGCACGGACTCCGCAGATGACGCCTCGAAGTATTCCTTTTTAGGGTTCTGTAGCCAAAATAACAAAAACTGAACCCTTAGAGTTTTGTCTATCTGTTCGTCCGTATGTCACAGGCATTTTATTCAAAAACCACTCAATGTATTTGGATGAAATTTTGAGTTTATATGTTTTGTGTAAGTTAAATAACAAAAATAATTATTTCTAGCTAGGTAGGTGCAACAGAACATGAAATGTATTTTTTTTTTCAACAAACATCTACGTGTGGCACATCGTGCGACATGTCTTTTAAAAATATTTCAAGATTTCTAAGAAACTTTTTTGATTATTGAAATTAAAATTTACGGAAATAATCGTTTCGAAAGTTGCAAAAAAATGTGCTCAATGTGACAAAAATTTTCTCAACAAATGGACGTAAGTGCCATAAAGATACGTTCTCTTGCTGAGTGCACTTTTTCAGATCGTATTTATTCATACGTAGAGCATTTTTTTGTAGTAACTGCTGCGAAACCCTGCACAGAGCGGAGGTGTGAAAACAATCAGGGTAATATTATATAATATATACTACTAACATGAAATTAAAAGGAAAACTATCACAGCTTTATAAGTTTACGAGTAACAGCCGACCGAGTGAGAAGTAACCAAATTTGTGTACAAATTCCATTGAAAATTACTTATATACTTAACGTTGTTAGCAGTATGAAACAAAAACAATAGAAAATCCACTGCTTATACCGCATTATTGTGCTGGGAAGCAGGCTACTCTTGTCCGTTTTTTTTTCTTAGAGTTAAAACTCGGATTACGGGGTTGAAACTCAATGTCCCTCCCTGGTACGCGGCAGCCATGAACGATGTTTAATTGTGGGTTGCTCGACCGAAGTTTGTTTAAAGTTTACCTTCTACATACCCTCGATGTTTTGTACTTGCAGCTTGCAATTGCGTCTAGATGGAAAGTTAAAACGTCTTACTTTGTAGAGTTGCACAGGTATGCGAACTGTATACAATATTGAGGTCAAAGCACGCTTGCTCCTTTAGCTTCGACGATCGATAATTTTGAGGTATTGGGGGGGGGGGGGTGAGCCTTAGAACCTAGGCCTACTTAATTGTAAACTAAGTACAAAAACAATCTAATTTTATTTCGCTAGCAATCATACTTTGGTATCATTAAAACTCGATTTGGTCCAGCTATTTGTCTAATTCGAAGAAAATAACTTAAAGTCATTGACTTATTTTGTTTAAGTTTGTTGTTATTAAACAAAATGGCCGACTATCTTGCTTGGATTAGTCATAAAATCATTACCACGATGATTCGATTTGGTTAGGTAGAACAGATTCTGTAAACACAAAACAGCTAGAGGAATATGGGCGTACTCCAGGATGGGGAGAGGAGATTTGGGTGCTTTAACTCTCTCCTCCCTTCCGAAATATTAGGTAGACCTTATAAAAAGTATCTAACGGTTAAAGTTGCCATGTGCGGAGTCCGATTCACGCTTGGCGATTTATTTTGTAAGGAGCCTAACTCGCACTTGATCAGTGCTATCGTAAGAGTTAATCCTCATTGGCACTTGATCACTTGATCCCAAACTAAGCAGAGCTTGTACTATGGAAACCAGACAACTGATAAACATAGTTATATATTTCTAAATACATACATATTATAGATAAATAACACCCAGACATAGAATAAACCATCGTGCTCATCACACAAAGTTTTATCCTGGGTGGGGATCGAACCCACGACCTCTTGCGTAGCAGTCGGATACACTCCCACTGCGCCACAGAGGCAGTCCTATAAATGACTCAGGGGTGACCGAACAGATCTAGATATCTGCTAGGTTAAGCAACGTTACCACTGTCGGTCCATAGGTGGGTGAACGTTTCCAACCAACCGAACCTCAGAGAGCCGTCGGTCCTGCGCCTGATCTCTCTCCTGTCGTGTCGGATTCCGGTCCCATCGGAATCGGACTATGAGAGTGTAGGAATAGAGAGTGGACTTGTGTAGGTAGTGGCGTTTAGGATCAATGACCTCAAATGAAAAGTAAACATTTTGAGGTAGGTCCTCAGGATTTCGGGATTTTAAAAAATGTTGCCGTATTCGAAAACAAATTACTTAAACGGCTATTACACTGCCCTAAATCAAGGCCCTAAATAGAGTTGGCCTTGAAAATTTGTTAGAGAATTAGTTCCCTAACTCTTGTTACATCTCTTTTGACTGTTTTGGTGGCGCGGTGGTCGTGTATCCGAGGTCGTGGGTTTGATTCCCACACGGGACACTACTTTGTGTGATTCATAAATTGTTGTTTCGAGACTGGGTGCAATTTTTGTGCGTTACTTGTACGTTTGCAAAGTCCCCCGATACACAGGGCTTGTTCTGCGGGCGTCGTCTTTAAAAAAAAACATCTCATTTTAAGGGTTTAGGGTCCCTGAGTTAGTGCATAATATATGTGCATCAATAATTAAAAAGTAAGTCTAGATCTTAAGCAATCATACCGCATTCCAATGCGTCAATCAAATTAAAAAAAACTCGTAAGATATTGTGAGAATTCGGGTAATTTTGTACTTTCAGTTCCTCAACTATTTTTTTAACAGGCAACCGTCGCTATATTAATTAAAAAAACATCATTAGTACAGTCATTTAAATAGGTTTTATCACGGAATATTGCATGCAAATGTAAATTAGACATACCTTTGAATTACTTTTACATTTAATGACCTTGTTCTGTAATTAGGTAGAATTTTAATTGGTTGTTACTTGTTAACAATCAGGCTATAGGTAGGTACATGGTTGGGATTAGATGTTGAGATTCTTGTTAAGGAGCAGCTTTCTAGAAACAGCTTGTTGAGCCTATTCAATATTGTATTTTTAACGGCAATAATGTAAGCAAGGATTATTATACTTTATTGCATGAAACAGAGTTATCAACTACGATCTGTGAGGTCGTGTGTTCGAATCCTACCCAATAAACTACCGACGTGAACCCACTTCTAACACAAGCTATTTAGCTTAGCAGGAGGGGTTTACATGATTGCTAGTAATGTGGGACCCATTTCCACATTGCTTGTTATCATTCAAAGAAAAATAAAGTCATTCTGTATAATTTTATAAATTACGGGTTGATATTTTGTAGCTAAAATATCTTTATTTTCCCCGACCTTTCGACTTTTCACGGAGATTGCAATACGGTCACGAACCCGTACAGTAGGATCAACATAACACGGCCGGTTTGAAGTTGGCGACAAGTGGTTGCGCAGATGTATTTTTTGGAAGTAAATGGTGCCAGGAAGCGGGGGCGGGGGTGGTAACTAAACCAAGATAATTAGAGATGCGATTACGCATTACATTGTCATATTAGTATTACTAACTCATGTTTTTTGTGATTATTTAGGTAAAGAAATTGTTTTTCAAACTATCTTTAGTATTTACTGTTACTGTTCTAAATTTAAACTTTTATGAATAAAATAAATAAAATAATAAATAATAAATAGTATTTTAATATTTTTGAATTAAAATGTTGTTAGTATTTTTAATCGAATAAATAAAATTAAACATAATTAATCGTTTTCGTAAGTACATAATTTATAATAGGGTCGCATCTCTATGACATGATCTTTTATGCGAAAGTGATAAGAACCTAACTTCAATACGGCCGAGTTACGTTGATCCAACTGTAATTTATAAAATTACCTACGTATAAAATGTTTGATAAAAATACGTTCAGCCATTTTGAAAATAAATCAACTTGTTATGTCGGGGTTTTCTTGTGAACATAATAATTAGTGTGCACTAAGTATTAGTGGTTGTAATCATAATAAATAATGTAATAATTGCATCCTTTTCACTTTTTTACCTTTATGTAATGTTTGCGATGCCTGACGGAATAAATTTCCTCGTTGACGTGTGGGGTGTAACGTAGGTAATAAATATTTAATATAAAAATTATATTTATGTAGGTTGGGGTAAGAACTACATACTTTGTTTAAATTCTCTACGTACCTACTTTTAAAAAAAAATTACATCATTAATATGTTTGTTTAACATAATTATTGTATTTGCCTAATTTTAAGTATTACCTATTATTGTTCCCTAAACAGAAACGGGCTTAAGTCTGAATGTAGCATTTTCGGTAGGACATTTTTTATTTTATTTTTATCGAAATACGTAGGTAGTATTATTTATCAATCTAGACTTTATAGGGTTCAGAGTAATATTATGACATAATATTACTCTGAACCCTATAAAGTGTGTTTACCTACTTTTTTATATATATAAGTATTTTTTATAATATTTTTAGTAACTTTATTTGAAAGTCAGATTTATTAACAGAAAATTATTTATTTGCCAGTGTAGGTATATATACTTAGTATAACTAAGTCCTTAAAATACTTAAGTTTCCACCTAGTTACTTTGGTTAAAAAGCCTAAAACTCAAGTTTGAAAATGAATGCAAATTGTCTTCAACAAAGATCGTAAATATAAATACCAATACGAAATTTGTATACAATCAAGACCTGAGAAACCCTGGCGCCTAAATGCACAACAAAACGCAAACAAATTTGTTAATACCCTCGCGCTATTACATAACTTCCGTAACATCACAAACACGTATGGAAAATCAAAAATGGAACCTAATTATGGTTCATGAATGGAGTCGCGTGAACATCGGCACTCGGCAGTGACCTTGTAGGCCAGCCTGCCCGGGCAGGCTATTGCACTGCACGCGCTGTTCCCTCCCCCCTGCGGCCCTCGCAGACCCCTCTCCCGCCGCACGCAAATTATTGAGCCACCTCTCTCCCTCCTCTCTCTTCCCCGCTGCACTTCCTTCCGCGACCGCGCCCGAGATTTTAGTTTCTGTTTCACTGATGCTTCCAAATTCAAATTGCATTTCGCGTTGTTTATGGTGATATTTTTTTAAAATTTCGTTCCATTTATATTTAATCATTTAAAAAATATTGCAATGCAACCTCTATCCTTTGTATTCCACCTAATAATATTATGAAAAAGTAGGACATACCAACACTAGAAAAACTTTATGAGGTAGGTACTTATAATTTATTTTGTAAAGGTCCCTTTTCTGGAAATATAAGTAGATTCATATTTTCCTGGTCGTTAATACCATCCATCGAACAAAAACAAAAAGGCATAAAATATTGAGTTTAAAAAGATTCCTATTTAATATAAGAATTTCCTAGAAAATTGAAATTTAAATCTACGGCAAAATGGTGTTCCAAAGCGGTCATTAACTTTTATAAAACGTTGCATTGCTTGAACGCTAGAGGTAATGCCGGTTAACTTTGTACGAAAGTAAATAAATGCATGCATAAATCTGCATATTTCCATCATATTTTATTCTTAACTAATGGAACGTTATGCAGGGAATGTCACTTCCTACGTAACTATTTCTAATTAAAATCAAGAATTAAAGACAGAAAATACTGTACTTATTATATAGAATTCTTGTATTATCGTATAACCATCAAGAGGAAATACAAAATCATAGGCAAGATCGTGGGTGCACAAAAGAGATTGGGAACTTTCTCGTCACGTGACTACAGAAAAGGTTTCATAAGAATGTAGCTATCGGAAAATGTCGTCAACCAGTGGCAACCTGTTGAAAACGTAAAATAATAACGTTCAGTATCTCGGTAACCCTCCAATGTTTTGATCTGTCCCATATTGTGGCGGGTTCCGCGCGAAACACCGTCACGTTTTTGCCGCCTGTTTTGAATTTATAAAGCGGTCCGGTCAACAGCTGATCGCGGCGTTGCCAGCCCGGCGCACCGCCCGCGCCCCCGCGCTCCCACACCGCTTGTTGCCGCTCCGTGCATTCGCCCGGTGAGCCAAGTCTCCGAGGCGATCGACCGCCACCGCCCTCCCCCTCCTAACAAATAAAGCACAATTTTCCCAACATTGTACCTTCTAAAATAGTTACCTGACTATACCCTTTTTCGGTGGTGAAATTTTCCGTGTGTTATTCCTTAGGGCGTGTATCGGGGTTAGCCGGTCGATTGCAGGCTAGTAGGTACCCAAACAAACTATTCGCTTTCTATTCCAAGTTTACGTCAAGCAATAATGCTGAAAGGTTAGTGACAATCTTCATTTAGCATCTCTAGTATGCTTTTAGCTAAATAATTTACAACGTTGGCTATGGCTTGCAGTAGTGACATTTGTCTCGGTGCATTTAAGTGACACTAAGGATAACTGACGGTTGTTGAATCCCTCTTTCAAGACTGCGGGCTTATGGTGGGTAGGCGTTTCTAAGACAAAGTGTTCACGTTGGAAAAATCCTCTCAGAACATCCGTCCGGCATTTTTTCTATACATCTTGGTCTATAGGTTAAACCTAATCCATTCAGGAAAAAAAACACATTGTGTACGACATCTCTTTCTTTCTCATTTCAAGTAAAAGTTACTACGAGTTGTAAAAATGACGTGTAAACTGAGAAATTAATGAAACACATGTAAAATCCACAAGACCGTGTCTTTAAATACTAGACACTGGCAAAAAATCGTTCGAAAATTTGCCAAAATTGCCATAAACACAAAAATAAGATAACAAAAGTTGCAAGTTGCACCTAATGATGCCCTTTCTTTGGAACTAAGTAAAATATGGCCGCTTTTGCATCACTAACCTACATTATACAATAGTTCATTGCAGTGCTTAATAGCTACTATTCCAACTTAAGGGATTTTTTTCTGTTTTCCTATTCCAGGAACTTAACATTTGAACTGTCTTGGTACATTCCATAACGTTTCGTAATGAATTTTCTTTATCTTCTACCTAACCTTCTTATATAGAAATAATAAAAAACTTATAAAATAACACAGAATTGGTACATTCTATGGTGGTCAGAAGGTTGGTTGATATGGTAGGTATATCAACTAGCGATTCGCTTTAGCTTTGCAGAATTTCTGTTAGTATTTAAGTTACAAAATTCCACCTGGGAATACATATGAGAAACTGGATTCACAAAAAGTAAATTTACATTTCCTGAGCCAGCTAATCAATATTATTCAGACCGGCCGAAAACAACGTCGGCAATATGGGATACATCAACGGTCCGGTGTTGGAACGGCGACAATGTTCGTATTTTATACTTACATATTTTGCCGGTGAGGAACAACTTCCAGAGGATTGGGTAGAAGACCATTAGGTACATTTATTCTAAACCTTTCTAGTCAAAATTACATGTCTGTCTGGTTAAAAAGAAGATTCTTAAAAATGGTGATGGAAAAATTACCCTGACACAAAGATTTATACTACCTATACGAATAAATCTTTGTTTTAATTCAAAGATTTATTCGTATAGGTAGATAAATCTTTGTTTGATGAACACGATTGTTTATTCTGTATATGGGTGTGATTACACAAATTAACTTCGAAATATAATTTTGGAAAAAAAATACACACCCTTCAGCACACACATCTGTGAGACCCCGGAGTTCAGGTTTAGTCTATAGGTGGTTAAGATCATAAGTCTAAATCTAAGTGGTAGATGATTAAGAGTTAATATATTCAATATTTTCCAAAATTGATATTACAAAGTTATTTAGGGTTATGCAAAGAAGCCACGAGCGCGAGGTTATTAGTTTATTACAAAACAACCTGTATATAAATAAAAATGAATCCCTATTTCCCTTGGTCTCGAGATAACTAGAGAAAGACTTTACCGATTTCAAACATTCCTTTTTTTAGTTTTGTAGAAGGTTCTTAAGTAATAAAAATAAAAAATATACAAAAAAAAAATACGGGGTGGTACGAATTTTTCCGGGACAGCTACTTTATTTTACAGAATAATTTGTATCTATTAGGAAGTAAATCAGGTGGCATTAGGCTCTGCCCAATTTGGGACCAGATTGCCGTGCTGTTTAGCCCCGATAAAAAAAAAACATGAAAAGAGAATGGAATATTAAATTCCTATTTTAAATTTAAAGTTATACTACGTATACGTAGGTGCTTCGGTTCATAATACCTCATCTCGCATCGTCTCGTAGCGAGAAAGCCACTCAAGTAAATCCTCTTTGCCTCGCTCTTATACTTTTTCGACTAATTGCCTCTTATTAATATCGATCGAATACTTAGTAGGGACTAAAGTCTCGGGTGTAGATAGTATTAGGCATGGGCGTCTCTAGGGGGGGATTTGGGGGTTAACCCCTCCTCCGAAATTGCAAAAGAGTAGGTACGCTATATACATTTGGCCGTCTGTTTGGTTCACCTAACGTAATTACGAAAAATGATTCTAGGTATTTCTTTTTAAGCCCTGATGTAAAAGGACAAGTTGCATACTAAATTCATGAAAATCGTTGGAGCCGTTGCCGACATTAAGATTATAAACCTTTATACAAAAAACTCGTTCAAAGGTACTAGAGGTATAAGAGATATATAGATAGATTAGCCTACGCTAATTGAAAGTAGACATTATTCTACGTAAATCAGCGTTTCTTTACTTAATCCATGTTTTACTTAAATTGAAAAAAATCTCACCTATGATATCTTAGAAATATTTTTGAGAATTTATTCTATTCATTCATAATTACCATCAACGCTTTTTCAAAGTTATCCTTCACAAAATAATTAGAAACTTAAATTAAAATAATTATTGTTGGCAATCCTACGATTACGTACTATGGTGTATAGTAATAATACTCTGCTATTCAGCATTTGTAAGAATGGAGTTCGCATTTGAATTAGAGTGTACCTACGTAAGTAATACTTTCTTTTAATCGGTTAAAACACGACGGCAATTTGTACCCAATATAACCAACCATAGATCATCACTAACATAACTTGATACAAATAAAGTTTGATGGTTTGACCGCATTTCGCAACACAATATTAGATTAAACTGTTTAATAACAATCATAACGAAAACATGACATCAGTTTACAATACTCTTCTCTCTACATAGAAATAAAATGTAGAGGTATTATCTAACAAGTAGTCTTGTAGAGTTCAAAGTTCTCGGGTGGCGTACAACTCTGACGTCATCAAAATATCTGACAAGGGTGAAAATCGACTTTACGTAGAGTGGCTCAATGTATTATATGGCTTTATTATTGTAACTGGCACTGTTTTTGACAGAGAGACTATTTGTATTAAAATTTATGGTAATATATTTGGTCACGTAAGTCGTATTGTATTATGTGTATGAGCAGATGAGGTCTAAATTGTAATAGAATAATACACGGTAGGTATTTATTACACCATTGCCCCAAAAAAGGATGAGTAGCTTTTGTTTTCAGCATTTATTAATATTTGACAATGGCAATCACTTCCGGGAAAAGCATAAATAAAAATAGTACGGGTTCCCTAGAAAAAAAATTAAAATGATAAATATCAAGCTGGAATTGCGTATAATATAATAATATAATTTAATGTATACGACAACTTTATATAGTGGTACGTAAGTGAAAAAAACAGGTGTAAAATATAACAAACTAAACTTTTCCGTTGGAAAACTATTATCCCCGTACATCAACATAAGCCGCGATTAATTTACCAACCGCAAATAAAATTGTTATTAAAATATGACTTTTATAATGCAACGATTATGGCTTTTACTTGTGATATGTGCCATGTAGCTTGTAGTAAAAGCCATAATCGTTGCATCACAAAAACATTTCAACATCAACCATTTAGCTGGCAGGGGACACTGCACTTTAAAGCTTAATATTTAAAAAATGGATCCCTAAATCTAAAAATGGTCGTAGTCACTCTGACTGTCCCACTGAAGCAGCCATGTTTATTTAAAATATGGTAGCTGTTAGCTCCGTTTTTTACCATTCCAAGTTAATTCTAAGTAATTTCTAACATTTAAAATTGAAAGACTAGGTAATGAAATTTAAATCGAGTTTTCCAATTAACGTGCACGTTTATTTAGGTCATGTTAAATTAATACCTATCTCACATCTATGTATATATAGTAGAAATATGTTTTATTTATTCAAAGCCTGGTTATTTGAATTGGGTTATTCGTCATTTATTTATGTGTAGGTTGCCTCGTTAAAGGGCTGGTACTCGTGAACTATCAAACTTGATTGTCATAACAACTATCAAGGAATACATTTTGTTAAATTTAACATATTATAAAATGATATATACTACGGGTCTTAATCTCGTGAATATTTTTAGGGTAAAATACCTTGTTTATTGCCTGGCGTTTCGACCGTATTGCCACGGCCGAGGTTACAGGCAGACTGATCTGTACCCGTGACCACGGCTGTTGCAATACGTAATTTTGACACGATTTCGTCTTATAAATCGAAGACAGGGTGCACGCATGAAAAAGTGTTATTGATTAGTTGCTAAGCAACGGTCACGTAATTGATTGGTTGCTAAGCAACGGTCACGTAATTGATTGGTTGCTAAGCAACGGTCACGTAATTGATTGGTTGCTAAGCAACAGCAAATGGCTATTGCAGCAACATGACATGCGCTACTATTGGAACTAACGTTATTGATTGGTTGCTAAGCAACGCGAATGGCGATATGTCATCAATGTTATTACGTAAAATTATCGTCCGTAAACCGACTTTACAGACAACCAATTTTTTCCAAGGCTGAACACTCAATTTTGACACGACATGGTGTCACTGTCCCTTAAAGGGGAACAGTAGCGACAGAAATACTTTTGAGAAAGACTCGAAGTTATACACTTCTTATCGTTTGAGCATTCGTGTGAGTGTGACAGAATTTAACATTGGTATGACCGTACAATTGCATTTATGTCTAACTAGCTGTGCCCCGCGGTTTTACCCGCGGTTTATTAGCCTATGTGTTAATCCAGGGTGTCAGCTAACTCCATACCAAATTTTGTTAAAATCGCTCCAGCCGTTTAGACGTGGAAAACTAACAAACATACACACTTACATACTCACAAACTAAAAACTCTCACCTTTATAATATTAGTATGATATGATGTAATAAGAAAAATTATCGTAATATAAACTCATGACCACTCTTTTTCTCTTCTCCAGTGCAAAGTTACTGTTTTCGTCCGTGTTTCTACGAAAACTTAATTTAAACCACACAACATACGTATTTCTAAAGTGTTTTGTAAAATAATAAGTTTAATCTAAAGTTTTCCACATATTTTAGAGTTTTTTTGGGAAGGAATAATATCTGCATAATTATGTGTATACTAGAGATGTTACGGAGGTGATTTTATCGGAACCGAAGTCGGAGGTTTTAAAATTGGTACATCGCAATCGGAGTCGGAGTTGGAGGTGGTGGGAAAAGACGAATATGTGGATTTAGGGCTTAAGAAAATAAGATAAAAAGAAAAATTATTCGGTCATATTAAAATAATGAGTGAAGGAAAAATTCGCCGGGCAAGACCCGAACCCGCGATCATAGGGAATCCGTGAGAATTGTTTCTTCATACATTTATTATAAAACAGACTTTGTTTGTTTGTTTGAACGCGGAAATCTCAGGAACTACTGGTCCGAATTGGAAAAATATTTCTATTCAAAATTTTCTACGCTACGACCAATAGGAGCGGAGATTTACGCACGAAGTTGCGCGGGTCAGCTAGTCAATTATATTTTCGCAAGTATGTAACACATGGAAATGTATAAACGCGTTACAGACACGCACTTGATTTAAAATTCGCAATTAGGTACTTATAGAAGGTTTAAATTAATCCCGGTCGGATCTGAAAGGTTAGGTAGGTATCCTGTTAACAGTGCTAAAAACAATAGAAAAAAAAAACATATCCGTCAATTTTTTTTTTTAAATTCGCCATTTTAGTACCCAATTTCGTCAAAATATGTAAATTTTCAAGATTTTTTATCAACATTGTTTGCATAAAGCCTCTTTACAATCAAAACAATATTTTCCGCCTCCACATGTTTTTCCATATGACTTCTACCAAGACAAAAAATTTAGTCATTTTTTTCGCCATTATATTTGAAAAAAAATACATAAATCCAATGGGAACATGATACCTTACAACACATTAACGGGTCGGAGACGGATTAAACATACATACTGTTTAAGAATGCAGTTTACTGAAAATAAATCGTAAAAATAATAACCGCATTGTGAGATTTCGCAGTGCGAGCCTAGCCTTACTGAAATAATGGCTTGGTGTAGAATATACTTGAATATATAATTTACGTAAGTGTAGGTACATACAGCTGGCATTAATATAAAACAACACAGGTGGCGCTAACTACTGCTCCATATAAAGAGCCGTAACTACGTGTAGTTACTTTAATGTCGGCCACATATGGTAAAGTACATATTTGTAAATAACCTACATTTATATTCTGCCACTATCAATAATTGTTAAATGGTTGCTATTTATCTTCCTTAACAAAATTTCTGACAGTAAACTATCAATAAATATTAGTTTTTGTAATATTTATATCATTTTTATACTAACTTTATACATATGAATTTTAAATAAATGGAGGAAAAAATCGTCTTCGGCGGAACTTAAAAAGCTGTGTTTAAATGGTTTCTGCAATGATACTCACAGAGCCCTAGGGAACGAGTTGGATGACGTCACGATTGCCATAAAATTGCCCGGTGCCGCGGTGGCTTAGGGCTGTATGTATGTATATTCGCGATTTTCTCAGAAACTACTGAACTAATTTTGTTGCGGTTTTCACCATTCGATTGCATATTTTTCTGGGAAAGTTTTAGTGTATAAAACAATGTTCTAGCTTATAAAAAGTCACAGATATAGACTAAAACATAGGAGTGAGTGAGAAAATTTCATTAGAAAAGTTATTAAAAGATACTGATTTGGCAATTGAGTTTTTATAGATAGAGTAAGGGAGACATGTGACTGCGTGTAAGTGGAAATGTCTTCTGAATAGAAAGAGGGAGAGAAAAACCGCAGTACCCTATCTACCTCTATCTTGGCGCCAGCGCCATAAATTATCATTCGTCACAATAATCAATCTATTTGTTAATCAAAACAAGCTATTATTTTGTGTTATGTAAAAAGAGATAGCGTACTGCCCTTTTCTCTTTTTAGTCAATAGACTACTAGCTGGCTGTTTCCACTACTCTATCTATACTAATATTATAAAGAAAAAAAGATTTGATTGTTTGTTTGTATTGAATGGGCTCCGAAACTACGGGACGGATTTGAAAAATTCTTTCATCGTTGTGAAGCTACACTAATCCCGAGTGACATAGGCTATTTTTTATCTCTGTATTCCCACGGGAACGGGAACTACGCGGGTGAAACCGCGAGGCGTCCGCTAGTCTATAATAAATTTATGAGTATATTACGGAAAATTGAAGTCTCTACTTCAATTTTCCGTAATATACTCATAAATTTATAAGACCAGGACTGCGCCATAACCTCACTTAATTGACCACTCTCTAGAAAGAGACAACGTTACATTGTGGACAATACATGTCAAAGGCTGCATGATTTTTTTCTCTTTCACGCTTTGCAGTCCAGATCTATACATGAATGTTACAGATTAAATATACCTACCTACATTTTGGCAGCCATTTTTCTTTCATAAGACATAGTATCTAGACCATAAAGGTTCTACATTAAGCCTGTTTGGACCTATTGTGACGTAGGACATTACATTTGTCTATCCCTTTGTACTCGTACCTTTAATGATGCTTCAGAGAGACAATAGAGGCTGTTTGCCTTTACTAACATAAGATTTATATTATTTATTCTAAGTACTTTAGATCCAGTAGGGAAGGGCTTAGGTAAAAAATTATGTGTTGGACATTTTTGTTTTGTATTTTGACGTGATAATGTCGGGTGCGGTCTATTTGGTAGAAACTTGATACTCCGAAACCTATTTGGGATAACTGACTTCGCAGAAACTTCTTTAGTCGATCATTTATTAGGCATAAAAAATATTTGACATAAATATTTTTAGGCATAATGTGCTTATGACCGAATTTAGAATGGCATACATTTAAGATAGTAGAATTTTTATTGGCATAATTACCTTTGGCATAGTTAAAATTTTGTATAATTTCATTTAGCATAACGTTCATTTAGAGTACAGATTATTTGGCATAATTTGACTACGCAAACTATGAAGATCATAGAATTTCAATTAGAATAATATAGATTGGGTTACTTTCTTCTTTAAAAATGCGTAGGTTAGGTTAGGTTAAAACTGTGACCTCCGAGCGGCCGGCGAGTGCCGGAAACGAACATGCTCTCATGGGCAAGGATATAAAAACCAAATAATTATCATTAAATCAACTTTTATTTATTACAATTACTAAAAAAAAAACAATTAAATTAATCAGAAAACAAAATTAAACTAATCTTATATTAGCTCCTATTGCTTTAAGGTACCCAACTTCTGTGTAATCCGACTGATTATTTATAATATAAGAAATATATGCCAAAAGATGAATCTGGTTTTGAACTTTCTGCGATGTGATGATTATACATTGTGATTATTATGGATACCAAAATTATGCGTACAGATGATTCTGACTTACAAAATTATGGGTTTCAATGTATGCTAAATGAGTTTATGCCAAACGATATTCTGCGAAAAGAGTTTATGCTATTAGTTGTTATGCAATATAAAATTATTACTTAAAAAGTTCTACTATAATAGGTGTACCCGATAATGTCTTATAAATCGATGATGGGGTGCACGTACAAAAAAGTGTCACGTAGCAACGGTCACGTTATTGATTGATTGCTAAGCAGTCACGTTATTGACTGGTTGCTAAGCAACGCGAATGGCAATAGCTATTATTGTGGAACCTAATCCCACATTGCTAGTTATCTTTAAAAAAAACATCAATATTTTCTTATGACGTTATCACGTGAAATTATCGTCCATAAACCGGCTTTCCAACCTTTTTTTTATATTGAGAGTAATATACTCTGTTACTGATCGACATCCGCAACTTCGTTTGCGTCATTTTTTCCCCTTTTTGTTGTGTGATATTTCGCTTCTATTGTTATAAAGCCTTCCTCGATAAATCCTATCTAAGCTAAGCTATCCAACACTAACAGATTTTTCAATTCGAACCCGTAGTTCCTGAGATAATTGGAAAACAAACAAACTCTTCAGCTAATATTAGTATAGATTGAAAGCAATGACAGTAAATAGCTTTTGTGTAGGTACTAAGTAGGTACTCGGAGATGATTCAGGTCTATTTTATAACCTTAACAAACTTCAAGCAAAAATATGGGTATTATAACTATAACGAACGTAGAGGGGTACTATAATATGTAGCGTCTAAATAGTTGGTCGGATTTTGATGCTGTTTTTTATAACAAACTGCCTAGTGTGATTAAAATAGTTCTTTGATTTATTTCATGAAATTCTGTTCGTTTTGAAGATGATGAAGATTATTTTCCGAATCACTTGTCGGAGGTTTTGAATGTGCGCATTAGCTTGTTACCAAATACATTATAGTTTAAATACACAAAAGAAAAACAATTGAATTACCAAGGAAATAAAACAGATTATATTTAAAACGGATTATTAAGTTTATCGCGAGCAAAGTCCACTCTCTATAATTTTACCAAGAATCTAACTGTAAGTATTTGAAAATCGCTTTGAATAATACGTTTGTGAGGAAAGTAAGAAATAAATTAATGGTACTTCTTGCTCTTTTCGCAACACGAACGGAATCACTTTGCAAGCAGAACTAACTTCAACCATTATCTACTAAGTACCTTTAGAAGCCAATAACCTAACAGTACTTTTAAAGTATTATTGTTATAAGAGCCATTACGCATTGTCTAATCGGTTTTTAAACTATTACAAATCCATACTAATATTATAAATGTGAAAGTAACTCTGTCTGTCTGTTACGCTTCCACGCTCAAATAGCTAAACCGATTTAGATGAAATTTAGTATGGAGATAGTTTGAGTCCCGGGGCAGGACATACGATAGTTTTTATTGTGATAACCGACATTCACGCGAAGCCACGGACGAAAGCTAGTTTGTAATATAATTGGAGAATGTCGCGCCCTCCCCAATTCAATTCGTACTTAAACAATGATTTCCTAACTTGTTTCGGTCACGGTGACCAATCTCATTAGAGGCTAGACAGGTTGGCTTGCCTGTTATTAGATTATAGTATCTCTTGCGTAACACGAATGTGTGCACACTCACAAGTGTGCCCTCTATCCCTCCCATTCTAAAAGTCCAATGGTACGATAGGATGAGAGTAATTCAGCACAGATACGACGACTTAACTTGCTTTCCGATACAGAACGGGTATTACATTTATCTAAAACGGTCCCTATCTACGTAATGACAGTGGTAACTTTACTTAAACGCCAGCCGTTCAGCCGCCAGACGCGAAACCTTGTCATTTATGACAAATTTAATTAAATCAAATACAAAACTTTTTGAAGGACAACTCAGCGGAACTTTACAAACATTCAAATGACGAACATCAAGTAAACAATCTTGTAACAACTTCACGGTCGCTCCGACCAAGTCGCCGGTCTACAAAATCGACAGTGCGTAATAACTCTAAACTGACAACGATCTTCAGGGTGCAATGACCAGAAGCCAGGAAGCCTGCATTTCACACGTTTGGCAGATCGCATGGATTAACATTGTAATGTTGGGAGCTGCAGATTAATGGGTTGATATCAACGCAGATCAACCAGCTGTACCGACGATAAGATACGCCTTTTAATATTACCGCAGATCGATATCGTTTCTTAACCGGAAGAGATAATTGTGAAAGGGATGCTATAATTTGTATTATGATGTTGGTATGAAAGTTCCATCAGTCCTATAAATAGTACAAAATACTAAGAATATAAAAGGTACAACGTGCGCTCCATTCACTCATACATACTGACGAATTCACCATCCTATCTCGTTTTACTAATAATTATGAGCAAAACGAAATAGGAGCAGAACATTATTTTTTGTAGACAGTTTTTCAGGGCATTTGTTTTACAATCGGTGTTCTAAAACCAAAGAACTGTTTGTTTTACACGTCATTAGACATTGGAAAATATCTAGTGTTTTACCAAAAGTTTTCCGACCTGATTTGACGATTCCATAGGCAGAACAATATTCAAAAGTTTACCAAAGAGTTTTCCAGCTCACCAGGTACACAGGTGCGAGCGATTTTTTCCAACAGATGCATCGATAGACACCATGTCAGGTAACATTCTAGAGAAAGCCGAAGCGAATTTATTAAACATTTTGAAAGACACGACTCTGAACGTAGATACGACCAATTTGTTCAAACAGCTTACACGTTCTTTGAAAACTGGTCCAAACGGTCTGCAGCTTAGCGGGGAACCACTAAAATAGCATAATCTACGAATTAGCATATAGAATGATTTTATCATATGGAAGTAGATATGCAATTTCCAAAGGGCACATTGCAGGTGAATGCTAGTGCTAATATCCGTATTATCACTACGCTTTGAGGTGTACGTGACTCAGCGACGACGGACGGAGCAAATCGAGAGTCAAGCGAGGTTAAGCAACGTTACTACTTTCGGTCCATAGCTTGGCGACCGTTGTAGACAAATGATGACATCTGTCCGTGCCTTGGAGAGCACGTTAAGGCTATTGAGTAAAATATTATGAAAACCATGAAAAAGCGCGTGCTGACCGTTGACTTTGTTGATATAATGTTCTGAGATTATGCTAAGCTAGCACAATGTTCAAAAATTTCAATGGTCGGCATTTGCTTTGTCAAGATTTTCTTCAAGTTTTACTTAGGCTAAGATTGAGCTAAGCCAATGTACACTCTATAGATTTCAGCCCAAGTTGTCGGTCTTGCACCTGGGGGTTAAGACGAGGTACATTCGTTCTGTGGCAAATTCGCTAACGCCTACAAGAGGTCGATTCCAAAGATCGTTCGCAAATAAATAAAAAAATGTCTATGGTCGCCACCGCAAATGTCAAATTCTTATAATTTAAAATCCGCCATTTTATTTCGTTTTCTTCATAGCAAGGAGTAAACTAATACTACGGAAACTTCATAGTCTCACCGTTCGCTAGATTAGTGACCAATCGAATAAAAAAAATAGCGAAAATACTGTCAATAGTATTTTAATTCGATACATTTTGTACCTACTTTTCCATTAACGCCATCGCTATTCGAATGTGACTTTGTCTAGGCCCCATCTCTTTTCGATCGTGTCAAATTTCCGTCCCGAGCAATGACAAAGAAAGTGAACTTGTGTCTGTAGGTAAGAGTCTTTGATTATATAATGTCTAGATGGAGCATTCCCTCAGTCAGGCTATAAAAAAATGAAGTTACTGTTTTTGACGAAAATGGGTGAGTTAAAATAACTATGGCTAGAACATCTGATAGGAGTCTTCTTACCTCTCAAAAAGTACGTCCATTTGACCATACTTTTTGACAGTTGTTTGCTTCAATAAATTGTAGATGCTGGATTAGGAATCTAGACATTATATAATCAAAGGTAAGAGTTTATACCATGGGCGTACATAAGGGGGGGTGGGGCGTGCCGCTACTTAGTTCGATAACTAATTTACAAAAATAAATATTTAATATACTCGTAACTTGTAACAGAAGCTGAAAAAAAAATTCAGTAACCATCTACGTGTGGCACATTATTCGATAGGGCCTTCAAAATTTTCAACTATACGGCTTTATAAAACGGTCCTGCGACTCGTTTAAAAAGCGTTCCTCATTCTTACTATTGTACAAGTCACTCATCAGATATCAGCTCGAATATGCTACGTGTGTTTGGAACCCATTTTATGATAAATATAGTAACCAAATTGAGTCAGTGCAACGTAAATATCTTCTTGCATTAAACTACAAATTTGATAGAAAATGGCTATCGTATCATACACTCCTCAAAAAATTTTCGTTGTCAACTCTTAAACTGAGAAGACAATGTTTTGACCAATCGTATCTTTATAAGATATGTCATAACAAAATTGACTGCAATAAACTTATTAACCAAATATATCTTCGTATACCGAGTCGTTCCCAACGTATTCGTGATACACATTGTTTATTTGCACCTAAGCGGAGCAGAACCAACGCAGGAGAAAGAGCGCCTTTGAGGCGACTAATGAAGAGTTACAATGATCACTTTGCTGATATTGAATTTGTTCTGTCGCTCAGTCAATTTAAAAAATGTATTTCTGAAAAACTTTCTGATATTTGCATGTAATTTACATAAGAACTGTCTCCATATCACATGTTTAGACGTAGAGTATACAGGTTAAACTTTGCTTATTTTATTTAAATTATTTGTTACTCTTTGCTTGTTTTAAATTTTTCTGTAATGTATTATTTTGTGGATAACGGTGCTGGTTGCGTAATTACCTAATTGTTTTAAAAGAAATATTGTTAGTCTTATGCATGATTGTGCAATTGTTTATCTTGAAGAATAAAAAAAATATATATTTCAAGGTTTCTAAGAACTGTTTTGGTCAAATATTTTTTTTAGAAAATAACACCAGCTTTTGAGAAAATCGCGAACATACATACATAGACGGGACAAACAACACAATAATGCAATAACCCCCCCCCCCCCCGGCGCGCGAGGTATGGCATGTCATAGGCAAGGCCTGGAAAATAACCCTAAATACGCCAATGGTATATACACTTGAACTATAAATGAGATTGTCCGCCATAATCGAAATCGGTAAGGAGAGGAGACCTATTATCATTATCATTATGACTACAAATAGCGTTATTGATAGGATATAACATCCTACACATGTGCAACGCAATCGGGAAGAAAAGGACGACATCTGAACGATCAATACCCGCCGTCATTTATCTTCAAAGGAAAGCTTCCTTGCCAACGAACACGGCACGACACAGTGCAACGTACAGGTACAACTTGTGTCATGTTGTGTTTGTTATGATAGCGAATGGAACGTTTGTCGGCTGTAGAAGAAACACGCCTTTTCTGTGTTATAGGCGAACAAAATGCTTGAAGCCATGTTGGTTAGTGTTGAAGAGTATAATAGTGAAGTAAGTATTACACGTTTACTGTAATATGTCTTAATATATTTGTAGCTTTAGGTTAGAAGCTCTTGTACCTAAGGAAGACGACGATGTAATAGATGGCGAATCTTGGAATAAAAATAATTTTTAAAATTGATTTTTAGGTACTTATTAGGGTGATTTAATAAGAACTATTTGTTAATGTTCTTTTTTCTTTGATTTCCCTTTGAAACACTTTTCAAACATATATTTTAGATATATATTTGCGACAGCTTTTAAGCCCTGATTTAACACCTCACTCGAGTGTGTTAAAAAAATATTCAGCCCGCACATTAGAAATTAAAAATTAAAAGACACCATTTGGATTTTTTAAGAATTTTAGGTACTCAGTGACACTAGCGTCATCACGATGAATATCGTAATATAATAATGACGTATCATTGATTAAAATCGGTTAAGACGTGGAGAAGTTATGATCGGACATAGGAATATTAGAAAGATACACACATGTCAACAATTAAGCTTCCTTCGCAGTACGGTAAAAGGACATGTTTAGGTTTTTATAACCTCAAACAGAGGGCTATTATGAGTTTGACAGAGGGCTGTAGTATAAGTGTGTGTATTTGTTTGCCTCATTTATTTAATTAAAAAACCACATAGTTTTTCATTTTTTTTATAGAGTGCTCCCGCAGTAGGGTTCAAATCCCGTGTCGCGCGACACAGGTACCCAACTGCGGGAGTCGTCTTAAAAAAAAAACCTAAAGAGTAGGTAACTGAATATTCATAAAAACGTGCAATTTAATTTCAACACAAAAATTAAATTACACAAGCGCCAAACCACACCGTAGTCTATTTGACGAAAGTAAAATAAAGTAGGAAGCCAATAATTTGAACCTTTGTGGGCTAAAGTCGGGACAAGACGACTCCATATTTTAACGCGAACAGACTATAAACTTTAACAGTTATGATCTTTAGGGCCTAAAATACCCCGCGTCGTCTACAACTCTATTTCGAGGTGAAAGTAAAAGGGTTAAACGTCTACCTAGCGTAAAATATAGCTTGAAATAGGTCTTTCTCATCCGTAGTAGTTTCATCTCAGGCCGTAACTAGTTCTGAAATGGGAGTGAAATTAGTCTATTTGCTAAAGAGGCTCTTTCGTCTAAAAGGCTACGCGTTTGAGATGATACCAACTTAGGTAGGTACGTTTCTAGTTTCTCAACTTAAAACTGACTTGTTATTTATTCTTAAAGGAAGTCTTGAGTTTTGAACTGATGTACTTAATCTAGCTCAGAGTGGATTCACTTTTGAAAGATTTCTTTTGCATAAGTAAATGAACTCTCTGTAGCCAGAATTGTATAGTTATCAAAAGCCAATACACAAACAGCATTCTGAACCGGGCTTCGTTTCAATAGTAACGGTTTATCATTAGTCAAAACTTTTGCTTCATATCTTCAAATATCTGTTTGGACAACTTACACACGGCCATCTGATCCCAAAGTGGACAGAAGCTGTACTACGGCAACCAGACAACTGTTAATTATACTTAAATATATAATATCCAACTACCTACGCTACTTGTCCATTACTCTTTAAGAGAGGAAGTTTGGATTCTTATACAATGTATGGTTTACGCAATTTTTCGTCCTGTATAGAGATGGAAAAAGATAACTAACTAATGACTATACAATGACTGGCGAATATTGAAGCCGCAAACTCTATGTAAAAATTATATAGACTTTGGGGGCTCAGCTCGCGTAGTTGTTTCAAACTAACTTCTTACCAAATTTTATGAACTTTATCGGTTAAATTCCACATACTTCCGCCTACATACTGCTGCTACCTATTTACGATACGAAACTGTTAGTGATTGATATATCTACGCATAGCTCATATCACTAAAAATATTTAGATATGAATGATTTTTTGGTGGTGAGGGGTGAAGTGGAGTTTGAATTTTGAATTCAAATTAAACTTCAGTTAAACGTTATATTAACAGAATCAGTTTATAAAATACATCGTATTATAACATTAGCCATTGAATCTAAGTACGTCTGAGGATTGAAATCGCATCCACTTGATGTTATAAGCGTTAGAGCAAAGTTCAAAGATCGCTTTATGACTTGAGAGAGCTGCTAACCTTTCAATGGAAGCTAATGTGGCTATGCCTTTATGATCCAAGGACGAGTTTGCATCACACAAAATATCGTTTAAGCGAAAAAAGAAGTTGTACGGATATCACATACAATCTGTGGTAATACAAGCTAAAATCTATACTAATATTATAAAGCTGAAGAGTTTGTTTGAACGCAGTAATCTTAGGAACTACTAATCCGAATTGAAAATTTCTTTCACTGTGTGATAGTCCATTTATCGAGGAAGGCTATAGGCTATATAACATCACACTACGACTAATAGGAGCGGAGCAGCAATGAGAAATGTTGCAAAAACGGGTAAAATTTACGCAGACACAGTTGCGCGTGACAGCTAGATATCAATATAAATAAAAAATATTGTTAAAATAAATAAATGATATGTGTTTTGAATTGAGTCACTTCTTTGTCTATCCTATCCTGCTAATATTATACATAAAAACAAAGATCGTACAAGTGATAAGGAACCAATTTGGCACTATCTAAGCAATGGAATGAAACGAATGTTAATCGTAGGGATAGCTAGTAATTCATGATATCTAGTAAGCAGATGGTATGAACTGCACAGGCTCCAGTACTCCTAAGTATGTTGTCAAGTCAGTATAACATGCAGTTGATTACTAGTCTTCACACGCCGTAACTGGCTCTTATCCAACTTTACCACAATGTAATAATAATGTAAGGACCTTAAGGCTTGTTTCTTATAACTGGTTTAGTTTAGTAACTGAATAGATCACACAGTGCCGGTTCTAGAATTATTACGACGCGGAGCAAAATTTTTAAGATGGCGCCCTCTTCACCCAATACTTCCATTGTAGAGTCTTCGACGGGGTGTACAAACCATTTCTGAATTTGGCGCCCCTCCAACATAGCATTTGATACCCCTTAAGCATGCCAATATAGCCTTGCCCTTTAACGCCCGGACCCCAGATTGCCCCTATAGATCAGGCACATCGCAGTGCCTGATCTAGAGGGGGTTCCACCATTGTTTTTGGCCTTTATGATTTCTCCTTGAAACATATATGTTACAAGGAGAAATTGTAAAGGCCACACTGGCCTAACGTTTTCCGATTGAGTTATTCGGAAAACGTGAGACCAGTAACGTCAAATTCACTTGAAATAAGACAACCCACATCACTATCTGGAACACAGGTACCTTTGGTAGAAAAGCAGCAATGGTAAATAGCGAGGTGATTGGTTTATTTGTATCACGTGACATTTACCCTCAGACAAAGTGTTTTGTGTTGAAAATGCTCATGACTCAAAAATTCCAAAGATTATTTTTAAATGGTTTGTCATTCCTAAGCTTATCAATCTCTAATAAAATCTACAAAATATCAAAGTATTTGATATCAAAATATTTGACATAAATACCTATCTACTAATCTCTTTCGACGTCGCTTTCGTTGAAATAAATAGATAGACCTCCAAAGTAAATCAAAACATTGATATTTCAGTTATCTAAACAGTTCTTCTCGAAGAATAAACAAGTTGATTTGATTTTGCGAAATAAAGAGGTCTTGAGTATAATAAGAAATATAGCTAAGAAGAATAGCTAAATTCTTATCATGAATTCAAATCATTACAAATTTAGAAGTCAGACGGATCGATTCTTAGCCGCCATTTAATGACAAGGCTATTCTTGGAGCCTTTAGCTGCATTTTCAAAGAACTGCAGTGATTAAAAATTAAACTGTCCACCGTCCTATCACAATACGTTTCAAACAAAATATCGATCCACATATGGCAATTGTAAATGTCTATGATAAAAAATTCAATAGCCGGAGACGGCAAAACTAGGCCAAAGTAGTTCAGTTGCCTAGGTATGTGAATTATGGTATCGACCATAGGAAGGGCATAAGACTTGATGACCAGTTACATAAGTAAAGACACAGGCTTTTTGTCACGCGTCAAAATTTACATTAGGGTTAACCAGGCATATTATAAGACTAGGTGATCAGTTACGTAAGTAAAGACACAGGCTTTTTGTCACGCGTCTAAATTTACATTAGGGTTAACCAGGCATATTATAAGACTAGGTGATCAGTTACGAAAGTAAAGACACAAAGCTCTTTGTCACACGTCAAAATTTACATTAGGGTTAACCAGGCATATTATAAGACTAGGTGATCAGTTACGTAAGTAAAGACACAAAGGTCTTTGTCACACGACAAAATTTACATTAGGGTTAACCAGGCATATTATAAGACTAGGTGATCAGTTACGTAAGTAAAGACACAAAGGTCTTTGTCACACGTCAAAATTTACATTAGGGTTAACCAGGCATATTATAAGACTAGGTGATCAGTTACGTAAGTAAAGACACAAAGGTCTTTGTCACACGTCAAAATTTACATTAGGGTTAACCAGGCATATTATAAGACTAGGTGATCAGTTACGTAAGTAAAGACACAAAGGTCTTTGTCACACGTCAAAATTTACATTAGGGTTAACCAGGCATATTATAAGACTAGGTGATCAGTTACGTAAGTAAAGACACAAAGGTCTTTGTCACACGTCAAAATTTACATTAGGGTTAACCAGGCATATTATAAGACTAGGTGATCAGTTACGTAAGTAAAGACACAAAGGTCTTTGTCACACGTCAAAATTTACATTAGGGTTAACCAGGCATATTATAAGACTAGGTGATCAGTTACGTAAGTAAAGACACAAAGGTCTTTGTCACACGTCAAAATTTACATTAGGGTTAACCAGGCATATTATAAGACTAGGTGATCAGTTACGTAAGTAAAGACACAAAGGTCTTTGTCACACGTCAAAATTTACATTAGGGTTAACCAGGCATATTATAAGACTAGGTGATCAGTTACGTAAGTAAAGACACAAAGGTATTTGTCACACGTCAAAATTTACATTAGGGTTAACCAGGCATATTATAAGACTAGGTGATCAGTTACGTAAGTAAAGACACAAAGGTCTTTGTCACACGTCAAAATTTACATTAGGGTTAACCAGGCATATTATAAGACTAGGTGATCAGTTACGTAAGTAAAGACACAAAGGTCTTTGTCACACGTCAAAATTTACATTAGGGTTAACCAGGCATATTATAAGACTAGGTGATCAGTTACGTAAGTAAAGACACAAAGGTCTTTGTCACACGTCAAAATTTACATTAGGGTTAACCAGGCATATTATAAGACTAGGTGATCAGTTACGTAAGTAAAGACACAAAGGTCTTTGTCACACGTCAAAATTTACATTAGGGTTAACCAGGCATATTATAAGACTAGGTGATCAGTTACGTAAGTAAAGACACAAAGGTCTTTGTCACACGTCAAAATTTACCTTAAGGTTGATCAGTCATATTATAAGACTAGGTGATCAGTTACGTAAGTAAAGACACAAAGCTTTGTCACACGTCAAAATTTACCTTAGGGTTGATCAGGCATATTATAAGACTATGTGACCAGTTACACAACGAAAGACCCAAAGCCCTTTACCAGGCGTCAAAATTTGCCCCAAGGTTGACCAAAGCAGAGATTTGTGTTGCAAACTTAGTGGTAGATGCAAGAGTTTGTTTTGGAAGTGGAGGGAACTCCGGGGCAGATGGCCTTGTGAAGGAAGGTTTTATCAAGGAAAACCACATACACGGGACGAGTCACCAGTGAAAGAACCAATGGAATTTTGTTATTATCTGCTCAATAGTGTCTACTTAAGCTTAGCAAAGACTACTAATAACGTTCTTTGGAATTCTTTTAGTGGTTAGATGTCTTGAAGATATTTCTTCTCATCTCATATTGTCTCTGCTTTAATTTTTATTTTTTTCTTTTAGTCTCTTCTCCGATTTGTTGGAGGAGATTTGATAATGAAGGCGAAGTCCAGTATTTACACCGCATGACTATGAAAAATAAAAGATAATCTATATACCTTATATTTTACAGTATTATAGGAGCGAAGATCGAAGAAGAAATTTGAAGAAGTAATTTCAAGTTGTCATTCCAGACACTTTTTTTGAAGAATGACATAAAGACGGACACCGCAAACGATATAAAAGAACAATAAATATAGCTCTTGCTATCGATTTAAAGCCTAGCCTATCAAATGGAGTATTACCATTACATACTGTACTGAATACTAAGTGGGCTAAGGCTGTATATATCACTAATCATAATTTATTAGATACCGGCCATGTTAACTTTATGTGTGAGTGTAATAGTCTTGGGTGATCGTTAAAGTGTACGCCTCGTGGAACGTTTTATTGGAACTAGGTTGCTTAGGAAAATGCGGGTTTCTGCAATAAAGAGTGTAGAATCTAGATTAAACTTATATCACATAATATAATTTTAAAAACGTTTTTTTACAAAAACACACCTAACCGTCATCACTTACGGTTAATTTGCTGGCATTTGAGGAGTTTAGTTATCTGTCTCCAAAACTCATCATCAGATCTTTACGAAATTTTTATGAGGCCATTTCGGAGTGAACCGAAACATACATTAATAAACATTCGAATTTATAATCTCCTTCTTTTTGAAGTCGGTTTTACCTTATACCTTTAAACGAACAATTCTTACATACCTATATAATATCTGAATCTCGGCAACGGCTTCAGCGATTTTCATGAAATTTAGTATGCAGGGGGTTTCGGGGGCGATAAATCGATCTAGATAGGTCTCATTTTTAGAAAACGTCGTTTTAAAAAAACGAGCATAATTCGGTCATCCAGGTACTAAGTGTCATATGTGTGAATTGGTTAAGCGCGTTCTGAAGAGATGCATGTACACTGTATTATTTCAAAATCTATCTTTAGTTCCCGACAGGTCGTCATGGCAGGAAATTTTTGAATAAAATTTTACAAAGTAAGTATATTATTAAAAAAAATGTTATATTTTACTCATTTCATGGGGCCGAGTCCCTATAAGACTAGATTTTTGTTGAATAATATAAACCGTAAGTCTCATAAAGGTACAAAAGAAAGGTGGAAGACATAAAAGTTCTCTCACATTTTCCATTAATTACCATTTACCTCCAAAAGTAATTAAAAGTATATTACCTTCGCCAATTATTTACCAAGTTATTAAAGACTGAAGCTTTACAAATAAGCTGCCATTTTCATATAAATATTTTCTGAAAGAAAAGTACCAAGCCAAGGTAAAAACAATTCTTAAGTGCCTGTAAGACTTCTTAGTTCTTGGTAAGCTAAATAAATATTTTTATGGAATTTCGTAACAACGTCTCTAAGCGGGCACTTACAAGCTGTTTTTAAAAGAAAACTCTCAGACAATGAAATATTCAGAGAAGCCTAAAAGTTGGAAAAATACTTGGACAAGTGCGAGTAGGACTTATTTACAATATATTAATATTATTTAATACCTCTGGGATATTATTTCATACCTATTTGGAGTTGGTACATACTCAGAAACTGACTAATTTAGAATTCGATTCGAGTTACACCCAGACTTGGAACAACAATTTGTGGATCACACAATATGGTGTCCCGTGTGGGAATCGAACCCACGACCTCTTGCGTAGCAGTCGGACACACTCCCACCGCGCCACTGAGGCAGTCAAAAGAGATTACGATTCAAGGATTCGATTCTTGTTTAAATTATAGTAGGCAAGTAAATCATAATATTTCAATGTCTCTAATTAGTTATATGTAACGAAATCCAAAAGACGTGATGTGCTAGGCAATACTGAAACCAAAGTTCTAAATAACACATTTTTGTATGGAACCCTAAAAACTAAGTTTGAAGTAAAAGGTCTCGCATGACTGGCGACCATTTGGAAAATGAAATCTATTGAATCATAACTCAATTTCGACAAAACAAGATAAAATCGTCGAAGAAGCACTTAGTGAATTGCTTATTTTAAATATTGTTAGGACTGAAAACTAAACAAAGATCTTGACATTTTATGTAGGTACCAAATAAATATAGAAAACGAAGAGGCGTTTATGTCCTGAAAGTTTTTTTAGATAAGGAATTCGTTATATAAAAAAACTTTTTTAGGCGCCTTGCTTATGCCATGATACCTAATTAGGTACTACCTAAGTAGATATACCTAATTAGGAATACCTACTTATCATGGAAACCTTCTATCTAAACAAGGGACCATGTTTTCACGGTATAACCGACCAGAGGCGAAGGGTTAAAAAAATTCTGAGGAAACCCGATACAAATAGTTACTTGTACCTATAATAATAAGTAACTACAATCTAAGGGGAAACCGAACGTAATGGTGTTCTGTGGACCCTACGCCACTGTTACCGACCACAATTCCCTAACTACCCTAATACTGTGAGCACTGGTGTTTTCGAGGTAAGATGTACTTTGATCATGTGATCAATAGCAACCAGAAATTTAAAATAATTCAATTGATAATTACCTTGAATATTCCATTTTTAAATATAACATTAACATATTTTTTGGAACGAAGTTCCTTATCGCGCGTTGTGAAAGGGGGCTAGACGGAAAAAAATCTCACGAAAAGTTGTAACGACACTTTTTGACACACACAAGCCGTGCGGCGTGCGCGTAAGATATGAACATCTAATTTGACGAAGAAGTCACCTGTCGATTTGGTCTAGAGGCATAAATTCGGTACACAGTATTGGTGACAATTGTGTAATTGTGGGTTCGAGCCTTCGGTATACAATCGTCTTTTTGTAAGTTATTTTCGTTTCGTCTTTCTATTTCGCATTGAACAGTGTGGTGTTGCGAAGATTATAAAAAAATAAATAAGATAAGAACTTCGTTCCATCCGGGTGACCTTCCATCCCTTGACACCTCTCAAGTATTTTTTTTTTTGGAACTTCTAAGTTCTACATATAAAATTATATAAACGTGGATGGCAGTATACTGGACTGCGTTCCGTTTTATACAGTAACCAGTATAGCTAACTATAAAGGAACGGGTTCGCAGTATACTAAATTGACATTACACCTCACATCCAGTGCATATCGGAACATACCCTATATCTACTAAGTGATGACGTAACTATGTCTCTGACATTAGTGAAGTTATTAGTCAGTAACGAGATGGTATAGGTCTATATCAAATAATGGAGATGTTGACTATCAAGTCAAATCAGTTTCTTTCTAAATACATAGTACGTAAAGTGGGTGCTAACTTCTTCGAAACCATACAATGGATCATGATTTATTTTCACTATTATTAACAGTATTTTTCCCTAAGGTTTATATGTAGGTATGTTACTTATTATATGTATAATATAGTAGTAAAAAGTCCGCGTGGATCCAGGGCATACCGCTAGCTGTATAATATTTGAAACGTTTTAAAGTTACACGTTTACGTTCAGGTGTAAAACATACACGTGGATAGTAAGTGTAAGTCCTCTTAATCGATAAATTCGCACGTAAACTCGATAGTTTATCGATACCTTACTTGCTGTTCGATGCCGTTACTTTGTCTCTATGGTAACAGGTGTTGATTACCAGCGTTATCGAGTAGAATTATCGCATTTATCGATACGTTGGCGATGGTTTGAGCATCGATAATATTCTAGAAGTAGCATACAGAAGTAATGTAAGATGGCGTTGAGGCAAGAGTTGTCAAAATGACACTGCAACAATTATACATTTTTTTCGTGCCTCGGAGAGCACGAAGCTTTGCACGTGCAACGACGTCATTTCGACGTAATTTTGACGAAATTTTGACGTAATTTCGACGGCATTTCGTCGTCTTTCTATTCGAATAGCGTTTATGCCATTTGTCTAGGGGAACCAGCCTTTTTTTAACTTAATTAGTTTTTCTTTACCACTAATGAAGTGAAAAGTAAGAAAAAATATACCAATTTTCATTGAAATTTAACAAAAACGCTTTAATATTTGTGCACGCGGGTTTGCGCCATGCTAAAAACTAGGTAACAATCTAGTAAGTAATTATGAGTATGTTCCAATATACATCATTAATCTACAACTCAATACCAAAATCATTAACCCTTCTTCCTCGTAATCAATTTTGTACTGCGTTACGTGGATGGTTGTTACAGGAATGCTATTATTCTATTGAAGAATTCTTAATTAAAAATCCTTGCAAGTTTTATAATTCGCAACGTACTCGGAGGTATAGGTAGTTATTGTTAGTTAATATAGATACCTTATTTTGCTAATTTAATTATTTTATGAAATATTGTAATTTAATATGTGGTATGATGTAATTAAATTAAATTTAATATAATGTATAACATTATTTAGTTTGATGTAATATAATATAATTGAATATACTTACCACAAACGATAACTTATATTTAAGACACCTGTTGCACGCTGTAATTTAACGGCCAAATGTGTGAAACAAATATATTGTAACATCTATGTACCTACCATGTTTGACGCAATAAATGATATTCTATTCTATTCTATTCTACACTGCGAGCACTGTTCAGTGCTTTTACTGGGGAGAAATTCGTACCGTTATTATCTGATAGTATACTGCCGCAGTATCCTTTGGAAATATGTGACGTCATAAGTCGTCGCCATTTTTGTACTGTGAGCACTGGTGTTTCGAGGTAAGGTACTCTCAGTACTTTGATCACGTGATCAATAGCAACCAGAAATTTAAAATAATTCATAGATATGGAAATTTGAATTGATATTCCATTTTAAAATATAATATTAACATATTTTTTCTTCTGAATTTATATTCGGATGGGGGGGGGGGGACTACGGAACCCTACACTGTGCGTGGCCCAACATGCACTTGCCCGGTTTTACGTAAATGTTATGAATGAATCCGAGCGATAATATTTTATTGAATAGCGAATATTTGATGCAATGACAATTATTTACTTATATTTTTTTATTTATTTATTTATTCAGAAATATTCATCTTTCCATCTTCTATATGGTGTTCCTTTCCTGGGTACCATGTTGTTATTATTTTGCTCCATTTGTCGGGCTCCCGGATCGTGTGTCCAGCCCAGCGCCATTTCAGGTCTTTTATTTTTACTTGCACATTTTGTGTTTTTTGTTGCTTTCCTAATGGCACTGTGCTTTGTTTTTTCGATTTTCCTTTTTCCTGTCATACTTTTTTCCATTACGCGTTGGCAGCTTCTTAGTTAAATTTGTAACAAATTTGTAAGTGCCCATGTTTCGCTTACGTAAGTCAGCATTGAACAATTTTCCTTTTAAATAATTTAATGATGAATATCTTATGTTTAATGATTGATAAGTAGGTACCTATCACCCAGAAACTGTAGAACAGATTTGGATGATTTTTTACCAAATATAACGTGATCTGTGTTTGTGTTTAGTCAATAAAACAAGTACGACTAGATAATACACCTAAATAACGATATAACAAGTGAAATATGATTTGGTGGGGGTGAGAATTAACCATACTGAAGAACCCAAACTTTTTGTTTTTTAGTAAAGCTCCCTTAAGTTACCCAACATTTTGGTTACAAGGACTCCTTCAGATGTAACTATTGCCTGTCGGTATTCGACGGAGGTGGACGCCCTAAAAAAACCCTTCTGGGCACCAGAGGCGAATGAACAAACAAATTCAATACAATACCAGAAATTCAGTACACAAAACCACTCTTTGGGAGGTGGGGGCACTCTTCACGGGGGCACGTGCCCCTCCCCCCGGATCCGCCTATGTGTATGTCAGTATGTTAGGACTTTTACAATCACATTGTAATTATTAACTAAAGTTGCGAATGCTTTTTGCTTTTTTAACTTTTCAATAACGTAACTGGTGTTTTACCATAATACTTTTGAAAAACCCCGACATCATTTCTGAATAAAAAAGCCCTATTGTATTAAATTGGATAAGTGTTGAAACTATAATTGCTTTTATTACTCTTTAATAAAAGACTAATTGGTTGGAGGCAAGTGGTACATGTATGTATACTTTTTTCTTTAGACGATTGTAATGTTGATAATAGATATCTTATACCTTTAAACGAGCAATTCTTGTATATATTATTCTGAATCTCGGCAACAGCTCCAGCTATTTTCATGAAATTTAGTATGTTTTTTAGTTTCGGGGGCGATAAATCGATCTAACCAGGTTTCATTTTTAGGAAACCATGTTTAAAAAAAAACGAGCAAAGCTCAGTCATCCAGGTACTTCGTTATAATCGTGACAACTTAAAAAGTTGAATAAAAAAAACGCACTCTAAATAAAATACTTAAATTAATCAGTATTAAGCTGTTTCCACTCCAGGAATACATGCTTCTAAGAGAAGATAAAACCATACGTAATTTAACACGAGGACAAACCTGAATACCTAAGAAAGTAGCACAAATAAAATTAAGGCCTCGGATTTTGAAACATCGTAGAAAAGACATAGATAACATTTGCACATTGTAGTTGGCGGCACATATACGAGTAGGTCCACTGGACACCATTTGCATAAATAACACATAAGATTGATAATAGCGGATTCGATTTATCGCATTCGATCTTTTCTATCCGACCAATTCAGCTGCGCATCGCTCATCATCATCCAATTGAGTTTGATAGAAAAGTTTGACTCCATTGATGATAAATGTGAAATCGATAGAAACAATCGATTACGAACAAATCGAATCATCTGTAATATTTAGAGACTTCAGACGTGTAACACAACGTAATCGTATCATACAGAGAATTGCATCTTTTATATATGCCATACGAGTAGGTACTGCCATGGTAATCGAGAGGGCAGTAAGTCAAAAGTAGCCATGAATTTTAAATGACTATTTAAAATGTACGTAAATAGGATGAAAGCTCGTTTGGCGTACATTACAAAATAAATAGTCAGTTTAAAAATATGGTCACATTCGACTTATTGCACTCGCGATTACGAAGGCCGAGTACAAGACCTTAGAATCCATAATATTTCATGGTCCTCATTCCTACCGTATAGTTAAAGGAAGCAGCTACGCGTATGATACAATTACGTTATAAAACATGTGCAAAATCTCTCACATTTAATTAAACAAACATCGTAAAAATCATCAAAATAAATGAAAAAGCGGTCTCGGGCGTGCATAACAAAGTCACAACACAAATTGAAAATAAAAATAATAACCAAACAACTACAAAACCATTGAAAAAAAAAATACAATGTACACATTCATTCTTTAAAATTTGAATGTTACCGTTGGACTAGCAGATCGGCTACGCGCTGAATGTATTTTACCTACAACAAATATAATACACTTTAATTTCACATAAGAATATTTTAAAACATCCAAACTGGCAATGCTGTAATTTTCTGACAAGTTCCGTTGTTGTCAGATGAAGTAAAGTGTCCGACATAGTGTCTGACATTACTGTAAACAGTGAACTTTACGGATACCAAAGCCGTAAAGTAACGTCATGATAGTCACAACTGGGTTCTAGGTTACTACTAGCCCACTCTCTTAAACTGGAGAATATCTAGGTACTCAATTATGGATGTACGCAGTATCTACGGATATTTGATGACACACAATTGAAATCTAAATCAGGGACGTAAAGTATTACAATTTCTGGGGTCTCCTAGACTCCGTAGTCTATGAGACGTCATACTGGAATTTTGTCTATTGAATAAATTTGTACTTACTAATAAACAGTCTCATATAAATAAAGAAATAAAACGATGTGATTGAATTACTGTTCTGACTCTAAAGAATTTAAATCTATACGAATATTAAAAAGCTGAAGAGTTTGTTTGTTTGAACACGATAATCTCAGAAACTACTGATTCGAATAAAAAAAATCTTTCACTGTTGTATAGCCCATTTATCGAGGAAGGCTATGGGCTATATATCATCACGCTACGACCAATAGGAGCGTTGCAAAAACGGGGAAAATTTTCGTATACGAAGTTGTGCGGGACAGCTAGTCTAAAATATAGAGTCTTGATTAGCATATTGATGCATATTCTTTTCATTTCTGTGTAAGTAAAAACCCATTTATAATCTTCAACGGAATTAATATCCCAATGAAATTACATTTGACATGAATTCTGCCACAGAATAACCCACAATTTTACCTTGCAGAACTAAAACCATACAATTCTATAAAACAAGCACATTCATACACTCATACATATCACATATACATACAATTCGTATTGTTTTCGGCTTTGTGCTGTACGTTGTTTGTCCGTCTATCCGCTCTATTGTTGGAATAGAAAGTAACAACCCGATATACATCTTTTGTTGTGTTTTTAATACTTTGATCCGATTACTAACTTATATGGATACGAAATTGAATCGAAAATATTATTTGTTTGAAAATATTGTCTGACAATGGAATTGAATTGTTTAAAAATAAAATTGAGCTATCAATTGCTTATAAAATATATTATGTCGATTTTGAAGAAATAAAAATGTCTTTTATGATTGCAGCAGGCAAAACGAAACCCTTATAGTTTCGCCAAGTAAGTCCGTCCGCAGCTTATCTCGGAGACTGTTAGTGCTTGACCGCTGTAATTTTGCATGGATACACATATTACTTATGCCGATAAAGTGATAAATAAAAAAATTTTGAAAAAAAAATTAGGGTACCTTCCCTATAGGTATGTAATGTAGGGATATATTTTTTTTCTCACCTACCCCATCGTGTGGGTATCATTAGATAAGTATTTAAAAAACATATAAGGGTTGTAAAGACCTTCTTTCGATTTAGGGATCCGTTTGTGAAATATTAAGCTTTAAAGTGCAAATTTTTGTTAGAGTCAAATGTCCTCCCGCTGCCAGCTAAATGGTTGATGTATGTAAAATGGGTATGTGAAAAAAATTACGATAGTGGTGAAATTAAAAAGAAAACTATTACAGCTAAGTAGGCGTTACAACTAAACGAGTAACAGCAGGCCAAGTGAGAAATAACAAAATTTTCGTACAGATTACATTAAAAATACCTGTATAACATTGTTAGAAGTATGAAACAAAAATAACAGACAAACCCACTTCTTAAGCCGCATTATTCGGATGGGGGACTAGAGAACCCTACATTGTCGACAAGACATGCACTTGCCCGGTTTTTTTAGAGATAAATGTAACCTATCTAAATATGATGTTACTAGACTAACTAGTAGGCTCACGCTTTTCCCATCTCATCCCGTGGGTGTCATCAAGGCGACTAAGGGATTTCACACCGGAGGATTGGCAGCAACGTTCTCGGAGTACTTTCAAGCCTTACTGCGATGGCCAACACGCGCGCCAAGCGTGGCGATTATGGCAATTACCCCCAGGATGTATAAAGAGTAGGCTCTATTGGGGAGATCTGTGCCCAGCAGTGGGACATCAGGTTCATATGACATGCTTTGTACATCTGAGTAGATCCCAGATAGTTACAATCAATCCTTTGACTGTCTCTGTGGCGCGGTGGGAGTGTATCCGACTGCTACGCACGAGCTCGTGGGTTCGATCCCCATCCAGGATAAAACTTTGTGTGATTAACACGATGGTTTATTATGTGTCTGGGTGTTATTTATCTATAATATTGATGTATTTAGAAATATATTAGTATGTTTATCAGTTGTCTGGTTTCCATAGTACAAGCTATGCTTAGTTTGGGATCAGATAGCGTTGTGTGAGTTGTCCCAAGATATATTATTTTTATTATATGACATGCTTTGTACATCTGAGTAGATCCCAGATAGTTACAATCAATCCTGAGTTTTTTTGGTGATTAGTGTAGTGGTAGGTAATGATACCATAGCTCTTAATATTAATAATGTCTATTCTCATAATATAAGAAGATATATCACTGTCCCTGATGTCCAGACGACGCCAAAGATTTTAATCACAGTATCTATTAGCAAGTTTATGGCTACCATCAAAGATCGAGACATTTCGCCTTTGATATGACAAACAGTTGATTTACGAAGAAAAATAACTTGTTTGGCCGCCTTTGACGAAGTTTCTTGTCATAAAAATAAGGTTATTATGGTAGTACTTGGTATTGATCGTGGCTATCATTTGATTCGAAATATAATAAACACATAAAACATATTCAGTCTTTTATACCTCTTATATATTATACCCAGACACAGAACAAACAATCGTGTATATCACCGAAATATTTGTCTTGGGTGGAAATCGCATTCACGAACTTTGGCTTAGCAGATAACTTATTAGCCAATCGAACAATAAGCACATTACAATTTGTCTTCATTACTTGATTTTTCAGAAGAAAATTATATTTATCGGTAAACTAAGTACCTATTCTGTATTGTGTCTATACTAATATTATAAAGCTGAAGAGTTTGTTTGTTTGATTGAACACGATAATCTCAGGAAGTAGAAAAAATCTTTTACTGTTGAATAGCCCATTAAACGAGGAAAATTATAGGTTATATAACATTTAAAAATGTTGCAAAAAGAGGTAAAATTTACGCAAATGAAGTTGCGCAGGTCAGCTAGTTGGCTATATTTAAATAGGTAATATCTTCGAAGTCTATACCTAGGTATGTAACTATAGAAAATGTAAACAAACCGATACCAGCTCCGGAAAATATATGACATAAATAATTTGTTACCCTTTCATCGAATTTTTCACCTCAACATACCTATATTTATAGGTGTTTATTTAGTCCCGTGGTGCTCATTAGGCCCACGCGTGATCTTTAGTCCCTCACCCAGTGATGTGTGCTACGTAATTGGTGTGCGAACTGCGGAACTTTGCGTCATCTCCAGTGAACCTACCCAATTAGTGCCAGATTTATTTGCACGAATATCAAAAGCCTGATAGATTTATTCAAAAATGTATCCTGTATTTTTGAAGCGTGATTTAAAAAAATAACTATTTCATTTTGAATTCAACTGCCTTATTTATAATATCTACCTACGTTTATAAAAATAGGTTTGTTAACTAACGAATAATTTGTCTAACTGCCGCACTAAGAATCATTTTTTTTAAATTAATTAATTTATTAAGGCTTGCCAACTAAATATATGAAAGATGTAACTTCAATAACAGTAATAATATTAAATCTAGCATGTAATTATCTAGATTAAAGAAAAGCACAGCATTTTTTCATTTGTAGGTACAAATTCTAAATTATTTATAAGTAATATACCTACAAAAAGTAGTCAAAGATAAAAATTACAATCGAGAAAAGCTAAATAATTACAAACTATCTAAAAATATTTGTGAGCATTAATTACGTCTTAAAATTCTATTGGATAAGATTTTTTTAAATTAATATAGACTTACACCAAAAACATCAAGCTCGCAATTATTGTAAAACAATTTATTGCATTTCTGAGGTTATAAAAAAAGGCGCGTCAGCACCGTAGTTGTTTGGGTTAGATTTGATCGAAAATAATAATAATAATCTTTATTGGCACCAAAGAAAAAAAAAAAAAAAAGATGTATAATTATGAATTCCCGGTCGGTAGCCGGTCTAAGCACATTAATGTTTAACTGATCTACCAGATCCGGGCAGTCTACAGTCTAGGATTTAGAACTTTAAATAAAAAAGTTAAACCCAATAAATCTGAAGTGGCTTAATCTATCAGCATAGTGCTTGATCGAACGTTGAACACAGGTTAACGCTGAGAGTCTTCTTACAAATTTATTTTGAACATTTTCTATGGGTTGAATATTATTTTGATAGGCATGATACCAAATGATTGTGCACTAATGTGAAATAAAGAGATTTTGATGCAGGTTATGACCTAAAAATGCTTAGTGCTACGATTAATGAACGACAACATTCCGAAAGATTTGTTATAATTTCGTCTATGTGTCGATAAAAACACTAAGTAAGTCCCTTACCTGTGTCAGTCACTCAAGTTGTGAGGAATTAATGTTTATTACGGGAGAACTTAATATGACAGCATTTGCTAATATTTAACTGCATGGCGATCAACATCCTCTTGGAGAAGTTTTTGGTCAATTCAATCATTCATTAATAAAGATTTTATATAACAAAAAAAAAAAAACAACGGATTGCACTCCAGGATTGCCGGAAGAAGTGAAAATTTGAATAATACTTTACGATCTTTCTGACATAATAATAAAAAATATGAAATAATAAATCACAAATCAAAAATTAAAATAAAAAAGGGAAAAAGTAATCGTTACTCGGATTCGAACTCGGGTCTTCTGGTTTGTGGACTGCCCGATTTCTGATTTCCATCTGATCCATAAAACATTGTAGATGGTGGCGAAAATTAACCTTCGTATTTTGATAATATTGTAGCAGTTTTTCATTGCTCTCCCTCCGTCTTACGAATTTTCAATCAGGGCACGTGTGACGCGAGTTTAACATGTTTTACCTATCCCAAAAAGTGCACAATGCCACTCCACTAAAGAAGTTTTCACATCAAAATTGTAAAAGTAATGATTTAAGTAAGTAAGTACTGTGAGTACGAGTTAGTTTAGTCTGATTTTATTGATTCATTGACACACAAACAACAGTTTTGACCTCATTTGTTCAAATTAAAATCCTTATTTAGATACATTTTAGTACCTGAAGCCGAAGAAAAGCTCAAGGCAATAAAAACTCGCGGGGACTTATATAATGTACTAGATAACCCGCGCAACTTCGTCAGTAAATGATTTTTTTTATTCGGACAAGTAGCTCCTGAGATTATCGCGTTCAAACAACAAACAAACATCTTCAGCTTTATAATATTAGTATTAATGTATATGACTGGCCTGTTGGTCTAGTGGTTAGTTACCCTGACTGCTAAACCGGAGATCGTGGGTTCATCCCCACCCAGGATAAAACTGTGTGATGAGCACAACGGTTTATTCCGTGTCTGGGTATAATTTATCTTTAATGTTTACGTATTTAGAAATATATAAGAATGTGTATCAGTTGTCTGGTTGCCATATTACCAATGTGTGAGTTGTCCCAAGATATAGGTAGCTGTAGGTAGGTAGGACTCGTATATCATGCAATATATGTATGGTTGATTAAAAGATCTTTGTTTGACAATCACTTGGGACGTTTAAAAGATCATCAATTGCGAATGACCGCTACAACTTCAATGTCATCTTCAACTACAGTTTAGAGGACAAAATATTACATAATAGCCATATATATTGCATATAACACTGAACCAAGGATAATCAGTCCAACAATCACTATGCAAATTCGTGAAACAACTGTTTTAAAATACATAGGTAGGTACAAAAGACCTGCTCTCTATAGCGATTGAAAACAGGCTTGTTTAAACATAGAGACGCATGTACGAAAATCTCGGTCGAACTCGGTTGGAACTCAACCGAAACAGTGCACGTTGATAATGTGTGCGTGGATTTGTTGTTGGGCTGTGAGCCGACCGAACTGTAAGGCCACTCTGTATTTTGTGCAACTATGGCTACCGGAAAATTCTAATTTTATGTTAGAAGTCATTTAGCGTGCCGTGTTTCTAGAACATTATTAATATCGCTACATAAATTATTATGAACACCTATTTTGTACATTTTAATGCAAAATATACTTATTACGGATATTGTTAATAGTGTAGATAAATATATATAATACTAACATTGTAAATAATAAGTAGTTAATAGTTTTATGAAGTAGGTGCGAAGATTTGTTAACGTGATTATCTATTTTTTTTGTTTGAACGCGATAATCTCAGGAACTTCTGGTCCAAAATGAAAAAAAGTCTTTTATTGTTGGATAGCCCATTTATCGAGGAAGGCTATAGGCTATATAACATCACGCTACGACCTACAGGAGCGGAGCAGCAATGAAAAATGTTGCAAAAACGGTGAAAATTTACGCAGACGAAGTTGCGCGGGTCTGCTAGTGAAGAATATTTTCAAAAAGACAGTATCAAACATCTACAGATCGAATCTTTTATATGTTGCACTCTTGCAAATGGAGCTGGTATAGTTATAGGTAACGCAAAGAGAAGTGACGTTATTAAGGAGTCACTCAATTGCTTACAACACTACGAAACAACAATTTGTGTGTTGCTATCTATTAGATCTTTGAACAGAATTGCTGGCTGAAGTAGCACTAATTATTGCAATTATATCCAATAGCTTACTATTACAATAAATCTATCCTATCCGTGTTAATGGTCTGTAAAGATGTACGGAATTGACGCGACCACGTATAACTGTGTCGACAATGGGGATAATAATAATAATAATATCTTGGGACAACTCACACAACGCTATCTGATCCCAAACTAAGCAGAGCTTGTACTATGGAAACCAGACAACTGATAAACATACTTATATTTTTCTAAATACATACATATTATAGATAAATAATTCCCAGACACAGAATAAACCATCGTGCTCATCACACTAAGTTTTATCCTGGGTGGGGATCGAACCCACGACCTCTTGCGTAGCAGTCGGATACACTCCCACCGCGTCACAGAGGCAGTCTAAGGGATGTTGACTGTCAAGTCAAATCAGTCTCTTTTTATGAAATGTCAAACCGACAAGCTCTATAGAAATGTGTATGGAATGACAACCTACGACGTCATAAGTTCCTATCATTTCAAATCATTACTTTTAATATTCGTTTTCATGCTTTTAATTTCAAAAACATGTTAAATTGTAAAAGAACACTTATTTTCAGGGCAATTTTAAGATCTACTACTTAAAATAAATTATTTTATACTAATCAGTAGTATAAAATAATTTACTTTTATTGTAGTCAACTACCCAATAGTCAACATCAATATACATTTTTGATTAAAATATTTTGCTCAGTTAGTGAAATTTTCATTAATCGGTGATGTTCCTTGATCTTTTTTTTTATTTTACACTTCCGGTATTTTTTCAACTAGTTTTCGACTGCAGTTTCGCCGGTATGAGTAGGTAGTTACAAAGCCAAACGTCTTTCGAAAAGCTTCCTCTTTAAAATGGGATTGGACTGGACAAATGCCTAATAGCCGGTACCTAATTCTACCTCGTTTGCCCCGCAAATGCGTGCAAAGCGCAAAACTCGAGAACGGCTGGACCAATTCGATTATATTTTCTCAATTTTTTGGTGAATTTCTAGGAAGAGTCATACGAAGAGAAAAAATGTAAAAACCCTATTTTCTCATCCAAGTAAACTAGCTGTTGCTCGCGATTTAATCTATTAATTAAAAAAATATATTAAATTTAAACAAATATTTTTTTTTAAAACACAAAATGATCTCACTGGGACATTTTTCCGAGATAAAAAGTAGCCTATGTGCTCTTCCAGACTATAATCTATCTCTGTGCCAATTTTAATTTAGATCTGTTTACCCGTTGTAGCTTGATTGAATAACAAACATCATACATCCAAACTTTCACATTTATATTTTATAATATTAGTATGTATTACTAAAAACATAACCTTCATTTTGACGTGGCTGTAGTCGGGTAAAAAAGGCCTTTCAACCCTTTTTGGTCGATCATTGTTCGCAACCAGTTCACTCCTAAAAGCGAATGCAGTGCACACAATTGAATTGATCGCACATTTTGTAAGTAAAATAAGCTGTGTGAGGGTTAAATGGCCTTTAGTGCATTTCATAAATATTCATCGTTTAAAAGGTCGCCAGTCCATTACCGTGGGGCGTTGCACTTGCCTTGTTGGGCCGGGAAGGACTGGGGGCTGGTGGAAGTTTTAATGCCCGCCTTCAGATTGGATTCCAAAGGAAATGAGCTAGAAATAACCGAGCCAATCCAGCTAGGTGAATTATTGGCCGAAGTTTTCCATTTTTTATGGCTTTTACTTAGTAGGTAAAAATCATAAAAGAAGTTAAAACTTGAACCAAGATTTCTTCTGCAACGGACTCTTTTCTTGTAAAATTACACCCATTTTCTATTTATGTAGGTATATTAACTTACAATAAAAAACTCTCTAAACGGTACAAGCCCTGTATCGCTTAGACTTTACACACATACAATAAACTGACATAAAGTACATCTTCGCTCAGGAACAATATTTATGGATTTAAACTTTCGCGATTTTTATACATATTAGTTATATTTCGGGACTTAATCGCGTGAATTATATAAAATAAAAGGTTCGTATCTTTAAATAATTCACGCGATTAAGTCCCGAAATATAACTAATAAATATTTATGGATATCACTAGACTCTGTGCTGCGTTTTGCAATCGAATCCATGGAATAGATAGATAGAATCCTCAAAACCTCTTGCACAGCAGCTATTTTAGCACTGAGACATCAAAAATTAAAGTCTTACTGTCACTCTGCTCTATTTGTTCTAAAGTATCTTCAATAATCCCTTCTTAAAACGTAGTTGGTAAAAAATAGGACCTATTCCTGTCTATTGCCTTACGTAAGCACTCAACGTCATCAATCTAAAACGAAATACGTAGCCGGGATTCCAAATTTACAGCTCGTATCTCGTTTTATTTCTTCTTTCCCGTGCCGGTAAGTAAAGGTATAATTTCCACTTAGTAAAAGACTTATTTCCTACAAATAAAATCCCATTAACCGTCTAAAACAAAATGGCTGCTAGGAAATGCTTTCATATATACCTACGTACCTAGTGGTATAACGTAAAAGCCTGCTGACCTAAATTGGATAAAAGGCTTTTGGTTTACTACTATGTAGGGTTGACCATGATTTTGATTAAGTACTTATATTTCGTTCCCTATTGATAAACGGGGTATTATGCGTTTGAAGTTTGTAACTACATGTATTTCGGCAGTGGACGTTTTATGAGTTGGTACACCTGCGGTGGTATGACATAAATCTTTGTTTTTGTCAAAATTCAGTAGCGAGAAGTACCGATAAGGAATGAACGGCATTAAATTCCGAATTGAATATCATGGCATAGAACTTTTTAACCGCCTTCAAAAAAGACCCGTATGTATGTATATATGTTTGCGATTTTCTGGAAATCGAAGTGAACCGATTGAGATGGGGGTTTAGCTATTCGACGGAAGATTTTTCTGGTAAGGTTTAAGTGTATAAAACTTTGCCCTAGCTAATAAAACACCAGAGATGTTGACTAAAACACAGGAGTGAGTCAGCGAAATTTGCGTTCGATGATGTGCTTAATATTTTTTTTCCTTGAAATACATATGTATGTATGTATATATGTATTTCAACACTACGAGTCGAAAACAGACAGAGAGATACACACGAGAAACTTATAACACGGCCCTGCTTGCATCAAAGGTCCAAAAAGGAATAAAACTGACAAGGTCACTATGTACTCTCGATACATAGTTCTCGAATGAAATTCCTCGGTTATTGGACCAATAACCTAACAATTCCGAACCTCCAACGTTTCATAATACCAAAACAAAATTCTTTCATGAAAACTAAGCCAAGTGAACGTCCATTCATAGTTTAGAAGCCAAATAGTGACGTAAGAGTTGAACGAACTACATTGTTGGGACTTGAACCCGTGACCTCCAATTCACAGCTCAGTAATCACGAACGCTCAGAACAAGACGGCAAATGCTGGTAATATTTATCCTTATGGAAACTTGTCTCAAAAATATCGAGAACAAAATATACAGAAGGCAAACTTGGTTTTGTTTAGATGAGGGGCGTCAAGTGCACGTTGTATGTAGCGCGCGTTGCCGAATTTTAGTTCATATCAACTTACCATAACAATACCTGACCCGCGCAACTTTGTATGCGTCAATTTTCCTCGTTTTTGCAACATTTTTCATTGCTGCTCCGCTCTTATTAGTCGTAGCGTGATGTTATATAGCCTATAGCCTTCCTCGATACATGGGCTACCCAAAATATCATATAATAATATTTTTTTAATTTGGACAGTAGTTCTTGAGATTATCGCGTTCAAATAAACAAACTGTTCAGCTTTATAATGATATACAAACGAAATAAATGGCGCGTTTTCATGTGCTATGAGTGCCATAGCTCACTAGCTCTCACCAATGTCGACTTAATCAACCCATCGGGTGTGCAAATGAAGCCTACTCATTCTTAGCTGATCTTGGGAGAAAAACGGCTTTTAAAGTACTCAAAAAGGATAACAATATCAAAAAGATTGGAAATCACAGGCATAAACAGACGTAAATTTCAGTTTGAAGAATTAAGTAATCAAACATGGCGTACGATTTGTTCCACACAACAGAAGTGACATCATGCATGAGTACCGTATTAAGTCATCATTTGGTTCCTACTTATGACCGTCCAATTACCCTAGTCTTGGACATTCTCAATTTCAATTTCCATCCTTGGGGGGGGGGGGGGGGGGGGTGAAGGTGCAATTATTGAGAAATATCGATCTCGGTCGAATGCCAACCTGCGTACGTTGAGATCTTCGTGGACTTGTGTTCCTGCCCTCCTTAGGTACCTATATATTATTAACTAGCTGTCCCGCGCAACATCGTATGCGTAAATTTTCCCCGTTTTTGCAACATTTCACGTCGCTACCTACTTCGCCCCTATTAGTCGTAGCGCGATGTTATATAGCCTATAGCCTTCCTCGATAAATGGGCTATCCAACAAAAAAAGATTTTTTCAAATCGGACCAGTAGTTCCTGAGATTAGCGCGTTTAAACAAACAAACAAACAAACAAACAAACTCTTCCGCTTTATAATATTAGTATAGATATAGAATACACTCTGAACGTATGATCTTGGACACGTAATCTCGAGAGGCTTCCCAAATAAAGTAGTATGGTATAAACATGACCATTGCTAAATGCCTTTTTGTGAAAAATGAACTGACATCAAGGGATATGTTATGAAAAATTTGATCATGCACATCACCAATTCATAGAAATTTAACTTACCGACCTACTCATTAACAACTGTTCGACCCGAAAGAGGCGTGTAAGTTTTCTATTAATTTAAAAATTAAGTATTTCCGTCAGTGTTTTTTTTTTATAATAAAGATAACTAGCAATGTGGAATTAAGGCCCACATTACTAGCAATCTTGTTAACCCCTCCAGCTAAGCTCAAAGGCTTGTGTTTGGAGTGGGTTCACGTCGGTAGTATAATGGGTAGGATTCGAACCCGCGACCTCACGATTACGATACCGATGCCTTAGCTATTAGGCTACCGCCGCTTCGTTTTTTTCGTTTAATTCACGATTTTCGTACACAATTTCGTCGAAATGTGTAAATTTTCAAGATTTTTTATCAACATTGTTTTCATAAAGCCTCTTTACAATCAAAACAATCTTTTCCGCCTTCACATGTTTTTCCATAAGACTTCCGCCAAGAAAAAATTTTTTTTTTTTTTTTTTTTAAATATACGTTAATCAAGTCTCACTTGATTAACGAGACATGGTACTTAACAACACATAAACGGATCGGACAGGGATTGAATATACACCCTGTAGTCATTTTAGTTAGTCTATAGCTCTGATGTCTTTTATAGGTACACTAAGACATTCCCAGAAACATTTTTTTTTAATCATTTATAAACGTCGCACACCTCTGTATTTTTATCTGATCGTATCGAATTTCACTCACATGAAATTTCTCTTAAAGAAATGGAGAGGGTTGTTTGGGTTGGGTCCATACTTGCCCATCTTAATATTTTTTATATAGTTGGCTTATCTCAACTCAGATTAGCCACTGTGACCGAAATCAGATAAGAGAATGATACCAATAGGCACGGCTGTACGCCATCTTAGTGGTATAAAAAGTATATTTACTCTCAAATTATCACTCACATCATCTAATGTAAGTACTTAAGCCGGTCGCAGACCAAGAGCAAAGCTAAATTGTTTAGTTTAGTAATTTTCTAAATTTCATAGTTAACCTACGTAGTGCACACACTACGTAGGTTAACTATGAAAGTAAGTAGTTCTAATAAAATAGGTTTTGGTTGATCACCCCACTGCTGGAAAATTATTGTTTGTATCTACAAAATAGAAACGCGTCGAATTGGACTTTGACAAGTTCATTAATCGGTTGCAAAAAGGTCTTAATATAGCATTCAAGCCTTAATAAAGGCATTAGTCAGTCGACTAATCAACCATCTTCATACAAACTTCCAGAATTAAAAATTAAGAATCAATTTGCAAAATATAAAACTAAGCTAACTTAAAGCTGTTGGTCTACCACTGGCTTTAATCCGACTTCTCTAACTGTATAGATATGAAGGCAAATTACCGCTCAGTGAGGTATGTCTAAATAATTGATGCTCGTTCCTCCGTAATGGCTTAGTCATCGCTTCTGACAACGGGAAGTGGAAGTGATGTAGCTAATCTAATCCAAGAACATGGTAAGGCTGTAGAAATCTAGGGGCCGTTGGTATTACTAGAATATTCTAGAATCATAAAAAAGTATGATCAGGGGGTCAATACGCGTATTTAAAGCAATGCAGTTGCAGTTAAGTTTCGATTAAAACGGCTATTTTTGTATTTTTGTAACTTTGGGATCGATCTCAAATACGCTTGCGTCAAGTATGCGTCTCGAGAGCGCAATAACGACATTCTAGTACGGTGCGCAAGCGTTTTTGAGATCGATCCCAAATTTACAAGAATACAAAAAAGCCCGTTTTAAGTAGTGGCAATTTCCTATGCTAGTAATAGAAAGGGTCGTTCGGCCGAATATGCAAACACAAGCCGTTTTAATCGAAACTTAACTGCAACTGCACTGCTTTAAATACGTAAATTGACCCGCTGGTGACAATATGGAATTTAGGGCTTGAATGCCCTCGAAATTGCAAAAAAGTACACCTTTGGGCGGTGTTTAGTCAATTATACAACCTAAAACTTCCCTGAAATAACGATAACCTCTTCCGAAATATGATTCTGTTAAGCCCATATTGTGAAACGTTCAGCAATGTAAATTGGATTGGATTCCCGTATTTCCAATGTCTAAGTCAAACTATACTTACTTTATGTACATACAGATACAACATGTAACTCTTATAAAAATCTGATGTAATTAAGACCAAGTTCCCAATATACCTAAGAAGTAAAGGCAATGGGAAAACTAGGCAATTATTTCTCTACATTTAATGTTGAAAATACATTAACTTCACGTATAGGTTTTCAAGTTGTAGGTATATCCTTCTACTATGATAGAATAAATGCAATTGAAATAGTGGATTACGAGATCAGCTCTCGTTCTCTATTGGTCCCAAACCCAGATGTCTTTCATACAGAAAATATTAGATCAACATCAAAATATTCTTGTCACGATCCCCGATATTCAGGTCAAAGAAATATCAAGAAAATTGAGCTCTGTGTATTTGTTTCTGACGTCTTGGTGGAGTTTCTGTAAGTGAATTGTACTTATTTCATGTACATCTTATTAGAAAAAAAAATCTATTGGTAGCTTGATCGAAGGAATTTGATACATTAACTATTGAATACTCAATTGATCAGAGGCGAAACATACCAGAGGAGCTGGACATAAAAATGTATTTTGTTGGACACGGTTCTTTAAACCTATAACATTGAGTAACTACGAGTATAATTCAAAGGGGAACCGAACAGAACTGTGTTTTAGGAACCCTCAAACACAAGAGCTATACTTAATATTAGGATGCTCCTATACGTATTTCTGTCGCTACTATTCACCTAGTAAGTAGAGTAACGGTATTTATTAAAGACGTCTTAGAAATGACTTTTGTTTGCATATTCGGCCGAACGTCCCTTTCTATTACTAGCATAGGGAAATTGCAACTACCTCTGTGGCGCGATGGGAGTGTATCCAACTGCTACGCAAGAGGTCTGGAGGAAATTTTGTGTGATGAGTATGATGGGTTATTCTGTGTCTGGGTGTTATTTATCTATAATATGTACGTATTTACAAAATATATAAGTATGTTTATCTGTTGTCTGGTTGCCATAGTACAAGCTCTGCTTAGTTTGGAATCAGATAGCGTTGTGTGAGTTGTCCCAAGATGTACTATTATTATTATTATTGCCGCAATAAAAAGATTTTTTTCGCGACAAGGAGTTAATGCAGAATTGTCTTTAAAAAAGTTGTAATGCTATTACTGTTGTACGATCGTAATTCGCTGGTCACCAACAACGGGACAACTGCCTTCAATGTGTCAATTTTGTCAGTCTCAAGTTACCGATGTCAAGGCAGTCAGGTCGACGCCTCAAAAGTCGGGCTGCCACTGCGAGCGAAACTGACTCTGTACAAAATTTAATTAGTAATGGTATACTTCATAGGGACATCAAGAAAGAGTTCTATGAAACTTAGTTGAAAACAAGCTTTTACGGAGTCCATTCCACATTCTGGTGATTTCAAAACGCCCTGTGTGGAAATCAAATCCACAGCAGTTACCAACGTTATTGGTCATTCCCCAAGTTGCATTTAGCAATTTATCGGAAAATGAAATCTATTTCGACTAAGTAGTTGTATCCTGTACCGCTAAACTATTTCTTGTCCTTACTCTTTTGCAGTGGAACCACATCTAACCAGATATCTCGCCGAAGAATGTTGCAGCATAATGACTGGCAATAAAACCATATCCACTTATATATTGCAAGTGAAATAGTAATAAAATGTTAAATACAATTCTACAGTTTCTCGTAATAATAGAACGTATAGAATTAAAGAACGTTGTGGTCGGAATGCTTGTGAAATAAGTATCGAACAGTGGTTTGTGGTGACTCGATCAATTGTTCGAAAAATGGCGAATTCTTCAGAGAATTTACGCGAAATGTAAATTGCTAAAGTGGTTTTGGATTTTGAACCAAACCAGTCAACGCATTCAATCTGCATTTTATCAATATAGGCTTTGATTCTTTAGGCTTTGATTGGATTCTCCTAAAAGGTTTCATTCATGGTAGCGAAGCTCAGGCTTAGATTAGTAAATTGCACAGGAAGGTAATGGTCATTACTAATCAATAGTCATATTAATTACAATATTATCGGCTTCAAAAACGATAGTTCTCGGTGGAAGTATATATGTTCTCAATTTTCTCAAATACTATTTATCCGAATTGGATAGGGTTATAGTCACTTGACTGCATATTTTACTGGGATAGATCGGTTTACCTCGCTAACGTTTCGGTCACCACTGAAATTACTAAATAGTGTAACGGCAGTTGAACACGGTGATTCAACTTGATATTGTCCATTGACGACGTTAATGACGTTCGACTCTTGCTTGATATTTTGTTTGTTTCCTTACTGTCCTGCTTGATACAAGACAGCAAGGAAAAACAAAACATCGAAAGTACGGAAGTAAAGCTTCATAGAAACGTCCACGAGCAACGCACACGTAGGACAGCTCACATCTCAGACCAGCTCGAAGCACTTAGCTCCGAATGTGTTCCGAGTTACGTGTTTTTTTAAAAGGCGAAATGAAAAGACGAGCAGATCGTGCACCTAATAGCCATGGCAATGGCTAAGCCCATAACAGTATCATTGCCACCCAAATCCTTTGAGACATCAGCTCGTAAATATATACTTACTTGCTACAGTGTCCTTGAGCGAAGATGTGACGAAGGTATTACTTTACTCTCGGTGTTTGTGCCCCAAAGCTAACAACTAATAAATACGACACGTATTAAATCGCAGTGCTCAATCAACATCCATCAGTACCCGAGCCCCTCGCGTCTCCTAGCCCGCATACATCAGCCCCGGCAGGAAGAGACCTATTGACGTAGCTGCCAACCTTGACCTGTTTACCCGCTCCTCGCGCCCGGGAGGTCAGAGGGCGTGCAGCCTGGGATGCATTTTAGTAATAAGCTGTCAAGGTAATATGTACCTTGCGACAACAGACACAAAGGCGACGGTAGCACCATATATCTCATGTAAGAGAAAGGTTACGAAAAAAATCCCATCAGATCAACTTTAAGACGTTTTGAAAAGTATTTCTGATGTTACTGTTCACTTTGAAGTGACAGTGACAGCGTGAGAACGTCAAACGAAAACTCACCAGTGGCAATAGGGCTATGTTTTCAATATTTGGCCTTTTTTTTAATAAAAGGAGACAATGGTGGCACGAATCGACGCAGGTGTTTTTTATTTACGCGTAAATACAATTATTGCAAGATTTAATGTATCTAACATTTTGAGTTCTATTTTCTGTATCTTAGTTGTTCTTATTGATTATGAGCATGATATCATAATTCATATTTTATGTTTAATCATTCTTTACCAGTACTTTGGCCAATATTTAAGTACATATAGTTTTATCTTGGTTGTTAGTAGGTAGGTGCTCCTACTATGTTGTACCCAAAGTTACAAATTAATTCTAAGAACATGATTACTTTATTGGCAAGTTGAAAACATCACGCTACGACCAACAGGAGCGGAGCAGCAATGAAAAATGTTGCAAAAACGGGGAAAATTTACGCAGACGAAGTTGCGCGTGTCAGTCAGTATATATTTTGCTAATTAGTTGGCTTTGAACTTTATTACAATTCATATTTTAATGAGGTGGGAATATTAGTATCATTTCATTGATTACATTTTTAGGTCAGCGACATACATAAATAAGAAGGAAGGTCTCATCTTTCCATCTTTTGGAAACCGATTTTGGCATTTAAGAAAGATCTTGCTTGACATTAGTGAAGATTTGGTGATACAGAACTAAAAAGAAAACTCTGTAAATAAACACACGAGAAACATCGCAAGCAAATTCAAGCACGTTTTCATAACTCGGATACAAAAGCCTTATTTCAAATCCACGTCCGATAAATAAGAGTGAAAAAAGGTTCCAAGTAATACATACAAACGTAGATATTATGTATAAATTCTAACAAAGGAATACATAGAACTCTCTAAAAAGTTCTGTTTCCTTTCAAATTCAAATACTGAGCTGTTTTGTATACGATGCCTGCGAGATCGATTTTTTTTCAGAGCGTTGCATAAAATACAGGTTCGTTTCAAAATGCATGACTCTCGCGCGTGTTGTAAAGCAACTCTCTACGAAAAATACATATAAATCTAAAATATCTGGTCGTGGGATCAAAAGAGCCAATATATTTCTAGTCTATTTCCTGAGCTTGAAATCTTTCAGGGCTTTTAGAATTAAATCACCCTTCGTTTGAAATTCCTATTGTATTGAGTCCTGAATGTTACCTTTCAAGTTAATACAATAATTCCAATGAGTTGATTACCAAAAACAGCCATAACATCGCCCATTTCAAAGGCCAGGCATTTCACCAATAACACAACATATCGAATGTGCTGGGATCACAATAAAATCAATGTTGCGGCCCTCGCCTCGACCAGGCTCAGGTCAGAGAGAGAACACAAAATATACAACCACCAAGAGCGATAAGGATAACAACACCCTGTCAATTTTATGGAGACATAACATACTTTACTGCAGCCTGGTGAAATGTTCGGTTTTAATTAAAATTGAGTAATCAGTCCATTGTGTTGGATCGCGGACATTGCGAACATAATTTTAAAGGAATTTACAAACTAGTTTTTGCTGGCTTCGAGTACGTTGAGTTCTGATAACGCAAAGGGCACGTTTTTAGTAAAAGGGCGACCATCTATGAGATACTTAACTTTTGTCAGATATCTGATCTTTATGGATGATTAAAGTGATTAAAAGATAGTTAAGAGATGTGCGTTGTCAAATTTCAATTGAAACGACATTACGAGACATTTTTAACCGTTACCGCCTGATATATCTTGAGGCCAAACACAATGGTGATCCATTTTAATGAGAAGTAGATATTAATCGCTGCCTGAAAAGAACAGGAAAATCTTTGCTTTTTATTATACAAATAAGCCAATAGATGGTAAACTCCAATTAACATTGTTCACTGATAAACTTTTAAGAACGTTACATCTGTCGCCGCGTCGCCAAATCCTGCGTTGCGGCGGCGCTTTTATGTGCGTCAGTCCTAAAATCTATTCATCACGTACAGTTGTCAATTAGATTGTCAATCGTAAACCTTGGGTTCAATCAGCCCGTCCGTTTGTAACTTTGAATAGATCCCATTGATAAAACCTATAATGAGGGGTTCGTTCGTTCGCAGAAATGGCTTGAGAAAAGCGAATAAGCTCACAATTTCTTAGAAGAAACTTCCCACGATCTAATTAGGGAGCTGTGTTGTATCACACAGCACACATAACAACAAACGGTCCAATCTGACGGTAGATTAAACTTTTATCGACCAATCACGTTCGCGAGCTGAGGACATCAGCCAATCACAAGCGAGTTTACCAAGACGACATCAGGAAATACAGTTAAAAGTTAATGGTGCTGAAACGTTCGAAATTTAATTTATTTATGTACAGTTCAGAAATAAAGTTGTAAGATTTAAATGTAGAAGGTGGCCGTGACGTAGTCTGGACCGGAGATCGATAGATTAGCCAGGTATAGCACAGTTGTTGCTAGGTAGCAACCACGGTGCTATACCTGGCTAATCTAAAGGTACTGATTGTGTTGGGCCTAAAGTCTAGGTAGTGTTTAGACCCAACGGCGAAAATGATAAAATGTTTTTTTGTAGCTCAAAATACTTTACGAAATTCGTAGAGATGTGGTAGATGTGGGTAGATGTGGAAAAGTATAAATCACACATGATCGCAACATATCGATGCTGGAAAGGAAAAACAACTTAAACGCCAATTTGGTCGACATCTATTTTTGACTAAAAAGATGAAGTTCCGGGTTCTGTTGTTTTTCCTCTCCATCATCGATTTGGAATCAAGATTTGCTGAGTTAGTCACGCGCAGGCCAAGGTTTGGGAACTAATACCTACATCTGAGCAGACCTACCGGACTTGACGACTAACCACCGACCTCATGGAGACTCACCAGGCTCGTCAGCCTAGAGGACGGCAGACGCAACCCAGACCATCTTGACCAGTCGCTCGGGAGCCGTTTTTGCACAGCTCTCTTGAGCGAAGCCAACAAGAACTGTCAACCCGTGGCCACCATCTCGCAGACGGCAAATCGGGCCTCTCTCTCTAAGGGGAATTAACCATCCACCCGACTCGAGAACGGCGGCCTATTACCCAAGATCCGGCTCCCACAAATGAGCCGCAAAGACTACTGCCAAAGGGAGTCTCAAGCTCCAATTGGTTTCCCCTAGCATCAAACAAGAAGGGCGCTTGAAGACTAGATGGCTCGAGGGCGCAGTGTGAGTGCATGCGAATGCTATACAAGAGGTTCGTAGTTCGTATTCCCCACAGAACACCACTTTGAGATTTACAAATTGTTATTCCGAATACATTGTGTGTAAAATCCCCCGCAACACAGGGATTGTTTCCTAGTGCGGGAGTTTGTCTATAAATTAAGAACTGTCCGCTACTGAACATGTTTCCACGTCGAAAAATGTTGCCTTAGTTTTGTGCGTAAAATAGAGTCAAATATTAGCTCATTGTCAGATTCAAAAGGATCAAAGCTGTCAGAATATTTCTTGGAAATTAAAATATTTCCAAACGATCAAAACATTTCCATAAGCCTGTATCTAAACAAGTCCTTTGTTATATATAAATTGGTCGGAAAATATTAATGTTTTAAGAGAAAATTCCTCGTATTTGTAATAGGATTAATTTGGAGTACTTGGAAGACATCGAACAATAATAATTTCTCATCTTCTCACGATTTCGTATATTTTCTTCGTTGCTAGCCCTCAAATACTCAGAATAGGTAAATGTTTAATGGTAGATTGGAGTGGTTTGTGCTCAATTTTTTTTAGCAATGCCTACTACTGTATTAAAATACGAAAATAAATCTGTCGGTCTGTGAGTTTGAAATCACGGCTGAACTAATGCACAGATTTTGTTAAAATTTGTTATTGAAGCCCTTGTCTTTCTCTGGACTACAAGTCACCTATTTCCTTTATTAAGAGGGAGAAATCCTTCTCAAAAAATATTATTACATACCTAAACTACTTTTTATCGTTATAGACAGACTTCTATATCTATAAAAGGAGAAACTGTCTGTTTGATTATCTCTAATCAATCCAAAGCCAAGAACGCTGTGTTTAGAGGCTAGGCTATATTTTGCTTAGGCGTTCATTCACCCTCAGAATGTTTTCCAAGGTAGTGACGGATCCAGGGAAAGGAGGAGAGGTGGCAGGCGGCTAAGGGTAGGCGTAAACGAAATTCTTGAACCTTTGAAAGGCTAGGTCGCTGTCAAACGCAAATCAGGTATAATTATCACAAAGGCTTTATTGATCTAGTAAATTTAACAGTCACTTAGAAACGATGAAAGTTATAATTGGGAATCGATTCCAAGGAATAAAATGTTGTACGGGTAATTGCGTAAGATAGGGCAGAGGCAAAACTAGACGAATTTCGCTTACATTTCATGATTATATTTAGGTTACGAGGTCTTTTCGTTATCTGATGACGAAAATCGCCTTAGCGTCGTTATGAGAGATAGCATCAGCCCATTAGTTTATCTTGAATCAGCAGTGGGGCTGGCACGGATTATTCACTCCTAGGTACACTAATGAAATACAAAAATAAACTTGAATATCTTGGGACAACTCAGAAACGGCTATCTTATCCTAGGCAAAGTTTGTAGCACGAATCTTAGTCGGATACTTTACTTTTCTACAGCATCTATGTAATCGTAAAAGTAATGTGGCATAAAACTAGCGCTTAGAGTGCGTATTTTTACCATTCTGCGCAAGAACGAAGGTTATGTTTTTCGAATGTATGTATGTTTGGCACGCCCTAGAACCTGAGCGGCTTAATGGATTTTAGCTTGAGAGGTGTCGTTAGATTCGTCTTAGTTGTGAGAGTGACACTGAGAAATTAAGTAAATGGCGTAATTTTGGCGCCAATATATACTTCTTTCAAAAAAATAATTCAAACCCTATCGAGAGATTCAATAAATGTGAAGGGTTTGAAGGCGGGTTTTTTAAATTATTTTGATTATATATTATATATTACACTTATTATTTCACATTATTATTACGCAATCGTCAGTTTTTAATCTAAGACTTTTATGATGTAACAATCGTGTTTAAGATGAGAATGAAAACTTATTAATATTGTTAATGCGAATGATTGGATAGATATCTGTTAATCAATCACGCCGAAACGGCTGAATCGATCTGGACGTAATGGAAAAAGGGTATGTTCATTTCCTGAGAGATAAGTTTGTGTTTCAAACATTCCACGCGAACAAAGTCGTTGGCAATAGCAAGTGTCAGACAAAGACCGATATTATTATCATTTCTATACTTGTACAAGTACACGCCTCTACGGTCATTTTGTGCTACATATATATTTAGTAAAGATTAGAAAGCAAGTATCTCTAGGATTTAAGGCAGAAAGCGTAGGTAGTATTCACATAATATCCATAGTTAGTAGTGCAGTAGAAACAGTTAAATATGCACTATTCACTGAAATAACGCGAGCTAAAACGATAAAACATTGATGTGTTCGCGTTTTAGTCATGCCTTAATGAATCACTATAAACTTAAGCAGTATACTTTGTAGAGCGTTTCTCTTCCCGTCAATTCATTGCGGAGAAATTGTTGGAGATTATTAAAGTGAAAACTTATTTAGCGCAGTTGTTTACTTTTTAGGATGGATAAAAAATGTTAAACTCGCGTCAGGACACGTGACCTGATCGAAAATTCGTAAGACGGAGGGAGAGCAATGAAAAACTGGTACAATATCATTAGAATACGAAGGTAAATTTCGCCACCAACTACAATGTTATATCAAACTATATAAGCTCAGGTGGGAAATCGGGTGGTCCAGAAACCAGAAGACTCTAGTTCGAGTCCGAGTAACGATTATTTTTTTCCCATTTTTATTTTAGATTTTTTTGATTTGTGATTTATTATTTCAAATTTGTTTATTATTATGTCAGTAAGATCGAAAAATATTATTCAAATTTCAACAGTATGAAATATAATGTTCATGTTTTCACTTCTGCCGGCACTCCCAGAGTGCCACCCGTTGTTTTTAACAATCAGTACTAATTGCGAAAGTAACTGTGTCTATAACATTTTCTTCCCTACCCCTCTGCATCGAATTTTATAAAATTTGATGAATTTTGAAGCACAAAATACCGAGAGTACGAGTGCTAGTATCAACGCACGTGCAGACATCGCTCATGGAATCTCAGACCAGTTTCAAAAAGGTGTTCCAAATTCCATTTCCGTGAACGATATCTATGGAAGTATTGTTTGAACATAGTACATAGGTATACAGCTTTTCTTCTATACTCTCTGTGTTTTGCAGCTCTTGAACGAGGGGTAGGTACTAGTGTACTTTTTATCTAGGCAGCCGACATCCACTAATATGTATGTTAATGCTATACAATCATTAACATACATAAATCTATACTAATATTATAAAGCTGAAGAGTTTGTTTGCTTGTGAAAAATTCTTTCACTGTTGGATAGCCCATTTATCGAGGAAGGCTAAAGGCATCACGCTACGAGCAATAGGAGTGGAGCACCAATGAAAAATGTTGCAAAAACGGGGAAAATTTACGTAGACGAAGTTGCGCGGGTCAGCTAGTTACGTATAAGATTTGATATACGTAATTAATTTAATTTAAAGAAAATAAATACTCGATGTTTTTTTATCTTTTTACGTTTACAAAACCTGAGAATTTAAAATGTTCTTTTCCCCTTCTCCTTCGAAACAGTTAAATTTCCCCCCTTTTTACACCTACAATAACCCCCACAAAACTTAAAGTACCTACTTGTTGAAGACAACAAAACTTAAGTTGGTAGATACGAGTACCTAGTATATACCCACCTTAGCTAAGTTAAGTTTTCTACAAGTACCTACTGTTTTAAGAAAGATAAGACAAGACAAAACAAAGAGTTTTCTTTACGAACTGTTTTTGTAGTCATTAGTCTCTTACAAAGTAAGATAGATGTTTGTTACTGTAGTTAATTAATGATATTAAATGGAACTGTTCTGAAACGAATACCTATACAGACAGACAAATGTTCGCATTCCAGTTTTTTAATTAAAATTTATTTACTTTGTTCAATTATATTAATTGGTTGTTTGTAATTAATAATTGCGGAACGGTCATTCACGCACGGTTTCTGAAGTGTTTCAACTTTTGACAGCTGTGAAATCAGTGTCATTTGATATCTGCCAATTGATTTTTGCATTGAAACAGTTCAGAAACCGGGCTTAAGTAAGTCTAAGCAATGTTTTATGTTACAAATAGGTACTCATTTAAAAACATACGTGTAAACAAAACAGGGTTAATTAGATATTAACCCTTACCCTAACTTTGTTTAATGTATCATATTGTACATAATAATTTCTGAATTTATTAATATTTTTCCACAACTAAGTACAATAGTTTTGTTTCATAAATAAAGAATTTTCTTGAATATGTTAAGCTATTTTAAGCAATGTTTAATGTTTTCGGAGTTTCGTAACTAATTATGAATTTTCCAACATAACACAATCTTTCGTAATTCCGCTCATGTTATTTTTCATAACATAGTATATTTTTCCAAATATGTAATTGCCAGAACTATGCTATATCAGTAAAAGTTTTGAGCAATACCTAGATGAATATATTCCTCACTATTCATTTCTATTTATAGCTATAAAGCCTTATAGTTATATTTCAAGATTTGGGAACCTATTTTTATTCCCCTCAAGGTTTTCGAGCAATAGACAAAATGTATTAATAGGGTATAAAGTAACTACGTTACACAAATGTTTCAACCCGCGCAATCTCGTCCCTACTCTAATTCCGTCAACATGTCCACTAGAAGACAAACTGACCCATTACCCAATATATACTTAACCCCTTCAACTTCGCCTCTATTTCGGTAGTCGATCGATTCTCGCAAAATTAGCCTAGGCCGAGCGACGGGTTGACCCAATATCCGAATGTTTAAATAAACAACACTATATTGGTTAACTATTATTAAAGGATAAAGCTATATTAACTATATATAGTTTGCAACAGTAAAATATATTCTACCTTCGCTTTTCGCTTTCAGCACGCTTGATGATATGTATATTAGTTATACTTGTAAGTTGAATATTGTTTTTTGTAACAAAACATAGGGTATGGTTGAATGGACGGCGCAGACGAATGACTGCATATCGACAATGACTAATTCATCGCGCATTTTGCATATACAGAAACAGTAAAACCGATTTACAGCGAGCTTACGTGTATGTACATTCAATAATATTTATATTTTCTTAGAATTCACGTTCTCTAACAACCGTCGGCGCTGTGCGCTATGCAAGCACATGGTAATTATGAAATCAAAGAAACTCCAGTGAGCAAATATACCGTTGATTTCCCATTAGGAGAACGTAAATATTTGCTACAAGTTAATATGAAAGGTACTTACTTGCCGAAGAGTGGATGCCATAAGTGAAAAGAGGCCGGATCGTGTGGATGTGGCGGCATGAGCGGCGGCTCGCCGAGCGGCGTGGTGCTGCCCACCTCCGGCTCGTCGCGGCGCCGGCTCAGCGGCGGGCCCGCCGGGTTCGAGCTCCGCCGCCCGGAGCCGTGCGGCCCGGACGCCGCCGCTGCTGCCGTCGGCTCCAACAAATTATGCAACGATTTAACACTGATCCTAGGCCGCGGTGACTCCGTCGACTGGTGCGACCCAGTCGAACTACTCCGTTGCGGATGTGGCTGCGTTTCCGGCTGCTTCGATTGCACAGATTGCAAGTAGTTGTTGTTGGGATAGAACGGTGACGTTGGACTTTTCTGCTGACTACTGCTCCTCGGAGATCGCTGATCTCTGCCCATTAAGTTAGGGTTGAAATAGGGAGGGATCTGTAGGCCGGTCAGTGGAACGTTTGACCTGATGTTAGGGTTCATGCCCGGGTACATGTTCTGCAGGAATGGGTTGTGTTGCAGTGCGGCTGCTCGCTGGCCGGCAGCGACAGCCGCGGCGGCGGCAGCGTTGTAATTAGCCGCCATAGGACTCGATCGCGACGACATATTGCTATGCGATTTACTCTGATGATTTTTAGTCGAGTGGACGTAAGGATTTTGTACGTCTGAGGACTTCGATGCCATTTCTTTCATCTGAGCCTCCATCGCACTGTTATTTTTAGCTCTCTGTTGAGAAGCGTTTGCATTGTTCATAGCTTCCTGCCACATCGCAAATTGTAGCCGATTCTCATAGTCCATAGGTGGTACCATCGGAAAACCAGTCGGACCCATACCCAATCGAGCCGCGGGATTGATAAGCGATAAGTCCGGATAATTTGGGCCGGTGTAACCAGTAGAGCTTAGAGCTTTTAAGAAGTCCATATTTTGTGAGCATGCCGCCATTGCTTCAATTTGGCTGAGATACGGCAGCCACATCATTTGATTGAATGCTGCTGATGTCGCCGCATCGATGTCACCAGCCAGCGCGTCCATGGACGGTATTGACTTGGGTTGACTAGTCTGATCAGGTTGTGAAGTATTCGTGTGTTCTGTACTTGGTGCACTTTTCGGGGTAGAAACCTTTTCTTTTGATTTTGTTGATTCCGGCTGCTTTGATTCATTCTCTAGTATACTTTCTAATTGTGATAATGATATGACGAGAATATCTGGGTCTTGCAATATAGCCGGATAAGCAAACGCTTCAGGTAACCGCAACTCGGGTCTTTGCATCAATAAGGCTGGAATTTCTCGCCCAGGAGCTGCGAGAATAAAATTTAATTTGTCTTTTGGGATTAATAAGGGATCTGGAATGTTGAAAGTCGGACTTGTTTTGAGAAGTTGCAATTGTTTCATTGGACTTGTGTCATCCTTATCTTTAGGTGCCTTTTCTGGGTGTTTATGTGAATGATCTGACTTACTGTCTACTTGATCTTCCCGCTCACACCTGTTGAACACTTTACTAATTTTAGCCAAGTCTTCCGTCGACTCACGTCTTCTTTTCTCTTGGGGTTCACCAAACTCTTTGTTTAATTTTCTCATCTCGTCAGAACAGCTGGTCACTGTCGGACTGGCAGATTTTCTATGTTTACCTAAGTTTAATGGTTCGCATTGCTGCTTTGTGATAGTTACTTCTGACGTATACATTTTTGGCGATGGTGACGATAACAAGGATTCTAAAAATAAAGATTGTTTGCTTTTTGTGTGCGGCATAGTAAATATTTCTGGTGACGAGGGTACGGCGGGGATGCCGCTCGGTTGTGGCGATTGCATAGCATCCGACTCTCTTGACGGCGCCCGGGGTATATCTATCCTTCTCGGCGACGCATGCGGGGTGGGTAGCCTTCGATGTGTACTTAGGTCTCTAGGTAGTTCCTCACTTTTATCGGACAAATTATCTTCCATCGAGTTTGTAGTTTCAGCGACGCTGGCGACAGCTTTAGTTTTACCTTTCTTATCACCAGTTCTCCTACTTAAATCTGTTGCCACCAGTTCCACACCATCAACCCCACCATCAGACGATTCATCTAATTGTTGTTTTATTAAATCTAAATTCGGTTTTTCTTCTATCGTATTTGGAACTTCACTAGAATCTTCAGCTTCAACCTTAGGCATGACGGAATCAGTATCGTTAGAATCATTTTCTACATTCGTCGATTCACTGGGTAACGTTACCTCACTTTGGTCCGGTAACGGTTGGGGCTGTTCCTCCTCTAACGATGGTTTATTCTCATAAGGTAAGTCAGGTACTTGGTCAGTATACATTGCATCTGTAGCGTCAACTTCGCTCTGTAGCCTCTTCTCGGCATTTTGTTCATACTCTAATTGGTTAACTTCATTATCTTCTTGCAGCTCTGGAGCGTCAGCCAATGTCTCGAGCGCACACTCCGGTTGCTCTTCGGTGGGCACAAACACCTCGTCCGTCATGTACGTTTGTTCCACGCCTTGCTGGTGCTCGGGCTGAGCCAGGTGATCTCCTATGTGATGCAGGTGTAGAAGACCTTGCGCTGCCGTCATGCTGCTGCGGCTGGGTGACTCGAGCGACTGCCCGAGCCGATCGATAATATCCGCAACTGGCGCTCCACCTAGCAACATATCGTCCTCCTCCTCAACGTAGTCCCCGGTCCCGTGGACTAGGTGTGCGAATTTATCGAGCGTCTGCCCAAGGATCTGATTATCCTCACAGCCCTTCTCTACGAGAGACTCGAGCAGAGCCTCGTCGTGTGGGCCGCCGAGCTCAGGCAGGTAGTGAGCCTCACTGATCGTCTCGAATAGGTCTTTGTGTACGTGCGCAATGTCACTTTGGAAATCCTCGTCAGGGGGCCGCTCCGGGGGGTGAGACTTGCGCTCGAAGAAGATCTCGTCGGGCTGCTTCGTCTCACCCAGCTCGAAAGACATAACGTCGCGTGTGACCTCTTCCGCTTCCGGCAGGAAGGGGTACTGGGCCGCGGTGTCGGCTTGCAGCTCCAGCTCAAGCGCTTCCTCGCCGCGCTGCTGGTTGAACTCGAGCTCCGCCACCGCGAGCAGGTTTTCCAGCGGCGTGGGCTCCGGCGGCGGCGGCGGAAGTGCTCGAGGCACCGCGATGGTGTGAGAGGGGATGTGCGACTCCAGGTCGGGCGCGAGCCAGGCGAGCGCAGACGCCGCGGGCTCCGGGCGCCGCCTTCGCGGCCTTCCGGGGCGCCGGCGCCGGCGCCGCTCGGGCTTGTCTCGCACCGGGGCGGCCGGCACGAGGATGGAGTCGAAGATTTCGGTGCGCGGGATGACACGCCACCCGGTCGGGGTGCGCGCGATGCGTATTCGGTTGCGCGGGTCGTAGTCCTCGCAGCGGACCTCCTGCACAGTACCGTCGCGCTGGCGCGCCCACAGGAACACGGGGCGCAGTCGGGGCGCGGGGTGCGCGGGCGGCGGGGAGCGCGCTAGGCGAGCGGCCAGGCTGCGCGCGCGGCGCCGGCCGGCGGCGGGGTCGCGGGGCGGGGGTGAGGGTGCACTGCGCGAGCGGTTGGTAGCGACATCGGCGCGGGGGCGGGCGGCGCGAGGCTCGCCGCCGCCGCCGGGCGCCTTCGGTGACACTCCGGCGCGCCGCACCGCGGGACAAGCGACGACCGCGCGGACGCGGCCCCGAGGCGGACTGGCGGCCGGCGCGCGCTCGCCCCGCCCCCCGCCGCTCGGCGCCGCTCCCGCCCCGCCCAGCGATCGATCGCCCGCCCGCTGCACCCGCCGCCTGCACCCGCATGTAAACACGGCGCGCGCCCCGGCCCCCGCGACTCCACGTTTACGTGGCCTCGTTAATCTTAAATCCATATCTGCGGCGCGCGGAGTACGCACGCCGGCACGCCCCCGCTGCACGGCCCCGCGACCCGGCGCCGCGCACGTGTGCACCCTGTGCATTCCATGCCCGCACCGTGCGGACACTAGCATTAGACGACCTTAATCTAGCCGTCGGCCGCCTAGATCCTCCTCTACAGCTTTACGGTCTAGCAAACATTCTCTACATACCGACACGCACTTGAAACAGCTATCTTTTGAATGTATGAATCCGACCAAACAGGAAATAGTCGAGAGACCCGCCTGGGACATGAAAGGGGCGTTATTAAGTGCGGCTGTCATGAACATCCCTCGGCTGTAAGGCTCTCATACAATACTAGCCGGTAACAGGAAGGAGGTTCAGAGTTGACGGGATCAATAAACAAGGCAAAGTGGTGCCATCTTTGGGATGTGTAGTTACGCTCAATGTACAGAGAGCGAGTACACGCAGTATCGGGTTGTACTCCACGGAAGGTAGATGGAGCTTATAAAACTGCCAAGGAGCTCCATCTACTGGTCACTTTGGAGACACCGATGTGTCTGTAATATATTTTGTTTTTGGCAAAGGGACCACCGTAATAACAAACACAGATTAACAAATTTGAATTTATTAGGTATTTTTTATTTAGATACGTATTAGAAAGTACTGTCATATGACAAGTGTTTATTGAGGAGAGAAATTATTAAGCACGTATCGGGAACAGGCCTCTACGGGCCACTAATGTTCCGAAAGACCATTAGTGTTAGTATAGGTACTTATGGTATTTCGGACTATTAATGATCCGGCAACAGGGCAATATGATTACCAATTACGGCAAGGTTTCTGTGGAGTTTGAAAATATTAGAAAACAAAATTTTGAATTTGATTGTCAAACGTTCAGGTGTTAAGCTTGGCTCTAACATACTGAAGAGGCCTTCCCACTTTTAACTAAGGAATCTGCATTTTAAGCGCTTAATTTCCCCCCCTATGATATTTAATATACTAATAACCTCCCGCTCGTGGCTTCGTTAATACTTCTACACTATTGAATTTAGAAATAGACCAATCTTTCATATTCACAGTTGATGTTGATAAATACTGCTTTGTTTCTTCTGTAGTAAATTCAAGGAAAAGTACGTCCATAGCCATTTTCGAACGCCTAATTCTTTCATTATAGCTCTTTAAATCTAATATTAAGAATCTCGTCACCGTGTTTGTGGTCAAACTCCTCCAAAAGTACGTAAGCTTGTGTTATGAGTGGGCACACTTCACTCGGTAGTATAATGGGTAGTATTCGAACCCGCAACCAGATCAGATGGCTTAGCCATTAGGCTACCGTCGCTTTCAATACAATTGAAATAATAACTAGCATGATTTAATTAGTTGAAGATCGAAGCTTATTTTATTTATTTCTTTTGTTTGTTCTTTTATTTTCGGTGGATGCCTTTATTTTTTTTTTACAATTTAATAAAATGAATTATCAAATATTATCTATGTTTCAATATGTGACTGATAATTTATACATCTGATGTTTTGGTTAACTTTTATAGTCTATTAAAAGAGCTTTAATGAAATAATTAGGCTTTTTGAAAATGGCCTACCTATTTTTTCTTAAACGAAGTCGTCGAGGTTTCGAAATTGATCGCTACAGAAGAAACTGCAATATTTTTAAATGTAATCCCTACATCGACTATGAATATAAAAGATTGGTCTATTTTTTAAATATATCCAATAGTGTAAAAGTATTGCATAATGTAGTAAATTAAGCGCTTGAAAATGCAGATTACTCAAAAGTGTCGAAGACCTGATCGAACTCAAATATGTGTCAGCTTTCGTCTTGGGTCATAGTGTTATTATAGATAGAGTATAGGAGGCACATGACTACGTTGAAGTTGAAAATGTCTTAGGAATATCAAGATGAGAAAGCTGTAGGTTTTTTTGCGATAATGGGTGTTATATAATGAGGGCTATCGCGTGTGATTTGCCACTAGAGGCGCTAGTGTAGACTCAGCTCTCCAAACTGTCAAATTTCATAGTTTGTTGATGGGTTATGGAGGTTTATTCCTAATTTGATAATGGTTAATTTTAAACAAATTGCAATACCTGAGAGGAATTATGGCAAATATGAGTTACGGATCAATGAATATCAGTGCGTTAAAAGTACAACTTGCGCATATTTATTAAACTGTATCTGTCTTACCATTCGGTAACTAATGTCCTTCTCTTTTTTTGAATAAAAAATGACTTTACAATATAAACTTTGACAGCCAGACCTGACTCAACAGTGGCGCCAACTGGTGAGCACAATAACGATAGCCCTCATAATAAAAGAAAATTATCAACAAATAAAAAGTAATGTTGTAGACACAAAAAACAATAAAAAATATATATTTATTGATATCAATTGATACATATCATTGTCACTTATATTTAATAATTTTTATAATTATTTTTGTTCACATTTTTAAAACAACTAATGATTATTTATTTCTATGGTATTTATATTATGACTAGTTGACAAAGGAATTGCATAATAAATGTAATTTATTGGAGGTTAAGAAATTGTCCATAAAATTGGGTAATGAGCAAGAGCTTGTTGAATAATTTGCTCTGTGTGAGCAAACTCTTCATCGTTTAAAATGCCATGTAATGGTCGAAGTTCTCTTTGCCGTCTAAAGCAACACTCCTCAGTGGCTTCCACCTCGAGTAAAATCTCACTTTCATAAAGCAGCACTCCTGAGTGGTTTCGTCCTCGGGTAAATCTCACTTTCATCACGAAACAGTAGGCTTGTTTGTCGCTATTCAAGGTAAAACGTGTGCGCAATACTGCTGATTTATTTCTTATTCGCGTTTTCGTATTATCTATTAACCGTATAAATCTCGCCGGCGGGCGTAACATCTTCACCCCTTAATTCTTCCACACCACTATCTTCGTTACATGTTGCGTTGGAAACCGTTTCATAGCGCACAGCAAATTCAACGAGACTTAAGTCTTCTAGTTCGTTGGGCGTACTACATACCGGTCAAAAATATTGTTGTAAATGGACGTATCATCACTGTCGAATCGTAAGAGTCTGAAACGTTTATTTGGCTTTCAGCTGCTTACGAAGACTGTTTTCTAGGAAGACAGGGGGAGACTTAAGGGGTAAATGACACAATCTATAAGCGCAAATCACTTACTAGGCGTTGAGATAGAATAGCCATTGAGACTACAAATAATTGGTTGCACACAGGACCACCTTGCCTTTTGGGCTACGAAACGGCATCTATACGAGATGCCGTGTCGCCAGTGTCATGGGGCTCGCACCAACTTGCGTATTTAGCTACATAATACGCAACTGCTGTTATATTACCACACGGCTGCACATCAATGTTTCCCTTCCACAGAATTTGTAGAACAGGATTATAATTGTTCACCATACTTTCGTCTGCAGTTCATTTCAAACAACAAAACCGTCCATTATTTGACAACAGTTCATCCGGACCTAGGACATAGTAGTATGCATGTAGAATTATTGGGCGTTAAGGAGCATCATACAACCTTTATGGTAACTGCTAAGGAGTCGAGATTTTGGGATGTTGCCACACCATACAAATATATGAAGGTGTGGACTTTGACCGCAATTTTGCAAAAGTCCACACCTGGATCAGCTTAGCGTTCACACGAACCGTAAATTTTCGAGAGACAACCGCAGGATGTTCGGGAAAAGACAGACACTCTGCTTCGTCTACATTACGACCATCTACGATAAGTAAAGCCTTCGTAATGTCAATTAAAGTTGTTGCAAGAGAACGTCATGAACCATTGCAGTAGGTAAGTTCAGCGCAGCATTTCAGCCAATAAGACGTTGATCCTCTGATATTCCTCATAGTAAGATGCATGTTACTTTCATGTTATCCTTGGGGTGTCTGCGCACTTGGGTTTTTGCTCTTTCCATAAACGAGCAAAAAACAAATCTGAAACGCTTATCCATACTCAATACTCGATTTTGAAAATAGTCCAAAGGAGTATTTTTTTCTGAAAAAAAGACGACTTCCGCAGTAGGGTACCAGCCCTGTGTCGCGGGGGACCCAGACTCGGAACAACAATTTGTGGAACACACAAAGTGGTGTCCCGTATGGAAATCCAACCCACGACCTCTTGCGTAGCAGTCGGACACACTCCCACCGCGCCACAGAAAGGCATTTGAGTATTTCTACTGTCACAAGACCATACCACACTACACGGTATATGTAACGGAGCTGTTGACTGCAGCGCATTAACGAACAAACTATGTTACGTCGTTCCAAGAACGGTACATGTCCGTGAAATAAGAAAAAGGCGCCTTTTCCTAACTAATCAGTGTAGAACAAATGCTGGCAAAAGATCGCCACTGTGGCGACTTGTTGATGTTTACAATACTAAATGCGAGGAGATCGACATATTTTCATTGACAGCACCAAAATTCAAAACATCTGTATTGGCCACTATTATGTTTTAGCTTATACAGGTACTAAAAGTTGTTAGGTTATAGTCTAGTATATATGAGTTATATCTAGTTATAAGATTTATTATATCACGGTAACACGCGAACAATGTTGTTGGTGATACATTGATCAATGTTGCTAAGAACCTATAGTTTGTCAAAATATAATGTATTACTGTTTTTTGTTCCTTAAATAAATAAATAAATAAATAAATACTATGCAAGCTCTTCCGTTCGTTGCTCTCGATCCGCATTTAATGGTGGCCTTGTAATCTCAGCTAATCTCATCTCGCCATGTTCGTAGTTGGATTGTAATTCAAAGAAACTTCTTTTTTAGATTAATGGCAATGGCAGTTGGTTGTATTTGTGACAGTGGTCTTTCTTGTTCCGGAGCTGAGGCTGGTTGAAAATGTTTGTGGAGGAGTGTTGCTCTTTTCTATTATATGTAGACTCTCACTGACACTGTGACGGTCTCAAAATGTCTATGTGTAATTTTTTGTTCGTGAACTGAGTTCGCTTGAGTGAACTACTCTTGACTGTTCCTGAGTACTGCACTTCTGTCTCAATTTTCGACGTTAAAATCAAAGCAGTTAGTGGGTACACGCTGAGAAAGTAATCTTATCTTGAGCGGGTGCTTTCTTCGTCGGTTTAAACTAATTTCGTCGGAGTATGTACGCCATGTAACTTATCTATATTTTTAAATTTCATGCAACAGGCTGCACCAGCTCTTGGACCTACAGCTCCCTTAGGCCCACGTGAGTGAGAATCGAATAATACCACTATCAATCAGTAGCGAAGGGTTAAAAAAAATCTAAGGTAACCCGACGCCATATCTTGGTGGTCACGGTTCTTTGTACTTAAAATATTATGTAACTACAATTCAAAGGGAAGCCGAAAAAAATGGTGTTCTAAGGCCCCTTAGCCACTGCTATCAATATTTATAATCATTAGTTTTAGTTTCAGCTTCACAATATAGCCACTGTCACGGAATTTGCAGTAACAGCCCGCAATATTTTCTGAAAAATAATATCAGTACATTTTTTTAGGTTAGGAAACCCGTCAGTACTGCGATATGTATCTAAATGACCATTGTTATTGGTTTCAGCAACTGAGATATTAACTTGCTTCCTGTTATGTTGCGCAAGATTACTTGCGGCAAGGTACTCATGTTGAACTTCTCCAATTGCAGAATCCTCTCTAGCAGCTACGGAGTCACAGTATAGCTTGTTTTCGAGTATTACTATAAAATCAATATCACTTTTTGTCCATTGACTTAGCTCGTCTGTACACAACGCTGCACAAGCTTCTTGGGCTAGAGTAGGGCTAGTAGAGAGACATCCTCACTTACATCAACGTAGTTGGAAGTAGAGGAGTGGATTGTAACTCCTTAAGCTCACCACCAATTCGGCTCTTTAGGTAATTGAACAATTTCAGAAATGTCGATAACATTCTCGATATAGAGTATATTGTTTGACATTAACCAGGTTAGAGCTTGATACAATCTGTTCATATTCACAACAAAATCTTGGGAGCGTTGCAAGTTCTCAAGACTTTCCACAACCAGAACTAGTTCTACTTGGTTTGGCGCAAGTGGTAATTGTTCAACGACTTCAACAACGTCTTTTGCAAACAAAATAATTTGGTTTTGTTGCTTCTTTATTTTAGGAAACGGTACAACATCGGTCAAATTAGCTAGCTTTTGAGGTACAGTCGCAACTGTCGTTTTATTCCAGAAAGCTGACGATGAGACTTTTCGTTTCCTAGTACTATTATGGCATCGAGAGCATGTTATATTACCCAGAGAAAACAATTCTTCGGGTAGCAATACACTGTACATTGTAGTATGTAATTTACAATGTTGTGTAGGATATTACGCTTTATTCCAAGCGGCACATGGAACGTCTGCAAAAATGTTAATAGCCTGTTCAAAACCATTTACAGAAGACACGTCCTTGCGATTGTGATCTTGTCGTATAGCGTCTATTCGAGTCGATCTGGATTCGGCCGTTTCATTTGATAAACGCTGGTGAATCAAGCCAAGACGATGTGTCCGTTCTTCGTTGGTTTCGTTTGATAAACGTTCGTGAATCGGGCCAAAACGATTAGCTCGTTGTTCCTCGGTCTCGTTTGATAAACGTTCATAAATCAAGCCAAGTCGCTGAGAATGTTGCTCTTCGGTTTCGTTTGATAAACGTTCGTGAATCAGGCCAAAACGATTAGCACGTTGTTCCTCGGTCTCGTTTGATAAACGTTCATAAATCAAGCCAAGTCGCTGGGAATGTTGCTCTTCGGTTTCGTTTGATAAACGTTCGTGAATCAGGCCAAAACGATTAGCACGTTGTTCCTCGGTCTCGTTTGATAAACGTTCATAAATCAAGCCAAGTCGCTGAGAATGTTGCTCTTCGGTTTCGTTTGATAAACGTTCGTGAATCAGGCCAAAACGATTAGCTCGTTGTTCCTCGGTCTCGTTTGATAAACGTTCGTCAATAAAGCCAAGTCGATGAGAATGTTGCTCTTCGGTTACGTTTGATAAACGTTCGTGAATCAAGTCAAGTCGATGATTTTTTTTTTTTGTTAAGATGAGAATGTTGCTCTTCGGTTTCGTTTGATAAACAATGAGTGTGAATCAGACTTTCTTGAAGTCTTGGTGATTTAATGTATGACCTCTTCTGAAAAAGTTTATAAGCTCGCTGCTCATCACTCTCATTTTAATGTGTTAATCGCATTTCTTTCCCTACTTTTCTTTAAACGATCTGCCCTCTCGTCAGTTTCTTCTTCCAAACGACACTGTCTCATACGAGCGTGTTTAGTAGCCCTATTCATATTAAGTATGAAAAAAAATCACCTACTTCCTACTAAAATAAAACCAGGTTTTCTTTTTTACTTGGTTTGTTTGTTGGTTGTCCATATAGGAAGTAATGAAACTCTCAACACGTACAGTCTGAATTGAAATATGGTAGAGTAGTTTCTACGTCTTCATTTTTTTTTTAATTGAATGGAATGTTTAGAAGGTTTAAGTCAGTTTGCCGTGCTAAGGTCAGAGAGCAAAGTAAACCAAATTTTAAAATCCTTAATTTTTTTAAAAAGGGTACTTTCCCCAACACAGGTTTTGTTTTCTACCGTGTTTATAATACAGTCAAAGTAATTGAGCTGGAACTGCCCGCAGTGCTTTAATATCTGGCCAGTAAAACTTTTGACCCATAACAATTTACACAGAAGACTAAAATATACAAAAACCATAAATTAAACACAAACTAAAACATACAAGTTTATAGGTTTTGTAAATACTAATGTCTATATAATTTATCACATGCTCTACATCTCTTCGCTAATTTTAATAATATCTAGTTATTATGCATAAACTTAAATACTTAATGCTAGTTTTTCTCCGCAACTTCGGCTGCGTTAACTTATAATTTGATTGAAATTTGGAACCCCGTTTCAACCCTTTAGGGATGGAATTCTCAAAAAACCTTTTAACTATGTGTGTGCAAAATTTCAATCCAATCTTTTCAATGGTTTGAGCTGTGCGCTGATATATAAGTCAGTCAGGGTTTTAATACAAAGAATTACTGTAAACCTTAATATTTTCTAACAAAACCTAAGATTTGCCAACTCTTATGGTAAAAGTATTAGCACTTCTGCGATCAACGTTTATTGCAAACGTTAACCACCATTCTCATATCTCTGAGGAAAATCTCAAGGTTTCCTGGTAAACCTTGGGATTTTCCTCAGAGATATGTAGACACTAAATTGAAATGGTAAAAGCCCGAAAAAAAACATTTACCGACGAACGTTGGTTAATACTAAGAATTACCGGTAATCTAGTAACCATTTTAAGGACATTTACAATAACTTAAATACAGATATTATTAGTTGTAATTATGTTTATACTCGTTTATAGTCAGTAATAGATATATAGAGCCAAATGTGACGGTCAATGCAGTGACAATTGCCACGGGGTAATAATGGTTCAGGTCACCTACCGGCGTCAGCCATTTGATGGGAGTTTCCGTACGCTGAAATGTAGAAAATGATTATTTAAAATATTATAGAAATTGTAACATAAGGTCTGATCAAATTTGTTAATTTGACCACATATGAACCAAAAAAATTAACAATTATTTTGTATATTTGCCTGAATAGCATAGTTTTATATAATAGCATAGTCCCGTTTATTAAAATTAATGAAATAAAATACCCCCAACGGGTTGTTACGTATGTTATAGGTCACCACAAAAGTCGCTGCATAATCAAAAATCAATATTAATGACCACAACCGCTTTGTCAAGAGTGTCACGACGAATTTTTAGAAAGAACATTTGGTTTCATTAATTTTAATAAATAGGACTAAAAACATACCAAAGAATTGAAATTTTTCAACGCAAGGCGAACAGGTACAGGACATTTGGGACGCCTAAAGAGTTTAACATCATATTTTTGTTAGAGCTAAGCGCCCCCTCCCTTACACACCGGGACAGAACCCCGCTCCCCTCCCCTCTCGAAAAATACCGCCATTTGATATTTTTTTAAAGTACAGTCACTCGCACAACTAACAAGAATGTTACGACACCTCTCAAGCTAAAATCTATCAAGCCGTTTAAGCTCTAGGGCAGGGGTGTCCAACACACAATTTTTTAGAGGGCCAGGGTTAATATTTTTGAAACCGTAGCGGGCCAAAACAAATACCCAATAGCTTTAAATAATTTCCTAGGTAAAATCAAATGTAACGGTATCTGATGATGGGATCCTGGAGAAATTGAGGGAACTCTTCAAATGTTAAAGACACACCTACAGTGATTTAGGTGCATTTCATAGTGATTGTAACTTAAGGGAAATACAAACCAACCCACTAAAAAGTGAGAAATAAAAAGCCTTTTTACAAAAAAATATTACCGACTTCAAAAATAAATACAAGGCAACTAAAAAGCAAAAAATAATATCTAAACAAAAAACAAATTAACATTTTAAAGTTGGTGCCATGAAATAGTTGTTTTTGTTTAATTCGGCACCAAGTCGGTAATATTATTTTGTAAAACTGATTTTTTTTGTAAAATGTAATCAGTCCGTTCTAAAGGCAATTATTGTATGCCATTTTAAAATTTACCTAGACATTTTAATAATATTTTTAAAAGTTTTAACCAGGTCGCGGGACGGATGAAGGGCTAACGCGGGCCACATGGTAGCCCGGGGGCCGTTGTTGGACGGGTTTGCTCTAGGGCGTGCAAAAGAAATATACTTACATACATATATACACTAGAAAAACATAACCCTGTTTCTTGTGCAGACGGTTTAAAAAGCAAATCTTCCATTTCTTGCCGCCTCTCTTCTGTATGGTGTATTCTGTAAAGTGATACAGAAGAGAAGCGACAAGAAACTATCTGTGGTGAACAGCTACATGAGACTTGAGAGCTTTAAGGGAGACAACAATATCCTCTCCATCGGTTGATTATGTACCAGTACGAATTATAAATGGAAGCGGAAAGTGATGGAGGAAACACGAAATTACTCTTTTGGAGTTCATTTTGTGAACAACGTCAGGTTTTTTTTTAGCTTCTCTTTACCTAAAAGACAACTCCCGCAGTAAGGTACAATCCCTGTGTCGCGGGGGACTTTACAAACATACGGTGGTAAGTCACGGATACAAATTACACCCAGACTCGGAATAACAATTTGAGGATCACACAAAGTGATGTCATGTGTGGAAAATCGAACCCACGACCTCTAGCGTGGCGGTCGGGTACACTCCCACCGTGCCACCGAGACAGTCCACACTAACATTATTTTTGATCGAAACTTCGTTTTCGTAGAATTAGAGTAGGCCTCCTGATCTTTATTTTTGTCAAAATAAAGTCAACAATATTTCATACAAAATAAAGCTAGCAATATTCCTCACCATAACAAAAGGTATGACTTTCCAGGGGCACTTGATTTTAGTAGTAGTTGTACACAAAAAATTGATAGTAGTCAGTGGTCTGGCACAGTTCTCGAGCCTCTTGTCAGGACAACGAATGAACAGCTTCGGTTCTTCAATCTCGTTTAGTGCAAATCTGAAATTGGGATTAAAAATATTAATATTTCTTACCCGACTGCGCAAGAGTTATGTTTTTAGAATGTAAGTATGTATGTAAGTATGCATGTTTGATATTTTTGGCATGCTCTAGAGTTTAAAACCTTAGTGAGGAGATGGATTTTAGCATGAGAGGTATCTTTAGATTCGTTTCAGTTGTGAGAGTGACACTGGGTGCATATAAATTAGAAAAATAAAATGGCGGGCTTTTGGCGCCGAAATATTTCAGTTATATTTTTTTTTGTTTTGAAATAATTTAGCTTGTTTATTTATTATGTAATCTTTAACAACTATTGCACGTTAAACTTAATTTGACAGTGTGGCTTTCCCCTAGAATAACAACCTTTGAAGCCGGTTCTACATTCAGTCAAAAAAGTATCGGGAATGGATGATTACTTTATGGCTCAAAATTCAATATTTTTTTGTTGGATTGGCACAACTGTTATCCATTTTGGCGCGGAGTTTGAGTTGCATCTGTTATTTAGATTAGACATGTTTATAGTTAGATCATATCTAGTGTGTATTGTGAATTTCAATATGGACAAAAACATTGAACAAAGAGTTTTGTCTTAAATTTTGCATCGCTAATGGAATTTCGAAGTCCCTGAAAATGTTACAGAAGACTTACAGTGAATCGACTTTATCAAAAAAGCGTGCTTATGAGTGGTACAAAGCGATCAAAAGCGGTCGTGATATGATGGAAGATTTGTCTCGCTCGGGTAGGCTATCAAAGTCTTCAAGTGAAGTTAACATCGCAAAAGTAAAGGAAATAGTGACTGAAAATCCTCATTCAACTTTGAGACAGATAGCCGTTCCTACTGGTGGTAAATAAAGAATATTATATAAGTGTTACGCGGCATTTAAGAGAGCAAATTCGACGAAAAGGCTAGGTTTGAGGAAAGAAAACTCTTGGATTTTACACCACGATAATGCGCCTATACACAATTCCATCATTGTGAACGAATTTTTGACCAAAAACTCGACCAATACCATCGAGCAACCACTTATTTTCCGATATGGCTCCAGCCCCCCCCTTTTTTTTTTCTAAACTCAGATTACTACTTTGTGGCACCCAGTTTTCATTCGGTTGAAGACACAAAGGAGAATTTACGACGAGAGAACTTTACTAAATTCCGGAAAAAGTGTATCGAGTCTGAGGAGCATACTTTTTTTTTTTTTTTTTGATAAAAAGACGGCTCCCGCACTAGGGTACAAAGCCCTGTGTCGCGGGGGACTTTACAAACATACAAGTCACGGACACAAAGTACACCCAGACTCGAGACAACAATTTGTGGATCACACAAAGTGGTGTCCCGTGTGGGAATCGAACCCACGACCTCTTGCAGCAGTCGGACACAATCCCACCGCGCCACAGAGGCAGTCACTTTGAAGGCGATAAAATAAATTTGGATGAATTACTAACATTTTGTGTATTATTGATCATTTCATGGTACTTTCTTGACAGAGCACATATCTAGAATATCTATAAGGGCCAGTGATGCCTGAAATAAATGGGTTACAAGGCTTTTGCACTACTTTTTTTAAATTGTATATGTAGGTGTTGGTGCTATTATAATATAAATAAATTAACATACCCTCCATTCATAACAGCTTTTTGATATCTTGCATGTACTGGAACCCAAGTATTCAACTCCGGTCCGGTGATTCTCTTCATTATGTATACTACATTAGGCTCAGCATGATGTGCAGCAGCCTCAATATTGGTCTTTCTTGTTAAGGCTTCTGGCTGAAAATTATGTTGTTAAAAGCATTATTTATTATTAGTAAAATCTTGCTTCCCAACCTTAAATCTGTTCAGCTGTTTTTTATAGGCATTTCTTGCCAATTACTTTATAAATACAATAATTGCATTTTTGAAAGGTAGAAAAATTTTAAGTTCAGACTCAGGCATCAAACCCAAGACTTCCATATGCCAAGCCGGGGCTTCTATATGTATGTCATTTCAAAAATGCAAAAAATGAAATACTTACACCATTAGTACGTTTCAATTCACTGAGTTCATGAGGATCAGAGTAGACTCCTGATGGCAATGACTGGTGAATAGAAACTATGCAATCTATGTACGGTAACCACCCTGGCACATCACCGTCCACTGCATCCATATCTATGTCATATGTCATGTTCCTGAAAATATTTATAAGTATAGTTACTTGCTTGATCTTATTACCTATCTTATATAAAAGGAGAAGCTGATTGACTGACTGACTGATATATCAATGCAGGGGCTAAACTATAAGGGTTAGAAACTTGATATTTTGCACAGGGGTTCCTTTTATAATGTAGGGGAGAACTTAAGAAAGGATTTTTGAACCTTCACCCCCTAAGGTGGTAAAACGGGGGTGTAAAGTTAGTATAAAACTTTGCCGTTAAAATATTTTGGTAACAATCATCCACACATATGAAGCCACGGGCATAAGCTAGTATTTTATAAAAATTAATCACTATTGCCCTTGGTCACGAGTTAACTAGAGAATGACTTTACCAATTTTATTCATTGCTTTTTTTAGTTTTCTAATATTTTATTAATAGTATTAGAAAACTAAATTTTCTACTTTTACATAAGATATGTAAAAGCAGGAAATAAAGAAAAAGAAAATAATGGGGTTGTATGAAGTTATAATCATTCAATTCAAAGGATGGAGTTCTTTACAATTCATTAAGTTCTAGCCTTTAAAGCTAATAAGCAATTTTACTCTAACTTAATTTTAGATCTTCACACTAATTTTATAACTAAGAATAATGTCTGTTGCACTTTCTTAGAGTCTGATAAAATGAAAACATTTTGTTCCTGTGTAAATTTAAAGCACTGTCACTTTTATTTGTGCACTATAACTACACCGACTCAAATAGTTTAGTTCTCATTAGTCTTTGCACTAAGTCCATATCATTGGTCAACCAGAGTGCCTGCAGAACCAGTAGTTCCTAAGATAATCGCTTTCAAACAAACAAACTCTTCAGCTTTGTGGGAATACAGGGATAAAAAATAGCCTATGTCACACGGGGTTAGTGTGGCTTCACAACGATGATACGTCCAGTATTTTCGGAACCTATTCAATACAAACAAACAATCAAATCTTTCCTCTTTATAATATTAGTATAGAATTATAGATAGTATAAATACACCTTACCTGTGGAATCCATCCATCCACAGTTCTTGTTTAACTGAAATACTGAAGTTACAAGCCGACAAAGATCCCAAACAAACCATAAGAATAAGTAAACTGGACTGAGTCATTATTGTACTATGTCGGCTATTCATTATTTTTGATTTATAACTGAGAAGTACCCGTGTCTACTGTTGCGTAGAGTTATGTGGGTGATAAGGTCACCTGTGAGTCGATTTATACTTATAAACCGAACAGAAATCTATAAGAAATTCATAAATTAACGCAGTCGCAGCAAATCATTGATTTGCACATTTGTTTATCTTCACATATGTCAACTTGACGTATTTGACATTTGACAAACATTTGGCGCTGTTTGACGCCGTCAAATGTTTGTCAAGTGCATTGACGTAGAGAACGGGACTGCGTCAACTTTACCACCTCTAGAAAGAGGCAACGCTACTTTGTGTCCACAACATAGAGATAGATTATTATAATTATAATCTATCTCTATGTTGTGGACAATACCTGTCAAAGGCCGCACGAGTTTTTTTCTCTTTGAAGTCAATATTAACTTTAAAATTGAAAGGGATGACACGGTCCAAGTCTATACGTCAACGGTCAAATGTTACTTCTTGCCAGGGATAGGATAAAATACTCTAAATATCGATACTATATGGAACTTTTGGAAGGTATCAATATTTAGAACCGAATTGTAGCGGGTCCAATTATGCGGTTAACTTGTAGGTTATTTCATTATGATGAACCACCGGTTTGCGTTATTAATAAACTAGCTCATTATGTTTATAACAATCAATAAAATGGTTCGAGTAAGAGGTATAGGTGTACCAGAATCTGATGAAAAATAGAGAAGTTATAATTTAGAGATGGTAACACAAGATTTAGTTAGAAGGTTCGGAGCCTACTTGAAAAAAATCTCTTGATCGTTTTATTGAATTACTATGGTTATAAATAACGGTTCATTACCAATTTCTGTCCAGAACTGAGTAACCTCGTTCCTCGAACAAAATAGGTATTTTGCACAGTAGCTCCAGTCGCGTGAATGTCAGCTTATTATAAATTGAAACACACAAACATCCAAACTTTCATTTTCTTTCCGTTCCTCTCCACGACTGGTGGAGAGGAACGGAAAGAAAATATATATATATTGAATTAAGTAAATTTATGATTAAACGTTTTAATGGATCAGTCGTACTCGTACTTTGACAACTCAGTTAACGTTGATATAAAAAAAACACAACCTAAAAAAAAGTCGTTTCATGAGATTGTCGTTTGATTGACTTTTCATAAAAACCCTTTTCATTTCTTGATTTTCTAAAGTAAGGGTACTAGAGGTGGGGCCGAAACATTTTTGTCCGACGGCGGCGTCTGACGTCTATATCGTCGGCGGCGGTGGCTTAATTGGCGTGGGTGGTGTGTATATAATTAAAAGAAACCATAAAAAAATATCAAAATTTATGTTTGGAGAGTTCGTGAAAAGTGTGTTTAGACTATTTTTTCTCAATACTCTTAATATTTTTTAAAAAGTATGAGTCTCGTAATAAATAGATACAGATATTTGAAAATAAAAATTAAGCTTGAATTCGTTTGATTGTCATTAGTCTTTATAAAATAGTTATGTAGTTGACTTGGTAAACTTCCTACTACCTAAAATTTAATGTAAGTAATCTTTAATCTAATATCTAAACGTCTAACGTCTAAACGGGTCATTTTTACAGTAATTTGTGGCGGCAATGCTGTGGCCGGCAACATGGCAGTACTCTTCGTTTTCGTTTGATGGTTGCCGAACGATCGCTAAGCGATCGATTATCCGCAATGTTGCCCGGCCAATTTTGTTGTTGTTTCAGTCGCTCTCTATTTTATTGTTGCTGGGTTGTGTAGCCAGTTTGGGAGACTGAATCATGCGCCATACAATTGCAGACATATTGCCATTATTGGTCTAGCAAGTAGTTGCCAATAGCGCCGCCACAAATTGCCGTAAAAAATGGCCCGTTTAGACGCTCTTTAATAAATGTTACGGGCAATTTTAAATTGCCCGTAACATTTATTAGATATTAGATTAAAGATTACTTACTTCAAAGGCTGGTCAAATCGGGCTGGCATCTATGCTGCTTCGACTTTTATTATGTAAGGGTGAACAGGCTGCATTTTTCGCTGCGTTGGAAAAGATGCGATTCTTAAGATTTGCGCGAGAATAAAAAAATTAGCCACAGAACTATCTGCGATCTCGCCAGTACAATCATAATTATTAGCAGGACGACCGAATTTATTACATTGCTCAGCTAGAAGTGGATGCATGCTGCCCGTTCCAAGTGATAAATTCAATCTACATAGGTCACTCGATAAGTTTTGAGACGGACGATTTTTAAAAAGCAAATGTATTTTAAATGGAACTTAAGTATTTAAAATAAATAATAATAAATAAATAAAAAAATGGTTTTAAAAACAAAATGTTACAGTCATTTTATTACGACGGTTCCAGAGTTTTTCTTTGCAACTTCGGACCTATCGGATCAAGACTTGCAAAAGTTTAGGCGAATGGAACTTTGCAAAGAGAATGAAGGAGAGTATTTCAAAATATGTTAATAAAATATTGTTAATATCTTGTATAGTTTTTTTTTGTCTCAAAACTTATGGAGTTACCCACGTATTTTTTGGGCTGTGCGTTTTTGATCGGCCAAAACAAATGGTTTCAGAAGTATGCAATAGATACTATTGTAAGAAATAAAAAGGCACGAGAATTTAGCTAACTAGGTGTGTTACAGTTTGCCAAAATTGTGTGAATGTGTAGTTGCCTAAGGTTAAGCTATTTATATTGAAATATGAATTATTGCTGGTGTATCGATTTTGTCGCTGCATTCATTAATGGCCTTGCATATGCAGAGTTGCCGAACAAAGTGGTGTGATGAGCCGCGAGGAATTCTAGAAGGAACCCAAAGCTTGAACAGTTTCAGTAACTGTGGACAGTCAATCCTGTTGTTTAAAATTTTAAACGCTATCATTCCGTCGTTTAAGTGCCTACGAGTAGCAAAAGATTTGATATCAAAATATTTTCAAATTTTAATATCTCTGCTCCATTAATGCAAATGTCAGTATTTATATATTTAGGTATGTCTTGTAGACATAAGCCATACATATATAATAAGAGGTATCGATACATTAATACGATATTATTTGTTTGCTATCAATAGATACATAAAAACATGATATCGAGTAAAAATATTAGTCCATTGATATTGTGTCACTTATCTCATAAAGTTCAGTGCTGCCAAGCTACTTAAATATAAATTAAATGGGGGAAAAGACGACGCGACGGCGGCGACGGGTTTTCGCACTTCGCCTTATATCCTTGACGACAAAGATGCGAAGTAGAGACATTTCGCGACCAAGCGACATTTTGGTCATATGCCCTCGCGTCACGTCACATGACGCAAATTTCTACGTTATTTATAGGTACCCACATAAACCTAGGTTTACCTTTTTGACTGCCTGCTTGAGGTTTGAAAACTTAAGTAGATGTACCTATTTATAAAATAGGAACCTATTAAGTAAGACAGATATGCATCAGCCAGTTTATGGAGATTTGTGCAAATTGTTCCATTTTCCATATAAATAGCTGCTTCATAATTAGGTATTCATTTAGCACTGTAAATACAACGAAGATGTATAGCAACAAAGATAAAAATACTTATTTTAGCTGCATAGAGATTCTTAGGATCACAACATCGATCACAACACGATCTTCTTCTGATCACAACACTGCACAAATTATCTCTTGGTCGGTAGCATTTAAAAATAGCATACCTAAGAACATATACAGTTTTAAAAGGTGTTATTCTGATGAAAACATAAATATATTTAAGAAATACCTACCTAGTATATACTACCTCGACTGGTATAAGAAATCTGACTTAAACGCGGCTTTTAATTTATTTTATGATTATTTTTGCTTGCTGTATTATCTTTGCTTTCCTATTAATAAAGTAAGAGTGAATACTGCAAAAAAGCGCAACTGGAGGTCAAAAGGCCTTACAAAAAGTTGTACACACAAAAGGAAGCTACGGTATAAATACTATTCTACTAAAAGTAAAACAGATAAACAAAATTACCTGAAGTTTAATAAGCTCTTCAAAAAATGTGTAGTCGCTGCAAAAAAGCTTGCAAATACAAACTTTGTTTTAAATAGTAAAAATATTTGCAAGGCCACCTGGTCAGTCATTAAAACTGAAACGAGTTGTGTAAATACTGGAAAGTATGTCACAAAATTGTCTAAAGATGGCGTATCAATCACAGATCCTACAAAAATAGCGAATACTTTCAATGAGCACTTCATTGGCACTACAAATAAAATAAATAGTAAAATTCGTAGCACAGATTTAAAATTTAAACAGTCAGGCTCTATGTTTTTGTCTCCTGTTGTTGAGTATGACATACATAGGTTAATAATGTCTCTCTCTAATACAAAATCTGAAGGCTACGACTCGATTTGTACAAGGGTTATTAAATTATGTAGCAACCAATTAACACCGATAATAACATATCTCGTCAATCTTTCACTAGAAACTGGAACATTTCCCACTAAACTCAAATATTCGGTAGTGAAACCAATGTATAAGAAAGGGGACCAAAATGATGCTAACAATTACAGGCCTATTACATTACTTCCTATATTTTCGAAGGTATTTGAGAAGGTTATGCACGACAAATTAACAGCATATCTAATTAAACATAATATAATTGATCAGTATCAATATGGATTCCAAAAAAATAAATCCACTAGAGATGCCACTTTCTGTCTTGTAAATGATATTCTTTAGATATTAAACGACAAGAATTATACTACAGTGGTATTCCTAGATATGTCTAAGGCGTTCGATTTTGTATCACATGAACAACTTCTAAAAAAGCTCGAGATGTACGGAATTAGGGGACCAGCTCTAAAGTGGATAAAAACGTACTTAGAACATAGATACCAGTGTGTAGAGATCTCCCAATTAAACACAATTAACCATGTGCAAACATACAAATCAGACTACCTGATAAACCAATTTGGGGTACCGCAAGGGAGTGTCCTAGGACCACTTCTTTTTCTGTTGTACATAAATGATTTGTCCAAAGTTACACACTACAAAACTATTTTATTTGCTGACGACATCTCGATTATAGTTACGACTAATAAAAGTATGACGCCAACCCTACATGAGGCGGATATCTACAATACGTTGACATTAATTATTGAATGGCTGAATAATAATAATCTACAAGTAAATTTATCTAAAACGAACATAATTAATTTTAATCATTTAAAAAGTCATGACATTTCTATAAATTTTAACGGACATACCTTACTAAATACTTATAACTTGACATTTCTAGGAATTATTATTAATAATAAATTAAATTGGACAGAACACATAGAAAAAGTAAGCAACAAAATAAATGGGTTTTCTTTTGCTCTGTACAAATTAGCAAAGTTGCAAATAAGGAAACAGCGTGCACAGCCTATTTTGCATATGTCGAATCAGTGCTGCGGTACGGCTTGCTGATTTGGGGAAATGGTACAGACATACAAAAGGCTTTTGTTGCCCAAAAAAGGTGCATAAGGTCCATTTGCGACATTGCACCAAGTTTCTTGTCGTCCTCACTTCAAAACATTAAAAATACTCCCTCTTGCTTGCCTTTATATTTTAGAAATGGTTAAACATCACCCTGAATTGTTTAAGCAAGCAAAAGATACCACAAACAGAGTAAATACAAGAAATCCTGATCGGCTTGTATTGGGCGTGATTCCTAAGAGTAGTCGGTTTCAAAAAAATTGTTGTGCAATGTGTGTTAAAATTTATAATAAAATTCCTACTAACTTAAAACTACTACCTCTAAAAAAGTTTCCGTCAGCTCTTGGTTCTTGGCTTACCGAGAAAACTTTCTATACACTTGAGGAGTTCTTTGATAATAAAGTTATTTAAGAGTAGAAAATAAATGTGGTAATGGATATATACAAAGAAAATCATTTTATAATTAATATCTAGTTTTAAGTGATCAATATTTGCATGCTATTGATAATGGCTAAATAGGCTAGTACCTACTAATGTAAACTACTTATAAGACCACTTCATGTATCCACCCTATTTATAGCAAATTAAAAATATTTGTATTTGTATTTGTATTTGTATTAGGCACGGCGGGCATGCCCACAGGCCCCACTGCCCCAAATGGTCGATTTCGATTGGCTAATGCTTCAATTTTTTTAATAAATTTCTCTTCACAAATTGTAAAATATAGAAATTGGAATAATTTAAGTAATATAATATCTTGGGACAACTCACACAATGCTATCTGATCCCAAACTAAGCAGAGCTTGAAGTTACTATAGAAACCAGACTACTGATAAACATACTTAAATATTTCAAAACACATACTTACATATTATAGATAAATAACACCCAGACACAGAATAAACCATCGTGCTCATCACACAAAGTTTTATCCTGGGTGGGGATCGAACCCACGACCTCCAGTCGGACAAACTCCCACCGACCACAGAGACCAATAATACAATTGTTTAAAAGCATTTGTGAGAGAATGGCGCCCGTGATAGGTATTCGTAGACCTATGTTACAGTTCACCAGACCCCTCACAATCCACAGTTAGCGTAATATACAAATTATGGATGCTTAATTAACACTCAGACATAGAATAAACAATCATGCTCATTACCTATAGATTTATCCTGAGTGGAAATCAAATCCACGACCTCCGGTTTAGCAGTCAGGGTCAGTAACCGTTAGACCTATATACCAGTTACGGTGATGACATGAGATAAGAGCTGAACAAGAAAAATAAAGGAAATAGGTACCAAAGATGAAAGTTTTAGTTGGTACAAACATTTTAAAAACTTTAAAAAGTGCTAAACTGATAGCATCAGTCTATCAGCGAATGGCGATTCCTGCGACATGCGATACAATTGGAACTAAAACTGTCACAGGCATGGTTGTACAATGTCATCAATGTTTTCTTATGACGTTACCTACCACGTAAAATTATTGCTCGTAAACAGACTTTACTGACAACCATTTTTAAGCTATTGCATAGCTTTTATCGCGGGCTCGGGCTTTGAGCGCGGCGACCGAATCAAGAAATTCCGTAACGCAAAATTCCGTAACGAAAATAAAACCTAACACTCCGCCATGTTTTTTTTATAATTTATAAAAATATTTTTTTTTATTGCATTAATAAAAAATGCTATTCAATAGCTTTACCGCGGCAGTCCCCGAGTGCCACACATTTTTTTGTTATAGAAAACAGTTGCTAGGTAATGTGTGCGTTCTAAAGGTACCTACTGTAGCTACGAATCTAAGAATTAGGTACCTACTGTTTAAGTATCTAGTGAACATGATCCTGGATCCGCGCCTGAATGAGAATCAGTAGGCCTACTCTCTTTCTTTAAACGAAATTCATGTTCAATTCATCATCGTTTACTTACATTTCTTATGTTTACGTGGACTATTCCAATTAATTTTTGTATAAGCACAAAAAGTCCGAACCCACGAGTAATTTTCTGGAACGAGTGGATTGAGTAGATGTTCCTGGCTATGTATATTAACACCTCATTTTTAATCGAAACTTTGTTATCATTGAATTTTATAGCAGGCCTTCTGGAAAAGGCAAAGTTGTCTAATATACGTACGACTTTTAGAGGTTGTGGCATTGATTCCCTTACGAGAAACAGCTTTGTGAGGTCCAGATATGTTGGTTCCGAATCTGACTGTGCTTATGGTCCGTTTATTTGTATGTTTGTAAAGTTCCTGCGACATAGAGCTTGTAAGCTCCATTAGAATAAAACACTTGTAAACGCTAGCTTACAAGGCCTTTGATGCAGGAACTTTACGCTCCTGCACTGCCTGCCTTTAATCGTCTATACCAGTAAATGAAGAGACAAGGAAGTCCTGAGCGTGATGGTAAGCGTCAAGCTAGCACAGTGTCAGTGCCACCTAAAACAACTACTTATGTGTCGCGGGTTATTTTGCATACTTTAGCAAATCACGGACACAAAGACACACACTCGGAACATTTTGTTGATGTCACATAAAGTGGTGCCTCGTGGGAGTCGAACTCGAAAAAAATGTGTAGGAAATTGTAAGTCACGTGATGAAGAAAGAACAGTAGGTAGGTAGTTAATTAAAAGTGACCGTTGCTAATTTCTATACAAACAATAGCTGATCAATGAATAATTAATAATCAATATGTAATTACCGTTTAATTGTAGGTAACCGGCGACCTCTAGCCGAGAAGACAATAAAAAATGTTGATTTACATTCTAAGTATATTGACAAAGAGTTTTCTCGTTTGAAAACGTAACAGACAGAGACAGACGGAGTTACTGTCACATTTTTATTATGCTTTTATAGGATAACGCGATGCTTACTGCCTCGATGGAGCAGCGGAATTAAAGATAAATGCTGTGCAAAAGAGTTTGGGTTCGATTCTCCCACGGGTCAAAGCTTAGTGAGCTCCATAAATCTTACGTGTAAGTATACTTTGTGTCCGTTAATTGTATATTTAGAACGCGTCTTAAAAATGCAAGCATTTATGTCGTCTGAAAAATATACTATACTACCTAGCATTCAATTAATGAAGTCTAACGTAAGTGATACCAAAAACCAGCTTTTAAATAAAATATTGCCAATTTTTAGCTCAATTGTATTCGAAAAAGTGGACGAAAATTAGACTGCTTTACGAACATAGCACCTTGTAAAAATAATCTCTAGATCGATTAATTAATCCAATTTGGGTTACCTACTCAATCTAAAATATGCTTGGTTAGCTAAAAGGATTGTTGAAATTTGGCATTTGGTTAGTTTATAACCGACGTAATATAGGTACGAGTACTTTTATTGTGGTAACCAAAAAAGTGTAAGTAGGTACCCTGAATAAGTAGGTTTAACTTCATCGTCGCCATTTTTTTCAGTGACCACTCAATGCAGATGTTTTTATTTTTTTAAACTGTTGCCGAGCGGTGGAAGGTGATCTGTGGTCGGCGATAAGTGCAGCTGCAGAGCCAATTTAAAGTTCAAACAAAGTAAAAGCTAACTGTGTGGTAGGCATTTTGTAGGATCCAGGTATTGCAAGGGTAGTGAGGCGGCAGCTTAGCGCAAATGAGAGATAAACCTCGCTTCACGTAGGTATTGAAGACAACGGTTTTGTGGCTCCAGTTAGTACGAAGGTTGCTTCAAATGATAGTCTCATTCATAGGCTAGTCTGAGACTGTGGTGTCATACTGAGATATGTACAAAACAATGCTTCTTACCTAATGTAGTGTTAATTTATTTTAAGAGTTATTAGTGTAATACAAGGGTGCCTAACCATTCGGGCATTAACAATTCTATTTAAAAAAATAGAATCTATTGCCTTTGAACAAACTGTTCGATTTGGAGAGTTTTTAGTTTTGTGAAAATCAGTTCTGTCGTTTTAAAGTTAATATTCATAATTTTAAGTCATGTGTTTTTTTAATAGACTCGAATTATTTGAGATCTGATCATGATAATGCCAATTGATTAGCATCTAAAGTAGAAACCTATCGTTACCCTGTTATTAACGACTGCTGGCAAAACATGCATTGGTATTCAGTTCGATTCCCTCACGAGAAAAATATAGATACCTATTATCTATATTTTTCTCGTGAGGGAATCGAACTGATAGCTGTTGTGCGGATATACATTGTTTCATTGCTGGACCATCATTAGCCTTAAAGTGTTAACAGGAGATTCAAATTGGTATTGTTCAATGCGTACGTAAATTGTTCGTCAAACTAAATAGCTTGAACGATAGGAACATGAACGCCATTGGTTGAAAAGGTACCTGCATATAATTTGGTCTTTATGAACATCACTTTTATGTTTAAATTAGCGACGGTATCGGCATCCTCATGTGTGACTTGCATGCGGTTTTACTACAGAGCAATGACTCACTCAGTTCTAGTAACTAAATCACAATATTGTCCGTCTCTTTCCGCTTTTGTGAGCAAAATAAGATGCATAATATTATTCTAAAGAGACAAATTGTGAGCGCGACGGTAACCCTGCCACAAGCGCGGCAACAGGCTGCTTGGCTCGTTAGGTGTTGTTACCTCAGTCAGCGTACCGCTATTCGACGGCCAGGTTGTGTGTTGTGATCACGAAACCTTTTAAATACGACCTTTATATAGTTTGTGCTCGTAGTATATAACTTTTGTACGAGTTATCGGAGAGAAATATAAGGTGAGTGCTAGTTTTTCTTCTCTAAAAACTTTGATAAGTGAAGTAATTGGGTGCGGCAATTAACGGTCACGTCTCAGTTTCTATAGGACGCGATAGAAGTTCTTTTTTAATTCCGCATTGTATTTTTTTGAAAATGGAATCTTGTATTTTTATCTCCAAAAGAAGTTTTACCTTATTTTATGGATTTTTTTAGCAACACAGCATCGAACTCGATAGTAAATTGGAATTTAAGGGCTATTGGGTTCACGTAACTAAATTTCTTGGTCACACGAGTTTTTAACCCATTGGGTCTTAAGGAGAACTCTAAATTTCTGCAACAATGCACCCACGCCTATACCAATTCGAATTATCATGAGTATTTGGATAATTTGTGAATGAATAAGTTCATGTTTTGCGGCATTTTTAATTAGGATGTTGGTATTTAATGAAATTAGATATTTTATTATTGTCAATATTGTTTTTTATTATCTTTTTTTATTGCAACTAGACACGATGCCGTGAAGTCAGTCTTATATATATACAGGATTGTATTATTATTTCTATACCAACAACAAGTTTATTATAAAAAAACAAATTGATTTAAAAGTTTTAGCATTATTATTGATTCATTTTAATTTTATATTATTTAGATACCTACTCGGATACTTAATATATTTGAAATTCAAATTAGACTTTTATAAAAGTTCATTGGAATTTATGTAAAGCCTTGGAGACCCTTTTTGCCGTACTTAACCGAGATTAGATTTAAACAAAAAAAGCTCTGGCCTTCAAGCGCCAAGACAAAAGGATTGCGTGACTCGAGAAATAAAATCAGGATCGGGCCCCTAAATGTGTAGCTACTTGGGTATCCTTAAATTGTATCACGTTACGGGTTTCTTGGATGACTCATGTTGCAGCTTTTTACACTTCTTGCATCAAAAAGGTTCGTGCTTAAATGTATTCCTGTCTTTATTCTTTTTTTTTTAATTTATGAAATAGGTCTTTGACGATCTCTTTGGAGTCTTTAACATTGTATTGGAAATCTTCCCTCCAGTATCATTCGGTAGGGATTATGGTTCGCACATTCTGTGCATACGCCTGTTTGACTGTTGCACGTTAAACGCGGAGCTGTAAAAATAGCGACATATCAGTTTGCCGTCATTTTTACAACTCATATTATTATTTTCACTGTTGACGTCTGTGATAGTGATGTGAAAGTATTTTGAATTATGAAGTTACGTGTGACAAAGACCGGTCACACGTAACTTCAGAATTCAAAGAAAAAAGATCAGTGTCACAAAGATTGGTCGACACTGACAGAATTGGAATTGGTGTCGGTAGGATTGCAGTATTCTGAAAAATAATACCTACCTATAGGTATATACTTTTGCCTTTCCACTAAAGATGTTAGATTTTCAGTCTGTCTTTCTAATACAGCATCCGAAAACCGGCCAAGTGCGAGTTGGACTCGCGCACAAAGGGTACTATTATTTATACAACATTAGACGCTATTTTATAATATCGAAAAAAACACGTTTATTGTATAGGAGCCTCACTTAAATATTTATTTTATTATGTTTTTATATCGGCAACAGAATTACATTATCTGGGAAAATTTCAACTGTCTAGCTATCACGGTTCACGAGATACAGCCTGGTGACGGACCCCTAAAAAACGATTTGGGTACGGAACCCTAAAAGCAATCCACGTACATGCATAGCTTAACTAAGTAAAGTAGGTTTTTTTTTAAGATAACTAGCAATGTGGGATTGAGTCCCACTATTAGCAATCTTGTTAACCCCTCCAGGTAAGCTCAAAGGCTTGTGTTAGGAGTGGGTTCACGTCGGTAGTATAATGGGTAGGATTCGAATCCGTGACCTCACGATTGCGAGACCGATGCCTTAGCCATTATCTCTGGCGGAAATGGGCCCAAACTTTTACCTTCTTAAAAATTTTGAAATATTTATCGAACCCAATTAGGTACCGCTACCTACTTCTTGGTTCAATGAAATATGTACCTACGGAAATTCGTATAGTCTTATCTATGTATTTTTATCGTAATTAATGATGTAATTAACTGGCCAAAATAACTTCAATCAGTTGTTTAATTAAAAAGGAACTCGGTGCGTGAGAAATGTAAGAGTACGTGCCTACCTAAATAATATAATGTGCATAAGTAGATAGGTAGATAGCCTTAGGTTCCGAAAAGTTCTTGGAGCTTCAGAACCGTTTCGCATCGCTGGAAACCAATATTGCATAGCAGAGAAAACCGACACAGTGGTCAAAACGCTACAGAAAGTATCTCGGAAATAGTTTCCCGGAAAATGGGGAATCCAAACTCTCATTCGAGATTCTCGTGAGGGAAAGACGAGACACGCAGATGTCTTCGTCAGACTGCCATAAACCCGAAAATCAGGAAGCTGACGCGACGTGACCTGCGACGCTACAACACTCACACTATTGAGACTGCGATCAAGCGAAATAGAGGCACCTAAGTTTTCGCGTAGCAGCTAGGTAGACCCTGTCTGACAAAACTAAATACAAGGGATGGCGAAACCGTCACCTCAAGGTTCAAGATACTCGAGGCAATCGAGACATTTTATGGACACTACTATCACACACATTTTATGGATACCCTGTCATCGACGCTAGTTCTGTAGGCTTAGTAGGGACTAAGCCTACAGAACTAGCGTCGATGACAGGGTCCCACTCACATGCCACTATACCGAGGATATTCCGGATATCGACCAGGGCGAGGTCGGGGTAGCTCTCGAGCAACTTAAGAACAACTAAGCTCTGTGGTGATGACGGAATTACTACAGAGCGTCTCAGAGCAGCCGGGACCACAGTCCTGAAAGAGCCTACGAATCTTTTCACCTCCGTCATCCACCAAGGCTTAACACCACAAGCGTGGAGCGGGAGTACATTGGTTCAGTTCTTCAAAAAAGGTTATAAAACTTTGCTGAAGAACTATAGACCTATCTCACTCCTGAGCCACGTCTACAAGTTGTTCTCTAAAGTGATCACCAACAGCCTCGTTAGAAATCTCGACTACTTCCAGCCCCCGGAACAAAATGGCTTTCGAAAAAACTTCACTACCGTGAACCCTAACCATACTGGTAGGCTGATTATTCAAAGAGCTACGCTTGGAGTTTCTTTGAAAGAAAAAAATCGCAATGAGGTAATTTGACAAAGAAATAAAGTTACCGACATAGCTCGGTTAAACACGCTGAAGTGGCAATGGGCTGGCTATATTTGGCGTATGACCGAGGGCCTATGGAGCAAACGAGTCCTGGAGTGGAGACCGCGACTTGGTAAAGAAAAGGTAGACAAGTCGTCTGGACCGACGTCCTAAAGAAGGTCGCTGGGATGGACTGGATGCGGAAGGCAGAGGACCGGAAGTTGTGGCGGAAATTAGGAGAGGACTAATTCCTTATTGGTATTGCCTTACCTCAAACTTAAGTCTAGGTAGTCTTGCTGCAGTTACAAGAGTATAATACATGTGAAATGGAATCTTTACAAACATACAAATCACAGCCACCAAGTTTTGTTCGAATTCTGGTATGATCGAATGATAGGTCTATTCTGTTTCTTTTCATTTGTTCTTAAGATTATATTCCATAAAAATTGGTAATGAAATGTGGCTTTGTCTGTGGAAGGTTATAGTTATAGGCTACCACAGACAGCCACCTTGATTCATGATCCTAATTATAATTAGAGCAGTCTGAACGCGCATTCTAGGTAATTTGAATGCATAGATATTGAATAATCATGATCAATAAACACGTTTATCAAATGCAAATTGTAGGTATCTACACATGTGATTATACTTACATAAGTGAATCGTTACATAATGCGTGCAACCTACCTATATGCCACTGAAATTGATGTCGTATAAATATTTTATCTAAATTAGTTTGAAGAGAAAATAATATTGAAATGTGGCACGACCGACTGACAGAGAAAACAAGTCGCACTTATTGAAAAAGACAACTCCAGCTGAGGAACACCAGCCATGTGACGCAGGGCTCTTTACAAAATCCCAACGCGACTGTCCCAGCAGCCCTATATTATTCTATGATACAAAGGACATTATCTTTGGCGTAGATAATGTCCTTACTGTGTGTGTGTGTGTGTGTGTGTGTGTCCGACAGTGAATCAATATTAGCTCAGTCCTGTGTGGGAATCGCACCCTTAACCTTTAGCACATTAATCGTAAATCGTACGCACTCCCAAAAACCTGTTAGCAAACACCGTGTATGCACAGGAGACAGGGTTATCATATATTTTTGTGTTGGTCCTTATTACTCCCATGACTGCGCTCCTGAAGTAGTAGCATCACATTTTTGTTAAACATTAGCAACCTATTCCCAATTTTCCTAATGCGTTAATAAGGCGCTTTAAATAGCGTGTTTCTTCCCTTCTATTTTTTTAAAAACGGTATGTAAATCGAAGACAAAACATTCATTAGGTACAGGCAGCTACTTATGTCGCTTAACATTTGCAAATATTTAAACCATCATAACTCCAAAAATAATGTGACTATCCATGATGATATATCTTTAACTTGATTTTAGCGCGGCTATTTTGTTCATATCTAAATTTTCGTGATTATGCGGTATGACAAAATTGTGCTGAGTAATAAGTTTTTAAATGATAAGCGACTAATGTAGCTGACTGCACTTACTATAAAGCTGTTATTAATGTATTATGAATAAGTATTTTCTTTTATTTGAAGGTAAAGTTAAATGGTACCTACACAAACTGTGATTATAAGTACAATGAGCCCTTATCGCTAATGCAATTTCTACCAGCAAGCAACCTTTGGATAGAAACTATAAGTTGATAGGAGAACAACGATTGTTTGTTAGCTTGGTGACCTAGTTGTAAATTATAACAATATTACTATTACTTATACTTACGTAACTAAGAAGCTTAGCGAATAACTCCAGTCAAATGAGCTTTTCAAATTATTTTGGAAATTCCTGGCAACAAATCTGTCATTATATGTAAAACAACTGCACCTAGCTTTGTGCAGTTTAAGTGCACAATACAGTATATTAACTATCGAATGTTTTGAGCAAAACGGCCTTAGAATGGAGGGCTTGTGTTGAAAGACCGAGACGGGAGACTGCGACAAGCGTCTCGGTCTCTTCTGCATGTACTACGAGTCGAACCGAGACTGCAACCAAAGCTACTCTTCATACTGTTACTGCGCGTCTCCCTGTATCTTAGCGGTGCGAACCGTCACAAATCTGAAGGAGGCCTACACCAAACTTTTCGAAAGTGGCTCAGAACAAGCTTTGTCTTCTTCTAGAATGAATAACTATTAACGTAGTCAGTGCCTATTTTCTGGCAATTCAAGACATCCCACGATTGTGCTGTGACTGTAAGTACAGGACGTAACATTCCGTAAACTACGAATAGGTACTAATAGTCTTTAGGTAGTATTTTTTTTTAATTCTAGCCAAAATAAGTTTATCTACAACCCTACCCTCAGGGCTATGGTGTGGACTACGACGCACATGAATCTCACTATCAGTATTAAGATTGATTATGTTATAAATTAGATACTCAACCATCTGCTTAGCTTGACTCTTCAGATATTTGATCCAATATTACCTACATTCAAAATTTTAACCACAAAAAGTGAGGCCAGAAAATATTTGCTTGAAAACATTTGATCCAACATTCGACGTGCGATATGCTAGCCTAAAAACGCCAACGGAATTACCAATTTCGATTACATTTTAAGCGCCTTTTGCAATATCGAGAATGTAAATCGAATTCCCAATCACTGGCGTAAATGTCAGTAGTATTTCCTTAGTTTACCTGTCTAGATAAATAGCCGGAACTCGATTGAAACACATTAAAAATCGATAAACGCATTACGATTACTACTTTTTACGAGTAGATGGGGAAGTACTGGGAAAAATCTTGTTCGTGCAATAATTGCCGTCGCATTTCTGTAATTTGATACGTTGCCGTTACGATTAGTGTTGGCATACATACCTATAAAGATCGATTGCTGATATCGATTAAATCGATTCTTTGCCCGCATTTTATTTGTTAAGACAGGAGTGTTACTTTGGAGAAGATACATTTTAAGAAGAATTATACCATTTCGTAAAATGTAAGGACATTTATGAAGGATTGGCTATGGACATAATAAAGAGGTATTATATTTTGCGGACAATTTGAGAAATATACCATCTTCATCGTCATCTTCAACCTTTTTCGGTTCGCTGCTGGACATAGATCTATTCCAATTTGCACCACACCCGGTCTACCCTGTTCTTCGCTTTCTGCATCTAGTTTTCCCATTTTCTTTATGTCATCGATCCATCTGATTGGGGTATGATAAGAATGTTACTTATTAATGCGAATTGCAAATCAATATTGTAACTTATTATTTTTTTATGACAAACTGTTTGCATTGTTTCAAATCGATATTTTAATTTCAACTATCGTTAATATAGTCGGATCAGACCAAATCGATATAAAAAGTAAGTATCGATATAGAATCCGCCCTTAGTTCCAATACTTAGTATATACGAGTACACTAACCGCAACTAATATCGTTTATGACCACAGGTTTTCCTTAACATTTTACTCACTGTGGTCTTAAGCAATTAAAATACTTAGCAAAGAGGTAAGGTACAAGGAGATACAATATGGTAAAGTAACATAAAGTTGCCAAAAACCATAGCTAATTAGAATTTATGAACAATCCATTATTTGAGAACACGAGGTAAATGGACGACCTTAGGTAGGAGATCAGTAGTTGTAGGCTCCGTGACTCAGTGGCTTCTGAGTAGATGAAGGTATCAGCACGATAAAGTAATGATATCACTGTCAAGTCCATAGATGAGTGAGCGTTTTCAGAAAAAAGTAACACAACTCCTGGCCTCGGAGAGCATGTGTCGGAGTGCATTTGTCCCCGGTAGTGTCGGAATTTTTGTCCTTTTGGATTTCAATTTGCCCGCGCACTACTTTTTTTTTTGATGGCAATTGTTAGGGACTGGCCAAATATGCAGGAGGTACTAGGAATCAGAGACGAAGGGTTAAAATTTGTCAGCGGTAACCCGGTACAAAAATATATCTTGCTGGACATGGTTCTTTGTACCTATAATACTAAGTAACTACAATCCAAAGGGAAACTGAAAGTAATGGTGTTCTGATGACCCTCCGCCACTGCTAGGAATTATACTATACCTAGTAGCTCCTGCATAGTAGGATTATATTTTTAGATTATATAAGCGGTGTTAGCCTAATGGCTAAGGCATCGGTCTTGCAATCGTGAGGTTGTGGCCATTATACTACCGACGTGAACCCACTCCTAACACAAGCCATAAAGCTTAGCTGGAGGGGTTAACAGGATTGCTAGTATTGTGGGACCACAATCCCACATTCCTAGTATTGTTTAAAAAAAACAAAAAAGCTGGAGTGGGAGGGGGAAGGTCCAGGGGCAAAAAAACCAAATTGCCGACACCATTTTTTTATGTTTCCATATCATACATCTTGAGACTGGTCATACATACCATGCCTCTGCTTCAGACGGAGTTTCAACCCCTCAAATCTCCCCTACCTCCCTCTGTCTACAATAAACGAAACACTACAATTAAATAAGAACTAATTGACCAAAGATAATCCGTACTGCATTTTTAAGTCTATAATGGAGGAATGTCTAATTAAATTTACACTTGCTAAAACTGAAAATTACTTAGATTGAAACTTAGCAGAGCGTGTAGCGTTAATTATTTTATAACTTCGCTTGGTGAGCGTTAGTCATAGCCTTGGATATTGCTATTTGTATAACTTAGTGTACTTCTATGTACTAAAGACTAGAATATTAATTTTGTATCAATTATACCCTATATACTAGCTGTTGCCAGCGATTTCTTTCGCGTGGAAATTTTACATTTTTTTGGGATAAAACGCAGCAATGTGCTATTTCAGATTATGAGTCATTGTGTGCCAATCTGTGTTCAGCCGTTATGGTGTGATTGAGTAATAAAAGCCATCCATCCATTTAAAATAGTTTTAAGATATCTAGCTTTCAAATATTGATTTTGCTTGGAACCCCTGTTTCTACGATTAGGGGTTGAACTTTAAAAATCCGTTCTGAGCAGATACGGTGATAAAACTGTGTTAGTGGGTTTTTTCACCGCCAAGTTTTTGTTTTATTTTATCAAATTTTAAAAGTCAGTAATCATTGTTTTTAATGTTTTTTAAGTATTAGATATATTTCGGGACTTAATCGCGTGAATTAGTTTAAGGTACGAACTTTTTATTTACCTGACGTTTCGATAACGTATTCGTATATATATTCATACCTTTAAATAATTCTCTTTTTCTCTCTCTCTCTTTAATTCTAAATTTGACTGCCTCTGTGGCGCGGTGGGAGTGTATCCGACTGCTACGCAAGAGGTCGTAGGTTCGATCCCCACCCAGGATAAAACTTTGTGTGATGAGCACGATGGTTTATTCTGTGTCTGGGTGTAATTTATCTATAATATGTATGTATTTAGAAATATATAAGTATATTTATCAGTTGTCTGGTTACCATAGTACAAGCTCTGCTTAGTTTGGAATCAGATGACGTTGTGTGAGTTGTCCCAAGATATTATTATTATTATTATTCACGCGATTATGTCCCAAAATATATCTAAAAAGTCAGTAATCAGTCATTAAAACTTTTCTTTTATGTAATTTACTAACAAGTAGGTAGATAAATATTAGTACCTACTTGACGGATACAACCAACAGAATCAAAGTTTAAGATGATTTAAGGAAATTTTATTACTGACGTGATAACGTCTTATAAATCAATGAACGCGTGCACACACGAAAAAGTGTCACAGTCACGGTCCGTCACGTTCCGCCTGCTGATAGGCTGAAGTATTGTCGTCGTCGCCCGGGTCTGTTAAAGCTGTCACAGTCATGGTTGCTAAGAAACAGCGAATTGTTTCTTACAATCTCATCAATGTTTTCTTATGACGTTATCACGTAAAATTATCGCCCGTGAACCGACTTTATAGACAACCATTTTTTTTATTTAAAAAAATACATTTTGTTCTAAAGATTTTGATGTCTTTAAACCATATTTCACAACGGAGATTAATCAAGAAGACAGGAGAATGATACCCGTATAAACATTCAAGTGAGATCAAGTTCAAGGTCATGTTGAAATAATCAAGATCTCTAGATCTTATATATACTTACCCTAAAATTTCAAATCCAATAAGATGAATTGGTCTTTACGAAAACTACTTAGGTAATGGTATATTTGACACCATTTTCCGATCGCTGTAGACTTTATTGACTTTATTGACTAAGTTTTATTATGATAAAACCTGTATTCAATGGGGTCAACCGTCCCCAAAACCAAAACCAATATCCTGGGCGAGGTCAAACCTCTTCCAATCCAAAATCCTGAATCTGCGTGATCAAATCTTGAATGAATCTGTGGCGCAGTGGGAATGTGTCCGACTGCTACGCAAGAGGTCGTGGGTTCGATTCTCACACGGGACACCACTTCGTGTGATCCACAAATTGTTGTTCCGAGTCTGGGTGTACTTTGTGTCCGTGACTTGTATGTTTGTAAAGTCCCCCGCGACACAGGGCTTGAACCCTAATGCGGAAGCAGTCTTTTAAAAAAAAACAAATCCGGAATTCTAATAATTTTCATATGATAAGACCATTTAAATACGAGTTCACAGTAGCTTGAAGAGTATACTTTATGTTGTAATAAGGACTAGTTCATTCAACGAACTTAATTGCTCTTTTTTTCTAAGACTCGTTTCTTGAGATCGTACAGATATACATGTTAACTAAATGAGCTCGTTGCCACATTGGAGGCGGTTATGCAATACTCGTATAAACATTGCTGTCTATGTGACAGAATTAGTATGAGTAGGTACCGGTTGAACAAGGCCTTAAGCAATATGTACACATATTTTTAGGGTTCTGTAGCCAAAATGGCAAAAACGGAACCCTTATGAAAGTAATTTTTATAGGCATTTCTTGCCAAAGACTTTACAAATACAATAATTGCATTTTGAAAGATAGAATTTTTTTTTTTTGGAAATCCAGGCTCAGGAATCGAACCCGAGACTTACTAAATATACTATCTTTCAAAATGCAGTTATTGTATTTGGAACCCTTATAGTTTCGTCATCACTATCTGTCATTTTACTTATAGACTAGGTACTCAATGAATATTGATGAAATTTGGTGAAAACATGTCTTGTAGCAGCCGCTACTTAGATTGATAGCTAAATAATAAAAATAAATATTTTTTTAGGAGGGCACTCAATTAATTTTTTTTTCAGCAAACATCAACACACGTTGATATTATTCGACATATCTTTCAAAAACATAATAAAGCTTCTAATAAACTTTTTTGATTATGTGAATATTTTTGGAAATAATCGCTCCGAAAGATGCATAATTATGTCCCCCCTTATCTTTTGAACCGTGTAACCAAAAATGTGATAAAATTCAAGGTAGCGCTTAATTAATACTTTACAAAAAATATTTCGGACATGATCGGATATACCGTCATTGAGTTATAACCAAAAAACTGTGTTTCTCAACAAAAGGGCGTCAGTGCCATGAACATACGCTCTTCTGCAGATGCAATTATTCAAAGCTGCGGAACCCAACAAGGAGCCTGGTCCGACATGTACTTGCCCAGTTTTTATTTTATTTATTCAAGAGCTGTAACAGATACAGTGTGATGTATTTGTGTTATCCGAAAATCTATCATACTTTGTAGAAATTTATTTCATTCGTCTGTCACCGGCGTAGTTAGTTAAGTACCCACAGCATACCTGAAGTTAGCCCTGTTCAATTGTTTTTTAAACGAGTTTTGCTTATTTTCACCGAATTTCAATTATTTGGACCAGCTTTCGATCTATTAATGTTCCTACTCGTATTTGATTCAGGTCTAGGAATTATAAGGAAATATAAGGTACATACATTTATATATAGATTCTCTGAGTTATACCACTATGGGTGTGCAAACTTAGTTTCATGCATGCATACAAGAATAACAGATTTAATTATAGGAATAAATAAAATAATAACATTACAAGATTATTAAAATAATAACAAAGAGATGGTAATGAATTTGCAAAAATAAATTTGGTTTGATCTTCGATCAACAATGACAGCGAAGGATATAAATCGTTCATTTGTTTTTACGAAACTGGAGGCCTACTCTAATTCAATGAAATCGAAGTTTCGATCAAAAATGAGGCGGTAATATACAGAACCAGGAACATCTATTTAATCCACTTGTTCCAGAAAATCGTCCATATATTCGAACTTCTTGTTCATATCCAAAAAATAATTAGAATAGTCCATGTAAACTTAAAAAATGTAAGGAAACGAAAATTCATGCATTTCATTTTAAGGAAACGGAGCAGTTTTAAACCACTTGTTGACTTTTCTAGGGGGGCTGATCTTCTGCTAATCTAACATTCTCTACGTACCTAAAGGTAAACAAATGGAAATTTAGCACATTAACTGTAGCAAATCACATCTGCACGACTTTTATTCCACTGCGCAGTATGTTTACACCACTTGCGCAGTTGAACGAAAATTTCAAAAACGATCTGATTTCAAATCTCTCGTGTTACCGACCTTGTAAAATATTTTTACTCACAAAATATTTATATACCTACATGTCCACATATTGTTACGCAGTGTATATAATTGGTCTATAAATCAATTACCCGGTGTGTTATACTTAATCGTATTGTACAAATATGAATCTATACCAATAACAAATTGTGTACAGTATTACTCACGCATATTCAGAACGCCTCAACGAAGGACTATTGTTACATTTTGTGTTTAAGTTCAAATAGGAATTCCATAGTTTGTTGATAATTTATATGAATGACCTAATTAATCTATTCACAATACACAGATACCTATTATCAGGGTGTTTTTGAAGGGCAGGGCTAAATACCTTTTTACGAAGGCAAAAGCTATTGTGAAAATTGCTCTAAGGAGTTTTGAGTCCATGCTGATAAAAAAATAAACTTGCATTATTTGTTAAACAAAAAAAGGTTTCATACAGTCTACTGAATTTACAAAACCACACAATTTGTAAATAAATTCAGGTTTACAAATATAGGTTATATTAGAATTAAGTAAAGAAATTTACAATAATGTAAGGATTGATTTTCTAATGCTGCTCATATTAAGGGAAAATACCTTGAAAATGTAGTTCAGACTGTGACTTCTAACATAATCCGAGGCATAATGTGTGATCGATCGAGAAACTAGGATTTTTTTTAGTTTTTAACCGCATTCAGAAAGTTGGTGCTCTGTTAGTATGTATTTTCTCGAAAGCTAATCCGATTTAAATGGGGTTTCTGCTATTCGACTGCTTTTTTTTGAGAAGGTTAGTGTATAGACCTAGGGAGGGCGTTAGCGAAATTTGCATTTGGTGATGTGCTTGATATTTTTTTCCTTGAAATCAGTTTTTTATTATTAAGATAACTAGCCATGTGGGGTTGTGGTCCCACATTACTAGCAATCCTGTTAACCCCTCCAGCTAAGCTCTATGGCTTGTGTTAGGAATAGGTTCACGTCGGTAGTATAATGGCCAGGATTCGAACCCACGACTTTACTATTGCGAGACCGATGCCTTAGCCATTAGGCTACCGCCGCCATTTTTTATTAAACAATTCACATACACAAAGTACCTACACCCAGACTAAATGGTGTTCCTCGGGTGCGGAGTGCGGAGGAATCGTATCCTTAATGCGCTGGTTTAGTTCACAACAAGCTATCCACGTAGTCTAATTGACCCTACCACCTGCTCGTGTAATCGCTTTAATGACATGGCCTTAGGGCCCCAAAAGTCATGTGAACGCTGGCCTGACATTGAGAACTTAATAAACTACTTACTCCAATAAGAAGCAGTTGTTTTGACTGCTCGCTTTTGATGCATCAATCTAGTTATCATCAGATAAATAAAAACATTGCATTTATTTTAGCTGGATTGTTTTAGAAATTTGACTGTTTTTTTGCTGACTGTAACATGGCTGCAGAGCACTGACCTCTGTAGTATGTATAGTTCGCTGGTCTGGCAACCCCGTACAAAGTAACAGCAATTTGAAATGCCCAATGGAATGACCGTCCTGTGGACTATTTTGACACCTAATTATGACAAATGGCCGTTGTTGTTATAGTGCTACAAGTATCTTTTGGAGTTGTAAAAATGGCGGCAAACTGACAGGCCATTATTTTTACAGCTCCGAGTTTAACTTGTAAAAAATGAATTGATTACGTGTTAATTGAATAAGAACGAGACTGTGCATATAATAAGCACATATATACTTGACCCTGGCAGATATTAGCCGTTAAAACAGCTAGATTGCCATAAATTCAAAGAAGAAGGAGAAGTATCTTTTGGCGCGTGGTCAAAATCAGAACTAACGCCGCCATCTTGTAAAGCGCCCCCATGTCAATGTCATCAAAGTGCAATTGGCTATTAATGTTAACTCATTGCATCGGCATGTGGCCGAAATCAGAACTAACATCGCCATCTTGTAAAGCCCCCTCATTTTAATGTCATCGAAGCGCCAAAAGATCACACAAGTATAACTATACTTTGTTTGATTTTGCCAAATGTCAAATTGAAATGGAAGTCTTGGTGTTGTTGACGGTATCAATGTACTTTAGACGTCAGTTCCCCAGAGAGTACAAAAGGATAGCTACATACCTACTATTATACCTCGAGCAACGCAGTCTACAGTCTGCGCGATGGTTATGTATATGGTTTGTAACTAACTTCAAAATCCATAGACACCTATAATCCAAGAAACCAGCAATAGATATGAAGAAAGGCTCGCGAAGCATCCCAAAGACTTTGCAGCTGCACTCAGGAACAAGAAGCTACTCCGAAATGTTAAAAAGAAATTACATTATATAATTCCACTGAATGACCATGTAATACATATGAGTATATGTTTTGCTGGAGCCACGCTCACCTTGCCAATGGATTCGAAACAACAAACTTGCTCAAAAGTATTGGAGCTGATCGCTGATTTGTGTGTTATTCCAGCGCGTTGTATGGAGCTTTCCTACTGTACTCTTGGCGTATTGTACATACGCCCATGGTACATACATCACGCATATAATTTTTCTCGCGGCAGTACTGATAGGCCACTTGCACCGGGTCACCCTGACCTACAAATTTTGTGCGCGTATGTACTAGTGGATGAATTGTGTGAAGAAAATTTTCGCTGACTATTTTTTTGTGGCAATGCTATAATAAATACAAAGTTAGTTAGTCAAATTTGATGTAAATAAAGTTCGTTACTCACCCGAGTTTGACTATGTCAACCGGGCTCCGGTTCTTTCCGGTTTGCTCCCAGACCTTCGTTTGAATCAACCTTCTTGCAACCGATTAGTCGACTCGACTGATCGATTCATCCAAACAAATATTAAGTACTAGCTGACCCACGCACTTCGTCTGTAAATTTTTACCGTTTTTGCAACAATTTCTCATTGCTGCTCCGCTTCTATTGGTAGTAGCGTGATGTGATATAGCCTATAGCCTTCCTCGATAAATGCACTATCCAACAGTAAAAGATTTTTTTAATTCGAATCAATAGTTCCTGAGATTACCGCGTTCAAACAAACAAACGAACAAACAAACTCTTCAGCTTTTATAATATTAGTATAGATTAAAAAGTATGTCTATCAGTGGTCTGGTTTCCATAGTACAAACTCTGCTAAGTTTGGGATCAGGTGGCGTTGTGTGAGTTGACCCAAGATATTATTATTATTATTAACTTTAATGGGTGCGTTATATAGAATTCATTTTTTTTAAATCATACATAATAAACCATATGGTCAAACTATAAATATCCTCCTTGAGGTCAACGAACATTATAAAAGTCCGTAGGTATATTTTTTATAATAAGCCCGGTTTTATTAATAAAACCATATAAAACTGACCTAGAAAATCCAGTTTGTTTCTTATCCAGTTTCGCGTAATAATTGAAAGAAATAAGGAAATGTCACGCTTACAAGTTGCGAAATATTCCATAAAGCCCTTTGACATTTAGTTAAACTTATCACGGTCATCACCGATTTAGGTTACGGCGGCTTATCTCACCAGGGATACACAAGTGTAGGGACACAAGGGCATTCTCTATTCCCTCACTCTAGTAGTCCGATGGGATTAAAACCCGCCGGAGGGAGATTACCCGCATGATCGACGGTTTAGAGTGTTGTCAGGTTCACATTCGAAAACGGTCACCTGTCTACGGACCTCGCTTATCTCATGGGCGCCGCCAGGATTGGTTTCAGCTGGTTGCAATAGGATCTGTTTTAGAAGGGTGCAGCAGGATTTGTTTCAGCGGGTCTGCAAACTGCAACACTGCACGGAAAGATTAAAAAAAAGTCATTATATCTATCGTAATCGTAGGACATTGGGATAGTCTTTTACTTTTATTTTTTTTTCCAGAATTCATATATATTTGTCCAACAGGTTTTTTTTTTTTTTTCATCTTTAAAAAGATATCTAGCAATGTGGGATTGAGTCCCACATTACTAGCAATCTTGTTAACCCTTCCAGCTAAGGTCAAAGGCGTAAGGAGTAGGTTCACGTCGGTAATATAATGGGTAGGATTCGAATCCGCGACCTCACGATTGCGAGACCGATGCCTTAACCATTAGGCTACCGCCGCTTCCAACAGAGTTCTTCCCAAGTTTCTGGATTAGCTCGATCCTCTTTGATTCACGGACCCCTTAAGTTAGACGCATAGGTCTGGCAATCAGCGAACGTTCACCAGAGTGACGACACGCAGTTAAGTGTAATGGATTCATGTGTAAATCAAACCTAAGTGGTTTTTTTTCGGAAACAAGTAAAACCAATTAAAAACTGTTTCCTTTAAATTAAACCGTTTCGAAAAGAACTTCGATGTACGGGAACTGTTGTAACACGGTTCGTTTCACGTAAGTACATCATGTTATACTTACTTTGAGGTAGCCGTTTGATATTTCCGATTCTAATCGTTTTTTTTTTTACTATGACTGTTGTTCTTATTGGTTTGTTTAATAGCTTCATTCCTTCAGAATAAATTATTTTACGATGTACAAATAATTTTAAACGTTAAACTCCTATAAATAAAGCTTTAAGTCGCAGGATCTTGCTGGTTTACGAGATAGAAGGGGTCTGAAGATACCTTCTCGCTTGATCCTACTGTTTACACATTACTAGCTTGCTAACTTATTTAGTTAAGCTATTCCTCGTGTTAAAGATAGTGCTGAAGTGCCCCTTGCACTTAATTTCAGCTCATAATACCAAGATGATCGTTCATTCTCATTCTTGGCACTGGCAAAAGAAACAATGAATATTGTGTTTAGATCATACAATACATGATCTATTTAATTCTAGAAGGGGGCCCTTCTCGGGTGCCTGAATTTTTCACTGCCATAGTTTCTCTAAGACGACATGAAAGAAAACGTCGTGATGAGGTCGGAACCATGGGCCTACCCAAGATTATTTTTCAAGAGAAGGAGGGTGGGGGTTAACTGGTACATATGACTCAACACCGGTGACATATCTACTGTGTACCTTTATGCAATTTCTGGAGCGTCTTAGGGAATTTAATCCCCAAATCTCCATCTGGGTGCGCCTATGGTCAAAACACTGACAAATTCCTCTCAATCATTTTAACAAAGCCTGAATATGCTGTCTCGTGAACTCGTGAACGGTCGTTATCATAAGGTTACCCAAGAAAAAGCGTTTTCTACTACTTCACAAGTGCCTTACTCCAAAATAGTAAGGTCACCTTGTACACCACGGAGTAAACCACTTCGCTGGAATTTTTAAGTACCTAGGTAGCATTATGCAACCTAATTAGATATTGACAGGTGGTTATTAGACGGAGGTGTTACCTTGTCATGAGATTAGGTTGGGCTGTAGGCATAGTCTGTGGTATACTGATGGAAAATAGCTTAAAAGCTTTTGTGGCAGTGTGGCTATATACCTAAGTCTGAACAATTTCCTCATTTGTCGCAAGTTGTTTAAGCGAGATTTTGGATTAATATTGGTCATGAGGTGAGTAATATGTGGTAATGGGGACTTTTTCCATTCCATTGAAACCTAAGTTTGTACAGAAATATACGGATATACTGGAGAATTTATTACAGAGGAGAAAAAGTGAATGCGTCAAACGATTTCAGAAAAGTAATCAATAGATACAATAGAGGAAATTCCTTGATAAAACAATTAAAACCAAGAAATGTTTATTGTGATATTTCTAAGATAATTGTTGTGAACAGGATTTGTTTTAACTAGGTATTGTATTGATGACCTAAACAATGATGACGTGGAATTCTGTGAATGTGTCCATTTGTGGCATTGCTTGGTAATAAAAAAACATGTAATGAAAAGAATAACTTTTTAAGAAAATAGAACCGTGACAAAATTTAAAAAAAAACTGCAAATGCTTTCAAAAACTTAATTTACTTTTGAAGTTCCCGAAGAACGACCTATTTGAAGCCGGTTAGTATTCTAACCTTACAGATTTTAGTTTCTGTTGATTATTTCAAAAACGGCTGAACAGATTATCGTCAAACAAGCTCAAAAACAACCCAAATATACTAGCTTTCTAACAAAAAACCAACATCCACATTTATTCATCCGTTTGAGCGCTATGGTGCCTTAAACTGAAACACCGATGATACCTTCACACGTTAAAATAGGAAAGTTTTCCATGTAAGAAGGTCATATTATTATCTACTAGCCAAAGTTCTTCTTCTTCTTAAAGTGCACCTACTAGCTGATGTTTTTTTTTATTTTTTTAACGTTAACTTTTTATAATTTTCATTTTTATGCTAATTTTTTACATATTAAATGTATGGAGGAAAAAATCGTCTCAGGCATGCCACAAACCCGCGATCTTAGGGGTACCGACCCTAAGCAGTAACCAACTCCGATATCGAGACACCCCTGACGTCTTAATTTTTAAACGTTATTGTGCACAATTTACTTCAAACAACGTTGTTTTTGTTATTGTAATAAGTTAATTAGTTAGGTACTGCATGCAAATGGTTTAATTGAAGAAAAATAATTAGGAATTATAAATATTTATGTTACCTCGAACGTAAAGTCCCTGTCAAAGACACGGTTTATTACAAATAATTGGAATCGACACTTAGTCATAAATTCATAATTTATTTTGAAGTTAAAAAGCTAGCATTCAATCCGGACCTGCTGTCTGTCTGTTACGATTTAACTCATACTTAGTTTAGGTAGATTTTTTTTTGATACGATCCCGCAGTTTGTTACAAGCCCTGTCACGCGGGGTACAAACATACAAGTCACGGACACAAAGAACACCCAGACTCGGAACAACAATTTGTGGGGTCCCGTGTGGAAATCGAACACACGACCTCTTGCGTAGCAGTCGGACACACTCCCACCGCGCCATAGAGGCAGTCTAAAGTCTAAGATTAAAGCATACGGAGTGAAATATGATGCTTTTTATGACCAAGAGAGCGGAAACAGAGGCATTTCCCTATGACACAAATTTTATTTTTCAAGATTTTAGCTACACCCTTAAATATATATATATTTAGGTATCTTCGTTTTAAATTATATAAAAAAGGTACTTAACTTAATAAAAAAAAAACTTAAGAAGACGATACGTTTACAGCAAAAACACACAAACAAATGTACAAACTTAAGCTTTTTTACCTCAAAAGCTATAAATAAACGGTTTGACATTGAATTCGCAATAAATACTTAGTACCACCGAGCTACCGAAGTAAATTGTGTATGCATTAAACTTATTTACTTTTGTAGGTCGTGTTATATAACGTGCCTAATTGATTACTGCTTACAAGGTTACCTCCATAAGTGCACTCGATATATGATTATTGGAAACCGGTTTATCGATTTTCTTTTTGTACCTACCCTTATCTGACGAATCGATTTGAAGTTAAACTGGTATGATTAATTTCATGGATCGATAACGTATGCGTATAAGAGTAGAAAAAGATGGATGGATGCTGAAACAGCCAAAAACAGAGTGAACCCAGCACAGAGATGATGTCTGACATAAAAGTATGGAAGAATAAATATATAGCGTCGTTAAAAAAGTTGGAATAAGTCCTGGAGGACAAGACGTCTGTATGTCTCAAATAAAATCGAGCTCATAGGATATACCTAGATAGAATTGAACACGCGCAATTGTTCAATCTCTCGGTCTCTTGGCGCACTAACAGTAACTCGATTAATGATATAATAACAAAATAACGGTCTCTCTGTTGTTCTATCATACTGCCACAGACTCCTTTGTCCGAAAATTATTGTACTAAGACGGGCTATTCATGTCTTTAGAGCTATCATATGTATTATTCGATTGTTATTGTGTATTATTCGATTGTTGTATCAAAACATCAACTTCATACTAAAAATATAGTCAAACTACTTATATTTCTTTGCCTACGGCGAGATTGATTTTAAATGAAATTTGAATCTTACATTTCACCCCTTTAAGGGTTGAATTTAAAAAAATCCGTTCTTAACGTCATAATAACAGTTTGCGAAATTGCAACCTAATCTAAGTGGTTTGAGCTGTGCATTCATACCTACACGTATATCAATCAGCCATATTTTCCTTCTACAGGGTGATTTTTAAAATTCTAATAATCCCGGTCTTAGCTTCTTTATATTACACCAAATATTTTTTGGAAAAAAATACAATTTAACCCTTCACCACCTGCCACCTTTTTTTTTTAGCGTGTGTCAAAATCCCCACGGATCTCAACCCGTCGAGAGCACGACAGGTGGGTATGTTGGACTCGAACCGACTAAAAAATCACACGTTCTTGTAGATTAATTGCCGGAGATGAGGGTGTCAATAAAATCGATATTTCTTTGCCAGGATTAGAGCCTAAACCTCGCAATAAACAACAATTTGAATCCAGTAAAATAGTCTGCGGGTGGTTACTCCAAAAACATGTGGTAGGTGATTAAGGGTTAATTAAATATTTTCCAAAACTGATATTACAAAGTTATTTAGTGTTATGCAAAGAAGCGACGAACGGGAGATTATTAGAATATTATGAATCATTTTTTATAGGTAACATGCAGAAGATCACCAGACGTTTTGTTTAGACAAATTGGCACCTCAGAGCAATCGCTGTACGTAGTTTAACAATCAATATATGTAATATCCGCGTTTATTTATTTTAGTGCCTACACCTACAATACAAATAATGATGCTTTTTGTATAGGGTTGTCACAAGCGATTTAACAATTTAATTTTTTTATATATTAACTATACAAAACACAAATTTACCTATAATATATAACATATGTGTAATTAAAATAAAATTTAAAATGTAACGTAATTTCAAAGTGATATATTTTGACAGCCTTCTGTATTGAATATATTGAAACTAAATAATATACATTATGCTATTAAGTTCACCACAAAATGCTTTAGTGGGCATTTACAATGTCTTATTGTCACTCTTAAGAAAAAGTGTCCTGTTATTTCAAACTGTGACGATGTAAATGAAAGTACAACACTAAAAAACTAGATCAATAAACCTTAATCTCAAAATATGTTATATTTGTCCAAAAGAGTTACTAAGATATTAGTTTTAAATGGACGTCTAAAGAAAACCTTTGCATGTTATATAAGTGATTAAAATTTTTCGCTGACGCTACGATACATGGTGCAATTGAATCACATTAAACACAATACTAGTTTAAGTACTTATTTTGTATTGTCCATAGGTAATAGGTATATACAATTAAATTTTGTAATTATAGTGATGACTGTAATAGTGACAACCCTAGGCATGACCGCCGCTAACCTATTACGTGCCGTGACCTTTAGTACGAAGCGAGCGAGTGTTGCAATCACCACGTGACTACTACTAGCATTATCATTGTGGCGGGAGATACGCAGCAACTAGTTTCTAGACTACAGATACAATGATGAACTAAAATGGTTGTTATTTTTATTTAAATGATGAATCGATGATGAACAAAACATATATTTTTCATGACACGCTTTAAAGAACTGTTCACTTCAATACAGAAATGGATGTAAAAGCAATAATGGATGTAATAAGCTCTATTTTTTTAAGTGAACTTTAATAGTTCGGATGTCTCTAAGCGGATTTGGATGGCAGGCATAGAGGTAAAACATCCTGTTTGAGTTGATGGCAATTTAGGCAATTATTTAGCCAATTACTGCCAGTGTCCAGTATTATTGTATACTTTAAACTCACTGACCTCTATGACTCTAAAGGGGCGTCTAAACGGGCCATTTTTTACGGCAATTTGTGGCGGTAATGCTGTGGCCGGCAACATGGCAGTACTCTCCAATATTGATTTGATGGTTGCCGGACGTTCGCTGAGCGATCGACTTTCCGTAATATTGCCTGGCCAATTTTGTTGTTGTTTCAGTCGCTCTCTATTTTATTGTTGCTGGGTTGTGTAGCCCGTTTAGGAGACTGAATCATGCGCCATAAAATTTCAGACATATATTGGCCGAGCAATTAGTTGCCAATAGTGCCGCCACAAATAGCCGTAAAAAATGGCCCGTTTAGACGCCCCTTAAACGCCAAAAACAACAAATATTCCATACGATTTTGACATTTGGACGGTCATTTGACAAAATCAATTCTACACTTCTGTAACAAGTATAACAACAACGGTCATTGTGTTAAGTGTCAAAAAAAATCATAGGACGGTCATCCAATTCGGCATTTCAAATTGCTGTCACTTTGTACCGGGTAGCCAGTCCAGTGTACTGGTATTATAGAGCAGGGTTGCCCAAATCGAGTTCCACGGAACCCTGGGGTTTCGTAGTAGTTAACGTGGTACCGCGATTTTTTGTTTGAAATTTAGAAAAAAGGCGTGATTGTCTTCGTAGAAAAAATTACAAACGAAACAAAGAAGTTTTATAAGTGGACATGTGGTTAATTGCAACCTTACTCCACCGCCGTCATGAACTTGCGGTTCCATACCATCAAAGGTATTTGGTAGGTGTTCCGCTATGTTAAAAGTCTGGGAACCCCTGCTATATAGGTCAGTGCTTTAGGGGCACAAAGATACGGTCTTGAGGATTCTGCGCGTATTTCTACCTGTAAAAATGATGACTGCTCAGTTTGCTGTCATTTTCACAACTCCCCCACGGCGATATATTTTGGGTTTAATGAATGGTGTAGGGACACAGATTCGTACCTATGTACCTATATACTATATACCTACCTAGAGGCGGTTGCACCGCCATGTAAGTTAACCAGTCGCAATAAAATGATCAATCGGACCTGACGTATGTGTATTGTTCTTCGACCAATAAACCTTCTGATAGTAGGACAGAAAGGTATCATTATAATACCTACAAATGGGTTCATAGGCAGCAAATGGTAGTCCCCGACAGATTTTCTTCGGTTATTTAGCTACTTCTTTTTAGTTGGGGAATTTACAAATGTTATTAAATATCTACTTATTAAAGCATGTTCCAGACGGTTGGAAACAAACGTACAAACCAAGGTGACCTTGCTGGTGTCCAACAGTGTAGACGGCTGTTGCAAACCAAGTATCAAGTAATTTGGTTTACAACAACCGTCTATACTGTTGGAAACCAGCAAGGTCACCTTGGCGGGAAGGCTTGTTTCCAACCGTCTGGAAAGATTGTTTATCAGACTTTAAGAAAAAAAAAACATTCAAATTGGGAGTGCGATCTCAATAACATTTCCGTAAGCAAAGGTGTATGGTATAGGACTATACAAAGTAAACCCTTTCAGGTGCCATGGTTTGCTGACATTGGTTAAACCAGATCGTTAGTTGTTACAGCTTGTAGACTCCGCTCAGGACACTTACCTCTCAATAAATTCAAATACTTAATGAGAAAAGCTGATTCACCTAATTGTTCAGTATGTGGTGTAATTGAGGATGTACACCACCTTCTATTAGAATGTGCTAAGAGCAGTAGTCTGAGAGCTGAATTAAGAGACAAGTTTAAAATTAATGTTTATGATGTGTTTATTTTCTTAAGTATTCTGTCTGCTCCTACGTCGGATCTAGCTATAGTTATTTTTAAGTTTATTGATAAGTTAATTTAAGAGTTTAGTTTTGTTTATGTTACCACGGGGCTGGCATAGTCAACTTATGACTTAAAGTCCCTTAAAACTTTTGAATAAAAAAAAAAAAACCGTCGGGAAGACGCTTATGGTATACATCCGCGTCGTCGGGTTTTTAAAATTCAAGAGGTGCGAGATAAGCCTTCTTATGAATTACTGACTGAGACTTATGAATAAAAACTAAAGTGTAAAATTAAAACTAATAGGAAGAAAGAGCAGAGAAATCTCAATTAGGTCGATGCACATGTGCGCACGAGTCTAAATTTCTGCCTATTAAATTGCAAATGGTAAAATAACAGTGGTAATTGGTACACCAAGATAAAGATTTGTTATTAAGTATTTTACGAGTTTAATGTTAATATATTCATTTTATTAAACTTATTTCCTGAAACGATCGTTCTATTTTTAACAAATTAATCAATTCTTTGTTGATTTATTTACAAACATTTCATCTGTATATATAAAATACCGAGACATACAATACACGATTCACAGTTTATATCCAGCTAACTTAGTTGAAATTTGACATATAGATAGTAATTATGACATAGATATCCGCTAAAAACCGTCCTTTTTTTACTCAACCCCCATAGGAAAAATACATAATTCCTTATTCAACATTTCAATCCAAACCAAACTAACGCGAGCGAAGCAGTCGGGCAAAAAAAAGCATATATAATAATTCTCATCAAAAAACACAAAAATGTTTTCTTAATGATATTTTGAATGATTCATCTTTACGACATAATAACTCACATGATTGGAAGCTATTATAAATCGAACTTAGCACTTAATTCTTAAACTACTGTTCTTAAGATCTGTTATATCATCGAACCGGCATACATACGTAACAAAACCGGATAGGAAGGCACAGTTTTCTCTAATGTGTGTGATTTGGTCAATATGTCGTGGTCCGTAACTGCAAATAGGTACCTACTTTTTGTTCTTTGAGACTGTCAGTTCGTCTTTTTAAAGTTTTTTATACAAAAAATACATCTAAACGACTTCAATCACGGTTAGTTTCCGGGAATTTATTGAGGTGTTTCGTTGTCTGTCTCTGAATTCATCATCAGAACATTACGAAATTTACACGGGACTATTTCGGAATAAACCTCTTTCGAACAACAAATTATTTTGAAAATCCATTCACATAAGACGGAGTTATGTCCGAACATATATAAAAAATACAAATGTTCGAATTGGGAACCTCCTTCTTTTTGAAGTCGATTAAAAACCTCTGAAATGACTCTCAGTTTAGACTCATGATGGTTGACGTCTAGTCAACCATCATGTCTCATTATAAAACTGATTTATGCGAAAATTCTGATTAATTTATTCACTCATCAATGCTTAGTCCAAAAAGTTTATAAGCCTTTAGTTTTGCCTAAAAGTTTGCAAATGCCTTTTTGGCAGACTCTATCTCTACGGCAGCAGTGAACGGATCAAAAACCTTAACGTAAGCGAAGCTAAGGACATAATAAGGTAGTATAGACTATAGTCAGCATATTAAAATAACATTCTACCTCTTCACAAACCATGAAAATACCAAACCTTACTAGAGAGTTCTGGTTGACACGTAATTTTCACTTCAACGAAAACACTTGACCAACTTAGACAGTCGTTTCCATCAAAGGCAGCGTCACAAAATCGTTTCTATTTGCATCGCAAACCGTGTCACTGTCTCGCACATGTACTGGTGAAATTACAAGCACGGTGACGTCAAAACAGAAAGACAAAAGTACAGACATAGCCGGTTTGTGATGCTAATTGAAATGGCTTAAACAATTGCAGCCAAGTATGCAAATACGCAGCAATTGTCATAATTGTGTGGCATAACAATGCATTATTTACGATTATGTTGATTCTTATGACATTACTGATGTCTTAACTTAGACAGACGTGGTTGAAATACTAAACGTTTGACCGGTCGTTAGAACTGCTTTGTGTATCTAAGCAGTCTCGTCTCGGCAGTCACTACATGGGACTCCTTTGAATTGGTTTCGCCAAACCTCAGTGGATATTAACTCTGGTTAGTGTGTTGATATTTTGTGCTATGTGGATGTTTTATAAATAACTAGCTGTCCCGCGCAACTTCGTCTGCGTAAATTTTTCCCGTTTTTGCAACATTTCTCATTGCTGCTCTGCTCCTATTGGTCGTAGCGTGATGTTATATATATAACCTTCCTCAATAAATAGGCTATCCAACAGTGAAAGAATTTCTCAATTCGGACCAGTAGTTCCTGAGATTATCGCGTTTAAACAAACAAACTCTTCAGCTTTATAATATTAGTATAGATAATTGCCTCTGTGGCGCGGTGGGAGTGTATCCGACTGCTACGCAAGGGGGGTTCGATCCCCACCCAGGATAAAACTTTGTGCGATGAGCACGGTGGTTTATTCGGTGTCTGGGTGTTATTTATCTATAATATGTATGTATTTAGAAATATATAATAATGTTTACGGTTGTCTGGTTTCCATAGTACAAGCTTTGCTTAGTTTGGGATCAGATAGCTTTGTGTGAGTTGTCCCAAGGTATTATTATTATTATTATTATCTCGTGTTTCGAAGTCAGCTTTTACGAAACCCGATTGTGATGAATGAGGCATTATTAAGTACGTACCTAGTCAAATGACAATTATAAAGCAGTTTAAATAGTACTACGCTTTTAAGTTTGGGTTGACTATCGTCTTGCGGTCATACAGAACACATTTTGCGAGCCAAAACGTGCCCCACTACTTATTTATGACTAAGTTTAGAAAGATCGTGAGCAACAAATCATTATTTTCTCGGTTCACTGATTTCAAAAGCAAATCGTGAGCTATATGTTTATTTAATTAGACTTGATACTTAATCATTAGGTTGGTATTATACGTTTTGTAAACAAATTGTTATTTGTTAGTTTCAAATTGTTTTGCAGAAACATTTTGTCACTATATTTCAAGTCCAACATTCTCCTCTATGTCCAATCTTTGTTGGATTATTCGATCTTGATCATTTCAACCTGTAAGATGACGTTGGATTCGTCTTAATTGCGAGTGCGACATAGTGATATAATTTTTCAGTTCATTAATGGTTAACAGTCGGGTTTGTTTTTATGATAAATCCATTCTTAGTTTCCATACAAGTTTTATTATTAAACTAGGAACTATTTTCTAACCATGTTGAGACCGATTCTGATTGCATTTTTTTTAGCCTAAATGGCAAAACGGAACCCTTATAGATTCGCCATATATGCGTCTGTCCTTCCATCCGTCCGCGGCTTAGCTCAGAAACTGTTAGTACCTCCCCTATATGTAAAGTGGGGATATGATTTTTTACCTACCCCATTAGATAGATCACGTTTAGGGGTTGAGAAGACCATTTTTCGATTTAGGAATCCGTTTCTGAAATATTAAGCCTTAAAGTGCATTTTTTTAAATTCAAGCTGGCCGGCTAAATGGCTGATGCTGGGTACCTATTAAAAATCACGGTACATATAGTAAAAATAAAAGGAAAACTATCACAGCTAAGATAAGGCTTTACAAGTTTACGAGTGACAGCTGATTAAATGGTATGTAATAACATTTTCGTACAAATTCCGTTTAACGTTAATAGCACCAACTTCTTAAGCCGCATTATTAAGATGGGTGACTACGGAACCCTACAGTGCGTGGCCCGACATGCACTTGCCCGGTTTTATATGTATTTGATAGGAAAAGAATCAGGCTTCCAAAAAACGACTACGGACGCTGTCTGGGTGGTAACAGGAAAACGCTATCAAAATTCCAGGTATTTCGTTCCGCAATTTGTTCTGCGTCTTGATGAATCAGCCGGTCTGGACATATACATTCATACGTAGACTCGCAGAACTAAATAGACCATTGATTGTTATAATACATAGGTACAAAGCATTTTAAACTTTAATATGTTTCGTTTCAAAGGACATAATTGTATTCTGTAAACATTCTCAGAATGATTGGAATAGCTCTTTTGAATGCTGAATGCATTGAATTCTAATGTTTATTAGAGTCTGTTGTGTTAAATTGTTACCTCATGTTTGTATTTATGATCGTTCTTACCTCATGTATTATTATAGCCCCATCTGTATACTTGTTAGCTTGTTTATGTATATAATTCTTATAACATAGCCTAAACAATATTTCCGTTTTTTCATTAAATTGAAGCTTTTGTAGGGATTTTTGTTTTCCTAAAATAGTATTAGAATTTTAAAAAGTCGCTCAAATTTAACCCTCTCGAGACCTTAATAGTCTGTTTTTTATTTTAAAGTAAGAACAATAAAATGTTATGGTACCTACTACAAGCAATTCCTTGCTTAAAAGACGATTTCCTATATAATGTAGATATGTGAAACAGTGTAATGACGTGATAAAGACTTTTTTTATATTACTGCACGAAGATCGCTGGGATGGACTGGATGCGGAAGGTCCAATGGACCGGGTGTTGTGACTTAAATTAGGAGAGGCCTATGTCTAGCAGTGAACCGATACAGGCTGATGATAACGATGAATATATTACTGCACTATACAAATAAAGGTGTAACTAAAACGCGAGCATATCGAAAGTGATTGAACGAATTTCCGAGCACGACCTTCACATTATTTTTAATACTATCAATGTCAATACTTCCACCTGTTTTATTACTTCACACTAGTTTGCTAGTTATTCAACGTATTGTCCTTATAGCCCAATATGACCTGCCCACTTCCTAGTAGCAAGGCTGTTGGAAAAAATGTTGACCTCTATCAAGGCTCCATTCCTTTCAATTTATGATACCTGCTTGGCTTTATTGAAGTGTTGCACGTAGCTCAGTAGTGGGTGTTTAATAAGTTTTGGTATTTTTAATAATTAATTACTATTTGTTATGTTAATAATGCGTTGGGGTTCCATAGTAAATTAAACTACATGACTAGTTAATTAACATTGAATTTGATAACGAAGAAATAATACTATATTATAATAATAATAATAGAAATATCTTGGGACAACCCACACAACGCCATCTGATCCCAAAATAAGCAGAGCTTGTACTATGGAAACCAGATAGCTGACATACTTATATATTTCTAAATACATACATATTATAGATAAATAATACCCAGACACTGAATAAACCATTGTGCTCATCACACAAATTGTTATCCTGGGTGGGGATTGAACCCACGACCTCCGGTTTATCAGTCAGGGTCTCTAACCACTAAACCAACAGGCCAGTCAAAATATTAAATATGAGTTTTTTTAGATGTCATCCGCGTGGATGTGACATGTGACATGACTCATACACGGTGTTATACTTATTCTCTATGTAAACTTTAAATAAGTAAAACAACATCCAAAGTTCCCGATTCACGTATAAAATTAATTTCCATATCAACCCATACGATGTCACACTGCTGGCCACTGGGTTATAGATCTTGGGGGTATTTGCTATAATCGCCATGGTTAACGAGCGAGTTGGCGATCGCAGTAAGGCTTTAAAGAACGGGTTTATCTCTCCTAGCAAAACCGTCCGGGGGAAATTATCTATATGATAGTGTAAACCGCATCAAAATGTGTTGGATTGTTTAAAAGATCTAAGCGTCCATAGAGACAGACAACGAGAAGCGATTTTCAAAGAAAATATTTTTTTACTCAACAAAACACCTCTTGTGATACGTCGGGATTCTACATGTACATGTAATGCCAAGTTTGCAAACAATAGGTAAAGCCGGGGAAAAGAATATAGCAATAAAAATTCGCGGCCACACTTTTCATATCAAAATTTCTATAATAATAATAATAATAAAAATGATTTATTCACTTAGGAAGCAAAATACTACACTTGTGAAAAGTCGATTCTACATTTACTGGTAATGCCTGTTCGCAAACAATAGGTAAAGCCCGAGAAAAGAACAGGCAATAAAAACTCGTGGCCACTCTTTTCAAATTGCCAATGTTTACAATGTTTCTCTGTTTATAAACTGTATATGCAGGTAAGGTGCTGCCACCATTATATTATACACCATATTAGAGTACTGATGTAAAAAAAGGAGGTTCTCTAATCTTTTCAAATGTTTGAATGTTTACAAAACTTGATATTGGGGCAAGGTACTGCCACTAATTTGACACCATGTCAGAGGACTGATGCAAATTATATTTATAATTGATTAAAAATTGGAACATGAGATAAAATAAAATCCGCCTTAGTGGGTACAACAAAGGTAAAAATATATATATATATAAATGTCCTTGAATATTTTCCAAATTAGGTACCTATCTGGTAACGAATGATTAAATATAGTATATTAATTCTGATATCAAAAGAAAGAAATGAATGGCCTTTATTCGTCACGCAGAGGATACTTGACTTTTATAGAAGAAAAAATCAGAACACATTCTTATATGCAATTGCATGTATTTCTCATCATTCTACTATAGCACCGCGGTTTGATTCAACAGTCATCATTCAATCAAACTACGTCGTAAAAGCCAACAAAATTATTTTCGAACTATAGCAATTTGCAGCTGCATACTTCCAATATCTTCACGCTAATTTGCGCGTACACACAATACTGTGATCGGAGTAAATATTGTGAGTAATATTGGAAAATATGCGTATCACTAAGTTATTGCGTGTTTTCTCAACAACGACTGAGTCTAACTGCACCAGTTTTTAACATTTATTAATTCTAATCTCTTTTATTTGGCTGCATTTGTGAACTAAAACCGGATTCGAAAATTGCAATGTCGACCTGCCGTGCGTCGATTCTTTTTGTTACGTATGCTAATATTATTAAGCTGAAGAAGTTTGTTTGAACGCGATAATCTCAGGAACTACTGGTTCGAATTGAAAAATCTTTTATTGTTGGATAGCCCATTTATCGAGGAAGGCTATAGGCTATATAACATTACGCTATGGCCAATAGGAGCGGAGATCCAATTTTTTTTTGTAAATCAGGGAAAATTGACGCAGATGAAGTTGCGTGGGTCGGCTAGTACCACTATATGATTAGACGAGTAGGTCGTGACCCTGATCGTAAGCGTCATGGTAGCCCATAACAGCATCATTGCCCCCAAAATCTTTGCTTGGCAAAGACCTGAATAGCACCACCGCGCTCCTCATTTGAGAATCAGTTTAAAGTCTCATTAACCCAGTAATTTCAACGGCTACAGTACCCTTCAACCGAAACACAGTGTTGTGTTAACATTACTATTTCACGAATTAATTACTGACATTGTTGTGGTACTCACCAAGACATTGGTAGGATGTTAAACACCTAATGATTACTGACTGTGGCGTTCTATCCTATAAGGCATCCTGTTTTTTACCCTGTTTTAAAAAGTTGAAAGTGGAGAAAGAAGTGGGCGGAAACCTTCAACTCTTGCATGTGGCCAGAAACTTTCACATCGCGACATCAGGTTGTTTTGCTATTCTGTGACATATCCAAAGTTCCAACTGTTAAAGATTTTTTCTCATTTTATTTTAGCGTTAATTAATCTGTATGCATTACTAATTCGCGTTAGATAATGCCATATTTATAATATTTGAATTTAGAAAAAAAAGGAAAAATCCTTTCATTGCCTGCAAAACGATAAAAACCAAAACGATGTTTATGCTACAAGAGACTAACCATAATGCTTAAAGAATAAGGAAAATGCTAAACATAATTTATTTATTTTTCCAGCTCATCAAAATGGGGGGTTTGAAGGCCCTCACGCTGCTACACCTAGTCTACCTCTGCGGGTGCATGGACCAACTACACATAGTCTACGAGTGGAACCAAATTGACTACGAGTTCCCCAACCCTGAGGCAAGACAACAGGCGTTAGAATCCAAGAGTTTTATACCAGAGAATAATATTCCGATGGGTTTGGAGATCTATGAAGACAGACTGTTCGTGACTGTGCCTAGATGGAAGGCGGGAGTGCCTGCTAGTTTGAACTATATTAATTTGAAAGGTGAGATTTTTAGAAATATGAATGACTAACTATAATTTTTTTTGCAATCGTCATCATCATCATCATCATCAGCCTATCGCAGTCCACTGCTGGACATAGGCCTCTCCAATTGCACGACACTGTCCTCGGCTTCTCGCATCCAGCTTCTGCCAGCCGTTTTGCGTAGATCATCACTCCACCTGGCCTGAGGGCGTCCTACACTAAGTTTGCCGAGACGCGGTCTCCACTCAAGAACTCGTTTACCCCAACGGTTGTCGGTTCTTCGGCTAATATGGCCAGCCCACTGCCACTTCAGCTTTTTTGCAATAGAAAACTTATAAACCCGTGAGTAATAGTAGAATAAATAAGTGAGGTGCACGCACGATGGGGGCCCCAAATTTTAGTCTGGGAAGGGGGTACAATAGAAAAATGGGGTAAAGAAATTCAATACAATACAATAATTTCGGTACACAACCGTACCGTACCGTTCCGTAGCCAAAATGGCAAAAACGGAACCTTTATAGTTTTGTCAACATATAACATTTTGATGTTTCTAATAAACGTTTTTGATTGAGTGAATATTTTTGGAAATAATCGCTCCCAAAGTTCCATAAATCGTGCCCCCCCCCCCTTAACTTTTGAATTGTGTAACCAAAAAATAAGAAAAAATTACAAAAATAGCGCTTAATAAATACGTTAAACTAAAATTATTTCGTATAAGATCGGATATACCGTCATTGAGTTATTGCCAAAAAAACTGCGTTTCTCAACAAAAGGGCGTGAACATACGCTCTTCTACTGATGCAATTGTTCAAGGCCGCAGAACCCTAAACTGAGCATGGTCCGACATGCTCTTGCCCGGTTTTGTATGTAATAAAAACATAGCCCTCCTTCTTGTGCACTCGGGTAAAAATGTTTATTGCTAGTTTGAGTCACCTACTTGCTTTTTTATATAACAATAATTATATAAAAAAAGTCGCCACGTTCAACAACATCTGCGGTAAGAAGCGAGTTCAATACGCATATTATTCAAACCACTAAACGAGATGCAACAATGTAGAGACAGATGATGTTTTATGAGCCATCTCATGTGAATACTTGGTCTTTGTTTTGGCTTTCACCAGGCCTGTTGTTTCAACGTTTACAATAAACGCTATACATTGAAGCGGTTAATGATAGGATGATTTTAGGATATTTTTGAAGTATGAAAAAATCAATTAAGTTGTTTAAGTACTAGCTTGCGCCCGAGGTTCCGCGCGCGTGGTTGTCGATTAACGCGATAAAAACCCTATGTCCTTTCCCGGGATTCAAACTATCTCCATACCGAATTTCATTTAAATCGGTTCAGCGGTTGCATGGAAACGTAAGAGACAGAGTTACAGATCAGTGAAACAGATAGAGTCAGGTATTTGAGTCCTCTCGTGTAATAAGTGTCCTAATAACAGGGTCAAGCAAGATGGTTTAGGGCTTTGATCACAGAATGGTAACTGCCTATAGTCAATATTATTATTTACTGCGTCAAATCGGTTTCATTGTCAATAACAAGCTAAATAATTCCAAAACAAAAACCCGACTGCTTAAAATTAATAACTTAAATAATTTGGCGACAAACATTAGTAACTACATTTTAGACTCTCTGACTCTCTCTGTGACTCTCACAACTGAGATTTAGACATTAAGTCATTTAGGCTCTAGAGCGAAAAAATATACATAAATTTGCTGTCCCGCGCAACTTCGACTACTTAAATTTTCCCCGTTTTTGCAATATTTTTCATTGCTGCTCCACTCCTATAGATCATAGCGTGATGTTATATGATAAATAGCCTATAGCCTTCCTCCATAAATAGACTATCCAACAGTAAAATATTTTTTCAATTCAGACCTGTAGTTCCTGAGATTAATTGCGTTCAAACAAACAAACAAACTCTTCAGCTATAGTCTAGCTGACCCGTGCAACTACGTCTGCGTATATTTTGCCCGTTTTTGCAACATTGTCTTTTGAAAGATATCCGCCATTTTAGACTCTCCGACTCTCTCCGTGACTCTCACAACTGAGACGAATCAAACGATGCCTCTCAAAGGTTATCCAACAGTAAAATAAATTTTCAATTTGGACCAGTAAGTTCCTGAGATAATCGCGTTCTAACAAACAAACACACTCTTCAGCTTTATAATATTAGTATAGATTTATACACTCGAAAAACATAAGCCTCCTTATTGCGCAGTCCTTTAATTTTTTATAAGTAGGGTAGATAAAAAATGATAAATGATAAAAATGATAAAAATGTTTATTTCATCTCCACAAATTACATCATGTTATACATTACACAGTTGACAAGAAAAATAGGCAAGGTATTCGTAATTTGTGGGAGATCTGGAGTCTAAACTAAGCCAAGGCCTGTGCTATAGATCTCCAGGCCAGATACCAAATAGGTTTACCAAAATGTGATAAAAAATGAGGAAATTATAATTTAGAGATGGTAACACAGAGTTAGGGCAAATACTTAGTCCTTGGACGAACAAGTCTTGATCGTTATATTTTTTCATGGCGTTAGTTTAATTTTATTTATCGGTTATTTATTAATTTCTGCTTCAATAGTACTATCATCACTGGTCTTTTTTGTACAGCAGCTCCGAGCGAATAATAAAAATTCAAACACAACAAACTTTCTTCTTCTTCCCGTTCCTATATTTTTTTGTCAGTTAGAAATCAACTCGACGTGCGTCAATGCATTTTTATTATATAAATTCATGAATATATGTTTCAATCAAAAAGTATGAAAGGTCATAATCACAGTATGAGCCACTGATATGTAACATTGCCACATAAAAATCACAGGATTTTTTTTTTAGTCTGGTAAGTAATTTTATTAGTCGGTAGGCCGATGACTCTAATGCTCACGTATCTACCGTGCTTTGTTATTTTGGTGCACAATTAATGTATTTGTGAATCAGATATGAGTCATACATTGTTTGAATAGGGTATTTCCCATTGACCGCCCTAATATTTCATAGTTTAATGTCCACTATAGTTTTGTTTACATCAGATAAGCCCATTGTGTCGTTCCCCAAATTATTATCAACTGTTATCGTTATATTTTACAAAACTATTTGACTGTAGGTAAGGGTTGTCTTTTTACATAATGTAAGTAGGTACTTTAATTAATTTTATTTCCAAAGGTTTCTGAATAACATATTCTCAATAGATTACAGAGACAATTCAGACATTGTACTTTATTTTTGCAGATACTCCTGCATTTTGGCAGTACATAGTTACATAGTATTTAATATGTAAAGAGTTGCATAGGTACCTATGCACAATAAGCAAAAAAAGTAGTCTACCAGTTTTGATAAAACTTCCCGTGCAACCAAAATAGCGTTAAAGTTGAGATTGGTAACTGTCAGTATATTATTGCAATGGATAATAAACGTTATTGTTTTATGACATGCAAATGAATTTGAATCGTAAGGTCGGCCATATTTTTCCTTTACACGCATACAGCGTATGAATTACACATTCACATCTTTTAGAGTACTTACTTCTGCAAATTTCGTCTTCGTTGGCAACATTAACTGGCCTGTTGGTTAGTGGTTAGTGACTGCTAAGCCGGAGGTCGTGGGGTCAAATACCACACGTGTGATACACAAATTGTCGTTCCGAATCTGGGTTGTTCCATACTGCGTTTGTTTTCGAGTTGTATTTTTTTTAGAAAGATCTTTTAAAGTATTTACAATTTCTTTTCTTCGTTGGCAATGTGCAGTGACCCTTAATAACCATTAGCACTATTTCAGCTGGTTAATTTACCATGACGGAGCATTCATTGTAGGTGCATTAGCCGTGGGAATTACACAAATGGACAACAGTCATTAACCCAGCCAATTATAAAAATCGATCCTTTGCCCCAAAATGACTCATTTCGTAAATAATTTGAATAGCCCAAAGTAGGAATTAAATACTTATAAAGTAGGCTAAATTCGTAATTTGTGTTTGATTTTTATACCTATGAAATGGAATATGTATTTATTAAAGATTAATCAACCATATTTTATCTATGAATTTGTCCGCGTCGAATTCTGAAAAGTAGTCCTATGGTGTACCAGAATGCTAGATTTCACAAATATTCCCCAATCTAAGAAAACCTAATAAGCTGTAAGATAGTCAAAATGATTAATATTCATATGACAGACGGTTTAATGTGATTAGCAACTGCCGTAGTTACAGTTGGATCGTAAACGTGGCGCGGTGGGAGTGTGTCTGACTGCTACGCAAGAGGTCATGGGTTCGATTCCCACACGGGACACTACTTTGTGTGATCTACCAATTGTTGTTCCCAATCTGGGTGTACTGTGTGTCCGTGAATTGTATATTCCCTACTGCAGGAGTCGTTCTTTTTAAAAACAAAAAAAAGACAAACTACTGTCATTATTTTCGACACTGATTGTGCTAAAACCTTAAATATTAAATTCCAGATAACTCAACAACATCACCGAAGTTGATCCCATATCCAAGCTGGGCAGCTCACTCCATTGGCACAGATGGCAAGCCTCCAGAAATCATCTCTCCTTTCCGAGTTAGAGCTGATCGTTGCGGCCGTCTCTGGGTACTTGACAACGGCAAAATCGGCAACTTGGAGAACAACACCACGAAATACCCTCCATCTATCATTATCTACGACTTAAAAACCGACAATTTACTTCGAAAATACGTATTCCCTGACGACCAAGTCAAAGAAGACTCAGGCTTCGCTAATATCGCTGTCGAAGATATGGACTGTGAGAATACTTACGCTTATGCTGGAGACTTGGGAAAACCAGCCCTTGTTGTTTACTCCTGGGAAAAGAATGAATCCTGGAGAATCACGCATCATTACTTCCACCCAGATCCCTTAGCCTGTGAATTCAGCGTCAAAGGACTCGATTTCAGTTGGACAGATGCATTGTTTGGTTTAGGGCTCTCAGCTCCTAACGCTGATAACTACAGCACTCTTTATTTCCATCCCATGGCTAGCTATGATGAGTTTTCCGTCTCAACTGAAGTTTTAAGAAACCAAACGCTTGCTGAAAGCAGTTTTAATGCTTTCAAACTATTGGGAAGTCGAGGACCGAATGCACAGTCAAGTGTTTCCTTCGTTGATCAGAAAACTGGAGTTCTTTTCTATTCTTTGGTGAACTTAAATGCTGTTGCTTGCTGGAAGACATCTAATAAGGAGTACATAATGAAGAATCAGGGCAGAATCTACATGAACGAAGTCACTATGATCTATCCTACTGACATTAAAGTTGATTATAAGGATAATCTATGGATTCTATCTAATAGAATGCCTATTTGGATGTATGGAAAGCTGGACCCCATGGATGTCAATTTCAGAATCTTTTCTGCTCCTGTAGTAGATGCCATAAGTCATACGGCATGTGACATTACACCGCGGTCAGATATTTTGGATAAATTCGTGAATAAGATTAAGAATGCGACAAATTCGATCGTAGCTAAAATAAAACCTAATTCTGGTACAGTCATGAACCCGTTGTCGATTCTGACTGTAATTTTATTCAGTTGGTTTGTGTCTAACGTCATATAAATGTTTATTATAATATTGTATTAGCGGGTATCTTAAATTGCGCTGCTTCTAAAGTAGTTTTGAAGTAACCATATTAAATTGGCAATAATATTGTTTGTTATGCAACGAACAAGGATCAAAATTGAAAGGCATTCAATTTTGATCATTGTTCAATGCTATATGTCAATCAAATATTGATAAAAATATTGTCAATTCGCTATTTTATCATATTATATGTATTAAGACCGTATAGACCGTTGTTTTGAACGTCAATTTTGGCTAACATAATTCTTACTGCAGCTCCTCAAAATTGTGAAGGAAATATCGGAACTTGCTCATGGGTATTCCATGCCCATCACTTTTTTGAGTCGCACTTACGTTTCAAATATTTTTTACTGCGGAAGATTACAGTATAAAATTTTAACTTTCACTGTATTGTATCAATGTAACGTCTTACTTTCTATATTCTTATATGTGTATAGTTACTTTTAGTTTATAACAAAATGACGTTCAATACATATGAAACTTGAGCTTGTAGCTTGGTAATTAGATAAGTTATATGTTAGGGTACTGACACATCCAGTGTTTGAGTGCTAGTCGTTGGAACGGTTAGGTATTAAACTTATTATGCTAAGATTAATTGTTCGTATTATTAAAATTATGGATAAATGCACAGATATAGCTAGATAGATATAGATGACGCCAGCGCTCATAATTTCGCTGGAAGAGCATATTATTCTTCTTGCTACAATCCATCTTGTCTAACAGTTTCGTTTTAAAGTTTGAGGTCTAGTAATGAGTTTATGATAGACAGATTAAAGTTACGGCAAGCAGATTAATGTTTTAAGAAGTCTTTTTTGAGCGCGGCATTTGCGGCCGACCGCATAATAGCCATGCGATGCGCCGCTTGCGGAAAACCATATGTCCTACTTTATAACAGATTTGCGGCTAGACGAAATGCAGCACGCCACATGCATCTCGTTGTATATTCATCTGGCGCGCTGCACTCCATATAATCCGACTTGCCGCTTACCTCTGGCCGCATGTACACACTTGATTAGGCGAATTGCGGCTGACCGCATATTGTTATATTGCAATTTGGTTAGCCTTCAGTCCGTTGACCCATTCTATGTCTGTGGTTGAATATTTCACAAAGACGATACGTCACTACTAACATATTTTAAATGTAAGACAAAATATTTATGTGTTAATTAGAAATTAGGCTATGCTTAGTCCCACTCAGTGCAACAATGATTGAACGGAATAAATGGCTGGCAGTAGAGAGTATCTTTCAGTTACAGTCAACCATCATCCATACTATCAGCGCTGGCTCTATCTCATAGTCATGGTAGAGCGAGATTGCCATTCAACGCCCTATAGTCACACTTGCTTCACGTAAAACACATTTTTTAATTAAAACTTATTGAACCGCCAACTTACTACAGCCCTGGCGTCTTGATAGACGTCAGGGCTAAAAAAAAAACATTTTAATGAAATAGTCTTTTGCATAAATTACACATTTTGCCCCCCCTTGCAACCTGGCACCTAGCAGTGCCGTAACTAAGGCGGAGAGGCGGTGCCCAGGCACAGGGCCGGGCGCAGACCCTGGGCGACGCAGAAATTACTATCAGGACCAATACCAACCTGTATTCTTTGTCGATAACTTTAGTCTTTCGTATGATATTTCCATAAAATCCGCGTCGCACTGTAAGTGGTCAGTAAATATAAGCTGTGATGAACAGCCATACATTCCGTAACATAATTGTATGTTACCAATTAATTTATTGTGATTTCGACTAAATTTTTATTCGTACTTAGTGGTTTGTGCCTTAAAAGTGATATCATAAGCTAATATAGAATGTAAATTTACACGAAACGTGTATTTGTAAATATTAACTTTAATTAAAAACGCTTAAAGCTATTTTGAGTTTTGTTTGCCTACTGGTTGTGCTTACTAGTCATAGATATATTTCATTTGTATAATGAAATAGGGTCAGCTAGTCATACATATATGACTAGCTGACCCGCGCAACTTCGTCTGCGTCAATTTTCCTCGTTTTTGTATCATCCTCGTATTTCATTGCTGCTGCGCTCCTATTAGTCGTAGCGTGATGTTATGTTATATAGCCTATAGCCTTCCCCGAAAAAAGGGCTATCTTCTTTTTCAATTCGGTCCCGTAGTTCCTGAGATTATCGCGTTCGAACAAACAAATTCTTCAGCTTTTTTAATTAGTATAGATATAAAAAAATAGACACAGGAATAATTATTATTATGCTAGTTAAGTTTTTAATTTATGGATTAAACGAGGTTCCGAACAGGTTGCACCGATAATCAAACAATGAAAAAGTTTAAAAGTAAATTGAATGTAGGTAGGTGTAACCTGTGTAACCTAACCTGTATGTACGTTGGTGTGTAGGTATCTAAGTATCAAAATTTGTCGGAGGTGGGGGAGAGAGGGGGCCGCGTGTACAAAGAACTAATTGCGACATAATGAGAGTCGTTCCGGACAGTGTGTGTTGCTAGCACGGAGTAGCGGGCGGCAATTGCACACATTCAGGCCCTCTTAAACCTGGCCCACTACTATTAATACGTCTAATATGGCAGTCGCTTCGCCTCTGGTCTGTGCCTGTATTATTTGTACATCACTTAGTAGTTGAGATACATAATGCTTTTAGCATTAAATCCACCGTTTAATAATATCTTGGGACAACTCACACAACGCTATCTGATCCCAAACTAAACAGAGCTTGTTCTGTGGAAACCAGACAACCGATAAACATACTTACATATTTCTAAATACATACATATTATAGATAAGTTTCACCAGACTCACAATAAACCATCGTGCTCATCAAACAAAGTTTTATCCTGGATGGGGATCGAACCCACGACCTCCTGCGTAGCAATCGGATACACTCCCACCGCACCACAGAGGCAGTCACAGAGACAGTGCAGTATTATCTATATTACTGTACAGTTTCATCAAAGTCTGTTCAGCAGTTTGGCAAGACAAAATAAACCACTCTTTGTAGTTTATACCATTCTGGTAAGTTTGGCTCTATTAAAGTAGCGACATCTGTTGTATTTTAAGGTGAAACCGTCATAATGTTACACAATATACTGGATAGATGGCAGTAGAAGTTCCATTGTTATTGAGCTGATTTCTTCCTTTTTCATGTTGGTATGTATTCTGTATTCCTTAATTCTATCTTTTTGATTCGCTATGCTAGGCAACGAATTAAAAGGCATATTAGACTACATACTTACCTAGTTTGGTGATATATAAACTCAAGCTTACAGTAAACTTTTAGCTAACCGCAAGTGAAAGTCTTATCGCAATCAGTCTAGCCGTTGTCGAATTCATCGACAATAAACTGCCCGATAGTAGGTAGGTGCCCAGTAGGTAATATGTATACTAATGTATTTTTAGCTCGTACAAGACAAGGTAAATTTATGTCAGTCGTCGGATCAACTTATCTATTATTACTCCCGATACTTGTAATGGATACTAATATACTTTATCTTTATTTATAATACTATTTACAGCCTTGTAAATTAGACCAAAATATCTCATGGCCACCAAGTAAACCTTCATTTATCAAGTGGTCGGCTATCCGGACGTGTCAAAATGGGGAAATAATATCCAGTGGTCAGAACTTTGAAAAGCTAAAAGTTAAAGTTAAAAGATGAGCGAAGTGGAAAAGGTAATTACAAATTCCATTTGATATATCTGCCTTCCTAACAAAATGTATTTTAATTGTGTATATTTTCCCGCGCAACTTAGTCTGCGTAATTTGTCCCCGTAGTAATAGCCTTGCAACAATATTTATTGCTGCTACGCTCCTATTAGTCATAGCGTGATGTTGTCCTAAAAGACAGGCTCTCCAACACTATTTTTTTTTAAATTCGAATTTGTAGTTCCTGAGATTATCGCGTTCAAACAACGAATAAACTCTTTAGCTTTATAATTATAATATTAGTAATAAATGCTATGTACGATGATGTGGGTTCGATTTCCACACGGGACTGAGTTTTCTGGGATCTATAAATGGCCTAAACGAGAAGTAAATACTTCATCGTACATAGCATTTATACAATATGTTTTTGTATGTTTGTAAAGTACCTACATACACTGCAACATAGGGCTAGTACCTACCCTAGTGCTGTAGTAGTTACATTTTTAAAGTAAGTAAATAATGTTAAGTAGAAGGACCAAGCTAATTGATTCCAACCTAACATTGATATGACTTCATGACCAGGAGGAAAAATCAAAATGGACGATCAAGCAGAAATGTGCCGAGTGCTTCAACGGTCCCAAGAAAATACTGAAAACATTAATTATATTGGTCTGCAGCATTATTGTTCTTCAACAAGTAAGTTTCAAATTTCTTAGTCATGTACATGACAATTTTTGGAATTCATTTTTATTACACAATTATAGGCAAAAACGTAAGCGACATTGAAATGCGATGCGCTTGAGTAGAACGCGTACCGTCTGGATGGTTTTGGTATTCCCCGTCTAATAAAATATATAATAAAATATCTACATAGCAAAAGTAATTTCAAGCTACCGTGCTACTTATGTCTTCTCCCGCCGATTAATAACTACCGTAGGCTACCGTACATCGCCATACACTTCGCGCCGATTCAAACCGGAACGTGTAAAAGGAAATTAATGGTGTTCGCGGTTCCTTCATATGTTTCTAGTTCAAGTAGTTCAATAATCAATAGCAGTTTTAATCGCATTATTCAATCTGTGTTTGGAGTGCATTGCGACGCAATAATACCCTTAAGGTTCATTTCCGTGCATCGCGACTGTGAATATTGTCGCATCGGCCGCGAGCGTCAGCCGCTTGTCGTAAGCCGCGAGCGGCTCGCGATCGGCCGCAATGCTCGGAAATGAACCTTTAATACAGCGCAAATCCTCGTTTTTTGTAGTCGTTGATTGATCGAGTAGAAAATCTGATGAACGGAGGTTAACGTTCATTTTCATTAGTTAGGTTGGACCTCAGTCAGATTTATTCCTAAGGCTAAAGTAAACTAATCTACCGAACAGAGCAATGTTAAATTCAATTTTCAGATAACAGTGTGTGTGCAGAAACTGATTGTTATTCCCGTCACGACTTACACGCATTTCGACTTCAACAAAACCCTCTTGTATCCAAGCGTCACGTTCTGCAGAGACCCGCCGTACAAGTTTGGAAAACTGAAGGTTTGTAACATAATATGAGTTTCCTTTTGGATCAGGATTTTTGTGACTGCCTCTGTGGCGCGGTGGGAGTCTATCCGACTGCTACGCAAGAGGTCGTGGGTTCGATCCCCACCCAGGATAAAACTTTGTGTGATGAGCACGATGGTTTATTCTGTGTCTGGGTGTAATTTATCTATAATATGTATGTATTTAGAAATATATAAGTATGTTTATCAGTTGTCTGATTTCCATGGTACAAGCTCTGCTTAGTTTGGGATCAGATAGCGTTGTGTGAGTTGTCCCAAGATATTATTATTATTATTATTATATACCTATCTATTTACGTCACCACTATGCAACGCCATCCAATGCCATCTCGATCAAGTTCGATTCGCCTATCTAATGAACAGATGTCGAACGATGCGGTTTGCAATCTTTAGTTCTCACTCAAAAAGTTTATGCCAACCACTTTTTTTTAAACCTTTAACGAACAGTAATAATTTGTAACGAAGCAATAACAAAAGCCATAATAGTTCTTAAGGACATGGCTAGATGGCGCTTAAGAGGGTCCAACTCGTATGCAACAAGGGAAGAGAAATTTCAAGTTTAGTGACATAGTTCAGGTTAGATGGTCCGGTAAAGCGATCGAAAGTCTCAATGCCTATAAAAATTACTATAACGTCTAACCTCTTCATTAGAGAGTCTATTACAGAAAATAGAGCTGAATATACATCTTTATTATTCACTTAAGGAATACGAAATAAATGCTGGTCATCCCAAGTACACGTCAGCTTGGACTAACTTCACCTTCAACAACATCAGTCTCGACGACCTTTGGGAAGAGATCACATTCAATGAAAGGGACATATTTGTGAGCGCCACACTGGATTCGGATCCGGAAAGTAAGACTTCCATTTTATTTTAATAACAACTCCCGCACAAGGGTCTGTGGGCGTACCCAGAGGGGGACTTTGGGGGTTGAAACCCCTCCCACCACGGGAAATGCCAAACGGTGTTTAGTCAACTGAACTACCTAATTTAATTTGATTTTATTCGTAGATCGTACCCGAGGGTGGGGGGGGGGGGCTCGGGTACGATTTACGAGTGAAATCATCAACCCTGCATCTCTAAAACTAGTCCTGGTTACGCCCATATTAGGGGATGGTTACAGTTACCATGCATGAGAATTTAGACGAAAAGGTATCTAATGACAAAAATTCGTCCGAACAAACAAACAAACGGCAATAGTACTTTTGAATGAAATAATAGTCAAAAGAACTATTGCCCAATAAAGCTATGCGATATTATAGAAAGGCTGCGGTCAAAAAGGGAAAGTTCAAAGCAGGGAACGTATAACCCCGGTTAAGGCTTAGGCCGTTCGATGGGGTAATTCAAGAGGTAATCAAAATGAAGTTACCCCTTCATTGTGTTTCCCTATACAGGCGCAGTGGATAGGGTAACTCAAACATTTCAGTAACCGCTTGAAAGGGTTAACCCTTTCATTGAATTAAGCCTTTGAACGAGTTACCCTTATGAAAAGGTTTTTTTGGGGTAACTTTGAATAACCCAATAAACTCTATCGGCTTTTAGGTGGGAGACGGGAGGGGTGATGTGGGTAGGAGGGAGGGCTGTGAACTACTTGGACTAAAATGACAAAGGCTAGAGACTCAAGACTGACTCGTTGGTCTTGCGTTGCGTTAAAGTACTTTTGACTGATTTTGCCAGTTAAAAGTACTTTTGACCGATTTGGAGTTTTGACTGTCACATGCGTTTGGTTTTTGCACGAATCCTCAAAATTCGCACGCATAGTAGCTGAGTCCTGTGGCGACCGATTTTGATAATATAATATGTTGTTCCATAATATGCGATCCGATGCGGAAATATTATGACCTTGCTTATATATATATGCAATCATATGTATTATAACATGTTGGTTTTCTTAATTCATTTCAATTACGAGACTGTTGGCTAGTCTAAAATGAAATTGAAGTCGAAATGGCTATACAGTAGATATTTTAGTGCACTCGTTTACATAGACACATATGCACTATTTGTTCCCTCACTCTCATAGTTCAACACGAAATACGACACGATCGGAGAGATTAGGCGCAAACCGACGCACGGCTCTCCGAGATTCGGAGAGGTGTGACATTATAGTCACTCATCTATAAATCGATAGTTTCTACGTTGCTTAACTCGGTTAATCTCTGGATCTGTTCCGTAGCCACTGAGTCACGGAACCCTCGACAACACATGTTACATGTGGTCTTAATGGCGTATAAAAATAATCAAATGTATGCATTAATTTAAAAACCTTAAATTATTTTAACGCATGCCGTAAATATGTGAATTTATTAAAGACCAGAAGCGTAATTTAATTTTAGAAGTTCGTCTATAAACCAATCACAATAAATGGTGTTTATATTATGTACCCTGTCCATAGGGCTGTCAATACTTTCGTTAGCAGAATTCCTTAATTGTACTGGGTCCTTTTTCACTATCTTTATTTCATTGTCGTGAAAAAGGCGTGCGAACTGGTGCATGCGCGGTGCACTCAAAGCTTCTAAGCGCAGCTCTATACCGCGCATGCGCGGTGGACATATTTGAGCGCACGGCTCGTGCGGCAGTTCGCACGACTTTTACACGACAGCGAAATAAAGATAGTGAATAAGGACCCTACCGCGTTAAATGATTAGCGACAACTGCTAAGGGACCGTGTCCACTAGCGAGAGAATCGGGGCTATATTATCGTCGTGCCACCTATTTCTATACACTATCTTATAAAACTGCGATTTTGCGACTGAGTGCGAGAAAAGCGTTAACGTATCGGTGTCCCGACTCGAAAAGTGACGACCGTCGCGGACATGCGGCGATTCCGTTACGAGTCGTGACAATACGCTGGCGACATAATTGCTCGTTCGTGGAGACTACCCGACGATAGTAGAGCGTAATCGCCGCGATTCTCACGCCCGTGGAGACGGTCCCTAACTAGCAGCTGTGAGAATTTCACTAACGGGATTTAAACCGATCTCATAAGTATTTGTGTAGGTAGGTACTGCCGCAACCGAAATCTTGTTCTGTAAATCACTAATCACTTATTGCTAAACTAGCTATTATACATCGCCAGGCATAAGCGCCTGGCTTGGTCAGAAGAGGTTTCCTTTATGTTCGTGTCAGGCTTGACTTGAACCCGCGACCAGGAGGCCTGCACTAAACATGTATAAACTACATTCGTTCATTCATTCTTCAGTTTGTTTGCGTAATAGGGTAACAATCATACAAGCATCCTCACAAACTTTCAAATAAAGGTAGGAACCCTGCCTACCTAAAATAGGGTGCCCATCTATTTCAACAGATGTATATCTCCAACCGATTATGGGCTTCGTGTTCGGCCGGTGCTACACCATGGTGCCAAAGATCCTGGGCACGAAGCTATCTACGCTAACAGGCTACGGAGTGGTACTGCAGCATACAGCTGAAGATCTTGCTACCACCACCAGCGTCATCCCACCTGGATACCATGTGTTCATACATTATACTAACGAACCTTTTACTGGTATGTAATTTATGCTTTAGAAGAGAAATTGGAGATTATATTAACTGCAAAGGATCCAAATATTTTATGGGTCTTAAAAGTAAAAGTTTCTGTTACGTTTTCATGCCCGTTTTAACCTTTTTTGTATAGATCTTGGAGAGATACACTGGCTAGTTTTTGTTGAGATAACCAACATACACTCAGGCGAAATCGTGGGTCTGCCAGTTAATAATAATATCTTGGGACAACTCACACTATGTCATCTGATCACAAACTAAGCAAACCTTGTACTATGGGAACCAGACAACTGATAAACATACTTATATATTTCTTAATACATACTTATTATAGATAAATTACACCAAGACACAGAATAAACCATTGTGCTCATCACACAAAGTCTTATCCTGGGTGGGGATCGAACCCACGACCTACGGCTTAGCAGTCAGGGTCAGTAACACTAGACCAATAGGCCAGTTATCTACAAATTAAGAGTATGTGTTGTATTATTTTACTAATTGTTTAATTCCCACCACCTTTGTGGTTTAAAAATGAAGAAAGTGTGGCACAGATCATCATGTATGCTATAAATATTTTGCTAACAGAAGATTTGAACAATCAAGATTTCTGTCGATCAACTATGACACCTTGAGGTTCTTACCAATAAACTAATAAAGACAATGCCGCGTGATTGACAAAAGTCTAATAAACAAGTTATTTTAGAGGTAATGGTGTATAACGGAGGACTGGTGGACAAGTTGTATGTGAATGTGGGAGAGACGCTGAGTATAAAGCTGAAGGTGGACCAGTATCTGATGATCGGAGACGACGACAACCCTTGCACCACAGTGAAAAACTATAGCACCAATAATGTAAGTTGCATATGACTTTTGGCTAGTTTAACAAACGAAAAAAATTAACTTTTCAAACGCACTTAACTGCTTTTTGTCTAGGCCGATTTTTTAGCCAGTGTTGTGTTTATAGCAATTGTCCACCACTGGTCAGGTTTTATTGACATAATTCTTAATTAGCAGTAATTTGGCCAATATTTAAGCACATATAGTTTTAAATTGTAATTTAATTGTACTATTTTGTACCCATTGGGGTTGATATATCCAATCTCTCGTATTCTTCTTTGCATCAGTTCTCTAATACGGTGTATAATTCAATAGTGGCAGCACTTTACCTGCATTAACTGTGTATAAACAAAGCATTATTGTAAATAGTCCCAATTTGAAAAGAGTGACCGTGAGTTTTTATTGCCTCGTTCTTTTCTCCGGCTTTACATATTGATTGCGAATAGGCATTACATGTAGATGTAGTATTTTGCTTCCTGAGTGAATAAATAATTTTCATTATTTGAACGAAGTTCCTTATCGCGCGTTGTAAAACGGGGCTAGACAAAATCATACGAAAAGTTGTAACGACACTTTTTGCTATAGTAAGCTAAACTTCCTTCACTAATTAATCGAAAGTAACTTCGTTCCATTCGGGTGTCTCTTGACACCTCTCAAGTTTTTTTTGTTATTAATATTGATATGTATTTTTTTCATTAACTATGCAGAGAGCTGTAAAAATTATGATAGATATTTTCCACTATTTTCACTGCACATTTAAGTAAGATATTTAAGTTTAAAAGTTAATTTTATAACGACGGTTCTAAGATAAATTTGTCTGACAGTGCACTACACAATACGTATGGAATCGAGTAGAGCGGGAGGTTGGATGCTCAGGTCCTTGGATGCGAAGCAAACTGCCTAGATGTAGCAACTATGAAAGCATGAAAGATCTCATCACTACTTACACAAAGTAAGTTTTTTTTTATAAGTCAAAATTCAAGGCGTAGATAAAGTAACAGGTCAGTGACGGGCAGCAGCGTCCCTGATGCGAGGGTTAAGCCCTGCGATCGCCTACCCGCGTGCCCAGCGTGGCGATTATGGGCATTACCCCCATATGCACCAATCACAAAAACCACGGCCCCAAGTTCCCGGCAGTCACGCTATTCCTGGTCATGGTGGCGTCCACGGTAACGGCGTGGGGGGGGGGGGTGCTAAGAATCCCCGGTCTACGAAAGGCCACCACAACCGACTGACCCAGGCGACGTATAACGGACGCACGCCACGGCTAGACTCGCATCTGGCACAACTTGAGGTGGAACTTGGGAAGATTAGGTGGCATATCCTCGGGTTAAGTAAAGTCCGAAGAGAGGGGGAGGACACCATAACCCTTGAGTCGGGCCACCTTATGTACTTTCGCAAGGGAGACCAACAATCCCAAGGTGGTGTTGGGTTTCTGGTAAATAAATCCCTTTCTGACAATGTGGTGGAAATGTCCAGCGTGTCGAATAGGGTAGCGTACCTCATCATTAAGCTCACCGAGAGGTATAGCCTCAAGGTGGTGCAAGTGTACGCACCGACCTCGGCACATCCAAACGACGAAGTGGAGGATATGTTCGATGACATATAGAGGGCCCTCCACTCCACCATTAAGACCCACTACAACGTTGTTATGGGGGACTTCAACGCTAAAGTGGGAGTACAAAATTGCAGCGAATTGGTAGTAGGATCCCATAGATTTGGAAGCAGAAATCATAGGGGGCAAATGCTAGTCAACTTCCTCGAACGGGAGGGGCTCTTCTTGATGAACTCTTTTTTTCAAGAAACAGCCCCAAAGGAAGTGGACTATGACAAAAAATGAAATCGACTTCATCATGACGGACAAAAAGCACATATTCAGAGACGTTACCGTGATCAACAGGTTTAATACCGGTAGTGATCATCGACTTGTCCGAGGCTCTCTGAATATCGACTTCAAGGCGGAATGTGCCCGTCTGATGAGGTCCAGGCTCCGACCTACTTTGCTCCAAACCATGACAGGATCAGAAGCGTTCCAGTCAAACCTGGATAACCGATTTGCTGCCATGGAAACCACAACAGACGTAAACCAGAAGCGCATAAATGTGGTTCGGATACTCAGGGAAGAAGGTACGAGATTTTGTGAAATGCAACGTAAGGGCAAGAAGTTAAAGCTTTCGGAAAAGACTTTAGAGCTAATGAAGAAACGACGTGAAAACCCACCCGTCATTTCGTCGGAAAAGCGCGCTCTAAACCAAGAGATCAATAAACTTATACGACACGACCTTCGGCACTCCAACACTCTCTCGATTAAAAGAGCGATCGAGCAGAACCGGGGGTCAAAAGTGTTCGTACAATCTCTTGGAAGAAGCCACCTGACGAAGTTGACCACAACAAGTGGAGAAGTCGTTTCTTCGAAGCTGGCAGTCCTCTCCGAAGTGGAAAGCTTCTATGGCCGGTTATATGCTTCGCATGCATCTCGACCAGATCCTGAAAATGAGGGTCCTAGAACCACTCTAACACGCCACTACACCGAAGACCTGCCAGAAGTCAACATTCACGAAATCGTGCTGGCTCTTAAACAGCTGAAAAATGGAAAAGCCCCTGGAGAGGATGGCGTTACAACAGGGCTGCTAAAGGCTGGAGGTAAACCCGTACTAAGGGAGCTCCTAAAGCTCTTTAATGCTGTCTGTTCGAAGGGAGAACTCCAGAGGCGTGGAGTAAAAGTGAAGTCGTCTTGTTCTTCAAAAAGGGAGATAAGACCCGGCTGAAGAACTACGGACCTATTTCTCTTCTAAGCCACGTCTATACGAACCGAACCGAACCGAACTTGCGCGAAAACTTGACGAATTCCAACCACCGGAACAGGCTGGATTTCGGAGCGGATATGGCACCATAGACCACATCCACACAATGCGGCAGATTATACAAAAGACCCAAGAGTATAATCAGCCTCTGTGTTTAGCATTTGTGGATTATGAGAAGGCCTTTGACTCGATTGAAATCTGGTCTGTTCTGGAGTCCCTGCAGCGATGCCAAGTAGATTGGCGATATATCTAAGTGATGAGATGTCTCTACGAAGCCGCCACCATGTCCGTCCAAGTACAGAATCAGCCAACAAAATCTATACCATAGCATCGAGGAGTGAGGCTAGGGGACGTTATTTCCCCGAAACTGTTCACAAATGCAATGGAGGGTATGATCAAGACGCTGCACTGGAAAGGGCGGGGCATCAACATCAATGGCAAATACATCTCTCACCTGCGATTTGCAGATGACATACAACAGATGCTGAATGACCTGGCTAACTCCTCTGTACGCATCGGCCTACGGATGAACTTGGATAAAACCAAGGTCATGTTCAATGAACATGTACTACCGGAACCGATAGCGGTGCACGGCGCCGTTCTCGAAGTTGTACAAAAATATGTGTACCTCGGGCAGTCATTGCAGTGAGGTAGAAACAACTTCGAGGACGAGGTGAACAGGAGAATTCGGTTGGGTTGGGCAGCGTTTGGGAAGTTACGTCAAGTTTTCTCATCGTCGATCCCACAATGCCTTAAGACTAAAGTCTTCAATCAGTGCGTCCTACCCGTCATGACATACGGAGCCGAAACGTGGACACTGACGGTACGGCTGGTCCACAAGTTCAAAGTCGCTCAGCGGGCTATGGAAAGGGCTATGCTCGGAGTTTCTCTTAGGGACAAAATCAAAAATGAGGTGATTCGGCCCAGAACCAAAGTTATCGACATAGCCTACAGGATTAGCAAGCTGAAGTGGCAGTGGGCTGGGCATATTAGTGGAGACCGCGTCTCGGCAAACGTAGTGTAGGACGCCCTCAGGCCAGGTGGAGTGATGATCTATGCAAAACGGCTGGCAGGAACTGGATGCGAAAAGCCGAGGATAGAACAAAGTGGCGTGCAATTGGAGAGGCCTATGTCCAGCAGTGGACTGCGATAGGCTGATGATGCTGATGAAGTCAAAATGTACGAGTATAGATGAGAAGTGTTAAATTTCACAAAAGAGGTATCGGTATTTTTTAAAATTTATGAATCATGGGTCTTTGAAGAAAAAATATTAAATTATGAGAAGAAAACAAAGTTAACAAAGGTACACGCTAAAGTGATAATAGACTGGTCATTTCTGTCGAAGGGTTGATGACCAAATAATGAAACAAATTAATTCTGGAGTGGAAAGGGTGACGCGGTAAACGTTAGTAGTACCCCAGCCAAATGGCCGGGCAACTAACAGACTAGCCGTGGTGGACCATGCGACCATGAGAGAGACTGGTGTTTATTTTGGGAAAGGCCTACGTCCGGCAGTAAATAGACTAAAGAGCGATTGTTTCATTAATTGATGGACCATAGTAGGTATAATTTTATAGTAGTTGCACTGACTCTGACCGTCGTAATTACCGTTGCATCGATAGTAATGGGTGCAGTTCCATCAGAAGAACCACAATACTAATATCGTGATAGATTTGAATAGTATCACGTTAGGGTTCCACCACAAAACACTGAGACTACTGGATGATTCACGATCTTTTTTCCATACACACGGCAAGCCCGCGGTCAGAAATGCATCACCGCGCATACGCGGTGGAAATTCTTGATGTATTTGAAAGCACACATTTCCATTTACCATTATGCCGAGAGTTTGACAGTTCCGCATAGGCTTGCCGTGGATACGGAAAAATGATTGCTGAAGGTAAACTTCATACAGCAAGCACGCGAGTAACACAACACAAATACATGGCTCACAGACTAATAATCTCGGGACGCCTTCTTAATAAAGTGGTCTGTAACGCCTTGTCTGATAACGATATATACGTCTGCTTTGCTATAGAAAGTTACGTACTAAAATTATCTTTTATACTCTCAGAGTTTTGTGGCTCAACCGTGTTAAAAAATGTATGGATTGTAGCTATGTTCATCAAATATGTGTATTTGAGTTTCAGTACGTATTCCGGCCACAAAAGCGAGGTGTGTCCACGCACCTGCCATACCTATCTGTACAACGGGTACGTGACAGATCGCCAGAAGTTCTATACCTGGGACAACGGGTCCAAAACCTGGAGTATAAGAAGCGACTTCTCAACAGACTCTGCATTGCAAACATCAGTAAGGGATTATTTTTGAATAATACGATAGTGATGTTGGCGACGTTGATGATGCCGATGACGACAATGATATTGATTATGATGATGATAATAGTCTATTACTAATGATCGACTAGCGGTAGCGTAATGGTTAAGGACTTGGTCGGGTTCGAATCTTATCCATTATACCACCGTCGTAGTCCCACTCCTAATACAAAAATTTTAGCTTAGCTGGATAAGTTAACAGAATTGCTAGCAATGTAGGACCTATTTACACATTTCGAGTTATCTTTAAAAAAAAGGATGTTGATAATTACCATTATGATGAATATACTAACTAATAAACGATCAATAATACACAAAATGTTAGTTATTTTTACAAATTTATTTTATCACCTTCAAAGTATGCTCTTCCAGATACGATACATTTACGCCAAGGATTAATACCAATCATCAAAACATTTTTCACGCTTTTTTCAAAATTGAGTGCCACGAATGGTAATTTGAGTGTAGGAAAAAGTAAAAACTTGGCTCGAGCCATATCTGGTTAATAAGGTGGCTTGATGGTATTTGTTGAGTTTATGGTAAAAAATTCGTTCACAATGATGGCCTTGTGCAAACGCACATTTTTGTGGTGCAAAATCCAAGAATTATCTTTCCACAAATCTGGCCTTTTTCGTCGAATTGCTCTCTTAAACGTAGCCTTATACTCAAATTTCTTATTCTTTATTTATCGTTTAACCTTCCACAAAGAATTCCGAGGCTCAACACCACCGTTGTCAAGAAAACATAACTTTGACTCTTGATCGACTTAGGCGTGGTTTTTTTTATTTCGGTTCAGTTGGAAGGCGCCACTCGGAAGCTTGTTGAGTTTGTATGTCAAACTCGTAAACCCATGTCTCGTCACCAGTAACAATGTGTCCATGAATGTTCTAGCATGTCCTCAGCGACTCTTATGCGATGGATTTTTTACGGAAAATTCAGGTATTTTGGGACTAGCCAAGCAGCAACATTTTTCATACCCTATTAATTATTTAAAATGGTACAGATAGACCCGTGAGACACAGAAAGTTCAGCGGCTATCTCTCTCAAACTTGAATGAGGATTTTTGTCACTATTTCCTTCATTTTTGCTATTTTAACTTCAGTTGAAGACGTTGATGACCGAGCGAGTAAAATCTTCCATCACATCTCAACCACTTTTGAACGCTTTGTACCATTCATAAGCCCGTGTTTTTAAATAAAGTTGATTCACCGTAAGCCTTTTGTAACATTTTCAGGGACTGCGAAAACGAAACTCCTTTAGCGATGCAAAATTTAAGAGAAACTCTTTGTTTGATATTTTTGTACATTATGAAATTACCCATTACAAACTATGTAGATATGATCTAACTAAAAATTTAACAAAAAACTAGGAATTTCAAACTATAAACTTATCATCCATTTCCGATACATTTTTGACTGAGTGTATTATGAATTCTATAAATCATCAAAAGATCTCTATATATAAATCTCTATAAATAAGTACTACACATTTAATAAAGAGACATAATATAGATTTCATCGCCTTATTCAATCAGATGATGATATCGTTTTTTTTGGTTCCGTAGCCATATAATGGCAAAAACGGAACCCTAATAGTTTCGTCATGTTTGTCTGTCTGTCTGTCTGTACATCCGTCTGTACGTCACAGGCATTTTACTCAAAAACTACACGATAAATATTGATATCATTTGGTGCTTATGCGGCATTATGCTTTATAGAAGCCGCTACTTAGTTTGATAGTTAAATAATAATATAATAAATATTTTTACGTTTAATTTTTATTCGACACATGTTTAAGAAGCTGAAAAAAAAATCAGCATACATTAACGTGTAGCACATCATTCGACAGGTGTTTTAAAACATTTTAAGGTTTTCATGGCATTTTTTTTGACTATGTTAATATTTTGGAAATTAATCGATCCGAAAGTTGTATATATTTCCCCTCCCCGACCTTAAAAGTAATAAAGTACCCTTCATCATCATCATCATCATCATCATCATCATCATCAGCCTATCGCAGTCCACTGCTGGACATAGGCCTCTCCAATTGCACGCCACTTTGTTCTATCTTCGGCTTCTCGCATCCAGCTACTGCCAGCCGTACAAAGTACCCTTAATCTATTTTTTTTATTTGTGGCATTTTTTTAAGGTTTACCTACCTACAGCATGGTAATGGAAATATTAAAATATATCATCTTATCGTAATTTTGGTTTCGTACAGTCGCCAATTACGGGCAGACCGACATTTTTAGTTAAATGAGACAATTTTCAACATGACCAGCTAAATGATCATTGAGTTATTGCCCAAAAACTGTTTTCGTTTCTCAACAAAAGCTTAAGTGCCATGAACATATGCTCTTCTGTTGGTGCAACAACAACTGCCTCGGTGGCGCGGTGGGAGTGTATCCGACTGCTACGCAAGAGGTCATGGGTTCGATTCCCACACGGGATACCAGAAGCGAAGGGTTGATTTTTTTCTGAGGTAACCCGATACAAAAATATATCTTGCTGGACATGGTTCTTTATACTTTTAATCTAAATAACTACAATCCAAAGAGAAACCGAAATTAATGGTGTTCTGAACCCTCCGCCACTGCGGGATGCTACTTTATGTGATCCACAAATCGTCCACCACACTGCGCATGGTCCGACATGCTCTTGTCCGTTTTTTTTTTTACTTTAGATATAGGAACCTGTTTTTATACTATTCCTGTTTTGCAGCTTTTCATATCCTTCAACAGCATGATGGTATCAGTATATGAAGAGAGGTACAACTACGACTGGAATTTGTTCTTATCTGACCTCGGAGGAAGTGTTGTTAGTATCAAGAATAATCAGATATTATGCTATGTTTCGTTTTGAGCTTTAATGGCGATCGAAAGAAAACAAACATCTATCATTTAGAGATAAAGAGTTTGTTTCACTCATACACACACGAAACTCCCAGGAACTGCTGGTTCGAATTGAAAAATTATTATTAGACTGTTGGATAGTCCATTTATCGAGGAAGCTTATAGGCTATATAACATCTTGCAACTAAATAACATCATGGCTGCACCACTCCTATATGTCGTAGCGTGATGTCATATAGCCTATAGCCTTCCTCGATATATGAGCTATCCAACAGTAAAAAAAAAACAATTCGGACCAGTAGTTCCTGAGTTTATCGCATTCAAACAAACATACTCTTCAGCTTTATAATATTACTATAGAAATTAGACTCCTATCCCACCACTGACCTATATACTACTAGTAGTAATACTGAAGTCAGTGTATCCCACCTTTTAGCGCACTATTGTATTTTAAAAACACTCTTACCATTTGCGATTTGTCATCAATGGGATATAATTAGGAAAAAATGCATTTTCCACTATTTTCATTTTATAACCGTCCTAATCCCATAGAAATTTTAACCTGGAGGCCGACACTAATATAATTATTTTAAATTCAAATATTAATAAATTTGGTTAAACCCAGAGTTTAGCAACATTATTTCAATAAATTCACGCAAATTATCTATGCATTCGAACCTCTTCGATACGAAAATCCTTAAAAAAGCATACGAAGTTTCTTTTACTGAAAAATAGATGGCCTACAGTTGCGTATATCAAGGTTTACCAAAACCACTTATCCAGCTCAGTAATTATAGTACCATTCCATAAACAACACGGTAGAGATCTACCAAGATATGGGCGCGATATGCGATTACTCGTAGTCTGGCACCGCGCCACCTCGCTATTTACAATGCTGGGGAAACTTGTCATTGAAATATGGTGTAATTGTTATATTCTAATCTTGGGAAGGTCATTCTGGATATAAAATGACGGAATTGATATTAAGAACAGTGTATTTCCTACATGTCAGAGTCTAAACACAAAGAATAACTTTTTTTTAGTATAACCAGCAATTTTACTATTGTATCGATACAATTTTGCGATTTCTGGGCGGTCTGCGTTTACTATAAAGCGATTTTTGTTGGGATTGCGGACTGTCGCTTCCTATTAATAGTGGAATAACGATATCCAATCCGATTTTAGTCATAGTAGCCAGTTTCTTCAGAGACTGGGCAATACGCAGGAGATTTTATATTGTATAAGTGTATGCACAAACGCAAGTGCATTTTAAATTCCCTCATTCACTTAGTCCGGTGGAACGAATAACAGGCCCTAACAGGAAGACACGACCGACCGGCCATTCGACCGACGAAGTTTTTACAATGAATGTGACATGTCTCTCGATTTGCTATATAAATATAAAACATGCTAAATTATTACAAAACAAAAAACCCGACTGCTCAAAATTTAAAATTTTCTAATATTGATGTACTACATACCCAGTGTCACTCTCACAACTGAGACGAATCTAACGATACTTCTCAAGCTAAAATCCATCAGACCATTCAGTCTCTAGAGCGTACACTCGAAAAACATAACCCTTCTTCTTGCACAGTCGGGTAAAAAGTAGGTTGATCGTTGCAATGGGAGTAGGTATAGTTAGTATTTCGCCGCATCATTAGATTGATCGAAGACTTGGGGGTCAATATACGTATTTAAACCAGTGCAGTTGCAGTTTAGTTGCAGTTAAGTTTCGATTAAAACGGCCATTTTTGTATTCTTGTAACTTTGGAAACGATCTCAAATACGCTTGCGTCATGTATACGTCTCAAGAGCGCAATAAGAAGATAATTTCTTCATCTTGCAGGGTTTCCTTCTCGGTCTCTCGGTTATTGGACTTCTGGAAGTTTTTGGCAAGATTTGGAGCATATTTGTGGAACCTTTGATCAAAACGAAAAAGAAGAAAGGCACCAGCGTGACGTCGGACGAGACAGCCGATGTGAAGACGAAGCAACAGTACATTGAGGAATGGACATCCCAGATAAATTAAGAATTATTGAGCTAATGACATAGATAATGATTATAATTATGAGCATGGATTTGTGTCTGCGTTTTATTCATAGCTCGTTGCTGAAATTGCTAATTTCCCTGCTCGTACATACGTCCATTATACTAATAGATAAGTACTAATATTATATATTTTTTCTTTTTTATTTCTTTTTTTTTTAAGATAAGCTAAGCTCAATGGCCTGTGTTAGGATTGGATTCACGTCGGTAGTATAATGGGTAGGATTCGAACGCACGTCCTCACGATTGCGAGACCAATGCCTTAGCTATTAGGCTACTGCTGCGCGTCGCATCAAATATAAATGTTTGTGTTGTACTAAAATTATAAAAAAATGTAGGGAGGTACCTGAATGAAATCCTGAACCAGGAAATAGTATACACATGATGGCTATAATCGATCGGAGCCATTGGCAATGTTAATTACTAATCAGTGCCCCAGGCGCCACACTCTAGGGACACCAACGTGCAACGTGCTTGTTCTAGCGACTCACACTTGGCCAGTGTTTAGTAAAGGGATGGCATTATAAGTTTTTGCCCTGCCTCAAAATAATCGTAGATCCAACACTAGTAAAACTAGAGAAAATTTCAGTAGGTACTTAATACAAATTTGAGGTCAAGATATAATGTCTAAATAATATACATGCCATAACAGCTTCTTACAGCAGATCATATAAGCTTATTGTAGTATGCCGTCACTATTATTTTGTTCTTTTGCCCTTGTATAGTTATTTCAAACCAAAATGACGTAGGCACTTAGGTATTATATACAACAATGACGTATGATATACATAGGTACACATACCTATTGACGCAACATCGTCCATAAATTCCTCGGTTAATACTCGCTTCGCGTTCCTCTTTGAGCTAAACAAAGCGAACAACCAAATATCTAAACATTTACATATAGATGTTTTATGTATGTACTTATCTAAACTTTAATCATTTAGGAGTTTTTACTGCATTGAAGGTGTACTTGCGAAAAGTGTTGGGTAGGTAACCTAGATGTGGTTAGGTTGAGCCTTGAGCTTCATGTAGTCAAGAACAGCCTCGGTGGCGCGGTGGGAGTGTGTGCGACTGCTGCACAAGAGGTCGTGGGTTCGATTCCCACACAGGACATGACTTTATACGATCCTTAAATTGAGGTTCCAAGTCTGGCTGTACTTTGTGTCTGTGACTTGTTTGTAAAGACCCCCGCGACACAAGGCTATTACCAAGCTGATAATAATATAAAAAAAATCGGATTGCTACTGGGGGGTGTATTGTTAACGCTATACACTGTTCGCTGTTGTATTTTATTTTTATTATGCATGTCGTTTCCATATCACGGGTCTATGGAGTCCCGGTCATTTGGGAGACGTGCGTGGAACCGAAGCCAACACGTAGAGGCCCGTTAGACACTTTATTGTAAGGCTATGTGACACAATTATTATTATTATTAATAAAATAAAATATAACATAACTTATATAACACCTTTCTGTTATACTTGGTATAGTAGTTGTTATATTCAAATCAAATCAACAACCTACAATTATACACACATTCAGCTTCATGAACAGCTGCATTTAAATCCCATTCAATCTATTTGGCAGTATAATCATATTGAAACAAATATTTTAGCATCAAGAATGCGAGCAAACCCACCGCGGTAAGAACGATTGCTAGCAACTAGTGTCATGTTGAACCAAATCGAAGCGGTTGGCAAATGTCGAACAATAAATGCATCGTAGGTGACGCATGCGCCGGTAAAGCTGCGACGTGGAACATGAGCGAAGCGAATAGCGGATTTATCATGAAGGTAAAATCTGCATGGAGTCTTAGATACGAATGGCTACTTGAAGACAAAAAATATCACCTTGATTTACTCTGGTGAGTTCATCATAAATAAATACATTTGTTGGACAATAAATCGCAAAAAAATTATCATTTTCTATTGGTAAAATCTACGCAACTTTATGAAATAAAATCTGCATGGCTACGAATGCCTGCTTGAAGACAAAATATAGTCAGCGTCAGAATCGCTGGTCGCCTATGGCAAGTGGCTCCAAAAGTATATTCAAGAATTGCTACCTAATTGCTTATATTTGTTACATTTCTTCAATTAATTGCTACATAAGATTGTTTCAGAGAAATTTAAATATTTTTACCAGCCATTCTGACGTCAGGATGGCTGGTAGCCTCCGAAATTCTGCGTCCTTCATGTTGAACACAACATGAACGACGCAGAATTTCTAAAAGTTTGTTGTATTAATTGTTTTACTAATTGCTACTTTCACGAATTAAACTTTAAGTTTCGTAGATATAAAAGGCAAAAAAATACCTATTATTAAATTTGAAGAAATGTAGCTCTTGCCATAGGCGATTAGCCATTCTGACGCTGACAAAATATATACCTTGATTTACTATGGTGAGTTCGTCACAAATAAATAAATTTGATGGTCCATAAATCTCACAAAAATCATCAAATCGATTGGATTGGTAAAATTTACGCAACATAGGTTTTGCTCAAAACCGTGTTTGTGAAATAACATACAAAAAAGTAACTAAAGAGAAGTTATGCCTCTATACTTTACTACCTATATAAAGTTATATGTGGAATTTTTCATTACTACCTACGACATAGTGTTTATAGGGCTTTTTTATTAATTTCTTCTTGTTTGACCTTACGTCGTCCCGTTGCGCGAAGTCGGCTTTCCCAATCATACAAAGCCATTTGCTTTGCTTTTGTGTATCCTCGTCTTAAGGCTATTTCATGTCCCTATAGATATTTGTTATCCAGGTAGTTAGATATCTTCCTTTTCCTCTCTTTTTTGAAGCCATGGAAAGGCATTTTTTCAGGACATGATCATCTGGTCTTCGGAGTATATGACCGTACCATTTTAGTCTGGATTCCTTTATTTTATCAACTATTTCTGCAATCCTGAAACATTCTACATTTTTGAAGAAGAAGAAATAAGAAGAAAAATCGTTTATTTCTCGCAGATACAATTACTTAAAAAAAATACAATTAAGTAGGAACTTGTATGTCGTATCTGCGACAAACGAGGTTTCCTCTGAGCATAAAAGCCATGTTGTGGCATGAGCCACAACATAGCGCTGGTTTTCAGTGTGAACCCCAAGTGACGTCCGAAACCATTAAGATATCTCCTTAATAAATAAATAGTATAATATAGTATTAGTAAATTTTATTATTATTTTTTCTTACCGGTCATGAAAAAATGTTATAAATTTAAATGTAATATTGTACACCATTCTCCATCATATTCTGCTATACCTTGACTCTGCCACATAAAACTTACATAATAAAAATTAAGTACTACCAAAGAGGGTTAGGTTTTTTTTCTCTTGTTTTTTTTACATCTGGTCTCTTTTTATGGCCAGTAAGCTCGCTCCCCAATTCAGTATTACTCATCCCCGAACGGTGTCAATGTTCTAAATAAGACACGTCCCATTAAACTGATCAATCAACGATTGAATAATATATTTGATCTGGCTCTAATATCGCAGAATTGCGTCGCGCCCTGTCAATACATCAAATTTGTACTCGTTGAAAGATTGACGTTACGAAACTATTTGATAATGCTGCGGATGGATGAGATATTAATTATGCAACTAAATTGTAAACATGATTTAGGGCAGAGCAAGCAAACATCAATATGATACCCATTCTAAGCCAACTTTTACTGTTAATATTTCATCATCGATATACAGTTTACTGCTGGACATAGGCTTCTCCAATTGCACGCCATTTTGTTCTATCTTCGGCTTTTCGCATCCAGCTCCTGCCAGCCGTTTTGCGTAAATCATTACTCCACCTGAAAAAAAAACACTTTGTCGGCGTAAGTAATATGTGTGTCCATGCAAAATTACAGCCTCATAGCACTAGCAGTCTCTGAACAAAGCTACAGACGGACATGGCGAAACTATAGGGTTCCGTTTTGCCATTTTGGCTGCGGAACCCTAAAAAGGTGTAGATAGGTTACAAGCACTCAGAAAGTGGCACGTTGAAATCTATGCAATTCACCTAGTTTTTATATGTTAGTGTTGCATCGCCCGCGTTAACAGATGAAAGCCGCGGATTACGTTATTCTCTTTTTCGCTCGTGATAATTAAATCATGCTTTCCTACTTTTACAACTTTTTTTATAATAGTGTGACATTGCAATATATAGGTTAAATATGTGTGCATTAGTTTGCCGTTTTTAAAGATCGAATATTGTTTACATAACCTATCTACACCTTTTTACTTAAAACTTCATTGACGTGAAGCTCCTGCTACACAGAGACTATTCCCAAAGCCGAAAGTTGTCTTTTGACTAACGCAGTGGGATTAAGTGCGACTGCTGCGTAATAGATTGTGAGTTAGATTCCCGCCGAGAACATTACTTTACATGTTTCGAGTCTGGGTGTTCTGTGTTCGTAACATACAATGTTTGTAATGTCCACTACGACGCAGAGGCTGTACCCTAGTACAAGAGTTTTCTTCACAAATATCTAAAACATTATGTTTTAAAATTAAAAAAATAACGCTTTTTCCCCTATCTTAACCCCCTTGAGGGTTGATTTTTCAAAAATGCCTCGTCATATTTTTTTATTTTAAACCAATAAACAATTAACATTAACTTAAAAACTGGCGGAATTTCATATAAACTTACAACCACTATTTTAGACTCTTAGGGGATGAATTTTCAAAAATCCCTTTTTATCTAATTGTATTGACTTTGTATGACTGCCTCTGTGGCGCGGTGGGAATGTATCCAACTGCTACGCAAGAGGTCGTGGGTTCGATCCCCACCCAGGATAAAAAATTGTGTGATGAGCACGATGGTTTATTCTGTGTCTAGGTGTTATTTATCTATAATATGTATGTATTTAGAAATATATAAGTATGTTTATCAGTTGTCTGGTTTCCATAGTACAAGCTCTGCTTAGTTTGGGATCAGATGGCGTTGTGTGAGTTGTCCCAAGATATAAAAGATATAAGAGATAGATATATATATTGTCATGTATGTCCTTGATAAGTGTGCGGAGTTTCAATTAAATCCGACGTTCTGAAGTCGGTGAAAAACACGTTCAAAGATTCCGTTACATACTAACATACGAGTACAAACATACTTAAGAAGCTAATAAAAGCGTAGTAAAATGGATATATAAACGTAGATATTAGTTATATTTCGGGACTTAATCGCGTGAATTATTTAAAGGTACGAACCTTTTATTTACCCGACGTTTCGATCGAATTGCACCGATCGTGGTCACGGGTCGACTGATGGCAGCTTAGCGATGTCTCCGTGAGGCGCGGGGTTTTTCAACTACCCTCGCCTGGTCTTGATAATTTTGATAATTTGTACTGTCGGTACTTCTACACACTACACTTACAACGTCTTTACACTGAGGCGCGGTGTCTTTACGGCTACGATTACATTTGTTGATAACAGGGTTCCAAAATGGTGAGAGCCGGTATCCATCTTCTCGGTTGAAGTTCTTATACTTCTTGATCTCAACCGAAATATAACTAATATGTATAAAAATCGCGAAAGTTTAAAAACAATAATAAACGTAGATAGTGGATACTTGCTTACACCTACGATTTTCATTGGACACTTATAATACGACTTATGACATCGTTAATGAGTATTGTAGACACGGGAATTGAAGTGTATTGTTTACCTACCACCAGGTTGCTATTCTTAAGGTTGTATCACACGACCGTGGTGTTACTAGTGTGTGACCACGGCCGGTGCCACCTTTTCGAAACTTCAAGCAATTTGAAGGTAAATAATGCGCGTTTATTCCCGTGTCTAAAATATTTATAATGAGCCTTGCGGTGGGAGTGTATCCGACCGCTACGCAAGAGGTCTTGGGTTCGATTTCCACACGGGACACCACTTTGTGTGATCCACAAATTATTGTTCCGAGTCTGGGTGTACTTTGTGCCCGACACAGGGCTTGTGCCCTAAAGCGGGAGTCGTCTTTAAAAAAAACAAGTTTAAATAAACGCTAGTATCGTAAATGAGACCAAATAAAGTGAAATGCATTTTATGTACCTACCTACCTATTTGTGTCGAAAATATAAGTTGGCAACAGCGAAGTTGTGAACCAGACAGATGGATTTTATTGTAACATATAGCTTTTTAGTTTAGAGTGTTACTAGTGGATTAGTCTTCATGATAGCGAGCCGAATAAAAATGTCTAAGAGAATTTATTGTTAGCTATATTATATATATATATATATATATATATATATTATATATATATATATATATATATATAAAAATCAAGCGAGGGTAGTTTCTCGGAGGCGACGCTGAGCTGAATTAGTCTACCCGTGACCACGGCCGTTGCAATACGGTCGAAACGTCGGGAAATAAACAAAGGTATTTAGCCTTAAAATAAAATATTTACGCGATTAAGACCCGTAGCTTATAAAATTCTATAATTTAATTATGTTTCAAGAAATGTCAATACGATTCAGGAAAAATAATTGTTTTGGAAGCACAGAATTTTCAGTTTTTGCAGGTTATAATTTTTATGCAGTTATCGTCAGTGGCAGATCTGGTGTGTTTTGGGTAGAAGTAGGCTTTATAAGATAAAAAAAATGGTTGTCTGTAAAGTTCGTTTACGGACGATAATTTTACGCGATAACGTCACGTTATAAGAAAACATTAATGACATTGTAACAAACAAACAGCCTTGTACGTGACGGTTCGTGCATGCACCTGGTCATCGATTTATATGACGTTATCACGTCAAAAACACATGTATGTACCCACGCAGAGGACAGGAATTTTGGTTAGATAGGAGGGGGGGGGGGGGGGTAGGGATCTTGACAGATATCAGGGTAAAATATAAGCTGTATGTTAAAGTGATGTAGGCATAAACCTTTTCACTGTATCACTGTAAATTTTCATCAACATGCGTCCAGGAGTTTTAGCGTATAAGAATAACAAACATCCATACATAGACCTTCACAAACTTCCGCGTTCATACTATTAGTAGGATAGCAGGTATATGAATCACCCCCCGTTTCTAGAAGATAGTCACAGTTTCTCTTACTACGATGTAAACACGAATGGTTTCTACAAAAAACCAAAGACTATAAAAATAGACGGCTAATAAGAAACATTTAGTAAGGAAATTCTATTCTTCTTCAGTATGGAAGCCATCTCGGTCAATTTTTGCAGAGTAAAGCATCTTCCAGACGGTTGGAAACACTTTTTAAAATTACTTGGTAGGTACTTGGTTTACAACAGCCGTCTGCACTGTTGGAAACAAGCAAGGTCACCTTAGTTTGTACGTTTTTTTCCAACCGTCTGGAAGACGCTTATGGGGAAATGTCACGTGAAACAATTAACCCATTACCTCGCTTTTAACTTGTGCTTTTCACCATCCCAGTTTTCCCGCCGAAGGCATCTCAGTGCACTGCTGTCAACGGGTCAAGGATAATTCCTACCAAAAGCACAATTGTGTAGTTGATTACAATAATAGTTAATTATTTTATACTAATCAGGTAATAGTAGATCTTAAATTGCTCTGAAAATAAGTATTCTTTTACAATTCAACATGTTTTTGAATTAAAAAGCATGAAAACGAATACTAAAAGTATTTATTTGACAATAGGAACTTATGACGTCGTAGGTTGCTATTCCATACACATTTTTATAGAGTTTGTCATTTACGTCTGGTCTCAATAATCTAACTATCGACGGCTACTAGAGGTATATATTTGACATAAGCTCAAAATTTTTGACAAAATTCTACCTCTAGTAGCCAAAACCATCGATAGGTAGATTATTGAGACCGGCCGTTAGACATTTCATAAAAAGAGACTGATTTGATTTGACAGTTAACATCCCCATTGGTAGTCAAATTGATCATTTTTTACAATTTTTATACATTAATAGGTTTAGTTTTACAGCTTACGAGTTTAACCGCATGAAATTAAAAAAAAAACCTATTTTAATATCGTATCATCAAAAATCTGTGTTTGAATGGTTTCTGCATTAAAACTCACAGGAAGCCGTACAAGTTCCTTGGGAATGCAGTGGATGACGTCACGATTGCCATAAAATGGTATCATGAAAGGCTACATTCGACTTTGACCGATATGTCTCAATGCCGGAATGGGTAAATGACTTAGGGCCGTTACCTCTAAGGCCGCGGGTTCAAGTCCCGCCTGAGACGAATCTGTCCTCTATACCTTTAAATTTATAATCCTATTTTCACCTTTACTATACCAGGAATTTTCAGCTGAAGCCCTTGAAGGGCGAAGTTACCCACGCGATCCCACATCTGTAGGAAGGTAGGTATATACAAACATCCTACCATACAGAAAGTCACCTCACAGCTCAAGAAGAAATTCACACACACATGGACGCATGTACGGCGATCTCAACTTGCACCGTCTCGGTTAAAGATTCGACCGAGATTTGTGTACGTGTCTCTATGTGTGGGTGAGCCTGTTTTCGCTCGTTGTAGGCAGCTGGTCATCAGTATCTATATAATTTGTGCTACCGTTCAGCGAGCTATACCAATGAATCACGGCCGGGCTCGCAAAGTGTTTTAACAGCGTACTATTTAAAGTGTCCATTTGTTTATCTCAAAAGATTAGCTGTCGTTGGCGTATTGTGCCTACTAATTATAGTTTTTGTGTTGGCTATTTATACTTTATGAATATGATACTGATACGTGAAGAATACGTCGCTGTTGGTACTCACTGACTGTAGGTATACTACCGTTCACTTCCAACTGGTGTCTTATAAAGTTTAAATTCAAATTAATTATGGTGTTAGTTTTAGGTTTAAATAAAGCTGCATCTCCACTCCACTACTGCGTTGATAATAACTAACTAAATGGTTTAGTGGTTGAGAATTTGGCAACAAAAAATCGGTTTTAAAAGTAGGTAGTCTAGAGATTTTTTGTTGCAGTTGAAAATTTCTGGACACATTTTACCAGAAATTATGTTAGAGACGAATTTGAATACTTTGAACTATAGATACAAAAATACTGGGATTTCTATTGATGTACATTTTTTTTCAAGCAGCGTAAAACTGAAATTGCTTAAAAGCTATTTTTGTAATAAAATTATTCGTTTTTTTCATAAGCTTATAAGGTCGTTACATCACACACACACACACACACACATACTATAAAATAATAGGTACTGCACTGTACATGCATCGTACACGCTCACGATGCATTTACAGTTTTTTGATTATAAAACATAGCTCATGAGCTTAATGCCACATACTGTATCGTAGGTGCTGTACCTATCCTTCGTGTCTTACGAATATACAAATTAAATCACAAAACAATTTGTTTAAAAACGACTGAAATAAAATACGTTCAGTGGGGAATTAAACGTAATGTTTTACGAACATTTTATAGGCGCAAGCTGGAATGTAAGTACGAAACCGCAAAGATCTTTATTTTGCACATATTGTGACCACAACCTATGCTTTTCTTTTTTTTGATATCAAAATTACAAGCATCAATATTTTTAGGTAGGAACAACACTATTGACGTATAGACCTGGACCGCGCCATCCTTTTCAAATTAAAAAGTAAATATTGACTGCAAAGCGTGGAAGAGAGAAAAAAGTCCTGTCTCTTTGACAGGTATTGTCCACAAAGTAGCGTTGTCTCTTTCTGAGTGTGGTCAATTTTGTGAGGTTATGGCGCAGTCCAGGTCTATACGTCAATGAACAACTGCCATATTCACAGTCATTTAATGTTTAGGTACTTATATCATTCCTTTTTAAAATTTTGACATATAAAATCTTTACGAATGAATGATTGAATAAGCTAAAATGACTCGGAGTGCGTAACTGCCATAACGCACTTAAACAAAATAAAATGCTACAAAATTAAATTTCCTCTTTCCCGTATTACAAACGGGTTAAAGTAATAACAACTAAATTTGGCAAGTGTGGCCCATTCCGTTTTGTGGCAGTGGCACAGTAGGTGACGTCATAAGACGTTATTTTAGCCTCTGTGACTCACTCAGGGCCGAGACTAAGGAATTTGAGCATTGCATATCTATACAAATGCGCCTTACAAGGCATCATGGGGATATTCTATCAGCTCATCCAAACCAACTCTGTATGTTTCCTGACCTGAGTTCCCTAAAAGTTTGTTCAGATTCCAATTTGTCTAAATAGTTCTGCCGAAGACAAGGTGCGGGTATTATGCCTAATATATGTCAGTGTGGTTTGTACTGTGGGCCAGGACAGTCGTCTTGGCCACATAAAAAGTTTTTATTTATTTAAAGAGATTGGCATATAAAAAAGTTTACAGGTTTTCAATTCAGTCGTTTAAATTTAGAACACTGTTCAATAATCGATCTTATCGCGTTTATGACCTATTAAAATTAAAAGCAGAATCGTTATTAATTGTTCTGTATTTGATTATTTGATTGACAAATTGCTAACATAATTTGAAGACAGATGTTTAATGACCATAATTACGTCGGACTTGATTTATGTTGTTAATTTATTCTATTAATTGTGATTGGTTATTAAATTAATCTTCCTTCATTAGTTTTACAGCGCTAATGCCAAGGAAACTATTGAAACATATAAATGATTTGATTCAATAGGCATAATAAAATTGAACATGACCTAAAAATTAGTTAAGAAAGTTTAAAAGCCCTAGAATAAATCTGTAGAATATCAAAGCTTTTTGTAAACACGAATTCAGTTAGAATAGGTATTTTGAAGATTAACGATGACGTTACGCGAACCTAAGCTGATAATTTGATAGTATTTCATAGAATCTGAAGCTTGTACAGGCGTTTGTGCTAAAAATACCAAACAAACACTCATATCCCGCGCTCAACGTTATATTAAAAATAAATAGAGGTTGAATCTCAAAAGCGAAGCGAGGCATAAATTGTTTCAGCAATAGATTCCGGCCACAACTCAACGGACAGACAGTCTGATAGTGTACCTACTGGCCCAATTAGGTATTTGTATGTCAAATAAATCAATAGCAATAAATTATTTTACACTTACCAAGTAATAATATGCCTTTAAATGATCATAAAAATATATATTCGTGCATAATTTAATTTGTTTTAGTATTTATAATCATCAAAATAAATACAAAAAGTAAATGATTTGAAACCAGAACATAATGACGTCACAATGTTATATTTTATAGAAATCTCTACAGAACGAATCGTTTTGACATTTTATAAACAAAGCAGTATCTTTTTTACAAACTTTAAACGCCGGCAACTCCGACTGCGGGCACTTTTGCTAGGTAGAGGTAGTTTATCATGTACAGGAAATAAATAGCTTTAATTTGATATATAAATGATGACAATACGCCATGAACGTAATAACGTAACAAAATATTACCTGCTTACACCTGGCTGCGAAGGTGTTGCGGGCAAGTGCGCAAAGGCACCCATCGCTTTTCAAGTTCTCTACGTCTAGTTCTATAAAGTAGAGTGTATTTCATTGCAATAACAAGTAAGATTTTTTTTCCCAGTAAGTCGATTCATATTAATTTAATTAAAAATACTAGCGGGCAAAATCTGATAGGCAGACTGACCAAAACGTATTGCCCTTTTTATGATTGTATATAAAAACATGATTTTATTACAATACTCGATGAACGATGCGAATCTGCAGCCGGATCTCAGTCTATACGTAAGTTGTTGTATCCCCAAAAGGTCAACCAGTCGACCCGTGACCACGATCGATGCAATTCGATCGAAACGTCGGGTAAATAAAAGGTTCGTACCTTTAAATAATTCACGCGATTAAGTCCCGAAATATATTTATATATTTCAATTAAAGCACAATTTGAAATTATTGTAAAATTTGGAGAGTAACTTTAACAAGTACAAACACAATTTTGAATGAAATAATCACGGCTTAATTATAAACCTAACCTTTGAAATTGCAGTTTTGAGGTTGTATCTCCAAATCTGCAATTTTACAACAGAAGATTATATAACTTATCGAAGTAAATACCTACACACGATAAACGCACGACTATGAAAATCAAACTTACTTGAATATTTTTTTATTCCAATCTTTCCTCGCGAAGCAACAACATTATAAAAAAAAAAATTTTTTTTTACTTTTGTAGATAATTATTTTTTTTACAAAGAACTCACCTACAACTCCTATGACAGTTTCATTGGCATGCGTTTTTGATTCCATAGTAGGTACATAAATGTAAAAGGTTTTAAGTTTAGGTATGGGTTTGTTAAAATTGTGCCAAACTTACAGGTTTCTATTTTTACACTTTTTCCTCGTTTAACGTGTAAAACAGACTTGAAATACGTAATAACTTTTTTTACAAGTCCTGTGTCGCGGGGGACTTTACAAACATACAAGTCACGGACACAAAGTACACCCAGACTCGGAACAACAATTCGTGGTGTCCCGTATGGAAATCGAACCCACGACCTCTTTCGTAGCATTCCGACACACTCCCACCGCGCCACAGAGGCAGTAATAACTGGACAAAAACGAGACTTTGTGATTCAAATAAGGATACAAACATAATATATAAACTTAAAAGTGGCGTATGCACAAAACTTGCGAGCCATAAACCCTACCGAATAATATCGGAGGAAATAAAAAGTTCACCTGTAAAGTCAGATTGTGAATGGTAGGTAGGTTAGTATTAAAATCAGGCGAAGAAAAATAAATGTCTAGCCGAAATTTCAGGTGGTTCAGATTAACTGCGTGTCTCTCAACGCAGATATATTGGAATGAACAGAACTGCTGATCAATAACATTTTAAGTCCAATTAGAACATTTGGAAGTGAATCAAATTGGCCAGTAAGACTAGGTATTGCTAGATATAAACTAATATAGTTTCTTAAAATAAGCAGTCGGTTAGATATGTCTAATTTCAGAGTCGAGCTATGTATTTAATTTAGTTTAAACCAGCTTTTGGTAGACAATCAGGTTTGAATCATACAAGAGATATTTGTTTAGATGATTAGAATACAGTTATATCAAATTTTCGTTACGGTATAAAAGGCTTTGGATTTGGGCCCTTATTCATTAAACGTAATGCCGGTTCCACACTTTGGTCCACAAATCATTCGTTCAACGTGTGGATCTTAAAAGTAGCATTGGCACTAACGATGGGACGAGCGAATTCTAAATACACACGTTGAACGAGTGGCTTTGAGACCTCTAGTAGGTATCAATGTTCTGTCGACGAGCCGACGTAACAGTTTTTAACTAAGAAATGTTTTGTCTTCTTCTATTTATTTTGAAAATATAATGAGAAACCAAGGATGTTATTTATTCAAGGACGTTCTTTATAAAGCATTCGCTAAATAAAATACTGTTGTTAATAATAACAATAATACCTTGGGACAACTCACACAACGCTATCTGATCCAAAACTAAACAGAGCTTGTGCTATGGAAACCAGACAACTGATAAACATACTTATATATTTCTAAATACATACATATTATAGATAAATAACACATTAACACCCAGACACAGAATAAACCATCGTGCTCATCACACAAAGTTTTATCCTGGGTGGGGATCGAACCCACGACCTCTTGCGTAGCAGTCGGATACACTATTTCGTAGATTAATATATTATGAATAATGGGGTACTTAAATGTATGTCGAATGTAGAGTAATGTCAAGTCTGTACTGTTTTGTTTAAAAGTGTAGAATTCAGGGTGCAATTTAAAATACAGAAATAAAAAGAAGCCTTTTAAAAGTTCTCACATAATTCTTCAATTTTACTGCAGTCTCCACTCACTCCCAAGGCAATTCCAGTGTCCAATACATCGACACAAAGTGTACGTCAGTAACAACAGGTGATATGCTGTTGTATTTATATCTGCGCGTGCACTGGAGACGGGGCCTTGGAGCGCTTCCAGTAGGAGATCATTCATAAACATGAGAGAACTGACGCCGTAGTAAACTTTCAGCTATTGGTAGAAGGGAAGCGAAGGGTTTGTAAGTATCGATTATTTAATTGAGTATTGTCTCCTGTTCTTCTGGAATTTCTGGAGTATAAATACTTTTTGCTGTAATATCTGGATTCCCATTGGCACACATGGCATAGACATCAAGATAGTAACTTATGTGATTTACGGCCGGTCTCTATAATCTATCTATATGGATTTGGCTACTCGAGGTAGAATTTTGACATATTTTGTATGGAGCTTATGTCAGATATATAGCTCTAGTAGCCACATGCAGATTATTGTAGTATTGTATTGTAGTATAGTAGTAATTATCTTCAAGTTTTAGTGTAACATCTGCACACACAGGTCGAATCGAAATCGAGTAATTGAAATAACTTAGCCAAAGAATACAATAATCGCATTTTTGAAAGATAGACAAATTTAAAGTCCAACCCAGGGATCGAACCCGAGACGAGAAGTCAAAGTCAAAGTATTTTATTCACATAGGTTACATAATGCAACGCTTATGAACGTCAGACAAAATTTGGAATAGAATTTAATGTCAAGTTCGCAATAGTAAAGCCGATAAAAAGAACATGGCAATAAAAACTCATGGCCACTTTTTTTAAAAGCCAATTTATAGAATATATTTATAAATATACAGTGATGCCAGTAAGGAGCTGCAACTGTTGAAAGAGAGCCATAGAAGATAAAATTTGTCAGGTAGGTAGGGGGCGTCAACTAAGAACGTATTTTTGAAAAATGGTCAAAAGGTGACAGTTGGCTTGGTAAACACGCGGTGGAGCTACTATGTAAGCACGGCTAGTCTTAATAGAGAAAGTAAAGAAAAAAACGGTAATTTATAGTTTTTTTTTAATTATTCTTTATTTACATGTTTAGGGACTTGTGATCGAACACGATTGTGTCAGCCCCATCGTACCTTAAAGAACATACAAACAGCATAAAAGGAAAAAGTACTATTTAATTTACTTATAAATGTATACATTTTGATGGAATTATCACTACATGGTTTTGAAAGAATAGACTGAAATGTTCCCAATTCTAAGAGGTTTTAATTTATAGATAGTAAAGAAAAGTCCTCGCATCTGTCGCGCAGTCTGGCCTCTTTTCTGTGTGGGAATAGAATCCTCTACCTTTACACAGCAGTAATTCAACCTCAAAAACCAGCCAATGACTGAATTTCTATTTCCTCCCAGTTTAATGAATTTCGAAACTTCACTAAACTGGGATAAAGTAGAAATTTTGAAAGTGTAATTGTTTTGTCTACTACAAACTACACGTTAGTCTCGTGATATTCAGGCTTAGGCGTTCAGTCTGTATGTCCCCTTGTGACATAAAAAGTCCACATTCCACAAAAACAAGTCACATCGACTGGAAGTGGATGCGTCAAGTGCACATTTATCTTAAATATAATAGTATCAACGAATAAACGTCTGAAAGATATGACTAACGATTTGGCAGACAGTCTTGTAGGATGTCATTGATGTTACGATAATAATCGTAACTATTTAGTACTGTCCAAGTGTCCGTCCCTTTCATATTATTAAATAACACGTCTGATAATATCTTCAGATTATGATTTATGGTTTACGAAGAGTCGCTGGCTGGCAATCGTGCAAATCGAGAGCTTAGCTGGAGGGGTTAACAGGATTGCTGATGATGTGGGACTCACAATCCCACATTGCTAGTTATCTTTAAAAAAATAGATTATCATTTTCGAAAAATGAAATGTCATGTGCTGAGAGCACTTTGTGTCTATTTCCAGTTTTGTATGCGTTTTATCTATTTTCCTGTTAAGTTTTTTCAAAAATATGAGGATAATAATAAGTGTAGGTATCTGTGTAATATAACAATTATAAGAAACAGTACGTGTTTCACTAACAAACTCCATAACTTTTGTGGCCTTTATTAACAATACTTTTGACTGCCTCGATGGCGCGGTAGGAGTATGTCCGACTGCTACTCAAGAGGTCGTGGGTTCGATTCCCACACAGGACACCACTTTGTGTGATTGTACATTGTGTCCGTGACTTGTATGTTTGTAAAGTCCCCCGTGACACAGGACTTGTACCGTGGGGTACAAGTCCTGTGTCACGGGGGACTTTGCGGGAGTCGTCTTTTTAAAAACAAAACAAAAACAATAAGCTGTGAGTCAGCAGTTTTGTTTTTTCTGCCTTTGTCAAGTATTTATTATTTACTGAACTGAACAATAGAGATGTTGAAATGTCAAAACGACAAGCTATATAGAAATGTGTATGAAATAGGAACCTATGACGTCATAAGTTCCTATCGTCAAATCTTTACTTTTAGGAATTTTTTTCATGCTTTTAAATTCAAAAACATGTTAAAATGTAAAAGAACAGTTATTAACATAACATTTTAAGAGCTAATATTATGTACCTGATTAGTATAAAATAATTTACTTTTATTGTAGTCAACTACCCAATTATAGACTTGAGAGATGTTTTTTGTCTACATATTTCCATACATTAAATCCAAAACTGCGAAAATGATAAGAGCTCAGTTGGCCGTGATTTTAGCAACTCATTAAAATTATGTTACAAAACATCATGGAAAAGTAAACTATATTCTAGATTAGAAATTACGTGGGTATACAAGTTAGTTTACAACTAATGAATAAAAGAACCGATTCATTTCCTTGGTTCTGATGAGATTGAGGCAGTTATAGATCTTGAAGTGGCATATGGAGGCGTGTGGAAAATCAGATCAAATTAATGTTCACGAATGTTTCGTGAACTTTAGGCAAGTGGGGAGGTATAAACATCTTTTGTGAAGATGAATGAGTAACGTTTCGTACTCGTAAGTATGTGGAAGTGTAAATATAAATTACAAACATTTCGCAGATAGTGATAGCATAGGAAATGAAAAATTTATACAACTGGATGCCTACTGAATTGAACTGAAGTGTGTGTCTTTTTTAAGTTCAGCATCAAAAAATTTGCACTTTAAGGCTTATTATTTCACAAATGGGTTGCTAAAACCAAAAATGATATTGACAACCTCTAAATATTTTTAAAAGACCTATCCAACGGCACCCCACACGCAGGTGAGAAAAAATCACATTCCGACTTCACGTATACCAGAAAAAAAACGATTTTTTTATTATTCCATCCATGTCAAATTATAGGTTTCTACTATTAAGGGTCTCAGAGCTAATCTGAGGACAGACAGACAGACGGACATGGCGAAACTATAATCGTTCTGTTTTGCCATTTTGGCTACTGAACTCTAAAATAGTTCGTATGGTTTTCAAAACATAAAAGTTGACCTTAAAACACGAATCAAAAATGTAGTAAAGTTTGTATTTCTAAAAGATACGATTAAAGTATTGGCCTGCTAACTTAGCATAAATGTAAATGTAGAATTGTATCAAATCTGTCTATTTCTTACTAAGGCCTTCTCTTAAGCGGACCTTACACGGTCAATATTATTGGAGCAATACTATTGACTAAATATAATATAATATATATCCATAATCGACTCAATAATACTGATCAATAAACTTCTTACACGTAATAATGTCGTGAGAAGCCACGATGGCTTCTCACGACTATTACACTATTTTTTTTTAATAGACGGACTCGCATTAGGATACAAGCTTTGCGTCGCGGGGGACTTTACAAACATACAAGTCACAGACACAAACAACACCCAGACTCGGGACAACAATTTGTGGATCACACAAAGTGGTGTCCCGTGTGGGAATCAAACCCACGACCTCTTGCGTAGCAGTCGAACACACTCCCACCGCGCCACCGAAGCATCATAAAGTTAAATCACATTGTAATCAATACCATAGAAGCTAAATCAGCTGTCATGGCGCTTGCAACACGTTGCATGTATCAAACTGAGACGCGAATTCGTTGCGTGCCAGACATTCTCTCTTCACTGGCACTCTATTCATCTTATTATTTTATCTACTCTCATTATGTTTTAATATAACATTATATTATAATCATCCCCGAACACTCAAATGGTACCTACAGAAATTTGAGGCGTGCTCAAAAATGTTTTTGTTGCTACTTTTTAGGGTTCCGTAGCCAAAATGGCAAAGGTTCATTCGTAGCTTAGCTCAGAAACTGTTAGTTCTAGAAGGCTGTAATTTTGTATTTTATTTTTTCACTTTGTCGGCAATAATATATATGTTATACATATATATTATTGCCGACAAAGTGAAAAGAACCCTAAAAAATATTGTAAAATATTTTTTAACCAATATTTTTAATAAAGTATTTTTGAGCCCCCTTAAAAAATATTGTAAAAAAAATATTTTAAAATGTTTAGGGTACCTCCTCTGTACCTCGGTATGTAAAGTGAGGATGTGATTTTTTTGTCACCTACCCCATCGTGTGGGGGTATCAATAGATAGGTCCTTTAAAAAGTTTAGGTGTTGTAAACGTCATTTTTTAGATTCAGGAATCTGTTTGTGCAATAGGCAGCTTTAAATTGAATTTTTTTGGTAGAGTCAAGTGTTGCTGCCCCCTGCTAGCAGAATGGTTGATGTTGGGTATGTGAAAAAAATCACGGCAGTAATATACATAGTGAAATAAAAAGGGAAACTGTCACAGCTAAGTAGGTTTTACAAGTTTACGAGTAACAACTGATCAAATAAGAAGTAACACAATTTTCATACAAATTCCATTGAAAAATATTATTAAGTAGGTATAACGTTGTAAATATGAAGCAAAAACAACTGAGAACCCATTTTTTAAGGGATGGGAGGGGGACTACGGAACCCTACATTGTGTGTGGCCAGATATGCACTTGCCCGGTTTTTACCTTTATGTGTTAGGTAGTGACAGCAAGAGAGTTAGCGACGCCATTATAGTATTCGACAAGTTGTCATGCCGGTCTAGATTAATATTGGACAATTTTGTTTTTAGTAAAAACGTGTAGATAGGTTACATAAACCATATTCGATCTTTAAAAACGGCAAACTAATGCTCACACAGAAAACCTATATATTGCAATGTCACACTATTAAAAAAAAAGACGTAAAGGAAGGAAAGCATGATTTAATTATCACGAGTGAAAAAGAGAAAAATGTAATCAGCTGCTTTCATCTGTTGACATATAAAAACTAAGTCAATTGTATAGATTTTAAAGTGCCGTATTCTGAGCGCTTGTAACATCTACACCTTTTTACTTAAAACATCATTGATTAATTATGGATATATATTAATCTTACAGATTGCTTGACATTTCAACCGGATTACATTGACCGTAGTCACAACATAGTTACTCGTAGATAGAGTAGGGAAGACAAACGGCTGCATGTACTGGTGTACTGCGAGTAAGTGGAATAAAAAACCGTGCAAGTTCATGTTGGACCATGCTCAGTGTAGGGTTCCGCAGTCTTGATTAATTGCATCAGCATAAGTGCGTATACAACTATGCCCTTTTGTTGAGAAATGCAGTTCGTGGCACTTACGCCCTTTTGTTGAGTAATGCAGTTTTTTTTGACGGTATATCCGATCAAGTCCAAAATAATATTACCTTAAAGCGCTACTTCTGTGATTTTTTACATTTTTTGGTCACACGGTTCAAAAGATAAGGGACAATTTATGGAACTTTCTGGTGATTATTTCCTTATAGATTCACTCAATCAAAAACGATTATTAAAAACCTTAAAATGTATTTAAAATACCTGAATACCTTTAATGATGTACCACATGTTGATGTTTGCTGAAAAAATCATTTTTCAGCTTTTGTTACATACTCGTATATAGGTGACCCCCCAGACAAAATATTTATTTTTCTTATTTAGCTATAAAACTAAGTAGCGGCTACTACAAGATACCTTTTCACCAAATTTCAATAATATTTATTGAGTAGGTAGTCTTTGAGTAAAATGCCTGTGACGGATATGACGAAACTATAAGTGTTCCGTTTTTGCCTCTTGGAGAGAAAATTGCAGTACCCTATCTATCTCTATTTTATCACATGATCAATAAGAATGGAAAAGTAAGTTAGCAACATTAATCAAATAAGCTGGCGTCAAAAAAGGCTATTATTTTCTTCACTTATTGTTAAACTTATGCAAAGTTTAACTATTTATTATACGGAAATTAACGCGCATTGTTGTGTTGTAATCTAGTGTCTATCCGTTTATATTAATTGTTGTATAACGATCTAAATGTAGAATTATGTTAGAAAACACTGCTAATATCAATAATGTACCTAAATAGTTATAACTGTGGGATTCTACCCACATGATAAAAAATGTGAGAGGAGCCTTTATAAGCAGTGTAACATTCTGACCTAGCTCTCTTTTCTCTGGTGTCATTCGACGGCGAAGGTACGATCCTTATTCAAAGTTACTTTATATTGTTTCTATTGTATTGTATAAATAGTGTTTTTCTATGCTATGTAAAATGTTTCTGTATACTAGTTTGTGATTGACTGATGAAAAGGTATTGCAATGTGTCTAATAATATAATGCTGATTGCCATTTGTTACTTTGTATTATTCTTTATTACCCTGAATAGATACCCCGACAATACTGAACTGAGTGATAGGAACCTTACACAATATACAGACACACACATTACATACTGACATACAGTAAATACAACCTGACATTTCTTGAACAGAACAAGGTCTTCTCATTATGATACTGTTCTGTAGAACCATTATCCCTCAGTAAGTACTGGTTACAACTCATTAGTCATCATTGTCAAATGACACACAAGTAGTCAATATTTCTGACATGCGATAGTATATTGTAGTTATATATCTATACAAGCTTTACATACATACAATTGCTACGACAAACTCGTAGCAATTCTATCAAAGCTTTTCTTATAATTATCAGCTTACACCTTCTACAACCTCTACGTTCCCTACAAAATCCTCTAACACATGTTTATTTTCATTTATTTTTTATTTAATACTTTCTAGTGATTGTAAGATGAAACGGATATATTAACTAACTTTTATCGCAGCTATTGCCAAGCATTGAAAATTAAAAAAGAATGGTTGCTAATTGACTTTTTAGTATAACCACAGAATAAGTAATAGTACTACGGTATAACTATGTTATATAGGTGTTTACGTATACTTTCATTAATAAATTTTATTATTATTTACTAATTACAAACATACTTAATATATATTTTTTACAACTAACTAATTATTTACATATATTTACAAACTAACAAAACCAAGTAAATAAAAAAGGCAAGACCCGTTTACGCGTCGAAATATTCTTCCCCATCGATGTCGACTGGTAACGTACCCAGAAGGCTGGCAGCATTGCCACGTTGAATAGCAATGCTTATTCTTTGTGCAAAGAAAAACCCAGCCCTCGGGTCACGTGAAGAACTGATAAGCCGATTTGAAATTTCCTTAAAAAGAAGTCGGGCACTTGGACCCCACGGACCCAGCGTCTCGACCCCAAACGGCTCAAATATATAATCTTCAATTAGATTTACATATTTGCGACGTTTGAGAGTCTCCGCTGATGCAGCAGCAGCGCAGGCACAGTCTGAAGTGCTTGAAAGATGGGAGGGCGACAGGGTATCGACACAAGTTGCGTCCCATACCAATGGCCTCCTCCATGGCAGCAATGTCATACCATCCGGTCTCTTGCCATCGTCGCGCGCCAAGCCATTTGGTTCAAGCATGGCTGGAACGTCGGCGGTGACAAGAGCCCGACGGATTATATCGTTCAGACTGGCATGCCGAGATATACGGCCTGAGCTCCTACTACACGATAGGCTGTGGTGTCCAAGGCCAGTGACCAGTTCTCCACAGTGGCATCGATGTGGAGAAACACACGAAGCGCCTAAACGTAGGCACGCAGCAATCCGAAATGTCGTATCATCCAACATAGTGTCTATATTGGGCGATGGAAGTGCCTGTATTTATTGGTGTTTACCTATTCATAATATATATTGCAGTCTAAGCCATGTTATACCTTTTTGAAATACTTAGGTACAATTAGTCCTTTCATTTGATACCTTAAATCAGATATTACATAAACTTTTTTTTCACACCTCTTGTTTTTGACATCTCACAGCCGCCATATTTGTTTTTTTTACGTCACATATCTAAGAACACTTAGGAGGTTAAGACTAACGGACGTCTTAATTGTTGAGATAAAAATAATAGGTATTACACACATCCATACATACATACATACAAGATACGTGCGAAAAACATAACCCTTTCTTGCATTCTGGTAAAAAGAGATAACAAATGTACTATGATTTTTTTGTCTTCTTTCTCTTTCTATTAAAAGACAACAAGCTGTCGGCTTACGATCACGGTCAATGCAACCGAGTCAGCATGTAAATACCTACATAATATCAACCCATATGATGTCCCACTGCTGGGCACGGGTCTCCCCAGTAGAACCTACTTATTATAGATCCTGGGGGTAATTGCTTTAATCGCCACGCTTGGTGAGTGGGTTGGCGATCGCAGTTAGGCTTTAAAGTACGGAGAGGACGCTGCTCCTCAGGTGTGACATCCCTTAGTCGCCTTGACGACATCCACGGGAAGAGATGGGTTGGTACTATTCTTAAGCCCACACAGCTAAACCTACATGACGTCTTTGATCGTGCTTATTTTGGATTCTATTATTATAGACCACTCACTTACTATTTGGTAATTCCAAAATGAGATCTGGTGTATTAGTCATTCGCATGTGGATAATATAATCGGCTTTAATCCTGTGCTACTTTGTAATGAGTCCACAGGTGATAGGTAACTGCTGTTGTTTATCTTTTGGTTTATTACGTAAGTGATATTTTACCTACGTTATATCAAAAAATATGGCATATTTGGTATACGAGAGTTAATATAAACTATTTCAGTAAAAACACCAACACGTTTTACGCGCTTCGTATTGAATTAACAGGGGTATTTATGGGAAACCATATCGTACTCTTTGTAACCAAAATGGCAAAAAACGAATAAGCAATTTAATAATATAGCGAATAATAAACAAGCAATTTATTCAAGATTTATTTAGGAAGTATGGAATACGCAGATTCCACTTCAACACTTCAAACTCCATTTCTTAGGGTTCCGTTGCCAAAATGGCAAAACGGAACCCGTATAGTTTCATCATGTCCGTCTGTCTTTCTGTCCATCCGTATGTCACAGGCATTTTATTCAAAGACTACTCAGTGAATCTTGATGAAATTTGGTAAAAAGGTGTCTTATAGTAGCTTCTACTTAGTTTGATAGCTAAATAATAAAAATGAATATTTTTAGGGGGACACTCCATACATGTAACAGTAGGTAGCTGAAAATATTTTTTTCAGTAAAAAATAATGTGTGGCATATTATTCGACGGGTCTTTTAAAAACATTCATTCTAGGTTTTTAAGAAACTTTTTTGATTGAGTGAATATTTTTGGAAATAATCGCTGCGAAAGTTGCATAAATTGTGTCCCCACCTTTGATCCGTGTGACCAAAAAATATGGAAAAAATCACAAAGATAACGCTTAATAAATACTTTAAACTAAAATTATTTCGAATAACATTGGTTTCGATTTTTTTAAAAAGACGACTCCCGCAGTAGTGTACAAGCACTGTGTCGCGGTGCTTTAAAAACATAGAAGTCACACGGTCTCGGAACAACAATTTGTGCATCAAACAAAGTGGTGTCCCATGTGGGAATCGAACCCACGATCTCTTGCGTAGCAGTCAGACACACTCCCACCGCGCCACACAGTCAGTCACTTTCAAAGAGGACGACTCCTTAAAATTAAATTCTGGATGCCATAACATCGACGTTGTGTCACCCTAAGATAAACTGAAAGAGATTGCTTTTAGCTTAAGTCCTAGACCTAGTTCTTATCTTTCTAGTCTATGTACGTAGATGTACGGAAGTCTCGGGTTCGATTCCTGAGTCTGGATTTCAAATTTTTCTATCTTTCAAAAATGCAATTATTGTATAATTATGTACGTAATGTTTCACAAAGTTAACTTGAATCGAAAATTCTTAAACCTTCAATATTAAAGACCAGATTACATTTACAGTTTGTGGAAATAAAGTCGTACAAGATAACAAGATCTGGCAAATAACTGTAATAGCGTTAGTTAGTATTTAAATAAACCATGAGTATAAACTAATTTAATTTTAAAACACCTGTTATAAATACCGGGAATATGCGATTTCATAAAATATGTTACTGCTTCATCACATTTGAACTATTTAGAAACTACTTAGCTTCTGCCCTGGCCTTGTTGATGGTTTTTTATTGCTATTATTAAGTACCTAACTTCATTAAGTACTGACAAAGAACAAGTTTCAAGAAAATAGAGTAGAGACTGCGACTTGACAAATATACTCTGTGGCGTAAGGTAGGACGACCCTCCAGCTAGATGGACTGACGACTTAAAGAAAGTCGCTGGAATGAATTGGATGCGGAAGGCGGAGGACCGGATGTTGTGGCGTAAGTTAGGAGAGGCCTATGTCCAGCAGTGGACCGATACAGGCTGATTGATTTGATTTGAAGTACAATAAAAAACCGGTGGTAGCCTAATAACTAAGGCATCGGACTCGAAATCGTGAGGTCGCGGGTTCGAATTCTACCCATTATACTACCGACGTGAAACCACTCCTAACACAGGCTATTGATCTAGAGGGGCTAGTAGGATTGCAAGTAATGTGGAACCCACAATCATACATTACTAGTTTATTAAATAAAAACGTGTTTTATTCCTCATGTTACCAAGTCTAGATAATAGATAGATAAAGGTACCAAGGGTTTGAACTGGGTAAACTCAACCATTCGTCTTCTTTAACCCCCAACGACACCAAAGGAGAGGCGACAGTACGTAGGTAAATGGTCCCAATGAAAACCAGCGTTGCAGGTTTGTCGCAAAACTAGCAACATACTCGTAAATGCTGAGTGGAACCATTTATTGTCATAGTTCAGACGCACCACATCCTCAATAATTGTGTAAATTAAGGTTGAAGACTGCTTAAGTTTTTTTTTTTACTAGGTATATATATATTTTTTTAATAGGAATTATTATAATATTGCTTATTTTTGTACGTTATAATCACGGCAATAAGGCTTTTCTTTTTTCCTTACAAAGTTTAAACCCTCCAAGTTTAACCTTTGTTCTGTGTATCTGTCTGTGTCATCGTAGAGTCTAAATAGATAGAGAGATTTAGATGCGGTTTTCTTTATTAGAAAGCTGGTTTAATCGGGATAATTCATAGCATTGTTTGATGAAAATTCGTTTACCCATTTTTAAGATAATCAACTTTTCGTCTAACGTGTCGAGGGTTTGTTTGTTTGTTTGTTGTCGAGGCTTTGTGCCAGTTACGTTTATCTGTGTTTTAATAATATATACGAGTATCTGAGGACAACTCACACAGCGCCATCTGATCTCAAACAAGGCAAAGCCTCTTCCATGGCAATCAGACAATTTAAAACATACTTATATATCCCTAAATACATACACATAATAAGCCATCGTACTTATCACACAAAGTTTTTTCTGGGTGGCGATCGAACCCACGACCTCTGATATAGCAGTCCGGGTCTCTAACCACTAGACCAACAGGCCAGTCAAAATATTTTTTAATAAACATGCCTAATGCTACAACTGTATCGCGGAACATTCCAGACATATCCAATACGTTCGATAGACTTATAAAATGACGTTTAGCGATACATGATTAGATTATAAAGCAAAAGACAATTGAAAAGATCAATTTTAAACCATCTTCACACAATAATAGATTCTAAAATTGTCAAGCAGAAAAAACGTAAACGCTATCATGGGAAATACTTTCTTAAATTGAGAAGCTGAAGGTTTAAAATTGTCTGGGTATGATGTTACCTGTTATCAGGAATAGAATTGGCAGGGAGCAGGTTGTGAGGTGGTTATTGGATCTCTGACGTTGGCTGTTCGGTCTGAGTCACGCATTTGACAGGTCAGTTAACTAGACTTGTCTTTTGAAGGTGGGTTCATCCGAGCGTCTTGAATGTAGTAGGTATATTTTAATTAAAGTTTATTATTTTTAGGAATATATTTCTGTTTCATATAAAAACCTTTGTTTTTCTGTCAGATTGAAGTGTAACAGAAAGGTGTGGTCAAATCAACAGGCAATGCTTCCTTCCACTGTAGCTCGTCGTTCATGTTTGTGTTCATACTGTAGAGGCGCCCCGTTTACTATTTCTACTTAAGCGCTTGTTTCTTAAGCCTTTGTCACTTTAAATACATTTTCAGTTCTTTTTTTTTAAACAATTTAAAAAAAAAGAACTAAAAATGTTGTATATTTGCTTGAACTTGTTTATCTTCAAAAGCACTGTACCGAATTTAATTTCATCAAATTAGGTGTAAAAGTAGCTTGAAGATGGAGGAAGGATTTGGGCTGGTTTTTGTTGCTATAACGAACATCCAAGGGGGAAACTGCCGGAAATAAACCCCATATCCAATCAATATTCTACACACTCACTCCACCGTGATACATACAGGTACAGTCACTTTAATAAAAAAAGTGTCTCCAAATATCTCCAGGTGACTCAGGTCAGTCGGAGATCTTCAGTAACCTATTTTTACGAGGTCTTTCAATCCGATCTATTTTTGATTATTTTTGGCAATCCACGCCACACAAACAAGCGTTACCTACATTTTAAGAACGACAACTTGTAAAAAATATTGACGTGTACTACATTTGAGTACGTAAGAGATATACCTACGTATGAATGTATGGGACTTCTGAACACATTCCAACAGAATGAGACGTCAAACAGACTATGCGCTGAATATTCTAACGCCACTCACTTTTAAGACTGTCGACTTTATGCTGTCACTATCACTCACAGGTGAAAAGTAGAGACAGAAATAGTTTTGAGCACGACTTACGGCCGATCTCAATAACTTATATACCGTTAACTGTCTGTTAAATAGTCTCTAGTAGGTAGCGAAGTAGAAAACCTTTCGGCTTTTTATCTATCGAATTTCTACACAGTACTTAGGTAGTAGTATAAAAAGATATTCTGCATTTAGTGATAAATCGAACTCAAGTCATTAAAGTCTGTGTTTTTAAATCTGGTAAGTTTTGATAGAACCAGCTTATTTTTCACTGAAGTTCTGATGATTGGAAACATGGCTCTGACAGTTTCCAATCATCAGAACAACAAGATCGAGTTTTGGAATACTCAGATATGTGTCACTGAACCACATCCAATTCTGAACAAAACTCTGAACAAATTTGAGCTGAAATCTGACATTCTATCCTAGATTGTTCTTTAAAAAAGAAACTTGCTAATGTCGAACCACAAGTTCTTGATAGCATACTTTGTCTTTAACCTGCCAATTATAACGAAAACATATTTCTGTATAGCCATACTAATGTCTACTAAAATTTTATTATCTTTCGTATTTTAATTCAAAATACACACACGATGTACTAGTTCCTATGCCATCTTGCGATAATAGTTTGATTACTAAACGTATAAAAAAAGGAAAATCACTCGGACGAGACTCAAACTCGTGAAGATGAAGAGAAATTTCGACGACTCCGGACGTGGTTCGTTGTCGGAGCGGTCAACATTTTAGCGACGGTACCCTTACGTGCGGGGGTTTGAATCCCGCTCGAACAAATTTTTCCTTCTTATCTCTTATAAATATTAATAAAAAATTAAAATTAAAATATAAAGAGGAAAGATTTGATTGTTTGTTTGTATTGAATAGGCTCCGAAACTACTAGATGGATTTGAAAAAATCTTTCACCTTTGTGAAGCTACACTAACCCCGGGTGACATAGGCTACGCGGGTGAAACAGCGAGGCGTCCGCTAGTCTCTTATAAAGTTATAATAAAAAGCATTAAAAGTATTTATTGTTTGATTAATATTCGATTAAATTAAGAGTTAAGTTCGTAAACGCGCTATGGTAAGTGAGAAAAATTGCGGTAATTTCAGTTTTAGCGCGACTTTATCATAACTGAGTTTTACCTTCTATTTCAAAGATTCCAAGCAAAAACACCTACTAAATTCCAATAAATCATTTTATATACGTGTTGCTCGTATTGGAAAGCGTTAGTTTTTGTACAAGTCACGTTGGCAAGCGCTACGCGGAAGCTTTGTATTGAGGCCGCTCACAAATGCTTCTAGCTCGCACTGTACATCAGTTTTTATACTAGTTTCAAAGGAAATCTATTATTTAACATCTACGATTATGTTTCTATGATGTAGTTCTTCGTTTAAACTAGATTTAAGGCTGGTTTTCATCTTAAAAACGCTATGATCTCTGCAAGATTCGACCAAGCACAAGTGAAATTCACAAATAATGAAATGTGAATCTTGTTGGTGAAATTAAAGTACTTTTCCTAATGACTTTGTTTGCAAACTTTATCCAAACCCTGTCCTAAATCACAAACACAACAAAAAACATCAAACATGTCTTTCAGATGATTTCCGCCGGGTTCATGAAGAACCTTTCCCAGAGGCTACTGAATATCAAACTATTGGTCGCAGTTCATGACTAACTCAATAATCTATCTATCGATGGATTTGGCTACTAGAGGTAGAAATTTGACAAATTTCGTATGGAGCTTATGTCAGATATATAGCTCTAGTAGCCACATCCATCGATAGTTAGATAATTGAGACCGGCCGTAAAATAATAGAACACTAACGTAACGTAAACGTAAGGGTTTGAAACGTGTCACCTTAGAAACAAGTTAAAGAAATACAAACAATTGTAAGGCTGTAATCATTTTGGTCATAGAAGCGATGAGTATTCCAGACCTGTGTTTTACCTTGGTATATTATAAATCTGCTATTGTGATGTAACTATAACAAACTGTTTCATTGATTTATATAGAAGGAAAAGTATATAAAGTCAATGCAAATAATGGAGTATTCTCTAGTTTAGATATAAGTATCCGATTACCTCTGTGGCGCGGTGGGAGTGTGTCTGACTGCTGGAGGTCGTGGATTCGTTTCCAACTCGGGACACCACTTTGTGTGATCCACAAATTGTTGTTCCGAGTCTGGGTGTACTTTGTGTCCGTGAGTTGTTTGTTTGTTAAGTCCCCGCGATACAGGGCTTGTACCCTAATGCGGGAATCGTATTAAAAAAAAAATACATGAGAAGCAGATTATTAAGATAAAGCTTAATTCCTATAAAATATTAAATATTTTACGATATCTAGAGCTAGAGATTTCAGTGTTTAACAATAGTACAAGATATACTTATGTATATATCTTGATTTTTTGAGCGAGTCTTTTGCGGAGTTAAATTCGAGTATTTTTCACCAAGTCAATGTTTGTGATGGCACTAACTCAAATTCATCGTGCCAGTTCGTTTATACATCTATTTCAGTTAGTAAAACATTAACGGAAAGAACAACAGGTACCTACATATTTACAAATCTTGTGTAATAGGTACATCTTGATAATTCACTTAACGTTACCATTACTTCATAAAAAAATACAATAAAGATAAAAATGAAATAATATCTTGAGACAATTCACACTAAGCCATCTGATCCCAAAGTAAGCAGAGCTTGTACTATGAAAACCAGACAATTGATATATATTCTAAACACATACATATTTTAAATAAATAACACCCAGACATAGAATAAACCATCGTGCTCATCACACAATGTTTGATCCTGGGTGGGGATCGAACCCACGAACTCCGGCTTAGCAGTCAGGGTCACTATTTTTTTTTAAACAATGCACTATTTATCACAAACAAAGAGCCAAAAGTATAATGTTCAAAATTTCATTACTAAGAAAAAATAATGACGTTCCAATTTTTTAAATTCGATCACGCTAGGCAAAGGTAACAATCGACACAGCCTGACCACTTTTGAGCACCAAGTATTGTATCGTAAAGTGTAACATATCACGACGCTACAAGGCGCCACAGTTAGTGACAATCAGAACAGAAAAGTTCTAAATCCGTCGTGTGCCCTGCCGGCTATTTCAGCTGAGCTATTTATACCACGACAAAGATCGCGCTGCGATGTGGGTCGAGATACCTTTTTCTTTCGATCTACAATGCACGTGCGCACCTTGCATAATACACGCGAATTTACAAATAAGTACTTCAATTATTTTTTTGGTATTTAAATACAATATTAAATGTTATTTTTTAAGTATTTCGGACAATGTAAACTATACTATACTTTCGTCAACTTTGAAACTTAAATAGGTATCTATCACTAATCACATTGGCCGAGAATTGTCCTTAATTTTTTTTTTGACACATGTTTAATATATAATAAACCTAATATTAAATAATTTGTTTAAATTCACACAACAAAAAAATCTGTACAAAATCCAAATAAAACAGTTATTCATTCCATTTTTAAACTTGGATGCGTGGAAGTGTGATGACGGTTGATTTTTATGTTTCAGTGAATGTCTATGTTATAAAAAAGTTGCACATTAAAATGTAATAACGTAACATAAATATGTAATTTTACGATAAACATAGACCGATGTATATATTTTTGCAAACTGTAAGTAAATTTTTAGATTGGATCTATAAATTGAAAATGAATTTTATATAAAATTTGAAAATGAATATATTTATAAAAAAAGAGTGTCTTTTTCGTATAACCAAACCTTTAAACAAAGAAACAGCTGTTAAAGCATATCTTCAAAACGAAATTCGAATGAAGTTAATTTTACCGCCACATAGGTACATCTCTGATTTCGTAAACACACTTTTGGTCCATGGATACCATTCGTCCTACTTATCTGACCTGACTGAATTCGGATTATAATCAAGAACAGTCTCTACGCAGGAGACATTAAAGTGCTCAAGCGTTTGCACAGACATAAATGCATTCGCTATAATAGTCTAATCTTTGATTATATAATGTCTAGATGGAGCATTTCCTCAGTAAGCCTATATAAAAAAAACACTACTATTTTAGATACTCGTTGAAAATGATGCGCTAGAATAACTATGTCTAAAACATCTGATATGAGTCTTATTACCTCTCAAAAAGTACGTCCATTTGACCGTACTTTTTGCTTGCTGCTTCAATTTTAGATGCCGAATTCGGAATCTAGACATTATATGTTCAAAGAGTATTTATGTCGGAAATCCGAAATGACAGTTTAATTCTTTCAAAGATAATACTTTGTCTAAGTAGTTTAGCTGGTCCTCTGCGAATTATTTATTTTGAATTTTAAATTACCCTATTCGCCTAGAATCTAATCTAGATTCACGTAACCCGATACGAATAAAAAACAGGAACATTATAATCAAAATCTTTGTTTTCCTCTAGCGAAGATTCAGCCGGTCTTTATGTACATTTTATGCGTTTCCTGTGTACTACACGGTTGATTTATTGTATGTATCTAAACGTCAATTTTGGCAGTGAACCTCGAGGAACATGAGATCGTTTGAAGTGTTTCGTAGTGCTGTATCTAATGGAGTGTAACTCAGAATTTGTTTATGGTTCATATTGGGTCTGGAACCGAATAATATAGCTATCATCCTGTTTTGTAAGTTCATTCAGTTCTCTCTCTGAATGAATTCATAGATGTTATGGGTAATATGAATAGTTTGATGTTATTAAACAATATTAGCAACTGTGAGGTTGTTATATAGGATAGATGGCAAATAAACAAGCGGCAATGGATATCTGCGACACTAGAGGCGAAGCATAAGTCCTATCGATTCGAAAATACAGCTGATGAAAATTGATTGATAATGGCTAATGCATCGGCCTCGCAATCGCGAGATCGCATCCCACCCATTATACTACCGACGTGAACCCACTCCTAACACAAGCCATTGAGCTTAGCTGAAGGGGTTAACAGGATTGCTAGTAATGTGGGACGAAAATCCCACATTACGTGCTTATATCTTTATAAAAAAGAAAATCCTTGGTTAATTTTGCATAAAATAAAATGGTGTTAAAAATACACTGTCCACAGTGCATTGCCAAGTGTCAAGATAGTAAGGATAAAATTTTAATGTTTAAGGCGTTGTACCAGCATACGATGCTGAAACTCAACTGTGCATGTTTGAGCTGACCACTCCACAGAATTTTTCCATTTGGACAGAGAAGGTCGGATTCTTAATAAGTCAGTTTCTGAGTAGGTATTTTTTTAATGACAGATACACAAGGTCAATTAAAGAAAGTACAGAAGGTCCTTCATATAATGCGCGTTGACGGATACGGAATTGCTGACCACTTTGTTCAGAATCCGTTCCGAGATTCTCCGTCTGTGAACAATGTGTATATGTGAGCCTTGCTCGAGCAACGCACGTATACCTAAAGGTCACCTTCTACTCTTGGCAGTTTGGCCGTGTCGATTGAAGACCTACCGGCCCCCAAGATACCGGTTTTAAACTGTGATAAAATGTAACTATTCAGACTAATAATTTAAAATTCTGGAAACCAACACAATTAAATAATTATTATACTAATAAAAGTCAGTTGAGGACAAAATAACGATTAGAAACGCTTAAGCAACAATAGAATCGCCAGATTTTATTTTTCTGTTATACTAAAATAAATTGGGGACTCAACAATTGGACATTCTTGGCACTGAGGCGCAGCATTCAATACGCGGCGAACATTCAGACGTCAATCATTGAACTAGATAAACTTTGTTGCTGACTGGCCAGTAAATGAAAGGTTTGGATTCCACTATTAAATGATTAAAAATATAGGAAGGAAATAGGGTCAAATAAGGCTTCACATCCAAGGATTAGTTGCGATAAAAATACTATTTTTAAGCTTCCAGCTGTTTCCATACAAAATTTCGTCTAAATCGGCCCAGTATTTTCGGAAATGTAGAAAACATCGGTCTCGCAATCGTGAGGTTGCGGGTTCGAATCCTATCCATTCCTAATACAAGTCATTGAGCTTAGCTGGAGGAGTTAACAATCCACAACCACAATCCCACATAGATAGCTATCTTTAAAAAAAAAAGTGCAATATACAATCAAATTATGCAATAAATAAACAAATTCGACAGGAACAGCTATATTATACCGACCTACCTATCTATATATTAATACGTGAAGCAAAAAGATTGTACCCCTTTTAACAAGGCTTGCACAGACGGAGGAGTATGAAATTTCGCACACTTTTAGTTTATATCTGACCCCTGCAAACTTTCCCTCTTTTTGCAACATTTTTCATTGCTGCTCTCATTGGTCGTAGCACTCGTAGCGTTATATAGCCTTGATCGATAAATAGATAGCCTATTTATCGATCAAGGCTATATAACGCTACGAGTGCTACGACCAATGAGAGCAGCAATGAAAATACCAACAGTAAAGCTATCCAACATGGACCGCGCCATTCCTATTAATTAAAAAGTAAATATTGACTGCTTAGCGTGTAAGAGAGAAAACAAGCACGAAGTTGCGTTGTCTCTATCTAGAGAGTAGTCAATTTTGTAAGGATAGGGAGCAGTCCAGGTCTATACGTCAATGGTATTTGCACTAGAAACGATTAGGTCAGCAATAAAAACAGCAAGACGGAGTTGTCAAAATGGCAGGAATTTGAACTGTCATTATTTTCACAGCTTTGCATTTAACGTGTGAAAACACGTGAAATAAGTAAATAAAAATCGGTAAGACTACCTCTTTGTGCAATCAAAGTTTACCAAGAAATACTTGAAACTGGCAGAAGTTAGCTGGAAAATCAGCTAAATTGCCATAAATTCAAAACTAAAAAGGAGATAGCATGACGGTCATATTAAATGCTATTAGTACAAATAGTTTGCAACTGAACCGAATCGAGGTGGTTCCCCTTAATATCTATTATTGGAAATTCCAGTGTTGTGTGCCAAACTCAGTGAAATGGGACACTTATGGAGTCTGTGGTGCCTTTCTGTCTGTCAAAAGTATTTTCGATTTAGTTATAATATTTGGAGTACCTTTATAAAATTCACATATATCTTTATGAAATTACTACTGCCTCTGTGGCGCAGTGGGAGAGTGTCCGACTGCTACGCAAAAGGTCCTGGGTTCGATTCCCACACGGGACACCATTATGTGTGATCCACAAATTGTTGTTCCGGGTCTGGGTATACTTTGTGTCCGTGACTTGTATGTTTGTAGAGTCCCCCGTGACACGGCTTGTACCTTATTCAGGAAGTCGTCTACTTGAAAAAAAAAGTTTTTGTCAGAACACTATCCTATGTTCTTCCCCTCAAACGTCATACTAAATTTCATCTGAATCGGTTTAGCGGTTTAAGCGTGAAAAGGTAACAGACATACAGACAGACAAACGGAGTTACTTTCATATTTATAATATTAGTATGGATTCAACAAAATAATTTTTTGAAGTTAAGGTGGTATAATTACAATTTATGCTTCCAGGGTCCTTACTAACTTTTTTTTTCCGGGTCTGCGGCAAGCCCGAGCGAACTGTCAAAATTGTGTTATAATCGTCGACGGCGAACATCTTTGAGGGCACCAGTTCGCACGGGCTGGTCACGGACACGAAATAAAGAGCGTGAGTAAGGACCCAGTTGTCCTAGAAATTCTGTACAGGCTTATTATAGCCTAACCCGCAAGCATTAAGAGATAGAAGAATTTGATATCTAGTAACATAGTCCAGATAGGTGGTTCGCTTCTGGCCCCGGTTTGGCTACGGAAGTCTCGGGTTCGATTCCTGAGTCTGGATTTAAAATTTTTCTATCTTTCAAAAATGCAATTATTGTATTATTATCAGAGTCTACCTTTCGGCCGCGGCTTCGCCTTTCAGCATCGGATCGCAATAAAAAACTAAACCTTCCGCAAACTGCAAGCTATACTTCTGTACCAATTCAGCTCAGGATCGTCGTAGATAAGCACGTTCAAACAAATTCTTCAGCTTCATTATTTGTTTAACTAAAGATGGTAGGCATAGATCTAGATAGTGTGAAATTTTGTGATAAAGATTAGTATAGAATAAAGTTTTCAATGTTTTGTTTTTCCCAGCATATCAACCAACGCGCTGTACGCGAAAACTAAATGCCAACTATTTACGATGCATTAAACTTTAATGTAACGAATTGATGCAACATTTTGTATTTAATTTACGTTTAACATCGCACTGCAATTGACGATCAAACAAATTTAAAACAAAAACTGAGCATTCATTTTGAATAAGTAATACTCTGTACCTAAAATTATTTTGGTCTAGGTCACGGTGGAATATTTAAAGTGAAAAATTATTTAGCGGGGTTGTGCACTTTTTTTGGTATGGGTGACAATTGTAAAACTCGCATCAGGATCACGTGATCCTGATCGAAAATTTGTAAGACGGAGGGAGAGCAATTTAAAACTGCTACAATATCATTAGAGTACGAAGGTAAATTTCGCCACCATCTACAATGTTATTATAGCTCAGGTATGAAATCGGGCGGCCCAGAAACCAGAAGACTCCAGTTCGAGCCCGAGTAACGATTATTTTTGTCCCTTTTTTATTTTAACTTTTTTGTTTTTTTTTTTTTTATTTGTGATTTATTATTTCATATTTTTTTAATAATAAGTCAGTAAAATCGAAAAAATATTATTCAAATTTCATCAGTAGGTATTTTTTTCTGAGAGAAAAACATTTTAATTGTCATGTCGTAGTCATTGTCATTATTGAAATTGCATTAGATGAATATTGTATTTGACCACATAAATGACTTCTATGCTGATAAAAAAAATCCCTAACCATTTCAAAACATTTAAAAAATGCACAACCTTAATGTTCAAGTTTTCACTTCTTCTGGCATTCCCGGAGTTCAACCCGTTTTTTATTACATACATACATATCTACATATTAACCCATATGATGTTCCACTGCTGGGCACGGGTCTCCTCAGTTTGTATTACATCTGAGACATATCAACAATAACCATGCAGGTGATATTACGTATACTGTTTCCGAATGCCTTATTCTCATTGATCCATAAAACGAAAATCCGACATAACTGGAGAGACAAGACCGACGGCATAACGTACTCTCCATACACACAGAAAAGGCTAACATTTTTAGAAAACAGTAACCCATGCATGGACCTGACAATGGTAATCTTGCTGAACTCCATTGATCTCTTAATAACCCTAATATGTATGACTCAAAAGAATGCACAACATTACATTTCACAGGTAGCAGCACCATTCGAATTCTGCACTTTACTAACACCAACCTCAAAACACAATGTTTATTTTTAGATGGTATGTTTACTTAACTAAACTACAGCTGCACCTGCAGTAGATACAGATAAAAGACTATTTACAGTACAAACAGAATCGTCCGGCGCTCGAGTGCACATCAGGTCTATTAAATTCGCATAACTAAGAGCCTTACTGAGGTACCAGAGACGGCTTGGCGGCACGCCAGCTCCATCTATGTGTCATACCACTATCAAAGATTATTGGACTAAAAGAAGGGACCGATCAGTTATTAAAAGATGGTGAAAACTGAAAGCTGTAATTTAAGAGATAAAAATTTAGCAAATCTATAATGGGACTAGGGGAAATTTTAATGAAATAAGTACAAGCATAAAACAAATCAAAGACAGGACTAACGTAGTAGTAAATTAAATTGTTTCGACTAGATTATGTCTAAAATAACATAATTTTAGACATAATCTTAGAAATCCTTACTTATCCTATTGTCTTTTCTTATAACGTGTATTGTTTATACTCTCTATACAAAGTTTACTTAATGTACCAAGAATTTACACCAACTGTCGATGGATTTGGCTATTAGAGGATATAGATAGAGATTTGACATAAGCTCCATACAAAATATGTCAAAATTCTACCTCTAGTAGCCAAATCCATCGATAGATAGATTACAGAGATCGGCCGTTAGTAATTATAATTTAAACTCGGTTTTTCTTATAAACTGTGCCATAGGTAAATGTTGTTCTCATATCTCATAACGTATCTAAGATGTCAAGTAAATTAAACTAGACGAACATTTAGTTTTCCACGTAATGACAGGACGTAAACCGATTGAATGTGTTTTAATGAACCGTTAAATTAATTAGAATATTAATTTGTTATTTTTTTTATTATTATTGGCGAATCATGCATGTTAAGTACTAGGAAGCAATATCTCTGTTTTATTAAAATCTGTTCTTTGTAATAGTTAATACACATCTTTATTTATCCCACGACAAGCTGACTTATAAACGCAAAAGTTATTCAAAAAAGACCCAAAAATTAAAGATCATACAAGCTTCATACCCTCACCATTAGGAGATTAATTTGAAAACAAGTAAACAATTAGAAATTAAATAACTAAAATATAATTATTCAAAATATTTAGGTAAAACACTTATATCATTTTACAATACTAAAAATGATGAGTAAATAGTGGCAGAATTGCACGTGTAGTGACAGGATGACAAATTGCCAGTAAAACTGACCTCAAATGAGATGGGCCGTGGAAGAATTATTATTAAACGTAAGTAGTTCATAATAAACATCAAAGAGTACTTCACAACCAGAAACTTGAATAAAATTGATGTAAAAAATTCTTTGGACAGGACATTACAGTTGGAATAAAGGCAAAAGGCAGAAGTTTCTCTTCATAATTCTCAAGAAACTGATCGTTGGATATTCTGAGTTGAGACTAGTTTTCCTGCTCGATTTTTTCCGATCTGTAGGATTCATTTTAATAAAGATAAGTTATTCATGAAAGGTTTGTGTGAACGAATGTTCGGTCATCACTGACTCCAGATCAAGATCACTCATAGCATCAAATGATCAAGTCATCTTGTAATAGCTAGGTATGTTCTTAATTCTTTATTAATGACTAAGTGTTTTCGCATTTCTTAGCGAAATCTTAAATCAACAATGTAGTTCTTCACGTCTTAGTTCTTCATTTAGCTTATTTATTTTGTGATCTGTTTTAAATTAAACACCTGCTATAACCTCTATACCAATGGATATTTTGCTATCATTTGCAAGCAAGTGTTCATATTTTCTCTTAAATTCATCTTATTTATTCTCGTGACGCATTAGAACGATTCCCGCGAGGAAAGCAGTTTTGAATATTTCATTTATTTCAGGACTCGTATTTTGTCAGCAATGACCAACGTTACTTAGACTTTTTACGATATATGGATGACTTTAAATTTTATGACTACATACGACTTACTCGCGAACTTCATAATTGTTACAGATTTAGATTTTATGGATCCGAATTAGGCCTTGAGTTGACAAATTGTAGTTTTAGCATAGCTACTAAGGTGATGAATGTAGAAATTGAATTATGAGTAGGTACAAACTATGAGCACTTCGGATAGGAAAACGATTAAAAAGGTTGGTTTACGAATAACTTAAATTAAACCTCACAATGTTATTAGAAAATTTCTTAAAATCCTAAAACCAAAAAAAATGCCTCTTGTTTGTGTATTCTATTTAATTAATTTATATAAGTCCGCCTTGGGGCATGCTAGCACAGTGTCAGATAGTCTTCTGTGAAATAGTGATGTTAACAGATCAATGTGTTTCGGTTGAAAGGCACTGTAGCAAGTGAAATTACTGGACAAATGAAGAGCGCAATGTGGTGACTATCAGATGTTTACCGAACAAGGATTTGGGTGTCACTGATACGGTTATGGGCTCGTGTGAAGCTTACCATCAGGCTCAAGACCTACTCCTCATTTAGTGGTATAAAAAATAATCATAATAAGTCAGAAATAAAGGTGAAGGTAAAGTACACTTGAGTGATTAAAAATGGGTACGAGTAATCGCAACTAAAAATGTGAAAATAGATTTCAGTGTTTGTAATTCAATCATGAATAAACTATTGAACAGATTTGAATGAAACTGAAAGAGTCTAGAGATTATTTAAGAGACAATTTTGTTGGTCCGGGGACGAATCGTCAAAGGGATATTGTCGGAGTGCTATAAAGGTCTATGACGTAAGCATAAAGTAAATTTAGCCTGTCCTCGGATAGCTCAGTATTATGTCTGCTATTATGGATCACTTTAATTTAAATATTAGATACCTGCTGTATTACATAAAACCAAATTTTCATATGCTGCTCGTCATATGACGTCATTATGTCTCCTGCTGTCATTGTCTCTTGGACGTGAGTTGTCATGACAGAAATTGTACAAAATTGCGTTGAAAGTAAATTAAGCCCAGAAAATATAAATTATCCGACCCGTTTTAACTCTACTAGCCCTGGATCTAAGGGAAAGAAAAAGTGCCGAATTTCATACTTCATTTGAAAAAAAAAATGACGAAAAAACCACACTCCCTTTGAATATTGAGGACATTATAATCTCCACTTTTTCCATATTGAAGAATAAGATGAACTAGGTTCTATGAATTGTGGTACAGTCATGAGACGCTTATTTCCTTTAGGCTTTAGATATAATCTATTTTTTTTATTGTTTTACATATTTTGTCTTTTGTTTCTTCAGTAGGTCTCGTGTTTGTATCAAAATAAATGTATTTTCTTATATTCATTAATTCTAAGACTAAATAGACGATTAAAGCATTAGATACACTTCAAAATTGTATTCTATCTATGTCTATTTCTTCAGGACTTAAGTGAACATTCACGTGAAACACATGACGTAATTGTAGGTACATACACCGACATATAAACAGAAATACAAATATTTTATGTTTAAAAATACTAATCCTACTTTTGTAATGGTTAGGTGCACGACGATTTATTTTTTCCCGACAGTTATATTCAATGATTGATGTGGCAAAGATAAAACACCTTGTTACATTTTTCTTAGGCATTTATCGAGAATCGTAAATAGTTTCACACCTACAATATTACAAATAAATATACCAAATGGAAAACTGGACCGGATTCGCAATATTTTTTTTTTTCGTTGTTTCGAATACTGCATTATGGGTATCAAAATAAATTATGCATTTCAAAAAGGTATAACATGATTATGACTGTGATACTAAAAAAGTTAGTTAGCAACCATTCTTTTTTCAATTCTCAATACTTGGCGATAGCTGTGATAAAAGTTAGTTGTTACATCCTACAACCACTCAATAGTATTAAATAAAAAAATAAGTTTAAAAAATAAAAAACCCGCCTGCACAAATATAATTCTGTAAGGGATCTTGTTTCCAAATTTTTTGTGCAGGCGGGTTTTTATTTTTTTAATAGAAAGTAAAAATAAATACATCTAACGTATACAAATACATATAACGTATGCAAGGGGTAAAATTGTAACTTTAGTACATTTCAAATTTTATAGTTATCTTATTTACGGTATCACATATATTTTTGTCCAGCATTCATTGGTAACGGTAGCAGTATTGTAATCTTTTTCATATGCCCTGAATCGCATAATAATTTATGATCCTCATACGTCATCGATGCACTGCATTTTACAGTGTGTAGAATGAATCACAGTTATTTTCACGTATCACATCAGATGAAAATATAATTATAGTTCATACTTTTGATCATTGAATGAAAAGCACATAACTAACTGAGGGGGAAATCTACTTATATAATAATATCTTGGGACAACTCACACGACGCTATCTGATCCCAAACTAAGCAGAGCTTGTACTATGGAAATCAGACAACTGATAAACTTACTTATATATTTCTAAATACATACATATTATAGACAAATAACACCCAGACACAGAATAAACCATCGTGCTCATCACACAAAGTTTTATCCTGTGTGGGGATCGAACCCACGACCTCTTGTGTAGCAGTCAGATACACTCCCACTGCGCCACAGAGGCAGTCAGAATATATAATATATAGCTGTCCATTTTTTATTTTAAATAAGATATTAATAAGGATAGACGTGACGTGTACTCTGGATGTCTGCCTGATTCATAAAGCGGCTGGAGCCTTGATAAAGGTACCCTCAGAGAAATAATGTAATACAAAAGTTATGCAATTGTATTTGTATGCGCGGGAATACTCGTAAATGTGTGTCATTGGTTTATATCTGGAGTTATATTTATGGATAATTACGTTGACTAATATAACTTGTGCGAGCGCTACAGAATAATGTAAGTATTTGTTGCTCTGGCAACTTATGGGCAGAGAAGTAGCTGCTAGTCGCGGCTGCAACAAACGCACGAAGAAAATGTAAGCAAAGTAAGAAACAGAACGTCAATCAGTCAATTCTGACAATATTTTTATTTTATTAGATACTAAGGAAATAAATAAAATAAAGGACCATAAAGTTTGAGTTAAAAAGCATTTTTTTTTATCAACGATTTTTTTAAACTTTTTCTTCCATATGAACCCAAGGTTCATATGGAAGAAAAAGTTTAAAAAAATCGTATTTTACTACCAAGTAGTAAAATACGATTTGAGCTTACAACCTCTTCATAGCGTACAAATGCAATGCCTCATCCTGCCTTAACTAGCCTACCTCAGCTTTTATCAAATGTTTAGTTCTTTATACGTATCTCTCACCTCGTAGTTATATCATTCACAAATACCAGAATCGTTTTACAACTACAAGATGTAACGATGGAGTATTTAACACTTAAGAGAAAATGTATTGGCACTTTGGTGTACACTATAATGTATTTACAGATGTATGCGTACCAGATCGTTCCAAATATATATGCCAGTGTTAAGTTCGATTTTGATTAAAATTTGAAACCTCTAATCCTTTAGAGGTTTCAAATTTTAATCAAAATCAAAACCCCATTTTACAGGTTGAATTTTATTAACATATTATGTTTTTTTGCCAAGTATCAACCCATCCGTTCAATGTTTATAGTGGATATGTTCCGATATACACTGCGAGCTCAGATATACAGTGCTTTTACAGGGGAGAAATAATTCATTCAGTTATGACTAACAGTATACTGCAGCAGTATCCTTGGGAAATATTCGACGTCATAAATCGTCGCCATTTTTGTACTGTGAGCACTGGTGTTTTAAGGTGTTCTCAGTATATTACGTCATCAACAGCAACCAGAAATTTTATTTAACTCCATTGATTCAAACATTATGTAATTAATTGAATTGATAATTAATCGAATATTCTATTTTTACATATAACTATACATTCAATTTTATTTTTCTTGTGATAACTTGTACATATCCATACTAATCCATACTAATATCCATACTAATATTATAAATGGGAAAGTAGCTCTGTCTGTCTGTCTATTACGCTTTCACGCTCAAACAGCTAAACCGATTTAGATGAAATTTTGTATGGATATAGTTTGAGTCCCGGGGAAGAACATAGGATAGTTTTTATTGCGATAACCGGCATCTATGAGCCACAGGCGAAACCTAGTAAAATTATATAAACGTGGATGACAGTATCCTGGAATGCGTTCCGTTTTAAAAAGTAACCAGTATAGCTAACTATAAAGGATCGTCTTCGCAGTATAATAAATTGACGTCATACCTGGGGCACTGTGCTCCAGTGCATATCGTAACATACCCAATATGAGTCAGTCATGATATTCCGATAATACTTTTTTCAAACAACTCAGACCATCGTTCACGGATACACCAAAAGTCAGACCACTTTGTTACACACACACTTTCATTTAAAATCGCTGGTTCGTTCCGAGACCAGGGGGTCAATTCACGTATTTAAAGCAGTGAAGTTGCAGTTAAGTTTCGATTAAAACGGCCATTTATGTATTCTTGTAACTTTGGGATCGATCTTAAAAATGCTTGCGCACCGTAGGTACTAGAATATGGTTATTGCGCTCTCGAGACGTATACTTGACGCAAGCGTATTTGAGATCGATCCCAAAGTTACAAGAATACGAAAATGACCGTTTTAATCGAAACTTAACTGCAACTGAAATGCAATTGCACTGCTTTATATACGTGAATTGACTTGCTGACCAACCGTGCTATTTTCTTTTGATTTTATCACTGCACTATAAGCGACGTTATCATTATCTGTCAACGCTCTCACATACTCTAATTTACAACTGTCGCAATGAAAACTAAAATACACACCTATGATAGTTGAAATGTTTTGACTTTCGACGGATTTTAATGAAATTATGAGTAACACGTGTAGGTAACGTGTGAGCATCAAATTATCTGGTAGAACACGAATGTGAAGATGTTCAGTGAATATTAGTTGATTAATTGGTATTAGATTCGTTTAGTTTCAGTGTTTGTGCATCTGGGGACCAATCGTTTGATCAGGTGAAATCGTACCTTTACCGTCTTTCCGTATGTTTTATCTAGGTACATTTCTGTCATCTATACTAATATTATAAAGCTGAAGAGTTGTTCGTTTGTTTGAACGCGGTAATCTCAAAAACTACTGATCCGAATTAAAAAAATATTTCACTTTTGGATAGCCCATTTATCGAGGAAGGCTATGGGCTATATAACATCACGCTACGACCAATAGGAACGGAGCAGCAATGAGAAATGTTGCAAAAACGGGGAAAATGTACGCAGATGAAGTTGCGCGGGTCAGCTAGTTAGTTATAAATGTTTGTACTTAGGTATGTTAAGTAGTTAGCTATAAATAGGTACTATTATTTTTTTGCAATTTTGGAAGGCTCAGTATAAACTGATCTTCTAACAGATCGACCGACAATTTAAACATCCATGCCGGAACCACCCGGAATGGAATGAATGATAGTGTGGCCTTTAGTATTCCGTTCCGGCATCCTGATCTCCTGAAAATCCTCATGTCTGATCCTTCAGGAGTCAAAAGAGAGTTCGAGGCTTTTGCTAAAAAAAGCTGAAAAAATACATCAGTACGTCCGTACTTGTGCCTTCCCCTTTTTTTAAATGTGCTAAAATCTCCGAAGATCCCACCTCGTCGAGGGCATGACGCGATGTGCCGTCGTATTAGTTCATAGCCAAATGTGATTTTTCACCATAAAATTCTTAAAAAATAAAAATGTGAATTTTATGCGCTTTAATGTGGAGGCTGAGAAAAACTGACTATAACTACAACTACTAAATAAAAAAATAAATTTAAAAACTAAAAAAAACCCGCCTACAAAAAGATAAAAACAAGATACCCTTCATATTTAATATCATATAGTCGGAGGCATTCATGAAATCGTGCCTCCAACTGCATGACATTAATTATGAAGGGTGTCTTGTTCCTGTTTTAGTATTGTAGGCGGGTTATTTTAGTTTTTTTTTTCACGTTGTAGATAGTTAGATGCCTACTGTCATGGCAATTAATGACAGTTTTCACTTCTATGTGACAAGATAATCATTAATTAGAAACAAATCATTAGATACTGCATACAGGATGCGTGGGCGCAGTGTTAGGTATTTGTCATTATTAATCGAGCGCCACGCGAGCATTATTTTTAATCGACGGTTGTCTATTCTCATTCTTGCTGTTATTTCAATCTCAGCTGATCTGGGTAACTTTGAATACTGTTATATCTTTATTTGTACCACTCTCCGGTTTCGCATGGACCATCTAATATTCCTCATCGAATTGAATTTTCTTCATTTTCTAACATTCTATGACGTGTGGGCAATAGACCATATCCGCTATGTTTCGCCATGTCCGTCCGTCCAGCAGATTTGCTCAGAGACTGTTAGTGCTAGAAGGCTGTAATTTTGCATAGATACACATTAATAAAATCAAAAAACCTTTTTTTAGGGTACCTCCTCTATATGTAAAGTGGGGATGCGATGTTTTTTTTTCTCACCTATCTCATCGTGTGGGGTATTGTTAGATAGGTCTTTTAAAAACGTTTAGGGGTTGGGAAGACCATTTATAGGGAGTGATTCCCGAACCTTACATTGTGCGTGGCCCGACATACACTTGCCGGTTTTTTTTAATATACTAATAACGGGAGGTTATTAGTATATTAAAAAAGCTCTAGGCTTCTTTACATTATACCAAATAACTTCGAAATATATTTTTTTAAATCCAATATATAAAATTCTCGTGTAACAATGTTCGTTCCCATACTCCTCCGAAACGGCTTGACCGATGCTCATGAAATTTTTTATGCATATTCAGTAAGCCTGAGAATCGGCTACTATCTATTTTTCATACCTCTAAGAGTTTGTTTGTTTGTTTGAATGCGATAATCTCAGGAACTACTGGGCTGCACTGAAAAAATATTTTATTGTTGGATAGCCCATTTATCGAGGAAGGCTATAGGTTATAACATCACGCTACGACCAATAGGAGCGGAGCAGCAATGAAAAATGTTGTAAAAAAAAAAGGAAGAAAAAGAAAAAAGGGAAAATTTAGGCAGACGAAGTTGCGCGGGTCAGCTAGTAATATATAAATTAATCCTTCACCACCTACCACCTACTTTTGTCACGCAAACTTTTATCACACATGAGAGACCCCGGAGTTAAATCGGTGTTTCTTTGTCAGATTTAGGGCCTAAACCTCACAATAAACAACGATTTATTATTTACTCCAGTAAAATAGTCTGTGGTGGTTAAGGTAACTCCAAAAACATGTGGTTGGCGAATATTAAACATTTTCCAAAACCGATACGAGTATTACAAAGATATTTAGTTTTATGTAAAGGAGTCACGAATGGGAGGTTATTAGTAAGTATATTACAAACCATCCTGTATAATTAGTTTATTTATTTTTTTTCTATTTCAGCAGTGGATATGGAAGAAGTACCTACTGCGACTCCCACGGTGCAAAATTACATTTTTAAGACATAAATTATGTAAAAAAAAGCTTTATTATCAATATACATATATATTATAGATTGAGAAGCGGCGGACAGCCTATGGCTAAGGCATCGGTCTCGCAATCGTGAGGTCGTTGTTTCGAAGCCTGCTCATTATACGACCGACGTGAACCTATTCCTAACTCAAGCCATTGAGCTTGTGTTAAGAATAGGTTCTTAGCTTAAGGGCGAAGAAGCTTAGCTGGAGGGGTTTGATAGTAATGTGGAACCACAATCCCACTGCTATGCTAGTTATCTTTTCTTCTCAAAAAAAATTAAAAAAAAATGTTATCAATTACCCTTGACCGTGAAATGGGCACTCCTCCGAGCCTCAGAGGCCACGTTAAGCCGTCGTACCTGGAACTATTAAGCTACTTCGATTACATTTATTATATGGAGTCTTATGCCCAACACAAAGTGACTTGACTGATTTTGGGATAGGACATATACCTACCGAGGACAATCTAATATATTACCATAGCAATACTGCCGTAAACCACCCTCTGTAGGTGGACATTATTATCGAACCTAAGCTATGAAAACCAAGCCATCATATTCGTGATTTTTGTCAGACAGGTAAAAACATGGTTGCATCAAATTATCTAGAACTATTCAACATGATACATAGCAAGTGTTGACGAGTATAAACAGGATAAAATGAACACTGAGCTTAAAATTATTATCCAGTCTGCTCCAATGGTACGTGTTGTTACATTTTAGCAAAATTTTTGACAGTTCTCTAAATATTATATCAGATGACACCGTTTAGTATGTATTACATCAAAAACCAATTTAGAATACTTTATTCTACCGCCTCCATTCCACGCTACTTTAGATGGATGTTTCTCGTCTTTTGAAGATTAGATAGTATATTGATAGTAGGTAAGCTTCATTGCAGTTTGCATACAAATAAATGTATCTTTAGGTATACATAAAATGTATGAGAAGACAGAGATAGGTTTTTTTGCAAGCTGTATTTAAGAATACAGCAAACGTCAAATGAGGAATACATGCAGGTGGCCTTTAAGTGACGCTACGTTAACAGCCTTAGACCTTATGGACTTGGATCAACACATGTTATGTCGTTGGTATTGTCATTGTCTATTTAGAATGCATAAAGTTTATCTTATTTTATTTTTCTTTATTGGGAGATAAAACAGTTTTAAGTTACAGTAAATTTTAGTAATACTTAGGTACAATTTTAGCTTGGTAAACGTATAACCCACATCAATGTCCGCGGATTAATATCTATGGAGTAGAGTAAAAATCAAATGTTAAAACAAAAATAAATGAGATTACAGAAATACCGAACTTTTTTTAACTTTGGTAACATAACATATATAAGCCTACACTTGTCTCGGTTTGTAATCCTGCTAGTAAGACAAATTAGTACGACCTCAAGGACCAAGGACCTTTACCTACTTGTAGCCTAGAAACTATAACACTATTAGATATATTTCGGGACTTAATCGCGTGAATTATTTAAACGATTATTTATACGGTACGTATTGAAAGGTACGTTATTTACCCGACGTTTCGATCGAATTGCACAGATCGTGGTCACGGGTCGATTGACCACGATCGGTGCAATTCGATCGAAACGTCGGGTAAATAAAAGGTTCGTACCTTTAAATAATTCACGCGATTAAGTCCCGAAATATATCTAATATGTATAAAAATCGCGAAAGTTTAAAAACAATAACTATAACACTATTTGTTTTTGGCCCAAATCTTCAAAAAATCTAAACATAAACATATCTCCATTGCCTTCAACAAGGCTATTGCCTTCCTTCAACACTATTCCTTACTTACACCTTAAAATCTACAGAAATGTAAACTTGCAACGCGAAATTCTGTAGGCAATATACCCATCAACTAATTGAAAAAGTAACAACGTATCTCTCTTACACAAAATATAGCCAGAGCTTTAGTCCATCTAGTTTAGTCTAAATACGTTTACATTATTAACAATCTTTAAAGAAACAAGGTTACAAAAATAAACATCCTGATTGATCACATATCTCCTTTATTTAGGTATGTATATAATATGGTTTAATCTATAGAATATTCCACTATTTATATATTATAGTCAAAATATTTAAATTCACGTTAATGTATCTCCTATTTTAATAGAAAACAAATGTAATAGTTTCAATTGGGTGTTTATTTTTGTATAGGTAATATAAGCAAATTCTTTTTAAGTAATACAATGATTTCATCATACTGATATCATCGGTTAGGTCCGATATCTTTCTTAACCTACTTTGTTCTGCTATCGTTGCTTGGTTTGAGCCATAGACGTATAGAACATGACTGCGATATAACCTCACAAAATTGACCACTCTCTAGAAAGAGACAACGCTACTTTGTAGACAATACATGTCAAAGGCCGCACGATCTTTTTCTCTCTTTCACACTTTGCAGTCAATATTTATAGTCTTTTTATTTGAAAGGGATGCCACGGTCCTGATCTATACGTCTATGGTTTAAGCTCTATTCCAATTACGAAGTCACTTTTGACATATGTCAAATAGTAGAGCCATAAGTAGGTACTGAGTATTTAGAGAGCTAGAGACCACAAGATAATTTTGTGTGAAATATCATTGACTTAATAAATGACATTACTAATTTCAAGATATTTGGACTTCAAGTAAGTATTATATAACTCCATTAAAATACATCTTCTTGTGTAGAGCACTAGCTATAGCGGAGCGGAAACGTGTAACTGTAGTAGTTAAATTATTATTTTATAATTTTGCAGTTTTCATTATTTTAAGTACGGTAACTTAAAAAAAGCGTTATTTGTAGGTAATGATTGGGAATTCCGGAAAACCGGATCCGGTAATCCGGCGGATCCGGCATCATTTGACGTTGACTGGTCCCGATCGCCGGATCCGGTGTATCGACATCAATTTTCGAGAAAATGGTCACATTTACACTTTTGCTTTAGAGTGTTCAATGTATGACAAAAGCGTTATTTACTTTTGTATTTATTTGATGTTATTTGAACATTTTTAAACTTTTACCTTCATTTGTTTAATTTCGTAATTTTCGCTATATATATATCCAATTGAAATGAGAGGTGGTGGTCAAAAATCTAATGATATTATATCTCTATATAAATTGCAACCTGCAATATTATGAAATATGAGGTTTTTCCCAAATAATACGATAAGGTAAATAAGAAAAATAAAACAATATAAAAAAATTACAAACTAGTCAAATTTTGAACAATACAATAATACATTTTCTTGTAATAATAATGTTAGTATCAACTAACAACGTTTACCTACTTGGAATTAGACAATAAAATTAATTCTAAAATGTATCTATCTATAATATATTCTTTTAATTTTAAAATTTGTATTGACGTAGGTACTTTTATATTTTTATATAAAACCTCTACCTCGCTTTTCATAAATTAATACATTGTCTTTTCTTCTTCTATCTACTTATATTTATACTGTGTAATAAATGTTCGTAAACTTTCGCGATTTGTACACATTATAGAATTTAATAAGCTACGGGTCTTAAAACAAAGGTAGTCGGGCAATAAAACAAAGGTATTTATCCTTAAATTAAAATATTTACGCGATTAAGACCCGTAGTTTATAAAATTCTAAAATGCTATACTGTGTAAGAATAATCTATACTAATATTATAAAGCTAAAGAGTTTGTTTGATTGTTTGAACGCGATAATCTAAGTAACTACTGTTTCAAAATGAACAAAATCTTTTACTGTCGGATAGCCCATTTATCGAGGAAGGTTATAGGCTATATAACATCACGCTACGATCAATAGAAGCGGAGCAGCAATGAAAAATGTTGCAAAAACGGGGGAAATTTACGAAGACGAAGTTTCGCGGGTCAGCTAGTAGTAAATAACTTGCCAAATGATTTATAGTAATCGTTCCTTATTTATTTCTTTGCACTTCTAAACTTCAAATCTGTAGGATCTTTTACGCAAAACAGGGTCCAATTTTAGCTAAGACTCTATTTTCAATGGCTTCTCATAAAAGAGCAAATCAATTGACCATTCTCTTATTTCTCTACCTATCTCTTATTGAAGTGCAACTCGAAAATGTTTGTTTTTTAACATTAAAGCTCTTAAGTGCTTCATTCTCATTCCATAAGAAACATTAATAAAAAAAAAACAGACTTACATAACTTACAGTGCGTAGGTACTTAGTTTATAAAACGTACACACTGTAAGTTACAGTTATCGGTATCACATCCACTCAAATATGTATGTCATGTCAGTTTATAATGATATTTTGTTCTAGTTTGATCAATCCGGCCGTGTCCAGATGGATTGTAAAACGACTGGAGTGCAATCCCTAGTTGACTGTTTTTATAGATTATATTATTTATTTTTTATGTATAGATTGTTTATTTTTCATGTAAAGTGAAACGTATAGTAGGTATATTGGTACCGAAGCATCTTCTTGTTATTTATTTATAGGTATGTTATTTTCAGTTTTTACTTTGTTATCTATAACCTTAGGTCACAGGACACAAAGAAGAGAAGTCCCACAATTTTTTGTGCAAGGTTGTCTTGTCCTTGTCACCCACGACGGAACGGAGAACATATATGCGTTTAGGGTGAGTTTGTGTGTGCAGTCGAATGTACCCATTTATCTCAATAACGGTGCAACCGATTCAAATGCGGTTTTCTGTAAAGAGTGTGCAGTTTATCTTCGATGGTTCTTACATACTTGTTGATGGTACTTACTTCAAAATTTTTAATTAAGATTTTTATTTAAAAATGTTCACTCATCAACATTACGACAAAATGTCCAAAACGCAGTTCGAACTATAAATATTTACCTTCTTAGGTATCTTGTCAAAATATTTGACGATATACCCTACATTTTTTTTAAAATAACTAGGTATGTGAGTCTCACGTTACTAGTAATCCTGTTAACCTATGTAGCTAAGCTAGATTGCTTGTGTTAGGAGTGTGTTCACGTCGCTGGTTTAATGGGTAGGATTCGAACCTGCGACCTCTCGATTGCGAGTTCGATGCCTTAACCATTAGGCCACCGTCGCTTTCAGGTATAGGTATATCTCTGGACTGGACGGAAGTCAATCTGTTCAATAGTATGGCTTCTATTTAGATATAATCTTCATACTCATCAATGGATTTGACAATACAAATGTGTGAAGGAGTATCATGCGAAAGGGATAGACCCCTTAAAAACCGTTTCAATTTCGTAATCTGGTTTCTAGGACAGATGAAGTTATATCCGTTATTTACATCTTTAATTAATACGTATTCATGCCAGTCGTCTGTAGGTTATGAAACGTAATATAAAGTTAAAACATTCGTAAATTATTATACAAGCATAACCCATTAGAGAGGACAAATTCCTTTATTTATTATATTAACCAAATGTTTACATTTAGCTACGAGTTCAATTTTGGACTAATGAGCCGTGGCCTTTGGTCGGCCAATACGAATTGCTGGCAATTTAGTTTCTTCAATATATTTATCAGTCATCTTTCATCATCTTTGGTCGGCAACTATGAAATATTAAGAATTTTTTATCAATAAATTCATCAGTAGTTTTTAATAAAGTCATGTCACTTATTAAAAAAACAATCGCCGTTTCTTTTCCGATCTTCGGTCTGTGAACATGTCACACTCGTAGACGATCTTTTCTATCAGGGTCCTTATTCACTATCTTTTTTTTCGTTTTCCCGACAAACCCGCGCTTCTAACTGTCAAAATCTTGTCAAAATGGTCAATAGAGAGCTGCATACATGCGCGCGGACATCTTTGAGCGCTGCGCCAGTTCGCGCGGGCTTGCCGAAAAAACGAAAAAAAGATAGTGAATAAGGACCCAGATTAGGAGCCTTAGTCTTAATAAAGGGAATAGTCGTTACTAGTTAAATAAAAAGTATAAGTTAAATGGCTGCATGGTGCAGTTTAGCAAAACAATGCTGTACATTTCTTGAACTCACTTAGACGCATTCGGTTGACTTGGGTATTATCATTTCGGTACCAGATACTACCCACCTATATTTATTATTATGTTAACAACAGTTTTGTCTTTGTTTATCTGACTGTATATCTATGACTGGCCTGTTGATTTAGTGGTTAGTGACCCTGACTGCTAAGCCGGAGGTCGGGTTCGATCCCCACCCAGGATAAAACTGTGTGTGATGAGCACGATGGTTTATTCGGTGTCTGGGTGTAATTTATCTATGAAATGTATTTATTTAGAAATATTTAAGTATGTTTATCAGTTGTCTGATTTCCATAGTACAAGCTCTGCTTAGTTTGTGATCATAGGGCGTTGTGTGAGTTGTCCACAGATATTATTATATTGTAATTATTATTAAATGAAAATAAATCTATTAAATTCATACACACCGATAAGATTGCATTAGTTTGCTCTTTTGCAAAGGCCTCCCCCGGGTTTGCCATTTTTTTCAGTCAATGGCTTTTCTATACCAAGTTGTTCCCGCTATCTTCTGAATCCCATCTTCCCATCTCATTCCATGACGTCCTCTCCATCTTTTCCTATGTTACAAGAGTACCATGTAGTAATTTGTTTAGATCATTTGCCTCTCCTGTTCCTTTACTCTCCTGTTTCTCCAATTCCATTTAAGCTTTTTCACTGTATATGTTACATCTTTACCCTTTGTCTTACTTCTTATTTTTTGTAAATTTGGTAGTAGGTATGTGTGAATTGAATACCATAGTCGGTGGGTCCTTCATGGGGATATCTGAGTTTTCATGATTTTTTTGAGCGACTGGAATATTTCCAAGCGCTGCTTATTTGGTTGTCTATTTCCTTTTGGATGTTATCTTTAGGACAAATAATTTGTCCTAAATAGGTATATTAGTCAACATACTCTATTTGACTGGAAATTAGTGAAATGGGCTAATTTTGTTTTATTTACATTTATGGTCAGACCTACGGTTTTGTTTTCTCTTTCTGATTGTAATAACATTGTTCCCCATTCCTTCCCGATTTTCACTTAGCTAATAGCAAAACTAGGTCATCTGCAAATCTAAGATAATCAAAAAACAACAGAAAACCCACTTCGCCGCAGCCGCATTATTTGGTTGGGGGACTACGGAACCCTACATTATGCGTGGCTCGAAATGCACTAGCCCGCTTTTTTATATTTAATGTCGATTCTTTTCTTTCAGTCTGAATTTTTGCTGTAGTATCTTTGTATATATTTATTACTATTCTTATGTACTTTGGTTGAACTTCTTACGAATGTGTGTATTTTTCATAGAGTCAAATGTTTTGTTATAATCAATGAATGCTGTAATATATTTATGATAATTTATTTTTCCATACTCATTACATTTTTGGTGTTCTGCAAGGATCTGAATATCACCATACTGCAATCACAAGTTAGGCTCATTTACGTAGTAATATTACTATTTCAGGAAAAAATAGCAGGCACTGTGGTGGTGCCCACTAAGACCGCTTGTGGTGGCGATCACAAAGAAGGTACAACAGAAAATTGTGGTCGAATTTGAAAAAACATATACCTTCATATGTACCTACATTTATCAACTTCTAAGTAGGTACCATAAAAATCGTTTTTATATAATGCCCTTCCATTCAATTCCAATACTTTAAAATTTCACATCTAAATATATCTTTATCGAATCATTCGAATATTCAATTTTAAAAAAAAAATACTAAATCTGCAACAAAATAATGCAATCAGATACGGCACCCTGAGATAGTGCAATACCTACACAGGACACTGTTCTTGCTGAAAATGAAATAGCTGAGATAAATTGTTGCTAATCAATCAACTTGCTATAAATAGTGTGTAAGCCATAAAGCTTAATTGGGTAGTTGACTACAATAAAAGTAAATTATTTTTCACTAATCAGGTAATAGTAGAACTAAAAATGCTCTGTTCAGTGTTCTTTTACAATTTAAGATGTTTTTTAATTTAAAATAATGGAAACGAACACTAAAATTAATGATTTGACTATTATATCATAGGTTGCTATTCCGTACACATTTCTATAGAGCTTGTCGTTTTGACATTTCATAAAAAGAGACTGATTTGACTTGACAGTCAACATCCCCGTTGATATCGGCTATCACATTAATTATTTTAATGACGTGTTTTAAGTTTTTTGAGATAACATAATCCACTTACGTACGAAGCTAGAAGATATTTCGTGCTGATACTACTAATAGCCGGAAGCCAGAAGTTAAGCCGGAAACCGCATTTTATTGTCAACTTATAGAAGTTATCTCTGTACTAGAAAGAGAGGGATTTGGAACATAAAGCTCTCTCCCTCACTCATCATTCATCATTATAATAAGGTACTCCTAATATTAGATCAAACCATGTATAAATAGATACTAAATATTATTTAGAAAATGGCTGCTGAAGAATTCCTGAATTTGATCCTTGACTCATAATTTTCTTTCACTTTCAATCTCAACAGACACGAAAACCGAAAAATGAATCAAATAGATGCAACTACATATCTGACTGAAATAAATTCAAAAAATTTGTTATGCACTTATAAATCATAAAAACCATTTCAAACGTTTGAAGTGATAGAAGATTACATTTTGTTAGACAAACTCATATTAGTAATATTTTTAAACTAAAATATGTTCTGTCAGATACAGATAATAAACTGTAATGACAAATAATCGCGGCAGTTCGCAAAATAGCACCAAAAGTCATTGACACAACACCAGATGTGTAAAAACTCCAGAATTATAAACGTTATCTAATTAAAATTGCGAACATCATCATAAACATCGATTCACTTAATCGAACATCCAAATGGTTTCAATGTTTATAATTTGCAACGGTACTCAGGTACTTACGTTATTAGTCTTACATTAAATCAGTTCTCTATTTGATTACGACTATATTCATACGTCGGCCAACTTCCAGCAGCTATTTAATAAACATAAAACGCATCCGAAAAGAAGAAAATATTAAGTGAAAAGATTAAAAACATGATTTTGTCGCTTGACGTTTGCGCCGGAGTCGATTTTGAAGCGCGCTCTCCGGCGCGTTCCCGCCCAAGTGAAAGCTAAGCTCGTCTGAAAGTGTAGCTGTGGCCCAGGCTGGCATCCGCCTAAAATGGGGTGATCGCGAGCGATGGTATCGTATTGCCGGTATAAAAAGCATTTGAGCTCCCCGCCGCCGGTCAGAACGGCTTCTAACGTGAGTATCGACGCACGCGTCGCGTCGATTAGTGCGACTATTAGTGGAGTGCATAACCGTAGTGGCTTCGCGAGTGCCTGCAGTGTTGCATCGAGGTTTAAGTGACGTACCCGAAGAACGACAGCTGATTTATCACTTGCATTGGATTGATTGTGAAGTGGTCGCTGCTGCATGGTGCGGTTTATGGTTCACACGATTTTAATTATAGACTGTTGGAATTATTGATGTAATATTCAAATTCAAAAGTGAATTTATTTGTAATTAATGCCAAACGGATTTGAAATTTAAAAAGTTATTGCATTGTAGTAACTGTTTATTTTACTTCCTGGTATTCGAATACAATTGCTTTTGAAGTTTAGTTAATTTTCGATCTAAGAGAATACTTAACGTTGAATTTAATATAATGTTGATTTAAAAATACAACAGGAAGACAATAAGATTGTCTTTAAATATAATCGAAAAATAAGTAGTATAATTGAAAGTAAGTGAAAACAAAGCAAACAATATCAATGATCCAACAGGTGTAGTGACCAGTGACCCATCAACCAACACCATAAAAGACAATAAACAATCCAGTGACTGATAAATCGGTTGGCGTACCTCCAGGCGCGCATACCTCCGTGACGTAACATCCGCGAAGGGCCGTACGGTGTAAGCTAATAAAAAACGCGAGCATAAAAGTCGGGTATTACGCAAACTAGCGAGCTGGCACCGTTCCCGCGCCGGCCACTACTCGGGTTACAGCCACAAATAGCCGCACGCGCCTCTCGGCCGCTTTATCTCTGTCGATAAAGTCGAGTCGGTTCACTAACGTGCCGGGTGTGTTGCAGGAAGGCTCCAGGGCTGTGTTCTCGTGTCTCGACTAGCCCAAAAGTCTCGTTAGCCCTCCGAAATGCCGAAGCCCATCCAGCAAGTGGGCGAGGACCCCGATCCGACCCCATACCTGTTCGTGTCTCTGGAACAGAAGCGTATCGACCAGAGCAAGCCTTACGATGGCAAAAAGGCATGCTGGGTGCCTGACGAGAAGGAGGGCTTCTTGCAGGGCGAGATCAAGGCCACCAAGGGTGATTTGGTGACCGTCAACCTACCGGGTGGCGAGGTAATTAAACTGACATAACTGCATCGAATTGATATCGTACAATCTGGAACATTCCAACATTTACAATCATAAGGAAACATAAATTAGATTGCTTATCCCAACAAGACTGAATAATTAGTCAACTTAATTGACTACTAAAGATGATTAAAAGCCTAATAAATGACATTTTGTTTTATGAAACCAATCAATAATATGTATTCCTTTATCATATAAACATAGACAATAGCCTAATATTATATGCTAATAGTTTAATTTTTGTTTAATGAATGAATGTAGAAAGTAGTTGAATGAAAATATGAAAGAATGGTTTAAGAAAGTACAGCTGAACAGTTTATTGATAATATTCTTGTATTTTCTAATAACATACATAACATGTACATTAAATGAGCAGGAGAAGACGATAAAAAAGGAACTCCTATCCCAAGTAAACCCGCCGAAATTCGAGAAAGTCGAGGACATGGCTGACTTGACTTATCTTAACGAGGCAGCTGTACTCCACAATCTTCGACAACGATACTATGCGAAACTGATTTATGTAAGTAGGCGCTCTCAGCGCCGAATCATAACTATTATATTAATTTAACACTTTATCCCACAGACTAAAGACTTCAAGAAAGATCTTGTCGGTCAAGTCAACCCACCTAAGTACGAAAAATGCGAGGACATGTCTAACTTGACATACCTCAACGACGCTTCTGTTTTGTATAACTTGAAGCAGAGATATTACCACCAGCTTATTTACGTAAGTCGAGGGAGCAGTCAAGAGTTCCGGCCTTGCAGTGTGCATGCACCTCACCTCTCCTATCTTTCAACACTGTAGACAAATTTCTCGATAGTATTGGATTGATACCAAGTTTTAAAGTGCGATAGATGTCCAAGAACGGCGCAATTAATCTTGGATTGATGTCTCAATTTGATATATATAGAATTAGCGGCATGCCAGCTGTGGCTATTTCAGTACATTTTATTTAGCATCTGGATATTTCTGTCTTGATAGAAAAGTTTCTCTCTCGTTTGACGTAATTATTTTGGCATTCAATTTGTAAGTTCTTTACCATAGTAGGATCGATGATAAATTTAATGGAAATAAACAAAGCAATTGAAACATTTATAAACAGTACCTATTTTTAAAAAGAAAGAACAAAATAAATCCCAAGAAAAAGATTATGTTTTGATGAATAAAACAAAAAAAGCTGTCAAAACTTCCTGAAATAGATCGTTTGTATTATTATTGAGAGCATCCGCATAACATGTTGTTTTAGATCCTTTTTCAATAGAAATAGAGTCCAATATCGCAGTAAATGTGTCTACGTATTCCAGATTTCGTCCATTTTGTAACTAAACACTTCCTGGGCCGTACTTGACCGAGTATACAGGGCAAGTCGGTGCAAAAGGACTCGAAGGCGTCCGGAGATTTTTCGTTTGGTTGTTTTTTTTTTTTTGTTTTAGCCGTCTCTATTCTTAGAGTAGAGGACATTGGTGTCTAGAATAGTTTTGTGTTGTGTTTCGACCTCGCCGTCCAGAGCGTTGGATGGCGTGGTACTATCTTTCTTTTCATAGAGCAGAAAGGTATCATTACTGTACCCTGGCTCTACGTTTTTTTTATTATTTGTATTACAGGACTCAAAGACGTCCGCATAACGACATATATCCGCTTTATTTGGCAGGATTCTCTATAAATTGCTATAATATTGAAACTCCTGTGAGTCACATTACTTTTTAATTAATTATTGATATAAATTTGTCGAGAATCCTGCGTAATTCAAGGTTTTAACAGAGACTTAAAGTACAATACAGTACCCGTCTCTGTTTTTGTGTTTTCTTTATATTTAGTGTTTACATGTTTTTATCTCCAATCTGTGTTTCGTATCCATTACGAAAATTACCATTTCCATTTTCCATCCCAACATGTTCCCATAATATCAAACGAAAAAAATGAAAAATGAACCTATATTTCCTTGAAATCCAAAAACCCAAAACCTTTTCGTACATAATGGTTGAGCTGATGTTTATTGTGACTAATACCAAAATTACCTAATTTGGTTATTTATTCAGACCAAAACCTTGTTATCCTTTCCCCCATAACCTTTACCTATAACTTCATTTTCACCACTTTCATCGTTCTAAACGCCACTTTATCACCACAGACGTACTCCGGTCTTTTCTGCGTCGCCATCAACCCTTACAAGAGGTTCCCCGTGTACACCACACGATGCGCCAGACTGTACCGTGGCAAGCGTCGTTCGGAGGTACCCCCCCATATCTTCGCTATTTCCGATGGTGCCTACGTCAACATGTTGACCAACCACGAGAATCAATCTATGTTGATTACGTAAGTTTCTTTTGACAATCTTCATTTAAATTGTAATCAATATTTTGGACGAATAAAAAATACACTGCAAAAAACATTCGAAAGATTTAAAAACGTAAATTTAAAGTATATTATGATTTAGTTACTCTGCGTTTGTGTAAACTTAAAAAATCATCAGAGTCGTTGTATTACTTATGGAAATATGCATCTCGAGCCACTGAAAATAACAAAATACTATAAACCAACAGCGGAGAGTCTGGTGCCGGAAAGACTGAGAACACGAAGAAGGTAATTGCGTACTTCGCCACCGTCGGTGCTTCCCAGAAGAAGGACCCCAACCAGGAGAAGAAGGGATCCCTGGAAGACCAGGTCGTACAGACTAACCCGGTACTTGAAGCCTTCGGTAACGCCAAGACCGTCCGTAACGACAACTCTTCTCGTTTCGTAAGTATAAAAAAACTTAAACGTGTTATTTTTAAATATAGAAAGCAAAGAAATCAATAATTACAAGAAATCAATAATACTTTATCTATTACGTAGGCATTTGAGTTTCAAATGCCTTCAAATTAACTTGCAAAATTTGACAGAATAATTAAAAACTGCTTTACAAAATCGTCAACTGGATCAAAAACACTAAGTTAAAATATTGTCTCCTGTCTTCTCCAGGGTAAATTCATCCGTATTCATTTCGGCCCCTCTGGTAAACTGGCTGGTGCTGATATCGAGACCTGTAAGTATCCCTCAGACAGGATTTTAAAATTATTATTCTCCATCTTCTAATTTGTTGCTGATTATGAATATTTTCGCCAGACCTGCTCGAGAAGGCCCGTGTCATCTCCCAACAGAGCTTGGAGCGTTCTTACCACATCTTCTACCAGATGATGTCTGGTTCCGTCGAAGGTCTTAAGGGTGCGTATACATTTCAAGTGAAGGAAATCTATAAAAGCCTGATGTAATGGAACTTTCTGTCTTATTAAAATTAAGATCGCAGTGATCGATATAAAAGTATTATAATCGATCATTGCGATCTCAATTTTTAACAATTATTAGAAAATTAAGTGACATTGAAAGTTTCATAACATTTCAAGTTCCTCTTTTGAAAATTATATTTTTCTTTAATGAAATTTCAATTTAATGATGTAAGCAGTTACCTACAGAAGTACTAAGTAGATCTATTTAAACAAAATGATGGTCAATACAGATATATCCAAAATTTAATAGTACTTCGAGATCTATCAATCTCCCCTACTATTACTATTATTACCTCTATTAATATAAATATGTAAACATTTCAACTTATACACAAACAGTAAAGACTCCTCATTAGATCAAACTCTTGATGTATCAACGTGTGGTGTACATAATGATATTAACTTGTATTATAATATTTAGCAATGTGTTTGCTGTCCAACGACGTATATGACTATAACATAGTATCACAAGGAAAAACTACCATCCCCAACGTTGACGATGCCGAGGAATGTTTGTTGACTGACGTAAGTTCGGCTTCCAAAAAACAGGAGGTCGTATTGATTGTCAAGTGTTACCATTTGCCTGTCACCAGGTCGCATGTAACCGATCGGTGACTGCCAACTGCATCTCGCCCTTATATCGGCATGAGATACCCTTAGAATATTTTTGAGTTTCACCCACAACTAGGACACAACTTTTCTTCCTTTAGTTTTGACACCTTTCATTTATGACTTTGATTGGTGTCATTTATAGCTATCTGCTCTTTGTCCAACGACATAAATGACTACAACATCGTGGCACAGGGCAAGACTAGTATTCCTGGAGTCGATGACGGCGAAGAAATGAGGCTTACCGACGTGAGTCCAGAATCTGACTACTGGCTCATTCTTCTCATTCTTTCTATCTACTCTTAATTTCATTGCCGCTTGCTTCGCTTACGACTGAGTCGAAGCTCAGTAGCTGCATGGTGTATGTCAGGTATTTTGGTATTTTACAGAAAAAACGATGCTAAGCAACCGCATCTCGGACTATCCCCTCATTAGTCAAGGGAAGACACGTATACCTGGAGTTAACGACGCTGAAGAGTTCGAATTGACGGTCGTAAGTCTCGAACCTGCGCAAGGAGCGTGCGTCTTGATACAGATATTCGTGTATTGGGTCCGATTTTTGATGTGATGCGATGTGATGTCGGCTGAATAGTACAAGACAGATACACAATTAGACTTAAAATTGCTATCTCTATTTATTAAATATTGAATATTTAGCTTCATTGTCTCCCATGAGAGCAGTGGAGCTAATCAGTCAATCTGCGCTGTCTTGCATTACGTGGTTGATATTATATCACCAAAATTTCTGGCATACATATGTACTGCCCGCTCCCTGCAAGTGTTCCAAAGGGCTTTATGCACAGGTGTTTTATTTTATCACGGTTATATTCTCCATATCCGATCCAGCACAAGCACAACCACACAAACTAATATTTATCGACACGACACGGACAGTTAGGGCAGTGATGACAGTATTTTCAGGAGATCCTTCGGTATGTTGGTATAATTTACTAGTTGTTAAATGTAATTATTTTATTGGCAGCCATGTGTCTGTTGTCCAACGACATATACGATTACTATAACGTCTCCCAGGGTAAGATTACCATCCCCAACATTGATGATGGAGAGGAATTGACGCTCACCGATGTAAGTAAAAAAAAACATGTTGAAATGAAGTGACCCCGTTGAAGTTCAAAATGAAAACTGTAGTACAAAATACAGGACAGCGTTTGAAATAAATACCATTAACATTGACGCTAGTGGAATATCGGATTGTTTAGACAACAATTTCTGTTTAGTATAAGATTTTCCAATAGATACATTTTGGAACAACACATGATGTGTATCAAAATTTGTAGAGATTACGTCCTAGTATGCACCTTTGTATAGACACGATAGAAAATACCCTGTGCACCAAATCCTATGTTACGAACAATATCTTCAAATGCATAATAAGCCTAACGCTTTCACTATTATCATATTAACCATATAACCCAGTAAATTTGGTAAGTACTTCTTATAAATGTAAGAATCTTTTTTCCTATTTTCTTTGTTAAATATTTGTTAAATAAAATGAGTACTGAATGCTCATGTTTATGTTTCTTATATTAGAATTATTAAATTCGTTTCTATTATCTGTACTACAAAATTTAAATTCTCTATTATTAACGTTTCTAGCTTCATAATATTTGATGTCACAAGTTTGCAGGCGTATATACTAATATACATTTTGTAATACAGCAAGCCTTCGACATCCTGGGCTTCACCCAGGAGGAGAAGGACAACGTATACAAGATCACCGCCGCTGTCATGCACATGGGTTGCATGAAGTTCAAGCAGAGGGGTCGCGAGGAGCAGGCTGAAGCGGACGGTACTGAGGTCAGTAATAAATTCCCATCTTCACTTATTATTCAAAACAGATTTCTTATTGCTTAAATTTATTATTTTTATTTTCTCTTTACAGGATGGTCAAAAGGTTGCCACTCTCCTCGGATGCGATGTCGCTGATCTGTACAAGAACTTGCTCAAGCCCCGCATCAAGGTCGGAAACGAGTTCGTCACCCAAGGTCGTAACAAGGACCAGGTCGCCAACTCCGTCGGTGCTCTCTGCAAGGGCATGTTCGATCGTGTCTTCAAGTGGCTCGTCAAGAAGTGTAACGAGACTCTTGACACCAAGCAGAAGAGGCAGCACTTCATTGGTGTACTGGATATCGCTGGTTTCGAAATCTTCGACGTGAGTATTTTAACAATAGTCTGCCTTAATGGCTGAATCCTTATTTTATTATACTTAGAATAATTTTATCAATATCTTAATGATCAATGACTTTATTGAACTTATCTATTTCATGATATTAATTGAAACTTATTTCATAGTACAATGGGTTTGAACAACTTTGTATTAACTTCACGAATGAGAAACTACAACAATTCTTCAACCATCACATGTTTGTGTTGGAACAAGAAGAGTACAAGAAGGAAGGCATTCACTGGGAGTTCATTGACTTTGGAATGGACTTATTAGCCTGCATTGATCTTATTGAAAAGGTATACCGAGTGTTCTCAGCTCTCGGTTGAACCCTTGACCCCAACCCATGTGTTAAACCTCTAGATTTCAGGGCTGTCCGTAACCCGCTTTAGATTAGTAGATGTGCAGTGTTTAACTTGTTTCATACTGTTTATATAAAAGTACAACGGTTTCGAGCAACTCTGCATTAACTTCACCAATGAGAAGCTGCAGCAGTTCTTTAACCACCACATGTTCGTACTTGAGCAAGAAGAGTACAAGAAGGAAGGCATCAATTGGGCCTTCATTGATTTCGGAATGGACTTGCTCGCTTGTATCGATCTGATTGAGAAGGTAATAGTCGAACGAGTCTTGTCTCGTCACGCCACGCCCGTCGTCGCCGGAAGCAGTCTAGACGGGATAGTTTTTGCTTAAACTTAACATCAACTCAGGGGCCTTAAGACACAGGCTTCACATCTTCATCTAGGGTCTCCAACTGCGAAATGTGATTCGTAGTCTGACATGCCTTTTACCCTAACCTAACATTCCACATTACTTATATCCCTGCAGTTCAACGGTTTTGAACAACTCTGCATTAACTTCACCAACGAGAAACTTCAGCAATTCTTTAACCATCACATGTTCGTTTTGGAGCAAGAAGAGTACCAGCGTGAAGGCATCGAATGGACATTCATTGACTTTGGCATGGATCTTCAAATGTGCATTGACCTTATTGAAAAGGTAGTTGGCGTAAAACAACGATGAACGCTTGCTTACGCCACGAGGGTCCCCGAACACAGTCCACAAAACGCCTCTTGGCAATCGTTATTTATATTCTAAATTCAATTTTGTTATAATTAATGGACTTTATTCGGTGACTCAGTCAATGCTACAGTGCCCGTTGTGTTTTTTTGTGTGTTTCCTACTGTGTGTTTTTCTTTTCTAGTATCTTTAAACATTCAAGAACATGCGAACACACAACCTTTTTTCCAATATCTAGTTAACTAATCTAACGTCTCGATTATTTTTTCCATGTCTGCGCGATCCAGATGAACGGATTTAATCAGCTCTGTGTTAACTTTACCAACGAAAAATTGCAACAGTACTTTAACCATTTCATGTTCGTCTTAGAACAAGAAGAATATGAAAGAGAAGGGATCCAATGGACCTTTATAGATTTTGGTATGGATCTCCAACCGACAATTGATTTAATAGAGAAGGTATTAGTGTAAAAGTATATAGCTTGAGGATGTAGGCGCGAGCAGAGCTTCAAGCTGAATCGTCTGCAAGTGCAATTTGCTGGCTGTTCCCCTGCCCCACGGTATCTAGTAGGCAAAGATATGACAGTACCGCTTGTACCACACACGCAATCAATTAAGCAAGGGAAGCTACTGCGTACTACTCGTATTATAAATTGCATTATGCTACCGCGTCCCTCAGTAAATATCCAAATACAACGCTCTCAGGATCGCACGCGACTCGCAGAATTGAATTGTAGTTACCTCAATATTAAGTAAAGTGTAACAAGCATCCAGTTTATTTGATTTTTGGTAAAATTAACAGCTTTAGTAAAATTATTGTACACGCAAAGTTAAGGTAAATTCAGCTTAGACACAATTACACTATTGCAAAAATAAAACTTTCCTTACATGCATGTTGCTTCATCGATTAATAATACGCAATACTTTATTCTGCTTCAAAATATCTGTATTCTATTTTAGATTATACCTGAAATATTTAGATATGCATTGTTCTTTTTATTTAGTCCCAACATTTTTTATATTATTTTTATCAACATTTTGTATTATGTACCCATTTAATAGTAATCAATCCTTTTAAATATAACTTCTATCTTATTTCAGTAATTTATGTAGATTTCGACAACGACCACACCGACTTCGTGTTCTAATCTACTTGGTACGTTTACAGCCTATGGGTATCCTCTCCATCCTTGAGGAAGAGTCTATGTTCCCGAAAGCCACCGATCAGACCTTCGTTGAGAAGTTGAACAACAACCACTTGGGCAAGTCTCCCCCGTACCTGAAGCCCAAGCCCCCCAAGCCCGGTTGCCAGGCCGCTCACTTCGCCATTGGTCACTACGCCGGTAATGTAAGTATCCTGATTATCTGCCAATCTATAGTATCAACGCATTGACACATATCTCTTCATGTGGAGCTAAAATATTTTATGTATCGTAAAACAGGTCGGCTACAACATCTCTGGATGGCTTGAGAAGAACAAGGACCCTCTTAACGACACAGTCGTCGATCAGTTCAAGAAGAGTCAGAACAAGCTGTTGATTGAGATCTTTGCTGACCATCCTGGTCAGTCTGGTGGCGCTGATGCTGGTGGCGGCAAGGGTAAGTATCATTTCAACACTTGAACAACCCTTTTATGAAATTGAAATCTTTTATCAAATATAATGACTCTGAATTATTTTAGTTTTTAAAAATATACGGTGGAGACAATGACAGGTATCATGAGCTACTTCTATACTTCTTCAAAATACATCAACACCATGGTCAACACATTAAACATCAACATCACAACTTTTCAAACGATACCAAGTTACATCTCATAAAAAATTTACTCATCTTCTCTCTTCATTTTATTTAGAACTGACTCCGGGAGATATCCTCGTGTTCAGTTCTACAGCTTAAACCACATATTAACATTACTTTAAATAATAAAATAGGTGGCAAGCGCGCTAAGGGTTCTGCCTTCCAGACCGTATCATCACTATACAGGGTAAACCGGAAAAATACAATCACCGCGATTTGCTTCTGTGATTCCTTCGCGGCTTTACTGTCTTCGTCTGTCAATACGCTTAAGGCTGGCTCTCGATCTATGAAATTATTGTCATTTCAATTGATACGAAACATTTAATATCATAAAATTTCATGGCGGTAGGGCCAGCCTGCACGCTTTCACAATAATCATGTCTGTCTATGTCCATGTCTACAACACAGCTCATGTTGCAGCCAATCATCCCGCAGGTGTTATTGTCCACAAGTATTTGTATATGTCAAGTGGCGTCATTGTGATTGTCCTCGTACTAATTGTTGCTTGTTAATGTATATCAATAGGTGGTCGCGGTAAGAAGGGAGGTGGTTTCGCCACTGTGTCTTCCGCTTACAAGGTTTATAATATTTTGGATTATTTAAATGATTGAGTATTTATTTGTTTTTCATCGATACTGATGCAGACGCGGCTACTCAAATGTAGTTCTGCATCGAATTTTTGATTTTTGTAGTTCGATACCTGTATTGACTTAAAGGTAATCTAGTAATCACATCATCCCCATTCCTACATATATATTGTACTGTATACTATATGTATGGACCGTTTAATGCACTTTCACTCATTGTAGACGCACTGTAATACTAAAGTGTGTCAGACAATTACTCGTAGCTGCAAAGTAGTTACTTAAAAATCGTACTCTGCTACGTTTGCTGCTGTAAAACTAATAGTTTGATGTTGTTTTTTTTATGTTTTAACCTAATTGTGTGAATTTATGTTTTGCACTATTCCATCAATATACTTCTATATGTTGCGTTTCATACGTGTGCCGCTTCTATATGTTGGATAGATAATTTCTGATTACTGAACAGAAATTCTCTTCATTTAGCCGATAAGAAAAATATATGTTGGAAACTGCTTTGTTCTATGTAAAAACGTCTGTAGCAATATGGGAATTTCTAACAAGTTCGTATCTACAGGAACAACTTAACAACTTGATGGCAACTTTGAGGTCCACCCAGCCTCACTTCGTACGTTGTATCATTCCCAACGAGTTGAAACAGCCAGGTGAGTACCTTGTCTACATCTGCAAGTTCACTTATTCCTACAAATTCTTTTAAACTTTCAATACTCTGCGTACAATTTATCTCTGTAATATTTGTCTTGAGCGATATGTTTAACTTTGTGGCGCAGGTCTCATCGACTCTCATCTTGTAATGCACCAGCTGACCTGTAACGGTGTGCTTGAAGGCATCCGTATTTGCCGTAAAGGTTTCCCCAACAGGATGGTCTATCCCGACTTCAAACTCCGGTAAGAATCCGACATTACGAATTCCAACCAAATCTATTTTAGAAACCGAGTGGCCTTACCACAAATATTTATGGTACGAAGAGTCATAATGCTTCAGTTATTTTATTTTCATTAGAGAGATTAAATTTATTTTGACATGTTAATAATTTTAGTCGACAAGTCTAAACAAAATTCTTTGAACTCTAGCATATTCGACCTGATTTTATTCTGGTACTGCAGCTGACTAGCCATTGACGTCATCAGACATTCGTGCAGCTATGAGTAACAACATCTAAAATTATTTTGGTGGCTCCCCACTCACTCACACCTTTATTTTTTGATCAAGGTGTGAGGTGATATTTATGTATTTGCGACTCATGTTTAATGTTGGACATCCCAATAATTTATTATTTAACAAACAGTTACATGATTCTTGCGCCCGCCACCATGACTGCTGAATCTGATCCTAAAGAGGCCGCTAGGAAGTGTTTGGAGGAAGTGGGTCTTGATCCCGAAAGCTATCGTATTGGTCACACAAAGGCAAGGCAGAAATTGATACCATCCTAGTATGGTGACGCATGTGATAGTTGAAACGAGTTTTGAAAAGATCTATAAAAAAATAGATTTGTCTTGATTCCTATTGTAATTGAATTACCCCTACACCAGATTCGTATTTTTAGATTGTTAATAATCGTTATGCACCTAGCCCTCATCTCAATCTAGATGTTATTATCTGGTCATGAGATTCCTTTATATATTATATCTACCTACCTGATAAGGAAACTTCTGGAACATTGAAACGCTTCCAGAAATTTCAATTATACCTTTTACTCCTCTCATGTGGTCCTCTGAAGATACTAAGGACAATGTATCTATGTATGTGAACGACTATAATACAACAATCCTTCATTGTGTGTCCATATATTTTAATAATGTAGCTACAAGATCCTGGCCCCTCAAGCTGTGGAAAAGGAATCCGATCCTAAGAAAATCGCTCAGATCATCCTGGAAACTACTGGCTTGGACGTCGAGTCTTACCGACTGGGTCACACCAAGGCATGTCTGATACCCCTGAAGTAGTTAGCAGTTTGAGACTCGTGATCCAAAACACCTGGTGGATCACGACTTAAAAAAGCTTTGTCGAATTCAGCACCTTATGAGACTGGTGTCATAATTCGTCACCACATTTTACATGCTACCTTGGAGTCCAATGTACTTAAGACTCCAGTTTGTTTTCCTTTACCCTACTCCTGTTAAACACATAATACACACCTTTATCATGTTTTATCTACTCCTACAACGCAGATACAAAATTCTGTGCCCGAACCTCCTCAAAGAGCCAATCTCTCCTGAGAGTGCTACCAAGAAAATTCTTGAACACACAGCATTGGATTCGGAGTCTTTCAGGCTCGGAAAGACGAAGGTGATAAACAGCATGCTACACAACCTACACGATACTAAACTTCTATTTCTACCTACATTGCATGACGTAGTAACGGAAATAATTCTATCTCTGTTCTTTATATCTTTTGTGTGCTTCTACTTTACAGTGACTTCTTACGAGATGTATATAAATAGACAACTGTGACTAACATGAAATTGGCATTAATAAAAAAATGACTACCTATACTATTGCAATTCACTATATTTAATTACACTATATAAAAGGGTTTAAGGATAATTTTAAAATTAAAAGGAAGTCACTATGAAATAATGTGAATTGCTTGGCACCAACACAGCACGTGCTCCGTCCTTAACACTTACAATGTACGAGCAGGTATTCTTCCGCGCCGGTGTCCTGGGTCAGATGGAAGAGTTGCGTGACGACAGGCTGTCTAAGATCGTGTCCTGGCTCCAGGCCTACATCCGTGGTTATCTCTCCCGTAAGGACTACAAAAAGCTGCAGGAACAGAGGTAAGCAGCACTGTTTAGACTTGAAACGTATAGGTCTTCGTATTTGTAATGTTATGACACTTAACAAATATTGTTATTTGTAAAGGTTGGCTCTCCAAGTTGTCCAGCGCAACTTGCGCAAGTACCTGCAACTCCGCACCTGGCCCTGGTGGAAGATGTGGCAGAAGGTCAAGCCCCTCCTCAACGTCACCCGCATCGAGGATGAGATCGCTGTAAGTATCAATCATATACTGAAAATATTTTTACCGCAGCCTCACTTCGAAACTCCAAAATTTTATGACACACTGGTGACAAATATAGACATTTTTCTAACATGGCCGAGCAAACCTGAAAGTCGCCTCTTATACGGGACGTTCTTAAAATGATTTAAGTGATTGTACCTCTGACCCAGTATATACGAATATAGGACGCCTGATTCAGTAATATAAATAGATCGACCGCGCCCACCTGTCGGTTACGCGACACCGCAGGTGCGGAGCCATTTCTGGAACGCGCCCCCTCCAAGCGTTTTCTCCATGCCTCACAATGTTAGCGTTGCGTGGGCGACGATTAACCCGCGGCCGCTGGAAAACTCCAGCGGCTCTCAGTAGCGGAGTGGTCAGCGGCGCGCGCACCACCTACCCTACCTATACTTTCGAACGAACCGAATACATTTGCATTCCTTATAGCCTTTCTTATTTATGGTTTAATTAAATAAATAATTAACTAATAATGTCGACCGCGGTACATCTATCGGAGTGGAACGGGGATAACGGTGCGGATGTGTTACAGGCCCTCACCGAGAAGGCCCAGAAGGCCCAGGAGGCTTTCGAGAGGGAAGAGAAGCTCCGCAAGGAACTTGAGGTTCTTAACGGCAAGCTGCTCGAGGAAAAGAATAATCTGCTTGCATCCATCGAGGGCAAGGAGGGTAACCTCTCCGAAGTTCAGGAGCGCGCTGCCAAGCTCAACGCTCAGAAGGCCGACCTCGAGACCCAGCTCAGGGTAAGTACTTCACGGTTAATTATTCTTATTGTTCGTTATTAAATTAGAAGCTGTGATAAATAACTCGTGAACAATTTAGAATATCAGTGCAACTGAAATAGAAGCTAAAATTTAGGTCGAGTAGTTAACGCGATGAAAATCTCAAAGCTAATTAATCTAATTAAATTTGACGACACTTCCTGTGGTGGATAAGCATCAATGTTACAAACCAAATATGTAGTGGCATACATTCAAACACTGTTGCAAGTAAACTCGGCAGAAGTTAGCTTGACGCGCTTCTTTAAATAAACACTACTTTTGTTTATACGGGAAATCGTTCGAACGTGTTTAAAATATCTGTAGGTCTGCAACCTGCACGTTTTTATTGCAAATAGTTAGATGACTCATTTGATTACGTGCCGATTGAAAAGAAACAGATTCGTACAATAAAACGGAATAACAAATAATGGCTGATTCACTAAACTGACTTCATCTTTTTTACTTTGTAGGACACCCAAGATCGCCTTACTCAGGAGGAAGATGCTCGCAACCAGCTCTTCCAGGGTAAGAAGAAGTTGGAACAGGAAGTCGCTGGCCTGAAGAAGGACGTTGAGGACTTGGAACTCGCCGTCCAGAAGTCCGAACAGGACAAGGCCACCAAGGACCACCAGATCCGCAACTTGAATGATGAGATCGCCCACCAGGATGAGCTCATCAACAAGTTAAACAAGGAGAAGAAACTCCAGGGTGAGTCTACCCAAAAGACCTCCGAGGAGCTCCAGGCCGCTGAGGACAAGGTCAACCACCTCAACAAGGTTAAGCAGAAGTTGGAGCAGACCCTTGACGAGCTCGAGGACTCTCTTGAGCGCGAGAAGAAACTGCGCGCTGACGTCGAGAAGAACAGGAGGAAGGTTGAGGGAGACCTCAAGCTCACCCAGGAGGCCGTCGCTGACCTCGAGAGGAACAAGAAAGAGCTCGAACAGACCATCCAGCGCAAGGACAAGGAAATCTCTTCCCTCACCGCCAAACTGGAGGATGAGCAGTCCCTTGTCAGCAAGCTGCAGAAACAGATCAAGGAATTGCAAGGTCGCATCGAAGAGCTCGAGGAGGAAGTCGAATCTGAGCGCCAGGCTCGCGCCAAGGCTGAGAAGCAACGCGCTGACCTCGCTCGCGAACTCGAGGAATTGGGCGAGCGTCTGGAAGAGGCTGGCGGTGCCACCTCTGCCCAGATCGAGCTCAACAAGAAGCGTGAGGCTGAACTCAGCAAGCTCCGTCGTGACTTGGAGGAGGCCAACATTCAGCACGAATCTACCCTCGCCAACCTGCGCAAGAAGCACAACGATGCCGTCTCCGAGATGGGTGAGCAGCTCGACCAGCTCAACAAGCTCAAGGCCAAGTGAGTATTAAATATTACCACATCTAGACGCCATTAGATAAAAATGATTTATGTTTTATTTTATTACTGTCGTTGACTCATCAAAATCTGGGAACGGATACATCTGGGATTTATAATCCGAGTTAAATATAAATAGATTTATTGAACTATAATGCAATATTCAGGGCTGAGCATGACCGTGCGTCTTGCTACAACGAGCTTAACAACACTCGCGCGGCCGTTGACCAAGTAGCCAGAGATAAGGTAACATGTCATCCTTTGAGGCATGTTAGCCTGGGGTGAACCTTGCATGGACCTTTACTACGATCCACAACACACATTACTATTATACGATTCCTGGCCGGTCTGGACAGTTGCTGACGGAATACTAAAATTGTTTTATTATTCATTTATTCAGGGCTGAGAAAGAACGCTCTCAGTACTTTAGCGAAGTCAATGACCTTCGTGCCGGTCTCGACCACTTGTCCAACGAAAAGGTACAAAGGATGAAAAATATTGTTGGCAATAGCCAAGGGCTTCGCTTTACAGCTTATTTAATATATCAAGAAAATATAGCAAACACAACACATCACACATAATATACCCATTGAATTGAAACTCATTGTAATAATACTTACTAATAATTTCATTTGACTAGGTGTAGCATGGAAGCTAAAACCGCGTTTACTTTTGAGTGATTTCGATAAATACTTATCTATCAGATAATTTAGTCATAACGAAATCAACTGCATGAATTCATAAAAAAATAACTATTGAAACGTAAAAAAAATATTTGTATTTGATGTTGTTGATAAACACTAATAAAAACTAATTTTAAATGGAAAAAAGAATACTAATCTAAATTGAATTCAATAATTATACCCACATTATTTTTAAATATTTAACTAAATTTTAATTCAATTATGTTTGAAAAATACTAATTAATATATCACGATCACATTAAAACAGTAAATATTCAAAATTATATTTTATGGAATGCACCCTGAACAATAATCACCATAACATATGCGAGGTCCTAATCAAAATTTTAATTCAGGCTTCCCAAGAGAAGATCGCCAAGCAGCTGCAGCACCAGCTCAACGAGGTCCAGGGCAAGGCTGATGAGGCCAACAGGACTCTCAATGACCTGGATGCCGCCAAGAAGAAGCTGTCCATCGAGAACTCTGACCTCCTCCGCCAGTTGGAAGAGGCCGAGTCCCAGGTGTCTCAGCTCTCCAAGATCAAGGTTTCCCTTACCACTCAGCTGGAGGACACCAAGAGGCTCGCCGACGAGGAAGCCAGGGTATGTAAAAACTTACGATTTTGCTTGTAGTAATAATCTTTTTGTTTTGGTGAGCATTGGCTAATAAGATTTTTTTTTCAGGAACGCGCCACCCTTCTTGGCAAGTTCCGCAACTTGGAGCACGACCTCGACAACATCCGCGAACAGGTTGAGGAGGAAGCCGAGGGCAAGGCTGATCTTCAGCGTCAACTGTCCAAGGCCAACGCCGAATCCCAGCTCTGGCGTTCCAAGTACGAGTCCGAGGGTGTTGCCCGCTCCGAGGAGCTCGAAGAGGCCAAGCGCAAGCTCCAAGCCCGCCTCGCCGAAGCCGAGGAGACCATTGAGTCCCTCAACCAGAAGGTTGTTGCCCTCGAGAAGACCAAGCAGCGCCTCGCCACCGAGGTCGAGGACCTGCAGCTCGAGGTCGACCGCGCCACCGCCATCGCCAACGCTGCCGAGAAGAAGCAGAAGGCCTTCGACAAGATCATCGGAGAATGGAAGCTCAAGGTCGATGACCTCGCCGCCGAGCTCGATGCCAGCCAGAAGGAATGCCGCAACTACTCCACCGAACTCTTCCGTCTTAAGGGTGCCTACGAAGAAGGCCAGGAGCAGCTTGAGGCTGTCCGCCGCGAGAACAAGAACCTCGCCGATGAAGTCAAGGACTTGCTTGACCAGATCGGTGAAGGTGGCCGCAACATCCACGAGATCGAGAAGGCCAGGAAGCGCCTTGAGGCCGAGAAGGACGAGCTCCAGGCCGCCCTTGAGGAGGCTGAGTCCGCCCTCGAACAGGAGGAGAACAAGGTCCTGCGCGCTCAGCTCGAGCTGTCCCAGGTTAGACAGGAGATCGACAGGCGTATTCAGGAGAAGGAAGAGGAGTTCGAGAATACCCGCAAAAACCACCAACGCGCCCTCGACTCCATGCAGGCTTCCCTCGAAGCCGAGGCTAAGGGCAAGGCTGAGGCCCTGCGCATGAAGAAGAAGCTCGAGGCTGACATCAACGAACTTGAGATCGCCCTCGACCACGCCAACAAGGCTAACGCTGAGGCCCAGAAGAACATCAAGCGCTACCAGCAACAGATCAAGGACCTCCAAACCGCTCTGGAGGAGGAACAGCGTGCCCGTGACGATGCCCGCGAACAGCTCGGCATCTCTGAACGCCGCGCCAACGCTCTCCAGAACGAGCTTGAGGAATCTCGCACCCTGCTGGAACAGGCCGACCGTGCCCGTCGCCAGGCTGAACAGGAGCTCGGTGACGCTCACGAACAGCTTAACGAGCTGTCCGCCCAGAGCGCCTCCCTTTCCGCCGCCAAGAGGAAACTCGAGTCCGAGCTGCAGACCCTGCACTCCGACCTCGACGAGCTCCTCAACGAGGCCAAGAACTCCGAAGAAAAGGCCAAGAAGGCTATGGTTGATGCCGCCCGTCTGGCTGACGAACTCCGTGCTGAGCAGGAACACGCCCAGACCCAGGAAAAACTGCGCAAGGCCCTGGAACAACAGATCAAGGAACTGCAAGTCAGGTTGGATGAGGCTGAGGCTAACGCCCTCAAGGGAGGCAAGAAGGCCATCCAGAAACTCGAACAGAGAGTCAGGGAACTCGAAAACGAGCTTGATGGTGAACAGAGGAGACACGCTGATGCCCAGAAGAACCTCCGCAAATCTGAGAGGCGCATTAAGGAGCTCACCTTCCAGGGAGAAGAGGACCGCAAGAACCACGAGCGTATGCAGGACCTGGTTGACAAACTGCAACAGAAGATCAAGACATACAAGAGGCAGATCGAGGAAGCCGAAGAGATCGCCGCCCTCAACTTGGCTAAGTTCCGCAAGGCACAGCAGGAGTTGGAGGAGGCCGAAGAAAGGGCAGACCTTGCCGAGCAGGCCATCAGCAAATTCCGTGGCAAGGGACGCGCGGGATCCGCCGCGAGAGGAGTCAGTCCGGCGGTAAGTTATCACATCTATATATGACTCGGAAATATCTATGGCCTTTATGTACAATAGGATGATATAATATACCTGACAAGTACCTATTTTAAATAAAACTAAGTAAAGAATACTTTAGAAAATAGTTTAATGCATTTAAATTCTGAGGTCCATCGAAATTTCCGACACATACGCCATGAAAATTTCTTCTTCTATATTAGATACTAAACGATATTCTTTGATCCAGGCGTCCGTTAAAGGGCGTCCATAGATCAGCACTGGAGTTCTATGTAAGTTGGCTACTTTTGCACGCCACCTACAGCACTAGGGACAGTGCAGCTCCTTTAGAATAGCACCCGTATTACCCCCTAATGTATTATATATACCTCCTCTTGCATCTTTATTTATCTTTACAGCTTCAAAAAGAAACCTAAGACAAGAAACCTTTTTGGTTTGTCTCAGTTTTCACCAATACTTTGACCTTTTGACCGCCCATATTTCGGATAAATATTTTATATGTAGGTACCTGTACGTACCGCTCCTCTAGTCTACTTTTATTTTAGTTTGAAACGGTCAAAAGGTTAAGCCCTAGGAATGTATCCTGCATGTCATTGAATGACATATTAAGAAGTTGACTGATATATTAACGTATTGTTTGTACTTTCAGCCCCAGCGCTCGCGTCCCGCCTTCGCTGACGGTTTCGGCACCTTCCCACCTAGGTTCGACCTGGCGCACGATGATTTCTAAACGTTCCACTACAAAAAACGGACTGTACAGATTTTTCGTTGAAATGTAACTTTTTTTATACATAGCAGTTAATACGTGTTACGAAAACGTGAAACGAGAAACTGTAAAAAAAAATTTTGTAAGCCAACAAAAAAATATACACTTAGTGATCTAATCTTTTTACGAAAGGCTATTTTGTAACTTGTTGATATTTATTTATATTATTTATTACCGTGGAGTATGTATCGAGAGTGCGAGGCTGCGAGAGACGCCCGCGGGCCGCGCCTGCGCATGTTCGACTGAGACACGCCCCCCACCCCCGCACCGCAACCGGCCCGCAAGCCTCTCTCGCTACCCTCTTTTTGACATCTAATAAAGCGATATCGTTGTCATAAAATACTATACTTGTGGTTTCATTATTACAAAACCTGAGACATTGACCCAATCGAACACGTAGCGTATAGAAATCTATAATATTCTTAATAATACTATTTTTTTTTACTCAATAATCGAAAATTGTAAACACGTCGTACAAGTCTCAAACTTGTACCTAATTGAAAACCAAAGTCCTATTTTACTTGGAATGATCAATCAATAGATTTATTTTAGTTAGAAATTCCATGGTCTCTTCTGGTCTACCATTTGGGTATGTGGTATCAACCAACATAACATCCCTGTATACTAGTTCCTAGCTCTATCTGTATTCTATGCGCTCTTCCTCTCTCCGCCACCGTTAAGATTACTTATTATTTTATATTTATTTTTGAAAAGACAGCTACCACAGTAGGATACAATGCGAGGAACTTTACAAACATCCAAATCACTGACACAAAGTATACTCAGACTAGAAACAACAATTTGTGGATCAAACAAAGTGGTGTCCGTCACGTGTGGGAATCGACCTCTTGCGCAGCAGTCGCACACACTCCCACAGCGCCACTGCACCGAGGCAGGCTTAAGAGATATCGGTTTTATATGTTTGTAATGAAATGAAAAGAAGATATTTTACAATGAATAGCTTTATTCAATAACAACAGAAACCATACCATCTAGTTCCCAGACACCGATTACACAGGCGGTATATAGTCAGAAGATACACGTCTATGATATAGATATAATACACAGCGTTGATAACATTAAAACTAGTAACATAAAACAAACAACATAACCACAAAACATTAATAATAAGGTTAGGTAACCTCTTATGAATTTAAATAACAATTGTTTCATCCACTGACCTCTAAGTATTGTACTAGTAGTTGCGCTGGACTGACTACTTCAGCTAATTGCTGTTACTTTGTATGTACAAAGTAATAGCAATTTTTAATGCCGAATCGAATGACCATTCTGTGAACTTTTTTGAGACTGACAAATGACCGTTGTTCTTATCCTTGTCACACAAGCATAGATTCCATTGGTTTTATCAAATGACTACATACTATACTTCGAAATCTTATGGAAGTATTGTTGCTGCCAGCGTTACCCGTCTAACGTAGGTACTATGTACGCGGACCCTATAGTTTGACCGCGACCGCTGTACCGCGCATTAGAAAGGCGCGGCGAGGCATACTACAGTGCTATACTTAGAAGTGAGTGCTGGACTCCCATCCCCACTTTTCACACGCATTATTTCCAACGAATACTAAAATTACACTTGGTTCGTGCTCAAAAGTACCTATTTTTGTCGCTACTATTCACCTCTACGTGACAGTGACGGGAGATGAGTTAAAGTCGGATATTTATTTGTATTACAATAAACAGTCTTAAGAACTTAAGACGAGGATATCCAGATTAAGAGCATTTCCAGATATGTTTAAATATAAATTTCTTATAGGTTAATTCAATTGGATCTAGGCATTCCGGCCATTCGATACATATCGACTATATTTCACTGCATCGTACGGCGGCGCAAAGATCGGTCTGAACAGATGCTTTAAAATCCTTTATTTGTAGTTATAATTGTCTTAGAACACACACAGCAGCTACCAAAATTTGAATCTCAATTCAAAGTAACTGCTAATTCCGCGCCCTCGCGACCCGATCATTGCAAACTGGACGCGTAGAAAGTACAGCCCTCGAAAAGACTCAATAGCAACATTTCGGGCGAAAATACACATGCCTACCAGACACACTTGCTTATCAGCTCCTTGCATATGCTACCTTATTGTAATATTTATAAGCTAACTTGCATCACTGGAATGCAACTAGCATCAACACAGCGTGCATGTTTTACTGGAATGTATATATTCGTCCTTACGAGTATCTAAGTCTACGGAAGAGAGACTTTAAGATTCGGACGGTTGAGACTCTTGCGCTAAGCTGCAGGCGTCAGTGTTATACGTAGTGAACTTTGAGAATTTGTCTTGGAAATCTTGCCAAGAGCATCCTTCAACAGGACAGATGTCTGTTTGCCTTTCGTTCAGGAACAACTGCACTCGGAAAGTTGAATGACCTCCGTCAACACAACTGAAAGAGAAAGTATTTGTATTATGAAAAATCGGATTGAAATTTATCTCCGGGCTTTGATTGAATTGGATAATAATAAAAATAATAATATCTTGGGACATCTCACACAACGTCGTCTGATCCCAAACTAAGCAGAGCTTGTACTATGGCAACCAGTCAACTGATAAACATACTTATATATTTCTAAATACATACATATTTTAGATAAATAACACCCAGACACAGAATAAACCATCGTGCTCATCACACAAAGTTTTATCCTGGGTGGGGATCGAACCCACGACCTCTTGCATAGCAGTCGGATACACTCCCACCGCGCCACAGAGGCAATGGTGATGTACCTAATGTTGTGTTTTATTTTGTTAAACACTCATGAAGGTTCTGTACGGCTATAAACGTATTAGGTATTTCAGAGATTAATCATAACAAGCCGAAACCTGTCCTCTTTATAATAAACAGAATTATAACTTACGCTACGATTTAAAATAACTTACTTATTCAAAACAGCAATTAAATTATTAGCGTTAGCTCCAATGACACTGCTTCTCCAACGACGTTGAGGATTTCTCTTATTTATCTGGAGGGGTATGTCTCCCGAACCAATTCCCATGGCGCTGTACGTCATCTGCATCATCGTGTCATGAGTGAAGTAGGAGACCACTTTCTTGCCATTCCCATTGACTGCCTCTTCAAACCTCTCGTATAGGTCTTTAACCGTCGTATAGCCGAGTTTCACACTGATCTGGTTCTGGAGAAATAAAATCTTTTGGTCAATGTGCATAATAATTAGCTGCAAGTATTTTAACAAACAAATCCTGACGTAGACCTTGACGGGAGTACAGTCGATTCAATGAAGAACCTTGATTATCATAATCCTCCATCTTTATTTATTTCTAGATTCTATCCGTGCCAAATTCCAAAATTGCTTAGTGTTTAACTTTTGAGGTAACAAGCAGACAGGCAGAAAATAATGTTATATTAAAGGCTAATTAGAAATAAAATAAATTTTAATATGTATAAACTAGCATTCAAATAATGATGGAAACCAGACAACTCCATAAAAAAGGCGAATCGTAAAAAAAATACGAATTGACTTGAGAACCTCCTCCGTTTCTTTTTGTCCATTAAAAAATGGTTTCCGTTGAAGTAATACGAGTATGTACTTAGAGATTGTACATCTCTAAGTACGTTGTTTAATATGAATATAATATTTGTAGTTGTGAAAGATGAAGGACAACTTCAACAACGTACGTACTTTAACGTGGAAACGTTTAAGTCCCGCTCTAATCGAATTTTTCCATCACATATTTAAATAATAAATTTTTCTAAATATGTAATGGAAAAATTCGATTCATTTTCATTCACATTCCAAAATTCTTACCGGAGATCCATATCCATTATAATGATATTGTCTGTAATCGTCATAGTACTCAAGTACTAAGAGATCTTCCTCACTAAAGGCAGCACACCAGGGTGAACGAAAGAATTTAGACCAAGAAAGAGGATACCGGCACAGTTCATAAATAGCAAAGATATGTTGACTAGTTAGTTGCGTGACTCCCAGGCGGTCCTGTACTGCCGCTTGGACCTGCAATCACATCAGAAAATGTAGAAACACACTTGCAAGTCTGCAGAGTCCGCTAGTATAGCTAGGCAATAAACAATGCATTTGCACTACACTTACGGCGAGATAATCTGGAGAAACGAAGTAGGTTTCCAGTTGTCTGCCCAAAGCTGGACCAAATTTGACATCTCGCAGATAGCGATCGCATTTCATGTACGGCTGAAAGTAATATACAAATAGCTGGAGCTTAATAAAATAGTTAGCAATTTTTTTTTTCTGTTTGTGTCGCCGGGAAATCCATAAATATACATGCACACATAAACACAAACTCAGATGAATTGTTAATGAATTATACATAGTTTTGACCCGTGTGGAACTTGAATCAACAATTTGAGCATACCTCTGTTACAAGTTATAGTACCTAATACCTTTCACTTACCTTGATAATATCATCTCTCTCCCATGGACTGTCAATGGTCAAATTAAGTCCTGTGCCTTCAGTGAGGCCATCGACAAAAGCCTTACAGCTTTCTATATTTCGCTGCTCACTGGTCGGCCTGAAGTAGAAGAAGTCTGGGGTGCCAAGAACCAAATGAGGATACTTCTCCCTGATTCTCTTGCCAATACTATAGAGCTCTGCGTATCCGGTATCCGTCAGAACAGATGGATTTTCTTCAATACTAGTATTCCAAGTCCATTTTTTGAGGTTTTCAATGTCCTTGAAAGAATGAGTCATCAAACTTTAACAGGCAAGTTAAAACAAACCGTATAGAAGTGGGAAGAACTGACTATCAGTGTTTTATACGATTTGACGAAGAAGGAATTAATGGATACTGACGGTGTTTCATTTTTTGTTCAACCAGTGCGCCGCTTTCTATCTATATATGAATGGATGTAGCTATTTTAATTTTGCGGATAAAAAAATCTAGGAATAAAAGCAGTAACTGTGATATGTTTTTCTAGAAAAGTGCCATTGGTAATAGATAACTTTGGTGCGAGATGTCTTTGTTGCGAAGTATACTTCGCTTAATATATTAAGCGAATAAATTAACTGATTATCATCAAAGTGAAGGAAAGTCAGCAGTCATGCCGTGTGGTGCCGGCTTAAGAATAGTACCACCCCATCTCTTCCCGTGGGTGTCGTCAAGGCGACTAAGGGATTTCACTCCGGAGGACGGGCAGCAGCGTCCTCTGCGTACTTAAAGCCTTACTGCGATCGCCAACCCGCTCGCCAAGCGTGGCGATTATTGCAATTACCCCCAGGATCTACTGGGGAGACCCGTGCCCAGCAGTGGGCCATCATATGGGTTGATATGAATGAAGGAAAGTCAAGAAACCTGAGCACAAAGATGGCTGTTTCCGGCTTCATAGCTCGCAATAACATCGTCCTTCAACGTCGTGATGTTTTTAATAGCCATGATGGTGCGAGTATCAGGATTCCTATTGCCGTGTCGGTTCAACGTCCATACTGATACCGCTTCACAATCTGGAATGAGTTTAGAGCGATCGAATCAATAGTTTTGTCGGCATTGTTAATTTGGCAACAAACAGGGTTTAGAGCCATGTGATGAAAAATAAACAAATAGAATCAGCTTATTTTGCTAAACATTGGTAGGTACATACACCTGTGTTATAATTATAAGTTACAATTTTGTCAAATCCACATAGGCTTTTTTTCTTTAAAAATCTTTATCCCATATTTATAATTAGAACAGGACTATAACTAGCAAATGATTTAGAGTTGAATGGAAGAAGACAACACATTTTCTAGATAAAGTACTGTTATTAAAGTATTATGAATAAAGGAATTTTAGAAAACCGTTGCAATGTAAAAAAAACCTTAAACACTTACTTTCTGGGTTTGGGATGTCCCTGATATCCCCCCTCACAGTTTCATAAGGAGTCTTAGAACCTAACATACGGTACGGACACGGATGATCCCAATAACAGCATCGAACTACCACTAAACAAAAAATCAATAGCACTACTGACTTGAATATTATCACTTTGAGTACAGACATTGCAAATCGCGACTAGACGACTACTACGTTAAATTGTCTGGATACGATTGCGATATAAAATGTATCAGCGGGCATAGATATATATTGTCCGGTGATGTATTCATTTTTCTTAAGGTGCGTTCAAATGCTCGGTTTTTTTAATTTAACCTGCTGGTACTGTCTCACTGGTCAAAAAAAAGTCAAAAATACTTTACTCATTTAGGTTAAAAATGCAACGCTTATGAACGTCAGAAAAAAATTAGAATAGAATGATTTTACATTTAATGCCAAGTTCGCAATAGTAAAGGCGTGAGAAAAGAACTTGGCAATAAAAACTCATGGACTGGTTAAGGTACCTATATACGCTTTTAAACTTTCCTGTCTGGAGTTACCTGATATTTTGAGAATCTAATATTACGCGAATAACCGTTTTCTCCGCTCACATGTTCTCTTTCATATATAATGCGTTTATTGAAGTGTATTAAAAGATAGAAAACTTGAAATTAGCAATACTAGGGGATGCCTAGTTATAAATATTCGAATGTATTGGAATATCACTGTGTGACACTGTGATTTATAACATTAGTATTGATAAACTAATGTTATAAACGTAAAAAGAGTCCCAAGAAAAGACGTAAGATAGCTAGTGGGCTAGAACAGTCAAACATAACACAGACGACGCGGCGGAGAACAGCTAGTATTTTATTAGATTAATAGATAATGAACAACGCTTTACATATTGGAATTTGTATTGATTAATAGTCTCCGGTCTTTGTTGACATATTGACAAGTAAGTCACTATTATTTAGTAAACAATTTCTTTATAATATATCAATGTTTCCAGAATTCCTAAGGTCACAGGCTATTATGTATATTTTATAAATAACTAGCTGTCGCCCGCGTAGATAATTTTACTCCCTCAAGGGTTGATTTTTGATCTAAACACTGAAACACGCGTTTCTTTATTTTAAACGAAAAAGCTAAATACGAAGTTTCATAGATCTTACTTCAAAATTGAAAGATTTCCATACAAACTTGCAACCCCCATTTTACCCTCTAGGGCTTGATTGTCCAAATACACTGAAACACGTCTTTTTTTATTTTAAATGAAAAAGCCAAATACGAAACTTCATAGATCTAACTAAAAATACCGACGGAGTTTTATACAAACTTGCAACCCCTATTTTACCCTCTTAGGGATTAATTTTCAAAACGCTGTCACACCTGGTTCTTTATTTTTTATCAAAAATTTAAGTGCGAAATTTATTTTTGATAAAAGACGTAACATATACCTAACTAAAATGACATAGACCTAACTTTAAAACTGTCGGAGTTTCATACTATCTTGCGACGAAGTTTCACACAAACTCGCAGCTTCTAGTTTATCCCCTTAAGGATTGATTTCCAAAAACGCTGAAACACATAATTCTTTATTTTAAACGCATAAGCTAAAAAAAAAAATCACCGATCTAACTTCAAAATTGACGGAGTTTCATACAAACTTGCAGACCCTATTTTACCCCCTTAGGAGACGAATTTCTAAAAAACCTTTCTTAGTAGATGCCTACAACATAAAAGTCGGTCAGGACAAGTGATTATATGTATGTGTGTCGACAACAATTTATTAATTGATTACTAGCTGTGCCCGCGTGAAGTTGCAATGCTGCCCTTTAGACGTCACCGTAATGATAAAAGTAGCCTAAGTTACTGCTTGCATCATCAGCTATCTGATAGGTAAAAGTAGATAGATTAGCCGGAACAAAGAGACAGAGGAACAGATAGACAGACAAGAGAATTAAAAACTTTTTTTATATTTGTTATAAACACCTGGATAACCAGCACAAGGTGATCAACACAACCTGATCAAGGTAACAGGAAGCCGTTGGATGCAGACCGCTCAAAGAGGCCTATGTTTAACAGTGGACGATTTCAGGCTAATGATGATGAAGAATTATCACTAATAATAACTGGGTAGAGGGTAGTACCGAATTGATCTAGGAACCCGCTCTACGTGATAAACGTGACTTCTTTTTCCAGGCGAAATATATATTTTAATCAATAAAAAAGCGGGAGGTGCCTCATAGACACCAAGGTCGGAATGGATTTTTGAATTCCTTTCGTTATATCTTTTTTGTGTTTGAATTAAGTAGTATGATTAAATATATATAAAAAAGTTTGAAACCGTTATTTGTGCCTCGGGACCACAGTAACCGATGCATAGGCGGACCAAATAGCTGATCTTTTGAAACTTATAAAAGGTGTCGGTTTTAGGTGTAATTTTTCATGGTTACACTTTTTTGTCTAGCCCCTCATCCTGCAAACGAATGATAATGTGCCATAAGGAACTACGCTCCCAAAATATATTATCAAACACGACTTAAGGGACCCAAGCAGCTATAAGCTAGGTATATATGAATTTGAAAAGAGTAGGAACCCTCAATATCAATGTTCTGTATAGGAACCAGTCGGTAATGAGGTAGAGAAACCGAGTGTTGCCTACGGACACAATGACATATTTCAAACCGGTGGTCGAAGCACATTCCCCTAAAATGCCCTAAGGGCCGTAGCTAGGGAGGGGGCTCCCTAGCTACGGCCCTTAGGGCATTTTACCTTAATACCCCCTCCCCCTCCCTACGGCCCTATGTCGAAGTAACATAAATCAATACGTTACACGTTTCAAATTTCTTTTTATTGGCAAGTCTAAATGCTATACCTAAATGAAGCGAATCGCCCAGGCGAAGTGAATGAGTTCAACAAAGTCTTTATTTACTGATTTAATCTTAGATAATAAACTTGTAACATTTATTGTTGCGATACTATCAAACTACGTAGAAGCCCATCATCGCAGCCACGCTCCCACACAGCGGCGTTACTGCACCGCCTCGCTAACGCCGCAGAAGAGCGGATGGATTTGATCTTGTATCATCAACTACATACTTAATTTTGCCATTTTTAGAATTCCGTTTTAAACAAGGAATCCTTATAGTTTCGCCATGTTCGTCCTTTATCCGGCCGCAGCTTAGCTCAGAGACTGTTAGTACTAGAAATCTGTAATCTTGTGTATTAAAGTAAATTTTAAAAACCACATCGCCACTTTACGTCCTTCCGTTTAAGACGTTTGTCGTAACCATAGTTGCAAGTTTTGTGCTGTGGCTATGCCGTAGCGATGCTAAAACAAATTGTATGGTGAACTATATTTCATCTAGGTGGTATCTTCGCGTTTTAGACACGCTTTACTTCTCTTTTCTGTCGTCTACTTGTTTTAGCACGGTGAAGAAAGTATATGAAGCTTTTATTATCTGAAAAAAAAAGTAAAAATGAATGAATAGTATAAATATGTAGGGAGTATTAAGAAAAATAAATAAATAGTTTAACTATCTTATATTACTTTATACAGCTTCCACTACAAACGGATAATGGATGGTATAAAGCTGAGAGCGGTGAAAAAGGTTCACCTGCCCTTTAAAAATATTTCGCTTGCTATTTATCTTTGACTGGCTTAGAGGTTAGTGATCCTGACTGCTATGCCGGAGGTCGTGGGTTCGATCCCCACCCAGGATAAAACTTTGTGTGATGATCATTATGGCTTATTCTGTGTCTGGGTGTTATTTATCTTGAATATGTCTACGTATTTAGAAATATATAAGTATGTTTGTCAGTTGACTGGCTTCCATAGTACAAGCTCTGCTTAGGTTGGGATCAGATGGCGTTGTGTAAGTTGTCCCAAAAAGATATTATTATCTGAGTATATTTACGTGTGCTAAAATTCCCATCCTAATCCCCAATATTTTGATCGGTTGCCCAAAATGCGTGTCACTATAAAAAGAACCAAATATTCAGTAGAGGTACTCAACATGGTATGAGGTATAGAGGAAGTGTGGCAGAGACGACCATCAAGGGGTCTTTATGGTCGTCTCTGCCACACTTCAGTAAATCCATAAATCTTTTGGGCCGCCCTCTTCCTGTAACTTACAGAAGTAAAACAAGCAAGTGACAACGTAGTAAATCCGCCAGCAGTGAGTTTGGCGACGCGACGCGTGCGCACCATGACGATCAGCAGCGCGCGGCGCAGGCGCACTGAACACATGTACCATGGGCACAAAAACGCAGCACCTGCTATCTCAGAGCTCTGGAAACCGATAAAAAGTACAGTAAATATGTTCATAAATTTAAAAATAAACAATTTCAAAAACTACCATTAAGGAAAGATAGTAAAAAGACGAGTTACTTTGATTTCTTTGGGGTTTTTTTCATTAAAAGTTTCAATTATAAAATGCTACGACGTTAGGCATTCGGCGTCTTTGGTTCTAATGAACAAAAAATAATTATAGAATAAGTATTCGTCAGAGGGAATATTCAACCGAGTAAACCATCTAAGAGCAGCAACTGCATTTTGCAAGGCTCAAATTAGAGGTTAAGTCTCACTTAGATGATAGAGTTTATTTTGAAAACGCAATTTTGTAGTTTGCAGAAACTAAAGATCAGCACTGATAGAATTATCTAAGTACATTCATAAACGTTTTAGCACTTGCGACTGTACCTCTTCGGAAAGCTGATTACCCTGATAGCAGTACAGGAACACTTGGAGCATCATACACAGAAGATATGCCACCATGGCTATTATTCGACCCCAGTGTCTGTTTTTCAGGTCCTGAAAATTCAAATATTGAAATCAGAAATCAGAAAGGTTTATTTCCCAGAATATGATGGTTTACAGATGTTGACAAGCGTGTGTTGAAGCATATTCTGCCACATATGGAGTGCAAATGTTTAACGTTTGAATATAAAAAATAATAATACAGCATAAATACCTAATCACCAATAAACAAATATTATATCCGTATATCCAACCATTAAAAATGATACAAAAAAGTAATATAAAATTAAATTGAAAGTCAGCAATTAAAAAAAATAATTAAATGTCAGTAATGAAAACAATATAAAATTAAAATAAATGCCAGTAAATAAAACAACATAAACTTAAATTAAATGTCATCAATAGTACCAATGTCATTAATATCATTAGTTTACGAATAATAATAGTGTAATATTGCATCTTGCGATCAGATTAGATGTCAAAGTGCATTAATTTATCGTTAAGATATTCATTGACATCATATTAGACCTTTTCTAGTAGTAGCTTGTGCTTGCTTCTACGAAACTATATAAATGGTAAACTTTAAGGCCGTTGGGAAGATGATTATACAATGTTATGCACATACAATAAGAGTTCCTTTTATGTAATTCCAATTTTATTTGTGGTACTTTTAGTCGATTTTTGTGTCTAGTTCGACTACCTTCCGTGTCTACTAGCTTTTGAAACAGCGTACAGGTAAATTAGCTTGAAGAAATTTTTGCGTTTGTAGTAGTGTATGGTCAGCAAATAAAAAAAACAACATTTTATTTTTAGTTTTTATTGTTTTAAAGGTAATATACGTTTGTGGCTGGAGCACACCAAATGCGTGCACGTCTACGCATACGCACTACGTACTAATACGGTCGTGAAAATGTGTATCCACCGCATTGTAATCTATGGAACTGTATGAGGCAGACAAGCCAGTTCCAAACATTACAAGCATTGAATGCCGGTTTTCACTTCAGTGAAGACGTGTATGAATTAGGTGTTCTCCGGCCATAAATGTTTTATTCTAATAATTCATCAACCCCAGGCATATCACAATCATCCCCATCCTCGCTTTCATCAGATGAATTATTTAAATTAATTATGATTCGTTCTGATATTGTGTCTAAAGCTGCGTCTCTACCCTGATATTTGCTTTCCTCCTCAATAGCATGCAAACAAACTTTTCTCCATTCCTCTACAGTTATGGCGTTCATTTTTTCTTCAGCTAATGACATTATAACCTTCATATTCATTGCGACATTCTTTTTTGCGACATATGTTTTCACTATCCCCCATATATTTTCTATAGGATTAAACTCCGGATGGTATGGTGGTAAACGCAGCACAGTATGACCGTGCTGTCGTAATATTTCGTCTATCTTGTACTCTATAAATCTCGCCTTGTTTTGCAGAATCAGTTCATATAATTGAGGCTTAAGCAACGTGGATGAATGCTCAATGTTTCGAAATGTCAGCCAGTCTATCATTTGCTGTTTTCTAGAATTACTATTCGGTGCAGGATTTTGTATTGAGTTATGATATGGTGCGTTGTCAACAACAACAACACTATTTGGTTGTAAGTTGGGTATTAATTCGTAGTCTACAGTCAGCCGCGTTCAAATGCGGACGTGCCTTTATGTGTGACTAACCATTACACGCAGTGTGCGACGCGAGCCGTCGCTAGTTTGCAACCATGAGCAACGAGCTCGTGGTAAACGAGCTGCTGGCGTTTCTGCAGCAGAAACTGGACGTGATGGACGAGGTGTCCGCTGTCCAGATCTGCGTCACGAACTTCAGTGAGGACGACATAGCTGCAGCCAAGCGGCTACTGTACGGCGTTCTGAATAAGACCGCCCAGATGGTGTCTCATCGTCGCGATGGGACTAAGAAAAGTTTAGCGGAAGTCATCACGCTGCTAAAGGAGACCGATCCTGACGACGTGCCTACGTTTGTGGCGAAGGACCTGAACAAGCTCCCTCCCGTCACCTTCGATCACGTCGACGTCACCAGCCTGCTGAAAGACATAGTCTTTCTGAAGGCGAGCCTCGCGGATGTGCAGCGGAAGTATGATGCTTCCGAAGCCAACGTAGAAGATCTGCGACAACAAGTCATCGAGTTGCGCAACGTTATTACGGGATCTGGGTCACCGTCGCATGTAAACACGCGCCGCGGTGCATGCCTAGATTTAAGTTACGCGTCAGCTGTGACGACATCGCCGCCGGCGTCGAATGCTGACCGAGCGGAATGCGCTGCAAGTGCGCATAGTGACCCCGCCCGCACGCCCCGCAAGCCTGCGCCCGTGCCTGCGGTTGCTACCTGCAGCGCTGCCAAGGTCAGTCGCCCCGTTGTACAACAGAAACGGGGGATAAAGACGAAGACCAGCGAGAGCGTACCCACAGCCCCTGCCAAAGGGCAAATGGATGTAGAGGGCTTTATAAAGGTTGAAAGGAAGCAGAAGAGGCCCTCCAGACGAAACCAATGTGGTACCGGCGTGACGGGACCTAAAATGCTGCTGCGTCCGGCAATAGCAACGACGCAGTTATATGTGTCTCGTCTGCATCACACCACAAAGGCAGAGGAACTTGCGGAATACCTCCGGATCAAGACGAAGTGGACCTTGAGGGTGGAGAAGTTGGAGTCGCGCCATGACGTCAACTTCAAATCATTCATGGTGCGAGTTCCCAGTGAACATCTGTCCATCTTTATGAAGGAGGACTTCTGGCCGAAGGGTGTCGCGTACCGACGTTTTCGTGGAAGGTTACGTGACACCACGCAGCGAAACACGACGCCGCTGTCTCAATCCCACTGTCGTGTATAATTTTAATTATATATTAGTTTATTGTTATTATGTTACGTATTTGTGTAATTGTAGTTTAAATTATGTATTAGTTTATTAAGTTTTTTATGTACGGTATGTATGATATGGGCCTTAGTAGCCTGAAATAAATGGTTATTATTATTATTATTATTATTAATTGAGTTTGAATCCACCTTGAATAGTTGTCATAGTTCATATTGTTGTGGTAATCTCCACTTTTTTGGTCGGCTTTAAACATAAGCAATGCATTTGGTATAAAGCCATCGATACCACCGGCATGAACAATGATTAAGCGGTTGCCTTTCGATATATGTTGCTTCAAACCTGAAGTGCTTCCATCTGACCAAGATTTCGAGAGGGTATGTGATGTATGTATATATGTTTCGTCGGTGTAAACAATTGGTCGGCGTTGTTCACGATATTCAGCAATTTTCATCAAATAATTAATTCGCAAGTATCTAATTTCGTGTTTTTCCATAAGAAGTTTCCGGTTATCTTCTGTTTGCTTCCAATTAAAACCTAATGAGATGACGTGTTTTCGTAACGTGCTGACACAACCTTTATAATCGATATCTTCTTTCAATTTTGAGTGCAAAGTTTTTAAAGTGGGAACTTCTTTATTTGTGATGTGGAAGTCATGAATTGTTCTTCTGATAACTTGCTGATCAAAGTTATCGATTACTATTGTAGGTTTACGATTCGGTTTCTTTTTAGGAGATTTAAATGTTACTTCCTGATCTGAAGGACGACATTTGCTTTCTGATACTACCTTTCTGACGGATGCTATTGAAATTCCTGTTGATTTAGCAACTAATTGAGTGGGGGTCATAATACTGCTCGGGTTGTTATTACACTCATTTTCGAAATATTTGTACAAACAGTACAAAACTTCCTTAGTTTGAGAAGTCAAAGGCTTGCCTCGACCATGTTTTAACACTGGAGCCATTTTGAATTATCAATATAAAGTTACAACACTTACACACTTGAAATTAAACACTTCAACAAATATTTTAACAATAATAACAAACAATAACAACAATCAACAAATACAAAATTTCACAATGAAACTACTACGTATCTAATAATTATAATTTTTTAATGAAATGCGTGCTTTATGTTCTAACGGTATCAAGCGACTGACGTCAGACTGCACGTGGCACCTGCGGACAGAGTAAACTGGTTTATTCTGGTTTTGTGCGTGTTTCCACTTTCCACTATCAAGTGACGATTTATTTATTTGTTTTGTTTCGTAATTATTATGGTCAAAACTTTTTACCTATAGCTAAACTACTATCATCTAAAGAACGACACGATATTTTATTGTTTCACGGTAGTCGCCTTGTCGTTTGCTCAAGGACGTGAAATTGAATGACATATTTTTTTTAATAAAGTCAAAACCTTTTTCTTTAAAATAAAAACTTGTTTTTATTGAAAACAAAAATCAGAGTGTTGCTAGGGATAAGTATTAAATTAAATAGTAATGTTAGGATATTGAAACATTTTTGTAAGGGCCAGAACGATATAGTGGAAACGCGCTCTAATATCTAAGTAACATACACACCACTACATATGCAAAAAATTCTCGAGACTAATTTCACTGTAGAAAGATACATATTTCAAGTATGTCGATGCATTTATGTGTTTTAAAGATGGGTTCACAGCTGTCTTTATAATCATAGCCAAATATCGCCCTAATGCATCTCTTTTGGGCTATGAATAACCTGGTAAAATCCACCGAATTGCCCCAAATAATGATACCGTAACGAAGTAAAGATAATACATAGGCGTGATATGTCATAAAAGCCGTCTTTACGTTCACAATATCTCAGACTTTCTTAATTGTCATGTCATGTCATGTCATGTCATGTCATGTCATGACATGTGATATCATAAATAGAGAGATTATTATACTAATTTGTACAATTTCAGGTAAACTTACTAGAGCCAGTTGATAAGCAGTCACACAGATTATAACGATGGACACGCTGAACTGCGCCAGGATTGGCTGAGTGAAGCAAGTTTGTATTTGTTCTGCAGTCTTCAGTGCAGCTTCATGCCTTACCACACATCGTCGTAACCTCGTCTGGATAATTTTATCGTCTTCCGCGCAGAGCATTAGCTGTGGAGAATTGTTTGATATGGTTCGTTGCGATAAAAGGCATGTAAATGGAAAGACTTTTTGGTATCTAAAAGTATCAAGAGAAATTCACGAAGACTACTTAGTAAATAAGTAATAATCTAGAATTCAAAATTTTGACACATGCACCATTCACCAATCTAGATTATACTACGTCCGCAAGTTGGACTCAGTGAGTGGTGGTGAGTATCAGTGTGAGGAATCCAGTGGCGCAGAAGTGGGAAAAAATACAAATCCCTGATTTACCCTTTGAGGAACTCCAGCAGTATCGCACAGAGTTCTAAGTGAGAGACCTACTAGCCTCAGCCTGCAGCAACAAACAGCTATCAATGACGTCGCCAACGTGTCCAGGCACACGTTCACCAACGCTGCTATGAACAGCGATGAAATCTACAAGAATAATTTGTCATGATTCGATTAAAACGGCTATTACACTACCCTGATTCAGGGCCCTAAATCGGGGTTCCCTTGAAAATTTGTTAGAGAAATAAGGCCCTAACTCTTATTACACCGCTCTTTTTAAGGTTTTAGGGTCCCTGATTTAGTGTAGCGTAATAAGCGCATAAAGCAACCTTCTTGATTTAGCAGCACTTTTCTTAGAGGTTCGTGACAATTTTACTACATAGATAAATCAAAAATTCACCTTTTTTCGTCAAGAGTATGCTCAGTAATGTGACCTAACCTAAGAGCTTCCTGAGGACATGAACTAGGTACTTTTCGAACGTTTACAACTAGTCATGTCATACAATTTATACGAACCTGATTTATGTAGGTCAACTCATATGCAGGGGACTTTAATGTATCATATGGGTACCTGCAAATTAAAAATAAATCGTAAATAAACCCTAACATCCTGGTGATTTTTTAACGAAATAAAAAGTATTCTTACCAAGCTCTAAGAGGCAGTTGACCTTTCTCGGCACTGACAGCCCATCCGCAGATAGTAACTCCTGACAACCATATATAAAGACATAGGCTTCTAGTTGTCTTCCGGTTGCAACTAAAATAGTTAAGAATTTGGAAGATAGATGGTCATACTGACCGGCCTGTTGGTCTGGTGGTTAGTGACCCTGACTGCTAAGCCAGAGGTCGTGGGTTCGATCCCCACACAGGATAAAACTTTGTGTGATGAGCACGATGGTTTATCCTGTGTCTGGGTGTTATTTATTTATAAAATGTATGTATTTAGAAATATATAAGTATGTTTATCAGTTGCCTGGTCTCCATAGTACAAGCTCTGCTTAGTTTTTGATCACATGGCATTGTGTGAGTTGTCCCAAGATATTATATTAGCCGGTTAAACTGCCGGCTGTGAGGGCGAAATTAAAAACTGCGCATTGGAGCGCAGTGTTAAAGTTTTTAAAATACAATACTTCAGTAAGGTAATGGAAGGTTCATTGCCTTATCGCAGTACTGCATTTCAAAAGGATTCTCTAACTCTTCATTACAGTCAGATTTCCTTCCCATCGAAATATCTAAGCGGATGTCCGTAGACAACACTTTAGAAACCTCCCTTAAAAAATGATTACACGTGATAAGTACCGAAATAATAAATTGAATGGAGTCAGCAATATTCACCCATACCTACTCTGTTCGTTTTGAGATTACAATAAATCTCAACAAACAAACGATGACAGCTCAATTTTGGTTTAATTAGACAAAGTCAAAATTGGTTAGATATAACTGTTATGGTATAAAGGTCACTGGGCCCCATGATATGACATTCACACCCACGATGTACAGGTCTTTTTCGGTTTCGGTGCAATTATTTCTAAAAATATTCACTCAATCAAAAAAGTTTATTAGAAACCTTAAAATGTTTTTAAAAGACCTGTCGAATGATGTGCAACACATTGATGTTTGCTGAAAAAAAAATCAGTTCCTGTTACATGTATGGAGTGCACTCTAAAAATATTTATTATAATTATTTAGCTATCAAACTAACGGGTACTACAAGACACCTTTTCACCAAATTTCATCAATATTCATTGAGTAGTCTTTGAGTAAAATGCCTGTGACATACGGAAAGGCATCCGTTTTTATCATTTTGGCTACGGAACCCTCATCAGAGATTAGCCAATTTACTCAGTAGATATTATAGCACACAAATATTCCGTCACTCATTTCGGTTCAATTATTTATTTCACTAATAATAAAATGTTACACAAGGATTTAACATTGTATAATACAGAAATATAAGAGTCTGGTCTCCAAGCTAGGTTCCTGTTCCTGTGTTATGGATAACCAGGCTTCCTTCTTAATGTGACAGAATATGATAATAATCTGATTTTCCGTTCAAACAAGCTCTATGGTTTGTTTACATTTGTTCTAAGCCCTAAACGAACAGAGTTTAATTGATCATATTCGAAGGTGATGAAAGGACACTAAAGTGTCTCCCAGAGTCTAGCACGTGATATCACCCAGGTACCAGAATATAGTAGAATAGTCCAGTTTTCTTGGAATACGAAATAGCGGTGAGTGCAAATGCGCTCGCCTTAGTGCACAGTTTACATCCGTAAGCAGCTGGAGCATATTAAAGGAACATTGGCTGCACCATTTAATCTAGAAAATGGTATACTAAGTTATTGAAACCGGGCAATTGCATGTCGGGCCACGCACAATGTAGGGTTCCGTAGCTATTCAGCACAATAATGCGGTATAAGAAGTGGCTTTTCTGCTTTTTTGTTTCATACTAACAACGTTATGTAAGTATGGAATTTGTACGAAAATTTTGTTACTTCTAACTTGGTCTGCTGTTTCTCGTAAACTTGAATAGCCCACTTAGCTGTGATAGTTTTCCTTTCCATTTCATTATATATACTGTCATATCTAAAAACAACCATTTAACTGGCAGGGGGGACACTTGACTCTAATAAAAAATTGAACTTTAGGACTTAATATTTCACAAACGGAACCCCAAATCGAAAAGTAATATTTACAACTTTTTCTAAATATTTTTAGAAGAACTGACCAATAACACCCCACACAATGGGGTAGGTAAGGAAACAACAAAAATTAAGATAAAATATATTGTTTATTGCGCGACGTTTCGATCGTATTACATCGGCCGTGGTTGCACAACGGTCGAAACATAGGGCAATAAATAAGGTAGTACCTTAAATTATTCCCGTCATTAAGACCCTTACTACATATAATTTTATAACGTGTACAAACCGCGAAGTTTATCAATATCTCAAAATTAAGGTCTTTGAAAATAACTATACTTAATGGCTCACTGCTATCATCGTATAAAGCAATTGAAAAAATGATATTGGTAATAAGGATAAGCCTATATGTCATCCTAGAAACTCCAATACAAATTGACAGAATACATATACCAACACAGGATAACAACATAACATCATTTATTTTCACGTAAAGAGCTTTAGGCAAATACAATTATGAAATCAATAAAGCTATTGAGTCACAGAGGTAGAGAGACAGAGATGGAGAGAGAGTTCTCACAGAGACAGAGATAGAGAGAGTTCTTTAACAAATAAAATTATGAAATTAATGAAGATATTGAGTCACAGTGATAGAGAGACAGAGATAGTGAGAGTTCTCATAGAGACAGAGATAGAGAGTGCTCTTTAACAAATACAATTATGAAATCAATAAAGCTATTGAGTCACAGAGATAGAGAGACAGAGATAGAGAGAGTTCTTTAACAAATACAATTATGAAATCAATAAAGATATTGATTCACAGAGATAGAGAGAGTTCTCACAGAGACAGAGATAGAGAGAGCTCTTTAACAAATACAATTATGAAATCAATTAAGATATTAAGTCAATAATATCATGGCTTGATGCCAATAATCTACAGGTAAATTTGACAAAAACTCATTACATTCAATTTAATACACATGCACGAAAAAAGAAAACATTAGAAATAAATTATAAAGGACTCAACTTTAAAGAAGTAAGTGAAACCAAATTTCTGGGTATCACACTGAACCAATATTGCAATTGGAAAGCTCATGTTAACAATGTATGCAACAAAATTAATAAGTTTGTCTATGTTTTGAATGAACTATCCAAAACATCAGCACTAACTACAATGTTATCTGCTTATTACGGTTATGTAGCATCCGTACAAAATTATGGTCTTATTCTTTGGGGCAATTCAACAGATATACAGAGAGCATTTATAGCACAGAATTGCCGCGCCATTGCCGGTACATGCCCTTGGGAATCTTGTAGACCTATCTTCAAGAGATTCAAGATTTTAACCCTCCCCTGTATGTATATTTTTGAATGCGCGAAATTTGTCAAAGAACTTTCAGACCTATTCACTAGGTCTTATGAAATATGGCCAAGAAATACCAGAAAGCGAAATAGAATTGTTTTACCACAGGTGCCGAGAACTACGTTATACACAAAGAACGCTTATGTTATGTGTGGGCGCATCTTCAATGCTTTACCAGAAAATTTTAAAAGCCTACCAACAAAGCTTTTTTAAAAGCACCATAACGCCTGGTTAATTGAAATTGGTTTCTATACTGTAAATTACATTTTTAATAACCGCAATTAATAAATAATTATGTAGAATCTTTCTTTTATAATAAAATTATAAGAATAATAATTATAGATGTAAATTTAATTGGGTGAAAAAATTATAACTTAATTTAATATGGTTTAAGATGCTGCATGTTATATTGTAGGCAATAAGGAATAATTCTACATTTGTGTGTTTTTGCATGTGACTATTAATGACTAGATGCTCTGGATCGGAATGTACTTATTATAATGTAACACCTATAAATTGTACCACATCTAAAGCAAATAAATGATTTATGATTTATGATTGATTTATTTACATCAAACCTTTTAATGATTTCAATTCCTTCATTTCTGTCTTCAGCATTCAATTCGTTATCAGTTTCATCAATTATACTTTGTATCGTTTGTCTTCTCATCACAACATTGATTATCTTGTTAGCCAAAGCTACGTTCGTGAACAGAAGGAATGATACATTCGTCATCAGGGTGATGTCTCCCCATATTTGGAAAATGGCACCGCTCTGGGCAATGATGATACAACCTAAATCGACAATATTCAAAAAAGTAATAATGCAATATTTTACTTTTTAAAACTATTTTCAAAAGTTATAATTTAAATAATGAAGCCCAGCTTACCACTTAAGAACATAAACCACGAAAACCAATAGATATTAGCAAATATCTTCTCATATGTATTAACAGGCTCTTTCGTATTTAAAAAGCCAACAAATGTGAGCACATTCAAGCAAAATCTTAGAGTTGTATTAATGTTCTTTATAAAGAAGCCCATATTTGTTACGTAAAATGTTTGTTTGATATCTGACACCGTAAAGCCAGACGGTTAATGAAATAAAAACAGGGTTTTTAATATTTTGTGTAGCTTAAAACAGATGTTGACAACATTTAGTATCAAGTATGAACGTTAGAAAACTCGGTGCATTTAATTTGAGTTCACAAAAAATAATACTTCTGTGTTACCAATCATCTTGGTAACACTTTTAGCCAGGCTGAATTGTTTGTGTTAAGAGTGATATTGTAAAATACTTATTAAGAAACGAATGTACATTTTTATTATCTATATCAGTTGCTGATGAATAATATATAACATAAATTCGAAACAAATAATTTTATTAAATCTTTTAAGCCGCTAATATTATATTTAGTGTAAATAGATTATATTATCAACATGCAAATAAACAAAATGTTTGCAACCTAAGCCTATATAATAGTAAAGAACAGAAAATACAACATTTGGGCACTACCCAATTGAGTTATTAATATAATTAATAGTTACGATGTCGAAGTGTTTTACTGTGTTATATTTCGAGAATCTGATCAGCAATTACCTATCTACATACCACTTAAAACTGATATTGTGTAAAAGGTACTAATTATTTTATTTTTTTATCGTTACCGCGATATTATTTATATCACTAGCTACACACCCCGGCTTCGCATGGGTGTACTTACTTAGGAAAAAACGGGCAAGTGCATATCTAGCCACGCACAATGTAGGGGTCCGTAGTACCCCCATCCTAATAATGCGGCTTAAGAAGTGGGTTTCCTGTTGTTTTTGTTTCATACTTACAACGTTATACCTTGTATATTTGTTATACACTGGGGCTAATCAAAGTCAAGATATTCGTTACTTAAAATTTATTCGTGCGTACAGTAGCGCGGTCGACGGTGGATTGACAATATTATTTCATTAAAACTACACTACATTATAAACAGTAATCGCCTACACAAAATCAATAGCAATTAATCCGATGCGTTTAAAACGAGACGATATTTGAGAGGCGCTTAGCCGCAACATATTCCCGGCCGTTGAAAGGTTACGTCCTTTCAACCCCTTAATTCATCAGCAGTGGGTAGTGGGCAGAGTCGTGTGAAGGGTCTTCTCACGCAGCCTCTTGTAGTCTTGATCTCTGCTACACGGGCCACTCCATCAGGTCCATGAAATAGCCGTAGAACACGTCCTAGACGCCAGTTTAGCGGAGGCACGTTATCTTCTGCTAAAAGTACCATGTCTCCAACATTGAGCTGCCCATTGCCTTTACGCCATTTAGTACGCTGCTGAAGCTCCGACAGGTACTCTTTCTGCCATCTTTGCCAAAAGTGACGCCTTATTCTCTCTATTCGTTCATATCTGTTCATATTGTTGATGTCATCTCTGCCATCCAAGGTTGGCCAGGGTAACGCAGTTAGCGGACGTCCTATGATGAAATGCCCTGGGGATAAGGAAAGGAGGTCATTAGGACAGGACGACAGGGGACACAAGGGACGGCTATTAAGAATCGCCTCCACTTGTGCAAACAAAGTCATAATCTCTTCTAGAGTTAAATGAGTATTGCCGATAACTCTTTTGATATGGTATTTGGCCGATTTTACACCAGCCTCCCAAATGCCGCCGAAATGAGGAGCGTAAGTAGGAATGAAACTAAACAAAATGCCTTGCTGACTTGCAAAATGAGATATAGGTTCCTTGTTTTGTTCTATAAAACTCCCGATTTCCTTTGCGGCAGCTACAAAATTACGCCCATTGTCGCTGAATATTTCCGATGGTTTTCCTCTGCGTGCAATAAATCGTCTGAGTGTCATTACAAATGCATCCTTAGTTAAATCACTGACGGCCTCAAGATGAATGCATTTGTAACGCAAACATACAAAAATACACATGTAACATTTTAACAGGCGACTTCCACGCCCTTTCTTATTTAAAATAAAAAATGGTCCAGCGAAGTCCAAACCCACAGACAAGAACGGAAAGTCTGGAGTGACACGCTGCGACGGCAAGTTGCCCATCTTAGGACATAGTGTTTTGCCATTTACTCTCCTGCATCGTACGCAGTTGTTAACAGTACGCCTTGCGAGATACCTACCATTAACAGGCCAGACTACTTCTCTGATAGTCGCTAGCAACAACTGCGGACCCGCGTGTAAATTAATAATATGTTCTTTTGTAAAATATAATTTAGTCAGCTTATGTGAGGCGTGCAGAAGTATCGGATGCCTTTTCTCATAATCACACGCTGACGCATCTATTCGACCACCGACTCTAATTAAATTATCCTTATCTAAGAACGGAGATAATGATAAAATTTTACTTTTAGATGGTAACTGTTTACCTTTTACAAGCAGATTAAATTCAACATTAAAAGACTCACGCTGGGCAATAAGGCACAGCGTATGAAACGATTCTAATAATTCATCTGCAGTAACTATACCTATTCTTTTATTGAAAGAATTACGAATATTAAATATGAATCTACGAATGTATGCAACAACCTTCTGAAGTTTGTTAAACGACGAAAAATTATCAAAATGAATAAATTTGTCTTCAATTATTGTAGACGTATGCGCCTTTATCTCGGGCAAATTATCTAACTGCACTTCCTTTAATATAGGCCAATGTGATTCGTCTTCATACAAAAACTGAGGGCCGGACCACCACAGATCCATGGCCAGTAGATTTTTAGCGTCTACTCCCCTTGAAATTAAATCAGCCGGATTCATCGCAGTCGGTACATAACGCCAAGAAGATGCCTTAGTCAACTCTACGATTTCGCAAGCACGATTTGCGGCAAACATTTTTAATTTTGTTGGATTGCAATTTATCCAACCCAAAACAACACTTGAGTCACACCAATGCACTAATCTTGTCGGAGCATACCGCAGAGAGTCAGTTACAGACTTGCACAACTTAGCTGCTACTAATGCAGCGCATAACTCAAGGCGGGGTATTGTCGTAGGTTTTAAAGGCGACACCTTTGACTTAGCGCATAAAAGCTTGACAGCACAGTGACCGTTACCATCAATTGACCTTAAATAAATACATGCACCATATGCGCGCTGAGAGGCGTCACTAAATGAATGCAATTCAATACTATGGGGTTTATCACACAAAACTAATCTAGGAATTTGAACCGTTGTTAACCACATTACATTATTAGTAAAATTAAGCCAATCGTTTTTTAAATCTTCTGTAACCGGTTCATCCCAATCCAACCCTTGCTGCCATATTTTTTGTAAAATAATTTTAGGCAGAATAATCACTGGACTTAAAATACCTAAAGGATCGAATATTTTAAACGAATTAGACATAACAAGTCGTTTTGTTATGACCATTTCTTTATCCAGCTTGAAATGTTTAATCGGAAAATATAACATGTCACTGGATGGAATCCAGCCAAGGCCAAGTGTACTGGAAGACTCACTGATTGTTAAATTATCCTCATGATTTATGTTCAAATTCTGAAATATTGCTGAATTATTGCATTTATATTTTCTTAAATTAAATTGACCGTTTTTTAGAGCTTTAGCTACACACGTTTGTATATGCAGTAAATCCATTTCATTGTCGGCACCTGTTATAAGGTCGTCGACGTAGAAATCCTTCTGAATTATATTTCTGATCAACTCATCATCCTGTTCCTCACCTAACTGCCATAAACAACGTGTACTTAGGTAGCTTGCACTAGCTGTGCCATATGTAAGCGTATTTAATTCGAACTTCTTGATTGGCTGAGCTTCGTTCTCTCGCCATAAAATATTTTGTAAACTGCGGTCACTTTCATCTACGAGAATCTGGCGGTACATTTTTTCAATGTCCCCGGTTAACAGATATTTGTATTGTCTAGCACGTATTAAGATAGCAAACAATGAATCTTGCAACGTAGGGCCTACCATTAAGATATTATTCAATGAAACTCCCGACGTAGAAGCTGCGGAGCCATCAAAAACTACCCGCAATTTAGTAGACTCGCTTTCGTGCTTTAGCACAGCGTGGTGACATAAAAAATACGATATTCGTTTCTCATCTTTAGCTAATGAGAGATGTCCTAATTCGGCGTACTCATTTATAAACTTAGTATATTCGGACTTTAATTCCGGATTTTTATTAAACCGTTTTTCTAAACAATGTAATCGTTTCTTAGCTAATCTATAAGTATCTCCGAGGCAGTCTGGAGTGTCCTTAAGTGGAAGTTTCACACGAAATCTACCATTGACTTCTCTACGAGTGTGAGCAATAAAATGTTGCTCACAAACCCTTTCACTTTCACTAATGATACGCCTAGTAGGAATTTCTTCTAACTCCCAAAATTTGGTGATTAAATTATCAAAATTGCTTTGGTTTGATTCTTTACCTATGATTGTATGATTACAATGAATAGGTGGGCTAACATTTGCATATACGGGACCGGATATAATCCAACCTAGATGCGTGTTTCTTAAAAATGGATTTTGAGGGCCAAGGGAAATCTGTTCGTCACCCAATATGTCCCAAAATAGGTCGGCGCCTATTAAGACGTCGACCGGTGCTGGCTGATTAAACGTTGGATCAGCTAACATTATGTTTTTAGGTAGGTTCAATGATTGTGCATTGACCGGAAACTTCGGTATTAAACCGGTTAATTCATTTAAGACAAGGCAGGCACAATTAGCACTGTAATTTTTAGTCAATGAATTTATTTGAATATTACAACTTTCTGAAATGCACGAAGTAACGGTATTACCGATTCCTATGACCTTTAGTGAGTCAATTGGGAATGATGAAATGGAAATTTTATCCTTTAATGTCTTGGAAATAAAAGACGATTGACTACCACAATCTAGAAGCGCTCGAACCTTGGTCCTTTGGTTGGTCAATGGATCCGAGACCTCAATTATTGCCGTCGATAATAGAATTTGACTAGAACTTCGCTTTGAAAAACTAGAAATTGTTTCACAACTATTATTACTAGGATTATTTAATGAGACATAATTATTAGCATTATCTGATATCACTGGGCGGTGCAGTAGTGAGTGATGCCTCTTATTGCACTCGCGGCACGAACCCATGCGACATGCACCTACATGGTGTCCCTGCCTTAAACAGTTAACACATAATTTGTATTTGTTAACTTCTTTCATCCTTTCATCTACGCTTCTTGACTTAAATATGGAGCAGTCGAAAATCCTGTGATTTTCACCACAAATGATACACAAATACGCATTAGGATTGTTAGGCTTGTTAGATTTAGTGTGAGAAGAGGCAAACGATTTGGTATACGCATTTTGGATAGGTTTGTGATTGCTCGCGACAGCGTTACGCGTATTGGCTATATGGGGCTTAGACATAGTGTTGTAGCTATCATGTTTGTTACGATTTAATGATTCTAGAACATCTGCACGATCAGTCATAAATCTGTAAAATTGGTCTAATGTTGGAGTATCACTGGGCAAATTGTTTCGATATTCTTCCCACTTAGTTAAAGTGTTGCCATCCAACTTTGATGACAGCATAAAAATAATCAGAACGTCCCATTTGTCGGTGGGTTGTCCTAAGCTGGCCAAGGCACGTAAATTTTTTGTGACATGGTCCACTAGGAACCTTAATGACCTTTCCGATTCACGTGGAAGCTGCTTTACGTTAAACAACGAATTTAAATGATGATTTATTAAAATTCTTTTATTATTATATCGATTGCAAAGCAACTGCCATGCCTCGGTATAGTTAGCCGACGATACTTCAAGATTCGATATGATTCTGGCAGCATCGCCTTCCAAGTACGACAACAGGTAATGGAATTTATGAACAGGTGATATACGTTCATTTCTGTGAATTAGACTCTCAAACGTATCGCGAAACTCCAACCATCGGAAATAAGCGCCATCAAATTTGGCTATTTGTATTTGAGGTAATTTTAAACCCGCTGCGTGGCTATCCGAGCAGCAAGAACTGTCGTAAATAGATGTACGCCTCTGATCGCTATCTATTTTCGAAAATTTAGCTAATAAAGTCTTCGCGGTGGCAATATTAACAATAATATCACGATCGATTACATCACGTTCATCAATTTCAGCGGACAAATTATCAGAATTTAACACCTCAATCTCATTCTGCAAGTCATCAACCCTCACTGACAATGCCTCAAATTTTGCAAGTTTCAATGTTAATTCAGTTAATTGTATGTTATTTAATACAGAGACATTGGTTAAACTGTTCAAATAATTCTTAAATTTAGTTATTTGTCCTTTAGCCGACGATCTTTTTGTAATTAAACGTTTCAAAGAATCCTTATCGTCGCTAGACATTGTAAGTAAATATTAAATTCAATAAACTACAAAAACAAACTATAAAACTACTATTGTGTTGTAATTAAACAAAGACTGGCTCACGCTCCTCGACTCGGCGACACAGGTGATAAGAAACCGGTTCGCTCGCCCAGCTGATTGCAAGCGCGGAGATAATGCAGCCGCTGCCGGCCGTCGATATTAACCTGAAATTGTCGGCGGTTTGGCTAAGTATATATCACCAAAATAGTGTTAGCAACCTAATAGGTCACCAACGCTTAATATACCTAAAGGCAGGTAGTTAGAAAAAAAAAAAAAAAAATGCTTATATTATCTTTCGATATTACAAGTCCATAAAGAATACTATTTTGAAACAAATAACAAATAACATAATTTACTTTACTATTTCCCGAAATATTATGAATTTATGTTAAAATTTTAAATTACTGAACAAAGAAACCACTTATAATTTTTTCATAAATATGAAGGTAGGCAATTTCTAAAAAAAAAAAAAAAAAAAAAAAAAAATACAATGATATTGCACTTTTTTCAGAGATTACAATTTATAATTTGCACAAATGAATTTGACTTTTAATTAACTCGTTGTATGAATTTAGTAAGGAATTTGGTATGGGATATTTGGAAGATTCACTAAATAGGAAAGAAAGGGACACTCATCTGGTTTTGCAGAAGACCGAAGCGCGATGAGATTCTTTCGCCAAATCTGTTCGCATCAGCTCAGAACTCGTAGATGATCCTGGCTGGACCTCGATTCTTGAACGCCTTTCTTCAATCTTCAATTACGCCAACGATGGTTGCACGCCAATCGGCCGGTGTTACGTTGGCGAAATTTTCCCGTATTTCGTCGCGATTTTCTTCTTAATTGTATTTTCTTAATTGTATGTTCCCCTCATGGGCCACCAATATGTATATTTGTTATACACTGGGGCTAATCAAAGTCAAGATATTCGTTACTTAAAATTTATTCGTGCGTACAGTAGCGCGGTCGACGGTGGATTGACAATATTATTTCATTAAAACTACACTACATTATAAACAGTAATCGCCTACACAAAATCAATAGCAATTAATCCGATGCGTTTAAAACGAGACGATATTTGAGAGGCGCTTAGCCGCAATATACCTACTTAATAATAATTTTCAATAGAATGCGTACGAAAATTTTGTCACTTCTCATTTGATCAGCTGTTACTCGTAAACTTGTACAGCCTACTTAGCTGTGATAGTTTATCTTTAAATTTCACTATATATACTAACTACTACCTTGAAATTTTTGTCACCCCCCCCCCCCCCCCTGCTAGCTAAATGGTTGATATTGGGTTAACTCTAACAAAAATTTGTACTTTAAAGCATAATATTTCACAAACGCATACCTAAATCGAAAAATACTCTTTACAACCCCTATTTTATTTAAGACCTGTCTAATGATTCCCCACACGATGGCGTAGGGGATGCTCCCTGAAAAAAATATTTTACAAGATTTTATTCTTTCACTTTGTCGGCGTAAGAAATGTGTATCCGTGCAAAATTACAATCTCCTAGCATTAACAGTCTCTGAACACGGACGGACGACATGGCGAAACTATAAGGGATCAGTTTAGCCATTTTGGCTACAGAACCCTAAAACCCAACTTTTTATATTTTCTTTCGTACCAACGTGAGATTCTTATTCAGAATTTAGTTTTCTTAAGTAATCATATTTTTACCCTTCAAACTCCTAACCGTCACCTTGGGTTTTAGCAGAATACCAGCGCAGCTCCTCATTAAGCGGAGTTGCAATCTAGCTGAGCTAGGATCATTTTTGTCTCTTAATATTATTCTTACTGTCTAATATTTGATTTTGTACTGTATTTTTTTTTTTTGAGGACAAAATAAATTTATTTCTTCTTCATCTTCTTCTTCTAACCTCCTCTCTAAAAGAGAATATGGGCCATGATACCCTTTGCAAACAATATGTTTTCAAATTGATAGTAGAGCATGCTGCTTTCCTAGGAAGTGACAATGAACTAGACTGTCGGAGATAGATATTTAAATATCATAAATATAAAAAGAAATTCTAATTGTTCTACTTTTATATCTATATTTTCATTAAAATTTAACTACAGAAACTATAAGCTAGGGTTGACTAGACATTTCTATTAGTTGAATAAACCGTAATATTTTATCGTTCTCGCATTACTTCTCATTGACTTGCTGCAGTAATGTAAACAGGGAGTACGAAGCTTTGATGATCTGGAATAAATTAAAAGTGATATAAATTTAAAATATGAACACAAAAAAAGGCCTAAATGAATTTAAACTACAATAAAAACGACTAATAGTCCGGTCAATTTAGACATTCGAAGTTACATAAAGTCCCAACAAGCTGAATTTCTGTGAAGTTGTTCAAATCATAATTATAAACAATGTCTAGAAGTTCCCCATCATTCCCCTGTAAGGAAAAAAATTAATTCAAGGTCAAAGGTAAAAAAAATGAGTTTTTCGCGATTTTCAGCAAAACGGTAAGTTTTATCATAAAGGTACCTCAGACAAAAATTGTAGATCATAAAATTATCTATAAAAAATGTATTAATACTTTTTTCTTACGAGCCACCGTTTCTGAGATATAACGATTCAAAAAGTTATAAAAGTTGTTATCGTCATAATATGCATGAGTACGCCGTACTCAGAAACAACTCATATCTAATCATTTTGTACTATATTTGTTCCTTGGGACTTCACAAGTATCTTATTTGGTCGTTTACTTGCGTGCCTCAATGAAAAAACTTACTAACTTGCCCTAGTAATACTAAGAAAAACACTACCACTCACGTATACGGTAACGCTTACAAGATTCACAATAATAGAAACAGTATGACAAGTTCTTGACGTTAATTTATAGATACCTGCAAGCTAAGAAAGCGTGGAATGACTGAACTACGGAGGAGAGGAAGGCAGCCGTGGCGTCCAGCAGCAGGGCTCCGATGATGGCCTTCTTGCGCCCTCTGGCATCTGCCAGGTTGCCCCAGAATTAGATATATATATATACATACATATATATATTATATAAAATATTACAACTCTAGATGTATATACGTGGCGTGCATGCATATTATGACGATAACAACTTTTATAACTTTTTGAACTCAGAAAGGATGGCTCGTAAGAAAAAAAGTATTGATACATTTTTTATAGATAATTTTATGATCTACAATTTTTGTTTGAGGTACTTTTATGATAAAACTTACCGTTTTGCTGAAAATCGCGAAAAACTCATTTTTTTGACCTTTGACCTTGAATTAATTTTTTTCCTTACAGGGGAATGATGGGGAACTTCTAGACATTGTTTATAATTATATTTTGAACAATTTCACTGAAATTCAGCTTGTTGGGACTTTATGTAACTTCACTCTCATTTTTTGGTCTAAATTGACCGGACTATAAAAGGAGATAAGAAACCGAAGAAAATAGTACTATAGATGCCATTCACTGCCCTGAATCAGGCCTTTGAGTCAAGGGCCTGATTCAGGACAACGAATGGCATCAAGGGCCTTGACACTCTGTACAACCCTCCGCGCGGAATTGCCTACACTACTACAAAAAACAGATCGTATTTACACGCGCCAATAATGCGTGGAACTACGTAGGGCAATCGTCGTCGCCATTGTCCTCGCTCACTCCGCAGAACTAAGGCGGAATTTCAAATTTCGTAGGAGCGTTTCAAAAGCGTTTTTAAAACAAAGACAAACTTCATCACATCAATTGGATGAGAGCATTTAAAAAAATAACTATTGTCAGTGACACGCCAAAGCAGTGTCCGGTTTAACTAGCTTAAAAAAATAGTTTAAATATCTACTAGGAACAGGCGCTATTCATTTAGCTATATACAGGGTGTAACAGAAAGGTGTGGTCAAATTTCAGCAGCCGATAGTGTATGTTATCAGTATTGCACCTACCATGTGCCATAGCTGGTTGCATTATTATTACATAGTTATAGCATATTCTTTTTGTCAAAATTTAGTAGTGAAAGGCGTATGGCATAAGAATTATACCTCCCCTGGTACAAAATTCGATAGGATTATTATGGCATAGAACTTTTTAAGTCATACTTTTTTTAATTAATAAGTTTTTCATTCATAAATCAACGAATGAAAAAATAGTAAATATTTTTATAGGGTACTCCGATTTTGATAAAATTCGGTATGTGCACTCAGTATCATGGGCACATAACAACCCTTGAATATGACCACACCTTTCTGTTACACCCTGTATTTATCATGTAAGACGATTTTGACTTCACCCTCCACTGTATAAGAAAAATAAGAATCGGAAAACATATTACGTAATAAGTCAATAGTAAATATTTAATTGAATGAAGTCGACGACTTCGTTAAATTAAAAATAATTTGCCGCAAGTCGGGGTAAGGTGTTACTTTACGACTTTAAAAAAATATAATAAAAAAATTACGCAATAGATGACTCAAATAACAGTCTTAATATCAAAGTTAAACGTATAAGTTAATTTTGATCGCATCATATGACACTAAAATCGAGAATTCTTATCATAATTTAGCGTTATATAAAAATTGTACCTTTTAGCCCCTCTCTGCATAATCAGCTTTGGTTTAATTTCAAAGTATTTCGTCTCTCGAGCTGATTGGCGTGTTTTGCAAAGTATAATGTTAACTTTACACATTTTTGTGGTCTTAATACGCAAGAACTATCAAGACTCCCTCCCACCCCCTTGTTAGAAAAAATAAGACTTATTCGACTGACGTCCCCTCGTCTTACGTAAAAATAAATGACGCGTAACTAGCTGTCCCGGCGAACTTCGTACCGCCTCGTAATGTTTTTTTCGTAAATTTTAATTCAATTGTACTGTTGAACCATCCAAAGACCCACTCAAATAAACATACAAAATGTCATCCAAATCAGTCCAGATTTTTAGGAGGAGATAGGTGACAAACACACGTACAGAAGATTTTTAAATACTAATTAGCCGTAAAATAAATAGATATAATTTGAATACACGCGTACGCAGCGAACACTGACAACCATACGACTTATCGGCTACATTGACAACCACGTCACAGATGACAATAAATTGACGGAAAGAGGTGAGGGTCGCGCCTTCGTAATAATAGTCCTAAGCAAATCTCCTAAGCACAGGCTAATTACTTAGCCTAGTTAGGAAATACAGAAACTCAATTTTAATATATGTAAAATCCTGATGTTTCTCATACTGATGTACTACACGCTGTATTTACTTTAGTTAAATAAACATTATTATTATTATATTAATAGTTAGTATTCTTAGCTTAAATAAAACAACATTAAAGAAATTATTTATTTACATATCAAACGTGATTTCAATCAGTCGCCGCTGCTACTTTAAAATTACAATAACTCATTCTCGGCCATGGAGCGACAACCTCCGACATATATTTTTCGGTCACTTACATCCTTATAATCAGAAGATTTAATTTTATTATTGTTTCAATAAGAATTCAGAGAGTTATTTAATAGACTTATTTCGTCGTATGTACAAAACAGATTACAACATTTATTTCTATCCACTTACGGCCATAAACGACGCAAGTGATAACGTAGTGAATCCGCCAGCAGTAAGTTTGGCGACGCGACGCGTGCGCACCATGATGATCAGAAGCGCGCGGCGCAGGCGCACCGAACACATGTACCACGGACACCAATATGCCGCCACTGCTACTTCGGAAGACTGGCAAACATAATAGAATGGTTAGTTCGTTTTACAGGGGAGTTAATTGTACTTAACCTTATTATCAGGCCATTATGCGTCTATGCTTATCTACCAATCATTCCACCCAGTCTAAGGTGATCCCAAATATAAGTTAATCTGTCCAGATTGCTCCGAGAGGAATGATGTAGTATTGGCAAAACAAAACATTTTATTTTCGCACCTTCAGTAGAAGGAAATAAAATAACCTGTTCAATTAAAAATGATCATGTAAAAATATCTTCAGCAATAGCATTTCTTAATAAATATTCAAGTACCGTTTCTGTAGCAACACTTACTTCCTCAGACAGTTGGTTTCCCTGGTAGCAGTAGATGAACACTTGGAATGACATGTTCAGCAGATAGGTTCCCATTGAGAGCAATCGAACCATGTTGCCAGTCGCCATCATCTAAGTATGAATAATAAGTACAAGGAGTTCTAATATAAATAATGAAAATTTTATAAATTAAATAACTAAACCCAGAACTAGCAACAGCAACTCTGACAAAAAAGGGCTTCACGTTCAAAAATCACTTTTAATTCCTCATGTTTAGGTCACAGAAATTCATATGTGTACCAAATTTCAACTTAATTGGTCTTATAAGTTTAGAGCAAACTTGCGAGTGATTAGGGGTTCCATTTTTTATTTTGATCTACGGAACCTTAAAAACGAATAGGAATCGGAAATCCTAACGAATTAGTAATATTACAGCGGTAAAATGATGTCAGTGTGTAGGTACACAAGCGACAAGAGTAACAATGCAAAAATTACTTTGTGGTATTTTTAACACTCTATGACATACGCACAGACAACTGGAAGGCTGTGACGCAAATGATGACGAGCGAGACAGTGAACTGAGCGAAGGTTGGCGCTGAGAAGCACGCCTGTAGCTCTGCAGCCGCTTGCAGCACTTCTTGATGCTGCAGGACGCACCAGCGGAGACGCGCACTCATTGACGCCTCTTGTTCTGTAGTTAACACGTACTGGAATAAACTTAGGTATTAGTTTATAAGAGGTACATAAAATCTGCCAGGCTTATTGCATGCAAATTATTTATACTTCTTAATAAAAACTTTTACACAAAAAAATAAAAACCGACTTCCACTTCTCCCTCTTCTCTCTCTCTCTTCTCCTTCCATACAAACACACTTCTTTGTTGTATGTGTTTTTCTCCGTTGATCGTTGATGAGTTCGCCTGATTCTAGACCATCAGTTCCATTACATGATTTGACGGAGGCGAAGAATCAGCTATCGAACACGGTACTCAGATCCCAACCAGCAATATTTATTATTGAATAGTTCCGCTGATCATCTGTGGTCTTCAACATCAGTTCCATTTCACTCAATGGTGATTTTAAAGAGTAAATACCCGAGTTACAACAAAATATACCCAAATTACTATAGGTGTGCCTTTAATATTTAAAGAGTTCCCTCGAGTTCTCCAAGATCTCATACTCAGATCCGAACTTTGATAACAATGGGACCATTGTCGACCGAATCTGGAAGTATAGGGTATACTTCCAGATTCGGTCGACAATGTGTTTGAATGGTGACAATTCAAACACATTTTTTTTCATATCGGTCCAGCCGTCTGCGAGTAATCGTATAACAAACAAACAAAAAATACAGTTGAATTGAGACTCTCCTCCTTTTTAAAGTCGGTTGAAAAATAATTCTGTTTGTCATTAACGTTCGTCTTATTACAGTAACACTCACTCAGTTCTATTTACTGGCCCCGTCAGGACATTTCTAAGAAGGTATACTTGAACAAAGTTATAAAAAATGTAGAGGTTTGCTAAATTGTAGGTACGACATTATAAAATCCTGTAAGTAAGTCTTTTGTTACTACATCATATGATGAGTCCGATATGAGTCTAGTAGAAATAATATAAATATTGGGTTTGAATTTGAACAGAACTGATATGGGAATGTTTTATCAAATCTTATCTCAACCAAACGGAGATAATAATAATAATAATACCCCTCGGGCTAATCGTTGTCTCCCTATATGAGATTAACGCAACACTCTGAGGGCATAGTAGCAGCTCTTGAAATCCTTATGATACCAATAAAAAATGTCTCATGAGGGTGAAATAAGAGTACACAAACCGCAGGGCAGCTTTGTGGCGAGCTGAATGTGCGTGGCGACACTGCGGGCCCGATGCCTCAGAGAGTCGGTCAGGGCCTCGTCTCCCGCTTGCCTTGGCTGGCCGGCGGGAGTGAAACACCAAGAGCGCCCGCAGGACTCTTAACTCTGTCTTGTCTTAATCGGCCGGCCAGAGGGAGGTCGCCAGAGCTTGTATGCTCGGGGGTGGAAGTGTCATTTTCAAGGGCATAACTACGGGGAAACCTGCTCACGGGCCTTCTTCGTGATGGTGAAACCGGCGCCGCACCGCTCGACACCCCAAGCTGCTCACACCCATGTTGCTCCCTGTCGCCTGTTTGGCTGTATGCCTGTGGCGGCCAGAAGGGGGCCCATCTAGTGAGTGGCGAGTCACCGCCTGCCCATTTGTCCGTGTGTTTTTACCATGTGTTTGCAGGGCAGGCGCCATAGTCCTTCAATAGTATCAGCTAACCATTCTACTAATACATCACCTCCATAACCCAGTTTTTTAGCTACCACTTTTTGACAATCGTTTTTACACTAATCGGGGAATGTCGTTGGGTACATTTATATAGTGTATACAACGTGTTGGCTTTGGCCCCACGCACGCCTCCCAAATGACCGGGACTCCACAGTCCCGTGATATGGAAATTACATACATAATAATAATAATAATATAGATGCTGCAAAAGTCTTTTTCAAATTTATGATCTAACTTTTGTTGGAATTATTATTAAGTTTACGGTATGATGGAACTGACATACGTTAAACGTAAGTCCCTTAATAAATAAAAAAGAAAAAAAAAAACTACATCATTAACTGTTGTTTTGCAGTAAATAATATTAGTAATTAAATCTTGTCAAATGTGCGTTACCTACAGTTGAAGATAACGCCATCTGTGATCCATTTTCACAAACGCTATGATTCTGAACTCCCGAACAAGCGTAGATTTGGTTCGTACGGAAAATAGTACCGTTAGAGTAGAAATTAATACAGTAGAGCCGTTGTTACATTTACAAGTAAGTATCAGAGATGACACTGTCATATAATTTGGTATAAGACTTATACCCTTAGTCTAAAATATTTTATTTGTTGGTTTATATTATTTTGTTCAAGATTTTTATTGCTTTTTCAGTAAAACTAACAATAGTTTTACTATCTAAAGTAGTTATATAATATTTAGTCTATGTTTGAATTGATTAGGTATTATACTAATATACTTTTTGAATGATTTTTTTTTTTTATTTTAACATGTAACTAGTACTCGTAGAAATCTCTCTGAATTTATAATGAACTAGCTGCTTGTCCCAGCTTCGAAAGGGTGTCATATCGTAGTTTTTTATACCTTAAGTAAAATTGTTATAATTTTCGTAGGGATATCTAATTTTTTTTGACAATAAAGTAGGTATATACCCGTATTATTATAATTGAATTATTTAATTAGAAAGCTACAATATAGCTTTCTAATTAAATAATTTAATTAGAAAGCTAAAAACAAAGTCCGATATAGATAAGCTTCGAAAGCCTACCCGGCTAATCAGTTCCGGACTGAAGGTGGAAGAGCCGCATTAAACAAGACCTAGAGTCAGGGGTTATAGATACTCTACGTGACCAGCAACTCTAACAGACAAGATGCTAAACCTAACGCGTATAACGTACGTAAAGTTGAGCTACAAATCGGGAAGAAAAGACGCACCCACATGCAACTTTGTACTAGAAGTGTCGGCCAGCATGAAAGGCCCTTATAAATCAAAGTCGTGTCAATTGGACGTCCTGCCCAGTTTAGGATTTTTAGCATCGGGTCACCAAAACGTTGGTGACCAGATGCTTTAAATTACATGTAGTTCGAACTTGTCGCGAAGCAACATACACGTGCGGACAGTGCGGTGAAGTAGTTCACCAGGTAAATGAATGCCCTAAGACAAATGACTCGCCAAAATGTGCAACTTGCGTACGCTTCAAAAAACCAAGCGAACACAAAACAGATGCCTCAGAATTTTAAACATTGAACCATTGAGCCTTGAACATTCTGAAAATTATAACATAATAGTCTAATTATAATCTAATAGTATACTACAAATGCCCTTAACGCATGTGATACAGGTTTACCCTTGTACAGGCACCCTGTATTATTATATATTATTATTTATCCCTATCCCTATATTATTATTTTTTATGAACTAACTGTATACATTTGTAATTAATGAAAAGAGTGGCCGCGAGTTTTTATTGTCAGTTTATTTTCTCTCGCTTTACCTATTGTTTGTGCACTTTGCATTACATGTACATGTAGAATGCCGACGTATCACAAGAGTTGTTTTGCATCCTAGGTGAATAAAGTATTATATCAGTTGTCTGATTGCTATAGTATAGGCTAAGAGCTGCTATATCTGCTGCCTAATTTTATGTATATGTTTGTGTAAAACTTTTTTTGTAATAAACTGTAATAATATTATTGTGTGACTGTGAACAGATTACTTAACGTACAGCTGTAAAGCTTCATACACAACCCCCTCGACGCACGCACACATCACATTTGTGTGCGTGCGTCAACAGGGGTTTGTCAGAGACACGAAGCACAGCGCTGAGCAAAGATGATAGATGCGCTAAGACTCGAACGTTAATTGTTGCGAGCTCGAACAATTGGGACCAGAGACGGAGCCAATACCATGCTCGCGCGGTGCGGATGCTCGTTTTGTGCGCGCGTAAATAATGAGGAATTATTTACGCGCGCGTATTATATTTGTTATGTAAGTGAGTGTTTAAAATCAACTTTAAACTGTGATTTGGCATTTTTTACATTGCCCATAAACTCTAAAATGTTTTTAAAAACTTAAGTAGGTACCCGGTTTTTTACATTTGAACTTGGTGGTTATGCTGGTGGTTGTGATGATGATGGTGGTTGTGATGGTGATGATGATGGTGGTGATGTAATGGTAGTGGTGGTTATAGTAGTGATGGTTATGGTAGTGACGGTTATGGTAGTGGTGATTATGGTAGTGATGGTTATGGTAGTGACGGTAATGGTAGTGGTGATTATGGTAGTGGTGGTTATGGTAGTGACGGTTATGGTAGTGGTGATTATGGTAGTGACGGTAATGGTAGTGGTGATTATGGTAGTGGTGGTTATGGTAGTGACGGTTATGGTAGTGGTGATTAAGGTAGTGGTGGTTATGGTAGTGACGGTTATGGTAGTGGTGATGGTGGTGGTGGTGGTGGTGATGGTGGTGGTGGTGGTGGTAGTGGTGGTGATGGTGGTGGTAGTGGTGGTTATGGTGGTGGTGATAGTGGTTTAGTGGTGAGGTGATGGTGATGGTAGTGGTGATGTGGTTTTTATGGTGACAGTGGTTATCATTATCATCACCATCATCATATAACCACCATTACGACACGCTCTTTTATTATTATTTATTAGAATTACCATCAAATATTTAGATAGTTTTTTTTTAAATAAACACCTATTAAGAATTTTAAAATACAAAAGGGTCTAATATTGTGAATAACCCACCTTGTCGGTGGCTTCCAATCCTTGCCCCAAATTCCTCAAGGCATGTCCAATCAGTCGCAGCCGACACCTGCACTGCGCGATTAGAGCAGCCACCAACGTGTCCTTGGCTACGTTCAGGCCCGCAGCAATGAAGAGCGCGACCACTTGGTGGACATACGTCAGCTCATGTGCTGGGGACTTCGAGGTATCATACGGGTACCTAACGGTATGAAGAAAGGCAATTCTCAAACCGAGCTATAACCACTTAACTCCCAAGTATAAAAGGGAAGCTTTCATAGTGACATAACACGTATAGCTCACTGACACGGAATCTCAGACCAGCTCGGACCAATTTGTCCTAAAGATGTTCCAAGATTCCGTGTTCGTGAACTATGTTGCTAAAGAAAAATACGTATGCAAATTACCTTCTACTCTCTTGGAGTTTGTGCTAACGGACATAAAAAGACCAAATATTTTAGCCAACATTATAAGCACAACAACATGTGTACAAAAAAACTTCGAAAGTCATCACGTCAAGGTAAGCTATAGATGGACGGTTAATTGCTGCCTCTTCCTCGAACACAATGATATCCGTAGTTTAGAACGTACGTATTTTGAAACAAATATCGAACTCCTCCCTTTTGGATCTCTAACTGCAAAATACGATACTTACAAATAAAACATGCGTAACAGTTAAGGCCGTAAGCTTATCCGACATAATCACAGCATGCAATAATAGAACAAAAATTAATAATTATTGCTCTGTTCTTTATTGAAAAATTAAGAAATAGAGTCTTACCAAGCTCTCAGCGGCAGTTGACCATTCTCTGCGCTGGTCGCCCAGCCCATAAGGGTCACCAGAGTCAATGACAAGTACGTCACAAGAAGGATTGTCATTTCGGTGTTACAGCTGGAAACCACAAAATCTTCAAAAGCCTGGCAATTTAAAAATAATATATCCCCGCGTTGTATGCAGTATTTAAACCCAATCATCCATCCTCCAGGCCAAAATCCAAGCTTCCACTGAGATACGGTTCTTGAATTAAAAAGTCACATTTATCATTAGGCACCAGCCCCATATAGCTTACGGCCTATAGACGGAAAAACTTTTCCCGTTCCAACAAGTAACATGTCACTTCATATGTTCAAGAACTTGTATTGCAACGATTGTACAAACGCGGCCTGTCAATTCACATAACAACCAACACTACGTATTGGACCCCGGGCAAGGGTGGGAGAAAACGTTCCATACCGTGCTATGACTGTTCAGGCGGGTTAGCGGACCTGCCTGAACAATCAAAAAGTTTGTGTAAAGTAGATCCGACCTTTAATTTCAAAATTTCGAACCTACTTTATCAATTTTTTTTTCGTAGCCTACATAAAGGTATTTATTAAAAGCATATACAAAAAATCAAGAAAGACGGAATTCGAATCCGCCAACCAATTTAACCAATACAGCACCTTGCCCACGTCCGAGTCCGAGCAATTTACCCTTCATATGTTACGGTTTTAAGGCAATAAAAACGCGCAGGCGTCGATTGCCTTAATTTCTGCCCCAATTGAAGTCGCTACGTAATGACCACGGCCGCTTTCTCAAGAGTTTCACGACGAAGAAAAAGAATACTAGATGGGGACTATGAGTATACCTTTTTACTATCTCCCGTTCCACTTTATCCTGAACTCCGGACAAGACTCTATTAGCATCATCCACGATAGCCTGGATCCTCCTCCTCCGAGCCAGGATGTTCACGATCTTGCCCGTATGCGCCATGTTGGTGAACAGCAAGAACGCGGTCCCCGTCATCAGGGGGATGTTTCCCCATATCAGGCATAGATCTACTACTTGGATTATCAAGTACGTACCTAGAAATCAGGCAAGGATTAGAAAACTAACTATAAAAACCTGGCTAGAGCACGTCGGACCATGGTCAGTGTAGGGCTCCACAGCCTCGAATAAATTCATCAGCAGCAGAGAGTATGTTAATGACACTTACGCTCTTTTGTTGGGGACCCAGTTTTTCAGCAATAACTCAAAGACGGTATATCCGATCATGTCAAAACTATCATATCAATATTCATTGAGTCTTTGAGTAAAATGCCTGTGACATACGGACGGACAGGCACACGGACAGACAGACATACAGAGGGACATGACGAAACTATAAGAGTTCCGTTTCTTCCATTTTGGCTACGGAAGCCTAAAAATGTATAAACAAAAGGTGAAGGATCCGAATCCTAATAAAACGGCCAAGAACACGATCTTTTTACCCGACTGCAGAGGAGGGTTATATGTCTGTATCTTGTTTCTGTCATTTTGCAGACGGGTTTTTTTTTTATTTAGTACTTTTTTAGTCGTTGTTTAAACTATTTGTTTTTTTTTAGCTTTCTAGAATGGCTAAACACACACAGTTTGAAATTTATAGCTACCATGAAAACACATAACTAATATGTTGTGAATGTGATGAAACCTGATGAAACATATTGGTAATATTATTATTATTGTTTAAAAATATTTTCATGCTCTATAGCTGAATTATGATGATAATATATCTGTAACAAACAACCTATGTACCCAATTTTCACAAATAAAGAAATTTAATTAAATTTTATAATAACCTAAGTAGGACATAATAACCATCTGTTTCTCTTCTCTACTAGTTACACCTCTACTTTAGATTTGTGTAGGAGTTCACAATAATGTTACAAATACCCAGAATCCTGCCACCAAGCTGGTTTTCTGTAGGATTTTGTGTATAATTATCTAATGGAAGGTAACCAAACCAACCTAATAGAAACATAAAGGAGAACACAGTGTAACAACTGTACATCAGTTTCCTGGTCCCCTCCAAGTGATCAGGAGCCCAAAACCCTACTATCTTCAGAACAGTCAGCGATATAGCCACAGACGTGGTGGCATTTTTAACAACCACACTCATTTTTCTCTTTTTATCACCTTCTCACTGGACTAGAGTTGTATGTCGTATGAGTGTAATGGAAGCCCAAATCAAAATAATTACTGAAACGGTTTTGAATTTTTAATTGGAGAAGACAGTGGTGTGAAACCAACCGGTAAAATCGCTCTTTGCGTGAATCATTCTTCGTAGGTAGTTATTATGTAATAATAATAATAATAATAATAATAATAAAGGTAATAAAAGGTAATAATAAACCCCTCGGGGCTAGTCGTTGTCTCCCTATATGAGATTAACGCAACACTCTGAGGGCATAGTAGCAGCTCTTGAAATCCTTATGACACCAATAAAAAATGTCTCATGAGGGTGAAATAAGAGTACACAAACCGCAGGGCAGCTTTGTGGCGAGCTGAATGTGCGTGGCGACACTGCGGTCCCGATGCCTCAGAGAGTCGGTCAGGGCCTCGTCTCCCGCTTGCCTTCACTGGCCGGCGGGAGTGGAACACCAAGAGCGTCCGCAGGACTCTCAACTCTGTCTTGCCTTAATCGGCCGGCCAGAGGGAGGTCGCCAGAGCTTGTATGCTCGGGGGTGGAAGTGTCATTTTCAAGGGCATAACTACGGGGAAACCCGCTCACGGGCCTTCTTCGTGATGGTGAAACCGGCGCCGCACCGCTCGACACCCCAAGCTGCTCACACCCATGTTGCTCCCTGTCGCCTGTTTGGCTGTATGCCTGTGGCGGCCAGAAGGGGGCCCATCTAGTGAGTGGCGAGTCACCGCCTGCCCATTTGTCCGTGTGTTTTTACCATGTGTTGCAGGGCAGGCGCCATAGTTCTTCAATAGTACCAGCTAACCATTCCACTAACACATCACCTCCATAACCCAGTTTCTTAGCTACCACTTTTTGACAATAGTTTTTACACTAACCGGGGAATGTCGTTGGGTACATTTATATAGTGTACACAACGATATTCGCCGGTTTGTGTCACATAGCCTTTAGATTAAAGTGTCTAACGGGCCTCTACGTGTTGGCTTCGGCCCCACGCACGCCTCCCAAATGACCGGGACTCCATAGTCCCGTGATATGGAAACGACATACATAATAATAATAATAATAATGATTTATTTTCTCACCACAATATAGGAAAACAAAAACATTACATTACATTTCATACTTAAAATATCATTTTAACATATTGTGGGAGACTGGTGCCTAAGCTAGGCTCGGGGCCTGTGTTTCAGGACACCAGGTCTCCACCCTTTATTCTTACATTGTCTCGTCAAGATGGGCACTGAATATGCTTTACTATATTACAGATAAAATACCATATTAATAATAAAAACGGTTAGTATATGTGTGTGTGTGTGTGTGTGTGTATATGTGTGTGTGTGTTTGTGTGCGCGCGTGTGTGTGTGTGTGTATGTCTGAGAGAGAGTACGTAAGGGGGGGGGGGGATTCAAACTCTTCATGATAAAATCGCAATCGTTGCCTCAGTGTCATCATAATTTAGCTCTTGTAACCAGTCCGTTAGCCTTTTTTTACAAGCGTTTTTCGTGAGATTGAATATGGGTAGGACCCTGTTGATTTTATTATATAGGAAGCCACCTAGGTGACAGAAAAATCGTTGGGAATACTTCGTAAAGAGCTTGGTGCGTTGTACAGGGTTGTATCGTCTAACACCATTGGACAATGATGGATGATATGTCAGTAGAGCGTGTTGACTTATTAAGGTGTTACGTATAAAGAGTTGACGCACTGTTAAGACTTTGCTTTCCTTGTACAGCAAATCAGTGGGGTAACGATATGGCTTAAAGAAAGCCACTTTCAAAATGGCCCTTTGTGTTCTCTCTAAGTCAATCAGTCTAGTTTTTGGCGCTCCACCCCAGGATGTTATACAGTAGGTTATTACCGATTGAGCGAGGGCAAAGTAAACTGATTTCAGTTGTTTTGCCTCTAAACAATATCTTATAGTTTTAAATACGTATATCAATTTACGCAATCTGGTGTTGAGAGCGTTTATGTGTTCGTCAAATTTGAGGTTGTTATCTATTATGACTCCCAAGTACTTTATACTCTCTGCTTTGTTCAAATGTGTACAGTTGCACTTAGTATCGTGTGGTGCAGGGCACGAGTGTGCTTGCAGAGAAGGTGATAAAGTCTCAGGCATCTGGCAAACATTTTTTATTGAGAATGTCATATAATTTGTTTTGTCTCTGTTTAAGGTTAGCAAATTGTCTTGTAGCCATCTAGAGACTGTATCAAAACCCGATTGAGCACACGCATATGCCTCGCTCCACGTATCAGCGCTAAAGAGAAGGGCAGTGTCGTCTGCGAAGGCGATCGTTTTGCCTTTAGGCAAAGAGAGCATACTCAAGTCGTTAATATATACAAGGAATAACGTGGGGCCGAGTACGCTACCCTGGGGTGTACCGTAAGTGAGTGTACGCTCGTCACTGGTGTACTGGCCAATCCTAACTCTTTGGGTACGTCCCGATAAATAATCCCTGAAAAGGTCCAGGGGCACACCTCGGATTCCCATGGTCTCCATTTTCCGAACAAGGAGAGATACCGAAACTGTGTCAAAAGCCTTGGAAATGTCTAAAAATATACCCATTACCTTACGTCCAGCATCCGTTTCTCTTATTATATAGTTGGTAACTTCGTTCACCGCATCGGAAGTGGATCTACCCGCACGAAAGCCAAATTGGGCAGGGGAGAGCAGTTTGTTTGTTTCTAGGTATTGAATGAGTCTATTGTTCATAATTCGTTCCATAATTTTTGATAGCGCTGGAAGTACAGCTATAGGTCTATAATTGATCGGGTGCACTATAGCTTTCTTAAACACGTCTGGGAACTTGCCCGTAGTAAGTACGAGATTACAAATATACGTCAGTGGTGGTACTACCGCGCTTTCATGTTTTTTTAACAGTTTACTAGATATTTTGTCCCATCCCACTGCGCAGTCATTACGAAGTGATCTTAGTAGATCAGCAACCTCGCGCTCATCAGTCGGCAACATTACCATAGAGTGTGGACTGTTATTCACTTTTATCGGCGTAATTGGTTCTGTTTGTGTAGTTAAATTTTTTTCGGCAAGTTGTTTACCAATAACAGAGAAGAAATCGTTTACAAAGTTTATTGAACAGTCTGGTGATGCCTGGGTTGTCAACAAGTGAGACGAAATGTTATCTTTATTTTTGGACCTGCCTGATATCTTATTTATGATTGACCATATTTGTTTGGGGTTGTTGCCAGCTTTGCTTATTTCATTTTTCTCATATGCTGTTTTAACATTTTTCAGGAGCTTGTTACAATAGTTTCGGTATCTACAAAATGTGATTTTCAAGTCCTTATCTTTGGGAGCTTTTTTTACTTCCTTATGCAGAGTATCCCTGTGTCGGATACATCGAAGCAGACCCGGGGTTATCCAAGGTTTTATTGTTTTTTTACGGTTTGGGACTTTAACAGTTTTGGAATGTAATTCAATCGAGTTATTAATCAAGTTGATCATTATTTGTGCCGCCTCATTAGGATTTTTTGTCTGGTATACTTCACTAAAGTTTAGTTGTTTCAATAATAATATCTTGGGACAACTCACACAACGCTATTCGATCCCAAACTAAGCAGAGCTTGTACTATGGACACCAGACAACTGATAAATATACATACATATTATAGATAAATAACACCCAGACACAGAATAAACCATCGTGCTCATCACACAAAGTTTTATCCTGGGTGGGGATCGAACCCACGACCTCTTGCGTAGCAGTCGGATACACTCCCACCGCGCCACAGAGGTAGTAAAGACAATTTAAAAAAAACTAAGATAGAATTACTTACGGTTATGAAATCAATTCGTTCCAGACGATTCAGAAGGAGCCTCAACTTCTTACTTGAAAATAATATCTTGGGACAACTCACACAACGTCACCTGATTCCAAACTGAGCAGAGCTTGTACTATGGTAACCAGACAACTGATAAATATACTTATATGTTTCTAAATACATACATATTATAGATAAATAACACCCAGACAAAGAATAACCTATCGTGCTCATCACACAAAGTTTTACGAGAGAACCCACGACCTCTTGCGTAGTAGTTGGACACACTCCCACCACGCCACAGGGCAGGCGTGTTCTTCAGGTGTTTGTATTTTTTTAACATGCTTTATGGGATAACCATGATGAAGACTGATTAGATCCCTCCTGTTTAATTAAGAGTGTTATAGGTACAACATGTAACAGGTGTGGTCAAAATCTAGAGTCGTCATATACACGTGATACGAAGTGCGTGAACCTAATTTTATAAAAAAAACACGATATTGTTACTATGTCGTTTAATTAACAAACAAAAAATTATCGATTTAAATAAAATTAAATTAAAAGTTCTATGCCTTAAAAGTTTCATCGGAATACACCATATATATACCATACACCACGGGAGTTGCACATTAATACTTGTATCATTTACTATCTACTACTATTATTAAAATATATATATTACGGGTCTTAGTCTTCCCGTGACCACGGCCGTTGCAATACGGTCGAAACGTCGGGCAATAAACAAGGTATTTTACCTTAAATTATTCACGCGATTAAGACCCGTAATATATATATTTTAATAATGTGTACAAATCGCGAAAGTTTATCAACATTTATCTACTACTAAATTTATCACTCGGTAATGCGGCATAAGAAGTGGTTTTTCAGTTGTTTTTGTTTCATACTTACAATGTTATACCTACTTAATAATAATTTTCAATGGAATTTAAACGAAATTTTTGTTTCTTCTCATTTGATCAGCTGTTACTCCTAAACTTGTAAAGCCTACTTAACTGTCATAGTTTTCCTTTTAATTTTACTATATACCTAGTCTAGCCATAAATATTGTTACGAAGAAAAAACATTTTTTTTTATTGCAAATAATATTTATTACTTTTACAGTGTGTTAGTTTAATACATAAATAAAAAACAATTCAAAATATAAAAAGCTTATTCGAAGTGGTCTCCATTGGCTGCAACACAGTCCTTTAAACGTTGAGGCCAGTTATCAATAGAAGCACGCACTCTTTCCATGGGAAAATTCTTCACTGCCAATCGTATGGATTGTTTTAGGGACTCCAAATTATCATGGCGTTTAGAGCAAGCCATACTCTCTAAAACTGACCATAAATCATAATCCAGCGGATTAAGATCGGGACTAGACGACGGCCAGTCTTCAGCTCTGATGAAGTCCGAAACGTTCACTTCCAACCAAGACTGCGTGGACCGAGCTTTATGACCCGGCGCTGAGTCTTGTTGGAAGGACCATACTTAGTTATTGAACATGGTGTTGTTAAGGGGTTTAACTACCTTCTCAAGAATGGTATCTTGATACACTTGTGCCGATGTTTTGATACCTTTTTCACAAAAATATGTCTCAGTCACTCCTTCATAGCTAACACCCCACCAAACCATCACTGAAGTCGGATAATGCCCACGTTGCACTCTGTCGACTAATTGGGAAGCTTCCTTAGAGCTTTGAGCATAAATACGGTCATTTTGTTTGTTAAAATGTTGCTCAACTGTAAAGATTTTCTCATCCGTAAACAAAAATTTTCTGTGACCTCCCTTTGCGTACCGCTTCAGTAGTTGCTTCGATTTTACCACCCTATTCTTTTTTAAATTATCAGTTAAAAAATGACCAGTGCGTCTCTTATAGGCTGCAAGTCCTAAGTCATCTTTTAAAATGCGTGACATGGTTCTGGGTGCTATCTTCATCTCCCGAGATAAAATCTTTTGCTTTCGGACAGGATTTCTTCGAATTCTTTCCCTTACTGCTTTGACCACCATTTTCGTACGAACACTACGTGGACGGCCAGATCTTTTTCTGTCACAAACAGAGAAGGTCTCATTGTACCTATTAATAGCCCGGTACACAAACATTTGACTAATACCAAGCGTATGGAGAGTTTTAAAAATTACATTCGGCTCCATACCAACTTTGTGTAATGCAATCACAGCGATTCGGTTTTCTTTATCACCCCACTCCATTTTAATATAGCAAAATATTGTACAATGTATTGGCGCCAAAATTAGAAAATACAATGAACAATCGTATAAAAATGACAGATTCCAAATTCAAATGTAATATCTTTCTTATTTTTAATTGTAACAGTATTTATGGCCAGACTAGGTACACTACTACCGTGATTTTTTTTTACATACCCAAGCACCGTGGCAGGAGGGATACACTTGACTCTAACAAAAAAATGCAATTTTAAGCTAAATATTGTACAAATGGATGCTTTAATCTAAAAATAATCTTCATAACCCCTAAACGTTTTTAAAATAGGTACCTATCTAATGATACCCCACGCGATGGATTAAGGTAAGAAAAAAAATCATATCCCCACTTTACACAAAAATAGGGGAGGTATTCTCAAAAAACATGTTTTTTAAGATTTTATTCTTTCACTTTGTCGGCGTAAGTAACATGTGTGTCCACCCAAAATTACAGCCTTTTAGCACTAACAGAGCTTAGCTGCGGACGGACGGACGGATGTACAAACGGATGGACGGACGGACACGGCGAAACTATAAGGGTTCCGTTTTGCCATTTTGGCTACGGAGCTCTTAAAAATTTGCAGTCGGGTTCATGATACCTCTGCAATGTAAACCCAGCTTCTTATGTTTTTACATAGCAGAGGTATCATTGAAGCTCTAACATGCGCAGGTCTGCTGGCAGAAATTTCTTTAGAAATAAGCAGTACCTTTGTACTCAATTGTATTATGTCATTTATAATTGTTTTTCAAGTGTGTACATAAATTATAAAATAAATAAATAAATAAATGAATGAGACAAACTGGGATTTTTTAACGATAACTAGATATGTGGGATTTTGGGTCCCACATTACAAACAATAAATATGGCTTGTGTTAGGAGTGCCTTCAAGTCGGTAGTATAATAGGTAGGATTCGAACCCGCGACCTCACGATAGCGAGTCCGATGCCTTGGCCATTAGGCTACCACCGCTTCATATCATGTATTCAAGTCATGTACCCGTGAAACACTGCGTGAATATTGTAAAGCAGTTTTGCAAGCTTTGCAAAGTGACAAATGTTGTCTACAGCTGCCGTCGTACGCGATAATTGTCAGTTTGGCCGAGTAAATGTTACGACAAATATAATTATGTTATTATACCGCTCTGAGCCTGTAGTTTCAATAAACGATTTACACACAACGTATTATTAAAGACTGTTGTACTATTTGACATCAGTAGTTGTTTTGATTTCTATTTAATTTTGTATTGTAATTAAATGTTCATAGATGTAAACTAACTCGTATAAGTAAACCTTAGAAAAGGGCTCTTCGCATGTTGGCGCTGGTTTCACCGCTACCTTGTTAAAAACAGACGTAAAGCTTCAAGATTATTACACTTACAATTTCCAGCGAATTTTTAAAAATAAATAATGAAAATTGTTTAAATTATGATAAACTTTATGACCATGAAAATATATGACCACGGTCGTTGCAACACGGTCGAAACGTCGGGCAATAAACAAGGTATTTACCTAAATATTCACGCAATTAAGACCCGAAATATACATATTTTCAAAAATTGTTTATTTTCAGGCAATTACAACCCATAATGATAATGACAAACTCTAAAGACACATGTTAGTAAGTTGATAAATTATAAGTATTCTTTTGATTTTTACCCGACAAGGAACATAACCCTTCCTTACTTCTCATTTAGAGTCGATTTACCTATCCGCACCAATCACGTGAAGATGAGTGAAACGACCTAAAATTGCAGAGTTCAACCTCCCTGCTATCATTACCAGAATGCTGTTACTTTGTACCACAGACAATGTTTTCTTACACATAATTTCATAGAAATTCTCTATATGCACATCTGTAAACAAGTTTACAATAAACATCTGATATTTATAATAAAATTTACGTACAAATTCTATTGAAAATTATTATATAAGTAGGTATAACGTTGTAAGTTTGAAACAAAAACAACAGAAAAAACTAACTAACTGAAACACAGTAAATGAATACCTTATGAGACTGTATATGGTACTTATTTATTTTCACAAAGCTTATGGGTGTTGAAGCTATCAATAGATGACTATATGATGATTCTCCGCTGCTGAATCATATCGCGCCTACAGCACCGGTGCAAACGCAACTGACCCATAGTCCACTCGTGTAAAAACTTTGACAGTCTGCTTTAAAAGCGATAAATTTAACATCTAATGTACAACGGGCGAATCTATGAGCCAGCATGTTCCCACGAACCGTCAGTGCCCTCCGTTCTCTCTCGATATTTTGGTCATTAGCCAAGGTGTCGGTCACAATATGACCTATTCAAGGTTATTTTAGTATAGTGCAAAGCTCAGACACCCCAACAAGATTTTTACTTCAAAAATTTATATACAAAAAAAGAAAATGAAAATATTGAAAACTTGCAAAGTTATAAGCCATTCAAGTTGTATTATGTTCTTCGCGCTATCGTGCTCATAGCGTCGCGTTCGTGTAGTACGTAATCCATAGTTATTATTGAAAATATTATTTCGCATCAGATTGTGAAAAGGAAATCCTTTTCACAATCTGATGAATCATTCTAGCAGTTCAAAGGAACTGCTAGAATTATATGAATTAATTAATGATCGATTAATTAATTAATTGTGAAAAATATAACATGCTCCAAAAACTACCCCATTGGATTGTGTTACTGATTCTGAGCAAACTACTTTCAGGTTTGCACTAACGCACAAGAATAACGTTGTATACATAAACTAGTCCACATGGTTTAACTGCACTCCATTTAAATATAGAGCGAATACATCATTAGGTTTCTTGGTTTTACCTGCCTGCAAGGAAGGGATATGTTTTTCCCGCGTATCTTGTATGTATGTATATAATATTCTTTATTAACTCATAGCTTTCAAACCACAAGATAGATTGAAATAATTAAGTCGCCGTTAGATTTGTCTTGATCGCCCAAATGTTCTTAGACAAGTGACGTTTGAAAATAAACAAATATATTGCGAGTGAGATGTGATGAGTGAGATGTCAAAGACAAGAAGTGTGAAAAAATAAGTTTTTTCGAATACCGCATTATTAGGGCTCATCGTAAGCATTTCAAAAAGGTATAACATGATTATGACTATAATACTAAAAAGGTCAATAAGCAACCATTCTTTTTCTGTGATATAAGTTAGTTGTTTCATCCTACAACCACTAAAAAGTATTAAATAAAAAATAAATTTAAAAAATAATAACACACGCCTGCACAAAAACGATGCTAACAAGATCCGTTTCATATTCATAATATCATGCAGTCGGAGGCACTTACTAAGTTCATAGAGTTTCATTAATAATGCCAGACACACACAAGTGTAAGAGCTTTCTCAAGCCATTGATTGATGGGCTCAGCAGCACCATATCAGCTGCATAGCTTATGTTGTTAATACTAATGCCATCTATGTGGCAGCCAACATGATAAGTGCTATGAAACTCACATATTGACAAAGGTGATTTTACTTGAAAATGATTTTTAAAAATGTTGACAATATCCTTAGGGTTACTAGTGACATCCACACAGGCTGGTATTTGTGCCTTACTACTAAGTTTTTTGGTATATAACCAGAATTTATTCAATTGTTTGGCCGAGTGCTGTGATGCAAGTACACTGACGGACTCATAAACTGCATCAAAGTTCAGGTTTACTCTAAAAGGATTTTTTTATAATAAGTATGCAAACTTTTTAGATTAAATTATATAAATATGGAAAGACTGGCTCTTAATCTTAAAAAAAAATTAAATTTAAAAATAGAACTGCGGTAAAACAAATGAATATAGCCGGGAAAAGAAAATTTACTCGTAGTATCAGATTTGCGTGTTATTTATAGCAAAGTTTTAAATTAATTCTCATTGATTTTTTTTGTTTGCTCAATTGAATTATTGTTACCAGCATAATTGTTGGGTTAGTTTTTTAACACATCGAGAGTTTTTGAACCATAATATGGATACTTCGTCCGAACAAGCGGCACAAATTGTAGCATTGGTGCGGGAGGGCTTGGATCAACGAACGATTGGTAAAAATTTAAATTTAAACCAGTCTACGGTTTGTAGAATATACAGAAGGTTTGTAGAGACAGGTTCTTACAGGAGGAGACGTGGTACAGGCAGAACTCGAGCAACCACAGGTCGTGATGACCGATTTATTGTTACAACTTCCCTGCGAAATCGTTTCCTCACGTCAGTTAACATCAAAACCGAGCTTAATGAAGTGCGTGGAAAAAACGTGTGTGCACGAACAATAAGAAGAAGGTTAAAGGAAGCGGCTATCACCCCTTTTAGACCAGCAAATGGTCCAAAGTTGTCTGCAGCTCACAGACAAGCTCGCTTAAGATTTGCGCGTCATCACCTGAATTGGACAGAAGAGCAGTGGGCCTCTGTATTGTTCACGGACGAGTGTAGGACATGTTTATATGGTGCAGATGGTCGCAGAAGAGTCTATCGTCGACGTGGGGAGCGATATGCTCAAAGTTGCATTGAGGAGCGTGTTCCTTTTGGAGGCGGTTCATGTATGGTCTGGGGTGGCATATCGATGAACGGGCGAACAGAACTTGTGTTCATAGACATGGTCCGTCAAAACGGTAATAGAGGGGGTTTGACAGCACATCGCTACATAACAGAGATATTAGAAGATCACGTGGTGCCTTACATGGGATTCATAGGCGAAAATTTTACTTTAATGCAGGATAATGCCCGGCCGCATGCAGCTGCACAAGTTCAACATTATTGCGAAGAGGTTGGGATACGTACAATGAATTGGCCAGCACGCAGCCCGGATCTTAATCCCATCGAGCATGTTTGGGACAATTTAAAAAGAGCTGTATATGCGAGAAACCCTTCGCCTACGACAGTGGCAGCACTAAGAACAGCACTTTCAGAAGAATGGGACAATATTCCGCAAGATCTTTTAAAAACCCTTATAAAATCTATGCGGAACCGATTAGAATCCGTAATAAGGGCACGTGGGGGTAATACACCTTATTAAAACACAAATAAACCCTTGCATAAAGTTTGTGTCTATTGTTAAAACCAATTTTTTAATTAAACAATTTTTCCTTAAACTTCTGTTTTTTCTTCAAAAAAGGTCTTAAGGTCCTTTCCAGTACATAAACTTAAACTTAAAGATATGATCCTACGCTGTTTTAAAGTTCACGAACCAATCTAGAGGTTTCAATTTAAATCTGTATAGAAAGTTTGCATACTTGGTTAAAATATTTATTTCAAAGTCGTCTATTACTTTGATGCAGTTTATAAGTCCGTCAGTGTACATACATTCGGATTGGTTCCTGGTTTGTTTGACAACATTATAACCTTGACTTAATTTTCTTTTCTACTTAAACACACCTTCTCACAAATTTTAATAATTTAAAATTAAATTATTGAAATTGGTGTACTATTCGTAAAACGGCTAAACAAATGACCACCTTGTGAAATCTGTTACCCGCTAGCTATATTTCTGTACCGATTTGTCTTAAAAACCTTCATAAAAAGAGGCTACTCTTTTCTAAAAGGTCGGCAACGCACCTGTAACACTTCTGGTGTTACAGATGTCCATGAGCAACAGTAATCCATGTGTACATGTGTCCATGGGCCGGTTGTTCTTTTGCCCATTAAAAATGACAGATAAACAGTCACGGTCAATTTGTTTGTAATTTTACGTGCTATTTTTTGCTGCATTTTATATTCAGGTTGAATAGCAGGTTCCCTTACGCAATTAAAGTATACCTAGGCAAATGATATAAACCTCAAACATTTTTGAAGCTCTACGAGTACATTATACTTGAAGTATTTCATCTGTATAATGTGATGTAAGGTCTTGACACAAGATCTGATAAGTGTCGGTCGCAACTATGCGGGCTGTGCCCGTGTTACTGCTATCTGTACTGTTTTGTCTCTGCACTAAGCAGAGTACGCCTTATACTATTTATTATTACGTATTCTTTAGGTAACTTTTAGCCTCCAGCTAATCTAATGTAAACATAATCTGTGGCCTAGTATCATTCAAACGCATGACAATTTTTATCCTTCTACGCAAAAGGTGGGATGTTACAAGTTTCATGTGCGTATCTGTATGTCTGTGTAATAGTGTGCCTATCTGTGACATCGTAGCTATCGTAAAAAGTGACCAGGATTGATGGATTTGGAAGCTAGTTTAATAACTAGTTATTATAGTTTATTGTTTTTAAACTTTTGCGACTTTTACACATATTATTACGGCTTTTATACATACTATTTTGAGACTTAATCGCCTAAATTATTTAATACGGGTCGACCCGTGACCGCGATCGGTGCAATTCGATCGAAACGTCGGGTAAAATAAAAGTTCGTACCTTTAAATAATTCACGCGATTAAGCCCCGAAATATATCTAATTATGATAGTTAAACTTTGCCTTTATTACAAAGGCACTACTATTTTATAATTCCACAACCATTTATCATTCACTACTAAACGCAACTATACAATTCTTTTTTCTACCCCCTCAGTGCTCACCTCAGTCGATGACACGGATTTTTTCCACTCAACTCAGCATCGGAAAATCCTGACTTATTTCTTAGTAGTTGTAGTTACGGCGATCAATCAGCGAGTGAGGGTTGATTGGTCAAATCTACGAAGATCACAGCAGGGGCGGGCTCCTACCCTGTTTATTTATCTGTTGTGAGATGTTAAGCGTAGTGGAGGATACGGTTTGGAATAAAAATGACACGTATTTTGTTGGTTCGACTGTTTTTTGACAAGTAAAAAGTTTGACAAGTTTGTATGGTCATCGCAGTAGTCAATGGTCAAATTTTGAGATTTTATTTTATGAAGGTTAATTAGAATGTGTCGTAGTTATTCCTGTACGTATTTCTAAAGTTTAACATGTATGGTCGTTTGTTTGTGTGTTTGAACGTATTTAGAAGTTTTATTTGATGAAGATTTAGGTATTTAGTCGTAATAATTCTGAGTAATGTTTGTTTGTTGTTGTTGTGAAGACTTGTACGCTGGACTGGGGTTACCTCGTATAAAGTGACAACCATTTCAAATGCCGAATCGAATGACCATCGTCGTGTGAACTTTTTTGACACTTATTACAAATGGTCGTTATTGTAATCCTAATTATACAAGTATACTGGCCTGATGGTAAGTGACCCTTTTTTTACGTGTACAAAAATCCCCACTCCTACGAGGACACGTAGAAGAAGGTATGTCGGAGTCGAACCGACTAAAATCACACGGTGTTCCTTCATAACAGCCTATGGCCGAGGGTGAGGGTGTCCTTTGCGGATTTGGTGCCTCCACCATCAGCAGATGGTAAGTGACCCTGACTGCCAAGCCAGAGATCGTAGGTTCGATCCCCACCCAGAATAAGACTTTGTGTGATGCGCACGACGGCTTATTCTGTGTCTGGGTGTTATTTATGTTTATCAGTTGTCTGGTTGCCATAATACAAGCTTTGTTTAGTTTGGGATCAGATGACGTTGTATGAATTGTCCTAAGATATTTTTATTAATTTGTCCAAATGTCAAAATCAAATGGAAGTCTTGTTATTGTCGGCGTATCTATATCTATACTAATATTATAAAGCTGAAGAGTTTGTTTGTTTGTTTGAACGCGGTAATCTCAGGAACTACTTATCTGAATTGAAAAATTCTTATACTGTTGGATAGCCCATTTATCGAGGAAGGCTATAGGCTATATAACATCACGCTACGACCAATAGGAGCGGAGCAGCAATGAGAAATGTTGCAAAAACGGGGAAAATTTACGCAGACGAAGTTGCGCGGGTCAGGTAGTAACGTATAATCCTGTATAACGTACTAGTAGGTAGGTACTATACAAGTCAGCGATCACCATGGTGGCCATCACGGGAGCAAATCTAGTACTTATTAAGTCAACAAGTTGGAATACACGTTGCTTAATATTGATTTTTGCAAGACCACAACACAGGTTTTACTTTTGTTTTCGTCAATGGATGAGGTACTTAAGTAATTTATAACCTAGAAACTAAGTAATTTCACTTACAAGAGAACAAAGTAACCTACTTACGTACGAAGGAATGTTCCCTCTTACCAAACTATTTGACCAAAACCAGCTAACTTTAACTTTCCACGCGTCTTAGTCAACTCAGTTTTTCACTAAACATATGTTGTCTCCATTCCTTTTATCTAAAGAAACTTGGAACTAATTTCACGAATTGGTTTAGGTTGAATTTGAAAAGGAAGAAACAAAATTTCAGGGACACTTGGAGTCACTTAAGTAAAGATTTATCATATTAGCCTGTTTATATTATTATTATATTATATTATATCTTGGGACAACTCACACAACGTCATCTGATCCCAAACTAAACAGAGCTTGTATTATGGCAACCTGACAACTGCTACACATACTTATATTTTGTCTAAATGCGTAAATAAATTAAACCCAGACATAGAATAAACCACATGGTCATCACACAAAGTTTTATTCCGGTTGGGGATCGAACCCACGACCTTTGCCGTTGCAGTTAGGGTCACTAACCAGTAGACCAACAGGCCAGTCAATAAATTACATTCATGAACATCAGTCGCGGCGTAAATTATGATGCATATGTCTAGCAGTGGACCGATACAGGCTGATGATGATGACGAGCATCTGTCATGCACTTTACGTCGGTAGCGTCTTCATTATCTTCACCAGCCTCTATCGGCCCACTGTTGGATTTAGACCTATTCCAATTTACAAATACAATAATTGCATTTTGAAAGATTGAAAAATTTGAAATGCGGACTCAGGAATCGAACCCGAGACTTCCGTAGCCAAACCGGGGCCAGAAGCGAACCACCTATCTGGACTATGTTACTAGATATCAAATTCTTCCATCTCTTAATGCTACGGAAGTCTCGGGTTTGATTCCTGAGTCTGGATTTCAAATTTTTCTATCTTTCAAAATCTTTCAAAATGCAATTATTGTATTTGTATAGTCTTTGGCAATAAAATGCCTATAAAAATTACTTCAATATTCCAATTTTCTCTCTAGCCAGATACTTTTCCATCCCAGTGATCTTCTTAGTGATCTTCTTTAGATTATCGGTCCAACAGGTAAAGTTTTTTTTTTTTAAATACGTCTTCTGCAGTAGTGTACGAGTCATGTGTCGCGGGGGACTTTACAAACATACAAGTCACGGACACAAAGTACACCTTGACTCGGAACAACAATTTGTGGATCACGCAAAGTGATGTCCTGTGTGGGAATCGAATCCACAGCAGCTGTTCCTATTTAGGGACAGCCTATTTTTTAAATCGTCTAAAAATTGTCTTATTATGACCAGTTACTTGTCTTCTACCTACTTTTAAAACTTATTATTAGATTGTCATGGAGATACTGCCCTGTACCGAACTCATTATCAATCAATAATTTAATTAAGGGCACACATAAACCGTCACGTTATCTTATCGCCAAAATCGGCGATGACGTCAGATGCAATGCAAAATTTTGTGTTATGTAACCGTGTATTTCATTGACCAGTATCTGAAGTCTACACTATTATCATAGTCTCTGGTTTTCAACGCGGTTGGCTAAAACGCTTTCATGTGAGCTTAATTTTCAAAAAACCTTAAAGAAAGTAGGCTTTATCTCATGTGCCCTTAGCCGAAACATTACAAAAATCAAGAGCAGAAATCCCAAGTTGGGTGTGCAGTAGACAACTTGTTGCCGAGAGGCGTGTCGGTCCCGCCCACCGAGTGGTCGCCGCTCCTCGTGCCGAGGGTCGCAGTGGCAGTCAACACGCCAGCCTCACCAGACGTCATGGCAGCACTCCTCAAGTTCGACATGAGAGTACTGTCGCCGGAACGCTGACGTCTACTCAAACGTAAGGTAGGTTAAAACAACATTTACTTTTTAAATACGTCGGTTTTAAAAATAAGTTGATTAGGAAGTTTTTTTAATTTTTGCGGATGTACCCAGATTACATAAACAAGACTTGTAGAAAAACGACTCCAAAAGATGCATAACATGATTCAACTAACTGATCTTATTATTTGTTCACAATCATATGTTATCCTTCTATTTGTTGAGATAGTATTTAAAAGAAAGATATATTATTTAAACAACTAACAGGTACTTTATTAACTTTACGTCAAATTATTTAAAGAACTTTCCAAAAAATTGGTCGACTCCACTGGTGACTGTAGAGCTGGCAGCTTCCTCGCACAACGCATCATCATTGCTATACAGCGAGGAAATGCCGCCAGTATTTGTGGAACCATGACCAGGAGTCCCAATTTTTTGGATATATTTTAGTTTTATTTAGTCTTAATTTCTAGTTTAAATATAGTATTTAATAGTTAAAGTGCAATTAATAATAAGTGACAGTCACTGATAAGAAAACTCGAACGAAAAAGTACTAAATACATGAAGTAATTATTCATACGACCTTAAAGTCATAAAACTATTTCATAAATTGGTAAATAAGTTGGGAAAGTAAACGCTAACCTTAAGAAACTTAAGTTTGAGACCACCTGTAACTAGTTAGCGCAACACGTAGTTGCACCTGACTTGTACCACTGCAACTTTCTTACATAGACGCCATTTGAACTTTAAAACAACTTTGTATTAATCCAAGTCTGCCCAAGACTATACCTTATCGTTTTTTGCATGCATTTAAAAGAGGGGTCATTTTAAATTGTCTTTCTGTCTATGTATTGTACTACCGTTTCTAAATTAAATGTCTTTCTATTATAACGTCCAAACAGGTGAACAGATCTCAACGTACCTACTCGTAATGTCTCTATTTTAAAAGAAATTGTTTAACAGAGGTCGTACTTATTTAGGTGTTTGATACGCATATATTTTATATTAAAATAAAATATTATTATAACAAATATGATAAACGGCGACGCCATTTGGTAATAACTTCGAAACGACATTAAAAAGCTTGCATAGCAGCCTCTAGACAAGTGGCATGAGTGCTAATCGAATAGAATAAATATCGTATAAAATGACGTCGTTTCAGTTGCAAGACCGTAAATATGGTTGTTTTTTTAATATGAAATTCGCAGATTTGAGCGCACAACGACGTCATTATATTTGATTGTCATTCTATTCGATTACAGTTTATGTCACTTGTCTAGGATGGCAGGCTGGGACACAGACCTTGTCTCTAAAAGAGCGGAGGTACGCACCGTAATCCAACACACCGGCCGAGCCGGGCCCACTGCACACAGTGGATATCATATTGTTTCTAATTGTTGGTACTAGGTCATGCCGGTTTATTCAGCATTTTACCGTAGAACCAACGCTTGTCCTAGTGTGACCAATTAGAGCCGTTACGTCACTATTGGGTAGATGACTATTATGAATATAAGTTAATATAAACTAATCAGGAAACAATATCTACGTTTTATATTATTTTGAACAAATTTGATCGTCCACAATGTATGAATTTATAATTATCAAAACATATGACCCCGACTGCTAAGCGGAGGTCGTGGGTCCGATTCCCATACGGAACACCACTTTGTGTAATCCACAAATTGTTGTTCCGAGTCGAAGTGTTTGTGACCGTGAATTGTATGTTTGTAAAGTCCCCCGCGATACAGGGCTTGTACTTATGCAGGAGTTGCCTGTTTTTAAAGTAAGAAATGATTTTACGACCACGAAATTAAAACATCACAACATGAAATATATGTTCGTCAACTTTCGCGATTTGTACACATTATAGAATTTTATAAGCTACGGGTTTTAATCGCGTAAATATTTTATTTTAAGGCTTTGGTGCGTATTGCAACGTGGTCACGGGTAGACTCGTGACCAAGGCCGTTGTAATACGGTCGAAAAGTCGGACAATAAACAAAAGTATTTAGCCTTACAATAAAATATTTACGCGATTAAGACCCGTAGCTTATAAAATTCTATAATCACAACATGAATTTCATACCAACTTTGTTATGACGTTTCTTTAACTACTACTAGAAGCCGAAGTTTCGATCAAAAATGAAGTGGTATTAAACAGAGCCAGCAACATCAATTTAATCCACTCGTTCCAGAAAATTATCCATGGGTTCGAACTTGTTATGCCCTATAAACTTAAGAAATTTAAATAAACTAAAAATCATAAATTTCCTTCTAAAGAAAGAGAGTGGGCCTACTGATTTCACTTGACTGTCATGTAACCTCCCACTTACTTACACAGAGTAAAACTAGTTGGAACTAGAGTCTCACTAGATCTATCATTCTGAATTATACTAAGTCATATATAATTTATTCACTTAGGTTACAAATGCAACGCTTATGAACGTCTGACAAAATTTGCAATAGAATGATTCTACATTTAATGCCAAGTTCGCAAGAGTAAAGCCAGAGAAAAGTGAGAAAAGAACTTGGCACTAAAAACTCATGGCTACTTTTTTTAAATGCCAATTTTTACAATATATTTGTTTAAATACAGTTATGACGTAAGGTGCTGCAACCATTACACCATGAAATTCACACAATCAAAAAATAACCATAGTACCTACAGTAAAGTAACTAAACACTAATACTACACTAGTGGAAACAAAGTCCCAATAGTTCTATGGTAGAACTGTGGAAAAGAACAGAAGAACCTCAGAACAGAAGACTACTGAGATGATATACGAGTACATACAAGTGGGAACAAAGGCATTTGTGTAGCACAGTTTTTTTCATGAATTCTATTATTTCCAAGATCGCGAAGTTTAACAAGCGGCATCACAGGCACTCAGAATTCTTCAGTATGATTAACTATAATATATCACACAAGTCTATGTGAACGAACGAGCAGTGCCTCTGTAGCGCAGTGAGTGTGTGCTAAACAATGTGGATTCACATTATAGAATTCTATAAGCTACGGGTCTTAATCGCGTAAATATTTTATTTTAAGGCTATATACCTTTGTTTATTGCTCGATGTTTCGGCCGAATTTGCAACTAATAAAATATTTACACGATTAAGACACGTAGCTTATAAAATTCTATAATGTGTACAAATCGTGAAAGTTTACGAACATATAATGTGGATTCAATTCTCACAGGGGACATAGCTTTGACAAATGCATACAAAATGATTCCAAGAATAGGTACACTATGTATTTATTAATTGAATGACTAGCTTTTTGTTGTAATGATTAGTGACTCTGACTGCCAAGCCAGAGATCGTGGATTCGATTCCCACACAGGATGAATCCTTGTACGATTAGCACAATTGTTTATTCTGTGTCTGGGTATAATCTCTACAATATAAAAACCCCGTGTCACGGTGTTTGAGGTCGAACTCCTCCGAAATCCGTATTTTTTTGTATATTTGGTAGGTATGAGAATAGGTCGTAAAGTATTTTTTTAACGCGATTTTTGTATGAATTACAGCAACTTCATCTGCGACAATTTTCCCCGTTCTAACAACATTTTTCACTGCAGCTAGATGTTATATAGCCTGTAGCTATCCAACAGTAAAATATTTTTTTTTAATTCGAACTTGTAGTTCCTTTGATTTTCGCGTTCAAACAAAGAAACTCTTATAATATTAAAAATAATAATATCTTGGGACAACTCACACAACGCTATCTGATCCCAAACTAAGCATAGCTTATGCTATGAAAACCAGACAACTGATAAACATACTTATATATTTCTAAATTAATACATATTTTAGATAAATGACATCCAGACACAGAATAAACCATCGTGCTCATCAAACAAAGTTTTATTCTGGGTAGTGTTCGAACCCACGAACTTTTGAGTAGCAGTTGGGCACACAACCACCGCGGCTAGTTGACCGAGCTTTCCTTGTATTTTTTAACTATTTTTTCTAAAAATAAAACCTAGCTAGATCGATTTATCACCCCCGAGACCCCCTCCATACTTAATTTCATGGAAATCGTTGGAGCCGTTATCGAGATTCAGATTATATATAAATACAAGTATTGCGCGTTTAAAGATATAAAATAAGCTGTAATAAAAAAAACTAGCTTTGTAATTAACCTATTACAAATACACATATCTATACGATAAGTGTATTTTAATAGTCCCCGTCACACTTGCATTAAAGAAAATAAATACTTGTTATAAATTATACAAAATATTCTGCTGGTATGCCTGCCAAACTTCATCGATATAATGTATAAATATGTACCTATACTTGGTTAAGCACATTCCCGTACACGTAATCCGCATATCAGTAAGTAAACCAGTACGAGGCACGGAGGTATGAATGTCTAAAAATGTCTTTACCCATGTTCAGTGTATTGTACAAGGGGATTAAGAGATTACCTGAGAGACATGACGTCGGGGACCGTGTTACTTGCAGCTCTAATTAGAAATGTAGAAATTGTGCTAATTTAGTATCAATAATAAGAGTTGCTAGTGAAATTACGGCTTTATTGTGAGACCTATAGTGGAGGAGCATCTATGGATCTTCAAGACATTAAAGAACTAGAAAATAAGAATAAGAATTAGAAAGAACGGTGTTGTAAGGAACAACGTTCATTCCTTTTGGTTTCAAATTGCTAAACATTGAGAAAACAAGAAACATGTCCAGTTTCTTTTTTCTTTTTTTTAAGCGGTGGTAGCCTAATGGCTAAGGCATCGGTCTCGCAATCGTGAGGTCGTGGGTTCGAATCCTACCCATTATACTACCGCCCCTTTTGTAACACAAGCCTTTGAGCTTAGCTGGAAGGGTTAACAAGATTGCTAGTAATGTGGGACTTGATCCCACATTGCTAGTTATCTTTGAAAAAAAAAATCATTTTCGAGTATATTTTGCTACTGGTTCTTAACTCAAGAAAATTGTAAGTCTTTGGAGACCAAGCTTTTGATTAGTTGGTTCTTGTTGATGGCAATCTAGTCGAGTCCAGTATACACTTTCGAAGTCTAGTGGTTAGTGACTATTATAATGTAAATGATGTTCACCCGCCTTGCAGCATTTACCTGTAATTATGTTTATATGCATCGCAAAAACATTACATGGAAACACTTCAGTAAACTGTGCATTTTCCTGTATTGTACTATTCGTAAGAACATTACATTACAAGTTGCTCAAGTGTGTACTTACGCAGCAGTGGTACACACACCCGTTCACCACCGAGGCCGAGGCGTGTTATCTATATGCACATATTACGCAGATACTAGCAAAATGTTAGGGTTAAAGACGGAAACATATGCAAATGATCGTATTAAAGTTTGTTATCGTTTGATATTTCATCCGAGTAGAAGTTTGTTCTTACCTAGGATCATCGCGTGACTTTTTATGCTATACAGGGTGGATTAAACCAATGAGGAGGAGAGAAAGTGCCTTAAATCTTTAAGCTAGCAAATTTTTAGTCAAAGGAAACATTATTTTAATTTTAGAAATAAATATAAATGCATTTAAATATTTGATAAAAGTAACTTGCCAGAGCTGGGAATTGAACCCTTGAAATGTGGAAAATAAACACTCTGTACTTATGTACCTACTGCATGATACCGAAATGGTTAACATTAAAGAACAAATCCTAAAAGAACATAAGGGTAAAGTCAAAGTTAATAGTACTTAGGGTAGTTTTACATTAGTATTAGGTACTTTGTCATCTACAATTTAAACCACTAATTTAATATTATTAACTTAAGGCGCACTTTTTTGTGCACTTTTGTGGAGCTATCTGCTCTTTATCCAAAAAGGAATATTAGTTAATAAAAAAATTACATAATTTTGACTTCAAAATGGTACATTTTGTTTTTGTTAAAGGAGTATAATGTTAACACTCAACAAAACCACAGAAATAAGATATCAAATTTAGATTTAAATAAATGATACGTCATTAGATTTAAGTCAATGACACGAGTGTAACACATACAATTCGTAAAAAAGAAATTGAGAACCCTCGAGTGGGATGTCAAATTAAAGGCCATTAAGAAGCGAGTTCGAAAATTCCTATGTTTAAAAATGTTTGAAGTGCTGAAATTTAGTATCATGCAGTCGGAGGCACAATATTAAGTTCAACAGAATTCATTAATACCACCGACTGTATGCTATCTTGTTTCTGTCTTTTTGCAGGCGGGTTTTTTAGCTTATTTTTATTTAGTTTTTATAAAAGTAGTAGCTAGTTTTATTTAGTTTTTAAAACAAAAATGTGCATTTTGCGTATCGTCTAAAATTTAAAGTTCTACATTTATATTTCCCCTACAATTTAAGTGAAAACATATTATTATTAGTATGTATTAATATTATACGTATATATAACGTCCTTGGTATGCGGGTGACCTCGACCTCATATGAAACTATTCACGTCAGAGAATCTCGCAAAGACTTCGAACATTTCAGCCACTTGTCAGTTGAAGCAAATAATAAAGTTGAAGCGGCTCAGCTCCGCAGTCGACGTGCAAACAATCGTCTCTTTCTCTAACCTCGAGCTCTCAACGACACGGAACATATTTTCGACTATTTTTTTTTATAGAGAATGTTATTTTAATTGGACATAGATAACGCACGTCCAATAGAAAAAAAAAACAAATTTATTGTATTCGACTTACCTTTGAACATTGTTCGCTATTGCAGATAGGTTCGAGTTTGAGCATCTTCATATGCTTAAAAAAAACGATTTTAAATTTGCTAAACTGTAGGATCTTTCCTGTACCGGACTTTCCTATATTTGAATGCCTCAGTTTGAACACTAGTGCAATAGTCGTCTTACAAAACAGAATTATTTCCTTTCAGATTAGTGAGTTTCAGATTTTTAAAGATAATGTCGCGCATATATAAGTATGTTTATCAGTTGTCTGGTTTCCATAGTACAAGCTCTGCTTAGTTTGGGATCAGATAACGTTGTGTGAGTTGTCCCAAGATATTATTATATTATTATTATTATTATTATATTATTATTACAAGCAATCTTGTTCACCCCTTCCAGCATCGAGGTTCATGAGTTTTGAATAATTACTCTGCATTTTTATTTGACTGTCTCGGTGCAAACCTCATAAGGTTTTTCATTCCCATGCGGAACGGAGCTTTACGAGACTCGTACCTGTTGGTTCCCAGTTTAAGTGTACTTTATGTCCATTATTTATATATTTTTTAAAGTTCCCGGCAACTCAAGGCTTCCTAGTGCGAGAGTGATGAAAACAAATGAAATCTCGTAATGTATTCAAGGTCGCGCAATAAACATCCAGAAACTCAAATCCCCGCAAATAGTTTAAAACCGACGTCTTATCACGCAGAAGATCTTGGGAAGTCTTTCAACAAACTCCGTGTTCCGTAAAACTTTCACGCAACAAACAGTATTACAATTTGTACTCCGCATATTTGGGAAATGTTTTCACATGGAGTAAAATATTTGAACGGGATGATTACTATGTCTATGACTGCACCGTTTTTCAAACATCGTGAATATGGAAGAGTAAAAAGATTTTGTTTCATAATAATCTTTTTAATTCGGACCAGTGCATATCCAAATTTTGTTAGTAACAAGATGAAACTTAAGAACTAGTGTTAGTTTTAAAACTTAATATTAATTGCATGAGACGCTCAGTAACTTCAAAGATTATTTGAGTACATGTAGTTGCACCCATCGCTTGAGTAGCGGAGAGTCCCATCGGTCAGCTAATACGCACAGAACGCTGTTGGTACTGTGTTCAAGCATAGAGGCACAGCGGTTACGCATTATTGCGACAAAAAGGTGTGCAGCTCTCAGCATGTTTTAACCTACAGATCACCCTTATACGCCTTTTCTAAGCTATAAAAACTACTTTTATATTTCTGGAGTTGCCCCAGAACATAACTAATTCAATAGAGACGTAACATAACGTATTTGCCGTAAAATATAGAGCTTAAGGTATAGGGGAACTAATTAAGTTTTGAAATGTTTCAATTTAAATGACAGCTTAAAAACTTTGTAACTTCTTCTTCTACTTCTTCTATTTTTTATATAAGTCTAACTGTCAATATGTTTATGTAGGCGTCGTTTGAGTATGCGAGGGTTAGTATTAGTTTAACACGTCTGTTTTCAGCACCACATCTTATAAACAACTCGGATGTTAAGCGAGCAAACGGGTGTAAGCAGAATCATTTTTTGGAGATGGTTTTCCTAATTTCGGGGGGAGGGGGTTTAGGTGGTCCATTTGACAAAATACCGGCCAAATGTAAACCTTTTTGCAATTTCGTAGGGAATTTTAACCCCTTAATACACACCACCTGAAGTAAAATACGAGTGATATCACTAGTGTGTTGTCGACTATGTTTTAAAGATAAATTATTGCTTAAACAGTATCAAAAGTAGAACCAAAAACGATTCAAAGATCCGCCTTTCAAACAATTTTATTCCCCAAACGACATTTTCTAAAATAATGACCTAAACTATCAAGTTTCGACCTTGTATTTAAATACAGATTCCATTCTGTAACATATGACAATTTAATTTAAAAAATAATTACCGTCTTTTTTAAATCACATTAAAAATCAACAGCGTTATTTTCCACAAAACATTAAAAATGTCACTACCTACTCGTATATTATAATCAATATTTTGACCGGTCTCCTATTGTACCTAATAGCTAAATACGCAATAAGCAATTTCAATAATTGAGACTACAAAACACTCTCAAATAAACAACTTATCGAACAAAAGGTAATAAAAGAAAACAGTGAACGAACTAAGGTGTACAGTTTAGTGAAATTAAGCCAAAATACTTTGGTTCTAACAAAAGAACAAAGTGAGGGAACACAAAGTGGAACAAAGAACGCACCGTATTCCAACATTCCTACTTTTAAACAAACACTTTTACATTCGCCTTTTGTTTTTAATGTTCCCTTTTTTGTCACACAAAATAGCTGCGTACTGAAAGAACTGCCTACCTACAGTATTGTGGACGTTCTTTTTGCTGTTTTTTTTTAAATAAATGAAAGATAATGAGTACAGATCATGGCGTTACTAAAGCATAATATCAACAAATAGCCTAAATAATCGACCAATAAAGTTCATCGATTTCATTGGTCATCTCTTGACAAGATGTCCGCAATACGTAACGAATGATATTATCATCAGCCTATCGCAGTCCACTGCTGGACATAGCCCTCTACAATTGCACGCCACTTTGTTCTATCTTCGGCTTCTCGCATTCCAGCCAGCCGTTTTGCGTAAATCATCACTCCACCTGGCCTGAGGGCATCCTACACTACGTTTGCCGAGACGCAGTCTCCACTCAAGAACTCGTTTATCCCAACGGTTGTCGGTTCTTCGGCTAATATGGCCAGCCCACTGCCACTTCAGCTTGCTAATCCGGTGGTCTATGTCGATAACCTTGGTTCTCTGCCGAATCACCTCATTTCTGATTTTGTCCCTAAGAGAAACTCTAAGCATAGCCCTTTCCATAGCCCGCTGAACGACTTTGAACTTGTGGACTAGCCGTACGTCAGTGTCCACGTTTCGGCTCCGCATGTCATGACGGGTAGGACGCACTGATTGAAGACTTTAGTCTTAACGCATTGTGCGATCGACGATGATATATAGGTATAATACAACAACAGACAACGATATATCAACGTACAACTCATACCATTGTACGGATTGGTTAAAATAATTCCCAGTTGCTTTTCCAGTCAATTTCTGAAACCTCATTACAATGTTCACAATTTACTATAAAAAATAAATTAGGTACGAGTTTATAAAAAAAAGGAAAACAATTTTCCAAACAGACAGATTTTACAAAAATATGTCTCATCTTAAAACCGTGGATTATTTGCGTATTTTCGTAACACATGATATTACAAAAAGATAATCCTATCCGTTTTATATTCGATTTCGCTACACATTAATGTTTGTGATTTCACATCTTGAAATTAGTAGGGAATGTTGCTGATTCCACAAAAGGAGAAAATTATATTGTAATGGCTGTACGTTTCAATCGTTCGTTGTTTCTATCAGATTTAATCAGATCAATGGGTTAAAAAACTTCTCGTCTCGTTTATCGGTATTTCTGGTAATGCCATGGTAATAGTGGATAGGTGACGGTTAATCCAATGTTTATCAATATCTCTTCTATTATAATATAGTATAGAGGCTGTATGTGTGTATTGTTGATACCTATGTTGTATTTGACGTCATGTTACATAGGTATTCCTCGAAATGAGTAAGCATATGGTGCCTTTGATAGCTGAACAGTAATTATGTTTTGTTGGTTTGAACGCGCTTGTTAAAAAAGAATCTGTAGATATTGTAGCAAGTTCTACGACTTTCTAACATACACAAGAACAATGTAGAATTACTACGACTCCTATTTTAAAACTACATTTATTTTATGGTCAGGATATATAACCAACTTAATGTCTGAATATACAACCACTTTATCAGGATGTTACTTGATCATCTGATATCTCAGAATGCTAACTAAATGTGCCTTTGTGGCGTGGTGGGTGTATGTCCAGTCGGACATACACCCGCTACGCAAGAGGTTGTGGGTTCAATTCCCACACGGGACACCACTATGTGTGATCCACAAATTGTTGTTTCGAGTCCGAGCGTACTTTGTGTCCGTGACGTAACAGTTGTAATTTCCCCCGCAACACAGGGCTTGCACCATACTGCAGGAGTCGTATTTAAAAAAAAAAAACTTAAATTATTTATTAATAAGCTTATTTTCGTTAGGTAATCTAACAAAACGACGTTGGTAAATAATACAAAGAAATAAATGGCAAGTATCATAGTATATTTATAAACTTGTTCGGTCTGATTGTATCAAGGGTTTTAGGAACAAGTAGGGATACGAATAATGGTTTCAAGAAAGCCAATAAGAAAACTAGTCCATGTCCTAATAAACATTTTCCATACAACATCTCATTTGTTACAATTAGGTATACCATAAAGATACTTTGTAATATAACCAATTCACAACAACATTCAATATTCATTAAATCATATTGCAATACACATAAACAGTAATACTATAATGCTATTCATAGCAGAACAATAGTACCAAAATGTACTATAACAAACTCAGATATCACTGTAAAACAGTTGATAAGAATCGCACAATACAATATTTATCTTATCATATTGCAATACCCTGACATCAGTCAATACACACAAACAATAATACTATAATATTATACACAATATTACAATACCACTAAGTACTATACTTTTACTTTCTTATAACCTATTTCGTGATGCAATTATTGTTCACATTATTAAAGACATGGCTACTTGCATAGCCATGTCTGTCATTATAATATGAACAATAATATAAACAAACTGTACTGTTCTACAATATCAATTAATTCCGTCGTAAAGCATTCTGTGGCACAAACAGTGTTCCCGTGACTTAGGACACAATTATTACGTATGAATACAGGTTTTTCACATCACCAATTTAATTTTCTTGGACCGTACCTTTACAACAAATTAAATAAAATTCTAACAATCTACAAGCTAACCAAAAATCCATGTAAAACGACACTCTACAATTGGTTAAAAAAGCTAAGTTATGACGAAACTGAACAATTCATCATCGTCCCTCGCTAACGCATACCACATACACACACACACACACACACACACACACAAACACACGCGTACACACACACACTTCACACACCCCATAAATTTATTATGTACTTTTCCTTTGCTCATATATACACTCCTCAATAGCGATTTAAAACAGTAAATCAAGCATTCATTCATACAGTTTCATACCTATTGCAATGTCAAACTGTTCTGACATTTGTATAATAATTTGTATTTTAATTATTTGTAATATGTATCCTAATTCTAATTGTATTTCCGAGGTGAGGGCCTGGTGATCCGTCACACAGGGTTTCCTAGTATGGACACCAGCCTCTCACAAAGGATCATAAAGCTTCCTAAAGAAATGTAATACTATAGATGTGTAAGAACTGCCTTTGTGAAGGGAGAAATAAATAAATATTATTATTATTATTATTACGTATTAGATAATTATGTCTACATATGTAGCTATATCTCTCACACTAGTCTCCGAAGATACTCAAACAATCTAGACGAAATTGGTAGGTTAGGCTAGTCAAGATTTTTTTTTTGACGACTCCCGCAGTATTGTACTCCTCCTGTGCCACGGGGGACTTTACAAACATACAAGTCACGGACACAAAGTACACCCAGACTAGGAACAACAATTTGTGGGTCACACAAAGTGGTGTCCCGTATGGGAATCGAACCCACGACCTCTTGCGTAGCAGTCGGACACACTTAGAATCTATCTACAATATGCAAAATATATTCAAAAAAATGTTGTTAGATCGAAAGTTAATCTAGGTGAAATAACTTTACCACTATCAGGAAAGTAAAAGTAATGGTTTTATGAAAAATTCTACTCCTCCGATCCAAAAAGAAAGTTAAAAGCTTGTAAAAATATTGATGGTTAACGTTCAACATAATATGAAAGATAGTAGAACACCTGACCGCTGCACTGAGACTCCAGCTAACTTGAATACAGTTGGTAATGTGCTAGATAACAAGTTTCAGTTTGGATCGACCTTCAACCGAGCTCAACTTTAGATACTACATGCATACACGACAATATTAATAAACCTATCTGTATAGACACTGTGGTGGACTTTTTGAGGAATAGACCCCTCTGTTAGGTAATAGACACGACTGCCTCATAAGATGAGTTTTTATTGCCAGATTCCTTTCTCCGGCTTTACCTATTTATTGCGAAGTTGGCATTTCATGTACATGTAGAATCCCGACGTATCACAAGAGTTGTTTTGCATCCTAAGTGAATAAATAAACAGTTTTATATGAATGGGTTATCGAATTGGAAACGAGAATGTATATTTTTGTTTGTATTGATTTGTCTTTTTATATCAACTTTTTAATGACATCCTACTGTAATGGTTACTGCACATGTCCTATTTGTATTCGTAGCTTTTTGTGGTGTGTTAACTCGCTACTGCTATTACATACTACGCTATTGCAAGTGGGTTGTCGCCAGTATTCCAAATAGTGTTACCACCAGTGTTTGCCAAAAAGCAAAACCACCAATTGTGACACGTGTACAATCACCCTAACAGCCGCAACAAATCAATGTTTTAAGTTACTCACTTTCTATTGTAACAAAAACTGGTTAGTAACATAACTTAGTTGATTAGGATGGGGTGGAGAGACGGCAGTACAAAGCCACATAGTCTATGAGGTATGTGGCATAGCTCGGGTCCCACCGTGCCGGGCATTACTGGCGTAATGTGGTCGTGGGGCAAGGTACAAGCGGGATGCGGGGTATACTGATATACAACGAAAAATATCGGTGAACGATGAAATAAAGTCAAGGAATCTTAAAATATCAATGACGTAAAGTATTGTGGGGTTTTTGTTACTTCGTGCCCATGAATTGTATGTTTATAAGTCCTTAGAGGTTTCTTAGTAATTATTTGAGTGATTGTGGGAGACTTCCTGTTTTTTTTTTCAACAGTAGGTAAGTCTTAATAACAAAAATGAGAAACTAAGTAAGACAAAATACGCAAAAGTTTTATACTTTTTAATTACATTAACTTCCCTTTTAATACCTAATACGGCATATGTTGTAGCCTATATCACCCGAACCGTAGTACCGAATCGATTGACTCCTCATTCATCAAATCGGGTGAGTGGTTGAGGCACATACTAAAACGCAGACACACATACATAGTCTGAAAACATACCTAAACCTTCCATTTTGGCGTCGCCATAGGCTGGTAAGAACAGGTCATCGTTGAAGACACAGAGGACATCCAACTAGTCCCATGATATGATGATATTAATAATAATTATCATAACATGCTATCTAAATTTGCTTCAACGTAAAACTCCATAACAAATAACCTCTCCAAAAGCTCAACTAAAAAGGCGTAAAAAACTTCGATACACGACACATTTCCCTTTTATGTCCAACATCTATTACAATCTAGAGTAACCGCATCAAATGAAAGTAAATCTACATGTACTGATAATTGTCGAACTTTTTCACTAAATCCCAAAATCCAATATTGGCCAAGCGAAGTTAAAGTTAGTAAAAAACGTCGGCAAACATTTGCTAAAGCGGAAATGTAATTACCGCCAAATTCCTACAGGCTAAGGCCATCGCAGTTCGAGTAGTTTTTGCGTCGAACGCGCGACTGTTTGGACACGAGATACACCGCTCCAAGCCATGAGCGAACCAGCTTTTATACTTATAAAACAACTGCAGTTATTGAAAACATCATATAACTATTTACTTAGGTTCCTACATGTTTTCACTTTGCTCATAAATAAGAGTACTTGACCGTAACCTATGAATTTATATGGATATACAATAGACTCGCTAAGTATAAATAAATTGTGCGTTTACATCTTCTGATTAGAAGTGTTCGCTACGGCTATTTATTAAATCACTTTATTACGTTATTGCTATTGTTAAACTGCATGTTATTTTTAATGCTATCGTTATAGTTATTTATATACTAAAGAATAAGACACGTACTAATGGCAAGTAACAAGAACGGTTATCGCTTGCAGGAGCGAGAGAATGTGATGCAGGAGCATTGCATTTCGTTAGCGATAACCGAATTGCGTTTTGTTATTTCTTACTTTTTTTAGAACCATTTATTTCTCAGAATATGGTGGTTTCTAGATGTTGACAAATTTGTGCTATAGCTTATTCTGTCACATGTGGCGTGCAAATATTTAACGTTTGGACTTTGACTTAACGTTTGATATTGTGAAAGCAAGCAACACTTCAGATTTTGCATAGTTTTTGCGATAGATGTCTTTTTAGGAAACTTGTGTTATTGATTTTCGCATGGTTTGAAGCGGTTCCAGAGTAAATTAAATAGATGTAATTTTATCAAATTCTTAACTATTTTTTTTTCTTAGTGCGATAACTAGCAATGTAGGATTGCGGTCCCATATTACTAGCAATCCGATGAGACAAGAACGATGCATTAGCCATTATGCTACTGCCGCTACGCAAGTAGTAATTTATTGGAAATTCTCAAATAGCAATACCACGTAAATAGCTGCTTTACAAAATTTAAATAACGATGTGCTATTTTGTTATGCATAAATAACGAGTTATAATAACTAACACCCCTACTTCTGATACAAATCAATTTCAAACCATTGCAACAAAGTTTTAATTGAGTGAATCTAACCAAACGGATCTGTAACAAAATATCAGTCATTTTATAATATAAATATCGTCATTTTTTAATACTATCAATATTCAAATTTATTTAATTTCGTTCACCACAGTCATCTCATCTTAGGAACTTTTCTTTTACTTTTTGAATTAATTGTTACACAAAGTTTTATTTGGATAGGATGCCAATTTCAAAAGTGCCGTCAAAGCAATAAAGAAATTAAATTAATTTGTAAAATAGCTCTAAAACAATAACTAAACAGACTAAATAATTTTATGCCTTTGTTTAGTGCCCGACGTTTCGACCGTATTGCAACGGCCGTGGAGACTGGAGAGTCTACCCGTGACCACGGCCGTTGCAATACGGTCGAAACGTCGGGCATTAAACAAAGCTATTTAGCCTTATAATAAAATATTTACGCGATTAAGACCCGTCTACACTAATATTATAAAGAGGAAATATTTGTATTTTTGTATGTAACTAATAAACTCAAAAAGTACTGGACTGATTTTATTTAATTCTTTTTTTGTTGGATAGCCCATTTATCGAGGAAGGCTATAGGCTATATAACATCGCGCTACGACTAATAGGAGCGGAGCAGCGACGAGAAATGTTGCAAAAACGGGGAAAATTTACGCATACGAAGTTGCGCGGGACAGCTAGTAGCTTATAAAATTACAAATCGCGAAAGTTTACGAACATAAATTGCAAACTAAACAAATTCCTACGATAAAAAATTAAAGTAAAGTACAATTTATCTATTTATGTATATCTACTAATATTATAAAAATGCACAATTTGGTAAAGGGATAGCCTAAAGCTAAAAATATAGGCTACATTTTATCGTAACAACCAAGATGCGGGAAACAGCTAGTTTTTATTCTCATAAGTCTATATTATTCTAATTTGATGGGTAAAGGCAGGAGACCTTTGCCCAGCATTTTTTTTTATACCTACTACGAAATGAAGAGAAGCGCCTGATAGTAAGCATCACGGTAGCCCATAACAGCAGTGCCACTCAAATCCTTGTGCGCCAAAATTCTAAATATGCCCGGACTGCACTCCTCATTTAAAATATTAGTTTACAAGTCTCATTTGCTCAGTAATTTCCCTTGTTACAAGGTCCCAACCGAAACACAGTCATGTATTTTGGTTGAAGGACCATCACATCATTAACACAGACTCACTATTCACGGCAGAGTAACTGACACTGTTGTCATACCCATAAAGACGCTTGCTTAGACCTACCAGTGGTCAAATGGACGACTATAGCTTAGACCTACCAGTGGTCAAATGAACGACTATAGCTTAGACCTACCAGTGGTCAAATGGACGACTATAGCTTAGACCTACCAGTGGTCAAATGGACGACTATAGCTTAGACCTACCAGTGGTCAAATGGACGACTATAGCTTAGACCTACCAGTGGTCAAATGGACCACTATAGTTTAGACCTACCAGTGGTCAAATAGCATATTAGAAGATTACTACTACTGTACTAGCTGTATAGCATTCAACTCTCTAAGCATCTACCGATATTTTGTCACAAAGTCTTAAACAGCACTTGTCACAGTAGACAGTAACACAATATCTCGCACTCAATTGTAAGTATTACTTAAATCAAGCAGTAAAATGTTGTATTCACGCACGGAATACCCAAATTACACATTAAGCGATTACTGTTTAGCTTCTTAAACCATTGAGTAACGGTATCGTCCACTTTATGTGCCACTAAACGAGTAATACCTCGTAAAAACCCTACGGTTCCCTTTGTTAGATCTGCATTTTATTTTTAAATGGCATCGCGATTTTACATATTGGGCAACTTTTACAACTTACAAGAATGTATCTAACTTGAAGTTGGGAAAATGGGGACGAATTTGAATAGAATAGAACAGATTTTTATTATATATACTACTACTATTTTTAATTTATAGATATTTAAATTAAAAATAGTAGTAGATACTGAATAGTTAGAAAATAATAATCTATACTAATATTTTAAAGCTGAAGAGTTTGTTTATTTGTTTGAACGCGGTAATTTCAGGAACTACTGGTCCGAATTAAATGTTTTACTGTTGGATAGCCCATTTATCGAGGAAGGCTATAGTCTATATAACATTACGCTACGACCAACAGGAGCGAAGCACCAATGATTTTTTTTACAAAAACGGAAAAAAAATACGCAGATGAAGTTGCGCAGGTCAGCTAGTACAAAATAAAAATAAACAGAAACAGATATAAGAAACAGGCAACGAAATAAATAAAGAAAACGATATAAAATCGAACATAGCACAAACATAACGACAACCACGTATCATGTGTCGCAAGGTGTACCAAATAAGACGTAGCTCAGTTTCAGTCAGACCCCATGTTAAATTGTTGACGAAAATATTTTTATCGGACTGCGAAGCGAAGTTATTGACAACATTCAATTCAATTAAAACAAACATGATAAGTAAAACCATTTGCCATAGTAGCCACCCAATTTTATGTTTGTAAACTTACACGCAACACAGCGGTTAGCAAAATGCAGAAATTGTCTCAGCCAGTAAGATTTTGTAACCAATAAACCTAACAAATTAACAGCGGAACTGTTTACTAAATAAAAAATTTCTATTTCGTCAATAATGACTTCTTACAAGCGGCCACGAGTTGACTGTAGTAGAAGCTAAACAAGGGTCTCTTTTCATTATTTTTTATTTGCAAAGCAATCTGGTGGTGGCCGCCAATGTTTGCGAGTCGCCTCGTCGCAAACAAACCAAATTGTACACCACATAAACACGTCCTTCAAGATCCAATGTACCTACTACTAACGATGTTGTACAAACAAAAATAATGAGAATTTTCAAAAGAAATCTCAGTGTAAACAGACATTGGGCAATGCAATTTAACCTCGGTTAAGTAATTTTAACTTCAAAATTGTTTTCTTCAAGATATAGTCGTTGATATGATAATGGAAAGTACATAAACAACGCGACCGATAAACCTATTTACCGACCAGACTTTCAAATAGTAAGACCTGTCTTCCTGCTTATTAAATAAATCTAATTAATCCTTACATTAGTAAGGATTAATTAAATAGAAATATCAATTCGAGTTATATTCTCTATTCATGCCTCTATAATAATAATAATAAAAATATCTTGGGACAACTCACACAACGCTATCTGATCCCAAACTGAGCAGAGCTTGTACTATGGAAACCAAACTTAATTGTTTCATAATACATACATATTATAGATAAATAACACGCAGACACAGAATAAACTATCATGCTCATCACACAAAGTTTTATGCTGGGTGGGGATCGAACTCACGACCTCTTGCGTAGCAGTTGGATACATTCCCAACGCGCTACAGAGGCAGTTAACTGCGAATATAAACGTTTTTAAAATGATAGTCGCGGTTTCGCTCACGCAACGACGTTATTCCAATTGACGTAATTCTATTCAATTAGCATTTATGCCACTTCTCTTGGGAGGCAGTACTACAGTCGTAAGTAATTCTACTACCTAGGTGCGTACGACTGCTGTGCAAGTCGTGGGTGGGAGCTGGAACAGAACTTCGCAAATATATCCCACACAAAGTGGTGTCCCGTGCGAGAATTGAACCTCTAATCTCTTCCATCGTACTACGACTTTCGCATTGCTTGATTATACATATCTTGAAATCCGCTTATGACCACGGCCGGTGCAACCTCGTCGAAACGTCAAGAAATTAGAAGATAAATAATTCCCGTACTTATTTAAAATATTCATACTCTTCCATCGTAGTCGAACACAATCTAAAATATCTAAATAATTAAATTTAAATTAAATATAAATATATTCATAAATTTTCTTTTTTAATTTGTTAATTTGATCAGTTTTCCCTTTAGCACAATAAGTATTACCTTATTATTTATATCATTTAGATCAAATTGTCAAGGTCATAATTTCATCGAAACAGATAAAAAGAGTTTACATCGCATACGCGAAACCATGAAGAATAATATTTATTTAGATCAATACTAGAAGGCAAAATATTTGACCTCACCAAAGTAAATCTACCAAAGGTGAGTTCATCTATCTCTTTCCACAACGTCTTGATATCTGTTGAAATGAGAAAGATAAACAAGATTTTTTAACTTTTAATAGGAATTTGTTCCATTTAGATACAATCTTTATACCCGAAACCGAAACTCAAACAACAGATAATCAAATACCTTCCCCAGTTAACAATTCTTTCACTAAAGCTAATTCCGTCTCTCTTCATTATGGCTCATCTAACGCATTAGCGCGAGTATCTCTAGCGAAGCCTGGGGGCAAAGGCAAGGGGCTCTCAATCAGTCAGCCATAATTGTCTCAACTAATTAAGAGTGCCCGTATCGCTCATCAAACCTAATCCGACCTGTAAAACGTTCCTAATAGCTGCTATATATGTATATGTGATTGTACAGGTAATGTTTGAATCATTACGTTTGAATCTATACTAATATTAAAAAGCTGAAGAGTTTGTTTGTTTGAATACAAAAATTACTGGTCTGAATTGAAAAAATATTTCTTACTGTTGGATAGCCCATTTGTCGAGGAAGACTATAGGCTATATATCACGCTATGATCAACATGAGCGGAACAGCAATGAAAAATGTTGCAAAGACGAAGTTGCGCGAGTCTGCTAGTTAAATATATAATTGTAACTAAAACTAACGTTTAGAAAAGTCTAGAGTTTATAGGAGAAATTAGTGAATGAAACATCGACAGTAAACTCGATTTAAAGAAGTTGTAAACAGCTAGGCATAAATTACGGATATGACGTTGACGTGCGACTCAGAAAGTTACAACCGGCCTTACGATGTCGTCCGGCCTTACGCTAAATGAATCACATGCATGGCTGTCACTCGAAGGGATAGCGGGAGTATATACGACTGAGAAGCTGACGCTGCTGACGAAGTGACTGTAGGTTCCACTTCCATTTTTACACGGGACATCACTCTGTGTGACTCACAAATTGTTGTTAAGTGTCTTGTAAGACTTTGTGTCCGTGAATCGAATATTTGTGAAGTCCCTCACGGCACTAAGCTTGTACTACAGTGAGGAAATAGTCTTTTTCATAGAAAATGTCTCAATATAGTTGTGCTGTGAACACAACCTAAAATAACGTATGTCAGCTCTCTAAACAATGGGCTAGTTTCCAACTAGTCAACACAACAACTCTTTACGAAATGTCAAAACGCAAATTTAATATGGAGATCTCATACAAATACCGGACTATGACGTCACTATTTTTCTCTAGCTAAATCACTTCTTTTTATGATGTGATTGGTGATAAAAAATCCTATTTAACACTAAATTTATTAAGGAATTAATCGTTGGTAGTTTGAATGCTAACTTTATTTACTAATTAGACTTTTTGATTTTTTTGTTTACCAAGGAAACAAGCCTATTGCCGTAATATGGACACTAGCAACACTATAAACCACAATTTACCGAAGGTACTGAAGGTAACCTTCATACAATGCACACACCTTCGAGAAACGCACACATAGACATCGCTCACAGCCACAAAAATCGGAATGCCTTCTGAACATAGCGGGTCTGAGATTCTTAATCATGAATGATGTCTTGCTCGAGCGAAGTAGGTAGAAATAGGAGTTACCACTGCACTCCCGACATTTTGTGGTATTACCTTCTTGCTGTAGTTTTTAATTCTTCTGCTAGCAGTCCAGTATCTAAAAGTTCCCCTTTCAGGGCGAGAGCCCCGGGCCAGAGCGGCACAACGGCGCAGTGGACACGCCAGAGATGCCGCCCTCGGACGCTCCGCCCGCTCCCACCGCGCCACCACCTGACCCGCCTGCTACCAACAACGTAAGTACTCACCTCAAAAACATTTGATGCTATGCTGGTAATGCTTACTTTTTTTGAAGATTCCTTGACTAAGTGTAGACCGAGCCAATCCAGAGATGCATCTATTCTAATCTCTCTCCAGTCGTCTATAATTTACGACGTTGAGAGTGAGAGAATAGAGTATAGTAAAGGGTCTTTCAACAAAGACGGGTCGATGTTAAAATTGAATAAAACTAGATGTGTGTGAGATATTAACGAAATTTATTTTTTATTTGAAAGGCCCGTTTATGCCATTATGCATGAAATATGACATCGTTCAAATGTCCGCCGCGGCTTCGCATGGTGGCACAAATCCGAGAGGTCCAATTTTTAATGACTCTGCTGCATAGATCCGGCTGAATCTGAGCGATGGCCTGCGTTATGTTGGCTTTCAGGGCAACGGTCGAATGTGGTTTATTGGCATAGACCTGCGACTTCAGAAAACCCCACAAGAAAAAGTCTAGCGGAGTCAAATCACACGATCTTGGTGGCCAATTCACGTCACCTCTGCGAGAGATAACCCTACCCGCAAACCGTTCATGCAGAATGTCGATTGTGTCGTTCGCTGTGTGGCAAGTAGCGCCATCTTGCTGGAACCACATGTCATTCACGTCCATATTGTTCAATTTAAGCCAAAAGAAATTGTTTATCATTGATCTGTAGCGCTCACCGTTGACGGTGCTGGCCTCGCTAACTTCGTTTTCGAAGAAGTACGGACCAATGACGCCGCCAGACCAAAATCCGCACCAAACAGTTACTTTTTGTGGATGCATTGCTATCTGGTGAACCTCATGTGGGTTGTGGTCATCCCATATACGGCAATTTTGCTTATTAACAAAACCATTCATCCAAAAATGTGCCTCGTCGCTAAAGATTATTTTTTGGCCAAAATCGGGGTCCTCTTCCAAGCGTTCCGACGCCCATTCAGCGAACACACGGCGTTGTCTATGGTCATTAACTTTGAGCTCCTGGGTCAGTTGGATCTTGTATGGATGCAGACCCAAGTCCCGACGCAAAATTCTCCAAGTTGATGTCTGCGAAAGGCCGAGTTCTTGTGCACGGCGAGAAATCGACTGCTTCGGAGTCTCCTGAACACTCTCACGTACAGCAGCGATGTTCTCGGCCGATCTGGCGTTCCTTTGACGTAAAGGTGTTGGTTGGTTGTTTACCGAACCGGTCGTCTCGAATTTAGTCACCAATCGTTGGAGAGTAGACTTTGAAGGGCCACCGCGTCTGCCGTAAAATGGGCGCAATGCGCGCAACGTTTTCACTAACGAACACTCATTTTGATAATAAAGTTTTATCATTTGCACATGCTGCTCAACCGTGTAACTTGCCATGGTGATTTGGCATCAGTGACTGAATAAGAAAAAACAGATTTGACAGATGCCGCCAAATCAAAATGGCCGCCACAGATTATTAATATCGACCCGCTCTATTTGAAAGACCCTTTACATAGCTGATTGCAGTATTCTAAAGAACTTCGTACGTAGTGTTGCACAAACAAATCAAATGCCACTTTCAAATATCACCAAAACCACCAAAAATCACATCGACGATAACATCTTACAATATTCAAAATTAAAAGTTCTTTCTAGAAGGTATTGAATCAATCAAATTACTTGCCACAATTATAATAAAGACAGTTTTTGTATCAATTTCTCATCGTTCGTATCCAGGCCCAGAAGACTCGTGCAGTGGTGGTATCTCTGACCCCGGAGCGCCAGCGCGAGACATGGGCGAAGAAGGCGGAGTTCCTGCTTGCCGTGGTGGGGTTCGCCGTAGACCTGGGCAACGTTTGGCGCTTCCCTTACATTTGCTATCAAAATGGAGGAGGTAAGTATGATGATCAGTCTTTTGTAAATTATTATGTACACTGACAGGGAGAAAGGACCTTCAAAAAAGAGCCAACTCTTTTCTGAAAAGCCAATAACACGCATGTTGTGCCCCTATTGTGTGCCTCAATGAGCAGCGGTAATCACTTACCGTCAGGTGAACTGCTTGTTCGTGTGCCCCTAGCACTTAAAAAATGGAATTTCGTAGACTGGGTGTCTACGTCGTAGCTAAGAGCTACGTCAGAGATTGATACCAAGGAGTATTTTATATCTTGTATATACTAATCATAGTCTGCCATGGAAAACTAAAACTGCTCATTGGCATACGACTCGTACTCCTCTGAACTGTACCTACACAATGACAGTATCTAAATAGCGCAGTAGGCGAATGGCTCTAGTTGGTCAAAGGCGCAAGTTGGCGAATAGCGCCAGTTCGCAAAACGAGCTAGTTGGCAAACCACTCGTACTCCAAATAAACACGTCATGCCTTTTTTTGAGGCAGTTGTGTAAAGAGACTGGTACATTTAAACATTAAACCAAGTACAGAATCATTAAAAAGGCATGTTTTTCCAGGTGCGTTTCTGATCCCGTACTGCATCATGCTGCTGTTCGGTGGTCTGCCGCTATTCTTCATGGAGCTGGCTCTTGGACAGTACCATCGCTGTGGCTGCCTCACCCTCTGGAAACGAATCTGTCCTGCTCTTAAAGGTTTGTGAAACAATACCTTTAAAATTCTATTGTTTGATATTCTAGTTTGTTGAGTCCTGAAGATGATTTTAAATGTGGTATTCTTAAATACTAGTTCTGCTATATATAATATTCATCTGAACACCTACAAAAATCACTTGCCAGCGCTGTGGTCGCTGCTCTGGCTCCCGTATAGGTCTTTTTAGATCAGACCAGCAAAAGATTTGAGTCTTTTGTTATGCTGCTTTTAACAACAGATTAAAAGGGTATAAGATTTTCTACTGCTTTTAGAGCTTTTATCGATTTTTACTCTATTTTTTTAAGCGTTAAAACGTAACAAACTGACTCATTACTACTTTCAAATTTATAAAATGTTGTAGCTGTAACTCGCGTCGTCGCGCGCGTGGATAACTTTACCCCGTTAGGGGTTGATTTTCGCTTTTAATCAAAATGCTGAAACACATGTATCTCTATACATTTTTTACAGATCAAACTTAAAACTGACGGTGTTTCATACCAACTTACAACCCCTGTTATATTCTTTTAGGGGTTGATTTTCAAATCGCTAAAACATGTTGTTGTTGTTTCTCCATTTTAAACCAAAGAGTCAAATACGAAATTCCGCATATCTAACTTTAAAACTGACGAAGTTTCAAACAAACATGCAACACTTTTTAAGGGTTGATTTTTCAAAAAAGCTAAGTCTCGTATTTCATTATTTTAAACCAAAAAGCCAAATTCAAAATTTTATAAGTCTAACTGATGGAGTTTCATACAAAGTTACCAGCGCAATTTTACCCCCTTTGGGGATGACTTTGCGAAAATTCCTTCTTATCGAATGCCTACATTAAATAAGGAACACATTCTCGAAATGTCACTTCTCTACGGTCAGTAAGTCAGGACAAAGAATTTAATTTATGTATATATAGATTAGTGGAGCGTTTAGTCTTTTCTTTTTAGCACATTTATGGAGCATTGCAGTTTTAGCAGGATGGACACACAGTTTACTGTTATCACCGCGATTGCAAATTTTCTATTTCTGATGTACGAGGAAACAAGTGAGGATCACTTTTTACAAACATCGATGTTTCCAATATACAACGTTATTCTTGGTATAGTGCAAACCTGAAAGTAGTTTCAGAATCAGTAACTTAATTCAATGGAGTAATTTTTGGACCACGTTATATTTTTGAATCATTAATAAATACATTTATTAATAAAGCATTAATTAATTCATTTATCATTCTAACAATTCAAATCCTGTTCACAATGTGATGTGAAATGTAATCATCACTTATTTTCAATAATAACCATGGATTACATACTATGCGACGCAATCAGCACGAAATCGCGAAGAACACAAGGCAACTTGAATAGCCTATAGCTTTGCAAGTTTTCAATACTTTCATTTTTTTTTTTGTATGATTTCTTAAAAAAAAAAAATATTAGGGTATCTGAGCTTTGCACAATACCTAAAATAACCTTGTATAAATTGATGGTAGTGTTTATCTTTGGTTGCACTCATACAGTTAATTTATCAAAATATTTAACCATTTAATTGCAAATGTCATCATACACTCATGGATTTGTATATTACACAATTTTGATTCGGTATTAGTGATCACCTAAAATGTTTGTAACGATATTTTTGTGTCCTTTAAAGTAACTTTCAGTTAATTTCCTTTTAAAGAGCTCAGGAAATGTAATAGAGACGTGGGTTGTTTTTGAGATCAATAAACAATACTCGGTACTTGTTACTTTGTTGAAAGAAACAAATCAAAAATATTATTTTGTAAACACAATGTAAACATATGGCTTCCCTTTCTGAATGGCAGCTTGTTTTGGCGACCTAAAAATATTATCAATCTGAATTCGTGTTCGTATAAAATAATTTCATAATAACGTTTAGAATAGACCACTTAAATGTACCTTTGTTTTTCTGAGTTAATCTTGACCTGATTATATTGTTGAAGCATCATGCCTTCATCATAGAAAAGAAGTGATCATGTAGGCGATCTAGCCAAGTCAGGCTACAAAATTGGCGTTTCATGATATGAAGATATCTCTCATTGGTAAAACTTTGATAACATGTGCATTTACAACTAAACAATAATAGGTTTTTATTTGGAATAAAAATTGTTACAGCTTCGTGTAAAATAATGTAAATAAAGCAACATATAACAATAATAATATATAATATCATGGGACTACTCCCACAACGCTATCTGATCCCAAACTAAGCAGAGCTTGTACTATGGAAACCAGACAACTGATAAACATACTTATATATTTCTAAATACATACATATTATAGATTAATAACACCCAGACACAGAATAAACCATCGTGCTCATCACACAAAGTTTTATCCTGGGTGGGGATCGAACCCACGACCTCTTGCGTAGCAGTCGGATATACTATTAATTAAAAACATTTTAACAATTATCGAGTAAGTCCATACGACTTACTCGATAAGTGTTAAAATGTTTTATTCTTCTTTGAGATTTTTTAAGGCATTCATTACTCAGCTGTAACTACAACTGAACAGATACAGTAGAGGAGTTCCAGCTCTCTTACTGTTAAAAAGAGTTTTATATTATTGGAGCTGCAACCGTTCCAGTTATGGAAGATTCGTAAAACACTATGATATCTGTGATAACAGCTACGGTTATTATTAGTGGGCTGTAACAACTCGCTAATGGGAATCCTGCTTTACTCAAAAGTTTCTTCTTTAATCTTCAAACCATTCCCACAACCATTACAATGATTGCTAAAAAATAAAGTAGACCAATCAAAGATATTGTAATAAACAATTGTCGTACTGTAGTCAAGCGGGAAATTCTCGTCCCTGTCCCTTGGGTGACACTCGCCGGCGTTTACAATAATTTCAATATTGAAGTTGTACCTATTTTACACTTGTTCCGATTTATATACACTGTAAATGTTTATAACAAGCTTTTTGCTTAGTATGACAGTATGACATAGAATTAAGTCAATAGACTTTGCTAGTACTCGACTTCCTAAGTTTTTTTAAAAAATAACACTCGCAATCGGGTACAAATTGTGTTGTTGTGTCGAGCGAAACTTTACAAACTAACCACAATTTAGGTTTCTTTCACCTGGGTGAACAAAGTGGACTTAACTAATCTCCTTATATCACCTTGGAATCATTGCACGATACGAATTGAAAAGTGGTGTTCTTTGTTCTATGTGTACTATAATCACCCAGGTTAACAAACGTGATATTTTAAAATATTTTGGTGGATATTTTGGTTCTAGGTTGCAAAACATTTAAAATTAAAATCTTTTTATGGTGATATGGAAGAAGAATCTGCAAATCTTCGTAATGGTGTAAGATGAATACAACTTCACGGTCATCTATAAAACTTAACACTAGTTAGACTGAAATTATTTGCAGTGATTGCTTTTAAACTTCGTGTTACATGATAACCAAACATTTTTTCCCACGTTAATATTGCGATCAGTCTTTCAGAATATGAGAAATTGAGCAGATAAGATGGATGAAATTGAGCATCTTAAAGAATATGAGCAGATAAGATGGTTAGATGACATATTAGGCGCTAGTCCTCCGCTTTTTTAGTCGACGGACCCTTTCTGGGATTGTAAGCTGTCCTGCGAGCTTGTTCGGATGCTTTAGCAGACGGGAATTGTACTTGTCACCATGTGTATTAATCTCCTCATAGACCATTGAAATATTGACCATGGAAATATTGGCATCCAACTTTGAGGATCAGTCAGCGCCTCCAACATAATGAAAGTGCAAAGGGGAGAAAATTACATTTTGAAACAAATATCCAACGCACCAGGTTTATCAAGACAACAAAAATCCTTGGATATTTGTTTTAAAATGTAATTTTCTGCCCTTTGCACTTGCATTATGTTGGAGGCGCTGACTGATCCTCAAAGTTGGATGCCATATGTCCAGTTTAGCTATTAGTATGGTCTTGTATATTAGAAGTTTATTGTCTATGGCCAGTTTTGAGTTTTTCTAAGTAGCCAGAATAGACCTCTGTATTTCAGGTTCATTTTTTCTCTTTTGTTTCGCCTTAGCCTTAGGTCAAGGTGCATGCCAAGATATTTGACAGACTCGTGGTATGGGAGTTGGCTACCATTCAGGGTGATCAAGTCACAATCGTGTTTGCATAGTGGAAATATGATATGCACTGATTTGGATACGCCAACGACCATTCTCCATTCACAGATAAGCAAACCATAAGGCAAAATACTTAGTCACTTATATTGCAGTGTCGAATCACACAGAGAGAAAACTGCTTAAATCATAACGCATAAAACCACAAAGGGCTCTGCAGTACCAAGCAAACTGTCCATCTTCACTTAGACATATTGTTTCAACCAAACTCAATAAAAGGAATTCCTATTCGTGTGTTAAGGTCTAGTGTCCGGTCGCCATAGTGGCTTATAAATATACAGGAGGCAATGCTTTTAACGCGAGACAAATGGTGGGCATTGAGTGGAGTGGACTACTTAAAATGTATGAAAGGGATTCAATTGTTGGTTAGTCAGGGAAACTTTCATTTGGATTGATTTTTGATTGAGGGTTCTTGAGGCTGAATTCTCAAACGTCACTCAGTTTTGAGACGCTGTTAAGTCTCATGCTGTCACTGTCACTTGAAGGAGATAGACAGAGAGCGCAATAATGTTCCTATTCAAGGAACATTATTGCACTTTCTATTTCCTCACTCATATACTCCAATGGAAAAAGAGATTAGATGCAATACCGATGGTTTATATAACATAATAGCTTGCGACAACTCACACAACGTCATCTGATCCCAAATTAAGCAGAGCTTGTACTATGGAAATTAGACAACCGATAAACATACTTATATATATATATATCTAAATACATACATATCACTACGTAGTATAAAACAAAGTCGCTTTCTCTGTCCCTATATCTCTATGTATGCTTAAATCTTTAAAACTACGCAACAGATTTTGATGCGGTTTTTTTTAACAGATAGAGTAATTGAAGAGGAAGGTTTATTTGTATAATAACATCCATGAAATAGTGGAGAAATAAGGAGCGGAGCAGCAATAAGAAATGTTGCAAAAACAGGGAAAATTTACGTAGACGAAGTTGCGCGGGTCAGCTAGTTATAGATAAATTACACCCAGACACAGAATAAACCATCGTGCTCATCACAAAAAGTTTTATCCTGGGTGGGGATCGAACCCACGACCTCCGGTTTAGCAGTCAGGATCACTAACCACTAAACCAACAGCCCTGATGTTGCTTAACCTCGCCGATCTCTAGATCTTCTCCGTAGGCTGTAATGTCAAATGACTTAATTGATTCGACCAACTGTTTAGTGGAATTTAACTTTGACAAATATTGTATGAAACGGACGAGAAATAGTTTTTCTACTTAATTCAAGGCAAATAAGAAATAGCACTAGTATTCAATATTAGTTGCAGTCGTGCATACAAGTTGGTACCCTGACTGAAATGGGGTACTAAGCGAAAGATCAAGCCTTCAGCTAATATTTGCGCTACGGATCAAGGCGCCGTGACCTAGCGCGTTCATTTCCACGTAGCACTTCGTAGCGGTCTGCTACGATATGCTACGGGATTTTTAGAAGAAAATAATATCTACTGGAATTTGAAATATATCGTTTTAATATTGAAGTATTTTTTATGTTCTTTTAATAAACTGTTTATCGATAAAATTAAAATGATTGATCGTTTATTCTTTTAATTAATTGCTATATCTTTATTAATTAAAATCGATATATTTTGGGATTACGGAAAAAAACGTTTAGGAGAACCGTAAGAAACTACCTAAAAATTGAATACTTAAAGGAATTACTACTTGGGAGTACATTCAATTAAGGATTCGAGGTTTAACCGGTTTTTTTTTTCCGAAAGTTCACATAATATATTAAGTTGTATGATAGCCATATTATGTGTTATCATTTTAATGTACCAAGGATATAATATAGACCCGAAGTAAAACGTGACATGGAACCAACATTTATGTGTCTAACTAATATCTGTCCCGATGTTAGAATCAAGTCAAGGACCAAAACTTTTTTTTTTATTTGGGAGAACAAACAATTGCTTTTTTATTTTTTTTATTTGTTTAATAAGGATTATAAGTTTTAAGTATACAGGCTTCACTTAGTCATAACACAACCAACACCGCTATCCACATAGTAGGCTTGTTTCCTAGGTGAACAAAAAAATGCAAAAGTCTAATTGGTAAATAAAACTAGCATTTAAAATGTCAACGATTAATTCCTTAACGAATTTTGTGTTAAATAGATTTGTTTATCAATAATCATATCGTAAAAAGAAGTGATTTGACTAGTAATAAATAGTGACGTCATTGTCCGATATTTGTATGAGATCTCCATAAAAATCTGTGTTTTGACATTACTTTACTTAAAAAGTTGTTGTTTTCACTAGTTCGAAACTAGCCCATTGTTTATCAGCTATACACATTGCTGACAAATTGAACAGACATTATGGTTGTATGATTTCATAATGCGTCTTAAGGGAGCACTTTCACCTTCATTGGTTTTGCATGTTCTAGGTGCAAATAACATGTGAGTATACGTGTTGCGAATGCGCAGAGACCGACTTGATACGAATATATACTTGATTAAGGAGCTGATTGTAATCAAATAAATTATTACAAATTTTATTTAAAAAATACTTGGTCTAAATAAAGACGTCTAGCTTTTAGGGTGAAAATTGAGAACTTCTGTAAAATTCTGTAAAAGATCATATGAAGACCGTTTATGGAAACATTTATAATTCATCAATTTAACAAATTACCGCTGCACACACTCGAGTTGGTCGTAATGTTTTTTATAAAAAGTATTCCAGATAGGCGTTGCATATTCTAGTTGCGAAGAATTTTACATAGCAAAACCCCAAAACGTATCCCAAGTAGTGAATAAATATTTTTCACAAGTTCGTTAACTAATTCAAAAAATTAAACCCGCCTGCGCTAAAAAGTGCAACAAGAGACTAAAAAGTGCAAACAAGTTTCTCTACATATTTATGTAATATCATGCTGTCGGAGGCACAATACTAAGTTCATCGAGATTCATTAAAGCCTTTTTTAATCTAATACGCAAATTACGGTAAAAAAAAATTACACACCTCTTGTTTTTGATATCTTTGTTTTTTTAAACGATCACTTGGCGATCAAGACAAATCTAACGACATCTTAAATCCGTCTTATGGTTTGAAAAATATGAGTTCATAAAGAATATTACATCATACATACATACAAGATACGTGTGAAAAATATAACCTTTCCTTGCAGTCGGGTAAAAAGCTGTAAACCCTTTCCGAAAATGAATCAACATATAAAAAAATTTACCCAGAGTCGTATTGCAAAAATAATAGCTATAATTAAGAACACAAGATTTTTTGGAGAACGAAATTGATTGGCACTTACATAAACTCAATCCTAATTTATTGGCCAGACAATAAAGAGATAGTCGGTCAAGATCTTGTTGTAATTTTTTGCAATCTTTAACAATGACAACTTGACGAATAACTTTAAGATCGTCTGCGTATAGTAAAATCTGATGTCATTAAAACAAGTATTTAATGTCATAGTATTTTTTATAGGCATTTCTTGCCAATTACTTTATAAATGGGGGCACAACAGGCGGGTATTAAAGGATAGAAAAAAAATTAGGTCTAGTAACATAGTCCAGATAGGTGGTTCGATTCCGGCCCCGGTTTGGGATACGGAAGTCTCGGATTCGATTCCTGGGCCTGGACTTCAAATTTTTCTATCTTTAAAAAAAAATGCAATTATTGTATTTATAAAGGAATCATGTCACAAACAGCAAAGAGCCCAAAGTTGAGCCTTGACATACACCAGATGTCACATTGATCTCATTAGAAGCGAAACCATTGATACGTTTTGCATTTTATTTTTTATGAACTAACTGTCCCGGCAAACTTCGTACCACCTCTGTTCTTGAGAATATTAGAAAACCAAAAATAAAAATTAATGAAAACGTGAGCAAGGGAAATAGGGATCCATTTTTATATATATAGATGTAAAATTGTGTTCCTCTACGAGGCAAATAAATCCCCTCTAAAATAAAATTCTAAATCTACTTATGTTAAGTTTATAGTGCACACCAATGTACAACCGCTAAGTTTTTATACTTTTTATATCTCCGTGCTATATTGGCCTCCACGCCAACACCTCACGATAGATCCTACAGTTGTCATAATTTGACCAATCACGACACTTCACAAGACAAAACTTCTTTTGTAAATCCACGAAGGAGGATCCAGGAAAAAAGTTTTTGCAATTATAAATGTCTTAGAATTGTTCTAAACTTTTAATTTTTTACTCTGAATTCTTCCGGAGGTCGGAATTTAATATAAAGGTGCTCTCTTTAACATTTTTGTTATGTTTTTGTAGTGACCTTTATAAAAACATTGTTTATGGAGCCCTGTTGACGGGGATATAATGTCCTGTGGAATGTAATGTACAAAAATAAACTACTTAATTGCTTAGTGCAATGTTCATATTTAGGTATATTTAGTGCTCCAAACATGATTTCATATCTACAATTTAAAGAAAAACGATTAAATTGGACCTTCGAAAATTCTAATCAAACTAGGAGATTATTTTTTATTTTGATACCTTCTATTTTCTAAACACATGCACAATAACTAGATATTATAATTATGTAATGTATGGAGAAGTTCAATGTTCGCTATGTACTTTTCTATTACAAGTTTATTTAATTTAAATTAAATGGACTACGAGTATATTTAATTACTTTACCTATTTTGAGACTATTTACGTTAAACAATATTTACGTAAAATTGTCGACTATTTTAAGAGTATTAAGCCGTCGTCAATGGCTATAACAGTTTTTTTGTTAACAAAAATAACTAGCATTGTGGGATTGTGGGTCCCACTGTTAACCCCTTCAGCTAATCTCAATGGCTTGTGTTAGGAGTGGGATGGGTAGGTTAGGTTATTCACTTTCAAACTTTTTCTATTGAATATCCACGTGACACAAATCTATTGTCACTAAAAACCGAACATACTGACCTTGCTATGAAAGGAACTTATCACAAGGCTCATTTTACGACTGGTTTATATGATGTGAGGTAGTAGATCACTGTTATCAGTTCCCTCCTCGCTAGAGGGACTCGCTCCCTTCGCCCTCCCTGCGTTTATAGCAATATTTGTAGATTGATTGCGATCCAATGATTGTATGACTCGGTACCAAGGATGAAGAGTGTTGGGTTGTTTATTTTATTTCTTATTTTGCACTTGTGTGTACATTTTATGTTTTTATCTGTTCTTTTTATTGTTATTGAGTTAAATTTACTTATATTACGTACCATTGTATTCAGTACCATTTGTTTTTTGTGTTGTTTTTGTGTGTATGATAAAATAGTATAGGTATGCTGTATACTAGACGGTAAGTTTAAGAAGAGTAACGAACTATTGGACTAGGCGATTGTAGTCAATTTTAAGAAAGAATATATTGTTGCTCCTGGCTGGTTACTGATCTCTACTCGAGTGAGAACCGTTATAAAAGCCGTTAGTACATAATACTTTTGGTATGCAGTGGCACGCAAAAGTTGAAAAGTTTCTAGGCCTTATGACATTATTCAGAAACGTAGATACATTCTGAATAATGTCATAAGACCTCAGAACATCAGACTGGTAACAATATTACTCTAAATTCTGTACCGTACAATCAAAGCGATACAAACTGTTGATCCCAGTTATGATTGTGAATCACGCCATCTCGTAGCGAGTAAACTAATTAACGGACGCGATGCGATATCATTTGATTACTCGGCGACAGATGGCGCTGATTTGATTCCTGCAAGTTGCGAAGTTTAGGCGTCTCCAGAATGATTAATTTAATTTTGAACGCCTCTGATTTATTGTGATGTAATACATGAATGAATACCGTTTTATTGCCACTTAGCTAGATGTGGAAGATGCCAATTGATTTTAAACCAATTTAGTTTCGTGAAGGAACATTGAATTTGTGTGTGTATAAATATTGAGGAGATTAATATACCTTTGTTTGAAGCTAGAGAGGTAGCTTTGTTTAAGCTTTCAATGTAAGTATAGAAGTTTAAGTATTTAATTGCCGTTTTATATTATTAGATACTTTGAATTGACATTAAACCTTAATAATGTGAGATTTTCGAGTGAAACTTATTTCACATAATACCTCTTCCTGATAAGAGGTTTTTCTTTAAAAAATGGGGTATTCCACTTTCAATTGTTTTTTTTTATTCAGCTTAGAGGGTAAAGATTAGATAGATACTTCGAAAATCTGAGGAATTTTTGAATACGAGTTCCGGCGCGAAACGCGAATGCTGCATTTGGAGAGGACACAACGCTTTCGTAATTGAAACTTTCACTTGAAGAACAAACCAAATTCACATAGATGATGGAAGGTGGTGGAAGCCGATCCGAGCCAAACTACCCAGAAATTATTGGCATGGTTTAACATTACGTTACCTACAATATTGACCCATTTGTAGTAAATCGATGACATTAAAAAACTTGGAAATAGGCCTCATGAATTGACTGCTCTACAAAGAGCCGCGCACGTTGAATCTTGCAATTTCTTGTTAAACCGGAACAGAAATGATGAATTATACGATAATCGTAAGCTCAAACACAATAGCTGACCTCAGGTCAAATGCCACAAAAGTGACGATTACCTCTAGAAAGGTGATGGTAACTTTTTGGTGGTTACTCATGATATAAAGCTATAACAGTAGCAAAACTCCGAATAAAAATGGTGGACCTCGCGACTACGAATTTTTGTATGGGAAAAAAATATTTTCCCAAATCTATACTAATATTATAAAGCGGAAGAGTTTGTTTGTTTGTTTGTTTCTTTGTTTGTTTAAACGTTTAATTAACATTTTTTTGGATAGCCCATTTATCGAGGAAGGCTATAGGCTATATAACATCGCGCTACGACTAATAGGAGCGGAGCAGCGACGAGTTTTTTGTTGCAAAAACGGGGAAAATTTACGCATACGAAGTTGCGCGGGACAGCTAGTAGCAGTATAAAATGTCTTTACAGTTTGTGGAGTCCATATACACATATATTTATCGCTAGGGTTTTAATGATGCATTTCTGTCAATGAGATGGCAGAAATGTATAGACAACGAGGGTAGTAACTTTGAATAAATAAATATTTTATATCTTATAAAAAAACGAGTTATAATCGGCAATTTCATATTTAAGCAAGAGCGTCCACATTTCCGCATCGTATGTGTCGTACGCATCGCATCAAACGGATTATTTTTCCATTTGGTTGCAAATGAGGTACCTATACAAGTCGACTGAACCCGTTACTTGTTAGTAGAATATTCACAGCTTAGTGTAAATTTCAAATGACAACTAATCAAGAAACATTGCCATTTTCAGATTATTTGGGTGATCCTCTAACAATAAGTCAGCGAGCACGTTAAGCCGTTTTAAATCAACCAAAAATTAGCGCATAACACGTAGTTAGCAAAGTTGTTTTAACTTTTTAAGATGACACTGCCTCTTGCCAAAAAATCAACAAAAGCTTCTTTCCCAGGTGTCGGTTACGCGATCTGTATGATAGACATCTACATGGGCATGTACTACAACACGATCATCGGCTGGGCGGTGTACTACCTGGTGGCGTCCCTCGCCTCCATAAACTCAGTGCTGCCCTGGACGAGCTGCAACAACGAATGGAACACCCCGCTCTGCATGCCCATCACCATGCTGCATAACAACCCAAACGCTTCTACACCTGCTAAGGAATTCTTTGAGTAAGAATTTGATAGTTTGGCATTAAATGTTTACATTTTCAGATTTTATACCAAATATATTTTATATCGATTTTGGATCGAATACATTTATTTATTTAAGAAGGTCCAACAGCTTATTCTAGTTAGAGAAAGGCCTTAGGAAAATATCAGAAAGACAATTACAGGTTATCGCGTATAGAATTATGTATTTTACTAAGCATTACATTGTTCAATTTCAATGCTACACTGTGCCCCACTTTTGGTAACAGTGCCAGTTGTGACTGCAAAATATTATTAATAGCAACTGATACGACTACTTGTAATTATAGAATTAGTATATAATATAGAATATTTCAGATATTTTGATACAAAACAAATTGCACTCAAAATTAAATTACAATACATCTGACAGCTTGAGCGTATACAGCTACTAAATAAGGTTTTCCTTCTTAACCATTGTCCTACAGACGCAACGTATTAGAACAGCACAAGTCCAATGGTCTGGACGACATGGGTCCCATCAAGCCATCCCTCGCGCTCTGCGTGTTTGGAGTCTTCGTTCTCGTCTATTTCTCGCTGTGGAAGGGTGTCAGGAGTGCTGGCAAGGTAACAATAGATTTATATAAAACATAAGGTTCATAAATCCGTTTTGATATAACTGCAGAAGCTGCGTATGTAGATTTATAATAATTACTTTTACAAATAACAGGATTACATTACGAGTTAAAAACATATACAGATCTAGAAAATGTAATGTAAAGGAGTACGACTACCGTCACGCGAGATTTTTATATATTTTTATTTAATACAAACTTATGGCAAGAAAAGAGTAGCTTTAAGCGCCAATTACTACGCAATACTGCGTTTACAATTCGTTCGTGCTAAAACTACAGTTAGATTCATGCTAAAGCCACACTGATCTTAATTTGTATGCTTATTGTAATTTAAGATCTTCAGACAGCAGGAAGTGGGTTCAGGTAAATTTAATTAACTATTTCTACTATTGACCACATTCATAGATATTACAGGCAAAGATATAATATTTCTAACCGTGTTAGTGTGTACTTTACGAATGTAAAGACGATTAGGTAGTTCCAGAGAGAAAATATTCAGTTGACTGAATAAGTAAAAGACCGTCTAAGTTCCTGAAAGTATTTTAACACTTTTCCAAGTCAGTCATATCTCATTTATCATTACGTTATCTTTCCTTAAAAGTTGTGGCAAAAGTAGCATTTTTTATATTTTACGACCTGTTCTAGCTGAATGAGCTAAAACTACGACAGGAAAACTATTTCAATTCAGTTAAATGAGATTAAAGTCTTACTTTCGACAAAAATCGTTTCATAAAAACATGTATGTGTTTAGAACAAATATGTTTCGAATATACTTTACTAATTTTCTGTCATTCTTCAATCAGCCTGTATCGGTCCACTGCTGGACATAGCCCTCTCCTAATTTACGACACAACATCTGGTCCTTCGCCGCACGCATCCAATTCGTTCCATCGACCTTCTTTAGATCGTCGGTCCATCTGGCTGGGGGTCATCCTACTTTTCGGTTACCGAGTCGCGGTCTCCACTCTAGGACTCGTTTGCTCCATTAGTCATCGGTCCTTCGGCAAATGTGGCCAGCTCATTGCCTCTTCAACTTTGGTTCTTTGTGGGTTGATCTGGTTACAAATTTTATCCTTCAAAGAGACTCCAAGCATAGCTCGCTCCATAGCCGCTGCGCCACTTTGAATTGGTGGACTAACCCAACTGTAAGTATCCACGTCTTGGCACTGTAGGTCTTAACAGGTAGGACGCACTGGCAGGGGCCAATACTCCCTGAATCATATTCCCTTTCAAAAATCCCTGATATTAAAACAATATACATAATAATAGCCTATAAACATATATTTTAGCCAAATATCATAATTGATACGCAATAACAATTCACACCTTCAAAATTCCCGCGCGAATCACGTAAATACACAGAGCGCGGACAATAACTACCTACTCGTATATAATTCTACTAGTTGTCCCGCGCATCTTCGTCTGCGTAAATTTACCCCGTTTTGCAACATTTCTCATTGCTGCTCAGCTTCTATTAGTCGTAGCGTGGTATTATATTATAATTTATTATTCATAATTCTTCATTATTAATTCTTCATTCTTATAATTCATAATTCTTCATTTGCATAAATGGGGTGTAACAGATGTAATTGTATAGATAATGTTCGACAAACATGTCATTTTTTATGAGTTAGAGAGTTAGTTCAAGAAAGTTGTAATGTGGGATTGAATCTGTTAACCCCTCCAGCTAAGTTCAAAGGCTTGTGTTAGGAGTGGGTTTGTAGTATAATGGGTAGGATTCGAACCCGCGACCTCACGATTGCGAGGCCGATGCCTTAGTCCTTAGGCTACCGCCGCTTGTCATTTTAAATTTATGACATACAAATATCACTTACAGCTAATTTTATTATTACTAACGATATAATCTAATTACATTATAAATATTAATCGACAGAATAAAGACATTTATCACATATCCATCAAAATAATCGAGATTATAGCATATTTGTAGATAGTTCCTGTAAGTTTGCAGGTAACTTATTAAATTAAATATAACGTACCGCCATAGAATGACTATTTCGACTGCAAATATAGTTTCTAATCGCAGTCAGAACAAGTTTATTAGGATATCGGGTGATAAATTTACAGTTATCACGCTTCGATAAAAACAAATTGGGATTAGACTTTACAAATACACATACTTCAAACATGTTTATACATGGAACACACGAAAATTTGCGAAATAATGGTTTACAGCTTACCCAGGGTACCACATTACGAATACCTGTAACGCATTGTTTCTGAACTATGAATACTCTATTTATGTTAAATGTAACCGTATCTTATGTTAGAAATAACAAAACCGTGACAGGCTATAAATGCAGTCTGTTTATTTGACATTTTTGTTAGGCACCACAAGGCATAAGCAAATCTATCAAAACGGTTGCAGATTTTATTTACGTGTTCTTTCTTTCTTTATCTCGTGTACTCTTCTAATATTATTGACCTCTTTTTTTGCATCAGTCCTCTATGGTGTATAATATAATGGTGGCAGCACCTTACCTGCATATACAGTTTATAAACAGAGAAACATTGTAAACATTGGCAATTTGAAAAGAGTGGCCACGAGTTTTTATTGCCTGTTCTTTTCTCGGGCTTTACCTATTGTTTGCGAACAGGCATTACCAGTAAATGTAGAATCGACTTTTCACAAGTGTAGTATTTTGCTTCCTAAGTGAATAAATGATTTTTATTATTATTATTATTATTTCCAACTGCATTTGTCGTCTAAGATGATTCCTAAGAAGGAGATGTCGTTAACTTAAGATACTGCTCGACCATTATATTCGAAGAAGAAATTTTTTTTTTGCATCCCTGTTGTGGAATTGTACATCTGAATCTAGACGGTTATGGTGGTGGTGTCATACAGGCATCTCAGTACATCGATATATCGACACTCTATACGGCATCGTTGCAGAGCATCCAGAACCGCCCAAGTTTCGATGGAGTCGTTATTTAGCCATTCTTACGTACATAAAATTATTTTATCATAGATACCTACTTGGATAGAAAATGTCTTTTTTCCCTATGTTAGCAAGGAATAAACAGTTCATGTTTCATTTACACTCACTGGTATGCCTACTGATTTCATACGGATTGGCACATACCATATGAGTGGTGAGAGGAGTCTAGGAGCAACATATAGCTCCTCATATACATAAATTGAATGTGGAATTACAAGCTAATTCTTTCAGGTGGTATGGGTAACGGCGCTGGCTCCATACGTGGTGCTGTTGATCCTACTGGCGCGAGGAGTGACACTGCCTGGGGCCACGGAGGGCATCCGGTACTACCTCACCCCCGAGTGGCATAAATTGCAGAATTCTAAGGTTCTTTCTATTTTGATGAAACAACTTCTTACCAAACAAAGCTTGCAGTGCAAATCCATTTTACGAAACTCTGGATCTCTAAAACTGTAGGTTTTTAAAAATATTAACATTAGTCTGTTTGGTACAGAAGATCAAGTACCATAAAGTATTATAAAGATTTTAACTTTATTATATTTTCAACCATCGTATCTTATACAGGTATGGATCGATGCTGCCTCCCAGATCTTCTTCTCCCTGGGCCCAGGCTTCGGCACCCTACTTGCGCTCTCCAGTTACAACAAGTTCAACAACAACTGCTATCGAGACGCTCTCATTACCTCATCCATCAACTGCCTCACCAGCTTCCTTGCTGGCTTCGTCATTTTCTCTGTTCTTGGGTGAGTAATGTATATCACCATCTGATTTGTCTATGATGAAGGATACCTATTAACAAGTATTATAAAAAATATAAAGAAAATTGAGTAATTTGTTGTACAGAGTTAAGTTCCTGCGCGGAAAAACACTTCGTTTGTTCCGCATGACACATATACTTTTTTTGGCGTTTGGTAGATCCTCGTATCGAGATAAACCCATTTTTTCAGTAAAAAATATAAAAGTTTCGACAAGGTACAAAATCCTCGAAATACCGGCATTAAAAATGCGCTAAAGTACAGTTTGGACACCAAATTCCAAAAATAATACCAAACATATTTTTTCTAATTATGGTAGCTTCTTTAACCTAATATTCTTATAACTTGTTACATTAGCTACATGGCACACGTACAACACAAGAGTATAGAGGAGGTGGGTCTGGAAGGTCCTGGGCTGGTGTTCATCGTGTACCCTGAAGCCATTGCCACAATGACCGGCTCGGTCTTCTGGGCTATCATATTCTTTCTTATGCTCATCACTCTGGGACTGGACAGCACTTTTGGAGGTACGTAGATCTTTTTCGGATGTATTTTGTCTTTGATCGTAAATACTAATAAGTACAACATTTTGGTGAGAGGCGTTCAAACCTGCGGCTGCGAGAGCGCCTTAAAGTAATACTACCACCATAAGCACTAGATAACAATTAATTTAAAATATTTACGTAGGTCTAGAAGCGGTGACGACGGCGCTTTGCGACGAATACCCAAGACTCCTGGGCAGACATCGCGAGATATTTGTGGCTGTACTTCTTCTGTTTATCTACATATGTGCTCTACCTACAACTACTTATGTAAGTCTTTCGGAAAAAATATGTATGTAAAGACAACTCAAGATAACTTAAAAATATCATCATCAATTCCTATTTAATTTTTTTAATAGCTGTTCCTCTCACGTGCACTCTTGCCTACTTCGAGTCCACCGACTCCGGACGAGTTTTCTGAAAACCTTTGTTATCCATTGTTTACTACTCTACCATTACAAAAGAAACCTCAAAAACTGTAAAAATTACAAATCTCGAAATTTCAGCTCTCTAGGTCTAGGCTGCCCAGCCTAGAGAGCTGTAGGTAAGTGAATGAATGAGACCAGGCGCGAATGCCGAAACACTTCGTACCAGTGTAAAAATTCTCGAATTCCCCGAAAAAAAGGTCATTCAGTCGAGTCTGGGGGGGGGCAATTACCACTGTACCCCCCCTTTGTATCCGCACCTGAATGAGACGCCCGAAAAACTGTATTTTTCGGGCGTCTCATTCACAATGTACCTACTGCGTAATTTTAAACTTTTATAAACTATATAAACATGCTAACATCACAATAATATAATATTTTTACGATTACAGACACAGCTTTTATAGTTTAGTTATTTATTTCGAACGGTGATCCAGTTGTAATTAATGTATTGCGTAATAACCAATTTAATTAACATACACGCACCGTCTGAGTAATAAAGCCACACCTACTTATAAATTAAAAAATCACACTTAATCGTTGATTATATTTTAAGTCATCTAGCTAAGTGGTTATTAGTATTGGTAGAAATTTTCAAACAATTGTATTTCCCGTAAAACTACACAAAGATATGTGGGGACAAGGTGTTACATACATTCCTCCAACATAAAAGATGGATCCTCACACCAGGCCAGGTGATCGTGCCTTTCGATTTAATTTTTTTTAGTTTTGTTTTCTCTAACACCGGGGTAGAAAACACAAAATATCAGCTGCAAAATAGATTTCGGATTAGTTTCCATTTTAGGTGGAAGAAGCGCACCGGGTCAGCCATTAGGTAAGAACGAGACACCATATATCATTATGACAAAAAAATAGTTTGGTTATTATTTCAATGTTATAAAAAGTCGTTCTTTTTTTAAGAAGAAAATTAGATTTTGCCACACGCGCGACCGAACTCGCAATGATCGACGAGAATAAAGCCTTTGTCCGTTGCCTAGACAGTGTAGGGTAATCTTTATGAGCGTCTCCATCGTAATGAATGACCTAATCTCTAGAAATGCTCATAAAAAGTCTATAGTAGGTAGTGAAATTGATGACACGGGAGCATTTAGTGAGATAAGTGAAAGATTACAGCGCTGCGGGTCGGAGTTGCCGCGTCAGCACAAAATATGATTGGTTTATGGTACGACTAACTCATGAGACAAATTGACAATGTAGCCCCTGTAGTACTGCGTGTTACAATGTCTTGCTGGTAAAGAATGTAGGTACCCGGGTAGGTATTTTGAATGCTTTATATTTTTTACTTTTTAGAGTTGCATAAATTTTTGTACATATATGCTGACTTTAGCCCGCGTGGGTAAGTCAGAAATGAAAGATAAGCAAAGAAACATTTATTTGTTGAACCACATAAGACACAGCTTCAAGAGAAAATGGTAAAGTAGGTAACGTTATACAATATAAAGAATAGCATAAAAATATTGGAAAAAATAACAGAATATAGTAAAAAAAAAAACAATTCGACAAAACACATACATAATTTAATAAAAATCAGTCACTAATATTCATATAATCATGAGCGCCTATTCACCAATTTTTCATCACACGTTTTCACAATTTTTCATCGTCGCCCTCGGCAAGTTGTTAGAATTTTGGCGCATACCTTTCTGCTCCATTCCACGTAATGCCGTACTAAAAATCAAAACTACCCACCACACACGTAAAACTATAGAGTTATTCGATAAATTACAGTAACACGTTATCTGAGGCCGGGCGCGTCTTCCCAATGTATTCCGCTGCATTATTCAACACCATCGCTTAGCGAGATGACCTGGCACCCTGGCACTCACTCGTGCCCAACACGCGTCGAGATACGCTTTGTTTTGTGTTATGCCTCCCCTGCTCTGATTAAAGAGGTTAGCTTGCTTCGGGAATTCTATTTGTAAATGAATAGGTAGAATCTATCATAGTTTGGATAGACTTTACAAAGAAAATAATTTAGTGGACTGGTTTGTATGGCGACCGGATCGGACGGACGATTGTTTTAATGTTGCTCTACTTTACATAGTACAAAATAAAATCGCTCCCGCTGTCTGTGCCGCTTAGATCTTTTAAACTACGCAATAGATTTTAATGCAGTTTTCAGCAATAGATAGAGTGATTCAAGAGGAAGGTTTATATGTATATATTATCTCGCGAAACGGGATCCACGCTTACGAAGTCGCGGGTGTCCGCTTGTTGAGAATAAAATAATAATTGTGCATCAAACTCTTAACTTTATGTTGAAACCTTTAGAAGTTATGTGTCGGTTTGTTTGCTAACTTTTTACAATCTTAATGTTTTTTTGCGATAATCTACACAAACGCGGATGGAGCCGCGGGTGAAAGTTGGTAACTTATATAAGTTACATGTTAAAAATTGTAATCATGAAATATATTTATTAATACCCTCCTGTACCTACCGGTAGGTAGGCATCGGTGCTTTAGATAGGTCTTAGGTATCTAATATATTTTATGATTAGGTTAAGGTACCTACTTATTTATTGCGGCTTATATTGATAGAAACTTACCTCTGTAAAGATATCGTGTCCTCAAGAACTTTTGTCATAAAGCCTCTATCCCCTAATAACGTAAATCAAAATAAACCAATATCAAAGTAATGAGCGGGCAAGGATGATATAATACGTACAAGTAATATTTGATAGGTGGGCAGTTACTGAGGGTAAACTTGACCGTCCGATCCGACTGCTACGCAAGAAGTCGTGGGTTCGATCCCCACCCAGGATAAAACTTAGTGTGATGAGCAAGATGATTTATTCTGTGTCTGGGTGTTATTTATCTATAATATGTATGTATTTAGAAATATATAAGTATGTTTATCAGATGTCTGGTTTCCATAGTACAAGCTCTGCTTAGTTTGGGATCAGATAGCGTTGTGTGAGTTGTCCCAAGATATTATTATTAAGTTGTTATTATTATTAAAAAAAGGTTCAAATTATTAGTTCAGTTTACGTCACTAACTAGAAGTTAGAACTTGAAATATAACATGCACACATGAAAACAATGACCTTAGGTCATAGTTTTCGAAGAAACTCTTGAAGAATAAGCTTTTTCTAATAATCCCTACTCGTAAAACGATTTATAACACAATTTTCTTGGAATAATTCGACAACTTGTTCTTTGAACTTTCATCACATTATTTTTTACAAAATCTCATATATTCTTGCAGTCTTAAGTTACTATATAATATAATATCTTGGAACAACTCACACAACGCCATCTGATCCCAAACTAAGCAGAGCTTGTATTATGGAAATCAACTGATAAACATACTTAAATATTTCTAAATACATACACTTTATAGATAAATAACACCCAGACACAGAATAAACCATCGTGTTCATCACACAAAGTTTTATCCTGGGTGTGGATCGAACCCCTGATCTCCGGCTTAGCAGTCAGGGTCATTAACCGCTAGACCAACAGGCCAGTCTAATCTAGTTATTGGTTTTAACTTGTTCTATATCTTTTTCGATTCATACAGGGCGGCGTATACCTCGTGGATCTTCTCAACGTGTACGGTCCAGGGCTGGCGATCCTGTTTGTGGTCTTCGCCGAAGCAGCCGGCGTCTGCTGGGTGTACGGCGTGGATCGCTTCTCCGAGGACGTGAAGACCATGCTTGGACACTCACCTGGGTGGTTCTGGAGAGCTTGCTGGTCTTACATCAGGTATGATATATAATCTGCAGCTATGATTGGATGCACTTCTAAAGCGTATAGTATCAAACTACGCCATATTTATTAACAGTGCATGTGGTTTTATGGTAGAAACGTAAAAGCATAAATGTTGATAAACTTTCGCGATTTGTACTCACTATATATATATATATATATAATTTAATCTTAATCGCGTCAATAATTTAAGGTCACTTCATCGACGTACCTTGTTTATTGCCCGACGTTTCAACCGTATTGCAACGGCTGTGGTCACGGGTAGACTAGTTCAGCTCAGTGTCGCCAATTTATGCTCCGTAGAGTATATGGGACATAAGAGAGTCCAAAATAAAATATATATATATATATATATATATATATATATATATATATATATATATATATATATATATATCTATTCATATACCTTAAATTATTATTAAGACCCCTAGATTTTTTTTTCAACGTTCTGAGTAGGTATGTCTCAGTCAGTTCCATTCATATTCAACATATACGAGTATATTGCTTGTTTTTATAGTGCATTATTTTAATATGGAACGTCATTGGTGTCATTTGAACCCACATATATCGTTTAGGTATCTACATTGTAGATTTAACAATCTTCACTTTAGTCTGAGTTATGACTTCTAATCTTATTTTCTTTATCGCTAGTCCGGTGTTCCTGCTGGTTCTCTTCGTGTTCTCTGTCCTGGCCCACGAGGACATGCTGGGCGGCGAGTACCATTACCCGGCGTGGTCGATCACCGTCGGCTGGATCATGACTGGCACCACAGTCTCCTGCATCCCACTCTACATCATCTACAAGTTGATCATCACGCCCGGCAGTCTTCTTACCGTAAGCTCCATTTTATTTTCTTTTATCATTACTTTTATTAATTACTATACCAAATATTGTTCTATCTTTTGTAATAAATGGTTCTCGAAATAGTTAGTATTAGTATGTTTCTAATAATAAATAACATTTTTTTCTAATATTCATAATTTCTTAACTAAATATTGCTAGAATGCTTTTAGTTTTATTCAAGAAAATATTTTCCTGTTTGTACCTATCACAGTTATTTTATTGGCCAGTTTTTATAAACACCATTGTATATATATACATGTACCTAGTCGAAAAATACCTCCATAAATGTTAATTATATTATACCTAATCTTATTTCCAGCGCATTAAAACGGTTCAACGTCCGGAAGTGACGACGATACCTCCCCAGGATGCGACTCTGTGCAGCCTGTGACCTGACCACAACCAGACCATTGTGCATCTCCACACGAAACCTGCCATCGAATGGCTTGTATAAATAAATACTCAAATATTTCATATAATACTATATAATATATATTCATATACATTACAAATACTAATATTTATATCAATACTCAGTATTATTCAATGTATAATGTGTAATTTACAGCTAATAGTTTTACAAGATAAAATGTGTATCCAAGCAATTTTATTTAAAAAATATATATATTACATTCAATCATTATTCATATACACTTCATGCTACCGTATATTATACATTAAATAAATGTCATCATTGTCTTGTGATAGAAAATAAAAAAGCATTTGGTGAATATTATAATCAGTGTGTAGATTACTAGATTGATAGGTTGTATATAAATATATTGTATAGTCTCCATGTATTTCAAAAAATATATTCTATTAGTAGTTTCTCCTAACTTAGAAAACGTTAGTGTAATCAAAATATCTACTGAAGATCAGACCGCGTAAAAATAGGTACTCACTGCTAAACTGTAGGTAAATGTAGAAATTATAACATTAGTACAAATCATAATCTCATTTAGATTGTATGAATAGAATTGTTATACCATAAGTATATCTTTATATTCTATATTATTTAACAACGAAATTAGATATAAGTATAGGACGTAGACAAAATGTATTTAAATAAAATTTAAAAAATTGTACATCATAAAATTGTTGCTGGACGGACTATAAAACACTTGAGTGAATGTATACTATCTGTAATATATACGACTACTTGCGAAAGTTATGTTACTGATTTTATAAATATTTTTTTCTGTATAAATTTATATGCGATTCTAATATCTAAGCAAACCCCATTGTAAATAGGCTTCAATATTACTTAGTTGAACTAAATATGTATATTTCAGTACTTCTGGGCAATAAGTGCAGAAATAATACATATTAATATTGTAGTAGAAATATATAATATTCTAATAGTCATAGAAATGTGAAATGTTGTTTTATGGGATCATGTTCATAGTTTCTTCTATCTAGTCAGCGTTCCTGAATCGTACTTACGTATAGAATAAGGTTAATATTTATACTTACTACAATATTCTATATTATATATAAGATTTAGGCCGCAATTGTAGGCGACGTAAGAAGAATTTTCACCTGTCTTCCTGTCAGGTCCTTTGCTACAACTTGTATGTATCTTTCGAGCATTGTATACCTAACCCACCTGCCCTTACTGCTTTTGCTTATCATAGACAAAAGCATATAAACTGTATATGTAGTTAAATATATTATATAAATGTCTGTATCATGTTACAAAAAATATGAAATACGTGAAGAAATATTATGTAGCTTGTTACGGTATAGGTAGTTTAGATAATGTTTAATAGATAGCCTGTATTGTTCTAGCCTGCGTACCTACTCCACCTAGCCTTGAAGCTTATAATAGAATATTATTATATCTACAATATAAACCCTATAGTAAGTGACAATATATATTACAATAAATTGTTTAGTATATAATAATAACAATAAAAGCCATTGTGATGTTCCAAGAAATACATCTGCGCTATATTACCTACTACAAACTATACATATAGTCAAATATTCCTCAAATATAGTAGTAAATTTAATAAAAAATATAGAGTAAAATCCATTTATTCCATAATTCATTATACTTATACCTATTTAGAATTATTAAGTATATAATATTATACAAGTTTAGAAAATGAATGTCAAGTGTTTTTATAAAAAATATATAAAAATAGTTCATATACCCACAGAGCTATATTTACGTCATTTTTTACTAAGTATATTTGTTGTTTATTTTTATACCTGTGTTCTTTGTTGATTACAATTATACTCAAAATGTTGATGTGTAGTATATATGTTGTGAGTAGTGTTGTAACGATGTAATCGGTGGCAGTTTGAGTGTTTAGGATAAATAAACGGCAAATGTATAGACTGGTCCTGTATCAGCCATTACAGGGTTCATCTAAGCATTTGTTTTAACAAAATGTTGTTATCATTTATCTCCTTGCAGGCTTATATATATATATGTATAGGTTCCGTACCTCAAAAGGGAAAAAACAGAAAGGTTATAGGATCACTTTGTTGTCCGCCGTCAATCCGTCTGTCTGTCAAGACCCTTTATCTCTGACTCTGACTTAAAATTAAAACCATATACCTACCCAGGTTAATAGTTCTATCTATATATATATATATATATATATAAATATATATATATCTATTGTACAATAAAATATCAAACTTCTAAGTTAACGTAAAAAAAGATACGGTCGTTTATTTTAAAAACTGCAAGACTCCATTTCTGAACTATTTATAATGGTACCTACAAATTTGTACGGAACCGTCGGTGGGCAAATCCGACTCGCACTTGTCCGGTTTTTTAGGGTTCCGTAGCTAAAATGGCAAAACGGAACCCTTTTAGTTTCGCCATGTCCGTCTGTCAGCAACTTAGCACAGAGACTGTTAGTGCTTGACGGCTGTAATTTTACATGGATACCTACACATATTACTTACGCCGACAAAGTGAAAGAACAAAAACTTAAAAAAAAAATAGGGTACATCTTGTACCTCTATAAGTAAAGTATAGACGTGTTTTTTTTTCTCACCTGCCCCATCGTGTGGGGAATCATTACATAGGTCTTTTAAAAACCTTTAGGGGTTGTCAAAACCATTTTTAGATTTAGAGATCCGTTTGTGAAATATTAAGCTTTAAAGAGCAAATTTTTGTTAGAGTCAAGTGTCCCCCCCCCCCCCTGCCAGCTAAATGTTTGATACATTCTGCGCCGAAGGAAAAAAATCACAGTGGGTAAGGAAAACTATCACAGCTAAGTAGGGTTTACAAGTAACAGCTGATCAAATGAGAAGTACCTAACAAAATTTTCGTACTAATTTTATTATTAAGTAGGTATATCGTTGTAAGTATAAAACAAAAACTACAGAAACCCCTTATTCATATTCATATTCACAGACACAAAGTACCCAGACTCGGAAAAACGATTTGAAGATCACACACAGTGGTGTCCGTATGGGAATCAAACCCACGACCTCTTGAGCAACAGTAGGTACACACTCCCACTGAGATCCCCCAACAAACTTTGATACAGGGCCCGTCTAAAGGTGAGTATTTACTAGTAGCAAAACGTCGAGCATTCGCTGTTTTAAAATATACTCGAACCAAACTTCGAACATGACGCTCGATATTTTATTACAACCTGATTTTAAAGTCCAACGAGCGTTTTGGTGTAACGTTTTATCGAGCGAAGGTAGTGTATGCAAGACAGAAAGAAATGTTACAGGTAAATGTTCACTAGCCCTACAGTATTTACCTACGTGTAATTACTGCCTCTGTGGCGCGGTGGGAGTGTTTTCGACTGCTACGCAAGAGGTCGTGGGTTCGATCCCCACCCAGGATTGTGTGATGAGCACGAGGGTTTTTTTTTTTTTTAATTTTAAAGGGTTTTATCGCTTAGCGATAACGTCACCCTCTCACCCTCAGAGCACGATGGTTTATTCTGTGTCTGGGTGTTATTTATCTATAATATGTATGTTTTTAGAAATATATTATATTTAAGCAGTTTTAATACATCTAACCAATTTACAGAATTAAAATAAAAAAGGGGAGGGCAAAACCGTTTAGGCGTCAAAGAATTCCTCCCCATCGATGTCAATAAGTAACGTTCCCAGAAGGCTGGCAGCATTGCCACGTTGGATGGCAATGCTAATTCTTTGTGCAAAGAAAAGGCCAGCCTATTGGTCACGTGAGGCACTGATAAGACGTCGGGAAATTTCCTTATATAATAGGCGCGCACTTGGGCCCCACGGCCCTAGAGTCTCAACCCCAAACGGCTCAAATACAGATTCCTCAACCAGATTACTGTACATATTTACTACTGTTTGAGGTTCTCAGGAATCTCTCTGAGCGGATGCAACAGCAGCGCAGGCATAATTCGCCGTGCTTGGGAGATGGGTAGGCGCCAAGGTATCGACGCAAGTTGCATCCCATACCAAGGGCTGACCCATCCTCCAAGGCAACAAAGACATACCGTCCGGCCTCTTACCATCACTGCGCGTCAAACCATTTGGTTCGATCACAGCTGGCACGCCAGCGGTGACAAGAGCCCGTCGGATTATGTCATTGATGCTTGCGTGGCAGGATATACGACCTGCGCTCCTGCTGCACGACAGGCCATGGTATCCGAGGCCGCACACGTCTTCTCCACAGTGACATCGATGAGGAGAAACACATTGAACACCCAAACGAAGGCATGCAGCGATGCGAAATAATAAGTATGTTTATCAGTTGCCTGGTTTCTGTAGTACAAGCTCTGCTTAGTTTGGTATGGTAATAGACTTTGCTGAGGTCAAAGTTACATCATCATTACGAAATAACCCCAAAGACTAATTATTACAAGTAATTAATATTGCATACCATTTTGCTTTCGTGCCTCCTACGAGCACTTACAACGCCACGCCGGTACAAGCTTGTTAATTAATGGAAATCTTTTAATTTGGTTTATAGTCACCTATATACCTACATACAACAAACTTTATAGTTGACAAGGTTCCCTAGACAAGGTTCTATAGTGCCTCATCATTGCCACATAGATGATTGTAAATGACATAAATTTGACACATCACATCCATCAAAAGTTCAGCACAAAATCATGCCGCAGATATAAAAATCAAAAGTGTTTATACATATATTAACAATAGCTGAATAATTGTAGCCGTTTGTGTGAAGATGTCCATAACGTGGGGGGGTTCAAGTATCCTTCACCCCGCGAATGTATGGCGGCGAAATCTGTAAACTTTGCTAACACTGCGTGCGTAAGTAGATTCTACACGAAAGGTAAAACTGAATTGTCACTGATCAAGCCACTTGGTCGCTGAGTGGCTTGATCAGTGAGACAATTAAGAGCAAATAAGTCATTCAGTGTAGACTGCGACTCGGTAAACGAAAGGTAGGACAACCCCCAGCCAGATGGACCAACGATCTAACAAAGGTCGCTGGGAATAAATTCGATGCGGAAGACGAAGGACCGGGTGTCTGGACATAGGCCTCTCCTAACTGACGCCACATAGGCGTAAGTTAGGAGAGGCCTATGTCCAGCAGTCGACCGTGGTTGAAGCAACTAGAATCTAGGGCCATTTAACAGAGGGTATAATTTAAGAAATGAGCAAGCAGGGTGAGCATCACTTATCTTACGGTTGGAACCTTGACACGATATATTATTCTCAAAAGCGAGAGTTTATCGGTTATAGTTTGAATTGGTAACCCAACTGATTCCGGGATGGACACCAGACCGTCATATAGTGGACACGGCTACTCTACTCGCCTTTACCTACTCGGTTTCGTGCACATTGGTGTACGAAGCCTGGTAAAGGATCACAAAATAGTAACAATGATCACAACCGATACCGCTAAGCTTAGAAGCTTAAAAAAATATATACTTAATAATGCAACTTATCTACAGAATATTTGTGAGTCACATTTGGAGACGATAGCGAAATGGTTGAGTTGCAACGGTGAGATATGGGGCGTGGGACCGACGGCGGTGTTCGCCAGCGCCGCCATACTGTTCCTCTACAACGAGCTCGAGGCCACCGTCTTCTTACCAGGCGACCAGGAGGATATATCCTCTTTGGAGAAGACTTTGATCGTGAGTTGTTGACATCATGTTCAGTAGGTACCCCTGCTTACTTTATTTTTTCTTGTTAACTTCAAAAGTGCATACGACTGCTGTATTGCTGCTGTTTTTTGTTCGATTTCCACGCGCGACAACCACTTTGTTTAAGCCATAGATGTTCCGACTCTAGGCATAGGTACTTTGTCCGCTAATTGTGTTTTATATAAATTTTAGACAATTGCATTCCTTTCAATCGTGGAAACAACTCGTAATAGCATGCACAGAAGTTATCTAGCGCGGACATTAACTTTAAATAAAAAAAAGACGTAACTCTCAAGGACGTATCCAGGCGAAACAGCCAAGGACCCAATAGACCTCCTGGCCTCTAGTTTTATAAGGGTGCCACGTACTCGAATATACCGAAAGCTTGAAGCCTTGAAGGGCACTCAATCAGACCAAACGACACAAAAAAATATCATGAAAATAAATCAGGGTAGAAAGACATGTATAGATAAAAAGATGTAAGTGTGACAGATTTTTTGATCGCAGAAATTTCCAGGCCTAAAGTTGGGCCTATATCCAGAAACAAAATAAAACAATCTAAGGGAGGAACAAAAAAAATGCTGTGTGTCTAAACCCACTATTGTTCCAAGGGTATTGGCAAAGAACGCTGAGGTAAATTATTATATCTGTCATTCACATATAGCTTTTCTTTTTCAGTCTACGATGATGCTGGGCATGTTAGCTCTAATGATCCACTTGTGGGTGTGCTCTATGCGTTTCTTCCAGTATTACCTCGACACTCTCATTAGAGATGTAAGTATACCTACCTCTCAGACGGATAAGAACCTACTACTTTAGCGCGTAAAGTTTGTTAGTGACAGAAAAGTATAGATGCATAGGAAACTGCGATTCAGTGCAGCCAGATGTAGTTCAACCTTTAACGTGGCTTTCTTAGTGGTGACTTCGTCATAAAAGGAACCATGCCGAATGGCCAAATGAAAACACATATTTCTAGCTTTAGCAAAAAAGGGGCTCAATCAGTAGGTAAGTATCTACCTCGTACGCCAAATGACATCTGAAAAATATATTTCTTCATTGGTGAAGAGTCCGAGCATGCTGCTAGAGATGACGACTGCGGGGCTGCTGGGTCGGCAGTCGGACGTGATGCCGCTGGGGCCCATCACCATGTTCTTGCGCCAGCAACAGCCGCAGATCCACATTACCGTCTGCTGGTTCCTCTCGCTCTGCTACGCTGACTACGTCAGGAAGACATACTGCCAGCGGTTCAATTTACCTTATTTGGAACAATGGTTAGTATAATTTATTAATTTACAAACCAACAAGATGCATGAGCATTTCTCTCTTTTTAAATGAGATTTTACGCAGGTGCCTACAGTACTTTACACAAATAGGCTACAATCCCTCTTTACAAATATACAAATCACGGACGCAAAGTACATCTAGACTCAAGACAACAATTTGTGGGTCACTTAAGTGGTGAACTCACGACATCTTGCACAGAAGTCGCAATCTCAAGTACCTAACGAGCACGGCAGACTTTCTTCATTTCGAGTCTGCATTATGCATATTGCTATTAATTACCTACCCAACTGGCAGCGGCTCTAAAGTTACCAGTACCACCATAACTTAGGCAAGTGGTTCACCAGTGGGATGACGGTAAGCTAGTCTTTTACTAGAGAACTTACTCGTAACACAAGCAATTTGCTTAGCTGGATGAGGTTAACAAGATTGCTTAAAGGCAGCAATCTTGTTAACCTCATCCAGCTATCTTGTCATAAAAGTATGTAGTGGTAGGTATATTTGCAAATAGACAGCTGAACCACTATGTAATATTTATAATATATTTGTCCGTGCTGGTGGCGCCAGGCAAACGGAGCTGCAAGAGCGAATGGTGCGCACAACACACCAGGTCATGGAGAGGGTCAACAGCTTCGTCGGAACCCTCCATCAACAGCTGCATGGCTTCGCGCAAACCAACTCACAAATACGGAATAATGAGGAACAGCAAATAAATACGTAATGCTTTTTATATAAACAATTATTAATTGTCATATAAGTAAAATCTCTCTTGGTTCTCTGAGGTGTGTCCGTGTGTCACCTTTTGAGTAGGTACCTACCTAAGTACTAGGTATTTACCAGGGGTTTAATATAGCATTTCATTTAATGTTTTTTTTTAATATGATCTAAATATTCTCCCTAGTACCTATCTATGGAGTGGTACTATTCTTAAGCCGTGTTGTACCGGCTTAAGAATAGTACCACCCCATCTCTTCCCGTGGGTGTCGTCAAGGCGACTAAGGGATGTCACACCGGAGGACGGGCAGCAGCGTCCCCTACATACTTAAAGCCTTACTGCGATAGCCAACCCGGTATTTGCCATAATCGCCAAGCGTGGCGATTATGGCAATTACCCCCAGGATCTACATACTAGTAGGTTCTACTGGGGAGGCTCGTGCCCAGCAGTGGCATTATATGGGTTGATATGGTAATATTCTCTCTGAAGCATAATTTATAATAGCTACTTTCAAATTCTAGAATTTGAGTGCTGGTTTTAAAAATACCACTGAGAACTAAATTTGTGCGCACGAGAACGGCTTATACCTACTATTAGGTATATGTACGTACAAAAATATATAGACAATAATCTGTAAGTTTAGGTAGGTATATGCGAAAGTCGGGAGTTACTTTCGTCCATCAAACCTAAAGTTTGCTTCACTAACATCTTCACTATACTTATTCTTCTTTACTTTATTATATTACTAGCTGTCCCGCGCAACTTCGTATGCGTAAATTTTCCCCGTTTTTGCAACATTTCTCGTCGCTGCTCCGCTCCTATTAGTCGTAGCGCGATGTTATATAGCCTATAGCCTTCCTCGATAAATGGGCTATCCAACAAAAAAATAATTATTAAAATCGGTCCAGTACTTTTTGAGTTTATTCGTTACATACAAAAATACAAATCTTTCCTCTTTTTAATATTAGTGTAGATATTTTCTTTCTGATTAGACCCGGGCATTAACGTTTATCTACGCAGAAAAGGAACGCCTACCCAAAACAAATCACAGTATGAAAGTCCAACGAACCCCACACACTCATACTCACCCTTTAACTAAATCGTATATTTAGGCGTTCGGTTGTTAACTAGAGTGAGAGTCAGACCCCTAAGACATCGTCGCTTGTCTCCGGTGGACCCAGCAACCTGGCACCAAGTTCCGGCAAGCAGTTTGCCGACACCGGCTCGGGCTCCGACCCGGCCCGGGATCGCCGGCTACGCCTCGTCGGAACGTCGAGCGAGACTGCGCTTGATGCTATTGGAAAACTTAGAACGCATATCAAAGTTTGTATAGATTTACAACATTCTGCAATTTTCTTTATATAAACAGTCGTCTCGGCCTTATTTTAGTCAAGTTCAGTATCAAGACCAAATCGAAACTTCAAAAAGGACATAATGATATAGGACTAATTATTTTAAAGTCCTTTTTTTATCTGAATTATTCTTAATGCACCCACTTCTGGTAGTAACTATATCTGTTTCTGACCTATTCGGTATTCGTCGACTTCTGGATTGGTCAAAAGCAGCCAGTATTTTAGCTCTTGTAAAGCAACCTTATCTACATAAACTGAAGAATGAGGCCATCCACTATGATTTTATTATGTGAAGTTATTTCTCAAATATGAGGAAAAACAGAAACAGTGGGATACATTTTTTAAAAAGCTAAAAAACCGGGCAAGGCACAATGTTAGGCAAATACTAAAGGTCTAAATTGCTTAAGCACGACGATAGGGTCACCCTTAATCCATTCGGCTCACCCTATTTGGGTGAGCCGAATGGATTAAGAGATCAAGCCTTTTTCTTTTCATATATTTCTTTTTGACTTAGGTGGCACACAGAACATCCGCCTGTTCTCTCGAAGCTATCAACCGTCGAGCAGACAACAGCAACGATACCCAGTGTGGGGGGCTGCCCATGGCAACACATGAAGAGAATGCAAATTGACTGTCATAAAATTGTTTCACATCACTTGCAAGTTTCTTAATTGTATCAAAGTTTAGTAAAAATAATCAACTGTTGTTTTTCTCATGTAGATAGACAAACCATAGACCTTAATAGGTACACTCATTTAACGCTTTGCAAGTGTAGCTACTTACTTGCAAAGCGTTCAATGAATTAAGTAAGCGTTGAATGAGAGTCAGTCAACGCTCAATAATAATGCCATGACTTGAAATCGCCCTATGCACTAGGTTTAGGTTACTTTAGGTAAATACCTACTACCTATGGTATGATGGATGGTAGTTTATTATTATTTTTGCCAGAGAAAATATATAATATTCCGTGGTTCTACCGGACATGTCTCATCTAGTGACTAGCCAGGCTATAAACCTCAAGCAACAAGGCAACACAAGTAGATAGGTACCTACCTATTTACTTATTTATGTCAACCCATATGATGTCCCACTGTTGGGCACGGGTCATCCCCGTAGAACCTACTTATTAAAGATACTGGGGTAACCATACTTATCTACAGTATATTACCTACCTACGTACGCCTAGCTATTTGTATTATGTGACTTACGTATAAGGATCTAAGCCACGTCTTAGCTCATTCATCCAAGCCTAAGCCCTAAACCATTGAGAAAAACATAGGTTAGTCTCAGAGATTAGTACCTAATAAAAAAAACTACTTTAATCCAGTCAAGTCCAAAGAGAATTTAACATGTCGTTGGGTAATGTCTAAAAAAACAATACCGATGGATTTGACAAACGAAATGTCAAAATGAATAATGGTAACATAGCATTTAATATTTTTTCATATTTCCATAAAACGTAAGAAATTAAGCCACATGTTTAGTTCGTGAATTGATCTGTATAACAACAATTTGTGATGTGGGAGATCTTCATGCCTGTATGGCGTTACATGAAAACTGAGGGAATTATTGTAAGTTATTTAGTCATACGTCATTATCATCTAGACAGTTTTCTAAACCAAAGAATCAGTAGGTATTGTCCGAAATAATTTAATAATTTACAGTCAGTCTCGTAAAGTCCTCTTTGCACAGACACAGGCATCCCTAAGAGGGCAGATTACCTATCCCTACCCTACTTAAAGGTCGTAATCGTACCACCATGTGGGCACAATACACATTGGTAAATGTCACATGTGTGCGTATTTTTCTTTGGTATTTTTGGTGAGTACTCAGATACAGTTGGATCAACGTAACTAGGCCGGACCTAAGTAGGCGACAAGTGGTTGCGCAGATGCATTTTTTGGAAGTAAATGGTGACAGGAAGCGGGGGCGGGGGCGGTAACTAAACCAAGAGAATTAGAGATGCGATTACCTACGCATTACTTTGTCATAATTAGTATTACTAACTCATGTTTTTTTGTGATTATTTTCGTAAAGAAATTGTTTTTCAAAGTTTCTTTAGTATTTACTGTAACTGTTCTAAATTTTAAACTTTTATGAACTCATTAAAATAGTGTTTTTATATTGTTGACTTAAAATGTTGTTAGTATTTTTAATCGATTAAACATAATTAATCGTTTTCGTAAGTAATTTTAGGGTCAAAGTGATAAAAACCTAACTTCAAACCGATCAAGTTACGTTAATCCTACTGTACTCTGACGTGCTTTCTCGCGATGTTTTCCTTTACAGATTTGGAGCTGAAATTGAACAAATCACACAAGTAGATACTCTGGTTCTAAACCAGCGATCTAAATATGATAGTCTTTGTTTCGATCTTTTTTTAAGTTAGTGTAACTAACTACCTGAAATTAAAGTTTTATATGATACAATATGGGTTCCATACCTACTAGGATATCTCTCATTAATATAAAAAAACATAGAATTAGTGAAAACTACTCAAAAGGAATTTCTGAAATTATCTGAAGCAGTAGGCTGATAGTCATGTCAGGTAGCATACCTTTGCATTTTTGTATCTGAACGTCTGTGATTGGCATCTTTTGACTTAAACCAAGTGATCATTTGAAATGTTTTATATTGACTCGGCAGTTACTAGAGCGGTCGAAATGTGGCGAGAGCGTTATATCGGCGGTCCCAACTCTGCTATGGGCGGCAGGTACGGCGGCGTTGGCACAACGCCTCCTCGCCGCTATATTCAGGCGTTTTCTGTTCCGACGCGTGCCGCTCTGGGAGATACTATTGCAGGTAAACTATTCAAACCTTCGTATAATAATATAATAGTAGGTATTTCATATCAACCGATATGATGTCCCACTGCTTGGCACGGGTCTCCTCAGTAGAAACTACTTATTATAGATCGTGGGGTAAAGCACCTGTCCGACCAACGGTGAGAAAGCGAGTAGCGAAAAGCGATTTTATAGCTCAAGAAACGTACGATCAGATATTTATAGTTGATCACTGACCGTGTACTCGCTCTATACTGCATCTCTTTTGTTTACAAAGACGGGATCTACAATACACACGTATTGTACGTTTCTTGAGCGATAAAATCGCTACTCGCTTTTCGCTCATCGCCGCTGGCGGGACAGGTGCCTAATTGCCACGCTTGGTGATAACAGTAAGGCTTTAAAGTACGCAGAGGACTCTACTGTCGTCCTCCGGTGTAAAATCCCTTGGTCGCCTTGACGAAAAGAAAATGTAATAAAAATGCATGCTTTAGGTACCAGTGCGGTCCAAAAGTTTCTGGCAGGATAATTTGGCGGTTTAAAAATATTCCATTGTGATTTAATCTGCTTTTTCGTGTATAGTTTGAGGTTTTTGTTTGTTGTACTTTTGATTTGATGCCGTTTGAGAGCAATAGGATATCTGAAAGTTTTCAAAATGTTTAAGTTGGAATATCGTTCCGTGATCAAGTTCCTGACAAAAGAAGAGGTCAGCCCGACCGATATAAAAATATTTTGTACCATCAAAGAATAGAGTAAGCAGTTTTGTTTAGGGTGGGAGTCCATTGACTACGAACCTCACTCCACCGAACTGTCGAGGCACTCGTGGACTGCGAAGGAAAGTTCTGAGTGATCAAAGACTTAAAACTAAAGAAATAGCGACAAGAACAGGGCTATCGAAAACTTCAGTTCTGATTATTCATGAACATCTTCACATATACATACATACATATCAAGTTATCAACACATATGATGTTCCACTGCTAGGCACGGGTCTCCCCAGTAGAACCTACTTATCGGACGCTTGGCGAGAGGGTTGGCGATCGCAGTACCTAAGGCTTCAAGAGGACGCTGCTGCCCGTCCTTCGCTGTGAAATCCCTTAGGCGACGTCGTCAACAACACCCACGGGAAGTGATGGGGTGGCAGTATTCTTAGGCTGGTACCACACGGCACCATAACACATGAATAAAGTTAGCGCCAGGTGGGTTTCGAGCGAGTTTTTTGAAGTCAATTGTTACGGGGGACGAAACCATGGTTTTGTACTATGATCCTTTCTCCAAGAGGGAATCGATGGAGTGGTGTCGTCCTGGGGAAAAGCCACCAAAAATATTACGTCACGGAATACTAATGATTAACATAAAAGAAAGAAATACCACGGCAAATGGGATTTACTACGCCACCATTATTGAGAGGCGAGAGGCGATCAAGCAGAAGCGTCGTGGAAAACTTAGCAGAGGTCTTCGGCTTCTCTACTGCAACGCTCCCGTTCACAATGCTTCAATTGCCATGGCTGCTGTTACAAAATGCGGCTTTAAGAAATTCGCCACCGACATTATAGTCCCGACCTGGCCCCCAGTGACTATTATTTGCTTTCAAAACTTACGAGGAAATTTTTCTTCGGTTAATGACCTGTGCGGTTTACACCCATTTTGAGGGCAAAACTTCTGAGTATTTTTACAACGGGATATAAAAGCTTATTAAAAGATCTGAAAAGTGCATTTTAATAAAGGGAGACTATATCGAAAAATATGTAAATTTAAGTACTTATTTCCTTTGTTAGGCCGGAAACTTTTGGACCTACCCTCGTATATGCCTTCTGGAAACCTGCAGCGTTCTAAGAACTGCTAGCGTTCTGGAAGTGCCGGGAGTGATAGTGGCAGACAGACACTTACACTACAGAGGTAAAGTTTTTAAAATCGTTCAACGACAATTAATTAGCATAGGTGATACCAACGATCTTGTGCGAACCTACTATGGAAGCAATTTATTAAAATTTCAATTACCAGTCAACTATCCAGCACCAAATATTTGTATATTTACATTTAGGTACCTACTTATTATCTCATTTGTGTACCTAACTATTTTTTTTGTTTTTAGGATAACTAGCAATGTGGAATTGTGTCCCACTTTACTAGCAATCCTGTTAACCCCTCCAGCTAAGCTAAAAATTGCTTCAACTAAGCTTGTGTTAGTAATGGGTTTACGTCGTAGGATTCGAACCCCTGACGTCACGATTGCGATTCCGATGCCTTAGCAACCGTAAAAAAGTAGCGATTTTATCGCTCAAGAAACGTACATACTTATGTAGATCCCGTGTAAACAAAAGAAATACAGATATTAATAGTTGATTGCTGACCGTTCACACTGCCGGAGAGTACTCGCTCTATACTGCAAATCTTGTGTCCACGGACGGTATCTACAAATTATCTACATCTATAGTACGTTCGCGAGCGATAAATCGCTACTCGCTTCTCGCTCATCGTTGTTGGTAGGACAGGTACTATAACCGTATTGTATTGTTGCAGCAACTCCTGTTCGTGTGGATAATAATCTACAGCCTGTATTTCTGGGGCGTGCTCGTGAAGGTTGTGAAGGTGATGGTTGAATATTGCATCGCTAATGTAAGTTCCCAACACAAACTGTATCTTAATATCTACTCACTTAGGACTTGATTGGTTTAACATACATTGACTCCGGAGACATCTTGATATAGATATACCTTGGAAAGACACAAGGCCGCCCTTAGCCACACCGGAACCTTTCACTGGACCAGTGGTTGCCCCACCTCGAAATAATCGTAGATCCGACGTTTACTACATGATAACTGGCTAAAGGCTAATAGAAGCCAGGGCGCCCTTTCGCTCTGGCAACACAAGCCAACTCCACTCTTGCTGCCGCAGGGGCTCCTTAAAATCTCAGCGCTGCATAAACTTCCAATGGCATTCAAAGGGTGCTTCGGCTTAGTCATAGTTAGTCTATGGCAACTAGAGCTGAGTAAGAGTCGTGGGTTGCTGCTTATGTGTATTTTAAAGGAATTTTCTTAACGAAACATAGGTACAGGGTCCATACAATAACAAAAATACAGAAAACATTAGGGGTTTAAAAGGTTGTTAAAATGAATCAGATGGCTTCGTCCCTGCTGTGCCTCGGGCCACGGAGCCCATCTAGCCTCGGCATCCGGGCAATAACCCAGACGCGCGCGACATCAGAAAGTGCCCTCAAATAAACACATCGCAAGAAGCTGTCATCAAAAACGGTTGAAGCATAGCTATAAAAAATCAGGACTTTAAGCTGCGTGATGTAAACCATGACTTAGATACACAGTTGTCACAATCTATCACGAAACGACAACTTAAAATAACTTTGGTACGAATAATCCGAAAAAACTGTCCGCTACTGCGAGCATTAGGTAGGTAGGTAGGTAAGTACGTTTCATGGTAAATAGATAGCTTACACTTTTGTTTAGAGGTACTGTAACTTGTTTCAGAAAAGCGAACGCTTGTTGCTGGAGGACGACATACAAAGCTGCAAGGTGATGCAGCAGTGGGTGATCTGGATGTTCGGGGCGTCACCCTTGGCCACCTACATACAGACGCGACCCCGCCCAGAAATACCTCCGCTCATGATATGGTTAGTACAGTATGGAGTTTTTATTTGCCAAAACTATGGTTTTCTAATAAAAATCGGCAAACCAGTTTTGATGATAGCGGCAGATGGCACTTTTTGATGAACCCTACCTATCCAACAAATATTGTCCTTTATTTTGATTATTCTTCGGTTTTTTGAAGGAAATCCCAAGCGGCAAAATTCTTGTTACAAGTTTATGCTTTTAACTATAGGTACTAATGCCATTGACAAAAAGGTTTTAACATCCAATATTATTATTTCTTGTCGACAGGAACTATGATTTTCTTCCGGCGGAAAATATTGGTCCTACTTTTCCCGGTATAATATATATTGGGTTGATTTCGCTACTCCGCAATATGAATTTATGATTGAGGTGCATAATCCCCTTAGTTTCACATGTGTATTCTGTTTAGCACTAAAAGTTATGCACTGCTAGAGCTGCCTATAGCACCGGCAAATTATATTTATCTCGGTTAGACCATCTTATCCCTGAAATTAGAAATATTCCCTCGTAAAGGCATAGGGACAAGCTTAAAAGTGTGGCAACAAAAAATAACTACAAAAACCACATTCAAAAATGGCATTGATTTGTCATCAGATTGGATTAGTAGGTACCTATATTATTCAGGATTTCCATGTCTTTAACGCACGGGAGATCAACAAAAAATATGTTTTTAATGCCGATGACAATTAGCTCCATACAAAACTATCGCTGGATTAAGCATAGGTACACAATCTCCAAAAACCAAAAAAGTCGATATTAAGGCCAGAACTTTCCATTTTACAGGATAACCACCAGTCCATGGCAACGCCGCGAGATGGGTCCGTACGGGTATTACCTCAACAGGCCGCTATCCTCATTGCAATCCTACACTAATCTATCTCCCCGACAGCAAGCCCTCACGCTCCGACGGGCCTTCAGCGACTCCAAGATAATGATCAAAGTACCACCGAAAAAGAAAAGAGTCTCCAAATCTATTTAAATTAGCTTATTAATGTTCATGACTTTGTAACACAAAGGTAGATTATAAAATTAAGTATGTATAATCAATAAAAATAAGGAAAAGTACTTTACATTTGTTATTTTTAGGTTTCCGTAGCCAAAATGCTAAAACGGAACCCTTATAGATTCACCATGTTCGTCCATCCGTCCGCACCTTTGCTCAGAGACAGTGCTAGGAGAGTTTAATCCACCAGAGTTGAGAGCCACTTTCTAAACAAAAAAATTGTAAAAAAAGTTTCGCATACTGTATCGTGTAACATATCAAATGAAAGGGCATTGGTATTCTGAGAATGACAAATACATATATATATTATTTTAGTCAGCTTGTGACCATGGTCGGTGTAACCCGGTCGAACCGTCAAGCATAGGTAAGGTAAATACTTTACCTAGTTTAAACGCGTTTATTCCCGTGTCAAATTGTATATATGACATATATATTTGTCATATATATACACTGACGGACTCATAAACTGCATCAAAGTTCAGGTTTACTCTAAAAGGATTTTTTATAATAAGTATGCAAACTTTTTAGATTAAATTATATAAATATGGAAAGACTGGCTCTTAATCTTAAAAAAAAATTAAATTTAAAAATAGAACTGCGGTAAAACAAATGAATATAGCCGGGAAAAGAAAATTTACTCGTAGTATCAGATTTGCGTGTTATTTATAGCAAAGTTTTAAATTAATTCTCATTGATTTTTTTTGTTTGGTCAATTGAATTATTGTTACCAGCATAATTGTTGGGTTAGTTTTTTAACACATCGAGAGTTTTTGAACCATAATATGGATACTTCGTCCGAACAAGCGGCACAAATTGTAGCATTGGTGCGGGAGGGCTTGGATCAACGAACGATTGGTAGAAATTTAAATTTAAACCAGTCTACGGTTTGTAGAATATACAGAAGGTTTGTAGAGACAGGTTCTTACAGGAGGAGACGTGGTACAGGCAGAACTCGAGCAACCACAGGTCGTGATGACCGATTTATTGTTACAACTTCCCTGCGAAATCGTTTCCTCACGTCAGTTAACATCAAAACCGAGCTTAATGAAGTGCGTGGAAAAAACGTGTGTGCACGAATAATAAGAAGAAGGTTAAAGGAAGCGGCTATCACCCCTTTTAGACCAGCAAATGGTCCAAAGTTGTCTGCAGCTCACAGACAAGCTCGCTTAAGATTTGCGCGTCATCACCTGAATTGGACAGAAGAGCAGTGGGCCTCTGTATTGTTCACGGACGAGTGTAGGACATGTTTATATGGTGCAGATGGTCGCAGAAGAGTCTATCGTCGACGTGGGGAGCGATATGCTCAAAGTTGCATTGAGGAGCGTGTTCCTTTTGGAGGCGGTTCATGTATGGTCTGGGGTGGCATATCGATGAACGGGCGAACAGAACTTGTGTTCATAGACATGGTCCGTCAAAACGGTAATAGAGGGGGTTTGACAGCACATCGCTACATAACAGAGATATTAGAAGATCACGTGGTGCCTTACATGGGATTCATAGGCGAAAATTTTACTTTAATGCAGGATAATGCCCGGCCGCATGCAGCTGCACAAGTTCAACATTATTGCGAAGAGGTTGGGATACGTACAATGAATTGGCCAGCACGCAGCCCGGATCTTAATCCCATCGAGCATGTTTGGGACAATTTAAAAAGAGCTGTATATGCGAGAAACCCTTCGCCTACGACAGTGGCAGCACTAAGAACAGCACTTTCAGAAGAATGGGACAATATTCCGCAAGATCTTTTAAAAACCCTTATAAAATCTATGCGGAACCGATTAGAATCCGTAATAAGGGCACGTGGGGGTAATACACCTTATTAAAACACAAATAAACCCTTGCATAAAGTTTGTGTCTATTGTTAAAACCAATTTTTTAATTAAACAATTTTTCCTTAAACTTCTGTTTTTTCTTCAAAAAAGGTCTCAAGGTCCTTTCCAGTACATAAACTTAAACTTAAAGATATGATCCTACGCTGTTTTAAAGTTCACGAACCAATCTAGAGGTTTCAATTTAAATCTGTATAGAAAGTTTGCATACTTGGTTAAAATATTTATTTCAAAGTCGTCTATTACTTTGATGCAGTTTATAAGTCCGTCAGTGTATATTTTAAAATCGTTATTTTAAAAGTTATTCAGGAAAGCCATAAAAATAGACCATTGTTACTCCCCTATATACAGAGTGTAACAGAAACATGATACCGAGTGCACATACCTAATTTTATCAAAATCAGAGTACCTACCCTAAAAAAATATGTATTATTATTATTTCATTCGTTTATTTATGAGTGAAAAAGTTTTAAATTATAAAAACGTATGACTTGTTCTATGCCATAATAATCCAATCGAATTTTGTACCAGAGGAGGTATAATTCTTATCCTTTCACTATAGTTCGTAAAATATAGCTTGATACCTGTGACTTTAGAGACTACGTTTAAAAGACTGCTACAATAAATTTGTTGTTGGAAAAGTTTTAATTTTTTAAATATTAATAAGACATTTGTATAGAAATCTAGAACACTTTTTTCAAATAGAACTTGTTATCAAGGAGATACTAGTATAAACAAAGGTAATTTAAAATATTTATTATATTTTATTACCTATTTATATTTTTTTGTTAGCTTACTTCGTAAACTCTTTTCGCAGCCTGGTAGGGATGTGTAATCGACTGGCCAGCGAATATCGATAAAATAAATGTATGACAATTTCATTAATATAAATTGTATAAATGATTATATCTAATCGTTTTTTCACAACGAATTCGTATTTTTTTAGTCTTGCAATACCTACTGCTTTCGCATGCAGCGATCAAGCGGGCGCCATCTTTTTTGAGTCAGCACGAGTGCCCACGCCTTGTATACGCTACCGCTACGTGATTAATATTGTTTTGTCGTTATTACTGTTGCTTTGTTAAGTTTTGTTGTTATTTCTAGTTATTTGTTTTTTTTTGCACCACAATGCCGAAAAGAACAAAAAAAACTGTTTTGAATAGCGAAAGTCGCGAGTTTGTGATTCGTTTGCGTGAGTATTTTGAGCGCGAGAATCAAAATGGCGGACCGCTACTACCGTTGGAGCAAGTGTGCAATAGAGTTGCTGACGCTCTTGGTATCGGACGAGCTACAGTGTCTCGAATTAGCAAAGAAAAGTATGGAGAATCGTCAAAGGAGATGGTGGCCGAAGATGAGGGAGGTAAAATATTATCGACTCCTAATAAAAAAAGGAAGAGAGTTTCGCCAGTCACCGAAATTGACGACTTTGATGCTGCCGCAATTCGAAATCATATATATGCGTATTACGCACGTGGTGAATTTCCCACGTTAAAAAAAGTATCCGTTTCGCTTAAAGACGCGGATTTATTTAAAGGAAGTCCACCATCGTTGTCCAAAATATTGAAAAAAATCGGCTTTGCTTATAAGAAAAGCGATAAAAGAAAAATTTTAATGGAGCGAACAGATATTGCTTTGACCCGAATTGACTTTTTGCGCAAAGTCAAAAATATAACAGATTGGAATAAAGTGGTTTTTCTTGATGAAACATGGCTCAACGCAAACCACACTGTTTCAAGATCGTGGACAGACGATAAAGCGGAGTCTACCACCAAGGTGCCCGAAGGCAAAGGACAAAGATTAATAATTACTCATGCGGGGACATCGTCTGGTTTTGTGCCCAATTGTTTACTGGCGTTTAAATCAGTAAAAACAACAGAGTACCATGAAGAAATGGATTTTACAAAATTTAAGGAGTGGTTTCTAACTCTTCTAAATAATTTGAGTGAACCACATTTTATTCTGATGGACAACGCTCCGTATCATTCAGTACAAAAAGATAAGGCGCCTACGACAAGCAATCGTAAAATTGAAATTATTACTTGGCTGCAAAACAAAGGAGTAAAAGCCGACAACAGCATGCTCAAGAAAGAATTGCTAAGATTAGTAAGCATTCATAAGCCCCCCACTCCAAGATATATTATAGACGAAATTGCAAAGGAAATGGGCCACACCGTCATCCGTTTACCACCATATCATTGCCATTACAATGCAATAGAACTAATCTGGGCTCAAATCAAAGGTTCGTATAATCTAAAAAAACATATATAAAAAGCTTACAAAGAATGTAGTAGGTTTTTTGTTTGATCGAATGAATACCTTTTTTTTCTAGGTTACGCTGCCAGACATAATGTAGCACCGCCTTTCACAGCGAACAAAATGTTGACATTACTACATGAAGCTTGTGTACATGTAAATGCTGATGATTGGAAAAAGGTAGTTGAGAAGACAAAAAATGTGATTCAAAAAGATTGGGAGCGCGATATTCAATTTGACAACATATGCGATCAAGAATTAATTATTAATCTACAGGACTGCTCCAGTGATGAATCAGAATTCGACTTGGAAGTTGATCTCGGCTGTACACCATTTGACAATTAAACTTTTAAATACTTTCAAATTCATCTTTCATTTCCTTTTTCTTTCTTTCAATATCGTTAAAATGTATTTTTTTTAATAAACTCATTCCATATAAATATCGATAAAATACGAAAGACGTCCCATACCTATTACATGTCATTCTGACAAACGTCACAGGTATCAAGCTATATTTTACGAACTATAGGTACTGAATTTTGACAAAAAGATATGCTATAACTACCTATATAGTAATAATAATTCAGCCAGCTATGGTACCATTGTAGGTGCAATACTGACAACATACACTATCCGCTTCTAAAACTTGACCACACCTTTCTATTACACCCTGTATTTATAGTTGTAAACCTATAGATTGCAGGAAAAATAATGAAAGAGGTCTGAATTTTTAACATGGGGGAATTTATTGAGCAAATGAAGAAATTGAAAAAACCTTTGTAGATGTCATGGTATAAACATCAAAATGAATGAAAGGGTTTGAAATTACTGAGAATACAATTTTGAAAGAAAGTAGTGTGAATGTTGTGAATATCATGTGGTAAATCGCCTAGCCTGTTGGGTGTCGGTCTAGCTAAAGGTTAGTGTCCTCTCTCCATATTCATAATAAATAATAATAATAATTCTTTATTCATCTTATTAAGCATTGTAGTACAATTTGATTGATCTGTGGCGCGGTGGGAGTGTATCCGACTGCTACGCAAGAGTTCGTGGTCGTGTCGATTCCCACCCAGGATAAAAGTTTGTGTGATATAAGCACGGTGATTTATTCTGTGTCTGGGTGTTTTTTATCTATAATATGTATGTACGTATTTAGAAATATATAAGTATGTTTATCAGTTGTCTGGTTTCCATAGTACAAGCTCTGCTTAGTTTGGGATCAGATGGCGTTGTGTGAGTTGCCTCAAAATATTATTATTACAATCATAATTACAGTTTAACCCCCTTATTCATAGTAAACAAATAAATTAGCAGACGTTTTAAGCGTATTTTATTTCATTCTATTTTCAAAATTTAATAGGAGCTCGATAGTTTAAATGCTCTTAAAACGTTTGCTAATTTATTTGTTTATTACGAATAAGGGGGAGGGTGTACAAAGACTACATTTAACATGTTGAATGAGGTGCTGTATTCCTAGCTAGGTTATTTAAATAACCTGTATGTATCTGTACCTACCTGTATACAGAGACGATTCCCATTGGAGGTTATTTTATAAAAAGTACACAGTATAGGTAAAGTTATGCACTAGTGTGTAATTTAAAATAAAAAAGTTAGCAGACGTTTTAAGAGCATTATTTTAACTAGCGAATATTGTCTTTGTTTTTCATCCCAATTTCAAAACAGAGTAAAAAATCTGCTAATAAAATAATTTTAAACATTCTGAAGATGCAATAAATTAAAAAAAAATAGTTCCCGCCATTTTTCAATTAGTACCTATATATAGTATTTTCGTTAGTAGTTACGATATTGCTGAATAACTAGGTGTTGATCACAAAACACTTTTACGTCATTTATAAAAGTATGGGTACAAGAAAAAACTTGATATTTGACTACCACATGATCTCACTAAGAAAAACTTAATGCGACGTGTTTCCATTTGCGATTATTTGTTGAAATGTAACAATTCCGACCCAGTTCTTAAACGGTTGATAACGGGTGATGAAAAATGGGTTACTTACTATAAGAATGTCCGAAAAAGATCGTGGTCATTAGCGGGTGCACATTATGTAGATAGTTGTAAACTATTGTTTACAATATCTTGCCATTACCTAGCCTATAGATTTATGAAACATGTATATTTGTGTATAAAAACCAGCAACTATTCGAAAAACACAATGATGTTGTAGTTCGCCCCAGTCGCAATAAATACAAATTAAATATACCTACCAAAACAAAAAATAGACCTATTTAGCAAAAATTCATATTGTATGGCGATTCACAATTTCAATAAATTACCAAATATGTTTCAGGAACTGCCCATGAGAAAATTTAAAATTGAATTACATAAGGTAATCAATAAATGTTATTATGATGTAAGAGAATATTTAAATGATAGAATTATTATTAATTAACATTTAAAATTATATTTATATTACAATTTTAACGCAGGAGTTATAAATGTATATAATGTACCTACTTACTGTACCAATTTAATTTAGTTACATCACATATTATTATTATTCTAAGCGGTATTTAACTATTGACATTTTCAATTTAAGGAATTTTAATTTGACTAAGCATGATTAAGCATTAGATGTACTTTTTTTCCCTAATTACCTAATCTTAATATATTATGGTAGATTGTACAGGGATTAACAATAAGTCAACACCATTACATGTACGTACCTACATTATATGCAAATAAAGTTATTATTATTATTATGGACAAATCCCACAGACCGTGACAAAGCTCGGCCTGACTCGGAACAAAGTGATGCTGTGTGTATAGTAGGATTGGAAAGGAATCGTCCACTTAGATTACACGTAACTTTTGCCGCCGGGTAAAACTATCAATTCTGACCTCTACTGTCAGCAACCGATGAGGTTAAATAAGCCATTGAGCCATCGATACAACAGACCGCACTCATCTATAGCCAATCAACAAAAATTGAGATGTTGGTTGACTGGGATGTGTTGATTCATCCTCCTGTTTCGGTCACTTCAGAATGCTTTATGAAGCAAAAAAGTTAACCTTAAAACAACACTGTGTGTTAATTCAAAAGACATGGTTGTTGAAAGATACTATATTTCATGAAAATATATATATTACGGGTCTTATGTAATCGCGTGAATAATTTAAGGTATATTATTCACGCGATTAAGACCCGTCATATATATATTTTCATAATGTGTACAAATCGCGAAAGTTTATCAACATTTAAATTACAACAATTAAATTACATGATTTTTTTCTTGCATTTTTCATCGCTAGATTTGACATAGACACAGTTTGTTAACTAAGTTACAAATTATAACCTCATTTTGCCCTCTAGTAGTGGTAGTTCTATAAGGGTTAAAAAAGATTGCATGTGGAATGAAAGTCAATCATTTTAATAGGCACTTTTTTATTATTGAATTAAGTACAAAAAAAATAAACTGAACAGTTACGAAACTTCGGTTAGAGTTCAATTATTCAATAATATTCTAATTTCCCGCCATAGAATATTAATTGTCTATCAAGTCAATGTTTTGCAATAAACAGCCACAGACAATATATTTTTATACCAAACTTTTAAGTCATAGCATGCAATCATAATGGCTCTTTGATTCGTTTAAAAAAAAGAAAATAAATTGTTATTAGTACACATTGTAACCTTGGCAACCCGTTAGGTTTTTATCATATGTCAATAGATGTCACTATTTAGTTGGAATTAAAAGTCGGTGTTAAGATTCTCCGCGGGGGGTACTTAAAGGCTAGCATGTGTCCCACACGTCATACTAACCTTGCGTAGGGTGTACCGTGATCAGGCAGGCGGTTGCCCCGGGCTGGCTCCATCCATTGCACTCTAGGGTGGGAGTGGCCGGTCTGTGACTATTCCAAATAGGAATAAGTCGTACGTGTAATTTTTGGTAGTTGGACTAGCGTTCTGCGCGGTCCATAATAACAATAAATATATATCTACTGAATAATTCACTATTGTAACTTAATCAAAGATACGCTATCTTCAAACAAAATTGAAAACATAATTAACAATATTAGCAGGAGTCCGAACAAACTCGTCGTAAAGAACATATCAAGAATATTAATAACAAGACACGTAGTAATACAAACTTCAAAAGTTAACAAAACAACGCGCGCCATACAAAGCAAATAAAAATAGTTTATTTGACCTTGTATCTAAAGGTCGCGAGTGGGTTGGACCCAGACAGCAGTTCTGCTATAAATTATAAAACAGTAAAAATAAAAAAGACTCGGGATTAAACCTGAATTAAGTTTTAAATCAATATAAAAATGAGAGTCCTCAGTCTCCTGACAAAATCCCCAAAAAAGCAAGAAGAAAGCAAAGATTAAAAGCAACAAAGAGAACAACTACAATTGGTGCTAATTTAAGATGACAATAATCTAGGGAACACAAATGATCTACCAATTTATCTTCTTAAGCATTTAAAAGCACGTACCTATAATATAGTTATACATCCACATGGTATATGCACTGGAATGTTCTAATTCTACTATTATTCCCACACCATATGTTACCTATCCAATTGGTAGGTATGTTTAAAAACTCTTACTCAATGTAGCCAACTTTATTTATTACTAATGGGCCGCCCCGGCTTCACACGGAGTTTTCTCCACTCTATCTTTTATTATTCTTAAATTATACATATAAACCTTCCGAAAGAAATTATCTGAATGATAGTGAATACCGCATGAAAATCCGTTCAGTAATTTTCGAGATTATCGCGCACATACATTATGCAGACAGACAGACTGTAGCGAGGGAATTTGTTTTTATAATAAGTAGCATCGGCGTACCCAGATTCCCAGAATCATTTTTCCGAAAGGATTTTTGTAATTTCGTAGATGGTACAATTAATTATACACCGGCCAATTGTGTACTGTGTACCTTTTTGGAATTTTGGGGAGGTTTCAAATCCCAAATCCTGGGTACGCTCATGATATGTAGTGATTTCGTAAAAGCTTTTACGCAAAAATATTTATACAGATACGTATATGCTAGCATAGCGAACATCTATTAACGTAGAAATCAGGCAGTTCGCTTCTGAGCGGAACATAAATCCAGTAGATTCTACGCACACATATTAGGTAGCTAACTTAATCGAGATTCGCCCTCTTTTCATAATATACGCAGGGTAAATTTGGGGGAGGCGGTTCCGTCCAGGAGTAACTGAGGGCAGTGCGTTTCAGGAGGTTTTGAACCTTTTTTTGAACCTTGAGGGGTTAACAGGATTGCTGGTAATTTGGGACCACAATCCCACATTGTTAGTTACCCATTTAAAAAAAATATGATTACCTAATTATTAAAGTCTAGTACTAACCAAACAGATATCCCAGTTCCTTATTTCCCAGTTGTTTATTAGAAGAAGTTTCGTGGCGAATCAAGTTGGGATTATTACCGGTGATGAGTGCCCCTCGCCACGCGCGCCTGCGAGGCTGCGACGCAGCGCACTTCTAATAAAAATAGATATTTGGTGCTAGGCTCTATGGTCCAAATAAGCCAGCTTTGTACCTCCCTTCATACCCTCAAGTGATTGTATAGTGTTCAAAAGTGTTTCTCACCTACGATGCGTACAAAAATACCAGATTCATAATATAGCACAGCAGTGTAGTTTACACTATACTACCGGGCCCCGCCCCGGCTTCACATGTAGTATGTGTATTTTGCAAATGAAACGCCCTAAAAGCGCAAAACGTGATGTAAAGCTGGATTTTTGGTAGTTGTGGAAAACTGGAATATTTTCGGATGTTTTTCAATTTTTGCTGCGCATGTCTTATAGTTTTTGAAATATGACTCACTAAATATTGACATGATTTCAAAAAGTTATATAGTATACCAACAGTGTTAGGCAGAAAAGAAACCATTCAGAGATAATTTATTAACAGAATCTACATAATTTGTATACGCCTTCACTGGTTACCATGTCCACCCTTTTCGGGCATGGAAACATCAAGATGTTACAAAAATATCTACGGTTTGTTGAGGTGGCTATTATTTTCTTATACAATGATGCCACTCACGACATAATGGCCGCTACTAAAAATAAGCTTAGTCTTCAGCAAGCTTTACACTCGTCTTAACGAAATTTTTCGAGTGATTAGCTGCCATTGCTAAGGTTTTTGGTCCGCCCTGACTGAAGAGGTTGCAGCTCAACACACATATGGAATATACCATCAGGTTTAGGAGCAAAAAAAAAACCAACAAACAGGACCTGCATCAGCAAAAACTGCTACCCGTGACATCTGCAAAAGGCCTAGCAACTCGAACTTTCCTAAAATTCGATATTAAGATGTAAATAAGCAATACTCCAAATTTTAAAATACTTGGTAACATATCAATTTTTATATTTCAAAATCTATAAGATGTGCGGAGCTGTGGTTGGGCTTAAATTGTCTCAAGATTAATATACCTTAAAAATGACGAACACATTTAAAATCAAAACCCCATTGTTAAATTTGAAAAAGTATGAGAAGTTTGCAGTGCGTATTACGCAGGTAGCACCACTTTATTTCTCCTTGCAAAATGCAGTTCAACATTACATACCAAAAATTATAACTTTACATCGCGTTTTGTGTTTCTAATGGGTAAAAATAGGTCGTAGCCTAATTATAAACAGCACCGGCCACTTTTGTAAAAAAAAAATAAGATGAACAAATTGACTAAATATTGTAACCGCTTCTGCTTCAACCATGATTGTCCTAATTGTATAATTTAGTTAATAATGGGATATTTATTTCTTTTATTTTCGACTAGCTGACCCGCGCAACTACGTCTGCGTAAATTTTCCACGCTGTTGCAACATTTTTATTTTTTACTCCTATTAGTCACAGCGTGATGTTAAATAGCCTTTCTTCCTCGATAAATAGGCTATCTAATGGTAAAATAATTTTTCAATTCGGACCAGCAGTTCCTGAGATTATCGCGTTCAAACGAAGTCTTCAGCTTTATAATATTAAGTTGAGATAGTATATATTGAAATTTGTTTTTGGCTGTACAAAGTCTGTTATTTTGCTAATAATCTAGTACTCTGCGAGTCTCTCGCGAATCTGGTATATTGCGAATCTGGTGTTTTGCGTTTTGTGGGTCAGTTCTGAGCTACATGGGTTCTCAAAATGAGCCCGGTGAGACATGCAGATTTACTTGCAGACACACGAGGACCGTGAATTTAGGCAGATAAATTAAACCCCAGAACCTAAATCCTACAATCTATATACTAACATGTTCATGGTGATCTTTGGTCGTCGTAGTAATAGTAACGGAGCTCAGCTGCAGACTAACAAAACTTACCTTAGTCTTGATATATTATCTTTGAAGAAAACTCGCACAAAATCAAAAATAAAAGGGCTAATAAATAAACCAACTTAGTATTTGTCGTACCAATTAAATCAATCAATAACATATAAGTAGTTCCTAAACTTTATTACTCTTTGGAAGCTATTGGAAAATTCCATGAGTTGAACAAAACCAAGTTAATTTATCTATTTGAACTCTTTTTGTCAGCCAAGGCTTTCTGGACGTACATAGACGTCAACCAAAAAAAAGAAACAAAAGATAAACAACGATTATTTATTATCATCAATGTCACACGGTAACATTGACGGTACTAACCGAACGCTGACAACACTAAAATGTCCTGCCGCAGCGTCGCGAACTGTGTGAAAGAAATACACAAAATGAGACACCACGAAATAACGAGAGTACAGAAAACCTTTATACGTACCTCGCCCGAGCAATCCACACATAGACATCATTCACGGACAAGAATCTTAGACCGCTTCGGACCATATTGTTTGAAAAGCGTTCCGAAATTCCGTGTCCCTGAGCAATATCTACGTGCGCATACGTCGAGCGTGCATTCTATAAAGGTTAGGTTTCTATAAAGGCTTGTGTGCTCTCAGTATTTTATGGACACACTTTATTTAGATATTTTACATTATATATTTAGGCAAGAACTACACTTAAGACGTCTATACACGTAATAACTAACACACATGCACCGACGTCCATACACGTTCTTATTTTAAAACAGCGTTCGTCGTAGTCTACCATGCATTATTTTATTATTAAACACTTAGAAACTTAACAATAGGACATCTACATGCGTAACCAAGAGTAGTTCTAGCCTTAACACATTTTAGTATAAAAATATGTCATAAAAACATTTATAGCTTATAGTAAATATATAAAATGTATATCCATTCGGATACTAACAAAATGTCCGCTACGTGTCGTCCGCGCTCACTTTCTTTTTCACGTCGAAACTCTTCAATGGGTCGTTTTTGCGTGCCTGGAACAAATATAAACATTAAATAAATATGATATTTCATGCTTCTACCTCCCGTAGTCACTCGTTGGTGTACGCATGAAATAATGTGTACAGTAGTTTTGTGGGATCCTTAATGTTATTTCTAAATGTGAATAACTTCTTAAATCAAACTAAAAAAAATATCCATACGACCGATACTCGGTTAAATTGTAATTTGTGTAGATACACGCGAAAATGAAAATTTCTTATACTAGCCCCCAGGCTTTTCTTTACTTTTTATATACTTGTATCTATACGAATATTATAAAGCTGAACAGTTTGTTTGTGTGTTTGTTTGAACGCGGCAATCTCAGGAACTACAGGTCCAAATTGAAAAAATATTTTTCTGTTGGGTAGCCCATTTATCGCGGAAGGCAATAGGCTATATAACATCACGCTACGATCAATAGGAGGTGAGCAACAATGAAAAGTGTTGCAAAAACGGGGAAAATTAAAGCATACGAAGTTGCGCGGGTCAGGTAGTCATATATAAAATCCCCGTCAAGAGGGAAGAGCTCAATCCCCCTTCCCTGACTACCAAAAATATCTGGGTCTAACCTGCGGAGTTACATCCACTGCCACCACAACCAAATACTGGATTGCAATTTGCATAACAAACATAAACAGAGCATGCAGCTACTTTTCTTTTTTTTATAAGTTTTCTTACTAGAAAGTCTGAGTAAATATAGCCAATAAAAATGCCTACATTGCTCGTACAGTACCCACTATCTTAACAATCAAAAGCTACCAACCTGATACTTATGTCTCTTAGAGCTCCCATAACTGCCCGGCTGTTTTCTCTTCTTCTGCGGCAATGGTGCTGCAGCCGTCTCCTGTTCATCCTCCACTGTTTCTTCACTCCTCAGGGCTGCTGGCAGCAAGTACTCTGGGACGTGGGCAAGGTGATGTTGAACTTTCACAGTGTGCAGTGCCTTGTCTCTTCGTAATGCTGCTAAGTCTGTTGGATTATCTTCAAAGTAGCCCTAGGGTATGAAAGCTAGGGTTAATAATGGTTGTTTAAATGTTTAAAAGTTGTTAGAAATGGAGTAAGTCAGAGAGAAGATTAGTCGTTCATCAATGTGATATGTTTCATTTTGGTCATCATGTGAAATGTCTATTCAGCAAATTCGAAAAAAATGGGTTTAGAGGCTAACTAGTCCAGTATTACAATTTAGACTACCTCTGTGGCGCGGTGGGAGTGTGTTCGACTGCTACGCAAGAGGGGTTCGATTCCCACACGGGACACCACTTTGCGCGATCCACAAATTATTGTTCCGAGTCTGGGTATACTTTGTGCCAGTGACTTGCATGTTTGTAAAGTCCCCCGCGAGACAAGGCTTTTACCCTAATGCGGGAGTCGTCGTTTAAAAAAAAAAAGAAACATTTCGTATGGTATCGTACTGTTGCGCGAGGACGAACTTAAATATACTCCAGGGGCGTAATATCTTTTCTTAATAGTGTTATACAGTGACACTCTTTTTTGAGCTAAATTCGAATAAAAAGCGAGCATGGAAAGCCCCAATTTCGGTTGGTAACTTTCGAAAATCATCTTTCAAAATCACTCATACAAAAAATAATATTACCTGTAACTTCTTGCAGTTGAGCAGTTCCTGCTTGATCTCCTTGAGCCGCGCCTCCCGCACCGCGATCCTGGTGACTGCGCGCCACGCGTCCCGCGACCTGTAGCGGAAACCTTCCACCTCCTCCAAAGCAAACTCGTATTTCCTGGATAACAAATTGATATGCAAGTTAAGCATTTGTTAAAATAAACACACCAAGCCGTTCGTCACGCATTTATGCTCATTGGATTGTATGAAACTTGTTATAAAAGAAATTAAGGAAGATTTTTGGAAGACATTTCACAAGAGTTGATTTGAAACTACTCAATATTGAATAAATTGCTTCCAAATGCGAAAAGACGTCAGCGAACTAACAAACCTCCTCTGGTGTGAAAATCAAGTACACAAAGCTCAAATAATAATTCTTTAAAGCTAACACAATCTTTAACTTATTTTTTTTCGCTCTGAGTATATCTGCAATTAGTCCCTTTTCAACTATAATAATCAAATAATGTGTTGTATGCGAGTTTCTTTCTATAATATAAAGACTTCCTCCAGTTAGGAAGCAGTGCGACATTTCAAAACTGTGTGTTGTGCAGCTTCATAATGTCGGGCCTTGGGAGTAACTTTGGCTTGTAAGTTGGACTGCCAAATCATTGTGGTGGTTGGTCAGTATCAGTTTACACTACTTTTTCAATTTTTAACTAAACCCTAAATCTGTGCCGACAAAACTACATTACTAGTCTAAAATTACTCTTTACAAAACACAAATGTGTACCATTTTGTGGGTTCTAATTAATCTATACTAATATTATAAAGCTGAAGAGTTTGTTTGTTTGTTTGAAAAATCTCAGGAACTACGGATCCGAATAAAATTCTTTCACTTTTAGATAGTCCATTTATCGAGGAAGGCTATAGGCTATATAACATCGCGCTACGACCAATAGGAGGGGAGCAGCAATGATAAATGTTGCAAAACGGGGAAAAATTACGCAGACGAAGTTGCACGGTACAGCTAGTAAAAAAATAAATCAACAGATACTTACTGTAACACTTTCTGGCTCTTTAAACCTTTTGACAAATGGGCTTCAACTGAATCCATCAAAGGTTTTTCTCTTATTGACACAAATGATAGCACTGAACCCTGGAAATAAATGTTTTATAAGTTTTTAAAAACGTTATTAACAACCATAAAACTAAATACAGTTATTGTGTAATTGTATAGAGGCATATATATCATTGTCGATCCCACAATGTTTTAAGACTAAAGTCTTCAATCAGTGCGTCCTACCCGTCATGACATACGGAGCCGAAACGTGGACACTGACGATACGGCTGGTTCACAAGTTCAAAGTCGCTCAGCGGGCTATGGAAAGGGCTATGCTCGGAGTTATAGACTACAGGATTGGCAAGCTGAAGTGGCAGTGGGCTGGCCATATTAGGTAAACGAGTTCTTGAGTGGAGGCCGCATCTCGGCAAACGTAGTGTAGGACGCCCTCAGGCCAGGTGGAGTGATGATTTACGCAAAACGGCTGGCAGGAGCTGAATGCGAGAAGCCGAGGATAAAACAAAGTGGCGTGCAATTGGAGAGGCCTATGTCCAGCAGCGATAGGCTGAAGATGATGATGATGTATAGAGGCCACGTTGTTAGCATGCAACCCAACAACCTACCAAATTGTACACTGTAGTGATCTATTGTTTAAAACTGCAACATAATTCACTCACTGACTATCAGAAATTTAAAACATTTTCTGATTATAGATATCAAATTTCGAGGTTATGTGTGAGAGAACAGCATCTTAAAACAATGATATTTTAGTATTCCGCTGATAAGAGTAAAAAGGTGGAACAAGAACTTACCGAGTTATTGCCCCTAGCTGTTCTGCCAGCCCTATGAACATAGGAATTTACATCTAATGGGAAGTCGAAATTAATAACATTGGCCACATGTTGAAAGTCTATCCCTCTTGAAACACCTGATTCTTTGTCTTTCTTTCTTTTAGACCCTTGTTTCTTTTTCTTTCTTTCTTCTATGGGTAATATACCACCATCAGGTTTTTCTAGTGCCATTTCGTCAGATGCTATGATTATTTGATACCGTCCTCTGTTGAATTGGTCTACAGACAAACACCTAACTGCAGCAGGTAACTCTGAGTTCAACACACAAGATCCTATTTTGAATTGTTCCAAATATAATTTTAACCTGGAAAGAAAACTATCTTTTAATTTTATAATTAATGTGTAGTTAAAACTATCATGGGACAAGTCACACATGGCCATTTGATCTCAAACGAAGTTGCTTAACAACCATTAACAAATATAATATTGAATGGTTGCTAAGCAACTTTGGTATTAAGCATTTTACAGTATGATCAACGTAACTGGACCGGATTGAAGTTAGGTTTTTATCACTTTCGTGCATGTCATAGAGATGCAACCCTAAAATTACTAATGAAAACGATTAATTATGTTTAATCGATAAAAAATACTAACAACTTTTTAATTCAAAAATATAAAAACATTATTTAAATGGGTTCATAAAAGTTTAAATTTAGAACAGTTACAGCTAAAGAAACTTTGAAAAACAATTTCTTTACGAAAATAAACACAAAAAAACATGAGTTAGTAATAGTAATTATGACAATATGATGCGTAATCGCATCTCTAATTCTCTTGGTTTAGTTACCGCCCCCGCCCCCGCTTCCTGTCACCATTTACTTCCAAAAAATGCATCTGCGCAACCACTTGTCGCCTACTTCAGTCCGGCCTAGTTACGTTGACCGTACTGTACATCTATTTTGGCTTTAATATAAACCGATCCTGTACATAAATAACCTCTAACTTAGCACTTAATGTTAACCATTAGGCCAACAGGCCCATCTATTAATTCTACATAAAGCATAGATATTTGACATAAAACAATAAGAGCAGCACTTACTTGTAACACCTATCTACAGTCCTAACAAAGATTATACTCTTCCCTCTAATAAGGTTCAACTTCAACAATGCATACAATATGGCTGCCTTATCATCCTCTTCAGCAAATAAATGGTAATGCTGTAGCTGTGACGATGGAGCCAATTCTGGCTCCTCCAACTTTAACGTAACAGGGTTACGAAGTACAATCTTCTTGAGATTTAATACATCATCAGACAATGTGGCTGATGCAAGTACTGCTTGGTAAATTTTTGGTAGATGACTGAAAAAAAATTTAGGGGATAATATGGGTAGTGGATTAAGTTAGGGTTGACATAATTAACAAGATAAAGTTAAGTACCTATTTTTTTTCTATCTGAATTGAATAGGGTAGATGACTGTCAAGTCAAATCTAATCTAGTCAAAGAAACGTCAAAACGATGCGCCTCATACTAATTTATTTCACATACAAAACAATGACGTCATTCTTTTGTATGGTCAAATCATGTGGTTTCAATGTTTGTTTTGATGTTTATAAATTTATAACAATGTAAAATTGTAGAGAAACTTTGTTTTCCAGAATATTTTTGTAAATGCAATTTCCTGTATGGTGTAAAATAATTTATTGTTATTATAGTCATCTACCCAATTACTTGGCTGCCTCTGTGGTGCGGTGGTAGTGTGTCCAACTGCTACGCAAGTGGTCATGGGTTCGATTCCCACATGGGACACTACTTTGTGATCCACAAATTGTTGTTGTGAATCTGAGTGTACTTTGTGTCTATACTATAGTGTAACTTGTATGTTTGTAAAGTCCCTGCGATACAGGGCTTGAACCCAACTGTGTGTGTGTCCTCTTTTATAAAAAAAGATAAATTCAGCCTAGGCAAAAGATATCCAATTCTGCATTTGTAACTTTAGATAATTACTAGAAGCTGAGTATTTCCAGGGACATTTGTATAAATTTTGAAAAATAAAACAAATAATTATGTATAAAAAAAGGAACTTACCCTAACAACTCCTTAATTTCATCCTCATAACCAAAAGAAAATACCAAATCGGCTTCATCAACAACTAGTACTGCTAAGTCTTCTTTCAACCTCATATTATTAGCTTTCAAATGCACCAAGGCTCTTGACGGAGTTGCCACAACAATATCTGGTTTGTCAGATAGTAACGCTTTTTGTGTCTGTGTGTCTCCACTTGATGAGATATCTATGCATTTTACTTCTCTGGCACATTTTGTTGTTAAGTCACCTATCACAGATGCAATCTGAAATTATAGACTAGAAAATAATATTACTTTGTTAGGGATTTTGAATATGAATACAGATTAATGAAACGTTAATAGCAGGGATGCAGCTCAATGATTGAGAACTTAACTTGTATAGTGTACTTATATAGCACTAGCTGACACGCGCAACTTCGCTTGCATAAATTTTCCATGTATTTGCAACATGTTTTGTTGCTGCTTTGGTTGTACGTTAAAACTATACATCCATGCCACTATTGTCTTGCATTTAGGCAATGTACCATTTTACTACTGTGTTTAGTGAAATGGTCACTCATGTAAATAGGATTTGTGCAATTAAAATTGAGTGAGACTCCAGATTATATAGGAATTTTGCATGTTGCTTATGTTGTCTTGGAGTAGACATTATTAGATGTTAAGGGATAGCAAAACATAAGTTCAACATAATGTGGACATCTCTGCACACATAATTTGCTTGTGTATGGCATTTTAAAATACAATATGCTTTTAACACTCACCTGTCCACATAACTCTTTACTAGGAGACAATATTAGGGCTCTTATGCACTGATGTGTGCTAGTATTCTTCAAATTTAATATTTTCTGAATAACAGGCACAGTGAAGGCAGCAGTTTTGCCAGAGCCTGTTCTGGCTCTCATCAACACATCTTTGCCTTCGAGCAGTAACGGAATAGCAGTTTCCTGTATTAACGTTGGTTCAGCCCATCCTAGTTGAGAAACAGCCTGAGGAATAACGAAAGAATGGTATGAATCGACAACTGCGCATTTGGTCATGAATATACCACGAGTCTAATTAAATCATATAACATACGTACTTCTAACGTAGATACTCATGTGGCTTTAGTTAAGATTGCTTAAAATATAAATGCAATACACTTACCTTCAATATTCGATCATCTAATTCCATTTCATGAAACATAACCTTTTTATCTATATCAGCCATGTTTTGTTATTGATGCAACACAAGGTGGATAATAAATTCACACCACCAAAATTGAGATATTATAGCTACCATATAGCTACGATAGGCTTTAATTCAGTATTTATTTTAGTTTTCGTAATTCACGTGTACTGAGTCAAAATAGTTGAAATGACAGAACGGACAGAACAGCAACGGCACTGTCCGCCATATTTAATTTTACTATACTTTTTTTTATGGAAATTTATTTTCAACGGAGTTCCCTAGTTCTGCATAAAGGTCTTTTGGAAACGACTTTCCCAAAAGACCTTTAAGCAAATAAACTAATAAGTTTTCATTGCAATTTGGAAGTTTGAAAGTCTGTAACTCATCGTTCAACAGCATTGAACTGCAAGCGATGAAGTGTCGTTTTATTGCCGTAGTCTAGTCTTCTATGGGTTATTGGCATGATATTATTATTATGTGTTACGCATGATATTATTTCGCATAAATCCTTACGCATTATTTTGTTACTCATGACCACTATTGGCATAAGGGTTGATAAACATACTATTATAAAACATAATGCTAAACACAGATAACGTTATTTATGCATAATGCTACACGGCATAACAACAACGCGATACGGATTATAAATGTAGTTTTTGACTTATTACAGAACTAACTTAAAAACCTTGAATCCCTTTCTCTAAGTCGGTTGATAAATTCATTAAGTTCAATTTAAAAAATAAGATTTCTAGCTGTTAAAACTAGAAAGAAAACATTTTACCACCACCTGGTGCCACCCTGATGGTGTCATCCAAGGTAGCTACGCTACTGGTCACACCATCATCAGCATCGTCAATAACGACATCGACCAAAAAAATAGGATGGGAAGATGAAAAATTAGAGGATGGAAAGTTCCTTTTACATCTTTGGGACTTTAGTTCATAAATCTTAACTACCACTCTTAAGGCCCGATTAAATGGCGCATGATAACGCGAGCCAAGCCAGGCTTGGCTCGTGATCTGGCGAGCCACGTGTCGTGTAAACGCCTATTTAGATGTATTCTGTATATGAGTGTATTAAATAAAGTTTAAAGGTATAAAATAGGATTATTATGTTTGTGTGAAACTCTATCCGTTTTCATGTTAGATCTGTGAATTTGTTTTTGGTTTGGAATTGTATTTGGTTTTTTTTTTTTCAGCTGTAAGTTACATAAACAATCATGTTATAAAAAATATGAAAAATAAATTTATAGATAGAGTCATGTTCTTTTTTTCTGTCAAAAACAGTCAAAATCTTGTCATAATGGTAATTAGAGTGCTGCGCTTAGAAATGCATCAACGCGCATGCGCAGAACAACTTTGACCGCACCGTGCATACGCCAGTTTTCACGGACTTGCCGCGAAAACGGGAAAAAAGAACGTGAAAAAAGACCAAATGCTTTTTATATCTATGAATTTATTTTTCATGTTAATCATGCGATTAACGTTAAAACAACGTTTCGTTTTTAAATTATGTCACCTTTACCGAGAAAACATGACGTTATATTTAAGGTCGATTTGTTTCAGATAAATTACATATCTTCACTGACTAACCGAGTCAACCCAGGGTAGCCGAAACCGTTGGGGATACCAACCCTACGCCTTTTAAATTGTAACTAGCCCGATTGAAACTAGTTTTACGGCCGAAACTGAGCCCGCAGCCAAAATTTCGGTTTCAGTTTCAGGTTTATTATTATGTGTACATATACAAAATAAAAAAAACAGACAAAGCACGTCGAACCATTCTTAGTGTAGGTTTCTGGAGCAAATGCCGTATGAAGAAATCTGATTTGAATAATTGCATCAGCAGAAAACTGCATGGCACTTACGCTCTTTTGTCGATAAACGCAGTTTTTCGGCAAAAACTCAATGTAAAACTCGATATATCCGATCATAACCAAAATAATTTTAGATTATATTATTTGTGAAGCGCTACCTTTACAAATACTTACAATGGCCCAATTGTGAGGCTAAGTGCGGTTTTCTTGTTCGCCCAGGTAAAACTAACTAACTAAGCGCTACCTTTCTGATTTTTTTCTTATTTTTTGGTCGCATAGTTCAAATTATGATGATCAAAAAATAGAGGCACAATTTACATAAATTTCGAAGCGATTATTACGAAAATTATTTACCTAATCAAAAAAGTTTGATAGAATGATGATAAATGTGATATATGATAGATGTGCTACACGTTAATGCTTGCACAAAAAAAAATCTGCTTCTCTTAACATGTAAGTGCCCCTCCTAACATTTATATAATTTAATATGTGTAATTTTTGAACCTAGCCATTTTAGCTAAGTTCAAAAATGTATATAATATATTATGTGAAATTGTGAATACTTTCCAAAAAAGTTTCTTGGAAAATAATAAACAAATGGTTATTCTTTTAATCTACACACATGTCAATATGCCAATAAATAATAATAGTATCTTGGGACAACTTACACAACGCTATCTGATCCCAAACTAAGCATAGCTTGTACTATGGCAACCATACAATAGATAAACATACTTATATATTTCTAAATACATACATAATATTAAACCGATGTATGTGTGTTGATTTCATTCGAGCCAAGTATGCTTCTATTTCAAAAGCGTTGGAAACCAGCCTAAAATCTATTTATTTATTTATTTATCCAACCGATAGATAATAACAGATTAACTAACCATATAAGTAAAATGATGTCGACCGTTGCAAAGAAAAAGAAGCCAGTAACAGTTATAGACACAGAAGATGCTGTATATCAAAATAAATTAATAAACTGTCTTATAAAGGAAAAAAATGTATCATTAAGATATGCTGGCTTGTTTGCAGGTTTGTAGTTACTACATCACTAGCTACAATCTTATAAAATAACGGTTTTAAACATAAGAAGGCAGATAAAAGAGTAAAAAAAATATGGAAAGAAACGATAATATTTAGCAAAAATAACACAGTGGAACAATCGCTTAATAATTTGGCATGTAAGATCTGCCGGAGAAGGTTTTATGAACAATGCTTTATTAGCATTTGAATCTAAAAGCACTAAAGAACACTTAAAACACAAAATTTTAAAATAGAACATCTTATTTAAAGAATAGATTCTACAAGTACAATCTCTTTTTCGCGTGTATTTTACAAATATTGAAAATTTTCAATTAATTGATATTAATCGATTTTTGCATAGTGTATGTCTAACGTTGCCATTTCAAGCAATTAAAATATGTAATGCTTTTTGTCAATTGCTGCATTCTTCGCTACGACAGAAGAGCTGGTTTCGCCGTCCTGGTCTAACGATTGATGTAGAGCGATAACTCTCTCTCTCTCACTTAAACAAACTTTAATCGCTGGCAACTCGTTCGAACTGCGGGCACTCTTGCATGAGGTAGTTTAACATGTACACAAAATAAATACCTATAATTTGATATTTAAATGATAAATATGCGCCATGAACGTAACAACGTAATAATATTATCTTGTTATACCTGGCTGCGAAGAAGTTACGGGCAAGTGCGCAATGGCACCCAAAGAGCGTGAAGGCACCTATCGCTTTTCAAGTTCATTACGTCTATCATAGTATTTTTATTTAGCCGGTTATGGTGTTTATGTGTGTTATGGTGGGTTTTTTTTATTCATAATACGTAAACGGAAGCATATTATAATATATTTATGCCATATTTTTTACTGAAATTTTGCATACATAAATTAGATAAAAGTCATTGACAAGTAAAACTATTAATTTAACCGTTAAATTGTTAAAAAGGAGTTAATTTTAAGTTCAAAATAACTTGACTAAGTTTGAAAGAGAATATGCGATATGAATCATAAATAGGTTAAAGTAGCTTTAAATTTTTTTGTGAAATTATGAGATTAAATGAGAGGATTAAACAAATAAAAAAATATATTATTGGGTTTCTAGGTCTTCTAGTTTGGAAACGAAAAGATAATTTCCTCTTTAAAAATGTGTCTCATAAGTTGTAAACGGTGAAACTATATAGAAAAGAAACAAGTTACATAAAAAAACACAAATTACCACCTATTCATGTTAAAAAAATTATAACATTTCACTTAGTAGTTTGCGACATCTAGCCATCGACAAAACGTTACTCCAGCAAAAACTCAAATAACATGAAAACCATACGATGCACAAATTTAGCTTTTGCATGCACATTGCGCACAAATTAAAACCTATTTTAACCAGATAGATCTGTTGCGAAAAAAAAATCTGCTGGAGTTAACGTTACTCCAGCACAATCTATTTTTCTTGAATAACTTAAAAACGACTGGATCCACAAATTTAAAAAGTTGCGCACATTTCAACGGCATGTTGCACAGAAAATCTGTATCATTCATATCCTGAAAGGAGACAACATTCTGCTGGGGTAACGCACACACATTAATACCGCAATAAATTTTTGAGGGTTTGTTTAGTCCATTGACGTAGAGATATTGACTGCGCCTTAACCACACAAAATTGACCACTCTCTAGAAAGATACAATGCTACGTTGTGGACAATACCTGTCATAGGCCGCACGAGTTTTTTCTCTCTTTCACACTTTGTAGTCAATATTTACTTTTTATTTGAACGGGATGGTGTGGTCCAGGTCTATACGTCAATGGTTTACTCCAAGTTTGCTCATTGTCAAAAATGTTTAATTCGTTTGTGAGTACTTACAGGAAATTGTAACTGGCATCAACTTTTTCATTTTATTTTTTTACGCTGGTATATATTGTGACACAGAAGGTACATTTTATTTTTCATTGAGAACACTAAACGAATGGCCGAGTTGTTTCTGCATTGCATATTTTCAATAAAACGGTGTTATTTATAAAAAAATTCAATATTTGGTGATTCTTTCAAGCGTAGGGCATTTGCGTGAAGGTAGTCTTAACTGAAATTGCGTTCGTGATTAAGAAAAATGTTACACCACGACGTCGTTACAGACCGCAGTTCATTGCCTTATGTAAAACTTGAAATAGTGTTTCTTCCGTGAGTGACCGAAATATACGGTGACTTATGTGTTCTGTGTGATTATATAGTTTTGTGGTGATCAAAGTTACAAAATGTCAAATTCGACCGCTCAAGTGTTGATGAAGAAGGGTAAAAGAGGTGCAGCCGCATATATACACGCGGACTGTGAGAATGGTTCCCCTCAGCATTTGGGTCCGTTGCTGGACGTGCTCCTCAACCCGAGCAAAGCCATTGACGAGTGGGAGACCATAGACTGGTGCCGGTGGTTGCTGGCCGGCGGGAGAACGCCTGACGAATTCGCAACTATAGGTGAGTCTGTTCACATAACTGTACTCTTCAAAATAGTTCTATGATAGTTTGTAGGTTATGAACTAAAGTTACATCTATTGTATTGCACCAATTGCGTCGTTTTAATGAGTAATTAGTGCTAGTGTACTGCATGGCCTTCTATTGTTTGTTATGTTGATGACTGCAATGTAATAATCATTGCAAATAATTGAACTGCATTGTTAAATTTTGTGGAGAATACAAAGAATAATAAGTATTAAATAGGTATTGTTCTTATCAACTGCCTTTATATAGGTTTCTTTGAGATGAATATGACACACAGCTTTATATGGGCTTACATTACATTACTTATTCATAGTGCATTTATTATAACATATAAATGTATTTGATTTGTGTATCTGGTTTAGTTTAATTCCATGTAACTTGTGTCTGTCATAAAATTGTTTTTAAGGGGTCAATTTTCATCTTAAAGCATTATTTTCTCACTATAAATGTTATCTAAAGTAGTTTAGGATAATATACTAAAGGTAATCATTTAGGTTGACATCAAAGATGGTTGACATTATGAAAATTCTATTTTCAAAACCAAGATTCAGAGTATATTTAGCTAATTACATCAATATATAGAGATACTGTGATACAACAGTAGAATGTTAATAAACTATTACAGTGCTTGGTTACATAAAATCCAAGTTTCCGTGAACCCATAGTTTTGCAATGTAAAAACATCTGATACAAGATGAACACATAAATTTGCACTTTTAGCTGATTTTATTTGAATTGTAATTTGTTCTAGAAAATATTTGCAATGCCTCTATTTGAATGAATAGAGACCCTTTGAAGACAAATAACTGAATAGTTATTTTGTTTTTGCTGGGTTTCAATGTTTTAATTTTGTTATAAGTATGCTTATATTTTTTTATTTCTATAGACAATGTTTTTACTGGAATCAATAAATAATGATTGGAATCCTCATACACACTGTAAAACCATTGTATGTGGCATATTTATTGTATCAGGAACTCTTTGTACTATGATAATGGCTATCTGTACACATAGATAATAGAAAAAGACAGAATAGTTTGATGACTTATTAACTTTGGAATAACTCACAACTAAAAAAAACAATGATAATTTTGAATGATACATCTACCAGGGCTTTTAGTTTAGGATTCCAGTATAAGCACAATGGAACTGCTCAAAATACACAAATCAAATAGTTAATTTCCTTTTCTGTTTCTATTGTACCTACAACAATAAAAAAAGCCAGTAAATTAGAGTTTTACTCTGATTTACTTCCTTTAAGTGAGAAAAACAAACAGAATTATCACTTATAATAATGCTGTTTCGTTTATTTACATGAAAAGTACATGCCCAAAGAACACATACAGGCATATTATGTCTGACACTAGATTTCAACCAAGTCCTTAGATGACTAAACCTTGATTGTTTGTAGATAGAGGTTAGAATAATAATTTTCTTGCAAATAAATCCAGTTTTATATGGCCTAATGTATAGGCAGGATGTCTGTGGTCCAATTATGATTTGCAATAAACAGGAAAACTATATATTGTAAATATTGTTATGTATCTGTACTTATATTACATCTGTAGATAAAATCAGATAGCTTATATTAAATATATATATATATATATGTTTGTTTTAACATGATAGTCTCCAAAAGTGCTGGACTGATTTTGATGAAATTTGTTATGGAAGTAGCTGGAAGTTGGAAGGGCAAACTTTTTACTGTAATTACCACCATCCATAGGAAAGGTTGAAATAATAATTGCAGGTTGCTCTTGAAAAATATGTTTTCCCAACACATTTCATTCCATCCCTTCCAAATAAGTGGGATAAAGTATATGAGTGACTCAACTCTTTCTTTCTACTTTAATAAAAAGTTAAATGGGCTGTAAATACACTAGATTAGATTCATATCAACCCATATGATGTCCCACTGCTGGGCATGGGTTTCCCCAGTAGAACCTACTTATTGTAGATTCTGGGGGTCATTTTATTGCTATAATCTCCACTCTAGGGGAGTGGGTTGGCGATCGCAGGCAAAGGCGAAGTGCACAGATGATGCTGCTGCCCATCCTCTGGTGGCTTAGTCGCATTGACAATAGATATTTATATTTATGATCAAATAATCCAACTTGTACAATAAAAAACTTGAGAGGTGTCAAGGGACACCCATCTGGAACGAAGTTCCTTTCAATTAATTAGTGATGGAATTGTAATATTTTTTTTTTTAAGTTATAACAATATTTTTTTTATTATTAACAAATATAATGTAATATAAACTTAATCATATAGTAATAATTATTATAAGAGAGAGACAGACAGAGAAACATGCGCACGCCGCACGGCTTACAATAGCTTACTATAGCAAAAAGTGTCATTACAACTTTTCGTATGAATTTTTTCTGTCTAGCCCCCTTTCACAATGCGTATATATAATAATATATAAGGAACTTTGTTCCAAAAAGTGGGTAAAATTTTGTTCTAATGGCTGTTGTTGTGGCATTAGTTTTTCATCTAAAAAGCTAAGAACTAGCTTCCTTGTAAAAAAACTACCTAACCATTGATTTATTATGACACTCCTCCTTTTGCATTGGGATTAAAAACCAACCATAAAGAAAACAATACTCTGTCAATACAACAGCTGTAGACATATAAGTTAGTATATACATAGTGGACGGCCATCTTTTGCCATTTTTGCGTCTCCAATGTCACACAGATGTTGTGAAGCCTTGTAAGTTGTGACTCATGATGCATACACATACATCAATATGCAATATGGTCAACTTTATTTGTAAACAATAATATGGCAGTATTCATAAAATATGTTTACTTGTTCCTATTTCCTTAAAATTATGTGTCACCTTGAGAGGGCGAAAATACATGTGCATCAGAGCCGAAGGGTTAATATTATTCAGAGGTACCTCAATACAAAAATATATCTTGCTGGATAAGGTTTTTTGTACTTATAATACTAAGTAACTACAATCCAAAGGGAAGCCGAAAGTAATGGTGTTCTCAGGACCCTCCGCCACTGATGTGCATGTTTGTTTAACAGTTAACAGTATGTTTCCTTTTAATTTTTAATGTAGGAATTGGACTCGTGGCACCTGGGATTCTTTCTTAGCCAGAAGTGAATTTTTGTCTTTCTATGTTCAGTTTAGGCTTTCGTAATGGTATCACTACATAGTATAAAACAAAGTCGCTTTCTCTGTCTTTATATCCCTATGTATGCTTAAATTTTTAAAACTACGCAACTGATTTTGATGCGGTTTTTTTAAATAGATAGAGTCATTGAAGAGGAAGGTTTATATGTATAATCACATCCATTAAATAGTGAAGAAATAAGGAACGGAGCAGCAATAAAAATGTTGCAAAAACGGGGAAAATTTACGCAGATGAAGTTGCGCGGGTTTAGCTAGTTTAACTATAAATAGTAGTCTGCTGTGAGAGGTTGTAAACTGTGTGTTAATCAAAAACCCTTCATGTATGAATGGTTTAACAATGGTAACTTGTCAAAGAAATGTCACAGTATTCATAGTTAACTACTAAATAACAGTTATGACTCATAAACATGGTCACAGCTATGTAGACAAGTCTAGGTATTAGATATTCCCTTGACACAGAATTATAATAGGATGTCAGATATTACATGGTTGTATTGACGTGGCCTGTTCTAATAGATTCGTTTTTTTTCTGAAAGTTCTGGTTGAAGGTATTTCAAGTACCTAACTATAAGTGTCAATTATTTTGACATATATATTTAGGTATTTTTTTTTGATTCAGGACCATCTTATAGTCAGTGACAAGTTGACGTAGCAATTGTGATATTATGAGGTTAGATTAGACAGGAAGACTAAGACTAATACTTGAACCTACAGTAGTAATAATACATAATTAAAAAACAAAACTAAGATACAAGCTTTGCCCGCGACTTTGTCCATGTAAAGTTGCAGCGCTGCTCACTCTCATTACACATTAGCATGATGATTAAAGTAGCCTAAGTTACTCCTTACATCATCAGCTATCTGCTAGTGTAAGTCCTGTCAAAATACGTTCAGCCGTTTCGGAGATTATCCGGAACAAACAGACAGACTGTTGATCGAAATTCTAAACTGTATTTTGGTTATAATTATACTATATGTATATACTTTCTGCAGTTAGTAAAACACCGTCATTTTGACATTACAAACATTTATTTATATAGTTACTAGCTGTCCCGCGCAACTTCGTCTGCGTAAATTTTCCCCTTTTTTTTTATAATCCTAATTTACTTCTAATACCTCCAAGAAATGTGTACAAACTTTCATGATGATCAATTGAGTAGTTTTCGCGTGAAAGCGTAACAAACAAACTTACATTCACATTTATATATTAGTAGGGATGTACTTATTGAATACCTATATTTTTTAATTTTCACAACTTTATTGTAAGTTTTATTATTAAATTTAAAGTCATATTACCTAAATAGTTTCAATTGACGAATTTTACTTTAAGATATTGGAACAATAATGTTTATTGTGATAAGTTCCCTTACTTTTTCATTATGAGCGATGAGTGTTGTTTGTTGGGTTGACCCAGCCTTGTTTACTATCATACCAATATATATATATACAATGATACCTCATGTTTTGTTGATTCGATCGTAATGTGACTAGAGAGGAAGACTTTTTAGTTAGTTAAAGTGGAAGAGACAATGGAACAGGCCTGTGTTTTTATGGTAAGGGTCATGCTCCTGTCGAGTGACCCTTACCATAAAAACACAGATTGTTGCGTCCAGGCCATCCCACCGATAGGTTTTTGTTTCCAAATAGGTACGGTACTTGTCTATATGTACAGTAATACCCCGCTTTACACGAGGGACAGGAGGTTCCGGAAATAATCGCGTTAACTGAAATTCGCGTATATCGAGGTTTATGACATACATATTATTAATTATTTTTCACGGAAAAATACATCTATTGTCTTTTGGGTAGCGTTATTTTTACGTTCTTGTAAAATACGTTCATAACACCCAACACTGTTTTAATTGCTTGACACACGGTCAAGACACGGTCATCATTATTGTCTATGCTCTGCAATATGTCCAAACTTATATATATATACAATATGTTAAAAATTCGCGTTATAGTGAAACCGCACATAACGGGGTCGCGTAAAGCGGGGTATTACTGTACTATATAAAAATGTCCTAGACTTTGGCTTTGTTGTTAGAAATGCCCTTAATATTTTACTAGCAACCCACGCTAAATGCGCAGCAGAATTAGTACCTAAATATACTGCATAACATTACCATATTAAACGATACTCCGAATCGACTTTTACTTGTTTGAGTTAGAAAAAACTCGCGTGCTTTCTGTTTACATATTTGGTTTTCCTCTCAGTGTTTATAAATTGAAAACGATACACAACTTTAGTTTCATTTAAGACTCCTGACTGAGTTTTGACAATTGTGGCTTTTCACGCAAAAATAAACATTTGTGAGTACAAACAGGTGTCATATTGCCAGGGTCTGATCAAATCTATGGGCTATATAGGGTGAAGCCTAGGATGCGTAGCATTCTGAACTTCAACCTACCTCTACAAGTTGTGCTCTTGAAGCCGCACCATTTGTCTTTTACGATGGCTCCTAAACATTGTTAATTCTAGAGCACCTAGGTCCATATATTAAGCCCCTATCTATTTCCTCACTCTTACACTCTTATAGTCTCATTATTATCGCATCGGATTTGAGAGACATCGAGACGTTCGGCCGATGGTTTAATTTAACGGGATTTCTGAAGCAACTGAGGTCTTTGCTCGTGACTTCGTGGCTCGCGTAGTTTTGGGGTCAATCTTGCCTATATTTCACGAATCTTCAACTTCTAATAAATCCGCTCTTTTCATCGTCAACATCTCCGCGTCAGTCGAAATATACCTAATAGCTTTATATGTCATTGTGGAATATCGGCCACGTTCAAGATGATCTTTGCAACTTATCCATTATAAAATGCACCTGACAAAGAACTATGTGATCTATATTCTCTACAAAGTCAGACGTGGCACGTGGCAGGTGTAGCTCAGGTATAAAGTTAAAAATAACCTAACTTGCGACCTACTTCCTGGTTGTTATATCGTTACAGAGCAGTGACCATGTGTGCGATAGGTAGAATTATGACATGTTAAGTATGGTTGCTTTGTTTGTCTTTCAAATTGTAGCCACTTCTCTGCCATCTTTAAAAATACATTTAATTAGAATGTGAATGAGAATGTGTGAATGTTTATCTGTCAAAACACTACATTCTTTCTATACCAGTCAGTGCATTAGATGTTAAAAAAAAAAATATATTAGTAATCAACAGATTTTTTCCAGTTACAGACACAGTCAGACTTCTAGTTTATAGGGTCGTAAAACCAACCGTAGTTTCATGAAGTTCTCGTGGTCTATACTAAAAGATAGTCAAGACGCGATGTTTTTTATGGTATGAAGGATTCATTTAACCGCACGGTTTTCCCCGGGCGATGCAGCTGCGCAAGTAAATATTCACCGCAAGAACACGAAAAATCGACGGATCAGTATCTTGAACAATATGTTATTTCAATATACATGGTTTAAAGGCATTATTTTGTCGATTTACAACTGAAAATAGAATAATGGTAAAGTAAAACATTTGTAGAACTGAACTTGCCTTGACCTTCGCTCGAAACGCGGACGGGTCAAGACTCAGTGGCGTGAAGGCCGGGGTTTATCATTGAGCTCTTTAATGACGATGCAATTTTATGTGCTGTGCCCGCGGTTTTATTGAAAGGTTGCAGAGATTAATCATATTTTGGTAGTATTTCAATTGTTTGAATCTAAATATAAACATGATTCATTGGATTTCGAGAAATTTGAGAGGAAGCAAAGTATTCTTATCTTACTATATGTTTCCATACTCAAATATTTGACCAGTGACTAGGAATAAATCACCTTGATTACTATCGCATTAATTTTGACAAACTAGACTGTAATATGTCATCGTTACAAGTTATTATTTAAAACAATGGGGACACGGCTAAGCACAGTTTTTTGCCACCTGTCTCACCAATGTCATCGTACTTGCCTCGCTTGACCCAAATGCCATGTTCAACATAAACGATAATATCATTTTTAAGCGTTGTGAGAGCTTATAGCTTAAAGAACAACAATTTGTTATATTTTATTACTCTGTGGAATCGGGTATTTGGTTTATTGGCTCAGCTGGCTTCATTGGTCTAAAGGGCAAGGCTTGTCTAATTTATAACTTACATTATAGACCTTTATTTATATCCATAGATGGAGAATGAGGACGGTGGTCTTTGTACAGTATAACAGCACGACTGTGTGCATAACGTATAGAAATATAATAATATAATAATAATGTTTTATTGCGTCTAATAAACTGTTTACATAAATTTGTGATTGGAGCCTCCTTTTAAGCAGAAAATGCCTGTGTTAGAAGACTCCGCGCTTCCATAACTTGCTTATATTAAAACCCAAAAATGTACTAGGTGGGCAATAAAGTAATACAATTAAATTAAATAAACTTATTTTCTATAATTTTGTGTGTGTGTGTGTGATGTGATGTGTGTGTGTGATGTGATGTATGTGTGTGTGTGTGTGTGTGTGTGTGTGTGTGTGTGTGATGTATCTTATTTCATGTTTTGTAACAGTATTTCTGTATCCTCGTATGACAATGGTTTGATCCATTGTATTATACTTTTTTTACAGTCTCTATATTGCTTTGGGAATATAAATATTTCTTTGTTAATTTTATTGTAAACTTGCGCTGATCGTTTATTGAACTGTACACTAGCGAAGTTGGTTTTCGTTTTTGGTACCTGTGCTATATTATATTTTCGTCTTTTAGCTTTAATGTTGGCGTCATACAGTATGCTTTTATGTTTTTTTAATATAATTTGAGTGAGGTATAGCTTCCGAACAGTTAGTAAGTCACTAATTTGATAAAGACTAGACGTAGAGTATCGACTTTTTTTAAAATACATTATTTTTATAAGCGCACGCTGAGCTCGTTCCAGCTGAATAAATTTTGTTTTCGCTGCACCTCCCCACACAGGAATACAATAGGTTAGAACCGATTGTACAAGGGCCACATAGATTTGATTTAAAATGTTTCGGCCACGATGTTCATTTTTCTTTATTGTTAAGTTTCTTGGAACCACGTGTCTAAGCGTCTTAAAGATCCAGCTTAATTTACGAACCCTATTAGTAACTTGCTCCAAGTGTGGATACCAAGATAGTCTCTCGTCAACTACGACGCCTAAGTACTTCGTCTCTGAAACCCTACTGATTGATGGACACAAACATTTTCCAGTTTCAGCATCATTGCATGTGTGTATTACAATATTAAGGTCATCTTTTGGTATAGAACGTTTATCTATACCGAAACAAATATAATTAGTTTTAGTAGGGTTGAGGGTGAGAAGATTATAATTCAGATAATTAGCTATGTATGACATAGCAAGACATAGAAAGATTCTTTAATGTGAAATTAAACATTACATGTTATATAATTGCCGATATTTCTGTAACGAAAGATTAAAGTTATAAATACACTTCTAAAAGTAACTACCAATCAATAAGAGATCTCTTGGGTTTATTTTTATCTTACAAAGTATATTACCTATGCGATTACCTAAATGTTTGGCCATCACCGCTCAATTTCCTAGGTTTTGATAAATTTATTTTTTTGGACGGCATCCCCATAAACGATTCGTGAATTTGTGACGTAGGTAGACTCTGAAGGCAATTCCAGTCTAATTATTTTAAATTGATAGCAAAAAGTTTGTTGCTAACTAGCAAAAAAGGAACAAAAGCCATCTTCCTATTCTTCCCAAAACTCATTTGTGTATATCCTAGACCAGTGATTTGTATGTAAAATTGCTAAGATAAGATGACGTAAACAAGATATAAAAGAGACGAGAAATACCTATACGTAATTAATCGGACGTTGGAACTCCGAATTGTATAAATTACCGAACTTAGACGTATAACAACGGCGCTACAAAAAAAAAGGTTTGTCTATCGAATTCTTTTTTTTTTCTTTACCGTGGCGAATGCCTATCTTCGTTTGAATAGGATACTAAGGCTTTTAGCCCCAAGTATACTGTTGTTGTAATATGGCGTGCTTTGAATAATCTATACTAATATTATAAAGCTGAAAAGTTTGTTTGTTTGAACGCAGTAATCTCAGGAACTATGGGCCCGAATGAAATCGAATCTTTCACTGTTGGATAGCCCATTTATAGAGGAAGGCTATATAACATCACGCTCCGACCAATAGGAGCGGTGCAGCAATGAGGAATGTTGCAAAAACGAGGAAAATTTACGCAGACGACGTTGCGCGGGTCAGCTAGTGATGGATAAGGGAGATGGTTAGGGACTAGACCTCGCAGAGGTAACCAAGATTTTAGTATACTTGACTCCGCTGAGGACACGTTTAATCACGGATTTTTTAAGATTGCTGGTGTCAAGGACAATGGACCAAACAGACAGACAGTTTATTATAAACAAAATTAGCGAATGCGGGAATTGCCTTTACGGTGTAATACAAATAAAACCCGACGATAAGGCATTTCATTTCCATCATCGTCCATCCATGTCATTATCAGTAATCAGAATATTTCTAGACGAAACCAAGAAACTTCCATATGATTCAATAGCATTTCAATTATAGAACTGACTATGATATGAATTCATCTGTAACACTAATGTCTGTTCACAATAATCTAACTATCGATGGATTTGGCTACTAGGGCTATATATTTGACATAAGCTCCATGTCAAAATTCTACCTCTAGTAGCCAAATACATCGATAGGTACATTATTGAAACCGGCCGTAAATCAATCTGGTCTTACTTTGAAACGTGACTGGTCGTAATAAAACGTGGAGACGTCATGTTTTCTTCCGCACTGAAATAAACAGGAAAAACATTTGAAATTACAATATAATAGTGATAAAAGACTCGTGATAAGATGTTGCTTGGGCTGTAGGGCTTCGTTTCTGGAGTGCAGTATGGACTCAACATAAAATCTGCCTATAACATTTCCACTGCAGGGACAAAGGCTTCCTCCCTGATATAGGATACGACCCATAAGCTACTACGAGGGACTACGGCTGATTAGTGGATGTCACGTGTCTCAGAATTTTATTATTTCTTATTGATGTATTATTTGATGTCCTGGACATTGAATTCCTCACGATGTTTTTCTTTGTAAAGAATTTTATTCTTAGCTCAAATCAACAGCCTCTCTTTGGAGATACCAGTTGTCTTTCACGTTTATCTCCGAGTTTTTACACGTGAGTAAACGTGCCAGAGCTCTTCTGAAAGTTACTGTATCGGGAGCCGGTGAAGACCGATTCTCTTAAATGTATGAAGGAATAAAACGCTCGGGCAGGAGTACGGGACTCGAACCAGATTATTGGCACATTCGTACATCTTTACGTCGGTAATTTCTGAAAAGTCGAGCTGGCAACGAACGACATCACTGGAACAGCACCAAGTCCTCCACTATCGAGTATATTTGTGCATTTTAAAGAGTTAACTCATCGTTATTTTTCGATCTTACGATATTGGTGTACCTAAGCAAGTTTTTATTCAGAGAAAAACAAGGCAAATGTCCTTAATTATGCACCTGCAGGAAATCTATACACATAATGACCTATTATCGAAGACGAATTTCTTGGTGTAGTTGCATTATACAATGTACATGTTGCGGTGCCTCCAACGGTATGTGTATCCGACGACGGCGACTTATTAACTCTATTGTATCGTTTTAGTTAGAATTATGTTTCAGAAATTCAGCTATGAATTAGAATTCTGGATTGAGGAAGAAAATCCTTTATCTCTTACCAGGGGGTCAATTCACGTATTTAAAGCAGTGCAGTTGCAGTTAAGTTTCGATTAAAACGGCCATTTTCGTATTTTTGTAACTGAGATCGATCTTAACTTCTACTGCACTGCTTTAATACGTGAATTGACCCGCTGTACGCCGTTTCTTACAAATTTACAAAATATACTTTTTTCTTACCAAATTGCACGGCGGGGATGTCGGTGTTCGCGATAAGTATTCATGGCTGCAAGCTATCTCCACACCAGGGTTCGTTCTAGATCCTTAGGCTTAAAAAAGCAGACGGTCAGTAGGTACTTATGGAAGAAAATAATTAAAGGCATGTAGTTTGTCTGTCCAGTAATTAGTTATTACTAAGGGTCATAATTGTATTAATTAGTGTATGCCTTAGTGCTCTTACAACTTATGAGGCACTGATCCGTTTAATACTTAAGATTTTTTAGTTATCTTCGTGGATATAGTACAGGCAGGCACAATCGCGTGCAAAGGTTACTGAACCTAATAAATACTCTAGTAAACTTCCTAAGGGCAATGTATTTGCCCTAATCGTAGGAAATGTATAGGTACGTACGGTAATACGATATAATTTCCTGCGGTAAAATCCTACGTGAAATGTAGCCAATACAAATAAACTTACTTCTGTATACTCCGTTTCAGATACGAAGCCCCTTTTGACATTAAGATTTATTTATTTATTTATTTTTATTTATAGTTAATTAAAACGGTACATCACCAATTACATCAATTAACTTAAAATTAAATACATTATACAAAAACAAAAAAAAAACATTAAACTATATCAAACAATACATAAAATTTATAAAATATTCAAATACATTAATAAATTTAACAATACATAAACATTTACAAATTAATATGAAATAGTAGACTCTCTCATATATCTTTTCTCGCAATACATTAGAGCTACTTGCATGATCTTTGCCCACTCGTCGGCAAACACATCAGTCTCAGGGTTGGCAGACAGTAGGGCGTTGAGCACCTCTAGAGTGCGGCATATGGGGGATTTTGCTCTGGCGACAGTTCTACATGCCGGCCTCGCAAATAGATTAGGTCGGTGGCTCTCACGGTGTCGGAGGTATCTGTCAGGTACGTATAGTCTACAGAATAGAGAGTGGAGCTCTGGGCTTTCGATTCGTCCATGTAGAACTTTACAGGCTATGATGAGCTGATTCAGGCCTCGTCTTACCTCCAAAGAGTTAAAGCCTAATATCCCCAGGAGGTAGTTAGTAGGGTACATGTAGGGAAAGAAATAATAAACTCTTTTATGAAGTTATCTGAGAAATGTCTTTTCTACCTTTTCAAGTACTAGAGCCTGGGACGCTGTATGAGGATTCCAGACACATGAGCTAGTCTCGAGTTTACTTCTTACAAGGCCGGTATATAGAACTCTTATGGCATGTATATGGCATGGCAAGATGACAACCTCACTATGATAATAAGTAAACAAGCCATTGGAAATTCGTTTTTTTTTTCCACGAAAGAATACGGAATAATTTCTTAAGCTCGCGCAATTAATGTAATTTTTTTTAAAGCTGTCCAAAAAAGGTAATTCATATTGGAACAAATATATACGCTCTACTGGACGTAGAGCGTCACGATAATTTTGCTTATAGATAGAGAGAGACAGTGACTATGTCAACGAATTATAGTTATGGGATGACTTAAAATCAGTGTTGAACCAGATAAATCGATTAACATTATCGTTTAACATATTTTATTTACTACGTACGTACTTATAACGTTTTTTTGCCTCATTGACGCAACATATGGAATACATACATGACATACATGTGGAATCACGCTCTCAGAATTTATAAAACTGTGTCTTTTGCTGTTATTAGCCACATTCTTCAATCACATCACATCTTCTTTCGAATAGCGTTTAACTTTTTGTCGCTGTGCTTTTTCTAGCGGCACAACTACATTTTCGAACCAAATAGTTATCGCAAAATACGAGGGTGGATCGAAATATTCGCGGCCTACCACATAAATACTTGACTTATTTTAATGTAACTGACCTCATTCGATTTGTTTACTCTCTGGTTGTCACATTGTAAAATTCTGTCACAATAGCATTATCTGTTTTTAAATTAGACTGAATTTTGTGAGCCTAAGTGCAGCGTTTTTAAAGAATGGAGAAAATTGAGCAACGTGCGGTCATCAAATACCTGTTTAAAAAAAAACTGACTCCAAAAGAGATTCACGAAGATATGTCAACAACATTGGGGGAATCTGCTCCATCGTATACGACTGTGAAAAAGTGGGTTGCAGAATTTAAACGCGGACGAGAGAGTATTGAAGATGACCCTCGCTCCGGCCGGCCTACGACGTCTACGACTGAAGAAAACATTGGCAAAAACTGTGATCTGATATTGGCAGATCGGAGATTGACCATCAGGGAGATTGCTGACACTATTGGCATCTCATATGAACGAACACAAAACATCATAGTCAATGAACTTGGATTTTCTAAGGTTTCTGCGCGGTGGGTCCCCAGATTGCTTTCAGTTGAACAAAAACGAATACGGCTCACGATTTCTCGCGACAGTTTGGAAATGTTTGAGACTGATCCACAAGATTTTTTGGACAGATTTGTTACAATGGATGAAACCTGGGTACACCACTACACCCCAGAGTCAAAACAGCAATCCAAGCAGTGGAAAAAACCTGATGAACCGACTCCAAAAAAAGCCAAAACAATTTTGTCAGCTGGCAAGGTGATGGCGTCAGTTTTTTGGGATGCTAAGGGTGTCATCATGGTGGACTACCTTGCAAAAGGTGAGACTATAAACTCTGCTTATTACTGCACCCTTTTACGTCATTTGCGTGAAACGATCAAAGAGAAAAGGCCAGGACTACTCAGCAAGAAAGTGTTGTTCCATCAGGATAATGCACGCGTTCACACGTCTGTTGAATCAATGGCTCAAATTCGTGATTGTGGCTTTGAATTACTGCCCCATCCCGCCTATTCCCCTGATTTGGCACCTTCGGACTTTCATTTATTCCCAAACCTTAAAAAACACCTTGGAGGTCAAAAATTTTCATCAAATGAGGAGGTTGAAACCGCGGTGGGTGACTTTTTTTGAAGGCCTTGAAGAAACTTTTTTTATGACCGGCATACAGGCGTTGGAAACCAGATGGAAGAAGTGCATTGAGTTAAGTGGAGATTACGTGGAAAAATAAAATTACTTTTGTTTATATTTTATATTGTTTTCTTGCTGAGGCCGCGAACTTTTCAATCCACCCTCGTAGCATAGAAACTAACGCTCCATGTGCGTTTTATAAATTAAAATACGAGAGCTGTTAGGAAAGACATCTCAAAACTTCAAAGCAAAGTGATAATGTTTGTACCAATGTGATAGACGTACAATGTCACTGTCAAGCAAAAATACAACAAATGACAAAACTCTACTATATTGCAAATATTAATTCTTTTTGACAGATTTCTAATTATAGTGCAGCCTATAGCGAAAGATTACTTTCTTTACAACCATAGTAAATTGACAACAGTTTTGTCAAACAAAGACAGCTCTCTTATTTTAATTTATGAAACGCACATGGAACGGTAGTTTCTATGCTATTTTGCGATAACTATTCGGTTCGAAAATATAGTTATGCTCGCGCCATAGAACATCTGAAACCGTTTAAATACAAGGTACTGAATGTTACTGCACTCTCTGGCTTACATAATATGTACACGCGCAATATAATATTTGAAAATTCTGTGTTACAATACTGCGGCGCGATATCATGCCGCAGCGTGTTTTAGTCGCGCATCCAAAAGTAGTAGGTACACATCCCTTCACTAAGAAATACCTAAACAGATCCACAATATCAGTCATGTCCTAATCTTTAAGATTTTTGTATTAAAGCGTGAGTAATCATTTTATGTAGTTATTTTCCTTCTAGTGATTCAGAATCAGGTTTATGACAAGTATCTGTGGTTATTACGTGCATAAATATTTGTATAGGTGTAGCTTGGGTGAACGTGATATACGTCACATCACTGAGATCACACTGATGTAAAATAAATGTGATGCTGTATCTTACATTTATCGACGGCATGACAACGGAACACTCTTATGTGCCTCTGTTCTTTGTCTTTTGTATGGTCAGGCGCATAGCTACCGCTGTATTAATGATACCCCCCCCCCCCTCCTATCAGCGACACACATTGAAGAGTCAGTTGCAAATTTATGCGAGCGACTCACATTAGTCCTTTGGCACCTTGGGCCTTTGGACACCACCAAACCAATTTTTGATACAGGGCCCGCCTAAGGCACCTGTCCCACCAACGACGATGACCGAGAAGCGAGTAGCGATTTATCGCTCAAGAAACGTACAACAGATGTATTTTGTAGATCCCGTCCGTGTAATAAAAAGAGATGCAGTATCTATACTGCATCTCTTTTTATTACACGGACGATATATGCGAGTATTTGCAGGCAGTGTGAACACTCAGCGATCAAATACTTATATCTGTATCTTTTTTATTTACATGGGATCTACATAAGTATGTAAGTGTCTTAGCGATAAAATCGCTACTCGCTACTCTTTTTCTCGCCGTTGGTCGGACAGGTGCCTAATGTAAGCTACGCCTCTGGTTATGGTTGTCATAGAGGCTATCGCAAGCTCATGGGATCCAACTATATAGAGGATGTTTTTTTTAACATGAACTCTGTCTGTCTGTTTGGTCCATTGTCCATGACACCAGCAATCTTAAAAAATCCTTGAATAAACTTAACCTCAGCGGAGTCAAGTATACTAAAATCTTGGTTTCCTCACTGGTATCCATCACTAGCTGACTCGCGCAACTTCGTTTGCGTCAATTTTCCCCAATTAGGCAACATTTTTCATTGCTGCTCTGCTCCTATTGGTTGGAGCGTGAAAAAATATTTTACTGTTATTGGATAGCCTATTTATCGAGGAAGGCTATAGGTTATGTAACAAGCCTTCCTCGATAAATTGGCTATCTAACAACAGTAAAAGAATTTTTCAATTTGTCCTAGTAGTTCGTGAGATTATTGCGTTCAAACAAATACTTCAGCTTTATAATATTAGTATAGATTAATCCACCACAGAATTAAAATAATTTTAAAATTTACACGACATTACAAAATGAATGAAAATCACCTATAGATAATAATGGTAACAGCATCTTAATTGCTAACACTATTTGTAAACAAATATTGCAGTAACAGGCGATTGAGAAAGAATGGCCGTGGGATTTCACTGCCTTGTTTTCTCATTGAGGCTTTACTACGTTAAATGTAAATGTAGTGTTATGTTAATAACCTTAACTATCTATTCATCTACACATTTTTTTTCTCTTAGTAAATAACTTTGTATATCAATGATGTTGTGTTGTTTTTTGAGGTCCTACCATTTTAGTTTTATACCTAAGCATTTTAGTTCTTTATATATAACAATATTGCCCCTTTAAGCTTTAAGGGCGTCCTAGTCGATGATTCTACCATACAAACGCGCATAAGTGATTACTTCTCTGTTTAAGGTTGTAAGTCAAAGCTTAAAATTAATGTGAATTCGTTTTCATCATAAACTAGGATTGTAAAGCGATAATTGAAAATAAATTAATATATTAAAAATTATACTTTTATTGCCCTTAAATATTCTTACCTACCTATCTCATAACAAAAAGAATCAGCCAAATCGGTCGAGCCGACCCACGAGTTATTGTGGCGATTGATTTTGATTTACGTCTACGTTTAACTTGTAAGATAAACAAAACTTCGAATAAAACGTCCAACATCAAAATCCAAAGTACAAATATAAATAGATAATCTATTATAGAGGAATCTTTCTTTAGATTTTATTTATCCTGTAAACTTAGGCTTAATTAGCCTCGCTGACTCTCAATACATATTTGTCAAGTAAACTCAAACAACATTGTACATCTCAAAACACCAAAAATAGTAAAACGCCGGCTTTATTTACAACATCGCGTTTATCCGCAAACGTTTTAAACGTAATATCACCAATAGCAAATATTGCCATTTTTATTTCTGTTCTCTACAGCAAAAAATACAAAAAGACGACCATTAAAATGTTTATAGCACCATAAAACAATTACCTGTTCAGACTTGTGATAGTGGCTTTAGCAATTACCGCGATGAGTTCGCTTCCACTTCCAACGAAACTATGTACGAATCTCGTATATCGATACTCTCGTTGCTTGACTCATCAGAGGATTCGACAACCATTAAGGTACTCTCATCTCGTATGCAAGATTTACCCGTTCATTTAGTATCGACCCCAGTTTTCTTAGCAAGTGCATTGACACTGGTGCGTTTCGTATCGGACGGTGTTATTCACCGGCCGTGGCGTTCGTCGACCCCGTCTAACAGCTGATCGCGAACAGACACGTGCCTTGCTCCTCCTTGCAATAAGATAAGCACCCTCTTTGTTACAGGAATACATATGAGGTACATGTTCTTATGAGTCTTGACCAGTTTTGTTCTGCTTGACTTACTGGATTGTACTTGAAGGTTCGGTGGTAAAATGTCGTATCGAAGTTAGTCATTGTTACCGATTTAGCGCTTTATCCATACTATCTATTTATTTTTATTTTGCTGCTAACACTATATATTTTTATTTTGCTGCTAAAACAAGATCTTTTGTGCTCTTTTAAAAAGTATTATTGTCTTTTGTATTAATAGTACTTCTATTTCTGTGGTGAGAAAGAATGTAAGGACCGCAAGAAATGTTAGAACATCCGTAGACAACATTTATGATCTCATGTTACATTTAAACTTTATATAAATCTTTTTTAATTTATTTCAGTACTAAAGACTAATAAATGTGTGTCTGTTTGGGATGTTCCAGCGTTCATTACCATTAGGTTCTGAGAAGTGTTTTGTATTGATTTTGATACTCATCATAAGATTTCTTCTGTATAATTAATTGCATTAATAACCCTCTTTACTGTCATACTTTGGCATTTTAAAGTCAGCTTAAAAGGAAAGGCATGTCTTGGCAATGTCGCAAAAAAATATATTAAATCGAAACTGTCACCATAATCATGATATCTATTAATTTCCTCGCATGACCACGAAAGATTTCTGTAATAGAGGAGCTGTCATCGCGTCAGTGTGGTTGCCCAAAGCGGCGTCGCGTCACGGTCAGGGCAATAACCACGTACACGTACAACGAACGTTGAAAACGATCGCTGAGTCCGTTCGGCTTGTGCGTGCGCACACCACACAATTATCGATGCGTCGCCTTGTTGCAGACGGCTAATGTTGCGTAATGTGTTTTATATTGTTCTGCTAATTAGTTTTATGTACTCACTCTGCTGTTTATCCATTTTTTGATCTACAAGTTAAATAAGCTCTTTTTATGACTGAAAACACTAGTTGTTTGACGAGTAAACCCAATAATTTATGTAACTTGTAAGCATTTGTAATCTGTCTACTTAGCCTTTAAGTTTTATCAATTACTAGCTGTCCCGCGCAACTTGGTATGCGTACATTTCCCCGTAATTGCAACATTTTTCATTATTGCTCCGGTCCTATTGGTCGTAGCGTGATGTTATATAGCTTATAGCCTTCCTCTATAAATTGGCTACCCAACAGAAATTAATATTTTTTCAATTCGTACCAGTAGTTCCTAAGATAACCGCGTACAAACAAACTCTTCAGCTTTATAATATTAGTATAGATAAGGCCTCTTCTGTGGATCATAAAATGTTGATCATGTATATGTTTTTCCAAAAAGTACCTCTCGGTATTGGAAGAAGTGGTTTATGGTATTGGTAATCGTTCTTTAGTGCCTTGGCCATGAGATATGCGATATGGGAAGTGCCCTCAAGTATCGTGATAATAGAGTCAACTGTGTCCGATGAAATTTGCTTAATAAGCTTGAATTACTTCGCTCAAGATGGAAGCGTATAATCATGTCAAGTCTTCGGATCGTTTGATCTTTTGGCCAGATTGCCTTGCCGTGATGATCACAAGCTGGTGAGTGGCGACTTCATTTGTGAAAGGTCATCTACCTCATAAACATAAACCCAAGAGTAAATACTTATCTCCACACAATTGTAGTACTTACTTTTAATGTATTTTACTTCGTGGAAGATAAAAAGTTATTGACATTTGACGGTTAGAACTCTATCATGGCTGAAATAGTCCATTTGCATTGACTGGATCCATTTTTAGGGTTCCGTACCTCAAAAGGAAAAAAACTGAACCCTTATAGGATCACGTTGTTGTCTGTCCGTGTGTCTGTCATCTCGGGAACGCGTGGAGGTATCGAGTTGAAATTAAAATCATATAGGTACGCAGGTCTCCAGTCCTTTGAAGCTGTGAAAAATCAAACTTCTAAGTTACCGTAAAAATACACTCTTAAGGAATCAAAATTTGTAGGGTATTTTTCGTCAGTAATATGTACCTACCAATTTATACGGAATCCTCGGTTGGCGAGTCCAATTCGCACTTGTCCGGTTTTTATTTTTTTTAACCCCTGAGGTAAAAAGTGGGCTTTTCATAAGTACGAACTATTGTGTAGCTCATAAAGGAATAAGTGGATATGAATGCATTCTTCTTATTGGAAATCTAGTTTAGCCGTGAAGGTTTGTAGCTATTTTTGTTATTGCATTTCAGCAGCTTTCTCATTTGGTGATTAGTGTAGTGTGGACATGTCAATCGTCTCGGGAGTTTTTTTTAATTATGTAATAATTGTGAACTGGCATTATGCAACACACGATCATATTTTCCTCGCTTTTCCTGCTTTGAATTGAAACTCGTGAGTGTATTTACAAATATGGACTTGCAGTACAAGGCACGTGTGGATCGTACAAATACGTAACCCAATATAGCACGTGAACTTACACCAAGCCGGTTATATTATCCGCATGACATTCATTTAGAATTTAGACCGACTGTGTTGCCGGAAAATTGGCAACGGTTAGAACTGGGCTCACACATTGGGGTCACCTAAATATCTGTTACGTACGCTTAATTATATAGTTAACCTACTGCAGTGGAATATATTATGTAGCTTATATATATGACATAACGTGAAATATTTTGCTTTAGGCGTTATTTAATATTCTTTTACCCTTTTTATAACCTTACTAGCTGCGTGCCGGCTTCGCACTGGTGTCATATCGTAGTTTTTTTATAACTTGAGTTACATTATTGTAATTTTCGTAGGGATCTCTAATTTTTTTAACAATAAAATATAGCCTATGTTACTCCCCGATAATGTAGCTTTCTAATGTTGAAAGAAATTTTAAAATCGGTTCTGTACTTTCGGAGCCTATTCAATGCAAACAAACAATCAAATCTTTATGATATTAGTATAGATAAGGGGTTAAGAGTATTTAACGGTTGATTGCCGTAATCACATAATTTTAAATGTTGACTGCATTAAAACTACACTGGTCCAATAATATACCATGAAAATATCCTAATATTCATTCTTAAATCCGCCATCAAAGACTCTTTCTCCCATTCCACTAGCAGATGTTGGACCTCTTCAAGAAAACCGCAACTCTTGCAATTAAGGACTTGGAACTTTTTTCATGAGAAAGCCAAATTCGTTTAGCGGTATGTGTTCAGTTCTTAACCTATGTGCAATAACAATTAGATTATTTGATAAGGAAGATAGACGGTATCTCGCGAGAGGACATAAGATACTTCTTTATCGCAATACTTAAATGCGTTTTTTATACTGAACGATATATTATACCATATTAAAATTTAATAGAATTTTATAAGCTACGGGTCTTAATCGCGTAAATATTTTATTTTATGGCTAAATACCTTTGTTTATTGCCCAACGTTTCGACCGTATTGCAACGGCCGTGGTCACGGGTAGACCAGTAAACGCGTGACCACGGCCGTTGCAATAGGGTATTTTATTTCGATTAAGACCCGTAGCTTATAAAATGCTACAATGTGTACAAATCGCGAAAGTTTACGAAAATATATTGCATATTATAATGATAATGAGCCCTAACTGCTAAGAGCTCTTTGACCAGGTACGGTGGATACAGGTCTAAATTTAAACTAGTCAAGGAACTAGAAAGTTCTACCCAATGTCTGGTAATTGTGGACGTAGCTTCTTTTTGATCTTTTGCCAAGTGCCTTCACAACACACCTCTATTAGGTACATCGTGTTATTTTCTTAAATCAATGATAATATCCGGCTTATTTCTTCGACGCTAGTATGTGCTTGTGTTTTTATAATGTCTGGTGGTACTGCGGTGTTTTACTTCAAATTTGTGCTTTTGTTAGAGATTAGCACCATTGCAACATCCGACTTACATTATAAATCCTAATTTCAATATTTTATACCTTATGGTACCCAATTAATAGTGACCTGTCATCGGAGTAGTTAAAGAGTGAAATAAGGTGAATGACCTGATACGTAATATGTTAATATTGACATTCCTTCGGAAATTCCTGATATTTTAATTACGAATATAATTACTAAGATTTTATTCTAGAATTGTAGTTATTTTAAATACATATTTACTTCCGTTAGGTATTACTCTATTCATAGATAAAAACTTTTCGATTGGACACAAGAGCAACCTGAAGTTATATTTATTATTCAACTTAAACCTTCGAATTGAGAAGTAATTAAATGAAATTACTAACAACACGACTAATATTTGGTTGAAATGAATGGCATCCCGAAATATCCAAATGACTTTTTGAAAAAAGGGCTTAACCATGTTCTTCTTTACCTACCTACTACTCCGAACACTGCTAATGACGCATCACAATGAAATTATTAAAATAAACCTTGTCAAACTTAACTAAAAAGTGAAGCTAGTGGAGCTCTTGGTGAAGAAGATACATCATACATCTCCCGCTTTATTTTTCCGGTGATGGAGGTGTATTTTTCGAATGAGGGTTTAGAAATATGTTACAGGGACGTTTGAAAGGGTCAGTAAGTTCGTAACAATTTGTTTTTTTATTTAATTTTGAATAATTTACCAAAGGAAAATTCCTACCCTACCATTTGTCACCTAGTAAACTATATTTTGTTAGTTCCAACAAAGCTGAATCATAGTTCAAGGATGTTTGATCATTATTGGTTTGGCAACACGTGTAAGGCTCATATTTTATACACAGATCGTCTATTTTTATAACATAATGCATAAATATATATAATATAGATAAAAACAACTTATTTTGAAATTAGGCTCCGCAGAAACGAGTCAGCGACCACAGCCATCGGTGCGACATCAGTTTTCCCATTTATTTTGTACTAGTTGTTGCCCACAACTTCGTACGCGTATAAAGCAAAAAAGAGTAAAATATGAGCGAGAATTAAACTGCGATCACGGTCTCGTGTGTGGATAGAAAATTACTCAGAAAGAACCAGGACCATTACTGAGAATGTCAGGATATACGCCAAAACTTAGTAATTGATCAATCAAATCTTTATGCCTCTGAGCCCATACTACTGCTGATGGCCAGTAACATGATATGCAGTTGGTGTGCCCGGTAATTAATGAAAAACCTTGAAAGGGCTTATAGTAGAAATTATTATTTAAAAAAAAATATAAAAAAAAACTATCATAAGTAGTACCTAAGATAAGTACTTATTTAAAAAAAAAACAATTATTTTTTGCCTAATTTTACTTTGTTGAACACTACGACTAGAAATGAATAAAATTTTTCGTTTTTTTTTGTTGTTTTAATATGGTATACTAACTGTTGTGATAGATAGATAGTAGGTACATAGTAAGACTAGCTATTATATTTTTTTTTTAAATTAAGCAAGAACATTTATTTTGGAAAATTTGCATAATTTCTTTTTTAAACAATTTATGCAAATTCTTTTTTAAAAAATAAATCATGTCGGTTTCAAAAAAGAGCATGATATGTTTTAGGGTTCATGATAGTTGATAGGGTTATGGGTGAATTTCTTTATTCTACCATAACTTCTAAATGTCTGAATGGATTTAGATGATTAATAAATTGGTACAATCGTTAAATGAGACTGGGTAACACAGGTTACTTTTTTTTGCTTCTGATCAGATCAACAAGGGTAAAAAAGCCAAGGCCACATTAAGACGATAATAAATCGGTTATAAATGCAAGCTTTTTTTTATTATTTTCTAATTGTGTTCTTGTTTTAATTTGACAATATCTATCATGTTGTCATCCGATTGGAGTGAATCAAGACGTGATCGTATATTTGAAAATAGAAAGCTAGTTGTATAGCTGATCGTACCTACACCACAGGACCTTGTTATATAAGGTTCCAGGAATGTTTGCCGCAGTCGTGGCTTACATCAATATTGCAGACGCAGTGTAATATTTTGTTACATACAAGTGTGGATATCTATATAGTTTACATAGTTCACATATTGGCGTAAAAATGTTTACACTCAATAGTATAAGGAACTCCGCATATCTATCGTATCCGTATCTAAGAGTAGGGAATCGTATCCACAACTACACGATACGAAAGACAACCAAGATTATATTGACTGCCTCTGTGGCGCGGTGGAAGTGTATCCGACTCCTACGCATGAGGTCGTGGGTTCGATCCCCACCCAGGATAAAACTTTGTGTGATGAGCACGATGGTTTATTCTGTGTCTGGGTGTTATTTATCTATAATGTGTATGTATTTAGAAATATATAAGTATGTTTATCAGTTGTCTGGTTTCTATAGTACAAGCTCTGCTTAGTTTGGGATCAGATTGCGTTGTGTGAGTTGTCCCAAGACATTATTACATTATTATTATTAGTTCTTTTCAAAAAAGTGCTCGCCCTAGGGGACAATATTTGTGTAGCGGGAGATTTCCAAAATCTGTATTGTCGATTGCGCAGAAAACAAATATAATAATATATTACAATATGATAAACTAGTGGCCAAGACCAGCGGTACATGTCCTCCACCAGCGCAACTTAACTAACTTAGACGGCACCAGTTCCTGTTGGATGCATATTAATTTTAATCATGCTTGTTTTTCCTTGCATTTCTGTACTAAATACTCATTCCGAAATTCCCAAACTACAAAAAAAAACGGTGAGTTGGCGTTTTGAGGAAATCCAGATACACCCTACTAGTTGTGTTGCATTTTTCTAAAAAAGTTGGATATAAATCACTGCCTGTAGCTACTATAAAAAAAACACCAATGTAAATATTCTTGGCAACATTAATTAATTGTTGACACGTGACAGCGGTTTCTTGCATTTTAATTAATTTGCGGTATTACCGAGTATATCCATGTGCTCCTCAATAGTTTTTTATTTGTTATGAATTGATTTTCCCACCGTTGTCAAGTGAAGAGTATCTACTCTATTTTCCTTTATATTATGATTTGTTATTAATTGGTTTACAAGAAATGCAATTTACTCCTTGACAGAAATTACCGTCTTTGTTTCTATAGAATGACTAGCTGACCCGCGCAAATTCGTATACGTCAATTTTCCCCGTTTTTGCAACATTTTTCATTGCTGCTCTGCTCCTAATGGTTATAGCGTGATGTTATATAGCCTATAGCCTTCCTCGATAAATGAGCTATCCAACAGTAAAAGAATCTACTGGTTCGAATTAAAAAATTCAAATCGCGTTCAAACAAACAACAAACTCTTCAGCTCTATAAGATTAGTATAGATAAACTTTTATCTTTTATATTTATTCAACTCTATTTTTCGATTTGTTGAACAATTGTTGAGAATGGGACTTTTGTTTGCAATCTACATCAATTTTATTATGTTTTATTTGACTTCAATTGCTAAAGTTTACGCTATCTTGTCCACAGTTCGCAGCTATGACAAACACGACAAATGCGGGCTCGTGTGGATACCACGCGTTGTCGCATACAGATGTCGTACGTGCGGCATATCGCCGTGCATGTCGATCTGCCGCGAGTGCTTCCACCGCGGCGATCACTCCACGCACGACTTCAACATGTTCCTGTCGCAAGCTGGCGGCGCGTGCGACTGCGGTGACAAGTCTGTCATGAAGGAAGATGGGTAAGTTCAATTGACTTATTGGTTTCCCTTACTGGGACCCGGGACACAGGCCTTCTTACTGTGACAGGTTGCGGGCAAAAATATAGCAAGTAGTTCCTAGAGTGTTGGTGGAGCTCGCGTCACGGTCGTGATGTCACGATGGCCTCAAGGAGGGTTAGCCGCTTTTGGATCATGTCCGTCGCATTAGTTGGTTACCCAGACAGGATATGTACTTGGTTAGGTAGCATCCGTTGACTGTATGTCCTTGATATAATTGGCATTACTCCACAGTAAGGTGTGGATATCAATCAATAATAAGCTAGTCCGGGGAGACAAGGGTAGCTTTAATATACATATTAATTATCATAATGAATAGAAACAGCACATCTATTGTTGTTTACGTAATTCGGATTAACTTCCAGAATAAACACAGTCGTATCATCTTGTCGTATTCATGAGCTTTTTTATGGTCATCGTTAAACACCCCATTACAGGGCATTTCGTTTTCTTGTTAGTACGGGATTAAGAGGCTCTAATTTAAACGAAGTGGGTGATAGTGGGATGTGATTGCAGGATACGGAAAACTTTCAAAGCAGCAAAGATTTTTTTTAACATTAGCCTCAAATATTCAAACGATACTTGATAGTTTTAGTGGTGGTCCAGAATACTTCTGTCTCTACTATTCGACTTTTAGTGACTGACAGCATGAGAGTTAACGGTATTTTAAAACAGTGGCGTTTAAGTATTCGGTGGTTAATGTACCCACTCCTAACACAAACCTTAAGCACAAGGTTTGTGCTGGAGGAGTTAACAAGATTACTAGTAATGTGGGACCCAATCAAACATTGCTAGTTACCTTTCAAAAAAAGAAAAAAAAAATGTTCCTAGTACAATAAAAGTCTCTATGTTTAACAAATGTAAGTACATTATCTTTTTAGCATCATAACTTCTTTAATGGTGCTTTATCAGAGATGTTCGATACCAATCGAAATAATCTACCGTAAGAGGCCCCGCAGACTACAAACTTCGGCCGATAGTTTGATCGGGTTGGGCAGTACCTAGTCGGCCGGTAACACGGTAATATTATCTATACATATATTACCGTGGCCATACTGATTAAGCCGTTTAGTTTAGAGAAAATCATGTAGTTGTCGGCCATCAAACTTTTTAGTTGACTGGTACCAAATCGATGTAATAGGTTTATACTGATTAACAGACAGACTAAACTATTAGCGGATGAAAAGTTTGTAATCTGCGGAGGGTCTTAAAATGATTTTAACTGTTATCTTACTTTCTGAACAAAAATACGAACAGCTCATAAAAATAAGAACAAAAGCTGTAGTATGCAGGTAAACAATCTGCGTCATTTGATTGTTGAAGTAAATATAAAATATCCGATAAAGTATTGTTGGCTCACAGAATTTTGATAAATAAAAATGTGTATGTATGTATATACAGTAGAATCCGTTTATTATGACTCCGCCTATATTGACCAACCGCCTATAATGACGTAATTACACAACGAAGTTTGGTTTACATACAAAATTCTTTGTAACAAAGTCGGATATAATGACTTCGCTTACAGTGACATGTCGCTTATAATGACCGAATTTTATTACATTTTGTCCATTTATAGTGACCAACATGATTCTTTACACCTTCGGCAATGGCCGTTGATTCCCGACGACGTTCGGCACATGGCTTGTTTTTGTTTTGAATCTCAATGGACAGTTGAACGTCACGCATTGTTTTTAGTGATAATTCTAAGTAAAAAAAAATTAGATTACTTAAGTAAAAAAAAGTAAAATATACTATATATGTATTACGCGCAATTTTTATTTTGATTTAATATGCTGTTTCTCTATTAAAATAAGTATTTACCTTAAAAAAATAAGACTGTTTTTTTTTCACAAAAATGCTTTGTATGACGTCTGCTTAGTATGACGTGTTTGTCAATTCCCTTCGATGTCATTATAAACGGATTCTACTGTATTAGGAATCCGTATCGCTGTAGGTACGGCAACTCGTCCTTAGAGTTTAGAGTGATAGTTATCCCTGGCGCAGGACTCACGAGTCTCGTTGGTACCAAATGATGTGGTTCTTATTTGAGGCTACTGCATGTGGTCTGAAACTATAATTATGAAGGTTTAATTAATACGTTTCCTAGCCTTGGTCCTTGTCAGTGTGATTCTTAGTAGAAGCTGAGATGAAATTATGTGATGGTATTTTGGCGCCATATTCAATGGCTGCAAGTGCTTTTTGCCTCCGGAATAGTTTCACCCTTAAGCTAAATAGTTCCAAGGCTCTGGTTTTTAAAAATAGCCGCCCCTGTCATGATAATTAATCCGTAACATACAGGGACAGGGAGCCAAAAGCAACTCTGTTTTATACAATGTAAGTTTAATTAAAGTAGTTTGCGTGACCAACTAACAAACATCCATCCATCCTCACAAACTTTCGCATTTAAAATATTAGTAGAAATAGTAGAATTTATATTCTCTACATCATATCGAGCTTGTAGCAAGCAACCATAACATTATGGAGGTTTTAATGTTTCCCGGTTTATTTGTATTGCTCGTAATCACTGTAAACGATTATGACTATAGTTAATTTTGAATGTGATTTGTGTATACGAAGACTAACAACTGTTTTAGCTGCTTCGTCTAAGGCTATTATGGCAGTTATAGCTTTTAATACCTACCTTTTTAGAGTAGGCTCTAAGACGGCATTTGTATTACAAAACATAATGAGTAAACATTATCATGTTTGGTAAGTATTTAGTAGTATTCTGAGCATGCAATATCTGACCAGGAACGGCCAGTGATCTTAATCCTGATTTAACGTAAACGTAAAGTATTATATATTATATCCTAGAAACGATTACTTGACTCGATTATGAAGAGTCATAGTGAGTCGCCATGCCGTTGTGTAGGTAAACCATTAGCCATGCATGACACATGTTCGGTTTATCATAAATGCGTAGGTTTTAACGATGTTTTTGTACTGTTCGATGGTAATGACGATAGCTATGGTTCAAATCGATAGTAAAGTGCGTAGATTATTTGTGGTTATGGTTGAAAATGTTGTTAAGTATATATTATACAGTTTATAAAAGGTTTTATAGAGAGGTCGACGGCAGTGCTGGTTACTGACCCAGATGATTCATCTGCGAAGATAATGTAAATACCAATGGGGTAACGTAACTGCTCACCGTCTCCAGTATTCCCATTGCCTTTAGTCTGCCAGTATTCCGCGCCCCCCCCCCCCTTACTCATCTTCAACTCTGACAGATACACACGTTAAAATGATAAATTTAACGTGTGTATCTGTGAAAAGTTGAAGATAATCCCACTAGGCTGTACCTACCTACATATTGGTTGAAATTCTTAATTAAGCAAGTGGAGTTCTAACAGCTGCTGGAGCTAGCTAGCACAAGTTCCCAACATTAACCGTTGGCCCACCCGGCGCGATCACCTTGCCTGCTCTCCTTTATGTTGGAGGGACGATTATATTATTCAATGGCTGCAAGTGCTTTTTGCCTCCGGAATAGTTTCACCCTTAAGCTAAATAGTTCCAAGGCTCTGGCTGTCAAAAATAGCCGCCCCTGTCATGATAATTAATCCGTAACATACAGGGACAGGGAGCCAAAAGCAACTCTGTTTTATACAATGTAAGTTTAATTAAAGTAGTTTGCGTGACCAACTAACAAACATCCATCCATCCTCACAAACTTTCGCATTTAAAATATTAGTAGAAATAGTAGAATTTATATTCTCTACATCATATCGAGCTTGTAGCAAGCAACCATAACATTATGGAGGTTTTAATGTTTCCCGGTTTATTTGTATTGCTCGTAATCACTGTAAACGATTATGACTATAGTTAATTTTGAATGTGATTTGTGTATACGAAGACTAACAACTGTTTTATATGTAATACAAATGCCGTCATATAGCCTTAGACGAAGCAGTCGTCTAAGGCTATATGACTGCATTTGTATTACAATACATAATGAGTAAACATTATCATGTTTGGTAAGTATTTAGTAGTATTCTGAGCATGCAATATCTGATTCTGACCAGGAACGGCCAGTGATCTTAATCCTGATTTAACCTAAACGTAAAGTATTATATATTATATCCTAGAAACGATTACTTGACTCGATTATGGAGAGTCATAGTGAGTCGCCATGCCGTTGTGTAGGTAAACCATTAGCCATGCATGACACATGTTCGGTTTATCATAAATGCGTAGGTTTTAACGATGTTTTTGTACTGTTCGATGGTAATGACGATAGCTATGGTTCAAATCGATAGTAAAGTGCGTAGATTATTTGTGGTTATGGTTGAAAATGTTGTTAAGTATATATTATACAGTTTATAAAAGGTTTTATAGAGAGGTCGACGGCAGTGCTGGTTACTGACCCAGATGATTCATCTGCGAAGATAATGTAAATACCAATGGGGTAACGTAACTGCTCACCGTCTCCAGTATTCCCATTGCCTTTAGTCTGCCAGTATTCCCCGCCCCCCCTTACTCATCTTCAACTCTGACAGATACACACGTTAAAATGATAAATTTAACGTGTGTATCTGTCAAAAGTTGAAGATGATCCCACTAGTCTGTACCTACCTACATATTGGTTGAAATTCTTAATTAAGCAAGTGGAGTTCTAACAGCTGCTGGAGCTAGCTAGCACAAGTTCCCAACATTAACCGTTGGCCCACCCGGCGCGATCACCTTGCCTGGTCGAAGAATCCTCGCTTTATGTTGGAGGGACGTGACACATAGTCATTTATACGCCTAAAGAGAATTCAGACATTCAAATATAAATGTTTGTCCATGACTTGTAATAGTGGAGTTCAATATAGTCAATAAGTAATCAAAGCTACATGTGTAGTCATGCACACGTGTTGACAAACACGCGACTCGCTCCGGCCGGCGCGCGTGATATCACACTTGAGCTTGAGTCAGATACCCCGGTACATATCTATCTATGATAGCCTACACCTACACCTACACGTCAAGGTCATCACTATTTTCGTTCAATACTTAATATGTTTAATATTGATTTGTTCTAGAGTTATAAGTACTTATAAGTAAACTAGCTGACCCGCGCAACTTCATCTGCAATAATTGCCCCCTGTTTTGCTACATTTCTGATTGATGCTCCTCTCCTTTTGGTTGTAGCGTTAAGTTATATAGCCTTATAGCTTTATCGATAAGTGGGTTATCCAACACACTTAAAAAGTTTTTTTTTTTCTATTCGAACCAGTAGTACCGTAGTACTATTAGTTATTCTGTGGCAGTAGTTCCTGAGAACCAAACAAACAAACAGTTGTTTTTAAACTTTCGCGATTATTTACATATTAGATATATTTTGGGACTTAATGCGGGCGTGAATTATTTAAAGGTTACCCGACATTTCGATCAGATTGCACCGATCGTGGTCATAGGTCGACTATTGAAATAAACAAACTCTTCAGCTGTAAAATAGAAAGTATAAATGGGTACGTATCTATGTCTGTATACCATCACAGACCTAAGGTTATCAATCATAGTCTGGGTCATCTGTCTAGGATCATTTTGGAATGCCGAAGCGTCTTGATCAATTAAAACTATCATCAAACCTTATACTCACATTGAACCCTTGGCCTTTAAAAGAAGGAGTTTGGAAACGATTTATTAAAAAAAAAAAATTACAAATTGGACTTACTGAGGAATTGTAGGAGGATTATTTATATTATTAGATTCATCTAAATTAAGGCAGAAACATACTACTGTGTCGTGGACTGTCGCAACGCGTCTGAAGCCTATCGGTTCCATACATTTTGTATGACTAGAGACACATTAAAGCAGAGTGGTGTGTCGCAGCGTGGTCTGTCGGACTGCTCGCAGGCGATCGTGCCAGAACGGTGGTGGAGGTACTGGCGCGCCACGACACTCTAGTTTAGTGTGTTTTTAGCATTAGTGTATCAGTTGTGGCATGAATGTGTATCAAACATCCAACATTTCAAAGTATTAGGAACATTATCGCGATACGCGACTGAACTTACCAAACATACAAAGGACATAGAAAAGATATGAAGGCAAAATTTACTCAAACCCGGAATAACAATTTGAGGATCATCTACCGGAATTAAATCTGCAGCACTTTGCTCCGCAGTCGCTGGTTCAACCGCCGCAAAAGTCGTGCACAGTATTCGATCTGTAAATAATGATGTTAAATGCTTTCTAACGATACAATAATACATGTTAATTGTTAGAACATTCATCGACACAATAATTTACTCCGACATTTGGCATTGTGACGTAAATAAACCAATCTCATTGATTACGTAAACCTAGATTACATTGATGATGATAACATACGCTTCAAGTGGCTATTTGTTTCTTATCAGAGAGAAGATATGTTATGTAAACACGCATTAGATAACAATGTACATCAAAGCATTCTAGCTTCGGGTTGAACTTGACCGGTGGCGTCCTAGACCTTGAAACTCGAGGCTATGAAGTCGATAGACTGTAGATAGAAATCTATTGTAAGCAGTCTCACTCAAAATTTCATCTAAAATGGTGCTGTGCTTTTAGGATGATGATGCTTCATTCAGAAAGAAAATGCAACACATATGATATGAGAAGTCGTTGAATTGATTATGATTCACAGGTAAACGATTGGAAGTTAGAAAATAACAAGGCATTAAAAACTCATTGCTCACCTTTATTAAAGTGAACCAATATTTTGAAACCAAAACAGTAAGACTTATAGGCTAAGATAGGTTTTGCTATAGGTGTTTCGATTATGTATGGCGCCGTGATGCCAGTGTAACGTGCCAAATGTACGTATGATCATTTTATTTTAATAATATTTATTGAAAATATCTGTGACTCACGTATAAGATTTCTTTAAGGAAAATCCTATTTATGGTTTCACTGATTTAGGTGTATTGAATGTTTTTATTGTGATTAATTGGATGGATGTGGGTTGCCTGTTATTAGGCGTTATTCAGACCTATCGTCAGACTCTAAGTCTGACGATCTTGAACGTCAACTTCTGAATTTGCGCTATTTTAGAGCTGTGCTAACAGACCACTTGCTGTTTTGTCTCATATTACTTTAGTACTATTTCACCCTTTTATTATTTCTGAATTCCAAAGAGTCTATAATAGTAATGGATGCATTGAGACAAATTAAAATAGCAGAAGTCTAATACAAATATAAGTAAGTAAGTAAGTAGGCACGTGAATATGTTTGCATCGAGTCTCGACAAATAAAGACAATAAGTGTCTCCAGACAATAAAAAAAGGTTTGTCTTAATTCCTGTCAACATGCATGTTTGGAGGAGTGAGACAGAAACGTTTGTTGTTACGTTTCGTACAGGATGGAAAGAGACGGAAGTCCAAATCGACCTCTCCGTGACTCGAGCGTCCCTCGCTTGAACTTGCCCCTAGGCCTTTGCTGTGACCTTGAGAATGACGTCGTTGCGCCCATTGCGTCACGGAGCCTGTTGAAACAGCCTCAGATAATTCGTGGCGCTATTAATATTTACGACTGACTTTATTTTACGTTAATGGTGGTCGTAAATTGTAAATTATACACATTTGAATATGCGAAAATAACTTCATGTTACTTTTCAGTGTTAGAGACTACAATGAGTCATGATTGTATATAAACAGCTTTATTTTATGGTTTCTTTCTCTTGAAAAATAATAAATTATACTTAGTTAATGCTGCAAAGTTGCACCTGTCTTTCGATACTATTCTAAAGTAAATTACTTTTTAATTATTGATCCTTGAATGAATAAGTACGTAGTCAGATAGGGAGGACCACAATCGTGACGGCTAGTCCCTCCTTGTTTTAATGCTTCTTTTTACAATGTTTTTTATTTATATTTTCTACCACTTTTTAGGGTTCCGTAGACAAAATGGCAAAACGGAACCGTTATAGTTTCACCATATCCGTCCATCCGCATCTTTGCTCAGAGACTGTTAGAGCTAGGAGGCTGTTATTTAGCATGGATACACATATTGCTTACAACAAAGTGAAAGAATAAAATATTGAAAAAAAATATTTTTAGGGTACCTACCTCCCCTATATGTAAAGTGGGGGTGTGTTTTTTCTCACCCACCCACCATCTCGTGTGGGGTAAAACGTTTAGGGGTTGGGAAGATGATTTTTAGATTTAGGGATCCGTTTGTAAAATATTAAGCTTTAAAGTGCAAATGTTTGTTAGAGTCAAGTGGGGACACCACCCTGCTAGCTAAATGGTTAATGTTGGGTATGTAAATGGTTGATGTTGGGTATGTGAAAAAAAAAATTGGTAGTAGTATATATAAGGAAATTAAAAGGACTAAAAACTATTACAGCTAAGTAGGCCTTACAAGTTTACGAGTAACAGCTGATCAAATGAGAAGTAACAACATTTTCGTACAAATTTCATTGAGAACCTACATTGTGCGGGACCCGACATGCACTTGCCCGGTTTTTATCCTAATAATGCTTAGCCTACCATTAAAGGGCCTCTGCTCAATAGTTATAATAGGAAAACTACTCTTAGGTGAACGTAACTAGAATGACTTTCCGTTATAAAACACCCTTAATGAGATCTAAAACTCAGTATACCTAACCTTGACATAACATGTTACGTAGCTGATGACCTCCTTCCTTTTTTTGTCATCCTGATTTTATAGTTAAAATTTCGAGGGATTCTTGAATATTCTACAAAAAAAAACTGACTTAATTTTAGAGAATGTCACATGTCTTGACCATAAATGGAATATATTCCTATCCTACCCTCTTCATATTTGCCCTTTCCTATTCCCGTTACACGGCCCACGAGGTCGGTTTTAATTTTACTGGTAAACATCGTCACTGGGCATGTCTCAGCATAATGTAATGAGAAAACCTATGTACTATTCTCGTGTCTGTCATTAATCAATGATTATGTTATTACAGATTCTGCAGTAACCACGGCAACAAATGCCCGCGGCCTGGAGATGTGCCAGCCGCTCTCATGTGCGTCGCAGAAGCCATGATGCCGAGACTCATACTGCGTCTACTGCAGCATTTCAGAGAGAACAGGTTTGTACTTCAATAAGATGTCATTGTGAATCGTGGAGTTAGTTCAGTATCGAGATACCTGATTAAGAAGTACTAAGAGTGCTTCTGCTAGAGTTGAAATTAGGTTATAGAGGGTATAAGTTCGACATAATAATGAACATTACAATGAGTTGTTGAAGACAAAAACGCACGCTGTACATGCAGTTTAAATTTTAAAAGCGGGCTTCAAGTCATTTCTCATTCTTGTTACTTACAATGTCACCTTTACATGTTCTACCGACAGGGATTGATCGTAAGGTTATCACACTATTTAATACTAGGCAATATACGAGGGTGGATTGAAAAGTTCGCGGCCTCAGCAAGAAAACAATATAAAATATAAACAAAAGTAATTTTATTTTTCCACGTAATCTCCACTTAACTCAATGCACTTCTTCCATCTGGTTTCCAACGCCTGTATGCCGGTCATAAAAAAAGTTTCTTCAAGGCCTTCAAAAAAGTCACCCACCGCGGTTTCAACCTCCTCATTTGATGAAAATTTTTGACCTCCAAGGTGTTTTTTAAGGTTTGGGAATAAATGAAAGTCCGAAGGTGCCAAATCAGGGGAATAGGCGGGATGGGGCAGTAATTCAAAGCCACAATCACGAATTTGAGCCATTGATTCAACAGACGTGTGAACGCGTGCATTATCCTGATGGAACAACACTTTCTTGCTGAGTAGTCCTGGCCTTTTCTCTTTGATCGTTTCACGCAAATGACGTAAAAGGGTGTAGTAATAAGCAGAGTTTATAGTCTCACCTTTTGCAAGGTAGTCCACCATGATGACACCCTTAGCATCCCAAAAAACTGACGCCATCACCTTGCCAGCTGACAAAATTGTTTTGGCTTTTTTTGGAGTCGGTTCATCAGGTTTTTTCCACTGCTTGGATTGCTGTTTTGACTCTGGGGTGTAGTGGTGTACCCAGGTTTCATCCATTGTAACAAATCTGTCCAAAAAATCTTGTGGATCAGTCTCAAACATTTCCAAACTGTCGCGAGAAATCGTGAGCCGTATTCGTTTTTGTTCAACTGAAAGCAATCTGGGGACCCACCGCGCAGAAACCTTAGAAAATCCAAGTTCATTGACTATGATGTTTTGTGTTCGTTCATATGAGATGCCAATAGTGTCAGCAATCTCCCTGATGGTCAATCTCCGATCTGCCAATATCAGATCACAGATTTTCCCAATGTTTTCTTCAGTCGTAGACGTCGTAGGCCGGCCGGAGCGAGGGTCATCTTCAATACTCTCTCGTCCGCGTTTAAATTCTGCAACCCACTTTTTCACAGTCGTATACGATGGAGCAGATTCCCCCAATGTTGTTGACATATCTTCGTGAATCTCTTTTGGAGTCAGTTTTTTTTAAACAGGTATTTGATGACCGCACGTTGCTCAATTTTCTCCATTCTTTAAAAACGCTGCACTTAGGCTCACAAAATTCAGTCTAATTTAAAAACAGATAATGCTATTGTGACAGAATTTTACAATGTGACAACCAGAGAGTAAACAAATCGAATGAGGTCAGTTACATTAAAATAAGTCAAGTATTTATGTGGTAGGCCGCGAATATTTCGATCCACCCTCGTATTATACTATGCTAAGGTTAAACAATATATAAATAGCAGGTTAGTGTAATTAGCAAATAATATCAACGCGTCTCATGACTGTTAGTTATTGTGATACAAAGGAATTACAGTAATCCTCTTATCTTATTCAAATGTAACGGTGCTCAGACCGTCGCCGGCGAAGCCCCACTCAATCCTATATTACCTGATAAGGTTTCAACCGTGTCAATGGACAATTACTTACAGTAATTTATTAATATCCAGCCATTTGCATGGACACAAGTATTCTCTCTTAGAGAATGTACGGGCCGTATATCCACGCGGGTCCAGTGCGGTCAAGGTCACATATCTTGAAATTTTTGAATTTAGGATAATATTGGATAATTCACGGGCTTGATTTTGAGTAATGGCGATATAAAAAGTTCATAACGATTCCCTTGGTTTTGAACCGAGCTCGTAGCTGTTCTCTACCACTGTACTCAGTAGCACTTTACGTACTTTATTTTATATTTATTCTTGTGTATGTAACCAAGCTAGTAAATATAGTATATTATTGTGTCACTTGAAGTGTTGACAAGGTCGAATCAATTGTCTTCAATTCTGAAATGTTTATCAATGATATCTATAGAATATTATTAAGTAGTAATAAAATTGAATTAAATTTGTCTCTTAGAAATATCATAGGTATATATAGTTCTATTTCATAAAAAATATATCGATTCGAGGTATATCTCCAGTAAACCTCTGCGCCACAAGCCTTGCCAACTTGGCGAGATTTTCTGCTATTGATTACAATACTGCGTCATATTTTCTCGCTGACAATAGATGGCAAGATAAACTTGGAACTGAAGGGCGCGGGCGTTGAGGAGTGTCCTTGAGTGTAGTGTCATCGGCACTCTTGTATGCTTTGAATGGGCTCTTAAGTTATCGGCTTAGGGTTTGGTTATTTACCGGCATTGCGTCTAAAATAAAATGTTTTCAACTTTTGTACCTGTATATACAGGCTTCACGTATATCATTAGTTAAAAAGTCAACATTAAGAGAGCACATCATCAGTCATTTTATCGAGGATTCTTGATTTATAATATTCGTTAGCTGTTTATTAAGGTTTGGACGATAATTTCAAAATAATTGAATAAAACATCAGAGATTTAGGGACATTGGAATCCATTTCAGATCATTTTATTAACTTTTAAAAAATAAAGAACATTATTTTTTAAAAGTTAATAAAATGATCTGAAATGGATTCCAATGTCCCTAACTCTCTGATGTTTTATTCAATTGTTTTAGAAATTATCATCTATCAATGATTAACTGGAACATGTATTTAAATTGGGTAGTTGACTACAGGGGCAATAACATGTATTGCACTTATCAGGGTAATACTATTTTATAAACTGAACAATTTGTCTATGGGGGGCATTACGTGAGGTAGAGGAGAGGGGGTGTCGAGCGCAATCTCACATGGGGGAGAGGGGGGTCTTGGCAAATGGCACGTAATATTTTTTACCGGGTTAGATAGGTACTTGCTACCCCTCAATACTCAGAGCGGCAAGGCGACAAAGAAGTCGAATTTCTCCTCCATACCATGCGATTTTCGACCGTCGTTTGCGCCATCTACCGGGTATTTTTTTACCGGTTTAGATAGGGTCCTCGAGGAACTTGTACGGCTCTTAGTTTCGTTGTAGAAACCGCTTAACACAGATTGTTGATGGCGTTGGGCCTGAATATTACTTTTTGTAATTTTTAAAGCTTTTAATAATATTAGGTGGGGATCCCTAGAACAAATTTTAAAATATGCATATCGAGCTGGCTTGTAATAGCAGCTTCGTTTTGACGAGACGCCCAGCTTTATGTATACGAAAACTTTATATAGTGGTATGTAAAATATGACAAACTTAATTTTGCCCATTTAAAACTATTATCCAAATATATCAACATAGGCCGCGGTTGGCCGGCCGTGTGGTACCGGCTCGGCCGTGTGGTACCGGCTCGGCCGTGTGGTACCGGCTTAAGAATAGTACCACCCCGTCTCTTCCCGTGGGTGTCGTCAAGGCGACTAAGGGATTTCACACCGGAGACGGGCAGCAGCGTCCTCTGCGTACTTGAAGTCTTACTGCGATCGCCAACCCGCTCGCCAAGCGTGGCGATTATGGCAATTACCCCCAGGATCTACATACTAGTAGGTTCTACTGGGGAGACCCGTGCCCAGCAGTGGGCCATCATATGGGTTGATATGTAGGCCGCGGTTAATTAACCAACCGCAAATAAATTTGTAATAAAAACAGAGAGATTTTTGTGATGCAGCGACTGTGGCTTTTACTACATGGTACATGGCACTTAGCACAAGTAAAATCCATAAAGTTGTTGTATACATAAAGTTGGGTGTCTCGTCAAAACAAAGCTACCATCGACAATTCCAGTTTGATTTGAATCCCCTTTTTTTAAATAGGGATCCCCACCTATTAGTATTTACCTTGTCAATCTATTTCCCTGTTCCCTGATATTATAGACTAGCTCAGCTGCGCAACTTCGTCTAATTCGAACTTTCCCTGTTTATGCAACATTTTTCATTGATGTCCCGCACCTATTGCTCGTAGCGTGATGCTATCTAGCCTATAGTCTTCCTCGATATGGGCCATCCAACAATAAAATAATTTTTAAATTCGAACCAGTAGTTCATGAGATTATGGCGTTCAAACAAACAAACACAAACTCTTCAGCTTTATAATATTATTATAGATCTAATACCTTTAAACAAGCAATTCTTGTATATAATCTGAATCCAGGCAACGGTTCCAACGATTTTCATGAAATTTAGTATGAAGGGGGTTTAGGGGCGATAAATCGATCCAGCTAGGTTTTAAATCGAGCGCAGCAAAATAGGAAGAAACATTTGTTGGGTTGGCTCAGAAAAAAGAAGAAATGTTTGTAGCCGTCTTCAAAGTATTAAAGGATATTTTTGATGTTGCAGTACACAGGCTACATCGGACAGCTACAGGATCACAGTGCAAGAGTGCGAGGGCTATGTCAAGATGCTGATGGAGTTCAACAACATGGGCGACCTGATGCGCTCCGCCATGACCAAGGCACTTATTAACCCACAGGTGAGAATAATAATATCTTGGTACAACTCACACAACGCTATCTGATCCCAAACTAAGCAGAGCTTGTGCTATGGAAACCAGACAACCGATAAACATATAGATAAATAACACCCAGGCACAGAATAAAACATCGTGCTTATCACACAAAGTTTTATCCTGAATGGGGATCGAACCCACGACCTCTTGCGTAACAGTCGAATATACTACCACCGCGCCACAAAGAATACCATAGCTCCTTGTATATCGGTGAACCTTGAAAATTATTCTTATGTTTTTTTTTTTTTAAGGCCTATCGGGTTCATACAGTCCACTAGCAGTGGATACGGCGTCACGGATCCCTCTTAACTAAAAAAAATGGGTGGCACTCGGGGACTGCCGCGGTAAAGCTGTTGCATAGCATTTTTTATCAACTTATGCAATTATAATTGTTTATTTATTTTTTATTTGTGCAGTATTTTTTTTTCTTCTTTTCATTACTTTTCGCGTTAAGCGAACGCTCGGCCGAGCTACATGGTAGGCGGAGTGGCGGGTGTTAGGTTTTCGTTACGGAATTTCTTGATTCGGAACTTTAAAAAAAATACTATGAATTCCGTGAAGGGTAAAATCTAAACTTTGGCTGGTGGGCTATTTTTGTATTATTAACTACCGTTTAGCAGCAAAAACCCTGTTTAAGGTAAAGCTTGGGCAGCAATATTGTTGGCAATGTAAGTTAAGCTTCTCTGTAAACAGCGCGGTTGTTATTTTTATTGTGCCATCAATCAATCTTATTTATTGTTTCTAATAGTTGCAGGTAAGACTTATTATTAAGTACACAATTACCTTATTTCAAAGAATGAATGTAGGAACCTGTATACCAGATTGAATAAATACCAGTATATTACACCAGACTCTAAAAAATCCTGATCGATGCCTAAACTCTTTACCGTGAAGATGTTTCAACCGTTGTGGCGTAATTTGTCGACAGATGTATCGAAATCTGGTGGAGCCACCGTTCCCCGACACAGAGTACGGATGTTACATGGCCGAGTCAAACAAAATGTACGAGAAAGCACTAGAGATGTTCCCCGCACCCGAACCGCCGGACGAGTGAGTACATTTTTTCATTACCTTATACGTGGTCTCAAAAAGCTTTAAAAGCCCAGCGGGCCAATTCACGTATTTGGTGCAGTTGCAGTTAAGTTTGCAGTTCGATTAAAACTGCTGATTTCGTATTTTTGTAACTTTGGAATCGATCTCAAATAAAGAGAGAGAGAAAAGTATGCGTCTCGAGAAAGCAATAGCGGCATTTTAGTACGGTGCGTCAGCTGCGCAAGTGTACTTGAGACCGATCCCAAAGTGACAAGAATACAAAAATGGCTGTTTTAATCGAAACTTAACTGCAACTCCTGGGTTCGTCGATTATTTCAAGCAACACATTTTCTATTGTCCACATTTTCTCCATGACATTGGCATTTTCTTTTCTAAATGGTCTTAAAATAGGTTAACATTTAAGAATTAAAAACCATAAGAGTACACTGTGCAGATATATTACGAGTTCAATCCAGCACCTGAATACTTATACAGGTGCTAAAATATTTTGTGAACTTATTTTTGATAGATCTTTAAAAGGGGAAAGAAACTTATATGATGATGTAACGAAAATGAAATAATTTATGAATTTCGTTATTCTTTTTTCAGATATCGACATCTGCCTGCGCTTGCGCCGCGGTTACAACACAATACGCTATTAGACGAGTTCATATTCTGGACGTTCAAATACGAGTTCCCACAGAATGTTGTGTGCTTCTTACTCAATATGCTGCCTGACCAGGACTATAAGGTAATTTCTCTATAATTTAATAGCTATTATATAGCTGTAAGCGCTGGGAACTAGTCTTCTAAACATGTAAGGCTTTAAGAATTTATTACGCATTGCTTGAGCGTTAATATACGCTCAAGCAATGCATTGAGAAACAATTGCATTATATTCTAAAAGCTACATAATAACATTTCTGTAATTCGTATCAAAACACTTGAATGTTGTTTCTGAAGCAGTACTCATGAACAATTGTATTTGAGTCAGTAAAAGATTGACTGACCTGAAACAATTAGAACTACAATAAAATATTGTAATTTCCAGGAGCACTTGACCCGCACGTTCGTGATGCACTACGCCCGCATCCCTCTAGTCCTAGAAGACGCCGCCGACCCGGACACTCTGTCCAACCGAGTCGTCCACATGTCGGTCCAGCTCTTCTCCAACGAAGCTCTAGCCTTGCGATGCGTCCAACAACTGCATCTTCTCCACGTTATGGTCTTATCGCTACGTCTCATGATGGGGAAGATATTAGTCCAGAATACCTTACATGATCCAGATCAAAATTTCCACTACGTGATTGATTGTACTCGAAGAGTGATGAAAGAACATTGTTACTGGCCTCTAGTGTCAGATTTCAATAACGTGCTGAGTCATAAGAGCGTCGCGTTGCTGTTTTTGCAAGACGATGCGCTCGTGGATATGTGGTTCGAGTTTTTGTCCATGTTGCAAGGTGAGTTACGAGTGTTTAGACAATATAAAACGTAAATTATAGAGGTCCCAATATGATACCCTGAGGCACGCCAAACTTATTTTTATTTAATTGGAAAGTGTGGAGTTATTACATATTTTATCATCGTTTAACTTATTTATTTAAACGAAATTGGCGTAATTTATTAAGTTATCTCCATACTTCGAGCAAATATCGTAGTCAACGTAGGAATACCCTACGAGCTACCGTGTCTATGGGTCCGCTAAGACCGAGAGACGTCCGCGCAGGTATGAACGTGAACATCCGCGAGGTGGGCGGGCACATCGAGTTCGAGCCGTCGTCGTACTACGCGGCGTTCTCGTGCGAGCTGGAGGCGGCGGCGTACCCCATGTGGTCCGTGCTGTCGCACCTCACGCGGCCCGAGCACGCGCCGCTCGCGCGCCGCATCATCGCCGCCGCGCTCACCTACCTGCAGGAGTGGCTGGACGCCGTGCACTTCACGCAGCCGCATTGCGAGAGGGTGAGTAACTGACTATGTGGCATTCACAGAAGTGACACCACCGGCGGATAGAGAGGATGAGCGAATCTGTTTAATATCCTCGACTAGCTTTATACCCGGGCCAAACTACTCCGTATCCGATCGCCCGTGTGCATTAGATTGCGATAAAATAAAAAAATACTAAGTTCAATAAATGTCCTTAAACTTTATCTACCTTCATACCAAATTTCATCTTATGGGTAAGGCATTATCAGACTCGTAAGCGTGAGGTCGCAGGTTCGAATCCTACCTATTATACCACCGCCGCGAACCCACTCCTAACACAAGCCATTAAGCTTTACTGGAGAGGTTAACAAGATTGCTAGTAATGTGGAACTCACAATCCCAAATTGCTAATTATATTTTAAAAATGAACTTTTCGAAGATAAAGAGCTATCGGCTCTTTATCTTCGAAAACTGCAAACAGTGAAAATACTATGATAAAGAAAATGCAATTCTTTGTCTCTTTCATATAATATCTTGTTTCATTAAAAAATAGAACTATTGATGAACCTTTCTGTATTGTTTGCTTGATACACATAGTAATTTTGTATTTTTATTTATTTGCAATGCAGACCAAGGAAGAAACGAAACCTGTAAGTTCTAGAGATTACATTATTTTAAAGCATGATCAAGTAATATAAATATAAAACTGATATTTCGATAAAATACTTATTTCATATCTTATCAACTCAACATAATAAGCTAATGAATAAGAAAACAAAAAAAAATCTTACAGAATAATTAGTAAATAAAACTATGATTGAAACTATCAAACAATCTTATCCCAGTTAAATTGTTTTTATCATTAATCATATCATACAAATAAGTGATTTGACTAGAAAAAAAGCAGGCAACGCACAATGTAGGGATCCGTAGTCTCTTCAGGAATTTGTACGAAAATTTTGTTAGTTCTCATTTGATCAGCTGTTGCAACTCGCTAAACCTAGCTATGATAGTTTTCCTTTTAGTTTCACTATAATTATATAATACTACACTTGTCTCTGACAAAAATATCTACTTTAAAGCTTAATACATATTTCACAAACGGATACTTAAATCTGAAATAGTCTTTACAACCCCTAAACGTTTTTAAAAGATCTATCTAACGAACCTTCACACGATGGGGTAGTTGAAAAAAAAAAACCACATCCCCACTTTATTAAAATATTTTTAAGATTTTATTCTTTCACTTTGCCTGTGTAAGTAGTATGTGTATCCATGCAAAATTACAACCTTCTAGCACTAACAGTCTCTGAGCTAAATTGTGGATAACTCAGTTTTCAAATATATGTGTTATTTGGAATAAGTTTTTAAAATATTGAGTAGGAGTTTAAAATATACAACATGACAGTATTTCAAGTACGTAATACTTGAAATACTGTCATGTTGTATATCAAATTAAGGTAATTTCATTCTGAACAGAATATATCTAAATACCTCTCTGTTTTGATTCTAGCCTGAGATAATAAATAAAATCTGAATTCGTAAAAGCACAAAAACAATTTTTAGTTTAAATAAGATTTTGAAAAAACTAACAGAGATAAAAACATATTTATCCATTTATTTTAATTGAGTTTCATGATGATGTTTCATTATTAATTAAACCAAAACTTATTAAAGTAGAATATCAGTTAATATGAAATGTCCCATTTTGTAGATCCCGTCCGTATAAACAAAAGAGATAGTATAGTATCAGTTTTGTTTTCGACGGGATCTACACGAGCGGTCGCTTTGCGCAGACGGAGGTGATGCACGCGTCGTTCCACTTCCCGCTGCACCGCTACCTGGCGGCGTTCCTGTGCGCGGGCGCGCGCTGCATGGGCGTGCGCGCCGCCGACGTGCTGCCGCCGCCCGACCTGCTGGCGCTGCTCGCCGTGCACCCGCTGCGCGTGCAGGTACGTGGCTTGTGTCTTGTGCGCCTCACTTACTACATCGTCGCCTGTCTCACAGACGAACTGCTCTCTAAATCCGCCCGGCCGCTTACCATATATATACAGGGCCGAATCCAGGATTTGATTCTGGGAGAGAGGGGGATGGCACAAGAGGCAAATGAACTAACAAATTCAATACAATACAAGAAATTCAGTACACAAAACAACCGTCTGGGGGAACCCCCCTCCTGGATCCGCCTATACTTTCATATATGCATTTAGTAAAAGTCTGTTATTTTGACATTACACACATTATTTATTTGTATAAATAAGCCTGAAGAAATAGCACAATTTTAGTTCTTGCATGTGGTCAAGCTCTTTTTTATGGCGGCAGAAATGTATAATGCCTATGCATATGCCTAATGTATCAGGGCAGACTGAGGATAGTGTGAGAACCTGCCCCCTATAAAAATCCCACCATATGACAATACATAAGACTAAATTTCATTCACTCAAACTAGCGTAATGAGCCATCGATAACAAACTCCTCAGACATGACTCTGCTCACCTCTATCGTGATTAGATCCAAATAAAGTAATATTTGACCTGGACTTATCTACAGTTAAGCTCCAGTTACACAACTTCAGGAGGTACTACTGTAAGGGTATGTAACTTATGGAATTAAAGTCCTCGGAGTGTATGATTCGATTTTTTCAATACGCCTTACGTAGGTAACTCGATAAGTTTAGGGACAAGAAACCATCATTTCAGTAGTCCATATACTTCTATGGTCTATCTTCCAGGTTTGTTTTAACCCTTTTAAATTTACTGAACCATTTAAAAACTGTTGCTCGAGATGAGTGAACGCTGTACGCTGATTTTAATCGTTGAAGGTTAAGTTTTTCTGCTGAACCAACTTTTAAATAATAAAATATCATAGCATGCAAATGTTCGCAGTTAAGCTAACAATCTTATCTAATCATTGCAGAGAATAACGCGGGAACCGTAGTAAAATGTCTTAAACTTCATTATTTATGTAAAACTAGCAATCTGGCTACTTGTTATTTTTTTTTATAATAAATTCACTTAAAAATATATAATACAGATGCGTTCCATTTTTAAATTACGACCATCTCAAAACTTATCGAGTGACCTACTTATATCAAAATCAGGCTCTGCCCATAGTCACACTGTAAACTCGTAATAAGTGACCTATTGTCAGCTTTAATTATAATTAAAGTTAGCAGAGTTAGTATTCAATCAATACACATCGAATACTTACTCCAACTGGAAAATTACCTCTGCCTTGTTTTGGATCCATTATAGTAAACAGTTGACTATGAGTAAACCTATGGTTTATTGCACATAATAGAAAATTAACACCCTGAAAGACTTTACTAGCTTTTCCATAATTATTTTTATTTACCGTACCGATTCCAAGTAAACATCATTCTAGCTACATGTGTAACGACATTGTAACAGCTATATTAAAGAAACCAGTTAAAATTGTGTTATTTTTAAATTAGCCGAATGCTTTAATAATTTTTTAAGTCTTGTGCTAGAATTGTTATGACTTCCCGTTAAACTGCGAGTTCTCGTAGTTCGGCTCTGACATCATTATATAAATATTATCACGACTTTGAAGTCACTTGTAGATCGTGCTCTTTGCCGGTTGCAGGAATTTAAAATAAAACCAATACGATTTCTGATACTTTATTGTTGAATTATCCAACTTTACATTTAGACTAGCAGTGTTTGGTTCAACGTTTACAAACATTTTGTTGAGTTACAAAAATTGATTAAATGTTTTAAAGCCTGTGCTAAAATTGCCTAATATTTGTTCCTTTTTTTCTAACATAAAACATTATCAGTGAAAGTAGTACATTTGAATACTTCAATAGATTCTTATAGAAAGGCTCAGACTTACTAAAACTATAGTCGTCAAATATAAGCAAAGAGTTAGCCCTACTCAACAATAGCTTGAAAACAATCTTACTACTAAGAATTAATGGCCATAATGAGAATAAGCACCGCTATCATGCGTTCGTCGTGGTTGCGCACGACTTAACATTATGATGCAGTCATATCGTCTTATTCATAATTCTTTGTTGTGTTGTCATTGTTTTTCATTATATTTTCAAAGTAAGACAGAAGAATACAAAACATTCGCTAGTTAAAATACTTATTACAATATTATCGGGATTTAATAGTGTGAAATAATTAAAGGTACGAACCCGAAGTTAACCGATCGTGGTCACCGGTCGACTGATAGCAGCTTAGCGATGTCTTGGAACCCCGTAATCAACAAATGCAATTGTCGCAGTACAAACATGCTCCTCATAAAGACGTAGTGAGTGTAGTGTGTAGAAGTACTGATAGTAAAAAAAAAATGATCAAGACCAGGCGAAGGTAGTTGTAAAACCGCGCGCCTCACGGAGACTTCGCTAAGCTGCCATCAGTCGACTCGTGACCACGATCCGTGCAATTCGATCGAAACGTCGGGTAAATAAAAGGTACCTTTAAAATTAAATATTCCACGCGATTAAGTCCCGATAATATTCTAATAAGTATTTAACTAGCGTCAATATGTGTAAAAATCGTGGAAGTTTAAAAACAGTTAAAATACTGTTTTAAACGTATTATGAGGGTACGTATTAAGGGGTAAGTAATGTACACATATAGGTGCTATACCACATTTTGGTTATACTAGCCTACTACTTAAAGAAAAACAGGATTAAATAACTAATAAACTGTTTTTTATGTTCATTTCTAATACACTATAAAATAAAATATTCCCCAAATGCATCATTTTCTGTGTACTCAATTCAAGAAATTGTATTATTGTATAAACACGAAATACTCTCGAACAAATCATTTTACAAAATTGAGAATATTAAAAAAAAAACAGAAATACATAATATTCACTGAAATATCAACTTATATGAGTATTGTTTTAAATCATGAACTTTACTGTATTATATTACATTTTTACAATATTATAATTTATTCGTCTTACTTGTTGTCTGAAAAATGAAAAAGGCAAAAAATACGAGATAGATTAGTTAATCCAATATGGCGACATAAAAAACTACAATATACGTCTCAAGTTTAACCGATTGAAAATAAATTATAAAATTTATGCATACTTATGGAAATATTACAATTTATATTAGTTATATTTCGGGACTTAATCGCGTGAATTATTTAAAGGTACGAACCTTTTATCCAGTCGACCCGTGACCACGATCGGTGCAATTCGATCGAAACGTCGAGTAAATAAAAGGTTCGTACCTTTAAATAATTCACGCGATTAAGTCCCGAAATATAACTAATATGTATAAAAATCGCGAAAGTTTAAAAACAATTATTACGAGTACAATTTACTTACGTCTACGTTTCTGAGAATATATCTACCTTCTCGAATCCTATAAGTATCACGTTTCCTCACAAACTACTCGTACTCCTATGGTTATTTAACAAGTATACGACTACACGACGGTAGTCATACGTAAATTGATTTCTATTTATGTGAATGTGTACCGCAAACTTCGTAGAATAAATCACGACTAACTCGAGCAGACGCCCGCCGGCGAATGATCGCTCTCGGCTCTATCACTCGCACACACATAAATGTGTATTTACACGAATACATCAAAGTAAACACGCGCTCGTGAATTGCAAACAACTACCTATACCAGAATCTAGTATTTAAGAATATGAGTACCTACCTATATTTGGTTGGTAAAAATTAAGGGCACAGAAGATATAGCTGCAAGCTTCAGAAATAAAACTCGAAACTTACTATTACAAAAACATCACATATATCAAAGTCATAATTATTCTACATTACAATATAATGAGTACACAAAATTGAACTCTAATTTACTTCTACTCTATTGTTAATTTCGGTTGTGAACTCGTCTTCCTTGAGGTCGTCTGGAGGAGGTTCCGCTTTCACGTGCTTCGAGTAGTCGTAGGTGATGAGTTTCACTCCGATGAACCCACCGGATCCGCTCGCACCTCTGTGGTACAATCCGGCGCCGCTGTTCAGAGTAGCTCCTTTGCTATTTGATGCTGTAACAAATGTTCATGTCATAATATGACGTAAAAGATTACAGTCTAGGATGAAACTCACCTCCTGTAGTACCCTATTTGATAAGTCAGATTGTAAACTTCCCTATTTTGGGATTGCGGTAAAGGAAGACTTGCTATGTAGATCTCGGCATAGTCCTTATGAAGATATCAGACTTAATACCTTCCTACATTGCGTCTTTGTCGTATTAGATCTGACTTCAACAAACTAGATAATATAAACTCCTGTTTGTTTAAAACGTCTATTGTCCGATAGTATTATGTGGTCTACATCTACACGACAGATAAAGACAAGTTATACATACATTTCAAGTTCTACTCGCTATACTTGGTTAAGTAGTATTTCCCAAATACAAAATGAAGCTTATCGACAACGTTTCTTGAAGTCATTTTTGAGAATTATTTAGACTAAGACTGAATTACGACTTGTCAATGTCTTGCTTGCAATAGTTTTTATCTACGTAGTTTCAATTTCATAGCAATATATAAATCATAAATACCTTTGCTAGGTATGACAGGCTGTACATCAATGAAAGGCACGGTGCTCTGCGCAGCGTCGGCGTCGTAGTCCGAGTGTGTGAACTCTATGTATTGGTCGTGGGTTGAATCTATGCGTAGGTTCTTGTTGCCTCTGGTGGGGAGATCCGGCTTGTACAGCTGCAGGCGGGACCTGGAAACGATAAGTCAAACTTTAGTATCGTCTTTGGACTTTGCTTTATGAAAGATGAACGTGAGCAATATCTTCTTCAAAATTCGAAACTCATGAAACTCAGTCTTTTTCATGATAATTAACGTATAATTTTTGTATTTCGAAAATCTGTAAGCTATGTATAAAATTTGTAATTGTACAATTTGTGTACCTTGGTTTGGACGATCCTTCCGTATTGTCGTTGCTGACCCATTGGCTCTTCTCGGGTATCAGTTTGCCTGTGGTGTAGTTGAACGGAGTCGACCGGATCTCGAAGTGCAGATGGGCTCCGATCATTTGGAACCTAGAAGAAAGGCAAGATAATGTTATTGCCCTTGAAAATATGTGCTGATCCACAACCCTCTCAGAACTAGCTGGTTTTTACCTAGCAGCACCTGTCAGATTCTTACCTGACACCTGTCAGAACATATCCTGAGGGTGACTCCAACTGGTCCAGGTCGATGGCTCTTCTCTCGTACGTCAGCTTGTGGTAGTCTCGCCCTTCCTTCACATTGTTATTAGACGGGTCGAAGCTGGTCAACTTCACTTCTTCAGACGCCTGCACGAAGCCCCTCTCGACTAATGTACCCTGATAAACTTGCAAGTGGAACACTCTACCAAGCTTCACAAGACGCACTCCCGTCACTACCCTGAAAGATTACCCCATGAAAGTATTAGTAACTTATTGTATTGAACTGCTGAAAAAAATATTAGATCTCCCGCACACCCATGCAGTTATGACATAAAATCTAATATGTTCAGTGTTCATTTGTATTAGATATTTCAGTTTTTAAAGCTCACATATACAGCTGATATTTACACAAAAAATCAACATTATTATGTTGCCATTGAAGCGAAGGTTTTTTAGTCCGCAACCTAGTTAGTCTCCCCCGAATACTGACTTGTTATTTTCTATATCAGCAACCGCTTCTCGTAAACTGAAGAAGCGATCTGAGTCGTTTTCATGTTCCTCGCATAGGCACATACAATACGAGCAGTGAAATAGGTTCCATCTCCACCACGAGTCGACCTTTGGAGGAAAAATGTTTTGTTATACCGTAAATATGATGACATTTAGAACCATATGACCTTTTTTGGAATATTTGACCACTTTTATTGTTTGGTGTAAATCAAAATTCTTGCTCCATGTTTCAAGTATCGAGTGTAGGATTGTGTGTCCCTAAAAGTGTGCGGGCGACCCGAACTTTCAAGGACTAACTTGTTATTGTCGATGTCAGATACTGATGGTCGCAGGCTGAAGTACCGGTGAGAGTTGTAGCTAGCATCATCGCACAGGCACATACAATATGAACAGTGCCAGAATAGCCAACGCCACCAAGAATCCACCTACACACAATCAAAGGCTGTAGAACTAACATTTATCAACGTCATGCAAAGTTTTTTAAGATAATAAGCACGTACTAATAGGGCCTTTGTCTTCTTGATGATTTAACCATATTGGCATTTTGCAATCGTGTTGATAACGACGCAACCTTGCGGGGTTGTTCGCTTGTTCATCCATATTTGTTGTCATAATTAGATTAGTAATTAGTGGCCAAGGAAAATATCTGTTTTCGCAGTCTTGTTTTCTCTATTTATTGTCATTTAATTCCGGGAACATCTCTATCCGAAATTCGTCTCTATACAAAAAATGCGAATAAAAGCGAGATAAGAAAAAATACGGTAAAATGTTATCTTTAGGTTCTTCTTCTACTCTAGTCACGGCATTTAGGAGAACAGATAATTTCATCGGCTTCTTGTAAGCCAACATTTTATGTGTAATTGTTTTACCTTAGTGGTACCAAGACTGCAGTGGCCACCCTTTCCCAGAACGCGTCCGTTCTCATACTCGATAAATTCATACCGTCTACTGCTGTGATAGTTCTGTAACATAAATCGCATAATATTTCAAGTATTTGCATAATCGTGATGAGTTATCGTGCTTTGATTGTTTGCTACAACCTAGGTCAAGGATTACTGATTGCAAACTGGAATTTTGTTCTGTTGTTTTCATAACAAAGTTAAATCTGTGATATCGTTATTTTTAAAGACCTTGGTATTGTTATGCACTATTTTGTGCTTTAAAAATTGTAAATAGAGACCTATTTTCTAAAAAAAAGTGCACTTTTAATAAGCAATAGATTTAGTCAAACACTGAGGTATTTCAGATAATTTAAATTAACTGTGTGATAAAGAGTCGAGTACCTATATAAATCATTAATGAGCTACTAGCTTGTGTGTATTTGTTCTTGCATATATTTTTATAAGGCGTAATTAATATTAATTACAAGCGGTCATAAACAGACTGGACAATTGAAGTATAAGTGGGATTAATTGACTAATTGACGTCATGGAAGCTTTGTACAACATTCAGAAGCTTTTTAGCTGTGCATAAGTGTTGAGTGTGACTTACCGCTGGACAAACCCACATATCAGAATCAACAAACTGACAGTCGATAATCCTTCCTCCGCATCGCGTTTGCTTCGAGCAGAACTGGTCTTTGAAGCATCCATGGTTCTCAGCTAAAGTGTAGTAGGCGCAGTTTTCTCTGCAAGTGCCGTCACCGTTCATATCCACTTCGTTCTCGATGTATCCTTGGAGGAGACGGGTTACTTCTGCGTATGTGTCTGGAATATATCAAACATTAGTTGGGTTAGAAAATAGCAATGTATTGTTAGCATTAGCTGAAAGTCAGCGTTGGTTGTTTGTCATCTAACCATTGCTGAGGTGGGCTCTCTTTTCGATGGTATCGCGCTGTGTTGGACATACTTGCTACTTGTATGTATGTCCAACACAAAACAACTTTGAGCTCTTTCAAATAATTGTTTTATTTGTCCACAAGTTCACAAAACACTAGTAAAACCTACTATTTTTGTGTTTTCTGAATATCTGCCCGTTTCTTTACTTCGAATAATTCTTCTACTTTAAACTATATTTTCAAGGGTTTCTTTAATGTATATCTATCGCTACAGCATCAGACTTATCATCAACATAGGTTTTCAGTCTATTATACAATGAGCATGTTACCGGAGTTGTATAAGGATGGGTCGCATTTGTAGAGATCCCTTTTGGCCGAAGCGAGTGCGGCGCGCGCTGCGGTGGCTGTCTGCCCCGTCCTCTCCGCGTACCTCTGTCTTGTCAAACTTGCTTCTTGGGTAAAGTTGCCTGGAAAAGATATTGACTTTACATTCGTTCAGATTTTGCCCGTGGCAAACTCGTGAACCGCGTGGTTGCCAGATATCGCGATAAAATGCGGCCATCGAGTATTTGTATAAAGTATTTTTTGTGTAAAACAGCAACAAACATTTAATCATATGTCCAAATTTATAAAATTATTATTTGAGTTGTGATCAAATATGCAATTCTAACGTTTTTTGTTGGATATTGTTATAAATGTTATTGACAGTTATGCCTGTGGACTACAATATTTTGCATTCTGTTATAAATTTTAGCCACTTACGAAATACACAATACTTTTCGCTAATGTTGTTTTTCAGACAAAATAGGTACCTATTATATGTTTACCTACTTTGCATATAATTTTATTTAAAATAGCGAATGATTAAATGTGTAGAGAATTATTAATTGTGGTTATATTGCGTCAATTGTGTTTGTTCTCAAGTACTAGGTACATACGTACACTTATTTCTACCACCACCAAGATTTTATAACGAACTTTTTGTAATATGCAATACGATTTAAAACAAAATATTTTTTTTCCTACATTTTATGCAGCCTTTGTTTGCAGAATGAAATTAAAAAGAAAAGCATTTTACTAGTACATTATTTCTCCGGACTTGTTTTCCTTGTTCTCAATGTAAGCAAGTAAACTTGTTTATGAAATTTGCACGTACGTCAGTATGATAAATGATAACTTACAAGTATTCAGCGTTACACACATACTTATTTTTATTTACACAAATGTGAGACCATGAAGTAAAAGTAAATTTAATTAATCATCAAGAAATGGCAATGACACATAAGCCAATTCGAGAGCGCGCTCAATTATTTTATTTTTCATATTCTTGGCGCGTTTACAAAATTTTAGTAATACACGTTGTTTATAATGGAAGTTGTTTTTTCAACATCCAAACTCAACTATTCTCTATCAATATATACATAATATTAAAATAAAGCTCTCATTTAACCGATTAGAAATACAGTTAGCGGGTTTTTGTTAGTTACAAGGGCAAATGAGTATTTGTATATTCACCAAATACGATTTCTTTCCTGTTAAATCTAAAGTTGCCTGACCGAATGATGACGACCGTAACACATCATAATTCTCTAAAAGCTTGTATATAAGACTATCGTTTTATAACGTCTTTCTCTTGTATACTGTCTCATTACCTCGTCCATATATCCTGAGCAGCATCCACGAGAACTGCATCATGGCGTAACCCTTGATCTCGGTGAGAGCTATAGTGTTATACATGTCGAAGATCAACTGGTGCGCAGACAGTTGCAGATCACATACGTCAGCATCCTCATCCTGGAATTACGAAAATGAATCATTTATTGTAGCTACTTTTACTGTTGACATTTGAAGGTTAAATGCTTAAAATTGCTAATTTTAGGCTACTCTCACTATTCCTATTTATTCGAGACCCTATACTAAAATGGTATTTAAGTTTTAGTTAGGCACTATTTTAGAGTTTCTAACAGTATGTGTTCTTTATTTCTTTAAATATGTGATTGAGTGCCAAAAAACATATTAGTAGGTGAAAATATACATTTGAAATGTTATTGCTTGAGCGCACTAGTTTCCAATGTTTGCAAATTCATTGCTAAATGTGCTATCTATGCCAAAATGCAGGTGTAAATTTACTAATAGTATGTAGGTCGTGTCTTGTTAGTTCGTCCTACAACTACGCTGTAAAGATTGTTGGTCAAATCAAATGGCATTATATTGTAAGCTCAAGGCTCACAAGACGACAGGATGTTAAAATGAGTCAGCACCCAGATGCCTCTATGGGTATAGTAAATATGATAATGGGCAAATGCATAAACCACACAATATTTTGTTGTATAAGGATAATATTGATGAAACCAAATAAGGTACAATGAATCACTGTTTGGTACCGTTATGTGTACATTTGATACTCAGAATGTAATATCTATTCGCAAATATTTGTGATTATTGTCATCACAGATTTGAACAGTTGCACCTGCTTGAATAAATTATTTAAACGCCCCTGTTGTATTTATGGGATAAAAAAGATGCAGGTAGAGATGACAGGGTAGGTAGATATGGACATAAATAGTTGTCAAATTGATCCGATTGAGTAGTCAATGGGTTAAGAAACATGTTATTTGTCGTGTTAAACATGTAATAGTAAAAATTACGATGGGAAAAAGTTTCGTTTCGTTAAACATTTCGTTCCTTATTTGTTTACAACTTTTAGTAAGTATATTCGTTCATGTTTATATATCAGTAGTAGAATTGATATGTACTATGTCAATGAATCATTTCTGTAAGTATTTTGGGATGTGAAACAAATCGTAGGTTGTATTTACTGTCCAATGTTCAATCGCAACCCAATTATATCATGCTGTCACTGTTTCTTCAAGGTAAATAGTTGGGACAGAAATACTTTTAAGAGCTTCTTATAAAGTGTCGTTGGGATTACAAATTAATTTTGTTGTTTAAAAACATTATCGTGTTCTAGTAACATAATTATGTGTTCAAAGGTCGCGACTTATGCTATCATTTTTCTAAATGTATTCCACAACAATAATTCAACAATAACACTAAACACTTAAATTTATTAATAACATTTGAATTTTAATTAAATTAATAAGTGGGGGCATTTACTACAAGCTACATGGCACTTAGCACAAGTAAAAGCCATAATCGTTGCATCATAAAAGTATTTTTCTATTACAATTTTATTTGCTGGTGGCCTATGTTGATGTATGGGGATAATAGTTTTCCAAAGGCAAATTAAATTAACATTTGTTTTTTTCACTAACTTACATAAAGGTATATAAAGTTGTCGTATAGATAAAGTTGGACGTCTTGTCAAACCTGACAATTCCAGCTTGATATGTTTAAAATTTGTTCTAGGTATCCCCACCTATAAAACCCGCGTCCAAAGAAAATAAACGCAGTTCTTTAAGAAATTATAACGTAGAAGTAATTCGTATATGTGATAGTCCTATCTCAAAATAAGTAGCTATAACTAACTATCGATTCGCGCTAGACATTTAATCAAAATCAGTGTAAGTTTAGATAGGTGTAGGTGCTCGTATAACTGAAACAGATTTGCTCTCGTTGTTGTTAGTATAAAGAATTATCATTTGAATATATTATGCAAAAATTTGCATTACGCAGCCGGTTACCTAAGAAAACATATTTTTCCTTGTAAATATACATTTCAACGTATCTTTGCAATTACTCATTATTAGTTTATGCATTCTGTTTTCTAGACTCAAGCATTGAATGAAACCCCATAGGTACCTAATGACGTCGATAAATAATCTATTTATAGGTAGTTCTAACTTTCACAACCTAAACCGTGTCAAAGTAACCGTTTAAACGTGATAAACCATTTAAATAATAAAACTCATTGATGTTATGTAGGTAGTTTATCTTGTTATCATTTTTTTGTTGGTGTACACAAGTGGTTTTAACTATATAAGTAGTCAGTATAGTCAGAATACCTACTGGCACGTACCGAGTCTTGAAACATAATTTGTTTGTTATAGGACCTTAATAGGTACCTGTGCAATATTTTAAATTATTCAAAAGACAGGTATTGAGAGAAAATGGAATTGAAAAATACTTGATTGATGGTTAATTATTACCATACCTGCTTGTCGAGCTAATTAACCCAACACAAGTTGCTATTAAAACTTGAAATTAATAAAATACTGGCTTCAGTCAATCTGAGCATTTACCTAAAGCAATATTGAGGCTATTGTTTATATAACGAACGGAATTCCATTAAGCAATATTTTTGTATAAGACCTGTTTTGATATGTTTCAGAGACACGTTACTAAAATATTTCACATGTTATTGTCAAATATGTGTAAACAATTGAGCCGTTTAATACAAAACACGCTGGTCAATGACACACTGATTGCTAAACGTTTCTCCAACGACTTAGTATTACCAAAGCGATTTCTACCGCACATTATTATTAGTCCGACCTTACCTGCAAAACTGTTCGGAACATGTCCCCGTGTTCCAAGTACCCATGAAGTTTCCTCACGGCCTGGGCCACGGAGGCTTTGGGATCCATGAGGACAGACTCCGCCATATCCAACCATTCCCTCACAGGGGCGGGGACACTAGCGGGAGAAGCTTGCTTAGTCACAAACTCTATAAAGTTCTTGTAGAAGCCGTCGATGACAGCCAATTTCTCCGACACTTTCGTCCATACCCAAGACTGGAGCGTTAGCCTCTTAGTCCTCGGTATAGACTCGATATGTTCATGCAGCGCAACGAACGCCTTTGTTAATTCGACATCCCCTCCAAGGCCAGAGTCTCTCCACAACGGATCTGTCACATTTGCCCACAAGTCCTGTTCTAAATCGTAAAAGTTTTGACGCACTTGGTCCACTTGTGTGAGCTCGGTGGCTAGGGCTGCAGCGAACAGCGCAAAAAGCGCTGCGACCCTCATACTGACACTATTATAAATACGCTTTGTGACGCGGCACAAGCTATACTGACAGACGGACTGACGGCCGAGAAGTGAGGGGACTCGCTCGCCGGCACGCAGTGAGTGGGGTCGGTTTAGTGACTCGCCACATCTGTGTCGATAAACGCTATCGATACTTTCCACCACAAACAATGCAACGACACGTCACGCATGATTTTTTTAACAATGGAAACGGAATACGAATGCATTCTTAATTCCTATTATTGTTTTGCTTATCCTCGCCTATGTCCTTATTACCGTGTAAATATAATTTGTATTGTTTGATCATCGACTTCGCCGTGAGTTAAAGGAACTACTAATTATTATGTCATTGTCGTGGCTCTTGGAATAATTGTTAATCGTGTCATTGTTGTCCAACCGGTTTCTTGTTGACATTGAAAAATTTATCCGAATTAGATGGCTTTGTTATGTATTGAGATATATATGAACCTATTTATTGAAAAGGCATTTTTATTATTTATTGTAATTGTTTCATTGTATGCAAATAAGTGAATTAAACGTCTATACAATAATACGAGTGATCCTACAAATTAGCTACTATGCGTCGTTTATCTGTATTCACATGTTCAGTTATTTACATCGACAACGATTAGATCCCCTCTCATCCCCACGTCACTACGCACCCGCATATTAATACGGTTAACTCGACACAGATATATTTATTCTTGTTTGGATTCTTATCTCTATGGAATAAGAGTTAAAATTGATCAATTCCACAACAAGAAATAATTTGTTGCAGTAGCTTTGTTATTATTATTTGCTCATTATGTGTGTATGCGGTGTCAGCTGGCGACACCCGCGCAATAGCAAAGAAAAAAGAGTTATAGGTAAGTATGGGTATTGTCTCAGTTTCATACGTTTGCTAAATTCTTTACACACGCACACAAATATAATGATTTCTTTGTCGTGTTCTCGGAATACAGCCTGTTAATGCTGTTAAGTACAAAAAAACAGGTTCTCTTGATTTGTAAATACAAATTTGCAGTTGACTCATCGACACTTGGAACTTGGAATGTAAGCGGATAGCAGCACCGGAAACTTATATAGTCAATCGTATCACATTGACAAATGACTCAAGGTTCTATAATCAGAAACAATCAATAACCAGACACATAACCTTCTAGGCAGTCAAGTAAAAAGTCTATCTGATTGACCAACGCCACAGAAATTCGGGCCTATATCTACTGCACATTATTATAGACATACAAAAACTCCTATTTCATATAGGTATCCCTGATACATCCTACTGGTAGGCATAATTAATTTTATTCCATCCCCTACTGTGTAGAAGTACTATTAAAAAGTTTTGTTTTAACAACTTGTTGCTTCACCTTTTATGAGGATTATCTTCAGTGAGATACCCGTATTAAATGATGCGCTGTTCCAATTTTTAATTTATTAGTCAAGCAGAGCTTATGACTTCCGCCGTCAGAGACCACATATTGTTCAATAAAAGTAGGATAACAATTTAGAATACTGGACACATAAGAGCTTCTTAACGGTATACGGAGCAGAAGTTTTAATTCCGAAGAATTTTGATTTTATGACTGTTTATTTCCATGGAGAATTTGGCTCTGGACCAATATCCAGAGAGTGACCAATGTAGTTTAAGTACCTTCGTTTGTCTTAGCAAACTATGCAGCTACAATATTTACGTCCAAAAACATCATATTGTTTACTACTATTTCATAATGGAATGATTTCGTATTGCTGGTATACATATCAACCCATATGATGTCCCACTGCTGGGCACAGGTCTCTCCTGTAGAACCTACTTATTATAGATCCTGTCTGTTAAGTACGCAGAGAATAATGCTGCCCGTCCTCTAGTGTATAGCATCTCTTAGTCGCCTTGACGACATTGTTTCTGGATCAAGTACTTATTGGTAAAAAATATTTTATGATAGTTTTACGAAACATTTATCGTAGCATCAATTGTGCTATAACTATTTATTATACAGGAAATAACGCGCATTATTTACATTACATATAATATTTTAAATGTTAGCATATCAATTGTGCTTTAAAAAAGTTGATACTGCGTTTATTATGTTATTTACTAACATAAAATCGATATCAAGTCGATTAATATGGTATTGGTGCTTAATTTGAGTATCCTACTAATATTTTACATATTTGTTTCCTCAAAATTCAAGTTCAATCTCCTGAATATAATTTGACTAGCTGACCCGCGTAACTTCATCTGCGTCATTTTTTGCAACATTTTTCATTGATGCTCAGCTCCTATTGATCGTAGCGTGATGTTATGTAGCTACCCATTATACTACCGACGTGAACCCACTCCGAACACAAGCCATTGAGCTTAGCTAGAGGGGTTAACAGGATGGCTAGTAATGTGGGACCACAATTCCACGTCGCTAGTTATCTTTAATGGTCTATCCAACCAGAAGTTCCTGAGATTATCGCTTTCAACCAAACAAAAGAACAAACTCTTCAGCTTTATAATATTAATATAGATAAAACTTATAGGCCACAGTTTTCGCGACATCTTACATTCACGCATGCGGTTAAAAATCTAGTAGGAACTAGGTCCAATATTCTTTCATTTGGGCATATACAGCACTATCACACGTATAATATATAATATATAATATTTTTTTTTTTTTTTTTTTTTTAAATGACTACTTTAATTATTTTGTTACTCTTTTATTAATCTAATATTAAAATATTCAATAATACTAACATTTGTACGCCAGTAAATGGCAAGATATGGCTAGCACTAAATATATTTATAAAGAACGCCAATGTAATGTACCCATATTTGAACAAATAAATGCTATTTCTATTTCTATTTCAATAGAGCTTACAACAATATGTTATCAGTCCATCAGCTGATATTTGTATAGATTTATTCCCTCGCTAAGCAGCGGGCGCTCATCCGTAACAAGTACGTTTCAAACGTTTCATTGATGTGACACAGTCGGAGTGTTCTGCGTTATGAGGAAATGACAATTACGGCGTGTGCTTGTTCGTCTGTGTACTTTGTACGTACGATGTTACATACACCAATGACGTCATTAATATTACTAGATTTTGCAGAAGTGTACAGGTTGATCACTTGTTTGCTTCGTGGTATTTCTTTAGATGGAAAGCTACAGGGAAATATACTTTATTTTGTTTCTTAACGTTTAAAGAAATGCTTAACTAAAATAAAATAAATTCCCATCCTACTATTGGGAGTCAAAAATCCTCCTGACGAGGGTACCACGCGTCCTAATTTGTATCTTAAAGTTAAAACGGCGGCAGCCTAACGGTCTCGCAATCATGAAGTCGCGGATTCGAATCCTACCCATTATATTACCGACGTGAACCCACTCCTAACACAAGCCTTTGAGCTTAGGGATTGCTTAATAAGATTGCTAATAATGTGGGACTCAATCCCACATTGCAAGTTATCTTAAAAAAGAAATGCTGCCTGCAGTTAGGGCCCTATTGTCTACTAGGAATGTATATTGTATTCCAAGATGCCTGCGTGCGGCGTGCCAGACTTATTTTATTTTCTGACAAATAAACACGCCAGTGATCTTGGAATATGGGTCTAGTGGTTAGTAACCCTGACGACTGTCGTGGGTTCGATCCCCACCCAGTATGAAACTTTGTGCGATGAGCATGATGGCTTATTCTTTGTCTGGGTGTAATTTATCTATAATATGTATGTATTTAGAAATATTTAAGTATGTTTATCAGTTGTCTGGATTCCATAGTACAAGCTCTGCTTAGTTTGGGATCAGATGGTGTTGTGTGAGTTGTCCCAAGATATTATTATTGTTATAACGGCATGAGATCCTATCTACAGGCAGCAGGGTATAATTAACTAAACTAACTAGATGGTAAATTTCATCTAAATATGTTCTTGCTTGAAGGTTGGACAAACAAATTAATAAAAAAACTAAGTTTCGTTTTAAAACAAGAAACATTAATTAATTAATCTATGCCAAGTTTAAAAAAAACAGCATAACGACACGGTACTTTAGAAATTTGTGATATGAATTAGCATGTATGTAATTCTTAGACGAGGAACGTCAATGACTGAGACTGCTTTTGCAATGGCCTTTAGTCACTAGTTTCAGACTTTTTGCAATAATTAGTAAAATATATAACTAAAGCATGTTTTAAATAGAATATGCGTATTTATTTTAATAGTCTGGTTTCAATATTTTGAAATAGCTTGTTATGAACCTACTCAAAAAAACTAGGTACTGATAAATTATGTACTTAGACATAATTTATCAGTACCTAGTTTTTCTCGTACTTGTTTTCTCGTATTTTTGGCATTCATTGTTTTTCCGAGGAGTCTTCAAATTGACCTTAAAACGCTCCCATTTACGGGGACCCGAGCTCCCTTTCTGAGAGGGTGCCTGGCCGTGCCTAATATACCAGTCGCGAGTTCAAATTGGTAATTGTCAAAATGTTCGCGATATTTTTGTTTTCCTTCGCTGATCCTTCAATCACACTCGATATAGCATTTTTCTGTTCCTATCGAAAGTTTTCTTTTTTTATAAATGTCAACTCTCGCGAGTTTTCAAATACATAATGTAAATAACGGACACAAAGTGCACTCAGATTTAGAACAACAATTTGTGTATCACACAAAGTGGTGTTTCGTGTGAGAACCGAACCCACAACCCACTCTCACAACAACTTAACAATATACCTACACACCACTCTTAATTACAATTTATATTATTATTAAGATTGCTATATTGTTATTTTTTGTTTTTCCTTTGTTCAAGTTTCAAATTGGCATAACAAGTAATGTACTTGAGACGACTCGTCTGCCTTATCATTATCATCTTATAGGTTTATTTTTAATTATATATTCATAAATATTACTATATTTTTGTATTTTTTAAAGCATAGGTACCGGCCCTAAGCCGTAACCAACTCTAGCACCGAGACATGTCTGCCAAAGTACAAACATACAAAGGACATGTCTTACTGAAACTCACAGAACCGTACAAGTTCCTTCAAGTTTAAAAAAGTGGCTATGAGTTTTTATTGCCAACTTCCTTTCTCACGGCTTCACTCTTGCGAACTTGGCATTGCATGCAATTCCAAATTTTGTCTTTTTGCTGTGATCATACGAATGTTTGTGCAAGAGACAGGCTCCCACTGCACCATCACCCGTGGCACTGAGTCAATCTAATATAATCTATACTAATAGCTGAAGAGTTTGTTTGGTTACATGCGCTTATCTCAGGAACTACTGGTTCGAATTGAAAAATTGGATTGATGGGAAAAAGCTATATGCTATATAACATCATGCTCTGACCACTTGGAGCGGAGCATCAATGACAAATATTGCAAAACGGGGAAAACTGACGCAGACGAAGTTTTGCGGGCCAGCTAGTGTTCTTATATTTATAAAGTTACTTGCAATCCTGTTATTTAAATGTAACAGCTATTTAAATCGTTGTATCACGTTAAAGGCTATCGTTAATGACCTGGACGTGCTTAAAGAGCAAGTACATGTTGCCCATGTCGATTATGTACGTAGTGTTTGATGTATACTTTATTATTATTGTCTACTTACCTATCTATTTAGTTCTTTGTTATAAATGCAAATGGATGCAATTGATTTGATTGTCAAGAGAGCTTCATTAACTTGATGACGTCATTGTCTGTAGTTACCTTTGTAATTATTTATTTTGAAATAAGCACATACTGGTACTTAGAACAATAATATCTGTTTGAACAAATGAATACTTTGTATACTCTATTGTCTACAAACATTTGATTCGTAGGTATCCTTTGATTAACGTAGACGATTATGTCTACGTTAATCGAAGGATTCTGAAAAGAAGCACCGTTTAAATTATATTAAACGGGGCTTTTGCTTTATCCATTAAAAATGTTATGGAATATAATACTGATAAAAATAATCGGTGGCTCAATTTATATGTCCGAAACTGTATTTTATACTAGCTTTTCTTAGCATTATAGGTTACAGAAACAGGAGGAAGCTTCCACAACAAATTTCTAGCAATCAAAATAGAGTTTGCAAACAAACAAACTAGCTCATCAGTTCTATAATACTGAGATAGATTTTCTTACCACCTAGGTAAGCATTATAACTAACAAATTAACAATTATGTTTCGTCACGAACAATATGCATTTATAAATATTCTAGGTGCAGTACCTTACCTACTATAAGAGTGAATGTTGGTACATTTTTACGCAAGAGTTATTGAGTTCATTCAAGTTACGTAATGTTAATTAGGTCTTACAGATTATCTTGATATTTCACCCTATTATTGCCGTTGTATTGCTTTTGTTATATTGTGAACTTGATATACTAAACATGGTAGAATTTGTAGATAACTTTGACTGCCCCGGTGGATCAATTTGAGTATGGAAATGACTGCCGTGAAAATTATTGTGACTTCGATCCCAACGTTTTGTTTAATAAATGCCGGTTCCGAATCTGGTGCCTTTTGTATCTGTTTATTGTATGTTTACAACGTTCCGACTTGTTGACTCTAGGCTTGTATTCTTTTTCAGGATTGACTTTTTAAAAAAATCAACTCGGTAGCAGTGATTACAGTTTTTAATCATAGTCGTCTAGCTCGTATAATATAAGGACAGATATTGTTACTACCTAAGTATTACTTGATGGCGCGGGATTTGTCTTTAAAAACTAGTTCTTGATAGTTATAGTTTTGTAATGTTGTCCTTACGTAATCTAATGCAAAGGATTAATTTCCATGGATTAATGATTGATACCAAATGCTTTTCCGTCTATTGCGATAACCAAAGTTTTTATATTCTAGTTATCCCTCGGCAATCGCGGAGGACAGCCAGTAAAATATGAAAACACAGATAACATAACCTTCCTCAAAATATCGAATCTTCCCTCAACATCCTTTCCGGAACCAATGCTGATAAAATTATACTTAAATTGCAGTTCATGTTGTACTGGTCGTGCATCATCAATCATTGTTTATCAGGGCTTCATTCAATTTTCCCAGTGTTATCAGAGCTCCCCGGTCAGACTGAGTTGTTTGACCCTTGTACGAATGAGTCATGTTACACAGTTAGCGAATGGTCTTGGTGTGACATTCATGTGATAATTTGTATTGTCTATAGCTTATAGACACATATTATTAAGTAGGTACTGTAACGGTTTTTTTTGCATGAATGTGTAGTCTGTGCCATATTTAAAATTAGTGGCCGGGATTATTTTGTTTTTTTTTTTATAAATTCAATCTACTTTCGTGAACTAAATGAATGTAGTCAATAAAAATTGTAGCATGAAGATTGCATCAGCAACAGACGATGTTGAGAATTAGGGCAACGTTGTACCTACACTATTTGAGACGACTCTCATTTTGGAATATGCAGACACGTAATATGGTGGGATTCGCAACAGCGATTTGTGTTCACACAAGACGGTGTCTCATACAGCGATCAAACTCGAACTCCAGCTCAACATCCATATCGTCGTATTTTGACTTCTATAGCATTTCATAGACTTTAATAATGTATTTGACTGTCTCTATGGCGCGATGGGAGAGTATCCGACTGCTAGGCAAGAGGTCGTGGGTTCGATTCCCACACGGCACACCCCTTTGTGTGATCCACAAAATGTTGTTCCGAGTCTGGGTATACTTTGTATCCGTGACTTGTATGTTTGTAAAGTCCCCCGCGACACAGGGCTTGCACAAATTGCGGGAGTCGTATTAAAAAAAAATTGCAAAAATTAATTTCGTGCCTATATCTAGATTTCATAATACAATCTAATGAGTCTGCACCTTTACCTGTTTTCTCAAAACCGCATTTCTTTAAAATCAATTTAAGTATTCGTGATTATTTTACCGGGTGGGTACCATTTTATAAACCAGTTTCATGCCGTCTTCCGTGCGACCATTCTCACATTTTGCGACTGAGTGAAAGTAACATTAAGCTAACGCGACAATGCAATTAATATAAGGCAGACTTAGTCGTCTTCTTTATTAAGATTTATTAGATTATATGTACCTAGTACTAATTTTAACAAACTTGGGACCGAAAACTCCAAGGCAACTTAACTTTAATGCTGTCTTTGTCTTTTTAAGTAAAATGTCGCCACCACTTAAGAGTGTCATCAACTGCGCTTGCTCAAACATAGGTATAATTTCATTATTTGAAATTGTAACTTATTTTCGTTACAATTCACAAGCTACAAAATTGTAGGTAGGATAGGTAGGTATGTACTATAAAATATAAAAATCTTATATGAATCAGTTCAGTAAAATATAAATTAGTCATTTGAGGTCAAATAGTAATATTGAAGTAAATATTCCTTTTCAATGAACCGTGAATAAAACACGCAACGTTTGACATTGAAAACAGTTCCCTTTATGTTGTAGAATACAATATAAAGCCCGCATCATGAGAGTAATTGCCCCTTCGTATTATACCTACATACCTACATTATTTGTTACATCCCTATTATGGGCCTTTACTATCTATACAAGTTTATATTTGTACTGATATTAATTGTAAGAGAACACTATGCCTAAATAAAGACTAACAAACCTTATATTGATCGGCAAGGACCCGGAACAATCCCATGCCCAACAGGTTCTTGTGTGGAGGCACCACCATAGAATGAATTCGCTCCAGCAACCCTGGCAACGCACCGTTGTCGTGAGACACACACCGAGACGCGAAATCCTCCAACGTACTCCTCTCTAACCCCGACTGTATATCAACGTACTCCCGCATCTTCCTGTTAGACCACGCGACTCTACTTAACAAATCCGACATCTCGTGAATTAGCAGTTCTGTTCTCGTCGCCCTTTGTCCTTTCTTAGAAATCATCAGCGCCAACTGTCCAACAGACTCAACACCGACTTCCAATCGATCGATCGCACGCGAGATTTGACCGAGTTTAGCGAGAATTTCCCGCTCTTTTCTGTGGACATAGGGTATCGCCACCCCTTTGGTGGCGTTAAACGGTTTCGCGATTGCATCCCAGGAGCCGATCACTTCTTGTCCTATTTCTTTGCCGATTTGTATGATGTCGACTACGTCTTCGACGGAGATCGCGCGCGTTGTGGCCGCTAGCGCGAGGAGCACCACGAGAAAGCTGCGCACGCGTCGGACGGACATGGCGGCTGACGCACACCCACTGAAGCAACGCGCCCGAGGTCGTAGTGTTGCCAATGTACGACACGATAATACCGTTAAGTAGAGCTACACTTAGTTATGTATATTTTGATTTTTATTAAAACGGGTTAACGCCTACACGTTAAATAAATTCAACGGCTTATTAATGACTCAGTAATTATAGTAGCTCGTGGTTCTTACGCTCGCTTGAACTGGCAGAAACTGGTTTTATAAAACGCGGATTTTATTTTTTTGTTGCCGACCATGATTCACGATTAATATTATTTTTGGATATTCAGGCAGTTACGGGTTGGACAATAAGAGAGGTGTTCTCGCTTACTACTATTCAAATCCTGTATTTCAATTGTACTGTACAAATTACTAATTCAACATCTATAGATTTATTTTTCATATTATATTTCTCACTATTGCAACAAATGAAACAAAAATACCCGTAATAATGGTAAAATATATCTTATTGGGTAACACTGCGGTTGTCAAGTAAACAACTAAACACAGGTTCGTCGCTCTGTTAATGTCAACAAAAAGATTGTAACAGTTTTGGTTTCAGTTTGTTAGCTGGTCTATTCAAAGTTTATTTAAAAAAAGTTGAAGCCAAGGGTTCTTTAATTCTTTATGACTGTCATAATTTTTAGTATTATCCCCACATTTTAAGCATGTTATAAATAGTTTAACACAAATTAGTTTTTTTACATCGTTCTAGTCCTATTATTTCTGGTAGGGTTATACTTTGATTCAATTTTTCTAATGTATAGGTTGCTATTGAAGGAATGCTTAGAAAACAACCATCTGTCATTTGTTTTCAATGTGTAATAAAATGACATGTTTTTATTACCTAAGTTTTAGTAAATAAATATTGTTCATACTTAGAAAGTAAATGCAGTAACTATACCTACTATCCATGTTGCCCTGGAGGCCATGTGGTAACTTTCCATATATTTAACAATTACTTATACATATCATATACTTACTATCGACTCTGAAAACGATCCGCGCAACTGAATATAAGAAAACCGCTCAAAGATAACAGCTAAAATATCTTGCATTTTTCGTGTAACGTATCGCATCTAAGTTATTTTGCAGAAAGTAAGCAAACCGAATACTTTACAAGTGTTTACTGACGAGAAACAAAAGAATGGTTTGTTTATCCCTTTCGATAAGCAGCTGAGAGTTTACCAAGGCGCACTACCACACATGGTCATGGTCACAGACAGGGCATTTCTAGCGCTATAAAGGGTTCTGTATTTTTAAAATTTGACTCACCTGTTGGTCTAGTGGTTAGTGACCCTGACTGCTTCGTGGGTTCGATCCTCACCCAGGATATTTTTTTGTGTGATGAGCACGATGCCTTATTATTTCTCTGGGTGTCATTTATCTATAATATTGATGTATTTCGAAATATATAAGTATGTTTGTCAGCTGTCTGGTTACCATAGACCAGTCTCTGCCTAGTTTGAGATCAGATGGCATTGTTTTGATTATAACTATTTATTATACGGGAATTAATGCTCATTGTTTAATAAAGAATTAATGCTTACCGACCAAACTTTAAACTGGTCGGAACGTCAAGTTAGTTAGTTATAATCATGCAACGCGAAAGTTTAAATGTTAGTATTGTTTTGATTGTCCCTAAATATTAAGGTTTCTAATACAAAATCTAGTACATCAAGTAAAGGCACTTAAGATCTGTTTATTATAAGTACTAATATTTCCTTCAACCCTCTGTCAAGACGTATAATATACCTTTGGCAGCACTTGACTGATGGTGGTACACTATAGCAATTTAAAAAGCGTAGCCGCGAGTTTTTATTGCCTTAATTCATTGTTCCGGCTTTATTAATCTAGCTAAAGCCAGGGAAAGAATTGCTTTCCGACCTGGCGTATATGTACTTATAAAATCACTACTTATCATCATCATCATCATCAGCCTATCGCAGTCTACTGCTGGACATAGGCCTCTACAATTGCACGCCACTTTGTTATACCTTCGGCTTATCACAAATATATTATTTTGCTTCGATAGTAAATAAAGATTTTTAAAGAAACTTAACCTAAGCATTACTGCTTCGACATTTAAAATATTTTATACGGCTAATCGACGGCTTGTAGCGCATTATGAACGCACTAATAAAGTAAAATAAACGCCTTGTATTTACTATTTGATTCTCCTATCTGTGCGTACGTCAGTAGGGTCACCGGAACGATAATTTGCCTATCATAGCTTGGTAGCGTCCATTTGTTTATATGCTATCCACAAAGACTTTACTAGAATAGACTGTTATTATGAAAGGTAAGGCTAATGTAACATTATACTCTGCTTCCCAGCTAGAGGAAGTGCCTTTGTCTTCGAGTGATGTGGGTTGTCAATTGACAACTGTCTCTCTCTCGAATAAGGTTCACGGGGAACTTCTAGTGGTTAAATAAAATAGGAGTCAAACTTTGGCCATCCCTATCTCAAAAAAAAAAAAAATAAACAAGTGCAAACATACCGGCGACTGCGCTATAAACGTTTGCACCAACTCGATCAGTCCTTGATGCTTGAACAAGGGTACGACTAGGTTGTGGATCTTCTCCAGAATGCCCCTAGTTGCCCCGGAGTCCAGCGACACGCACCAATCAGCATAGTTCATCAGCGTGTCTTCTTCTAACTCCTGTTCATGGTGCACGTATTCCTTCAGCTGTTTCTCGACTGCAGCCAAACTGCTCAAGTGGTCGGTCCATTGCAATAGCCTTATTTCCACTTTTTGTGATCTGGTTTTTCTAGCTGTAAAGTGAATTCAAAAGGTTTAGTTTACGGTTCTTGAAATTGTTTATATGAAATTAAGACTATGATTTCTATTAAGACTCCGTCAGTACAACAGTTGTGTTTCACATGAATTCAGCGAAACTATATACGTAAACTATCTTATCGTAACCCGCTTTGCTGGTATATTTATTATTTTCCATGTTTTATACAAATGTTAACAAGCATTGTTACAATTTTGAGTTCTAGAATTTTTTCATTATATTATTTTTTTGTTATGTTATTGTTACCGATACACATAAATTGAACCTAAGGTCATATTATCTTGAATAAGATCCATTTAAGGCCATTTCCCCCATGTCTATTAAACGTAATAACTATAAAGTCTGGACCCTGGTTTAATTTATGTAGTTTGGGTAATGTTTTCAAGCCAGCCTCATCAACCCACCAACCAAAAACATAGCTCCTGCAAAGTGACTACTGACTCTCATGGCTTCCTATATTACAACAATATACATGGACTTGACTAAAACTAATACATTAATAGCGTACAAAAATAGGTCTCCTTACCTTTCTCCATCAAAATCTGTATCGTAGGATTATCTGTGATCAAAGATTCTATGGTAGCTCCATTCGGGAATACTTTCTTATAGATCGCTTTGACCACACCCGGCTGTGGCACACCAACGTTATACGACCAGCTGTCGTCTTCCGTAACATCTGGGTAGGTCGGCGGAGTCGGCTGCAACTGGCCGATGACAACGCCAATGCAGAAAATCAAAAGATAAATACCACGTCGGGCCATCGCGGCGGCCAGTATTCCACTGAGGAACTTCTATTATAATATAATTTATGTCAGCTCCACAGAGGTCAGGTGGTTGTGACCCCTCTCCTTATCTGAATGTGACATGCTCAATGCTAAATGATACCACATCGTTAGCTCTGTTTAAAAACAATTAAACAATTGCAAGTTTACCATGACAATGAGTGGTTCTCGATATATATTTTAAATTGAGGCTTTATTTTAAAACATTGTCGGCATTGTAGTAAGAAATTGATTACAATGTATTGATAAATCATAATACATTTGAACAAACCCCAAAGAGGTAAGCCAAACTCTATAGTTGCTTAATAGCATAACATTATAAAGACCAAATTACGGTTCCATTGCTGAACTATTACTTTCTTCAAGTTTAAGATTATATGAACCTAACAATGATGGTATAAAATAAAGCTAGTTTTAATAAAGAGACGTACTTATGACATAGTTAGACATAAACTTTTACTCATCTGCTAGGGAAGTCATTTCAAAAAATTGTAGTAGAATACAAGTTGTGCTTCTGGACGAGTGAGTAATTACGTAAACCCTGTATGTATCCAAATAGTAATATTGTAATTTTTTTACCCATACACATTTCTAATATTAATAGAAAAAAATCATATCTGGATGAATGAGGATCTCCGAAACTCAGGGAGTAAGAAAGGTCACAAAGCCACAGGCTCTGCAACACGAACTTTCCCCCACACTACTCCTACCATTTTCCGCAGGCTGTGTGTAGTCTGCCTCATAAAAAAGGTAAAAATTAACAAAGCCTATGCTGACCATTGACATTGTATTTTCTTTATTTGCAGAGTTTTTTCTACGAGATCCTCGCCGGAGTATGGGTGCGGAATGGTCTGCAGATCAAAGGGCAGGCCATGACTTACATCCAAGCCAACTTCTGCAACTCCATGGTTGATATGGACATATACTGGCTGCAGGTCTGCGCCGCGCATCTGCCGGCAGACCAGTTCTTGGATATGTGCATTGATATGTAAGTATCAGTAGTTTAGCAGCATAAGCGTAGGCTTTCCTGGAAATCTGATTGGATGCCACTTTAATGGGTCCAGGTATTTTTAAAACAAGACCCTTTTGAGGAGCTCTACCTTAAACTATCTTGTGTAGGGATCCTTCAATATGCCAATATTTGTACTAGTACAAACATTTAATAATTAAGCCCTTATTACTTACTATTAATATCCCTTTATAACCCTTAACTTAAGTTAAAAATACATTAATATTTATGTTATTAAAATTCAAACATTACATACAATATTGTAACAATATACTAGGTATGAAAGAGACTGGATCTCACGACACAGGGAATCCTAGTGTGAGATTCAGGGCTTTATTAATATCTATTTGTAACCTTTTGAACAATAAATCATTTTTATTTTATTTTATTACTGTCCAAATTACGGTTACTTATTATTGTCCAAAATTGATGGGGCAATATCCCCGCCAATTTAAAATATCGATAAATTTTAGATATCGGCGAACATAAAAAAATGATACATCCGAACACAGAACTTTCTTTTCTGCAATCGGTTTAAAAGGAAGCGGGCATCTCTTCGAAAGCTAACAGCTTTTATGTACATGGCATTGTCCTTACTTGTTGCATTTGGGAAGGCCATACGCCAGACATCAGACGCAACGTATGAATATTGGATAATCAGTGACGTCCGGTCTGAGAGTACCCCTAATATATTGGGGGACAGATTCACTGTTCATATTATTTCGACAAATCTACATCGAATAAAAGAAAGAGAAAGTTTGTAACCAAGTACAGTTACCTAATTGTATTGTCTAATGACTATAAGAAACTAACCGCCTAAAAACTAACGGCCGGTCTCAATAATCTATCTATCAATGGATTTGGCTACTAGAGGTAGAATTTTGACATATTTTGTATGGAGCTTATGTCAAACATATAGATTTAGTAGCCAAATCCATCGATACTTAGAATATTGAGAGCAGCCGTAAGTGGTGTCGAGCTTTATATATTTTGTAATTTACCCTTGTACTTACTTCTACAGATCTCTAATATCTTAAATGTAATGTGCGCTGTACGAGTAAGTTGACTCCGGTGTTATTTTAATTTCTTCTAAGTATTATCTAAATTGGCTTAGTAAGCATAATGAGAACCTACAATGCTGTTGTGAACTATTTACTGAGTATAAGTTCTGCAATATTGTATTTGCGATAGGATATTATATACCTACTTATCGCTTGTTCGTTATAAAATACTCGCTGACCCGCGCATCTTTGTCTGCGTATTTTTTTCCCGTTTTTGAACCATTTTTCATTGCTGCTCCGCTCCTATTGGTCGTAACATGATGTTACATAGCCTATAGCCTTCCTCGATAAATGGGCTAAACAACAGTTCAATTTTACCCATTAGCTCCTGAGATTATCGCGTTCAAACAAACAAACTCTTCAGCTTTATAATATTAGTATAGATATGAAACCGAATCAATTTACAACGTACCTACTTATGGATTAACGTTGAGACACAATGGGACTGATAGTTAGCGGATAGCAAAATCAACAATTTTGGTGTCAAAATATAAACAAAACTACAAAATGAAGAATGTCGATGAATATATTAAAACTAGCTTGGCTTGTCAGATATCAAGATAAAATAGTCTCTGTTTTATTATGTTTGTAGAATTGTTTTTCTACCATCGGTTCTTAAGGAACCCTAACACGTTATCGTCGTTTAAATGTTTCGGTGAATCCCCTCAATGGAGAAGCTTACTAGAAAATTTCAAGGACGCTCTATGCAAACATCGTTATACAGAAAACTAAAGCGGCGGTAGCCTAATGGCTTAATTCTTTTCCATTTTATATTTTTTATATGTTGCCCTTCAACATATAATAAATATTAAATGGAAAAGAATATGACTTAGTCTTTTCCCAATTTGTTGTGACAACTTTTTTTTAAGATTACTCTCACAGTACAGTACATGTCCTGTGCCGCGGGGGACTTTAAAAATCTACAAAATACGGACACAAAGTACATTCAGACTCGGAACAACAATTAGTGGATCGCCCAAAGTCGTGTGGTGTGTGTTCGCCCTAAGCATTCTGTGTTGTGATGTTGTGAACGATAGTACCTAGAACATCGTTTGCTTTGATAAGACAAGCAGAATGAAATGGCTACGACTATCATCTAATGATAACCCCGTAGGGTTACTCTTTAATCGATGTAGATATTAACCAATTTATCAGGACGAAATAAAATCTACAAAACTTGTAATAGGCTACTGTTTAAATACGCATTCCAAGTTTGGAGTCCTTACTTTAAATAAAGATATGAGGCTTAAAAGTGCAGCCTAGTTTTACTAAAGTACCTAGGACACTAAAGAGAGAGAACATCATATGAGAAACGCTTGAAGACACTAAAGCTCACAACCTTGAAGAATCGAAGTGACCGAGGGGATCTAATAAAAACTTCTAAAACATGATCTAACTAAATTTTGACAAACTCTTCAAACGTAATGAAAATGTTCACTTGGGAGGACATCACTTCAAATCATGTACTACCTTCTCAAATAACAATCCTCACAAACACTTCATCTCCAACAGAGTGGTTAGAGCATGGAACAAACTCCCAGAAGCAGTAGTTTCTGCACAAAACACCAATAAATTTAGGAGTTTGACTCCTTTGGCACATGAATTGGTATACAGGCATACATCAGTTGCATGCAACTGCTTGCCTGACTAATAAATAATAATAATAAAATATATCTATGCATTATTTTGTAATTGTAGATAATAATAGATGTGAGTAGGTGAGCTTTTTTCTCAGAACTGAAATAAAATGTTTTATAAAAAAAAAAACATAAACAATACAAAAAAACCTTTATTTAATTTCTAAATCTATACTAATATTATAAAGCTGAAGAGTTTGTTTGTTTGTTTGTTTGAACGCGGTAATCTCAGGAACTACTTATCCGAATTGAAAAATTCTTTCACTGTTGGATAGCCCAGAGGAAGGCTATAGGCTATATACCATCATGCTACGACCAACAGGAGCGGAGCAGCAATGAGAAATGTTGCAAAAACGGGGAAAATTTTCGCATAGGAAGTTGCGCGGGACAGCTCGTAAATAATAAAGATAAAGTGTGTAGATAATAATAAAAATTTCCTAATCGATCCACACTTTTTTTTATCTCGTCTTTAATTTAAGACGTTCTTTCCTATATCTACTTTCCATGGTATTTTTTTATCGAGTCGATCCAACTATCCTACAACTCTCGTTAATAAAATACTTTTCCCTCCAGGTTCGGTGTTCGAGAATGGCTGAGCATGCTGCCGATGTCGCCGGCGCAGGCCGCCGAACAGGACGCCATGGTTGAAGGACTACTCACCTTCCTAGCTATACTGGTCTCTTCGAGAACTAACCTTAGTAAGTACAGGGGATTGACATTTGTTTTACCAACCAGAAATGTAGCAATTTGTGGTATTAACAGTGGTATTTGAAAGAATATATTATGTATCATAGTAGTTCGCTTGCTCTAAACCGTTTTCAGGGTTCCGTACCTCAAAAGGAACAGAACGGAACCTTTAGGAGGTTCACTTTGTTGTCCGTCCGTCTGTCTGTCAAGACCGGAGGTATCGAGTTGAAATTAAAACCATAAACTCAAGTCTAGCCTCTTGAAGCGGTCTACCCGTGCCCACGGCCGTTGCTATACGGTCGAAACGTCGGGCAATAAACAAAGGTATTTAGCCTTAAAATAAAATATTTACGCGATTAAGACCCGTAGCTTATAAAATTCTATAATGCTGTGCAAAATCTAACTTCTAAGTTAAGGTAAAAAAAAATACACCCGTTTATATCCCAAAAAATGTATATTTCAACACTCTCAAGGGAAATTTGTACGGAACCCTCGGTGAGCGAGTCCGACTCGCACTTGGCCGGTTTCGTTAGAAACATCAGCCACGCCCTTAAATGACTGACCTGTTAAATGGTTGTTGGTCTAGTGGTTAGTGACCCTGACTGCTAAGCCTGATCCACAAATAGTTACAAAATATAAAAAAAGTAACAAATGTAATGTTCCGCGCAGGTAACGACGAGCTGACCCAGTCTCGCCTCGAGGTGAGCACGCTGCTGGCGGCGGGCGACAAGACGCACTCGCAGCTGCTCGAGCTGATGCCTGAGCGATCCGGCAACGCGCACACTAGGAACTTTGAAACTGTACTCAAAGAGGTGACCACTCTGCTACATACACCAACATCATTTATTGTAGGTTTATGTAGTCTGCCAATTGGCCTTTGGCGTATCTAGCTGGCTAATTTTTTTTGTGGAGGAAACAAAACCAAAACCATTGAGGTAATAATGACGTAGGTTTAGATCTTCTGACGGAGAGAACATGAGCGCTACCATCAGCCAGTTTGATCAAAAGACTAGATGACTGTCTAATGGCTAAGGCATCGCTCTCACAATCGTGAGGCCGCGGGTTCGAATCCTACCCATTATACTACCGACGTGAACCCACTCCTAACACAAGCCTTTAAGCTTAGCTGGAGGGGTTAACAAGATTGCTAGTAATGTGGGACTCAATCCCATAATATAATTAAAAAAAAAAACAGTATTTTTTAGATACGTCAAAAAGGCACATTCCGTACAAATTTGTATGGAATACTCAATCATGACGTTATAAATGAGGCCCGTCAAATCATCTATTTTTAGTATTTATTTTGATGACTATAAACTCTTAAATAATTTATTGCTCGCAGTCGCCATTGTTAGAAACTTGCTTTGTAATAATTGCATTGCATACCAAATGAGGCGGTAATTCATTTATTTGAATTCACAGCTATCAACATACAGACCTCCTCCCAAGGGCTCAGAGAACCTAGAGCAAGGCTTGTTCGTGCCTCAGCCGATAGTGTGGGAGCAGTACTACGACCCCCTGCATGTGTTGCGGCGAGCTGTACACAGGAGGGACTTCCACGCCTCCATGGAACGGTTCACTACATAGTTAGTATGACCTTTTGATGTTTATTCTTATTATTGTCCATTTTTTATTGATGGCGTCACAGTAAATACCCATTATTCATAGTCTAGTTTTATTTATTACCTTTTTTAGGGGTGCAATCAGTTTTTATAATGCATTATCTCAATTGTTTTGTTTATTAGAGATCTTTTTTTATATACAATCTTCTATACCGTGCGAATTCTTGTATCTGACACAAGCATATCCAGACTCGGTACCTAACTTTATGAGTGTTTTATTTTTTTTTTCGTTTGTGGGAATTGAACCTACAACCATTCATAGCAATGAATTGAGCCCCACCCGATTCAGGCAACTCGGCACTCAGCCCTACACGGGCCAGTGGTCCAAACAAGCCATTGTTAAACAGCCGAGCAGCACATCACAAGCACGTGCTCGTGTTCGTGCCCGTTGAATGTCCCTTTAAACACGAGCGTGTGAACCCACCATTACATTTTGTGATGCTAATATTATGGTTTACTATTGTAAATTATGTTTTTGTAAATACTAACAATATTCTAATATATTTTTATTTATAAACTTAAATAAATAGGTATAAATAGGAACTATACTATAACCATATGTGTAAATACTAATATGAATCAAATTTCACGCTGTGCGGAGGTCGCCGGGTGTATCCTACTATTCAGATCTACTATTAAGACAAATATCAAAACTGTATTTTGGCAAAATTATTTAAAAAAAATCGTTTACAATCAATTGCAAATATATCAATAAAATATATATATTTTTTTACTTTAAAAAGATAACTAGTTGTGATCAACAACACGTATCTACAGGTAAATTAGCTTGAAGAAATTTTTGCGTTTGTAGTAGTGTATGGTCAGCAAATAAAAAAAACAACATTTTATTTTTAGTTTTTATTGTTTTAAAGGTAATATACGTTTGTGGCTGGAGCACACCAAATGCGTGCACGTCTACGCATACGCACTACGTACTAATACGGTCGTGAAAATGTGTATCCACCGCATTGTAATCTATGGAACTGTATGAGGCAGACAAGCCAGTTCCAAACATTACAAGCATTGAATGCCGGTTTTCACTTCAGTGAAGACGTGTATGAATTAGGTGTTCTCCGGCCATAAATGTTTTATTCTAATAATTCATCAACCCCAGGCATATCACAATCATCCCCATCCTCGCTTTCATCAGATGAATTATTTAAATTAATTATGATTCGTTCTGATATTGTGTCTAAAGCTGCGTCTCTACCCTGATATTTGCTTTCCTCCTCAATAGCATGCAAACAAACTTTTCTCCATTCCTCTACAGTTATGGCGTTCATTTTTTCTTCAGCTAATGACATTATAACCTTCATATTCATTGCGACATTCTTTTTTGCGACATATGTTTTCACTATCCCCCATATATTTTCTATAGGATTAAACTCCGGATGGTATGGTGGTAAACGCAGCACAGTATGACCGTGCTGTCGTAATATTTCGTCTATCTTGTACTCTATAAATCTCGCCTTGTTTTGCAGAATCAGTTCATATAATTGAGGCTTAAGCAACGTGGATGAATGCTCAATGTTTCGAAATGTCAGCCAGTCTATCATTTGCTGTTTTCTAGAATTACTATTCGGTTGTAAGTTGGGTATTAATTGAGTTTGAATCCACCTTGAATAGTTGTCATAGTTCATATTGTTGTGGTAATCTCCACTTTTTTGGTCGGCTTTAAACATAAGCAATGCATTTGGTATAAAGCCATCGATACCACCGGCATGAACAATGATTAAGCGGTTGCCTTTCGATATATGTTGCTTCAAACCTGAAGTGCTTCCATCTGACCAAGATTTCGAGAGGGTATGTGATGTATGTATATATGTTTCGTCGGTGTAAACAATTGGTCGGCGTTGTTCACGATATTCAGCAATTTTCATCAAATAATTAATTCGCAAGTATCTAATTTCGTGTTTTTCCATAAGAAGTTTCCGGTTATCTTCTGTTTGCTTCCAATTAAAACCTAATGACATGACGTGTTTTCGTAACGTGCTGACACAACCTTTATAATCGATATCTTCTTTCAATTTTGAGTGCAAAGTTTTTAAAGTGGGAACTTCTTTATTTGTGATGTGGAAGTCATGAATTGTTCTTCTGATAACTTGCTGATCAAAGTTATCGATTACTATTGTAGGTTTACGATTCGGTTTCTTTTTAGGAGATTTAAATGTTACTTCCTGATCTGAAGGACGACATTTGCTTTCTGATACTACCTTTCTGACGGATGCTATTGAAATTCCTGTTGATTTAGCAACTAATTGAGTGGGGGTCATAATACTGCTCGGGTTGTTATTACACTCATTTTCGAAATATTTGTACAAACAGTACAAAACTTCCTTAGTTTGAGAAGTCAAAGGCTTGCCTCGACCATGTTTTAACACTGGAGCCATTTTGAATTATCAATATAAAGTTAGAAATTAAACACTTCAACAAATGTTTTAACAATAATAACAAACAATAACAACAATCAACAAATACAAAATTTCACAATGAAACTACTACGTATCTAATAATTATAATTTTTTAATGAAATGCGTGCTTTATGTTCTAACGGTATCAAGCGACTGACGTCAGACTGCACGTGGCACCTGCGGACAGAGTAAACTGGTTTATTCTGGTTTTGTGCGTGTTTCCACTTTCCACTATCAAGTGACGATTTATTTATTTGTTTTGTTTCGTAATTATTATGGTCAAAACTTTTTACCTATAGCTAAACTACTATCATCTAAAGAACGACACGATATTTTATTGTTTCACGGTAGTCGCCTTGTCGTTTGCTCAAGGACGTGAAATTGAATGACATATTTTTTTTAATAAAGTCAAAACCTTTTTCTTTAAAATAAAAACTTGTTTTTATTGAAAACAAAAATCAGAGTGTTGCTAGGGATAAGTATTAAATTAAATAGTAATGTTAGGATATTGAAACATTTTTGTAAGGGCCAGAACGATATAGTGGAAACGCGCTCTAATATCTAAGTAACATACACACCACTACATATGCAAAAATTTCTCGAGACTAATTTCACTGTAGTTGGATTATTGTGCTTAGCGGGGTACAACAAGACTATCTTCTTGGTCCACTACTTTTCTTGATCTGTATAATCTACATCGATACCTGCTTCCATCACTTTAATTTACTCGGTTTCGCTGATGATATGAAAATCTTCAGGGCTGTTACATCGCTGTTATATCGATTGTTTTATAGCTAAGGTTTCAGTCCTTGGGATGAGACCCTCAAACTCCTGTTTGTAGAGCATATCGATTATTTTATAGCTAAGGCTTCACAGTGATTGGGATTAGACTCCAAACTCCTATTTAAAGAGCATATCGATTATTTTGTAGCTAAGGTTTCAGTCATTGAAATTTGTAATGCGTATCTCTAGTAATTTTAAAGAGGCTAAAACATTTAAAATTTTGTATTGCACCTTGTACTGAGCATATTGGAATATGCTAGTCAAGTATGGAATCCAAGAGGTCGAATACATTTCGCGTATTGAAAATATCCAGAGAAAAATCGTTATGTTATCGTCTTAAACATAAATATTCATCAAGTGAATACTTAAAACTATGTCCCAAATTCCACATTTTACTTACTTTTTTGACTGAATGTATGTCAACATTCAGTCAAAAAAGTATCGGGAATGGTTCGAAGTTCAATTTTTTTTTATGTTGGATAGGCACAACTGATTTCCTCTTATTTAATTAAATACTGTTTCTAGTTAGATCATATCTAGTGTGTATTGCGAATTTCATTATGGACAAAAACATCCAACAGAGAGTTTGTTTTAAGTTTTGCATCGCAAAGGGAATTTCGTGTTTGGAGTCTCTGAAATTTTACAGAAGGCTTAGACCCTCCGAAGACTACAAAGTTTTTGTCCGCCGTTTGTTGTTCAGTATGAGCATGTATGAAAGTGCGCACATTACACCGATTTTGTATCAGCCGATTAAAAAGTTTGATGGTCGATCACTAGATGATTTTGTTCAATCAGCCGACTGCTTAATCAGTACGGCGCACTTCCACGCGCGCAAACTGCCGATAGTTTAGTCGGGCGACTACTGCTCAACCCGTTCAAACTTTTAAACGACGATTACAAAGTTTTTAGTCCGGGGTGCCTCTTAGGTGAATCGACATTATCAAAAACACGTGCTTATACACGTGCATAAAAGGTACGACGTGGTACGAAGGTTTGCCTCGCTATGGTAGGCCATCAATGTCTTTAACTGAAGTTAACATCCCAAAAGTGTAACAAATCGTGACTGAAAATCCTCATTCAAGTTTGATAGAAATAGCTGCTGAACTTGATGTGTCAATTCGTACCATTTCAAATAATCAAAAGACTGCTAGAAGGAATCAATTTCGGCCCAACATTAATGAAACGCATTGGTACATGAGCTTACGAGTTTGATATGCAAACTAGTCAACAAACTTCGGAGTGGCGCCTTCCAACTGAACCGAAACCACGCCTAAGTCGATCAAAAGTTAAATTGTTTTTGTTTTCTTTGACTATCGCGGTGTTGTGTAAGAGATCAAATTCGACGAAAAAATCCAGATTTGTGGAAAGAACATTCTTGGATTTTGCACCACTATGGTGCGCCTTCGCACAAGGTCATAATTGTGAACGAATTATTAACTAAAAACTCAAAAATTAGAGAGCAGCCACCTTATTTACCAGATATGGCTCTAGCCGACTTCTTTCTTTTTCCTAAACACGAAATTACCACCTCCCGTTTTCATGAAGGATTTATCCGCGGCGAGAACCGAACTCACGTTTAAAAAATGTTTTTATGATTGGATTATTCGTTGGCTTAAGTGTATCGTTTTGTGAAGGAGCATTCTTTGAAAGCGATAAAAAAACACTAACATTTTGTGTATTATTGATAATTTCCCGGTACTTTCTTGATACAACAGAAGATGATAAACAATAAATGTAAGCAGTTCAATTTTGATACTTTCTGTATTAATCTGGAAATGGTGAGGCGGGTGCTGAGTCGGAACTTATTCTATAATTTTATATAATACTTTTTTATTTTTAAGTTAGGTAATAATATTTGTCTTGAGTTGGTTTCTACACATATCTCTTTTAGCGGTTTCACAAGGCGTTTGTAGCTCTCAAATTTCAAGACACACGCTGTGTCTAAGTTTCTCTCTAGATAGACGTTTCTTTTAGATAGATGAAAAATTTAAACGCCTGTTCTACTTTTAGCGTACCATATGTATTGTTAAACGCCCTTACCATTTGCGATTTGTCGTAATGGGATATATTTAGAATAGTGGGATACACCCGATGTGTGTATGGGCCTGTTAATAGGGAGCTGTCCTTTTATACCTATATAAGTAATGGTCGGTGTATTATGTGTGTTTACATGATATATTTGTGTACAGCGTCCGCGAGAAGCAGAAGGCGGCCGGCGGCATCAGCGAGACGGGCTCCGGCGTGCTGTGGCCGCCGCTGCGCTCGTGCGCGGGCGGCGGGGGCGGCGCGAGCGCGGGCGCGGGCGACCCGCGCGCCGTGTGCCTGTCGGGCGTGCTGCACGGCGCGCTGCTGGCCGTGCTGCACCGCGGCGTGCACCGGCGCGCGCCCGACGCGCCCGCGCCGCACGCGCCGCCCGACCACGTGCTCGCGCTCGCCGTCTACCTGCTGCATGTCGCCGCAGACTTGCACGCCGAGAGGGCTACCGAACAAGTACGTACTACACCTACACTCACTATTATATACACGGTTACAAACAATAATGATCGGGATTCTGCATTATTTTTACAATATAATCGCACTAATCCCCATACTTTTTGTATTTATACACAACAACGTAGTCGGTCTTGTATTCATAGGCTGTACACTTGTATAGATGTTTCCCAAATAAACAAAAAATAAATGCTTGTATTCGTCATAGGCTGTATAACAGGAATACCTTTGCCGAATTAAAAAAAATACGAAACTGGCCATTGGCTTATTGGCTTGCATTCAGGCTGTATAATTGGAATACCTTTGAAAATTAAAAAAAAAACGGTTGTTTTCGACCGGGGACACAGCTGGGTTTCCGTCAGTCAGTTCAAATGTATAGACCTGGACCGCGCCATGCCTTTCAATTAAAAAATAAATATTGACTGCAAAGCGTGAAAGAAAGAAAAAGCTCGTGCGTGTATTGTCCACAAAGTAGCGTTGTCTCTTTCTAGAGAGTGATCAATTTTGTGAGGTTATGGTGCAATCCAGGTCTATATGTCAATGGTTCAACCATCTATTTTTTTCCTCTTTCCTCTGATATTATTCGGTAAGGATTATGGCTCGCACATTCTGTGCATTGCATACGCCAGTATCAAGTTTATTTTCTTTCTAGTTTCTTCTTTGTCAGAAAGTCTCGTTCTTGTCCAGTATTATATCACGTATTTCAAAATGTTAAACGCTGCAATTTTTACTGCTCTAGTAAAAATAGCGACATGTCAGTTTGCCGCCATTTTTATAACTTCCAATTACCTTTATTTTTGAATTTAGTGACTTTAGGGTTCCGTACTTAAAAAGGAAAACCGGAACCCTTATAGGATCACTTTGTTGTCTGACCGTCCGTCCGTCTGTCTGTCAAGGCCCTTTATCTCGGGAACGTGTGTAGGTATCGAGTTGAAATTAAAACCAAATACACACGTTTCCAGGCCTTTGAAACTGTGATGATCAAAGTTCTAAGTTAACGTTAAAAAAATATATGGCCATTTATGCCGCAAAAAACGTAAATTTCAACGAAAATAATGGGCGCGAGGTTTTATTGTCGTATTATTTTCTCCGGCTTTACCCATTGCGTGCGAACTTATCATTACATGTACATGTAGAATCCCGACGTTTAACAAGAGTTGTTTTGTATCCAAAGTAAATAAAAATTATTATTATTATTAAAATCAATGTTTTTTTAAACTAAAATGTAAAGTGGCAATAATTGGAGGAGTGCCGACAATAGCGTGGTTTACCCTATATGTGTTGTTGCAGAAGGACGTGCTGGTGGCGGAGGCGGACCCGGTGCGCGGCAGCGTGAGCGGCGTGCCGCTGCTGGGCGCGTTCGCGGGCGCCGCCGTGTGCGACAACGCGCGCACCGTGGTGGCCGCCGTGCCCGCCGCCAGCCGCGCGCACAAGCCGCACAAGTACCCCGCGCACTACCACCACCACCACCACTCCGACAGTGAGCACACCCTCTTGTCCTTCCGGCACATAATGTTGAATTCTCAAAATGTTGAATTCTCAAAATGTTGAATTCTCAAAATGTTGATTCTCAAAATGTTGAATTCTCAAAATGTTGATTCTCAAAATGTTGAATTCTCAAAATGTTGAAATTTGCAAAAAATAGTTAGGGGTGGGGTCACTCACTTCCATCACTAAATCTCTCGCAGAATTTATATTAATTTATGTATAAAAGACGATATTCGTAGGTACATTTTCCATTATTGTTAAATAGGTGATTATAAATAAAAAAGCCGATTAAAATGTAACATTACATTTATTTGCAATTTAAAAATGTATCAAGAATATGATATCTATTTAAAACTTAAAAAAAAACTTTCTTCTACTTGGTACAGTCATCATCAAATTGATTGTGTCTAACAAAGTGTTCAAAAAGATGCCTTCTGGCAACATAGTTCGATCGCACAGTTCGATTGGTCGCACTATGTTGATTTATAAACCCGATTTTTTCGATTGATCGAACTGTGCGATCGAACTATGTTGCCAGAAGGAAAAGATCTTAATGCCTTGGTAATACAACACTGATAAGTTAGGCGTAATTAATTACATTTGTAATTAAATTTAAAAATTTGCTTAACATTGATAAGTACCTACCTACTTTTTAAGTAGGCATGTAGTTATATGCTTATCATAATGGTTTTTTTCTAATTTACTTAGTACATAACTTAAGTCGAAAAAATATTATTTTACGAAGAAATTCTAAAGGCGAAAGAACCCGTTTTTCTAATTTAGTCAAATATTTTTCATACTTTATGTCAAAAATAATATCCCTTCGTCTTCTATTTTTTTGGGAACGGAAGAAACATACCTCTTTCAATTTTTCTATCAAAATAATTTGCTTCTTTTTGTATTGTATGCAAAACGAGAAATATATTAGGATTCTTCGGCAATCTCGAATTCAATTTGCGATGATAACCTTCACATGAATTAGTAGTTCTGTGAACATCATATGCACAGCTTAACAGATTGTGGTCTTTATTATACCAGTTGTTTTCAAAATAATCAAGAAACAAAATCATTTTCTGTGTATTTGGAGCTTTATTTTTTATCTCAAGCCAGGTTTTTTGCATCTGTATGGAAGGCAGTAGTGTAAATAAGGAGCATAATCGAACAATGTTTCTTTCCGATTTAATGACGAAATTGTTAATGGATTTTTTTTTTGTTATCTCTAATTCTTTCGCCTTCTTCCAAATTGCCTTTGTAAAATGATGATAACATCCTGTAATTTTTACATCCTCATATATCTGTTGTACAGCATTAATTGCGGCGATTTCATAATCGCATTTGAATAGTTTTATGTTTACTTTGAGTTCATTTTTAACAAGTGAAAACAGTCGAGTATAAGTTCTCTGCGTTTTATTTGGCAAAAAAGCATAGACGACTGGATAAACGTGTATACTTTTTTTATCAGAAAAAATATCGAGATGTAAAATATATAATTGATAAAAGGGTCTCGGACAAACGCGAAAGGTTCCATCGCCATAGTACGAAATACTTTTTGCACAATGTATAGTTTTCTGCATCTTCCGGGAACAAATTATAATTATCTTTTCTTCATTTCCGTCTTCAACCACAGTAAACATTTCTTGCAACCCTTTTGGTATTCTTACGTCTTCAACTTTATTAAAAAACAGTCTATCCGTATCTAAAAACTGTTTCCTTGCTCTGTATAAAGTGGGTCGAACCGCCAAATATGTAGGTAAATCACAGGAAGGAAAATTAGAATTACGGTTTTTAAATTCTGTTATCATATTCTCGAAAATATCTTGAATCGAATTCAAGTTAACACATACCTCTTCTTTAAGATTATTCAGAAGCTCCCTTAGTAATAATGAATTATCACTTCTTATGCAATATTTATGAGCAGTTTCGCGTATTATTGTAGTTTTGTCCTTATTGACTGTGACTGTTGCGGTACATACATTCCGATCAGTACATTTCCATCTTGTCGAGCCATCAAAATTAGTTTTTCCATCTTTAGTCATAGTATACTTTTCTTTCAATATTAACATGTCCTTTTTCTTTTTGTTTTTAATGAAATTAATTAATTTATAGCAGTGGTTCTCAAACTTTTTAAATGACGGAACCCTTTTGGGAAGCAAAATACTTGATGGAACCCTACAATAAAACAATTATTTTTATAAGTGTATTCTTTATTAATCAGCATAATAAAAGTACAATGTATCAGTTACTAATTATTATTTACTTCACCACTTGGTAAGGACAATAATAGAAAACATTAAAAAAGAAAAAATCTAACTAGTGGGAGGTATGAAACTGTTTTTTATTTTTCATCAATTGCTTGATATCAGGTTTGATGGAAGAAAGTTGGAGTCTCATATCAGCTTCGGCGTCCAGTCTATTGCGATATTTTGTTTTCGTGGCTGCGTAGGTAGAGAATCCTGTTTCGCACAAATATGTAGTTGGGAACGGGAGAAGAATATCCAGAGCCATTTGGCCAAGCATTGCATATTCATCTTGGATTCTGCACCAAAAATCATTAAGAGGCGTCGTTTTGAACAATGACTCCATACTTGTGTCTGATGACATTTCTAAAAGAGATTCATATATCTCATTTGACATGTTTTCAGGCTTTTCCAAGTTGGGTAAAAAAGGATTATGAATCCAGGAGTTCACTTTAATTTTTGTATTGTGTTCTTTGGGAAAATACTTTTCAAAAGATGCGCGCATCGAACTGAGATATTGGACCAATTCTTCAAACACATTATCTTCAAACATTTCTGAGTCGTTTTCGCTAACAAACTCACTGAGTAACGTAAAACTTTCTATTTCTTTCTTACCAATGCAAATGATCCAAAAATCTAATTTTCTTTTAAAAGCAGTTATTTTATTATAGGCCTGAAACACTGTTGTCTGTTTACCTTGCAACGATAAATTTAATTCGCTAAGTTTTTGAAAGATATCCGCCATAAAAGACAATCGGAACAACCAAGTTTTATCATACAAACGGTCCTTCAAATTAAAAGAAGTATCTGCTGAAAGAAACATTTGTAACTCGGCTCTAAGTTCAAATAGCCTTGTTAAAGTTTTTCCCCGAGACAGCCATCGCACTTCTGTATGGAGCAGCAGTGTTTTATGTTTGCTGCCATAATCTTCACACAGTAATGAGAACAATCGGGATTGTAGTGGTCGTGATTTGATAAAATTAATTATTTTTACCGCTTCATCCATAACTAATTTTAGATTAGACGGCATTTGCTTCATCGCAAGTGCTTGTCTATGCAGAATACAATGACTGGAACTACAATTAGGCGCTTTATTTTTCATTCGTGACACTGCTCCTGCTGTTTTACCTGTCATCGCCTTGGCCCCATCTGTACAAATGTCAATGCAATTGTTCCAACTGAGATTATGTTCTTCAAAAAATATATTTATTTTATTAAAAATGTCTTCCCCGGTAGTGTTTGTAAGCAGCGATGAACACATAAGCATGTCTTCTTCAAAAGAACTTTTATATGGATATCTCACAATAACCAGCAGGATAGCCAAACCAGCGACATCAGTCGACTCGTCCATTTGCAAAGCGAATCGTGTATTTTGTAGACGTGTAACTAGTTCTTGTTTGACGTAGCTTGCCAGATCATGGATTCGTCGTGAAACAGTATCGTTTGATAGCGGAACAGTAGAAAGATGCTTTGCAGATTTTTCATCAAGCATACATTTTGTTATGTCTAATACACATGGTTTTATTAATTTCTCAGCGATAGTGTGCGCTTCACCTGCTTGTGCAATGCGATAGCTAACTAAATATGATGCCTCCGTGGCCTTTTCGTTGGTAGTTTGTGTTACATGCATCATATTTTTTTGACTTTCTAATAACTGATCTTTTTTGCGAACAAAAAATTCTTTATTCTTGTCTTTAGTCTCGGGGTGTACGGTTTCTAAATGTCGACGCAATTTGGCAGGTGCCATGGAACTATTAGGAAGCAGTTTACTACAGAGCATGCAGAGAGGTGAGCCGTTGGAATCAACAAATCCGAAACTGATATAAGATTCATCATACTTCCTTTTTTTCGTCTTTGAAACCGTCGAGCTTGACGTCGTGGCACTCGTGGCATCATCTTCTGGATCGGTGATTGCTAAATTCTCCGCGCGCATTGCTTTTGAACATTCAGCGTCATTAGAAGATGTTGTTGGAACACGTTTAACACCTTTAAGCCAACGTTCCATTCTTCTTTATTTATAATGTTACAAGTCAGGATAGTGGGGTTTAAATAATGCACAATCGTTACTGCGTATAAGAGACTAAATTTAGAACCTACAGGGAAGAAATGTATAAAACTGAGACAACAGAATACAGCAGGCAGTAAAACAATGAACACTAGTTTCTCGCTAGCGAGCTTGTAAGTAGGTAGTAACTTATCGCTCCGAACGCTAATCATCAACTGACGACGCCAACGCGCGATCGCCGCTTTTATACTTAGTCCTAGACTCGATCTCAAATATTCTCGAAAATACTCGAGTCGGCACCTTTGATAAACAAAAAGCAAAAATAAAAACAGAAATTTAAAAATAGCGTTGAAAACAATATCGACTTTATCCTTTGAAGTTAGAGACGAAAGTCGCTTGTTGACAACTATAGCGTCTAATTCAGAGGCGGCTTTTATCAAAGAGACTGAGCGCTTACAAGTATACTACCCGCTCGTTTTAAGTTTGCCGCTGGCGATAGGTATGAGTGTATGACGTTCGAAATTTTTTATTTAATTGTAACAATAAAAATTGTGTACGGTAGATATTTGGGTAAAACTATGACACATTATAAGTTTTGTTGTCACGTGGGGGAGGGTACGCGCATTCCACAGACCGGCAAACTTAGAGCGAACGCGTTGTACAAGTATAAAATTGTTGAGACCAAACTTATAAGATATTGTACCAGCTAATGTAACACAAGCTTATACAAATACAAATAAATAAATAAATAACATTCATAGCGTTTTGTCTCCGCGCGGCCGCGGAGTCCGCACAGCCGCGGAGCGACCAGAGAGAGGTGTTTTGATTTTTTTATTTCTAAATTCTTGCGGAACCCCGACAGAGGTATCACGGAACCCTAGGGTTCCGCGGAACACACTTAGAGTATAGCTGATTTATAGGAATTCATAGTCACTTTTTATATGTGAGAATGGAAACAAATTGAACCGACTGACATCTGTCACTGTTATTATAATTTTCCTTTTCATTACAAGTGGCCAGTAACAACTAGAGATACTCGTAACTACGAGTATCTCTGCTTAACTAAGCAGTTACGCAAAAGAAGTTTTAAGTACCTACTCGCTTACACAAATGAAGCGCAAAATGTACCAGACAGTTTTATCTTTTTTTATGGAATATTGAGGCAAACGAGTATGCAGGTCGTTAATCAGCTTTTTTATTTATAATCACCTATTTAACAATAATGGAAAATGTACCTACGAATATCGTCTTTTATACATAAATTAATATAAATTCTGCGAGAGATTTAGTGATGGAAGTGAGTGACCCCACCCCTAACTCTTTTTTGCAAATTTCAACATTTTGAGAAAACAACATTTTGAGAATCAACATTTTGAGAATTCAACATTTTGAGAATCAACATTTTGAGAATTCAACATTTTGAGAATTCAACATTTTGAGAATTCAACATTATGTGCCGGAAGGCCTCTTGTCTCTATACTAATGCCGAATTTAAAATAGTTCTGACGTGACACCGGTTGTTGGCTTGTATACAGGCTGTATAGTTGTGATACTTGCAAATTAAGAAAAAGTTACAAATGCGATGTCGTCCGCTAACTTGTATTGTATTCACAGACTGTATAGCTGTGATACCTCTGCCAAATTAAAAAAAGTTACAAGTGTAACACCATTGACATATTGACCTGGACTGCGCCATCCTCACAAAATTGACCACTCTCTAGAAAGAGACAACGCTACTTTGTGGACAATGTCTAAAGACAGGGTCGCACGAGCTTTTTCTCTTTTCCACACTTTGCAGTCAATATTTACTATTGAATTTAAAGGGATGGCGCGGTCCATGTGTGAGACCGGCTGTTGGCTTGTATTGACAGGCTGTATAGCTATGATACCTCTGCCAAATAAAAAAAAATAATACGCAAACCGTTTGTTTACTTGTATTCACAAGCTATGTATGTGGAATACCTATGCCGAATTAAAAAAATAAAATAAAGAATACTGTTGGCGAGGCGAAGCTTCGACAATCAACACGCCATAGTTGCCTCCCGCATTATACGTCACATACCAAGTTTGTTGTTGGCAGTAATGATATTGATCAAGCGTGTAATGTATAAAAATTCGCTCAGCCGTGATTTGAACCCATTATAAAAGAGATACTTTCGGTATTGAGCCCACGATCAAATGTTGAATTTATCCTTCATATGTTATGATTAAAGGCAATTGCCACATTATCTACTAGACGCATTGGTATTTCTTTAGTAATAATACCTTGATACGATCAAATAAATAACAACTATGTAATTCCACAGGTGATACAGAATGGGAGCCGTCAGAGAGCGAGGCTACGAGAATACCACTGCTGACTACCTCCGCCTCGGTCCCGGCCACCAGCACCGCACTCGCAGTACCACAGCCTTTGGAGGTACGTCACTCAATTATCTCTTATTTCGTATCTTCTTTAAATTCTATAACTTCCAAAGTAAATAATAATAAGGAACAATGAAATGGTGTTGAAGATGATATAATGATCACAGTACTTTGATCTTTATATGTATCCCGTTCAAGTAACTCTCACAAAGACATAATTTGGGATCACTTTGTTCGGAAGGCGTTCTGAAATTCTCTCTCGGTGTTCTTATGGGTTCTATTTGGATCAGGAGCGTAGCTTGCCTTAGACAGGCCCTGTATTAAAATTTGCTGGGGGGCCTCTGTGAGTCCTTCGCACAAATTTGCAATAGTCTCACCAGTGTTAGTCGTTTGGTACGAGTTAGGGGAAGAGAAGTGCAATTGCTAACGCACTTTCGGGGCCCCTATAGTCTGGGGGCCTCGTATAATCGATACGGCTAATATGGCGGTAGCCACGCCCCTGATTTGGATGAATTTTGACATAAACATGTCGATATAGGTGGCGCGAGGCGACTCTGTACCGGACGACCAGTCGGACGGCGGAGGAGACGCGCCCCGGATACGTGCGCTTGAAGCTATCGAGGTACGTACACTTGTTCTTTAGTTATGTGGAGGGCAAGGTGTTTCGTCCCTACAACACAGACGACGGAATACTTTCACCAGACTAACAGCCGGCTTTAATAACTTATCTGTCGTTAAATGTCTGTTAAAATAGTTAATTCTATATTAACGGTAAAATGGAAGTGAATGTGAATGGCTGATTTGATTATTCCTATAGTTTTGTAAAGGAGGATAAGATGATAGTGTGACGTTTGTTTTTGTAGCACGTAATACGAGAGAACGAGAGGCAACAGCAGCAACAACTAGCGCTGCAGCAGTTCGACACAGAGATGAGTCTCGCTCTAACCGCGACCACAGATGACCTGGACACGCCGCCTGTACCTATCGACTATGGTAAGATTTCTATAACATACTCTTTTTGGATTAATAACATTTTTCTGGCAATATTTTGTGTAATTATTGTATTCTTAAATGGTCTTTCTTAAGGTGCGTTTTGGATCTCGAGGGTTGGTGCAATAGTATTTTTATACATTTACACATATTGCAACAATACTCGGAAAATAATTTAGGTTAAACATATTGCGCCGAACCTAAAAAAGTTACTATAAAGACAGGATGACGAAACGAGTTTTGAAAATAATAAAAAAACAATAGCATAGCTCTTTTCACTTTTTAAATAATATATTCCATTATTTGTATATGCAAATTATTTGGCGAATAAAAGTGTAGTGAATATAAAAGGCTTAAAACAATTCGTTACATAAAACAACATCAAAGACAAGCGTAACGTAGCTACCGCCGTATCGGCCAAGGGGCTACCAACAAATTTTGAAACAGGGCCCGTCTCTTCCGGTAGAGCCAGTTCAAAAACAAATGTTACTGGTACGTGTGTATGGTATAAGACCGGTACAAAGCAAACGTTGTTACAGACATGGACGGCAGCGAGTGGATGGTGTCGCTGCGCGGCTCGCCGGCCGCGCTGCCCGCGCCCGAGCTGCCGCGCGCGCCGCAGCCGCGCGCCTCCACCAGCAACCAGGTGCGTGCTGCCGCGCTCCGGCCCGCGGGAACGTACACGTACACGCGCACGTACACAGCTTCTCACACGTTGAGATCGTCCGCACGTGCGCGTCTGTGTTCGTCTGTCAACCGACTAGTATCTGTGTGTTTTGTAGCGAAGTTATTACTTTCCATGCTTGGGTTACTGTTTACAAACACACGCTTATATATCATGTTAAGCGTTGATCATGAGCCTAATTTCTCTCTGACCTAATTTTAAAATTTACTAAACAGTGGTGGCCCAAAGCGGTTATGTTTCTTATGTAAATAGTAATTCAAATAAATAATGCTCATATAACTTCTCACACGAATCAAACTTCTCCAAAATCATAGCTAAATTCGTGTTGTAAAATTGTTATGTTTCAGATCCAACTGCACACCCAATCGGAGGAATCGATACCAGTGAACGAGTCTATAATATCGCTACTACTGAAATTACACTCGCAACTGTCCGGTAGATTAGACTCGTTCTCTTTGGACGAGCCCGCGCCGGACGTACAGGAACCTATTGGTGAGAATATGTTATACCTTTATCTTTGTATACGTTGTTGTAATAAAAATGTTTGTTTAACTTTGACATGGATCGCTAGCTAAAACAAGTGATAAAAACGCACATATAAAAACATTAATAATATGAATTAAAACAGAACAGAAGGGTGTATGCCAGTAAATCACGATACGTGCATGCTAGTTAACGTATGCATGTTTATGCATGACAAATAGGTAGGATGTAGTTATGATCGACAATAAAATGGTCGCCAAGTCTGTTCAACAACAGTGTTCAGCTAACTTTAAAAAATTGTTGGCAAGCTATATATTTTACATTATAGTTAAAATGACTACGAAAATCCATCTTGATGTCAACCATAAAGATGTTGGGGTACTGGATACGACTACATAAGACGTAGACAGTGGACAAAAATTTGGTTTCAGGCACATTTATATTTTGTTAAGTTATTTATTGCTATTAACATTATGTTAAGGTTTTGTAACTAACATTTTATGGACTCCGGTCTGAAATAAATAAATGGTTATAACTCTGAGGTCGCGTATGCTTGAAACTTCACTAATGAGTGTATTATCAATTTAGTAACAGGTAGGTGTGGGACTCCTCTTTCTCGAAAACTTGACATGGAAACACTGACTCGTTTAATGACAATTTGTTGTTGGATATTCCCGGGTCATTTAGGAAAATTAAAAAGAATAAAAGTCCAAGGTGCGAGCCCTGAGGAATTCCTGATAGCACCCATTTCGCATTAGATTTAAACGAACGAACTGTGACAATCTGAGAGTGTCTGGTTGCGGAGACACGATTCGCACCATCTTAAAAGTGAGCCACAAATGCCGGCATGAAAACAAGCAAGTTGTGATACATAGTATACCATGTCGAAGGCTCTGGATAAGTCAGTGTAGATTGCGTGTACACTATGATCTTCCATTTGTTTCCAATGTTTTGTGGTAGATTATATAACATTATCAGAGAGATGACAATATGTCTCTGTCCAACAGCAACGCGGCCAAGATATAACTAAACTGTTAATATCAGTAATAAATTGAACATTTGTAATATTGTTTATTAGGTGACGGTCCATTCTTCATCGGGCGCGTGCTCCGTAAGTTAGCCACTCTGGACTCGCGCTGTGCCACATCCATCGCGCACGTGCGACACACGCTGTGGCCGCACCAGCGGGAACGACAGGCGGAGCAGCGGGCCAGGTAATGTATACGGATAGATACATTAATCTTTATTCTACACTTATTAGAGGACATTAACAAATTACACAGGCACCTTATACAGCTAACCGCAGGCACCGATCTCTTTAGGATTTAGCAATTTGTGTTATAGGGATATAATTGGTCACGGGTCGACACCCGTGACCACGATCGGTGCAATTCGATCGAAACGTCGGGTAAATAAAAGGTTCGTACCTTTAAATAATTCACGCGATTAAGTCCCGAAATATAACTAATATGTATAAAAATCGCGAAAGTTTAAAAACAATAATGGACCACAAAGTCAAAGTCAACAATATGTCATATGTGATTTTTTTAGTCGTTTCATATCCAACTTACCTGACAATAAAGGCACAACAGCATTCCATATTGAGGAGGAGGAGGACCATCAACCAAGCTATGATACTAAATTTCAAATTTCGCCACACTTCTAAACGGTAACAGGATTCCGTGTATCGTAGTTCTTTAGAATTTGCATGCCATGGTTTTTTTGTCTCTGCATTTTTTTCTTTGTTGAAAATTTTTTTTTCTCCTGCATATTACATACTTAAAGTGGTATGTTTCGTACTTATTATAAATCACTCGAATAATTTAATACTCTTCAAACAGAGAACGACGAGAAAAAGAAGAGCGTTCTCGGCGAGCCCGCGACCGTCAACAACAACTAATGCGCGAGTTTGCGCGACGTCAGCAACAGTTCATGTCGGCCATGCAGAACATGGAGGGCACGGACGCCGCCGCCATGGAGTGGGAGGAGGAGGTGGCCGTCGAGAAGGACTACGACTGCGTCATATGTAACACCACCACCCCCACCACCGCTGCTGATCCCATTGGGCTTGTCGTCTTGTTACAGGTTAGTATTATTTTTAATTAGGCAAAGGAATCAAGTTAGAAAGCCTAAGTACAAGTTAATGAAACGGTCTAGCCATGTCCTCGTGTTTATTTTTAATTTGGCATAGGTATCAAGATATAAAGCCTGTTAACATATCCAGTCTTGCGCTTGTGTTTATTTTTTAATTTTGTAAAGGTATTGTTATAAAGCCTAGTAAATATATCCAGTCTTGTGCTTGTGTTTATTTTTTAATTTGGTAAAGGTATCCGCAGTTCCTAAGATCTAATTTTGGTGCTCCATGCAAATCAATTTAGCGCCATTGATAGCATTTAACGCCATAGGTTACCTAGTTACTTAGCCGAAGGACGCTTTCGGCGCCTCCTAACCTATGGCGCCTGGAGCGGGCGCTACGTTCGCCCTAGAGACCGGTCGGCCCGCGGTATCCGTCTACAGACCCAAGCTATCGGTATTCGCCGTATGTAACCCGACGTGTACTTGTCGCAGTCGACGTCCGTGCTGGGCCACCGGCGGCGCGCGGGCGCGGGCGACGCGCGGCTGGCGCTGTCGGAGGCGGAGCGCGCGCGGCTGCAGGCGCAGCACGACGCCACGGCGGCCGCGCACCACTACCGCGTGCACGACGAGCTGCACCAGCAGTTCTCGCACGAGTCGTGGCTCGTGTCCGTGTCGGTGGGCTGGGAGGGCGGCGTGCACGTGGCGTCGTGCGGCCACCACCTGCACCTGCGCTGCCTGCACGCGTACCTGCGCGCGCTGGCCGCGCCGCAGCGGCCGCACAACCTGCACGTGGAGCGCGGCGAGTTCCTGTGCCCCGTGTGCCGCCAGCTGGCCAACACCGTGCTGCCGCTGGCGCCGCGGCCGCCGCACGCGCACCGCGCGGCCGCCGAGCGCGACTACCGCACCAGCGCGCAGCGCGTCGCCGACATGCTCGACGCCGACCATCCGCCGCCCGTGAGTGCTCAACTGACCTACAAACTAACGCATAGCCAGATTTCAAATCTAATTTAATCGAGACAACTAAGCTTTTTATTTTCTTTCTTTTACAAAACATGTATACTTATTCAAAGTAGCAGTAAATTGGCCAATATTTAAGCACATAAAGTTTTTACATCGTAAGTGGATGCTCCTACTATGTTGTCCCATTGAGGCTGGTGTATTCGATCTCGTGTACTCTTCTAATATTATTGACCTCTGTTTTTGCATCAGTCCTCTAATATGGTGTATAATATAATGGTGGCAGCACCTTACCTGCATATACAGTTTAAAAACATAGAAACATTGTAAACATTGGCAATTTTAAAAGAGTGGCCACGAGTTTTTATTGCCTGTTCTTTTCTCGGGCTTTACCTATTGTTTGCGAACAGGCATTACTAGTAAATGTAGAATCGACTTTTCACAAGTGTAGTATTTTGCTTCCTAAGTGAATAAATCATTTTTATTATAGAAAATCCGTTTTGTAAATAATCAAGTTTTTGTCTCGCGTGTCTAAAGTTTTAACATTAAAAAAAATTAAAAATGAGTGTACAGTCTGAAACTGTGCATGTATCATGTTTTAGCTGACGCTGCGGCACCCGCCGAATGCGCGTCGATCAATTTACTTTATAACAATTTCTATTATTATAATACGACCAGTACGGTCACAACACCCGAAGAAGAATCAATTAGTCAATTACGGTACTATTGTAACTAACTATAACCTACGTATTAATAAACTAGTTAAGTGATTGATTTTGACTCGTGATCTTTTACTTCTGCACTCCAACATCACAGTCTCAGTGCACAAACGTACAATGAGCATTATTATTTGTTAACACAGGCACCTAGTCGACTATCAGAAGCGATGGCGAAAGCCATGGAGGACATGACATCAACAGCGGGCGGTAAACTAAAGCAACGATACGGATCGTCGCCGGCCGCCATCTTCACGTTCGTAGCGTCACTGGTACGGACCAATCTGGAGTGCGAGTTAGTGCAGCGAGGTGGTACCCTTCAAACTTGCACCGCGCCGCGGTATAAACCTAGGAACGAATGTATAGGTACGTTTTTTTGTATAAATGGAAATTATTTCGTTTAGAAAATAAGTTTTGAAGTTCTTGGAGGTTTGTGAATACAAAATCAATAGTAGTTACACGACAATACTTTTTTTTATTCGACAAAGGTATCCCAGTTACGCAGCCTATGAACTCGTGTCAACAGCCAAGCTAACGTTGGTGTTTTTTTTAAATTTGGTTAGTTATTTAGTCCTAGTTCTACAATCTAAGAACTTAGATCAATTTTTTGTTAAAATAATTGTCTTCAAAATGTATATTCTTAATACAATTTGTTTATTTTCACAAATTACGTATATTTTCATCCCGAAATTTGAATGATGTAGACTAGGTAGTAAAATATTTAAAACAATTGTGGTGTGTGTGTCGCAGTGCCGCTGCTGGTGGTGGCGGGCGCGCACACGCGCGTGCTGAGCGGCGCGGGCGCGGGCTTCGGCGCGCTGGAGGCGTGGCGCGCGCTGGCGCCGGGCGCGGCGCCGGAGCCGTCGGGCGCGGCGGGCGCGGCCGTGCCCGCGGCGCCCGCGCGCACCGTGCCGCTGCTGCTGCGCGACCCGCTGGCGCTGCTCATGCAGCTGCTGCTGCTCGCGCCGCCCACGCCGCCCTATCTGGACATGCGTCAGTATCGCCTGTTCCGCTATCTAATAACGACCAAACCACGACTACATAGTGCGAAGTGCGAAGCCCGACATGCACTTACCCGGTTTTTGACGTGGCAACGTCTTATAATTCGATGGAGCCGGCTGAACGCACGAATAAAATGAGGCGTTACCTCGCTCTGAGGCGTTCCACTGTAAAAAATAATAAATAAAAATTGACATAATTGTATTAAGCTATTGCATAGCTTCTATCGTGGGCCTTGAGCGTGGAGACCGAATCCAAAAATTCCGTAACGAAAATAACCTAACACCCCCTACTCCGACCGACACAGCGGTGATACTTTTTAGTTTTGCCATCTATCGATGAATAGCAGAACTTTTAATGACTTTTTTTATGCGTACAAATAAATGTAACTTGATCAATTCAATTGTTATTTCCATTTACCTCCTCTATATACAAAATATCTATCAAATAAATAAAATTAAAATTTTCTTTTGAAAAATGAAACCATTCCATCAGTATTTTCTTATGACGTTGTCACGTTCAACTATCGTCAGTAAAACGACTTTACAGACAACCGATTTTTTTAAAATTTAATTTTGACAGAAAACTTACATTGATAACTTTTGACGAAAAAAAAACTTATAGTACTTAGATCTCTGTTACTCACTGACTACTACAAGTCAAATAAGTGTTAGTTTAACTATGCATTATTTGTTAACAGAGGAATTCACATGCATAGTCCGAGCACTATACTCGCTGAGCTACTACCAAGTAGTGTGCCAGTTCATCGCCAACGGCAGCGCGGAGTTCCGCGCGGGGCTGCTGGGCGCCGCGCGCGGCGGCGAGCCGGCCGGCCTGCGCGCGGCCGCGCGCGCGCTGCTGGCCGCGCTGGCCGGCTCCGACCTGTTCACGGAGGACGGGCCGCCCGCGCAGTCCACTTCACACGACAGGGGGGCGCCCGACTTGGTGCTTATGGAGAAAGAGGTATGCTATCTATGTATTTTAGGATACGCATAATATCCATTTATTTTATCTAAATACCTAGATGAATAAGCGGAAGTGTTTATGATTTTATCTCATTTTAGAGTTAATAGTATAATATCAAACAATCGGAATCAAAAGAAAATAGAATGTAATACAGAAGTTGTCCCACAGCTACAAGAGCTGCTGCTGCCGTTCCTGCGCATCGCGGCGCTGCTGCGGCACCACCTGTACGGCAACGAGCTGCCCGAGGTGTCCACCCCGAGGCAGGAGTTCGTGCGCCTGGCCTACTACCTGGAGCTGGTGACGGACGGCATGGAGTGGAGCGAGTGGTCGGCCGGCCGCGCGCTGCCGCCCGACTCGGCCGCGGCCGCGCGCGGCTGGGCGCGCCAGCTGGGCGCCGCAGCCTCGCGGGGGCAGCTCGCGGTCAGTGGACTTTGTGTGCTTCTTGTTCAAATGTTCATTATCATTTATCTCCCTTCTTCTATTATATAAAAATCCCTAGTCACGGTGTTTGTGGTAGAACTCTTTCGAAACGGCTCGACCGTTTTCAATGGTTTTTTTTTGTATTACGTAGGTATATTAAATTATTTATCAGGCCGAGCTTTGCCACGTTCTGTGGGACTTGTCCATGCTTGAACTTGAACATTCTTATCATAAGTGACCCATTTTTAATCACCCGTAACCAACCGTTTAAGAAATGGGTCGAAATTAAAAATAGGTCGTAAAATATTTTTTTTAACCACGATTTTAGTATTTCTATATGAATAGCAAAAGCGGCGAAAATCGCAGACCAATTTGCGAAAATCAGAAAAGTGTGGTCAAATTTAAGGGTCGTTATGTGCCCATGATACTGAGTGCACATACATAATTTTATTAAAATCAGAGTGCTTTAAAATTTTAGAAATCAATATTTTTTTCATTCGTTTTCATGAATAAAAAAATGGTCAATTAAAAAAATAGTATGACTAAAGTGCAATAATTATCCAATCGAATTTTGCACTAATAATAACAACTGGTCTACAAACTTTGACTTCAAAAAAGTATTCTACTACATCAGGACAACTGTCCCACTTGCCCTGATTGTAGTTCTTCCATGTTAGCGAAATCCTGATGGAAGCGCCCCCAATGTTCATCGCAATAGTCGAACAAAAACTCAAAATGAGAATGTAAAATCTGAATTTTCAAGGACACGCTACGAAAAGAGATATAATATGTCTATAATATATCTTTCACAGCACTTTCTACGAGTTCTATTTTTGTAGGCTCGAAATTTTAGCGTTCTTATTACAAAGAGCTAATTAAAAAAGGGGTTTAATGGTCTTATTATAAAGCGTAGATAAACCGTAGATCAGCTGATACCGAAGAATTTAGTAACAATTAGCCACAGATTATAAACAATTTAGTTTATTTATTTTTTAATCAAAAATAAATATAATAAGAAGCAGAGATAATTTGAAAGTATACTTATCATTGAGAATAAAATATTTTGATGTTCTACATAGCTATTTTATTTATAAATGTTTGGTCAGCACTACTTTATTTTCAAAATATAAGAATTCCCGGCCTGCAATGGACAAACATTAAAATAGATTCTTGTCAGTATCGGAGAACATTATACATATAGTTGTGATTTGGCTGTCATTAGTGATTACTAAAATGTTAACAAATAATGATAACCTAAATAATAATGTGTAGTAAAGGACCGACAATAAAGAGGGGTGCTATAGGAAAAAGAAGTTTTTGACATAGTCATCGATTTAGCGATAAACCATGTTTTGTAATACAGTTTTTCGTAAATTGCTGACTGTAATGCTATGAAAGGTACTTTGATGATGGGATTTAATGTGGTCGTCGACAAGTTACATGGTCTTATCCAAATAATTAGTTCAGTCGAGCAAAACGAAATTTATGTTTTACTATTTAGTATATTTCTCACGGATTGCAGCGGAAATGTTAAAATTAACTTTTATTCTGGTGTTTTAAATGTTCGGTAATGCCGTAGGGATAGGCTTATTTTCATTTTAGGCGACATACCTTACTACAAATGTAACAAAAATTTACTATAAAATGTATTATTTTTGACATGATTATAAATCGATGACCGGCTGCACTTACGTGTTAGTGTGACGTCACCGCTCACGTTCTGCTTGCTGATAGGCTGCCACTGACCACTAAAGCTGTCACAGGCATGGTTGTTTATTACATTGTCATCAATGTTTTGGCGATGGCAGTGACATGCGATACAACTGAAAATTATCGTTCGTAAACCGACTTTACAGACCACCGACTTTAATGACTGTATCGCTTATAGTATAGAATGTAACAACATATTTTACGCCAACTGACTAAATAAATATTGCCATTCTCAAATTTAATAAGAGTAGAATCCTTAAATTTAAAATATGAATTTTGTATATCAAATTGTATTCAGGATGGGTAGACGCACAGAAATAAGATTGATATTTTTCATTGTAGACTAACTATGTAATAATAATGCAATCGAATATGGCACCATGGTAAATGTAATAGCGATAACATACACTATCTGTTGCTGAAAGATCCTTTCTGTTACATATAGTAATTTGTGAGGGTAAATACCTTTATTTATTTTTTGATGTTTCGACCGTTTTGGTTTGTGGTGATCATAGGTAGACCAAATTTACGGTAGGTACCAGCGTCCAAACAAAGTTACTGAACTGCCGACGATTTAGGGTTTAAAGCCCGAGAGCTGGTGTACATTTTTAAGGCAAGCTGAGAACTTTTATATATATTACCAATGCTTCTTTTATAATACTCAAACAAAGAACCGCGCAGTTGCAGAGCGGGCCGAAATCGATAAATCTTTATATTTTATAAAGAAACTATAAAATTTAAGGCTTTTTGATTTCTTTGTGCAATTTCAATTTAATCTTTAAGTGTAAAATTATTGAGCGAGATTATCCTTAAACTAAGCCAGGCGCTTGCAAAATGATTTCGCAACAAATTAAAAAAATATATATTCGAGACACGTGAAAATTGAATAGGATATTATTTATAACTAGGTGTTCGGTTCAACTTTGTTTGCGTACGTTTTCGCCGTTTTTGCAACTTTTCTGATTGCCGCTTCTACCGGTCTTAACGTGATATTATATAGTCTATAGCCTTCTTCGTTAAATGGGCTATCCAACAGTAAAATAATTTTTCAATTCGGATCAGTGGTTTCTGATACGACGGCGTTGAAACAAACAAACAATAAACGTGTGGTGTGTCGGGCGGCAGGTGCGGCGGCTGCTGCGCTCGGCGGCCGTGCAGTGGTGCCAGCCGGGGCTGCTGGCGCTGCCGCGCGACTACGACCGGCTGTTCACGTACTACCACGAGCGCGTGTGCCTGCAGTGCGGCGCCGTGCCCAAGGAGGCGTCCGTGTGCCTGCTGTGCGGCACGCTCGTGTGCCTCAAGCAGCCCTGCTGCCGCCAGCACCAGGTCGCCGAGGCCGTGCAGGTTACTAACCATTCTTTTTTATTGGAAATATAATTAACAATTTTAAAAATATTGGAATAACATGGCATTTTAAATATTGTCCTATTTAAAATTTACACATATATAATACACACAGCCAGCTTGACATGTATAAAACAAACAACCTATATATAATACACTGTCTTGTTCTAACATCATATAATCATAAATAATAGATTTTTGATCGATGTCTAAATGTTATTTTTTTCCGTTTAGCTTTTGCGATAAGGAACTACATTCCAATATTTTGGGACAATTCACAAAATGCCATCTACTGAGAGAGATAGATAGATAGATTATATTAGAGAGATAGAGCCTGTATTTTGAAAACCAGAAAACTGTTTTACATTCATACACATTTTCTTTTATTTCTAAATATCTGTTTTCCGTCTAATCTATGAAACCGCACACAAAAACGTGCGATAAAAAACTACGTCCTAATATTTTAAAAAGCAAATTTATCCCACGGAATCATTTTTTCCGGGATTAAAAGTAGCCTATGTGCTATTCCTGACTATAATCTATCTCTGTCAAATTCTCCCATACCATTTTACCCACTGTGGTGTGATTCCCCTCACACCCGGCACCTATCTAACCCTTTGGCGCACGCGTCCGCAGCACGCGATGGAGTGCGGCGGCGGCACGGGCATCTTCCTGGTGGTGACGTCGACGTACATCATCGTGATCCGCGGCCGCCGCGCCTGCCTGTGGGGCTCGCTCTACCTCGACGACTACGACGAGGAGGACCGCGACTTGAAGTGACTATACACATTTACTACTTTTATTGCAGTCGACGCATTTGCTCCCATGCCAATGGGACGAACTGCGTCAACTCGTTTTATACTCACGATTTTTATTACAAAGTCACATTTTATTTTTCGTAAATTTGTTCGATGATTTAATATCCAATATTTGAATAGTTCGGCTCACCCGTTGTTAAGTTATAAATTGTATAACCAATCATTTTTTTTTATTAAAGATACTAGTGTATTCATTAAAATGATTTGACATTACTATATGTATATTTATACCTAAATTTAAAAAATATATTGAATAACTTGAACATGATTGGAAACAATTTTCAATTTTGTATGCCATATCTGTTAAGACATAATCCATTATATCATGTATTAAATACCATTTATAAATAACAAATGATCCGATAATAAATAAATGATCATGAACTTCCCCACTGCCAGGATTACGGATATGAATAAGGATCTTTCTGAGATAAGGTACAGGTCGTAATTCACTATGCGTTAAACAAGACTTCCTTTTTTATATACCTACTATATTGGACCCGTACCTCGGTCCTTTCGACTGCAAAGTTAACGTCATTTTAATATCTCAACCCGGCTTCTTTCCAGACAAATACCCAATGGTATACTTTGTATTCGTAATTCATATGTTTGTAAAATGGTCCATTATATAAATGACACGTTCTACACAAGACACCATTGTTCCAGACGCGGCAAGCCGCTGTACCTGTCGCAGGACCGGCTGGACCTGCTGCAGGCGCAATGGCTGTCGCACAGGTTCGACCACACCAAGCGCACGTGGGTGTGGCACAGGGACTCGCTCTGAAACCACCGCACATTGTCATCCGCTTGCCTCGGGTCGCCCACACACTGCGAACGCATATCTCAGCTTTCACGAACAGGTTTCTTAACATTACAATAGTAGTTTGTAGTTTGGTGATATCGCCTAACAATATTTTTTGCCCCATAACCTTTACACAACTGTTCAGCTACTAACACTATATGTACCTTATTCATAATACATTACTAACACATTTTATATAGCGAATGTTTTGTCTTCTTCTAATCTATTTTGAAAATTGAATAAAAAACAAATAAATGTTTCGCTAATTAAAATGCATTAGTAACGTACTATGGAAAAGGGGATAGGTTTATTAAACAGTTGTCGTACTCTATGGTCCTTCATTACAACCGGCGAATTATTGTTAAACATTCGCCGCTAGTTTTGGTGAGACGCCCGATCACTCTGAATTGTTTTCCGATGGCGACCCTACCTTTTTTGAAACTATATAATTTTAAATCGACAGTGAAAACAATCGATGTTTCAGTTGTTTACTTTGTATAGTCTTGTCAGATAAAATCCTTAGTTTAATTATGCGGCCAATATCTGTCCTTATGGGTTCCGTAACCGCTGCTTCAGACAATAAACCCAAACGTGAGGTGACACATTACTAAACATTGCAATGCATTATAGAAAAAACACGTAAAATATTTATTTAAAACAATTGTAGGTACTAGATAACTTGCCTTGCCTCAACGCAGAGAGGCCACTGTTATTCTAATAGAATAGTTTATTAACATACAAAATTATAATGCTAAATTAATTAACAAATCGTTTTCATATAAATTATAGTTGATATATAAATAAATATAGTATGTTCCCGAGTCAATTCACTAGCTAAGGTCTCATAACCCGTTGTCAAGCTTTATGAGCAGATCGAAATTGTCCAACTATTGGGTAATAAGGATAAGGTCGTTTGCCCCATATGGTTGAATCAATATAGAAAACCCCCAATATAATAATAATAATAGTTATACTGTATCCAAATATTATAAAGTAGTTGCGTCCCATTATACAAGTTAGTTAGATACATACATAGCTTTCCTACTAACGGCCTGACCACAAAAACATGAGCGACAAGGATAAATATATACAAGCTTAATACTTTTATCCTTGTCACACCTTGGTATCCGCGCCGTATATAGACGCTAGATTGTAAAATACCCAACGATGAACATGTGAACACAGCTCACGGTACGCAGTTTATCATAGTGAACAGTTAGTCATCTCATTTATGGAGGATGTTTATTCTGATTAGATTTTTTTAAATATTATTTATACGAAAAATGTTATATATATCACTCATGTTTTATATTGATTATGCCACTATTCATCATCTGAGTAACTGTGTAACAATTATTATGCATTATAACCGTTATATTTTTGCTTGTCAAATGATTTACAAGTGAAGTGATACTATACTATATTTTGCTTTTAACAAACAGATGTTTATTGTAACATCGGTTCGTGCGTAGTTTAAAAGTATCATAATACATATTCGCAAGCAATATTATGAGGTGACAGTACATTTATCGAAATAACTTTGCCTTAATCTTTTATTTACAAATATGGTACGATATATCATCATTACATGTTATATTTGAACTATTTCTTGTTTGATATAGTAATGTGTTATAAATAAATGTATATAATGTTCTTCATTGTTTAGTGTGACCAGAAAAACGATTATCGTTATTCATGATTATAATGCCAGTGTTGATTCAATAATGAAATAGTAACATAGTTAATTGACTGATGAGTATGTTCTAATCGCCAGTTTCGATTTTCTGGTCACGCGCTAATATGAAATTTATTGAAATTAAGATTTCAAAAAAATAATATTGTGTTCAATGTTTGATCAAACTTTTCCCTAAATCGGTTTTAGTTTTTAAAAATACTTATATAAGACATAAATAAGATCTATTTATGATCGTTTCCTTAGAGTGTGAGAGTCACAATCGTGCATTAGACACTCGAATATTAATGTTATATAGCTATACTTGCACCACTATACAGCTTGCTAATTTGCAGCCCAAATGTTTGGTCAAACATTTGAAATATGTTGCCAAGTATGTCACTAGATATTTTATTGTCTTGTTTACGGAACCCGTTGCAGTAGCCAGATCTGGAACTCATAAGAAACAAGGTAGAGCGAGGGCGCGGTGTTAGTGGGATGTTGGTTCAGATAAACAAGACAAACTCGATCATTGTAAATATAACTTCGACTTCATTAGAGATGTCCGATGGGTGTTGTTAGGGCTGTGAATACGTATATTTTAAATTTACTCGCTCCTCTGTTGATGCGGTTGACGAAACACTTTAGATTTTAAACACGATTAAATTATTATTTTTTCATATTTTTTTTATTTAAGATATTACGGAGTACGATATTAGCCAGTAGCCGCTTGCGGAAGTTTCCATACCTTGTTAGGGTTGTTTGAATTGAATAATTGTCATGTATACAACAGACTCGTATTTTGATAGCCATTTTTGTTTGGCAAATTGTCTTTTTAGTGACTCGCTGTGGAAGGCTCACAGTCGACCAAAGCTTAGTTTCGCTTTCAGTGTAATGTAATGACAATAATACATTGTGTAGCAATATCCAAACGAAGTACTGTGACGGTATGGTGCTTGATCATATTATTTTAGTTCTCGTGTGCAATTTGGATGCTTTCGTTTTATTTCCTTGTATATTATTTTCTAAGCCCTCTAAAAGTACATTTTACTGTTTTATAAAATTTAGTATTTGTATCTAGTTTTAGTGTTAACTAAATTGTAGTTTTTATGATTAAGCTATTTGAACTAAAATTTTGTAATCACAACGAATTGATTCTGTGAAAATGTGTAAAGTGGTACAGAATTTTTTAATGCTTACGAACTGTTTTGAAATATTATGATTTATCATAAATAATTTTACAGCATATATTTTGTTAACTTCATTATATTCCTCCAATAATACACGTGTCATGTAGACGCAAGGAGCAAAGCTAGCACAGCTCAGGTGTCCGCTCCGCTCGCTGCGAGACGAGCCGCTCAGCTCCGCGACCGCGAGCCTCGCGCCGCTCGAATGATCATATTTGTTAAACTTGTGTATGTATATTGTTCTTGTATATATTCAATCATTAAAGTTGTTGATATTTCTATTGTTGTTTTTATTGTTGTAAACCATATTCGACTTCAACCATAACGACTGCCTCCGTGGCGCGGTGGGAGTGTATCCGACTGCTACGCAAGAGGTCGTGGGTTCGATTCCCACACGGGACACCACTTTTTGTGATCCACAAATTGTTGTTCAGAGTCTGGGTGTAATTTGTGTCCGTGACTTGTATGTTTGTAAAGTCGCCAACGACTGGGCTTGTACCTTACTGCGGGAGTTTAAAAAAAAATTAGGACTAAAAAAAAGTTAACGTAAATGTATGTTTACGTTAACTTTTTTTTAAATTCCCTGGGCCTGCCAGGTCTATCGCGAATATACATTCGCGATAGACCTGGCAGGCCCAGGGAATTTATATGACTTTACTATAAAACATATTATCCTACTAATATAATTAATCCGAAAGTCTAGATGAAAGAATGTTTGTTTCTCTTTCATGCAGAATTGGGTATTTGACTACTATCAGAATAAAATATTTTATACTAACCACGTAAAAATATATCGATAGTGTTCTGAAAAGAAATGTTCATCAATAATGTACAGTACTCCCAAATTAATAATGCACATGCAGATCTTCGCTAATTGTCGTATTCCCGGAAACACTCGAATCATGGAATCGTAAGAGCCCTAAACAAGGCATTTGCATTTTGCACCTTGTTTAAAAGAGATAGGAGTCAATATCATGTGTGCACAATCGAAAACAAATCGGGCGTTCGGCAGCTGTCGCCGGTCAGCGAAATGTCTGTCAGTCGTCTTTATATATTGGTAGTGACTGCACGTGTTCTCTATTTGTGGAAATATATAGAGCTGCTATTACACACCCTTCTTGGTAAATATAATTTCAACATTAATTAGCTTATTCAGATTTAAATAGTATATTTTGAAAAAAGGAAAATAAATAACATATTTCACGTTTTTTTAATATTAAAAAAATAAAATACCTACATTAAATACATATTAAGTACTAGAAAAACATTTAAAAAATGAGATTTATTTAAATTAAATAAATAGATAAACATGCATAAAAAATATATACCTAACTCTGCCCATGCCATTTTCTTTCAGACGAATTCTTCCAAAATGGATAAATTTAAACGTGGAAAACCGCTTAATTCACAAGCACGGCAAATGGTATTTAATGTGTACCTTTATTTCTTAAATGAAGCCAATGTTTTCAACAGAGACCATGATGGTTATTTTAAAAAAATTCAAGACCGTGTTACAAAAGCTACAGGAATTTCGCGACGAACTTTGAGTAATATCTTAAACGAAAAAAAACATAATCAATCAAAGAAATTTTCTACACCGAAAAAAGGAAGACCTAAAAGTAGATTTCGGCTGGTACTTGATGATTTCGACTACTGTGTTATTCGTAATATGATATACAATTTTCAATTGACGCTGAAAGAACTCCCAACTGTAAATAATTTAAGAATAAAGTTGATCGAAGCTATTAATTTCAAAGGCTGTGCCGAGACTTTAAGGTTGATCTTGAAAGACATGGGGTTTAGGTTTCTGAAAACTGATAATAACAGACAATTACTTATGGAAAAACATGATATACGCCTAAAAAGGATCAAATATCTCAGAGAAATACAACAGCTGAGGAGTTCTGGTAGAAACATAGTATTTATGGACGAGTCGTATGTGCACACATCACATACTAAGGGTAAAACTTGGCAAGATAGCAACAAAAAAGGTATCAAACAACCCATTTCCAAAGGAGAGCGAATAATTATTGTACACGCAGGCAATGAAAAAGGCTTCGTCCCAGGGGCTCTAATGTTACATAAATGTGTCGACTCAGAAGGTGACTATCATAAAGAAATAAACGCGGAACGTTATCAAACTTGGCTACGCAATCAATTGATTCCCAACTTGCCTCCTAATAGTGTGTTGGTAATAGACAACGCCCCATATCATAATAAGCTGTCTGTGAAACCACCAAACTCAAACACATCTAAACCACAAATGACAGCTTGGTTACAACAACACAACATTCCGCATGACCCAAAGAAACTGAAACCCGATTTGTATAAAATTATACAAAGATACAAAGAAAATTACACAGAATTTGCCATTGACCGTATAATGGAGGAACATGGGCATAAAATTATACGATTGCCACCATATCATCCCGATTTTAACCCTATTGAAAATATTTGGTCCCAAATAAAGCAACACGTGGCCAAGAGAAATATTGCAATGACTGTGACGTCAGTTAAAGATGCTATATTAGAAAAAATCAATAAAATAGGACCAGAAGAATGGAAAAAAGTTTCTGATCATGCGGTTCAATGCGAAGATGAATATAGAAAATTTGAGCCAAGAATCGATAGTTATTCCGATAAACTGATTATTTACACAGGTGATAGCAGTGAGGAAAGTGTAAATGAACAAGAGCATAATGAAACTTCTGATGAATCTGCGATGTCGGGAATAGAGGTCTTCCTCGATTCTGATTAATTTTTTTATAATTGTATTATTTTTCTGGAATGATTAGTGCTGTAAACAAATTTGAACTGAGATTTTGATTATATTTTATGTAAACCTCTATTTGAAAACGTTTTTTTCTCCTTCTAATAAAACCTTATGTTATTTAAACCTTTTCCTCCATAATTACACCAACTTCGGTAAGACACTTGAAAACTAATCACTCCAACAATGATTGTAGCGTTTTCGCTATTTACTTACATGGAATTATCGAATCAAATTTCGTTACAGGTAAATCAAATCTGTTTTAGCACAAAACACATAATATATAAAATTAGGCATAGAGAAATTGCTCTTAACCACTCTATATAAATATCGTCTTTCGACGCTCGGGTAATACGACCGTTGCCGAACAATGACGAAGATTTCCGAAGATTTCTATGCGCATTATTACTTTTGGAGTACTGTACGTGTGTATTAATTTTTAATCTTAAACAAAACACTAAAAGTAAATGATTTGACCATAGAAAACGTGACGTCATATGCTAGCATTTCATAAAAAATTGTATATGGATTTGTCGTTTTTGACGTTTTTTAAAAAGGGCTGATTTGACTCCAGTCAAATACCCTATTGCACATCCAAATTTGAAAATAACTGTCCCTCTGTTACCATTTCACGCTTAGATGAAATTTGTAATGGATACCTAGTAGTAGTAAAATTGCGTCCTTCTGTTGCGGGACTCAGTCCCGCAACAGAAGGACGCACATTTGAAAGTTTTTATCGCGATAACTTAATAAAATATTAAATGACCCTACTACGGCAGAGCCAAAGGAGCGGTATATGTTTTTGACCTTATAATAGGGTATTTCACTGAAGTCAAACCAGCCTCTTTTTAAGAAACGTAAAAATCTACTTGCTCCTTAATAATAATAATAAATAATAAAAATCATTTATTCACTTAGGAAGCAAAATACTACACTTGTGAAAAGTCGATTCTACATTTACTGGTAATGCCTGTTCGCAAACAATAGGTAAAGCCCGAGAAAAGAACAGGCAATAAATACTCGTAGCCACTCTTTTCAAATTGCCAATGTTTACAATGTTTCTCTGTTTATAAACTGTATATGCAGGTAAGGTGCTGCCACCATTATATTATACACCATATTAGAGGACTGATGCAAAAAAAGAGGTCATTAATATTAGAAGAGTACACGAGATCGGATACATCAGCCTCAATGGGCACAACATAGTAGGAGCATCCACTTACGATGTAAAAACTTTATGTGCTTAAATATTGGCCAATTTACTGCTACTTAATGAATAAGTATACATGTTTTTCAAAGGAAAGAAAAGAATGGCCGTAATTTATCAGGCAGAATCTTTACTTACAAAAGAAAATCGTTTTCTTAACTAGTACCTAAGTAACATTATCAAACTGTGACAACAATAACAATATTCACCTAGTAAAATGCAATAAACAAGCTTGAATGGAATGTTAGCATATGACGTCACGTTTTCAATGGTCAATCATCATTTACTTTTAGTGTTTCTCTTTATAATTAAAAATAAATTTATGAGGTATTTTTGCATGGTTATTATAAAATATTTTATTTTGATAGTAGTCAAATAACCAACTAAAACTCCATATCAATATGTGTAGAAGCCTTTGCACAAAAAAAAAAGAAAACTAAAAACTAAACAGTCTTAAAATAAGGTTGCAATGTGTACATAAAGCAATTTCTTATGTGCTAAAATTGATATTTTTTGTTTACTAGAATTCTTATAATCTATATTAATATTAGAGTTTGTCTGTATAAACGCGATAATCTTAGGAACTACTGGGTCAAATTGAAAAGTTATTTTACTGTTGGACAGCCCATTTATTGAGGAATATGGCTATATAACCCGGAGCAACTTTTGAATTGTCCAATAGAAACTGCTGTTACTGTGACACATTTTATAGCATCTTATTCTCTCTATGATAAGTTTGTTCCATCCAAAATGGTATCAGATGAGCAACGGTCCTCTCCGGGGCACAACAAAAACACTGAAGAAAGTCCTTAAAGAAAAACGCATTTTTTTTGATAAATTTAAATCCTATGGTAACTTTGAACACTATCGCACTTATTCTTTTCTTAGAACTGAGGCTAATAATCTCGAAAAGGAATGCTATTATCAGTACTTGAATAAATTCAAGAACTTTTTGGTCGTACATCAAATCCTCGCGGGGAGGGGGTGGCACTTTGCCATATACATACAATGACACTTCAGCAGACAATGGCCAATCAGTGTGCGAACTATTTGCTACCTATTTTCAGTCCACCTACTTACCCCAGGAGTCACTAGTGAATAATAGTTACGTACCGCGAGAGAGCTGTGCATGTGGCTCTATCTCTAGTATTAACATCCAAGCTGATGAGTTATACAAGTTACTACAGTCGCTCGATCTCCACAAGGGTGCAGGACCCGATGGACTTTCTCTAATCTTTATTGTTAACAGTTCGCGTAGTCTTGTTGTACCGTTACAAAAAATTTTTCGACGTTCTCTTGCTAAAAGTACATTTCCGAGGATCTGGAAAAGTGCTTTTATTACACCAATCTTTAAAAAGGGCAACAAGAACGTTTTTTTTTTTAATTACAGGCCGATATCAAACTCTGTATTTTCAGCAAAGTTTTTGAGCGGATTATTTACAAACAATTAACCAACCATCGAACATTCGATCATCAATGAACAGCACGGATTTATTGCAAAACGGTCGACTACAACAAACTTGGTCAACTCGAATGAGCTGATTTCTTCTGGTATGGATAACGGTGGGCAAGTGGACTCAATATTTACCGACTATAGCAAGGCCTTTGATCATATCCACCACGGAATTCTAATAACGAAATTGGAAGTGGCTGGAGTGTACGGAGATCTCCTTAATTGGTTTAGATCTTACCTAAAGAATCGCACGCAGGCTGTTGTTGTTAACGGATTTCAATCCGACTGGCATTCTATTCCATCTAGAGTCCCTCAAGGTTCCCTGGTCGGGCCACTCTTGTTTATAATTTTCATCAATGATGTTAAAGCATGCTTTTTGCACTCGAAATTCCTTTTATATGGAGATGATATGAAAATTATAAAGAAGATCCGCAATACAGGAGACTGCCTGCAGTTGCAAGAAGATCTATACCGTCTAGAACAGTACTAACTAGTGCTAACAAATTGGATCTTAATGTATGAAAGTGCTTTGCTATTAGTTTCACTAGAAAAGCTAACCCAATTACATATAATTACATGCTTAAATCTATCATTAGAACAGGTTCAAATTTTAACAGTATAAAAGCTCTAAAATTACTCTATTGTTCGTACGTACAAAGTATTATGTAATATGCTTGTCAGGTGTGGAACCCCCAGTATAACATTTGTATTGAACAAATAGAATCAATTCAAAAAAGGGTTTCTAAAATATCTACAATTTAAAATGCTATGATACAAACTATGAAGCCCGCTGCCGAAGACATCATATGCTTCCTCTCCAGTTACGTAGATCAATAGGGGACATAGACATGTTAGTCAGTATTGCTAATAGTAACATTAATTCACCTGATCTTCTGAACAATATACGTCCCTAAGAAACAATTAAGAAATGCTCAATGTCTGGTTTTTAAAAAAGCTAATGAATTCACTAGAAAAAACTAATTGGACATATTTTGCAGTAGGCCTCATGAGTTTCGTACCCTTATTGCGAATTACTTTTTCAGCTCATGATATTACTTCTTAAGTTCTTTTTAGTTTATAACCTAATTTTATTTGTGACTTCTATGGTTTATCATGGTATATCGTTTTAGTTTTATTTTGCTTTGATAACAGAAATTGTTAACTTTAATCTATTATGTTACATAGTATTTTGTTGCTTCTTTTTAGTGTTGTAGTGTATAAGTGGAAACTGTATTTAGGCATAAGTCATAAACAATGTAATTTTGATAACGTAAAACATACAAGCTGTTTGTTTCCCAAAACAAAATAAATAACATTACGCTATGAGCAATAAAAAAATTGCAAAAACGGGGAAAATTGATGCAGACTACTGACCTAATTTGAAGGTGACCTAAATTTACAATATTAAAGTAAATTCGCTTATGTTTTACTAACGTAATGTTGTTTGTTATACGATTTAGTTTTGTATATTTTTAGTATATATGAAGTAAGAAATAGTTAAATTACATAAATTAAACGTTTGGTTCTGGTTGCAAGGTGACATATATATATGGCCATATACCGAATACAATGGACGTTTCCAGGCAATGTATGTGGCAACATTAGAACAGACCACGGTTATCTTCAGAGAATACCAGACATGAATATATTCTTGTTTTGCACTTTATAAAACGGGATGTTTTCGTAGTCGGGTCTTAGTTTATCTATACTAATATTATAAAGCGGAAGAGTTTGTTTGTTTGTTTAAACGCGCTAATCTCAGGAACTACTGTTCCGATTTGAAAAAATATTTTTTTTAAATCAGGCATTTATCGAGGAAGGTTATAGGCTATATAACATCGCGCTACGACTAATAGGAGCGGAGTAGCGACGTGAAATGTTGCAAAAACGGGGAAAATTTACGCATACGAAGTAGCGCGGGACAGCTATATAATAATATACCTACAGGGTGCCGATTTAGTCAGTCGAGACGTTTCTGGAGTGTGAACAGACCATGATAAGGTAAATGTCACCTATTTCAGGATATAAAATCCTGAAATAGGTTACACTTTCTTAAAAGCCCTTGCCTTGTGTGATAAATATTGGTATTTGGTCAGTAATTATGCATGAATTATGAAGTTTAGTTCTATTTTATTTTTAGTTTAGCTTATTTTCTCTTATTTGAACCCACTTTTGAGATAAAATTTGACTTTGCTTTTAAGTTTGTGAACTCGTAACCTAACTGTTTCGTGATTATGTTTTTTTTTTGTAGTAAATTATGATAGTAATTCATTAAATGTAGAGTTGAATAATTAAACACATTACAAATATATTTTATATATAAATGACAACGAATAATGCTTTTATTACTTACAAACTAATAATTAAAACAAAACTCAATGTCTTCTTTATTTGAAACTTTGGCACTGATAGGTAATCAATTTGGATTGTGATCGGCTCTTATTCAGTTCTATAATTAATTAAAAACAGAATGCAGTAACTGTTATTTTGTGTCGGGCAACCCAATCTCAATACTCACGGCAATAATGCCGTGTGGTGCCGGCTTAAGAATAGTACCACCCCATCTCTACCCGTGGGTGTCGTCAAGGCGACTAAGGGATTTCACTCCGGAGGACGGGCAGCAGCGTCCTCTGCGTACTTAAAGCCTTACTGCGATCGCCAACCCGCTCGCCAAGCGTGGCGATTATGGCAATTACCCCCAGGATCTACATACTAGTAGGTTCTACTAGGGGAGACCCGTGCCCAGCAGTGGGCCATCTTATGGGTTGATATGTATGTATGTATATGTAACCCAATCTCTGCCGAGTGGTGAATCCATTTTACTACTTCGTGAGCAACAAATGTAGCCAGAAGCAGTCGCTCTCCTTTCTGAGCATGCGACTACTACTGGTTTACATACAAATACTTCTGGATTTGTATGTGTTTTAATTTGTCAAATAATGTTTGCTAAGGTACTTAACACATATCTCCAAGGCAAAACCACTGCCTCGGTGGCGCGGACACTACTTTGTGTGATCGACAAATTGTTTTCCCGAGTCTAGGTGCACTTTGTGTCGGTAAATTGATTTTTTATAAAGTCCCCGCGATACAGAGTTTGTAACCCACTCCGGATATTGTATATAAAAAAAAGATTTATAGATACATTCTGTACAGCACAGATTTTTGCACTTTCCCGAAAAATAAAATGGGGTCTTTAATTAGAGTAACTAGAGACAATCAGAAATGTCTGGTCAGTTTTAAATTGGCCCTTTCACAATTTATCAGTATCCCAAGAAATTTCCTTTTTTGAGTTTGGCCTAAGAAACACTATGTACTTCAGTCTGATCCTGAGATTGCCGTAATAGTACTCAGATATACAGGATATTTGCATGATGTCCCTTTATGAGTCGTCATGATATTTATTTTTTTATTCTTGCCAAATTATGCAGGTATCCAAGATTGACAGTTTCTTTTAAAAATACTATGAGGCAACATTTCAGCTTGCTTGACGTGATGAAATATTTCGATAAATTCCATCGCTGATGTAAGATTGACTGTTTTGTTACAAAACTAGAAAAAAAAATGATAATGGTACGAAACTAGTGCTGATAGGTGAAAATAATTAATAGCAATATAACCACTGTCCGTGGGGACACACAAAAAGTAAAATGCTCGCTCAGTGAGTCAGTTTATAGCAATTTTAAAGGAATATAAAAAGAAGGAAATGTCCATTTGTAGCTTAAAAAAAAGTTATATGTACCTAAGCATAGAAGTTTACATATAACTTTTTTTTTAAAACTACAAATAGACCTTTCAATTAGAAGTACGATCACCGAGCGTCGCATTGCTCTCAGTTTATTTTGCCAAAATATTGGTAAGTATTTGATTTTTTAGTTTTTTTTAAAAGATAACTAGCAATGTGGGATTTCGGTCCTACATTACTAGCAATCCTGTCAACCCGTTCAGCTTTCGGCTAAGCTCAATGGCTTGTGTTAGGAGTGGGTCCCCGTCGTTATTATAATGGGTAGGATTCGAACCGGCGACCTCACGATTGCGAGACCGATGCATTAACCATTAGGAGTTCAAAGAATCGAGATTTTGTGGTAATGTATAATATGTATTTAAATTGCTTATTTTTGGCGTCAGAAACAAATAACGTAAGTACTTACATCACGAACAAGGGGTCTTTATATAACCGACATTTTTGAAAAAAAAAAGACAAGTATTCGGTGTAGGCCCCACTTGGCCCTTGTATGTCACCCCTAATACCTTTACGGTCTGCGTTTAATTTTTTCGTTCAAATTTCAATGAAACAGAAGGGGCACCAATTTTTTTTTAAACTAAGTGATCACTGGTCCGCACCCCGCGTTAAGGGGCGTGTGTGTCACGCGCACAAAATGCGGTCTGGGCATTTTAATAGACGGGGCAAGATCATTTGCGCTTCAACTCGCGACGACAATTCACCATGTGACCTTGTACCTACCTTTTTTACCGAGTGGAGAGTTGATAATTATAAAATTAAAACATGTTGGTACTCCGCCACCTTACTTGTTACGCGCTTACTTCTCCGTCATAGGTATCTAAAAAATTAAGGTACTCTTTTCTTCAAAAAAATCAAATTCGAGTGACTAAATCGGCGTGGGAGTTAGTAGGGTAATTAGAGAGTCAAATAAAAAACAAGATTTCTGTTAAAAGTTTATAATATTGTACATCAACTATGATTTGTTTAGAGGTAGAACATCCTACTCTTAAATTAACGGCTAATGTGATTACAATAAAATAGTTAATTTTCCATATCGCCGCGTTAATATCATTTATAGGCGGAGTGAGTAAACCGAAATAACATAACTAACTAATCGCGAGCGGGTGCAACCGCCGAACTGATACTTTATCAACTATCAACCCATTTTTATTACAAAAAAGAATGAGAAATATGATTATACTTTTCTCGTTTCATCTTTCTAATACTTTATGATTATAAAAACCAACTTCTAAATTGGAAACAAACTTATTACGGTTTATTTATTAGGGCGATCTAAAGTAACTGATTTACAAACAATAGCTCATAAAGATGCACCAACTCTATGTTATCATAAAACTATTGTTATTAATAATTAAAATATAATTACTACATAGCTGCTTCAAATGTATCGCTATATATTACGTACAACATTACAAATTAACCATTTATTTATATATAATAATATTATTTCATCGACACATCTGAAGGATCTATATTAAAATAAAAAACTAATATGAAGTACCTTGTTATGTTGTCTTCAAAAAAATAAAAAAAGATTATTTTTATCACAGAAAATAATAAATACTATCAAACAATATAGATGGCAACTAATGGCATACTATGCACCTCAATAAGAATGTAATAATATAAATTATGCCTGTATAAAATAATTAATATAAAGAAACACATTTTCTACCCCAGAGCGATTACTATTTTTTTATTGCATTAATAATATTGTACTTTGATCAAGCTTACGTAAATAAATTGTAGTATATCCCCCTCAAAGTTACTGTAGCCACTAAAATACTGTCAAATAAATCTTTAAAAATATTAAGTTCATTACCGACTTACTAATAGAACACAAATGTACAGACAACAAGATTTGTTTGACAGTTATGAACAGAGAATCTCCAGATACAACACTATAATATAATATCGTATGTCAAAAAACAACACTATATAATGTCATGCAATAAAATAAAAAATGTTTGTAAAGTTGGTTTACGGATTATAACTTCATAACATAAGAAAACATTGATGACATTGTAATAAACAACCATGCCTGTGACAGGTTTAGTTCCAATTGTATCGCATGTCGCTGCAATCGTCATTCGCTGATAGGTTGATACGGATATGGTCTTCAACAAATTTCAATTATCAAAATCTGGAGATTTTCTATTACATAAAATATAAAGTTAGACTGTTAGTGACATATCTATTGTAGATTTCGCTGCGGCACGATGTTGTAAGCCTTTAAAACATAATCTATTCTAAATGTCAATATATCTAATTTAACATGCGTAAACGCAGCGAAATCACTGTACATGTTCACATAATATCGTTTAGCAAAATACACAAAAATAATACAAAAAAATCACCCTATAAGTGGGCGCATGAGCTCGTTTTCAATTTTAATTCTATTTTGTTTATTAATTTATAAAAATTAAGATTATTAAGGAAAAATAGAAAATTAAGGCCACTTACAGAGTTTTATAAAAAACATACTTTGAATTCATGAAAATTGTTATGATAATGTACTTTGAAAGCTTGAGCAAGTGCGGCCACTTAATTTAGGCGACAAAGGAATGTATAAAACCAATGTGTTATAATTCATAAAGGATTTAAACAAATATTTTATAATCTTTACATTATTAACATTTACCACAACGAACCACAAAGACAATGATACTTATATATAAATGGACTGTAATCAAGGTAATTGGTTACGCAATCATCACTACCCGCTAAAATGCGGCGTTAACAAATGTACTGTTATTTTTTATATACGTAGGGATATTGACTTACCTGTCACTTATGAAATAAGTCAGTGACTTGGAGCACTTTACAGGCATAAAATACTAATCATACATAATGTGCGGCGGTATGTAAATTTTAAGAGAATCCTAGAATCAAAATGTGAAAATCCCGCCCTAGTGTACAACCTTGTTTCATGATGGAGTGTAGGACTGAAAAATCTGTCCCGTGTGCCCAATTCTGTCCGATGAAGTAAACATGTCATCGTTTGTTTTATTGTACCTATTAATGTAATTATTGATTTCAATTACCGTGAGCGCAGTCCAAACTTATCATTGATTTACAAATACATAATGCTCACATATTTTCGCCAACAACACACTGTAGATCCAAATCATGGAAGCTTAATTTTACCACAAATATGTGAGCACTTACATATAAAAATTCGTGGCTCTCATTTATCTTAAAAACGGGTAAAAATGTTACAATATATAACATCCCAAGTGTTCTCAGTTAATATTACATAATCACTACTATATACATATACTAATATTACTCGTGTATGTAGGTACAACTTCTAAAAAACGTTTTTTTGAACACATTTTTCAATAAGATATGGGACAGTTTTATTTATAATCTAAGTGTTCAATGCCATTCTTCAACCCACTCTGTATGGCACAAAAATACGTATTTGCACCTTATTAAAATATAAACTAAAAGTAATAGTTAGAATTTAGGCAAGCGGAACCTAACAGTGCGTGCACACGCGTACTTACACTTTTTGTTATATAACATTCCCGAATACATAACAACTATCGCCACTAAAGTGAAATTCGTTGAATAAATATACATTCAAGATATATACGAACGTGTAATAATAAAACTATTGCGGTAATAATATATGTACAAAATAACAAACAATTATTACAATAGAGTTATCGCATCCTAAATTTTCGTTGTATAACAAAAAGTGTAAAATACGAACGCACCATATAACATAAGTATTTATCAATAGGCCGATATACGATTTCCTAACAAAGCAATATTTACGTATATACGTGTGACTGTGATATTAAATACATCAATTGTTATTCATATATGTTTATATTTAAATTATAAATTCGTACAGACTAACTCATATTTTTATTTTTTGTTAAACTAAAAGTAATTAATAGTATATTATGCACAGTTAAAATTATAAAATATTAGCACACTATAATAATATTATATATTTTTTATAATTATAATATATTATACTGGTCATTCTGAGATCTGTTCGTCACCAATCTGGCTCCAATACTGTCATATTTTTATTCAACATTCATTGACATTAAAAGTGCTACCTTCATATTGGAAAATTATATTCTGAAAATTTACATCATTTCAAATAATTTACTCTCTGTAGAAACTTTGTCTTATGTGTGCATAAAAAACGTTTATTTTATAAATAAAATATAAGTCTTTGCTTCATCATTCGGTTTGATAGCTAACACGCATCATAATGTATGACATGGGTAGCAGCGTGAATGATGTAATTTATTGAATTTTACTATAAAATTCTTGATATAATATCAATAATGTTAACATATTTCACAATAGAAAGTAGCACGTTCAGTCGTGCGCTCTAGTACACCGATCCAACCATATCGCTTGCACTATGGTCCATATTTACCTGTTATACAATCGTATATAACAATACAACAACGTCTCGCCTAAGGTAACTACACTAAGCTATATTCATACATCCGCAGATATGTGGCGATTTATAATATCCTCTGTTACTTACATTTTTTGTTATATAAAATGTTTTAATACAACTTTTTGTGTAATAGGGTACTTTAAATTACGCGCGGGTAAATGACGAAGACTACTAAAGCTCGTTCTATGATATATTTTGGCGATCGAGGCTATCGATAAAAATTCGTTGCATACCATACTATCCATTTTTTCTATAAATTTAAAAACTATGGATGAGTCAAAAGACAAATTAGTTGTTTGAAGAATGGCTATTGGTAATATATAGCAAAGGCTATCTATTTTTTAGAGATGCATTGGTTTATAAACCCTCAGTAAATATTTCTCATAGTAATTAATTTATTACAAAAAACGTAAAATTGATGTAACTTGAAAGTAATATCTTTACACATACACACCATTTTGATTATTTTTTCAACCTGTCTGCCACAGAGTAGATTGTCCTCTTGAATCCTATTTTTAGAGTAAAAGCGAGAGTGGAAGACAACACACATCATCAGTCTTTGACTCAACTCAATCTCAGTGACTGATGAAAGTTCTTATGCGATTGACTATCTATTTCAGACTAACGGTAAGTCTATCCATCCAGTAATTCGATTAATAACACCGCATTATCCTTAGGGAGGTCTCCGTCATCTACACGTCGCGTATAGAAACATCAAAACGTGTCAAAAATGTCAAGCTTCTTAAGAACACATTTCCTATTTCCTAAACATTTACTTTCATCAAGCTAACTTCGACAATCCAAAAAGCAATTATTTTTTGACCAAGTTTTTAATAACGATTATTTATTATATCAATCATTTGTTGAGATAAATGCCCATTTAATAAATCTGGAGCTTCATATCGATACACTCTGTGCTTTTACTATAATCTAAGAGAAGCATTTTACATATTAGAAGTAATTTTTTTAAACATTAATTTTTAAACTCGGTCAAAACCTTGCCGCAAACTTCACAGTGCCTAATCCAAACCCTTAACATTAACACTCTGCCTCTAATACACTCCATTAAGTATACAATCCATCAAAACGATTAGTAGAAAACGTCTACAATGGACGATTCAAACCTACGTAGAGTAGCGAAAAAAAATTGACGCAAAACTTTATTATCTGTGTGATATGATTACGAATAAAAAAAAGTCAACATTCGAACTACGAACGCGGCAGTTTTTCGCTACTCACTGAATAAAAAATGATGCCGTTGAAATAGAGAACGCGTTCGGTAGCGACGCGTTCGAAATAAGAACCAAAGAGTATCTATCCGTTACGTATGCGCATGCGTACAGCCGTACTCACAGAGAGTGCGGGTGTTATAAAATCGTGGCGTGCCAGTAGGGCGCGGGCGGGGGCGCGAGCGCGGGCGCGGGCGCGAGCGCGGGCGCGGGCTCGGGCTCGTCCGCCGGGCAGTCGCAGTCGTCCAGCCGCGTCACCACGAAGTTGCCGTAGTCGTCCGTCAGCGAGCTGTGCCGCAGCGCGCCGCAGAAGTGCCGACGCCCGCCGTCACACCACGAGCGCTCTGGGGAGAACGGGGGATCATTTAGCTCACATTGATATGTATGTCACAGTGTATAACACGCCGTGTTACAAGTAGAACATCGCCGTAATGTTATGCGGCTACCTCACGTTCAGCCGCATTGTGGATGATACGTTCTACAAAATTTAGCCAATTACAAAATGTTAAGGTGTCCATGAAAACTGAGATCCGCGGAATCTTTATCCCGACGAGTGCTAGAAATAGTAGATAAAATATAAGGTCGGGGCAAAAGTATTTTCGCATTTTTCATTTAAAGAAAAAGACATTTTTTTCGGTATAATTTTTAATTTATTTATAATATGCATCTGCCGTTTTGATCGATGGCTTGTTTACATTTCGGAGCTTTTTGACTCTTTACGAAGCATAAAGTTAACCTCAAGAGAACACTGAAAAGTACCTGTCAGATTTTAAGCTATTGCATAGCTTTTATAGCGGGCTTTGAGCGCGGCGACCGAATCAAGAAATTCCGTAACTAAAAAACCCTAACACCCCCACACTCCGCCTACCATGTAGCTCGGCCGAGCGTTCGCTTAACGTATATGTATATGGTACGATTGTACAAAGCTCGCACGGATCGAGACGAGCTGCTCCGAAATGTAATGAAAAAAAAAAAACTGCATAAATAAAAACTAAATAAATAATTATAATTGCATAAATTGATAAAAATTATAGCTTTACCGCAGCAATTATAACTTTTAAACTTACGCGTTGCATTATAAATACAATTTGACACGGGAATAAACGCGTTTAATCTAGGTAAAGTTGTTTACCTTATGCTTGACGTTTCGATCGGGTTACACCGACCGTGGTCACAAGCTGACTGGGGGGGCAGGGCGGGCGTCACGACTCCGTGTGTGAGGCGGACGTTTCTTCATCCACCCTCACATTTTCTTGTTTCTTCCAAGTACCCGCGCACACAACACTAACCGGTCTAACTAACGCGGTCACACAATTCGTAATCATCGCGAGATAGAATAAAACTACATCGTAAATGTAACTTAACAGCTGCAATATGTTCTTTGACCCGTTAAGCAATCTTGGCATTACAAACACCAGGGGTCTACAAAATAAATTGCAGCTGCGGGAGTTCATACATAGGCCAAACGAAGCGGTCCATTGCTGAACGGGTCAAAGAACATATTGCAGCTGTTAAGAACAGACAAACTAACAAGTCCGCGATTGCCGAACATATATTACAAACGGGCACTAATCACTGGATCGAATTTCACCGCACGGAAGTCCTCTCCACCGATCGCCACTTTTACTCCAGAGTAGTGCGAGAAGCGATTGAAATTAAAAAATACAAAAATTTCAATCGAGAAGATGGATTTAAACTATCTCCGACGTGGAATCCAGTGATTAAATTAACACCACCTCGTTTTAGTTCGCAATCGTGTAGATATCAGAATAGGCACCCGTCGGTCGACTTACAGAATAGGGAGACGGTTAGTGTTGTGTGCGAAGAAACAAGAAAATGTGAGGGTGGATGAAGAAACGTCCGCCTCACACACGGAGTCGTGACGCCCGCCCTGCCCCCCCAGTCAGCTTGTGACCACGGTCGGTGTAACCCGGTCGAAACGTCAAGCATAAGGTAAACAACTTTACCTAGATTAAACGCGTTTATTCCCGTGTCAAATTGTATTTACCGCGGCAGTCCCCGAGTGCCATACATTTTTTTTCTTGTACCTACCACTTTTGTAAATGACGTGAAACTGTTTTGTGATCAACATAGTAGTTACGATATTGCTGAAGAACTAGTCTTCAGCAATATCGTAACTACTAATACGTCGATCTTGCTCCACTTTTTCAAAGATGTCACTGATTTTATCCGTGACAGTCCAGAGCGAGCCTCATCCTTCACAGTTAAATTTCCAGACTTGAAACGCTTGAACCACATTTGTGCTACTCGTATTGATACCGTATGTGCATTAGGTCCGTAAGCCGGACAAATTTTATTTGCAACGTTCGTCGCATTTTTACCTTTTTTGTAATAAAACTGTTAAATGCGACGAAAATGTACCGAACTTCTTGTCACATTTTGCTTGCTTGAAAAACAATTGAACATTGGCGGAAACTAGTTTTTTTTATTGATTGCATCATTAAAATGTCAACATTTAACAACAGTCGTATTAATACCAGCCAGTTACATTCAGTACAACCAAAGAGTTTTGATTACTAACAATACATTCAAAATACGAAAATACCTTTGCCCCTACCTATTATATGTAAGTACCTATTGCACGAAATCGATTCGTATAAGTTAGGTTAAAATTGTAATCCCCTGCGCACAAGGCGTGCGTACCGCGGCAGCGGCCGCCGAGTGCCAGAAACATAAAATATATCTTATTAAAATATATATATAACGGGTCTTAATCGCGTGAATAATTTAAGGTAAAATACCTTGTTTATTGCCCGACGTTTCGACCGTATTGAAACGGCCGTGGTCACGGGAAGACAGAGAAGAGTCTTCCCGTTTATCAACATTTATAAAATATATCTATTATATTATTCTATCACACTGGCATTATTCAGTATAAATTCATAACAAAAACAAACTTTAAAATCATGGTCACCCTTGTTACGCGTCGGTGTTATAGACGGACCGTTGACACCATTTATCGAAGCAGTGCAGTTGCGGACCGGCACGAGGCGTCGAGTCAGCGCTACGTGATTTCCACATCTCGCCACTTCGATTTCGCAACCGTCTTTCCATAGTTGTAGTTTTAGATTTTAATAAAGAACGATTCATTCTTGGTACATACATCGACCATTTATCACTAGTTTTAGATTTTAGTTTAATGTAATTTATAATTAAATTTATTTAAGATGTATAGACTTTCTCTGCAACCTCCGGCTCCAGTTAACGTAATTGGCGCAGTCGGTAGGATATTCGCGGGCCGGTTCGCGATAATTAGGAATATCTCAAATCGATATCCGCGTTCGCGAGTCACCCGGGTGGTTTCCAAGCACCTTCAACGAATATCCGGATCTTCGGAAGCTGAAGCCAGAGGCGTATCCAGACATCGATACTGCAGAGGGGCCAACTATACACTTATTGAACCCAGACGGAACATCCGACCAGAAGAAGTAAGATGAACACCAGTGGTCTGGCAGCAATATTTGCCACTCCGCTTGACAAATAGTTGCTGTTCTTCGGGGGGAGGTGTTACGCGTCGGTGTTATAGACGGACCGTCGACACCATTTATCTACGCTTTGGTGTAAGAGGCGGACCGTTGACACCATTTATCGAAGCAGTGCAGTTGCGGACCGGCACGAGGCGTCGAGTCAGCGCTACGTGATTTCCACATCTCGCCACTTCGATTTCGCAACCGTCTTTCCATAGTTGTAGTTTTAGATTTTAATAAAGAACGATTCATTCTTGGTACATACATCGACCATTTATCACTAGTTTTAGATTTTAGTTTAATGTAATTTATAATTAAATTTATTTAAGATGTATAGACTTTCTCTGCAACCTCCGGCTCCAGTTAACGTAATTCCCTACTATAACATCGATGTTGAACAACAATGAAGATATTATACCCTAAAATATTGAAAGCGGCGTATCGACGATGCACCCGTTTGTATGCGGGCTTTGTTACTAAGCCGCTTTGACGAATGCAGAGTATCTGCATTCGTCAAAGCGGTGTGTCTGTGTATTTCAGCCGAATTGAAATCTGGCCGAACGTGAGGTAGCCGCATTACATACCGCGACGGTATTCAATCTGGCGCGCCTATGTAATACAACGTGTGCTACGATATGGCTGCGACATGTACATGAGATCATAAAGCCGGCCTACAGATCAACAACAAATCACACGTTTACTGACATACTTAACGTAACACTCTCGGTTGACATTATTAAATGTCAGCCGAGATTGTTCGCTAGATATGTATACGTGCACTTCGACGTGTGTGCTTAAACCTGTTATCACTCGATGTTTAAAAATAGTTAAACGAGGGTTATGTGGTGCCTCTGGGGCGCGGTGGGAGTGTATCCGACTGCTACGCAAGAGGTCGTGGGTTCGATCCCCACCCAGGATAAAACTTTGTGTGATGAGCACGATGGTTTATTCTGTGTCTGGGTGTTATTTATCTATAATATGTATGTATTTAGAAATATATAAGTATGTTTATCAGTTGTCTGGTTTCCATAGTACAAGCTTTGCTTAGTTTGGGATCAGATAGCGTTGTGTGAGTTGTCCCAAGATATTATAAAAAAAAAAAAATGTTATAGAATTTTTAGTAGAAAAAAATCCATGTCAATATTAGCTAAGTGTCAGTGACAAACAGAAAAGAAAGTGTTATGCAAAATCACTTACACTGCCAAGATACAATACTTACCTCTGCTAATATCAACGTCCGCCATCAACTCCTCATTCATGAGCGCCGACAGAGCATCGTCTGTATGTTTTGTGTCTGAGGACAAAAATATATTTATTATTTAAAAGTTCTCTGTTAAACTTTTCATGTATTATTGAGTGGTCCTGTTGGTCTAGTCATCTAGTGGTTAGTGACCCCTGAGTTTTAAGCCTGAGGTTGTGGGTTTGATTTATATTCAGGACATTTTTTTATGTGTAATTAAGCACGATTGCTTATTCTGTGTATGTACATACTAATATTTATCAATTATAGCATAACATCATATTTATCAACATAGTACAGGCAGGGCAGGGCTCCTTCACTCGGTCGTACCTACAGCGATAAATAAGTACACTTTCGCGCCGCGTGGTGCCGGCGCCACTCCGCCAGTCGGTTGACACCGCTCGCACGTAATACCTATTCTACACTAACATTAATCAAAACTTGTAAATTAAATAAATAAAAAGGAGGTATTTACTACAAAACCTATTTTTGTTTCAATGTCATACATTTTTGCATTGTATTATAGACTTACCGACCTACTTAAGTATTTTAGATTACCGTATTGTTCACAAATAAATTAGATTCCTTGAATTAGACCCAATATTTAAATAAATTTAACGTTTGATAAAATAGTTTTTGAAATAATTATTACGCGCAGCGGCAAGCCAACAACCCTAGCGCCACAGCTAGCGCGTCACTCCGCGCCAGACAGCGACAGAGTTACGCGTTAGAAGAAAGCGGCAACGTTTAGGTGAATATCGCGGTAGGCACTGAGCGCTTATGCGAGCTGAATTGCACTTTGTTGCTTAGTAGCAAGAGTCGCTATTCCTATTTATTGTTGCGCGAAGTGCCGCTTTTTTACTTGTACTATTTATTCTGTGGTACAGGCCTATTTTTTTTAATTTATATGGAAGACCAACAGCAATATTGTCTAACGTTCATAAGCGTTGCATTTGCAACCTAAATTAATAAAGTATTTTTTTGACGTATCATCCACATTGCCGGAGAGCATAAGGTTAATTAAGGCCGTTAACTCCTTCAAGAGCGCGCCGCCAGTTTCCCCGGCACTTGAACCCAGAAGATCTTTTAAATGTTGTGGGGTCAAGCCGTCAAGGCCGCCGGCAGACCCGCTCCGAAAGGAGTTAACGGCAGATAGCACGTCCTTGGCAGTGACACCGAGGCAATCTGCATCAGCGTCGGGTGGGTCGGGGAAGGACAGGCCATCCCTTGGCGCTGGGTGTTTGCCCTGCAGACCCGCAAGCGTGTCAGCAGAGCAAGGCGCCACCACGTCACTACTGAATAGAAGTCGAGCTGCTCCCCTGCTGCTATTTTAATTTGTCAAATAATGTTTGCTAAGGTACTTAATACACATATCTCCAAGGCAAAACGACTGCCTCGGTGGCGCGACATTACTTTGTGTGATCGACAAATTGATTTTCCGAGTCTAGGTGCACTTTGTGTCGATAAATTGAATTTTTATAAGTCCCCGCGATACAGGGTTTGTAACCCACTGCGGATTTTGTATATAAAAAAAAGATTTATAGGTACATTCTGTACAGAACAGATTTTTGCACTTTCCCGAAAAATAAAATGGGGTCTTTAATTAGAGTAACTAGAGACAATCAGAAATGTCTGGTCAGTTTTAAATTGGCCCTTTCACAATTTATCAGTATTTAATCCCAAGAAATTTCCTTTTTTGAGTTTTGTCCTAAAAAACACTATGTACTTCAGTCTGATCCTGAGATTGCCGTAATAGTACTCAGATATACAGGATATTTGCATGATGTCCCTTTATGAGTCGTCATGATATTTATTTTTTTATTCTTGCCAAATTATGCAGGTATCCAAGATTGACAGTTTCTTTTAAAAATACTATGAGGCAACATCGTGATGAAATATTTCGATAAATTCCATCGCTGATGTAAGATTTACTGTTTTGTTACAAATACTAGAAAAAAAATGATAATGGTACGAAACTAGTGCTGATAGGTGAAAATAATTAATAGCAATATAACCACTGGCCGTGGGGTCACACAAAAAATAAAATGCTCGCTCACTGAGTCAGTTTATAGCAATTTTAAAGGAATATAAAAAGAAGGAAATGTCCAATTGTAGCTTAAAAAAAAGTTATATGTAAGCATAGAGGCTTACATATAACTTTTTTTTTTAAAACTACAAATGGACCTTTCAATTAGAAGTACGATGACCGAGCGTCGCATTGCTCTCAGTTTATTTTGCCAAAATGTTGGTAAGTATTTGATTTTTTAGACAGTTTTTTTTTTAAAAGATAATTAGCAATGTGGGATTTCGGTCCTACATTACTAGCAATCCTGTCAACCCCTTCAGCTTTCGGCTAAGGCTTGTGATGGAGTGGGTCCACGTCGTTATTATAATGGGTAGGATTCGAACCGGCGACCTCACGTTTGCGAGACCGATGCATTAACCATTAGGAGTTCAAAGAATAGAGACTTTGTGGTAATGTATAATTTGAATATATAATATGTATTTAAATTGCTTATTTTTGGCGTCAGAAACAAATAACGTAAGTACTTACATCACGACCAAGGGGTCTTTAAATAACCGACATTTTTGAAAAAAAAAAAACAAGTAGGCTAATTTTTTATTTCACTAATCATAATTCGGTGTAGGCCCCACTTGGCCCTTGTATGTCACCCCTAATACCCTTACGGTCTGCGTTTAATTGTTTCGTTCAAATTTAAATGAAACAGGGGCACCAATTTTTTTTTAAACTAAGTGATCACTGGTCTGCACCCCGCGTTAAGGGGCGTGTGTGTCACGCGCACAAAATGCGGTCTGGGCATTTTAATAGACGGGGCAAGATCATTTGCGCTTTAACTCGCGACAATTCAACATGTGACCTTGTACCTACCTTTTTTACCGAGTGGAGAGTTGATAATTATAAAATTAAAACATGTTGGTACTCCGCCACCTTACTTGTTACGCGCTTACTTCTCCGTCATAAGTATCTACAAAATTAAGGTTCTCTTTTCTTCAAAATAAATCAAATTCGAGTGACTAAATAGGCGTGGGAGTTAGTAGGGTAATTAGAGAGTCAAATAAAAAACAAGATTTCTGTTAAAAGTTTATAATATTGTACATCAACTATGATTTGTTTAGAGGTAGAACATCCTACTCTTAAATTAACGGCTAATGTGATTACAATAAAATAGTTAATTTTCCATATCGCCGCGTTAATATCATTTATAGGCGGAGTGAGTAAACCGAAATAACATAACTAACTAATCGCGAGCGGGTGCAACCGCCGAACTGATACTTTATCAACTATCAACCCATTTTTATTACAAAAAAGATGAGAAATATTCTTATACTTTTCTCGTTTCATCTTTCTAATACTTTATGATTATAAAAACCAACTTCTAAATTGGAAACAAACTTATTACGGTTTATTTATTAGGGCGATGTAAAGTAACTGATTTACAAACAATAGTTCATAAAGATGCACCAACTCTATGTTATCATAAAACTATTGTTATTAATAATTAAAATATAATTACTACATAGCTGCTTCAAATGTATCGCTATATATTACGTACAACATTACAAATTAACCATTTATTTATATATAATAATATTATTTCATCGACACATCTGAAGGATCTATATTAAAATAAAAAACTAATATGAAGTACCTTGTTATGTTGTCTTCAAAAAAATAAAAAAAGATTATTTTTATCACAGAAAATAATAAATACTATCAAACAATATAGATGGCAACTAATGGCATACTATGCACCTCAATAAGAATGTAATAATATAAATTATGCCTGTATAAAATAATTAATATAAAGAAACACATTTTCTACCCCAGAGCGATTACTATTTTTTTATTGCATTAATAATATTGTACTTTGATCAAGCTTACGTAAATAAATTGTAGTATATCCCCCTCAAAGTTACTGTAGCCACTAAAATACTGTCAAATAAATCTTTAAAAATATTAAGTTCATTACCGACTTACTAATAGAACACAAATGTACAGACAACAAGATTTGTTTGACAGTTATGAACAGAGAATCTCCAGATACAACACTATAATATAATATCGTATGTCAAAAAACAACACTATATAATGTCATGCAATAAAATAAAAAATGTTTGTAAAGTTGGTTTACGGATTATAACTTCATAACATAAGAAAACATTGATGACATTGTAATAAACAACCATGCCTGTGACAGGTTTAGTTCCAATTGTATCGCATGTCGCTGCAATCGTCATTCGCTGATAGGTTGATACGGATATGGTCTTCAACAAATTTCAATTATCAAAATCTGGAGATTTTCTATTACATAAAATATAAAGTTAGACTGTTAGTGACATATCTATTGTAGATTTCGCTGCGGCACGATGTTGTAAGCCTTTAAAACATAATCTATTCTAAATGTCAATATATCTAATTTAACATGCGTAAACGCAGCGAAATCACTGTACATGTTCACATAATATCGTTTAGCAAAATACACAAAAATAATACAAAAAAATCACCCTATAAGTGGGCGCATGAGCTCGTTTTCAATTTTAATTCTATTTTGTTTATTAATTTATAAAAATTAAGATTATTAAGGAAAAATAGAAAATTAAGGCCACTTACAGAGTTTTATAAAAAACATACTTTGAATTCATGAAAATTGTTATGATAATGTACTTTGAAAGCTTGAGCAAGTGCGGCCACTTAATTTAGGCGACAAAGGAATGTATAAAACCAATGTGTTATAATTCATAAAGGATTTAAACAAATATTTTATAATCTTTACATTATTAACATTTACCACAACGAACCACAAAGACAATGATACTTATATATAAATGGACTGTAATCAAGGTAATTGGTCACGCAATCATCACTACCCGCTAAAATGCGGCGTTAACAAATATACTGTTATTTTTTATATACGTAGGGATATTGACTTACCTGTCACTTATGAAATAAGTCAGTGACTTGGAGCACTTTACAGGCATAAAATACCAATCATACATAATGTGTGGCGGTATGTAAATTTTAAGAGAATCCTAGAATCAAAATGTGAAACTCCCGCCCTAGTGTACAACCTTGTTTCATGATGGAGTGTAGGGCTGAAAAATCTGTCCCGTGTGCCCAATTCTGTCCGATGAAGTAAACATGTCATCGTTTGTTTTATTGTACCTATTAATGTAATCATTGATTTCAATTACCGTGAGCGCAGTCCAAACTTATCATTGATTTACAAATACATAATGCTCACATATTTTCGCCAACAACACACTGTAGATCCAAATCATGAAAGCTTAATTTTACCACAAATATGTGAGCACTTACATATAAAAATTCGTGGCTCTCATTTATCTTAAAAACGGGTAAAAATGTTACAATATATAACATCCCAAGTGTTCTCAGTTAATATTACATAATCATTACTATATACATATACTAATATTACTCGTGTATGTAGGTACAACTTCTAAAAAACGTTTTTTTGAACACATTTTTCAATAAGATATGGGACAGTTTTATTTATAATCTAAGTGTTCAATGCCATTCTTCAACCCACTCTGTATGGCACAAAAATACGTATTTGCACCTTATTAAAATATAAACTAAAAGTAATAGTTAGAATTTAGGCAAGCGGAACCTAACAGTGCGTGCACACGCGTACTTACACTTTTTGTTATATAACATTCCCGAATACATAACAACTATCGCCACTAAAGTGAAATTCGTTGAATAAATATACATTCAAGATATATACGAATGTGTAATAATAAAACTATTGCGGTAATAATATATGTACAAAATAACAAACAATTATTACAATAGAGTTATCGCATCCTAAATTTTCGTTGTATAACAAAAAGTGTAAAATACGAACGCACCATATAACATAAGTATTTATCAATAGGCCGATATACGATTTCCTAACAAAGCAATATTTACGTATATACGTGTGACTGTGATATTAAATACATCAATTGTTATACATATATGTTTATATTTAAATTATAAATTCGTACAGACTAACTCATATTTTTATTTTTTGTTAAACTAAAAGTAATTAATAGTATATTATGCACAGTTAAAATTATAAAATATTAGCACACTATAATAATATTATATATTTTTTATAATTATAATATATTATACTGGTCATTCTGAGATCTGTTCGTCACCAATCTGGCTCCAATACTGTCATATTTTTATTCAACATTCATTGACATTAAAAGTGCTACCTTCATATTGGAAAATTATATTCTGAAAATTTACATCATTACAAATTAATTTACTCTCTGTAGAAACTTTGTCTTATGTGTGCATAAAAAACGTTTATTTTATAAATAAAATATAAGTCTTTGCTTCATCATTCAGTTTGATAGCTAACACGCATCATAATGTATGACATGGGTAGCAGCGTGAATGATGTAATTTATTGAATTTTACTATAAAATTCTTGATATAATATCAATAATGTTAACATATTTCACAATAGAAAGTAGCACGTTCAGTCGTGCGCTCTAGTACACCGATCCAACCATATCGATTGCACTATGGTCCATATTTACCTGTTATACAATCGTATATAACAATACAACAACGTCTCGCCTAAGGTAACTACACTAAGCTATATTCATACATCCGCAGATATGTGGCGATTTATAATATCCTCTGTTACTTACATTTTTTGTTATATAAAATGTTTTAATACAACTTTTTGTGTAATAGGGTACTTTAAATTACACGCGGGTAGATGACGAAGACTACTAAAGCTCGTTCTATGATATATTTTGGCGTTCGAGGCTATCGATAAAAATTCGTTGCATACCATACTATCCATTTTTTCTATAAATTTAAAAACTATGGATGAGTCAAAAGACAAATTAGTTGTTTAAAGAATGGCAATGGGTAATATATAGCAAAGGCTATCTATTTTTTAGAGATGCATTGGTTTATAAACCCTCAGTAAATATTTATCATAGTAATTAATTTATTACAAAAAACGTAATTTTTATGTAACTTGAAAGTAATATCTCTACACATACACACCATTTTGATCATTTTTTCAACTTGTCTGCCACAGAGTAGATTGTCCTTTTTAATCCTATTTTTAGAGTAAAAGCGAGAGTGGAAGACAACACACATCATCAGTCTTTGACTCAACTCAATCTCAGTTTATTTTGTGTAAACCCATCAATATATTTCCCTGACACCGACGCAATTGCAATTGACTGATGAAAGTTCTTATGCGATTGACTATCTATTTCAGACTAACGATAAGTCTATCCATCCAGTAATTCGATTAATAACACCGCATTATCCTCAGGGAGGTCTCCGTCATCTACACGTCGCGTATAGAAACATCAAAACGTGTCAAAAATGTCAAGCTTCTTTAGAACACATTTCCTATTTCCTAAACATTTACTTTCATCAAGCTAACTTCGACAATCCAAAAAGCAATTATTTTTTGACCAAGTTTTTAATAACGATTATTTATTATATCAATCATTTGTTGAGATAAATGCCCATTTAATAAATCAGGAGCTTCATATCGATACACTCTGTGCTTTTACTATAATCTAAGAGAAGCATTTTACATATTAGAAGTAATTTTTTTAAACATTAATTTTTAAACTCGGTCAAAACCTTGCTGCAAACTTCACAGTGCCTAATCCAAACCCTTAACATTAACACTCTGCCTCTACTACACTCCATTAAGTATACGATCCATCAAAACGATTAGTAGAAAACGTCTAGAATGGACGATTCAAACCTACGTAGAGTAGCGAAAAAAAATTGACGCAAAACTTTATTATCTGTGTGATATGATTACGAATAAAAAAAAGTCAACATTCGAACTACGAACGCGGCAGTTTTTCGCTACTCACTGAATAAAAAATGATGCCGTTGAAATAGAGAACGCGTTCGGTAGCGACGCGTTCGAAATAAGAACCAAAGAGTATCTATCCGTTACGTATGCGCATGCGTACAGCCGTACTCACAGAGAGTGCGGGTGTTATAAAATCGTGGCGTGCCAGTAGGGCGCGGGCGGGGGCGCGAGCGCGGGCGCGGGCGCGAGCGCGGGCGCGGGCTCGGGCTCGTCCGCCGGGCAGTCGCAGTCGTCCAGCCGCGTCACCACGAAGTTGCCGTAGTCGTCCGTCAGCGAGCTGTGCCGCAGCGCGCCGCAGAAGTGCCGACGCCCGCCGTCACACCACGAGCGCTCTGGGGAGAACGGGGGATCATTTAGCTCACATTGATATGTATGTCACAGTGTATAACACGCCGTGTTACAAGTAGAACATCGCCGTAATGTTATGCGGCTACCTCACGTTCAGCCGCATTGTGGATGATACGTTCTACAAAATTTAGCCAATTACAAAATGTTAAGGTGTCCATGAAAACTGAGATCCGCGGAATCTTTATCCCGACGAGTGCTAGAAATAGTAGATAAAATATAAGGTCGGGGCAAAAGTATTTTCGCATTTTTCATTTAAAGAAAAAGACATTTTTTTCGGTATAATTTTTAATTTATTTATAATATGCATCTGCCGTTTTGATCGATGGCTTGTTTACATTTCGGAGCTTTTTGACTCTTTACGAAGCATAAAGTTAACCTCAAGAGAACACTGAAAAGTACCTGTCAGATTTTAAGCTATTGCATAGCTTTTATAGCGGGCTTTGAGCGCGGCGACCGAATCAAGAAATTCCGTAACTAAAAAACCCTAACACCCCCACACTCCGCCTACCATGTAGCTCGGCCGAGCGTTCGCTTAACGTATATGTATATGGTACGATTGTACAAAGCTCGCACGGATCGAGACGAGCTGCTCCGAAATGTAATGAAAAAAAAAAAACTGCATAAATAAAAACTAAATAAATAATTATAATTGCATAAATTGATAAAAATTATAGCTTTACCGCGGCAATTATAACTTTTAAACTTACGCGTTGCATTATAAATACAATTTGACACGGGAATAAACGCGTTTAATCTAGGTAAAGTTGTTTACCTTATGCTTGACGTTTCGACCGGGTTACACCGACCGTGGTCACAAGCTGACTGGGGGGGCAGGGCGGGCGTCACGACTCCGTGTGTGAGGCGGACGTTTCTTCATCCACCCTCACATTTTCTTGTTTCTTCCAAGTACCCGCGCACACAACACTAACCGGTCTAACTAACGCGGTCACACAATTCGTAATCATCGCGAGATAGAATAAAACTACATCGTAAATGTAACTTAACAGCTGCAATATGTTCTTTGACCCGTTAAGCAATCTTGGCATTACAAACACCAGGGGTCTACAAAATAAATTGCAGCTGCGGGAGTTCATACATAGGCCAAACGAAGCGGTCCATTGCTGAACGGGTCAAAGAACATATTGCAGCTGTTAAGAACAGACAAACTAACAAGTCCGCGATTGCCGAACATATATTACAAACGGGCACTAATCACTGGATCGAATTTCACCGCACGGAAGTCCTCTCCACCGATCGCCACTTTTACTCCAGAGTAGTGCGAGAAGCGATTGAAATTAAAAAATACAAAAATTTCAATCGAGAAGATGGATTTAAACTATCTCCGACGTGGAATCCAGTGATTAAATTAACACCACCTCGTTTTAGTTCGCAATCGTGTAGATATCAGAATAGGCACCCGTCGGTCGACTTACAGAATAGGGAGACGGTTAGTGTTGTGTGCGAAGAAACAAGAAAATGTGAGGGTGGATGAAGAAACGTCCGCCTCACACACGGAGTCGTGACGCCCGCCCTGCCCCCCCAGTCAGCTTGTGACCACGGTCGGTGTAACCCGGTCGAAACGTCAAGCATAAGGTAAACAACTTTACCTAGATTAAACGCGTTTATTCCCGTGTCAAATTGTATTTACCGCGGCAGTCCCCGAGTGCCATACATTTTTTTCTTGTACCTACCACTTTTGTAAATGACGTGAAACTGTTTTGTGATCAACATCTAGTTCTTCAGCAATATCGTAACTACTAATACGTCGATCTTGCTCCACTTTTTCAAAGATGTCACTGATTTTATCCGTGACAGTCCAGAGCGAGCCTCATCCTTCACAGTTAAATTTCCAGACTTGAAACGCTTGAACCACATTTGTGCTACTCGTATTGATACCGTATGTGCATTAGGTCCGTAAGCCGGACAAATTTTATTTGCAACGTTCGTCGCATTTTTACCTTTTTTGTAATAAAACTGTTAAATGCGACGAAAATGTACCGAACTTCTTGTCACATTTTGCTTGCTTGAAAAACAATTGAACATTGGCGGAAACTAGTTTTTTTTATTGATTGCATCATTAAAATGTCAACATTTAACAACAGTCGTATTAATACCAGCCAGTTACATTCAGTACAACCAAAGAGTTTTGATTACTAACAATACATTCAAAATACGAAAATACCTTTGCCCCTACCTATTATATGTAAGTACCTATTGCACGAAATCGATTCGTATAAGTTAGGTTAAAATTGTAATCCCCTGCGCACAAGGCGTGCGTACCGCGGCAGCGGCCGCCGAGTGCCAGAAACATAAAATATATCTTATTAAAATATATATATAACGGGTCTTAATCGCGTGAATAATTTAAGGTAAAATACCTTGTTTATTGCCCGACGTTTCGACCGTATTGCAACGGCCGTGGTCACGGGAAGACAAAGAAGAGTCTTCCCGTTTATCAACATTTATAAAATATATCTATTATATTATTCTATCACACTGGCATTATTCAGTATAAATTCATAACAAAAACAAACTTTAAAATCATGGTCACCCTACTATAACATCGATGTTGAACAACAATGAAGATATTATACCCTAAAATATTGAAAGCGGCGTATCGACGATGCACCCGTTTGTATGCGGGCTTTGTTATTAAGCCGCTTTGACGAATGCAGAGTGTCTGCATTCGTTTAAAGCGGTGTGTCTGTGTATTTCAGCCGAATTGAAATCTGGCTGAACGTGAGGTAACCGCATTACATACGGCGACGGTATTCAATCTGGCGCGCCCATGTAATACAGCGTGTTCTACGATATGGCTGCGACATGTACATGAGTTCATAAAGCCGGGCTACAGATCAACAACAAATCGCACGTTTACTTAGGTAGGTACATACTTAACGTAACACTCTCGGTTGACATTATTGAATGTCAGCCGAGATTGTTCGCTAGATATGTAGACGTGCACGTCGACGTGTGTGCTTAAACCTGTTATCACTCGATGTTTAAAAATAGTTAAACGAGGGTTATGTTATAGAATGTTTAGTAGAAAAAAATCCATGTCAATATTAGCTAAGTGTCAGTGAACACAAACAGAAAAGAAAGTGTTATGCAAAATCACTTACACTGCCAAGATACAATACTTACCTCTGCTAATATCAACGTCCGCCATCAACTCCTCATTCATGAGCGCCGACAGAGCATCGTCTGTATGTTTTGTGTCTGAGGACAAAAATATATTTATTATTTAAAAGTTCTCTGTTAAACTTTTCATGTATTATTGAGTGGTCCTGTTGGTCTAGTCATCTAGTGGTTAGTGACCCCTGAGTTTTAAGCCTGAGGTTGTGGGTTTGATTTGTATTCAGGACATTTTTTTATGTGCAATTAAGCACGATTGCTTATTATGTGTCAGGGTATATACATACTAATATGTATCAATTATAGCATAACAGCATATTTATCAACATAGTACAGGCAGGGCAGGGCTCCTTTACTCGGTCGTACCTACAGCGATAAAAGAGTACACTTTCGCGCCGCGTGGTGCCGGCGCCACTCCGCCAGTCGGTTGTCACCGCTCGCGCGTAATACCTATTCTACACTAACATTAATCAAAACTTGTAACTTAAATAAATAAATAAAGAGGTATTTACTACAAAACCTATTTTTATTTCAATGTCATACATTTTTGCGTTGTATCATAGATTTACCGACTTACTCAAGTATTTTAGGTTACCGTATTGTTCACAAATAAATTAGACTCCTTGAATTAGACCCAATATTTAAATAAATTTATAGTGTGATAAAATAGTTTTTGAAATAATTGTTACGCGCAGCGGCAAGCCAACAACCCTATCGCCACAGCCAGCACGTCACTCCGCGCCAGACAGCGACAGAGTTACGCGTTAGAAGAGAGCGGCAACGTTAGGTGAATATCGCGGTAGGCACTGAGCGCTTATGCGAACTGAATTGCACTTTGTTGCTTAGTATCAAGAATCGCTATCCCTATTTATTGTTGCGCGAAGTGCTGCTTCTATACTTGTACTATTTATTCTGTGGTACAGGCCTATTTTTTGTTTTTATTTATATGGAAGAGGAACAGCAATATTGTCTAACGTTCATAAGCGTTGCATTTGCAACCTAAATTAATAAAGTACTTTTTTGACAATACAATAGGTATATGACAATTTTTTTATGTAACAATTTGCTATTTTGGCATAAGATAAGAATGTGTGAGTTGTTTCAGGACGGGACATTTTATTTTATTTCTATCTAAAAAAAAAAAAAATAATAAGGAAAACCTGTCATTAGCCTCACTCTTTTGTTAATACAATACTTATGTATGTTTATCGTAATGCTGTTACTTTTCAATAAATAAATAAATTTATTAATACCTGGTTCCTCCTTGACCACGATCTCCTCCTTGACTTGGCCCGGCACGGTGGGCGAGGTGGGCGTGGTGGGGGTGGTGGGGGTGGCGGGCGGCGTGGGCGCGGCGTCGGGCGGCAACGCGCCCGCCTCGCCGCTGCTGTTGGAGCTGCACTCCGGGCTGTACGGCGCCATCTGGACAACAACACAACGTTATACTACTCGGCTGTTTGATTACAACAATAGATTTAGACTTATTATGCATAATGCACCCTACATTAGTATAATGAGCCTAACGATTGCGAGACTGATGCCTTACGGCCTGATCACGACTTCGGTCTTAGCGCGGGGCGGCGTCCGTAAGCGGTGCGTCTTGCACGCCACGTACTCCTTAGCAGCGGTTAGTTGCGCGGTGGACGTATTTAGGTAGTCAAAAATTATCCCTTCTCTGCTTAGAAAGCAGTAGATTTTAAAACTTACCAACTATCTACCTACATAACGTAAACATACCAGTAGTTTCCTCAACATAATAAGTAGCTTTGTTTGGTAGGTAGATATAGGTACCTACTATGTTTCTGTGTTGTCAATTTAAATTAAACTACCATCATGTTCCGGAAAATGTTTAATTTATTTCCACAACCTTTTTAAAATGTCTTTATATTTATGTGTAGAATGTGTTTTGACATACTTAAAGGCGGTCGATTTAAAATTTCAGTGATAAATGCCTCGGTATCCATTACCGCCACAAAATCGTCGCGCGTGTTCGCTATGAGCGGCGTTCGTCTCGTGGCGCGCTTCAAACATTTCTATACTTTTGATGTAACCGCTCGCCGCCCCGCGCTTAGCTGCCGCTCACAGCGGCAAGGTCGTGAACGGGCCGTTAGCCATTAGTCTTTCGCCGCTTAAGAAACATGATTTATGGACGACCCCTTAGTAGTCAGTCGTTATACATTATGTCCCTACTTTGCATGTAGGAGCATATTTTACCACTTTTTCGGTGTAACTAATATGTAAATCCATGCCAAATTACAGCTTTCTAGTACTCTGAGCCAACCTGGGCAAACCTAAAACTATAAGGATTCATTGTTTACTATGGAACACTAAAACTGATTTATAAACCTAAACAGTGACACTTAGTTTACAAAGTGCTACATACTAAGAAATACTGTGACGAGTTATAAAAATGACGTCAAACTAAGGGTTGAACTACACCTGGTCGCACCGAATCCCACTTTCACCTTTTACTAGAGCTGTAGAGACAGCGGGAATGCGACATAGTAAACGCATTCACCGCAAAATATGTAACTTCATGAGTCTTTAAGCAATTAAAAAGTACAGTAAATACTTTACAGTGCCAGAAATTGGATGGAAAATAAGCTAGATTGACATCAATACAAAAATTAATAGAGAAAATAGTGTAACATGTGACATTTTGAAAAACTGTCTAAAGTGTGTACAAGGTACTTGCATTGGAAACATGTTTTCGAAAAACTATAAGATTTCATGTAATGTACAAGTTCAAACTACCTCATACAAGTTATAGCTAGTATGCAATTTACATCTTGCGTACAAGTAACTTGCCTAATGGAATCGCGCCTTAAGAGAATGAAAAACTAAAATTATGTATTATTTCATGCTGGATGTACAGTACTCCCAAATTAATAATGCACATGCAGATCTTCGCTAATTGTCGTATTCCCGGAAACACTCGAATCATGGAATCGTAAGAGCCCTAAACAAGGCATTTGCATTTTGCACCTTGTTTAAAAGAGATAGGAGTCAATATCATGTGTGCACAATCGAAAACAAATCGGGCGTTCGGCAGCTGTCGCCGGTCAGCGAAATGTCTGTCAGTCGTCTTTATATATTGGTAGTGACTGCACGTGTTCTCTATTTGTGGAAATATATAGAGCTGCTATTACACACCCTTCTTGGTAAATATAATTTCAACATTAATTAGCTTATTCAGATTTAAATAGTATATTTTGAAAAAAGGAAAATAAATAACATATTTCACGTTTTTTTAATATTAAAAAAATAAAATACCTACATTAAATACATATTAAGTACTAGAAAAACATTTAAAAAATGAGATTTATTTAAATTAAATAAATAGATAAACATGCATAAAAAATATATACCTAACTCTGCCCATGCCATTTTCTTTCAGACGAATTCTTCCAAAATGGATAAATTTAAACGTGGAAAACCGCTTAATTCACAAGCACGGCAAATGGTATTTAATGTGTACCTTTATTTCTTAAATGAAGCCAATGTTTTCAACAGAGACCATGATGGTTATTTTAAAAAAATTCAAGACCGTGTTACAAAAGCTACAGGAATTTCGCGACGAACTTTGAGTAATATCTTAAACGAAAAAAAACATAATCAATCAAAGAAATTTTCTACACCGAAAAAAGGAAGACCTAAAAGTAGATTTCGGCTGGTACTTGATGATTTCGACTACTGTGTTATTCGTAATATGATATACAATTTTCAATTGACGCTGAAAGAACTCCCAACTGTAAATAATTTAAGAATAAAGTTGATCGAAGCTATTAATTTCAAAGGCTGTGCCGAGACTTTAAGGTTGATCTTGAAAGACATGGGGTTTAGGTTTCTGAAAACTGATAATAACAGACAATTACTTATGGAAAAACATGATATACGCCTAAAAAGGATCAAATATCTCAGAGAAATACAACAGCTGAGGAGTTCTGGTAGAAACATAGTATTTATGGACGAGTCGTATGTGCACACATCACATACTAAGGGTAAAACTTGGCAAGATAGCAACAAAAAAGGTATCAAACAACCCATTTCCAAAGGAGAGCGAATAATTATTGTACACGCAGGCAATGAAAAAGGCTTCGTCCCAGGGGCTCTAATGTTACATAAATGTGTCGACTCAGAAGGTGACTATCATAAAGAAATAAACGCGGAACGTTATCAAACTTGGCTACGCAATCAATTGATTCCCAACTTGCCTCCTAATAGTGTGTTGGTAATAGACAACGCCCCATATCATAATAAGCTGTCTGTGAAACCACCAAACTCAAACACATCTAAACCACAAATGACAGCTTGGTTACAACAACACAACATTCCGCATGACCCAAAGAAACTGAAACCCGATTTGTATAAAATTATACAAAGATACAAAGAAAATTACACAGAATTTGCCATTGACCGTATAATGGAGGAACATGGGCATAAAATTATACGATTGCCACCATATCATCCCGATTTTAACCCTATTGAAAATATTTGGTCCCAAATAAAGCAACACGTGGCCAAGAGAAATATTGCAATGACTGTGACGTCAGTTAAAGATGCTATATTAGAAAAAATCAATAAAATAGGACCAGAAGAATGGAAAAAAGTTTCTGATCATGCGGTTCAATGCGAAGATGAATATAGAAAATTTGAGCCAAGAATCGATAGTTATTCCGATAAACTGATTATTTACACAGGTGATAGCAGTGAGGAAAGTGTAAATGAACAAGAGCATAATGAAACTTCTGATGAATCTGCGATGTCGGGAATAGAGGTCTTCCTCGATTCTGATTAATTTTTTTATAATTGTATTATTTTTCTGGAATGATTAGTGCTGTAAACAAATTTGAACTGAGATTTTGATTATATTTTATGTAAACCTCTATTTGAAAACGTTTTTTTCTCCTTCTAATAAAACCTTATGTTATTTAAACCTTTTCCTCCATAATTACACCAACTTCGGTAAGACACTTGAAAACTAATCACTCCAACAATGATTGTAGCGTTTTCGCTATTTACTTACATGGAATTATCGAATCAAATTTCGTTACAGGTAAATCAAATCTGTTTTAGCACAAAACACATAATATATAAAATTAGGCATAGAGAAATTGCTCTTAACCACTCTATATAAATATCGTCTTTCGACGCTCGGGTAATACGACCGTTGCCGAACAATGACGAAGATTTCCGAAGATTTCTATGCGCATTATTACTTTTGGAGTACTGTACTTCTTCTTAAAACAGAGATCCGTCTTACATAGACTCCTGTGCATTCATTATGTATAGTTGATATGGTCACACGGCCACATTTTCACGCTTCAATTTATATGAATATTTTGCTGACGGAACGCTAAGGAGAAGATGCAAGATGTACTAATAATAATGTCTGACCCTCAAGCTCCTGCGTCGTCGCGGCGCCACCTCGGCCATCTTGTAGCTGGTGTCCATCGCCCAGTACGAGCCCTTGCCGGGGTCGTCTTTGCTGCGGGCCACCTTCATGAAGCACTTGTTCAATGACAGGTTGTGCCTTATCGAGTTCTGCAAAAATACGTTCAAATAATAAGATCTCCACTGGATTACATTTTTAACTAAAAGTAAGAAACAAAAAAGAAGTCATGGCATGGGCAACTGCTAGATAATTTCACCTCAAGGGCAGTGTTGTCTTCCATTTTTACGAGCAACGGCCATGGAGAAAATACATGTGTTTGGGGTAAGAGGTGTGTATGTTATCACTTTTTTTTGTAAACAATTAAAGCGATTTTAACGGATTTTTCGTTTTATAGAAATCTCATCTCGTTCTCGAAGTTGTTCAAAAATATGTGTTCCTAAAGCAGTCATTGCAGTTAGGTAGAAACAACTTCGAGGACGAGGTGAACAGGAGAATTCGGCTGGGTTGGGCAGCGTTTGGGAAGTTACGTCAAGTCTTCTCATCGTCAATCCGATCCCACAATGCCCTAAGACTAAAGTCTTCAGATTGAAGACTTTAGTCTTAGTGCGTCCTACCCGTCATGACATAAAGAGCCGAAACGTGAACACTAAAGGTACGGCTGGTCCATAAGTTTAAAGTCGCTCAGCGGGCTATGGAAAGAGCTATGCTCGGAGTTTCTCTAAGGGACAAAAACAAAACCGTTGGGGTAAACGAGTTCGCGAGTGGAGATCGCGTCTCGGCAAACGAAGTGTAGGACGCCCTCAGGCCAGGAGGAGTGATGATTTACGCAAAACGGCTGGCAGGAGCTGGATGCGAGAAGCCGAAGATAGAACAAAGTGGCGTGCAATTAGAGAGGCCTATGTCCAGCAGAGGACTGCGATAGGCTGATGATGAGAAATCTCATTCCTAAGCAGGACATCTTAAAAATGTTGATAAACTTTCGCGATTTGTGCACTTTATAAAATAATATATATTGAGGATCTTAATCGCGTATGCCCGACAATTCGGCTGCCATTTCCTGCCAAATCTGTACTAATATTATAAAGCTGAAGAGTTGGTTTGTTTGAACGCGGTAATCTCAGGAACTACTGATCCTTGATAGCCTATTTATCGAGGAAGGCTATAGGCTATATAACATCAGGCTACAACCAATTATCTTTTTTTTTTAATATGTTTTTAATAGTCTAATTATTCTGCTATTCGGGACAGAGAAAATCCAACAAATCAAGTTGTTGAGTTATTTATAACTACCTACTATAACTAACCCAACCTTTTTTTATCTATACTAATATTATAAAGCTGAAGAGTTTGTTTATTGGAACGCGATAATCTCGGGAACTACTGGGTCGAATTAAAAAAAACGTTTACCCTAAGATAGCCCATTGAGAAAGGCTTACTATATAACATCATGCTACTACCAATAGGAGCGGAGTAGCGATGAAAAATATTGCAAAAACGGGAAAAATTTAGGTAAATAATAAACATTGAAAAGCCTTAGTAATAGAACTTGTGACACAAATCTTACCATCCATCCTTTACCAGCCTCTTTGTAATAGGGGAAAGCATTGCAGATGTATGTGTAGATCTCGTTCAGTGTCATCTTGCCATTTGGAGAGCTGCTTATGGCTAGTCTTATCATGCTGGCATAGCTGGAACAGAGGGAGAGAGCAAATAGTAAAGCATAGGTCTGGTACTGGTTTACAACAACAGTAACATATAGATTATTACATTTTAAAGCATAGCTTGAAAATGAATGTTTCATTTTTCAATGACAATATTATTGAAATCTAAAATGTTGTCAATCTGCAGTAGAAAGATTTAGTGTGATTTTGATATTTCTGACACTGGACATTACAAATGTTTTGTAAATATCTTCCACATTTATGTTAAAATATGATATATAAATGCACTGGACAAACCACTGAACAGGTAAGGTTGAAGTTTGATACAAAGAGTATGACATAGAAATTCAATGAGAATGCACTTTTGAAAATTAAGAAAAGAGTGAAAGAGGAGATCCAAATTTAAATCAAAACCAAACTTAATACATACAATAGGTAGTAGTTTATATGAAAAAAAAAAAAAGAAACCTAAGTAAGCATTAACAATTATCAAACCACCTGCAGTCTGCGGTAGGTATTTTAATAGGTATATAATATAAAAAATATATTGCCCTAAGAGGCTATAACATTCAGTCCACACAATATCAGATAGCCCACAATCTTGGATTACCCAGTTAGGTATTTAATATAAGATACCATAAAACATTAGGAATTAATATACCTTTATCTGACAAGTTTGCTATGTAGACTGATAAAGAATTATGTCAAGAAAATACATTCACATAGCTAAGTGAACTCTGATGACTCACAAATGTTAAGGAATGTGTTCACCGGGGTTTCATAAAAAACGACAAGACAATAAGGGAGTTTGTACAAATATTTTATTAAGGTTATAGATTTTGAGAATATAGAAGCACATTAACTTAAATTTCATTGCATATATGACAAAGGGTTTATCTATTAATGATGTTATGTTTTTTAGCCACTTTGTGACTCCTGCTCCCCTCTGGTGATACTTGATGATTTTAGACTAAACTCCCTTTCCCCTACCCAATATCACTATCAATAATTTTTTTGGTGCACTTATTGATAGTGATCTTGGGTAGAAGAAATATCCCAACAATTTTGTGTATCTCAAACGATGGGGGTGCAAATGGTCCAACACCAGTCAAGTGTGAGTCACTCACACAACTGTAGAACTGGGGTGTGCATTTTTTTCCCCAACCCCTTCCCCCTTTCAAGCCTCATGTGTCATGGATGCCCCTAAACCTGAATTCTGCCATTTCTTGAAGCTACTATACTAAATTTCTTTAATGAAATCTAGTTTGAGAAATTTTATTTATTATTTATTTCATTTAAAAAAAATCTATCTAACATTACTTAACATTATTGACTTGTCATTCCCTTAAAATGTGTGTTAGAAATATGAGGAAAAGAGATTATTTGCCATATAACAGGTCAATAGCTATGAGTACCTAGTTTGTGATAAGAAATACATAACTTGTTTACATGGGAATAGCCAATAATCTCAAATTGTGATAATGATGGATGAATTTTTATTATTCCTTTAAAAACTCAAAAACTTTACAATGTTATTGTTTGTGGGTACAATAAGTTATGACTTCAAACTTAACTCACACAGAGAAACCAGAATGAAAAGCTAGTAGTTAATAGTTCATGATAGTCATAAAGACTTATGAACTTATATACATAGTTAGATTATCTGATCTGTTAGTATTAGTTAGATAAATATTTATTTTTTTCATAATCTTAAATCATTTATTTGCTGGTCAAGGGTATACAGTGGTTGATCTACCATAGATGGCATGCAAATTTTACATAATATATTTTTTTAATATTCAAAGTCATAATTGTGCTTTGTACATGCATCAACATAAAATAAGTATAGAGGTACATTAACATCCTTACCAAATTTAGAGTAGAAAAAATAATATAAAAAGTAGCAGTTTGTACTGCTACTTTTTTCATTTCTTTGTTCATAATAAAGAAAAAAAAAAGTAGACTACCTTGTCACCTCTGAAATTATTCAGAAGTATTTAATACCTGCTTTGTTTTTGAAAGAAGAATTATAAAGTGGTATAAAACCCAGTTTCAGCATGTTAGTGGGAAGGAGTACAGAGTATCTCAATTTTATTATTGTCACATTGTATAGAGATTCCTTAAGATTTGACATAATAATCATAGTCAGAAGTGATTTTTGTTTGTAGATAACAGTTAGTAGTTGGGATAATTTTGTGAACATGAAGTGCTTACTGGTAAGAATGTCTTATGCAATAATGCATTCAAAACTCTCTCAAATTACAATTTTAAATGATCTCTTGTGCTTTTCTCTGGCTTTACCTTTGGAAACTTTTAATTAAATGTAAAGGTCTTTTTACCCTGAGTGATATAAAAAAAATAATTAAGTAAAAAAGGAGTTCTTCACAAAACTTGACCAAAGAGAACTCTTTCAAATTCATTGCAACAATATTTCAGTTGCAATTATGCCTGTTAGTAAGCCACTATTAGCCATATCTAATACTCTCCTAGAAACTAAGTAGGTACACCTAATAACAGGTTGCTAGGACAACTACCAACATAGTTTTTTTGCTGACTCTAAATCATTAGTAAAACATATAAGGTTGCAACATTTTTTTTAATACAAATCAGCATGAATACTGCCTATTATTTTGAATATCTACCAAAGCTTCTTTGATAATGTTTATTGATTGATGTTATTAATTGATTATATAGGTACCTACTTAGACAGTTCTAAGAGTTTTACTTAACACCTACTTATAGTGTCCAATAATATGACCTGCTTTTGTAATACCTTGGTCAGCACATTCAATGCAATTGTCAGATTCAAGGGAAATTTTACTTGCATTATGAATTCATTACTCATCATTTTAAGGGTCACACAGCACATGTGACGCACTTTAACAAACTAGGAAGTAACCAAGCTAACGGCCAAGGAAAATCATTTACCTGTACGCGGGTTTTGCGTGTTTGATTTTATTCGTGTTCTCTTTCTGGTCCGCCTCTTTGTTATTATTTTCCTGCGACAGACCAAGCGGCTGCACATCCTCGTACAGGAACCGCGGGATAGGCCCCAGCGGGCTGTGGCGTGGCGGGCCAGGGCTGAACGCGGGGAGCCACTCCACGCCTGGAGAATCGCTCATTGTCCCATCAATATACGCGCACTTTCACCTTCACTTCGCGTTCTCATCACCGCATGAACACAACAACATAGGTTTTTATTCTCACTCTGTGGGCGTAACGCTCTTGCTACCTTTTATGAAGATGATCCTCATTGTAGGACATTGAGAATCCTTGAAATGACGACTAACTCGAATCACTGTCACGAGACTTTCGCATGTATAGAAGCTTAGTATTAAAACTTACAAACACTTTAATATGTGGAAAATATCATAAATAAACTAATCAAATAACATAAAAATGAAATAAATTTATATTTTACATGAAAATTGAAATTATTATGACATTTGAGGCACCTACAACAAGGAAAATGGCGGCGTTTTGAGTGTGCTCAGTTCAAAAACATCGCGTACTGTATACTGTTTAAAAAAAATGTAATTAAAATATGATTAGATAAAATAATTATTATTTCTTCACTTATTATTATACATCTCGTCAGTTAAACAAATAATTTACATGACGCAGTTCAAAATGTATACAAAATTGAAGATAGCTGTATTATTACAAAAATTGAGTTGTTCTGAGTATGGCAACAAACGCATAGTGGCAGCTGGTGACAGTGACAGCATTGATCATTGAATAAATTTAAAAAAAATGTCAGTTTGAACAAGTGCCTCGGAGAGTGGGTTGTGTTTATTGTTCTAATTTATTTTAACGGTTTGTTGACAAAACTGGTATACGTATAATATTGATTGAATTGTGTATAAACATTCATTGTTGTGGTGGATTACAATTTGTGCATTAAACGATGGCGACGCAGCCAGAAGTCGGTGTGTCCGACTTTGTCCTGCTGGACAATTTGACCACCGACACCTTTATCGAAAATTTGCATTTGAGGTGAGTTTTTCTGAATGTTATCGTTTGGAGGCATAATACTGTAAAAAATAGACTTTAGCAACGAGAGTTGCTTGTAACAGGGTAACTTTTATTCATGATTCATTTTATTTTTAATATAATATATCTTAATATGATTATCTATGTCCATATTTCAGTTTAAATTATTTCACCTGGTCTTACACACAATGTTATAAATACTTATCAGTATTCTGTTGTCGCAATTTTGTTTTGGACCCCATGGGAAGCTTAAAAATACATATTTATGCAGAGACTTAGACCAGCTGACTGTTTATTAGACCAGCTGTTGTGAAAGTAGATAAACTTTATTTTTTTAAAGATTATTTATGTGCAAGAACATCAGATTATAAAAAAATCGACAAGACCGAAATTTCAACTTTAATCTTTTCAATATTAAAATTAAAATAAATGTTAGACAAACAATTATTTTAAAAAGTTGTGTTGGTGTTCATTTTCGAAAAATATAGGTACCGTTTTTTTTGTACTGAATTTTGTAGTGGAGACAGTTTTAAACTAATATGTAAGTAATTAAACATGGTTTGTAGTTCATTAAAGTACTTGACCTTGCAGTTTTACACCTGTTACAATAAAGTAAGTAATTGTGTCACTGTAATAATACATAGGTCTCATAGTTTTAAGTTATGAAAATATCATTATGTTGTGAACTAAAATGTACCTGGATACAAATATAAATAAAAAAAATGTTGGCAAAAATATTTGGCTGTTACATTCATTATTTCTTACTATTAATAATGAATAACACTTTCCTATTTTTGCTTCATTTTAGGATTACGTAGGCAAAATAGCAAAAATGGAACCCTTATAGTTTCATCCAGTCTGTCTGTGTGTCCGTTAATCCATTCATAAGTCACTGGCATTATATGGATGAAGTTTATAATATACAAAAAGGATGACAGTGCCATGAAGATACAGTCTTTTGCTGGGGGACTTTTTCAAAACATATTTTTCATATCTAGTTCATTTGTTTGTAGTGGTTGCTGTGGAGCCCTACACTGAGTATGGTCCGACATGCTTTTTCCCAGTATATTTTCCGTTGAGTTTATATTGTGATTTATTCAGGCAATACCTATATCAAGTATCAAGGTTTACATAGTTAATAAGTTACAGTTGTTAGACCATACTACACAAGACTACTCCTATTCCTGCATTGTTTTTTCCATTCACCTAGGCCATCCTAACATGCCAAATGTTTACTTAGTCATAGTTAAACCTAAGATAGCCAGAACCTTGAAACAGACCATGCCTTCTAAGACAAAATTGCCTATAAGTACTAAACTAAAAAAATGAAACTGCCTTATAATGTTCATCTGAGACTTCTCATATAGATCTCATATAGACTTCACATATAGATAGGCAAGGGTGCTCTCAAGCACCCTTGCCTATCTATATGTGAGCCCTTTGCAGGTAAAATTAGATTAAGTTTACAAACAAAACTTTTTTTTTAAAGCTCTAATACTTGTAATATTGAATCTTCTTTACATTGGCATAAGTATTACTTTTGCCTGCCTATTCTAATGAATAATGCATACTTTTGTGACATAATTGTTTATTTAGATAACATAAGTAATATGACATCATTTTACATGACTCATTAGCTAGGAGTGCCTTTATTGGTTCTTATATTTATGTATATATTCACCTAGACTTATTTTAAATTCTTTATAATAATAAAAATATTATAATATATTTATTTTCTCTCAAAAAGGTATACAATATGTTATGGTATACATTATGTATGAAATGTTTACATATTAATAGCTTTATAATTATTATACTGTTGATAGAAATATACAATAAAAGTTATTTTTATTGTTATTTATTTATTAATCTATATTGTTACCAATGCACCTATTGCACTATGTAGATGGTCTCACAATCATAACTTAATCAAAGATAAATAATAATAACAAAACATACCTAATTGTACCTCATAAAATTTTATAATTATTTATGTTTAAAAAAAATGGCCCACCAGCATTGGGTACAGAGAGCAAGTTACTGGTGTTTGGTGCTTCAGAGACAGCGACCTCCAAATGATGGGTTCCATGAGGAGGAGTATTTACCTACTTGTGCATCTTAATTAGGTACTTTAATTTCAATTTATTACCTGCTGAGCGTTTTTCTTTGACTAGTTAGTTCTACTTTTGGTTAGGCATTTCTATAGGTTTAGTGATAGAGGTGTAAATTCTAAATGATTTATTCACTACTAATGTATTCACTTTTTATTAAATTTATAAGTAAATGGTTTGACTTTTTGTTGATTCATCAATTTCATTACAAATTATTTTTCCTGCTATTGTCTGCATTTAATTTAATTGAAGAATAATTGATGAGGTTTGAGTGGCTGATATGTATTTGTAATCTTACAGATTGTTGGACTCTAAACTGATAATGGCTAAGTAGATAAACAGTATTTCTGTCTATGGGTACCTATTGGACTATTGATTGTTGGTTTAATGAAAGAAATACTTCTATACTGATTATTTACTAGTATAATTATAATATACTTACATATTCCTGCAATTCCCCCACTGCAGAATATCTTTATCTATGTTGCTAGTTTCTGTAAGGACTCATAAAAATTCGTTCCATAGTTTTAGAATGAAAGAGTAAACCAACATTCATACATCATATTAATATTAGTGAGATAGCAACATGTTTTTTATTATTTATTTAGGTATTTATTTCACATAATTTTGTTTATTGACCCCAAGACAAATTGCAGCTTGGGAAAATTACAGACATAATGATATTGCTAACACATAAACAACTAAGTAATTAATAGTAGTAGTAAGTTAGTAAAAGAATACGCAAATTCAACACGTGGCACGTAATTTACACACTTAGAACTACATATTATATTATATTAAAGTAGTTGATAAAGTTTTTCTTTGGCAGTTCTAAAAGGTTTTATTCAGTCATCTATACTAATATTATAAAGCGGGAGAGTTTGTTTGTTTGTTTAAACGCGCTAATTTCAGGAACTACTGGTCCGATTTAAAAAAATCTTTTTTTGTTAGATAGCCCATTTATCGAGGAAGGCTATATAACATCACGCTACGACTAATAGGAGCGGAGTAGCTACGAGAAATGTTGCAAAAACGGGGAAAATTTACGCATACGAAGTTGCGCGGGACAGCTAGTAGTAGATATAGGGGTGTCTATTTAATTATTTATTTATTTATTCAGGTCTTCCCACAGCTCATGCATAAAACATTTAAAAAAAAAGTAGTACATAAAAAGCAACAGGCTTACACACTCGCCAGTTACGGGCTAACGGGGTGTCAGGTGGTTTTTTACGATGTATTATCAACATTATCTTCGATTGGTTCACTGCTGAACATAGGTATCCCAATGTACGGCACTACACCTGGTCCAACGCCCTCGTCATCGAGTCCACCCCTGGAACCTCCTTTCGTTCGTCAGTTCTTCTAGTTGCAGGTCGTCCTACTTTCCGTTTACCGAGCCGCGATCTCCATTTTAGGACTCGTTTGCTTGTTGTCTAGTCCTTCGGCAGATATGACCAATCCGTTGCCGTTGCCACTTTAGCATCTATGATCTTTGTTAGACGATCTGATTGTGAAATTGTAGGTATACTTCACAGAAACTCCAAGCGCAATTCGCTACATTGTCTCTCTTGTACATGAAATCTAAATTAAGAAAATCTCCTTGAAGCTTATTCTCGTCGAAAACTCGATTCTGGATGTGGTGTTGACCCGATCCTAACCCCCTTAATCATAAGTTTATTCATATATTTAGCAAAATGCTATTACTAAAGTATCTATTATGAATAAGGGGGTAAGAGTTTTGTTGGGTTATTCATTCAACTTTAACTAAGTACAATCCAGCTCCAACGCCAATTTTTACGCTTATTACCTAGTTAGGGAATATTGTACATAAGTTCTTATGCAAATACAAGTGCAATCTCTATTCCGTGGTCTTTAGAGGAAGGGAATAAAACATCGATGCAACCACTAGAAAACGACGGCTGAAGGAGCGTAGAAGAACGAGACCTTTTTGGAAAATGATCATTCATTCATAGACTTGTGGACACCCTGCGTAACGTTGACCAGAGGTCAGTGAGGTCTTCCGAGTCACGGTCGGGACTCCTAACAAAAATACACAAAAAGATTATCTTCCTACTTTTACTACAACATAGTCTGAATTGTAATGACTAATGACGCATCGAACTAATGCCTTCACGTGTATGGCATCACACAAGTAAACCCTAAGACACACAATACTGATGTCATCGCTCAAGGTGTCTGGGTGGCCTTTCATGCTGTTTTCCTTATATTGCCTTCATATAAAAGAGCGTTTGTAGTTGCAAAAATATAGCAAGCGATCAATGACATGTTTAAAAAATAATAGAGGTAGGTAATTTACAGCTAATATTAAAACATAATATTAGTAGCCTAATGATGTTTACCGGTATCCTTATGAAAATATTGTATATTACGGGTCTTAATCGCGTGTATAATTTAATGTAAATAAAATACCTTGTTTATTGCCCGACGTTTCGACCGTCTAGCAGTGTCTACCCGTGACCACGGCCGTTGCAATACGATAGAAACGTCGGGCAATAAACAAGGTATTTTACCCTAAATTATTTACGCGATTAATTCCCGTAATATATATATTTTCATAAGGATACCGGTAATCTACCATGCGAGCTGAGTGAGGAAGGCTGGATGTCTAAGTCTTTGAATTTAAGATCTTCGGGAAAGTTAATGCACTTATTATGTCCCCCACCTGTACCGCAATTGAGGATAATAATATAATAATAATAATAATAATAAAAATATGATGTGTATCTGCTATAGTGTGCTATACTTACATCAAAATTCGACGGTTGCCATAGTACAGGTTCTGCCTATCAGATGGCGTTATGCGACTTGTCCCATGACATTATTAAAAAAAAAACAATATGGGTTGAGCCACAAACACCCGAACCAATCTTCTAATTAGCCTGTTGTATGTATGTACCTCTCTGCGACCATGGGTACCTACTACAAACTACATTATTACATGGACCAAATAAACATTTAATTGAATGATATTAATTATGCGCTTTTGCCATACTTTTAACAGCACGTTTACATCGCGTTCCGATTGCAATTGGAATTTAGGGCATGATATTGCAGTCTAGGTATGTCATGTTGCTATGCTGACGTTTTGTAGCGCCAATATTGTGGCATATTTCCGCAATTTATATTGACTACGGTTTTCATATTACAATATACAAAATCTTCAAAATGTAGACATTACCACAAACGCAGAACGGTATTCCAGAGAACATCTCTATCCATGTAACCACAAGATTATGTCATAAGAGTAATTCTTCAATGACTTCGGTTGCTATCTACGTATGCACCTTTTACAGCTTCTTTGAGAGCGCCGACAGCCAATTAACAGTTCGCTCTTTGGGCGTTTAAACAGCCCGAGAAAAGCTGGTTACATGCGGTTTTGTGACCAATAAAGATCGGTTGCTAAGTCGTTAGGTTGCCTTATACTTTTCTGTCAGATGTTAGAAGGCGTCTGCTCAAAAACTCGATGGTAATACTAGGTACATGTGTATCTTTTGAATGTTTTAGTACAATTGCTGCATTCGAGAGTGTTTTTACATAAATGTATAGTCTATGTTCACAAAGAGTATATGATATTATTTTTTTTTTTTACATACTTGCAGTGATTTGATTACTCTACACATAATAAGATCAGCTTAGCCATAGTAATATCTCTTTATAATATTATTAAGTAAATATTGTAAATTGGATATTTTATCTAATAAAATCAGGAATGGGTGTTGCCCTATAGCCAAACATTGCGTGATCGACAGATTGCTATTCAGTCTAAAAGTAATTTGTGTCCGTGATTTGGAAGTATGAATAGCTCCTCGTAATAGACGCATCAACATAATTACTTATTAGTATTTTGGGATTAATGATCACTTACTTTTTACAAGAAACCTTGATCTTGCCTGTTGCTGTTGATTAATATTTCAATAACTAGATTTAAGTGGTCAGGTTTTAATGTCGTTCACCACAACAGTGAGGTTTGCTAGTAGCCTTACCAAGATTGATGACTTACCTAAATCAATATGCATAAATAGGAACCGGTTAGATTTGCCGTTGCGTGCCCAAATTACGTTCCGGTTCATTTCCCAGATAGAATGACACGTTTGCGAATAACGCGATCAGCCGTTCAGTATTCGAGGAAAATATAACCTGAAGTTATAATATTATATGACCTTTTCCTGTACGAATATGGCGCAGTTGTTAATTAGAACGCGAACGCGCCTTACAGTGTTGTCAACATTGGCATGGTTGCGATGAGAGGATGATGATGATGGCATGGATTCCAACCCCATTACCCGTAAAATAAGGAAATTCAAAACTTGTCAAGTTGCGTTTTGCAGACAGAGCCGTGAGCCGTTTATATTAGGATCCGTTTGCCGTAGCAGTAGCAGTAATAATGGCGATATGTTTCTTTTGTAGGTATGTGCTTCAAATCTTTCAGGCTATAAATGGCTTCTTACTTAAAAACTATACGATGCTATTGTTTTATTCCCGTGGGATCTGTGAGATTTCTCAGCATTTGTCTGTTGTATTTCCCACTGTTCCTATTGCAACTTTTTTTCGTTTTAATGACTAAATCAAGTCATCATTACAATAAATCGTGTTACGTCCGTCACACACAATACTCACAATGGGACTTTGAATTTTTTCTTTATTTTCTTTTTTACAATTGAATTTCCTCGATTCAATTTCTTTGCCGTCATAACTTGGATACGCGTATCCTGCATTTTCTATTGTTCTTATATTTTAGAAGCTAGACTAATTTGTAGATTTTAATTCATCTCCAAATCTGACTCTTAGGGCATTTATTTATTTAAGTATTGGATAATATATTGCATTGATAGTACAGGCGACTGTGAATGAGTGAACGAATTATAGTATCAAGTTGGTACATATTGATGCAAGTGAGTAATTAAATTATGCATTATACTCGTATACAGTACCAAGTGCAAAATCAGGTAACTAAACCTCTTTTGGAACAACGCTACTCCCCTTCTCAGTATAATCTCTTGGACTATAACTTACAACAGGAAATAAACATTACTGTAAGCTTAGCATCAAATACTAATAATAATGATAGGTTTTCCCTTAATCGCGTCGTCCGTTTACGATGCACAGATTACAGCCCGTTAACCATCAATGTTTTACTACCATCTAAAACAGTTAAACATATGACAGTAATCACGTTGCACCAACACAATCAGTTCAAGTCATTTAACACCCATTGAGAAGGCACATTAACCAAAATGACTGAAATACTTCCACGCTTCGGATGCACTATGAACGTTAACTAAATAGGTCGCGCATCACTTTAATGGTTTATTAATAACGCCTACATGATGGTATGCAGCCTTCGTGGTGACAGTTGCGGTGTTTGTTTACTGTTACTTCCTTTAGGACTGACTGCGTGAGGAATGGAGAATATGGGTATTTTGACATATTATGAAAATATATATACTATGGGTCTTTTCGACCGTATTGCAACGGCCGTGGTCACGGGTAGACTACTGACCACGGCCGTTGCAATACGGTAAAACGTCGGGCAATAAACAAGGTATTTTACCTTAAATTATTGACGCGATTAAGACTCATAATATATATATATATTTTCATAATGTCTACAAATCGCGAAAGTTTATCAACATTTACTTTGACATAGTATAAATCTTGGACATAAAAAGGCTTCATGGTTTAAACTTGGACTGAGTAAATTCCTTCAGTAAAATATTAACTGTAAGTGCACGTTCATAAAAGCATGTCATAAACAAGTATTTAGCATAACTTATAACTTCAATGATGGCGCGTAGTGTTCCTCTTTAGACGTTAACTGGACGCTAATTGACTGACTGTTAATTAAGGACAATGGGTCCAGTACAAGAATACCAAGTATTTGCATACGACTACGTTTGGCCTGCATTTATTTAATGGGATATTTTCACATTGTCCGCGCAAATTGTTGCGGCTATTGTGATAGTGTAGGACACCCAGAATCGTACTTTCTATACATGGATTGATATCTCCCTCTTCCTCCATATTTAAAACTATCGGTGACAAAGTGGGAGTGTGTACAGCTGCACAATAGGATGTGGGTTCTATTCTCATACGGTACACAATGTTTTGATCCTTAACTTGTTGTACCGAGTCTGGATGTAGATACTTTTTATCGGTGGAATAAAATAGTTGTCTGTAAAGTCAGTTTACGGACGATAATTTTAAGTGATAACATTGTAAGAAAACATTGATTACATATCGCCATTCGCGTTGCTTAGCAGCCAATCAATAACGTTAGTTCCAATTGTATCACATGTCATGCCGCGGCAATCTCTATTCGCTGTTGCTTAGCAACCAATCAATAACGTGACCGTTCCTTAGCAAATTAATTATGTGACACCTTTTTCGTGCGTGCACCTGGTCAGCGATTTATAAGACGTAATCACGTCAAAAGCCCAATATATTGTGCTTACCATATTATCAAACCAATAAGTATAACTATTTACGTTACTAAAAGGTGGATGTGGTAACTGGATAAGGAGAAATTGTACGAACTATGATTATGTATTTCAGGCGGATCTAGAACCCACTAGACTTCAGTTTGATCAGAATACTTAACATTTGCGGAGCAGAGATCTATTTAAGCTTTTGGCCATCTATGCAATATTCGCTTTCTAGGGCGCCTTCGAAAAGTGATGAGCGACCTTCGTAATGGCGTCTTCGCGGAAAATTTATATTACCTAGATACGTAGTTACTTCATATTTTCTTATATTACGCTGTAATTATGGCAAATAAATAATTTAAGCAGCTAAGTCTATGTCTGAGGCTTCGGGCTTTTGGAAAATTGCGGAAGTAAGGTACAAATATACGTTACTATCTGACTCGCGTAACGTCGCCTGCGTAAATTTTCCCAGTTTTTGCAACGTTTTTCATCGCTGCTCCGCTCCGATTGGTCGTAGCTTGATGTTATATATAGCCTATATCCTTCCTCGATAAATGGGCTATCCAACAGTAAAAGAATTTTTCAATTCTCACCAGTTGTTCCTGAGATTATGGCGTTCAAACAAACTCTTCAGCTTTATAACATTAGTATAGATTAGTACAATGCGATATTGTGTTGTTATAAATACCAGCGAAAAGCTTAATGACAGTAACAGCTAATAGGCGCCATACTAGTACACTTGACATAATGATCTTGTTATTTACGAGTATACAACCCTTGAAAAAGATTTTGTTCTTTTGTTCGTAAACCGATTGCATCCTATCAATAAGACAAGTTGACGTTTATGTTTAGGACTATAGTATCTTCTCCACTTTACAGACAACGCTATAATTCATCTTTACAAATCAGACATAAATCTATGCACAAACTCCATGGCGGTGTACGATGATTAATGTGATTGTTCTCTTTACGACATCCTCACGACCGCCGCAGCCATAACACTACTAATTAGTAGTAAAATATTAAAGGTATTTAGATAAAAGCGCATTCGGTCACGTTTGCATCACCGCTATCTATCTCGTCTATTGTACTACGTAATTGGCTACGAATACATGTGACTTCGCTCATGATGTCACTTCATGTTGCATTAAAACAGTTGGGCAAGAAAATGGATTTTCATTTTGGTGGTAATTTTAGTCATTAGTTTTGAATTCTTTGTTCCTACGCCTGATGACATCGCGTCCGAATATATGTCTGACGATAGAGAAGTCAGTGCAGGCAAAGGTTTTTTTAATATCTCGTCTAAGAGACTACTCAGATGAGATTCAGCAAGCTCAGGCTTCGAGATTTCGGTTAAATTTGGACCTAGGCTCGGCCCTGGAATGATGCTTCCTAGATCGTCCTCCAGAATTCACCCTTAATGACTAGATTAGTCTAACTTATAATCCGATTTTATAAAGACCGAAATTCGGCGGAGGAAGGAGTTCCTTTTTCGACAGACGGGCGATTACACTCGTAAAATTTACAAATAAAGCCATTTGGCGTAATCCACCATCTCATTGCTCGCGACACCATTACAAACAACCGTTACCAATTGATTCCACGCTATTCTTGATTTATTCCATGTCATGGATTCGTAATTAACATCCATTGAGACAAGATAAAAGAGAATAAAAAGCAATTTATAGGCGAGGCTCTGTTCGAAATTAATGTCAGAATTGCGGTAACATATAAAAGAAACAGATTTAACAAAAGGGCACCCTTTTTCGCGGCTTTAAGTATGCGCTTCCAAGGGGCTTGATTCGTGATACTCTATTAACAACAAACCTCTACTAGCCAGCCATCTTAACATCCTTAGGTATATGAGTTCATTACACATTGAAAGTATGAAACTTCAATGGAAATGTACAAGACAGTTATTTGACTGGTGGGGACAGATTACCGCATAGTGGGTGCCTGACGATTGAAGCCGTTGTCGTCGAGGCAAGCCAAGAAACCGCAGACAAGCGTGGATGAATGCATTCAAGAAAAAGTAGACGGCATCAGACAGGAAAATTTAGACGTGGTCGAAGCTGCCGGCGTGTCTAAAATGGAAGAGTTGCCTTCCCTTTGTCATACTTACTTATACATACAAGTTTTTAGCAAGAACTTTACGCTTTCACGGAGTCATATTATAAGTCCCGACTAGTCCCGAGAGAACTAAAGGGTGATTTATGGAAGTGTTTACGTACGCAGCTATAATTAGGAGCGTTAACAAGCGTTGTTTGTGATATTTTTCGTACACAATGAGTCTTATGCTCTGATTCGCTGTAAAAGGTCACCGCGCCGGGTGGGCGGGAGACGTGACGACTGGAACCTTTATAAAGATGAAAGTTTGTTGGAAGGATACGTAACAGGAATAAAGATCATGTTCAGTAAAGTGATAGTTGGGCTTCCAATGTAATAGGGTAAATGGTAGAAAAGATCCAAAGGATAAAATGTACGGGACGAAGTCACTTCGGGACAATCTTCTATTATAGAATTTTATAAGCTACGGGTCTTAATCGCGTAAATATTTTATTTTAAGGCTAAATACTTTTGTTTATTGCCCGACGTTTCGACCGTATTGCAACGGCCGTGGTCACGGGTAGAAAAGAAAATAAAATATTTATCCGTAGCTTATAAAATTGTATAATTTGTACAAATCGCGAGAGTTTACGAAACCTAATCTTCTATTAGTAGAACAAAGAGAAAAGATAAGAATATTTTGGTACTGTACCTATTATTCGTTACCGTTCCTTAAACTATTACACTGTTGTAACTCTTTAAATATTATGTTAATAGCTGTCGATATTTAGATAATATAACCAGTTGAGCTAATTTGTTTATTTGTGTTTGTAATTGTTTGCGTTCGTCTTTGTGTACCTACTGCTTACTAATTAGATTTTGTTTCTATTAAGTTAAATAAGTTAAAGCTTAAGGATTGCAAGAGGGGAAGACTTCTGTAACGCCCCAACTTGAGATGGTCTTATTTATTTTACTAGTAAGTAGTTAATAATATCGATATACTTAAAATGATGGTTTGTTGAAATCGCTGTTATGCATGTTGCGTCCGATTGCGTGTTTTTGCGTCCCGATTTTTAATCCTGAAAAAAAAAACGGATCTAGCAACTGGCAACATTAGCCACAAAGCACATTAGCTACACTTTTTAAGGTTCCGTAGCCAAAATGGCAAAACGGAACCCTTATAGTTTCGCCAATTATTTGCGCCGACTTTAATTGATGTAAAAAATTAGATGTAAAGCGGGGATGTGATTTTTTTTCTCACCTACCTAGATATACGTTAGATAGGTCTTTTAAAAACGCTTAGGGGTTGGTAAGACCATTTTTAGATTTAGGGATCCGTTTGTGAAATATTAAGATTTAAAGTGCAAATTTTTGTTAGGGTCAAGTGTGCCCCCCCCCCTGTCAGCTAAATGATTGATGTTGTATATATGTATAGTGAAATTAAAAGGAAAACTATCACAGCTACGAAGGCTTTACAAGTTTACGAGTAACAGCTGATCAAATGAGAAGTAACAAAATTTCATACAATTTCCATTGAAAATTATTATTAAGTAGGTATAACGTTGTAAGTATGAAACAAAAACAACAACAAAACCTACTTCATAAGCCGCATTATTCGGATGGAATGGGGGGGGGGGGGATAACGAAACCCTACATTGTGCGTGGTCCGATATGCACTTGCCCGGTTTTTGTGACTCGATTTTGCTAGGATCCTATAATTTTCTCACATTACGGATTCCATGGTAAGGCCTCGTTTGTGGAACTAGATAACAAAAAGCAGGGAGCTAACGTACTTGTGGAAAGCCTAAGTTGTTTCTTTCCACAAACAAACAAGACACTTAAGTGTACTTACGTTGTCAAGTTGCTACCGTTCGCTTCCTCTCTCTACAGCTCTCGGTACTTATATTCTTTGCTCTACAGTCATGCTTTTATGCCTTCTAATACCGTTTATAAGTAGCAAAGTGTATCTGTATTAGTACCTATTTGAGTAATTTTAATGACGCACTACAGGTAGGAAATTAGTTATGGAAGATTTTTGTGATTTATGCACACATAAGGGGCGGTCAACTATACTGAATGCAATATGTTTTTTTTTTTTTTTTTAAAGACGACTCCTGCATTATGGTACAAGCCCTGTGTCGCAGGAGGCTTTACAAACATACAAGTCACGGACACAAACACAGATTACCCCCTATAGATTCCGCATGCAGGGCAACAGACGCGCGCCACTCATACTTGATTTCGCTAGCATATAAAACAATACCTAAAATCACGACGTCAGTGACGACCAACTTCACGACCTACGACCACGTGCAATTGAAAATAATTATAAAAATTGCTTTGTATATATATTACCCGAAAAATGGCTTCCTGTTCTGTGAAATGGTGAGCAAAGTCGGCGAAGACATCAAATTACCAAAAAGATGGCATAACATTTCACCGGTAAGTAAATTTTAATTTATGTAAATATTAAATTGACTAAGCAGCGGAGTTCAATTTATTCTGGTTAGTTATTTAAAAAAACCCTCAAAATTTCGAACCCGTTGATGTCTTTTTGAAATGTCCCTTTCACTCATTAGCTAAATTATATAGCATTCCTGCTCTTACGATGATACGTGTATCGATAGTGTTGGGATATCGGATGATATAGGTCATTATCGACGGTTTGTCGTAATCGTTACTAGGTCATTTGAAATAGTAAAGTTAAAGTAGGTATAAACAACAAACTGTGGCCTGTGGCTTCGCCCGCTTGAATATCGGTTAGCGGAGAAGAACTATATGAAACACTTCGTTAAAAAAATATATCGCTGATGGCAAAAGCCGCAGGGACAGACGTTCGGAAACGACTTTGATTAATACTATGTAAGGATATAACAAAAAGGAACCTACTTTGCTTTTTGTACGAGTATATCCTCGTTATCTTCGTATTTTTTTTTTGTTTGAAAGGCTATTCCATTGAGGTATTACCACCATTATCAGAATCTAACGATGGAATATCAGGGAGATCGAGAGATTACCTTAAATCTTAAGAGAGTATTTGTTAAACTTATCTATCATTTACTTAGATCTTTGCGTCGAGTAAAAAGAAATTTCTGAACCGATTTTCACCAAACTTCATTCAACCGGGCTGCAGCAGTCCAGTCACTTATAAAATTACTTACGCAATTAATTTGATTTAGTAATAACAGTAATTTAAGTAAGATATGTATTATTTTAAAGGTTTCCTAGATGCCCCGAGAGAAAGAAGAAATGGGTAGATGCAACCTCTCGTGGGGAGAATTGGTTTCCCACCCGTAACAGTGTTATTTGCTCAAGACATGCTGCAATCAAGACAAGATATACAGGGTGTATTTTTGAAACGGGTCAGTAAGGGCAAGTACCTTAACCGTTGCAGTTACAGCAAAACGTTCTTAGAAGACCTTCCCTAACTTTTTGACATACTTTGAACTGCATTCACAGATTTTGTAAAAAACTTACAGTTGGCAAAAAAAATGCAAAAAGTCCAAAAAAATTTTTTTTATGCCAATCGATTCTATTTCATGTGGGGATCAAAAAACTCTATGAAACCATTTTAGCTTTCAGTACTAGAAAAGACAGAAATCGCCAAAAACGTTTCCCATACATTTCGGCAACAGAAACAAATTTCTACGATGGTCGAACTTTTTGTTATGGCCAGGAAGTGGGTAGAATTGACTGTAAAGTAAATAAAAATAATTTTTACCTTCAAATTTCGAATTTCATTCGAAAATCTGTGTGTCAGCTGAGAAACTTCGTATGAGTTATTATTAATTAAGGATTTTCGCTAAAATGTCTTCTAATCGTGAAAAAATTGACTTATTAGAAGCGTATTTTGTCAATAATCGAAATGCGGGAGCTGCATTAGTGTGGTACCGCAATAAGTATCCGTTGCGACATGTGCCAACAAGAAAGGTTATTAGAAATCTTTTGAAAAACCTGGAATTGCAGGGTTCTTTCAAAAGAAAGCGGCAGCCTCGTGTGGACATGGACACGGAGATTGCGGTTCTGACTTATGTCGAAGCATATCCAGAGGTATCGTCCAGGCATGTCGCCTTTGAAGTAGGTGTATCCCACTCCCTTGTGATAAAGATATGGAAGAAATACGGCTACAAGTGCTATCGATATGGGCGCATAGTTCAAGTGTTACATCCGGGTAATGATGTTCGAAGGCTTACTTTTTGCAGGTGGCTAAGAGGAAAAATAAGCAGAGATCATGAATTTTTAAATTACATACTGTGGTCAGACGAAACGAATTTTTCCAATAACGGTATGTACAACAGTAAAAATCACCACTATTGGTCCAAAGAAAATCCACTAAGAGTTACGGCAAGTCATAATCAGGTTCGCTTCTCATTCAACTGTTGGTGTGGTATAATGTCCAATCGAGTTATAATGGTGGAATTTTATGAAGGGAAACTGAATTCTGCCATGTATAATGAAGTCATTTTACACCATCTTGAAAACGAGATGGACGAATGGCCCCTGTCGGAATTGCGAAAAGTTCATTTTCAACAAGATGGTGCTCCGCCACATAACAGTCACCTTTCACGTTCCAATTTGAGCCGCCTATTCGGTACACAGTGGATAGGTACACATGGTCCAACACAGTGGCCACCTCGTAGCCCCGATCTAACACCACTTGATTTTTTTTTATGGGGCTTCGTGAAAAACGAGGTGTATAAGACGACGTACGCCAGTGTTCAAGAGCTCAAGGATGCATTAATGACCATTTTACGTAATATTCATCCCAGAACATTATTAGCCGCCATTCGTTCAGTGCAAAAAAGGATAGACTTATGTATTCGTGAAAATGGAAATCATTTTGAGCAATTTATTTCATAAACCAATTTCTAAAATGTTTAAATGATTTTTTTTATTTAAAAAAGTTTAAAATTTTACCTGTCCTATGAGTTTCGAGTTGATTTATCATATTTCCGTAGGAAATGTATGGGAAACGTTTTTGGAGATTTCTGTCTTTTCTAGTACTGAAAGCTAAAATGGTTTCATAGAGTTTTTTGATCCCCACATAAAATAGAATCGATTGGCATAAAAAAAAATTTTTTGGACTTTTTGCATTTTTTTTGCCAACTGTAAGTTTTTTACAAAATCTGTGAATGCAGTTCAAAGTATGTCAAAAAGTTAGGGAAGGTCTTCTAAGAACGTTTTGCTGTAACTGCAACGGTTAAGGTACTTGCCCTTACTGACCCGTTTCAAAAATACACCCTGTATAATATTGCATTTGCAATTATATTTCTGTTTTTTTTTTCTTTTTGTGTATTTTGCTGTGTGTTAGTATAAGAATTAATAAATGTTTAATGTATAATGTACATTTTAACCTTTCATATTTTTTTATTATTAATCTTTTGATCAATACTTGAAGAAGTTTTATTTAATAAAAATTAGGATTTTGATAGTAGCTTAGTTTTATTTTACACCCATTGAATAAAAATATAGAATAATAATGTATCATCATTGATCATCCTCCGAACCTAATTAAAATCTTAGAACCTAATTAAAACCTACTTAAAATAATAAACCAAATTAAAGTAATCTAATTCCATATTTCAATATTTTATCGACAACCTATACCTAGATGGGACAGCGATGAGATCGCTGTCCCATCACTATTATTCGGTCCACTCGAAGTTTGACCTTGAAATAACCAATCATAGCGCACTTGTACCGTCCCGCGCGTCCTGTTCCTTCCTCCAAAATGAGTGAACTCGGTGGCGAACAAAATTACAGTAATGCGTAATCTATTAGGGGGTAATCTGTGGACACAAAGTACACCCGGACTCGGAACAACAATTTGTGGATCACACAAAGTGGTGTCCCGTGTGGGAATCGAACCCACGACCTCTTGCGTAGCAGTCGGACACACTCCCACCGCGCCACAGAGGCAGTCATTATTTTATGAATACCTATTTGATGTTTTAGATATGATCGACAAATATGTGGAAGATTACGCTAAGCTCTACGAATGGACAATTCGTTTCTAAATTAGTCCAGACCACATTGCATGACTATATTTTGAGTTAATGAGTAATAAACTTCCAAATATCCAAACTTTCACATTTGTAATTATGACTTGCTAAATTTGGTTGCTTACTAACTATAAACAAGTGTTATACTGTAGGTCATAAAGTCTATTGAAAGATATGTCACTCGGAAATGCCTTCATCATTATATTTGAAATATAAATACTTACCTAATATATTCACTTTAGTAGGCACCTAAGTATCTTTCAAGGACAAATTTTAATTATGGCACCAAAGTTATCAAAATATTGATCGATAAAATCTGATATTACCTAAGTAGATACTTACCTATTGGCTACAACAGTCATTTAGTATTATAAAATAGCTATAATATACACATAAATTATGTATAGAATAGATAAGATATATATGTATAATATTCTATTTTACTGGCGGTTACAACGATATAGTAGGTTATTGTTTTTTTTATTGCATTTAGGTGACAAACTAGGTTACAGTTGTTAGTGACGGCGGCGTGCGTAGTATTTGGTACATTGAACAAATAATGCTTAATTAATACCATAATTGCATTTGAAAGGAAAAAATGAAGTTTAGATACAGTAATCGAACCTGAGACTTACGACTGCTATACCGGAGCGCAAAAGCGGAACCCACTGTCCTGAAGTATGTCGCTAAACCTAAAATTTCGGGTCGGACCCCCGTTTAAGAATGCAATTATTAAATTAATAAAGTAATTAGCAAGAAATGCCTACGAAAAAATATTGTAAAATAATGATTTAATCACCGAATTCTCAAACGATACTGTCGTGCCCGTAAATATTCCAATTCTAGTTATATTCTTATCGCCACTAGTCTTAAACACAATAAGGGAATAAGCGATAAAAGCAAATATTTGTATTTTTGTGTGTGTGTGTTTAATGAATAAACTCAAAACCTACTGGACCGATTTCAAAAATTCTTTCACCGTTGGGAGCTACACTAACCCCAGGTGACATAGTCCTTTATTCCTGTATTCCCACGGGAACGGGAACTACGCGGGTGAAACCTCGAGGCGTCCGCTAGTCGTAGGCGTAAACTCCAATAAGACGACGAGTATTGGCATACGAACCTATGAATGATGCCTCCTAAATCCAAATGGACCAATAACGTTAGTGTTTACGATTGTGCCAGTGACCACACCTACAGATGTTTCCTTGTGTTTAACTACTTTCTTCGCCGTTACTGTAGGTCGAGCACATCGTTACGGACAAGGGTGCCATTCAGCCAGGCACTCGTAGAACGTTGCGAATAGCTCGGCACATCCCGCTCCGCTCACGTAATCAACAATGAGCGTCTGAGACATTAGCGGGGTCGGTGACCGCCGGGTCAGGAGGTAGACGCCAGCTATGCAGACCGAAGTCATCATCATTAATATGATGTAAAGTTATGGGTAAACAAGAAAAGTACTTATTGTGTGCCTCGCTTCTTTAGGTATCGTATTAGGTAACTGATGATGTGAGTTCGATTGCCACGCGGAACACAGCTTTGTGAGATCCATACATTTGGTTCCGAATTAGGTACCCTGACGTAAGTACTTTTGTTAATTGTATATTTATAAAGTTCTTTGGTACATAGGGCTTCTCTGTACCAAAGAGGCGATATTAGATTTTATTTTTATGGGTTCTTGGATTTGATTAAGTTAGATAAGGTTAGCCTGCAAAATTACCTAAATAAATATACATGATGAGATCATCCTACCCACATGAGAATCTTTGTATAGAACTAGCTATGGTTAAGTGTATACGGTACCGATGTTACGGAGGTGGTTTTATCTGAACCAAAGTCGGAGTATTAAAATTTGGTTTGTTAGAGTCGGAATCGAGTTGGAGGTGGTGGGAGAAGACAAACATGTTGAAATGAGGCTTAATAAAATAAGATAAAATAGTACAAAGAAATATTATTTAGTCGCATTTCAAAATTCGCTCGGGAGGGACTCGAAGCTGCCGGACGCTAGGTACCTCCGATTAAAACGTCCGATTTAAAAGTGTCGTAGTCGAAGTCGGGGTCGGAGGTGTAAAATCAATCGGAAGTTCCGACCTTTCGGAGTCGGAGTCGAAGCTCCGTAACATCCCTGGTATACGGTAATATTTTTTCATAGGAAATATTTTTCGTATGGTGTTAACATATGTATTTCCTTCCACCCTCCATAATAGCACTGAAAACGTTCTAGAACCGTTTACGGTTGCTTTCTACGGTTATGATCATGCGCAGACGTAGACAGCACTTAAAGTGAGTGTTCCTAGGTAGTTATTACGTTTGAGTGGATAGCACAGTGGAAAATTGTAGCGGGGAACACGTTGCATTTCAGTGAGCTTTCGGTGCTAGGTTCTAGTACTAGTATAGACTTATTATTATCTATGGTTCTAGTCATTTTATTTGTTGGGTAGTTAAGCAACGGTGCTTCAGTCAGGTGACACTTTTTATATGATTGTGCTTCATGTATTCTGATAATCAAATATAAAGAATTTAAAATCAAATGTAGTACACATTTGATTTTAAATTATTTCTAAACCTATCAATGATTATAAATATTATAATTACTTATTTATTTCATGGATGTCCACACCTCTACGTATATATATATACTCCATACCTATGAGTAAATCATCATACTAAAAGTAAAATCATCACTTGTATTCTTTTTCTTCTTGTTTTCAGTTTATTTGCCAGCTAATTTCTGCCAAAATCTAGTAATTACAAAAACATTTTTACAAAAAAAAAAAAAAAACAAATCCCGCTTGCACAAAAAAGATGTAAACAAGATCCTCTACATAATTTTATAGTTTCATGCAGTCGGAGGCATTAATGAATCTCGATGAAGTTAGTGAAGTGCCTCCGACTGCATGAAATTATATAATTATGTAGAGGATCTTGTTTCCATCTTTTTTATGCAGGCGGTTTTTTATCACATCTCACAGCCGCCATGTTTGCTTTTTTTTAATCGCACTTATCTAAGAACACTTGGGCGGTCAAGACGTGTCTAATGACGTTTTACTTTTTTACGTACCTACTTGACATTTAAGGCTTTTTTAATGAAATGCAAAGTTTTGTTTAGTTCGCCTTTCGTTGTCCTACATGAGTGTATGTCGCTCGCTTGCTGTATTATTAAAAAGCGTTTTAAGCAAAAAAAAACGGTTTTTTAAAAGGGGTTATAAAAATAAGTATATAGTAAACTAGCTTTCGCCCGGGGCTCCGCCCGCGTGGATGTCGGTTATCGCGATAAAAACTATCCTATGTCCTTTCTCGGGACTCAAACTATCTCCATACAAAATTTCATCTAAATCGGTTTAGCTGTTTGAGCGTGAAAGCGTAACAGACAGACAGACAGAGTTACTTTCACATTTATAATATTAGTATGGATAAACGTTTAAAACAATAAAGCTGTTTATCACATCTCTATACATAAGTGTGTTATTTTTACCCGACTCTAAGGAAGGGTTATGTTTTTCGCGCGTATCTTGTATGTATGTATGTATGTAATATTCTTTATTACTTCATATCTCCCAAACCACTGAACGGATTTAAACAATGAAGACGTCGTTAGACGCGTCTTGATCGCCCAAGTGTTCTTAGATAGGTGACTATTGAAAAAAGCAAACATGGCGGCTGTGAGATGTCAAAATAATTATAATAATACACTTTAACCGAATTGACGAACGGAACCATTCCACTTACTCAATTGTTACCTCATTGTTTTTAATAACAAACAAGATGTCGAGATAACTTTGTGACACTCGCTTGCTCACGTTAATTGCATCACCTCAACACTATTACACCAAAAGGTTCTCACAATTAGCCGTTCCAATGACTCCCTTAATGGTCTCATGCCCATCACATAAATTATTTAGATAGACAGTAAACACAAGTGCAAAGTGCACACATTTCATTACTGACATGACAGAAATGTAAATTCTATGCGCATTGTTACTGCAGACTCGGTTTGCGCTAGGTACTTAGATTTTATTGGTCTTCTCCCATCATGCTCGCTCATAATTGTCAAAACAAATGACAAAGTTTTACTGGTGTAAGCCAGCGATGATTTAAATGTTGGAAAAGAAAATGGGATGCCTGCGTAGAAAAAACGACAAGAAAACACGCTGGATAATTCCAATGTGTCCAGTTATGTATGATGCATTTTATTTGGATTACCGATGTACAAAAGCCGTGATAGTTCTTTAACTTCCGACTAGATGGCGCTACGGGGGCCTAACCCGTAAAAAGCATTAAGAGATAGAAGAATTTGATATCTAGTAACATAGTCCAGATAGGTGGTTCGCTTCTGGCCCCGGTTTGGCTACGGAAGTCTCGGGTTCGATTCCTGAGTCTGGATTCAAAAAATTTTTCTAAAAAAATTTTTCTATCTTTCAAAAATGCAATTATTGTATTTGTAAAGTCTTTGGCAAGAAATGCCTATAAAAATTACTTCAATATTCGGCCTGCGTCATCATAATTTGTTAAAATGCTCTCTGTAACGAAGCAATAACAAAAGCCGTGATAGTTCTTTAACTTCCGACTAGATGGCGCTACGGGGGCCTAACCCGTAAAAAGCATTAAGAGATAGAAGAATTTAATATCTAGTAACATAGTCCAGATAGGTGGTTCGCTTCTGGCCCCGGTTTGGCTACGGAAGTCTCGGGTTCGATTCCTGAGTCTGGATTCAAATTTTTCTATCTTTCAAAAATGCAATTATTGTATTTGTAAAGTCTTTGGCAAGAAATGCCTATAAAAATTACTTCAATATTCGGCCTGCGTCATCATAATTTGTTAAAATGCTCTCTGTAACGAAGCAATAACAAAAGCCGTGATAGTTCTTTAACTTCCGACTAGATGGCGCTACGGGGGCCTAACCCGTAAAAAGCATTAAGAGATAGAAGAATTTGATATCTAGTAACATAGTCCAGATAGGTGGTTCGCTTCTGGCCCCGGTTTGGCTACGGAAGTCTCGGGTTCGATTCCTGAGTCTGGATTCAAATTTTTCTATCTTTCAAAAATGCAATTATTGTATTTGTAAAGTCTTTGGCAAGAAATGCCTATAAAAATTACTTCAATATTCGGCCTGCGTCATCATAATTTGTTAAAATGCTCTCTGTAACGAAGCAATAACAAAAGCCGTGATAGTTCTTTAACTTCCGACTAGATGGCGCTACGGGGGCCTAACCCGTAAAAAGCATTAAGAGATAGAAGAATTTGATATCTAGTAACATAGTCCAGATAGGTGGTTCGCTTCTGGCCCCGGTTTGGCTACGGAAGTCTCGGGTTCGATTCCTGAGTCTGGATTCAAATTTTTCTATCTTTCAAAAATGCAATTATTGTATTTGTAAAACGATGTATCATAACTGGACATTTGGCACCTAAATGTACTGATGATGATCTTTATAATATTCTGTCCCCCTAACCCCCTCTCCCAACCGTCATGAACTTGGGCTTCTATAAGATAAAAGCAGCATTCCTATTTACGTCATAGTAGGTGAATATTAGGGATGTAAGTACCGATTTACCGAAAAGGAGAGAGTCCAGCCATTTTAGTCTGCTAAATACTATAGGCCGACCGCTTAACTCGTATATCGCCTGCGCGGTGAGAAGGGAGCGCGGGGTGATGTTAACGGGTGGGTGAGCGGGGTGCGCGGGACGTTCTCTGTCCCGCGCACACCGCTCACCCACCCGTTAACATCACCCCGCGCTCCCTTCTCACCGCGCAGGCGATATACGAGTTAAGCGGTCGGCCTATAATAGGCGAATATAACCGGCTAGTAGTAGAAACAGACAGACAGAAGTACTCAGAAATTGTATAAACGTGCTATTCCCTTGGTTGGATAATCCTGAATTAAATCATCAGTACCTATTAGCACTTTACTTACCTATTGTAATAAAACCTACCATGAGTGGGTCATAGCTAGGGTTGCACTCTAAAATAGAGTATTGTACTCTATATCATGTAGGTGTAGGTACTCTATAATCTATAACACGAATAGAGTACACTAAAATACTCTTTTCAGAGTTCCGTGCTTCAAAAGGAAAAACGATCACTTTGTTGTCCGTCCGTCTGTCTGTCAAGCCCCTTTTATCTCCACAACGCGTGGAGGTATCGAGTTAAAGTTAAAACCTACTCTCAACTCAACTCTTAACTCTTATTTATTCAAATTCACTCTTGGGAGGTGAAAAAATCAAACTTCTAAGTTAACTTATAAAAAGATGCGACCGTATATTTTAAAAACTGCGAGACTCGATTCCTGAACTATTTACAAGTATACCTAATGTATCTTCAAATTTGTACGGACACATGTCCGGTTTTTTCTTCTTTCATTGTTGTTTTTTTAAATTAACTCCTGATCTATGTCAACTTAGAGTTAGAATTTTTGGAGTCGTACAATTATTTTATATACAATTAAAAATTGTTATGTGCTGTAAAAAGTACCAAAAATACATTTCTTCTCTTTTTTATAATATATACAATACTCTACTTCTTCACATTAAAGGTGGCAACCCTAGTCATTCCTCGTCATCTTGCGGTTTACGTGACCTGTCATACACCACAAATATACTTACCTATGTATTTATTAAACACGTCAATCAAGTACCATGCTTACGTAGAACCTATTTATCCTGTGGTACAATTAGTTTATGTTGGCGATTTTGTCCTCGTAGAGTTTCGGTACATAACACAAATTAATTTACATTAATTCTATTTTTTACCAGCCTTATACAACTAAATGTAAGATGCCTACGTAGACCACCATTGTATTTGTTTCCCCATACATTAGGCCAGTAATGTCAATTCGTTTGACATTTGCCAGCCCACATCACTATCTAATATACCGAGATCCTATGCCTTTGGTGGGCAAGCAGTGATGGTGGAAAGCGAAGTGATTGATTTGTATCACGTGACATTTAACCTACCGAAAATAGGCCGAAACGGTTTACATATTAAATAAGGTAAAAACTTTAATATTTACGTTCCACCCAGGTGGAGAATCACGAAGTACCCGTGTATTATTGGGCATTAATTCTTGTAAAGACTTTCTCTTATCCCTACTAGGATAGTTAATAATAAAAATATCATGGGACAACTCACACAGCGCTATCTGATCCCAAATTAAGCAGAGCTTGTACTATGGAAACCAGACAACTGATAAACATACTTATATATTTCTAAATACATACATATTATAGATAAATAACAACCAGACACAAAATAAACCATCGTGCTCATCACACAAAGTTTTATCCTGGGTGGGGATCGAACCCACGACCTCTTGCGTAGCAGTCGGACACGCTCCCACCGCGCCACAGAGGCAGTCAAACTTACCTTTCCTTTCTAAGAGAAACCTAATGAAAAGGGGATTTTGGTTTCTTTTTTTAATTATATTTTTATATTTACATTTTCTTGTAGGTATAATGCAACGCGTAAGCTTAAAAGTTATAATTTGTATAGATACCATTGAACATCGCAAAGCCGTAAAAGTTAAATCTAAACAAATATCTCCAGTGAATCATTCCCACTTATATTTATACAATAAAGATCCTTGAAAACTTACGCAAATGGGGACGCGTGTATTTATACACATGTTCGTTTTATGACACCGATGGGTTTCACAGCATTCCACATGGAATATAATGTCAGATGGAACGCTATAACAGAAATAGTCCCGGAGCTTTGTACATTTATGCGTGTTAAGCAGGTGACGGACCGACTGTTTTATCGTAACGTAACATTGCTGCGAACGTGTTACGTTGTTTGTAAAAGACAATGACTTTTTGAGAGACAAATCTTTTGCTCTATTTTTATATATTTTTTTTTTATTTAATACTTTTTAGTGGTTAAAGAATGTAACTGATGTAACAACTAATTTTTATCACAGATAATGTCAAGTATTGAACATTGAAAAAAGAATTATTGCTGTCAGATGGACCGCTATAACAGAAATAGTCCCGGAGCTTTGTACATTTATGCGTGTTAAGCCGTTGACGGACCGACTGTTTTATCGTAACGTAACATTGCTGCGAACGTGTTACGTTGTTTGAAAAAAATACAATTACTTTTGAGAGACAAATCTTTGCTCTATTTTTATAATTTATTTTTTTATTTAATACTTTTTAGTGGTTAAAGAATGTAACTGATGTAACAACTAATTTTTATCACAGATAATGTCAAGTATTGAACATTGAAAAAAGAATTATTGCTGTCAGATGGACCGCTATAACAGAAATAGTCCCAGAGCTTTGTACATTTATGCGTGTTAAGCCGTTGACGGACCGACTGTTTTATCGTAACGTAACATTGCTGCGAACGTGTTACGATGTTTGTAAAATACACTGACTTTTTGAGAGACAAATTTTTGCTCTATTTTTATATATTTTTTTTTAATTTAATACTTTTTAGTGGTTAAAGAATGTAACTGATGTAACAACTAATTTTTATCACAGATAATGTCAAGTATTGAACATTGAAAAAAGAATTATTGCTGTCAGATGGACCGCTATAACAGAAATAGTCCCGGAGCTTTGTACATTTATGCGTGTTAAGCCGTTGACGGACCGACTGTTTTATCGTAACGTAACATTGCTGCGAACGTGTTACGATGTTTGTAAAATACACTGACTTTTTGAGAGACAAATCTTTGCTCTATTTTTATATATTTTTTTTTAATTTAATACTTTTTAGTGGTTAAAGAATGTAACTGATGTAACAACTAATTTTTATCACAGATAATGTCAAGTATTGAACATTGAAAAAATAATTATTCCTAACTAACTTTTTTAGTATCACAGTCATAAACGTGTTATACCTTTTTGAAATGCTTAAGATAAACCTTTAATTTGATACCCATATTGCAGTATTCCAAACAACTTTTTTTTCACACCTCTTTATTTTGACATCTCACAGCCGCCATGTTTCTTTTTTTCAAACGTCACATATCTAAGAACACTTGGGCGATCAAGACGAATCTAACGACGTCTTAATTGTGTAAATCCGTTCAGTGGATTGTGAGATATCAGGCAATAATGAATAACATACATACATACAAGATACGCGCGAAAAACATAACCCTTCTTTACAGTCGGGTCAAAAGTGCTATCACGTCTTATTAGTTGTTATTGCAATCTTCAACAAAGAAAAGAAGAATGCTACAGTACTACTTAGCTATGCAGCTTTAATACTTTGTGGTTCCTTATTTAAAATACGCTTTGATTTTAAAGAAAGAAAGAAAGAAGAAAGAAAATGGTATTTATTTTGGCAAGTCAATACAGATAAAAAACATACACACATTAAAACTATTTTAGGTAGTTGAATACCGAAAATAGGACCCAGTTCAGCCTACCTATATGTATGCCAGACAGATGCTTGACGCTTGTTTTGAACTGAGCCCTTTACTACCGAAGTTACACAAAACATATAAAACTAAGTCCAACGTAACACCAATATTAATTGTAAATACAATAAAAAAAAACTGAAAAAAAAAACGGCAAGTTACCCACAAACAATAAACGTAATTGGCAACTAATAATACACAATAAACAAATACAAATGAAATAATAGGTAGGTATAATGCGAGCAGCGCACAAACATTTTAACGTACAGTAGAACGTTGATTATCCGAACTAATTAGGACCGAGAATAGTTCGAATAATTAAAAGTTCGGCTAATCGAGGGATCTGGGTTTTTTGGGACAAGATCAAATAAAAACAATACCTTTTTACATTAAAACAGTACAGTATAAACATATGTACATTAAAATAGTGCACGGACTCTGAGTTAGCGAACGACGCGCGACGTTTGATTAAACAAAATGCGTTTCCAGACGCTCGATACCTACCTGTGCACTGCAGCAGCACCAGCGAGCATCAAATTTGCGCCAACGCGGCAACGTACGGATAATTGAGCGTACGGATAAATCTGGTTTTACTGTATTTTATTTTAAAAATGCACGCGTCATTTTTGTGTTTTGTGTTGTACAGACTTGTAATTAATCTCTGCGTAGTGTAGTGTTAGAAGATTCCGTTTTTACAAACATCGGAACTAACACACGAATGTAGAGCACACGAATGTTCATTCGGTAACATGTTACGGAACGTTGAAATCGTAGTAGTCTATCGCCACCTTTAAATTCACGTAGATATAAATTCTACGTATGGTCTGCCCAAGAATAGAATCCCCTCCGTTTGATGATATTTGTCTTTTTGATCAAGACTTCCCGTGTCGTAACTCAGGAGTTATCATATCCACAGGAAACACGTCCACTAGTGGTTATATCATAGACTAGCGGCCTGCCCCGGATTCGCTCGGAGTTTCATACACTATCTATACTTATATTCGTTATCTAATTATCTTTCAAGTTGATACAAATACAACAAAAACTGCCTAGCAATGTAGGTAAGTACAACAAACAGCCAAAAGACCTAAAATGCCTGAATATTACATTATTAAAAATAAGTTGTACGCATGTTTATAGTTTAAAAGAGTTTGTGAACAAAACAGTTGACGACTTAGTATTTTTTTTTAAAGATTTTTACATGCTATATAGTAGCAAAACATGTTTGTACCCATTTTATTTGTAACACCACCATATATGTACCATTTTATGCAAAATGTATTATACAATTACCATCCGAAAAACCGCATGAAAATCCATTCAGTAGCTTTTAAGACAGATGACGCTAGGGACTTTATTTTATAACTATATAGCTGTCTCGCGCAACTTCGTCTGCGTAAATTTTCCCCGTTTTGCAACATTTCTCATTGCAGGTCCGCTTCTATTGGTCGTAGCGTGATGTTATATAGCCTATAGCCTTCCTCGATAAATGGGCTACCTAACAGAAAAATATATTTTCAATTTGGACCAGTAGTTCCTGAGATTGCCGCGTTCAAACAAGCAAACTCTTCAGCTTTATAATATTAGTATAGATATGTTACAGATGAGTGCCTAGATATAGCTTATATTTTGTTTAGAAAATGTAAACAAGCTTGGATCAATATTAAAAGCGTGCTGTCGACTGAGGGTCAACAAAATAATAGAGTAGCTTTGGCAAGAATGACAAATAAATGAGTTTTTAAAGCTATGATTTCAATTTTTATATTAGTTGCTAATTGCGGTTATTGTTTGTGGGTAACTTGCGATTTTTCTTTTCTGTTTCTTTTTTATATAATTAATATAGGTACGTTGGAGTTAGTTTTATTTGTTTTATGCTGAACTGGGTCCTATTTTCGTCATTCAACTGTCTAAAATAGTTTTAATTGTTTTACAGAAATACAGTATGTTGGTTTTTCTATATTGAATTGCAGAAATAAAGACCATTTTCTTTCTTTCTTTATTTTTTTTTTATTGTGCATAACAATTTATAATGGTTTAAGTAACTTATCTTCTACCTAGTCGTTCACTCATTGCTGAGTATCGTGACTCCTTCCGATTTTGTCAACTAGTTGTCTTCTTCGCTTATAGTAACTAAGTATACCTACCTACTACATAAAAATGAGAGTTGAAGAAAGAAATACACTGAACCAGAAAACCACAATGAATTAGAAACAACATACATATTTACTTCTTAATTAAAACCATCATATTGATTTCAATTTTGATGTATTGACATACCGACATGTACTGCTAATTTAGCATTGATCAAGTCGTGGGCGTCATTCGGTTAGTAGGGTAATTAACACTAAATGGAGGTAACGACCTACTTACTTTCCAGCAGGTTAAGTACAATTTTTAACTGGCTTTCTTGACAGCCCTGAACTATGCACAACCCTACTTCCTTATATATATCACAAGGACACACAAACGCAGCGGACTGCGGAACCGACACACACGTATAAAGACGGCACAGCTATTTCCTGCTGAAGGAAAGTGATCATTTTATATGTATATCCTTTGCCTACCAAACAGGGTCATCGCTCTTAAATTTGACAATATGTTGGGAATTAAACAATAAAAAAACAAGCGTTTACAAACAGTTCGATTTTTTTCCCAAAATCTAAACCTCAAGACTTTCGGTATAGGATGACTAAAGTCAAATCAGTGTCTTTTTCAGAAATGCCAAAAACGATACGTTCCTTACAAGTTTGTATGAAATAATGGCGTATGAAGTCATATTTTTATGATCAAATCATTTACTTTTGTCTTTCCTTTGATGAATAAAAAATAATAGACAAATTGATCAAGCTAAATTATAAACGAACATATTTTTTCAGAATACTTTGTAACATGTTAATGCATGGTTACTATAAAATAATTTATTATGTTAGTAGTTAAATCCCAATTCTCTAAAAAAAGGATTTTTTAGAGAAGGTATACGTACAGTCAGCTACTTATGTCGCTTAACATTTGCATATATTTAAACCATCATAACTCCAAAAATAATGTACTACCCATGATGATTTAACTTTAACTTGATTTTAGGACGGCTATTTTGTTCTTATCTAAATTTTCGTGAATATGCGGTATGGCATAATTATGCTGAGAAGCTGTGAAAATTTTCAAATGCTAAGTGACTTATGTAGCTGACTAAAAAGTTTTGCAACCTAAACTTCGAGTCCAGGTAGCGATGTCGTCGTGAATATCTAAATTTGAAGATTCTGGTGGGTTATTATCACGTATGCCGTGTGGTGCCGGCTTAAGAATAGTACCACCCCATCTCTACCCGTGGGTGTCGTCAAGGCGACTAAGGGATTTCACCCCAGAGGACGGGCTGCAGCGTCCTTTGCGTATTTAAAGCCTTACTGCGATCGCCAACCCTCTCGCCAAGCGTGGCGATTATGGCAATTACCCCCAGGATCTACATACTTGTAGGTTCTACTGGGGAGACCCGTGCCCAGCCCAGTGGGCCATCATATGGGTTGATATGATGATGATGATTATCACGTATAAAACAGGCAGGCAAGGTTTTATTTACGAAACATCTGTGGAAAAACGGACCGATGATAACCCTAACAAAATATGACACGTGTACCCACACACGTGCAATCTAGAAGAAAGCATCGAAGGAAAGTGATGACACCTTGATAATGAATGTGTGCGCGGGGCGCGGGGCGCGGGGCGCGGGGCGCTGGGGTTTTTGTTTGTGTGTGTATACGTGCTTAGCATGTGTATGATGTGTACCAGTGACCTGGTCAATTTTATGTGCCGATTCTATTCACGTTGCTGTCATATGCTCAGTTTTGTTTGAAGTCTCGTTATTATCACTCAATGCCGTGGTGTTTAAATAACCTTTTTGTTGGATTTCAATAAGTATTTGTAGTTATTTAAAAAAAATGGTAGAATGTCTTAAGATAAACCGTTTTATTATGCAGTGTCTTCAATCGTACCTTCACTAAGGTGACAAATGTAGTAGGGTTGGCACCAAATTTATAGATGTGGAACACTGGCGATATTAATTTCCATTCGTTTTAATGCTAAGGCCCCATTCATTTATTACGCCTCCAGCGGTCGACCATGTCTTATTTTGTCTTACAAGGGGGTGGGTCTTGACAGTTCTTACGTAAGATAACAAAAATGCGCAAAGTTAAGATTATACCTACTTTGAATAACCCTTCCTTACAGTCGGGTAAAAAGCGCGCGAAATGTGCGAATCCCCGCGAGTATGGATGTACCAGAAAAAATAATATAAATTAAAACAAACCAGTATATTCATTTTTCCTTTATATTCGTACGTAATACGGTCGCGGTTTCGAATTCCACCCATTATACTACCGACGTACGGCCGGTTTCAATAATCTACCTATCGATGGATTTGGCTACTAGAGGTAGAATTTAGACATATTTTGTATGGAGCTTATGTCAAATATATAACTCCAGTAGGCAAATCCATCGATAGTTAGAGTATTGAGACCGGCTGGTAGAGCTTAGCTGGAGGGGTTAACAAGATTGCTAGGAGTGTGGGACCAAATCCCACATTGCTAGTTATCTTTTTAAACAAAAAAAAAGTTGGGGTGGGGTTCAAAAACTGTCCAAAATCGTCTTCTATACTAATATTATAAAGAGGAATGATTTGATTGTTTATTTGTATTGAATAGGCTCCGAAACTACTGGACGGATTTGATTGTTATAAATTAATGGCGCCTAAGGCCGAGATCATTTGCAAAATGATATGCGGCCAGCGACTCTTGTCCGTGAAGATACGATTCCTCAACATTGTTACATAATTAATTAGCGAACAAAAAATACGTTATAATTGTAAATCAAGGTTGTAAACAGATTTTGTGCAATATTCTAACAATCACATTCCTATCGTTAAATTCTTAGTAAACAATGAAATAAGTAAGATAGTATAGGCTTAATTAAAATATTATTTGCGGTTATTTAACCTACTTATTAATTTCCTAAATATTTTAATTTCCTTTAATAATGGTGACCGTGACCACTGTACATTTTAGTGCCTTTACTAATACAGTGACGGATACTTCATCAAGTTCATCTAATGTGCCTACTTACTAGGCTTTTTTGGGGTTCCGTAGCCAAAATGGCAAAGCGGAACCCTTATAGTTTCTCCATGTCCGGCCGTCCGCAGCTTAGCTCAGAGACTTTTAATGCTAGAAGGCTGTAATTTTGCATGGATGCACAAATTACTTATGCGGACAAAGGGAATGAATAAAATCGTGTGGGGTATCATTAGTTAGGTCTTTTAAAAACATTTAGGGGTTGTAAAGACTACTTACTAACTACTTTTTTGGTTTAGGGATTCGTTTATGAAATATTAAGCTTTAAAGTGCAAATTTTTGTTAGAGTCCCCCTCTGCCGGCTAAATGGTTGATATATGGATATGTTAAAAAAATCACGGCAGTAGTATATATAGTGAAATTAAAAGGAAAACTATCAAAACTTAGTACGCTTTACAACTTAATCGAGTAACAGCAGACCAAGTGAGAAATAACAAAATTTTCATACAGATACATTGAAAAATACTAAAGTTGTACAAGTATGAAATAATAACAACAGAAAACTCACTTCTTACTACGGAACCGTACATTGTGCGTGGCCCGACATGCACTAGCCCGGTTTTTTTAAATAACAGCGGCAATTATTTAGGTATTGCTATCACCCATAGATTAAGAAAAACTTCTAAAACAGCATCCAGTAAAAAAGATCACACAGGATCTTTATACTGGAGGCTATTATTTGAATACATAATATAATCATCGCGATAATTAATTATCACACCAACAATTCAAACAAATTTATTTCCAAAGACAACTCAATATTAAAATCCTGCAAGCCATTTAGACTGTAAAATGCACTAAAGAAATTGACACAATACCAAATATTTTTTTTAAATCATTACTCTCGTCTTTTTAAGTCGGGTAAAACAAGAAAGCTGGTGGAACATGGAACTAATTGCGTGTAAACTACAGGAGGTAAATACGCAAGATTTGGTTTAGGTTTATCATAATTTTGAAACTATGAATGTCAAAGTAAAAACTGTCATGGCCGAACAAGATCATTGCACTCAAACCTGAATTTAGCAATCCGTTCATAGCGAGGCGCAGATCGTCACTAATGATTACGTATAATGTATTTATGAACACGTTCTGCGTTTGTAATCATTGCTGGTATCATCATCACTTAGAAAGGAGCACTTCCCACGTGGCAAGACTATGAATGGATCGCTTCTTAAGATGAAGCTATTAAACGAAACATCCATAATTGCGGACAATTCGTATCAAGAAACCCAGTCATTTCGAAATCGGGTAATAAAACGGGTTCCTCGATTATGTAGGTAGTGTGTATTGTGTGTGTAGTTTGTATACAAATCCGATGAAACTTCATGGTAGCTTGCTGCACATGACGTATTTCAAAACGACTTTATTTTAATATAATTCTTTAGGGTGCCTGCTCAGGTAGACCGGTCATAGTCTACTTTGTACAAAAATCACACCCACAATCGCATTCAAGCACTTCTTCAACGTATGTGACTCATTGGCGAATCTCCTTAAGATTGGAAAATCTGTGCGATTAAGTAATGTTATGTCCAGATGTAGGCCAACAGGGCTGCCACTTTGCCACATAAACCGAATCTCGTGCTTAAATTACTGACGTGCAAAACGCCGCACGTGTGTAGGTTTTGACGTCATACCAGAAGAAAATCCAATATTATGTCAACAAGACGTCTGACGGTTCAACACCGGAATGCGCATCGTGTTTATTTATGTATGTAGGTACTAGAAATGGTCTCGCACTCGCGTGGTTCTAGGTACTACGATAAAATGAGACTTAGTTATGTACCTATTATTATCTAATATATAAAATTCTCGTGTCACAGTTTTCGTTGCCATACTCCTCCGAAACGGCTTGACCGATTTTGATGAAATTTTTTGTGCTTATCCGGTATCTATGAGAATCGGCCAACATCTATTTTTCATACCCCTAAGAGTTTGTTTGTTTGTTTGAACGCGATAATCTCAGGAACTACTGGGCCGCATTGAAAAAATATTTTATAGTTGGATAGCTCATATATCGAGGAAGGCTAAAGGTTATAACATCACGCTACGACTAATAGGAGCGGAGCAGCAATGAAAAAAGAAAAAAGGGAAAATTTACGCAGACGAAGTTGCGCGGGTCAGCTAGTATAAGTATAAAGTAACATTAAGATCAAAGATCAAAAATGAACCCATTCTCACAAAATATTAATAACGTTGTGTCAGATAACGCTTGTTTTGGCGGATTCACTTGCAAGACACGGGAATCAGTGTCAGGAGTCCTTCATAATATTTATGCCATAATTGCAGTCAGCAGAGATGGTACGAGGCTGACTGTTCGTATGTCCGTATGCAGTATCAAAACTTCAATATATACGATATATACCTATAAAACAAACCAACAATTAAATATGCGACTGCCTCTGTGGCGCGATGGGAGTGTATTCAACTGCTACGCAAGAGGTCGTCGGTTCGATCCCCACCCAGGATAAAACTTTGTGTGATGAGTACGATGGTTTATTCTGTGTCTGGGTGTTATTTATCTATAATATGTATGTATTTAGAAATGTATAAGTATGTTTATCAGTTGTCAGGTTTCCATAGTACAAACTCTGCTTAGTTTGGAATCAGATAGCGTTGTGGGAGTTGTCCCAAGATATTATTATATAAAAAAAAATGTATTTACAAATTACCAACTTATGTTGTTGTGAGGTTTTTTTGTTGGTTACCAGCTTAGACCTACCCGGTAGCATAAATTTACATAAAAGTATAAGTCATAAACAGACGTAGGTAGGTATACACGCGATCATCATAGCATTAGTCATACTTTAATAAAATCGTATAATTAATTCGGAAGCTAATGACCATTATGGTAAATTCTTCTTCACATTAAGATAAATATAGTACAGTGTACAATGACGTCAGATATGAGACTTAAGACGCATTTGCCTGTTTGTATATTTAATGTTATTATACTCATTCAGTCTCGTTTATTAAATGACGGCCAATTACAGCGTTTCTTTTCTAAATAGTTCAATAGTAATGTCTTTCATGATGTAAGGACTATGAATATAATTTTTCTATACCTACTTACAATATAACTCCGTGGTGAGTAAGTTTCTTCCTGGAACTAAAGTAAAATTAGTCACTTAAGGGTTGAAAGGTTCTTTTGTAGTATTGAGTCATTGTATTTGAAATTATAGGTAATAGACAAATGGATATAGATACCCATTTAATCAGTTTTTTTTTTATGGTCAACCTTGTTCGGGTTCCTCATTGTGATTAGAATCTAGTCTACAGACTAAATAAGTAATTTAGTATTAACTTAAACTGATAGGGTACAAAATATTATTTTAAGGTTAAGAATGTGTCTATTATCACTTTTCTTTTATCTCTAGTAAATGTAAGACAGTCTCAATCAATTATATTTGAAAAAAAGAACTTAACCGTGGCCCGGTGTCGTTCGTAAGTTCGTACCAGATAAAATTGTACGTAATTCGAAGTGGCATTTCATTTTTCGGCAATTATTTTACGTTTTCCCTATTATTTTAACAACTCCTGTATTTGAGCAAAAGAAAAGACAAATTAGTTTTATTTTCTTCCTCTTGTCTACTGCAGATTTTAGTTAAGCTTGGCTACTGCAAGACAACGAGCCTTGCTTCTATCATATGACAGGTCACAGTTACTTTTATGATAATGGTGAGTTAGTCTTAGGTTACTCGAAGACATACCACAACTTAGCAATACGATCTGATCGACTGCCTCCGTGGCGCGGTGGGAGTGTATCCGACTGCTACGCAAGAGGTCGTGGGTTCGATCCCCACCCAGGATAAACCTTTGTGTGATGAGCACGATGGTTTATTCTGTGTCTGGGTGTTATTTATCTATAATATGTTTGTATTTAGAAATATATAAGTATGTTTACGGTTGTCTGGTTTCCATAGTACAAGCTCTGCTTAGTTTGGGATCAGATAGCGTTGTGGGAGTTGTCCCAAGATATTATTATTATATTATTATTATTATCTCTTAGAATTATCAAAGCTGTTTGCTAGTAGGTAATTGCACCCAACCATTGAAAAAAAAATGTTTATGGCGAAAGGACGAGACTACGATGACACGCTTTCTCCCTTCGACAAAGTTCGCCGGTAAGCATGCATTTTATATGCGCATCCCGTTCGCATGACGCATTCACTTACCCAACCGATGATCGGCCAAGACTGGTTGTCGTACTACTGCTTCTGTTATACAAACACTGACATATACCTATGCATTGAGAAGAACAAGATAATCGATCTGTGTTAAGAAAATATTCAAAGCGTTGAGAAAATAACGCCTGCAAGCTGTCATGTCTAAATTTGTTAAAATAGATTTTTGAATGCTATTGTTAACAATTGGATGAGAAAATATGAGGGATTAAGACTTGATGGCTGAAATATATTCCTTGAGTGTTATAATTTATATCTATGTAATGATACTCTCCTGGGTAGGTGAGAAAAAAAAATCACATCCCTACTTTACATTAGAAGAGGTACACTATTTTTTTTTTACTTTGTTGGCATATGTAATATGTATATCCATGCAAAATTACAGCCTTCTAACACTAACGGTCTCTGAGGCGAGCTACGGACGGACGGACATGGCGAAACTATAAGGTTTCCGTTTTGCCATTTTGGCTACGGAATCCTAAAAAGTGCTTCCAATCACAAAAAGAAATGTCTCTTTTCTATTCGTATGCTTTTCTGTCATCCATCAGTTTTCGACATAAATATCATGTTTGTACAAGTTGTCCTTGTATGTTGTTCAGCAGGGTAGTAACGGATTCTACAACCTGATCGAACACTCCAAGAGTAGTACCTAATGTAGGTATCAGTTGTAGCATAGATTTTTAAGTAGGTGCTTATGAACATGTATTTGAAATAATACCCTGCAATAACACAAATGAAAGGCCATTTATACCAACAAATGATCAACAATCGGTTTCACCTGTTTCAAGTGTTTATCGGCTGATAGCGCTACAGCGATAAACAACGATAAGCCTCAGTAATGCGATATCATACGTGCGCTTTTCGATAGGACAGTGAATCACTAAACAAATGCAGAAATACATTTTGGTTGCACGTGAATCCTGATGGCGCTAATATTGATAAATAGTGACGCGAAATATTATCGTTTGATTTATTATTATTTTTGATCAATTGACATATATAAATAAAGTATACCTATTTTATCTTTTCGACGGCAAGATTTCTATCAGTATTTTAAGAGTCCAAATATAAATTTCCATCTTTAATATGGCTGATTGATGGCATCTGGGCTTTCAATTTGTTCTTCCTTTCTTTATAGCTCCGCAACAAGACCGACCGAAAATACGTTTTCATAAGCAGATTGAAGAACCATCCAAATTAACAGTAACTAGCAGCCATTTGATAGCCCGCGTGTGTGATTAAAAGACCCTCCCTCCGACTCGTGAAATACAAAGCTTTATTATATGCAAAACTCTTGAACGAATTTTGATCAATCTTGTTGAGAGTCTTCTCAATGAACAATGTGGGATTGTGGGTCCCCATTACTAGCGATTGCTGACACTCCAGCTAGTATAATAGGTAGGATTCGGACCCGCTTCCTGACGATTGCGAGCCGCATAATAAAATACTGGTGGACAATGATACGCATTTTGAACCGATAATACCTGTTTGCTTCAAGGGTTAAAAAGTAACCACACAGACAGGTATTACATGAACACTTCAAAAGTTATCGATGACTTAAATATGTGACAGGTGGCAATAATAGTGCATGCTAAGTAGGTGCTCTCGAAATTTCACTCCGCAATGTAGGTATTTAGTGGTTCTCTTCGGATAACAAGGCCGAACCACTCCTACAGATTGCCTTGTCGATAAGAAAACGTTGTTAAGTTATCAATACAAGAACAGCTTATCACCATGTCCATTACAGCGAAGAGACTGAGAGAAAATAACTGAATGATATGTTTTCACAGCACCACGAAACTGATTCTGATAAAATTTCCACGCAAATTGAGCCTGCCATACGAACGAAGTCAGGGACGTAAATAATGTGTTAAGGAAATAATATGTACTTTTTTAGTTATAAACCTGTTTTGATTTACTTGCAGCCAACTTTAAAAAGATAAGTGTCCCTATTGTTTTTATTATGTTTACCTCTGCAAATCCTATGGGCCCGGTCTTTAATCGTTTCATGAAAGCATTCACCAAGTTTGTGATGGCATTTTAATAAAAAATCAAAGCGACAGTTATGCGCATACCTGAAGGCTTCAAATTACCAAGACGGCGCTGACACGATTACTGACCAATTATAATGTTTGCTAGTAGCTGTTAGTCATGGTATTACTTCACCCGATCGTGCGTGACAAAGTATGACTCAGTGCCCTGTGCCATCAATGGTGAATAAATCATTACGATTTTTTGTTGAGAAGCCTTTTGTCCCTTATCATCGCAGTACAAATCCGTTTCAAATAGGCGTACTTATTGTGTTTTTTGCCCGCCCCAAATACTTTGACTTTTCTCCTTTCTTAAAGTAAATTCTTTGTAATTATCGGGCTACAGTAGTTTTTGGAGTGGCAATTTTGTATTCCAATTGTATTACAAAAATTGACTCCCTAGCAGCGTGGCCAATAGGTAGCAAGCAAGCAGCATATGATATCACTCACGTGCACATTATTTGTCTAGTCTACAGATTTTCGGCCTTCATTATTCAATTAGCGAGGCTTCTATCTGTCTAAAGATAGATTACCAATCAGCACTTATTAGGCTTCTGTCTATAACAATACTAACTTAATTGCACTATAGATGCCGAGGCGACGATGCCCAAACATGTGGCGAATATTCCACCCTTGGGTGAACGTGACATCGGCAAGGTAACCATAACCACAAATACGAATAGCTTCGACCGATTTAACTATAAGTGCCTCCTTGTATCTGTTCCCAGTATTTATGAAATTAACATACAATTGGTTCTAAAATGATGAGTGTTGGCATCGTCCTATTGAGATTGGAACACCTGTCGAGTGATCGAGCTAACGTTTATTGTCTGTCTGCTATGCCGCTTAGGCATCACTGAAAGTAATAGTTGCCACATTGTAGTAATAGTTCTATCACTGCTCATGTTTTATTCATCGGATGATTAACAAATGCTAAAACATCTATGAAGGGTATATACGGTTGACCAGCGTGTCTGTGGAAGCCACCTGATGTGAGATCATTCACCAGACATTTCTGGGAGTGACGAAGGCCGCCAATTGAACCCACTGAGAATGACCGCAACCTAAGAAATTGAATCCTATGTTATTGATGCAATTATTTGCGCAATAAATGCACCAACAATTAATCAAATTTCTGGAAAGAATAGAACCTGTCGAAGGCTTGGCTGGGAATGTCTTACTAAGATCATGGCACAGCTGACCTCGGTGTCTGATCTTGAACTAAAAACCGGACCGCGCGAGGCGCTCAGGCGCACGGCTCGAGATGATGACGTCATGGTGCGCACACGCAAGCTTTTCGCTACACGCGCCGATTTGTTTTGGTGTTTGTTGTGCTTTTACGCGGCAATCATGTGCTTGAACTGTTATTTTTCTGGAATAAACATAACTTATTCTAACGCTGAAAGTATACTTTTTTTCCAATCCAACTTGTGAAAGAAAATTTAAAGCAATATGTCTTCTTGTTAAGGAAGTTAAATCTCTTTAACATAGCTTAACCCAGTCGTTCCAAACATCCTAAAGTTAAAGGATTTAATGACAATTGGTTTTAATTTATGTTCCCATTCATTTTGTAGGAATATACGACTATTTTGGTCTTTCTGTTTTCCGTCTAAATAGGTACTTTGAAGAGCTCATCATTAGATGGCGTAGATAAAAAACTTTATGAGAATAGTTTTCGAAGTTTGGTTAAAAATAAGTAGGTAGGTATATGTTTTAACTTTGAAATTGTTTGTTTTGAATAGTCTTATGTTTTTGTTGTGACGGGTGATTTAGTAATATTAGGGCTAATCACTTCTCGCCTACGGCACTTATGGTGATTCCTATAATCCAGGAGGTACAGTAGTGGTGTACTATTTTATAGTTACGTAATCTTAATTTAACCATGTGGTATTCAAGGATAAATGTTATTTTTTTGCTGAAACAATAACAAAATAAATAATCCATACTTTTTCTGACAGATCGCGCATCCTATCGTAGGTGTACTTTTGACACAAAAAGTTTGCAGTACACCAATCTAAGCATTAATATTGGCATGATTATTCAATGACCTCATAATCAAAACACCACTAAATATAAATAACAGATATTTTAATACTCCAATGTTAAGAATAACTTAGTCATACGTAATGTGTGTATTGATCGATATTTTATGCGCGTGAGTATTTAGGAGTATGAATCATAGTCATCTCATAATCTTACTATTCCGGTTTCGTATCGATATGTTTATTGTTCCTCGTACGTGTTTGATCTAGTGAATTAAGCAGAAATACTACTTCATATATTTTTGAGATGGTGTCCTTCTACATAACTCAATCGAATTGTTATATCTCAAAAATCTTAATCATTCTTAGGTAATAAAACCATAAAATCGTTTTATGATTCCAGAATTCAGAATGGAGAACCGCTCTTTTTATAAATCAATTAAAATCACTATGTTACATATGTATTGTATGTCTACCATGTTGTTGCAATATTGACCCACTCGTCTAGATTTTACCTATTTTGGAAAATTTATGTACCTATACTTTTAGTCCTCAGATAGTGTCTCGCGTTAGTTAAACTGAGGCAGTCATTTGGTTCACCAAATCCGTTCCACGACATTATTGCGTTTTTAAACCAAACATGTTTAAGTTTCACGTTTGTATAACAACGGTTTTATAATAATAATCATTCTTAAGATCATCATCACATGCCCATTTATTACACCGCTTACAAATAAACACTACACTTTTGTGACTTTTTAGGCGTCATTCCGTCAGTTCCACAAATGTTTGGCTGCTGTTCGAGCTGTTTATGGTGCACATCTGGCGATGGTTCCGCCTGTCGCGTGCACTCAGGTCGACGGCCGAGTAACCCCATCAAGTTATGAATTTCGGCACGCGATGCCTTTTTTGTTCAAACTCACAGAAAGCTTGGTACTTTAAAAAATGTTAGTGTGATAAAACTAACAGTGACCTTCGTAATTGGCTAGTCAGCGTTGAATTTGATGATCATTGATCGATTAGGATGATTTCGAAATACATACGTTCCAAGTAGTACTGCAATAAAATTAGACTGTTTGTTTTTTGGCTATAGTAAATACATAGGCATGTTTTTTTTGCATCTGGCGTTCATAATCTGCAATACTCGGTACTAAGTACTATGAATAATCATGAAATTGGTTCAGTATGAATAGTACATTATAGTATTTTACAAGTACATAGTAAATACATTAAAAAAACAGCAGAACTAATACATTTATTGTGTAAAACAATTTGTGTAACGAGCCGTGTTGAAGAGTTAATCGTGGCGATGAGCCGTGACTGATTAGGTATTAAGTGATTTTCTACTCAATATCATCTGGACTACATTTCTTCAACGACTTCTTTAATTTATTGGAACACTACAACTGCCGGATACTTTTATTTTAGTGTAGATTTATGAAGTGAAAACTTCCTTAGCGGCGTTGTACACTTTTTGGTAGGGGTAAAAATTTCAAACTCGCGTCAGGACACGTGGCCTGATCCAAAATTCGTAAGGCGGAGGGAGAGCAATTAAAAACTGCTACAATATCATTAGAATACGAAGATAAATTTCGCCACCGTCTACAATGTTATTATAGCTCAGTTGGTAAATCGGGCTGTCCAGAAACCAAAAGAACCCAGTTCGAGTCCGAGTAACGATTACTTTTTTTATTATTCTAATTTTAGATTTTGGTTTTTTGATTTATTATTTCATGTTTTTTATTATGTCAGTAAGATCGAAAAATATTATTCAAATTTCATCAGTAGGTATGTAATATAATGTTCAAGTTTTCACTTCTGCCGGCACTTCCGGAGTGCAACCCGTTGTTTTCTTAATTGCAGTACCCATACGGTTCTTTAAAATTTAGCAAGACAAAAATACTCACCAGGTGGACCACTAATCATCATCATGATGGTCAGAGGAGGTTTCAACCAATATAGATATCACAAATAGTTACGTTGGCCTTGCCTAATCCTAATAAAATACATATATTTATTTCTTTTGACATTGCCGATGTCAATATTACAGGCAGAATGACGAAATTTGAAATTGTTTGAGAAAGCTTAAGAAATCCTTTAGAACGACCATCTGTTTTGTATTTTGTAAATCGAGATTTGTGCTAAGTACTCATATTAACTTCCGACAGCGAGAAACTAATAGCTCAATCTTTAAGGTGAATCACTTTACGATTCAAGTAAATAGGTAATGAAAAGGTGACAATTTGTTCCGCTTTATGTAAAGTTAACTCATGTGAGTGAATAAGTAGAAATAGTCGATGTGAGTAATGGAACAATCATTTTCCTTCATACTTGTAATACAACTTATTGTCGTAAGCTTTTCTTACTTATTTCAAGTATGATAAGTTGTAGGTAGACTATACTAATCTATATCTATACTTCTATACTAATAATATTATAGAGAGGAAAGATTTGATTGTTTGTTTGTATTGAATAAGCTCCGAAACTACTGGACGGATTTGAAAAATTATTTCATCGTTGTGAAGATACACTAACCCCGGGTGACATAGGCTATTTTTTATCCCTGTATTCCCAAGGGAACGGGAACTACGCGGGTAAAACTGCGAGGCGTCCGCTAGTATCTTATATTTATAGATAGTATTTTTCAAAGATAGAATGAGCCACAATCAAATAATTTACCGAATAGTTTTACCTTCGTATAATCAAACGACACTTAACGTTAAAAGTTGAGTTACATTCTGAAATCGCGCGTCCCTTTTGCTCTCTAGATCGTTCTCAAGTTGATTGTGCTCCTCAGGTAGATACATCAATGCTTAAATATTCTTCTCTTGTCCACAGATTCAAACACAATAAAATCTACACATACATCGGTGAGGTGCTTGTATCAGTGAACCCGTACAAGACCCTGGACATCTATGGCACCCAGCACATGGCACAGTACCGGGGTAGGGAGATGTTCGAGGTGCCCCCACATGTGTACGCTGTCGCGGACGCGTGCCAAAGAGTACTTAGGCAACAGGTAAGATGTATTACGGTAGGCATTGCCTACTATTGCGGCAATTGACAAGGTGTTACGTCCTTCCAACATAAAGGGTTGCTACTAGGTGAGAGCCGCGGAACTACGATCTACAAAGGTCTACATCTAAACAAAGTTACAAACTTTTCTTGGTGTGCTTATTTGTTCAATCTACCAATAGTTATATTTTACTGTAGGAATATTTGACCTATTGTGACTATGGCTGAGTAGGCGCAATTTTCTTTGTTCCCAGCAAGTGCCGAGAACAGAGAAAAATATAGTGATAAAATCTAGAGAATAAGAACACAGATCTGAATATAGGTAAGATCAGCAAATTAGCACTAAAATAAAATGATACACGTAATGTTATTGGACAAGTTACGCTTTGTAAATTTGTATAGCTCTATAATTTGTTTATATAGTAAGTACTTATGAGTATCAAGCAGGACCCGATTGAAATAAATTGTCTTTTCATTGACCTTTTGTCATTTAGGTCAACTGTTATTAAGTATTCATATTAAATAGAAACCCTATAGAAGATGCATCTTCTGGAGAAGAATATTTTGGCTACTAAGATGGAATTCACGAAAGCATAGAGTAGGCAACCAGAGAAAAAACCACAAACAACAACATGTTTTCCTTTCTGCTCAACTATGTATCTAAAGCTAAGCGGAAATAAGGAATTTTAATAAATGTCGTTTGTGGTCTTATCTCCTCCTCTCCTCTTGTTCCGTTACGTTCGTCTACGATTTGGTGGTGTCCAGTCTCAAAACAGTGATATATTTTAAATAGGTATAACAGTAAGACTTAAAGATAAGTAAGGATTTAGAAAGATATATCAGTCGCTAAATTCACACTGTCTGTTTGCGTGGGTGACCCTTCAATTTTATGTTACTAACTTGGAGTGCAATTACGGCTAAAAGGATACTTTACGGGTCCGGCAGACGCGACTTTGTCTTGCCACATATATCCAAAAAGTTTATTCTAGACTACAGCGCCACAATTCAACAACTACACTAATTCTTTAGGATCCTTAAGTACAACATTTGAACCATTATCAATATCGGAAGAATAATTAGATAGAACGAACGGACACGGCATTTCATAAAGATTAATAAGGAGTTTGGCTGGAGGAGGCCTTCTCCCGTGGACGAGTTGTTTCAGCAAATTATGATACTTACTTACTTGCTGTTACTTACGTACTAATATTTCAATGCACGTACTATGCAATAAAAAAACGAGGTATGTCCCTAAACAAATAAAAAAAAAACTACTTAGACATAATTTGTTATTATTATTTACTTTGTACTTGCCTGTTCTTGTTTTTGCAAGAATTTAAAGGCTTTTTATTTTTTATTTCATTTATAATAACTGACCCGCGCAACTTCGTCTGCGTAAATTTTCCCGTTTTTGCAACATTTTTCATCTGCTCCCCTCCTATTCGTTGACGTATGTTATATAGCGTAGCCTTCCTCGATAAATGGGCTATCCAACAGTAAAATAATTTTTCAATTCGGAACGGTAGTTCCTGAGATTATGGCGTTCAAACAAACAAACTCTTCAGCTTTATAAAATTTGTACAGATAAGGGGTTTCAGAATTTCAATTTTCGTAACTATATACCTAGATACTTACTAGTTTTATTAAAATCCGTTCAATAGTTTTTACGGAGGTACTGCACAAAGTTTCGAATGTATAATTTAATGACATTAGAACAAAATACACCTTAGAAATTCTTTTCCATTATCTGTATTTTATGCGTTTCGCACACTGTTCACAATTTGTCTCGAAAATGCATAAAATTCAACGTGGAGAAGTCGTAAACAGTGACAAGACCGTTTAGCTACAAGTGGTCATAACGTTGTACCATCCAATATGGAAACCAGTGAACTTGTGAACGATCGTTAACATAAAGTTATTCAGAGACCACCCGTTGTTTCGGGAAATGGTGTTGCTCGTGCTTGTCCAATGATTCGGTACGGTTTTTAGTTTGACACGGCACACTCATGGCGTGTGCGTGTTGAAAGTTGTGAGAAAGGTCAGCTTTAACCTTAACTGAATATCCGTATTGATGTTATAATTGCGAAAGTCTTTTCAATCATTTCGTTTGACGCTTTCTTGGACCACCACCACCTTTTCGCTGGACCACCGGGGGATTTGGATGACATTTCGTATAGAAACTTAAGGAATTATAAATAGGATACTTTTTAAAGTGATTTCGGTCTATGCGGGATGCACCGAAGTAAATATCTATTATATATGTTATACGTAACAGTGGTTAATATGTTCTATTACATATTACTTGGCCAATACACACTGAAATGACTGCGTCTGTGGCGCGGTGGGAGTGTGTCCGACTGCTACGCAAGAGGTCGTGGGTTCGATTCCCACATGGCACACCACTTTGTGTGATCCACAAATTGTTGTTCCTAGTCTTAGTGTCCGTGACTCGTATGTTTGTAAAGCTCCCCGCGACTTAGGGCTTGAACTCTACTGCGGGAGTCGGCTTTAAAAAATTATAAGTATGACAATTTCATACATTTTATAATCAATGGCAGTTTGAAAACGTAAAAATATTGGAAACGATACAAACATTCACGCTGCAGTTCCAACTACAAAGCTCTGAGAAGAAACTGCCAACAAACTAATGGGTACGTTAGACCATTTAGATGAATGAATTTAACCGATGACTTCGTAATTTGTCAGCAAATAGTACCCTTCTTCCGTACTCGTTAGTGCCTGCTACTTAGTATATCTAAATACTCCAACATTAAAAATATCTTGTGGTACAAAGTTGTATGTTTAATTTCAGGGTAGAGACACATGCGTTCTCATATCGGGCGAGTCAGGATCGGGTAAGACGGAAGCATCCAAGTTCATAATGAAGTACATAGCCGCCAACACGACACAGGTCCACAGGGATTATATCGACAGGTCAGTCTTACTTCAAGTTTACAACAAGTTTTTTTTACCTTAAATTAGTACATTACTCTGTGAAAAGGTAATAATCTAACGGATATAAAACTTCCTTTATGGTTTTGTTTAACTTTAAGCTGACTAGTAAAAATCATCAAACAATATGTTAAAACAGCCTATTTTTGCCGTTTAGATATTATCTTTCGCTAGAGTGAAAAGGAGAGCCCTCGCTTTATAGGTAGCGCGGTGGGAGTGTGTGTGACTGCTGCGCAAGAGCTGGGTTCGATTCCCACCACTTTGTGTTATTCAGAAATTGCTGTTCCGAGTTTGGGCTTCATTTTTGTCCTTAATTTGTTTGTTTGTAAAAATGACATTGTTATTTTTTCCAGGGTTAAAAACGTTTTAATACAGTCAAATTCAATCTTGGAAACGTTTGGTAACGCGAAGACGACTCGCAACGACAACTCGTCGCGTTTCGGCAAATACATGGATATACACTTTGATTACAAAGGGGACCCAGTGGGTGGTCATATCAGCAACTATCTCTTGGAGAAGAGCAGGGTCGTCAGCTTACAGCCAGGAGAGAGGAATTTCCATTCCTTTTATCAGGTACGTGATCTTCCTCCTAAGTAACTTTCTAATTTTTTGGAAAAAAGCTCTGTACATAGTATCTGTAGAGAAATTGCAAAGAAGTAAGAAATAAGTGAAGGTATAACCCACTTTATTCATAACTAGCTGACCGGCTCAACATTTTTCATTGTTGCTCCGCTCCTATTGGTCATAGCGTGATGTATATAGCCTATAGCCTTCCGATAAATGGGCTATCCAACAATAAAATAATTTTTCATTTCGGTCCAGTAGTTCCTGAGATTATCGCGGTTTGAACGCGATTACAAACAAAGAAACAAACTCGTAAGCTTTATAATATTACTTAGTATAGATACCTTAATAACCACATTTTAACTAGATAATGTTTTGTCTTCGTTTGACATTTTATTTTCAAAAATAATAAATGAAGACATAACAACCGCAAATTAAAACACTATCAGTATTATAAATAAGGTGTATATCTTCACTTTCTTCATGTTCCTTAGCAAGGTCAGTGATCGCAGAGAGGTTAGGTGCAATATTGCTGCAAAAGTTACCTATGACCTAGTAGTACGAGAGTTTTTGTTTTTTATTAGTAACTTTTAATGCTATATTGCTGTTTTCTCGAAACACTAATACGCAATTCATAATTTTGAACTAGCGTACTTAATCAAGGAGTTTTTCACGGTATCATCATTCGATGGCGTATCACTGTTTCGAAATAGCGTACGTTGCAATAACGTGTTCTGTTGGAACATGTCGTAGGATTCTACGTCGCTAGAGTTTGTATTTTCTTTAGCGTCAAAGTTTAGTACCTACATTTTAAGCATATTTTATGACGCGAATGATATAAGGTAAATTCTTCAACTGTACAAAACAATAGTTATTGTAATAAGTGAGGGTACCTCGGTATTCTAGGACTATTGTTACAATGGATAATCCCATCAATGTTTATAAACAGTGCCGACGGCACCATTACCTCCGTCTGTTTTGGTTGACTATTGTCTTCGTCACTTGTGTGATAATTACTGTCTATATTATATACAAGCTATTATCCGCGATTTCGTTCGCGTGGAGATGTTACAATTTTCCGGGATAAGAAGTAGTTCAGTGTTCAGCCATTCTGGTATGATTGAGTAACAAACACTATACCTAAAGGGGCCTTTAAACGGGCCATTTTTTACGGCAATGGTGTGGCCGGCAACATGGCAGTACTCTCCAATATTGATTTGATGGTTGCTGGACGATCGCTAAGCGATCTATTTTCCGCAATGTTGCCCGGCCAATTTTGTTGTTTCAGTCGCCCTCTATTTTATTGTTGTCGGCTTGTGTAGACCGAATAGTAGAAAGATTATAATGCAACAAATTGCTTTGCCTAATGCCTATGTAGCTTTAGATTCTGCTTATGTTAAAACTTATCAAGTTGGCTTTATGCCCTGAACGCCCCATTAAAATCTGTTGTTATTTGTCATTGGAAACAAATACTTCGGTGTTATTTATTAATATAAATATGTGCTTATCAGTATGTCTTAAAAAACATAAGGGCCCATAAACTGGAGAGAGGTTGCAACAGGGGCGCAGCTACCGCCGTATCAGTGACTCGGGGTCCCCAGGTTACAAGACCCCCGAACGCACGTTAGCAATTGGGCTTCTCCCCCTCCCTCTCAGCGATGCACAAAGGACTTGACATTTGGTTGTTCGGGTCTTAGACACCTGGCGCCCCTAAGAAATTCTGATACAGGGCCTATCTAAGGCAAGCTACTTTTATTGCCTAACTAGAATGTTTTTCTTTCTAGCTGCTAAGTTCAAACAACGCGCAAGCTAAGAAGTACGGCTTGAACGCGAACTCATCGTACAAGATCCTGGGCAGCGAGCGCGCTACCGCGCAGGACTCGAAGCTGTGCTCCGTCACCAACAGCGCGTTCAACGCGCTCGGCTTCGAGCCCTCTGTCGTCGCTGACATATGGAGTATTGTGGCCGGGGTTATATTATTGGTAAGTACCTACATTATGTAAATAGTCAACATAAAAAAAAACCCCAAAAATGGAGTGTACCAGTGTGGTCGAACACCGGGCACAGTTCCTAGCAACACCATATCCCTCCCTGACGCCAGCAATCTGGAGGGAGTGCTGGGTTTCTGTGAGTGTTTAAAGTACACACTGCGTGCAATGAGACTAAGTGTGATATTACAGTCCCCGTCAAAACAAACAAACATAGATAGCTTAGGTTCCCATTGCAGGAATGCCGGCCCTCCTCTTTGAGAGAGGCTACCTACGGCTCGTAAACCATCACTCGGGATGATGTATATTATGTCTTTGAATTTTAGAGTCTAGGATATGCCTGTTTTTTTGACACGTTTCTCTTCACTCAATTTACGCAGTGGTAATGCCCTCTATGAAATCTAGTAGTACTATATAACCACAAAAAACGTGGCCAGGAAGATATATTTTTTGTTTAAGATTATCTCACGAAAATGATTACCCAACGACTCATTTGAACTATCACTTTGATGTATCTGACTTTTATATTCGCGACCAACGTGTATAGAGATAGGAGACAAAGAGCAGAATCTGCAGGTAAATATAAAGAAATGAAAAGTTTTCGTTGCGTCCGTAGGGCGAGCTGACATTCACCGAAGGGCAGGACGGGCAGCTGCACATCGGCGGGCCGCTGCAGGCGTGCGTGGGCGCGCTGGGCGTGGGCGCGCCCGAGCTGCGCGGCGCCATGGCGGGCCGCGTGCTGGCGGCCGGCGGCGAGCTCGTCAGCAAGGAGCACTCGCTGTCCGACGCGCACTACACGCGCCTGGCGCTGGCCAAGGCCGCCTACGACAGACTGTTCACGTGGATTGTGCAGCAAGTCAGTACAATTTTTTTTTGCTAGTCCTAGCATAAATAGTAATCGTTTAGTTAATGCCACTGATGTATTCAATGGAGTTGTGGACGAGTCTGGAGGGGGAGGGGGGGGGGGAAGGTTTCGGGAACCTGCACCGTGTGTTTTTATAAAGAACCATGACCAGCAAGATACATTTTTTATCGAGTTCCCTTAGAAGAATGTTAACCCTTCACCTCTGCAACCGCGTTGACTTTTGAAATGTTACCTGTAGTGTACTTATCTTTAGAATAATAAAATACTTAAATTATTGATGCCAATGGTAAAACAATTATAATTCATATTGAAGTACCACGGCCTATTTGTAATAATTAGGTAGGTATTTTAACAGGAAATATCCCTTTGTTTCCTGTTTACCTGACTATATTATTATGTAAGCCCTTTATTTTGTTGTTTATATTAAAATTCGTGACATCTCGCACACTAACACATGCGATTTTAAACTGCACCTTGGACATTCGACCAAAATATAATAAGTTTTTATTGCATACGCGCACACGAAGGGAGATTAGAGTATTCACACCCCCATAACCCCGAAACGGAGACACAGTACAACGTGCCTCAGAATTCATGCAGGAGAAACATATAAAATACGGCAACGACTACTTTAAAGGCTTTTATTTAACTTCACTTGTATGTATGTCCTGAAATTTTGCAATCAATATTTCACCCACTAAAGCTGTCGAGCTAAAATTTGGTACACAACACACCTTCTCGTGACAATGCAACGATAAACGCTTTTTTATTGTTATCATATCTAACATAGGTACTCATATTTAAGAATAGAATAGACTAGCTGTCCCGCGCAACTTCGTGTGCGTAAATGTTCCCCGTTTTTGCAACATTTCTCATTGCTGCTCCGCTCCGATTGGTCGTAGCATGATGTAGCCTATAGCCTTCCTCGATAAATGGGCTATCTAACAGTGAAAGAATTTTTCAATTCGGATCAGTAGTTTCTGAGATTACCGCGTTTAAACAAACAAACTCTTCAGCTTTATAATATTAGTATAGACTAGCTGTCCCGCGCAACTTCGTATGCGTAATTTTTCCCCGTTTTTGAAACATTTCTCGTCGTTTCTCCGCTCCTATTAGTCGTAGCGCGATGTTATATAGTAGTTTCTGAGATTACCGCGTTTAAACAAACAAACTCTTCAGCTTTATAATATTAGTATAGACTAGCTGTCCCGCGCAACTTCGTATGCGTAATTTTTCCCCGTTTTTGAAACATTTCTCGTCGTTTCTCCGCTCCTATTAGTCGTAGCGCGATGTTATATAGCCTATAGCCTTCCTCGATAAATGGGCTATCCAACAAAAAAAGAATTTTTCAAATCGGACCAGTAGTTCCCGAGATTAGCGCGTTTAAACAAACAAACAAACAAACAAACTTTTTCGCTTTATAATATTAGTATAGATTACTCTAGTAGTATTATAGGATTAGGAACATGCTGCAAAGAAATATACACCTTATCTCTTACTGAATAATGTTTACTTTCAGATCAACAAAGCCATCGAGGCACCAGACGGCACATACAAGAGCACTCTGATCGGTGTGCTCGACATCTACGGCTTTGAGATCTTCGAGACCAACAGCTTCGAACAGTTCTGTATCAACTATTGTAACGAGAAGTTGCAGCAACTGTTTATTGGTGAGAAACCATTAATACATGCCTCTGCTTAGTTTGTCTAAACTGGGCAACTGATTTTAGATGCATAGAAGGTTACTGTAAAATTGTAATAAGACTGAATGTGGAAGGTTTCAAAGGTAGAACAAAACTCAAGAAAATATGAATGGTCTTTGTGAAAGACGACATTTAGAAAGGGAAAAGAATAGAGATGACGTCTGATAGAAATGTGGTGAAAGCCAAGGTCTTAGGAGGAGTTGCTGGGGGTCTGGACTAAAAAAAAACTTGACTTTAATAGTTCATACATTGTATTGATAGGGTTGGTTGGAATAAAGTGTAGTAAATATCACTCGTCGTGGCAGCAGTTAGTGAACGAAACTGCGGCCACGCGCGATTGATATTTCTGGTATTGCTTCATTACATTCAATCACGTTGTCTACAGAGCTAGTACTAAAGCAAGAGCAGGAAGAATACGCCCGCGAAGGTATTCAATGGACACCCATCAAGTACTTCAACAACCGCGTGATCTGCGAACTGGTGGACGCCCCGCATCAAGGCATCATCGCCATCATGGACGAAGCGTGCCTCAATCCTACCAAGGTAATGGACCAACTAACATGTCATATCTGAATAGACACCACATTATTAATACCTACTTCAACTTGTGTTCGATTCCTACACGGGACACCATTTTGTTTAGTCCACAAATTTATGTTCCGATTCTGGGTATAATATGTATGTTTATAAAGCCCCCGCGACACAGGGCTTATACCTTAGGTGCAGGAGTTGTCTTGTTTCCTGCGATTTCTCAAAAGCGTTTGATTGTATAGCGCACCGTATAGTTCTGCTGCAACTTAAACATTACGGCGTAACAGGTACAGCGCTTAATCTAGTTGCTTCCTATTTGCGAGCGTTGTGTTGTGAGCGAATACAGTATGTTGATATTAATAAAATAAGGCCTTCTAGATCACCAGTGATTATGGGCGTGCCACAAGGACCAATTCTCGGTCCTTTTCTGCAGATGATAACTTTTTTTTAAGTTAACCGTAAATACGTCTGTTCCGACCAAGTAAATAGGTTAGTTAGTTCTGAATTGGTTAACGTCAAATAACTTTTAAATTCCAATAAACCAAATTTAACTTAATAAGATTATAGTGTTCCGCACAGGAATGCGTAATAAATTCCAAAATACAAAAAACAGCCTACAAGATTAAAGTAACATACAAATACAACATAACTTTTGTTGTAGATATCAGACCAACAGTTACTAGAAGCAATGGACAGACGGTTGAACGGACACAAACACTACACATCGCGACAACTCGCACCAACGGACAAAAAACTTAAACACGGCGTCGACTTCAGAATTACGTAAGTATTGCACTCAATGTAATATGGCTAGTACTCGTCAAATAAATTGAACAATTAAGGTATAATCGTATGAGTCATGACAAGTCTACATCTCTACCTTAAAATAATACAAATTAAACAAATCGTCATTTGGATTGCCAAAGCCTCATCTCCTTTTCATTCCTTTCACGGCTAAAAGACGACAGGACGGATATTGTTGATGATATAGTGTGCTTTGTGCGCAAGCACGGGTGTACTCTATATTTCCTGACTTTCGTAGTTGAAGTTCCCACTTTCCAAACTGGTCTTATTTTTTTTTTATAACTTAAAACGTTGACATTTAAATAAGTGAATGCTTTTTAAAGTGGCCAGTGTTACCATTTTTGTAAAGAGTATGAAGGTGCATACGTTTATAAACGGAACTAATGGGATTCAGATTTCCCTTATGTTCCGTTGACGGAACTATTGGGCAAAAAATGCCACTAGTTCCGCCGCGGAACTTCTTCCACGGAACTACTGGGAATAAACCTTTACAATATGTTCAAATTTGTACAGAACCCAGGGTGAGCGAGTCCCACTCGCACTTGTTCGGTTTTATATTTACTTACCATCTACATACCCACTATTTATTCTTTATTGTTACTTTACTACACATTTAATAGTAAAAACTTTGTTTAACCTTGATCCTGATAACTACCTCTCAATCTGCTCCCGCAACAATAGGCTTGTTTCCTAAGTAACCAAAAAAATCCATAAGACTAATTAGTAAATAAACCTGACATTTAAAGTGCCAACAGTTAAGTTCCGATAAAATTTTGTGTTAAATTGAATTTTTTATCATTGATCATGTGATGACATAATTTGACGAGAAAATAATAGTGGCGTCATAGACGCTATTTGTATGAGATCTTTGATTTGCGATTTAACATTTCTTATAGAGTCGTCGTTTCGACTAGTTGGGAACTAGCCCATTCAATACAACATTCTTTGTGTGTCCTATACAGTCACTACGCCGGGGAGGTGACGTACGCGGTGTCGGGCTTCATGGACAAGAACAAGGACTCGCTGTGGCAGGACCTCAAGCGCCTGCTGCACTCGTCCGGGAACGCCTCGCTCTCGCGCATGTGGCCGGAGGGCGGCGCTAACATACAGAAGGTCAGCTCGATACTCAATCCTCCTATGGATATCATCTTATTATATCACTCGCTGATTAAACACGAAAATTGGAAACAGGGGACAAATATGCACGGATGAAGCCTTGGGAACGTCCGAATATAGATTTCCTTTATGACTAGACTAATAGTCGCCCACGTGGATGATATGATTTTACCGTCTTAGGGTTTATGTTCGCTTTCTTTCTAAAAAGAAGTTGTAAACACTTGTTTCTTTATTTACAACCACAAAGCCAAATACAAATTTTAACAGATCTAATAATATTAATATTTTTTTATTTGTGAAACATAAGTGTATTTTACAGGTTTGTAATGTAAAGTGTTAGATAATATAAAAATTCTGCATGTTTCGCCATGTCATTGGCATACAAATTATAACTTCTAAACAAACTGAGTTTTCATACTAGCAACCCTTATTTTACCCCCTAAGGAATTTACAAAAATCGTTTCTTAGTTTCATAGTTCTACAACAAGCTACGAAGCAATATTTAAAGATATTTTATTCTGGGTAATATTTATTTTAAACAAATATTATTTATATATATTATGAATTACAAGTAGAGGTTATTGCATGTATTTGGCTATCATTAACTGTACGTAATTGTTCCGCTACAGACATCCAAACGTCCGCCATCAGCGGCGACGCTGTTCCGCAACTCGATGTCGTCGCTGGTGTCGGGTCTGCAGAGCAAGGAGCCGTTCTACGTGCGCTGCGTCAAACCCAACCCTCTGCAGACTCCTACCACCTGGGACGATCAACTTGTAAGTTAATATTATACTTAAAACAGCAGTTTCTCAAAAAGTCAGTAAATACGTCACCTATTTTCTTTAATCAACAATGCCTGTGTTGTCGACGGAAAAATATGGAGTACTTATCTTTCGGCATCTAAAGGAAGAATTAGACCGAGTTTCGAGTTTAATAGAGGTAATCCTTAGCTATGCCAAATGAAAACCCATGCAGTCGTTTTGAAAATAATCACTTTCTTAAAAATAATTTGACACGGGAATAAACGCGTTTAAACTAGGTAAGGTACTCAGTCACCATTTGCTTGTGACCACGGTCGGTGTAACTCGGTCGAAACGTCAAGCATAAGGTAAATACTTTACCTACAGTTGTCTCAACGTAACTTGGCGACAAGTGGTTGCGCAGATACAATTTTTGAAACTAAATGGTGACAGGAAGCGGGGGGCGGGGGCGGTAACTAAACCAAGAGAATTAGAGATGCGACTACGCATTACATTGTCTTATTTAGTATTACTAAGTCATGTTTTTTGTGATTATTTTCGTAAAGATTTTTTTTTTAACTTTCTTTAATATTTACTGTAACTGTTTCAAATTTAAACTTTTATGAACTCGTTTAAGTAGTATTGTTTTTTTGATTAAACGTAATTAATCGTTTTCGTAAGTAATTTTGGAGTCGCATCTCTATGCGCGAAACTGTTATGAACCGAACTTCACTCCGGTCGAGTTAGATTAAGACAACTGTAGTTTAAACGTATATAATGCAACGCGTAAGTTTAAAAATTATAACAAGTGTGCTAACAGCATAAGATCTATAACCAGTGTCGAGCGATCATTAAGGAAGACGGATTCCCACAGCACCATAATCACTGACCTCTATGGTATGTCTTACACTGGACTGGTTACCTCGTACAAACTGACAGCAATTTGAAATGCCGAATCAAATGACCGTTCTGTGAACATTTTTCGTACCCAAAGGGTAAAAACTCTACCCTATTACTAAGACTCCGATGTCCGTCTGTCTGTCAGCAGGCTGTATCTCATGAACCTTGATAGCTAGACAGTTGATTTTTTCACAGATGATTATTTTTTTAGCCGCTATAACAACAAATACTAAAATCAGAAGTGGACTAGATGTCATACAGTAAAACTAATTTTATTGCCGTTTTTTGCTCGATATTATAATATAGTTGTAGTCACGTTGCACTGTAATGATGTATAGATAATGGTACGGAACCCTACGTGCGCGTACGACTCGCACTTGTCCGGTTTTTATTGGACACTTAAGTATGATAAATCGCCATTGTTTTATTTTTTATTTTTTTTATTTTATTTATTAAAGTACAGCCACATCACATACATTAAACCTTATTAATATTAAGTTACAGTTGGTATTATTCCTGATGTACATGACAATAACGGCGTACATAGCACTCAATTACAAATCAGCTGTATGGTTAGTAAATCTAAAATTAACCTAAACTATGATTAAAATACGATAAACAATGGATTGATTAAGAATAGGTGTGTGATTGTCGATTAGGACGAAGTCTTAAGCTGTGACTTTATTATTTTATTTTTAACATTGTTATTAAAATGGAAGTCTTGTTGATGTCAGTAGTATCTTGTCCAGCGTACGACGTACTATAGAGATAACTGACTTTATAACAATCAACGAACAATTTTCTCCAAAGTCAGTTACACATTTCCCGCCCATAGGTTCGCCACCAAGTCGCATATCTCGGCCTCGTCGAGAACGTGCGAGTGCGGCGCGCCGGGTTCGCTTCCCGGCAGAGGTACGACCGGTTCCTCAAGCGCTACAAGATGTTGTCTCAGTACACGTGGCCCAACTTCCGCGGCAACTCCGACAAGGATGCCGTCATGGTGTTGCTGAGGGATCTCAATGTTACGGATGTGCAGTTTGGACATACTAAACTGTTTATCAGGTATATATTTTTATATTTTGTGTGACTTTTGTATAGGTTTTTACTTAATTTCGCAAAGTCCAAATCAAAGAAAAGTATTGTGAATGCTAAAGTAAATAAATAATGTTCTTCTCTACCCATCCCTCAATTTCTTATTATCCTCATCTCTTCCACAATATCTCTCTCTATTGTATCCTCTTCATCTTTGCCCCACCTACCTGTGTCCCCCTCTCTTTACCTTCATTTTTGCTGATTTTGTCGCCTGGTTTTTTCAGCTTTTCTACCATTCCTTTTTTTTTTCTGTTTTTATCTGCCACCTATTATTTTTTGTCTGCTTGTTTCCTGTTTCCTCTCGGCTCCTCTATTCTTCCTTTCTTTATTTCTCTATGTTCTTAACTCTCTTCCTTCTTCTTTTCTCTCTGTCGCTCCTCTCTTTACTCCTATTTCTCTCTTTTTGTCAATATATTCTGTTTCAATTCAATGTGTGTATGTAAATGTTGATAAACTCTTGCAATTTGTATACAATATAAAAATGATATACAGGGTGAATTTTAATAAATTAAAAACCTCGTGGTTTCTTTACATAAGACCAAATAATTTTGTAATATCAGTTTTGGAAAATATTTAATATATGTATTATCTCATAATCATATATGTCATTTGTGAATTTTAATAAATTAAAAACCTCGTGGTTTCTTTACATAAGACCAAATAACTTTGTAATATCAGTTTTGGAAAATATTTAATATATGTATTATCTCATAATCATATATGTCACTGTGTATAAGTGGTAGGCCACTTGATTTTGGAGTTATGACCTTAACCTACAGACTATTTTACTGGAGTGAAATCGTTGTTTATTGTGAGGTTTAGGCTCTAAAGCTGACAAAGAAACATCGATTTTACTCCGGGGTCTTTCAGATGTGTGGTAAATAGTTGTTTAACAAAAGTAGTTGGGAAGGGTTAATTTGTAATTTTTTTCAATACTTATTATACCAAGTTATTTGGTGTAATGTAAAGAAGTCAAGAGCGGGAGGTTATTAGTATATTAAAAATCACCCTGTATATTACGAGCACTGATCTCTTTACTACTACTACGCTAAACAGGTTATTGTCGACAACAAAAGCTTCCATTAGATTTTAACATTACGGACGGAATTAAATGGAAATTTATACATGTGTAACAAGGATGGCAATAACAAAATACCATGCAAAATACTGTCCTGTGAATCCTTCTATTCGACATTTGAAATAGCTGTTATTTTGTACAGGGTAGCCAGTCAGTCAGCTGAACTAGTAGTATAGAGGTCAGGGACTACGAGTGTTAAAACGGCGTACTTTTTATAATGCGTGTGTGTATGTCCGTAGGAGCGCAAAGACCCTGCACTCGGTAGAAGCGGCCCGCGCAGAGCTGATCCCGTCCATAGTGGTGCTGCTCCAGAAGCTGTGGCGAGGCACGCTCGCCAGGATGCGGTACAAGAAGATGAAGGCCGCATACGTCATATTTAATGCTTGGAAGTTAGTATACTACTTTTTATATTTACTATCTACCCAATAATTTATACTAGATAAATTATTAAATAGATATTATTTTTTATTCTTGGGTATAAAGAACATTGTTCTTTACAATTCATTACGATCTAGCCTATAAGGCTAATAAGCAATTTTACTCTAACTTCATTTTAGACGTTTATACTAATTTTATAACTAAGAATAATGTCTGTTGCACTTTCTTAGAATCTGATAACATGAAAACACTTTGTTCTTGTGTAAATTGAATAGATGTTATGATTTCTATTTTTAAACACTGTTATATATTTGATTCTAATGTGTATTTTTCTGCGTTAAATTTAAAACTTCGTTTTTTTTAGTTTAATTACAGAAGCTTAATAGTTAAATATACATATTACATACGCTGGCAAGAATAAAATACATTTTTTTTTGGGTACTTCCCCTGTTTGTAATGTGGGGATGAGATGTTTTTTCTCACCTACACCATTGTGTGGGATAGCACTAGATAAATCTTTTAAAAACGTTTAGGGGTTGTGAAGATTACATTTGGATTTAGGGATTCGTTTGTAATATATTTGGTTTTATAGTGCAAATTTTTGTTCTCTCTGTGCTGTTGGGTACGAGAAAACTCGTGTTAGTAGTATATACCGGATGACTTAGAATTGAGTCGATAAACTTAATGAGTAAACCTGCGTGTATCCAATAATTTTTAGGACATATTATTAGAATAAAATATTATTGTTCTATGATACTTTAAAATACAAAAAAAAAACGTAAGTATCTAGTGAGTAATTCCATGCATCGCCGTTTTTTGTTTCCGTGAGCATTCATGAATACAGACAGTGGACATGCCGCGAAAACAAAATAATGTAAAGCCAATTTTTCCTTCATCCTTTTACCGGCTTAGGACTTTTTTCCTCTTGCTTGGGCATGGGTGGGAATATGAAGACTACTGTGTACTAGTGGCATTTAGTATCCTCTCTAAGGACGGTTGGTTTTGGTGTGGATAATTTTCCCGACATCTTCGCTGCGGCTTCCTTAAATTGTTAGTATATTTAAAATTTGTTGGTTATCAAAAAGTTCACTGTTTCTTCTCGTCCCCCCAGGCATCTTCGAAAACTTATCACTTAACCGTACACAACTTCGATAGCTTCTCTTCTCTTTTAAGCGCACACGACCGTCACCTCATTAAGCTTTAGTCCGACTGGTGAAATTGTTTATTTACATTAGCAACGATTGGCACGCGCCCGCGCTGGCTAGGGATGTTACTATGGGAGCAAATAAAATTTATCGATATTTCCGTAGATAATGATCATTACTTATTTTATTTACATACTTGTAATTATTTACTCGTATTTGTACTTACGAGGACTGAAGTGACTCGCATACTGTGTTGGTGTTAATGTATTGTTCTTATTAAGTATGATTTGTGTTTTCAATTCATCTTTTTATAAATAAATGAAGTTTGTTAAAAATTTACTTAACAATCCTAACAAACTTTAATCCTCAGTTTATTAGGATACTGGATAGAGTATGCATGCGTACTAGAAATTTTAAATTGGTTTAATTCTAAAAAAATATTAACACTCATCAAGTAGCATTCGAGAATGCTACTTGATAGTTATGTGATTTCGAGTAAAGGTATCGATATCGGTATGTTTTATTCCTGCCTCGCGCTACACGTGCTGGCCCGGCCGGCGGAATCCCCGATCGGGGTTGTCGTTGGGAGTGCATTAGAATTACACAAAACACCGAGAGTACAGAAGGTACCCTTTACACATACACATCGTTCACATGGAACAGGGTATAAAGATCATGTTTTTCGGGAGGCGGCGCGAGATTTCGTGTACGTGAACGGTATTTAAGTGTCCGTTGTTATTGAGTGTTGAAAGTTACCTTCTGTATTTTCTTTATTTGGTGTTTATGACCAATGACCCTTTAAATGAACTACGTTTTTACGAAATTATGATCATATGATTTTTATAGCGCGTAGTACGATTTTTAAACTTTGATCATTTTATTTATTTGTTTACTAAACTTTAATAGATCTGTCACCATCGTTTTAAACAATAAAATCGGATGCTTTTTTACAACTTAAATTCGCAATTTGTCAATGCATAATGTAAGTGCTAACGGTGCTGATACTCCCCTATCAATTTGTCGACTGATTTCAAAGTCATCCTGTATAGTAAAATTCAAAGAAAAATTATCCGAGTAATAGCTGATCAAATGAAGAGTAACATAATTTTCGTACAAACGCCATTGAAATTCGACATATTCATTCAAAAGTGCAATTATCTAATTTCAGCAGCGGATAGTATATGACATGTTATCAGTATCGCATTATAAAAAACGTGTCTCCCCCCCTCCCCAGACGCTACCAGTGTCGCCGCTACATCGCGGAGCTGCAGAGCGAGCTGTCCCGCAACCGCGGCGTGATTCGGCGCTGGCCGGCGGCGCCGCGGCGCGTGCCGGCGGCGCTGCTGGCGGCCTCGTACCGCCGCTGGCGCGCCTACCTCACGCTCAAGCCCATCCCTCGCGACCAGTGGCCGCAGCTCAAGATGAAGATCTGCGCCGCCAGCGCGCTGCGCGCGCGCCGCCCGCACTGGGGGCAGGACCGACCCTGGAAGGGGGATTACTTGGCCGACTTCAATTATAATGTTAAAGCTGGTGAGTTTATTGCCTCCGTTCTCTTCTTCTATCTTTTTCAATGTTGTTATGCAGTGGCGGCGGCAGGTGTCAGCCTCGCGTCTCTATGAGCCTTGCACAAAAAATTTAGATGTTAAAATCAAGAGGCCCCCGTCGCGGTAGCACTTAATCAGTATAGGGTGAAGATACATCGCAACTCTCCCTACCCCCCTCTCCCTCCCTAGCAATATGATGTTTCCGACGCTTGTATCCTACCTAGCGCCGCCACTGTCATGATGTAGGTCGTAGGTATACTTTTAGCAATCATAGTTACTGTATATACAGGATGAATTTGAATTGATTCGACAAACTTCAATGAGTAAACCTGCGTGTATCCAAGAATTTTTAGGACATATTATTAGAAGAAAATATTAATGTTCTATGATACTTTAAAATACAAAAGAAATACATAAGTATCTAGTAAGTAACTCCATGCGCCGCCGTTTTTTGTTTCCGTGAGCATGAATGAATACAGACAGAGTGTTGAGTCATTCACTTAACACAGTGCCGCGCTCAGGCGGCGCGGAGGGGACGGCGGAGTGCGGGAGCGGGACTCCCCGGTCGACGCGCCCGCCGCCGCACCGCAGCGCGTGTATTCAACGCACAACCGCGCTCGCGCACCTCATATTTGTATCAATTTTAGTCTTGGGTAGTACAAGTACGATGTACTGATAGGTAACGTAACTTTGTACTGTACTAAAAGTAACGTTTCCGAACGACAGCACTTAATCGGACATTTAGTACTATTCGTACACTGTTCGTACACTCTGACTGTACTGTACTTTGGCTAATGTTACTATTTCTACCATGCTACATTCGTTCGTGGTTTTGGTTGTAACTCGTTGATGTTAAGTTGCACCAGACGGGGGCAGCATAAGTGAGGTTAGGTCTAACTAGTGTAGTATAGATCAGTAGTTTGGTGGAGTTACTAAGTACTGATTTGCGATTTAAAATGGGTTTCACCGAGTTTAGAGCCCTAATGCCTCTTTGTATATTAAGTTCTGTGTTTTTGTGCCAATTCAAACGCCTATCTAGAGTAACTCCTAGATATTTTACTGTTTGACTCCATGGAATACAATAATCTTTTATCTTCACAGTTCTTGTGGGCAATGTACGCTTGGCTGTAAAGAGAATGGCTTCAGTTTTCGTGGCGTTTAATTTCAGTTTCCATGTTGTGAAAAAATTGTTTAAAAGTTCCAGGGACAGTTGAAGGCGGCCAATAATGATATTAACATCTTGATCAGTTGTAAATGTCGCTGTATCATCTGCATATATAGCGAGATGGGTGTGTGGTTGTTTAGGTTTGTCGTTAAGATAGAGGATGAATAGAAAAGGCCCTAGGATTGAGCCTTGGGGCACACCAGTATGTATGGTTTTTGGAGCAGAATGTTCAGAACCTATGAAAACTGAAAAGGAACGACCGTGTAGATAGTTTTGGATAAATTGTACTAAGAAGAGAGGAACATTATATTTTATTAGCTTATGTAATAGACCTTGATGCCATACTGTGTCAAATGCTTTTTCTACATCTAATAAGGAAAAGCCTAAATTAAGGCCATGAGAGATGTGTTCACTGACTCTGGCTAGCTGTTGGGTGGTTGAGTGAGACCTGCGAAATCCAAACTGTTCTGGAATAAGAATAGAGGTAGTCACCTTTAACAGACGAGACAGAATTATAGACTCAAGTATTTTACCAATGGCCGGTAATAGACTAATGGGCCTATAGCTTGTTGCTACAGTTGGGTCTTTGCCTGGTTTCTTAATGGCTATAATTTTTGCATGCTTTAAAATTGTTGGAAAATATCCTAAACGCAGACATCCATTGAAGATTTTAGCTAGAAATACAATACTTTTTTGAGAAAGATTTTTTAACAAGCCATTACTCAGACCGTCGAATCCGGGGGCCTTACGTGGTTTTAGTTTGCGCAGTAGTAATTTTATTTCTTTTGGCCTGACGAGAGACGGGTAATCATGATTTTGATAGCTGTTAAGAAGTCTCATGGATTCGTTAACCGCAGTTTCAGTATTTGGATCATTTTTCCAGTGCTGGGTAAGACACATATTTTCCAGGAAGGCATTTGATAAGGTTTCACATTGTTCTATCACAGTAGAAGTGGTACTATTTTCAGTCTTTTTAAGAGGTGGAATTGAAGAAGACTGTTGATTGAAACTCCTAACTACTTTCCATAGATCTGAAGTGGGGTTTTCCACTTTTGTAAGTTTTCGATTCCAGATAAAATCATTGTGAGCTCCAATATCCTTCTTAATGGATGCCTGCATATGGTTCATTTGTGAGAATAGCTGACGTCGGGTGTGAGGATTAGATTCCTTCAAAGCCTGCCTACAGAAACTATTTTTAATTTTGATATTAGTTCTAATACGACGGGGGAGTCTTAAACTATTACCACAAACAACTTTTGGAACAGCTTTATCCCGCGCAGCGATCATAGTTTGAGTAAGGTGTGATATAGCAAGATCAATTGACTCAGTTGTATTAAAAGTAGCTAGTGAAAGAGCAATATTGCCGTTTAGGTGCGACCTATAGTCTCTCCAGTCAGCTTTACTGAAGTTGAAAGCAACTCTTTCATGTCTTGTGAACGTGCCACCAACTGCAAAGTGAACAGGTAGGTGGTTTGACGATAGTCGGGTAAGCACTTGTGGTTCCGTTGGGCAAAGAACACCATTGACGAGAACAATGTCAGGAGTAGATGGAGTATACGTGCTGTGGTAGTGGACTAAAGTTGGATTAGTCGGTGCAAGTATACTATAGTCTTTGGTGATCATGTGGCTGTAAAGCACCTCTCCATGTGGATTGGATCGTGAACAATACCAATATGGATGTTTAGTATTGAGGTCACCCATAATAAGTATATTAGGGTTAATATCAAGCATTAGGTCTAAGTCTCTGGTGAGAAGTGGAAGGTTAGGTGATTGATATGCGGAAATGATTGCTAGTTTTTGGTTCGATACCATTAGTTGTATGCCAACACATTCGAAATTTTGTGTCTTAGGGAGTGTGAGGGGTATGTGAGAAATGTCAGATTTAATCAGAATAGCAACTCCTTGTCCAGCTCCATCTAGTTTCTTATCTTGTCGGTAGGCAATATAGCCTGATGCATTAATTTCATGATGGGGTGGAAGTCTAGTTTCTGATAAAGCAACAATATCAATATTAAGCTCGCTTACCAAGTGAAGCAGTTCAGTCATTTTGTTACGAATGCCGTCAGCATTCCAGTAAAGAACGTGAAGAGATTTTGCACTACACATAATGTCCAAGATGAGTTAAAATGAGAATAACTTTATCCATCATGCTATTACATCCGACAAACTGGCTTTTGATAGATTTAATAGCCATAAGAATGGCTAACATGTCAGTTGTAACTTGATCTTGGTCTTGACAATTTTTCGCCGCAACGTTTTCAGGCTTGCTGGCTGCAACCAAGTTCCAGGGGCGTTCATCAGTATTGCTCATCTTGACGCGGGAATTAGTGGTGTTGGTAGTTTTGAGTTGTTCTTGTCTAACTTTTAGAGTATGCAGGTATTTTTCTCGCACTTGGCATAGGCGGTAATTTGCGGGATGGTTTTCGCCACAATTACAACACTTAGCCGGCTGATCTCGAGATTTCTTTGGACAATCTTCAGTTGCGTGAGATTCTGTGCATTTTACACAGCGGGGTGGAAGATTACAATTACGGGAAGAGTGACCAAATCCTTGACATCTGTAGCACTGAGTGCCATATCTATTATTATTCCGATATTTGCGTATTTGGACGACACTGTTGCACAAAAGTTTGATTTGCTGGAATTTAATGAAGTCCGCACCAGGTGGTAATTGTACTAGGTAAGGAGGACAGTATGAAGACTTTTCAACAGGTACTTTCATTTTTCGAACAGATACGTTTTCGAAGCCAAGCACGGCAAATTCATTCGGAAGAAGTCCTTCCACGTAGTCAGGTAAACCAAAAATAACTGCTTTGTACGTCTTTTCATCTTTGCGGGAGTAGGTATGAAAGGCTATTTCTTTGGAACGGAGGCCATCTTTAATTATTTGGTGACTTTGCGGTGTGTAGCAAATCACTGCTACCTTATTTATGCTCCTGTATTGTAGATGGAAACTTTTGGTGAAGTAAATTAAATTTGTTTGATGTTTTGATAGGGCGTGGTTGTTGATGTTCAGCGGGGTGCGCAGTTTTTTTCGGTATTTTCCAATCACTAATTTCCACAGGACCTTCCAGGGGGCGTTTCCCAACTGAGTTTGAGCGCGTTAGGAACCGATCCATATCGAGAGATTTTATCGATAGTTAGCATCACTACAAAATTTTTAAATGAGGCGATCGGGGGTGCTGTGTTAGGCATGCGTGCGAAAGAGACGAATGCGCCTGCCGAACTGACGATTAATCGATTAAAAATGCTAACAACATTTTAATTCAACAATATATAAACACTATTTAAATGAGTTCATAAAAGTTTAAATTTAGAACAGATAGAGTAAATAATAAAGAAACTTTGAAAAACAATTTCTTTACCAAACTATTCACAAAAAAACATGAATTAGTAATACTAATTATGACAATGTAATGCGTAATCGCATCTCTAATCCTCTTGGTTTAGTTACCGCCCCCGCCCCCCGCTTCCTGTCACCATTTACTTCCAAAAAATGCATCTGCGCAACCACTTGTCGCCTACTTCAGTCCGGCCTAGTTACGTTGATCGTACTGTATTTACTCGTACTTACGAGGACTGAAGTGACTCGCATACTGTGTTGGTATTAATTTATTGTTCTCTTAGTATGATTTGTGTTTTCAATTCCTCTTTTTATAAATAAATGAAGTTTGTTAAAAATGTACTCAACAACAACCTTTAAGAGTATGCAAACGTTCTAGAAATTTTAAATCAGTTTATTTCTAAATAACTATTAACACTTGTAAAAATCAATTTATTACGATTTCGAATAAAAGTATCGATATCGGTAAGTTTCATTCCCGTCTGCGGCACAACCCGCTTTACACGTGCCGGCCCGGCGGCCGGTGGAATCCCCGATCGGGTTTGTCGCCGTGAGTGCATTACACAAAATACCGAGAGTACAGAAGGTAACCTTCATACGTAGCCACGCACACATACACATCGTTCACTTGGAACTGGGTATTAAAGATCACTTTAGACCACGTTGTTCGGAAGGCGACGCGAGATTTCATGTCCGTGAACGGTGTAAGTGTCCGTTGTTATTGCGCGCGTTGTTTGAAGGTTACCTTCTGTACTTTCTTTATTTTGTGTTTATGACCAATGACCCTTTGAATGAACTACGTGTTTACGAAATTATGATCATTTGATTTCTAAAGCGCGTCGTACGATTTTGAAACTTTGATCATTTTATTTATTTGTTTAAGGTTTAGACATATGGAAATAATGATAATGTACTGATTCTTTTAGTTTACAAAACTTAATAGATCTGTCACCATCGTTTTAAACAATAAAATCGGATGTCTTTTTTACTACTTAAATTCAATGCATAATGTAAGTACTAACGGTGCTAAAACTCCCCTATCAATTTGTCGACTGATTTCAAAATCATCCTGTATATACATACAGGTAAATTAGCTTGAAGAAATTTTTGCGTTTGTAGTAGTGTATGGTCAGCAAATAAAAAAAACAACATTTTATTTTTAGTTTTTATTGTTTTAAAAGTAATATACGTTTGTGGCTGGAGCACACCAAATGCGTGCACGTCTACGCATACGCACTACGTACTAATACGGTCGTAAAAATGTGTATCCACCGCATTGTAATCTATGGAACTGTATGAGGCAGACAAGCCAGTTCCAAACATTACAAGCATTGAATGCCGGTTTTCACTTCAGTGAAGACGTGTATGAATTAGGTGTTCTCCGGCCATAAATGTTTTATTCTAATAATTCATCAACCCCAGGCATATCACAATCATCCCCATCCTCGCTTTCATCAGATGAATTATTTAAATTAATTATGATTCGTTCTGATATTGTGCCTAAAGCTGCGTCTCTACCCTGATATTTGCTTTCCTCCTCAATAGCATGCAAACAAACTTTTCTCCATTCCTCTACAGTTATGGCGTTCATTTTTTCTTCAGCTAATGACATTATAACCTTCATATTCATTGCGACATTCTTTTTTGCGACATATGTTTTCACTATCCCCCATATATTTTCTATAGGATTAAACTCCGGATGGTATGGTGGTAAACGCAGCACAGTATGACCGTGCTGTCGTAATATTTCGTCTATCTTGTACTCTATAAATCTCGCCTTGTTTTGCAGAATCAGTTCATATAATTGAGGCTTAAGCAACGTGGATGAATGCTCAATGTTTCGAAATGTCAGCCAGTCTATCATTTGCTGTTTTCTAGAATTACTATTCGGTGCAGGATTTTGTATTGAGTTATGATATGGTGCGTTGTCAACAACAACAACACTATTTGGTTGTAAGTTGGGTATTAATTGAGTTTGAATCCACCTTGAATAGTTGTCATAGTTCATATTGTTGTGGTAATCTCCACTTTTTTGGTCGGCTTTAAACATAAGCAATGCATTTGGTATAAAGCCATCGATACCACCGGCATGAACAATGATTAAGCGGTTGCCTTTCGATATATGTTGCTTCAAACCTGAAGTGCTTCCATCTGACCAAGATTTCGAGAGGGTATGTGATGTATGTATATATGTTTCGTCGGTGTAAACAATTGGTCGGCGTTGTTCACGATATTCAGCAATTTTCATCAAATAATTAATTCGCAAGTATCTAATTTCGTGTTTTTCCATAAGAAGTTTCCGGTTATCTTCTGTTTGCTTCCAATTAAAACCTAATGACATGACGTGTTTTCGTAACGTGCTGACACAACCTTTATAATCGATATCTTCTTTCAATTTTGAGTGCAAAGTTTTTAAAGTGGGAACTTCTTTATTTGTGATGTGGAAGTCATGAATTGTTCTTCTGATAACTTGCTGATCAAAGTTATCGATTACTATTGTAGGTTTACGATTCGGTTTCTTTTTAGGAGATTTAAATGTTACTTCCTGATCTGAAGGACGACATTTGCTTTCTGATACTACCTTTCTGACGGATGCTATTGAAATTCCTGTTGATTTAGCAACTAATTGAGTGGGGGTCATAATACTGCTCGGGTTGTTATTACACTCATTTTCGAAATATTTGTACAAACAGTACAAAACTTCCTTAGTTTGAGAAGTCAAAGGCTTGCCTCGACCATGTTTTAACACTGGAGCCATTTTGAATTATCAATATAAAGTTACAACACTTACACACTTGAAATTAAACACTTCAACAAATATTTTAACAATAATAACAAACAATAACAACAATCAACAAATACAAAATTTCACAATGAAACTACTACGTATCTAATAATTATAATTTTTTAATGAAATGCGTGCTTTATGTTCTAACGGTATCAAGCGACTGACGTCAGACTGCACGTGGCACCTGCGGACAGAGTAAACTGGTTTATTCTGGTTTTGTGCGTGTTTCCACTTTCCACTATCAAGTGACGATTTATTTATTTGTTTTGTTTCGTAATTATTATGGTCAAAACTTTTTACCTATAGCTAAACTACTATCATCTAAAGAACGACACGATATTTTATTGTTTCACGGTAGTCGCCTTGTCGTTTGCTCAAGGACGTGAAATTGAATGACATATTTTTTTTAATAAAGTCAAAACCTTTTTCTTTAAAATAAAAACTTGTTTTTATTGAAAACAAAAATCAGAGTGTTGCTAGGGATAAGTATTAAATTAAATAGTAATGTTAGGATATTGAAACATTTTTGTAAGGGCCAGAACGATATAGTGGAAACGCGCTCTAATATCTAAGTAACATACACACCACTACATATGCAAAAATTTCTCGAGACTAATTTCACTGTATATACTTATGACTATTATTAAAATATTTTGTTTGTTTAATATTAACCTATTTCTTACCCTTGTAATGTCAGTAATGAATAAGAAATAGTAATGTCAGTAATTTTCATATTATACAACGACAACAAATTAAATAATACATGCATAAACAAACACATAACATAAAAACTAGAGCATACATTACCACAGACAATTCTATAATATTAATCCAACATAGACAATAAAAAGCCTACCTCGGAACCGATTATACTGTATCAAGATTAAAACAAAAATCAAACACATAATTGACTAACTAATTTATAACCGAAAGATAAAATACTAGCTATAAAATACTTACTGCTGCCCAAAACTTCACTTGCGTAAAAAATTGAAAAATATTTCCAGCGGTAACTTTTTCCGAGATAAAACGTAGCATATATACTATTCCAGACTATATTCTATCTCTGTTCCAAATCTGATTACTCGTTGTGACGTAGTTGAAATAATGATTGTTAAACCCTGTACGTGTGGTCCCAGCAACCTACCAGAGCCAGCTGGGCTCCCTGCAGAAGGCGCAGCAGTCGGGCCGGCCGCTGTTCTCGTGCAAGATCCACAAGTTCAACAGGTTCAACAAGCTGGCCGAGCGCTGCTTGCTCGTCACCGACTCCTTCATCTTCAAGCTGGACGCTAATAACTTTAAACCACTAAAGAAGCCGACGCTTATTACTGAGGTAATGTATCAAATTGATAGTATTTACAGATAGCTAGCAACAAAAACAGCTTAGCATTTAGGTCTCAAAAAAATTACACATAAAAAAGTCAAAATTCTTTATTCACATTAAGTGTAGAATCATGGCTTATCACAAGAACAACACAATGCCTAGTTGCCTTTTGTGTAAAACTGCTAATCGACTATTAAATTTTATGATTAACCGACTGAATCTAATAAAAACGAACAATAATAATAGAGTAAAAACGAAAGTCATTTCATAAGTTCATTCTCTCATCGGTACTCATCCCAAATCATAATCTAGAGAGCTATTTTTTTTCAGAGAGAGATAGAAACCCTTTTCTATCTCTCTCTGAAAAATAGTTTAGAAAAAAGCGGGCGAAGGCATGCTAAAAAGGTGGTCTCACTATAGTTTGATAAAATCAATATAACGTGGGAAGGTTATTGGTTCATTTATCTCCTTTTTAATCCTATTTTCTGTTGAGCAGGTGGGTGCTCTAAGGATAATGAGCACGGACGCTCAGCTGGTGGTGATCAGCATACCCTCAGCCAAGAATGACCTGGTGGTGGGACTGGTGGCCGCGCACGACATGGTGGGGGAACTGGTGGGGGTGCTCGCTAACAGATATAACATGTAAGTATTGAACTACACAACAAGACACTGCGTCTTACAACTCGATTTAGGTGTTTTCTTACTCCTTGTATCATAAGTTTCAGTCTAATTATTGTACTAGTTTGATTGCCTCTGTGGCACGGTGGAAGTTTATCCGACTGCTGACATGTTCCTAGAATAAAAGCTCCAAAAAAAAAAACAAAAGACTGCTACGCAAGAGGTCGTGGGTTCGATTCCCACACGGGACATCACTTTGTGTGGTCCACAAATTGTTGTTCCGAGTCTGGGTGTACTTTGTGTCCGCGATTCGTATGTTTAGTTTTTTTTAAAAAATGCAATTATGATAGATTAGGACCTTTATTGATATAATTCCTTGCGTACTTGTTATGTAACACCCCCCCCCCCTTAGGCTGACGGGCCAGGAGCTGTCGGTGGAGGTGGAGAGCGGCGCGACGACGCGCTGCACGCTGGGCGGCAAGACGCGCGCGCTGCAAGCCTCGCTGCCCGCCTCGCCGCAGCACGACGTCGCTCTGCCGCCCTTCACGCACGCGCACAACGTCATCACGTACCACCCCGCCTCCGCACGGGCGTAGCGGCGCGCGTCCTACTGCTGACGGGATATTCAAGCTATACCTATTCATAATCAGGGAAATAAGTGATAAACTATTGAATTATTGCTTAAAGGGATATGCGCATTGATGCCATCTTATATTATATACTAAAAATATAATGGGGGAGTGTGGGCAAAGTTTACAATTTTTTCATGATGATATAATGACAAATTTGTCACAGAAAATGGTATAGACGTGGTTAAATAATAATTCTTATATTGTATCTAAGTCACTAATAGCCTGGTCTGTGCCTTTCAGGAAATTTCATATTTGATGTGTTGAAACAACATTTCATTGGAACCTTTTTTGTGGTTATAATAAGTCTATGTGGTGCCCTCTGATAGATAAATGAATGATTCGTGGGCCTTAAAACGTAATATTTGTGATTATAAATAAAATACAATTATTAATGTAGTTTTTACAGTGATAAATGCTTCAAATGAACAAAATAAGACGTAGTTGTTACATCTTATTCGTAACTTAAATAAAAACGCGGGTAGTTTTGTATTTATTAATGAAATTGTTTTTTATACGTTTTTTTGACGTATTATGAACAAACAGTTTTTGAAAATTAGGTGAGATAAATAAGCGTAAATATGTTGCTTATAATTTTTTTTAAATATGTTGACTGATATGAAGCATTTCAGTAAAGCGGCCTTATAATAATGTAACTATAAGTACCTTATTAACTTATTCGAAAAAAAAATGTTAACAATACTTTAGGATGGTAACATTGATTTGTTTTTATTTTTTATTATTTTAATTATAATGGCAACACTATGGGCTACATAGTATGAGAGTTATTTTTTATTATTATTGTTAGCGTATAAATGAAGCTTAACTATACAGAATTATTGAAAGGTTTTTAATATAGTGACCGCAATAATCGATTAACCTTCTATCGATTGTAGAATGAAACGGATTGATAGTTATTGATCGACAGTTGTTGAGGTGAAAAACGATCAAAACTATAATATTTTCTTTTGCAACCACTTGGTTGCGACAGAAAACTTATTAACAGTTTTTTTTTGTTTATTTTTTTATAATTTTAACTTTCTCTCTTTTACTTTGGGAGGAAGGCTGAAAATAATACTTTGTTCAAGTAAAAATCAGACCGGTTTCGTTGAATGATATCTATTGACGATTAATCGATTAGCGTGACACTACTCTAACACAGTTACGTCCGAACATGCTAAAGTAATACTGATTTGATTACAATCGATTAGTATAATCGAGTTATGTGTACAGTTTATACTGTTGTCATTATTAAATAACTGCCTTACTTATGATATTTAAAAATACCCCTCTTAAGCTACGTCTCCTGGCTCCGCCAATCGATTACATCATTCTGCATAGGTATAAGAACACCAACATTCTGTATGGCTGAGGGTACAGCCATACACTCATGTGAGGGACGGTACACACACGCGATGATTTAATGACGAACGAAACGATGAACGATGACGGGACAAAAGATTCAACCAATGAACTGATTTACTATTTATAAGCAAGGCAGTTAATGTAATACAATCCTGATTATAATTTTTTATTGATTTTTATTAAAATTTGGAAACATCACATTATGTTATGTAGTTGTAAATATTTAAAAATAAAATTGGCGCATATTTGCAGAGTTTATTTGTGCGTTCTGTGTACAGTAATTAGTTAATATAAACTGTGCTAATTATTAAAATAATGTTTGTATTATGAATGTTAACTTTATAAATAAAAATACGCACAAAATAGTATAATGGTTGAATTTTTTAACAGTTTATACTTCCATTGACCGTGACATTTGTATTCTGATTGAAATTTGGTCATTATTTAATTATTATTCTCCGCCCTTTTTTTACTTTGATGAAGTAAAGAAAGAAATATATTTTTAAATTAATTCACCATTAAGGATACAGTTCAATCCAGACTTTTTTTTCAGGGTATATCTTTATTTTTATATTTTTTTTTGTTGTGTTCACGATAAAGCCATTTGGATACCTTCCCACTAAATAGAAAACCAACAAATCAATAGTTTGGTCAATTTTTCGTCTATACATCATCTTAATAGATAAATAATATATAATCTTAACTCTAAAATACCTACAATCTAACAAAGAAACTCCGTGTGAATGATGAAGGCGACGCGAAGTACGTTATTTATACAAACCCACGTAGGAGCCCTATATCGAAAAGAAATAAAGAAAAACATTTTATAATATAAATGTTAACAAGACGCTACATATCGCGTTGTTGTCTATACACGTACATTTTGCGGTTTTGTGTCGCATTTCAAATTTTCTTAATATGCATTTACTCTTATATTCTGTAGTATACCAACGTTATATACCATAAAACAAGGCTTGAAATCTAACGTTTTTGGTCGTTGATTTTACACTAACAACTAACTTGGTTGGTATAGTGGAAACGTTTCCAAAACAAACACAACATATTTTAATAATGTGTCCGTTTTACAAATTATGTGATGAAATATAATACGCACAGCTATGTAATTATGTTATTTATTAATTTACTTCAGTATTAAAATAGTTTAACTTATACATAATAAGGTTTAGGGTGATTTGTGAATTTATGATTTTTTAATTATTTAAGGGGTAGAGCACACAAGTTACGTTAAGCGGCGACAGGCGAGTTAGTCGCTTTTTAGAAGCTTGGATGCCGCGCCCTAGCGTTTTAAGTCATACCTACACAAACAGTATCTTAATTACCGAATGTCTGCTTTTTTTCTATTTTAAAAAATGGAATGAAAACACAAAGACAAAATATTTGCTACTTATCAGAAGCGAAGGGTTAAAATTTTTCTGATGTAACTAGATACTTAAATGTATCTTGTTAGGTTTTTATACGTATAATATTAACTAAATACAATTTAAATATAGCCGAAAATAATGGTATTCTTAGGGCCCTCCGCCACTGCTACTTACATTACTTACTGCTATTTATTTGCTGTTATATAAAGGTATTATGAATAAGGGTATGCAGGCTTCCTTCTGTACATATAGACATTGCTCACGGATACGTAATCTCGGAACACTTTGGTCCGAAGGTGTTCCGAGATTTGGTGGCAGTGGGGTCATTCAAGTATTTCGTAAGCGGTATTTTAATCATTTTCAACTCACTTCTCCCCTCCATGCAACGTGAACATTCGTTGTCTGTGGCACGACTCAGTGAATTTCACTTGACTGAACACTTTTGATCTACAATACTTTACACAATTATTGCGACCTAATCACCATCCAACCATCCACCACAGTCATCTATGCTAATATTATAAAGCTAAAGACTTTGTTTGTTTGAACGCGGTAATCTGAGGAACTACTGATCCGAATTGAACAATTCTTTTACTGTTGGATAGACCATTTATCGAGGAAGGCTACAGGCTATATAACATCACGCTACGATCAATATAGGAGCGGAGCAGCAATGAGAAATGTTGCAAAAACGGGGAAAATTTACGCAGACGACATTGCGCGGGACAGGTAGTCAAAAAAAGACCCCCTTTGATATTTACATAATATTTGAATGGACCACGTAAGCGATATCTATGTGTGATGTAGGAAGCTGTTCTTCAATACTAGAGAAATTGTGTGTCATATATTTCTATAGATAATTATCTGTAAAACTATTTTTTAAGCGTTACTTATGATTTCTCGGTTGTGTTTAACAAGAGTATAACAAATCACCCATACCGCGGTAAGTTAACAGCGAGTTGTTCTAGTTGACCGTATTGTATATAGATGTTATTATTTGTAACGAGTGATGAACGTGCCTTGTCGTGGTGCCATTGATACGCAATGTGTTAAATAAAATAATTTTACATTTACATGCATTTTATTTTACTTGCTTTTCCGTTCACGACCCCTAGCTCGAGTTTCCTTAAAGCCTGTCTCTGTCTCATCCCCTCTCTACGTTACGAAGTGAAACATCGGTGTTCTTGGTGTTCTTAAACAATTTACAAGTCAACCCACGATCTCGTTTGCGAATACAATACCTATGCGAAATAGCGAATTTATACAGGCAATAGAGGGTTTATTGCACTAAATTGCAGGTTTTTTTTATTAAATAGGTTCAGTATGATGTACTGAATGTAAATGCATAAAATGCTAACAAATGAAGAGGGCGGAAGTGTCGCCATTTTGCGAAAAACCGTTTCGACCTATATCTCCGTAACCGTGCGTGCACTTGAGACCAAAAATGGTAATGATTTATAATAAATTTCTTATCTTTTTACCCGACTGCGTAAGCAGGGTTATGATAAAAATACATTCATATTTCTTTGGCAGGCCCTAAAGCCTAAACGGCTTGATGGATTGTAGCTTGAGAGGTGTCGTTACATTCGTCGTGAGAGTGACACTGGGTACTTTAAAATTTAAAAAAAAATTAAATAGTGTAGTTTTGGCGCCGATATAACGTCAGTTTAAAAATAAAATCTTCAAAAACTATCGAGTGGGATATCAAAATAAAAAATTTAAATGCTGATAATATATATATTTAGACGTGAAGAAGTCCAAACATACACACTCACATACTCACAAACTTTCCCTCTTTATAATATTAGTGTGATATATAGTATCAGCTTTTAAAATTTGATAGCATATGTACCTATATATAAAAATGGAATAAAAACGAAAATTAAAAAAAGGACGGAAACAAGAACTATTTTGTATCACTTACACAAGACTTATAACTTACATTTAAATGACTATTACTATTTGCTTACATATAGGTACAGGACCTTTTCTTGTCCATAATGTACTAATTGCAGGAGTTATTTTGTGTTCAGTATGACGTACTAAATGTAAATGCACGTAATACTTACAAATTTGAGGGGCCATTATGCGAAATACCTTTTTGGGCTATGTCTCCGTAACCGTGCACTTGAGGATAAAAATGATAATAACCTTTATTGTAGACTAGCTGTCCCGCGCAACTTCGTATGCGTAAATTTTCCCCGTTTTCGCAACATTTCACGTCGCTACTCCGCTCCTATTAGTCGTAGCGCGATGTTATATAGCCTATACCCTTCCTCGATAAATGGGCTATCAAACAAAAAAATAACTTTTCAAATCGGACCAGTAGTTCCTGAGATTAGCGCGCTTAAACAAACAAAGCAAACAAACAAACAAACTCTTCTGATCTATCTATTCTATACATATAATAAAACTGTAAATTTCACGTGTCTGTACATGGCCGAACTTAGTGAAAAAAAATATTAGGAAATGTTCGAAAAGAGTATTTAAACACTTTGCTGCATTTTTAGAAATGTCTGTCTGTCTGTCTGTCTGTCTGTCTGTCTGTCTGTCTGTCTGTCTGTTTGTTTGAACACGCATCACGCAAAAACTACCGTACAGATTCGGTTGAAATTTTGCACGTGCAATCTAATAGATGCAGATTAACATTTAGGCTATAAATTATCACGCTTTTTCCCATAGGAGCTAAGCAGTAAGGGATAATGTCTGTAGCTATTTTTCGTTATAAACCAGTAACTACTAGACGGATCTTTATGAAAATTTACAGTTTTATAGTAAATACTATAGGACATTATTTACACTATGAATCATTACGCTAACGTCTATGGGGAACGAGTAGCAACGTATTTTTTGTCGCACCATAATGGTTTATCGCAAAATTTTCCAGAATTAGACATTATCTATAATTGTAACCCATGGAATACATAACTTCACGCTAAAACTAAAAGGAGCTAAACACAACATTGTTAAGTTTTATAAGAACAGTTATTTTGACGTGGCAAGTGGCGAACAGTATAGCCTCGAAGCTATGCTAGCGGACTTTGACGACGAAGTCCCGGGCTCGAATCTGATCTTTGATTATGTTCTTTTTGTATTTTTTTAAATTGTCTTTATCCTTTTTTAATATTTTTCTCAATGTTTTAGTTATTTTTTCGACCGTAAGTAACTTATTTACTTTGGTTATTGTTTTTTTATATTAAAAATCAAGTAAATTATGCACGTAGGTTAGTTAATTATAGGTATTGCATGCACTGCTGAGAGTAATTAATTAATCGTAGTAGAAATGAAAAACAATATTACATTATAATTAAAAAGTATTCAACATTTTCCAGAATTTAAGTGTTCGTCTAAAAAAAGACATTACACACGTAAAAAAAAACATGTAGCGCCATCTATGAAATCAAATTGTTCACCGTGATCAAATAATTCCTTATTTGTGAAAACATTTATTAGGGTATAGGTGCTTGAGATGCTGAGTGGCAACATTCTTGAAAGTAGATGGCGTTGTATTCAATAACGTTCTATACTTAGTAAAAGAAGTTTTAAAAAGTCAAAGTCAAAGTCAAAGTATTATTTATTTGTGAAACATGGTACATACAGATGTTAAACAATAATAAAAGAAACACATTGCTATGATTTTTAGAAATGTTTGTCTGTCTGTCCGTTTGTTTGACCACGCATCACACAGGTGCATCGAGTATCATGTTTTGGGGTTATGGTTGGAGATTACGTGTTCATCAATTCAACGATAATGAATGGCTCAACATCGGTCAAGTGTGAGTAGTTCGGGTGACGGGAGGAGGGGGGTCGTTGTTTGTCAACCGTACCTTTAGGGATATCTGACATTTTCGCCGGCATGACACACATGACACGCTCTGTGTTTGCTTACTAAAGTGTTACAGCAGTTTTATTATTAGTATTGCGTTGTAACACTATATGCAATACACCCCATTTTTAGCCAAAATGGCAAAACAGAACCCTTATAGTTCCCTTATGTCCGTCCGTCCGCAGCTTAGCTCAAAGACTGTTAGTGCTAGAAGGTTGCAACTTTTGCATGAATAAATTACTAACGCCGATAAAGTGAAAGAACAAAATCTTGAAAATCATTATTTTTTTAAGGGTACCTCTCTTATATGTAAAGTGGGGATGTGATTTTTTTCTCACCTACCTACCCCATCGTGTGTGGTATCATTAGATAGGTCTTTTAAAAAGCGTTTAGGGTTTGTGAAGACTATTTTTAGATTTAAGGATTCCTTTGTGTATAATATTAGGCTTTATAGTGAACATTTTTGTTAGAGTCAAGTGTCCCCCTGCCAGCTAAATGGTTGATGTTGGGTATGTGAAAAAATTCAGGGTAGTAGTATAAATACTAAAATTATAAGGAAAACTATCACAGTTAAGTACTTAGGCTTTACAAGTTTACGATCACATGAGAAGTAACAACATTTTCGTACAAATTCTATTAAAAATTATTAGGTAATAAGTAGGTATAACGTTGAAAGAATGAAACAAAAACAACAGAAAACCCACTTCTTAAGCCGCACACCAAACTAACTATCTAAAAGAATAGAACGGATCGATTTTTATTTAGTAAGTATTTAGTCAACAGGACTGTTTCCAACATATTTACACAGAAGTTATTTCGTTACTAAACTAAACAAAACTAAACTACCATAATTTAAACCCGACTTTCACGCGAACGAAGTCGCGGGCACAACTATTATGAATATTATATATTACGGGTCTTAATCGCGTTTAGGTTAAATACCTTGCTTACCTACGTTTAATATGCATGATAGTTTAAGTATAATTTAATTTAAAGTCATCAAGTATTAAAATAAACTTATCCAGTTTTGAAAATAGATGGCGTTTAAATACAAATTAAACAGAATCAGGTAAATTGATTTAAAAAATAAATCTGAAATTCTTACGATTATGTATTATATATATATTATTATTTACGGATATGAATTTATGATGATCTTAATTAACGACAGGTTCATCATCATCATCATCAGCCTATCGCAGTCCACTGCTGGACATAGGCCTCTCTAATTGCACACTTTGTTCTATCCTCGGCTACGACAGTAGTTTAGTATTTAAACTAAACGTTTCTAAAAGATATACTAATTCACTATATCTTTTAGAAACGTTTGAATGTTGTCTGTTTGTTTGAACACGCATCACAGTACCGCGGGAATGCAATGTTTTAAAACCATGATATTTTTTTAAAAACTTATCTCACACTAGCCCTATTTCGCGCGAGTACTTGGGCGGTTTCGGGCTTCATTTAACCCGAAACCGATAATAGTAATATTTGATGTGATGCAAATCATTTTGGTAAAATACTATTATAATTTGTCTTCTAACCGTCTGGCGCCATAAACTTTGTCGCCCTTCATTTTGCTGCACTAAGCATTTGCTTGGCTTGCCTTGCCATAGGTCGGGCTCTGATTAGAGCTAGGCCCTAATATCCATAGATGCCACAGAGCATTGTGGAGCATGTTTCCAATATGTTTTACACAGAAGTTAAATTGTAACATAAACTACCTTAATATAAACCCAACTTCCACGCGAACGAAGTCGCGGGCACAGCTAGTTTATAATATTAGTATAGATAATTAAATTACATTTATATTTTTTTGTTTAATACCTTTTGAAATTAACGCGTTATTACTTCGAAAATATTATTTTTATAAAAAATACATGGTAGGCAGTAGCACAGATAATATAATAGTAGCAGTAGCATTTTATTGTTTAAACAATTATTAAAAGAGATATCAGTCGAAAAGTCAATAAACAAATAGTGTAAACGTGTGATAAAAAAAATAACAAAAAGATAAGAATTTCAATTATATACAATAAAGGTTATTTCCATTTTTGGCCTCAAGTACTCGGAGATACGGAGATATACCTAGGACAAAGCAATATGACGAGACTACCGCCACCATAATTTGTAAGTATTTTGTGCATTTACATTTAGGAGGTACGTTATAATGAATCTATTTATAACAAAAAGTAACTCCTGCAATTTAGTACATTATGGAGAATTAGAAAATCCTCTATTGTCTGTACTAAATGACGCCGCCTCTAAAATTAAACATGTACTTAACTAATAGTCATCCCCATAGTCAAAGCGAATCTAATCACTCTTCGGTATTTGTTAAATAAAATCCATCAATCAATTTAGACATTACTTTAAACATCGAACCAAAAAGCTAGAAACATTAACATTTGGAAAATTACCATACATTTCTGTTATTTACTAATGCTGTTGTCGATGTATATCATTTATTTATTTTAAGTTGTCACGGAAAAAGTCGTTGATGGATTGCCGGAGGTATTATTTTACCGAAGTAAATATATACCAACAATATTCACTGAGTATTGGCTATAAGTTACCCCTACTTACCGCCCACGACTCACACATTATGATACACGAAAAACATTTATTAAAATATCAAGAAAATATAAATAGATACAAAGGAATGAAAATAAATTCCGCATAAAGCTTAAATATCCACAAGGTTTACTCGTAGGTAAAAGGTACCTGCGTCTGTGTAGACACAGGATTAACATTCAGGCAAAGATTCTTTATAACAAGGTAATATTGAATATAATGTTCGCTTGAAGCCTCGGGAGAAGTAGGTTGGAGTTCTTTGATGTACCTCCTACGGCTTTCAGTCGCGGTGGACATAATTACAAATATATCTATAGATACTTAGGCACTTGTTGTTGTTATTACAAACTGAGTGGTTCCAAGTACCCTTATGTACAAGTACTGGTGTGAAGTTGGGAGAAACATCGGCATACTCTCGGCCCTTTCCTTATGTCAGAATTAGGTGTCAAACTTTTAAAAATACCTATTCTTGTATAAATGGATAACGTCGTTTAAAAAAAATACCGAGTGAAGGTCGGTCATCCAGATACTGTTTTATTACAGGTATACTTTTGAGACAAGACTATAGGTAAGTACCTATAGTCTCAAAAGGAAACAAAACAGGACGCTGACATCACACATGAGTATGAAGCTGTTGTAACTTGACTGGATGACACCCGTCATGGGTTAGAAGATGGAGACTATGTTTTATGAAAATATAAATATTAGGTATAGGTTTTAATCGCGTGAATAATTTAAGTTAAACTACCTTGTTTGTTGCCCGACGTTTCGACCGTATTGCAACGGCCGTGGTCACGGCAATATGTATTATAGGATCACTTGTGTTTCTGTATGTCCGTCTGCCAGCTAATTTGCTCCGAATCTTCTAGATCGATTGAGTTGAAATTGTGTATGTACATACACAGGTACATGTATACATTTCTGTAACTTTAACAAGGACGCATAACGTAAATAAATGGATTTTGAACTAGGGGGCAATTAAGATTACAGAAATATAAAAACCAGGCAAGTGCATGTCGAGCCACGCACAATGTAGGGTTCCATAGTCCCCCCATCCGAATAATGTAGCTTAAGAAGTGGGTTTTCTGTTATTTTTGTTTTAAACTTACAACTTTATATCTAACTAATAATATTTTTCAACGGCATTTGCACGAAAATTTTGTTACCTACTTCTCATTTGATCAGCTGTTACTCGTAAACTTGTAAAGCCTACTTAGCTGATATAGTTTTCTTTTTAATTTCACTATATATCACACATCAACCATTTAGCTGGCGAGGGGGGAGGACACTTGACTCTAATAAAATATGCACTTTGAAGCTTAATATTTTACAAACGGATTCCTAAATCTTATAATCGTGTTACCAACTCCTAGACGTTTTTAAAATACCTATCTAATGATACCCCATACTAGGGGGTAGGGGAGAAAAAAAATCCATCCCTCATTTTACATTTATGGGAGGTACCCAAATTTTTTTTTTAAGATTTTATTCTTTCACTTTGACGGCGTAAGTATTACGTGTATCCATGCAATATTATAGCCTCCTAGCACTAACAGTCTCTAAGCAAAGGTGCGGACGGACGGACAGACATGGCGAAACTATAATGGTTCTGTTTTGCCATTTTGGCTACGGAACCCTAAAAAGATTCGTAAAACAATCCCTTTCATTTGATACAGGATATCGTGTAATATATGTTTTATGTTGATTGACCTGTAGGTCTAGTGGTTAGTGACCTTGACTGATAAGTCATAGGTCGTGGGTTCGAGCCCCACCCAGGATGAAACTTGGTGTGATGAGCACGATGGTTTATTCTGTGCCTGGGTGTTATTTATCTATAAAATGTATGTATTTAGAAATATATAAGTATGTTAATCAATTGTCTGGTTTCCATAGTACAAGCTCTGCTTAGTTTGGCATTAGATAGCGTTATGTGAGTTGTCCCAAGATATTATTATTATTATTATATCAAATAAAAGAAATTGTTGTATGGATTTCAAATATATTTATTTTATAATTTTAAAAGTATCTATCCCTCCGTGTGGCAATGCATGCATGGTTTAATAAACTCATGTAGAGGCTCTGTCTAGTACCAATGTATGGGTATATCAGATGCAGTGCGTGAGAAACCTAAATCTTTTAATATTACTTCGTTTGAGAGATACCATCAAAAAGAAAATTGTCAAAGAATGCTAATTTCGTTTAACGCTTTGCTAATAAAAGAAGTAAGATCTAACCGGTAATCAAGTTTATTCGAATCTTTTATGCCCGATTCAGACGCGCAGCAGGTACGGGCCGGGGGTGGTCCAAGCAAGCCGTTCACAAACAGCCGAGCAACACATTCACACATTCGCACTGGTTACGTTCGTGCCCCTGTTGAATGTCACTTTGAACGCGAGCGTGTAAACCTACCATTAAAATCATACACAGCTCCTGTCATAGGTGCTTAACGTATTTAATTGTTTAAAGAGAGAGTACCTGGAAGACCGAGCTCTGCTCGGTATTTTCAGGGTTCCGTAGCCAAAATGGCAAAAATGGAACGCTTATAGTGTAATAGTCTGTTTGTCCGTCCGTATGTCACAGGCATTTTACTCAAAGACTACACAATGAATATATTGATGAAATTTGGTGAAAAGGCGTCTTGTAGTAGCCGCTAATTAGTTTGATAGCTAAATAATAAAAATAAATATTTTTAGGCATTCCATACTTTTAACAAAAGCTGAAAAAATCAGCAAAAATCACCGTGTAGCATCATTCGACAGGCCTTTAAAAAAACATGGAAGGTTTCAAATGAACTTTTTTGATTGAGTGAATATTATTGAAAATAATTGCCCCGAAAGTTACATAAATTGTGTCCCCTTCCCTTGGTTTTTGAACTGTGTGACCAAAAAATAATAGAAATTTTATAGGCATTTTTTGTCAATCACTTTATTAAAAAATGCAATAATTATATTAAAAATCATAAAGGTAGCGCTTAATAAATACTTTAAACTAAAATAATTATTTTCGACATTATCGGACATACTAGAAAAGGGCGTAAGTGCCATGAACATAACGTTCTTCTGCTGGTGCAAATATTTAAATCGGATTTTTTACGTCAAGGGCTGCGGAACCCGACACTGAGCATGGTTCGACATGCTCTAGTCCTTTTTTTTTGGTAAATCGTGTATTTTGGAAATTATATTTAAACACGCATTACATACATTTGAGATATGAATAATATTTTTCGATCTTTCCGACATAATAATAAAAAAATATGAAATAATAAAGCACAAATCAAAAAACAAAAATTAAAATAAAAAAGGGTAAAAATAATCATAAAATAAAGAGAACATATATTTCATTCGGATTCGAACCGGGGTCATCTGCTTAGTGCATCGCCCGTTTCCCACCTAAGCTATAAATGGACATCGCGACGAAATTTACCTTCGTATTCTAATGATAATGTAGCAGTTTTTCATTGCCTGAAAATGTATTTATCTGTAGATAGAACGACGTTTTTTAAAAATGAAACCTAGCTAGATCGATTTGTCGCCTCCGAAACCCCCTGCATACTAAAATTTCAGAAAATCGCTGGAGCCGTTGCCGAGATTCAGATTATATATAAATATATTATACAAGAATTGCTCGTTTAAGGAACTTATGAGTCCCACATAACTAGCAATCTTGTTAACTCCTCCAGCTAAGCTCAGTAGCTTTCACGTCGGTAGTATCTATAATGGGTAGAAATCGAACCCGCTTGAATTTATTGAATTTGCTTTAAGTATTTTAATGAATACTATACTATATTTACGAAGTAGCCAGGTTTTTAAGAACTAATCCTACACTATTTGAGCGTAAGGATAATCAAAATAAGAGAATAGTTACACATCTAGATTACGAAATGCCTATTCCTAGGTTAGAAGTCTTTCGACGGAACTGCGTTTATATGGCTCCCCTAATTTATAATTCTTTGCCTAAAGTTATTACCCAACTACCATTTAGAAAGTTTTCGCTAGAATTAAAGAAATGGTTGCTAAAAGAATGCTTTTATTCTATTGATGAGTTTTTAAAAAAATATCCTTGTAAGTTTTACAGGCATAAATGAATGAAATAAAAGTGTATAGATTGCGTAAGTGTATAAAGATGTTTAATGTTGGAATGCAGATTTTGTTCTATTGCATGCTTATACTGCCAAATATGTGAAACTTCTAATTTTTATAAGACCTCTGTACCTACCATATTTGATGCAATAAAGAAATTATTATTATTATTATTATTATAATGAATTTAAGGATTTGGTAATAAGATGATCTTATAAGACATGCGAAATCGCAAGTGGCCATTACCTACCTACTTAGTATCTAGGGAATGAATAGATAATTTAAACTTTAAATTAAATTTAATAAAATTAAAAAGTATAACTAGAAACATTCTAATTTAAAATTAAATCATGGAAAAGCTTCGCAAATTATGATTTCTTGTAATTTTAAGCAATGATAAAGAACCGTGAAAAGTTTTACCAAGATGAATAAAATAATAATGAAAAGAACAATGTTATTCTTTGGTCTGGCTAACATTGAATCTAATTTGGCAGTAAAACAAACTTCGTACGGAATATTGAATTTGTGATTTTAATAATTTTGCGAAGGTTATAATTATTAATGGTGGATGGAACATTAAAGCGTAGGTTAAGGTCAGTGGACTTACGGTTGTGTACACCTACCTACGTCTTACCACCAAAAAATTTCGTTTCGTCGTTCGTCGACAGATCGTACACTTAGCCACCACGAAAGACTCGCTTCGGCGTTGCGCTGGGTCCGTCGACGGAAATTTGACATTACGGCCGTCGGTGTACCTACTCCCAAAGAAAATTTGACGTTTCCAACATCGTCATTTGATAAGTAGTAGGGTCACATGTCCAACAATTAGCCACTCGTACACAATTAGCCATGCCTATAATTCATAAATGCGACGTTGTCGCTCCGTGCAACCAAGCGATATAGACTCCGGAGCAGGTACCCGCCCCGCGTCCCAGTTGGCGGCAAGCTCGCACTCACGACGGTCGGGTGACCGGCGATTTTGTGAAAACTTGTGGCAAAACGTCAATTAAAAACGTAAGTATATTTTCGTGTTACATCTTATTGTTGAACATTATTAGAATTATAATATATTAACTCTTTAGGTATACTTAACGTGCTTCCTTTGACATATGTATTGTGTTTGTAGTGTGAATAAATAAAAAGTTATATTAACGGAATACTCGCGGGAGGTGGGTGTTCTACAATTAACCAAAACGCTTTGTCCAACAATTAACCATGATTAACTGTGTACCAATGTCTGGTTAATTGTGTACTATTGGTAAATTAAGGTATATACTATACCTTATAATAGCGAAATTTGCGAGTATTTGTAGTGTTGAGCACACTACAAATATTCGAAAATTTCTCTATTATACCTAACTTTCCCGGAGTAGTCAGGAAAAAAACTAGCAGTAAACATTTCACAGTTTTTTTTCTTTACATATGTGTTTTAGGTTAATAAGACAGAAATGGATTGCTCTCAACATTAGTATGTTTGTTTGTATTTTAGATGGGGCGAGTTAAAAGGACAGAAAGAAAAAAAGGAGGCCACTCAGAAGTTTCTATGCGAAAGGCACTTGGGATGATCAATGCTGGTATGAGCATAAGGCAAGCAAGTAAAGAATGTGAACTAAAATATCCAACAGTGAGATTATATGTCGAGAGAAGCAAAGCCAATGTAGGAGAAACTATACGCCTGACACCTAACTACGAGGTAAATAAAATTTTTACAGCAGAGGAAGAGAACAGGTTACTCGAGTATATTGAATATTGAGCACAAATATTTTATGGTCTTACATCTAAAGATTGCAGACGCGTAGCATATCAAATGGCTAAAATTAATAATAAAAAAATACCCCAATCATGGATCGACGCACAAATGGCTGGATTGGAATGGCTGCGGTCATTCAGGAAAAGACATCCCGTAATTTCTCTGCGGAAACCTGAGGCCTGTAGCTTGGCGAGAGCAACTGCTTTTAATAAGTCCAATATCGAGTTATTTTATGGCAATTTAAAATCTGCAATGAAAAGACACACAAGCTTTGCAGATGGCAGTAGACTATATAATCTGGATGAAACTTCCACCACCACGGTACAGCGACCAGGGAAAGTTCTAGCACACAAGGGCACAAACGTGGCTAAGGTTACGAGTGGGGAGAGGGGTACCTTAGTCACAACATGTTGCATTGTTAGTGCGATCGGGCAAGCCTTGCCACCAGCGATGGTATTTCCCAGAAAAAAATTTCAACCACACATGTTACATGGCGCACCACCAGGTACATTAGGTTTGGCTGCAGCTACAGGCTGGATGAATGCCGAAATATTTGTGGATGTAATGAAACATTTTATCAAGCATGTGTCAGCCACCAAAGAAAATCCCGCTATGTTAATAATGGATAACCATGAAAGCCATTTGTCTATTGAAGCTCTTAACCTAGCGAAATCTTCAGGAGTTACTATTTTGACCCTTCATCCACATACTACAGCAAAGCTACAACCATTAGACGTTGGACTTAATGGCCCATTTAAAATATATTACAATTCAGCTGTGGATTCATGGATGTTGAGAAACCCGGGACGACCTCTTACTATTTACAATATTGCTGAGTGTGTTGGTCTTGCCTATCTAAAATCAATGACTCCAACGCACATAATAAATGCGTTCAAGAAATGTGGAATATTCCCATTTGACGATACCATATTTACGGAAACCGATTTCATGCCCAGTACAGTAACAGATAGACCGCTCATTGTGCCTTTAAACGAGACAGAAGACGTTTTTGAAGGCATTGTACCCGACACTATTAATGAAGATTTTGCAAGGATTGAACAGGATTCTACATCGCCATCTATTCTTCTAAGTTCTACGTCGCCCTTTATTCTTCAGACTGAACCTGCATTAGAAGCCCATGATGTCGATTTGCAGCTTAATCCTGTCATGTACCAAGATAACAATATCGCACCCTCAATAATAAATACTACATATTCCGATGCGCCAGCTCAATCATCCGCCTGTACTCAAACTAAAAACGCACCATTTCAGCCATATCCATCCACAAGTCGACATCTTACGCCACCATTAATAGAAGCCCCTATTGTGCTGACTCCATCTTCAGTATTTAATCAAAATGAAAATAGCTGTCTTAATAACACAAGTTTCCAACCTACTCCTTCCACCAGCCGAATGTTTATTACACCTATGGAATTCATGCCACCCATAAAAGCCAAACCTCGCAATCCAAAAAGACACAGAGCTCTAGGAAAAAGTATGATTGCGACAGATACTCCCGAAAAGAATGCCATTGAAGAGAAAAAGAAGACAAAAACACAAAAACATGTAATTAAGAAAGCTTCACAAAACTTATTTTCAATTCAAAATAAAAAAGTTACAAAGAACAAAAAGAAAGGTTACATTCTGGATACAAGTTCTTCTGATGAGGCAGAATTTATAGCCAGCGGTTCTTCGTCTGGTGGAGAGGATTTTATGAATGAAGATAAAGCTGAACATGGTAGAATCATTCTCAATGGTAAGTTCATTCCATTAGTTCGCTCTCCAAAAGAGCAGGAATACGTTGTAGTTTTGTTTCAATTGAAGACAACGTCGGTATTTTACGTTGCTAAAATATTAGAAACAATAGACGATGATAGCGAAGATTCAGACTTTTTTGTGAGTTATTTAAGATTAAAGAACAGAACACGACAAACATTTTGTGAGCCTCTCATACCTGATACTGCGGGAATACAGTTAAGAGATGTTAAATATATATTACCGAATCCTAAAATTATAGGGAGCAGCCGAAGGCAAGCATCTATTTCATTTGACGTTTATTTTGACATGTCTTCGTTAAATTTGCGTTAAAGAATATTTCAGTTATTGTTTGTTTCGTATTGTAATCAGATAACAATGCCTTTATAATGGTTAATTATTAATAAACAAATAAATTAGTTAATAAGACTGATTTGTAACTCGGAGACTGATTTCTATGCCAATTTTAAAAATCTAGTTTTAATTCGTTCGTAATTAGAAAAAAATGGATCTCAAGTATTTCGCTGAAGGATAAATGTTATGTTTGTGAAGTAGTAAAACTACTATTTTGTTTTTTTTATAACACGTTATTTAATACACTATATTTATGGTAGTAGTAGATACTACCATAAATATAGTATTTTAGTTATTATTATTATAAATGTTACAATTATAATTTTAAAAAAAAAGTACGGACAAGTTTAATTACGTGATTATAACTTTCTGCATTAATATTGTTTTATTTTATATAAGCACCAATAGGAAAACATTATTTTGTTAATTTTCTTACATGTTTACTTTTATTATTAATAAAGGACTGATTATAACATTATTGGTTATTATTTTCGAAAACGTTATTTATTTTTATTCTCAATGGTTAAATGTGTACATTATGGTTAACAGTATCACCACCCCCTGGTTAATCGTGTACTATGGGGTGGACACAGTTAGCCAAATCTCATTTTAAAAAAAAATATAATTTATTCAAAATCTAGTAGTAAATCCATTGTTTTTTGAATGCATATATGTAGCCAAATAATCTACCTTTTCATATTTGTAGATAAAAGTAAACTCTGAAGAAGAACATAAGCGCTATAGTGGTTAGAAATTTAGGTGGTTAACTGTTGGACAGGTCACCCTACTTCGAAATAAAACGTCAACTTCAACGACAGCCTTGCAACTTTCGTTAGACCATTCGGATTCCTAAATAATGTAGGAAATTACAAAATTTCTATTGCACAATGAAATTGTGAGTGAAGAGATGGCTGAGGGAAGCCATAAAGCGTTCTTCGCTCGGGAGTACTTGTTTTAAGAAACTAATTCAGACTTGGAATTTGTCTTTAATTACAGACTTAGTAGAAGACTACTTGAGGAGTTGTATGAACAACTAATCATTTTTAACTTATTCTTTAAAAACAAAAATGGGTTGCCCTCCGGGAGTGCCGGCAGAAGTGAAAACTTGAACATTAACGTTGTACATTTTTGAACATTTTGGAATGGTTAGGGAATATTTTTTTTTAATCAGTACAAAAGTACTATCATAAGGTACGTGGTTAAATACAATATTCATATATTGCGCTATTATACACAAATATGACAACGACATGACAATTAAATAAAAAATAAAAAATGACATGACAATTCAAAAAATATGATTAATAAATTGAAATAAAAAGAGAAAAAAAATCATTTGTTTCGAGACCGCCCCCCTGAGCTATTATAACATTGTAGATTGCGGCGAAATTTACCTTTGTACCTATTCTAAGGATCTTACTGTCACGTGATCCGGTCACATGATCTCCGGTCACGTGGTCTTGACGCGAGTATAACATTTTATAGCCATACCAAAAATAGTGCACAACGCAATATTGTAGGCATTTAAACACACAACAAGATAGAAATAATAACAAATTGTGAATACTAAATAATTGAGTAGTAGTAGAGTTAATTATTCTTCTAACGGCCGGTCTCAATAATCTAACTATCGATGGATTTGGCTACTAGAGGTAGGATTTTGACATATTTTATATGGAGCTTTTGTCAAATATATACCTCTAGTAGCCTAATCCATCGATAGTTAGATTATTTAGACCGGCCGTAAGACGCATTTAGTAATTATTACTGTTGCCTATATTTATACAGGTTTCAAAAAAAATGACTCCCGCAGTAGGGTATGTGTCGCGTTAGATTTTACAAACATACAAGTCACGGACACAAAGTACACCTAGACTCGGAACAACAATTTGTGGATCACACAAAGTGGTGTCCCGCATAGTAATCGAACCCACGTCCTCCTGCATAGCAGTCGGACACACTCCCACCGCTCCACAGGCTTTTAGTAAGTATTCGTATGGTATGTGCAGGTGTATCATGTATGTAGGTACCTATAAGGCGAAACCCTGCGTCTGGGTTTAAGCACCCCGGATAAAGACGGCCATACCAACCCATCTACATATTACTTACATACCTTCTTCATCAGCACTGTGTTGCCCACCGCTGAGCTTATGCCTCTCCAATGGATTTCCACTTGACATGGTCTAAAGTCTGTCGGTGCCGTAGATGACCAGCGTTTGTTCTTATATCGTCGGACCATCTGGCTGGTGGTCTGCCTGCACTTGTTTGGCCTCACGGCGTCTCCACTTTAAGATGCTCTACGCCACCTGCTATCACTTCGGCAACACAGAGGACCGGCCGATGACCTCCTTACTCGGGTTTTACTTCTGATGATTGTGTTCCGGATCCTATATCGCAGGCTGATACCGAGCATTCGGCGTTTCATACTTCTTAGAGAGACTTGGAGTTTATGAAGGAGCCCCGCAGTAAGAGTTCAACTCTCACAAGCATACGTCATGACTGGGAGTACCTACACATTAATCGAAGACTTTGGTTTTCGATGATTAGGTACCGAGATTTGAGACCAAAAGCTACCTACCCTAACTTTCAAAATTCAAAATTAATATTCTTTATTCACTTAGGATGCAAAACAACTCTTGGGATACGTCGGGATTCTACATGTACATGTAGTGCCAAGTTCGCAAACAATAGATAAAGCCGGAGAAAATAACCTGGCAATAAAAACTCGCGGCCACTCTTTTCAAATTGCCAATTTTACAATGTTTTAATGTTTATAAATTTGATAGGTGGGTAAGGTGCTGTGACTAATATACTTTACGCCATGTTAAAGGACTGATGCAAATTGTATTATCAAAAAGTTGAAACATGAGATAAACCAAAATCAGCCTTAGTGGCACAATATAGTAGGAGCATCTACTTACAACAAAGGTAAAAACTTTAACTGCTTAATGAATGGCCAAAGTATTTGTAACGAATGATTAAATATAAAATATTAATTCTGATATCAAAAGGAAGAAAATAATGGCATTTATTCGTCACGCAGAATCTTTACTTACAAAGGTCAAATCATGCTCTTAATCTATGTGACAATTAAAACAAAGAGAAAACAAAACACACCCAAGCATATAAAGTAACAAGGAGCAAGCAACTAAATCCATTTTTCTTTATCATTTAAATATTCATTCACTGTATAATAAACCTCGACGTATAAGATGATTTTTGACTACATTTTTGAACTTAATCACTGATAGACTTATAATACTAGCTGGTATTTTGTTAAATACTCTCACAGAAAGAAAAAAAATAATTATGAGTTTTATGTAGCCTATAATATTGACCTACTAATTTGTGCTTATTTCTTGTGTTCACCGGGTGAACATCACTATTTTTGTAATATAAATACATATTTTGTTTAACAAACATAATGTTTGCAAATATATACTGAGATGCAACTGTCATAATACCTATCTCTTTAAACTTTTCTCTAAGGGAAACTCGTGCACCTAGTTTGTAAATCGCACGCACTGCACGTTTTTGAAGAAAAAAAAATTGTTTGAATATCAGCCGCCTTGCCCCAAAGCAGTATGCCATACGACACTGTATCTGTAAAAAAAGTAAACTGTATTCTCCAGTCAATTTCAGCTTTCAAAGAATCTCAACCAAGCCTTATAAGTTTACCCTAAGTAGACATATTCCTCCACTTACTTAAGCGGTTTGCCTAAATATGGGATTTTGTGAGTGATCATTCGTATTGTATAGCAATCACCTTAGTCTTCCCTATATTCATTTCAAACCTTATCTTGAAGCATGACGCAGTTTCAGCATCAGCATTTTTTAATTATTACATACCTACCTACTTAATTATATTTAAAAAAATGTACGTTTTTTTTAAGATTCCATTTAAATTAGTAACTTATACCTTTTAACTCCCAATAAGTAGGTACATGACTCACATTTTTATGCTCGATCTTATTGACGATAAATCCAATTGAAACTGTTATTTTCAAAACGTTTGAAAATTTGTAACTGTTTATTACTGATTTAGATTAAATTTGGCAAATAAACACGCAACCACCATGACTATATTATAACTGGAGTTCGAGACACGACTCGAGACTTTGTGTTGTTGCTGTAAACAACACAAAGTTCTCCTCTTAGTGTAATGACTGGCTATCTATTTGATTATACTGTATTCAATTAGTTTTACTTACCACAATTCCCTTGTCAAGTAATTAAATTTTGGTAAAGGGGTTTCTATGTTACTTTAATACAACACATCATACCTACCTACATAGAGTATTGACACGTACTCACCTATTAAGTACCTACATACCTATTACCTATAAACTGAATGGAACTAACGTGGGTTTACTATTTTATTCTATTAGATTAATAGACGAAACAATCATTGTGCCTTATTTACATGCCGTAGGCTATGAGCTCAAAACCGTGACAGGTAAGGCGCAGCCTTCATCGCAACTGCTCAATAAGTGGAGAAAAACATAGTGAACAAACCGGCGTCAAAAATTCAACGATACACGACATCATCCGATGTAAGACCATACATTCTTATGGGCAAAGAATATTAACTTTACGTAAAGGTACGTAAAGTTAATATTAATATAGGCCGACAACGGATTAGACGGACGCTCTTTAATCACTGGAACATAAGTCATTGATTTTGTTAATAAAAATATATGTGTGGAAATTTTTTATGCAAGTATGTATATGTAGTATATTTCAGAGAGGAGGCCGGGTCCATGCAGCCATAAATTCTCTTTACAAAAATTTTTTCAAAGGCCATTTATTGTTCAACGAAAATTCGAATACTTTTTAGGGTTCCGTAGTAAACAAGGAACCCCTTAAAGTTTCGCCATATCCGTCCGTCCGCAGCTTAGCTCAGAAATTCTTGGCAGGTACTAAAAAGCTGTAATTTGGCATTGATATACCTACATACATATTACTTACGCCAGAAAGTGGTAAAATAAAATCTTGGATTTTAAATTAATATTGAAACTTATATTTTTACATCCCTACACGTAAAGTATATTTGATTTGATTTTTTCTCACCTACCCCATCGTGTGGGGTGTCGTCAAGTGCCCCCTATACCTACCCCCCCCCCCTCCTGCCAGTTAAATGGCTGTTTTTATATATAGGGTAGCAGTACCCATATAATTATCACGAAATTAAAAGGAAAACCATCACAGCTTACATAGTTTCGGACTCACAACTTTACGAGTAATAGCCGACCAAGTGAGAAGTAACAATAATAATAATTGTTGTATGAATTTCATTTACTCTGATTTTTTCACATATCCAAAAACCTACATGTAGGGGAAGTAGGTACCCTATATCTTTTTCTTTCAAGATTTGATTACACCACTTTGTCGGCGTAAGTATTATGTATATCCTTGCAAAATTACAGCTTTCTCGTACTAACAATCTTTGAGCTAAGGTACGGACGGACATGGTGAAACTATAAGGGTTCCTTGTTTACTATGGAACCCTAAAAATAACACATATGATTTTACATTTTAATAAACACATAAAGGTAGATTACGCTAAGCGCGGGACCAGAAATTTGTTCTGGGGGGGAGGGGGGTGTGGGCAACATTTGACTCAACCGGCCAAGTGTGTTTCAGTCGAGTCTGGTGGGGGGCATCGCCCCTGTTGCTCCCCATTCTTACTAATGAACCCGTAAAAAATCTTGAAATTAGATACGGAAAAATGCAAAAATGACTTTCGTATTGTCATAGTTATGGGGTTCGTAATTTAACATAATAACGAACGAATAGTAGTGCTCCTGCGCACTGTGAAATAATGGTTGTGTGCGGAAGAGCGAGGCGGGCGACCGCCGGCCGTGTCGGTCTGGGCGTGAATGAATACTTAATTAGCTCGGCGTAATGCCCCCTTAACAAATGGTTAAATTAGATGTTGCATTATAGAATGAAGAAAACCATTCAAAATCCGAAATGGAACTAAATTCCAATACTTAATAAATTTTGACTTACAAAATATTGCGTCAAAATCGATTTTACCCCCATAAGAGCAATAAGAGCAATGGCCTTTAGCCCGGATTTTGTAGTCAATTTTCTTGATAACACTGACCGTTATCGAGTTAGTGACGAAAAACCGTTATTCCCTAATATTTTTAGCGGCACTCGGATCGATGGGGAATTTTGGTATTTGGTTTAGATCTACAGGAAGAAGGTTCATGCAAAAATCCAGCTTTCCTGTCTGTATTTCCGAAGTGAATGTCTTTATTCCCTGGGTCCTTTATGTAAGCTTCTTGGCTTCAACCCACACGTGACACAAATAGATCGCGTAGCTACTTCGTAACGTCTCTGTAGCACGGCTACGCTCGGTACAAAATATTCTTAGAATGTTTAAAATCTAATATATAAAATTCTCGTGTCACAGTTTTCGTTGCCATACTCCTCCGAAACGGCTTGACCGATTCTGATGAAATTTTTTGTGCTTATCCGGTATCTATGAGAATAGGCCAACATCTATTTTTCATACCCCTAAGAGTTTGTTTGTTTGTTTAAACGCGATAATCTCAGGAACTACTAGGCCGCATTGAAAAAATATTTTATTGTTGGTTAGCCCATTTATCGAGGAAGGCTATAGGTTATAACATCACGCTACGACCAATAGGAGCGGAGCAGCAATGAAAAATGTTGTAAAAAAAAAGGAAGAAAAAAGAAAAAACGAAAAATTTACGCAGACGAAGTTGCGCGGGTCAGCTAGTAATATATATATATATATCTTTGTAGTAGGTACAAAAATAACTCTGGGTACAATGTTTGTTATGGTTATTTTCACAGCAAAATTACTGAATAAATCTAGTAAGTAACATCAATATTACTTATTTATAACAACTTGGCTTAAAACGGCTTCGTTCAAAATCTTTGCCGGTTGTTGGTTAAAAACAAACGAAATACTATTGCATGAAATTGCTTTACGGTTATTATTCTAAGGAAATTGCTCAAAAATGATATAAAAAACTCTTCAAACGAAAACTCCACTATAAAGGCAAAACCATTATGTTGGTCCGGCTTATCGCTTTTTACTTTGTAAAAGAGGATTTGTTTTAAAAACACGACGAAATTTCAGGCTACCATGATTCATATATTTGTTATTTTTTAGGTAGGTACTTTATTTTAGACGCCTCTTCACCCATATGGAATTAGTGTCTACCCAAGAAACTCAAAAATAACTCCTGAGGCTGAAGAGTTTGTTTGTTTGAACGCGATAATCCAGAAACTACTGGTTCGAATTGAAAAAATATTTTACTATTGGATAGCCCATTTATCGTGAAAAACCCATTTATCCATACTAATGTTATAAATGTGAAAGTAACTCTGTCTGTCTGTCTGTCTGTTACGCTTTCACGCTCAAACAGCAAAACTGATTTAGATGAAATTTAGTACCTTTGGAGTTAGTTTGCGTCATAGGATAGTATTTATCGCGATAACCGACATCCACGCGAGCGGAGGCGCGGGCGAAAGCTAGTAGGTTATATAATATCTCGTAACGACCAATAGGAGCGGAGCAGCAATGAAACATGTTGCAAAAACGGGGAAAATTTACGCAGACGAAGTTGCGTGGGTCAGCTTATATAATAAATATTGTAGTGGCTAGCGTCCTTACGTATGAAGGTGATAGACTAGATAGTACCTCATGAATTCGGTCGCTTGTTGTTTTAACACAAGGTACTACCGCATACCGTGCCTATTTTTTCGGGTAGGTAAGTACCTGCCTATATAAATAATAATTACCAAAAGGAATATATTAATACGATTGGTTTAGCTCAGAAAATCAAATAAATGTACAGACGGTATTACCTAGTTATTCTCCTTCATTCTACGCGACTTCATATTATAAATAGTAAGTAAAGATAGTAGATATTAAAGTAATATAATAGATAGTAACTTTGGTTTTGTTTTGGATCTATAATATTTTCATTAAAAGGGACAAACGTAAAATATTAAGTTTTTACAAAACTAAGATTAAAAGATACTAAAGACTAAAGATACTGTAAAAGCAGTTTTTGTATAACTGGTCTGCCAAGGGATCGGCTCCCAGATGAGATCATTCGAGAAATATAATTAATTTGTTGGTACCTAAACAAATATTTATCCCTGGGTTGTTTTTCTAATTTACGTAACATAACTACTTTATTGAAATTACGTAATGTAATTAAATGAAACGGTGGTTTCACAACCAAAGTATGTTCTAAAATAGTTAACTAGTTTCTCTAAAAATAGCCCTTAAATCGAACGTCGATAGTTAATTGTATTTTAAACTCACCTTTCATTGCAATAAAGGCGAAAATGAAACTGCATTGGGATTAAGCAACTTCTGTAGAAGTTGTAGCATGTTGTGTTAGCTCTACGGCGCGCGGCGTAGCTGCGTAGGCCGTAGGCGGGATAAAAGGTCAAGTTTGCCGGGATTCACCGCCAGACGAGTGAGACTCACCGCGCCCGACGGTGTCCCGACTGAAGGACTCCCTGTAGGATCCCGACTGAAGATACACTTACTGGAGGTGAGTAATTTGATCATAAACTTAGTTTGCTATAGTATTTATTTGCTTAATTTTTTATCAAATTTGTGACATTATTAAATGTTTGTTTGGAATGATTGGTTATTAATTTCTACTAAGTATCTGCAAGCCTCGGATCGTATGTTTGTGTTTCCTTATTTAAAACTAGTTGGAGAACTACTAATGTATATGTAATTTAGGGTTTTTACTACCAGCTTTATAAAGCTGATTGAAAAAAAGCGAAAATGACAAAAAGTCATTGTAATTTTGACTTTTTTAAATATCGTAGCTTTACCCATTGTCTCCAAAGAGTCTGAAGTATTTTTTTTATTGGCTGACTCTGGGCAAATTTAAGATTACAATGTAACTAATTTATATTGAAATGGCGGATTGCTTGTATGAGCAAACATTTCATATTTTTATATGAAAAGCAGATTTTAATTGTAAATATCGTTAAGTGTGATAACTCGAAAAGTTCTTAGTATTTTAAAAATGTGTGTAATAACTTCGAAACTAGAGCAATACGCTACAGCTAGAATATCTTGCGGTTTCGAGTCTAAGACATCTAAGTATCTATATATTGGACTTTTTGGGCTACACCCCTAGGCCCGCGTACACAGGTGCAATTTTGTGTTTTTGTATTCACAAAAGGAAATAAATAGGTAGGTAACTACTTTAACCATTGGGATTAAGTATCGAAATATATATTCATATTTTAATTAGTATGTTATGTCGTCAAGTGGAGTATGGGTGACGATATTATTTCCAACTTCACAGAAAACAGCGTTTTTGACAAAATGGCAATTAGTGTGATTAATTAGGTAATTAGCCCCTTAGACATTCACGGCCGGCCTTTGATAAAACTAAATTGATATAATGATTTTTGACTAATAGCTAAAATAATGTACCTACATAATTAAGGTTGATTGTTAAATTGCTTATATAATTAAATATGTCTTCGTTAAGTTGACTGCCTCTGTGGCGCGGTGGAAGTGTATCCGACTGCTACGCAAGAGGTCGCGGGTTCGATCCCCACCCAGGATAAAACTTTGTGTGATGAGCACGATGGTTTATTCTGTGTCTGGGTGTTATTTGTCTATAATATGTATGTATTTTGAAATATATATGTATGTTTATCAATTGTCTGGTTTTCATAGTTCAAGAGCTCTGCTTAATTTGGGATCAGATAGCGTTGTGTGAAAATATTATTATTAAGTTCTTGGTGTCGTACCCAAATGATCGGTTCCGATCCCGCACGGAACAAACAATTCAATCAATCATTCCCAATCATAGCTAAGTTTATTATCCACACTTTCGTCTTTCGTTAAAATTGTTAGCTCCCCCCCCCCAACTCCCGCAGTGTTAACTTTGTATAAAAAACTCTGTTTATAAGCTTCGTATAAAAATCTATTATCTATTTATTTTCTATAGGTAGATGAGACTAAGGTGCAAATAGTTTGTGGCCCGCCTTTTTTTTTTTAAAACGACTCCCGCATTAGAGGCAAGCCCTGTGTCGCGGGGAACTTTACGAACATAGAAGTCACGGACACAAAGTACACTCAGCCTCGGAACAATAATTTGTGGATCACACTAAGTGGTGTCCCGTGTGGGAATCGAACCCACGACCTCTTACGTAGCAGTTGGACATACTTCCACCCCGCCACAGAGGTAGTCAACCGATATTTGACTTGATGCCTTGCCGCATCTGATGTTTTCTTTCTCTTTAAAAATTTGAGAACATTGTAATAGGCTGTTAGCGTTATTATAAGCAAACATTTAATTATTGAATCAGTATAGTAGTTCGGCTGTGTAAAACCCAGTTTTGGGCACAATAACACAATATTAGAATATCGAGCAGAATGTGTATTTATTAGATATATTTCGGGAATTAATCGCGTGTATTATTTAAACCAAAATATATCTAATATGTATAAAAATCACGATAGTTTAAAAACAATAATTTAATAGGTATGTGTATTTGTCCCTTTTTTATGTAATTAATTTAGAAAAATTACATTTAAAAAAATAACATACATTTTTCAAGCTTTTTAGTTAAGTTTGCTCTCCTTTGTCTGCCTAGTTGTTGATCGAAGGCCTAGGTATCTGTGTATGTACCTATTGTAAATTATATTTAATTTGCTTATGCCCGCGGCTTCGCCCGTGTGGATGTCAGATTGTTACCAAAATATTTTAACGGCAAAGTTTCATACTGACTTTGCACCCCCGTTTTACCCCCTTAGAGGGTTAATTTTCAAAAATCGTTTCTTTGTGCTCCCCTTTCTAACCCTTATAGTTTCGCGTCTGTCCGTCCGTCCGTCCGCACATTTGCTCAGACACTGTTAGTGCTTAATTTTACATGGCTAAACATTTTACTTACGCCGACGAAGTGAGAGAATAAAATCTTGAATTTTTTTTTTATTTTGGTGTACCTCCCCTATATATAAAGTGTTTTTTTTTCTCACTTAACCCATCGAGTGGAGTATCATTAGATAGGTATTTTAAAACCGTTTAGGGGTTGGGAATACGATTTTTAGATTTAGGGATCCGTTTATAAAATATTATGCTTTAAAGTGCAAATTTTTGTGAAATTAAAACGAAAACTATCACAGATAAGTACTTAGGCTTTAGAGTAACAGCTGATCAAATGAGCCACTTCTTAAGCCATATTATTCGCATCGGGGGCTACGGAACCCTACGTTGTGTGTGGCCCGACATGCACTTGCCCGGTTTTATATTTAAAGATTCGATTTTAACACAAATGTATTAAATATATTTTTAATTTATTGACTGCCTCAGGGAGCAGTGAGAGTGCAAAGGTAGGTAGTACCTACGATTGATATGCAAGGTATATATTTCGTGGGGGTAGGGTTTCAATCCCCAAATCCTCCCACTAGGTACGCCTATGGTTGTAGGTTCGATATATATTTAAGTGGGATCACGGTACAGAGCTTCGCGAGATCATTAACGCTGGTTGCGCGTCAAAATGTAATTTGTAATTTGTGGGTGTGTTAGGTCCCTGTGAAACAAGAGTCAGGGATATAATATAAACCACTTATGACCAACCTAAAATAATAAACTACTTATGCGTAATGTATGTCGATGATGCAACTATTTTTATTTGTAATGATAGTTTAAATAATAATGAATACGAAATTGAAATAAATTATTCACATAAAACGGTAACCAGCTGGCTAAAAGCTAGAAATTTAAAGGTCAATCTTACAAAAACAAAGATGATAGAATTTAGAAACTACAAAACCAAACCATCTAAATCTAAATATATTGGAATCAATCACTACAATAGAAGAGGTAGATCATATCGACTTTGTGGGTGTCACGATTGATCATCATCTAAATTGGAAGGGGCATTTAGAGAAGATAAATAAAAAAATATCAAACTAAGGTTACGTTTTACATATATTTGTAGAAACAACTTCGGCTAACACTGCAAAGTTAGCTTATTATAGTTATGTGTATCTTCTACTGACCTACGGTATTATATACTGGGGCAATTCGTGTGAAATACAATCCACCTTTATCTTACAAAAAAAATGCCTTCGTATTATTTATAATATGCAAACAAAGAAGGTTACCTTACACTTACGGGCATTTACATATTGGAACTGTGTCTGTTTGTGAAAAATAATATTTTACATTTTGATCTCAAGTGTAATCATAAATCTAATATATGATATAAGTATAAATATAATTTAATGTTACCTCATTTAAAAAACATTATTTAGGTATTATAAAAGTACTTATATCACAGCAATTAGAGTATTTAATCACTTAGGTACCTGTAGAAATTAAACAATTATAAGGATTGTCCTTTAAAAAATCTTTAAAAAAATGGCTAGTTGATAATTCTTTTTACAATATGCATGAATATTTTGCTGCTAAATAGGTTATGGTTTTTGTAATATCTAAAACTCATTATTAATTTATCTATAGATTACTTTAATTATGTATTGCAGCGCGCGACCAGGTAAACTGTTGAAACTATTATTTATGAAAACATCTTTTGTACACAGTTAAGCAATAAATGTCTTTGTCTTTTGTCTTTGATACCGGAGTTATTATTAAAAAGAATATTATGTTTTTCACAACCCAATTAGTATTAAACTAATAGAACTATAAAGGTAAATATCAAAGTTCCTCTGTGGTATTAATTACAGTAGTTACCTAACAGATCCTAAGAGACATCCTGAATATGAACAACTATGAAGTTATATAAGTTTACATAATTACTTACCTAAACGAACATGATAGGTAGGTACGTATAGGGTTTAGATAATGGTTATTGGTTACTTAATTATAACGTCTAAGCTTTGGGATATTGTTACATTCTTGAAAGTTTACGGAACAGTTGTTTTATAACGACTTTGACGAGAAACATTTTATTCGTAAGTTATTTATAGGTACTTATTTATTAAATTATATTAGTTAAATGAAATGCATTGTTCTTTAATAGGACTTGGGCGGGGCTCAAATCTGCCACCTAAGGCACCTGTCCCATCAACGACGATGAGCGAAAAGCGAGTAGCGATTTGTCGCTCAAGAAACGTACAACAGATGTATTTTGTAGATCCCGTCGGTGTAAACAAAAGAGATGCAGTATAGAGCGAGTCCTCGCTGGCTGTGTGAACACTCAGCGATCAACTAATAATATATGCATCTTCTTTGTTTACACGAGATCTGCATATGTTTGTACGTGTCTTGAGCAATAAAATCGCTACTCGCTACTCTTTTTCTCGCCGTTGGTCGGACAGGTGCCTAAGGGACTTATTCATAGAGATTTAAGAGGTGATCAGATTTTCTTTCTGTTACACGTTGTGTTATTTCTTGCCTTACATCAAGCTTTCAATCCAGCCAAGTTAGACATAGACATATATGGACTGTGGCCTTGCTTCGGGGCACGCGGTCATGAATCCCTTGACCTTGGCCCAAAAACATGTGACCACGAGATCGGCTTAAAGAAAAAAAAATCTTTTCTGTGTTCTAGAACGTTGGAAACTAGCGATGGTGTTTCGAAGCGGTCTATGGTTACTGCTGGTGGCCTGCGTTGGAGCTTACCAGAACTACGATGACGCTCACCTACAGACATTTGATGATGACATCTTCTATAACGTGAGAAACTAATTTATCTCTCAGTACCTACAGTGGCGGATCCAGTATTTTGTTTTTGGGGAGAAAGCTGTTTTTCCTAAGGAACCAATACGCAGGAGAAGGGCTGGACAGGTGGGGGCCTTCTGTCCCTTAGCCACCCTATGGATTCGCCAATGTTTCGATATCAATACTATTTTTATACTATTACTTTTATCGATATAAAAATACTTACTTACAGATTTTTCTAAAACAGATCTGGGTCATAATTCAAGTTCTTTATTTTTTTTATTTTCGCGGCAAGCCAGTGTGAGTTGTCAGAATCTTGTCGTAATAGACAGCTGCGCTTAGAGTATTTGGAAACTATGATATCTCCTAAGATATTCATTTAATTTGATGTAAGAGCAGTTTTGTTCAAAATTAAATATTTGTGAAGAATAACGTATTTATTTGGATAAGGGTTAATAAATAAATTAACCATGTTTAATAGAACACTTTCGCAAATAAATGCATAACCTTAGAATAAATTTGATTAGCATAAAAAATAAAATAGTGGGTCAAACTTAAAAAATATGCATTTCCTGGCACTGACTATTTTTTAGAACTTTTTAAGAGGAACAAATGCGTCATACATTATTGTTGTGTAATTTTATCCGTTTACGCCAGTTTACGCACCCGCACGCAAAGGAATATTTTTTTTCCGCTCCTATTGATCATTTCCTCGATAAATGGACTATCAAACACACACAAATACTTAGATTTTTTCAATTCGAATCAGTAGTTCCCGAGATTATCGCGTTCAAACAAACAAACAAACATACTCTTCAGCTTTATAATATAAATATAGTATAGATTGGTTGACGTGAATAACTTTAGTTCGATTTCCACTAAATGTCCCTTAAGCACTGTACCTAATAACTAAATATGCTTTTCACATAATGGTTCATCTCGCTTGGCAGGATGATGGCTATACCGATATAGACTATGGGCTGCCAACGATCCGAGACGATTTCCCCAAAGACCATAAGCTGTTCAAGCTTATAAACATGTCGAGAAAAAGAAGTGGCGAAGAAGTGGGCTTGCCCAAGAGGTAAATATGTATTTCTTAAAAGTACCTGCGTCCCCACCCTGCGGGCATGGGCGCCGCCAGGATTTTATTAGAGAGGTGCAACACTTTTACGGTGATAAATTTCTTAATGCCAAATCTAACGTACGTAATCGTGAGACATTGTGTTATTCTTGATATTTTTTTTGGAACGAAGTTCCTTATCGGCGTTGTGAAAGGGGCTAGACGGAAAAAATCTCATGAAAAGTTGTAACGACACTTTTTGACACACATAAACTGTGCGGCGTGCGCGTAAGATATGAACATTTAATTTGACAAAGAAGTCCTGTCGATTTGGTCTAGAGGCATAAATTCGGTACACAGTATTGGTGACAATTGTGTAGTTGTGGGTTCGAGCCTTCGGTATACAAGGTAGGTACACAGTATTGATGACAATTGTGTGGGTTCGAGCCTTCGGTATACAATCGTCTTTTTGTAAGTTATTTTCGTTTCGTCTTTCTATTTCGCATTGAACAGTGTGGTACATAAAAAAATAAGATAAGAACTTCGTTCCATCTGGGTGTCCCTTGACATCTCTCAAGTTTTTTATTATTGTTTCACCTATTAACCGAATTAAATGCCTTACAGGATATTTTTTCCAACACCCACCACCCACCCACTTGAACCCTGCTGCCCCGGCGCCCATGCCTGTGGGTATTTACCCCCGCGGGTGTAAAACAGCTTTTTTTGGGATTATGAGTGTGGCATTAATTCCGTCGTCATAATCATCTGAAATTTATTTGCACCCATGTCATGCTACTCACACTTGGGCCCAATATTGTGAAATTAATTTGCAATTAGGGCTATGGTCTTTCAAATCGAATAAATAAATAATGCTGTTGTTGAGTACCGGTATACTATTTCTAGGCCTATATTGGACACGCTGGAACATAGCTTGCCTCTTGGAGTTCATATACCAAGTCAAGATGATCTCAATGCTGTCACCTTGGGAAGAAGACTGGTACAGGCATCAAAGAGCGTCGAACCAGCCAAAAAGAAGGTGACACGCCACCAACCTAGATGGAGAATTAAAAGTAAGTGGTTATTTCTACATAGTGCGTCTATTAGGGCTTTACTACTTTTCTGAAAAGTAGTAAAGGGCCGGTGGAAGGCCAAATACCGAAGCAAGAAATTTCTATTGAGTAGTACCTATAGGTAGCTATACCCAGCATTAATTTGTGGTAAACCCTTCCTCCCCTCCTCTCCCAGGGCCAGGAAGGGCCCATGACTCTGAATCTGTCCTGTAAGTGTAAGTACTTAGGTGTTAATAATCTTATAAGAATTTAACTAAAATTATCTACAAATTTGTCAAACAGGACCACCAAGACTGTGCCTGTTGAAGCTGTGCGCGCCACTTCGCTACGTCTATGAGTAAACTTCTGCAAGGTCGACGTGCTAAAGAGACACAATCACTTATTGGTATCACAAAATCTTCTGGTCTCATAAGTAGTCTTCTTCCTTTAAGCAATAATAAAAAACACCATTTCACTAAGTATTTTGTGACGTAATTATATGGTAGGTATTTAGTATTTACCTAGGGAATATCTAAGTATTTTTCCAATATAAACCATTAATCTGTATTTGTCAATTGTTGAAATAAATGAATTAAAACAACATATCTTTACAAAATGTTTTATTTATTATGATTTTGTTTTATACTCTTTTCTCTGCCTACGTAATTTTAATTTGTGAACGCAATCTAAAGAATGACGAAATATTCTGCGAATGTGACATTAGATTTTAGTGATGTACCTTGCTCTATAGTTATTAGCCTCGATAAATTAACATAAAATCAACAATTTATCTTATTATCTGTTATTTAAAAATTATAGTAGATTTATCTTTACATATCTAATAAAAAAATATACATATTATATTATTAGGTATAGGTTTACATACTTCAATTACTGTACTATAAAAAGAAGACCTGATAAAAATTTCCCATCGATAAACTTAAAGATCAACAACACAGAAGGGTGTGTGTGTGTGTGTGTGTGTGTGAACAATTTTACTAACTGACAGTGTTTCATATAAGTATTGCTCTTCCCCTAAAGGGGCGTCTAAACGGGCCATTTTTTACGACAATTTGTGGCGGCACTATTGGCAACTAATTGCTCGCTCAATAATAGCAATATGTCTGCAATTGTATGGCGCATGATTCAGTCTACTAAACGGGCTACACAACCCGGCAACAATAAAATAGAGAGCGACTGAAACAACAACAAAATTGGCCGGGCAACGTTGCGGAAAATCAATCGCTCAGCGATCGTCCGGCAACCATCAAATCAATGTTGGAGAACTGCCATGTTGCCGGCCACAGCATTTCCGCCACAAATTGCCCTAAAAAATGGCCCGTTTAGACGCCCCATTAGGGGAAGAGCAATACTTATATGAAACACTGTCTGTTAGTAAAATTGTTAACACACACACACACAAACCTAAACCACGACATTTTATGATGGGTACCCATTGTCATGTATTACGCTATCCCCATAAAAGTGACCACATCTATCTAAAATACATCAGCTGATAGATAACTGATTGAATCAGAGGTCAAGTGCATTATTAAGGAGAGACAAAATGAGAGGCCTCACAAGAGTTGAAAACGGCGATTTATTCAGATTGCTCGGTTAAATAATTCTTAAGTGAACTAATTTATATTTCAGTTACAATTTTCCATCTCACAATGTGAGATAATATTCAATATCTGACAAATACTTCATCCAAAAGTGCTCCGTTCAGATCTAAAAATCCCCTAGAAAGTTGAGGAGGTCCTTAAAAATAACAAAACTTAATTGCTGCCGCGGCACGCTCGCTTTGCTCGGTCGCCTCGTGCTCAAATCTTACTTATGTTTTATTTTTATGAACTATTTCTATTTCTAGTCTTGTTTTGTGGCTAAACGGTGGACGCCGCTTTGTAGAATGTAACCATTTTCGCCCACTCAGTATTTTTTCCGCCCAATTTAATCCGGTCACTTGTACTTCAGTTTCTAGCTTAGATTGACTGTTTCCCACTACTAGTAGCTCATTTTACGAATTTTAAATCATTCATGGTTATCGCCAATTCAGTTAATCTTTGGCAAACTTATTTTAATGCCGCTCAGTTTATAAAGTAGCTCATTAACAGTCATCCATATATTATTTAGTCGCACGATTATTAATACCCTTAAATTGCTGTTGCAAGTCTCTCATTTTTAACCGCCTACCAAAAAGGTGGTACTCTGTTTGACCCGTATATTTGTATGTAACTACAGAACCAATTTTGATGCGTTTTTCGGTTTTAGGTTTTCACCGTTTAGGTGTATAAAAAATGTGCTAGCCTAAATAACGCCCGAGATATAGACCAAAATAATGGAGGTGAGTCAGTGGTATGGTTGATATTTTTTTTCCTAGAAGGCGGTTAATTTTTTCATAAAAAAGATATAAGTATTATTCCGTCTGCAATCATATTTCAATTGTTGTGTTTAAAATTCAATAACAAGAATTCACTTACTATTCTTTCTCGAGTAAGCGTAACAGCAGCAAAAAAAAAGAATTATCGATAAACTTGTTCTGTCTCGCTTACGATATATATGCATCCTTATTGAAGTTGACAACTGTCAATGTCAGTTTCACGTTTCATTTCATTTTCATCATTTTCTGGGAAAGTCGTTTGAAGAAACTTTTATTATTTAATCGGAAACTCTTGCTTCTAGCTTCTACTTGTATGAACTAGAATTCACAGCGAAAGTTTTTATTAGTGAAGTCTAATAATAGCGAAGTCTATTTCAAATTGTGTGGAGAAGTAACATGAAAATAGGTTAGGTTAGTGTATCGGTTTGTAAAAATGTCTTTTCCCGGTGACCACTTGATAGACGGTCATCAAAATGTGCGCGGTTATGGGGCCCAGGATTACACAGTACGACAAGCGTATGAAGACGGTAAGTTTAAGTTACATTTTAGTAGGTCTTTCAGTTAAATTGTCGGCGTTAAAATAGTTATACACAGTAGGTTAAAAATAGTTATACACAGTAGGTTAAAAATAGTTATACACAGTAGGTTAAAAATAGTTATACACAGTAGGTTAAAAAAATCGAGGAATGTCCGTTACCGACGTGGCTCATTAAAATACTGGGTGGCGCAAAAGTAGTGGCACTAAAGAAAATACTTTTTTTTTTTTTATATGACATTTTCTGTCATTCTGTTGTTGAAAATTGTGTAGTGAACAAATGTAAAATACACTGAAAATAAACATGGACCGTTTTACTCCCCAAGAACGTGGAATAATTGTGTCAATGTTCTTACGGAATAATTCATCAGTGATAAGAACACAACGTGAATTTCGTCGACGATTTCCCCACCGTCCGGCACCGATTGGTCGCACAATTCGACGCTTTGCCACACGCCTTGAAGCAACTGGCTCAACATTGGATAGACCTAAGTCTGGGAGACCAAGAACAGGCCGTTCAGCTGAAAATATCGATGCTGTGCGCGAAGATGTGGAAGAGTGTCCAGAAACATCAACGAGGCGACGTGCCACGCAATTGGGCATTTCCAGACGGACCCTGCAGCGTATTTTGGTGAAAGACTTAAAGATGTTCCCGTATAAAACTCAAATGACTCATCAGCTGCTGCCTGCTGACCACCGAGCTCGTCTAGATTACTGCCAGCGCGTCATAAACCTCAACCTTGAAGAAGATGATTTTCCTTCAAAATTGGTTATGAGTGACGAAGCGCATTTCCATCTCTCAGGGCATGTCAATAAGCAGAATACTCGGTTCTGGGGCACTGATAATCCGCGCATTATTCAAGAAACACCTCTACACCCACTAAAAGTTACTGTATGGTGTGGCATCTGTGTTGACAGAGTGATCGGACCCTATTTTTTCGAAGACGCTGGAGGCAATGCGATAACTGTCACTGGAGAACGCTACAGAACCATGTTACGTGAGTTTTTGATACCCAGTTTGGACGAATTGGGGCTGGAGCACATCTGGTTTCAACAAGACGGCGCTACGGCACACACAGCGCGCGACACTATGGACTTAGTGAGGGACGCTTTTCCAGGCCGAGTTATCTCTCGTTTTGGCTGCCTTGGCCTGCAAGATCACCCGATCTGACCAGTCCAGACTTCTTTCTTTGGGGTTTTTTGAAATCTCGGGTGTATGTGAACAAGCCACAGACTCTCGCAGCTCTAAAAGAAAACATTCGTCAAGAAATAACGAACATATCGCAGGAAGTGTTACGGCAAGTTATGCAAAATGTCATAAATAGGGCTCAAATGTGTATCAACTCTGGAGGTCACCATTTAAAAGACATCATCTTTAAATCCTAATGGTATGAAATTTAATGGCACAAATATACATTTAAAAAAATCTAAATCTAGTTTTCTAATTTAGAAAAAATGTTATAGCTGAACCAAATAGGGTCTTTACTTTTGCGCCACCCAGTATAATAATAATATATTACGTTCATTCATTTCTAAGTATTGTGTGTAACACATAATACAGAAATTCATTACCATATTAAGACCTTATTATGTGACCTTTTCCTAATAATAGTGGTATTATTAGAATTTAATTTTAAATAAATCATTTGAATTAAAAAGGTCACTTAAAATTAATTCACTAAAATATTTATTACGTTCTGGCTTCATTATGTCTGTCAGCCATTCCAAACTGAGTTGAATTTTCTGTTGACGACTTGATCAGGAACAAAAAATATCAAGACTATGAACTTAATATTTTACATTATTTAATATTAAAATCATTGTGATTTTTACAATACTTTTAAAAATCCAACATTTTTTAATTTCCTTGATATTTCTTCTGTCCTTTTTTCATTTCCTAATTTCTTTCATTCACATTCCTGTCTTCATGTTTGTTTATAACATGAGTATGACATCCTATAAAATTCCCATTAATGGGAATGGGGCTGCTCAATATGGTTGTTTTAGTTACTATGATTGCAAACACCTTTATGTTTTAAAAACTGCCTCAAAAAATTGCAATGATTTACATATTTGTGTTAATTTCATTCTTATTAGCAAATTAACAAAAATGATGAAATACAGAATGTTTATTTCACAAGTGAATCAGTTGCATGCATATAGCTCTATCTTATAAAGTTGTGTTTTATTGTTTTTATGTGTTCTTACTCACAGATTATTTTTTTTTTTTTTACCATTTCTCTTTCTTTAAAACATCACTGGCATTTATTGGCTGATGGGATTCAAACTAGCGATAATGATAGCAAATTTAATGTCCTAACCATTCCGCTAGCTTCTGTTTAGTATTATTCTTTTATTTTTGTATTTTATGCAACCACTCAAAACATCTAGTAATCCTTAAGGTAAATAATTCCATAGCATGATAAGATAACAATGTTTAACACATGTTAAATCATACAGGATATTGAATCAGCCATGGTAAGTAAGTGCCTGCAACAATAGGGAAATCCAGCATAGATTTTGAAGTGGGTATATATCTATGTTACTAAGCAATCTGAATAAATAACATTTTATGAAAAATGATGAATTAACAGGGTTTATATTCGTTTGCAGTTCAGTATTTTTTTTTGTATGTAGTAATAAAGTAGTTAAGTATTTACTATCTGGCTGTACCTACAGTTGGATCAACGTAACTTGGCCAGATTAAAGTTAGGTTCATATAACTTTTTGCACGTCATAAAGATGCGACCCTAAAATTACTAACGAAAATGATTAATTATGTTTATTCTACTGAAAATACTAACAAAATTTTAATTCAACAATATAAAAATGCTATTTAAATGAGTTCATGAAAGTTTAAATTTAGAACATTAACAGTAAATACTAAAGAAAGGTTGAAAAACAATTTCGTTACGAAAATAATCACAAAATACATGAGTTAGTAATTCCCTGCTTCCTGTCACCATTTACTTCCAAAAATGCGTCTGCGCAACCACTTGTCGCCAACTTCAATCCAGCCAAGTTACGTTGATCCAACTGTATATTTTATTCTTCAATCAATGAATGCCAGAGTTTTAAAAAAAGACACTTGATAAAACATACTTTCACATTGACTGTCTGCTGTTGGGCCTTTTTTAAGTAGGTAAAATTCACAAATCTGGTTGACTGTTAAAAACTTTCACCTTTTCTTATCAGTGTAACATTGTGACAGTTATTTATTAAATGATTTCATCTTTTTTAAGAAAACAGACTGTTATCTTTTTGACATTGAAAACACTGATTCAACATCCAAAATAGTAGGTAATTTATTGAGGAACTCTCCTATAAAATTTCAAGCAATATTCTAAGGCCTTCAAAAGTTACGACGTTTTAATCTGCTAAATTTAAGATTATGTGGGCTCGCCAATGAAATCAACCTGTTTGTCAGATAGTTTCAGCAACATCACTCATTCTTCCATATAAAAAAACATAGCTTAGTTGAACCAGTTTCCACCAGTGTTAAGCTATATGGACCAATAATTATGATTAGTGGATTAAGTGGATATCAAACGCATCCATAGCAATAAAGCATAGCACACCTCTAGTGAAAAACGAACTAAAAAATTGTTGTGTACCTCCCCTACGTGTAAAGTCCAGGTATCATTAGATAGGTCTTTGTAAAAATATTTCGAGGTTTGAATATAATTTTTCGATTTAGGGATATGTTGACTTAAAGTGCAAATTTTTGTTAGAGTCAAGTATCACCTCCCCTTTCCCTCCTAGCTAAATAGTTGTTTTCGAAAAACAGGGTGAATAAAGAAATGAAAAGTGGAAAAATTCAGGGTGCCAGTATATATGATGAAATTAAAAGGAAAATTGTCGAAGTTATGTAAGTAAGCTTACAAGTTTACGAGTAACAGTGAGAAGTCACAAAATTTTCGTCCAAATTCCATTAAAAAATTACTTATACAATAATGTTGTTAGTAGACTAGTATCAAACAAAAACAACAGAAAACCCACTTCTTATACGGTATTATTGTGCTGGGCTGCTTCGGAACCCTACATTCTACATGGCCAGACATGCATTTGCCCAGTTTGCATTCATACTTCATATATGAATGTCGTTTACATGATTTACTTTTCTATAGGTGGAGATGGATAACTCTCTTAACATATTATTTTTATGTCAGCTTTATCTCAAATATTCTAACGCGATCCATTGCGCCTCCTACGTCTCCTTGAGTTCACGCCAAATGACTTGCAAAAATGCATCTGCTGCCGTTTAACGCAAAAAGCTCTACGCTGATATGCGTTATACAGGGACGGCTTAATTGATTTGCAAAGGGCGCTAAATATATATGCAAGGAGTGCTAAATTGGTTTGCACCGCTTCCCCCCTTCGCGCGATATAGTTAGGCGGTTTTGGCTGAAATTATTGTCCCCCCGTCGCGTGGTGTACATAGGCAGTATCGGGTCGTTCACTCCCCGACACTTGATCAATATTGGGGCGCCAAAATTTGATCTCATCTCGCTCCAACCAAAATCTGGCCTGGGTCTTTAAGCGGTTAGATAAAAACAAAACAGGAAATATAAAGAAGAATGATACATAGTACCTATAACTTATGCAGGTATACTATTGCGTGATCTAGCAATAACAAAGAAACTATTCATCCTTACATATCTATACTAATATTATAAAGTTGAAGAGTTTGTTTGTTTGTTTGAACGCGATAATCTCAGGAACTACTGGTCCGAATTAAAAAAAAACTGTTGGAACCCATTTATCTAGGAAGGCTATACCTATAACATCACTACGACCAATAGGAGCGGAGCAGCAATGAAGGATGTTGCAAAAACGGGGAAAATTCACGCAGACGAAGTTGCACGAGTCAGCTAGTTAAAAATAAATGTTCATACAAGCTATCAATACAGTTGAATTTATTGCATATATTTGGCTTTAGGGTCAACAGAGCCATATGGAACGTTCTCAATCAATTGGGTACTGAGAATTGGTATCTTAATGTCTGAACGATCAATTGAACAGAGGTCGTTTCTCTCTGCTGAATGATGGCAGTCTCGTATCAGTATTTAAGGTGCCAAGTCGTGAGATATCATGCCGCTTCTTCTACTATTATGTAAGTTTATATTTCACTCACTAATTTTCTACTTTAGTAGTGGTTTCGCACGCAAATAGGTTGAAAGGGTCCAGTCAAGGTAGAATTCTTAATAGCTTTTCTTAGATGTTGATAAACTTTCGCGATTTGTCAACATCGTGGAATCCCGTGATGAGCAAGTGTATACACCGCCGAACAAACATTACACGCCAGTTCCGTAATAGTGAGTGATAAAAATCATGCGAGGGTAGTTTCCGAAACTCGCGCTTCACGGAGGCGACGCTAAGCTGAACCAGTCTACCCGTGACCATGGCCGTTGCAATATGGTCGTAACGTCGACGGGCAATAAACAAGGTATTTTACCTTGAATTATTCACGCGATTTAAGACCCGTAAATACATATTTTCATAACTTTTCTTAGTGGTCAACTGCTCACTTCTTACAGGGCATTCATATTTGAAGTCAATGGTTTTTATTGGTGATCAGTTTTACAATATCTCTTTTTTGTAACGTAACATGTCTGTTAACTATTAGATATTGCCCTGAGCAGCTACCTAATATTTTAGTTTTACTATTAGTACCCTACTATTATTTCTATGCGAGATTTATTCATTGTTGATTGGACAAGCAGATCAGACCACAACAATTAACAGTGGTCGAGTGAACCATATCACGATGAAAAGACTTCAATAATTAATAATGTCAAATCTTCAAAAGACTTCAAAGGAATGGAATACGGTATTCAAAAATCTGGATTCCGGGCTTCTGTTGAGTTAACGAAAACCTATCACACAACGTCATCTGATCCCAAACTAAGCAGAGCTTGTACTATGGCAACCAGACGACTGATAAACATACTTATATGTATATTTCTAAATACATCTAAATCATATACATATTATAGAAAAATGACATCTAGACACAGAATAAACCATCGTGTTTATCACACCAAGTTTTATCCTGGGTGGGGATCGAAGCTACGACCTGCGGCTTAGCAGTCAGGGTCACTAACTACTAGACCAACACGCCAGTCAATAACATATTAAAAGACTGCAAAGGATTGAAAGAATAAGCGATGACATGGCCTGCAAGAATGGAGAGCGCGGAGCGTGTGAACCGACACGTTTTTAGTAGTTTCAAAACTCGCCCGCACTCCGTGTCTACCGTCCGCGGACGTTTTCGGCTGACAAAAACATCCAGCGCGCCAGCCATTTCTGTCGGACGTCCGAACGCCCAAGGTCAGCTCAAAGTTACATTCACGACATAAACGGCTATGACACTTATTGTTTTTAAACTTTCGCGAGTTTTATACATATTAGATATATTTCGGGACTTAACCGCGTGAATTATTTAAAGGTACGAACCTTTATTTACCCGACGTTTCGATCGAATTGCACCGATCGTGGTCACGGGTCGACTGATGGCAGTTTAGCGATGTCTCCGTGAGGCGCTGGGTTTTTCAACTACCCTCTTTTCTCTAATTTGTACTGTCGGTACTTCTACACACTACACTTACGTCTTTACACTGAGGCGCGGTGTCGTTACGGCTACGATTGCATTTGCTGATAACAGGGTTCCAAGATGGTGCGAGCCGGTATCTATCTTCTCGGTTGAAATTATTGTACTTCTTGATCTCAACCGCCTCGCGTTCCATCCTGGAATAATAGTGGCGATCGGTGTAAAGTACCTGTGGCTTATGCAATTCTATCCAGTGATTTGGTCCTGATTCCAACAAATGCTCAGCGATAGCAGACTTGTAAACTTGACGGTTTTTTACAGCAGCGATAAGTTCCTTGACCCTGTCTGCGATTGTCCTTTTGGTATGTCCGATATAGGAACTACCGCAACTGCAATCCACCTTGTACACGCTAGGTGTTTGGAGCGGAATAACATCCTTTGCCGTTTGTAAGAGCTTTGAAACCTTGGAGTGCGGACTATATACAGTCTTAATGGAGTAATTCTTCAATACTGTCCCAATTTTGTCCGTAACTCCTTTGATGTACGGCATGAAAGCTGGCACTCTGTCTGCATTTACCTCTGGTTTTCTGCTCTTTGGGCGTTGAAGGTTATGCTTGTATATTACGCTACCCTAAATCAGGGCCCTAAATCGAGGTGGCCTTGAAAATTTGTTAGACAATAGGGCCCTAACTCTTATTACACCTCTCTTTTTAAGGGTTTAGGGTTCTTGATTCAGTGTAGTGTAATAAGCGCATTACCTCCGATATTTTGCACAGCTTACATAGTGTACATACCATATGTCGCGGCAGTCAGCCGCATCCGTCAGCCGCGTCCGATACCTAATTTGTTTTCAGATTTATAGTTTCGCCATGTCCGTCAGTCCGTCCGCAGCTTAGCTCAAATACTGCTAATGCTAGAAGGCTGTAATTTTGCATGGATACACATTTTACACATACGGTACTTACTCGACAAAGTGAAAGAATAAAATCTTTTTTTTGTGGGTACCTCACCTACATATAAAGGAGGGTGATATTATTTCTCACCTACCCCATCGTATGGGGTATCATTAGATAGGTCTTTCAAAAACGTTTGGGAATTGACCATTTTTTACATTTAGGGATCCGTTTGTGAAATATTAAGCTTTAAAGTGCAAATTTTTGTTAGAGTCAAGTCCCCTCCCCCTGACAGTTAAATGGTTGATGTTGGGTATGTGAAATCACGGTAGTAGTATATATAGTGACATTAAAAGAAAAACTACCACAGCTAAGTAGGCTTTACAAGTTTACGAGTAACAGCTGATCAAATGAGAAGTAACAAAAGTAACAAACGTTATACCTACCTAATAATTTTTTTTAATGGAATTCGTATGACAATACGAATTCAATTAAAAAAAATTATTAGGTAGGTATAACGTTGTAAGCATGAAATAAAAACAACAGAAAACCCAGAGTAGATTAAAAATATTGCCTCGGTGATGAAATGTATGTACTCGTATGTACGACTGCTGTAGGTAGGTACCTACATGAGGTTGTGGATTCGATTCTCGTACGGGTTTTTGTGTGTTCCACAAACAGTTATTCCCTAGACTGTCATTTGTATGTTTGTAAAGTTCCACACGATATAGAGATTGTTCCCTAGTTCGAAAATTGGATTTAAAAGGGTAGACACAAAGTAAATAAATCAGTTTAGTAAACGAAACAGGGAAATAAAGTAAAGGTATTGAAGTACTTACTGAAATCAAATTGCGTCACCCTGCAGTTGGGTAAGCATTATATAATTCTCAGTAAAATAAATAGAACGCTATGTACTGCATTCTTAGATTCTCTCAGAACGTTACCTATTAGACTATTTTGTTACCTGGTAAAGTACAGTCGTGTACTGAATACATTTAATATTGTAAATATGCAACACAAGATATTTTTTTGACGCCTTGCTGATTTTTATTCTTTTAAAGACAACTCACACACCCTGGGACTATCCCCTAGGATAATCTCAGTGTCGCGGGGTACTTTATAATCATACATTATCACGGGCACAAAGTGACGCAAAACGCATCACTGTACCTACTACGGTTGAAGGGCACTAAAGCAAGTGTAATTATTGTTCTTGCAAGTGTAGGTAATTCTATTGACTTTCTTCCTATAGAACTATGACTAGGCGCAGGATCGGTTCGTCGATTCTGCGCCTAATCCCTCTACGGTGTTGTCGAATATGATGATTTTTTTCTAACCGCCTCTACGGTCATGTGGGATATGATGGATTTTTGGCCTATAGAACTATGACCGATTAGTCGATCTTACGCCGATAATATTGTATCCACTGAGGCCGATTTTATTTTATCTCATGTTCCAATTCGAAATCAATATAATTAGCATCAGTCCTCTAACATGATGTATAGCAATGGTGTTTTTAATAAAAAAAACGGGCAAGAGCATGTCGGACCATGTTCAGTGTAGTGTTCCAAAGCCGTTGCCGTATGAAAAAATCCGATTTGAATAATTGCACCAGGAGAAGAGCGTATGTTCAAGTCACTTACGCCCTTCTGTTGAGAAACGAAGTTTTTCGGTAAGAACCCAATGACGGTATATAAGGTCATGTCCAAATTTTTTTATTTTTTTTTTCTGGCACAATTTATGCAACTTTCGAAGCGATTGTTTTCAAAAATATTGACTTAATCATAAAAGTTTATTAGAAACCTTAAAATGGTTTTAAAAGACCTGCCAAATGATGTGCTCAAACGTGTGACACGTTGATATTTGCTCAAAAAAACAAAAATCAGTTGCTGTACATGTATACTTAAAATATTTATTATTTGGCTATCAAACTAAGTAGCGGCTACTGCAACAAGGTCTGTTCTCACCAAATTTTATCAATATTAATGTAAAATGCCTGTGACATATGGACGGACAGACAGAGAAGACTCAACTATAAGGGTTTCGTTTTTGCCATTTTGGCTACGGAACTGTGTAAATAGGTTACATAAAAAGAAACGACAAACTATACATTGCTATGTCACACTATTATAAAAACAAGTCGTAAAAGAAGGAAAGCATGATTTAACAATCACGAGTTAAAAAGAGACAAATGTAATCCGCTGCTTTCATCTGATCCGACGCGCATGGGAACGAACTGTTAGACGAATCAGGCGCACAAACTACCACTCACCGGGGCAGTTAAAATGCATGGGATTACCTTTGAGTGAAAAATCTCACAATATTCTTGTATGTTTGTATGTGTATTCTTGTTGGATTGTTGTCACAATAGTAACCGTTTTGTGTTCGACTGTATTCGTAACATCGATTCAACGTAAGCATTATTATTCTGGTCAACTTATACGTCAGTATCGGGTATTGTGTACCTACTAGTATTGTTAAAGTTCAGCTAGGATTGTACAGGTTTACTCAAATATAGTATATTGATATACAAATGTTTGGTCTGATAGATTGTTTGAATAGTTGATCTGATGTTTATACAGTGTTTATGGAAGTGAATTAAAACAGTTATTTATTATTGTTTCTAAATTAAGGCCTACATGAATCTTGGTTGTATTTAACGAATAGCTAATTTATTTGGTTAGTTTATTGTCCCGGTGTCGAAGTGTATGACTGCTGCGCATGAGGTGGTTCGAGTCCCACACTGGACACCGCTTTGTGTGATCGACAAATTGTTGTTACGAGTCTGGACGTACTTTGTGTCTGTGACATGTACATATTCTAAAGACTCCCGGGCGTTGGGGATACCTAACCTAGTAGGGAGTTGTGTTTCTAAAAAAAATACGTATTTTGTTCAACGAAAATTTTAATGTCATATCAAACTTTGATCTTAATTATTTAATCTAGATTTGTCAAGTATGAATATACGACCATATTAAGTGTTTGTGCAATATTACTAGTGCGAATAAACCCGAGGAATTAGCAGAATGGCGTCAGTAGGAAACCTTCTACTAAGTGCTTTAAGTATGTATGTGTTTTTATGCCGAATCCATACGCTTGGCAAATCTCGTCAAGCATCAACAAATTCAAATGTGTAGATGGAAGTTTGGCTTGTTTAGCAAGAGCTTGCCACCGACCCGTCAGGCGTCGGTTTCTGATACGCAAATCAAAGAAAGTTTCTGGCGTTTGCGACGCGTCCACACGCTTGTGTTTGGTTTATAGAAGTTCGGAGTTTGTGACTAGTGGCAAGCGTGTGGATCAGGCATTAAGGCTTGTGTTTTACTAATTACTAGGTTTAGTTTAGGTACTTAGTTTAGTATTTTCATCTTTTTAATACTCGAATTTCCTGAATGACTTTCTTATTAAATAAGAAACCTCTCTGTACTCTTAAACAAAGGGTTAGGTCTGGGTGTCGATGAGTTAATGAATGAATCAGGACTTTAGTTTTTATTATGTTTCTAAAAGATTACCGTTTATTCACGGCTGCATCAAACCAACAGACCGACTTTAACTGTAATATAGTTTATCAATATTTATATAGGTACTTAATTATACTTACGTGGAACGTTACCTTGATAATGGTTTCCTATAATTTTTCCGGTATCGATATGATTAGATAACTATCACCATAAATTAAACATGGTTTATTACTTACCTATATTAAATTAAGTACGAAACCTAAAACATAAAGCCTATTTAATCCTTATTTGTTTTAATTATGTGCTGCAAAATTGCCATTGCCTCTAAAAAAAAGTACAGTCGGCTACAAAGATTGATAAACGCATTCGGATTTATAAAACACCTGTACATTAAAATGTTTCATAAATAATCTTCGCGACTAGAAAAGAAAATCATCTGATCATCAGTATAGAATATGTGAACATAGTGCATTGAACAGATTTTTGTAAGTCCCACACCAAAATTAGGTTATTATTAAAAATTTTAATGTTTCTGGACTCTGTTAATCTAATTTTGGCACTTCAAATGGTACGGGACAATGGAACTCCTATTACATCACTTAATTTAACTGCCTTGTAAAATAATTTCAAAAATATATTACGTATTATAAAAAAAATATAACAACGATGAAAAATAACAAATATGAAAATATATGTTCGTAAACTTTCGCGATTTGTACACATTATAGTAGGGTAGACTCTACCCGTGACCACGCCCGTTGCAATACGGTCGAAACGTCGGCAAATAAACAAAGGTATAGCCTTAAAATAAAATATTTACGCGATTAAGACCCGTAGCTTATAAAATTCTTTAAAATATGAAAATTTTGTTGCCCTTTAAGAAATCCCTACCGAATACTATCTATTGTCATTTTTTTTTTTATAAAAGTCGCATTTTTATATCCCTAGTACTGGTGAATGTATTTTTGCACTATGTCCAGCGACTTATGGAAAATGGGTGTTAATGCTTCATTGTATCTTACTGATAACTAGATTATTTTCTCTTCTAGTCGCGACCATTAATAAACGTTATAATGTAGGTACATGTGTTTTGTAAATCTAAATGTGTTCATCAACTTTTGTAACTGTATATGATTACATAATATCAGCTGAGCAAATTTTATGGGCTTCAATGAAACCTACATGATTATTAATCATTTAATGGACATGATGAATACAAGAGAGTAAAACATTTTTTTTTAATCACAATCCTTAGTAATTATGATTTTATTTTTAATTCTAGGTGGTATAAAAGCCGGTGCGACTCGCGTGGCTCGCATCGCTTACAGTGTTCTCTCGCGCCGTAAAGCAGCTGAAGAGGGTGCTGCTCGCCTGGCCAGGGTGCTGTCGGCTCTCGACCTGACGGCGCTGGGCGTCGGGAGTACCCTCGGGGTGGGAGTGTACGTGCTCGCTGGCGATGTCGCCAAGAACCTCGCTGGACCAGCCGTCGTGCTGTCTTTCTTATTAGCTGCCGTTGCGAGTGTTTTTGCTGGTAAGGATTGGAAGAACAGTAATATCACGGAGGTGAAGGAATATATTACGCAAGGACACCCTCAACTCTGACCATGATTTTTAGCCGGTTCGAGTCCGACATCCTAACTCTTCGACGAGTTGGGTTCCATGCGGATTTTGACACACGAAAAAATAAAATAAACAGGACAGTAATAATAGGGTGACTGAACTATAAGCTAAGCTAATCACAAGATTTTTTGCTACGAGTAACTACGCTAAACTAGGATTTCAGCACTCGCGTGTTAATTACCATCATTCGTTTCATTCGTGAATCAACTGACTTAGGACTGTTTCAGGAAAATCTAAATTGTACGGGCATAGCAGGTTGATTAAACAATTGCGACGCAATATAAATTACTAACATACTGCTTAGATACATAACGATTCAAATAAATTGTTCTTATTGGAGTTTTTACTTTAGAAATGGTTAGTGTTTTAAAAGACACAACAATATAAAGAATTTTGAATGATTATAATATTAATTTTCTTCGCCTCGCCTCCTAAAACGTTATATATTGTATCTATTAAAGTGTTAAGATTAATTATCTATGCTTCTTTGTATTCTTTACAGGATTATGTTACGCTGAGTTTGGTGCTCGTGTGCCCAAAGCGGGTTCAGCTTACGTCTACAGTTATGTGTGCGTCGGCGAATTCATCGCGTTCATTATAGGATGGAATCTCATACTTGAGTATATTATTGGTAAGTGTCGGTATCATTAAAACTATGTATATTAAATGGCATTCGGTTCATCATCATGTTACAGATATACAATGCTTGATATGGTCAAGTGTGACTGTCTATTTGTGATATTTTCACGATTAAACGGGTCTTGTGGAAATGTCTTAATGGAATTTGTCAGAAAGATAAATTATATCCTGGTAAGGACATAGGGTTTTATCGTGAAAACCCATAGCCACGCGGACGGAACCACAGGCGATAACTAGTTTGGTATGAAGGGGGTTGGAATACTGCCTTACAATCAATTTGATACTGGTCATGTGTCTATAGTCCAAGAGCTAGTGAACCCTGGGAGTAACGGTCTCCCTGTAAGGTTAGAAATTTGTATACTTACGATTTATGACATGCTAAGAGCAATAGCCATGACCTGGCAGGCGTCAGCCCTGCACGTCATCAGCCCCTTTATTTTTTGGACTGTTAAGTAAATTGAGTTTCAAAACTTGTTTCTGTAAATTTGAAAATTTAATAGGATAAAGTTTATTTATTGTACATCTTAAAAAAAATTGACAGGCGATTACAATAAGCAGAAGTATATGACAGATCAATTAGAAAACGTACAGTTGATGAGGTAAAATAAACTTTATCCTGTATACTTAAAATTTTTATATGTTTTCAAGTAAACGTCTCAGAGTAAATATGTACAATGCCAGGCGGTTTTGAACAGCATAAGACCTTGACAGGCGAGGGGACAGCTGCTAAGGGCGTGCAAATAAGAAATGTTACATGAACGCATACAGTAAATGCAATGTATTTTATTGGGTTTTATGCAATCTACATTATTTTTAACATTCATTTTCTTCAGCATCATCCGAAATTTCGCTATCACTGTTTTCATCATCATCTGGTTCTTCAACAATGTTTTCCTCATCTGAAAATAGTAAAAAAAAATATTTTAATGAATCAATAAGGTTGTTAAGAATTAAATATCAAGCTCAATTACATAGGACTGCGTATTAAATGTTACGGAATAAAATAGTTGTATGTTACCTGAAATGCATTCCTCAGTTTCAGTCGATTGTGCTGTGGCAGTATCAGCAGGTCCTTGTAAAAGTATGTCGTATATAGAAGATGGAACCGTATTCCCCTCAAACCAATTAAATTCGTAACGACTATCAATTAAGTTCCAACCGTTATTTTCAGGTGTAAGAATTGTTGGTTCTTTTAAATTACAATTTCGCCATATATTTGTAATGTAGGCAGTTCTCAATAATTGTTGATGTAGTTCACGTTTGCAGGGTGGTAAATTCGATGAATCATAGCTTACTACTTTTTTCATAAACACTTTAGGATTATTTGTATTGTACGTAGCAAGGAACTTTTCATAACGTGCATTATTCAACTGGCATACTCAAATAACAAATGTAAGTCAAAAGGTTACGGGTACTTTGCGAACGAGAACTTTCTTCCTTATAAAACTAAAGTAATGCTCGTCCAAACGCTAATATTCCCCTTGATTGATTATGGTGATGTATGCTATCTTGACCTGAATGCAGAGCTCCTTAATAAACTTGACCGACTTCTAAATAACTGCATTCGATTCATTTTTAATCTTCGTAAGTTTGACCATGTTTCTTCCTACCGTTCCGAACTTAAATGGCTCCCTATTCGCCAGCGACATAGTTTACGCGCTCTCACTACACTCTATTCTATTCTTAATTCTCCTACTGCCCCTTCTTACTTGACTTCCTACTTTCAGTACCTGCACTCAAATCACAGTAGAGATCTTCGATCTTCCGACAATCTACTTCTTTTATGCCCTGCTCATTCTTCTGGATTCGTCGGATGCTCTTTTATAGTTCAATCTGTTTCTCTCTGGAATGCCCTGCCCCCCGAAATTAGGATGGCACCCAATCGCCTTAATTTTAAATGGAAGGTACGCACTTTATTCCTTGATGGATCAGCTGAATCATCACAACATTAGTAACATAAATATTTGTCTGTATCTATGTATTTATTTATGTATGTATGTATGTATTGCTGTAAGTATGTATACTATTGTATAGTTATATTGGATTTTAGTATTTATTTTATATTCTCTATCTAGCTATTTTTATTTGTGTATTATGTAAGAATAATAAGGAAGTTCTTATTTTACAATTAGGTTACTGCACCTACACATTCCATTTCTACATCACCATAAGGTAGACTGGCAGAGAATGCTTTTAGCATTAAGTCCACCTTTGTACAACTTTGTGCATAAAGTTTTAAATAAATAAATAAATAAAATAAATTATTTAACTTTGAACATTTCAAACCATATATTTGGCATACAAATTTCTCTAGTATCGGGAATTTTTTTTCTTTCTTCTGTACTATTTCTGCGTTTCCTAATTCTTTGAATGCCTTCTGATATACACTCGATTTCTGCAATATTTGGAATGGTTTTTTTTTAAAAGGACGGATTGAAATCGCAACCGGTTAATGCATGAAATCCCGGTAAGCTTTGGCATATAGAAGGTCCCTTCGTATTAGATAAACGGTCTCACTCGCACTATAGGCATTCACGCAACACCTCTCACTCGCACGCCCTTAGCAGCTGTCCCCTCGCCTGTCAAGGTCTTATGCTGTTCAAAACCGCCTGGCATTGTACATATTTACTCTGAGACGTTTACTTGAAAACATATAAAAATTTTAAGTATACAGGATAAAGTTTATTGTACCTCATCAACTGTACGTTTTCTAATTGATCTGTCATATACTTCTGCTTATTGTAATCGCCTGTCAATTTTTTTTTAAGATGTACAATAAATAAACTTTATCCTATTAAATTTTCAAATTTACAGAAACAAGTTTTGAAACTCAATTTACTTAACAGTCCAAAAAATAAAGGGGCTGATGACGTGCAGGGCTGACGCCTGCCAGGTCATGGCTATTGCTCTTAGCATGTCATAAATCGTAAGTATACAAATTTCTAACCTTACAGGGAGACCGTTACTCCCAGGGTTCACTAGCTCTCCAGCTACTACGTCTTATGTGTGAACGTGAACTGTCGAAATATAACAAGCTGTCAAAATACAGACACAAAATGCGTTACTCCTCTTAAATTTAAACATTAATCGGTCTTACTTACTGATGACATGACAGTACATTAGGTCAAATGGAGTTGTCTTGTGCTAATAGAAATATACATATATTTTAATTTAATGTTGTTGTAAGAAAAATACATTCAACCTTTTTTCAGGAGCGGCGTCCGTAGTTAAAGCCCTTAGCGAATATCTAGACTCATTATGTAATAAAGCGATATCTACACATCTAGAGTCTGTGTTTCCGATGGAAAGCGAGCATTTGGCGAATTATCCTGACGTGTTCGCATTTACTGTTATCATGGTATTTTCAGGTATGCATAATATTCATAATAAGATTTTTTATAAGCGTTCGATACGTTTAACTATATAAATTCTTATATTTTTCTTACCTTTATTCTCAAGTTAAGAGTAATTTGTAATGGAATATATACATAATTGTTTTGCGATTGATAGTTTATGATGCATTTTATGAAATAAATACTTACGTTACTACTTTTTTACCGCTGTCTAGGAGTAGTGCGTCAATGATTAGTTTTGGGTCCTCTATTTAATGACCTTTTTTAGCAATAAAGTATTTCAATAAAGGTACCAAAACTCATTGTTTGACGTACTCTTCCTTGGAGAATTATGTAAAAAAAATATCGCTTTCTAGGAGGAGTGCGTAAATGATTAGTTTTGAGACCTATACCTAGCAAAAAGGTAATTTAGTAAAGGTTCCAAAACTAATCATTGACGCACTACTCCTAGAAAGCTGTAATTATTTTTTTACATAATTCTCCAAGAGAATTATGTAAAAAATGTACTTATAATTTATGTTTACAGTGGGTCTGGCGTTCGGTGTAAAGGAATCTACAAAGTTCAATAACTTCTGTACGGGTGTCAATCTGTGCGTCGTGCTGTTTGTTATCATATCTGGATCTTTCAAAGGTATGCCTGAATATTTGTATTTTATTATATTAATATTTGTATTAGGAGTGGATTTACGTCTTGCTCCTAATTGAATTACAGTATAGGACGATATTCAAACCATATTATTAACCCTTTGCTCTAGTTATGGGTGTAATATACCCATATAATAATACAATTTACAAGTATTTGCGTAGGTAATAATATAATTATGTAGGAGATCTTGTTTCCATCCTTTTTGTGCAGGAGGGTTTTATTATCTATACATTTTTTTTTAAATAAATTTGCTTTTTAAAAATGTATAATACAGATGTGATCCATCATCTTAGTACTTATCGAGTAGACCTACGTAGGAATTGTTTTCTTTCAACGTAACTTGACCGGATTGAAGTTGGTGAGAAGTGGTTGTGCAGATGCATTTTTTAGTAGTAAATGGTGACAGGAAGCGGGGGGCGGAGGCGGTAATTAAACCAAGAGAATTAGAGTTGCTATTACGCATTACATTGTCATAATTAGTATTACTAACTTTTGTTTTTTGTGATATTTTCGTAAAGAAATTGTTTATCAAACTTTCTTTAGTATTTACTGTAACTGTTCTAAATTTAAACCTTTATGAACTCATATATATAGTAGTTTTATATTGTTGAATTAAAATTTTGTTAGTATTATTAATAGATTAAACATAAATAATCGTTTTCGTACCTAAGTAATTTTAGGGTCGCTTCTCTATGATATGATGAAAGTGATTAGAACCTAACTTCAATCCGGTCAAATTAATCATTAACCGTAATATAAACATTTTTAAAATATAAATATTTTTATTATATTTAGTAGACGTCGGTATATTCTTGTGAGCTAGTCTTTTATATCGTCTGCCGTAGTAAACAACTCTTTTAGTCTTACAAACTTACATTGTACGTCCGTTCCGAAAATGTATAATGAAGGTAACGGTAACAAGTCGTTTGACCGCCGGGTATTTTATCTTTGCATGCGTTTCAGCTCTTACTTTTATCTACCTCCCGGCTTGTGGTGTATAACGAATACCTTTAGATACTGCAGGTCAGAAGACCCAGGTCACGTCTACAATGGAGGGTTAAATCACGTATTCTTTTGTTCACTCAGCTGATACGAAGAACTGGCGTATCCCAGCCGAACAAGTACCAAATACGGAGACTAAAAATTACGGTAGTGGTGGTTTTGCACCGTACGGTCTCACCGGGATCATCAAGGGTGCTGCTGTGTGCTTCTATGGGTTTATTGGTAAGATGACAACGAATGTTAAACGATAATAGTTAAGTCTATATCTATTATGCACTGCGAAATTTCAGCGGTTTTTATTTGTTGTAAACGGCATTTCATGAAATCTATTTTTTTTAAAGATGACTGCCGCATTAGGCTACAAACGCTGTGTCGCGGGGGACATTACAAACATACACCTCACATAATAAAGTACACCCAGACTCGGGACAACAATTTGTGGATCTCACAGAGTGATGTCCCGGGTGGGAATCGAACCCATGACCTCTTGCATAGCAGTCGGACACACTCCCACCGCGCCACAGAGGCAGTCAGTTTTATATGCCAAGGATGTGTAAATCCATATGATTGCACATCTTACAGAATCGCGTAAATAATATCAGTAGGATTTTTTCGCATGGCCTGATTTTTGTGTCTTTAGAGAAAAAGGGGTGTTATCATCATAGCATATTAAAATTTGACGCGACAAATAATATTCTATTCCACATAACGGAACACCAACCACCTTTTATTTTATGGAACCCCAAGTCTTCAATTATTGAGAACTGTAAACGGATGAAATGAAATTAACCAACGTGTTTCCTTGTTATCTTTGGTTGTTCTTTTTACGCAGACAATAACAGTTTTAGTCTTCAAAATATCTAAAAAAATATTTTGGAACCCTGGTGACATTTCTATGGAACCCCTGGGTTTCTGTTCTGTTCTAGGTTACAAGTGGGTGCAATTAATGCAGTTATTAAGGTTCCATACCTAATGCTACGTTGTCTGTCCGTTTGTCCGTCTGTCACATAGCTATTTAATACTGAAATATACAGGGTGTAACAGAAAGATGTGGACAAATTTTAGCAGCAAGTGTTGTCAGTATTGCACCTACAATGTTGCCATAGCTGGTTGCATTATTATTACTATTATTAGTTATAGCATATTCTTTTTGTCAAAATTCAGTATTGAAAGGCGTATGGCATAAGAAGTATACCTCCCCTGGTACAAAATTCGATTAGATTATTATGGCATATAACTTTTTAAGTCATACTTTATTTGATTAATAACTTTTTCACACATAAAAAGCCGAACGAAAAAATAATGGATATTTTTTTAGGGTACTCCGATTTTGATAAAATTATGTAAGTATGTGCGCTCAGTATCATGTCTACATACCAACCCTTGAATATGACCACACCTTTCTGTTACACCTTGTATAGGTGGAATGTTTATTACCACGACCATTATAACAAGAAATAAAAATAAAGTTCTTAGCCGGTTGTGTCTTGTTTTCTTTTTTTCAAATACGGTGGTATGAAACCCTTCGTATGCGTACGTATGTGCTATGTCTCCACGTATAATGTACTTGTTATGTTCTAGGTTTCGACTGCGTAGCGACGGCAGGTGAAGAGGCCCGTCGCCCACAGAAGTCCATCCCATTCGCGGTGGTCGTTTCGTTGTTGGTCGTGTTCCTCGCTTATTTCGGAGTCTCCTGCGTGCTCACTCTAGTACTGCCATACTACATGCAGGTGAGAATGAGATACTAGCTACTGTGGTAGGTGTGTCGATAGATCGAACATCTCACATGAAACTCAATGAGAATTATAAACTATTTGCTTGGCATTTCTTTAAAGACTGGGTCTTAATCGCGTGAATAATTTAAGGTAAAATACCATAATTATTGCCCGACGTTTGGACGGTATTGCAACGGCTGTGGCCACGGGTAGACTGGTTCAGCTCAGCGTCGCCTCCGTGAAGCGCGGGTTTCGGAAACTACTCTCGCTTGATTTTTATCACTCACTATTATTAACAAGGTATTTTGCCTTAAATTATTCACGCGATTAAAACCCTTAGTATATATAACTTTATAATGTGGACTAATCGCGAAAGTTTATCATCATTTTAAAGACTAATTATGAATTTAAAAAATGTATGTGTTTACAAGGAAAACAATTAGAAGTAAGAACCGTCAGAGCCGATGGCCTGAAAAGTCGTGTTGAACGTGTTGAAGAAATATAATTATTTATTTTCAATTTAGTAATCTATATAATTGAATACAGGCTTATTTATTAACGGGGAAAGTTATTGTTTGATTTCTCACAAAGGAAGTACGATTCTAATATACCTAGCATTTACTCAATTCATATAATGATCTCCACACACCACATACGGGAACTGTAACCCTATTGTCATTCCTTTTATTTTTGAGTTTCTATTGCAATTTCTATAAATGTCAACATAGTGTACACTTAATCAGAAATTGCACGGTGTTACTCACTCACAGAACAAAAATCAAGTTTCACTCACAGAAACATTAATCCCTGGGAAATATATAACTTTTTTTTTATAGGACTCGGTAAAAAAAGAAGTTGCTCTATAGTTGGGCACTCGCATGCGCCATCTAGCCGGTAGTTAAAGAACTATCACGGATAGAGAAATTTGAGGTCTTGTAACATACTTAGTCCAGATAGGTGGTTCGATTCCGGCCCCGGTTTAGCTTACGGAAGTCTCTGGTTCAATTCCTGGGTCTGGACTTAAAAAAAATCTTTCTTTCAAAAATGCAATTTTTGTATTTATAAAGTGATTGGCAAGAAATGCCTATAAAAATTACTATAATTTTATGTTGTGTTGACAGGACGAAAAGGCGCCATTCCCCTATGTGTTCGAGCACTTGGGATGGCCGTGGGCGAAGTATGCGGTCAGTGTTGGGGCTATTTGTGCCTTGTGTTCCAGGTAACTATTAATAACTGACATAATATATTGACATTGTTCTTATTTTTTAGTGTCTCGTACCTACCTCTAAAGGAAAAAACGGAACCCTTATAGGATTACTTTGTTATACGTCTGTCTTAGATATCCGCAGTTATTACAGACGAATTCTGAAATAACTGCGGATATCAAAGATAGACGTTCGATTCCTACCTACTTTTCAGTTTTACACATATCGACAGTGTTTTTTATTGACGAAATTGTCAAAAGGGACTTTGTATCGTTCATCAAGATGTGTCCTTTGACTTGTCAATGTTGGCGACACTGCACGTAAGCAGGATATATATAAAATGTAAACCAGCTTCAGACATTATGCCTATAATATGGGGAAATTACATTTTTCCATTCTACTGTCTGAATCTGAATAATTAAGCAATTCAAATCAAGTGCGGGAATTGTGTATACTTACTTTTAATAATACGAGTCTTTGTTAAATTAATATTAAACAGGTTAATTTTCTGAAATTAAATATACGTAAAATACTACAAACAGGATTGCTTAATGTGAAGTTATCAGAAAAATTAAAATATCTGCAATAGCTACGAAACTAAACAAGATTTAGCAACTTCGGAGAAAATGCGACTACTTTTGCACAAACGCATTTACGTGTACATAAATAAATAAACCGAATATGATTCTACTCGCGCTCATTTAGATTTTTAAATTATTTTCATCTAATGAACTTTAGCGTAAATGTGAAGTAAACGGTTGGCAACATCATATCCAGTACGACCAACTTTTAGGCCGGGGGCCATTTGATTATACACGGACATTAAAGGCTAGTTTCCAACTAGTCAAAACAACAATTCTTTAGAAAATGTCAAAACGTAGATTTATATGGAATATATAGAAAAACAAATGTTCGACTGGCCTGTTGCTTTCGTGGTTAGTAACCCTGACGGCCTGTTAAGCCGGAGGTCGTGGGTTCGATCCCCACCCAGGATAAGACTTTGTGTGATGAGCACAATGGTTTATTCTGTGTCTGGGTGTAATTTACAAGTATATATAGAGAGGGGCAAAAGTATTTTCGAGGGGCAAAGAAAAAAAAATGTTAGGTATAATTTTTTTTTATTTATTCATAATTATGTATGTGCCGTTTTTATCGATGATTTGTTGCCATCTTGTGGGTAGTCCATGATCCCATTGCTGTAAACATTTGAGATTTTTGATTAAATAAATGTGACAAACGTCAGATTTATTTGATAAAAAATCACGACAAGTCTGATGGAGCAAGATCAGTGCTATACGGAGGATGCATCAACACATCCCAGCCAAGCTCTCTCAACTTTTGCTGAGTGGCTAAAGATGAGTGCGGTCTGGCGTTGTCATGATGGAACACCACGTCTTGCCCAATGGCTTGTTTTAACCTCATCAGTTGCTGACAGTAGAGTTCAGAATCGATAGTTTCCCGGCGGCAAAAACTCAAAGTGGATGATTCCTTTCCAATCCCAGCATACACACAGCATCACTTTGTTCCAAGTCAGGCCGGGCTTTGCCACAGTCTGTGGGGCTTGTTCATGCAAATATCAAGTTTTTTCTTGTGCCCAGACTTTTGTAAATGACTTAAAACGCTGTGTGTTTAGTAATAATGTTTTGTGATCAATATCTAGTTCTTATTTTATCCGTCCAGAGCGAGCCTCATCCTTCACACTTAAACGCTTGAACCACACTTGTGCTACTCGTATTTCCGTAAAAAAAATTATTCGCGGCGTACTTTTTTGTAATAAAACTGTAAAAATGCGACGAATACTTATGTAACGAATTTCTTCGTCACATACGTTCATTTTGCTTGCTTGAAAAACAATTAGAAAAAGGCGGGAACTATGTTTTTTTAATTTATTGCACCTTCAGAAGTTTAATATTCAATGGTATTAAAACCAGCCAGTTACAGTATTCTCATCTCTCTTCTCTTATTCAGTACAACCAAAGAGGTTTGATTACTAACAGTACCTACATTCAAAATACGAAAATAGTTTTGCCCCTACCTATTATAATATGTACCTACGTACTTACTTCAAAACTTATTTTTATTTCAATGCCACACATTTTTTCGTTGTATTTTAGATCACCGTATTGTTCATAAATAAAATTTGATACCTTTTTTTATTGAATTAGACTGAGTTTAAAACAGAATAACGTTTGACAAAATAGTTTTTAAAATAATTGTTACGCACAGCAACCTTAGCGCCACATTTACCGCGTCACTCTGCGCCAGACTGCGACAGAGTTATGTGTTAGAAGAGAGCGGCAACGTTTAGGTGAATATTGCGGTAGGCACTGAGCGCTTAAGCAAGATGAATTGCACTTTGTTGCTTAGTAGCAAGAGTCGCTATTCCTATTTATTGTTGCGGGAAGCGTCGCTTCTGTACTTGTACTATTTATTCTGTAGTCTGCTCGGCGCGGTGTTCCCGCTGCCGCGCATCATCTACGCGATGTAATAGAGTATAGTGTCGGTACTGACACGCATGTGTGTGCGCAGTCTGCTCGGCGCGGTGTTCCCGCTGCCGCGCATCATCTACGCGATGTAATAGAGTATAGTGTCGGTACTGACACGCATGTGTGTGCGCAGTCTGCTCGGCGCGGTGTTCCCGCTGCCGCGCGTCATCTACGCGATGTAATAGAGTATAGTGTCGGTACTGACACGCATGTGTGTGCGCAGTCTGCTCGGCGCGGTGTTCCCGCTGCCGCGCGTCATCTACGCGATGTAATAGAGTATAGTGTCGGTACTGACACGCATGTGTGTGCGCAGTCTGCTCGGCGCGGTGTTCCCGCTGCCGCGCGTCATCTACGCGATGTAATAGAGTATAGTGTCGGTACTGACACGCATGTGTGTGCGCAGTCTGCTCGGCGCGGTGTTCCCGCTGCCGCGCATCATCTACGCGATGTAATAGAGTATAGTGTCGGTACTGACACGCATGTGTGTGCGCAGTCTGCTCGGCGCGGTGTTCCCGCTGCCGCGCGTCATCTACGCGATGTAATAGAGTATAGTGTCGGTACTGACACGCATGTGTGTGCGCAGTCTGCTCGGCGCGGTGTTCCCGCTGCCGCGCGTCATCTACGCGATGTAATAGAGTATAGTGTCGGTACTGACACGCATGTGTGTGCGCAGTCTGCTCGGCGCGGTGTTCCCGCTGCCGCGCGTCATCTACGCGATGTAATAGAGTATAGTGTCGGTACTGACACGCATGTGTGTGCGCAGTCTGCTCGGCGCGGTGTTCCCGCTGCCGCGCGTCATCTACGCGATGTAATAGAGTATAGTGTCGGTACTGACACGCATGTGTGTGCGCAGTCTGCTCGGCGCGGTGTTCCCGCTGCCGCGCGTCATCTACGCGATGTAATAGAGTATAGTGTCGGTACTGACACGCATGTGTGTGCGCAGTCTGCTCGGCGCGGTGTTCCCGCTGCCGCGCATCATCTACGCGATGTAATAGAGTATGGTGTCGGTACTGACACGCATGTGTGTGCGCAGTCTGCTCGGCGCGGTGTTCCCGCTGCCGCGCATCATCTACGCGATGTAATAGAGTATAGTGTCGGTACTGACACGCATGTGTGTGCGCAGTCTGCTCGGCGCGGTGTTCCCGCTGCCGCGCATCATCTACGCGATGTAATAGAGTATAGTGTCGGTACTGACACGCATGTGTGTGCGCAGTCTGCTCGGCGCGGTGCTCCCGCTGCCGCGCATCATCTACGCGATGTAATAGAGTATAGTGTCGGTACTGACACGCATGTGTGTGCGCAGTCTGCTCGGCGCGGTGTTCCCGCTGCCGCGCATCATCTACGCGATGTAATAGAGTATAGTGTCGGTACTGACACGCATGTGTGTGCGCAGTCTGCTCGGCGCTGTGTTCCCGCTGCCGCGCATCATCTACGCGATGTAATAGAGTATAGTGTCGGTACTGACACGCATGTGTAATAATAATAATAATAAGCTTCACGGTAGGTTCTTTCGGGCTCTTCATGGGCCCGATGTGGACCTACTAGCATCTGTGGCCTGGCTACGGTTCGGTGACCTCTTCGGGGAAACCGAGGGTTTTGTCTGTGCAATTGCTGACGAAGTTATCATGACGAATAACTACCGGAAATATATACTGAGGGATGGCACTGTTGACATCTGTCGTGCATGTCACCGACCTGGTGAGTCCCTCAGACATATCGTTTCCGGCTGTTCACGTCTTGCTAACGGCGAGTACTTGCACAGACACAATCAAGTAGCCAGGATAATCCACCAGCAACTTGCTTTGAAATACCACCTTGTGGACGTTGAAGTCCCGTACTACAGGTACGTTGCTGAGCCAGTTCTTGAAAATAGTCGTATCACGTTGTACTGGGATCGCTCTATCATCACAGACAGGACTGTTGTCGCTAACAAGCCTGATATTGTGCTGATAGACCGATCTGAGCGCCGTGCAATGATTGTCGACATCACCATCCCCCATGACGAAAATCTCGTGAAAGCCGAAAAGGATAAACAAATAAAATATCTGGATCTGGCGCACGAGATTGTCGACATGTGGGATGTTGATTCGGCAATCATTGTACCGATAGTCGTCTCCGTTAATGGTTTGATTGCCAAGAGCCTCGACCAACACCTTGAGAGGCTCGCGTTAGACAGTTGGATCAAGCGCTTGATGCAGAAGGCAGTACTTCTGGACACGGCTCGCATTGTGAGGAGGTTCCTTTCTCTGGGGCCGTAACCACCGGTAGCTTGGTCCCTGTACCCGATGCCGGTGGGACACTATTTTTTATATTTTTAAATGTATTTTTTATATATATATTTAAAAATGTAATTTATAAGAAAAAAACTAAATAAAGAGAATAATAATAATAATAATTTATTTATTTTCTTTAACAATATTTGTGTTGGTACATGGTTAGTTATTGAAGTATCCCTTTAGGCGGTATGTGCCTGTGTTAGGATACTTCGCTCTTCCAAAGCTTAAAATTAAGGTACAAATAATGCTTAACTAATATTTACTTAGGTACTAATTAATACTTATTCTCTATTATGTGTGTAAATCTGAGTACTAGTGAGCGCATGTGGGTGTGTGTGTTTGTGTGTGTGTGTGTTTATGTGTGTTTTTGTGTCCATGTAAATTTGTATATGTGTGTGTGTGTGTGTAGCTATTTGTTTGAAGCGATAATTATCAAAGTATGTGCTGCAGTAAAGCCTCCGTGTCCTCGTATGTAAGGGATTTTATCCATGTAACGATAATACTTTTGCACTCGTGATGTTGTTTGTTATGTACATAAATCTTTTTATTTAATGTATTGTATAGTCGCGATGAACTTTTGTTGTATTGTTTATTACAGAATTTGGTTCTTGTTTGGGGAACTACGGCTATTCTATCTCGCCTTCTTTTATTCATGTCACCAGTATTATACTTCAGCTCTCTGTGTTTCTTTAAAACAGCTTGAACGATATAGAGCTTTCTTACTGAAAGTAGATCACTTATCTGATACAAACTTGTTGTCGAGAATCTCTTTTTTTTAAAGAGCATGATTTTTATAAGCGACCTTTGAGCACGCTCCAAATTTATAAATTTTGACTTAGATGCTGCACCCCAGACGGGTATGCAGTATACTAGTACGGATTGCACTAAAGCTGTATATAGCTCTTTCAGTAGATTTCGGCTGGTTTTGGTATCTCCAGTACTGATGGTGTTATTAGGTACTATATATCTTAAAGTTTTAAAAATCCAACTCAACTTTCTAATTCTATTTGTAACATGCTCCAGATGGGGGTGCCAAGATAAATGTTGGTCAATAGTGACACCAAGGTATTTGGTATACGCAACCTTATTAATTAAGGGACATGAGCAGGTTTTGTCTACGTCATAGTCACATGAGTGAATTTTAATAGAGAAGTCCTGGTTTGGCTGAGTACGTTTGTTAATGCTGTAACATATATAATTAGTTTTTGAGGTGTTTAGTGTTAATAGATTATGACTGAGCCACTTAGCAACTTGAGCCAAGCCAGATGAAACACTTTTTTCAACCTCACTCCAAGTATTACCCGTAAAAACGACAGCTGTGTCATCGGCGTAAGAAAACACTCGAGCGTTATTAATCTTCATGTTGCATAGGTCATTTATATATGCCAAAAATAGGGTAGGGCCCAGAATGCTACCTTGTGGGACGCCGTACAACACTTCCACATCGTCACTAAAATATTGTCCCAGCCTAACACACTGCTGTCTGTTTGTTAGGTAATCTTTAATTAAATTAAGAGGAGTTCCTCTTATTCCCAACTTTTCAAGTTTAGTCACAAGTGATGGAACAGAGACGGTGTCAAACGCTTTTTTGAGATCCAGGAATACAGTGACGCATTTTTTACCACTATCAAGCCTTTCAGCAATCAGTGAACTCAAAGCGATTACGGCATCTTCAGTAGATATGTGTTTTCTAAAGCCGAATTGCGACGGAGAAAGTAATTTAAATTCATCAAAATATACAATAAGCCTATTATTAATGATTTTTTCTATTATTTTGGATATAGCTGGAAGGACCGATATTGGTCTGTAATTATTGACATCGTCTCTGTCCCCCCCCTTGTGAACCGGGGTAATGATTGCCTTTTTTAGAGGAGCCGGGAAAACCCCGTCTCTAAAACAGATATTTATAAAATAAGTAATTACTGGAACTACTTCGTTGCTAATATATTTTAGGAATTTTGTAGTGATGTTATCCCACCCAGCTGCGCTATAAGATTTAAGGCTCATTAATACATTATATACTTCAGTAAAGTCAGTGTCCAAAAGTACAAATGAGTTACCTTTTGAAGGTTGGGTAGGTACATAAACTAAAGGGGTTATTAGTTGGGGTAGGTTGATGTTTTTGAGCTAGGTCCTTTCCAATATTTACAAAGAAATTGTTAACGAATTTTACTGATTCTGTGGGAGTAGATTTTATGTTTAAAAGGTCAGTGTTAAGTTTTGTAGAATTATTAGTATAGGTTAAATTTTTAATATTTTTCCAAAGTAATCTATTGTCTGAAATTGAATTCGAAATTAAGTCCTGTTCATATTTTGTTTTGGTTTTTTTTAAAAGAATGTTGCAAAACTTCCTGTATCTAAGGTAAGTTATTTTACTAATTTCGTTGTATGGGTCGTTCTTAAGTTTTTTTTGCAATTTATTTCTGTTTCTTATGCATCTAAGGATCCCTGGAGTCATCCATGGTTTTAAAAGTCTTTTACTATTTGGAATAACTGTTGTCGTTGTATTTAGACTTATTGCCTCAGACAGCGCTACAATAAGTTTGTCGATCAAAAATGCTGGGTCCTCACAAAAAAGCAGCTGTTTTAAATCTATTTCTTGTACTTTTTTTAGAGCTTGTTCAAAGTCTAGAGTTGTAGTAGTTTTTATAGCGGTATGTTTCTTTTTGAGCTTTTGTAATGACATAAATGTAGTATAGTGGTCAGTGATAGTTGTAGATAATATAGCGATGGCGGCGAATGTCTTTTTTGTATTTATTTTTAACATAAAATGGTCGAGGCAGCTATTGTCTCTAGTAGCTAGTGTATGTCCAGGTAGAATTCCATGGAAGGACAACATATCTAAGTAGTTTACTCTATTTTTCGAGTCCTGTGATGACTCTATTTCTTTAGGTTTAATGTTGATATTTATGTCACCCGCTATTATTATATTATCATGTGAAGATAAAGTACTGAGATGGGCATTGACGGATTCAACGAAGCTGTCGGTGTTACTGTTCGATGGAGATCTATAAATGCAAAATATGTTATAGTTTAGAATATTTAGATGGAGACAGGACGCCTGAACCAATTTAATTTCTTTGACTTTAGGTTTTAGTGTATTTTTGATGTATATGACTAATCCGTCATTTTGGTTTAAATGTTGTGTCGTAAAGAAACTTTCATAGTCATTAAGTTAAGGGGTCGGTTTATTGTTATTAAGTCTGCATTCTGTTAGAATTATAATATCAATATCAAACTCCAGAGTAGACAACAATAAAGTGAAATCATCAAAATTACGATAAATGCTTCGTATATTTTGAGATATAATAGTTAGATCATTTTTATTGATTCTAATATGTTTTGCAATTTCACAACTATCACATTCAAAAGTCTGAGCAATTTCAATTTGATCAATCTCATTTACACTGTGTAATGTATTATCCATTTAAGAGGTAACTGTAAGAGTATTCGTCGAAAGCTAGATTGAAATTGATGTTAACAAGAAGCAGTAGCACTGTTTGCATTAAAAAAGATTTAAAGTGGTTAGACGATGGCTGTTTTTTGAAACAAATTTTGTAAAGTGAGTTAGAAGAGTTATGTGATTTGATAATAGTATTTTTGTGTAGTGTGTTATAGTGAGTGTAATTACTGTGATAGGTTATTATTTTATACATAGGATAATTATAAACTAAAACTACTTTTACAAATATATAGCAAATGTTAGGAGAAGCCGATACATTATGACAACATAATTTGCATGTTGCTCTCAAGCATATACATGGCAAAAGGAAAGTATAAGAATAAAATAATAGTCATTTTTTTAGTAAAAGTTGATGTACCTGCTCCTCTGTAGTGATGTTGATCTTGGGAGACGTTCATCCTTTTTTAAATAAACTTTACCATAGGAGGTCCAGCAAAATTTGTAATCTCTTGATTTGGCTAAGTCTCGAGCAAGAAAGTACAGCCGTGATCCTTTGGGGGTCAGATGTTCCGCTAGGAATATTGGGGTTTCTATGTGATCTTTAAGCCCCAGGTGCTTACAACATAGTTTATCTGTGTGCTTTAAGTTGAAGGTTTTGCTCATTTTCATTATTTCTGACTTTAGCAGAGTGGATCCGGTTTCTATAACAATCGGTGATTTTTGGTTGTTTGTATTATTTCCTCGAACTCTATAAATATCCTTGATGTCGTATTTGTTTATAGGACAGTTTATATTCTTTGACAGACACATAGCCATTTCTATGAGATCCTCTTTAGATTCCTTATTTTTTCGAGGCACATTCTTGATTACTAGGTTGGATTTGCGAGACCCAATTTGTAATTCTTCTAGTTTATTCTGAAGCATTGTGATGTGCGTTTTGTCTTCCTTGGACTGTTTCTCAAGAATATTAATCTTTTTTTGAAGCTCCTCGTTTTGTGCAGTGACGAAAGCAATTGATTTTTCTATGCTGCTATTGGACTGTTGTATGTTTGTTAAGGTGAGGTTAATTTGTTGCAACTCATGTTCCCTTTTACTTGAAGAAACTACCATCATTTCCCTCATTTCCTTTCTAAATTCATCCAACTGTTCACAGATCGCGATGTCTTCTCGGCTTCGTTTAGCCCGTTGAAACACGTAATTAGGTGGAGGTGTTCTATTTCCGCTGTCCAGTAAATTAACATCCGATTCGGATATTGATCTGTTTAATGGTGATGCCATGATAATGTAAACAATTCGACCGATTCAAAAAAATACGCTTGGCAACACTTTTTGTGTATAATTCTGGTAACACTGGTTGTGACGTTGGCGAGTGACAGTTGACAGATGACAACTGACAGATGAAGACTGACAACTGACAGATGACAGCTGGCAGATGACAGCTGACAGATGACAGCTGACAGTTGACAGATGATAGGTGACACGTACCGAACTGGCAGCCGACGTTTGAAGCGCAGCAATACAACTAGCTCCGTTTCGTCTGTTGTTGTCCTTTTCTCTCACTCAACTTGAAGCTCCAGCGGTGTTATGCGCGCCTGGTACTTCAGATAATTAATGTGTTGTATTTTTGATTACAAAAAAGTTATTTTTTTTATATTTTAAACTAACAAGGGGTGCACGTCTAGTCGCTGTCGCGGTCCGAGGGGAAGAGGATGTGTGTGCGCAGTCTGCTCGGCGCGGGGTTCCCGCTGCCGCGCATCATCTACGCGATGTAATAGAGTATAGTGTCGGTACTGACACGCATGTGTGTGCGCAGTCTGCTCGGCGCGGTGTTCCCGCTGCCGCGCGTCATCTACGCGATGTAATAGAGTATAGTGTCGGTACTGACACGCATGTGTGTGCGCAGTCTGCTCGGCGCGGTGTTCCCGCTGCCGCGCGTCATCTACGCGATGTAATAGAGTATAGTGTCGGTACTGACACGCATGTGTGTGCGCAGTCTGCTCGGCGCGGTGTTCCCGCTGCCGCGCGTCATCTACGCGATGTAATAGAGTATAGTGTCGGTACTGACACGCATGTGTGTGCGCAGTCTGCTCGGCGCGGTGTTCCCGCTGCCGCGCGTCATCTACGCGATGTAATAGAGTATAGTGTCGGTACTGACACGCATGTGTGTGCGCAGTCTGCTCGGCGCGGTGTTCCCGCTGCCGCGCATCATCTACGCGATGTCATCGGACGGGCTGCTGTTCCGCTTCCTCGGCCGCGTCAGCCAGAAGTACCAGACGCCGCTCGCTGGGACCATCATCGCTGGACTATTTACTGGTAACATACAACAAAAAAGAAAACTTGTACATATAAAGTTGTTTTCTTCTACTATGTAGTAGTAATATTTGAATGGTGTGACGCTTTTAGTTTATTGAACCTTAGTTAAAATGAAGATATGCATAAACTGAATCTTTTCGCAGGCACTCTGGCGATGATCTTCAGACTGGAACAGTTGATACACATGATGTCCATCGGCACGTTGCTTGCGTACTCTATGGTCGCCTCCTGCGTACTACTGCTTAGGTACGCTACATCGTTTATGAACTAATTTGTTTATAATTCATACTACTTTTTAATTTTATTTTAATGAATGATGAAGTATAAATGTTTAAGTGCATGAATGAAATGAACAAATGAGGTGAATGACTGCAAAAGTGAATAAAGTGAATTATTGAATAAAATGAATGCGTTGTTCAATGACAAACTTAGCTGTCTATATAGATGAATAAAAATGGATCATCGAAATGTATGTACGCGTATAACTTGAGAACGACTGCACCAAAGTATGTATATTTTTTGTGTTTGTAAAGGGGCGTCTAAACGGGCTATTTTTTATGGCAACTTGTTGCGGCACTATTGGCAATTAATTGTTCGGCCTATAGTGGCAATATGTCTACAATTGTATGGTGCTTGTTTAGTCTCCAACGTACTAGAATGTCGTTATTGCGCTCTCAAGCCGCACACTTACGCAAACGTATTTGAGTTCGATACCAAAGTTAGAACTCAAAAATGGTCGTTTTAATCGAAACTGAACTGTAACTGCACTGCTATAAGGGTAGATTACGCGAAACAGGGTTCGGCTCTCTCAAAAATTTATATAGAAAACCTAAATATTGGGACACGAAAAAAATTGTATCACTGGCCAAAGAGTTTTTCTAGTAGATGAAATAAATAAATTTAAGGATATGTCTTAATATGATCCCGCAAATAAATCTTGAAGTTGCGGAAAAATGCAAAAACGATCATTTTCATGGCGTTCGTAATCTAACATATGTACGAACGAATATTCTACTTTACCGCGCCCCTGCGCACTGTGAAATAATGGTTGTGTGCGGAAGAGCGAGGCCGGCGATCGTGCCCCCTTAAATAGGTGCATTGTCCCCCAGATACGAGTACGGTCAGCCGGCGCACCGCGCGCAGGAGCCCATGAACTGGTGTTGGCGCTCGGCGCTGCGCCAGCTGCTGCGCGCCGAGCGCCGCGCCGCGCCCAGCGCGCTCAGCGCCTGCACCGTGTCTGTGCTCGTTACTTTCTATGGTCTGTACTTTGTGTCTTATACTTCTTTACTCAATTACTAAATGGCTTTTTAAACTTTTATACATATCTGTACTAATATTATAGAGCTGAAAAGTTTGTTTGTTTGTTTAAACGCGCTAACCTCGGGAACTACTGATCTGAATTGAAAAATCTTTCACTGTTGGATACCCTTTTAATCGAGGAAGGCTATAGGCTATATAACATCACGCTACGACCAATAAGAGCGGAGCAGCAATGAGAAATGTTGCAAAAACGGGGAAATTTACGCAAACGAAGTTGGACAGCTAATTAGATATATTCAGGGACTTAATTGCGTGAATTATTTAAAACTACGAACCTTTTGTTTACCCGATGTTTCGATCGAATTGCACCGATCATGGTCACAAGTCGACTACTCGGGTAAACAAAAGGTTCGTACCTTTAAATAATTTACGCGATTCAGTCCCGAAATATATGTAATATACTAAATAGGTGTATGTTTCCTTTATATCCTACAAACTACAAATCGAAAAGTTGCGCTCCAATAACATGCAAAAACAGATAAAAACTTATGCAGTAATCTATCTACGTGGAGATCTGTGTAAGTGCGCATCTTATTATTGACCTCCAAGTTGGTTTTCGGAGTTATGTTATCCATATTTAACATGTGAAAATACATCCAAAACCCATAAAACCGAGTCCTTGTGCAGTTATAATGTATATTTAAAACCGAAAAAAATTGGCTGAAATTTTTAATTAGTTTAATCTAGTCATCATTGTTTACCCATATTTGTCTTACCCAGGTATCTGGTGCTTCATAATGATGTTAGCAGTGAACCAGTACGGCGAGCTGATCCTGCAGGGCCACGTGGGAGCCACCGCCATGTTCGCGCTCGGCACCACGCTCGTCGTCTTGACGCTCTTCTGTATCTCCCGCCAACCTGTCTCTGACAAGAAACTGGCCTTCTCTGTGAGTATCTATCTATCTCGTGTCACAGTTTTCGTTGCCATACTCCTCCGAAACGGCTGGACCGATTTTGATGAAATTTTTTGTGCTTATCCGGTATCTATGAGAATCGGCCAACATCTATTTTTCATACCCCTAAGAGTTTGTTTGTTTGTTTAAACGCGATAATCTCAGGAACTACTGGGCCGCATTGAAAAAATATTTTAATGTTGGATAGCCCATTTATCGAGGAAGGCTATAGGTTATAACATCACGCTACGACCAATAGGAACGGAGCAGCAATGAAAAATGTTGAAAAAACGGGCAAAATTTACGTAGACGAAGTTGCGCGGGTCAGCTAGTCTAATATATAAAATTCTCGTGTCACAGTTTTCGTTGCCATACTCCTCCGAAACGGCTTGACCGATTTTGATGATATTTTGTGTGCATATTGGGTAGGTCTGAGAATCGGACAACATCTATTTTTCATATCCCTAAGAGTTTGTTTGTTTGTTTGAACGCGATAATCTCAGGAACTACTGGGCTGCATTGAAAAAATATTTTACTGTTGGATAGAGCCGATTTATTGAGAAAGAGCTACGACATATAGGAGCTGAGCAGCAATGATAAATGTTGCAAAAACGGGTAAAATTTACGCAGACGAAGTTGCGCGGCTCAGCTAGTAATAATATATGTTTAACATCAACCCATATGATGTCATTGATTTGACTTTAGTCAAATACCTTATTGTAATGTTCTCCCAATCGATGTTTCAATTACGGCGGTCAATCTCAACAGAGACTAACCAACTACGCATGAGATATTATAGTGCACAAGTGTACGCGCAAACACAAGTGCACTCTATTAACTCACTCTCATAATCCGATGGGACGGAACTCCGACACGACCGTAGAGGTGAGGCTTAGTGTGCTCACGAAAACGGTCACTCATATATGTTCGTAAACTCATAGAAGCGGCGGTAGCCTAATGGCTAAGGCATCGGTCTCGCAATCGTGAGGTCGCGGGTTCACGCACGCACTCCTAACACAAGCCTTTGAGCTTAGCTGGAGGGGTTAACAAGATTGCTAGTAATATGGGACTCAATCCCACATTGCTAGTTATCTTTAAAAAAAAAAAAAAAAAACTTTCGTGATTTGTATTTAGCTTTAAAATAAAATATTTACGCGATTAAGACCCGTAGCTTATAAAATTCTATAACGGTCACTCATTTATAGACCGATTTAACCTCGCAAATATCCCAATCTGCACCTCAACTGATAATTACTGATTTAGGGAAGCTTACGACAAATTTTGGGATAATTTTTATTTTATTTATTTATTTATTTATTTACTTTTAGGAAAGCTTACAGACTAATAACATACTAATCAACTGTGTAGGTAGTAAAAATGTTGCTAATAACAAGCTTCCACATTTAGCAACTATGTTAACACCAATTAAAAAAAAACCAAAACGTAATTTAAAAAAATAAAAACCAAGATATACATAAATAAAAAAGTAAAGAAACAAGACATACATAACAAAATATCACAAAAATAAAAGAAGAATCAAACATTTTCTATAATAAAATAATGGTTAATATGTTATGCACAGAGAATAATACACAGAGAATATTTAAATTGTTTTAGATTATATGCCGTTCATAAAACATTGGTAAAAAAATTGTCGTTAAAAATATTTTTTACTGAATTAGAGCTGGCACAAAATAGATCTAGTTCCAACTGTGACGAGACCATATTATAACTCACTGCGCTGCGTAAAAGGAAGGAGTTGCGCCTATCATTTGTTGAGGCAAATGGGACGTGCAGCAGTGGACGTTGCCTAAGACCCAATTGATTAGTCCGCAGCCCTATACCACCGAGAAGCGCAGGGCAGTCAACAGAACCATTTGCGATGTTAATCAGATAACAGATATCACTGACGGTGCGTCTATATTGCAGTGGTAGAAAGTGATACCGCTTACATCTATCATTATAATCAAACAAGCACTGATGAGCTTTAAAATCCAAATACTTTAAAAACTTTTTTTGTATCCTCTCTATACGCGATATGTAGATTTGGTACTGAGGATTCCATACCTGGGACGCATACTCAAGATGGCTACGCACATAGGAGCAGTATAATATTTTTATGGTTTTCAGAGAACGAAAGCAAGTGGATGTTCTTATGATGAAACCGAGGGCTTTAGATGCTTTGTTTACAATGTGTTCTATGTGCTTATCAAGAAGAAGTTTACTATCAAGGATAACACCGAGGTCTCTGATGTGATCTACTTTCGTGATGTATTCATCATTGAATCTGTATCCGTTGCCAATGATAGATCGCTGTCGTGTAAACGTTATATGTGAACACTTGGATATATTTAGCTGTAGTTTATTATAAGCACAGTAAGTAACGAATCTGTCTAGGTCATCTTGAAGTTCTTGAGTATCAGAAGTGTTACGTATTTTCTTAAGAATTTTCATATCATCCGCATATAACATGATACGAGAATTTCTGAAACACATTTTTATGTCCGAAATAAACACTGTGAACAAAAGGGGGCCCAATAACGAGCCTTGAGGTACACCAGATGGAATAGAACTCCAGCCAGATGTGTAACCCTGCAGAACTACAGCTTGCGTCCGGATTTCAATGTAAGAACAAAACCAACGATACAGATTGCCGTGTATTCCGGCTGTAAGTAATTTTTGTAAGAGTATGCGATGATCAATACGGTCGAAACATTTTTTATAGTCGGTATATATTATATCTACTTGCGCTCCCTGCTCCATTCCGTTTGTAATAAAATCGTGACATAGTATTAAGTTAGATGTAGTGGACCGCTTGCGAAGAAACCCATGTTGCGCTTCATCAAAACCGTGTTGAATTGCAGCGTATACGTCGTTATACACAATTCGTTCAAGGATTTTGGAGAATAAACACAGTTTTGAGATGGGACGATAATTTTCAACGTCAGCCTTGTCACCTTTCTTAAGCACAGGTGTTATATATGCCGATTTCCAGATCAGCGGGACTACTCCCTCGGCTAGTGATCTCCTAAACAGGATGCAGATAGGCGCGACCAAACTATCAGCCGCGTTCACTATAAATATAGGTGGTATCGAATCAGGACCGCCAGATTTAGAGAGGTCCAGTGATTTTAGCAGCTTTAATACCGCTTCAGGAGACACATGGACTGAGCTAATACTGCCTACGCTAGTTGGACTAGTAATGTAATGATCTTGAGCATGATACGGATTTGATGTTAGGTTATTTTCGGGACGTTGAAAAGTTGACTTAAAGTACGTTGCAAATAAGTTACTGATACCAACACCGGTATTCGCCGAAATGTCCCGTAATCGCAGTTCACTAGGAAATGTAGCTGTATTCTTTTTACTTTTTATAAAGGACCAGAACGCTTTCGGATTGTTTCTAATTGAAGATTCAATTTTTTCCATGTATTTATTGAAGCAGTCCTGTTCTAGTTCAATAACTCTTTTACGCAATAAAGAAAATGAATTATAATCACCCAAGTTTCCATATAGTTTGAATTTACGATGATATTTGCGTTTTTCTTTTAACATTTTAATCAATGCCGAGTTATACCACTTAGGGTGGGCTGAATTACGTCTTGATTTAACGGGTATAAATTGATCTCTAATATCATATAGCTTGTTATAAAATAATGTCGTTGCTTGATCGAGTGAAACTGTGCTGAGCAAAGTATACCAGTCAATCTCATCTAGCGCGGATTTAATGGAATCATATTTTCCCTGATAATATATATATTTGGTAGTTATTTTTTCTTGGAACTCGTGTATTTCAACAAAGTCGGCCAGAATGTATAGAGGTTTATGATGAAGGTCCACTGGTACAGACAATGGTTCATCACATTCACGGACAGTAACAATTCCATTCGAAAAAACTAAATCTAAAAGTCTATTGTTCATATTTCTTACCCCATTATATTGCGATAAGGAGCATGTCAATAAGGTATCAAAAAAGTCAGTTAAATAATGACAACAATAATTTGACGGTAGTAAGTCGTTACCCACAGAGTTAATTGTCCAATCCACATTATTTCCAAAATTAAAATCACCTAATATAATAAATTTATCTAATACGTGTGAAAGCATTAAGTCATTAAGTTTTTTAGAAAAATTTTGTAACTGAATATTATAAGAGTTACCTGCATTTTCTCCACATAAGTAAAGGGCACAAATATGCACGTTATAAGTCACTGATGGCCTGGACCGCTTCAATACTACAGTTACCCAAATGTCCTCGGCAGAACTACGCCAATCGCGTCTTTCCGTAACGATCAGGTCATTTCGCACCGCGATCAACACACCACCCCCTCTTGTTTGACATGTACGATTATAATCGCGATCACGTCTCCAAATAAAGTATCTTCCATCGAATAATTCACTATCAGAGACACTATCAGTTAACCAAGTCTCCGTAAAGACAATGATATCATAAGAGTTCATACTTATATTCCTATATAACTGTTGCACTTTAGTACGTAACCCACGGACATTCTGATAATATATGTTAAGCGATGTCATTTAGACACAATACATCACAACAACAAATACTCTGAGCAATATATCTAGTCTCAACTAATAAATAATGTAATGAAATTAAATTTAAAACGTTGATATTATAATAACTTAAACGGTAGCAGGTAGTTCTCAGAAGTATAGATATGATTATTAGCAGACACGGTAAGACACAGTGTCGATCATTATGTGGGTTTTGAATTAACATCGCAAATGGTCCGTGAATGGAAACAATATGGCGCATCATCGACACAGGTAAGCAATGATTGGTAACAGCAAATATGAAATTAAACCTTAGTGCGAGCGACATAAGGGTGTTTTTGGCATAAATAAAGCGGGTAGGATGTGAAATATACTTTAAAAAGTGATTACAAATTAATATACAGTGACACAGAAATAGGTGGAATACACACGCAGCCCAACTCGACCACTGGTGCTCAAAGTTCCAAGATACAAATAATTTCTTAATAGCTAACATAACATACACGAATGTAACACTGAATAAAAAAGATAGTAAAGAAGGTAACATGTTAGTTCTCACACAATTTTTGCCAGGTCCTTTTCCGATTTTAACACTATCACGTGTGAGGTGTCCGATTTCTTTGCATGAATCTTGGCATGTTTCACCCAGACGTACCGAAAATTATTGTCTGCTGCTGCTTTTTTAGTTTTTGATAGGAGTGCTTTATTTTGAGGAGTTAAGTGATCGTTAATATATATTTTGTGATTGCCCAATAATCCTATAGATCCAGTTGTCAGTGGATTGGTTTTCGCCCTATGTCGAGCAGCAGCCACAAAATCTTCTTTAACATACCGGTTGCAGAACGATACGATAATTGGTTTCGCTCGCTCTTTTTCCCGTGTCGAGACCCTGGTTATGAAGTTTATTTGTGTTTTGTTAATCGGGTAATGTATCTGCGGTCCAATCTTTGAGACAATATCAAACAGATTCTCGTTGTTTGTTTGCGGTATACCTTTTATCTCAATGTTGCTCAATCTTGCCCACTGTTCGCCTTGATTTGCTTCTAGCTCCAGCTTTTCGAGACGTATCTGTATGGAATCCACCTGACACTGAGTTTTCTCCACTAATACTAAGCGGCGTTCAACGTCCATGAATTTTGCATTAAATTCCTTGATTTCCTTGTTGGTGTCATTTAGGGAAGATTTCAAATCAGCAAACTCGCTTCTTAGCGCAGCGACTTCATCTTTCAGGAGTTCCAATGGGGCTAATTTATCAGAAATAGCCCGTATTTCAGTCAAAATGAGTGATTCTGGTTCAATCAAAGGTGATTGCGGTAGGCTAGAACTAGCTTGCCTGCACTTGGCACATCGCCACTTACTCTGTCGTCTACGGTAGCCAAGTTCAGTTATTCCAGCACAGTGGAAGTGCAGGTCCTGGTCGCATGTAGTACAGTGAGCGCCTTCGGATAACAGATCGGAGCACATGCCGCATTTATGGGTTTCCATAATGAATATTATTTATATATAAAACTACTCTGGTATTAATTTTTGGCAAGAAAAGTTTGAGATACACTGGTTTTTTTAGATGACGCGATTGGTGCAACCAAAAAGGCGACCGTATTGCACGAGACAAACGGACGTATGACTCGTGCAATAATATAATATAATACTTATGTTTATTTTAATACCAGGTCCCGCTGGTCCCCTGGCTGCCCGGTCTGAGCATCCTGATCAACATCTACCTGATGTTGAACCTGGACGCCATGACGTGGCTGCGGTTCTCTGTGTGGATCGCTATTGGTAAGTTCATTATTTCACGTAAAAATGAATAAATTAAAAATTCGCTGGAATTCTCGAGTTTCCGCTAATTCTTTCTTCTCTCTACAAATTTGAGCACTATGTGGTAGAAAATAAAGATTGAATTCAGTTGCTAGATTTGAAAAATTAGCTTCGATTCCGCGTCAGTGTAAATTGAGCCTAAGAGATTTAGAAAACTTGGGGGTCTGTAAATAAAACAAAAATAATTTAAGACCTCAGCTTGGCTTGCACACCAAGCTTGATTTATTGGCACAAATAGTTGAATACTGGAGTTTATACGAGGCTATTAGAGAGTCCATCTATTCAACAGTGTTACAACAAATTGTCTATAGATAGTATAACAGAGTCAGAGATTAATGTGATTCTATAAATTGATGTATAAATTAAAGTATATTAGGGTCGCAGGTGTTAGATTTTACATAGGGGTCGTACTGATTTGTAATAAAATACTAAAGCTTTTATTGTAGAACTACGTAGAAGTCCTGCGACTCATCGTAGAACTACACTTACTACTGTGTCAGGATATTTGGATCATATACCCAATCAGTTGCAATCTAACCTTATCAATCAGTATAGTATCAATAGGGAATAGAATAAATCAGGGAGGTAAATAATACAAAGGAATAAATAGCAAGTATCATATATTTTCAACCTTGTTTGGTCTAGTTGTATCAAAGGTTTCATAATAGCCAGTCTCCTAATAAACATTTTCCGTACTACATTTCATACATCCTAAATACAATATACCACAGATACTTTCTAATATAACCAATTCACAACATTATTGCAATGTACGACCATATCGCTGTAGAACAGCTGATAAGTATCACACCAGACAATATTCATCAAATCATACCACATTGCAATATATTGTTATTAGTCAATATCTATACATAATACACAATATATGTGAGCCTCGGTCACAATCTGTCAGTCCTTTTATAGAACAAATACACTGAATATTAAAGAAGTTGTACGTACTTCGCAAATATTCTTACTTACTATACTTTAAACCATAAAATAATTTAATACACAGAATTATGTTATTTAAATAAATGAATACAGTACGATCAACGTAACTTGACCGGATTGAAGTTAGGTTTTTATCACTTCCGCGCAAGTCATAGAGATGCGACCCTAAAATTACTTACGAAAGCGACTAAATATGTTTAATCGATTAAAAATACTAACAACATTTTAATTCAACAATATAAAAACACTATTTAAATCACACTAATATTATAAAGGTGAAAGTTTGTGAGTATGTGAGTGTGTATGTTTGTTACTTCTTCACGTCTAAACGGCTGGAGCGATATAAATAAAATTTGGTATGGAGTTAGCTGACACCCTGGATTAACACATAGGCTAATAAACCCCGGGTAACACCGCGGGGCACAGCTAGTGAGTTCATAAAAGTTTAAATTTAGAACAGTTACAGTAAATACTAAAGAAACTTTGAAAAACAATTTCTTTACGAAAATAATCACAAAAAAACAGGAGTTAGTAATACTATTTATGACAATGTAATGCGTAATCGCATCTCTAATTCTCTTGGTTTAGTTACCGCCCCCCGCTTTCTGTCACCATTTACTTCCAAAAAATATTAAAACTATCACACCGATAAAACACACTCCCTTTTAATTTTTAATGAATTAAGTAAAATATCACAACAACAATATTTGACGTTTCATTCTGTACGTTTGTGACCAGTAGATACTTATTTATTGTTTAAGTTCATTTAAAATAACTATGTGGTGTTTTTATAATGTGTTTTAATCATCTTAAGTAATTTACATGTTACATTACAACATAAACTGTAAGTACTTTTACTTTGTCATAACCTATTCCGTGATACAAATTATTGCTCATGTTACTAAAAACACAATTGACATATAGACATGGCTACTTGCATATCCATGGCTATTGTTATAATATAAACAAGCTGTACCTACTTCTATAATATCAATTTACTCTGTCATTACGTATTCTGTTATTCTAATGTACCAATACTGTCACATATTCTACAGTTAACAACATTAAAGTGGTATTTAAGATTCCTTATTAAAGTGGTCATTATGTCTACGATTTATTGACAGGCTAAACATATTCCATAAACATATTTATCCCGTAATACACAGGTATAATATTTACCTGAATTTATTAATTACGATGGCTATTTATCTATGTAAATAGTTATCAATATACCCCTTATCTATCACAGGCGACCTCTAATATACTTTAATTTAAACATAACACTTTTTTTTTCTATCGGGTAATAATTCTCGGAAACAGTAAGATGTTATACATTCTTCGCCATTTTGTTAATAATGCAAATTGTATGTGTCAACTGGTTTGATAGTTTGCATACATTAGGGATAATTTATAATTTAATTAAACATAATACAGATGAATTTATGTATAGATTATGTATATCATAAATTATTATTTCGTCTTTTGTTTGCTAGCTAGTTTAGTGGGTTTTATGGTGCGGTAGGTTTTGTCCGCGGTATCGCCTGCTTAATAGTTGTAAGATCCATGTTTTTTTTTTGTATATTTTTTTGTATAAAAAAAAGAGCCTGCAACGAGGGATTGGGCCCCACATTACTAGCAATCTTGTTAACCCTTCCACCTAAGCTTAAAGGCTTGTGTTGGGAGTGTAATGGGCTTGTGTTATTAAACTCTTGAGAACATATTTCGAAATCATTTTATTTGTAGAACTTCTATTATACACTGTAGACACAGCGGCTTCGTCCACCTCTAATTTAGTAATTACGCATAGTGTCGTCACAAACTTGTTCTTCTTTCTAACTTCTTTGCTATAAACAGGCTGAGACATGTTCTTATCGCACCCAGAAAATACAATTTACATTTTAGTTATATCTTATTATGATAAAATATTTATACGATCCATTAAATTGTTATGTTAATCTCGATAAAACAACTGACTCGTCCTTGGACATAAACATAAAATATGATATAAATTAAAAAAATATTAATAGTTTTATTTTTATAAAATGTAAATGAGTAATTTTAAACACGTGTTTATGTTTTTTTATTTATCTTTAAATAGTTGTTTTTAATTTTATTGACTTGGACTTATATCTATGTTACAATTCGGTTTTGGTGTGCTACTCCTCTTCATAGCTAGTTTTGACTTCAGAATAAGTTAAAATATGCAACGTTTGGCTTAAACAAAATAATCATAGGTAGTTATATTTCGGGACTTAATCGCGTGAATTATTTAAAGGTACGACGTGACGGGTAAATAAAAGGTTTGTACCTTTAAATAATTCACGCGATTAAGTCCCGAAATATCACACTAATATTATAAAGGCGAAAGTTTGTGAGTATGTGAGTGTGTATGTTTGTTACTTCTTCACATCTAAACGGCTGGAGCGATTTTAATAAAAATTGGTATGGAGTTAGCTGACACCCTGGATTAACACATAGGCTAATAAACCGCGGGTAACACCGCGGGGCACAGCTAGTATCTAATATGTATAAAAATCGCGAAAGTTTAAAAACAATAATTTAGGTAGTTCAATCAAAACAATAACTGAGGTTTACATATCTACTAGAAATATTAGCTCTATTAAATATTTTTATATTAAACAGAACGGCAGCACCCAATTCCATTATTTGACTACTTAAAAATAACCATTCACACTTTTTTCTCGCAATACTCTAAATATTCTGACAATGTCGTCTTCTATTCATCCGTAAATATCTTGGACACAAAATACTCAAATCCAGACGTGGATTTCTGACGATTCTAGATACCTAAGAACTTTTGTTATTTTATTATTAGATATACAGGGTGCCGATTTAGTCAGTCAATTCTTGCAGGGGGGTGATCAGACCATGATACTGAACCGACATTTTTGAATAAAATAAGTTTTTTATAAATGGTAACCAAAATTAAAATCCGAAGATTCGCGCTTAAACCCGCGACAACGGTTGCCGCACTTCAACGTGTGACCTTGTACTTTGCCGAGCGAAAAGAGTTTATTAACATGATACATGTTCATAAATACGCATCTTCGGATTCGAATTTTGATTGACATAGTTATAAAAAAGCGGGTACTTTTTTCAAAAACGTCGGTTCAGTATCATGGTCCGATCACCACTACAAGGGTTCGTCTGACTAAATTGGCATCCTGTAGTTTTTGTTGGCCTTACTGTATCGTCTCAAAAAACGATCTATCTCCCTGTGTGTATAACATAAAATGCGCATTATATACACTGATTTACAATCTCCCAAAATATGTTATATATACTCATAATAACAGTGAAACTAAATAAAATAACTACAAACAAACGATAACAAGGACAAACTATGAAAACAAACGTAAAACGATATAAATACTAACCAAAAAACTCACAATACGAGAACTTATTCCAAGCGTAAATGTCAATTGCAAATATGTTATGCACATCCACACACATCGAGTATTTATTTTCACAGACTATTAAGCACTGTTTATTAATAACAATTTGTCACATACTCATACCACGGAAACACTTAGTTATAAAAACCAATACTTTGGTACAGGTACTGCTACTAATATAAATGTATTTATTAACTATCACATTGCAACTATATCGGTTTCATTGATACTTCTTTAGTAACTTTCTTATATAAGAAACTGAATCTTTATGTGCATTCCTTCCCCAAACGTAATCAACGTGATTGAAGGCATCCTTTTCCATAACTTTGTATTCAACTACATTAGGTAGTTGCTTCCTCAGCAACGCCACATCCTTTATAGTCGATATTCTGTCATTCTTTGCCACAACTAAAGCTACCTTCATTGTAACTTTACTCAAATCATATTCAGGAGGCGACAATCTATTGTACCGCGCCATATTACCAACTGTACCATAATCATAGTTTGCGAATCTTTTCGTACTTCGTACCTGTGCCAAATGAATCAAGTTTTTTCTTGACGTGCCAGCAGGAAAGTGTCCTAATATAACTGGTAAGAATTCCGCCTCTATCTCCTCCGAATGAGGTCCTGTTACAAGAAACAGACCGTTGAGGACACAAAAATCATAACCTGCACCTTTAGTCATGCATATGTTATTTATGATAGCTCTTAGTGAGGAATTATACCCTATAATCTCTTCATACCCGAACGCTATTGCTCCCTGGTTGAGTAATGGCGCGAAGTCCATGAGCAGCGACATATATTTTCTAGCGTTGTGCATGTAACATATAGGCGCCAAAGATATAAAAATCTTAATCTTGTCATTATACTCTGGTCTTGTTACACCTAAGACGTACATAGTCGTTGTCCCTTCCGAATAACCGATTGCACTGATTTGATTCTGTCCAGTCTTGTTTAAAATAAAGTCGATTGTTGTGGGCAAATCGTAGTATCCAAACTCGTGGACACTGAAATCCCAGTATTTGTTTTCTGTGTCTGGATTCATGCTGGTGTGGCTTCGGGAGTATCTGTTGCCTCTGAGGTTGATAGCCCAAACGTCATAATTCTCTCTAGATAGTGCAACGGCCATTGAAGTATTACCTCTAACAATAAAGCTATCGGAAGAATCTATAGCACCATGGATGAAAAGAACTGGTTTAGTTGGATCTCCTGGTATTCGGAATAGTTTCAGAATGTATCCATCTTCGACAGTCAAGTCATATTCCTCTCCTTTGTTGCTATATTTATTCGCAATTCCGTGAAAGGTCATCACTGCATCTTCAGGGAGCGAGTTTTGGGCCAGGAGTCCAGAGGTCGATACGACGACCAAAAACGTAACTAAATGATTCATATTGGAGTTGTCTTACAAGTTGCGTAACGTCCACTTGCCCGTACATAATGAGCCGAACTCGTGTGTTCCTCATCTTATATACTGTGAGATCTATTTTTGTTAAAAAATAAATTCATCTTGTTTTGATTTTGCAACAAAGGAGTTTTCTTGAACATTTTCTTTTTTTTTAACTATAGCCAGTAATCTGATTGGATCTTGATGTCTTTGAATGTTAGTCGGTAAGTTAGGAAGTGTTATTCCGGTTTTCCGTTAAGTTGAGGCATTTTTTGACGCAAATTTTCGTAAAACACCGGTAGTATGTCGCTCCTTTTCGCGGTACGGCTCTTTCTGTATGCTGTGGAACCGGTTCGGTTGATGAATGATGAACATGAATTTTGACGATTCGTGTATTTTACATTTGATTCAGTGATTATTTATTCAGATTATTTTATAGCATGTGATAATAATTCAATGCAAATGTATAGTATAAATATTACGCTAAAACGGATTTGGGTAAGGTGATTCATTTTACAAGTTGCACGCCATTTAGAAGCAACGTCAGTTTTTGCAATTAAATTAGAATATACCAGTTTTGTCAACAATAGTTTTTTTAGGGTTCCGTAGCCAAAATGGCAAAACGGAACCCTTATAGTTTCGCCATGTCCACTCGTCGTCCGCAGCTTAGCTCATAGACGGTTAGTGCTAGAAGGCTGTAATTTTGCATGCATATACATATTACTTATGCCGACAAAGTGAAAAAATTAAATTAAAAAAAAAAAAATGATAAAAGACCATTTTTCTCTTTAGGGATCCGTTTGTGAAAAATTAAGCCTAAGTGCAATTTCTGTTAGAGTCAAGTGTTTCCCCCTGCAAGCTAAATGGTTGATGTTGGATATGTGAAAAAAAGCACGGTAGTAGTATATACAGTGAAATCAAAAGGAAAACTATCACAGCTAATTAGGCTTTAGAACTTAACGAGTAAAGGCAGACGAAGTTAGAAGTAACAACATTTTCGTACAGATTCCATTGAAAAATACTTATATAACGTTGTTAGTAGTATGAAACAAAAACAACAGAAAACCCCCAATCCCGGATGGGGGACTACGGAACCCTACATTGTACGTGGCCCGACATGCACTTGCCTGGTTTTTTGAGCATGTTTTCTATCTGTTTACATGTCCGCGCATCACTTAAAAACAGGTCATTAGATTTTTTGCTAATCCGTAAAATGAACCTCGGATCACAGCTTGTTTATGATATTATAGTAGGAAGTTGTAAATTATAGGTTTGATAAGCTTTTAAGCATAAAGAAATCGTTTTTTTTTTATCTTATAGTATGTTACTATACTATAGTAGCATCTAATAGGCTACTGCTTGTATTTCGGTTCCGGCTGTTGAGGTTAGGTTCTGCCAAAACGAGCTATCGACTACAGCCACTGGTGACTGTGTTTTGACTGTGTTATGTAAATAAAGTTTTTAGTTTATGTGATTTTTCATATCGTTTGATGACCATTGCACGAACGCTATTGGTCGATGCCAAATATTACCAAGAATAGTTAGATATTAACTTAAAAAAAAAGTAATTGTAGTGCCTTATCATGTCCTTTGTGGGTGGGTTTCTCAAATATTTTTTCTCCGTATTACCATAAGGATGCCCTTCAAGTTGCGGGTTTCCAAAGGCTGCGCCTATAGCGATGTGTCAGTCGGTTTATTCAGATTTATGTATATATATCAAGTTTATAAACATTCAAACATTGCAGAATTGGGTAGATGACCACAATAATAATAAATTATTTTACACTATACAGGAAATAGCATTTGCAAAAATATTCTGGAAAACAATGTTTCTCTACAATTTTAGGTTGTCATGAATTTATAAACATCGAAACAAACATTGAAACTACATGATTTGACCTTACAAAAGAATGACGTCATTGTTTTGTATTTCATATAAATTAGTACGAGGTGCATCATTTTGACGTTTCTTAAAAAGATACTGATTTGACTTGACAGTCATCTACCCTATTGGCGATTTGAAAAGAGTGGCCGCGAGTTTTTATTGCCAGGTTCTTTTCTCCGGCTTTACCTATTGTTTGCGAACTTGGCATTACATGTACATGTAGAATCCCGACGTATCACAAGAGTTGTTTTGCATCCAAAGTGAATAAAGAATTTTGAATGTTGAGTGATTTTCAGGGTGAGCGACTCGACTATTCTATTATTTTTTTATTCACTTATGAAAAATATGCAACATTTACGATTAGTCATTTAGCTACGGGATTGATATGGCTGCACATATGGGTACATTTGTTCCGCATTTTTTTCCAGACGGCAAAACTGCCGGTAGCTTTACGATTTAAATGAAGTTATTTGCTTTACGTTAGACCTAAAAAATTACTGGTCCGGTAGTCCGCACACCTTCTATCCTTTTTTTTTATAAAAGTGACTCCCGCAGTAGGGTACAAGCCCTGTGTCGCGGGGGACTTTATAACAACCGGTGTAAAGGGAAGGAACCCTAGCTTTAAAGTTTACTCCGCACCCATAGGAAGTATAGGGTGGCAAGTGATGACGACAACGACTCAACATGTAAATTAATACGCGGACGTAACATTTAGATCATATATTTATGATATCCGTAATTATCGCTTCCTCGTCATGCGTCCAAAGCCAGTTAAATTAAAATTGTGACGTAGGTATTATAATTATTATTTTAATTAGGTTTTTAATGTTTATGGGCAGGTTAATGACCTCTGATGATATTTTTTTTATAAATGTGACTTAGGTTGCGTTTCTGTGCACTTAAATTTTCTAATTTTGTGATTCATTTTGGAGTACGAATATCGCTCTATAAATCTGTTTCTTATCTTTATTTCTTTTATTTTTTTAAAGACATCTTCTAAACTTGAGTACAATCCCTTCGACGACCTCGACCACAACGACAAACATACGATTAATAGACACAAAATATACCCTGAGTCAAAGCCTTGTCCTGTGTGCAGGCACGGATCTTGAACTTTGTTCAAGGGGGGGGGGGGCAACGGGTGACCCAACCCGCCAAGTGTGGGTCATTCGACACGCATGACGGGGCAGGGGGGTGCATTTGATTCAACACCTGTACACCAGCCACTGCCGCTTAGCTGGGGTTGATGGGGCAATTGCCGGTCAAAACGCCTGTACAGTGCCAAAATTACCCAAAAAGATCTTTCAGTCGAGTCTGGGAGTCCCTTGGATCCGCGCCTGCCCGTGTGGGAATCGACAACAAACTTTCACAACGCATGCATACTGCGCCACCGAGGCAGCATTGATTAGTTGATATATTCAATGGTTTATTAGTCGCAATGCGAGGTAGGCGTCTCATTTCCAATTTGTATCCAGGGCGAATTTTGAAGAACCGTAGTAATTATTTTTCATATATCTCCTTCAGATTTAAAAATGTAACTGGTCATGAACGGATAACATGATATGTTTATTTCCTATTCACGCTGTCATAGACAACTTGTAGCATCCGCATTGTGTTTCTTAGTTTACTAAGGTTATTAAAAAAAAGTTAACATTTAGTAGTTTGATATGTTTAAGTAAACAACTCTGCATCAACGCGGGCTTTTATAAAATAAATAAAAATATTCCGCTATTAATAATTTATGTTATTTAAAGTAATTTATGTTCACTGTATTTTTGTTCAATAAAACCGAAAATAAGGCGTTGTAAAACATAAACCTTTTAAGGTCACTTTGCTCGATTTTGTGGCCTTAAAATAGGACCCAGGCTTAAAATATTTTAACCTTGTTTCTTTTTTTGGTAATACTTTAATACCATTTATTTTAACCAAACACTTAAAAAATAAGTAAAGTACATTTTAGTATACAAGTAATATAATATTTTCATCCGTTCCACTGCAGTTTGTACTATTATCCTTCAACTAGCTGTCACGCACAACTTTGTCTGCGTAAATTTTCCCCGTTTTTGCAACATTCCTCCTCCGCTCCTGTGGGTCGTAGCGTGATGTTATATAGTCTATAGCCTTCCTCAATAAATGGGCTATCCAACAGTGAAAGAATTTTTCAATTCAGATCAGTAGTTTCTGAGATTACCGCGTTCAAACAAACAAACTCTTTAGCTTTATAATATTAGTATAGGTAATAATTTGGTAACCTTATAAATACGCTTGCGGTTTTCTGTAAGATGATCATACTTTCACACTCGAAGTAAGTAAAGAGAAGAGACAATACTTCCCTGTTTAGAGGGTGTCTACTTCAAGTTACAGCTGTTAATTCTACATTACAGGTCTCCTGATCTACTTCACTTACGGCATGTGGAATAGCTCTGAGCGTCGCCGCAAGCTCGATGGCGTCCCAATGGCTGAACTGCACAATGACAGTCAGACCACGCTGCTGAACAACGGTCTGGCTCACACCATCGGCTGACAGTTACCTCCCGAAACTGAAGAAAGCGTGGTTAGTCCTACAAGTACTGTCATCTCCTTCATATCTAGCATTTAGACGGGTGACCTTTGACCTTTGAAGGTAAGTGTGAATCTGACTTTACAGTGTTTAAATGAGTGTGTGAGTATATAATCGCTGATCCTAATAATGTATTAAAATTATTGAGAAACCTTGAAATTTTGTATTATGGCTGTTTCACACGTGTGAATAATTTCCTCAAAGTTGTTTAAATAGTATTTATTCATTTTATTCATACATAGATGAACGCCATAGATCTTTTGGTAATTTACCTCTGATTGATATTAGTGTGATATTGGTTGTCGTTATAATATTTAAATGTATTGATTGTTAGATGAAACTAGTAGCTCTAGTACTTAATTAATTTAGAAATATATGTTCTGGTATTTAGTTAATTATTGCTCGAAGTATTGAATAACTTAATGCTAGCTTACTAATATTATATATGTTAGCAAAAATAACTATGTATTTTTAAAAGGTCAAGGTCATTCGTTAGAGGTGAGCAATTTTAAACTTTATTATGTAATGATGAAAGTGCAAAATTTGTAAAACAATAAAACCAACTGCAAATGTTCCTTGTAGGGCTCGATTTTTATCAATTAGTAATGTGTGTGCTTATTAATTATATTTAATATAATGCCTTAGTTAAATGAAGTATGTATTATTAGAATAAGTTTAGCAAAATATAGCTATTTATACATAGGCTTAAAGCAATGTGATTTTTAAATAAAGGGGCTAATAGGCTTTTGTAGGGAAATTCACTTTGTAGTTGAATGCATATTTTTTTCAGTTCTGCATTTATATAATAGAAACCTTCGCATTAGTAAGCATATCAGTAAGCAGTATGTTATTTGATATTTTTCTATCCTGTATTGGGCAAGAGGAAAAGAGAAAATTAATATGCTAAAACGCTGTTATTAGAATTGTATGTAATGTATTTCCTATAATTGTATTTATGTATTATAATTGATGAAAATCTCACATAGGTACTAATGTTTAGAATCTCTATAAGTGTTTCCATAAGTAGATGGCGCCAAAGTATTTTTTTCGAAGTATTTTAAGTACTTATTAGTAGTTTTATTAGTTCTAAATTATTGTGTATTGACGTTATTTGGATTTTTAATTTGTTTTGCTGCCTCTACTGCTATTTAAGGACTTCGAACTCTGCCATGTAGTTTGATTTATTTAAATCAAGTAATGGAATTTCCCTAACACCCGTCTGATATGTTAATTATGCTAGTAAAAATATATTATTAAAAATATGACATATCACGGACATTTTAAATTTAATTCTACTTCTAAAAATAGATTATTCTTCCGTTTGAGTTCATGGCTAATATATATACATATATTGTACTCTTTTGACTGTTCAAAGACCTATTCTCATTTACTTTACACACATATCACAAATATTTTCAGTCAGTTTGTTGCCATTTTCCTCTCTAAAGATTATCCTTGTACGATTATATCATTATGACTTCTTAAGCGAAACATGTAATGATAGCTTTAATAATTCATATAAATCAATTTATTGAAACTACTGATTCTACTACCATTTAATTGATTGATTGATTAAGTGCGTGGTGTATGTATTTGAGAATAATCAAGGTCAAGGTCAAATTTGTTTCCTAATAAATATGAAATAACAAATGATGTATATACTTATATTCCGGTCAATTAGATAAAATAAAATGACTTCCTTCTAATTAACCAAAATATAGACTTTAAGAACATCGGCTTAAAGTTGCTTGTACAACAACAGAAATAATCGAACAGAAAAGTTGAATTTGAAAGTGGACCATGTATATATTAGTTATATTTCGGGACTTAATCGCGTGAATTATTTAAAGGTACGAACCTTTTATTGGACCATGTATGTTTTGTATTAACATTTTTTATTGCAAAATCCAAAGTTTTAACAGGTAATGGTGAATGGAGATAAACTTAGTTATTTATCAGATTATAAGTCAGTGGAGGCATTGTATCCTATTTTATTTGGCTGTGAAACAGCGGGTTGGTAATATTATCAATAAAATTGTCTTTTTGGTAAATTTTATTGTTTTCTTTGTGTATGGTTTGAGATATCAGATTTTTTGACTGTGTATCTTGTTGTGATTGGAAATGGAGTAGGTATGGATTGGTAAAAACTTGACTGACTGGCTTAATATCACTCAACGGTAAGTGACTTCACTGTATTGATTAATTATAATTAGTACAGTGACGATTTTCTTATTTTATTTGTTTTAGAAGTTCACGTAATAAACCATGGCGCGAATATTTGCAATTATATATCTCGTCAACCTGTTTCAGGTCAAATAATGAAGTGAAAGCAAACCACAAAGTGAAGTTGTAATCATTTAATCATTCTCTCAGATAATTCATAAAACTGACTCATTCGTAATCACAGTTTGTTATTAATACTCACAACTACGTATTACATTAAATAAGTTAATTTATTTACCTATAGAGGTGTCATATAAACATTGCCACAGATAATTAACATTGGGATTTTCACTAAACTATGGATATTATTTTAAAAGATGCGCACTATCTTATAAGCTGTGTGTCAGCCGGGGACTTCAAGACTTCGGTGACGACAAGCATTCAACCGATAACCGACGCAAGTGAGACCCATACTCGGATTAAATATTCATAGTTTTGTCCCGTGTGGGAATCGACCCCATGACTTCTAGTGCAGCAGTCATACGTACTACAACAACGCCATCGAAGCAGTCAACATCATGTATCAGAATCGATATTGCTCACTGTCTATAGCAATATTTATACATAACCAAATATACTTACCTTTTTAATCGATCACACATCTATCACAACGCCATTTATTGAGAATTATTTTCTATAGTCACCATCAACATAACGAACACTCCTATGACCTAAAACGCAAGTACTTTAAAACTGTAAACTCAGTACCTACTAAGTTTATAAACTATAATATTTCTTCTATGGTTGGACAAATATTTGTTTAATGAGTACAATTTAACAATACTTACATTTTAGTACAATCAACATTCGATCACAATTATACCTATATTATTTATTATTATTCGAAATTTATATATATAAATAAACATGTTTTAACATAGATAATATCTGCTGACCTTTTCTGCCTACGCTATGAAAAAAAATTCCTAAAACGGCCGTATACTAAAAGCAACTCAACTGTAAGATATTCATAAGTATCATGCTGTCTCTGTCAGTCATAAGGTGAAAAGTAGTGACATAAACACTTTTGAAGCGTCTTAAAGTTAAGTATCTTTTGGTTTTTCAGGTAGTATACGTATGTTGACAATACAAGTATCTGCTTCAAAATTAAAGCAATCAGTTGATATTTATTTTAGTCAAAGTTTATTAAAGTATGCAAGGTCAAGATCAACTTGACTAAGAACTTGAAGTACACTACAGTCACATTGATAAAACATAAACAAATACATTTTACTTAGAGATAATTATATGTAAGTAGTTTCAGGTCGTGAATTAATCGAGTCGGTGAATGTAACGGATCGGTATTCAAAGGTAAATTAATGGCGTTTCCGAATTATTCGGCGCAGGTAAATAAGTTTTTCCACTTTGTCACAAGCGGCACGGAAGGGTAAAATCTTTCGTGTCACTATTTTGGAAATGAAGTGTAACATCTTACATCCAGCAAAATTTCAGTATATCTAAATAGACACTAACAATAATAAAATAATCTGTCATATCCCTGTAATATGCAACAATAGAATTTTTTACATCACAAACTTAATTTCTATTAAAGTAAAATAAATCTAAGTCGCCGAGTTTAAAATTTCAATAGTGTCTGAATGGTCTACTAATGACAGTGTAATTGTAGTTTTTTTTATAAAAGCGAAGCGACAGTAGAAAATTGTCACTGTGACTTCATTCTGACATCATTGAATCAGTACTCGAGACTCTGGTTAACGAAACATAAAAGTATAGTCTTATTTTATACCTACTTTAAACAAAAACTTCTAAATTCTTAAGACCAGCTTACTAAATGTCATACATTATGTATTCAGAAAACACATGTTTATGATTTCTATTATAAATATAAATAGACATTTTAATATCATTTTCTATGGAATAATGTTATTTGTACGAATCGCCAAGGTATTATATTCACGTATGATCCAGCTGCAAAACTTACAAAACATTTCATCAAAAATAATGTCTTCTACTTAATATCATTCAAAGCCTACTTCTATTTTCCTCTTCTAAACCATGTTTCTATCTTCTATCTCTTTTGTACGCTAATATGGCTAACAACTGACACAATATGTCCTAATGTTAGAACTTAGTAGTGACGATATGTTTTTCATCTTTGACGCCATTCACGCCGTTTACGCCGTTGACGCCATTGACGCCATTAGTCTTCGCAATTAACTTCGCGTTCTCGTTTAGTGAGCTGTTTTTAATACCATAGAAGAAGTAGATTAAGTAGCCTGAAAAAGATGTTATTATTAAAATTCTTGAATTTAAAATTCCATAGATTTATGATTGTAGTCTAGTAGTCATGTAGTATGTAGTAAAATAGTCATAATTCAAAGGAATAAATTTATTATTAAACCCATTGTTAGCTGGGGTAGCGCAGGCATCTTTTCCATAATGACAAAGCTGCATCTATATAAAATTGTGTCAATATGTCCCCAGTAGTCAGCAAACAGAGATTTTATACCTAGATTTCTCCTCATATCTCCGAGCCATATTTCATTTAGATCCGATTTTGTTGATTTTTATATCCAAACCCCAAACTAGGTTTTTTATAACACTAAGTAGGATAATTTTATATAAACTGACTCAAGACTATGTATTTCCACCTTCAATTTCACACACAAAAATTGTATGGTTATAAATGCACTCACCAATGACGAGCCAGATGACGAACCGTATCCAAGTCTGGTGGTCGAGTTGCACCATCAGATATACGTTCATGCACAAGCTGAGGAAAGGAACTAAGGGCACCAGTGGGACCTGCCAACAGAAATATGAAGTTGAAACATTGTAATGCGTTTTGATCGGCTTCTACTTTCTGACACAGGCAATGTAATATTTTCTATTTTTTTTAAAGGTTTCCATCACGTTTGATCGGCTTCTACTTTCTGACACAGGCAATGTAATATTTTCTATTTTTTTTAAAGATTGCCGTCACGTTTGATCGGCTTCTAATTTCTGACACAGTCAATGTAATATTTTCTATTTTTTTTAAAGGTTGCCATCAGGTTTGATCGGTTTCTACTTTCTGACACAGGCAATGTAATATTTTCTGTTTTTTTAAAGGTTGCCATCACGTTTGATCGGCTTTTACTTTCTGACACAGGAAATATAATATTTTCTAAATTTTTTAAAGGTTGCCATCACGTTTGATCGGCTTCTACTTTCTGACACAGGCAATGTAATATTTTCAAATTTTTTTAAAGGTTGCCATCACATTTGATCGGCTTCTACTTTCTGACACAGGCAATGTAATATTTTCTATATTTTTTTAAAGGTTGCCATCACATTTGATCGGCTTCTACTTTCTGACACAGGCAATGTAATATTTTCTATATTTTTTAAAGGTTGCTATCATGTGTGTTGTGTGTTTGTTCTCCACACAGAGTATAGCAGAATTAAGAATAATAATTACGTAGTATAACTGTTAGGCGCTCTTCAGCCCAAATTTATGTTATTCTTCTTATTTTCGAATTGATGGCAATTACCCGATTTTCCAGCCAAATTCTGCTGGTATCAAGTATTTATTGTACACGTTAACTGCACAAAGATTAGACTATACTCTACGTATTTGACATATTTTCACACGTTATATGCTGAGCTGTGAAAGCGATGACAGTTCAGTTTGCCGCCATTTTTGTAACTCATCCTATTTTGAGCAATGTAACCCACATTGCTCAAAATCGTAGGTAGTATTATTTCGAGCACTGTCATTTGTCAATTCACGATCTCGCTCCGCGTCAGTGTAGTCGCTGCGACCTAAATATCTATTGTGACACCTCTTCCTTCCCTTAAAGAATATCTTTTCCAAGGTTTATTCTTGTTTAGTCTTGGAGGACTTAACGGCATCTGGTGTGATTAAGTGCTTTCCAAGGTGCTGGCTTCTAATGTGGTGATTTGCCTCGCATCTACAGGTGTGTAGGTATAGGTTTTCCTCATGTTTGTTGCAGAACTTGCAAACATCATATTAGATGTATATCGAGACTTAATCGCGTGAATTATTTAAAGTTACGAACCTTTGTTTCCTCTTTACCCGATGTGTTTGTTTGTCGCCTGGTCTTGATCATTTGTATTGTCGGAAGGTAGTTTCTGCACTACTACAAGTAGTACGGAAACATCGGGTATTTTTTTTTTTTTTGAAAAGTTTAATAAAAGACCTGTATCTTTAAATAATTCACGCGATTAAGTCCCGATATATATTTAATATGTACCTATGAAAACTATATGAGTTCCACGTTTACTACGGACCCTTAAAAACATAATCGCAAACATTAGTATTGTTGGAAGTACTGACCGCAAAGGAGAGTCCGGCGACGTTGTTCCTTGGCTGGCGGTACAGCACGACCAGCAGCACGACGAGCAGCGCGCCCAGCGCGCCCAGCGCCACGGCCGCCGCGTCCACGCGCAGCAGCACGCACGTCACCAGGGCGACGGCGACTGCACAACAACAACATACAATTTTTGTAATTTTGAGCATTTTTTTATCCAAATGATTGTTAACCCACCAATGCATTCTGAAGATACATTTACACTCTGAAACTAGATCCAACGTGGTGCCTATTGTATACTTACATAGTATGCAGATGGTAACTTTAGCGATGTTAGCGGAGAGTTGTGTGGGGAACTTGATGCCGAGGAGGTTGAACAGCTGCTTGCCGATGTTGTACGGCGTCTCTGGAGTCGGCTTAGTGCCCTGTAACTGCAGCGTCTGTTGTTCTTCGTACCTGGAAAATACACGACTATGTTGAGAGGCACGAACGAAAGTGGAATCGCCTAATAGAGTTCGAGCACGAAGCTATAATGGTGAACGATACACGTACACATTTGTATGTACTTTATTATGGTAAAGCACCTAACGGTAAACTGGCGGTGTCAGTTTAGAATGACACGGATAAAGGAGTTTAAAATTCCGGTATCGTATGCACAGTGTCTGTTCTAATAGTTAAACGTGCATCATGCATGGTGTCGTCTAAGCTTCGGCACAATATGGTCGCTAAGCCAGCTTCTCGTCCATTGTATTGACTCAATCTTCACTTCTCTTTTATCCATACCTTGAGGCCGGTAAGCCTACTTACTGGCCTCGAAACTAAACCTTGTAATTAGTACATACCTGAGAATGAGCACACTGGTAGCGACGATGGTGTAAGCCAGGAGAGTTCCGATGGACATCATGTCGATCAACTGGTCCAGGTCGAAGATTGTCGCCATTATTGCTGTGGAAATTGATAATAAGATTTATTGTAATAAATAGTTCTCACTTCCTATCTAATTCCTAAAAATGTAAGATTAAAGTTTCGTCCTGTCGTTCTTTTTACTCGTCTAAGATCTTACTACAGTATCTTAATCAAATTCTTTCAATTTCTTGAGTACCTACTGCCATATAAACTAAATGCTCAAGAATAATTCATTTGGTATTGACTATTGACCGATCGATGGAATGGATCAATAATGTTCGTGCATTTGTCATCATACTTAGCAACATGAACGATACTCATCTAATAATATCAAATTGGATCGCCTGTTAAAATTTTCAGAAATAGGTATCTAAGTGATGTTTGCAAGAAATCTTACCAGATAATAGACCACTCAGAAACGTAGCCAACAGTGGTGTCTTGGTTTTTCCGTTGATATTAGCGAGGGGTCTGAAGAGTACTCCGTCACTGCCCATGGCATACAGCACCCTGGGCAAAGGGAACATCGCACCCAACATGGAGGTGCAGAGCGCGAAGATAGCCCCGATGGTCACGATCCACTTGATGGCAGGCAGATCTACCACCGTGAATACGTACGGGAAAGGGGCTTTGGCGTCCTAGAAAGAAAAAAAGACTTGAGCGTGAATGAGTTTTGAATGTTTGAATTTGTGTAATTAGAGTAAAAAAAAAAATAAGTGCCATCCCTTGTACCTTCACGGTGCCAGATAGCGGTTTTCAGTGTTAGGTATCATGTGCTATCTGTGTATATTATAGATATCAGGGTATGCAAGACGTCACTAGAAGTGGAACAGTGTCATTTGGATCAGATGTAAGCTGTGCGGTTGTAAAGGCTGCTAAATGACTTAGCCTTTGTACCAACACTCACCTGAAGATAATACGGCAGCATCATAGTTAGCACAGTCGCTATACTGAAGTACGCTACGAAGATCACGATCAGTGACAATATGATGGAGAAAGGAATGTCTCTCTTGGGGTTCTTGGCCTCCTCTCCGGTGGTCGCCACGCAGTCGAACCCGACGAAGCCGAAGAAGCACTTGGCCGCGCCCGCCATGATGCCGGCCACGCCGAATGGTGCAAACCCACCGCTGCCAGCAGCTTCTTTGTACTCCTCAGTGATGTTCGCAGGGTCGATGAACCAATTGCTTGGGTCACCTGTACAACAAAAAAACAATAAGAATAATTATGTGAAATTGGATTAACCAGATTGGCGAAGATACCACGGATGGCGAAAATATTAACTTGGCGGGTAACCGCTGAACATTGCTGATTCGATGCCGCAAGGAGTTTATTTTCAAGTAAGTCCCAGAGCTACTGTGATTATTCCTTAGCATGATCACAAAACAACATTATAATTGATTTATCTATCTACTTAATTAATAACTAAATAATCTCGAGTGGTAGGTAGGTACAAACTTCCAGTACCAACTTAGCTAAGTAGACAAGTGGAAAGCCCGCTAAGATATTAACCTGTTTTAACTACATATTCGCTGGATGAAAGTGTGATACGCTAACGACTACGCCTTTACACTTGGCTCTACCAGTAAACAAAGACTACATGGAATAAAATAATTAAAAATAAATAAATACAAATGTTTCTATCTTTCAAAAATGCAATCATTGTATTTGTAAAGTCTTTGGCAAGAAATGCCTATAAAAATTACTTCAATATTCGGCCTGCGTCATCATAATTTGTTAAAATGCTCTCTGTAACGAAGCAATAACAAAAGCCGTGATAGTTCTTTAACTACCGACTAGATGTCGCTACGGGGCCTAACCCGTAAGCATTAAGTGATAGAAGAATTTGATATCTAGTAACATAGTCCAGATAGGTGGTTCGCTTCTGGCCCCGGTTTGGCTACGGAAGTCTCGGGTTCGATTCCTGAGTCTGGATTCAAATTTTTCTATCTTTCAAAAATGCAATTATTGTACATGGAATAGTTTTAAACACGCTTGTCTGTTGAACCTAGCCTAAAATTGATATCATTCATTTAAAATACCTTATCCTTGTTAATAGTTTTTTTTAAAAGATAACTAGCAATGTGGAATTTGGTCCCAGATTACTAGTAAATCCTGTAAACCCCTTTAGCTAAGCTGAAAAGCTTGTTTTAGGAGTGGGTCCACGTCGATAGTATAATGGGTAGGATTCGAATCCGCGACCTATCGATTGCGAGACCGATGCCTTAGCCATTAGGCTAACGCCGCTCTTTAATAGTTTCTATAGTAGGTACCTAAAGTTTTATCAACTATTACAAGTGTATCTAAGACTAGACGTATCTAATGGAACGTGCACCGTACCCATTAACTACTTAATGTTAAATCCTATCTATGTAGTGATCCCTAGACTAGTTATAGGTACTTTGATAAGATAACAATATTAATGTGTCGCTTATACACCTACTAGATGTTTTTAATTTACACACCAGGACCACATGCTACATTGTACCACAGATAATATAATACTATACTAGTAATTGTACAACATAAAGTTGCCTTCCGCGTCTCTCAACGGCACAAACATACCGATGTTTGTGCCCTTGGGCAGAGGTAGGTACCTACCTCTGCCGTACTACGGAGACACCGCGGACTAAGTTTGGGAGTCTATTACACCTACAAATTGTGAAAAAATATCAGTACCTACTGGTGGCCATGTTTCAGGATAATTCATTGATATGACAGAGAAAAACTAAATTAAATTTTTGTTGAGCCTAGGGTTCTAGGAGCAACAAAATCAACTGTTTATAACTAAGCTTGATATTAAAATGAACGATAGAAAAACAGACCACATATAAAAAGAAATATACACAATTTGTTTAAGACACTATAAGTATGGCGCTTCGCAAGCCCGTACTGAAGAGGTCACCATCTCAACATAAGTTACGAGAAATTATTTGTCAATTATATCTTTGCTCTGCATATGCCTCGTATTATAACAGCGAAGGGACTCAATAATCTTCTTTAAAGTATGGATAGGTACTCACTCTTAATGCTGACGGAAGACAGACTTGCATCCGAGCCCATACATCAGCCCAGACAAACTTCCAGACGGTTGTATAAGCGCTACGTGTTAATGCTCTTAGGTATTCAACTGGTCTATCTACATAAATCTCTATAGAGAACGACCGACGTTTGTCACAGCTAGACAGTTCCTACATGTCCCCCATATTCGAGATGTTGCCAGAGACTTCGATAATACGAGATTAGTCGATTTCATGTCAAACACGCAAATCAAAACGCATACGCGACACTTTATGAGACTTTTGAGACAACTTTTAGAACGCCAAAATGAAGGTATTGGTATGGTATTCTGAGGTTGATGCTTTGTGTGATGTTAAAATGACTGGGCCATACACGTGGTTTAATTTTAGTAAACCATTCTCCACCTAGGGTCTACTCCACTATATCGGTACCACCCAGGTAAACATAGTGGTCTAGGTAAATAGTGGCAATTGTAAGTTTAACTTCGCTAATGTCTTATTTTGCTTTGCCACTATTAAGTGGACATTTAACTACCACCACATTGTTACTATCAATGATAGCAACGTTAGTAGGTATAGTCACTAAAGTGGTAATGGCATCGGAATCGCAATGTTTAAATTTAAAAATAGAATGCGACTATGAATAGTTGCAGAGTTGAACTCTATAATTGAGCTAAAATACCTACGATTGATTTGACGTCGGTCGGCAGTGAGAGCCTACTTGACAGATGCTCACGAGGTGTTATTATCAATCAAATACATACCCGTACATACCTACACGCGTCTTTCCTAAGCCTTGTACATTAATTTAGAAATAACGAAACAACACGCATAATAAGGATGATATTTTTAAATTTTCTAAATAAATAATGACATGAAATAATAGATCTGAAAGGCGTAGCTATTTGAAGGTTAAATACCTTTACAGTTCGCGCATTAATTTAATTTTTTTTTTTTTTTTAAATTAAAAAAGCCGTTAATTTATATGAACCACACCGACCGTGGTCACCCACGGTCGGTGTGGTTCATTTAAATTAAAGGCAAAATTTCGAATGAGCCAAAAATACACCTTTAAAACATTCAACATTAAAATATCTGACCATATCTGAGATATGAGATAGCTACCACAAAACCATAACCTGTGCTGTTGGTACATAGGTGTTCCTTTCAAACTTCGCTTCATTTTTTACTATTTTTTGAGAGTAATTCACATAGAATTACCTACTACTTACCTACTCAAACTAAAGTGAGAAGCGCTTAAAAGATTTTTGTCCGTATTTCTAAAAATAATCTAAGTACACCTACCAAGTTTTGAAAACTCACCATAATGCTAGAACCTTTCTTTTCTTTTGTAGGTAACCTAAGGTCTCATAACACATCAATGCGAGTAGGTACACTAAGTACCTACCTAGTTCATAAACACACAATCTATTTATAATGGCGACGAAGGGAGTGGTCCGTATGTCTCAATTGAACTAGCCTGTCCGAGTGCAAGATATAAATAGGTCCGGTTATCACGATCAGCTGTCTTAGAAAATAGATACACGTGCGGAATATTGAGGTAGGCAGATGTATTAGGTAACGTGATTAACAAACTACCCTTGGTGGCGCAGTGTGAGCGTGTGCGACTGTTGCAATAGAGGTCGTGGATTCGATTCACAAACGGGAAACAACAATACTTTGTGTGATCTACAAATTGTTGTTCCGAGTCTGGTGTGCCTACTTTGTGTCTGGGTTCGTTTAATTCTAGATATGTTTGTAACACAGCGCTTGTGCATTACCGGTGTAGTCTTTAATAATAAAAATACGTGGTACTTAAAGGTGAGTAATTAAGATAGATATACTTATAAGAACGTCTTAGCTTTTATCATCATAGCTATCGTTTGAGTTTTCGGAGGTTAATTAGTTGCTTTCGATGCCTATTTGAGTCTATACCTACTTGGGTAGTGCTAGATAGGAAAATCTTAAATGTAGATAGACACTCAGTCTGACGTCATCTTTAAAAGGATAAGTAGCGAGTACCTTATAGTCGAACAGCATTCAGCAGTTTTTATTTTTTTATTTGGCGGATAAAGGAATTATGTAAGGATAACGCTTTCATAACAAGCTCTTTTTACAAGTAAAGTATTTAAAAACTCCTTTTTCTTCGAAGTGCAACTATGTTTACTGTTACGAGACAAACGGATTCCGTACGAAGGTCGTCCGTTCCGGTGGCACTGGAAGTTCGGTGTTATCTTACTTATCCTGTTGACTATAGGTAGGTATTAGACTAGGTAGTACCTACACAAGTGTAATAAATACTGTAGGTATTTATTACACTTATGGTATCTGATCTAGTGATTTAAGGGAGGGTGATGATGGGGCATGATGAGCGATTGTTTATGGGGTTCATGGCTCAGTGGCAACCAGCAGATCGAGATATCGGCGAGGTTATGTAATGTCGGTGTGTCGGTCCTCTGTCGGTCCATAGATGGAATATTCAAAAAATGTTTAACCCCTCCATCTCTCGGAGACCAGGTTAAGCCGTCGGCGCCTAATTTATCTCCGGTTGTGTCGAATTTCCGTGGAAGGAAATGAGTGTGAAGTAGGGTTGCCAACTTTTATTAGAAGAAATTGAGTATATCTGATTTCAACGGAGGTAAATAAAGCGAACGGACTTATAAAACAGAGTATTATTTATTTTAAATTTTTAAAAAGGTTTTTTTTGGTACTTTTTCGTTGGTTATGTTATCGGGTATGCATCATATATTCATGACTGGCACTAGTATAGTAAATATTGTGCTAAAAGAGTATTTTATTGTACTCTATTAGTATTATAGATTATAGAGTAGGTACACCTACATGATATAAGAGTACAATACTCTATTTTAGAGTACGGTTGGCAACCCTCGAGTGCAGTGCACTCTCTCTATGCGCATAGGTACACCTGTACACTATTAATATTGGATATCTCTTGCGTAATTGGCAAGTCTCTAGTAAGATTGGTCGCCGAAACCGACATCGGTTAGGAGACCATTATAATTAATAGAAAAGTTTATTAACTAGAACCAGTTCAAATTAGGCGATCTTGGAAAAAGTGTCAAAATTGGTTGACTATATGAAATACTTACTGTAGATTGCGCCAGTGACGACCACGATGATGACAGTTATGAGGTTCAGAGCCGTGAATACGTTGTTCAGCTTTGTCGACTCTTTCACTCCTACGCCCAGTAACACTGAAACATGAAAGAGAAGATGTTTACTCTTATATAATGCACTCTAGAAGGACTGAAATGCAAATAGGTATTTACCATATTTTACCTACTCAATGTTTATGTGCTTTGCATGTCATAAAGTTATCCGGAAATATTTTTAATATTAAGTACCTACATTGTATTTGCAATACTTAGGTATATAACTTTTCCATTTGCGATGCGAGCATTAAATGGCATCGTCAACGTGAACAAACGCCTGGTACACTTAGGTATATAACTTGACGCGTTTTTCACGATTTTATCTTTTCACATTGCCTCACGCTATTGAACAACTTACTAAACTATTTATTTATTTGTTGACTTTATGCACGAAAATAATGTACAAAGGAGGACTTAGGATGCTAAAAGCATTCTTTACCAGCTAAGCTTTTGGTGGTGTAAAATAAAATTATGTAGGTGGACGTGGTCCACTGCTAGACGCCACAGATTTACGCCACAACACACAGTCTTCTAAACGGAGCTCTTTTATCCCATGATAAATTCAATATTGTCCTTATCCAATTCAAGTAGAGTCGTAAATAGTACGCAGAAGCACACTCTGTTGTTGTTACTTACTACTTATTTGAACTGTAACTCACCCGTTATAACAGCAACCAGTCCAAACGCGAAGAAGTCAGGATACTCCGCCATAAACGAGATGTTGATTGGTGCAATCTCTTTCATGGTATTCTCCATGGTTTTGTTACACAGGCTGTCTATATATAAGGCCATGCCTTTGGCGACGCTCGCGGTGCCGATGACATACTCCAGGATGAGATTCCAGCCGATGGTGAAGGCTATGAACTCTCCCACGCTGATGTAGCTGTACACGTATGCTGAGCCGGCTTTTGGGACACGGGCTGCGAATTCTGCGTAGCATAGTCCTGGAAAGGGATAATAATAACATTAACTTAAATACTTTCGCAATTATTTTTAAACTGTTCAGTACAACTTTTGTACTATATCTATAACTAGCTGTCCTATGCAACTTCGTCTGCGTAAATGTTCCTTGTTTTTGCATCATTTCTTATTGCTGCTTCGCTCTTATTGGTCGTAGCGTGATATTAAATAGCCTATAGCCTTCCTCGATAAATTATTTATTAAGTGGCAATATTATTGCTTTTTGATTAATATCCACAATAATCGGATGTAGAGCACACAGTACATTTGAATATGACTGCAGCCCCTTGTCCAATCCAAAAGTCACAAATGATCTCCGTATTCTATAATATGAGTAGGTAAGATTTTACTAAACAATATTAATAGTCTCTTAACCGATTTCGGTTACGGCGGTAAATCTCATTCAGACTAGCTAACTGCGCAGGAGTTATTATAATGCACAAGTGTATGCGCAGACAACTACTCTCTTAGTCCGTTGGGACTGAAATCCGACATGACCGGAGATTGATTAGACGCAGGACCGGCGGCTTAACGTGCTCTCCGAGGCACGGAGGGGTGTGAAAATGTTCGAAAGCGGTCACCCATCTATGGACCGACGCGACGGGGGTAACGTTTAAGCTCGCAGATATCTCGATCTGCTCAATCGCCACCGACTCAGGGCGGTTTATTAAATAACCAGTCTGTGTAAAGATACTACAGTCTATGAGCAAAGTTACTGGCCTTAAGTCTTAGACGCGGCCCTGCGGGTTCGATTTTTTGTTTAGAATCGAATGATAGATCTCTAATAAAAGACATGCAAGTTTTTTACCAAATTCCACGAACGACGTTTCTCGTACTTCTATTTGTGTAAAGGTAGGACTGGTAATATTTCACAAAGTTTATTTGATGCTAGATTTAAATCTAATTCACATTTTATTCTTAACATTAAATCTGACAAAATAGATTTGTGTTTAAAATGGCGTAATGATTGCAGTGGCGATGAGCTAAATAGGGTTTAGATAAGTAGTTTTAGAAATGTAAGTATGTATTTTAAATAAAACATCATTCAATCCGTAAATTGACGATTAGATTTATTGCCGTAATGGATTTGTTACTATCCGTTTCTGCATGATTCAATCGACCCCATTATATAAATTGCTCGTGCATTATTTAAATAATTAAACTGAAATTAACCTAAATCGCAAGTACCTATTGAGGACGCATTTTTTTGTATTATATTGTTTAGTATTACCATTTTTTGTACAAGAAATTAAATAGGTAGGTGTTTTAGGGTTGAAAAGCTATAACTAAATCGTATCTTAGAAGAATATTGAATATTTTATTTTGCTCATATTTTCTATTTTTTGTGAAGCGCTCACTAATAAATATGTCCATTTTTGGGCTTACTTCGATAGGGAAATAATATGAACGTTATTGGTCGATAAAAATAGTAGATGACAACCAAATTGGGCAATCTAGCATTTCATATCTTGTTAATAAAGTATTTACAAAAGTATTAGATAGCAATAAATAAAACCAATGTTGCTCAATGAGCAATCTACCTAAATGTTGATTGTCAGATAAAGACATTGTTCAATTAGTAGCAATTCACACAGTCGTATGTTTGCCAAAGTAGAATACAGTGATAAAACAATAATATCTAATGAGTATAACAAGTACACTATTTGAGTATCTATCTATATGGTACTTGTATTCTTATTAGCACCTAATTGAAGTGAAATAGGATTAAGATATTCAAGTACTTCTATTGTTAAATCAAATACTTACTCAATTCAATATCCGATAGCACGAATAACATAGGTATAACCTTCAGTACCTATCTAATAGTAGCTGTCTAAGCGGTATAACCTAGATATTATTAGATATTGATTGTAAAGAAAATGAGTGAGACATTATTTTGCATAGGTATGTAATTATGCCAATTTGTAGTGCCCCGAACGGATGGACAAATGTGATTTCTTTACTTGACATTGGGGATGATGACTGCTAAGTCAAATCAGTATGTTTTAAACGACACGCTTTTTAGAAATTTGTATACATAGAATACTGAGGCGTGACGTCCCAACTCAGGATCGTCAAATCATTACTTTTAGTATTTAATTTGATGATTATAAATGTTTACAGACGTTAAATTGTCTATTAACACATTTATTCAGATCTCGTTCTGTCATACTATTTTCTGATTACTGAAATTTCATTTATTTTTACTGTAAGTACCTACTCATCATCCCAAGATCTTGGTCACTAACTGACAGCTTATGACCACTTCGGTCAGAAACTCAGAACATCAAGCAATGTAAGAATAGCATGTTTACCTAGGTATCTAGCATGATCACGTTTATTCCCGTGTCTATATGTACATAGATATGTAATTATGACGCAACGCGAATAATTTTAAAAGTTTTCTTTTGTTGAGTTTAACCCGTACTATAAAATATCAGTATTTATTATCATTACTTATAGATATTTTTTTAAAATTTTATAATGAAATCTCTGTGTTTATAGCCTTCATTTCTAGGAAGTGAACGTGTGATAACAGTTATTTTTGAAATATTTGAAAGTGGTGATCGATTTAAATTTGTATAATGTTACTGTCTGTATAAAAAATAGGTACCTATCAGTGGCGGAGGGTCTTAGAACATCATTACTTTCGGTTTCCCTTTGGATTGTAGTTACTTAGTATTATAGGTACAAAGAACCATGTCTAGCAAGATATATTTTTGTACCTGCTACCTCTGAAAATTTTATACCCTCGCCTCTGGTACCTGTACTTACCTACTTATATAATACATAAATCATTAAGTATGTTTTGTCAATATAATAATTCAGTAGGTACAATGGTACAAAGGCCTTGTGTAGGGACGATAATGCCCGTTCACTCTTGCGCATGAGAACTGAACTTGTCAAATTATTTTAATAGCGCTGAGTGTTGGGCAATATTTGTACCAATGTTTGATAGGTGTATTGAACAAGCAGCACCTTTGATAGATAATATTATTATTATGTATTTGAATGTATTACGACCTTATAACGCAAATAGATTTATGTTGAAATAATTTTAATATACTTATATTAACATAGGTGGATCCGGGGGTAGGGGGCAAATCCAAGCCTATGTAGTGATAGTTTTGCTTTTAATTTCATTATATCCCTATACTACTACCCCAAAAAAAATCATATCTCCAAAAACAACCACTTAGCTGGCGCAGGGGGCAGGCACTTGACTCTAACAATAATTTGCACTTTAAGGCTTAATATTTCACAAACGGATTCCTAAATCGAAAAGTGATATTCACAACCCCTAAATATTTTTAAAAGACCTATCCTACGACAGTTCTCACGGTGGGGCACGTGAGAAAAAAAAACTTTACGTGTAGGAAAGATACCCGAAAGATACTTTGTCGGCGTAACTAATATGAAATCCATGCCAAATTACAGCTTTCTAGTAGGTACTAAGGGTCTCTGAGCTAACCTGGGAACAGATAGACGGACAGACGGACGAACAAGGCGAAACTATAAGGGTTCCGTTTTGCCATTCTGGCTACGGAACCCTAGAAACCGCACAAGTGCGAGTCGGACCCGCCTACCGAGGGTTCCGTACGATTTTTACGGCCGAATCGTGTTTGTCTCGAGTCGCGCAGAACAGAGCAGAGTGGAAGTCTTTAGAGGAGGCTTTCGTCGAAAGACAAGCTGTTAATAAATATCAACCGGTTGCCAATGTAATATAATATAATATTGAACTAAATAATAGATTAAAGTAATTTGAATATATGTGAACATACATATATTAAAACTGTTACTGTCAGACAGCAATAAAAACTTATTTTATTTTATTTTATTAAAAAATAGTTCAGGAGTTTCGCAGTTTTTAAAATAAACGGCCGTATATTTTTTTTACGTTATAAGTTAAAGTGAAAAAAATATACGGCCGTTTATTTTTTCATTTTAATTTTTTCACAACTTCAAGGGAATTAATTTAATCTTAATTTCAAATTATTAGAAAATAATATTTTAGTTCGCTTGAATTTTGGACGCCAGCAAAACCCAAGTCTGTGCATGGTCGACCTAGTTTTTAATTCTAGTATACGAATTGATACGAATACTAGTGGGATTGATATAAATTAAGATTTCTGCCAATCTTTCTCACTCTTCATAAATGTCACTGCTCGTCTGTAGGGTGCAGGTTATACGTTGCTTAATTAGCATAAATAAACTGTTTATATAATACTCTGGCTTATAGAACAGCTACTTAGAACCCTTTTAAGTATTTGTTTTCGGATTTATCAAGATTCGCCCTAAAACTTATCAAAAATATTTGTCTGAAATATTAAAATATAAAGCCTTCTTTGATAAAAACTCCGAACGACAGTAAAATTCTAAAGAGGAATCTTTTTAAGTGTTCTATCTTATAATGCAGAATACTTTCCCCTACCTTTTATTACTCCCTTTCTTTATTATTTTGCTGAAATCTTATGATGATATATAAGGTCGGGTTCGTATTTTTCTTACAATTTTTTTAGGTAAGTAGGTATCATTTTTTATTTATTTATAATATATATGTGCCGTTTTGGTCGATGAATTGTTGCCATCTTGTGGGTAGTGCCATGATCCTAAAAATGTTGAGATTTACTGACAGGTAGTTTTCACAGTGTTCTTTTGAGGTTAACTTTATGCTTTTTAAAGAGTTCTGAAGTGACCGAAAAAGGTGGAAATCTGATGGAGCAAGATCAGCGCTATACGGAGGATGCATCAACACATACCAGCCAAGCTCTCTCAATTTTTGCTGAGTGGCTATAGATAAGTGCGGTCTGGCGTTGATGCATATGGTGCATGATGGAACACCACGCCCTTCCTGTTCACTAGCTCTGGCCGGTTTTTCTCAATGGCTTCTTTTAACCTCATCAGTAGCTGACAGAATCGATAGTTTTACCCGGCGGCAAAAGCTCATGGACGATTCTTTTCCAATCCCACCATACATACAGCATCACTTTGTTCCGAGTCAGACCGGGATTTGCCACGGTCTGTGGGCCTTGTCCACGCTTCGACCACGATCTTTTTCAGACATTCTTATTGTAAGTGACCCATTTTTCATCACTCGTAATCAATCGTTTAAGAAATGGGTCGAAATTGTAGCGTTTCAACAAAGAATCGCAAATGGAACGTTGCAATAAGTTTTGTCTCAGTGAGATCATGTGATACCCAAATATCAAGTTTTTTCTTGTACCCAAACTTTTGTAAATGACGTAAAACTGTTTTGTGGTCCAGTTCTTCATCAGTATCGTAACTACTAATATGTCGATCTTGCTCCACTTTTTCAAAGATGGCACTGATTTTATCAGTGACAGGGCGTCTAGAGCGAGCCTCATCTTTCACACTAAAATTTCCAGACTTGAAACGCTTGAACCACATTTGTGATACTCGTATTGATACCGCTTTGGATCCGTAAACCGCACATATTTTATTCGCGGCGTTCATCGCATTATTATCTTTTTTGTATAACACTTTAAAATGTATCGATTTTTTCCGTCACATACGTTCATATTGCTTGCTTAAAAAAGGGCGGGAACTTGTTTTAAAAAATTTATTTATTGCATCTTCAGAATGTCAACATTTAATGGTATCAAAACCAGCCTGTTACATTCAGTACAACCAAAGAGGTTTGATTAGGTGCTAACAATACATTCAAAATACGAAAATACTTTTGCCCCTACCTATTACTTTACTAATCAAATGCCGTATGTATATCGAGTCTCTCTGCACCCTTAGATGTTACTTCATTTTTCTACCATTTATTAATTCTTATCTGAGGTAATGAGGAGCCAATATTTTTATTATATAGTTAATCATTTTGTTATTTTCCGTCTTATTAATCAGGTATCCGGAAGCTTATTAATGTATTTGTTTTCTTTGGAAAAAAATATTGAATCACATCATGTCTTTTACATATCTACCTAGTACTTACTTTCATGTGTAAAATATTCAAGGTAAATTGACACGACAGAAATAGAAGTCTTACCAGCGAAAGCCGAGGCAATAGCAGCGACGAGGAAGCTGATGGTGACAGCGGGACCAGCCACGGTCTTGGCGACGGCGCCGGCCAGCACGTAGACGCCCAGCCCGAGGGTGCTGCCGATGCCTAGCGCGGTTAGGTCCACAAGACCCAGGCACCGCGCCAGGGGGGTTGCGTTGCCATCCTCTAGACGTTTACACCGCCGAAGTGCTGAGAATAGTCTGCCGCAAGTCATCTGGAAGAACAAGAGAGAAAGGGAATTAGTTAAATTTGTAGTCTAACTGCCGCACTCAGTAGTTTAATGCTTAATTGGATAATTTCATTTTTAAATTTTGACATATAAAATCTTGACCGAGGAATGATTTAAATAAGCATTGAATGACTCTGAGTGCGGCATTAAGTTTTAATATCAAAATCTAAAGTTATAATTCTGTGTGAAAACTGTCGCGATTATAAAACTGACAGTAGCCATACTAACTTTATTGTATAATTTAAAAGCTACGACATGAATTCCTGAATACACAATTTGACACGGGAATAAACGCGTTCAAACAAACAAACAAACTATTCAGCTTTATTATATTAGTATAGATTTGACACGGGAATAAACGCGTTTAAACTAGGTAAAGTATTTACCTTTTGCTTGACGTTTCGACTGGGTTACACCGACTGTGGTCACAAGCTTGGTCACAAGCCTGGTCACAGTAAATACTTTACCTAGCTTAAACGCGTTTATTGCCGTGTCAAATCTATACTAATATTAATATCTATACTAATCTATACTAATATTATAAAGCGGAAGAGTTTGTTTGTTTGTTTGTTTAAACGCGCTAATCTCAGGAACTACTGGTCCGATTTGAAACATTTTTTTTTGTTGGATAGCCCATTTATCGAGGAAGGCTATAGGCTATATACGCGCTATGACTAATAGGAGCAGAGTAACGACGAGAAATGTTGCAAAAACGGGGAAAATTTACGCATACGAAGTTGCGCGGGACAGCTAGTTACCTATAAAGCTGAATAGTCTCTTAGTTTCTTTGAACGCGTAAATCTTAGGAACTACTGGTCCAAATTGAAAAAAAAAAAATTACTGTTGGATAGCCCATTTATCGAGGAAGACTGTAGGCTACACAACATTACGCTACGACTAACAGAAACTGAGCAATGAAAATTGTTGCAACAATGGGGAAAAATGACTCGCATGAAGTTGCGCGGGTCAGCTAGTTAGATATAAGACATCATAGTCTCTTTAAATACAGTGCATAGCTATAAAAACACTTTGCATTATAACTTGGAGACTAAACGCCTTATTCGTAGCTGTCCGATTCCCAGTAAATGTCCAGTCCGGGTGATTACCCTGCATTCCGGGGTTTGAGGGGACTAAGTAGGTAGGTGCGTTTAAATAGTTAAGGTTGTAGCTAAGGTTGGTCAAAGTACATGAGAAACATTTCAAATATGCGCCCCACAAGTAGTTACTAAGTGTCGGCAGATTGCGGACATACTAGAACTCGATCTTAGATAATGCGATTTTTTACCATCAGCACTATCGTGAGAAAATATCTACTTAATTGTACCTACATATTAAGGACGGAACATCAAGTGTGAAAAACCCATACTTAGTAACATTTTAATTAAATGTAGTTCAAATCCTTGTTAAAAATATTAGTTGTACCTACACACATGCACGCAGCAGTTGCTCATTACTATGTATACGATTAAAAATAAAAATCTAAATGAGTTTTAAGATAAAAGAGTGGTAAGGCCTTTACACCAATTAATTATGTTATCTGTAGGTACCTACCTAATGTGCGTTTGATAGGTACATAAGTAATCAATACTAATATCGTAAAGCTGAAGAGTTTGTTTGTTTGTTTGAACGCAGTAATTTCGGAAACTACTCATTGCTGGTCCGAATTGAACAATTCTTTCACTGTTGGATAGCCCATTTATCGAGAAAGGCTATAGGCTATATAACATCACGCTACGACCAATAGGAGCGGAGCAGCAATGAGAAATGTTGCAAAAACGGGGAAAATTCACGCAGACGAAGTTGCGCGGAATAGCTAGTTATAATATATATAGGTACCTACCTGCTTCTAGCCTAGGGACAACTGGTTTCAATAATGAACCTAATTTTTTTAAATCACTCTATTCATTCAAAGGTAAAGTACCTACCTACAGAGCTGTAAACCTGACACGTGGTTTAAGGTATTATCTAATAAATTATATAAACCTATGTACCTACCTACTTTTGAAAAATCGGCATACAATATTTCAGTTGTGTATATATTTTTTCTTTTTACAGCACAATAATTGTGCTGTATAGGTAATAGATTTAGCACGTTCAGATTTCAATAAGAATTTGACGTGAGTATGTCCATTCTATCTGTATCTTTTGTTCACAAAGATACAATGGAAAATGTAAAAATAATGTTCAAAATGGCTGCCGTTGTGATTTCGTCAAAATAATTTGTGTGATGAATAGGTGTTTGTGTTACAGTCCATAAAGTACCGGAACTTATTTGTCACTCATTGGAATTGCATAGTTAGTAGGTAGGTACCTATATAATTATAAGATTGGTATGAAAAATAAAATGACAACTCCTAAAATTCTGTCAACAATGGCGAAGTAGGTACCTACTTTACAGAGATACCTACTTTACAAAAGATAGTGAAACTATCAGTTAATGATAATTGTAATTTCCAGCCGATTCTATGCCTTCTCTTCCCTCTCTTAGTGCCTTCAAAAATTGGAGTTATTTCTCGGAAACCTAGATCTAAATCATTTTTAGACAACAACAAATAGGTAGCTCAATAAACAATTTATGTGAACAAATGGCTTTAATTAGCAGTATATTTTGATTAGAATATAATTTATTTTTGTAGAATTAGAGTCTCTTTATGTTAGTGCCCGTAGGCTACCGGCCTGGCTGCAGGTGTCTGACCACACGATTATTTGTCACTTCGAGTATGAACACTACATCGTGGTATAAATATAATAAAATACCCAATTTAAATATTGTCATTTACAATTATTCATGTGTAAAGGACGAATTCGGGTCACAGTCACGTCAGTCACCGCATCATCTAGTTGTAAAGTGATTTGTCAAGACGAACATCGATAATGATTTCATTGATGTTATAAATAGAATTATATTTTTTACGAACTTAGTAACTATTTCAATTTACCGTAAATTCCTTTTAAAACATATAACTTTGTATTAAATTAAGTATATTTGTACTCATTTCTACAGTGTAACCAAAAATGTAGGTATTTTGGAAAAAGTGCTTGACTCAATCTCCCATTATTCGGAGAAGACTTCAGATAGCTCTTTCTTTCTGTCTTAGTGCTTTCACCTTTAGATTCTATTAAATTTATCATAATATATCGTTTCTGTCTCTCAGAGAAAGATGCCGCGCGACCCCACTGCTAGGTAATTGGTACCTAAATGTTAGCGTATAAAATTTACTCACTGTTGTGATTTAAACGGACTGCTTACGAAGTCCACTCGGCTCAGTATGAAATAATGAAAGCTTGATGTTTTACCCTCGTACCAAAAAATTTAGCATCATATCACGATTAGGGCATCGAGAACCGGTCCTATTTGAGGAACCGGTTCTTTCGGTTCCCTATTGTTTCCCCGTTTTTTCGATTCTTTCGATTCTTATGACATCTCAGCTTAAAAGTACTACTACTACATGTCTGACTATTTGATTTTCTTTGAATTTATCAGTATATTTTGTAATTATTAAAACCTTAAAAGTTATTTAGATAACATATAGGGACTTTTTGGAGTATTTTTAGCAAAACAGTTACTAACTCTTATTTTTGTTGATAAAACTTAATGATAACAACATCTTGATCTTCTTCTTTACCACCTTTTGAAAAGGGGCCTGGAGCTCATTCAGAACCATTGTCTTTTACCTCGAAATGCGGCGTCTGCGTAGTCTACGGCGACCATGAATCTTCCTCTCTATTATTAGTTGTAGAAGAATGTATTTTCCTTTTCGCATCATATTTCCAACATACAGCAATTTATGGCATTTAATGGAAGGTATATATTCAGAACGTCTCCCTTTTTATTAATTCTTCGTAGTACGTACTGTCTCGTTATATTTTTTTAACATTTTCCTTTTCCTGTAGACCCATATCTAGAATGTAACTCATACCTAAGAATAAAAAATAACAGCGCGCAAGAACCTTAACAAAAAAATTAAAACATCGCTCGTATTTTAATTTTACACTGGTAAATACATGTTTAAAATAGTCCTAATGTGGCCTTTCTTATAATATCCATATTGACCCGATTTGGATTCTAATCACGACGGCAGCATTCTAACAATATCAACTAAATCTGGATCCTTATTCACAATCTTTTTTGCGTAAAGACGGCAAGTCCAATCCAAATAATGTTTTTTTGTCTAAATATATGTTGATATCCAAAGAAGGATATTACAAAGTCAAAATTTCCCGGAAAAATGCAAAAGCATATATTTTCTTTTCGCCATCCTATTCCAGCCTAATCTTCATTGTACTAGTCATCCTCCGTATTAATAAGGGCAAATATGTTTATGCGTATGACCAGAGGCGCAGACACAAACTACTTTTCTATAAATACTCCAAAAGATTTCTATAATTATCTAAATAATTTTAAAGACTTCGAAAATAATAGAATGTACTGATAAAAACAAGGAACAACCGAAAGAATCTAAAAAAAACAGGTTCTGCTATTTTGAGACCAGTTCTTTTTCAGGCCCTCAGAGCCGGGTAATTCCGGTTCTCTTGGAACCGATAAGAACCGGTTTTGATGTCCTAAGCACGATAGACAGTAAGAAGTGATACTAAAGAGGCTTTTGCCCAGCAATAATCAAATCATAAGTGACATAATCACGTCAGACACAATGCAATGACGTCACAATCCCGCAGGTTGCCTTTGCCCTTGACCATGATGCGTAAAGTCAATGTGTACGACGTCACAACATCACCAAGTATTGTGCGACATGTGTCACTGATGCCTCAATGGACTCAAGTTCATTACTCTGTAATTGATGTTATATTTCCTGGTTCATTGAAGACTGAAGGGCGGAGATGATTCTGGCTTTTGTTCATTCGTTCTACACACAATTTGAATTATAAAAGTAGCCGTGGTAGGTACTTCGAGATCGGATTCATTCAGCTATTTGACCATGAAAACATGACAAATAAACCGTCATGTTGTATTTATTTATCTATTGCCATTGTGCGGAAACCGTACGTTCTAGAACCAAAAAAATCCTTAACTGAAAATGTGACTTACCAACCGCAATAGGCAGCCCGCAGGTCTGTATCCTTGCAGTTTGCAGCCAGAGCGATATGGTTGATTTATAGATTACTGGACACTTTATTGGTATATGAGTAAAATATATGTTTTTTACCACAGTTCAAATTATACGTTGCAAATAGATTCTCAGTAAGTGTATGTGTAATCTCTACAGCATTCCATCATTTATGGTCGATGGTCGAGGTCGTTGGTACCTACCTAAATCTGGACTAAACACAAGAGGACATTGTGGACACTGGGTATACTATTTAATTATTATGAATTACTGTCGTTTGAATTAAAAAAATATCTCCAAAATACATTACATAGATATTTTGCACAATACTTACATTACATTTTCTCGCCTTTCTAAATAAGAAAACCAATATACCTAAATAAACAGCTAATAGTCAACGAATGCGTACATAATCAATGCTTGATTGATAACAAGATATGCATGAAAACATAGCTAGTACACAAGTATGCTCATAGTTGATTGAATCCTCATCGTTTCGGATCAATGTGGGGCGACGACACGGTTGTCGAGCACGATAATGAACAAATCACGACAATTTGACGCGATACTCGCTCCATTGCCAACTATGTACTATTTGATTATGTTGTTCTATTATATGAGAAAACCGCTTGACATTTTCTCATTATTAAGGTTGTAATGTTTTATGATTCATTGAGTGTCAAGGCTATATTCCACTATATACTAAGAAAATAAGTAACTATTCATTTTCTAATAATCATATTTAAGTACTTACTCGTACTCGTAGTGTTAACCTAAAATACATTTTGTTGTAGGTAATACACCTACAACAAAATGTATTTTATGGTAACACTTCGTATCCAAACTGTAAAATGTATCTTACTATAAAACTGACTAGATGAGTACTTGTTAGGCTGAATTCGATGAGTCTAGAAGATGAAAATTTTGCATAAGAAAACTAATAATTCAAGAAGAAAGTGTATTTCGAAATTCCACGAAGATGAGTAGAGATGTGTTGTAATCCACTATTAGAAGTTCGTTATTTACACATGTCTTTTTTTAACTTTTGTAGACACTGTTGAGCGGCATATCTCCATTTCTCTCATCTCATTTTCGATTGGGTAAAGTTCGGGGCTAAAAGTTTTGCAGTGAACAACATCTACTTACACAAATTGTAAATAACATTGTAAGAGCTAGCTTTTTTACTGAGATTATGATGTCATATCTTCTTAATATATGCTTTTAGAAACGAAGTATTTGTAACAAAATATTCTTATGGCAGTTGATAATAATATGAATGGTAATTTTAGCACACAGGGATACGGATGTTAATTTTAGAGGACGTGATAATTGAGTACCTAGACAAAATGGAGAGCGGCTCTTTCGTCTTTTTGTCAATTAAGGTTACGTGATATAATGATTTTCGTCGTGTGAATGAGTGTCGTCATTTATCTTGTTTAGAGTGTCCATATTCGTGTGTATTTCTTTTCGAATAAAAATGTGAGTTTAAATTCTATTTGAAAAAGGATTTAATGTGAGCAAAACATGTTCAAATACTTCCCTAGTAAAGTGAGCAATAGCTACAGGTGCCACAAGTGACACAGTAGGTGGTTAACTCAAGAGCTCAACTTGCGTAGTAACATAGGCAAGCGATACATGTGACAGGAGGCTTTAAACCACCCCCACCCCCAAAATTGTAAAATGGTTGGTACACAGTAGGTACCTACACATTTGGCGGTGTTTGGCCTAAACCCCTTTCAAAAATAGGAACCCATATCACGCATAGGACATATCTTGAATTTTCCATTAAAGTTAGATAATTATGTAAAGTTATGTCAATTCTGCCAAAGGCACACACACACACACACTCAGAGTCACGCGTGATCTAGTTACAAGAGTGTTCAAAGGTGAAGTTTCTAGGCAAATCATAACAATATTTAACCGAAAATATGTAAATATACTCGTACTTACTTAACAAACATGTTAACGAAGTTACATTGCGGTTACAAGTAAAATAGATGTTTGTCGAACTTCAAGTAGTTCCGACACGCACTTGGAGGGTTTTTTTTCTTGTAACTACAACAAAAAAACCCTCAAAGTGCGTGTTGGACTCACACACGAAGGGTTATCCGTACTACTTATTACCTATACAACATTAGACACTATAATATTATATTATAATTTCGAGCAAAAACGGCAAAAAAAAATACGTTTTTTGTATGAGAGCTACTTAAATATTAATTTTATTCTGTTTTTAGTAGTTGTTATAGCGGCAACAGAATTACATCATCTGTGAAAACTTATCTAAGTATCACGGTTCATGAGATACAGCCTGGTGTAAGGACAGACGGACAGTGGAGTCTTTTAGTAATAGGGTCCCGTTTTTACCCTACGAAACGCTAGTGAAAATTGAAAGATAAAGCGTACATTTTGGAATTCTTCTTCTAGTATACATAAATATCGGGTCAGGTATTCTATGTAAGTAGTCTCGAAGTGAATAATGTTACAACACATTGTTAAGAACATTTTCTCACAGCCCAAACTAAGATTTTATCAATGTTTATACCCGCTCAGAACCTGCTAATGTCAATAGTGGGAACATTTACGGTGGTAATTGTAAACAACAAATCCTCGATTCGTAGGTATAGACCATTGAACTGTAAAAAGGGGAAGGCAAGCTGATAGGTTAGGTTAGATTTTCCATCTCGATTGATGATTTAGGTACGACACAGTTAAACACTGAAATGCTACACTTTTAGAAGTTTTCACACCAAAAAAATCAATCATGTACTTGTATTTAAATATATGTAAAGTCCAATCAGAAAAATAAAAAAAAAACTGGTTTAGGGCCTTAATAGTGTTGTTTTTTACTATCAACACTTGTAGTCGTACTCAAAGAGCATAGACAGCCAACCGAGATTTTATCTCTCTTCCTATTTGTAAGATATTTTCACTTATTTATACACACATGCAGTTATTAAGTCTCCCCTACTACCTAATAACTATGGACATAGATCGCTAAAATGCCGTTTGACGAAGTGACGTTTTGACGTTTCTGCTGCCAGTTGAAGAAATTCCAATAATTTTCCGCAACAGCGCGAGTTTTTTTATTTTCCAGGTTGGGCTTTACATAAATTTACAAGTCTTGTACAGTTTCTTGATAACACACACGGTCACAGAAACTGGTACAAATCTATCAGTTTGTTTGCAAATGTATCCTGTTTCCAGACGCCGATTAATCTCACATGCTATTTGATATAAGTAGAAAGTTGATTTTCCACAGGAAAGTTATTTTAGTCTCGTAAAATTGTGTTTTAAGAGAAAGTCTGATGCCAACGAGATTATCCAAGACATCCTAAATTCCTAACGAATACGATTTTATGAATGCCTTCAAGCATTATTATTGTCGCTTATTGTTTCACTAAAAACACCAAGGACATAAAAGTAAAACACAATTGAAACAAATTTGCCAATCCTCTTAGGTGCTGGGGGGAGTCAGTCCAGATGTAAAAGAGTAAGGCGTAAAAATCTCACAATAAAACCAGCTATAAACCGACATACCCCTACCACCCCTGACAGCTCACAGCTCAACAAGAAATCCACGCACACAGACGCTCGCGTTCGAACGTGCGCAGTTTTGGATTCGGTCGAGATCTGTGTACCTACTTGCTTCTCTATGTGTACGTGTTTTTGCTTTTTATATATATATTTATATAATTTGTTCCTTTTGACTAAGATGTCAAGCAAGATGGGTCTAGATATGATAAAACACATATGATTAAAATGCAACCGTCTGTTTAACAATATATTAATTAAAATGTTTTCTATTATTTTCATAACACCTACATTGGATGTGTATTATGATAATATTAGGAAGATGAATCTTTACAATACCATTGTCTTAAATTACGGTCGCATACATTTTTATAATAATAACAATGGTCCCCAAACACCGACCAATCACCGCGTTGTGATTAATATTTTGTGTGTAAAAAGGAAGGTTGTAATCAGCAGAGAATATTTTATTTTCATAGGAGTAGGTAATCAAATCTAGTAATTAAAAGTTTACTTTAAGGGTCCTGACAGTTTGGTAGGTAAATACATTTATTAACGCGCAATAAGCACACTAATGAGTAGGTTCCTTTAAACTTAAACATAGTTGCAAAATGCCTATAATATCAGAATTATGCCATTTAATATAACAATTATGCCATTATGATATTTAATTTCATAATTATGCTATTAAATATCATATCTAATTGTGTTATTTTGAAAGAATTATGAATGCGTTGCTGTACAAAAATCACAGAACACAGTGCGACGTTGCGTAGGTACTATACCGGTTACAGCAAGGTGCTTATCGGGCGTTGAGTAAACACATTATAGCGTTGACAGTGGTAATTGCTATACTGCAGAAGATTTTTTTATTACCAAGTTAGTAAACAGGTATGAGGCTCTCATTACTCTCAGGAAAATTCGCAGAAATCTTAATGTACCTTCGAATAGTTATCGTATAGTTATGGTAATATGGCATAAAAACTAGCGCAACATATGCATATTTTGAATTATTTTTTTATGATCAAAGTCAAAAGTAGGTACTTTATTCTCTTAGGTTACAGAATGCTACGCTTATGTATGTCAGACAATATTTGGAATAGAATGATTCTACATTTAATGCCAAGTTCGCAAGAGTAAAGCCGTGAGAAAAGAACTTGGCAATAAAAACTCATAACCACTTTTTAAAAAAATGCCAATAATTACAATATATTTGTATATACACAGTTATGCCAGTAAGGTGCTGCAACCATTACACCATGAAACTCACATAAGAAGTAGGTAACCATAGTACCTACGTAACGTGAGATGATTTTAGTATCACTGCAGATTAGGAAATATTAGGTACTGCAAGGATTACGACGGTGAATCCCAAATGTGTTTAGATAACATTACTCACTTATAAAAACATAATTAATCAAGTTAATTTCTTGCATTATTCTCTAAAGTAATGCCTTCAATTGCTACATTGAGCCATACTAGTATGACCCTTCAAACTATGAAAATTTTAATATCTAGGAATTAACGAGTTTCTTACTATACTTAGGCATTGCGACCTTTTTCTACGGTATTTATTTGGCAAAAGACGAACATAAACAAATCTAGATCAAGACAGTTATGTCATTACATAAGACACTACTTACTCACTCACAACGTACATACATAATATACAACCTGTCCACATCTATCTAACTACTATATATATTTACACGTGCCGAGATTATCTCGATTATGTTTTCCTCTAATAATTATGAATGATTTAAACAATACTCGTATGTAAGTTACCCGATCGAATTGCATTTCAACTTTAGGCTTAAATTTGTACAAAACAACACAATTTCAACGATATTTATTTACATTACCACTGGAAATTTCGAGGAAATATTATTCGTATATCTATGAATTAAAAATTTGTACGTAGGTACGTAATATGAAAGCCTTTCTAAACATTGTTTTGTCAGACGAAATGAATGCAGACTGATAAAAGATAACGTATAGTGTCTGTTCCGAGCTGAGACTCGTTTTGACTCGGATTATTATTGTTTAACAATTAAACTTAATTGTGAAAACAAGGTTATCTGCATTGTCATGGCGCATGATCCTACAGTGACAGAAGACAAATATTTAATGACTGATATGGCATTATAATGAAAAATAAAAGCTTGTAAAAATAAAGATTAACATCACTGCTAAGAAAAGAAATGTATCCGGCAGGTGTCATGGGTGGGATAAGAAGTAATATAAGTGCTATTCCAGACTATAATCTGTGTCAAATTAGTAGTACATTTTAAGTAGATCTGTTTATCCGTTGTGGCGCGATTGAATTGCAAACATCCATCCATACAGATGTATTCTTTCGCATTTATAATATTAGAAAAGATTAATATAAAAAATATATAAACTTAGTAGATACAGTTAAGCGCCTACTTACGAACATTTAGACTAAGGCAAGATAGTCCTTAGAATTAAAAAAAAAAAACATTTTGAAATTTCGCTTCAGTTTAGTGCCATACATCACTTTACGAAGTTATATTATACAGTGCAACTTGTATGGAAAGTTATGTGTTCGCTAAAAACTTTTCAATATCTAGTCGATCAGTTACAAATACATTAGCTAGATTGTAAAATGTGAACATGACTACAATCTACAAGACCGAGAACGAACCGTGTTTGACATTGTGTTGATGAACTTTACTGATACAAGTTTTTGTGGTTTTCCTTAATAACGATAGTAATCATAATTAAGAACATAAAAATCAGGTATTTTAAGGAAAATAAAATGTAGACAAGTTATTCATCGAGTGTGGGTGCGAGTCGGGAGCATAAATGTTATTGGTCCTTTTTGATTTGAGATCCGAATCCCACTAGTTCCGCCGCGGCACTTCTACCACGGAACTACTGGGAATAAAGGGTTACGTGACTGGTGCGTCAGTCAATACTCGTCGACTATTGGATTCTAACAAGTCTTTTATCAACTAAAACTGTGTATAATTGGTGAGCCTATGATCAGATGGTAGTATGAAGATACTACCATTTGTTGATGAATGGTTTCTTAATCGATTTTAGTCCCGTTGGCCAATCTCATGAGAGTAACCACCTACGTAGGAGTTATTACGTACAAGTGTGTGCGCACGCTCAAGTGTACCTAGGTACCTACTCATCGACAAGTGAGATTAGGTGGAAGACCGACAACTTAACGTACTTTCGTCACGAAGAGATGAGACATTTTTTCGAAAATTCTTCTAAACTTTCGTCACCCGTTCCTTGACCTCGATGATCTATCAATATGTTCTGTCGCCACTGAGTCAAGGACGAATCAATATCTAGTTATTAATATCAATATAAGCGTCGTACATCTCAACACTTCCTCTAATACTTGCCAGCGCTGTGGTCGCTGCTGCGGCTCCTGAATAGATCTTTTTAGCCACTAGCGGGTCTCTTATTGTTTCTCCATGTCCGTCCGCAGCTTAGCTCAGAGACTCTGTATATGGCATATATATACATATTGTGGAAGTGATGAGATTCCTGATTCCTGTTATGCAGTTCTAATTATCTGCTCAAGATTATAAAATCCGATAATGATGATGATGATTATTGTCTCTTAGAAAAATCAATGTTTTTGTTTGTCCACTGACAAATTCAATCTCGTTTTTACAACTAGGTAAGTAAATAATTGTAGTATTTGTGGGATTGATTTCCCTGTTCGTAATATTCGCATGTTAAAACGTTTCGTTGCATCAAGAATGCATTTCTTGTTCGTTGTATTCAACTGCTTTAATATTTCAATAGGGTAATGAAGTTTCTACTGTGTATAAACTCCGGATGCAAAATGTCGTCACCCGGAATATTGAAGGGTGAATTTTGATCTATTGATAGACTTGTACAGTGGGATTGAGAATAAAAAGAAGGCATTACTAAAATATCGTTATCTAGGACAATAAACTAGAAACTATGTATTTGAAGGTTTTATTAAATATAAAATTCGGATAGATTTACGAAAAAAGGCCAAAACTATCTATAGATAGCCAGGTTACATCAAGACCTAACTTCGGAGATACAGTGACTATGCGTAGATATACCTGCATAGTTTATAATACGCTTCGTGTAGCATAAGTAGCGAATTATAAATTAAGTTGCAAGTTATTAAGTATGCTGATCCGATTAAAGTTCTAAAGTGCAGTTTATGTAAAGAAAATATAATAGAGGAGAATTCCATGCATGCGTCTACAAAGTTAATTCGATAGAAAAAATGTTCATTGTGTTTAGGTAGAAGCCTATCACAAAATGGTCTACCAATAATATGAAATGATAAACTGACCAACACTGCATTTAACATGCGGAAATACATGAAATACACTCCGGTGCAATAAAATTGCACATGTAAACACTTGCAAATATATCTAAATTTAAAAATATATGTATTTACGTTATGTATTTTTATAGGGTATACCTACAAATATGGTAGGTATATTATGTATTTATGTAAGTATGTGTAATAAGGATTTCTTATACTATTCCGTTTTTTTTGTTTAATTATATGTAATGTCAACAGGTTTACTGAACCTACACACTTCATTTCTACATCGCCCTAAGGTGGACAGGCAGAGAATGCTCTTAGCATGAAGTCCGCCTCTGTACAATTCTGTGCATACAGTTTTATTAAATAGACAAATAAATAAAAACAAAATACTTTTTTATATGTGGTATGAAAGATTATTTCAATACCTATCCAACGATACCACATAAATGATGATAAATTTACCTTAGTGTTCGTTAAATACCTACGGATTGCTATTCCATGTTATACCTGGAGTACCCAAGTCAATTTTGAGTAAACTGCCCATTTGGATTTCAGTGATGTTCGTTACTGATTTCAATAGTCTCGATAAATTAAGTCCTCTTGTAAGCACCCTGTAATTATTTATGTGGTATCATTGGTTAGATTTTAAAATAATCTTTAATCTTTCTATTTCTTTTAAATATTATACCATCACAAAAAATGTGCGATCTCATTGCACCAGAGTGTAGTTATATGAAAAAACTGTATAGTAGGTTCGAGTCTTTGTGTATTTAAAGTGTATAAATAAATACTTGACACTCGCAGAAATTGGCTAGATTGCCTTCAAACCACAAATAACAAAAAGAACGACAAAAACAACATAACCAAAAAATGTAAAGAAAACAAATACAAGCTCACCTTTACAAACAATGTTCAAATACCAGTTGCACGTAAAACTACACAGTCACAGCTCCAATAATGACTACGTTAAAATGAAGTTGAGACGACACGCTATCTCTCTTATCTCAAACAATTGTTAATCCTACAGTAAACTGTATTACAGTGAATTATTTTCAAACCTATTGTATGTTTGTTAGTTTATTATTATTTTAAAAGGTTCGTCAACAATATACACACAAAGATTTTACACAACATTTCTATAGGCTAGGTAGTACAAGTATTTACGTAAATAACAGACATGCATAACATTTATTATAGTATAAATTAATTATTAGTAAAAAAATCAAATGAAAAGAAAATCATGATATTAAAACTATTTACATTACAATAATTATATTCTTTGTTTAATCACAAGGTACCTACGTACCTAAATTGTTTCAGTATTTTTTTATGTAATACGCTATTAAGTTTAAAAAAAAACATTGTAGAGTTTGCTAATGTTGATAAACTTTCGATTAATACACATTATAAAATTATATATACTAGATACGGTGAACATTTTAAGATAAATCTTTTATATCTATACTTGTATTTACCGTGTACGACCCCTAATACCTATATATATAATCGTAGAGTTGATAATGCGGTAACTGAAACTATTATTTTATCTTTACGTTGCTGCTTCAGCAATGGGAAAATATCAAATACTTTAGAAATATAAATAAAATTAGGTGAAATTATCATATTTAGAACATAGTTCGCATGTATGATAAACAAGTATTTACGGCCTTTCTTCCTTTTTCGTCTTTTTTCCTTCGAATGAATGAAAATTCTAAAGATTGTCATGAGAATGTGATTTCGAGGCACGAGCATATCGGTAAGACTTCACTATTTATTTTTTTCATGGAAGATTTTAATTTAATTATATTTGTTTATAGCTGCTGGCAGTAGAATCTCAAATATTATTCTATACTACTTATATACTACTATCTATAATACTTATTCTATATTTTTTTGGTTTAATTATTTTTTTTTTTATTTTTTACTAAATTTTTACAGGGTGTACCCTAATACAATTTAGTGGTTCATCACTACTACATCTAATTAAATATAAATCTAAAAGTAGGTAACAAAATCTAAACATTGCTATTTTTGTGAATTCACTTAATGTGCAACAAAATATGTAGGTCAATTTGATTGGCAATAAGGTTAAGGTTGTTCAGCGCGCGCATCAATGGCGACTCCTTTAGCAAGTTAGCGAGCGCTCGCGGCACCCACAACAAGTTAATAATATAAAAAGGTATAGTTTGTGAGGTTGTGACTTAACCGATTTTGAAAATTCTTTTAGCAAAAGAAAGCCACGTTGCGTTTGTATTTGCGAGTGTAATAGGGCCAACGAAGTGGGCACGCGTCAGCTAGTTAGGTATAATCTAACAATACATAAAAATAGTCGTTTTATATTTGCGATTTCAAGTTGTTTGTCTGGTTTATTTAGAGGTGAAGTTGTGTTAGAAATTAACTAGTTTTCCTGCGTCTTTGACCTACTTGATAGGAATAAACTAGTTATATATATTTGTAACAACAGACCCTGCAAGTAAAATTGTTTAGCCAAAAGCTTTTATTTTTGAAAGATAGTAAAATTTTAAGTCCAGACCCAGGAATCGAATCGCAGCACCTATCTGGACTAAGTTACTAGACCTCAAAATTTTCTATCCTTTCCTGCACGCGAGTTGAGCCCTCGCTTAATAAAGTAATTAAATTACCAAGAAATGCCTATAAACATTAACTATAGTCTTTAACTTTTTTGCGGTAGGCTGCATTGCCTCAACGCTAATTGGGTGCTAATGGGTTTAACTTAGTAATTACTTATTATTATGTACCTAGGCAGCAAAATGTAGTAAATGCAGCAAAGAGTAAACTAATACTACGGAAAAATTACCTTAAGTCTAAGGACACTGAACGGCGGATTAAGACTTTTGTACTGGGAGAGGCTTAACCCCGCTGAGGATTTGCCTCCCTGGATCCACTAGTGGATGTGAGCGATACTAAGGACCGGCATACCACACTCGCGTTACTTTTAGAATTCCGTAGCCAATATGGCAAAACGAAACCCATAAAGTTTCGCCATGTCCGTCTGTCCGTCCGCAGCTTAGTTCAAAGACGGTTAGTGCTAGAAGGCTGTAATTTTGCATGGATACACATATTACTTATATATACTTTGTCGGCACAAAGTGAAAGAATAAAATATTAAAAAACATTTCATTCGAGGTTACCTATCCTTTAAATAAGGTGGGGATGTGGTTTTTTTTCTCACCTACCTTATCGTGTCTTTTAAAAACGTTTCGGGGTTGTGAAGACTATTTTTAGATTTAGGGATCCGTTTGTGAATTATTGCAAATTTTTGTTAAAGCCAACCTCCCCCCGCCAGCTAAATGGTTGATGTGAAAAAAATCGCGATAGTAGTATATATAGTGAAATGAAAAGGAAAACAACCACAGCTAAGTAGGCTTTACAAGTTTACGAGTAACCGCTGATCAAATGTGAAGTACTAGAAATTATTATAACGTTGTAAGTATAAAACAAAAACAACAGAAATCCACTTTTTAAGCCGCATTATTCGGATGGGGGGAGGGGGAACTACGGAACCTTACATTTTGCTTGGCCCGACATGCACTTGGCCAGTTTTAAAAATGTGATTGGCAAGTAAGCAGATCCTGGTTATAATAGCAAAATAGTGCACAATAAAAATGCACAGTATAGTAATGACGATAATGACAATGTCGCTAATTATTTTACGACTGTTTGTTTAGTACTTGGAGGATTCCACAACTCATCACCTCGTGGTGATAAAAACGTGCGTTTCATTGTGCCTGACGAAGGTATTAACTACTGCTAGACTATTTGGTACTGATTTGATCTTGAGGCTGAAGTTGAACGAAACAGGCTCTGTGTACAAATTAGATATAATATATCGAGACTTAATCGCGTGAATTATTTAAAGGTAGGTACGATCCTTTTATTTACCCGACGACGTTTTACAAAATTTTAAAATACCCGAGTTTTGCATAATTGAAGATCTTCAAAACGGGTGAACAGATTTTTGTAAACATAAGTAGATTCTGGACCCCTAGACAAATGGCATTCTATTCGATTAGAGTTTACGCTAATCGAATAGAATGCCATTCCGAATGCCACCGATCGTTTACAATTGTGAGTACCTAAGTACCTTGCATGCACATTTTTAACTGAAACGACATAGGAACAAGAAAAGTGTAATAACACTTACCTACCTAATTGTTTTACTAAATAAGTAACTACTTAGTCAAAAACTTAGGTAAGTACACTATATATGATAACTTTATTTCTTCGTAGGTACCTGTTTGAATAACTATTTCTAGATATATGATTTCTGCAGCTACCTAATTTTGATCTTGCTTAAGATTTCGCTTGATTTTATGAACTAATACTAATTTTGTAAATAGATATTTTTTGAATATCGCGTAGCTAGAACCCTAATTAATTATACCTATTTCGGAGATGGTATCCAAATTAGTATAGGTACCTACTTGTAACTGCATACCAATAAGGTCAGATTGCAAAGCATCTTCAAACCTGTCGCTGTCGGTGACATTTCCACCGGTCTATAAAAGGACCTGTTATATATTGTAACATAACATTTATGGGCAACACACAACTGTGTTAAGGATATCGGGTCGTTTTAAAACCGGGGATATATTTTATTTGACCTTAAAGATGGTGAGGTAAACGACCCACGCACGTAAAAAAATATGTGCAGAGAGGCTGATACATAAACACTTGCTTTATAAGAAAAATACTTTGATTTCAAAGGGAATGAGAGATGGTAGTGACGCACTATTCTCCGTAGATACTGCGCCGATTGAGAAGGCTTGGTATGAAAGTACCTAACAATCTAGCTTAAAGCTTGGGAAAATATATACCTAGGTTACTTGTTTTGCGATCCGATCATAAAGCAAAAATAAAATATGATTAGATAAATAAATATCGAACGATAGATAAAAGTTAGTAATTTAAAAAACAAACAAGGACTGACATTATTTTGTCATTGGAGAATTTTATTAGAAATGCAGTTTAAACGGTGCTTTATGTCGAATTTGTTAAGATATTTTATTCCGTTTTCTTTGATCGTAATACCTATTTATTAATAACATGGGATGCACACACACCGACACACAACGCCGATCGTTTTAATCCAAAATGTAATTACAATAATAAAATTAAAACCTGATTTAAAATATGTCGCTACATACACGCTTTTACGTACCTGCAATAAAATAATTTCAAGATATCCAACATTATTTTTGTTTCTTTCTTTTTAAGTACAGTTATCACATGTAAATTGATAAATTCACAAAATACGGTAAATCAGGTAAATGTTGTCTCATATCCATACCATACAATATACATATACATACATATCAACCCATATGATGGCCCACTGCTGGGCACGGGTCTCCCCAGTAGAACCTACTAGTATGTAGATCCTGGGGGTAATTGCCATAATCACCACGCTTGGCGAGCGGGTTGGTGATCGCAGTAAGGCTTTAAGTACGCAGAGGACGCTGCTGCCCGTCCTCCGGTGTGAAATCCCTTAGTCGCCTTGACAACACCCACGGGAAGAGATGGGGTGGTACTATTCTTAAGCCGGCACCACACGGTTTTGTTTTCAACATTATACATTCACTTTATCAAATAAACACAAAGTGCCAAATATATTGAACTCATTTACGATTCGCACAAAATGTGCGAGTGAAAGTTCAACTCCAATGACAAATGCTTCGCATATTACACCTCACTTATATAATGTGTTTTGATTTCGAAACAGATGGACTCAAATCGATCATTTCTCATTAAGTCTTCAATAGGGTTGCCTCATAACTCGTGTTTTTGCTATTCTGTTGATATTGTTGCACGTTATTACAGTAGTTTCGTTGGTAATAGAATGTTGTTTTGAATTTAACATGATGCAATTTTCAAGTTGGCTGATTGAAAACGTTGTTTATTTCACCTCGCTATTACAAACTTACAAAGTGCCCTGACTGGCCTGTCGGTCTAGTGGTTAGTGACCGTTAGCCCAGAGGTCGTGGGTTCGATTCCCACGCGGGGCACCCTTTTATGTGATCCACAAATTGTTGTTCAGAGTCTGGGTGTACTTTGTGCTCGTGATTTGTATGTTTGTAAAGTCCCCGGCGACACAGGGCTTGTACATTGTAGTCATTATTAAAAAAGTCGTCGACTACATGTATTATAGCCGAACCACATGGCGCTCGTCGCACAGGTGGTGGTAGGTATGGGAGGGGATGAAGAAAACGAGCGGGGAACGACGTCCCTGTACTGAACTACAATCGAATACAGTACTCCCAAATTAATAATGCACATGCAGATCTTCGCTAATTGTCGTATTCCCGGAAACACTCGAATCATGGAATCGTAAGAGCCCTAAACAAGGCATTTGCATTTTGCAACTTGTTTAAAAGAGATAGGAGTCAATATCATGTGTGCACAATCGAAAACAAATCGGGCGTTCGGCAGCTGTCGCCGGTCAGCGAAATGTCTGTCAGTCGTCTTTATATATTGGTAGTGACTGCACGTGTTCTCTATTTGTGGAAATATATAGAGCTGCTATTACACACCCTTCTTGGTAAATATAATTTCAACATTAATTAGCTTATTCAGATTTAAATAGTATATTTTGAAAAAAGGAAAATAAATAACATATTTCACGTTTTTTTAATATTAAAAAAATAAAATACCTACATTAAATACATATTAAGTACTAGAAAAACATTTAAAAAATGAGATTTATTTAAATTAAATAAATAGATAAACATGCATAAAAAATATATACCTAACTCTGCCCATGCCATTTTCTTTCAGACGAATTCTTCCAAAATGGATAAATTTAAACGTGGAAAACCGCTTAATTCACAAGCACGGCAAATGGTATTTAATGTGTACCTTTATTTCTTAAATGAAGCCAATGTTTTCAACAGAGACCATGATGGTTATTTTAAAAAAATTCAAGACCGTGTTACAAAAGCTACAGGAATTTCGCGACGAACTTTGAGTAATATCTTAAACGAAAAAAAACATAATCAATCAAAGAAATTTTCTACACCGAAAAAAGGAAGACCTAAAAGTAGATTTCGGCTGGTACTTGATGATTTCGACTACTGTGTTATTCGTAATATGATATACAATTTTCAATTGACGCTGAAAGAACTCCCAACTGTACCTCCCAACCTTATGTTATTTAAACCTTTTCCTCCATAATTACACCAACTTCGGTAAGACACTTGAAAACTAATCACTCCAACAATGATTGTAGCGTTTTCGCTATTTACTTACATGGAATTATCGAATCAAATTTCGTTACAGGTAAATCAAATCTGTTTTAGCACAAAACACATAATATATAAAATTAGGCATAGAGAAATTGCTCTTAACCACTCTATATAAATATCGTCTTTCGACGCTCGGGTAATACGACCGTTGCCGAACAATGACGAAGATTTCCGAAGATTTCTATGCGCATTATTACTTTTGGAGTACTGTACAATACAACTTCACGAACGCAAACTTAAGAGGCGCCAAGTGTTTTAGCCAAAGGAAATCACAGACTACCGAAACACAACAAGGCTCCAAGTTATTTTACAATTGGTATTCAACGTCCTGGTACTCCCCAATCTAGGGCTAGGTAGGTTCTTTATTTTAACATTGATAGGTACTCACTATGTCTTAAATCTCTTCAGAAGATAAACTGAGAAGCCATTTATAATCACAATTACAAGGTAAACAGCAATGTTTTGCTTTTAATACGATAAATACAATTGTATTTACTCACTTGAAGTGTCGTGGTTGCCGGTATAAACGATAAATAAATAACTATACTAACTGAAAATCCCCGGACTTAAGAGACAAAAGTTGACTGTCCTTAAAACGAACGATTGCAAGTACCACCTCAAGGGAATCAGCGTTCTATTGAAAAAAAAACAACATTCTAATCGTTTTACTTGTTTATGAACTAAAATGCATAAAACACAAACGAAGGCTTTAAATTTATAACAAACCCATTTTCAAGGGAAACTACCTATGATTCAGTACCTAATGTTCTAACCAGGGTTTGGAAACCTAAAAACGTTGGAACCTGTTTGAAAAATGGGCCATATCTACATCCATATTCCTGCCCCTTCCGAACCAATTGGCGACGGAGTAGATTGAGATCGCAACGAGATTAGTACCTCGGAGAGTATGTTAAACCTGCATCTAATCTTTCTCAGATCGTGTAGGATTTCCGTTCCTATTATTTAGACCACTGCCTTCTATAGTACTTGTACCTACTGGCTGGACAGGCAACCGTAGACAACGATAAGACTTCCATTTGATTGTCACATTTGGAGGGTCATTTGACAAAATGAAATGAAAGCATAATGGAAGTCTACTTGTGTAACAAGGATAACAACAGAAGCCATTTGTCTTAAGTTAAAAAAGTTCAAAGGACGGTCATTCAATTCGGCATTTGAAATCGCTGTCACTTCATTAGGTACACTGTAGAGGTCAGTGTATCAGAGTGTGAGGCTGAGAATTATAAAGCGAACATTGGCTTTTCTAAGATAAAACCTTAAAACAGACATTATCACCATTAGGGTCATCCCTACGGTCAGCTTAGATGGTTATTTGAGTTAGTGTAGACTTTACTCTTTACACAAATAATCATCAAGGACCAATAATTTCAACTCAGCATATGCTTTTTGTAAAGTTTTACTTGGGCTAAGTCTACATAATCGTATAGTTGTTAGTTACGTTGGTAGTTGGCTAGTCAGCGCGGAGATAGCAAATATCGACCAGGAGGATATTATTCCTGAACTTATAGGGATGTTGACTGTCAAGTCAAATCAGTCTCTTTTTATGAAATGTCAAAACGACAAGCTCTATAGAAATGTGTATGGAATAGCAACATATGACGTCATAAGTTCCTATTGTCAAATCATTACTTTTAGTATCCGTTTTCATGCTTTTAAATTCATAAACATGTTTAATTATAAAAGAACACTTATTTTCAGAGCATTTTAATATCTACTATCACCTGATTAGTACAAAATAATTTACTTTATTGTAGTCAACTACACAATTTTTGAGTCATAACAAAAAAGCTATAAAGCTACTGCTACTATTGATTTTTCATAGATTACTGTCGTCAATATAAAAACATTTCATCGACTACGTATATGTAGTACAATAGGCAGTTATTTATCAAAAGTGTCCATTGTTCGATAGTGTCTTTAAGTCTGGATAATTATTAGGATTTATAATCTTTAAATACGTCATAACTGGCTGTAGTGCTATGTTCACACATTCACCTACCGTGACGTTGTCTACGTGGTATTTATGAAAAACTAAGGGACTTATACACAAACGGGATGTTGTCAAAACGACAAGCTCTATAGAAATGTGTATGGAATAACAAACAACCTGTGACGTCATAAGTTCTTATCGTCAAAATTTTAAATTCAAAAACATGTTAAATTTGTAATAGAGCACATATGTATAGAGCATTTTAAGATCTACTATTACCTGATTAGTATAAAATAATTAACTTTTATTGTAGTCAACTACCCAATTGTAAAATTGGGTAGGTAGTTGACTACAATAAAAGTTTAAATAAGAAATTTTCTTAAATTTCTTTTGGAGAGTGTTAGTTGTGGGAAATGTTTTTAATAATCAAAATTATGTTTATTTAGTTTGCCGTAGCTAATTAGGTAGGTATCTAATTTCTAGGATTGTATCCTCATTAAGTACTTTTTATCGGCTTTTTTTTTTCAAAAATCTTACTGTATCGCTTTGCAAAAATTAAAGAGCAACATTTGATATCTAGTAGTACCATCGCACGCAAACAACGAATTTAAAAGCAGGTTTCAAAAAGAAAGCTACCTGCTATTTAACGATAGGAAAGTGGTTCTTAGTTTAGTTCTTAATTCACGAATACATAAACAATTCGTTTGAAATCTTATGACCTAGACATTAGGTACCTGCCTAGGTAGAAAATAAATTAAACTGATCGACGCTGCGGGGAATTACAATCTTACTAAATCACTACCATAAATATACAGATACCTACTTATATATTTATATATATAGGTAGCCAGGGCAAACCATTAAAAAGATATGGCGGTGATATCATAGAAGTAACTTACTTCTATGATATCACCGCCATATCTTTTTGACCACTTTGGTTCAGCTACTTCTGTGATGTCATGTGCCAAGAGCAGCATGAAAAAGAGAATGTTGGCATAAGTGGGAGGAGGCTTTCACCGCAAAAGGCCCTTACATCTAACAAATAATAAATTAAGTAAAATACTAACATAGTTTTAAGAAATACACTAAAGCTACTAACAAAATTCAAACAAATTAAGTTATAGTTGTACATTTTTTGAAAAGGAAAAATAAAGCTATTACACAACGTATGCACCTTTGTGGTACCATTTACTGATAAACTATGAGGTACACTTTCAGATTTGGGCTTTGATATAATAATTTAAGTAAACTGGTTGTGACTCCCTTTTTATGTAATCCTTTTTATATGTAGTTTACCTACTACGTAAGTTGTAAATAATGTTAATAGTTTGTATATAGTTAGTTCGTGGGGTAATCTAGCTTAACGTATTTTATAACATTTAAATAATCACATCACATTTAAATAAATTGTTACATTGGATAATTTAAGTTTATATCTAGATGTGTTATCTATTATAGAAATATTATTTTATACACATTTAAAAAAAATGCGGCTAAAAGCTTTAAACAACAGCCCTCCTAAAGCACCGCTTTTTGCTAGTTACATATTATGTAGGTATATTATTTACAGATTAATAAATGATATTAATTATTTGTAAGGCATACAAAAATCCTATAATAAACCTAAGTATCACAAGATAAAGGCTCGTAGCGTCTGCTACGTACGTATCAACTCAGAAAAGGCTCGTCGCCGTATCCCCGCGCCGTCAACTGTTCGTGAGCTTGTTCCTAGACGAGGCGATTACGTAAAACGTCTTCCAGACGGTTGGAAACAAACGTACAAACCAAGGTGATCTTGCTTGTTTCCAACAGTGTAGACGGCTGATGCCAACCAAGTACTACGTAATTTGGTTTACAATAGCCGTCTACACTGTTGCAAACAAGCAAGGTCACCTTGGTTGGTACGTTTGTTTCCAACCGTCTGGAAGACGCTTTACGAATCCGATTAACGTGCGTTGCCGCGGGGAGTTTCATACAAAGAATAGGTAGGTACTGAACGACTTGAGATGATACAGTGCCGATCCCGTTTAAGCGTCTTCTAGACGTTTGGAAACAAGGATTCCCAAGCAGGAAACCAGCAAGGTCACCTTGGCGGGAAGCCTTGTTTCCAACCATCTAGAAGACGCTTTAGTGCTATGACCTTGAATAGAAAGTACCTACCGAATCGTATAGCTTTTATCGTCTTCCTCTGCTTGTGCAAATAGCTTTCGCTTTGAATATTTCAGTTATTTTTCAGGGAGCATTTGACTAGTGGGTAAATATAACTAGTAGGTATCTATATAATGTAACTCACAAGGGATACCTACTCTCTTAAATGAAATTCGTAATATGATTACGTATAGTGTAACTAGTAATGTTTTTGTGTTACACCTAGTTGGCCTCGTGGTCTGTTGATGTACCTAAGCAAAAACTGCAGCAAAAACTCCAGGAATGCTAGAGATTAATTTGTTAGATGTATCACTAGGTAAGTACTTACGCAAGTTTTCGTCATTAGGACCACTGTTATAGATGTGCTTGTTAAAATATTGATAAAAGGAATAAATATGTTTTCATAATGTGTACAAATCGCGAAAGTTTATCAACATTGATAAAAGGAATGTTCATAAAATTCGAATTTTTTGGCCTCTTTCAAGACCGATTTGTTTTTGTTGTGATTTTGTCGGGTTAAATTACTATTTGACGTCTACGTTGGTACACCTACTGGAATTCACAATGTTACATTCTCCCCGACAAAAACAGATACCGAATGTATGACGTGCGTTCTTCTTCAATCTATCATTTTGATCATTGTTAGGGTTCCGTAGTCAAAGTGACAAAATCGGAACCCTTATAGTTTTGACATTTCCGTCTGTCTATCTGTCTGTCTGACCATCCGTATGTCACAGGCATTTTACTCAAAGATTTACTAAATTAATATTGATGAAATTTGGAGAAAAAGTGTCTTGTAGTAGCTACTTAGTTTGATAGCTAAATAATAAAAATAAATATTTTTAGGGCACTTCATACATGTAAAAGAAACTGTTTTTAAGAAATAATCGCTCCGAAAGTTGCATTTAAATTGGGTCCCAACCACCTTAACTTTTGAACGGTGTGACCTAAAAATATGAAAAAGGATAGTGCTTTGAGCGAGCAATACGACATTACTATATATACCGTCATTGAGTTATTGCCGAAAAACTGCGTTCTTCAACAAAAGGATGAGAGTGCCATGAACATACGCTCTTCTGCTGGTGCAACAGACAAGCTCTTGTCCGGTTTTGATAACTTAAGTTTGAAATTTGTCTATCATATCATATATATAATAGATAAACGGAATTTGAAAACGTTTTTTTTATAGGACTGGTGCTTAAACTATGTATTTACCTACCTATCTATTTGATGGTAGAAACATAAACCAAGGTCCGTAAACTTTACTCACCTTTCTGTGTGAGTGGGCATACAAATATTCTATCATCCTATATGTATATTCTGTAATAAGATACCTACTTAGGTATTTTATTTTCCTTTTTTCGTTAAGGTAGGTAGGTACCTAATCCCCAAGTATAGAATACCTGCTCAAACAGGTATCCAAGAAATACACACAAAACATTGGGATTATTACACAACGCTTAGATAAAAACAACATGTTCAATTTATGTAGGTATGCGAAGTGGACCTAAGATGTTATTATATTTTTTTATTAGATGTAATTATATCATTGTATGAACAACTGGTACATTCGACATTTAACTTTTAAAATGATGATAGTAATTAGAATTAGTTTTTTGTGAATATTCACTGAAACGAATAATAATACTACATTAAATTCCTGCCTTTTTAATTATAGTAATGTCGTATTACTAGCTCAAAAATAAACATAGCCATGGAGATTCAGAATTTTATGCTGAGAGGAGGGAGCGGAGGAGGGCCAAATATGCAAACAGGCAAAGAAATTCAGTACATAATACAACCGTCTGGGGGAGATTCGTTGCCCCCTATCCCCCCGCCCCACCCTGGATTAACCTATCAACATAGCTACTAAATAGTAGCAGACTCAAACAAAAAAAAAAAACATTTTGTTTAGGAAAACAGGCGGATAATCCTTTGGTGGCTACTTGACCTCAAACGATAGATAGGTTGCTTGCCACAGCAAAAAAAAATCACCCAACTATAAAATTGTTTAGTATTTTGCCACAAAATACAGAGATTACAGAGGGTAAGCTCCAGAAGTACTTCGCTAGAGCACCGCACACAAGACGTCGATCACGGTCTTCTAGACGTTTGGAAACAAGGATTCCCAAGCAGGAAACCAGCAAGGTCACCTTGGCGGGAAGCCTTGTTTCCAACCATCTAGAAGACGCTTTAGTGCTATGACCTTGAATAGAAAGTACCTACCGAATCGTATAGCTTTTATCGTCTTCCTCTGCTTGTGCAAATAGCTTTCGCTTTGAATATTTCAGTTATTTTTCAGGGAGCATTTGACTAGTGGGTAAATATAACTAGTAGGTATCTATATAATGTAACTCACAAGGGATACCTACTCTCTTAAATGAAATTCGTAATATGATTACGTATAGTGTAACTAGTAATGTTTTTGTGTTACACCTAGTTGGCCTCGTGGTCTGTTGATGTACCTAAGCAAAAACTGCAGCAAAAACTCCAGGAATGCTAGAGATTAATTTGTTAGATGTATCACTAGGTAAGTACTTACGCAAGTTTTCGTCATTAGGACCACTGTTATAGATGTGCTTGTTAAAATATTGATAAAAGGAATAAATATGTTTTCATAATGTGTACAAATCGCGAAAGTTTATCAACATTGATAAAAGGAATGTTCATAAAATTCGAATTTTTTGGCCTCTTTCAAGACCGATTTGTTTTTGTTGTGATTTTGTCGGGTTAAATTACTATTTGACGTCTACGTTGGTACACCTACTGGAATTCACAATGTTACATTCTCCCCGACAAAAACAGATACCGAATGTATGACGTGCGTTCTTCTTCAATCTATCATTTTGATCATTGTTAGGGTTCCGTAGTCAAAGTGACAAAATCGGAACCCTTATAGTTTTGACATTTCCGTCTGTCTATCTGTCTGTCTGACCATCCGTATGTCACAGGCATTTTACTCAAAGATTTACTAAATTAATATTGATGAAATTTGGAGAAAAAGTGTCTTGTAGTAGCTACTTAGTTTGATAGCTAAATAATAAAAATAAATATTTTTAGGGCACTTCATACATGTAAAAGAAACTGTTTTTAAGAAATAATCGCTCCGAAAGTTGCATTTAAATTGGGTCCCAACCACCTTAACTTTTGAACGGTGTGACCTAAAAATATGAAAAAGGATAGTGCTTTGAGCGAGCAATACGACATTACTATATATACCGTCATTGAGTTATTGCCGAAAAACTGCGTTCTTCAACAAAAGGATGAGAGTGCCATGAACATACGCTCTTCTGCTGGTGCAACAGACAAGCTCTTGTCCGGTTTTGATAACTTAAGTTTGAAATTTGTCTATCATATCATATATATAATAGATAAACGGAATTTGAAAACGTTTTTTTTATAGGACTGGTGCTTAAACTATGTATTTACCTACCTATCTATTTGATGGTAGAAACATAAACCAAGGTCCGTAAACTTTACTCACCTTTCTGTGTGAGTGGGCATACAAATATTCTATCATCCTATATGTATATTCTGTAATAAGATACCTACTTAGGTATTTTATTTTCCTTTTTTCGTTAAGGTAGGTAGGTACCTAATCCCCAAGTATAGAATACCTGCTCAAACAGGTATCCAAGAAATACACACAAAACATTGGGATTATTACACAACGCTTAGATAAAAACAACATGTTCAATTTATGTAGGTATGCGAAGTGGACCTAAGATGTTATTATATTTTTTTATTAGATGTAATTATATCATTGTATGAACAACTGGTACATTCGACATTTAACTTTTAAAATGATGATAGTAATTAGAATTAGTTTTTTGTGTATATTTACTGAAACGAATAATAATACTACATTAAATTCCTGCCTTTTTAATTATAGTAATGTCGTATTACTAGCTCAAAAATAAACATAGCCATGGAGATTCAGAATTTTATGCTGAGAGGAGGGAGCGGAGGAGGGCCAAATATGCAAACAGGCAAAGAAATTCAGTACATAATACAACCGTCTGGGGGAGATTCGTTGCCCCCTATCCCCCCGCCCCACCCTGGATTAACCTATCAACATAGCTACTAAATAGTAGCAGACTCAAACAAAAAAAAAAAACATTTTGTTTAGGAAAACAGGCGGATAATCCTTTGGTGGCTACTTGACCTCAAACGATAGATAGGTTGCTTGCCACAGCAAAAAAAAATCACCCAACTATAAAATTGTTTAGTATTTTGCCACAAAATACAGAGATTACAGAGGGTAAGCTCCAGAAGTACTTCGCTAGAGCACCGCACACAAGACGTCGGTCACGGACACGCAATCTGGGACCACTTTATTCCGAAGGTGTTCCAAAATTTGCTAGTCCGTAAACGAAGTCTATCTGTGCCTTGCTCTAGCGAAGTATTACAAAGTTTTATTTCTGTACTCTCGGTGTGTAACTTGACGGATAATGTTAAAAAATTGTTAACAGACGGATCAAGTCAAATCACGTTGCCAACCACTTATCAGCTATGCTATTACGACACTCATTACCAACACGCACCTAACATTATTTATTACGAAATAATTTCAATCATACGTGTATTAATACCTCGAATAGAGAAGGCAAGGCGATGGAAGCAATTCGAGGCGTGGGTCTCCATCAATTTTAATATTTGTTGATTCCCCTTTTGACATAAAGGAATCAGCAAGATGATCGCGATTTGAACGGTTATTTGATTCAGCGTATTCCTTTGGTTCTTGGATAATTTAAAATTGTTATCCTGTTCGATAAAAGTTTAAAATGATCCAAGAACCAAAGAAATACTCAAAACACGCGCTTAAATTCTATTCAAAATATAAAATTTAAAAAAGTAACATTAATACTTTCGCATTGCTTCGTGGCTCAAACCAGTATGTGCCGATAAACTACCGTAGTCCGGTTATAAGAAAAACTTCCCATATTTTAATACTATGTATATTCGTTGTAATCTATTCTCGTGTTGATCATTTATCCTGAGCGGAACGAACACCTTCGAAAAAATCGCTTCACCTTATAACACAGCTAGTGTGAACCTGAGAATACGTATAGCGTCCGCCAACAATGCGTTCAGCTTGCAGGAGCCTTAAAATTCAAATGTGTGTTGTGTCGTTAGTTAGCCACATAGCGGCATCTTAGATCGTCACCCATTCACTGAGTGGTTGGTGAATCAGAATGCTCGTTAGGCGAAGGTTAGGTATCTTCGATTGCCACCGGTTCATTAACCTCTCAAATATACGGAGGACATTGTGTAAAACTCTCGTTGTCGGAGGCTTATTTTGTTATGATGATGATGAGAAATACTTTTCGAAAAGTGACATTTGGGCTTTTATTTATTACCTAGTTTATAAATTGCAGAACAGGTTGTAATCTTTGCTGTTTCTGTTTTGTATTTTTCCACAGCATTAAGCTATTCTAAGTTATTATTGTCTATTTAAATATGTTTTTAAGAATTAGATAATAAGTCTACGACAGGCGATGGTAGGTAATAGAAATCAATAAAAAACATACTTTTATGCACTTGGCATACCCAATAAGATCTAGGAAAAACAAAAACCTATAACATTTGGGAATCAGGGCTTGCAAACTTGTGTACAAACCTTTTATTACAATAAAGATTTATTATTAATAACATTAAACCTGATACATATATTCCTACCTATTTCCCGGTCATATTAAAAACAGTTACGTCGACAGAACGTTTTCAACAGTATTTTTTAAATGTTGATAAACTTTCGCGATTTGTACACATTATGAAAATATATATATTACGGGTCTTAATTGCGTGAATAATTTAAGGTAAAATACCTTGTTTATTGCCCGACGTTTCGACCGTATTGCAACGGCCATGGTCACGGGTAGACCGTTGCAATACGGTATATACCTACCCGTAATATGTATATTTTCAATATTTTTTAACACAAACAAAAGGGGTGTATCCTGTTTGCGGCATCGTAGCAGTGTCGCATAAACTGAATAACCTCGAGAAAGAAAAGTCACAGGCTCACATTGCTTTAATATATTGGATAAATATAAATTACAATAATAATTTCCGACGTTTAAAAAAAATCTGGATGACTAAGTTGACAGTATGGTAATGAGAAGGCACTGAACCAAGCAGTGCGGTAATGAGAAGGCACTGAATCAAGGCTGCAGTGCAAGGTTGTGGTCGAAAGGTTTTCCTCTTTACGAATGTGTATTTCCCAACGATACAGTATCTTTCTATAGTTTTGATTTTCATCGTTTGTTTGATTTTCAAAGAATACATATTGTTATCGAAAATTTTGGCGTATTTCTAAGATTTATCTTAATAAAATATATTATGTTAAAAATAGAATAAAAAGGAAACTAAACATTCGCTAGTTAAAATGTGTTTGAAACCTCTTCTTATGATTTTTTTGTCCTATGTGTCTTTTAATGTCGCTATTTACGAACCACAATAAAATTTAACGGAATGGTTGTAAAACACTGCCTATATAACGAGATGTTTAAATGTCATTCCCGGAAATCGAACTCGGGAACTTTTCAAAGTTCAACTTTTCAAGCTAAGTTCGTTTTCCGGACCGACTGCGCTTAAAAAGAACTACCTATTGTTTTTTATATAACATTCAAAGTTATTTGTTTTAATTATTTGTATAAGGCCACTACTTATTGCAAGTAGTATTAGATACAATAACGTTGTTCAGGGGGCTTAGACAAGGTTCATTCGCTCTGTTGCAAATTCGCTAACGCTTACAAGATGGCAATTCCAAACGATCGTTCGTACCGCAAACGTCAAATTCTTTAAAAATAAAATCCGCCATTTTATTTCGTTTTCAACATTGTTTCACCGTTCGCTTTATTCGAATGGAGAAAAATAGCGAAGTTACTGTCAATAGTGCAGCTTATCTACGCATCGACTTGGATTGAACACGAGATTAATTTCAATTCCATACATTTTGTACCTACTTTTCCATTAACGAAATAGCTATTTGAATGTGACTTTGTCTAGGCCCCAGGGTTGGCTCATCCATAGGCCAACGGAGCGGCCGCTCCAGGCGACAGGTCAGGGGGGGGGGGTCCTTCGGTTAAGAAACCTAGGGCGTAACCCGTACGAGCGACTTGACTAATATTGGGACGTCAAAATCAGATCTCTCTCCAACCTAAATCAGGCCTCGGGCTGGTACGGTGTTTGTTATGATGTACTGACAAACGAATGTAGATATGTGGACGTGTCTGTTTCAACATGGATAAATCGAGATAGGATTTTTTGTTAATCTTAAACTGAGAAAGAAACAGCTCTATCTATCTGTAAATATTTGTGACAAAATGTAAGCCAGTAGGTTCCTGCCAGTACCAAACTGGCGCGGATCCAGGATCATGTTCTGAGGGGGAGGCACTTTGACCCAACACCGGCCAAGTGTAAGTAGTTTTGTCACCTGAATATCCATAAGAGCACGTGGGTCGCAAGAGGTCGTGGGTTCGCTTCCCACACAGGACACCACTTTGTGTGATCCATAAATTGTTGTTCTGATTCTGGGTGTACTTTGTGTCCGTGACTTGTATGTTTGTAAAGTCCCCCGTGACACAGGGCTCGTACCCTACTACGGGAGTCATGTTCATCTCAGTCTCGTATGTGAATTGAACCCACAGTCTCTTGCTCAATAGTCGTACTCACTCCTACTGATCCACTGGGTAATCAGTTAATCACCCACACAAAAATTATACACGGTAACGTTGCTTAACCTCACTGATCGATTGCCCCTTACTACCATATGTGTAAGTAGTTACACATATTTTACTACTTAGGTATAAGTCTACAGAGTCGTATTTCATCAACTTATCATACATAATATGTATCTATAAAATATAATGTTTTGATACGTTGGTCATTTAGCACAACAACTTTCTAGTAGGTCCTACAACTTAGTTGTAAGGACAACCCGTTCTAGTGCTAATGAACGCTGCCGTGTCCACTTTGTCAACGGGCCATAGTTCCGATGAAAACCTGTCTATCTGTCTGTTAAGATAACCGGCCCGGGCGAAGCCGCGAGCATAACCTAGTATCACAATCACCATCAAGTCGTTTAGGCTCTAGAGCGTGCCAAAGAAATATACACTCGAAAACATAACCTCCTTCTTGCGCAGTCAGGTAAAAATTGATTTGCATGCATGATTATATTAAAGATGTATGAAGTAAAACTTGGGCTAAAACAGTATCTATCTTGGGGTTTTTGAATGTCAAGAACGTGGACTTTCCTTGAGGTAGATAACTGGCGAGGTCAGGTTTTATAATGAGTATTTTTTTCCTCGTGTTTCAATGAATTGAATATGTATGACTATCATTTTTTTAGTTTGGGAATCTACACCGCATTTTTCGAAAATGCGAGTCGTGCGTCTTAATGGTGTACACCTCTAGGATGATTTTTCGAGACAGGGTGGTGGGATCTGGTACTTTGGCCGTAGTAGTTGAGATTTTTTTTTTGATTAACGATAAGTAGCAATATAGGATTGAGTCCCACATTACTCGCAATCTTGTTAACCACTCCAGCTAAGCTCAAAGGCTTGTGTTAGGAAAGGGTTCACGTCAATCTGCCCCGCCCGCGGCCTTCCGTGGAGGCGCGGCACCCTGTGTGTATCCAGGGGCCGCGTAGGTGTGAAGTGCCCGGAACGCAACAACATCGCTTCCGGGCATTGCCGTAAGTGGCGGGCGATACACGGCGAGATTTTAGTGGGTGCAAACCCCACACTACCTCCACCGTCTTCCCCGGACGGTGGGGGTGTTCGTAAGGATTTTTTCTCACCAAATCAAAAAAAAAAAGGATTGGGTTTACGTCGGTAGTATAATGGTAAGGATTCATACCCACGACCTCACGATTGCGAGACTGATGCCTTAGCAATTAGGCTACCGCCGCTTTTATGAATAGTTCTTATTTTTTGGAAATTTAAAAAATTTTGCAGACAGTCATTCTTTAAGATTAAGAATGACTGTCTGCAAAATTTTTTGCTCTGTGTCAAATCCCTCTCTTTTTCTCTCTCTCTTTCCCTCTCTCTCTCTGTAATTGCCTACATTGATACAAAAAATCGTTAGGTGATTAGAATCCTAGTTTATAAAATGATCACTTGTACATAGTACTTGCGATAGTACCCGCATAATCAAGGTATACTTACAATGTATAATTATCTGCGACTTTGACATCGAAACACTCCGCACGCGACGGACGAGTTAACACGACGACATTTACATAATGTTCAGTAAATAAAGATTTATCCCATACATGTTTGACATATCCTGGGGGGAATTTCGGTGGTTCTACTACCCTTCTATTATCTCACCATGAAATCCTTGATAGGACTTAGATCGATTTAAAATAAAAGTCGAATTGACCCTCCAAAAAATCCTAGGTAGGTACCATAGTTATTTCATCATCATCATAATCAGACTATCGCAGTCCACTGCTGGACATAAACCTCTCCAATTGCCACTTTGTTCTATCTTCGGCTTCTCGCATCCTGCTCCTGCCAGCCGTTTCACGGATCACTCCACCTGGCCTGAGGGAGGGAGAGGATGTGTTTGACGGGACGCGGTCTCCACTAAAGAAGTCGTTTACCCCAACGGTTGTCGGTTCTTTGGCTAATATGGCCCCACTGCCACTTCAGCTTGCTAATCTAGTGGGCTATGTCGATAACTTTGGTTCTCTGTCGAATCACCTAATTTCTGATATTGTCCCTATGTTATTTAAGTACTATTAAATTATAAAAGGCAGGACCCGCTTTGCCTACTAGCTTATTATTAGGCAAATTAGGATGTAGCGACAAACGCAAGGACAGAAAAGAAAACCATTGCATCGAAGGAAACGCAACTCACCGCTCTCCGCCCGTGAAGGGGTTCTAATGTGACACTCGGCTTGTTTGTTGAAATAGTGATATTTATTAACAATCGGAAAATTTTGGTTCTTTATTTATTAAGCGTGTGTTATGAATATACATAAATACTTATAAGGAGGTTTTTGCTAATTGGTGTTTGAATAAAAGTGTTAAGTTTAAAGTCATCTATGTAAGCTATGGCAGGTTATTGGCGTAACTATAAAAAGGCAATTTATTAAGTAAAAGACTGCCGCTCGTCGACAAAATACCGACAATATAAAAATAACTATCTCCCTTCGTTCATAGCTGCATGTTAAAGAGCAGATATCTATTTTTGAAAACAGCATAACGTATACTAGGTGCCTCAAGTATCTACTTTTTTATTTAATACTTTTTAGTGGTTGTAAGATGTAACTGATGTAACAACTAACTTTTATCACAGCTATTGTCAAGTATTGAAGAATGAAAAAAGAATGGCTACTAACTAACTTTTTTAGTATTACAGTCATAATCATGTTATACTTTTTTGAAATTTAGGATGAGCCCTTTAATTTGATACCCATATTGCAGTATTCGAAACAACTATTTTTTAACACCTCTTTATTTTGACATCTCACAGCCGCCATGTTCGTTTTTTTCAAACGTCACCTATCTAAGGACACTTAGGCGGTCAAGACGAATCTAACGACGTTTTAATTGTATAAATCCGTTTAGTGGTTTGTGAGATATGAGATAATAAAGAATATTACATACATACATACATGAAACGCGCGAAAAACATAACCGTTCTTTACAGTCGGGTAAAAAATAGTACCTAAGCAGATAAACACTACATATATTTTTAATGGCACTAATAAGAACTGAGATAAGAGTCATCTACAATGTTACTTACTCGTGCCTTTAAAACCTTTATGTACCGCATTTAAACTACAAAGTGGTATACATGTATAAAACGTGTACAATGATAAGAAAATTTTATGGTATTTCTAATTACATGCAGTGGTTACGGTGCATTAGATGTGGTTTAGAGTTGAAAACCATTTCGCTTCCATAATGTCCTACTAGTTTTTATGAATGCGTTCTTAGAAATCTTGCTGATTAGTTCAGTTAAACTACGCATCATATTTTGATATTCCGGTATCATTTAGATAATTTATTTCGGATGAACGCAGTATTAACTAATGGATCTGTTTCCACTTTTTGTTCCACTCTAATCTGGCGATGGATATATTTCTACTTTTTATTCCACTTTGATCCATTGATGGATTTGATTTAACTTTCACCCTTATCCAATAAACTTTTTAAACTTAATACTTATACTATTTAGCTAATAGCAAATGCTCCTCTTTGCAAAAAAAAAAATAATTGTAGAAACAAATGAATATCGAATATAGAAACAAGTGAATTCAACAAAATATTTGAAGTAAGTACAAGTGAACCATTAAAATGAGTAGAAAATGGAAGAGAATCAGTGTGAAAATAATCCATTGCGATAATAGATTAGAGTGGAACAAAAAGTTGAAACAGATCCGTTTGTGTATGGATCTGTTTTCACTTTTTGTTCCACTAAACAGATCCATTGATCTGTTTAGTGAATCAAAGAGTAATGTTTTAGTACTTATTCGTTTAGGCAATAACATATAGTAGAAGGGTAGAAGGTTATAACTTTAATTTAAGGTATGCTTTAGGCACAGATAATATAATACTATACTAGTACTTTAGGTGATATTCCATTTAGGGAAACACCCGGATAGTTCCCCAGTTTTGAATACACTTTGCTAGGGATTTTCACGGTGACAGAGCTTTACTAGGGTTAGAACCCTTTTGCAGACCTTATTGCCATGTAAACTATCAGAGAAGGCGTAAGTGTTTTGTCGGTGTGGCCCAAAATCGTCCTCGGCGATACTTTGACGGGCGTCGAAATTATATTGATGAGTTATTTCTATTGAATATTTCTATTATATATTTTAATTTATATTTTACACTGTTTATTACGTATTATTGTTAAAAAGTTTTTATTTATTTCGCGAATAAATAAGGCATAGTCGCCCTATTTACTTAGGGGGATAGTCGCCCTAAGGATTTATACTCTTTGCTCTAGGGGCGATCATAATTTTTTTGACGAGCAAAGACAGAATTATTCTGTATTTCCAACCTATTGTGATAACTTAATACCCGACTGATCCAGAAGTATGGGTAATGTTTTGTCACCTAAACTTATTTAACTTAAAATTTGGAAGGCTGTTTTCGTTGTGTTTTTATTGTTATCTACCTATAATAAGTATTTGACATAACAAATATATTTGACTGCCTCTGTGGCGCGGTGGTAGTGTGTCCGACTGCGAAGTAAGAGGTCGTGGGTTTGATTCTCACACGGGACACCACTTTGTGTGATCCATGAATTGTTGTTCCGAGTCTGGGTGTACTTTGTGTCTGTGACTTGTATGTTTGTAAAGTCCTCCGCGACACAGGGCTTGTCGTCTTTTAAAAAAAAATATCCCCGTAACCCATTTCATCGTTATGCAAATATTTGCCACAGTAGGCACCTATCCTTTTTTGAGAGGTTTTTTCAACAGAATTTTCTCAAAACAAATATTAATTATCTTTACAAAAAAAATGCTGATAGTAAAGATTAAGGACCAATATTTTAAATAACGCTTAATGTGTTCATATTTTTAATGGTTATTTTAAAAAGTAGGGCACCCATCGGGTTTTACCCTAAGTATCTTCATTTCATTATTCATCATTTGATTTATAAGGATTCAAAGTGGATTAAAGTTCATAATTAGGCTAGTGAAAAACCGTGCTCAGTAAGACTCATCTTTCAAGGCTAATCAACTGAGTCAAGGTCTATGAAAGGAGGTAACTTGAAGGACTAATGAACATCCCTACGGGCAGAACAGATGCAAAAGGTAGTCTAAATATGGATGGATTCAAGTGCTTTCGCTGTTTGAAGGTAAGATAAACATGAAGTATAAAAATAAAGAGGAATAGACATAGGTAGATAAGTACCCACCTTGAAAGTCAAGTTCTAGGTACTTATATATTATACATTTCATGTTTTGTATTAAACTTAACAAAAACTGCTAAGTTAGAGGCTGACGATCTTTTTAACAAACTATCACCTATAAATAATAGGATTTTTAATTTGTATTCGATTATATTTTATTTTATAAAAAGGCGACACTCGCAGTAGGGTACAAGCCTTGTGTCACGGGGGACTTTACAATCATACAAGTCACGGACACAAAGTACACCCAGACTCGGAACAACAATTTGTAGATTAGTATCTACACAATTATAATATATAAATGTGTAGGTAGTTACTAAATTGTGTGAACCGGTTAAATACAGGAAAATCCGTCAAAATATTTGTTTTTTCTTTTTTAGACGTCTTCGGCACATCCTCTTGTTCTTTTTTCTTTTTTAATTACCCAGATTCGGAACAACAAATAGTGTCAAATGTGGGAATCAAAAACACTCCCACGGTGCCCCCGAGATTGTCTATTATAAATCCCACTGAGGGAGGAAATAATAGAAAAATTAAGGAAACTTTACTTTACTTTAAGTTGGTAGGCAGTAGGCATTTTCATAAAAACAAAACTACTACTTTAACAGTTTTTAAAGAATGGTCTTTAAAAATGTTATAGTTGTGAAGTTGGCTGCCAGTGAGTTTGCGCGGTTAAGTAGTTCCATGTTATGTAAACAAAAAACAAATTAGCATTATAACAATTTGCTTTTCAACGTTGCACCAACTGAACGTTTGTAATTAAGCGTCAATAACTGTGACGGTCAAGTGCTCAAATACTCTTTGAATTCAATTCAAAACAAAAATATTTTATTCCGGCCCCGGTTTGGCATACGAAAGTCTCGGGTTCGATTCCTGGGTCTGGACTTAATTTTTTTCTATCTTTCAAAAATGCAATTATTGTATTTTAGAGTCAAATAATATTGATAGCGTTCAAAATATCGTTGATTTGATTACAATAATACCTAAAACAAACCCTCTATACATATAACAAACTCTGAATAATAATGACAACAAATAAAAGCAATAAAAGCAAACAATGTTAAATTACCCTCTATTGTCAATAATAAAATATAAACACATGTCACCTACATACAATAAAATAATTACAAAATAATATAACGAATAAATCGTCGCTTTGGAGGGCAATGGAGCTAAGCCACAATTTTAAAAATTGTGGCTTAGCTCCATTGCCCTCCAAAGCGACGAAATACTAGATATATTGCTGGAAAAACTCACCTTTTGAAAACAATAATAAATCCGCAAAAACACAAACACAACACAAAAATTCACAAAAACTAAACCGTTAAATATTCTGTATCGATTTATCGGTCGATCGGCGCTGGCGCATTCGAGACGCGCGCACCCTTTCACTTCTCGCGGATGACTGCTCCGACCATTGCTTTGATGGTCTACATCCCTCTTAAGTGGCCGAGTGACAGTAGGTATGGTAGGTACGTGGGCTGTGGCTTTGACATCAGCTATTGAGTAGGTACTACAAAGGTCCTAGCTACTAACTACTTTGTTGTAAAGTGCTAACTAATGGCTTTTCATGTCTAGTTTCAGGTGGAGATTGTTACACGCGTTGTGACACTTGTGTTGAAAAACAAAGATGGTCTGAAGAGCTGTTGTTTATGCATTTGTTGCATGAGGAATTTTAGTACTGAAATTTCCATTTTCTTTGTTAAATCGCAGGGATGGCACTATGGCATAGTAGATAACTAAGAAATTGAAAAAAGCTGGAAGAAATTGTAGGTATAAAATTGTCTATTGGACATATTTTTTTGTGATTTTTAAGCATTAATACCTATGTCGTTTGGATAAAATTGGAACTGAAGGTAAATGGATATATTATCCATTACCTCCACAAAACTGAAACTGAAAGTAAATGGATATGTTATCTATTGCAGTTTTAGTTTTGTCGCTATTTGGATTTGAAAATTACATATGATTTTTTTTTTTCAAGTGAATTTATTTGCATTAATAATATTATTTCATATTGTATAGTCAACTATACAATTTTAGTTTAAGATAAAAAAGGAGGACAAAACCGTTTAGGTGTCAAAGAATTCCTCCCCATAGATGTCAACAGGTAACGTTCCCAGAGGGCTGGCAGCATTGCTACGTTGGATAGCAATGCTAATTCTTTGTGCAAAAAAAGGCCAGTCTTCTGGTCGCAGGAAGCACTGATAAGATGTCGGTAAATTTCCTTAAATAATAGGCGCGCACTTGGGCCCCACGGCCCTAGAGTCCCAAACGGCTCAAATACATAATCCCCAACCAGATTACTGTATTTACGCTGTTTGAGGTTCTCAGCGGATGCAGCAGCAGCGGAGGCGTAATTCATCGTGTTTGGGATCTACCTATCTAGGTAGGCGCCAAGGTATCGACGCAAGTTGCATCCCATACCAAGGGCCGACCCATCCTCCAAGGCAACAAAGACATGCCGTCCTCTCACCATCACTGCGCGTCAAACCATTTGGTTCGATCACAGCTGGCACGCCAGGGGTGACAAGAGCCCTTCGGATTGTGTCATTGATGCTTGCGTGGCGCACACGTCTTCTCCACAGTGACATCGATACGAAAAGACACATTGGGTACCCAAACGAAGGCATGCAGCGATGCGAAGTGTCGTATCGTCCAACTTTGTACCTAAGTTGGAAGATGGATGGGCCTGAAACCAGATGCCCGATTCCCATTCACCCACAGCCAGTAGGCGGGCTCGCTCTGTAGGACTTGAAAAAGTAGTTAATAGATGGTATTATTTGCACAACTTTACATAATGTAAAATTGAGATGAACATTTATTGTTTATAATCATTCAGAAATCTGAAAAAAGGTCTTTTAAAAACCTTATTGTCTATAATTAAACTAGGGATTATTGTTTTTAAACGTCGGGTAAATAAAAGGTTCGTACCTTTAAATAATTCACGCGATTAAGTCCCGAAATATAACTAATATAAACTAGGGATATTGATAAAAAGGACTTCACAAACATTCGAATTTATTTTTTAAGCACTTATGGCATACCCTTGTTGTATAAACAAGTACTTATAGGCCTAGTCGAAGTCTTTTCGAGAAAATAGCAAACTAGTAAAATGAGGAGTAATTCTCAAACTGATTATGGAGTTGTTTGTGTGAGGTAGTTCCAATAACTCCTTGATGGTATTGATTTCAAGTTAGGATAATGCTGTTGTTGCAGGCAGGCGCGGATACAGAACTTGGTTCTGGGCAGAGTGGGGGGGGCATCATTTGACTCAACTGGTCAAGCGTGAGTCGCTCGCATAACGGGGGGAGGGTTCATCCATCACCACCGAGGGGGGGGGAATTGCCTGCCTAAACACTCAGATCCAGTGTCAAAATTATTCACTTCCCCTATAAAATTAATTCACTTGGTTGCAGGCGAAAGTTGTGATGGTACAATATACTTACCTCAGAATTTGGCATTTGTAGGGGATTAGAGAATTCCAAATTTTACCCTCCATCCATACTGGCTAACATAGAGTGTAGCGGAAATAAAATTAAAAAATGTTATACTTACCAAAATTATACCTTTATTTTCTTTATTTAAAAGATTACAAGCAATGTGAGTCGCATTTTACCTAGTCACCTAGATAGGTACTAGCAGTCATGTTATTCCTAGATATGTTAGTCGTCGATATACGTCACTAATGTGGGATTCGAACCACAACCTTTCGTATGGGAATACCTTGCCTACTGCTACCACCATTGTTATTGTATTCTTTGACTTTAGACTATGATTAGGCGGAAAACAACAAAACATTGCTCATTATGATTTTGAAAACACCTACATACTTACTTCATGAAATTGACGTAGACAGTTATAGGCTTTTATTCACCTCGTTGGGATTTTCGTTTAGTGACGTAATGTGAAACAGTCATACCAGTATTGATGTAATAGATCAGGTGAGCAATAGAAATGATACATGTTATCCTTATAATCCTGTTTCACATACGCTAGAAGGAAACACTTAAGGAAATAAATTAAAAAAACAAAACACATCTAATAGTTAAGGTTACTCAATGGATTTTTGTATTTTTCTCGACGTGATCACCTCAAGGATGGCGAGCACGCAGTTTTGAGACGCCGTTGACTCTCATGGTCTTCATGACCGAAGCCAAACAAACGCTTAACGTATAAACTGTTGACTGAATAAAAACGAGAAAACGGGACTTTGTGGTTCAAAGAGGAAAACTAGAAAGAAAATAAACTTGAAACTGGCGAATGCACAGAATGAGCGAGGCATGATTCCTACCGAATAATATCGAAGGGCTTACCTTTTAAAATATTAATACACTAACCGCGTCATGCCAAAAAGAGGTAAATAGTAGTGTCAAATATACTTTTTAGTAGGTATCTACGACTCAAAATTAAGTATTATCTGAATGGGGGGGGGGGGGGGGGGGTATGCCAACTTAGCTATTGGCTTTCCAAAAGTATTCAAGAGGAACCTTATTGCGGACTTTAGAAACAAATACTACCGATCTTTTGGCATCGTTCTGAAGCGCCTATTCATTATTATAACATTCTTTTAGTAACACGTACACTCCCAGAACATTGATAAACTTAAGTCATGAAAACTCATACACAGTTTGTGCAACATATTTTCTGTCATTGTGCGTCATTTTGTCAATCCCTCTCTTTTTCTCAATTTCCTTCCTTGACTAGGTACATTGACTATAGTTATTATAACGACGTCAATTTCAAACAACACCTTTATACAACGAAATATGACACATTTTCTGACTTTATTGAAACAACTAAGGCCAACATTGACGTCGTTGGCAGGGATGAATCCAACGAAAGTCAAATTTACGCTCTCTCGCGGGTATTCCCTCATTCCTGGGTTCCTTTAAAGTCATGTTAGTCATAGGATAAACTGCCTACGGTACATTATAACGTAATAGAAGAATAACTGCAAACCTACGCAGCTTTAAATTAATGTTTCCGTTAAAAAACCCGATTAAAGGAGAAGTTAAATAAAATAATAAATTGTTGTACTTTCCAAATTGTAAAACCTAAAGTAAGTTAGGTAGTTGTGTTATGTAGTAAGGAATACCGGAATAACCTGAGTAAGTATCATTTACAATGTAGGTTATGTAGCACATTCCGAATTCATTTCATATAACGCAATCCGGCCGTTGATATTCACAAAATAAAAGAAAAGCAAACAATTTTATTTCAATAAACAAGAATATCTACAGATTGGAATTTATAAACAGGACAAGGCAACCTTTTCTTAGGGTTCCGTAGTAAACAAAAAACTTTTATAGTTTCGTTATGTCCATCCGACTGTCTATCTGTCTGTCTCCAGGTTAGTTGTCTCCAGGCATGGATCTACATATTAGTTACGCCGACAAAGTTGGTGTGGTTTATCTCCTACATGTAAAGTGGGAATGTGTTTTTTTGTCTCATATACCCCATCGTATGGGATGGCGTTGGATAGGTCTTTCAAAATATTACTACGGGACGCAATGAGCACGATAGCGCGAAGAACACACGACAATTATAAAGGCTTATACCTCAGCAAGTTTTCAATATTTTCATTTTATTTTTTTATATGTTTTCTTAAAGTAAAAATCTTGTTGGGGGTTTTAAGCTTTGCACTATACCAAAAATAATATTGTAAAGGTAAACAGCGAAGTAGGATTTACAACTTTACGAGTATTAGCCGACCAAGTGAAAAGTAAAAATAATTTTCTTACAATGTACTTTGAAAATTATTTTTAAGTTTAACGTATTTAGTAGTATGAAACAAAAACCACAGAAAACCCACTTCTTAGTCTGCATTATTGTGATGGGCAACTACGGAACCCTATATTATGCGTGGCCAACATGCTATTGCCCGGTTTTTCTTACTAGCTTTTGATAACCGATTTAGCCTGCGTAAGTTTGTTTTAACCCTGTAACAGCCGAGTTTTCGGAAAGCCTTCCTTACCTCTAGCTTACATGACAAAAGAAACATCTCTGCCAAAATTTCAGCTAAAATCCAACGGTTTGGGATGGGCGTTGATGAACGAGTTAATGAGTCAATACTAAGGAGTCAGCAATCAAAAACTATGAGGTATAAAGAAATACATTGGGGATAAGGTAATATTTTCCTATCGAGTGAATAGGACCAATGATAGTCTCTCGCAAACTTGCTAAGTCCTTGTTTTTTTTTCTAAAGACGACTCCCGCATTATGATAAGACATGTTTCGCGGGGGAGTTTACAGACATTCAATTCACGGACAAAAAGTACACCCATACTCGGAAAAACAGTTTGTGGATCACACAAAGTGGTGTCCCGTGTGGGAATCGAACCCATGACCTCTTGCGAAGCAGTCGGACACACTCCCACCGCGCCATAGAGGCCGCCTTGTTTCTACTTCAAAATAGTTTAAGATTATTTAAAGAACATACATGTACTAGTACAGTTAGGGCCGGGCCTAGGATAGAGCCAGTGGAGCGGTGCTCTAGGCGCCAGGTGACTAGGGCCGCCAAAAAGCCAAATGCGAGACAGAATAACTCCTTTTATGAGGAGTTATATAATAACGTCGACACAGGGCGCTGAAAAACAATCTCGCTTTGGCGCTGACTACAGTGATTGAATAGTAGTTTTCAGTAATTTTGGTTTCGCGCTATACTTGGACAATCTATGTAAAATAGGTTCACAATTTAGTAATATCATAAGTACGAGTAGAGATACTACCTACTCTTATTGCAGACTGAAACTACAAAGGAGACTGCAAAATATAAAAACACATGTTTCTATTTAGTACATTTTAACACCTGAACAATCAAACAAATTACTTGTACATACACTCAGTCTCAACATTTGCGAATATTTGTGAAACAGCTCATTATAGGTAATTGATTACTGATCACATTAGTGCTTACCTAATAAATAAAATAACAGGACAATGTTAAATTTTCGATATAGTATAGAATGAATATTTCCCGCACGATGACGCAGTACATTTAGGTTATTATAAATATTCTATAATAATAAATAATATTTTTTATTGTACACGAATACAAAAAAAAAACAAAGTAAGTATATATTAAATATATTTCGGAACTTAATCGCGTGCTAATCGACCCTAACCACGATCGGTGCAATTCGATGGAAACGTCGAGTAAATAAAAGGTTTGTACCTTTAAATAATTCACGGGATTAAGTTCCGAAATAGGTATATCTAATATGTGTAAAAACAATAAAAGTAAGTATACATTGTATACACAATACATAATATACCTCCCTAGATACTTTTGATATATTTTGTGTTTGGGGCAAAAACATATGTCTCACACACGACGGGCCCGTTGGTCTAGTGGTTAGTGACCCTGAGTGCTAAGCCAGAGTTCGTGAGTTCGATTCCCGCATGGGAAATAATTTAATGTGATCCACAAATTGTTGTTCCGAGTCAGGGTGTACTTTGTGTCTGTGTATTGTATTTATGTAAATATACTTCCCCGCGACACGGGGCTTGTACCCTAATGCGAGGTTGTCTTAAAAAAAAAAACAAAAAACCCGCTTGCTTAAAAAAAATTGAAACTAGATAACCTTAAATCATGTAATAATAATATCTTGGGACAACTCACACATCTATCTGATCCCAAACTAAGCAGAGCTTGTCGGAGACATTCATGAATCCCAGTGAACTTACTAAAATGCCCCCGACTGCAAGATTTAATATTTTTAAAGCGCTGTTTTTTTATTATTTAATTCTTTTTAGTGCTAAGTCCTAAGACATAACGTAACATAATAACTGTAACTACCGAAAGTTTTAGTGAAAATAGTTGATTACAAACTTTAAATCGCTATATATTCTTAACGGTTATTTTAAGAGAAAAATGATTTAAGATACCCCATCATCATTTTAAAATACCCATACGATGATACCCCATATGAAATAGTTTGTTAACTATAATTTTTCTCTCTATCAGAATGGTGTCTGGCTGTCGCCATTTTGAATTTTGATCGCTTCATCCTCCACCGTCTGGAAAAAAAGAAAGTGTACCTACCTATTTTTGCCCATATGCTAGTACACTTGTATAACAGCTTCTTGCTGGTATACCTTATTATCATGTGTGGTTTTGATTAACTAGCAAGGAACTAGCATGCGCTTTACTATTCTGGCTTACAATACTGTTTTTTTTTATAATCTTTTATTTTTGGGTTTTGTTTTCTAGGAACATGTCAGCCCCGTAAGGCTTAACCTATACATTCAGTACAAATAATAGTATGAGTCTTAGGGAGTCACGAATACGCTAACATCTTATATAGTGATAATGCAGCATCTGATGTAGGGTTTGCCAAAACAGTTGCGAATACAATATACTGTGTATTTCCGCCATAAACCATAAGGCAGAAACTTCTTTTAGCCACCTACTTCATGAACCACTAAAACAAACAGTTCTCGGAGCCACCACAAATACCACGCCATCACGAACAATATCCCGGGTGCACGTCACTGTTGGTCTACGAGTTCTACGACATTATTACCCGTTGTCGCACATACACGAGTCACGCGATGTTGTCGAGTCAGATGTAAGTATTGTGCAGCTGTTTCGACAACAACATTTGTATTTCCCCCATTTCGGTCGGTTAAAATCCAACATAAATGGGTTAGGTGCCATTCCTAGGTAAATATCATTCCAATAGCTGTCCCGAACAACTTCGTCTGCGTGAATTTTCCCCGTTTTGCAACACTTCTCATTGCTGCTCCGCCCCTATTGGTCGTAACGTGCTGTTATATAACGTATTGCCTTCCTCGATAAATGGGCTACCTAACAGTGATATAATTTTTCAATTCGGATCAGTAGTTCCTGAAATTACTGCGTTCAAACAACCAAACTCTTCAGCTTTATAATATTAGTATATATTTTGTCCTTCTTTTGTAAGTATACCTAGGCCATTTTATTCTGTATATTGCTGTCGTTTTATGAAATTTTTTGAGAGCAAGGTTACTTGCACATGTACTTACAGGACTTATCTATATCTAAAGAAACTATTATAATAAAGCTAGAGTGGACTGCCTCTGTGGCGCGGTGGGAGTGTATCCGACTGCTACGCAAGAGGTCGTGGGTTCGATCCCCACCCAGGATAAAACTTTGTGTGATGAGTACGATGGTTTATTCTGTGTCTGGGTGTTATTTATCTATAATATGTATGTATTTAGAAATATATAAGTATGTTTATCAGTTGTCTGGTTTCCATAGTACAAGCTCTGCTTAGTTTGGGATCAGATGGCGTTGTGTGAGTTGTCCCAAGATATTATTATTATTATTATAGTTTTATTGTTTGCACTACGCTAATCTCTGAAGATACGAGGCCGATTTAGATGAAATTTTAAATTTGGTATGAGGGTAACGTAAAGATTGAGGGTATAAGATCTGTAGGTACGATACTGTGTCGCGACTTGAACCACGATGGCGGTACCCCGAAGGCGAAAAGCTAATCCCAGGTATGTCTATTTTATATTTTCATAACTGCATTGAACTTTTGTTCCTTAGTTTGAAAAAAGAACGATTTTGAATGAGTTTGGTAGCATTTTTTTCTTACTTTATTTTTTTATATTTTACTCTAGGTATATATTTTCGCATAACGAGTTTGGCATAACTTTAAAAGCAATATTACTTTGGCATACTGTTTTAATAGGCATAAAAAAGTACCTAATATTAGCTGGTAGGTCAGTCATTTTTTAAAAGAGCTGTTTTTATTTAACACGGATCCACATAGGTAAAGAACATCAGTGGGTCCGTCAAATCACTTTAAAATTTATAAGCATATTATTTGTACACGCCTTCTCTGGTTCCCATGCCTAAAAAGGGCAGAAGCTTTTAGGGGATAGAAACATCAAGATGTTACACGACTTCATTTTCTTAAACGCCAAAACGGCCGCTACTAAAAATAAGCTTCTTGTGTCTTTGTATGGAAGAGGAGTCTTCAACACGCTTTACACTCATCTTAACGAAATCTCGAGTGATTAACTGCCAACGCTTGTCGCTTATTTGTTTTTGGTCTGACCTGACTGAAGAGGTTGCAGTTCAACACACATATCGAATACACCCGTGACTTCTGCAAAAGGCTAGGCTAGCTCCTAAAACTTTCTTAAAATTCGATATTGAGATGAAAATAAGTAAAAGGTACTCCAAATATCAATTTAATTGAAATCATATAAATTTTTCTATGGTCATATTTCAAAATCAAATACATGCGGAGCTGTGGTTGGACTTAAATTGCCTTAAATTGAATATACTTTTAAAATAACGAACACATTTAGGTAATATCAAACATCAAAAGCCCATTAGTTTTAATTTGAACTGTAAAAACTGAAAAAGGTACGAAAATTTTGCAGTTTTTCGCGTATTACGTAGGTAATACAACTCTTTTCTGCTTGCGAAATGGAGTTCCATACCAAAGGGGTCCAAATTAGATACCAAACATGCAGCTTTAGATCGCGTTTTTTGTTTTTAAAGTATGATTTTACTGGGGTATAGCTTTTATGTGTAAAAACACACTAGTTTTTGTTTCAACGAAATCGAGCAAGTAGTTTTGTTTTTTAACTATAATTTTGGTTTCTATCAGATGTTTATTATTTTCGACCATAATAATTGAAGTACCTACTTATTATTACATGATTTTTGTTGTTGTAAACATCCACTAAGAAAGGATTTCTTGGAAATTCGTCCCGTATCCCTTACGGTAAATTAAGGGTTGCAAATTTGTCTAAAAACTCTTTCAGTTTTGAAGTCAGATCTCTGTAATTTCATATTTGACTTTTTAGTTATAAATAAAGAATCATTCTTGTTCAGCGTTGTAATAAAATTTACTCTTATGGGAGTAAAATCATTTACTCCCATGAATGCTAATACTAGATGTAGATGACGATTTTAAAAAGTACAATATGATAACATACCTCAAATAGATGGATTAAATTATTATCCATACCTAAGTTTTCAAAAATCACAGTTTTTTTGGCCCCAAGATACTACAAAAGTGCGTACCTATTTGTCACAGGGATGAACTTATTAAAAACAATACCGATGTATCAAAATCAAACAATCTTCGCATTATTCAAATAATAGTTATAGCGGGCAGAGTAGATCGGGCCGCTATAACTATGATTTCTTGCGGGTTTTAGGTTTTAATGGAACGGAAAAAAATACTTTTAGGTACATTAGTAGTTGTATTTAAGCACTTTGGCATACTTTAAACAATTTTCGGCGCCAAAATCATACACGTAGTTTAGGGGTTGAGCGCGCACTGATCGGAGCGCTGTGACGTCACAGCGGTTAACGACCCGCTCCGCACACACAAAACATTGGACGTATAAAAAAAAACCGTTTAATTTTGTTTTTAATAGAGTATACTGTAAGGTCAAAATCAAAAACCGGGCAAGCGCAAGTCGGGCCGCGCACAATGTAGGGTCCCGTAGTCCCGTAGTACCCCATCCGTATAAATGCGGTTTCGATTGTTTTTGTTTCATACTACAAACAAATTTATCTAATACGGCATTTGTAACTTCTCACTTGGTTTGCTGTTACTCGTTAAGTTGTAAAGCCTACTTAGATGTGATACTTTTCCTTTAAATTGAGCTATATATACTACTACCGTGATTTTTTTCACGTACCTACCCAATTTAAACCATTTAGCTGGCAGGAGGGGGGACACATGACTAACAAGAATTTGCACGGAACGGATCCCTTAATGATCTTTACAGCTCCTAAATGTTTTTTAAAGACCTATCTAATGATACCCCACACGAAGGGGTAGGTGAGAAAAAAAACTACATCCCTTCTTTACATATGGGCGAGGTTACCTAAAAAAATGGTTATAAAGGTTCCATTTAGCCATTTTGGCTACGAAACCCTAAAAAATGGTAACATTCTTTATTCAGTCCCAGTACCTTTCGAAACCGATTAACAATCAACATAAACGACACCTACTAATGCTACTAGCTTGTTTTGAAGATCATTGAACTACATTATTGTTAGATTAGTATATTTTATTTTAACCAACATAAAAACCATTGACAATGTATCATTTGTACCGATTGAATAATTAAATAACGGAATTTACTGTTAGCGTCAGAAGAAGTAGAATTAAATCATAGAAAACCTGTATTTCTTAACAAATTATTGTCATTTTTCCTGTTGCGCTATATAAATGAATTGGTTATTACTTACCGTGTTCTAGTTAAGTCTATTTTATTCAAAGAGCTAGCAAGTTAATCAAATATAGCGCCTGCGGCATAACAATGACCAACCACACCTATATATTAACGATTTGAATATTGCTATGTAATTTTCAGCAGGCGATTTATTACCTAGTGTACTTTGTTTTAAACATATACTAGGTAAATCGCCTGGAAACAGGAATTTTCCTGATACCAAACGGCCATGCAATAAAAACTGCCGAAACGACGACGGTATGTAATTTTTTTTCATCTACCCCATCGTGATTAGATACATTATTTTAAAAATATTTAGGGGTTGTGAATAACCTTTTTTGATTTAGGGATCGGTTTGTGAAATATAAAGCCTGAAAGTGAACATTTTTTCCTAGCAGGGGAAGAGGACACGCAAAATGGTTGCTTTTGGAGATGTGAAAAAATCAGAATATTAGTGTACAGGGTGTCGATTTAGTCAGTCAAATCCTTGCAAGGGGCGATCAGACCCCTATATATACTGAACCGATAATTTTAAAAAGACAAGTAAGAGTCTAAGATGGAGAATTAAGGATAGAATAAAGTGCAGTGAGAGCACGCAAACTGCGTCGTTGGCGAATTGGGAGCCATTTCAATTTGAAGCTGTGAGAAGACACATGGTCGAACTTACGAGAATTATAGATGAATCGAATGCGATATTTAGAAGTCCGTCATACCTATTCATTGAGGAGCTCTGCATTTAGATCAAGGAAGCATATATCACCATAATCAATCAAGGGAAATGTCAACGTCTGGACGAGCATTAGTTCTCGAAGGAAGAAAATTCTTCAGACTGTATAAAGCTCGCAGAGTACCCGTAACCCTTTGACTAACACTAGTTACCTAAGCTTGCCAGTTAAGGTTTGCGTCTAGTAAAATGCCGAGATCCCGGACAGATGAATTTAAAGGGATAATGGAGACGTTACAGTTAACTGCAACGTGTTAGTGTGTAATTGGCTTAAGAAGCGTTGACTCACTATCATAATTGCCAGGCACTAAAATGGATTAACTATCAAGTCAAACCTGTCTGACCAGGGCTTAATAGCATCCAGTCAATAAAAAGTATAAAAAGGGTAACTTTGACATTCTGAAAGTTACCCTTTTTATACTTTTTATTGACTGGATGCTAAAAAAAATGAAGAATCATGTTAAACTTGTAATCACAAATAATATATAAATTTTTTTTTTTTACTTTTAGTAGTAGTAGTTAACAGTTTTTTTTAACAAAAAAAAAGTTTAAAAATATCACTATTTATCTAGTTTCCGTGGAATTATTTTTCATGATGCCTAACCAGAACAGAACCTATAAATGTTTGTCAAAGATATCCAGAGTTATCAAAATACAAATAATAAGCGATTTTAGTGACAACCATAATTACTGTCAGCGGGGGACAGCGGGGGTAACTTTGTCATACCATACTTTTGCAATTTGTTTAATGATAATTAATAGGAATTTGATTATTTTGAATTTCTATTAGTCACCATCCCTGATCACCTATTTGCTTGCTGACACACTTCTTATATTTTTTACTAAAATCGTTTTAAATAATAATATATTTTATAATTGTATATAAATATATAATTTTTAACAAAAATGTGCTCGAAACCTGACAAAGTTACCCTGATTGAATGTGATTGACCACTAATGATACCTAAATATCATTGAGCACTTACCACTAGCAAAGCAAAACAGATGACAATTTAAAAATACATCTCTTCTTTAAATTAGTTTCATTTTAACTTACGTAGGTACTGCTTCTGTATGCTAGCTCTACATCTTACCACACATTCAAGAAAATTGAAATTACAATAAAATACTATTATAGAATTTCTTTTGGTATTACTTTTTGTAATTTTTGTGCTAATTTTATTAGATATATAAATTTAAATGAGGAAAATCGTTTCAGGCTCTTGAACCCGCGACCTTGGGGGTACCGACCCTAAGCCGTTACCAACTCCGGCACCGAGACACGTCCGCTTATGTTGATATTGCATCCACATGATACGATTTTATGGCAATTGTGACTTCATCCACCGCGTTCTCAAGGAACTTGTAAGGCTCTAACGGCCGGTCTCAATAATCTACCTATCGATAGATTTGGCTACTAGAGGTAGAATTTTGACGTATTATGTATGGAGCATTATGTCAAATATATACCTCTAGTAGTCAAATCCATCGATAGTTAGATTATTGAAACCGGCCGTATATCTGCAATGAAACTCATAGAGCCGTACAAGTTCTAGTCCGCAACAAGTAGACATTTGTCATGATATTGATCAAAAGTATAAAAATGCAGGCACAAAACTTTAGCGAAATTAATATTAATGTGTCTGTAGTCTGGGAGCCCGTATTTATACTAATATTATAAATCTGAAGAGTTTGTTTGTTTGAACGCGGTAATCTCAGGAACTGCTGACTGAGCCAAATTGCATTTTTTTTAAATTCCTTTACTGATGCCCATTTGTCGAGGAAGGCTATATGCTATATAACATCACGATACGACCAATAGAAGCGGAGCAGCAATGAGAAATGTTGCAAAAGCGGGGAAAATTTACGCAGACGAAGTTGCGCGGGACAGCTAGTAACTGATATGGCTGACATGGCTACGCCCCTGATTAATAAATAGGTACAATAAAACCCGATCCCACAGAAACCGATGCAAACAAAGTTGTCACAGGCGCTATTCGTACGTAGACTGCGTAAGTACCTACCTACCATCTTAGTCTTCTTCAACTGACTTCATTTCCCGATAGCCACGTCAATCTGTCGCAAACTTAACATAATTAAATAAAACCCCTAATAACATAAAATAACCTTTCCTTTCCTACAATTTGTATGCAAACCTTCACGATGCAGCACTACAGAGTAAGCAATTACCTTAATCATTAGGTACACGAACGATAGCACCTGTTCCGTCAATTTGATAGTAAACTGTTGATAATAGCCGCCGCATATTAATCGTGCTATCTGATAAGAGTTGTTCACAACAAACGCTTCGCTGAGCTCTGTTCTTTAGTAAGGAGAGGTGACAAGTGATGTTTGTGTCTTAAATAACTTGGTGAACGTGAATTGTGATTAGTTTTGTTTGAGGATGGGTTTATCGTTTGTCTATAGTTGAATTAGAAGACTTTACTATTGTGTCGAAAGGATTGTGGCAGTTCGTTAAGGTAATCATGATGTAGTTACTAATAAATAAGAGGTATGTTACAGGATACTTTTGAACTAGATTCTAAAGTAAACTGAAAAGGAATTCTAATTTACATTACAATAAATAGTTTATTGAAGTGTAAATTAATATAGGCACGGCACCAGTATCAAGACACTTTTCATGGTTTGGTTTATTGTAGCGTAAATTAAAACATAAGATCTCTGGCTGCTTATTAAGGCAAGAGATCTGAAACTTGCCAGAGGAATCGTCATATATAAAAATATGCTCTACTTGCTGTACTTATTTAAATTAATCTTTTACGTTTATAAATTGCATTATTAAACCAATATTATTTTATAACTTTTAAATCACATCTGCGATATTAAATATTTGGTACCTATCTATACCTATTGCAAATGTAAACACTGTAAATCTTGGTGTATAATTGGTTACAATTTTAAATGTCAGTTAAACAGAACCAAAATAACCGCTAACTTATACGAGATAAGGTAGAGCAAATACTACCTTTTAATATCGCAGCAATAAAAACTAGAAGATGTATTAAAACCTGATGATTAAACGATAATAAAATCTGACTAAACTAAACAAATACATAGACAATTAACTTTGCTTTAAAGTAGTGATAAAAACGTGTTCCTACACGTACCCAATTTCAAAAAATACTAAATCGTAGTAATTTTTTACTCTCTGCAGCTTAATCTATATTTTTCTAAACCTTACTAAAAACCGATAAGTTCCACTATTTCCCAACAAATTAGCAACGAGTCAATCGATAGTTTCAGTATGGAATAATGCCACGTGCTTTAAAAATCTGTGCACAACAGGCTTTATCAACCTTTTAATCACTCAATTTTAACGAGGAATATGCTTTGCGTTATCTAATGAATAATAAAAATCACTCTGCAAATATGCTAGGCGATACCTAAGTGATCAATCTAATTGAATGCCGAATGCCAAAAATTATTGTTAACGGGTTCGTACAGAACCCGATAACATTAATAATAAATGTAAAATATGTAAAACTATTATCTCAAGTGAGTCGCCGGAGCCGCAGGTATGACTAAATACTTATCACATCATTACGATAACAGCTCGCTTGTTTATTAATTGTCATTTGTAGGAATGCGTACGAGACTTACACGTATCTATAAAACTGTACTTTATCATCTTCGCGATCATTTATTTTCGCTAGACTTAGCTGTGGGGACCATAGCGTGTATGTTGAGCGTAGAACTAGTTCGCTGCGGAGAGTCAACCTTCAAGTTACTTCCAAGAGAAACTCCTTAAAAATATATTTAACTAATTAAAATGCAAAAACAATAAGTACATTTTATAACCTAGGAGAAAATCAGCACAATAAATGACAGAAACTGAAAAACTGTACGTCAGTCTGTTATTATTATTAAAGATCTCCCTACTGTCCTCTGTCTCACTTAATTACTTTTAGGTATGGAGAAAATCGTATCTTATACCGTGACGTCATCTATATCTATATCCCTTGGACAAAATGATAGCAATTCACTGAAAATTATGACCGAACAATGTTTATCTATTTTGAAAAATAGTAGAGTTCAGTGCTCTTATCAAAAGTAACTAAAAATCGACATTTCAATGTAATTAAATTGAATGAAATGTTATTTAATAGGTTGGGACAAAAGTATTTTCGTATTTTGAATGTAATGTAATCCAAACCTCTTTGGTTGTACTAAATATAACTGGTTGGTTTTAATACCATTAAATGTAGACATTCTGAAGAGACAATAAAAAAAAAAACTTGTTACCGCCATTTTAAATTATTTTTCATGCAAGCAAAATGAACATTTGTGACAAAAAAGGTAAAAATGCGACGAACGCTGCGAATAAAATTTGTGAAGTATATGGACCTAATGTAATAATAATGTAAAAATATGTGTACCTCGGGCAGTCATTGCAGTTAGGTAGAAACAACTTCGAGGACGAGGTGAACAGGAGAATTCGGTTGGGTTGGGCAGCGTTTGGTAAGCTACGTCAAGTCTTCTCATCGTCGATCCCACAATGTCTAAAGACTAAAGTCTTTAATCAGTGCGTCCTACCCGTCATGACATACGGAGCCAAAACGTGTACACTGACGGTACGGCTGGTCCACAAGTTCAAAGTCGCTCAGCGGGCTATGGAAAGGGCTATGCTCGGAGTTTCTCTTAGGCACAAAATCAGAAATGAGGTGATCCGGCAGAGAACCAAAGTTATCGACATAGCCCACCGGATTAGCAAGTTGAAGTGGCAGTGGGCTGGCTATATTAGCCGACAACCGTTGGGGTAAACGAGTTCTTGAGTGGAGACCGCGGCTTGGCAAACGTAGTGTAGGACGTCCTCAGGCCAGGTGGAGTGATGATTTACGCAAAACGGTTGGCAGGAGCTGGATGCGAGAAGCCGAAGATAGAACAAAGTGGCGTGTAATTGGAGAGGCCTATGTCCAGCAGTGGACTGCGATAGGCTGATGATGATGATGGACCTAATGCGGTATCAATACAAGTAGCACAAATGTGATTCAAGCGTTATAAATCTGGAGATTTTTGTGTAAAGGATGAGACTCTGGACGCCCTGTCACGGATAAAATCAGTGCCATCTTTGATAAAGTGGAGCAAGATCGACATATTAGTAGTTACAATATTGCTGAAGAACTGGATGTTGCTCCACTTTTTAAAAGCGTGACAGAGCGTCACGGTGAAAATCTTTAGAAAAGTGGAGCAAGATCGACAAATTAGTAGTTACGATATTGCTGAAGAACTGGATGTTGATCACAAAACAGTTATACGTCATTTACAGAAATGGGACAAGAAAAAACTTGATATTTAGGTACTACTTGATCTACGACTGAAAGAAATTTAATGCAACGTGTTTTCATTTGCGATTCTTTGGTGAAACGTAACAATGCCGACCCATTTCTTAAACGGTTAATTACGGGTTATGAAAAATAGATCACTTACGTTATGAATAATAAAATAATGAGAATAATAATATTTTGGCACAACTCACACAACGCCATCTGTTTCCAAACTAAGCAGAGTGTGGCGGTACCCACATATAATAATATAAATAAACTGACACTTGACAGCTCGCGTCAAATCCTAAATCGCGATATAGAAGTAGTAGAAAGTATATCAGAGGATCCTCTCTTTGTGGACACCTTGCCCTCCACAAGAGTTTGTACAACAGTGCTCAACCACCATCGTGCTCATCACACAAAGTCTTATCCTGGGAGGGGATCGAACCTACAACCTCCGGCTCAGCAGTCAGGGTCACTAACCACTAGACCAACAGCCCAGTACAGTCACGATAAGAATGTTCGAAAAAGATCGTGGTCGAAGCATAGAAGACTCCACAGACCGTGGCACAACCCGGCTTGACTTGGAATATAGGGATGATGCGTGACTTTGCCGCCGGTAAACCTATCGATTCTGACCTCTACTGTCGAAGTTAAAAGAGGCCATTAAGAAACCCGATAGGGCGTGGTGTTACATCATGACAACGCCAGACCGCACTAATCTATGGCCACTCAGCAAAAATTGAGAGAGCTTGGCTTAGTGTGGATGCATCCTATGTATAGCCCTGATCTTGCTCCATCAGATTTTCACCTGTTTTGGTCACTTTAGTACTCTTTAGCAAGCATAAAGTTAACCTCAAAAGAACACTGTGAAGTTTTCACAGTGTTCTTTTAAGGTCCTGTCACACCTGTCAGATTGTTTTGATCAAAAATATCAAAATTTTTACAGCAATGGGATCATGGCACTACCCACAAGATTCAAACGTCATCGACCATCGATCTAAACAGTATTTTTTTTCTTTGTATGAAAAATACGATAATGATGCCCCGACCTTATATGATACGCAGGCAACATTATATTTATATTTGCACATTTGTTGTATAATGCCTTTGGTCACGAGATAACTAGAGAACGACTATACAGATTTCATCCATTCTTTTGTATTTAGTTTTCTAATAGTCTATGAAAAAAATTAATGAGTATATAGTTTTTGCATTTGTGAACAATAATATAAATCGTATATTGGACCAACTAGATTTCATTAAATATTCTAAGCCTGATAATTATATTTGTAAGTGTAACAGTCTGACAATGGTAAATGTAGACACACAAACCACTCAAAGCGATTTGTCTTCTGATAGTGGTCTTATGTCAGAAGAGGTGTTTTTTAGAGTAAATATTTAAGTGTATGCATCAAAACATAGCCAGATTCTTAACAAAAAATATAAAAATCGCCAAAGTTTAAAAACAAAAATAAATTTATTAGAAGTACACATATTATCTGCCTCTCGGAAACATTTATTCAAAAGGGATGTAAAAGTCTAATTATATTGTCTGACTACAGTTAGTGGCTTCATATTGAAGAATCAATAAACAATAATCACATGCATCTTAAAGTCTCTAGTTTATAAAAAATAAAAACAAAGTTGTGCTGACAAGTGACCTAAATGTTAATACCCTACAAAATAGTAAGTATACAACTTAATATCAAGACCTTATAAAAAATTACAACCTGACTTTTCACTCAACGAAACGACAGGTAGAAACAACACGTAGAGTAAAAGGTACATTATTACAGCTAGATATCTCAGATCACAACACTGCACAAATGCTGTGTATTACAATAAAAAGTAAAGACACTCCTCTAGAGTATTATATTTTTCAAAAGAAATTTTGTGCATGCAACACACAGATGTTTAGACGGTGTCTATCAAGACTCTGTTTAATCAGAAATTTTCTATGAAAATAATGTTGATATATGAACAATTCCAAGAGTTGGTATTACAGTTTTACGAGTTATGTTTCCCTACTATATATTAAAGTTAAAATGTCAGCAAAAGTTAAAAAACAGAATTGGGTTAGTAAAGGTAAACGTTTGAAGCTGTAAAAACAAAAGATTGCTGAGATATAAACGAAGAATATATAAATATATATAAATCATATACCAAATTCTTGAAACAATGTATCTGGCATTATAAAAGAAACAGTACGCTCAATTTTTTGAGAAACGCAATAAATATTTGCTAAAATTCTTGGCAAATAATTTAACAAGAATCTACAGTTTGTAATAATCTGAAGTTTATTACCGAAATTCGCCAAGACAACATTTAATATTAATGGCATTAGGGCCCTGCGCAGAACTGGTTTAAAACTTATTTGACAGATCATATGCAATGTGTTGAAATACCTAATAAAAACTTTAATAAAGCATTAGTAGCGAACAGATTTAGCTATAAAATTAATTCAAATTGTGTGCCCCAAGGTAGTGTTCTTGGACCACTATTATTTATTGAAGTAATTTTTGTAGGCATTTCTTGCCAATTACTTTACAAATACAATAGTTGCATTTTTGAAAGATAAAACATTTGAAATCCAGACTCAGGAGTCGAACCCGAGACTTCCATAGCCAAACCGGGGCCAGAAGCGAACCACCTATCTGGACTATGTTACTAGATCTCAAATCTTTTTTTTCATTGGGTGGGGGGACACAATTTATGCAACTTTAAATTAAAAAAGTTTGTTAGGAACCTTATATTTTTAAAAAACCTGTCGAATGATGTGCCATACGTTAATGTTAGCTGAAAAAAAAAATCACCTTCTGTTACCTGTATGGAGTGCCCCCTTAAAAATATTGATTTTTATTATTTACCTAATTTACCTAAGTAGCGGCCACTAGAAGACACCTTTTCACCAAATTTCATCAATATTCATTGAGAAGTCTCTGAGTAAAATGCCTGTGATATACGGACAGACACACAGACAGACAGACGGACATGATGAAACTATAAGCCATTTTGGCTACAGAACCCTAATAAGGAGGTGAAGTCATTTCTAAGTTATTCATTGGCAGTGAAAACTCAGCTACTCGGAAATGCCTACCTACTTGTTAATCCAAATAGGTATAATCTATGTGCTAAGCCACGTTTAGTGGTTCAAGTGCAATTGAGTACTTACCTAACAAACATTGCGTAATAATATGGAAGTCTTAATTAGGAATGATCCCATTTAGTGTTATACTGTTGCATAGTCGGTAGCACTCGGTACTGTACACATTATCACTTATCACTAGGTATGGATGCTTAAACAAATTAATTTCATCTGTAATAAAGCATAAAGGCCGTATATTGGCTTGATCCTATAATTTAGATATTCATCCCACTCTCCGTGTTGATATTGGATTAACAACATTTCAACCACCTCCATACCAGGTAGAGATTATCTCCGTAATTCCAACATTATTAAGTTTACCTACATCATCATCAGCCTATTGTAGTCCACTGCTGGACATAGGCCTCTCCAATTGCACGCCACTTTGTTCTATCTTCGGCTTCTCGCATCCAGCTCCTGCCAGCCTTTTGCGTAAATCATCACTCTAACTGGCCTGAGGGCGTCCTACATACACTACGTTTGCCGAGACGCGGTCTCCACTCAAGGATTCGTTTATCCTAACGGTTATCGGTTCTTCGGCTAATATGGCCAGTCCATTGCCACTTCAGCTTGCTAATCCGGTGGGCTGTGTCGATAACTTTGGTTCTCTGCCGAATCACCTAATTTCTGATTTTGTCCCTAAGAGAAACTCCGAGCATAGCCCTTTCCATAGCCCGCTGAGCGACTTTGAAATTGTGGACCAGCCGTACCGTCAGTGTCCACGTTTCGGCTCCGCATGTCGTTAAGTTTACCTACTTTCAATTTATTTAGGAATTGTTAAAACATTTAAATTCTTGCCGCAGGTAATAAAATACTAAACCGTGGGTATCGTTGGTCTACTCGTATTTTCACGTCGGATTCAATTTCCATTGCTCTTTATTCTATCTATTACATTACATTAGTTTTTCTTGTTGCATCAAAAGTAGGTAGGTAAAGAGCGTTGATAACTGCACGTTCGACCTTTTCAGAAACCTTCATACATAAAATCCAGTCATCTGAAAAGATAAAGTTATGTAGAATAGTAGTAAAATATTTTCAATGCACAATACTTGCGATAATATCATAAAATGTTATAATATTATTATAACAATAGGTACTATCAGACTGTTAATATAATTTCAATTTTATATAGCTTACCCATTCCCTGCTATGCATTTTCACTGTGAAATAATATTGGTAAGGTTTATAGTCCGGGACAGGAAATGGCAATCGGGATCCATCTTAGACCACACCAGCTCCCATAGTTTATTGTTTCACTCTGATAAGTATTGCCCGTATTTGTGAAAATGAATTCTAAAATTGCCATATCGACCTGTCGCATACTTAATTACTTATCTAGAAATATCTTCAAATATTCATCAATCGGGCCGTTTGCTTGTTTGTTTTCCGTAGTTACTGTAGCTGTGGTTTTGACAAACTGACAACAACAGTGAATTCGGACATGTCAATCGATAGTCTCAGATTACCTCGCCACTGCCTGTATTCTGATGACTGATTCTAATGACCTAACTTAATCGCAGAAATGAACATTACGTTCTAGTAACGTAACTACATAAAATCTTTTTAGAGCTGAACAGGTGAAGGTGATCTATCTAAAGAGCTATCGTACTTTCGTAATAGAATTTTATAAATCATGTAACCTATTTATCCCTATAGTTTAAAGTGGTTCTTTGTAATTTTTTCAACGGGAAACGTCGAAGTAATCCTACACTAAAACTATTCTCTGTAAAAACATTGCAGCACCAGTAGAACAAGTAAAAAGATCTTCCGATTATTTTTTTATCTTATCACAGAAACCTTATTGTTATCTGTGTTTAGTTACTCGTGGTGCGCGGGCGCAGTGTCACGTTACGATCTTGCTTCTACACTGAAATGTCTCAACCATTGTGAAGGTTTTGGGGTGAGTTTCCACCTCCAGTACCAAGGGGAGAGTCGGTGGGGTGATTAAGAACCAGTGAAAGTTTTTAATAAACATTTTGGTGAGGTTTAACGATGATCTTTTGTATGTGAATGTTGTCACAGTTAATAAAACAGTAAACTGATCTTGTGCGTATTAGATAGTGCTAAGATAATTATAAAGTGTTGCGAATTCTGTGAAATTTTTGTTCTCTTTCTTGGAAACTGCGATATAATAACTTAGTTTTTGTTAAAGTATGTATTTTCAATAGATACCTACCTACATAAATTGGTAATTCTGAAAAGGCAACGTGGTCAAAATATCTATAAGAAGATACCTACTCTCTATACTTATTTTGATTACCTATTTCAATGGGTAATTGGAGCCGGCAATATTTGCTAAGAAAATAGGTATGTGTACAAGTAATGTGACAAGTAATTCTTAAATAAGATAAAATTATCTGCCCCAATGAATGGGTTATTGAACAAAATATTTTTTCGCTTCGACTATGGCTTAGTAAGGATGGTTCTTGCTAAGAGCTAATATTTGATAAAAATCTTTGGAATGAAAATTCTGAAGCTGATCAGCTGTTTGCCGGATTAATGTAGGTCTATACCTAGTCTGGCCATAAATACTGTTACAATTAAAAATAAGAAAGATATTACATTTGAATTTGGAATCTGTCATTTTTATACGATTGTTCATTGTATTTTCTAATTTTGGCGCCAATACATTGTACAATATTTTGCTATATTAAAATGGAGTGGGGTGATAAAGAAAACCGAATCGCTGTGATTGCATTACACAAAGTTGGTATGGAGCCGAATGTAATTTTTAAAACTCTCCATACGCTTGGTATTAGTCAAATGTTTGTGTACCGGGCTATTAATAGGTACAATGAGACCTTCTCTGTTTGTGACAGAAAAAGATCTGGCCGTCCACGTAGTGTTCGTACGAAAATGGTGGTCAAAGCAGTAAGGGAAAGAATTCGAAGAAATCCTGTCCGAAAGCAAAAGATTTTATCTCGGGAGATGAAGATAGCACCCAGAACCATGTCACGCATTTTAAAAGATGACTTAGGACTTGCAGCCTATAAGAGACGCACTGGTCATTTTTTAACTGATAATTTAAAAAAGAATAGGGTGGTAAAATCGAAGCAACTACTGAAGCGGTACGCAAAGGGAGGTCACAGAAAAATTTTGTTTACGGATGAGAAAATCTTTACAGTTGAGCAACATTTTAACAAACAAAATGACCGTATTTATGCTCAAAGCTCTAAGGAAGCTTCCCAATTAGTCGACAGAGTGCAACGTGGGCATTATCCGACTTCAGTGATGGTTTGGTGGGGTGTTAGCTATGAAGGAGTGACTGAGCCATATTTTTGTGAAAAAGGTATCAAAACATCGGCACAAGTGTATCAAGATACCATTCTTGAGAAGGTAGTTAAACCCCTTAACAACACCATGTTCAATAACCAAGTATGGTCCTTCCAACAAGACTCAGCGCCGGGTCATAAAGCTCGGTCCACGCAGTCTTGGTTGGAAGTGAACGTTTCGGACTTCATCAGAGCTGAAGACTGGCCGTCGTCTAGTCCCGATCTTAATCCGCTGGATTATGATTTATGGTCAGTTTTAGAGAGTATGGCTTGCTCTAAACGCCATGATAATTTGGAGTCCCTAAAACAATCCATACGATTGGCAGTGAAGAATTTTCCCATGGAAAGAGTGCGTGCTTCTATTGATAACTGGCCTCAACGTTTAAAGGACTGTGTTGCAGCCAATGGAGACCACTTCGAATAAGCTTTTTATATTTTGAATTGTTTTTTATTTATGTATTAAACTAACACACTGTAAAAGTAATAAATATTATTTGCAATAAAAAAAAATGTTTTTTCTTCGTAACAATATTTATGGCTAGACTAGGTATATGTGTTCTTGGGGTTTTATTATGTTGAACTTATTGATCCTCTACCTAAATATGTAGCTAAAGTAGCTCTGTGGCGCGGTGGGAGTGTATCCGACTGCTACACAAGAGATCGTGGGTTCGATCCCCACCCAGAATAAAATATTTGTGTTATGAGCACGTTAATTTATTCTGTGTCTGGGTGTTATGTATCTATAATATGTATGTATTTAGAAATATATAAGTATGTTAATCAGTTGTTTGGTTTCCTTAGTACAAGCTCTGCTTAGTTTGGGATCAGATAGCTTTGTGTGAGTTGTCCCAAGATATTATTATTATAAAACTGGGGAACATGTGATATTATTATTATACTACTGCCATATAAACGCCTCGCCTACGCGCAAACGCTAAAAAAACCACGTGGTCTATATTAAGTACTTTATTCTGATCAGACCTTGCACTGGGCCCGTCTAGTCACCAAATGAAAGAAGAGAAATGTGTGATTAGACGGCAAGCTTTCACACATCCACATATGAGCTTATATGATGTCTCACTACTGGGTACGGGTCTCCTCAGTAGAACCTACTCATTAGATCCTGGGGGTAATTGCCATAATCACCACGCTTGGCGAGCGGTTTGGCTATCGCAGTAAGCCAGTAAGGCGTTAAAAATGCAAAGGATGATGTCTTTCGGTGTGAAATCTCTTAGTCTTGATGACACCCACGGGAAGAGATGGGGTGGAACTATTCGTAAGCCGGTACCACACGGCCTGTTGAATAAAATATAACTTGCCAAAGTAAAATAAACTTGTAGGTAAAACTTAAACAAGATAAAAATTTATAAATGTGTGAAGGGCGAGGTGTTACGTCCCTCCAACACAAAGAGAGGAATATCTCACCAGGTGAGGTGATCGCGCCTGGCGGGCCGCAGCCCAAAGGTTAAGAACTAGAGCTAAAACGAGCTAGCGGCTGTGAAAATTCCAATATCGCGATTTAGGATTTGAAGCGAGCAGTGTCAATTTCTTTGTAGCTATGCATAGCATGGGTACTAGGCGAGTGTATATAGTGCCTACCTACGCATACGGTCTTGATCGAGGTGCATAACCTCATCCCGACTGCCATGTCAACCTGCTACGGGCACTTCGTTCGATTCTAGAGATTGCTGTTCCTCTTTTCCCGATACATTGAACCAAAACTAAAAAAGTTCAAGTCGCTCTATTGTTCGGACCAAAGGTTCGGACTATGCGTTCGGATCAAGTGTTCACTGGGGGTAGATTTTAATGAAATCATATAACAAGAATAATAACAATAATAATAAAACATTTATGTTAAACCATATAAGTTAATTTTTTTTTGGAGTAGCAAATCATGAAAAATACAACTTTATAATAAAACAAATAGTTCTTATTAGATATAAGAATTAATCAATTAAAAATGTCTAATTAAAAAAATATATTTAAAACTAAAAGAACCCGCCTGCAAAAAGACAAGGTATTTAATATCATAGGCACGAATGAAAATTATGTCATGCCTCCGACTGCATGATATTTAGGAAGGGTATCTTGTTTCTGTCTTTTTGCGGGCGGGTTTTTTTTTAAATTTGTAAGTAAATTTATTTTTTTATTCTGTTAAACATTGTTTAAATACCTACAAGTGATGTGCAATTAATAGATATTTAATAGATCATTTCTTCAGGATTACCGGCGAGACATCACGTACGCGCGCCAGTTTCTACTTATCTACCTAGGTATATATACAAGAATGTAGCCCAATATCTTTACGTAGATAAAACTTTATACTTAGGTATCTATTTGTTACTGAACAAACTTACCAGTACCACCTACCCTCTGTTTGCTTATTGTTAAAACACATCATATGAAGTTACAATACCTATTCATACTATCCTAGGTACCCACTTATTTTAGCCTTTGTCCTTTTAATAGTTTGTGCTTCAGCTATCAAAGATACCGATCGTAGCAGTTATCACAGGTTAGGTACTTTGTACAAATTAGATAAGTGAATAGAATAGTGAGAATTTTTTACCCGGAATAATGAGTAATACTTCATTTTGTGTACTTTAGGTAACAAAATATAAATACTTATTATAATTATAACAAATTATACAAAGGTTTTGTACAAAGGCAGACATATAGATTTTACAAATTTAGTAAAATTAAAACTGTAACACCAATCTGGTAAAAATATTAACAAATAACCAATTTGATTTATTTTGGTCCATATTACGTTGGTGATACAGCATCACACATAAATATTGAAATGGGTAATAGAATGCAGCGAACTTGAATTTTGCCTAAATGGCCATATTACAAGGAACAACGGGACTTCGCTCACGGTTGACAAAAAATACGGATACCAGATATGTACCAATCGCAATCGTCTGTTATGATTTCACATGTAAGATAAACAAAGTATGAATCACTTCGCTTTGTCCTAATCATTGCACAAGTATTCAGTCATTTCTGCAAGTTTGACTATCGTGTAAAATGTCTGTGACGTCTGCGGCGGCGGCACTACGTCAAATACATTAATGACGGACGACTTTATTCATGATCATTTTATTAAATGTACAACTATTTCAACACATAAATATTTTTATGAATTTTCGAAATCCAAAAAAAAAATGGTGACCACCTAACGCCACTTAGTGTTAAAATTATGAGACGTTCGTTATTTCTCATGCTGTGAATGTCACATAAAGGAATACTTTTGAGTGCGACTAAAAGTTAGGTAAGTACCTCTTGAGTACCTAAGCTACCTTTTAAGTGGTTTAGTCGCATAGTGTCTTTTTCGCAAAATGTATCTTTCGCAGAATGACTCATTTGCAAAATGTCAACTGGCAGATTTAGATACATCAACAACATTGCAGCAACATTGCACCTACCTATATAAATCTATATAACAGAAAGAATATGTGTTCACAATTCAGCAGAGGATATTATATGGCATACATAAGTATTGCATAGTCCGTGGTGCATTTGCCGTGGTCACGGGTAGACAGTCTACCCGTGACCACGGCCGTTGCATACGGTCGAAACGTCGGGCAATAAACAAGGTATTTTACCTTAAATTATTCACGCGATTTAGACCCGTAGTATATATAATTATATAATAATACAGTACAAGTGTTACACCCGTTGTAGTATTTTATTTATTTATTTATAACTTTATGCACAACGTTGTACAGAGGCCGATTTATTGCTAAAAGCATTCTCTGCCAGTCTACCTTAGAGTGGTGTAGAAATGGAATGTGTAGGTGCAGTAAACTAGTTGGAGATCTATAATTTCATATTATTCTTACATAACATAAAAATCAAATAGAGAACATAAAATAAATACTAAAAAGTATACAAAACAATTTAACTAAATAAATAAAAAAAATCTTTATCTACTTAATAAGCAAAATACTACTCTTGTAAAAAGTCGATTAAGAAGTAATGCCAGTTCGCAAACAATAGGTAAAGCCAGAGAAAAGAACGAGGCAATAAAATCTCGTGGCCTCTCTTTTCAAATTGCCAATCGTTACAATGATTCTTTGTTTATAAACTGTATATGCAGGTAAGGGTGCTGCCACCATTATATACACGATATTAGAGGACTGATGCAAAACCAAGAAATAAACATTATTAAAAGAAGAATACATGAGATTTGATATTTCAACCTCAATGGGTACAACATAGTAGGAACATATAGGAGTCCACTTCCAATGTAAAAACTATATGTGCTTAAATATTTGCCAAATGACTACTAATTAATGAATAAGTATAAATGTTTTGCAAAAGAATGGCCATAAAATGATAAATTAAGACCGTTCTTTTGCAAAATATTTATACACAGATTCTTTACTTACAAAAGTAAATCGTTTTCTTAACTAATACATAAGTAAAATTATAAAACGCCGACAATAATATTCTTCTAAGTAAAATACAATAAATTGTACAATAAAATACATTAATAAGTAGCTAAGAACTATTCATTTATCTTCTATCAGTTATATAAGTTTAATATATATTATAAAATAAGTAGTTAATCATCGATTGAGTAGTAAGCTCTTTGTATAAGATGTTTCTAGTCTACATTCTTAATTTTTTTTATTGGTAGACTCGAAATGCCGACAGGATTTTACTGAAAAATCTAACAAAAATTCACAAGTCCCATGAATGAGTTATGAGTTTTATGAGGCCTATGATAATGATCTACTAATTTGTGCTTATTTCTTGTATTCAAGTTGTTTTCTCACGGCTTTACAGAATAGAAGAATCATTTTATTCCAAATTTTGTCTGACGTTCATAAGCGTTGCATTTGTAACCTAAATGAATAAAGTATTTTAACTTTGACTTTATTCACAAAGTGTATATCACTATTTTGTTTGTAAAGTGTGTGTGTAAATGTAAGTTTTGTTTTATAAATATTACGTTTAAAATGCAACTGTCATAATGTATATCTCTTTAAACTTTTCTCTAAGGGAAACTGATGAATTTCCAAAAAAATCTTCTTATCGGAAGCCTACTTTATATAAAGAACAATTCCTCGAAATTTCGTCTCTTTGATCAACGCTTTATTACCCATCCATCGTTGATCCATCAGTCAGTTAGTCAGACAAGGAATTTTGTACCTATTTATAGATAACTAGCTGAAAAATTTCCCCGTTTTTGCAACATTTTTCATTCCTGCTCCGCTCCTAATGATTGTAGCGTGATGATTAATAGCCTCAAGCCTTCCTCGATAAATGGGCTTACCAACAGTATTTTTTTTTTCAATTCGGACCTTTTTCCTAAGACCATCGCGTTCAAACAAGCAAGCTCTTCAGCTTTATAATATTAGTATAGATTAATCTATCTACTATAAACGATATAATTATTTACATTTATGTATAAAAAGTTAAAGCAATGACAATCTGAAAAAGTCGTACAACAAAAGCGACTAAGTGCGATAATTATAAGAAAGCCCTCTGCGACAGATTCTTAATACCAGTATTTTTAAAGGAACCCTGTATTAGTGATTCTGATAGCTTTTTATCAGACCTCTATATCTAGACACTACCACCTAATTTCCCTTTTCAACGTTATGGACGTTTCCATCATTCACATTTCATTCCTTTAATTCGATTTATTTGAGTTTAAGAGTTTGAAATCAAGTTCATAGCATTCAAACACAGTCTGAGATTAGGTACATCCCGGTATATGATCGGCTATTCTTTCTTCGTTGATAGCGCTTGCTATCAGCGTTGTGCAACGTTGTGGAACGTAAGGTTAACTTAACCGACAGATAAGATCTAAGATTAACTGGTCCACGAGAGATTACGAGTAGCTGTGTTTGTTTTACACATTGTTGTACTGTTATATACTGAATACTGAAACAACCGCCTTTTACAACATTCGTTTATAGATAGATTTTATCAGTGATTTTATTTGCGAAGATTTTTAATTAAAGTCTTGGCTAACCCTCTGTGGGCTTCCTATAGCTTCTGAAAATCTGTTATTACGGTTTAACCATAGAGACTGTATAGCGGGCGTATAAAAATTACGTGTTTCGAACACTCTTTTCATTAAATGACGTGAAAAAAGTTTACGTTTATGAATACAAACTGTTGCGTCTTATAAAAACACAAACAATAGGGATGTTGACTGTCAAGTCAAATCAGTCTCTTTTTATGAAATGTCCAACCGACAAGCTCTATAGAAATGTGTATGGAATAGCAACCTATGACGTCATAAGTTCCTATCGTCAAATCATTACTTTTAGTATTCGTTTTCATGCTTTTAAATTCAAAGACACACTTATTTTCAAAGCATTTTTAGACCTATTATTGCTTAATTTGTATAAATTTAATATTTTTTGTAGTCAACTACCCAATTGCAATTTGTATATAACAATGACGTATAAATTCAGAAATGAAACCAGGAGGTGTTAATTTTGAATGATTTATTTCAGGTGTTTGGGGTCCAAATGCGGTTGAGAACAGCCTTCATCAATGGTTGAGGGGAAGTGCCAGTCCATCTGGAGAGTCGTGCAGAGGAAAAGAGCGGAGGAAACTGAGCGGCTGGGGTCTAAAGTACTTAGAAGGTTGGCATTCAAAAAAAATAATGAACTGGTCAACAAAATTTGAACTTTCTTGTGCCACTTATAGATAGGTGGTTCGCTTCTGGCCGCGGTTTGGCTACGGAATACTCGGGTTTGATTCCTGGGTCTGGACTTCAAAAAAAAAATTTAATCTTTCAAAAATGCAATTATTGTATTCGTAAAGTAATTGCCAAGGAATGCCTTTTAAAATATACTTCAGTAAACTGACTAGGTAATAAAGAGATACATATTTAAAAAATATATATATTTAACAACTATAATTTTGTTATGCTGGTCACATTAAAAGTAGATAACCATTATCGACCATTGTGAATGAAAATCATCGGCAAAATCAAAATTCTAGTAGAAGTATTAGTATAGAGGAACAAAGAAAAAAAATATTTATTCCTCTATTCACTTAGAACTTTGGAAAAAACAAACATGGCGGGGAGATGTCAAAATAAAGATGTGTGAAAAAAAGTTGTTTTCGAAAAGAAAAGATCGCCGTCTAGAACCGATGTTTCTAAAAGCAGCTTTAGATGCAGCCAGCAATATATTTTATTTTGGTGGACTCATTAGTCAAAGGTTCTCGGTTGACTGACATGTACTGATGAATCATGCAAACAAGGTATATTGCCATTTGACAAAAAGCTTGACACGCGGGCCACACCCCCTTACACCTTCTATTTTAGTAGGTATCAATGGTCTGTTTCTAAAGTTATGGGACAAATATGAGGGCCAAGGTTTGTTTCGATCAGCCACAGTAAAATCAAAATACTCGTGATAAGTCTTCAATACAAGTTCATGGAAATTTCGTTTTTATTATTTGAAAATTATTGACAAAATGAGTCAGTATCGTTAGTACGCTCTCTCGACATATTGGCCCAAGCATAATATAGATTAATTAAAACCAAAATAATTTAAAATAATATAATATTATATGGCCGTTCAACAATACAATACCGAAAATAAATTTGAACTTATCACTAAAAAGCTAAGGGTGATTGAAACAAAATAATTGCGTTTTTGTAATGAACCCTTGTCTCCCAATGTCCTTACACGGGTATCATTACACAGTCTAAACACGATCACCCATTAGAGTCCGTGTGGCATAAACATTATTGACCAGATACTCGTATGTGTTCAAAACTGCTTACCTAATAAAAATCAGTAGTGTGAAAAAATATTTTTTGATTCCAATAAGGCGAAAACTAATCTTCAAAACGATTGAACTAATTATAGTTACTTAAAGAACTATGTTAACTAAATACACAGTTATAGAGATAAATATCTCTTTAGATACATTTTTCCGTTCGTTAGTTAATCGAAATATTAATGCATCTGTCGCGAGCAATTTCGTTGTGCCCTCGACGGGTTGGGATACGTGGGGATTTTGACACACGTAATAAAAAAAAGGTTATTATGAAGTAGTTTTTATATTTGTATGTTTATCGCCAGATGCCTGAACAGCTGGGACTTGACGGCGCTAGGCGTGGGCAGGACCTTGGGCATCGGCGTCTACGTGCTGATAGGCGGAGTGGCGCTCAACATCGCAGGACCTTCCATCGTGTTATCCTTCCTCATCGCTGCTATCGTGGCACTGTTAGCTGGTACCACATTTTCTTTTCTTAGTGTTCCATTGTAGGCAAAGGTGTCTTCAATGCGTTTTCAAAATTGATTTGTCTTCGTGTTCACAACTGTTTGTTCATTATTAGATGTCTACTAATTAAAGGCATTGTTAAAAAAGTTCCGATTCGGATTAAAGTAGCGCTGCTACCATGTCTAGCCGCACGTCAAACATAAAAAAACTGTTATTTAATTCAGTAACAAATTTATTTTTCAATGATTATCCATTAGATGGAGATAACAGATATATAAATAAAATTCTCGTAAGTGGTTATATATAAGGAAATTGGAATGGTTAGCTGCATACAATCATCGCTAAAGAATTATTATTATCACTATCAGACAATAATTATTATCGATTCGATTGTTTAAGAACTAATCGTAGGCGTGATAAAAGTGTAAATGTGTTTGACTTGTTTACACAATTTTATTTGTATAATTTTATGATCTGGTTTAATTAAACTGAAGTGCGATTAAGAAAATATGTTTTTATTGCACTTCAATTTTAGATTTAGTTTTGATAGCTTCCTATCTATATTAAACGATCATAAATGTTCCCAGAACACATTTATTAGTAAGATATTTATGGGTATCCATTTATGATAATTCCTGTATAACTCGTGTAGATATATCCTTTACACTTTTTCAAATAAATCAGCTATATGTATACTACCAGATATATGCGGATATCCTCATTTACCTTGGCAGCTGTTCTATGGACACCAGAAAGTAAGCTTCCAGTTTGTTTCTCTGTTCACCTTAAAGAAAAGAGAATCAACTGAGTCTTACCTCAATCGGTTTACTCTATGATTCCATATGCGTTAGATCCTAATCATGCAATACTCTGCGTGAACATGTAAAAATGGACTTTAATAAACGTAAGACCTAACTGTAACTATAGGCATCTTATTTTGCAGGGCTATGTTACGCAGAGTTCGGTGTTCGAGTGCCTTTAGCGGGATCTTCCTTCATCTACACGTACGTGACACTCGGAGAGCTGTTGGCGTTCCTGGTTGGCTGGACTAACATACTGGAGATAGTGTTTGGTGAGGTTGTTTTAAAACTGAGACCTACACCTGACCGATTAAACACGTTTCTTATTTTGTTAACTCCTAGGCCAGGCTTGCACTATTTGACAGTGCTCTGGAGAATAATATTTTTGATTTTCTGCACTACTGACCAGGTAGTTTAGAAATGCCACCACACTATTTTTTCTTCCTTTACGTTACTCTCTAATTTTGGAGGTTGAATATTCAATCTCTTTGAAATAAATTTAAAGAGCTAGTAACGCAGAATAACGATTGCCAATTGGATTGCAGCAATTATTTCGGTGTGCGTAATATTAATTTTTTACCTAAGTAAGTTTTATATCTTCAAGACTTCCAAGACTTAAATAATCTCAAAACCATCTTTGTATTTAAATGTTTCAGGTTCAGCGAGTATAGCGCGTGGTGTGAGCGCGTACATCGACCTGGCGTCTAACAACTCCATGTCCACTTGGTTCCTGCAAACTGCTCCGTTATCGCTGCCTCTACTCTCGCCATACTTCGACCTCTTCTCGTTCTTCTTAGTCCTTCTTATTGGAAGTAAGTACATTATTCATTGACTTTCTACTGTATTGTATATGAAAATGAATTAATATCCTCCCGACACGTTACTGCGTCTAAGTCAATTAATAGCATAATTTTATTGAAGTGTAACTACAAGTGCAATCGTTATTCGTTCACTCTCATAGGCAGCTATTATAAACTCAATCCTGATCGTGATCTGATCAAGGTCGCGGATCGCAATAGATTGATGCATCTTGATTCGGCTAATTGTAACATGTCGCGATCCGTCAATCCAACACGTTACACAGTCAATCTGGATCAAGATCACTGATCACAATCACGGGATCTCAATCTAGATTGAACGTGTAATGGCACATGTTATAGAACTACAATCTAAAAAGGCCGGAAAGATGACAATTAAAGGACTGACTACGTAACTTCTGGGATGCATGTGATTTGAAAACGACCGTCCATCAATGGACTAGACGATCGCAACGTTACATATCGTCGCTGACCAATTGTATATGTTTTGCTTATATCACTAATAAACTAATTTTCTATTGCAGTATTACTGGCAGTCGGTGTGCGAGAGTCATCCTTCGTCAATACTGTCATCTGTGGCATCAACATATTGTTTATACTCATCATTATTATTGCTGGATCAGTTGCAGGTAAGCTTTTGTTGCACTTAATATTTAAGAAGACGACGTAGTAGGTACTTGACGGCCGTTAGTTTGAGACATCGTTTACTATGATGCTGTCACTACCTACGCTAAAAACTAGTGAATAAGCTCATAACGCTTGAGCATAAGGAGGCTAGTCTAATTCAAAGCAACGGGAGTTTCTTCAGCGAGATCAGAGCAACAACTTCATTTTACAGACGTCAACATAACACAAAATCTTCCAACTTTACTGATTAAATTATCAATTATGTTTCAGTGGACTCCGGTAACTGGAGCGTGGCAGTAGACCAGATACCCCCAAACAATGGAGACGGTGGTTTTTTCCCGTATGGCGTGTGGGGCACGCTCAAGGGCGCGGCTGTCTGCTTCTACTGTTTCGTTGGGTTCGACGTGGTCAATGCCGCAGCGGAGGAGGTTAGTCATCCTATTTTTCCAACAATGCTACAGATTTTAAATTATAAAATCACTGTGGTTTATCACCTAGCCCTTTTTTCCACCTTTTTTCTTGGTTTGTAAAAATAGGACCTGATAAGGCTCTGCTAATTTGTATTCTACATTTTTTTTATTTAAAAGGATAACTAGCAATGCGTTTGATGCCTTAACCATTAGGCTACTGCCGCTTATAGCTTGATTACATATGTATAAACAAGCTTAAATGGGCTGAAAACATTTCTTCTATTGAAAACATTTATCTATACTTCTTTATTAATAACTAGCTGTCCCGCGCAACTTCGTCTGCGTAAATTTTCCCTTTTTTCTTTTTCTTCCGTTTTTTTTACAACATTTTTCATTGCTGCTCCGCTCCTATTGGTCGTAGCGTGATGTTATAACATATAGCCTTCCTCGATAAATGGGCTATCCAACAATAAAATATTTTTTCAATGCGGCCCAGTAGTTCCTGAGACTATCGCGTTCAAACAAACAAACAAACTCTTAGGGGGATGAAAAATAGATGTTGTCCGATTCTCAGACCTACCCAATATGCACACAAAATTTCATCAAAATCGGTCAAGCCGTTTCGGAGGAGAACAACGAAAACTGTGACACGAGAATTTTATATATTAGAAGAAGTTATTATAAAGAGGAAAGATTGGATTTTTGTACTTATGTAACGAATATACTTAAAAACTACGATACGATTTTAAAAATTATTTCAACGTTGGGAAGCTACCTACACTATCCCCGGGTGACATAGGTTACTTTTTATCCATCTATTCCCACGGAAACGGGAATTACGCGGGTGAAACCGCGAGGCGATAGTACTCAATATTTTGCGTAGGTGGAGAATGTCAATTTTAGGGCTCGTCATAAAACGCTCAATATATACAACTTTACAGGCAGTAGCATGTTGAATAACGTAATATTTATTTCTTACAGGTGAAAAATCCTCGCTACATGATACCCACGGCGATCCTGTCAGTGATATCATGCGTGTTCGTTGTGTACGCCGCCGTCAGCATAGTCCTGACAATGATGGTGCCTTACTATGACATTGTGAGTGCAAGCAACGACTAGTACCGTTATACTATTGTGCTCATGAGATATATCTTAATTTATTGCTTGCGGTTCGAAAATAGTATTAATACAAACTGAAAGAAAAAAACATTAGCCGTAACAGAAAATTTATAGAATTTTGTAGCGATTTAAGTAGCTGTGTATTTGACTGTTCGCTGAATAAAAGGCGTCTCAATTGTTTTTTTTAATTGACCAGGCTGCCACTGTGTCAGTGGCATCAGCGTTTACCACCGTTGGATGGAGTTGGGCGTGGTGGATTGTCGTTATGGGTGCTTTCTTCGGGTTAACTACTAGGTAATTATTAATTTCATGAATTAGTAACCGGCCAATTTTAAGGAATAATAGTTAGTTCTCTTAATGTATTTCAATAACTATTCAGGAGGAGATATTACTATAGTGCACAAGTGCGATATTACAAATGCCTGTCTGCTGTCTGCTGGAACTGAAAAAAGTTGTATAGGTACAAAAAGTCGAATTTAAGTTCCACTGGGTTAGGATTCAAATTAACACTCATATTTTCTGATATATATTCCAGCTTATTTGGTGTGTTATTTCCTCTGCCCCGACTGCTGTACTCGATGGCATCAGACGGCCTCTTCTTCCACTGGTTCGCGAAGGTTCATACTAGCAGACATTCGCCCATTATAGCCACTGTTATACCTACCGTTATTATAGGTAAGTAAATTATGGCAACATTTTTATTCTACTAAGTACATTGATAATAATAATTGAAAATAATCGCGTTAACAACATCAGGCCATCCAACGGCTGAGAACTAAAGTGTTTGATACCTGCATAGAAACACCAGTTTACGTCCCCACAAAATGGTTGTTTCAAGTCTAGGTGTAGGTGCTGTGTTAGTGATTTATGTTTAGAAAATCGCCAACAAGGATTATTATTATTCAAAAAAGTACAAGAGTTTACCTACAGTTTTTTTTTAGGCTACGATACCCACAGTAGTAGAATCTAGTGTGTATATCCAACTAGCTGACCCGCAACTTCGTCTGCGTAAACTTTTCCAATTTTTGCAACATCTTGTATTGCTGCTCCGCTCCTATTGGTCGTAGCGTGACGTTACATAGCCAATAGCCTTTCTTGATAAATGGGCTATCCAACAGTAAAAGAATATTTCAATTTGGACCCGTAGTTCCTAAACAAATAAACTCTTCAGCTTTATAATATTAGTATAGATTAGACTTGTAGTAGTAAAAAAAAATATCCTGGTAATTCATTAACTAATTATTTACCGTTAAATAATAATTACACGGCAATTTTAAAAGAAGTGAGGAGACGAGACGTGAACCTTGACATTGTAGTAACAAAGAGCTTTTATTAGTTTGACTTTGAAACTTGTTGGTACTAGGGAAATGTAAATGTCAAAACATTTAACATTATGTTGCAGTTTGGGTTGATATTGGCTTTAGACCAAAAGTAGTGTCAAAACAAGGCGTAGATTTACATAAACATACGAGTGTTGAAAGCTGACAGGAAAAGTGGAGACCAAAACTATATTTTACTCTAATTTTAATGCAGTGCAGTAATGAAAATTATGTTTGACATTCTTGCACTAAGGTGTCTTGACTTGTGTATTTTGAATTATTGTGGTAAAAATATCTCTTTACATACAATTTATTGAACTGTTAAAAGCAAAGAGAGAAAACCATTAATTGCAGAAAAGTAAAACCAACGACAATGAGAACATAAATTATATTACTGGAAATATTTCTGTGAAAAATTTTAAAATTGCTAGATATGACCTTTCCTGATTTATCTACTTAAACTGAATGTTTCTTTGACAATGATTCAAGAATTCATTTTGTACATGTCCTGTTATCTAGATATAAAAGTTCTATAAATATAGGTTTCATAAAAATTTGTCTGTAACTAAGTTTGTTCGTATTTTTAGCCGACTACGGCGAAGCCAAAAAGGAAACGTAATGTTTTTAGTAGTCTTTTGTTTGTACACAATACTTTGACTACATAAATCAACTTATACTTTGCAGCCATATTATCAGGACTTTTGGAATTGGAACAACTAGTCCTGATGTTGTGTATCGGCACTCTCACCTCATACACTATAGTTGCCGCATGCGTCGTTTTACTTAGGTAAGTTCTCGTACGTGCCTAATTTCACTTTCTTATCGCAACAAAGATTTCCCTCGCAAAATTTTTTGGCACAATTTCTTCATAAAATTGGCTGACATTGACATTGCTACAACTCCTATTTTAGCGTAGTTCATCACAATGGTGGGCTAAATACTCGCAATGTCATATGTTAAAATTAACTCGATTGGTATACTATACATGTGCGACAAAAATCTAAAGATTTCTCACGGCTATTTTTAAAGTATGATTTGGTTTAAGTTCGATGTCATGCGTATAGATTTTTGAGGTGACTAATTTAAAGAAGATATCAAATGTTTCTTTGTAATTTGCACATAATTTTTTGGAGCAACACATATCGGTACAATAACGAGTTTCCTACATGGTAACTTCCAGACATAGGTCGAACAAAGTATCCGATGTAAAGGGAAACATCATGAACCAGATGATTGGATGTGGAGGAAGAAGAGCGACACGGACGACTAAACGAATAATAGACATAGGCATGATCGTCTACAGTAAGTTCTTGCCAGTTTTACTTTATGCTTGAAATGTAGTATCAATTGTAAGTAAGTTGTAAACTAATGTTATCTAAGTTAAAACTAAGCTATTTTTACCTAAAACGATATAAGAAAAAAATAATATTTTTTTACACGTTGCAGCTTTCGAACACATTCTTTAATCTGTCTTATTAGCTTACTTCTTAAATCAGCAATGAGACATTTCTCGAATATCATGTGAATAGAATTTAAGGGCGTCCTAGTCGACGATTCTACCATAAAAAACGCACATAAGTGATTACTCCTCTGTTTAAGGTCGTCAGACAAAACTTAAAATTAATACCAATTCGTTTTATCATAAGCTAGGTCTGTAGGCAGCAATAATTGAAAATATTAATATTTTGAAAGTTATAAGCCTTAAAGAAATTACGCCAAAATTGTTGTTCAAATTGTTAACATTCTTAAATGTTTCAAAATATTAATTTATTTTCAATTATAGCTGCCTACAGTACTAGATTATGATAAAACGAATTGATATTAATTTTAATCTTTGACTTACGACCTCATACAGAGGAGTTTGTGTGGTAGAATCATCGACTAGATCGCCCTTAATATAATATTTCTAATATCCTACATTCATAGAAAAATAGTACACTTATTAAATTTTAAAATATTCTACAAAGAAGTCCATCTATTTTGATATAAAAAATTTGCGGTGGGATTTTAATTTTCATTAATTTAAGAGTGGTACCGCCATTTAGACATAAAAATAGCGACATGATTTTGTCTTCTAAGTAGGTTTTATTATAACAGATACTAGACTATTACTTGACGTTTTAATACTGTACTCGAAACTTAAAGGAAAAAGATAAACTAATAACTAAATATACTTATGTAACATAAATTTTACAGTATGCCTGTGCATAGCGATTGCAATCGTCTGCACCTACACAAGTCGACCGCTAGTCGCGATGATAGTTCTACACATATTGGCGATACTCACTGTTATCATGATGGCACTACAACCTTCCAATGATGAGGACTTAATATTTAAGGTAAAGATCTTGTTATTACTTGATCCAGTTATTTATTTGATTAAAACGGTTTACAGAAAAAAAAAACAATTACATATGTATGTACAGGTTGTGTACACGGCAAACATTGTTTGTATATTAATTTTTTTGTCTTTGTTATTTACAGACTCCCTTGGTTCCATTTCTGCCTTGTCTCAGTATTTATGCTAATATTCATCTAATGGTCGTTATAAGCTGGCAGTCCTGGGTTAGAGTTCTAATATGGATATTAATAGGTAAGTGACACAATATTGTTTAGTGGTTTAACTCATCTACTATAGTTAGTCCTTTCTACTCTCTTGTTGTTTTAAATATTGACTGATTTGATTGAATTAATATAAAACATTTAATTTTAAACAATGTATTAATATGAACCATTTTAATTTCAGGTATACCTATTTATTTGATTTGCCTTTGCTGTTATAAGCAAAAAGCAAGCAAGAATTTCAATGGTACAAGTGATAACGGTGTACTTAAACCATATTATAACAATAATGGTAAACAGCCATCAGTTCAAATTGTAGTTGAATCGCCTACGCCACCTAATACATTAGCCCGAACTGATAATTACGAAGATCAGCAAAAAAATATAAGCTCTTTAGCTACCGTGGTACCACTAAGAACTGTTGTAGACACAAACAAAACTGAACAAATAATGATTCAACAAATGCAGATCGAAAATAACGAAGAAAAAGAAGCAAAAATAATAGACCTTTTAGATCAAGTTCTTCAAGCTGAAGAAGATTCTTATGGTGAAGTGATAAGTTTAAAAGAAATCAAAGAAGAAGAAGAAATAGTTACACCAAACGAAGATACTAGTGAAGGTGGCATTCCGCATAGAAAATCATTGAGTGAACTCTCCGATGCTGGTTCAGACGCATCATTGGGTAATCAAGTATTATCGAAATATGATGTGATTGCACAAGTGCATAGGGAAGATTTACCCAAAGTGAGAGAAGAAGAAGAAGAAAGAATTGAAAACGTAATTATTCCTCCCCCAGATTATGAAGACATTACCGCTTTCAATGAAAGTGACACGAATTCTCGAACAGATGAGTCTGGTTATTCAGATACGATAGGGACATCAACTGAAGGTATAAATACTTCTAACATACCAGTACCTCCCCCTTTTGATGAAAATTATTTTAAAACGTCACCTCCCAGATATTTTGGGAGATTTAATACAATAGCCCCAGAGGTTAGTAAAAATGTTGGCCAGACCAGGAGTCCACCACAAGACTCGGACACTTCCAATATACCAGTACCACCGCCTTTTGATGAAGATTATTTTGCAACACCTATTAGGACGAACTTTAAGAAGTATAATACAATTTCTCCGAGACTTTCTAAAACAAATTCAGAAGCAGATGACGACAGCAGTAATGAGCCTAGAACAAGTGTACTCTCCAATAACTCACAAGGGGACGGTAATATAAGATTTGGTAGTTCGAGGCAAATGACATTCATGTCTAAATTAAACAATATATTCCAAAAGACATTAGATGCCGAGGATGAGGAACCAAGAAAGAGATCGCAGTCAACTGGCAATGTTGCTGAGGCTGAACTAGCAGTAGCAGCTAGTAGGGAACGACCACAGATGTTTTTAGACTTAAAGAAAGAATTATTGGCAAGAGACAGTTTGCCAAACTTACGACCTGTATATATTGAAGTTGAAAAGCCACCTGAACCTGAACAAATTAAACCCGAAGTAGTAGTAGAAGATGAAGATGAAGATGAAGAAAACAGTATGAATAGAAAAGAGTTGAGGAGCAAACTTGAAAGTATATTTTCAGTTAGCGGAGCACAACTAGCTAAGCCTAGACTTATGAAAACCAATCCTTCTACGCCAGAAGAACCATACCCGATGGATCAATCTAGTACAGAGAGTATACCAAAGCCACCAAAGGCAGAAAAGTACGATACACTTAAGAGACAGAAAGAAAAATTCGGACAGGTTTTAAATTCTTTAGTATTAACAGTAAATAAGGACGATGCTGTGTAGTTATTTTAGCGATAGTAACTTATGGGAATGTGAACTGTCTTGGTTTGAAAAAGCGGATTCTTTTTAAATTTGACTCCAAAAGAAACTAAAATCTAAAATACTTTCAACCTCAATAATTAAGAAAGTGGAAAAAAACGTATAGATTTATAAAACATTTTGATGCTCGGGTATACCTAGTCGCATGCTAAGTGCCTTATATTGTAAAGATTTTATTTATATTTTATATCTGTATGAATGTTCGTGTACGCCTCTTACATTACTGCTACTATCAACACTACCGTTTACGAAGATCTAGCCTGTTGTAGATAATACAAGATTCAAGATCAATGTCAAATCAAGACAATGAAGCAACCACATACCTCATCAGAATCGAATAGCAATCAGAGAAATATAGGGCAATATAATCAGGGTTCAAAGCAAAATTTGACTTCTGAAAATCTCATATTGCTATTGGTATATTCTAAAGGTATATTGAAAGTTTTTTTTTATTAATGTTTTAAGACCACACTAACTTAATTAATATTTTTTACAAAAAATTTGTATCGCATTTATGAGTTTAAGAATAAATTAAAGTAATATGTACATTCGAAATAAACAGTTATGAGTAAGACTGAAGCCGTACCAATGTAAATTGTTAATTCTGTTAAAGTCAACAGTATGGAAGGTGTGTGTAGATAGTCATTTTAATAAAATTATTATTAAGTATTTTGTATTTTATTTCCTTATAAAATTTCTAGTAAAAGAAAATATGGAGACAACTGATTGAATTAGGCGTCACATGGCGGAAATCCATTTTAAGTAGATCAGGAGGGTGGGATACCTCCCTTACAATCTACTTAAATATGGAGACCTCAATGAAGCAACGGGATGAAATATAACTATTTTTTTTAAGATAAACTTTATTTAAAAGCAAATGTTCAAGCGTGCGAATCAACAGTAGCTTTTGCTGTACCATAAAACTAAACGTGTATGATGAAAAAAGTGCTACACAATTTGAATTGAATTGATTATTTTACCAGTAAATGTAGAATCGACTTTTTACAAGTGTAGTATTTTGTTTCCTAAGTGAATAAATCATTTTTATTATTATTATTAAACAGCTCAGCACAATATGTCGAAAGACAGAATCCACGAAGAAAACTATGAGAAAGTAACAAATAATGCAAACAAATCAGCAAAACTTTATATTAGAAAGATAAGAGTATATTAATAACAACAAAGTAGATAATATCAAACACACGTTTGTTACAAACGTTATGAAGTTTCTTGCCGGTACAAATCTGTGATAATGTCTTTTATTTCCATCTGTTTCACGCAGTTTACTAGGAGCTCCTCGATGATCTGCTCGGACACACTGATAAGAAATAATAATTAACTGTATTATTGTCTTTGAATAAATTAATTTGTAATTTAATATCAACGATAAAGATAAGTACAGGGAGAAAAACAGAGACTGGCTAGCGACGCGAGAATAAATCAGACAACTTAATGCCTACATAATAAATGTGAAAAGAACTCTGCATATCGAGTGGTTTTCATCAAATTTGATATACGAGTAAATCTAGGAAGCACGGGATACACCTTATAGCGATATCATATAATCAAGCTAGCTGACTTCTGACTGCCTTGGTAGCAAAGGTAAACAACAAATGCTGTGCAAAAGGTCGACGGTGGGTTCGATTCCCACACGGGAAACTTTGTATGATTCGCAAATATTTGTTCACTTTGTCACAGGGTTTCTACTCAAGTAAAAAAATAATTTATAAAATGGTGGTGCGAACTTTAACAATCTGGGTAAGGTATTCTCTGTAATCCGACAGGACTGGAAAGTATAAAGTAAAAGTATAAGTAGTTAAAATGTCCTAACGATTTACGTTGGGACATTTTAACCTAAACATTACTTAGTAATAGTATTTGTGGTAGCAAGTAAAGTGTCAATATAAATACCTGCCAATCGTCTCCCATGGTTTCCCAACAGCGCTATTGGCATACATGGGGCTGGTCAGCATGTGTTGCAGGTACTTTGTCCTGTACTGAAACATATTCTCAGTAACGCTGTCAGATAGGTTGAAGCTCAGTCGGTATTTGGACATGTCGCGGGGTTTCTGCCTCTTCAACAGACATTTTGGTTCTTTCTTCTGAATGGTCTCTTCGAGTATCTGTGATAAGTTATGCAGGTGTTTATTTGCATATGATACAATTTGCAACCTGAACGAGATTTATACAGATTTCATAGTGAATCGAGTTGGGATATTCCAAAAACAAATGAACTAGTATAACAATAATAATAATTCTTGGAACAGCTTACATAACGCTATCTGATCCCAAACTAAGCAGAACTTGTACTGATAAACATACTTTACATTTCTAAATACATACATATTATAGATAAAATACACCCAGGCACAGAATAAACCCCTTGTTCGCTTTAGGACAGATTCGCTTTATGACAGATTCGCTTTATGGCAGATTCGCTTTATGACAGATTCGCTTTACGGCAGAAATTGTACAGTTAAGTACATTAAAATACACACATCAAAAGTGTCTAGGGATCAAGCATTTTTATGCGGATTTCTTGAGATTGAGATGTGGCTTTGTAATAAATTTATGATTTTATAAATTTATATGGATCCTTTTTGGTGCATTTCATAATTTGAATCAGGAACTGTGAATCAAATTCGAGTAAAAGATGAAAATCAGCTGCCAATATTTTCCCTATAAAAACATACAACGCATTGAAGACATTATTAGTGCTACTGTTTCCCTACTACTGATTAAAACCAACGTTATTATGGAGCGGCGACGTCATTTAAGCAGGGAAGAAATGCTCAGAGCCGTGGGAATGATAGAAGCTGGTTCCCGGCAACGTACTGTGGCTTTAGCTCTGAATACAAGTCAGAGTGTTATCAGTCGACTTTGGACACGTTACCGAAGCACTGGTACCGTGGCTGAGCGCCATGGAGGACGGTATCGCTGCACCACACGGAGACAAGACCGATACATTCAAATCTTAACTCGAAGAGGTCCAACAATAACCGCCATGATGTTAGCCGTGAGGCTTCATCACTCTTCAGGGAACTTAATTAGCGACCAAACAGTCAGAAACCGCTTGCATGAAGTGAACCTTCATTCCCGAAGACCGCTACGGGTACCACCTATAGCAATGCACAATCGTAGGATTCGATATCAATGGGCTCTTGAACACAGAAATTGGGCAGAAGAACAATGGCGTTTCGTGTGCTTTTCTGATGAGTCTCGTTTTGGTATGAGACCGGATACAAGACGTATACGACACTGGAGAACCCCTGGACGCCAACAGCGATTAAAATCCTGCCAGGAAGTCCATCCTTATAGTGGTGGAACCATCATGGTATGGGCGGGTATTTGGATCGGCGGAAGAACTGAGTTGATTTGGATCAGAGGCATCCTCAACGCTCAAATTTATGCTGAGACGATTGTATCAGACGTCATCGTTCCTCTACAAGTGCAAATCGGTCCCTTATTTCAGTTAATGCATGATAATGCACGACCGCACACCGCAAGAGTTGTAAGACAGACTCTCGCCGCAGCTAACATCAATGTCCTGCCCTGGCCTGCTCAGTCGCCAGACTTGAACCCGATTGAGCATGCATGGGATATGCTACAGAGAAGAGCTCTGCCGAATATGGAGGGTATCCAGTCGCAAGAAGACCTTTTTTTGTTGTTGCAACGAACATGGGCGGCCATTCCACAGCGTGATTTGGATGAACTCATTTTGAGTATGCCAAACCGATGTTCTTGTGTTGTTAGTGTTCGCGGTAGAAACACGGATTATTAATTGTTTAAGTTACCCAATAAAATTTTAAAGAAAACTGTTATTTCAGTCTTTTTTTCGAACTTTAATGTTAGTGGTTCAAATGTCAAAAATCCCTTTATTAGGAAAATGGCAAATTTCTTTATTAATGCAAAGGTGACTTGGTTTATCGTTACTGTGACAAACGAAAACACTTTATTTGATGAATCCTTAAAGAAATAAAAAAAAAAAAATCAATCAGGAGAAAAGTTATTGCAAAAATATATGTTGATCCCTAGACACTTTTGATGTGTGTATAATTCCGACGTATCACAAGTGTTGTTTTGCATCCGAATTTTGAATTAAATTGGATTGCTGCTGCAGCGGTGCAACTTCAGATTACAGCAAGGTGTTGCAAGACTGCACTTCTTGCTGTTTAATATCAGAAATCTACAACTAGAACGCCAAACGTCTCAATTTTTTCGATCGTCGAAAATTCGAAGAAAATTCTGGAAGGATGTAAAATTTTAAAACATATATCCTATTTCAAATTTCGTTTTTGCCTACCCCCTTGCCCGTCCCAACAAAATGGCGCTAATGATCTGATCTGTCACAGAACATCTGTCAAATTGATGTCAAACGTCGGCCGGGAAGGATACGAACGATATATCTTTAGAATGATGTATTAAACCTATTTAAATATAAATAAGCTATCAGAAAACATATAACTTTGCACATATCACCTTGTAGAATTTTATCAATTGGAAGTTAAAGGCGCGTCACCATATGATTTTTTCTCCTTTAATTTATAAAAAATGTGATAAATAATAATAAAAGCCTTAAGAAGAAGCCAGAAGAAAAAAATTTGTTTTTTTGTACACCATTAGCTAAAAGCAAATTTAAAGTATATAAGTGCTATTACGGCGACGGCACCTTCAAAGTTGCTCCTAGGCTCTTCTATCAATTATATACTTTACACATTAATGCTTCACAAAACGATGATACCGTAAATTTTGTTCCCTTGATTTATATACTCCTGCCGAACAAAACGCAAGATACTTATGAAAGACTTTTTACTATATTACGGGATAAATTTTTACTAAATATAGAACAGTACAAATGCGATTACGAGTTAGCAGTAATTCAAGCAGTTAATGTCGTTTATCCTAATGCCAAAGTAACTGGTTGTTACTTCCACTATTGGAAAGCGCTTTTGAAGAAAAGCAAAAATGTGGGTCACAAGGATATTGATGGTGGAGACCGTATTACGCGGATGTATATGCAACTGGCATTGCTACCACCAATTATGATTCCCGAAGGCATCTTAACCATTCATGAATTAAATAGCGATTCCAAGGAATGTACTGCGTTCAGAGACTATTTCTCAAAACAATGGATTGGATTAATTACTACTGATAAATTCAGTTGCTACAAAGAAATATTCCGAACGAATAACCCAGTTGAAGGGTGGCATGGCCGCCTTAAAAACAGAATTCCTGTAAAGCCGCCGTTGTATCGATTCATACAGTTACTCAAAAAGGAAGCCAAGTATCAAGACAGAAATTTAAGAAGGATAGAAACCTTTTGTAAAGGAAAACGGCGTAGTTTAAAGTTAAAGGAGAAAGATATTAAAATTGACCTGATTATTACTAGTGCACTGAAAAACGAAATAACCGTATTGGAATGTTTAGAACGCTTGTGCAGAGTGAATTTAATACGTTGACTTGAACGTGTCAAGAAGCCTGTATTTTTTGTAAATTAAATTTCAATAAATGGTTCAATTCATTATTGTCGAGTTGTCTGTACTTTTGCCTTAAAGCGAATCTGTCATACAGCGAATCTGCCATAAAGCGAATCTGTCATAAAGCGAATCTGTCCTAAAGCGAACAAGGGGAATAAACCACCGTGCTCATCACACAAAGTTTTCGCCTGGGTCATAAAAACATAACCCTTGCTTGCAGGGTTAAAATCAGTTGGTGAAGCCAGTAAACAATTTTTTTTTACATAAAGTACCATAGTTACGCAAATGATCATGGACTTTAAATTGAAACCTAATAAATGTTTTCTAAAGAGGCCAGTCACAATAAATTGTCTTTTGTTTTATTTGCCTTAATAAGTATTTAGGTAATTCATTATCTTACTCGAAGCAATTGCGGTGTACTCGGCTGGTTACGTGGGCTCGAACCGTTGACGTATTGTAGTTGTGCGTTCTTTTGGCCCGCTACGCGTTCTATTCGACCACTGGAAATAAAAACAGGCTGGCATAAGAAATAACTTCACATGAGTCCAGTAAGGTATACTGTAGTTTTTCACTTGTTCACAAAAGCGCACTTGTAAACGCATATTTTGCTAAGGCGCATTGCAATTGCATATATACTCGTATATAATTCATAAATTAAGAATGCGAGTTAACATAACAACGCCTAAAACAATATCTATAGAAAAAAATGAATTCAAACGCTAAGCTCTCTTCATCTAAATGTAGACAAATAAAAACTATAGAGGGAACGAATGAACGAAATGAACATCAGCAGAACTCTCAAAAATTTGTTTATACTATAACTAATTGTTCATACTAAAAAAGTTGGATAAAGAAACCGCGACTAGATAGGCGACATGTTTTTTATCGCTGAGGTTTCCAGACACATTTTTCATAAGTTAATTAGTACTTTCTCACATTAGGGACGTATAACATGCTATTAATCTCTAATGTGACACAGGACATCAGAAGGACACACTCAATAGCGCATTACATGGTATATAAGGGAGGGTCACCCCACGGGGCATGGCGCGTCGTCTAGACGCCACGCATAAAAACATGGGACATGAGTTATATCATATATTCAAAGTTTGTTTTTGTATTTTATTGTGTAGTGAAGTGATGAGATTTTATAACTACCATAATACGTCCATCAAAGTGGTCTTTAGGAGAGATTTCTATAGGACTAGGTAGCGAAGCGAGTCTACTCGAAGTCGGGTCGAATGTGAGATGGAATGCAAAACGAAAAATCGGGCCAGTGCATGTCGAGCCACAGTGTAGGGTTTCGTAGCTACCCGGCACAATAATGCGGTATAAGAAGTGCGTTTTCTATTGTTTTTGGTTTATACTACTAACAGCGTTAATTAAATATTTTTTAATAGAATTTGTACGAAAATTTTGTTACTTCTCACTTGGTCTGCTGTTACGTGATAGTTTTCTATTTAATTTTATTATACATATATACAACTGCCATTAAGGGGGCACGGTTCTTACAATTTTTAGACTTTATGGCTTAGTATTTCACAAACAGTTCTCTAAATCGAAATGTGATATTCACAACCTCTAATTTTTTTTAAAAGACCTATTACGCTTTACGTGCAGGGGAGGCACATGAAAAAAAGATATTTTTAAGATTATTTATTCTCAGTCAGCGTAACTAATGTATAATTCCATGCCAAATTACAGTTTTCTAGTCAGACGGACACAATTTATGCAACTTTCAAAATGATTATTTCCAAAAATATTCACCTTCGAAACCTCAAAATGTACCTATTTAGGTGCTACATGTTGCACATAAAAAAAACTTCTGTTACATGTAGGTATGGCGTGACCACCTAAAAAGATTGATATTATTAATAATAATTAACTATAAAACTAAGTAGCGGCCTCTACAAGACACCTACCTATGCGCCAAATTGCAGCAATACTCATTGGGTAGCCTATGAGTAAAAATGCCTGTGACATACGGACAGACAGATAGACATATGGGTTTCGTTTTTGCCATTTTGGCTACCGAACCCTAAAAAAATCATTTCTAACCTCGTATCAACATAAACTTGTTAGGGTTCGAAGAAACTTGTTAGCTTCTGGATGCCGCCCTCAATGCGGAACTGCGTATTTGGCTTATAAATACGATGAAATAAAACTACAACTACCTACCTACCTAACACTAATAGTTGCTAGTTAGAATGTAGGTAAGTATTGACGTAGCACTATGTCCTAGCCATACAACCAAAGTTGTAGTACTGTCTAATTGTGCGCCTCAAGTAATAGGTGGTGGATAGGATATTCCAGCAGTGCGACGCGACGGTTTTAGCCATGATGACATCATATAGATAGAATCCTTTGAAGTTGTGTCTCTATGTTAAAACCGCATTTAAGTTATTATTCACTATAAGTGGATGGCTCCTACTATATTGTGCCCATTGAGGCTGATATATCCAATCTCGTGTACACTTCTTTTAATATGTTGGACCTCTTGTTTTTGCATCGGTTCTCGAATATAGTGTATAATATAATGGTGGCAGCACCTTACCTGCCTATACAGTTTATAAACAAAGAAACATTGTAAACATTGGCAATTTGAAAAGAGTGGCCGCGAGTTTTATTGCCTGTTCTTTTCTCCGGCTTTACCTATTGTTTGCGAATAGGCATTTGTAAATGTAGAATCGAATTTTCACAAGTTTAGTATTTTGCTTCCTAAGTAATTTATAGAATTTTTATATTTATATTAAATTCCTTTTATATATTTAAGCGATTGGCCGAGATTTAACTACAAAGATATCTTAAATTCCATAGAAATAAGACGGCTCATTTGCGCTATCATCGCGTGCAGAGTCGGTACCGGTGTGTTCCACGCTCCATGACACCGTACCACCAGGCTTCCCTGTTTACCCTTAGTTCAAGGTCGCCAATACTGATTGGTCATGTTTTGTTTTTAGCTTTTAGCTTCCGTGACCTGCCTGCATTTATCACAGCCCGTCGTTTATCAGATCTGTTACAGCAACTTTCATGTTACTAGTAATTGAGAAGCTTTAAATAGCCGATAAGTTGGTATTGTCTTCGGTTTTTTTATTTAGGCATTACAGAGCTTAAACAAATAGACTAGGTACATTGCTACGTATTCATGGATTTTAATTAATTAATTTTTTTAAATAAATTTCAACGCTGTTAACGTTCTGAAAAGGTCTCATTTTATGATGAGAGGAGTACGGCTTAAATACTACATATTACAGCTAATAATTAGCTTTTTGATTTGGATTGAATTAAGATTAATGATGAGTATTATCAGCACTGTCTTTTGTTCGTGTAATGTTAACTTCCAAATGATTTTTACTAAATTGTTCAGTTAGTTCGGTTTCAGGAATTTTTATTCTCATAAGAACAATATAGCTCAGTAGATCATTAGGCATTTGATCAGGTTATTAATTTATTAGTGCATACGTTCTGTAATAGCAAAAATAATTGTAGGTATAAACACAAAAGCATTAGGCATTTGACCCATAAACCTGAAATATCATTCATATAAATACACAAAAAAATACATGTAACTGTATAGTTTTGGGGCCATAAAGCTGATTGTTTCGTAGCCGGTGACATCAGAGCAAGGTCGTCTCAATGAAGACGCGACGATTATCTCATCATATTCACGTCTCACAGATATGAAAGAATCTGCATTGCAGGAATTGTATAATGTCTGATGTTCAACACCCACTAGTCATTGGGAATTTTATTTTGTGCAGTGTAATGAGGACCGTAAGTACTTGTATGAGCTGCTTGCAAATAGCGAATAGTGACATAGGATAAATTTATTACCCGACTGTAGTAGGCTACAAAGAAAGACATGAAAAGAGTAATTCGGTTGTATTTAAAAAAAATACTTGTTTTAAAACAGACGCTGATGAGGACACAGATGAGATGTCGCAGACATATGGACATAGATAGAGTTATAGGAGCCAGAGAAACCAAACCTAAATAAAAATCTGTCTCAGTGTGAGTATAGGTGTAGGGATGACAAAGCTTTTTAAACTTTTAAATTCCATGACAAATGTCCATCAAATATTGATCACAAGCTCTTGTGAATTAAAAAGTATCTAACACTGGCGTTAATTACTACGCCCACTTATTGAAAACTAATTACTATAAAAGCGCTAGTGGACATGGCATTGCTAGTGCAGTGGTCCTTGCAGTGACCTAACAGCACGTGATGTCTGCATAACTGTATGGAGGACATGGACAAAGAGGCCATAAAGCATTCAGTTTATTAATCGGTACGTTTCAAGTACTTACATAAATTAGTTCGCTTTATGGGGTATGCTCGACCTTTCATGTCTTGATGTAGAGTTTAAGTACAGCATGGGCGGCCATCTTTGATTTAAATTTTGTCATATTGTATAGTATTCTACTAGTCAAGCCCTTTCATTTGATACCCATATTAAGGGGGTTGTGAAAAAATATGTAATCCGCCATTTTTTGGCAGCGGAATAGCGGCTATCTTGGACCGATTAACATCAAACATAGCTAAGAACACTCCCGACTAATTCACTTTTCAAACAAAAAAAAAACAAAATTCATCATCCGTTCGGAAGCTACGATGCCACAGAAAGACATTCACGCAGAGAGGCAGACAGACACGTCAAACTTATAACACCCCGTCGTTTTTGCGTCGGTGGTTAAATGGAACATGTGGATGCGATCTAAGTTATTTAACTAAGTTAATAATTCGACATTTTAATTAGTGTTTTGTGACCTTTGCGCAAGTATTTTCGTCTCGAGTCTACAGTGTAAGTAGTTGTTGTTTACTACAGCGGAAACAATGGGATGTAGCTCGCAATAAACAGCCTAGAAAGGCAAGCGGTCGCCATGTCGGGCCCGCGCAGGCGCACGCTGCGTCCCACTACGTGATCGCGCTATGGTGTTATCGGAATGGCATCGCGGGACCCCAGTGATCTCATCGTGGAAGGCCGTAGGGACTTGTTTTGAGCACAATTCATCTTAAAATACCTGATAATATTTAGAAAAATCCAAATAATATGAAATAGTAGTAGTTCTAAAATAATATATTGTCAGTTACTGCGATAAGAGGTAAAATCAATTTTCCTATTCCCTACCAAATTTTATTAAAACCTGTTTTCAGCATGGATCGAAAAATGTTCTTTAAAAACGGACCCGGACCAGCTATGTCATCCAGGTATGGATTGAGTTAGACTGACCAAAAAATATTAATAGACACTGAATACACACCGGTTCGAATAAACCAAATAATTAATCAGAGAATTTGCTCCGAAACGGCAATAGAACTCAATTGGACTAACTTCTCAGTTATACAAGAAAATATGTTATACGACTGGATACTCCAAAGTGTTAGCTTATTTATTTCAATTTTAATCTAATCCTCCAATGGTCTTTCGAGCCAAAAATAGAACAATTCAATTTTCCGTCTGACTCACAAGAACTGGTTCTTGTAAACAAACAAACTCATGATAGATCAATATACGGAGAGCTTGCTACGAATAAGGAAGCTACGTAGTTGCACACATGATGCAGTTAATAATGTTTGACATCTAAACGTGACCTATCATATTTCATACGTAATTATACGCGTACGCGCCCTCCGTCACGTAGTTACATCTTTTACGGTGTTCTGAATGTTAGTGTTTCAGAGAGATTGAATGTGATTGAAAAGTTTATAGCGACACATTTCGAACGTCGATGTCACTGAAGCTGAAGTTAGGCGTACTTTACTTTCCATAGTATGGTTTTGCGCCGCCTCAATTAAATGTTTCTCTAAAATTGTTAATGCAAGCCTTTTTCTGTCTTTATCATTCATCTTAGCCGGGTTCTCATTTACCGGCAAGTATTTCCTTGGCGATACGACGACATCCTAATCAAAGATGTTGCTTTAATGGGTTTTCATTCAACAAGGACTCGTATTTCAATGCAAGATGGTTTTACTAAAATATGGCAATATGGTAGAGTGCAAAGTACTGAACGAGTACGAATTCCAACTTTTACGCGCTTAGTTGGCTAAGGTGAATCTCCTGATAATATAGGGAAATATGTAAGAAAAATATTACAGGATGTGATTAATTTTATGAATTAGGCGCCGGTAATTCTTCGAATGTGGCGTCACGTATGCTGATATACTGATAGATACTATATGATATTAAGACATTTGTATTGATAATGTCACTACTCCAACTTTCAACCTTGATCAAATTTTAGAAGGAAAAAGTATACATTAAAAATTATCCTGCACTAATCAAGTGTGATAACGTAAAATGAAATGGTCTGAAAATAAATTATTCGTCCACAGTTTAACATATTTAAAATAAATAGGTACCTACTAAAAGCAAAGGATTTGACAGTACAAAATTATGATGCTATAACGTTAAAGGTACTTATTTTGTTTGTACAGAGTATATCGTTTGGAGATTTTATGAAACGAGTCTGATTAGACTTGACAAGCATGTAGTCTATTTGCATTTAGTTAATCTACTGTGTTAAAAAATTAAATTGTTCATCTAATCGATGTGCTGGTGGAATTGATTGAGTACAAAATGGGCTTGACATTCTCAAGCTTTTCCAAGATGAGCTCTAAAGAACATCCTACTGATTTAGTGTCAGGTCCAGAATAATTAAACTTTGCCGAAAAACCCAAACCTTTGTGTTGAGAGAGATTTGGGTTTTTCGGCAAAGTTTCATTATTCTGAATTATTCTGTACCTTACAGAGAGTGCCACTGCAAACAATGGCACTCTCTGTAAGGTACTTCTTTAATCAAAGATCAATTTGAGCATATAAACTCTGTGCTCTCTATCTTGCAAAACTCTTCGCATTCCCTAATTATATTACAGCAGGTTGTGACAAGAACCTCCTGACGTCATAATATAGATATTAGAGAAAGACAATGAAGTGGGTGTTTACAAGGCAGCTTCCCTAAAAAGGACTCGATCGACTACCTTACTACAATGACTAATTCCACTGTAAAACATGGTCAAGTTCAATATTTAGGCAGTCGCACTCATTCACAATTACTACACAGCAGATTAAACAGTTGTTACAAATAAAACAATTAAAAATAGCGCGGAGGTTCGATAATGGAATTTACCGTCAGATGATAACGCGACTCCAGGTACTCATAACGTATCTGAGGATTATATAGATATCCAAATATAGATTATTTTCAAGTTTATAGGAATATAAAGAGGTAAATGTTGTTGTTTTTTAAAGGATATGGAAATATACACTAGGCTTATCTCATTGGTTAAATAGCGTTAATATTATTTTTCTTCAGTGTAGGCTAAAATGTGCGTCGTATAATACGAGTATGTACAAGAATTGAGGTAGCCTCTGTCTTCTAGTCATTTTTTTTAAAGATAACTAGTAATGTGTGATTGTGGTCCCACATTACTAGCAATCCTGTTAACTGCTCCAGCTAAACTCTATGGCTTGTGTTAGGATTGGGTTCACGTAGGTAGCTTAATGGGCAGGATTCAAACTCACGACCTCACGATCGCCGATCACCGATGCCTTAGCCATTAGGCTACCGCCGCTTCTGACGTCGTATATTATACGACGCATAAAATGATGCAGACGTATGAAAGGATTTGAGATGTCTTCAAGCAATGGCAAGCAGGAAAGTTAAATGGTGAATCAAGTCATTATAGTAAAGGCGACCAGAAGTTACATGAGTAGCTGTATAAGCAGCATAAGCGAATATACCTAAGTACATATGTTTGCGACCCCATAACAACAATACAAATTAATTAATTTAAAGTAGAAACCAGCACAGAGTTAGGCCGTTACACCGTGGGCTGTATACAGCAAAAGATATTAGTCACTAAGTAATACTCATTTTGACTGGTCAACCCACGCGAACAACAATTGCTTTTTATTTAGATTAAGTGATTTCCGTCAAATATCGGCGCTTAAAGTGTTGACATTGTTTGAAAGAACTGAGAGAAGGTTCCGTAGTCACTACAATGAAAGAGTCGTCAATACAAAGACTGAAAGATAGAAGAAACCTGGCCTAAAAAAACAGCCTTTGTTGCAGGTTAGGTATCCCAAGATGAGTAAAACCATAGGTTAGGTTAACCATAGGGTAGTAAAATCATAGGTTTTTTTTAAAAAACAACTCTCGTTCTGATTAGGTTCAAATTCAAGGATGATGCGACACAAATGAATGGACAAAAATGTACACAAATATTTATAGAGATATTTGGTAATTGAACCCACAACCTCTTGCACGGTCAAAGTTTTGGGTTATACTTCGGTAATACAAGTTTCTATTTATATATGACAGTTCACACAACGCCATCTAATATGCAACCAGACAACTGTTAAACATACTTATATATTTCTAAATACATACATATTGTAGATAAATTACACCCAGACACAGAATAAACCATCGTGCACATCACACAAAGTTTTATCCTGGGTGGGCATCGAAGTACGACCTACGGCTTAGCAGTCAGATTCACTAACTACTAGACCAACAGGTCAGTCAATAAAAATAGTGCCGTAAATATAGGAATAGCAATCTATTGATTGTTTTTAAACTTTCGCGATGTTTACACATATTTGTATATTATCGGGACTTAATCGCGAGAAATATTTAAAGGTTATTTTTCAATCGACCACAATCAGTGCAATTCGATTAAAACGTAGGGTAAATAAAAGGTTTTTAAATATTTCACGCGATTAAGTCCCGATCAAGAAGAAATCACTTAGTTATGAGACACGTTATCTCTTACAACGAATAGAAGTGACAAATATTTTTAAGGACGAATCAAAGTTAAATATCTTTTGAGTATTCGGGGTAAAGTATAATATAGTCCAAGACTATACATTTGTATATGGCTAGAGAACAAAAACCTCAGGGTCAAACACATTCCCACCATATGTTGGAAATCAATTTGTGAGCATAATAATGATGAGTTTTATTACATTGTTTGATTGTAACACGATTACGTCATCGACCTTCTCTTCCTTCGAGGAAAGGGACTGAAGGTTGTCTGGAAGAGACCGCAAACTGCGATAGAGCGAGTCGCCCAGCTAATTACTGTGCACAACGTTGTCCTCACTGTGTTATGCTTTGAGTACATGACAGATGTATAATCAATCACACATTAGCAGATGAGGAGAGTTCTGAGGAACTTGCGACTGAAATACAACATCGAATTGTATCACTGCGGTCTAATAAGGCTAGATTTGCTCCCTTCGCCCGCATTAGATTTTGACTGAATTAAGGAACCCTTGTGAAAATTCTACTGCTAAAATTCGTCTTCGGGGTTGAATTTTCAAAACTCTGTTTCTAGCGGATGCTTCGCCATCATAGTATGTCGCCATTTTTTATTTCATCCCGATACGTTAGATAGTGGTCTGAGTAGCGGCATCTAGCCAAATATGTCTGTAGAAGTCCTTAATTACTTTTAACTATGAATATAAAGAAAACCTATTTAAAATAAATAAAAATAGATACCTACTACTAATAATGCTAATAGGTCGATTGATTCTTGACTCGACCACTGTGAGTTTATGGCACGGTAATTACTATTTAAATAAACAAGATAATTTGACGGAACTCCAACACGTAATCCTTTACCAAAACAGTCTACGCTCAGAAGTCTTACACCTCATCCCATCAAGTGTAATTAGTCACGCCGCTAAATAAGGACACCATGTAGGTGTGACGACACGACAAGCTTTTGTGATACTCTCTCTTGCTCTAAATTATCGTGTTGGAAAGAGATATAGAGATATTTGCGCCCGTTACTCGACTTATAGTTAATGAAAGTCCGTATATGTATTGGCGATTGAAATTGTTAGTGCGGCATCGAATTGTTTTTGGCAATTTTGAAGTTCTTCAAGAATCTTGTTAAAAGTTACAGGCACTGGATCTATAGTAAACGGAAAAGTGCAATAACATGTACAATAGCCTAAGGTACCTGTCCCATCAACGACGATGAGCGAGAAGCGAGTAGCGATTTATTGCTCAAGAAACGTACAAAAAATATTATAATACAAGTTTAGTAGGGAAGTAATACAAGTTTAGAACGTTCAGAACGGGATTTAGATGGCAATAGTAGGCAGGACGATATGCCAGGCGAAGTCGATTTTAAGACCAGAAAAGTACGTTTGAAATAAATAAAAACGTGGTTGAGATTCAGAGGAGAAAATTACAAGATTATAAAGTTCTTTGTTATTACTTACAAAGGGCTTAAAAGAGTTCAAGTTATAAAACAGTGGTACAAGAATAAAATATAATAGATTCTTTACCAAACATCGTTGACGGACCATATTCTAGATATCATACATATTCTAGTTTTTGCATATAAAATGTTGTTTATTGTCACTGTGCACTGTTCTATCAGTCCTATCCAATAAAAATTGTAATGTTATGAGACTATATGTTATGCTAAACCTTTTCTTTGGGTTTCTGATCATTACTTCTGAATTGAAATTTAATGCGAACGTCAACAAATCCTACCGCTTTCATCATCGGCCATCGTCATTACAAAGCTATTAACAATAGCAACCCACTGTGGAAAATACATTGTATGCTTTATTACCTGTAGGGCTAATCTCCTCCTCGAAATGAAACATTATTCTTTGTTTTTGCTGGGCAAGTGAAACTGAAAATACTGACACTATTTTAAGTTTCACTGAGCCTGCATAACGACTTTAAGTAAGCAAGCATATTCAACAGTTTAGTGAAAGACAGAGGAATGCAAGACCATAACATGCCACCATTACAGACATTCAAGACCATATAAACAAGTAGTTACCCAGATGAGTCTCCGCTGCACAGTTGCTTCAAAAGTCTCGTCACCTCCAAGCGGTCTGGTGATCCACAGGACTGCAACCAAAAAAAATAAATTGGTGCACAGAGGTTTAGAAATAAGATAGGGAATACAACACTATCAATAAACTAACAGCAGGGGTTGATAGACAAGAGTGTAAAAATAAGAGTTGTACATAAATGGATATAATCAAAATCTTCTGAACCTTAATTCTGTAAAGAAGGTCACAGTGACCAGTTTGCCTTTCAAACTTATACCTTTTAGGATATAAGGTAGGGTATGAATACTTTGAACAACTGTAGCTTAATATCGATAACTGCATTCAATTTGTAACAAATTATTAATCGATTAGCGAATGTTGTGTCTTCTTCTATTCTATTAAGAAAATATAATTAAAAACAAAGACAAAACACTCGCTAGTTAAATTGCTTGTAATTAAAATTATATGTTATTAACGTGTTATTTAGGGGTTAGTTTTTTTCTGACTTATGATGTAATAGATCGTAAGTCTCTATGTTCTCGATTCCAACTATAGAATTAATGATCCCAAACTAAGCAGAGCTTGTACTGATAAACGTACTTATATATTTCTAAATACATGCATATTATAGATAAATAACACCCAGACACAGAATAAACCACCGTGCTCATCACACAAAGTTTTCTCCTGGGGTTCGAACCCACGACCTCCGGATTAGCAATCAGGTCACTGAATTAATAACAGTAGGTAGGTTTATACATATTGTGTTACGAGTTGATAAAAAACATAACTCTTCCTTGCAATCGGGTAAAAATCGGTTGGTGAAGAGCCAGTAAACAATTATTTTTTACATAAACTACCATAATTACGTAAATGATCATGTATTTTCTTAGGAGATCCACCGATAGGTAATATGGTAAATTTTACTAGGGTCTTTGAGATAAGCAATATTTTTTAACATCAGCTTATTAGTTCAACTATTCATTAACTGTTTATTCCTCAAAGGAATCTCCACCACAGAATTCCCAGCAGCAATCCACTTCAATTAGGTACCAAATTACTATCACACCCATACGTGCAGCAGCACACATTTCACACATACATATAGGACGAATGCAACAATTACGTCATTGGCGATAACAAGACCGGCGTGAGGCGTTTTCGCGACCCGCCATCGCGACCAGCCAGGCGACCAGTCCGCGACCTCACTCCGAACTGGAACGTTGTGTGTCAGCTAAACTAAATATAACACTATGGTAAGTGTTTATAAACTTTGTCTTTTAGTATTTATATTACGACTACACTTTAGTGCATCTCGTATATTAGAATCACTTATGATGACGGGTTTATTGTATATAGTGTTGTGTTTTGAAATTTTGAATCTAAGATTAGGTGTGATGACAAAATCCGTGAAATTTGAGTATCGAAGTTTAACAAAACTTATTGGCCGATCTTGAAAATTCACTTTGATCGTAAGGACGTTTTTAATGTGAAAGTTAAATTCGGCAATGAGTGTTTGATTTTCGTTAAATCTAAGTGGCGCGTTTTTGGTCGCAGAAAAAAAACAAAGTTTTAAAAATTATTTTATAGTTCAAGTGCGGCAGTCAGAGTTTAAAAATGACCTTACGATACTAATTGTCACTAATTTTTAAAAACCTTTACATGTCGCCTTTATTTTATTTGCTCATGGAAAGTCTTAAAAATGACCAAAAGTTCAAGCGCGGCAATCAAAATTTAAAACGGCCTAGACAATAACGTCACAAGTTTATAAAAGTTGCATCTGTACTTAATTTAAACCTAAAATAAAACTCAAACATAAACAATAAATGTAACAATTTATTCACTTCTTAAAACGACAAGTATTAATGACTCAAGACGATTTTATTACGAAAATAGAGTGTACGAAATACTCGAGCATAGTTTCGTAGCGAAAATTGTTAGATTATGCATGTATATTATGCGTTTGTAGTATCAATGTCAATTTGTTTAGTAGTAATGTGTCCGCAAGCATATCTGGAACTAATCACGGAGTAGTGAATCGTGTGATGTTAAAGAATGTGCATCTAATCAATTGAATTAACAACATCTGTACGGCTTGTTGAAGATCTAAGATTTTCTATGCCGTACATATTGTCAGTGTCTCCATATTAATAGTGTTTTTTAGTACGTCTATAGTGGTATTTTTCATTGGCAGATTTTTGTGCCAATATATGCATATGATTAACACTTAGCAATAGGTGGCAAATTGATTAAGGATTCAGGACTTAAGGCATAAGTCATATTGTCGCGTTCCTATTGGTAGAAACATTTTATCGACATGGAATTCTTCTGTTGTGAACAAACATCGACTATTAAAAACTTTAAGTGCCCTCGAGCCCCCTATCACTACACTACCTCAATCGAACCTTCCTTAATAAACCTTAAGTTTCAAGCTACTTCCATGCCAAATTTCACCTCAATCGACCTAGTATCTTATGAGACTAGTGCGTTCAAATGAACAAAAAAACTTTTTTTAAATTAGTATGTAATCTTAAGTAAATATGTAGAGGAGACATTTGCTATAGGGTTATGTTGTACGTAAGGTTTTTGAAATATCGATTGATTTACTGATGCGATTTTAAATTGATTTTAAAGATAAACTTATCATTAAGCTTTATTTTATATGTGACCTTATCAGATTGATAATTGCCATTCACCTTTTTCCCTTTACAATTAATACTGAAACATAATTAGAACTTGGCCTCATTGATAAAATGCAACCACAACAAATACATAAATGCCTGCCATTTATTTTTTTATGTATTTGTTGTGGTTGCAATAGTAGTTTAACTACGAATATTGTCTTATCTTCACTGATGTTTCCATCGAAGTTTTCAGATCAAGCATTTCCACCAGTGAGCCGATTGCACCTAATCAGGAGTAGGATAGCTTTTTCTTCAACTAAGTTTCTTAAATTTAATTTGGGTTTCATTTTTTATTTGACCAAGGAATTTCCGCTTATGGCAGGTATTTACCTGCCATAAGCTAATGGGGTAAGAGGAAATTGGGAATAGGTACTTCGATTGGTTTTATGAAATAACCAATAGGTACATATTGTTTAACGATAAAAAAAATATAATTTTGTTAAATAATTGCTGCTAATTATTATTTGTGTCCATATTTTCCTTAAATTGGTATAATGTGAGCGTTAAATTAACTAGCACAGTATGATATTTAAAAATATAGTTTATGTTGGACATAAAAAGTTTTCGCGCGCGAAACGTGTTGTAAATTTATAACATGGGTATTATTTTTTTGGATCGAGAATTTGAATAATTAAAGAACAAAATATTTAGAAGACGATCCATGGTGTATTTTAGTTTAACAATCAACTGCAGCGTATAACTAAAGTGTTTTTTGAAGATTTAAGACTTTTTTGGAAAATCAAATTAATGATTTTTTTTTTAATTGTCTGCTGCAACACAGGCATCAAACCCCAGTGAGAGCGTTATGAAACTTAAGAATTTGTTTGAACGCGCGAATCTCTGAAGATACTGGGCTATACATAAAATTTGGTACGAAGTTACCTGCATTCAGGAAGCGATACGATTCTCGGCGGCGAAGCTCTAGGAAAACCTTAGTACAATAACAATAAAGAAGATGTAACGGTCCTCATACGGAACCAACTTTTCACTTATGTACGTAAGCAAGGCAAGGGCGCTAACAGCTGAGTTAAAATTCGCTGTACATAGGTACATTGACAGCGGGATCCATCTCTCATCGCACATTAGTAGCCAGTACATCTTAAACGCTACACAGTGTGAAGGCCGACACTATAAAGTTTGGAACAACAATAACGAACATCGAAATAGGCAGTTATAAATACCGAGTGTTTATGAGCGGAGTGCAAATCCTTCCGAATTGTACCAGACATCTGCTCAAACACTGCAGCTCGTTACAGTTTACATTTTTGTTAGGACTGTGCCACACGGCCGCTTCAATCCTGGCCTTTTACAAGAGATTGCGTACAAAAAGGACGGATCAATTCACTACTTGGTGACTTTATACCTGGGTTTTTAATTTTATTTATAAGAAATTAGGCATAAAGACACATGTAGCGTAAGTTTTAAGGGTTTTAAAAGGACTGGCCGTTATATATGCGTGCCACCTTTTAAGCTTTAGTTGACCAGGGCACCTTAACTGACAAACTGCAGACAGATCTTAAATCAAAAACTTTGTTTTTTTTTACATTTTGTCTAGTTTAGTCTTAAATAATTCGAAGATGATTTTGTGAGTGAACAAGTAAGGTCGTAAGATTTTGATAGGACAACTGCCAAAGAAGCTGCCAGTTTCTTTTCGCTCCACTAATGCATACACGTTTCTCCCAGTTTGCGCCACGACAGCCAGTCCTTTACCTTCCGCACCCAGTCCATCCTTGCGACTTTCTTCAAGTCGTCGATCTATAGATAGATCACCAGAGATCAGCAAGAGCTGAGAGCCATACGTTACACCCTGTTAGAGAACATTTTGGGCATTATGTGAAGTTCTTTATCTCGTCATGATCAAGACTAATGGTGGCGTGACATTACGGATATTTATTATCCACGGTTACTGCTAATCTGGCGCCCGCTTGTTTATCACAAATAACAAACTACTCATTAGAAAAAATATTTTTATATAAATCCATTGGTAAAAACAATAGGCTATAAAATAGTTCAACATTCATAAAATACCTTCGATTAGATTACAAGTGATTATAGGTTTTTATAGTGTTTTTGTACATTATAAAGTGTAACAAAATAAATTCCAGAGTTTTCTTATCTTATACTAGATTTTTCCAATAGTTTCGTACCTATGCCTATTTGCAAAGTTTCAGTTTAGTAATACAGGATGAGATTTATCTGTGAACTCTATGCCAAAATAGTATTCTAAATGAGATAGTAATCATAATATTTTATAAAACTGTCTTGATAATTTCGTTCAAAATGAAGTTTCTAGTTGAAAATTCCGTCATGCCAACACTCATTGGCCACATACCTTACATTTATAACACAAAGATAGAGCAATAATCTGTTTGTTACCGTAATAAACTCGTTTCCCGAAATTTTCAAGTTCCAAATAATATAAAATAATAATGTTTTTAGCTCATTTTAAAATCAGGCCAGCGTTATTAGAGTGACAGTTCTGACTGGCATCTCTCTGTTATAAAACTCCGTAAATAATGGGTGCAAAAACAGCTGTTTTCGATTCTAGGAAAGTTTTCGTTTTGTGGAAATGAGAGGAAAAGTATTAGGTTGGTTATTTCCAGAAATGTTACATTGTCGTGGATTTGTTTTATTTGTGTTGTGATTCTTGTCTTTATTCTTATGAATGTTGTCAATGTGTTGAAGCTTGTAGTGTGAGGAAATTGTATTCATCGCACGTGTAATTAACATCGTCAATACACGAGCGATGTTCATTAATAAAAACATGAAGAAAATGCCTTATTTATATGCATTAAAATTGCTTTTATAATATGAATGACATTGTGGTTAATTTTAATTAGCTTATTACCACATAACTAAGATATTTGTTCGTTTTTTGCAATACCTACTATATACTCTTATAAGTGCATATTCAAGTTATTTTCCGCATTCAGCTTTTAGACTTTGTCAATTAGGTAATTTAAATATAGGACTATAAACACAAGAATTAACCAGGAAAATGTTAGGTTTCAAGCGACTCGTACTATGAGTCAATACTTATATTTGTTATTATATAAAATTATTACTTGTATCTGACCGTGTTTCAACTAAACGTAATTTTGGTCTTGTCCTGTTAGATGTCATCTCAGTCCTTACAACGTTTGTTGGTCATATCACCTCTTCGGACCATCGTTCGTAGAACTAAATGTTTACCAGTGAAGGCAAAAAATGCTACACAGCAGCTTTCTAAAACTGATAGGTATATAATACATATACCTACCTAAAACATTAATAATGCAACAATGAATTGTTTTGAAGGTTTTCCTCACATGCATGCCAATGGGTTGATTAATGTTAATAAAGCATCTTTCTAACATTGACAATTTTATTCTGTTGTACTGTGAGTGAGTTCACAAAGGATCATTGCTTGTAATTTCTTATAAAACACGGTAAAGTGTATAATATATGTAGTTGTTATAGGGTTGTATGTAATAATTAGAATATGTAGAATGTTACTTTAAAAAGGTTTGCTATGTATCGTCTTGGTTCTACTGTCATGATAGTTGTAAGTTTTGCAAAAAATAAATAAATAAATAAATGCCTCACTAGCTGACCTGCGCAACTTCGTCTGCGTAAATTTTCCCCGTTTTAGCAACAATGAGAAACATTGCAAAAACGGGGAAAATTTTAGCCGACGAAATTGCGCAGGACAGCTAGTATGAGTATAAATTAACTTCTTATTTGGAAAGCTTCTAACAAAAACATCGACAGGCAATTCATTCCCTGGTGATGATAAACATTATTTTTTTTAAAATAATTGAGTCTACCTTTGTACACTATTTGTACATTAAGTGTTAAATAAATACATAACTACAGGTAAATTAGCTTGAAGAAATTTTTGCGTTTGTAGTAGTGTATGGTCAGCAAATAAAAAAAACAACATTTTATTTTTAGTTTTTATTGTTTTAAAGGTAATATACGTTTGTGGCTGGAGCACACCAAATGCGTGCACGTCTACGCATACGCACTACGTACTAATACGGTCGTGAAAATGTGTATCCACCGCATTGTAATCTATGGAACTGTATGAGGCAGACAAGCCAGTTCCAAACATTACAAGCATTGAATGCCGGTTTTCACTTCAGTGAAGACGTGTATGAATTAGGTGTTCTCCGGCCATAAATGTTTTATTCTAATAATTCATCAACCCCAGGCATATCACAATCATCCCCATCCTCGCTTTCATCAGATGAATTATTTAAATTAATTATGATTCGTTCTGATATTGTGTCTAAAGCTGCGTCTCTACCCTGATATTTGCTTTCCTCCTCAATAGCATGCAAACAAACTTTTCTCCATTCCTCTACAGTTATGGCGTTCATTTTTTCTTCAGCTAATGACATTATAACCTTCATATTCATTGCGACATTCTTTTTTGCGACATATGTTTTCACTATCCCCCATATATTTTCTATAGGATTAAACTCCGGATGGTATGGTGGTAAACGCAGCACAGTATGACCGTGCTGTCGTAATATTTCGTCTATCTTGTACTCTATAAATCTCGCCTTGTTTTGCAGAATCAGTTCATATAATTGAGGCTTAAGCAACGTGGATGAATGCTCAATGTTTCGAAATGTCAGCCAGTCTATCATTTGCTGTTTTCTAGAATTACTATTCGGTGCAGGATTTTGTATTGAGTTATGATATGGTGCGTTGTCAACAACAACAACACTATTTGGTTGTAAGTTGGGTATTAATTGAGTTTGAATCCACCTTGAATAGTTGTCATAGTTCATATTGTTGTGGTAATCTCCACTTTTTTGGTCGGCTTTAAACATAAGCAATGCATTTGGTATAAAGCCATCGATACCACCGGCATGAACAATGATTAAGCGGTTGCCTTTCGATATATGTTGCTTCAAACCTGAAGTGCTTCCATCTGACCAAGATTTCGAGAGGGTATGTGATGTATGTATATATGTTTCGTCGGTGTAAACAATTGGTCGGCGTTGTTCACGATATTCAGCAATTTTCATCAAATAATTAATTCGCAAGTATCTAATTTCGTGTTTTTCCATAAGAAGTTTCCGGTTATCTTCTGTTTGCTTCCAATTAAAACCTAATGACATGACGTGTTTTCGTAACGTGCTGACACAACCTTTATAATCGATATCTTCTTTCAATTTTGAGTGCAAAGTTTTTAAAGTGGGAACTTCTTTATTTGTGATGTGGAAGTCATGAATTGTTCTTCTGATAACTTGCTGATCAAAGTTATCGATTACTATTGTAGGTTTACGATTCGGTTTCTTTTTAGGAGATTTAAATGTTACTTCCTGATCTGAAGGACGACATTTGCTTTCTGATACTACCTTTCTGACGGATGCTATTGAAATTCCTGTTGATTTAGCAACTAATTGAGTGGGGGTCATAATACTGCTCGGGTTGTTATTACACTCATTTTCGAAATATTTGTACAAACAGTACAAAACTTCCTTAGTTTGAGAAGTCAAAGGCTTGCCTCGACCATGTTTTAACACTGGAGCCATTTTGAATTATCAATATAAAGTTACAACACTTACACACTTGAAATTAAACACTTCAACAAATATTTTAACAATAATAACAAACAATAACAACAATCAACAAATACAAAATTTCACAATGAAACTACTACGTATCTAATAATTATAATTTTTTAATGAAATGCGTGCTTTATGTTCTAACGGTATCAAGCGACTGACGTCAGACTGCACGTGGCACCTGCGGACAGAGTAAACTGGTTTATTCTGGTTTTGTGCGTGTTTCCACTTTCCACTATCAAGTGACGATTTATTTATTTGTTTTGTTTCGTAATTATTATGGTCAAAACTTTTTACCTATAGCTAAACTACTATCATCTAAAGAACGACACGATATTTTATTGTTTCACGGTAGTCGCCTTGTCGTTTGCTCAAGGACGTGAAATTGAATGACATATTTTTTTTAATAAAGTCAAAACCTTTTTCTTTAAAATAAAAACTTGTTTTTATTGAAAACAAAAATCAGAGTGTTGCTAGGGATAAGTACCTATTAAATTAAATAGTAATGTTAGGATATTGAAACATTTTTGTAAGGGCCAGAACGATATAGTGGAAACGCGCTCTAATATCTAAGTAACATACACACCACTACATATGCAAAAATTTCTCGAGACTAATTTCACTGTAGCAATGTGGGTCCCACATTACTAGCAATCCTGTTAATCCCTCCAGCTAAGCTCAATTGTTTGTTAGGACTGGGTTTACGTCGGTAGAACAGTTAATGGCTAAGCCAATTTTTAAGAATTAAATTTGTATGGTCTATATAATATTTAGTGGCCTCGCCTCTGTCCAACAAATCGCGGGTGTTAACATAAAGCGTCTCTAACTCTATATCCAGAGCGTCCCACTCACTACAGGTTTATTGCTGTTGCGTAAATTCTTCATCAAACTTCGGATAGTTGGAACAGTGAACACACGTAGGAGAAGATTATTAGTGAGAAGCGCTGGTATAATGAAGGTATTTATTCTACAATTTTCGTATGTTAATATTGAATTATTTTAGTTTAGGCTCAGTTTCAGTTAGACTGCTAATCATAACACAAAACAACTAATCAGCTGTAGAAGTATGGTCTCAGAACAATAACCAACAACACCAACCAATAATCAAAAATAACCAACTAATAACAAGTATAGAAGGAACGTAAAAATAAAAGTATTTGTGTGGAAAGTGGAAAAAATGAAATGTGTGAGTAATAAAGAGAGACATAAACATTGACACTTAGTAATTTTGACAGCTAATTGGTTGATTTTTGCTTTGATTATCCTTACGGAAATTCGATTACATTGCATATTTCAATTTCCATAACAAATGGCCTTATTCCTACACTGGATAAATCTTTTCGTGATGAGCACGATGGTTTATCCTGTGCCCGGGTGTTAATGTTTAAAGTAATAGTATTTTAATTCAATAATATTTTTTTATATATAGAATAGTGTCTAGTTGTCCCACTGCCCTGTTTGATATCAGATGACCTTGTGTGAGTTATCCCAAGATATTTATACAATTTTATTTATTTACTAGCTGACTCTCAACTTCATCTGCGTCAATTTTCCCCGTTTTTGCAATTCATGCAAAAATACCAAAATACGATTAACTGAACTTTACGACACGTTTAGTTAATCGCGATTTTAGTATTTTTGTATACATTTTGAATAAATTTCTTATACTTACGAAAAAAAAAACGGCTGAGTCGTTTCGGGTTAGGTCTATTACAAACGCCGTGATTTTTATATTATTATTGCAAGTCAATAAACAAATCAGTTATGATTTCATCGGCACACAGTAATCACATCGCAAGCTTTACAAGCGAATGTTGACTGAATGCGTTTACATTGTCAATATGTTTGCGTCCATCAATGTGTAAATCACGCTTTTCTCAAGTAAATAAAAGATAATTAGCGGTCTTGTTACAACTGAATGCATTGTATTTCAAATGCTACAAAGATGCCATAAGAACGTGAACATTATGTTTGCTCTGTTTTACGATAATTAGGTACATAAAATGATTATTATCGGCTATAAAATTAATGTTTAAACTGATTGATGTTATTTCCTTGTACAGTAGAAGACAACCGGCACTGTCACTAAACACTCTCGCCACCTTTGTATCACCAAAAGAACGAAGTTGGCAATTCCAAATCTGTATTTACGACTGCTACTATTCCTTTTATAACAATCCCAATTCACTGGACATTAGACCCTTGGTATTATGTTAGCCCACTGAATAATTCTAACAAAATTGTAAACTGCATCTCCAGGCCTGTATTTGAACTTTTGTATTTGAACTTGACCTACACGCGCGTGATCTGCTTTTATTATCAAGATAAACGATAAGTCATCGAGGTAGCAATGTATGTTACTAAATATATGACTTATCGGATTGTAAGATAATTTGGCGTGAAGATAACATGGATCGATTCGACTGTATGATACATTAGGGTTTGCTTTGTTAAGTGATATAAATTTTGTGTAACTTTATGATATTATAATGAACTTTTGTGAAAAATTTCTAACACCTAAATGAGGATGTGCGGTTACCTGCTTATTGTTGTATAAGTACACGATAGGGACTTGTATATCGATAAACCGTTTTGTCATCCCAAGACCCATGTTTGCTTTTGTAACAAAGATTGACCGTATACCTGGACCCTAAACTCAGCGATTCCGTTTAGAGCACGATTAGTAATCACAATCAGTAAGCTGTAGATGTGACGTGTGTATTACATCTTCATAGTTTCGTGTCTTTTGTGTAGGCTGCAATGACAAGTCTAGAATCTCCTCATTGACCCATATCGTTAATGCTAAAGCCGTCACTGTTACAACTTTCCAGTACTATTTCACTAAATCATGTCCGGTGATGTTGGCAGACACACTGACACACGATATATCACATCATAAAATTTGCAATAAGCGATATTTTGTAAAACTGAGTGGCTTGGGTAATGACCGGTGAGTCGATTACAGGTATTTTTGGTACCTACGTGACTAGATTATTTCAGGTGAAAACTAATAGACTTTAGGTAGACCTCAACATCCTACTGATATTACAAAACTTTTGTACCCTTACAAAAGTTTTGATGAACCTTTCTCTCTTTAATAAAATATACTGAACAACGCAACGCAAAAAGTACTGAATGAATTTGTAATGACACTTTTCAGTAATTCTTACATAAGTATAAACTACAGTTAATAGCTGCGATACAGTTATTTTTTAACTAAAGCGGGTATTTTCGTTCACAATATAAATCTACTGTAAAATTTTTGATAGTAATAAATATATTTATATCACCTCACACATCGGAATAGCACATTCTAATCCTAACTAATATTACAAATGCTAAAGTAAGTTTGTTTGTTATGCTTTCAGGCTTAAACCGCTAAACCGATTTCAAAAACTCTTTCACCAATGTATTTGAGTAACATAGTCTGTATTTTTTTAATTAGAGATTAACTACGAAAATTACAATAATGTAACCAAAGATATCAAAAATTGACCTATAAGTCATTATTTGACGTGCGCTGTTATAATGTTATTTGTTAGATTTTTTTTATACGCCTGATAATAAGCGTTACGCTAGCCCATAACGGTATCAGTGCCACCGAAATCCTTCTTAGGCAAAGATTGTAAGTGTAGCTCCGACCAAGTTGCACCGGCAGTAGTCATAAGCGAACTTAATATGTTCGCGTTAATCCCCGTGTTCTTTGTATTTTTAATGATACAAATCGAAAGTCTTACTGCTAGTCTGTTACCTAAACAGATCACTAAAAAATTGAACTGAATAGAATTTTCTATTAGTTAGAGAACAATGAAAGAAAAATCCATTTTTTTCAAGCAACCTAAGGCAGATAATAAAACTTTTGTAATAAAATAGTTATCGAAGCCGGTTATAAGACAAGCAGTACTGGTAGTGCTTTCGGATAGTACCTACCTACTTGTATTGCTTTGCCATTAATTAAATTTCGATTTATGCATTAAAGAGGTGTCACAATAGATCTTTTAGGTCGCAGCGACTTCCGGGCTACACATCCCGGCCTCTATCCAGATACAATACAATGCATTGAAGTCTTAATTCAATATTGACTATCCGTGTCAAGTTTCAAAACCTTTCATACAAGATCGAGCGTATCAGTTCAGAACCATCATCATGCATCTATTGGACTAATTCTTTTTTGTTGACAACGTAGTTTTTTTATATATAATATAATATAATATTTTGGGACAACTCACACAACGCTATCTGATCCCAAACTAAGCAGAGCTTGTACTATGGAAACCAGACAACTGATAAACATACTTATATATTTCTAAATACATACATATTATAGATAAATAACACCCAGACACAGAATAAACCATCGTGCTCATCACACAAAGTTTTATCCTGGGTGGGGATCGAACCCACGACCTCTTGCGTAGCAGTCGGATACACTCCCACCGCGCCACAGAGGCAGTCAAATTATGAAAAAAATATTTGTATAAAACGTACACAAAGGAAGGTAGCCGGCGTAGGTGGCTAGTGTAAAATATTAATAACATTACGAAAATTTGGAAGTAAAAGCGATGTATTCATAGTCCGACCGTAGAGATTATATTTACATTCCAATAATTCCATGATAAATATTCAGTATACAGGTGTGTGTGCCAACTACAAAATCCGCAGCGTGCGGAACGGTGATGCGGTGCTATTATTGTTACGATTGTTCGCATTGGTGTCGTGTGTAGCGAGCTTTATACTGGAATAGTTCCGTTGACATTCGTTGTCTGCGCGACCTTTAGGGGTAAAATGTATTACTATAACAATGTTTGGGTTGTGAAATGTATTTGCTTTCACTTTGCTATATGTCAGATGGAAAATAGCGAGTCTGAATAAGAAATATTCCAGAAGTTTGTATTTTGTATTCTTATTCGCAAATATGTGTATTAATGATGACATAAATATACATAATTGGGCAAAATAAGTACACTACATAATTATAATTAAATGTGGCATCAAAAACCAAACAAAAATTCTAAAGCAAAAATATTTAGAATACAAAGTAGGTAGGTATGTACTTTAAACATTGTTGCCAGCTAAAATTAATTCAGAATATTATTAATTCATATTCCAAACGTATTTAAACGGTTTTTTTACAATACATCGTAAGAAATTAGTCAGAAAGAAACAGAAGAAGAAAAGAGGTCATCTACGTAAAACTTGCATGAAAAACAAAGTAGGTATATGCTACAAATTGAAAAGAGTTTAATAGATTGTACTACTCGTATATTAGAATATACGCCAGCTAAAACAAAAAAAATATATCGCTAGTGATTATTTTTTTGTGCTTAATATGACTGCGTAAGTACATAATTTCAAGACAAGACAATTCTCAGTATAATTAAATAAAACATTTTCTATTTATTCTCAAAATAAACTACAGTCGCTACAAAAAGAGTAATGTAACTATAAATACGACACTGTTGGTGATAGTGATGAGACACAGCTCGATAAGAAATATGAATGAGTACATTTTTAATTAAACTTAAAACCTATTCGATTTTATATAATACACTAGCCGTTCCCTGCAGATCCTTCCTCGTCAATTTGCTAAACTCAATGACCCTTTTAATTCACGTGTGAATGAAAAATAAGAAAAGATTGTTAAATGTGCAAAAACGATTTAATTCATAATTACCTTCCTTGTTTTAGTTTCACTGTATACTAGGTATAGTAAACATGTCATACGTTATTCTATATTAAGTTAATTTTATTAAAGTAGGTACAGTACTCCCAAATTAATAATGCACATGCAGATCTTCGCTAATTGTCGTATTCCCGGAAACACTCGAATCATGGAATCGTAAGAGCCCTAAACAAGGCATTTGCATTTTGCACCTTGTTTAAAAGAGATAGGAGTCAATATCATGTGTGCACAATCGAAAACAAATCGGGCGTTCGGCAGCTGTCGCCGGTCAGCGAAATGTCTGTCAGTCGTCTTTATATATTGGTAGTGACTGCACGTGTTCTCTATTTGTGGAAATATATAGAGCTGCTATTACACACCCTTCTTGGTAAATATAATTTCAACATTAATTAGCTTATTCAGATTTAAATAGTATATTTTGAAAAAAGGAAAATAAATAACATATTTCACGTTTTTTTAATATTAAAAAAATAAAATACCTACATTAAATACATATTAAGTACTAGAAAAACATTTAAAAAATGAGATTTATTTAAATTAAATAAATAGATAAACATGCATAAAAAATATATACCTAACTCTGCCCATGCCATTTTCTTTCAGACGAATTCTTCCAAAATGGATAAATTTAAACGTGGAAAACCGCTTAATTCACAAGCACGGCAAATGGTATTTAATGTGTACCTTTATTTCTTAAATGAAGCCAATGTTTTCAACAGAGACCATGATGGTTATTTTAAAAAAAATTCAAGACCGTGTTACAAAAGCTACAGGAATTTCGCGACGAACTTTGAGTAATATCTTAAACGAAAAAAAACATAATCAATCAAAGAAATTTTCTACACCGAAAAAAGGAAGACCTAAAAGTAGATTTCGGCTGGTACTTGATGATTTCGACTACTGTGTTATTCGTAATATGATATACAATTTTCAATTGACGCTGAAAGAACTCCCAACTGTAAATAATTTAAGAATAAAGTTGATCGAAGCTATTAATTTCAAAGGCTGTGCCGAGACTTTAAGGTTGATCTTGAAAGACATGGGGTTTAGGTTTCTGAAAACTGATAATAACAGACAATTACTTATGGAAAAACATGATATACGCCTAAAAAGGATCAAATATCTCAGAGAAATACAACAGCTGAGGAGTTCTGGTAGAAACATAGTATTTATGGACGAGTCGTATGTGCACACATCACATACTAAGGGTAAAACTTGGCAAGATAGCAACAAAAAAGGTATCAAACAACCCATTTCCAAAGGAGAGCGAATAATTATTGTACACGCAGGCAATGAAAAAGGCTTCGTCCCAGGGGCTCTAATGTTACATAAATGTGTCGACTCAGAAGGTGACTATCATAAAGAAATAAACGCGGAACGTTATCAAACTTGGCTACGCAATCAATTGATTCCCAACTTGCCTCCTAATAGTGTGATGGTAATAGACAACGCCCCATATCATAATAAGCTGTCTGTGAAACCACCAAACTCAAACACATCTAAACCACAAATGACAGCTTGGTTACAACAACACAACATTCCGCATGACCCAAAGAAACTGAAACCCGATTTGTATAAAATTATACAAAGATACAAAGAAAATTACACAGAATTTGCCATTGACCGTATAATGGAGGAACATGGGCATAAAATTATACGATTGCCACCATATCATCCCGATTTTAACCCTATTGAAAATATTTGGTCCCAAATAAAGCAACACGTGGCCAAGAGAAATATTGCAATGACTGTGACGTCAGTTAAAGATGCTATATTAGAAAAAATCAATAAAATAGGACCAGAAGAATGGAAAAAAGTTTCTGATCATGCGGTTCAATGCGAAGATGAATATAGAAAATTTGAGCCAAGAATCGATAGTTATTCCGATGAACTGATTATTTACACAGGTGATAGCAGTGAGGAAAGTGTAAATGAACAAGAGCATAATGAAACTTCTGATGAATCTGCGATGTCGGGAATAGAGGTCTTCCTCGATTCTGATTAATTTTTTTATAATTGTATTATTTTTCTGGAATGATTAGTGCTGTATAAAAACAAATTTGAACTGAGATTTTGATTATATTTTATGTAAACCTCTATTTGAAAACGTTTTTTTCTCCTTCTAATAAAACCTTATGTTATTTAAACCTTTTCCTCCATAATTACACCAACTTCGGTAAGACACTTGAAAACTAATCACTCCAACAATGATTGTAGCGTTTTCGCTATTTACTTACATGGAATTATCGAATCAAATTTCGTTACAGGTAAATCAAATCTGTTTTAGCACAAAACACATAATATATAAAATTAGGCATAGAGAAATTGCTCTTAACCACTCTATATAAATATCGTCTTTCGACGCTCGGGTAATACGACCGTTGCCGAACAATGACGAAGATTTCCGAAGATTTCTATGCGCATTATTACTTTTGGAGTACTGTACACCGTATTATTTATGATATAAATGTTTCCTCTAGCCACCCATTAAATTACCTGTCATTGTATGTTCGACGATAATAAACAGCTATTCTTCGTTATTTTGATTTGCTTTACAGTTCTGAGAATTTGTATCTTAGTCATGTATCTCCAAGAAAGTAATTGTATAGAACCCACAAAATATTTTTTGTTCAATTTATTTGAAGTAAACCTTTTATTGTCAATTACAAGCAAATTGATTGGAAAAACCCCATACCATTTTAGGAAATAACTGTAATGGATATTGACTCACGTCAAGTTAAATATCAAAGATTTGTATAAAGTGAGCGCATTTAGAGTACCTACTAATTACTGTAACAAAATCAAATACGAGTACCTACATTGATATTTAAGTGTACATATTAACTGTAAATTAGACAGGTAAACTTGGCTAGTACGTAGCCAATTTTCAAAGTATACATTGTAAAAACAAATTGTAAATAAAACAAATTAAATATAAGTATAGTCATAAATATCGTGGGAATATGATACGCAATTGTATTTTAACCATATCACTGCAAAAATCTTTTTCAAAGGTGCACGAACTCTGAGTATGACACATTCTTTAATTAAGACCTTAGACAAGGTAAATTTTAATATTAAAACATTAGTTTAGTATTATATTTGGTAAACTACTCATTCGTAGATTCCAGTTATGCCATAACTTGGCTATAAGTAGATCAAGTTATTTTCAGGGAATTTTAATTATGGTTTTAATTAGTTCTATGATAATTTCATCTAAAGCAGTTGTCATAAGAAAGCAATCGTACAGGCACTCGATTATTAAATACCTAATAATAAAATAAAATTATTGGCATACGGTCACGTGAGTACATAATTATACAATAACATTGGTTGTCCGACATAAATTGCCATCATATAGATTTATAGGTTAGCAACTAAAGTTAGTCCAAATAAAGACATTGAAGTCGCAATTATTATGCCATAACTCACAAAATAATAAATATATCTAAAGTAGAAATGGTAGCTTGTGTAATTAAAAAACCTCCTACGATAGTAGTTTTTTGGTGTCATTAGTCATAAGTTCATAACTTTGTAACTAGATATGTATTTTTTACGATAGGTATGTTTCTCATTTAGACGATGACTAACTATGGCGTTTCCTTATAAGTTCAAGGTCGTTGTGTTCCCACATTATAATAATTATGGTATGTTCGAGTATGCGGCCATTTAAGCGGCCGATCATTATAGATCAGCATAATAGATCACTAGTAGACACTACTAGTAGTAAACTCGAATAAACTGAAACCAAGTTTCAGTTTATTATGAAATGTATTCGCATTATTTTTTACTCGACTTGATAAAAACATCTTGTGGTCACGTAAGTGATTCCTATTGCTATTCTTATTGCCGATTGGGTCACAAACATGCCTTTGAAAAAAAATTGTAATTGCCATTTTAAACATCTATAAAGATAAATTAAACAATTGTTATTTGCATTTTATAGGTGTTGTCAACTAATTTATTTGACGATTATATTTTTCATTTACATAAACATGTGTTAATATTTGAATGCTAATATATAAAATATGCGTGTTTTTTATTGATTTATAATATAAATAGATAATGATTTAACCATCTTGTTTTGATGCAACTTCTGCTATTAGCAATTTGAACTCATATATATATATACATATAGGTATGTATATAATTATTATTCATACCGGTAATAAAACTTTTTGTCTTAAATTGTACTATTTTAGAATATCGATAACTGTAACTTAAGCACATCACTATCATAGACATGTTTATTAATTTCGGAGAGAGACAGATATTACAATACTATACCACTCGCGCATATTCTATTAATAGATTTTATGAACCGAATCAAGTACAGGACTAGCAATATTGCAGAACATTTTGACAGTTACGATGTTGGCATGAGGCTTGTTATTGACTTGCCTATTATATATCTATACAGTTTTAACATTGACATGAGTTTATACTCACAACATTGCAATTTCCTATATCAATAAGATAGTTATTTAAATCAATCCATAATTTGTTGCTGAAAAAAGTTAAGCTAAAACACCGATTAAGTATACTTTTTCCTTATCGTATTACATACCTTTTAAATCAAATCTATTTGTATCCATAGTGGAGTGAGGTCGCCATCACAATACTGCCCACGCGCGAACTATTTCAGAATCTCGGATTATTTGGTAACGATGCAGGATTCTCTTGCACTAATACTCAAGGTTGACTGCTCATTATGATGAATGCAAGTTTTATCAATATTTCCGACTGTGAATAATTTTGTTTTCGTAGCGTAATGGACATGATTATAAAAACAACATTTGGCACAAAAATATAATAAAAATTATATGTCTAGTTATGTATACTCCGATTTCATACGCTTTGCTACTAAATGACTATGGATTCTAAGTAAAGGTTTGACTGCCTCACTGCTCAGGAGGCTTAGTGTTTGATGTCAAAAAAACTGTGTTTCAAGTGTGGTACAAAGGGCTTATACCATAATGCGGTAGTTGTCTTATAAAAAAAGAACACAACATTTGTAATAATTTCACTAGAATGAATACGAAATTAGGAAACTAATAATTGTTTATGTAGATATCATAAACAATTATCAGTTCGCACAAATCGATATCGATAAAAATATTTCACATCACTATGACTAACAATTTTCACCTTTACACAAATTATTTACAGTATATAAAAACGATGGCACGGGACTCGAATGCGTTTAACTGTGTGGGTGGTGGCCGCCCGGTCACTAGCAAAGTAAAAAACTTCGCTTATAAATAAAACCACGCCAGATTTATAATATTATTCGGAGTAAAAAAGCGAAAACGAAATAGATAAAGCAGGGTTGTTGATAAAATTGTCGAGTACAGGATTATGAAACGCTAGGTACTATATCGTTGTGCGGTCACCGTTAAAATTAGAGGTATTATTTGTTGTGGGTGTCTCAAAATTACGTATATATGAATTGCATTACTATGAGAGGCGAAAAAGACGCATTTAATTTAAGTTATTTCAATATGTGTACAAATCTTTATTTGTAGTACTATAATTACAAGTACTTACGTTATTATATTGAAGATATCCCCCCCCCCCCTTAATCCGTACTAATATTATGAATGTAAAAGTAACTCTATCCATCTATTACCTTTTCACACTTAAACTGCTGAACCTATTTAGACCACATTTGGAATGGAGATATTTTGAGTCCCGGTTAAGGACATAGAGTAGTTTTTATAGCGGTAACCGACGTCCACGAAGGCGGAGCCGCGAGCGAAAGCTAGTTTATAATAATTAATAAAGTACTTCTTACAGTCAACAAACGTTTAGACATGGGCTACGCTCGAATTTCTTGACATCACTTTTTAAAAAAATCTCTTATGTCCAAGAGGTTGGACTGAACGAGTGAATGAATGAGTAAGTATGGATTATTTTTCCTGAAATGTTGCGATCAATAAGTATATCTTCCACTGAAGCTATCAAGTTTAAATTTGGCCCACACGTTTGGTTCTCATGACAATGCACGCTATTAAAGCTTTTTTTGTTAGTTTTTAATTAACGTTTTTAATTAACAAAAAAAAAAAAGTATAAACGACACGTAAAACAAATATTCAAAAATTGCAACTATAAATCTATGAATGTCATGGAAAACGTCTGCCTGTGAAAAACCGTTAACCCAAATGCCGTAGGGCCCTATTTAAAAATAATACGATTTCACGGCTGAAAACCGCTATAAACGTGTGTTCTACATTTTTGTTAAAATGTCTTTTATCATGATATCTCTAACAATTTATTTAATGCCCACACGATTGTTTAAAAAGCTAGTAAACAAAGTTGTCAGTAATCATAATACCTACTAGAAGTTTTAAGTGCCTATAATGAAATGTTTTGTAGGTTTACGTTATAATAAAATTGATGTAGTAAGTACTAAAAGTTAATGTAGTAGATAATCATTTTAAGACACAGGGTGGGGTATTTTGGCAAGTCAATGTTCCATTTTTGTTTTTCATTACATTTTCAACATAGAATTGAAGAATCCAAAATATCGCTAGTTCAGATGCTGTTCAAACATTTTATAATTTATTAAATTAGAAACTCACATCACCGATGACACTCGAAAATCTGCCACTTTGAAATGGGACTGGGCTGGACACTTGATGAATTTTGGGCCAAACGAATCACATTGGACTCCATAAAATGCCAAGCGACAACGCAGTAGACCTCGTCGCAGATGGCGAGATGAGTTAGACTCTTTCGAAAAAGACTGGTCTCATACAGCGACTAACAGAGAGAGAGGTGAGGGAGGCCTTTCCCCTGAAGCGGGACAATACACGAAATTAATAATAATAATACAAATAATAAGGGGGTTATATTATATTAAGTATCTGTGCTCTGTGATATAAATGCTCCAGACTAAAGAAAATCTGGATGAAATTTGGTCTGGATGTACTTCTTCTTTTGAAATGATGACATTCTAGCCGATATTTTTCACCTAATTGCTAGTAGTATCAAGTATTTATTGTACATTAACACTAACTGCTCAAAGACTCTTTTTTAAACGTGTTTAAACGTATCATTATTTTAACATATTAAACGCTGGGCTGTGAAAACGATGACAGCTTGGTTTGATGCCATTTTCACAAAACGGTTCTAAGTTAGTTTGATGCCTGGCGAAGAAAATAAGCAGTAAGATAAACTATAAATAAATATAATTGATGTAGGTGTAGGTACCGGACGATATTTGAAACGTGAAGAAAATAATAAAATTAAAACCAATGAGCACCAATAAATAGATTCTTATCACTGTTTATTAATTTGTTTTCGTGGAAATATAAGATCAAAGTTTTATTTTTATTGGGGTTAGGTGGGATGCAAGTTGTAATAGGTCACGGCGACTCGCAGATTTCTTTGTCAACATCCTTATTATTATGTTTTTAACTTTCGTTCCATGGATGTAACCTCTGATATCGTAGCTTCCAGAGTCCTCCAGACTCCGTAATTAATATAACGTTGACCAGCTGTTCCAGCTACAATCATTTCTTAATACAGGACACCTATACTTCACAGAGTCAGTTGGTGTAATAACAGTATACCCGATAAAAATAACTATTCTCGACCTATCCAAATCCTTCCTGTTTAGGAGTGGAAATATACGAGTAGGTACAGTACACATACACAGCTCTACAACACAGGCATATATAGGTATACATATGTCTAGATATAGTCGTTCAATTGTGCCTCGTTAGCTCCCAGTAGGTACATTTTCCTTTACATTTTCCTCTAGACGCTTATCAAGACGAATGGCTATCTTTAAAATCATTACAAATATCAATTAAAGTGGATGATATGAGTGGTTTAATGTTTAATGGCTTATGTTACGTGTCAATATTCATGTTCTATTCTATTGTGGCTATTGTTTTTTTGTTTTAAAGACGACTCGCGCAGTAAGACCTGTGTCGCGGGGGACTTTACAAACATACAAGTCACGAACACAAAGTACACCCAGACTCGGAACAAGAATTTGTGGATCACACAAAGTGGTATCCTGTGTCGGAATCGAACCCACGACCTCTTCGGTAGCAGTCGGACACACTCCCACAGAGGCAGAGGCAGCTGAAATAGAGTTATAAGACGCCTTTTGCAAATTTTACATAGTGCTAGTCTAGGGATTGACTTTTCTATTCTGATGTAGGTATATCCTATAAATAACATTAAGTTTAAACAAAATCTATTCAGTAGTTTCTAGAATAATAACCATCCATCTATTGTAACCAACTTTTTAACTATCTAACTTAAGTTGGACCACTATTTATTTTATACTCACATGCTATCCTTGAATACAATCATACAAAATCAGTTTTAAAAAGCCCTTACTCATTGTAAGGAGGGTCGCTAAATATAATCCCGGTACGTGAAAAATATAAACAAAAGAAATTGTCGGACGTATATAGACGTCGCGCCCTAAAAACTGACGACAATAACTGCGCGCCTTGACCTTGCAAGCGTCCTACATCCCAACGTGAATGTTGTGTGGCCCGAGTGATGATGCCAGCAGAGAGATTGAGAATAATAATTGTTTTTAAATTTTAATTTGGTAAAACAGATAGTGTCGATCGATAGTATTTATACTATTGAGTAATGATCCTATCGATATTATTATCAAAGCGCTTGTAAGTACTATTATGTTAGATACTATCGGTGGTATGTTTCATCACCGATAATACCTACTTAATTTTGAAAATTTACGGTTAATGGAATGCTACTTCATGCCAAGTTAACATAAGATGAATCGGAACATGAACACAAAATTGACTTTTCTTTCATTTCTACATATTTTTTTTGTTTCGAATTTTAACAAGTTGCTACGAGTATTTCCCGACCTTTGATGATGGTTAAACACACCACTACACAAATAAATAGGCTTATTATGTGCATAACCCACGTTCGCTACAGCTTATTACTCGAACACTTAGGTTTATACATATCCAAATATATCAGTGACATGGTTGTGCTATAAAGGAGACAATTGTTTCACCACATTGTCAATCGCCACCGCTGTATCTGACTGCTTGTACTACATACGCGTATTCGGCACAAAGTATTGTTCTACACTTCCGAACATGACAGTGACACACTTGTGTGACATTGCATTAGCCGCAAGTATGGGCTGGCATGCGCGTTATTTGCTTTGATTAAGGACCTCTCGCGTTGTTGATGTAGGTAGTACTACGAAGAATTTTAAGTAGTAGTATTTTAGGTGTCATACATTTAGTTAAAATAGTTATTAGGTGCACTTCATTTGGGTGCCTAGGCTCTGTTTTTTGAACAAGATTTTAATCTATACTAATATTATAAAGCTGAAGAGTTTGTTTGTTTGTTTGAACGCGGTAATCTCAGGAACTACTGATTCGAATTGAATGTTTTTTTCTCTGTTGGATAGCCCATTTGTCGAGGAAGGCTATAGGCTAATAACATCACGCTACGACCAATAAGAGCGGAGCAGCAATGAGAAATGTTGCAAAAATTTACGCATACGAAGTTGCGCAAGTTAACTAGTGTCTTTATATAAATAAAATACGCATACTGCATGTCAAAACTTTAACGATAAAACAGCTCAGTAAGGGACTCAAGGCCTCTCTTAGGTCACTTAGACTAGAAAGCGACAGAGTTCATTTTCCTAATCTATACTGGCCTTCTCGATATATCGGCCTCTTAAATTTGATGACCTCTATTGTCGATAGGGTTGTAACCCTATCGGCATTAGGGGTCCTCTCTGCAGGCCATCTCTGGATTATGTTTACTTATAGAGCATCCTCCATGTTGTAGTGATCACTAACCGTGTGTGTTTATCACACTATGAATAGTTATAAAGGTTAACTAGGCGTCTAGTCTCAGCCTTTATAATTACCATGATTCATTCTATTAGATCAATGACATAGTCATCTTTGAAAGTACAATTAGATTTATTATACAATTCTACTTAAGATTTTTATGTTATAAAGTAGTAGTAAGCAGTATAAATTGAAATGGTATTCGATTTTTATCTGAAAATAACCATTCACGTAACTAGCTCACTTCAACGCCAAACGTAAATATTACATACTAGCTGACCCGCGCAACTTCGTATACGTTAATTTTCCCCGTTTTGTAACATTTTTATTACTACTCCGCTCCTATTGGTCGTAGCGTGATTTTATATATTGTATAGCCTTCCTCGATAAATGGGCTATCCAACAGTAAAAATGTTTTTTCAATTCGGACCAGTAGTTCCTGAGATCATCGCGTTCAAACAAACAAACAAACTTTTCAGCTTTATAATATTAGTATAGATAATGCCATATATACTGTATAAAGAAAAATGTTAAATAGGTATTAAACCTAACACCCGATTCCTAAATGGCTCGTCAAAGCAAAACAAAAAGACACGTGGATAATTGTTGCTTTAAGAATAAAGTATTTCACAAATAGACCGCTACTCTATTATTTTATCTATTCGATTTTCAAGGCTACTTACGAGTACCTACTACATACTTCATAAAGTCAAGTAAGGTATAGATATAGAGGTAGGCAGGTAAACCTGGAAATGTATGTATCCACATAGATACAGTTGCAGATAACAGTTAGTACAATATAGACATGCTAGCATAAGTATTTAATTAAACTATCAACAAGCATTCACTCTGTACTACTTGAAAATTTATTTGCATAGTTCGCAAATAACAGACGGTCACAAAATAAAACTACGCCTACTGCTTCCTGAACCTGTCTTGTTTGGTTCATTCCTACATTAGTAATGGTAATGTAATTGGCAAATTAGAGTCACGAGTCAAGATAAACTTTACTAACAGAAGTAGTAGGTACTCACTCCTGTCCTGAGCCCTATCAATTTTCTTTTTTTTAAAAGTCATGTCCCGCACTGTGGTACAAACCGTCTTTTAAAACAAGAACAGGATTACCAACAGACACAACCACCAGACTCAGATCACCACATCCAGACTCGAAACAACATTTTATGAATCACAAAGTGATTGTGGGAATAAAATCCACAGCCTCTCTTGCAAAGCGTACACACTGCCACATCGAATATTGTATCTATAAATACAAGTACTAATGACAAAGTTTTCGCCTGTTTTGTCTGTAATTAATTTATACTAATATTATAAAGCTGAAGAGTTTGTTTGTTTGAACGTGGTAATCTCAGAAACTACTGATCCGAAGGCTATATAACATCACGCTACGACCAATAGGAGCAGAGCAGCAATGAGAAATGTTGCAAAAACGGGGAAAATTTACGCGTACGAAGTTGCGCGGGACAGCTAGTTATACATATTTTTTTTCATAATTAGGTATGTAAACTGAAATTGAAAAAATCGTATGCATCAAGTAACAAAACTTCTTATTACAAAAACAAAAAAAGTAGACTGTCATAAAAATAAGAGCACATGGTTGCCATGACCCACGAACAATTTAAGAATTATAGCCGACATTACACCGCTCTCAAAATAAAAGTGCGCTCATCGTCTCACAGAACCACTAAACTAACATTAATACGCTTGTTTTTGACAATCGTCATTATTCTTTCTCCGTCTACATAAGAATAAAATGTTAATTCGAATGCATAATCTAATATTATTCGATCCTTGTTAAAAAATAGATGGACGGATATAGACGTCGTCGCTTTGTGTACAGGACGCATATAGATGTTGTCGACCAAATCAGGAGAGTACGAATCGGGACGAATGGCTATTTTTTTTATCGAATGATGTCATATCTAAAATGGTATCGTACGGTATCCTGAGTTATCTTCGTTTATCGGTCCGCGTTGTACCGAACGATCAAGGTCAACGATGTTTTGACATACACAATTAATCTGTTAGGTAGGAATACATTATTAGAATAGAACAGGTACCTATGCTTCGAATTTCGAATACCTACAAGCTTTTCGTGGACTCATCTGTTTTGTAAGTTTAGTCACCGATTTTCTATCGGCAGAGATTAAAATTTTAAAATACACATATTAAAAAGTAGAAAGTAAACAATACACTACCAAATTTGAACCCAATTTTCCTTTTTAAAAGTGGAAGAAAGTCAATGTTAACGATTATTATTTGTATTGTTACAGTCGACCAAAGCAGAAGCACCCGCTGTTTGCAACAGCTGCAACTCAGTAATCCAAGGAAAGGTAATAAATTTTACTGTTTTTTATTAATATAAGTAATAAAGATGGAATAATTAAAATATTGCTCTATAATTAATAAATAACCGGCGCTAGCTTAATGGCTAAGGCATCGGACTCGCTATCGAGAGGTTGCGGGTTCGTGCCTGTCAATTATACTATCGGCCTGAACCCACTCCTAACACAAGCAATTTAGCTTAGCTGGAGGGGTAAACAAGATTGCTAGTAATATGCTACCCACAATGCTAGTTAGATTTACAAATAAAAAAGTCGTGCATGTACGTTTGTACTTTAGTCAATATTTAACATAGGTATTGTTTTACCGTTGTTGTAAATGAATGCTTTTACTATGTTATACTATAAGGCTTTCGTGTAATAATATCATCTCGATTTCCAATTTGTATAATAAGTAAGTACTAGAATTGTTATCAGTCATAATATAATACCTATGCTTTAATATATATCTAAGTAGCAGCATTTTATATGTATTTTATAAACAAACAAAAAATGTAAACTTACGCAAGGTAATTTTAAAAAAGTGGCCATGAGTTTCTACGAGTAGATATTGTCTTGTTCTTTTCTCCGACTTGCTTTAAGAACTTGGCATTACATAATTTATACTTTGGTTTGAACTGTTTGGTTTGACAGCCTCTGTGGCGCGGTGGTAGTATGTCCGATTGATATGCAAGGGATCGTGGGTTCGATTCCCACACGGGACACCACTTTGTGTGATCCACAAATTGTTGTTCTGAGTTTGGATGTACTTTGTGTCCGTGACTTGTATGTTTGTAAAGTTCTCCGTGACATAGGGCTCGCACCCTACTGCGTGAGTCGTCTTAAAAAAAAAACCCAAAGGAAGACGAGATATCTTTATAAATTCACACGAGGAAAATGATACAAAAGAGTTGTTAGTCACCTATAAAGGCATGGGTAGTTTGCGAAGGTGGATCTATTCCGACCGACACTTTATTGACATTATACAATTAAAGTCTTTCTGCACACGGCACCTTCTTTATCGATCGATATACTCGAGTAATGTAACGTTACAGAGTGTATCATAGCGACACGATTGATCAATACGTCAGACGATGTGATGCAAACTTAATCTCTACACCCCGTATAGATTAAGTTTGCATCACCACAGATAATATAATACTATGCATCACACAGAAAGAAAAAAACACAGATTTCATGGTATATCGATTAAAATGTAAACAAAATTATTGAGGAGGTTAAATATCAACGTTCTATTTTTTTGTCAAGCCTAAACAAGTCAATCAATAATCATATATGTAATATCTTTAAACCGGTATGCATGCGGCATAAATTATATATGTAAGTACCTAGCGAATATATATTTTTTTATTACCTTGTCTACAAGTGGGTTTACTCCTTGAAGTTTGTCGACTGAAATAAAGTCACCTATAGGTATATATAGCCCGATTGGGTGTATATTTGAACGAAGATTGCTTTTGAAGACTTATCAATGCATAAAGATATTGCAAAAAAAGTTTTCGAAATCATGAGCATTTTGATAATTATGCAAGTGATAATTACTTAATTATAATTAAGTAATTATCACTTGCATTAGAGGGATAGGAAATATCGGTAAAATTGCTTTCCTGTAAATTGGTGTTTATCTGCTATCGCTATACACAATCGGCCATTTACTGTTAACATAGATAAAATCAATATAACTACCTACCAATTTCAAAAGTTAAAGGTTTTAATGATTTGTGCCAAGTGATAAGTCGGTCTTCTACTGTAAAATGGCACTGGGCGGGAAATAACTGAGTAGATAAGTGCCGACATTTTTGTCACGCTGTTTTAATCATTTGATTAGAGCCCTTAGTTCTTCTAGGTTTCTAGTTACTTATAGCTACAAGCCTGGAAGATGATATCTGTTCACCTGCGAGAGAGTCTGACAAAGAGGTCCAATTTTTAACAGAGATTTATATTAGTGTAGAGAAATATTAGTGTAGACTATGGAGTGATGGCTGCAATAAACGATTTAAGCCGTTTTTCCATAAAAACTGCCGAAAAAATTCATTAAATAAACAAAGATCTAAAGATAGTTCAGTACTTAATACTAGTCTAGTCATAGTAACTAATCATTCGTATGGCAGCAAAAATGAAGGTAATAAAAGTGTGCTAAAACATAAAGGTCACGGCATGAAGGCACCTCCAGAAATACCTCGGCCACGTGGTCAAGAGCGTGCTGCTCTGATAATAGCCGCCCATTACGCGATGTTAGGTAAACAAAGAGATGCTCCATAATACCGCCGGAAATAACTGAATCAAGATTGTAAAGCTACGTCCGTATTGTTAATAGTCTGGTGATTAATATAAAAGTTAGTAACACTAGTTGTGATGAACTGTTTCGTTAGAGATGTTTTTATTAATTATTAACAAGGAAAATTGGCTACAAAAATAAAATAAATAAATAGTAAAAAAAAAAAATTTACAAACAACTTTTTATTAAAATGCTCAAATGGGCAGAAAATATTTTTTAAATTATAACAATCAATTTGTTACATTATACCATTTAAATGACGTAAAAATCTTTTCTATGAAATTTTTGAAATTATACTAAAAATTGTCATTTTTGAGCAAATTTATCTTTGTCCATTGGTTTTAGAATGGGGATGTTGACTGTCAAGTCAAATCAGTCTCTTTTTATGAAATCTCAAAACGACAAGCTCTATAGAAATGTGTATGGAATAGGAACCTATGATGTCATAATTTCCTATCGTCAAATCATTACTTTTAGTATTCGTTTTCATGATTTTAAATTAAAAAACAACAAGAGATTTTAAATTAAATTGTAAATTAACACTTATTATTGGAGCATTTTAATTACCTGATTAGTATAAAATAATTTACTTTTATTGTAGTCAACTACCCAATTACAAAAGCAAAAAATATATATATTAGAAATTAGAAAAGAAGAGTAGAGAATAATTTACAATCAACTGTAAAACCACAGCTGTGATAAAACTAAGTACAGATGCATAATAAAAATAATACAGACTGAGTTCATTGTTAGCTACTACAGATAATATCATATTACTCAAGTCAAACTCTAAAGAAGCATGACAAGGAAACTGCGGTTAGGACTGGAATTTAACCTACAATGGTTCATAGGCATTCTTGAGATGTATGAACTCACTTTAAGACCGCAAGTATTTTCAAACAATCCTGTAAGTCATAATAAACAGTAAAATGACCCACAGAAGCTGCAAAAAAAATATAGGAAGTAAAAAGAGTGCGCCAAGATGACGTAGCGATGACGAAAAAGAAGTAAATTGGAAAAAAAGAGATGATCTAACTGTTCTGATTTAAACCATCGGTGAAGACCGGGGAAATGCACGGCTTGTTCTATTTAAATTGTTTTTTTTTCTCTTCCAGATAGTAACAGCTTTGAACAAGAAATGGCACCCCGAGCACTTCACGTGCAACACCTGCCGCAAGCCCATCGACGGAGCCAAGTTCCACCAGCATGATGGTGGTGTCCACTGCGTCCCTTGCTTCACCAAGCACCACAGCCCCAGGTGTCATGGATGCGGAGAACCAATCACTGACGTGAGTACCTACTTCTAGCCTCTGAATAGAAATAAATCACTGCTGCTAGTGCAGTAGAAATTGAAATTGTTTATTTTTCTCAAAACAGTTACATTGATTAGTAGTGATTAGGAATACTTGAGTGGGGAAGTTAATGACGTAAATTAAACAACCAGGCAAGTGCATATCGGGCCACACATAATGTAGAGTCCTGTAGTCCCCCCCCCCTCGCCATACGAATTGTTTCACACTTACAACGTTATACCTACTTAATAATAATTTTCAATGGAGTTTGTACGATTTTTTTTCATTTGATCAGCTATTACTCGTAAACTTGACGTAGAGCCTACTTAGCTAATCGTGAATTTTAATGGTATAGGCTACGGAACTCTAAAAATCGTGATTACAAATTTAATTTAGATATAATTATTATTAACTTCTTACAGTGTAAAAGCTAGAGAGTGAAACCAAGGTGCGATAAAATCAATAGTGTTAAAATCTGAATTTGAGTGTATGATAGGAGTTTTTTATGCTAGTATGAGTTATACCCCGAATAGTCCCAAAACAGTTACGACACCCAACAAAATACATCAGTTTTGTGTAACTGAACAATGCTTTAAACCTGTTCCGTAGAACAAATACCTATATATAATACATATATATACATAGACATCAGTGGTGGAGGGTCCTAGGAACACCATTACTTTCGGCTTCCCTTTAGATTTTAGTTTTTTAATATTATATGTACATGATACATATCTAGCAGGATAGATTTTTGTAATGGGTTACCTCGGAAAAATGTTAACACTTCGCCTCTGATAGACATGAAGTTTATCTACCTAGTATTATAGATTGTAGCTTAATATATAGAGATTTAGCTTAAATGTGGTTGTCTGATTTTGGGTCACTCAAAGTTTCCCGGAATGCTATTATGGCTATTGTTATAGTATGTACATATGTTGCACATTAGGTAGACAACGTAATTCAAGCAATTTTGTTCCTTGTTCTATAATTATATTAGTGTTCAAATCAGCTATTTGTAAGGGTGAGTCAGCGGTGGGTAGGTAGCGTCCATTGTTAATACACTTAATGGTACATAGGTGGATACTAAATCGATACATTAAGTCCACTAGGGAAATGAAGGTAATCTACATAATGATGATAAAATGAAGATAGATAAAGTCCATAGCGCATGCAGCACTACAGACTTAATGGTATGCCTTTTGCCGGGTAATTTGAATGAGAATAAAAATGACCTAATCATATGGCTCAAAGAAAATTCTTCCGGTTAACTATTATTGAATAATCAAGATCAGAATGTCTAAAGAATTTATCTAAAAAAATATATAATGATGTTTAATTTTCACCGGCGTGGTCGTCGGTTAGGTATCTCGATAAATATATTATTATATATTAAAGAATTTTATAAGCTACGGGTTTTAATCGGTAGTGTAGTAGTCAACCCGTGACCACGGCCGTTGCAATACGGTTGAAACGTCGGGCAATAAACAAAGGTATTTAGCCTTAAAATAAAATATTTACGCGATTAAGACCCGTAGCTTATAAAATTCTATAATGTTTACAAATCGCGAAAGTTTACGAACATATATTATTAAATAGTCGTCCTTTCTCAGTATTCACACCAATATTAGGTATAAGTACAGATCAAAATCTAAACATGCAATTGATAGATACAATAGACATAAAAAATAATTGAATAAAGGTAGTAGTGCCATTACAAAATCGAGATTTTAATCATAAACGCGGACAAATTTAGTAGATACTTTTGCTGCGTAGGCGTTACAATTTTGACGGGATGCGATACGATTATACGCAGTAGCTGTATTAACTAATCAAATATCAATTAATGTGCAACACTTGATTTATCGAAAGCTGTTCGTAAATGATGTGTTTGACGTCATTGATATGAGCTTTTGTAAATTTAGGATAAATAATCCTTTAACTACGACAGAGTTAAAGCCAAGAGTAAAAGTTAGTCAATGTACAAAATAATAATTGACAAAACCTTACGATTGCCATAAAATCGTACAATATAGAGGCTATTTCGCGGAGCTAAACTTTGGCGGAGATGTCTCAGTGCTGGAGTTGGTAACGGCTTAGAGCCGATACCCCTAAGGTCGCGGGGTTCAAGTCCCTTTAAACTTTTCCATACATTTAAAATGCACAAAACCCTACTTCATATTGTGCCAAGCGCGAGTAACAGGGAAAGTTAGGTTTCCAGCTTAAATTAACTAGGAACTTTACGTGGGAATTTCCATAAAAAATACTATAAGTTTGGACGTTACCGCAATGACCTATAATTTTATTTTATTTATTAATAATTTTCTTGGTTAAGCGAGAGCGTTAACAATGCAATCATTTTATAAAGGCAGATTTTTTGATATTACGTTACTTAAGTGGAGTAAAGAAATACCCTTCGTTAGCGTTTGGCGTACAGGGCATTAATCGGTTACTGACGGCATCTGGTACAAAGTAATGCTAAATGACTGATGGTAATGTGATTCTGATAATATTCTACATCGGTTAACCTAAATTTCAAATCACACATTCGATAGCACGAGCAGATCAAGCACGATTGAAGAATACAACTGTAAAGCGTGACTGACGAACCTGGTTACAAACTATTTTTTAAGTTTTAGAAAGCTTCACGATATATTAAAGTCATTAAAAAAACAGCCGGAGAGGCTGTTTTTTGCTGGCTGGCTGCCAAACGCTAAGGAATCCAGCTGACTGACAAAAGACTAGGTATTTCTTTACTCCACCAATGTGACGTAATATCAAAAATCAGCCTTAATAAAGTACATACTTGTATTTTTTTGACGCTTTCCTCTTGGACTATAATCTTAACGCTATCTACAAAAGCCCTTACTGCATGCTCCTTTATAAAATGTGCCTTGACAATCTTAATTGAAATTTTCTAGTAAGGTATGTTTACTGAGAGTAAACTTGACGTCATCGTCAGCTAGGTATAAATTCATCAAAAGATTCATATCAATCAAAGTTAACGACCCTATAAACGTTCAGCCTCCCCGGAGCATCAATGTCATTGGTAACGTAACTGAAACTTAGTCTACAACCTTATGAAATCTTATGCCTAGCCCACACTTCGAAAAAACACTGCCAGTTTTATTTTTACTATTCAAACTTCACTTAGAAAGATCGAGTCTTGTTGATTACACGTAAAATCGGTACCAACAGTAAAAATTATAATATGATAATAGCATCTTGGGACAACTCACACAACGTCATCTGATCCCAAACTAAGCAGAGCTTATAGTATGGAAACCAGACAACTGATAAACATACTTTTATATTTCTAAATACATACATATTATAGATAAATAACACCCGGACACAAAATAAACCATCGTGCTCTTCACACAAAGTTTTATCCTGGGTGGGGATCGAACCTACGACCTCCGGCTTAGCAGTCAGGGTCACTAACCACTACACCAACAGGCCAGTCCAACCAAATAATTACAAGTTGCTTTAAAAATTGCATGGTACTCGTATATTGAAATAACAATTAGATTTGGAGTTTATTCAAATCATACCTACTTTTTGGAAATAAGATGCGAGATTTAATTCATCTAAAAGTGTCATACTTTGTCAAATGAACAAACTCATCAACTTTCTGAGTGTTTCTCGCGACTTGTCGCGTCGTCCACGATCACGCAGACGTAGCCGTGGGGAACAACCAGTATTTAATATAGAGACATATAGTAACAACGATCCGACTCTACTGTGGGATCACCATCAATCTCAATAAAACGATAAACATAAAACCTAAATTGGAGCCATAAACATAAGAAATGACATTAACGACCCAATAATGGTAGTTTTTGGGTGCTCTAGTGACGGTCAGGATGAATCACTAAGCAGACTGTGGCGGTATATGACACAGACATGTTGTCTTGAATCATTGTTTTGAACTCGGAGCACAATAACATACCTAAACATAGCATATTCACAACAATATGAACTGTATAGTATTTATTTTAAGCCGTCTTTTAGAAAAGAGATTCTGAATACGAGGCATTTTTAAAGGAATTTCTAGAGATATTACTTCACAATTAACGAATACAAAACAGGAACACTTAGATTCGAAACCATCAAAAAGAATCTCACAATGCTCTGTCCCGTCCGTGTAGGAATCGAACGCAGTTCCATTACGCTACCGATGCAGTTAGATACTCTTTACAAAACATAGTTACAAGCGGCCTCTAATAATTATCAAAGAAATATTAAAGCAATATATTCGGTAATCTTATACAAGCAAGAATAATTTGTATCAATACAAAATAGATGAATAGTCGTGCCATACCCAAAATTTCCTCGAACTAAGGCTGATTATTACTACTCATAAAACCTAGATTAGATAGATAGATTTATGGACAGTCTATAATGTAGAGTTATCATTCTAAACAAACGACTATGATTAACAATTATAATGAGGGGTAATCATTATTATTACTCAAAGAAACTAATGTCATAACTATTTAAAATAAATTAGCGACGCGTATAAACATAATTATGTAAGTAAACAATACGATAGGTGAGTCATGCAAGCACTTATTAGTTATACCTAAATATTATTAGATAAACCGTCACCTTGTACACACGGACCTGACAACAATAAAATTTAGAGATAAAGAATTAACAAAAATTGCTCAACCTAAATTAATACGTATATTAAAGTTAAAAGCTTGTTTGAACACGATATCTCGGAAACCACCATTTTTTATCCCGTTTTTTCAGTCAGAAGACTGACAGCTGTTGAAATTTGTCAAAAAGATGAAATGCTCTATCTATGTCATAGTAATGCGATTGCACATTGACAGCACGTAACGTCAAATGGGTTCGATTCCCAAGTGATACATACAGACTGTTAGCTGCTGAAATATAAAAAAAATTAAATGCTCTATTCATGCCATTAAAATGCGATCGGAAGTGATATTATGTAATGTGTAATAGAGAGATAGTTACACAATAAGTACAAGTACTGTGTCTACTCTCTTTCATTCAAAATATAAATATTTCTGGTCTGGTTTTACTTAGTATTCATAGAATGACTGAACGTTGACCAACAATATAATTGAAGCCCAGTATTTGCGCCAAATGGCACTCGCCAAGTGTAAAACCTTATTGACTCATTATGATTTGTAAACAAACTAATTGTACATGTATTACATGTCATTATTCTACATAAATAGAAGTATTATTCACGCTGGGTGTGAAACGATAGTTATAATCTTTGATCATTATCAAGATAAGGTCGGTAATAATCTAAATCCGGGGTTTTCAATCTGTGGGTATCTACCCCGCGGGGGTAATACAGCTATTCTCGGGGGGGTAATGAAGGTGTGGTATAAATCCCTGTCGTCTTATGAGATACTCACTCACGCTGGACGCAATTGCCAAGTGGATAACACAACCGAATGGTCGTGGGTTCAAATCCTGGCCATTAGATACATTCCATTACTGACATGTACAAGTCCTTATACAAGGAAGATTAACCAGATTGCCACAAATCTTAAAACTTTTAACATTATTTACAACTTATCTACTTAGTAAACTACAATGAAAAGGATTACACAAAAAGGGAGTCTCAACCAGCATAGACGTCGAAGAATTCCTCCCCATCGATGTCAACCGGTACAGTGCGCAGAAGGCTAACAGCATGTTTATTCTGTACAAAGAAAAGGCCAGCCTTCTGGTCACGAGATGCACTGACAAGACGCTGGGAAATATCTTTGAATAAAAGGCGAGCACATAGACCCCATGACCCTAGCGTCTCAACCCCAAACGTCTTAAGTTTGTAATTTGGGATTGCTAGTAATGTGGGACGACAATCCTACATGGCTAGTTATCTTTACAAAAAAAAAAACTTTAAATCATTTGGATAATACGGAGTTGAATCATCTACCTAATATCTTTTTTAATTCGAACGTTTAGTTATAAAATCGGCAAGTCATTTCCCGCAAAGATAAGTCAGCTAGTGTAATCACTTCGCACGCTGCAATTAGCGCCACGCTCCAACGACGCATTTCAATCAAGAATAGAATAGTTGCCTACACAAAACAACAAGTATACAGAAAGCAAGCTTCATATAAACGCGCTCGAGCAACGCACGGAATTTCGGAGCACTTTGTATTCATTGAGTTTCTAACATTTTCAAACAATCATTGATTTGGTTTCACGAAGTAAAGTGTATGAGTTTGAGATTTCGTGTCCATGAGTCCGTGATCTCTATGTGTGCGGGGACGTTTATTTATTACATAACACGATTTAGGGAGAGAGGGGGTCGACTAAATCTTTTTTTTTTTTACTTATCTTGCGTAAGATTTTAAAAAAATGTAAAAATTTAAAGCTGGTTTCCTCTCACGCTAATCGTCGGCGCTGATTAGCTGGCGCTGTATCCAATTAGATGTAACGTTTTTGAGTGACGCTGACCGATCAGCGCTGATATGCGTTCGGCTCCTCATACATAGTGTGGATCAGCGCCGACGATCAGCGTGAAAGGAAAACCAGCTTTAAATTTGTACATTTTTTAATCTTACGCATTAACGCGAAGAAAAGCTTTTAAAATAAAACCAAAGTATATTATGTATTATCAAAATATAACAATTATTAGTACTTAGCAACAAAACAAACGTTCCTAAAAATAGTTTCTTTCAAAAAATACAATTAAAACAAACCAAACGTATAGTACTTTTTCCCTTTACATTATTACGTAATAAATATCAAACATAGGGGGAAGGGGTCAGTCTATTCTTGTTTATTCTTACAAAGGAAAGGGAGGGGTAAATAAATGGCGCTTGCGCTGCCATCGAAGCAGCCATGTGTAAAATTTACCATCTGTACTCTCCGTGTATTGTGACAGGTACCCGTAAGTCTTGCCTCTAGCTCTCCGCTAATTATTACGCAATTAAGTGCTATCAACTGTACCTACTGTAAGTATCATAGCAAAGTGATTGCTACAAAGATAGGTGGAACATTATTTACTTAAGAGCTATTTATACTGCATGCATACATAAATACTAATTACGATCAACTGCAGTTGTGTTTACAACATGTGATTTGATTCATGAAGATGGATAGATCGATTAAGATAGATAAAGGTACCTACTCAATGTCTCAACATTGAGACGAAATATACCCAAGTTTCGTTTCAGAAAAAAAGTAACGCGAATAGTCCTTTTCTCCATCGTGTCCTACCAGTTGTTCGATTTTATTTTCAATTCGATCAGTCTAAGAATTTGGAAAAAAAATGCCCAAACAGTCCGACTCTCGGAGTGAGTGTAATCATAGACTTCGCTCCGGGAAGTTGGGTTCCGGTTACCCGGCCCCAGATTGAAACCTCAACGAGTAAAAAGGACTTAAGGTTCATTTCCGAGCATCGCGGCCGATCGACAAGCGACTGAGGTAAGTGACAGACGCGCGCGGCCGACGACTGTCGTAGGCCTGCGCGCGCACTGTAAATATTGTCGCATCGGCCGCGAGCGTCAGCCGCTTGTCGTGAGCCGCGAGCGGCTCGCGATCGGTCGCGTTGCACGGAAATGAACCTTTAGGTAATATTTTGGAAGAAAACAGTTCGAGCATCTGGAGTGGAACAAGTGAAGGACAACTGGTAGGACAGGGTAGAATAATGGGAAAAAGTTATAGAACACGCGAGAGTTTATTCACGGTAAGACTCGAACCCACGACGCTTATTTAGCAGTCAGGGTCACTAATCACTAGACGAATAGGCCAGTTATCAATTTTCCATTTGTACTCTCTCGATGTTTCGTAGCAGTGATCTGACATTATAGGAAAAAGCAGTCGTGTATCTCATCGGTTGATACATGTGCAAATAAATAAAGCGTTATATTGTACTTGATGGAAGGACTGATCAAATCATTTAATATAAGTAGGAATTAATCAAGTTCGATAACGTTAACAGAGGTCAGTTAAATAAGTAGGTAAATATACATTTTCTGTGTTTGCATTATCTGCCGATAGATATTGAATTAAATCTGAGTGAAGAACAGTATAGGAGAATATTTCATTGTAATAAAACATTAGGTATATCCAATGATGTTTTAAGTAAAAAGGTGTAGATAGGTTGCCGCTTTCTATGTGCTTGTAGCACATAGAAAGCGGCACCTTAAAATCTATACAATTGACTTAGTTTTTATATGTCGGTGTCGCATCACCGTGGTCAACAGATGAAAACAGTGGATTACATTTTTCTCTTTTTCACTCGTGATAATTAAATCATTTACGACTTTCTTTTCTAATAGTGTGATATTGCGATATATAGGAAATCTATGTGTGCATTAGTTTGTCATTTTTAAAGATCTTGTTGTTATGTATGAATGTTGTTTAAGTAATCTATCTACACCTTTTTACCTAAAACATCATTGGGTATATCTACATATTTAAAAGCAAATGAAATAGGAAGTTTCTATAAAAGAGCTACAAGTTGTAACATTACGAACGTGAAATGTGTATGTTTAAAGCATGTCTCTACATTTTATACCGATAAGCTGACTATCAAAACTACATGTTCACTAAGTAAAATATTAGATTCAAATTCAAAATTCTACACTTGTTATAAGTCATTATTCTTCAATCTACATGTATAATACATAATATTATTATCTTTATTGCTTCAAATATGGAAATATGGTAGGTACAGAGGTAGGTGTAGCTACATTTAATGACAAGTTCGCAAAGTAATAGGTAAAATCGGAGAAATAAATACTTAAGACCATAAAAACTCGCGACCACTCTGTTCTAGGTATAGGTAGGTAATCTAACTATTTTGTGGTTAAATAAAAAAAAAAACAGATTTATATATCTAGTATTTTTTTCTTTTGAAGCTCCAAATGTTACAATTCGGTGCTTCAAAACAAAACAGTTTATAACATCTACACCGCTTATAAAGAAGCCCCATTATCCACAGACAATTAATACGTCATTTTGATAACCGTGCCCATATTTACACATAATAAACGTAGGTACCTACATAAATGACGTGTAAGATAAAGGCCGAGTGAATCACAACACGAGCCGTGTGGATGTGGACCAGTTCCGCAAAACCCTTAAAAGGGCAACACCAACGAAAGTTTTATATATTTCATTTTTAACTTTGCTTGTGGGTGGGCGATGGCAGATCACCATAGTGGATCGAATGTAGTTTTATTAGTCATCAGTCGGTTGAACTTTATTTCATTTTTTTTTATTAGGAGGGCTGCGGCCGGTCCGCCCTTAGTGCGCCATACCTCGTACTATTTATTCTGTGGCCATACGGTCAGGGGACGCCAAGGATCCTCCGGTTAAGGGGCCTACGGCCCCGACCCCCGTCGCGCGAAATACTTAGGCTGTATCGGGTAAAATCACCCCCCCCCCCCGTCTTACGTGGCCTCGGGCCAGCACTGGTTAGCAGTTGCATTGGCATACGAACACTAAAACCTAGCATTTAGTATCGCATAACTATTCTCATTTGGGCACCTGTCCCACCAACGGCGATGAGCGAGAAGCGAGTAGCGATTTTATTGCTCAAGAAATGTACAATAGATCTATATTGTAGATTTAGTCCGCGTAAACAAAAGAGATGGAGTATTGAGCTAGTACTCGCCGGCAGTGTGAACACACAATGATCAACTATTAACGTCTGTATCTGTTTTGTTTACACGGGATTTACTTTAGAATGTAAGTATCTTGAGCGATAAAATCGTTACTCGCTACTCGCTTTCTCGCCGTTGGTAGGACAGGTGCCTTAACCTTCACATAATCGATAGGGATATTGATAGTTACCAATTAGTAGCAATATTGATTGTGATTAATTAGCAAGAGTGAGCAAGATTGCGACGGTATCGATATCCGTCTCATCCAGATCAACACAATTTCTTGTTTACAAAAAGTGTCGCGAGTCATTCGATACTAAGGTAGTAGCACTACTAGCCGCCCGTTGTCTACAAGTTAACGATTTTGCTAATTATAGTTTTGCTACTGAACGAAAACTAGGTGTAATGCGGAGTAAATTCAATTCAATTTGTTTATTAGCAGATAACAGAGATCCATATTGTTAGTAAAATGCTTATATCTAATGTTAGTAAATAATTCAAATAATCTTAGTAATAAGCGACGTTAAAAAAGAAGAGTTGATACTCTCCGCTATCGTTTGTAGAATGCTGTTGTCACTGACCCGCCTTCTGTGCACTAATGAGGCAATTTTCTTGCGAATGACAGCATGGAAACCGTCAGTTTGGTACTGCGTAAACATTTCAGAAGCACTACAAAAACGGGGTAGTCCCAACAGCATTCCAAATATATTATTATATTGAATGCGCAGCACATCTAACGATCTTTTGGTGTAGTTGACCCACAGACTGCTCACATATAGACTCTGGCAGTATGCCTTAAAAAAATGTTATTTTAACTGCGTCGCTACAACAAGAGAATTTGCGGGCCAACATGTTACCTCTGACCGATAGTGCCCTGCGCTCCCTTTCAATATCTAAATCGTCTTTAAGTTCGTCAGTAAGAAAATGTCAAAGATGACCTTCAGCGATGCAAAATTAGAGCGATGAACATTTAATGAAATATTAAAAAAAAAATAGCCTGGACTACACAAAGTAAGAAACTCCCAGAAATATAATCAGTGAAATATGACATTTTCAATTGACCCATGCACACTTCCCCTACAGCCGTGAACTGAACAAGGTGGGCTTGCTTTTGTGGTCATACTGTATGTTAGTACTAATTCATCATCATCATCAGCCCATCGCAGTCCATCGCTGGACATAGGCCTCCCAATTGCACGCCACTTTTTTATATCTTCGGCTTTTCTCATCCAGCTCCTGCCAGCCGTTTTGCGTAAATCATCAGTACTAATTATTACACTATAATATGATAAGTATGATAACAGACGCGTACGTACAAAGCTCCATGAGACCATGATTCAAACTTTGAAGGCCAAGATGCGAATCTTTAAGCAAACAAAATATTGACGCATCACGGTTCATTACTCATTGGGATAAACGAGTCATTTCCGCAACTACTATTGGTCAATAATATTGATTATTTGTACCTACTTAAAAACTAATTGCTTTAACATAAGTAAACTTGCTTATCTAAATATCAATCAAAGTACCTATTCTTGTTTTGCAAGATCCATTTATTTCATAATGTCTATCATCAAACGAATATCTTGTAGGGTTCCGTAGCCAAAATGGCAAAATGGAACCCTTATAGTTTCGTCATGTCCATGTCTGTCTGTTTGTCTTTTTTTCAGCTAACATCATTCGACAGGTCTTTTCAAAACATTTTAAGTTCTTAGAAACGGTTTGATTACGTAAATAGTTTTGGAAATAGTCGCTCCAAAAATTGCAAAAATTGTACCCCTTTATGTCTTAAGCCAAAAAATATGAAAAAATTACAATTTAAAACGCTATAAATATACTTTCAACTAAAATTATTTTCTATATGATCGGATACCGTCTTTCGAGTTATTGGCTAATAAAAACTGCGCTTCTCAACAAAAGAACGTAAGTGCCATGAAGATACGCTCTTTTGCTGGTGCACTTTTGTATGTTATTTTTCAGACTGTATTTCTTTGTATTTCTTCTAAACCCTACACAGAGCATGGTTCGACATGCCCTTACCTGTTTTTTTCAATTTAGATAATAATCCAGGCAAATAATGAACTTAACCTTTACTTAAAGAATAAAGAAATTAGCATAAGACGCGACCTTAACTTCGCAATTTAAGTTGAATAAAGCGCGAAGCCCTTTAATTTAAAGCCGCGCATGAACAAATGACATGTCTATGACGTCATGAGCGATATTAAAAGTATAGCAAGAGTAACAGTGGTCGCGGTCTTACAAAAAATGGTATAATTAATGACAGTATAATTTTAAAGGCGAGCTTTAATGGGTTGTCAGCATCGTATATATTACTAACTGACCCGCCCACCTTCGTCTGCGTTAATTTTCTCTAATTGATACTCCGCTCCTATTTGTCGTAGCGTGATATTATATAGCCTATAGCCGATAGGTATATTCGAACTAGTAGTTCCTGATATTATCGCGTTCAACCAAACAAACTCTGCCGCTTTATAATATTAGCGTAGATGAGCTTTACATGTAGGAACAGACACTTAACACTCACTTCATTAAAAATTTGTTGAAGAGTCCTAATTAATATTGAGTAAACTTTCACGATTTGTACACATTGTAAAATTATACCTTTATACTACGGGTCTTAATCGCGTGAATAATTTAAGGTAAAATGCCTTGTTAATTGCCCGACGTTTCGACCGTATTGCAACGGCCGAGGTCACGGGACAGTATAGCCGTGAACACAGCCGTTTTACGAAATGGATGGCCAAATTTTAGACAAGTACATAAAAGTTACTGTCCAAATAGGTTAATGGGAAACAAGACTGAATATCAAACAAACCCAATTTACTGACTAAAATGACTCAGAGATAGTTACATTAACACGGCAAAGTCATAATCAATCATAAATTTGAATGAACAAACAATAGTTTTGCTAGGCTAGAATCGTGGCACATACGCTCATCTAGCATTATGGTTAGTTAGTATAATATACCTACAATTTAATCATAAGCAATACTAAATAAGAAACTTCTGTAATAAAATACTGTTCTTCATAAAATTTAAAACTATTGCATGTATGTGTCTCTACTAGAGCTATTTTGAAAAACAAATCTATACTAACATTGTAAAGCTGAAGAGTTTGTTTATTTGAACGCGTTAATCTCAGGAATCACTAGTTCAAATTGAAAACATCTTTTAAATCTTTTATTTGGATAGCTCATTTATCGAGGAAGGCTTTAAGCTATATAACATCACACCATGACCAATAGAAGCAAAGAATCAATGAAAAATGTTGCAAAAACGGGGGAAATTGACGCAGACGAAGTTGCGCGAGTCAGATATTGATAAATAAAGACAAAACATTCGATCGTTAATGCATGGGCGTAAGTACCTAGACATATCTACCTACATCTATTTTGTCTACCCGTGACCACGGCCGTTGCAATACGGTTGAAACGTCGTGCAATAAACAAGGTATTTTACCTTAAATTATTCACGCGATTAAGACCCGTAATATATATATTTTCATAATATCTACATCATTCGTAACAGTACTCAACACCTTTCTACGTCTGACATTATAACATTGAATCACAATAACGAGTTGCCATGTCCCAAAACAATGGGCACCATCATTCGAAGCCACCCATTGTGCGAATGACATCACCTCGAGAAAAATATAAACGATCATACATCGCGGAATTAGTTCACGATATCTTTGCACGTTTCATCATTAAAAAATGTTAAGAATTTGTTTATAATTGAACTGAACAATTGTTAAAGTTAGGTTTTTAGGAAAGATCGACTACTTGTTAGTCAATAGTTACTGTTTGCAAACTCATCTGCGCTGCGTAAATGAAATATTACAATTTTTATTATATTTTTTGTGAAGGTCTAAATATAAGCCTATGTGGCGATCATATAAACTCAAGCTACAGCTATTGGGAGGGAAATTCTACACGATCGAGACCGCCTACTGACGACTCGACATGTTAAAATAAAGTAGTGTTGTGGACATAGCAGATGTAAGGTACCCAGGGGTGCCAACGGAACCGTTATATGTGTCCATCTCCGTGTCTGTCCTAACTGTTTTACCCTATGTATGGATTAATAGTAGACTAGCTGACCCGCGCTTCGTCTGCGTAATTTTACCCATTTTTGGAACATTTTTCATTGCTGCTCCGCTCCTATTAGTCGTAGCGTGATGTTATATAGCCTATAGCTTTCCTCGATAAATGGGCTATCCAACAGTAAAATACTTTTTGAAATCAGATCAGTCGTTCCTGAGATTACCGCGTTCAAACAAACAAACAAATAAACAAACTCTTCAGCTTTATAATATTAGTATAGATAACTAAATAAAATTCCTCCAGTGTATAATCTATTTTCTTTTGTTTCCAGCGTGTGATCCAAGCCCTGGGCGTGTCATGGCACGCGCACCACTTCATCTGCGGCGGCTGCAGGAAGGAGCTCGGTGGCGGTGGCTTCATGGAACAGGTCAGTATCTCTACCAACTCGTTCATTTAGATTATGAGATGGCCATCTCATGATGGAGTCGTTCTCCACCTAGTTGCGTAGTACCTTGCTGGTGAGCATTGAGTTACTTTTACGAACTACCACAAAATACTACCTACCGGCAGTACGAAAGATATATCTGTATAATCTTCATACGTAACTACATACTGGAGCAACGCTTTTAAAGAAATCGTTCATGAACATAATAACAGACCATCTCAGACCACTCTGTTCGGAAGGGCACTCTACTCGAGCACTTGTATCTATTCTGTATCTACTACTGAGATACCAACTCACGAATCTCGTGCTTCAACTGACGCATTAGAAAAATTAAGTCAATCAGGGTAGCAAGCGTCCTTTTTTAAGGGGCCGGGAAAAATAAATTCTGAAAAACTAATTCTGTTTACATTAAAGGTACCTAATTATTAATTAAATTTATTATTAATAATAAAATTAAACGGTACTTAATTTTTGGATAAAAATTTGGAAAAAGGTACACAGTACACATTTGGCAAGTGTTTTAGACAATTAAACCACCTAGCACCCCTCCCCTGTACCCCCATACAGTGATAAAAAATGGTGTATAATTGCAGGCTGGGCGCCCGTACTGCTCGCCGTGCTACGCGGACAAGTTCGCGGCGCGCTGCAAGGGCTGCGGCACTCCCATCGTCGATAAAGCCATCATCGCGCTCGACGCCAAGTGGCATCGGGAATGCTTCACTTGCATGGTAACTACTTTTTTTTTTTTTAAAGAAAAGATAACAGCAATGTGGGATTGTGGTCCCATATTACTAGCAATCCTGTTAACCCCCCTAGCTAAGCTCTATGGCTTGTGTTAGGAGTGGGTTCACGTCAGTAATATAATGGGCACGATTCGAACCCACGACCTCACGATTGCGAGACCGATGCCTCAGTCATTAGGCTACCGCCGCTTACTATTTACAACCCGCCAAAGGCGATGGGAATTAACGGGAGAGAGAGAATGGGCGCTAAACGTGGTCTCCGAGGCACGGAGGGGTCACCCATCTATGAACCAACAATGGTTACTTAACTTCGCAGATATCTTGATCTGCTTAATCGCCATTGAGTCAGGGACCCCTCATTTCATAATTTCTCTCTTTATAACATTATCGGCAAATATAGACTAGGGACTTTACCTGAGAAGGTCCGAAGTGCGTGAGATCAGGTATTTTGTGGCGGTGTGATCAGGTAATTTTAAGAATGAAAAACAGCCAATGTAAAATATCATTTAGTAGTAGAATTTCCTTAAATACTTTGTGACTGCTCATTTCATAATGGAAACCTTAATCAAAAGTTTAAACATCTCAGCTCAAGGGTTTTGATGTGGTCATATCAGTTATTCACGTATAGGTGAAATTTCTCAAAATCATATCTACATATAACGAATGACATACTTCTATCTTCTCTTACCTAACTCTTATCGTAATTTAAATTCTTATATTTATTTTACAGAAGTGCAGGAACCCAGTGACAGATGCCACCTTCTCCGTGATGGACAACAAGCCTCTCTGCGCCAAATGCGCCTAAGCATACAGACATATACCTACCACATATATTTATACTATATTGATTATTGACATACACCCATCGAGTAGCAACCACTATGAAGCTTGACTGTTAAACGTTGTCAAAGACCGTCAGAATATACGTACCAACTTTTGGAGTTATGAACGCTTAAAAAGATATCAATAAAAAAGATCTAACTAGAAACAGATTTTGTACAAGAGGAAGAACCTACAATACCTCGGTATTCCTTACAGTTACACCGTCTGGAAAATAATGCAATCGGACATTGCACCATGGTAGGTGCAATAGACTATCATTTGCTGAAATGCGACCACCTTTTCTGTGCAATAGTGCTATCTCATAATGAACTCTAAGCAGCTTGAAATAAAGTCGAAACATGGAAAATTGTATTAAGCGTATCGTTTTAGCGTTTCATAAAAAGAGCTAGACTTGCTTTAATTAAGTTTATTTATACGCTGTTGTTTAGATTTTGGGTGATTCATTCTCATGGTCTTTGAGAGAACACATCACAAAATATAATAATAAAAGTATCACTATAAGTTGTAAACATAATGAAAACATTAAAGCAGTTATATGACAGTATTTTTAAGGATTTCGTTTACAAATATACCTAATATAATTTGTTAAATAAGTAATATTAAAATGTTTATCGATGTGTTAAGCGACTTTTGTGAACTAAAAAGTTGTTTTAGCATATTGATTTTTTTTATTGTTTTAAGTCTTGTGGGCGCCACCTCGACAGGATGGTATTACCTTATACCTTGCATTATGTATAATATCGCGATGTTTATAATCGTCGAAATATAATCTACAATTATAATTACAACTAAAACTTTCAATGGCATTTAAATTGCTGGTTGAACAGTAAATAAAAAATCAGGGTGCCTTTGTAGGTTCTAGATTTCACAAAAGTGCTTATAATGGGTGCAATTTTCAAAAAGTTGACCATAATAAGATTTAGACTTAACTATAGGTATTAAAAATACTTTTAAAGTTGGTAACATGCTACCGTTCACCCATCCAACCAGTGGCCTTATCACAATTAGCTTAACCGCACCACTTATAAGCGGATCTAGCTGTTAAGTTGTAAGGAATAATTTAAACATTTAAAAACTTGTTGTATATAATCGTAATTTAAAATTAAAATTGTCACTGTGATGCTTCTCGGCTTTCGATGTATTTATCCAAATATAAAATATAATTAAATATTGAAACCGTAATACGAGCTAGATTTATATTTTGTACGCTTTTCTGAAAGGTTATTTTTTCAATAAATTATTTAATTGTTTTTGACAATAGTCGTATTTTATTGTCGCCTCTACGGTACCTAAGACACAACGATCATGGTCCTAGACCATGATCCTAGACAACATACTGTATAAATGTTTTTAGTGTTTATTTTTAAATGTTTTTACTTTTTTTTATGTAACACAATTAAATAAAGAGGACATAAATAAAATTATGACAGTTCACTGACGTGGAAACTGCAATACCGTAGAAAACATATTAAAAATCTTACCTTCATAGCTTTCTTGTCATCTGTACTCAGTTTGAGCTGCTTCGCTTGTTGCGGTGACTCCAAATTATGCGACTCCATATTTTGAGTTGTTGGACTCGTCGGCACGGAGATCAACGACTGCGTCTGATGCTTCACCACCTCCATTTTTACCGCTCCCGACTTAACAGACTCAAACTTAGTAGACTTTAGCTCTTTCGGGACCGATTTCAGTTCTACTTTTATTGACTCGCGATACATTGAGTCATGGTCTGGCGAGTCAGGCGCGTCAGACTGCACAGAATTAGACTTTGCCGAGTCAGGCTTTGGAGTTAAAGGAGCCCTGTTTTTCTCTGTTTCTCGCTTCTTCTCTTCTCGTCCTGAATCTTTCTTGGGATTCCGTGTCTTGGATGCAGGGGATTGTTTAGCTGAATTAATTTCCATGGAAATGCTTTGGATGCCACCATAAGCAGAATTTAAGCCAAGTTGTTTTAAAGTTGTTGCTAAGGGGCTCAGTTTCTGTTTCCGAGGTGTAGCTTTGTTTCTGCAAAAGAACAGTGAAAAAAGTGAAAAAAAAACACCATAAGAGATTTGAACCTATATTACACTTTTTGTAAATTTACATGTTAAACGAAGGAAAAAATCGGTAAATAATATCTAATAATAACAATATCTTGGGACAACTCACACAACGCTATCTGATCCTAAACTGAGCAGAGCCAGAAAGACTATGAAAACCAGACAACCGATAAACATTCTTATATATCTCTTAATACATACATATTAAAGATAAATAACACCCAGACACAGAATAAACCATCGTGCTCATCACACAGTTTTATCCTGGGTGGGGATCGAACCCACGACCTCTTGCAGCGACCTCTCCTCGCGTAACAGTTGCATACACTTCCACCGCGCCACAGAGGCAGTCAATTGCCATAAAACCGGACGTCTAAAAGAGCCCTTACTGATCTCTTTACATAAGACCTTACTGATTTCCTTTTTTATAAGGCTGTGATTTTAATTGATTTGTAGTGATTTGTAGTCCAGTTCATTAAATCATAATTAGTTGAATAATATTATTGATACTAACTTGTTGACATTGTTTTCGCGCCGAGTGGTCGGTGGTGTTGTATCCATTATGATGTGGGTTGAGGCGCACTGCAACAAACACACATTGGATAGGTAAGTCTTTAGTCGATTACGAGCGCTTAACCGTCGTTTAGAACTTCTTGCACATTATTCTAGGCGATTATATGGTAACGCGCGGTATGAAGTAATGTAATAATGAGTATATTTTGAGACATCTAATAAATCTAATTCCAAACTAGGCAGAGCCTGTATTATGGCAATCAGACAATTGATATGTATTTAAATTCTTTATTGTACACACAGAAAAAATACAAACAATATTACAAAATACGTAGTAACTATAATTATAATCATGTACAGGTAAATTAGCTTGAAGAAATTTTTGCGTTTGTAGTAGTGTATGGTCAGCAAATAAAAAAAACAACATTTTATTTTTAGTTTTTATTGTTTTAAAGGTAATATACGTTTGTGGCTGGAGCACACCAAATGCGTGCACGTCTACGCATACGCACTACGTACTAATACGGTCGTGAAAATGTGTATCCACCGCATTGTAATCTATGGAACTGTATGAGGCAGACAAGCCAGTTCCAAACATTACAAGCATTGAATGCCGGTTTTCACTTCAGTGAAGACGTGTATGAATTAGGTGTTCTCCGGCCATAAATGTTTTATTCTAATAATTCATCAACCCCAGGCATATCACAATCATCCCCATCCTCGCTTTCATCAGATGAATTATTTAAATTAATTATGATTCGTTCTGATATTGTGTCTAAAGCTGCGTCTCTACCCTGATATTTGCTTTCCTCCACAATAGCATGCAAACAAACTTTTCTCCATTCCTCTACAGTTATGGCGTTCATTTTTTCTTCAGCTAATGACATTATAACCTTCATATTCATTGCGACATTCTTTTTTGCGACATATGTTTTCACTATCCCCCATATATTTTCTATAGGATTAAACTCCGGATGGTATGGTGGTAAACGCAGCACAGTATGACCGTGCTGTCGTAATATTTCGTCTATCTTGTACTCTATAAATCTCGCCTTGTTTTGCAGAATCAGTTCATATAATTGAGGCTTAAGCAACGTGGATGAATGCTCAATGTTTCGAAATGTCAGCCAGTCTATCATTTGCTGTTTTCTAGAATTACTATTCGGTGCAGGATTTTGTATTGAGTTATGATATGGTGCGTTGTCAACAACAACAACACTATTTGGTTGTAAGTTGGGTATTAATTGAGTTTGAATCCACCTTGAATAGTTGTCATAGTTCATATTGTTGTGGTAATCTCCACTTTTTTGGTCGGCTTTAAACATAAGCAATGCATTTGGTATAAAGCCATCGATACCACCGGCATGAACAATGATTAAGCGGTTGCCTTTCGATATATGTTGCTTCAAACCTGAAGTGCTTCCATCTGACCAAGATTTCGAGAGGGTATGTGATGTATGTATATATGTTTCGTCGGTGTAAACAATTGGTCGGCGTTGTTCACGATATTTAGCAATTTTCATCAAATAATTAATTCGCAAGTATCTAATTTCGTGTTTTTCCATAAGAAGTTTCCGGTTATCTTCTGTTTGCTTCCAATTAAAACCTAATGACATGACGTGTTTTCGTAACGTGCTGACACAACCTTTATAATCGATATCTTCTTTCAATTTTGAGTGCAAAGTTTTTAAAGTGGGAACTTCTTTATTTGTGATGTGGAAGTCATGAATTGTTCTTCTGATAACTTGCTGATCAAAGTTATCGATTACTATTGTAGGTTTACGATTCGGTTTCTTTTTAGGAGATTTAAATGTTACTTCCTGATCTGAAGGACGACATTTGCTTTCTGATACTACCTTTCTGACGGATGCTATTGAAATTCCTGTTGATTTAGCAACTAATTGAGTGGGGGTCATAATACTGCTCGGGTTGTTATTACACTCATTTTCGAAATATTTGTACAAACAGTACAAAACTTCCTTAGTTTGAGAAGTCAAAGGCTTGCCTCGACCATGTTTTAACACTGGAGCCATTTTGAATTATCAATATAAAGTTACAACACTTACACACTTGAAATTAAACACTTCAACAAATATTTTAACAATAATAACAAACAATAACAACAATCAACAAATACAAAATTTCACAATGAAACTACTACGTATCTAATAATTATAATTTTTTAATGAAATGCGTGCTTTATGTTCTAACGGTATCAAGCGACTGACGTCAGACTGCACGTGGCACCTGCGGACAGAGTAAACTGGTTTATTCTGGTTTTGTGCGTGTTTCCACTTTCCACTATCAAGTGACGATTTATTTATTTGTTTTGTTTCGTAATTATTATGGTCAAAACTTTTTACCTATAGCTAAACTACTATCATCTAAAGAACGACACGATATTTTATTGTTTCACGGTAGTCGCCTTGTCGTTTGCTCAAGGACGTGAAATTGAATGACATATTTTTTTTAATAAAGTCAAAACCTTTTTCTTTAAAATAAAAACTTGTTTTTATTGAAAACAAAAATCAGAGTGTTGCTAGGGATAAGTATTAAATTAAATAGTAATGTTAGGATATTGAAACATTTTTGTAAGGGCCAGAACGATATAGTGGAAACGCGCTCTAATATCTAAGTAACATACACACCACTACATATGCAAAAATTTCTCGAGACTAATTTCACTTTACAAAGGCGAGCTTAACTCAATATTGAGTTTTCTCCCAGCAAACCTTTGAGTGGAGGAGGAGACTAAGATACCTACAGTACTCCAAAAGTAATAATGCGCATAGAAATCTTCGGAAATCTTCGTCATTGTTCGGCAACGGTCGTATTACCCGAGCGTCGAAAGACGATATTTATATAGAGTGGTTAAGAGCAATTTCTCTATGCCTAATTTTATATATTAAGTGTTTTGTGCTAAAACAGATTTGATTTACCTGTAACGAAATTTGATTCGATAATTCCATGTAAGTAAATAGCGAAAACGCTACAATCATTGTTGGAGTGATTAGTTTTCAAGTGTCTTACCGAAGTTGGTGTAATTATGGAGGAAAAGGTTTAAATAACATAAGGTTTTATTAGAAGGAGAAAAAAACGTTTTCAAATAGAGGTTTACATAAAATATAATCAAAATCTCAGTTCAAATTTGTTTACAGCACTAATCATTCCAGAAAAATAATACAATTATAAAAAAAATAATCAGAATCGAGGAAGACCTCTATTCCCGACATCGCAGATTCATCAGAAGTTTCATTATGCTCTTGTTCATTTACACTTTCCTCACTGCTATCACCTGTGTAAATAATCAGTTCATCGGAATAACTATCGATTCTTGGCTCAAATTTTCTATATTCATCTTCGCATTGAACCGCATGATCAGAAACTTTTTTCCATTCTTCTGGTCCTATTTTATTGATTTTTTCTAATATAGCATCTTTAACTGACGTCACAGTCATTGCAATATTTCTCTTGGCCACGTGTTGCTTTATTTGGGACCAAATATTTTCAATAGGGTTAAAATCGGGATGATATGGTGGCAATCGTATAATTTTATGCCCATGTTCCTCCATTATACGGTCAATGGCAAATTCTGTGTAATTTTCTTTGTATCTTTGTATAATTTTATACAAATCGGGTTTCAGTTTCTTTGGGTCATGCGGAATGTTGTGTTGTTGTAACCAAGCTGTCATTTGTGGTTTAGATGTGTTTGAGTTTGGTGGTTTCACAGACAGCTTATTATGATTTGGGGCGTTGTCTATTACCAACACACTATTAGGAGGCAAGTTGGGAATCAATTGATTGCGTAGCCAAGTTTGATAACGTTCCGCGTTTATTTCTTTATGATAGTCACCTTCTGAGTCGACACATTTATGTAACATTAGAGCCCCTGGGACGAAGCCTTTTTCATTGCCTGCGTGTACAATAATTATTCGCTCTCCTTTGGAAATGGGTTGTTTGATACCTTTTTTGTTGCTATCTTGCCAAGTTTTACCCTTAGTATGTGATGTGTGCACATACGACTCGTCCATAAATACTATGTTTCTACCAGAACTCCTCAGCTGTTGTATTTCTCTGAGATATTTGATCCTTTTTAGGCGTATATCATGTTTTTCCATAAGTAATTGTCTGTTATTATCAGTTTTCAGAAACCTAAACCCCATGTCTTTCAAGATCAACCTTAAAGTCTCGGCACAGCCTTTGAAATTAATAGCTTCGATCAACTTTATTCTTAAATTATTTACAGTTGGGAGTTCTTTCAGCGTCAATTGAAAATTGTATATCATATTACGAATAACACAGTAGTCGAAATCATCAAGTACCAGCCGAAATCTACTTTTAGGTCTTCCTGTTTTCGGTGTAGAAAATTTCTTTGATTGATTATGTTTTTTTTCGTTTAAGATATTACTCAAAGTTCGTCGCGAAATTCCTGTAGCTTTTGTAACACGGTCTTGAATTTTTTTAAAATAACCATCATGGTCTCTGTTGAAAACATTGGCTTCATTTAAGAAATAAAGGTACACATTAAATACCATTTGCCGTGCTTGTGAATTAAGCGGTTTTCCACGTTTAAATTTATCCATTTTGGAAGAATTCGTCTGAAAGAAAATGGCATGGGCAGAGTTAGGTATATATTTTTTATGCATGTTTATCTATTTATTTAATTTAAATAAATCTCATTTTTTAAATGTTTTTCTAGTACTTAATATGTATTTAATGTAGGTATTTTATTTTTTTAATATTAAAAAAACGTGAAATATGTTATTTATTTTCCTTTTTTCAAAATATACTATTTAAATCTGAATAAGCTAATTAATGTTGAAATTATATTTACCAAGAAGGGTGTGTAATAGCAGCTCTATATATTTCCACAAATAGAGAACACGTGCAGTCACTACCAATATATAAAGACGACTGACAGACATTTCGCTGACCGGCGACAGCTGCCGAACGCCCGATTTGTTTTCGATTGTGCACACATGATATTGACTCCTATCTCTTTTAAACAAGGTGCAAAATGCAAATGCCTTGTTTAGGGCTCTTACGATTCCATGATTCGAGTGTTTCCGGGAATACGACAATTAGCGAAGATCTGCATGTGCATTATTAATTTGGGAGTACTGTACCTACTTTTAAATAGATATATACCTACCTATATACAATAATATTACATTAATAAAATCTATACTAATATTATAAAGCGGAAAAGTTTGTTTATTTGTTTGTTTGTTTGTTTGTTTGTTTGTTTGTTTGTTTAAACGCGCTAATCTCAGGAACTACTGGTCCGATTTGAAAAATTCTTTTTTTGTTGGATAGCCCATTTATCGAGGAAGGCTATAGGCATAACATTGCGCTACGACTAATAGGAGCGGAGTAGCGACGTGAAATGTTGCAAAAACGGGGAAAATTTACGCATACGAAGTTGCGCGGGACAGCTAGTATTATATAAATAAATACTATAATATATAGGTAGTTAGGTAATTAAATAGTGAGAAAATGTTCTTTGGTTCTTTTCCTAAAAACGTTGGAGATGGATGGAGAGACTGTCGCGTTAGGAATGAGGGAGAGAATTCCATAGCCATAGGCTTTTATTATAAAGGAGCTGTCGTAACAGCTGGAACTGTGAGCAGGAGTGCGTAATAGAAGAGAGGAGGAAGAACTGCAGGGTTTACCCCTGGGCACAAGAAAGTCAAAGCGATCACATAATATAAAGGAGAAGTGGGATTGTGAAGAATAGTATAGAAAAAAGAGAGAACGTGCAAGTTACGACGCTGCCGAACCAGTAACCACCTCAGATTTCTCCGAGATTTGGAGACATGGTTATATTTTCGTAATCCGAAAATGAAGCGGATACTAAAATTCGTTCGAGCTTGTCAACGAGTTCCTCCCTTGCATCTAGGAAACAAACATCAGTACAAGAGATTGGGCAAGAGTGACTTTGGTTTGAAATGGTAAGAACTTCTGAAGACATTTGAGAGATTGAAATGAGGAGAATACTCTTCTACTTACTTCTGCAATGTGGACATCCCATGATAGATTGGAGCCTAAGTAACTAGTCCGGCCATGAATACTGTTACATAACAGCTTTTTTTTTCAACTTTTTAATTACTTTGAATTTGGAACGCGTTTATTATTTTTTAAAGTTCTTTCGATTTAGCGCCAATTCACATATTTTTTTCGTTTATTATCAAATTACAATATGGATTGGGATGTTAAACAAAATAGGATTGCGGTGATCGCCTTGCACAAAGTGGGTATGGAACTGTCGGTCATATTCCAGACACTTCAAAAGCTTGGTATCAGCCGTATGTTCGTATACCGTACTATCAACAGATACAACACTTCCTCTGTCGAAGACCATAAAAGATCGGGGCGGCCGCGTGCTGTTAGAACTACAAAGGCTGTTAATGCTGTTAAAACCAGAATTCGTCGAAATTCCATTAGGAAGTAAAAAATCTTATCCCGAGAAATGAAGATTCCCGCTAGGATTCTGTCGCGTATTATCAAACAAGACTTATCGTCGATATACAGGACATGCTTAAAATCAATCTCAACATTTTACGAGAATGGATCGATCAAAACGCCTTCTGTCGCGATACGTAGTTGAAGGGCACAGAAATATCCTCTTTACCGATGAAATCATTTTCACGATTGAAGAGCACTACAATAAGCAAAATGATAAAGTCTACGCTCACAGTTCTAAAGAAGCTGGTCAAATGGTCGTAAAGGTACAGCGTGGTCATCATCCTGCATCAGTGATGGTTTGGTGGGGCGTGTCTTATCAAGGCGTCACAAAGCTACATTTTTGTGAAAAAGGAGTGAAAACTTCAACCGAAGTGTATGTAAGAGACAGTCTTGGATCGTGTTGTGAAAACTCTCAGCAATACACTTTTGAAAAATGTACCGTGGACTTTCCAGCAGGACTCTGCACCTGGTCACAAGGCACGAATTACCCAAGCCTGGGTTGAAACCAACGTTCCAGACTTTATAAGAGCTAAAGGCTAGCCCTCATCTAGCCCAGACCTCAACCCTTTAGACTACAAATTATGATCAGTTTTAGAAGACTAAACTAAACGACAAGAAAAGAACAGCATGAACGAGATCGGCACCAAAAGACGACAATAGATCTGAATATGTATTGCATACTTGTGCTTAGTGTGTCTTTACCATAACGAAGCTGCATTCTATTGGTCAATTTTATTCAACCTTCTTTGTTAATGTTTTTTTGTCATGTATCTATATACATTGTTAATGTTTTTTAGTCATGTATCTATATACATGACAAAAAAACATTAACAATGTATCTATATCAGAATCAGAACACATGTATTTCTTTAGTTTAAAATATATATTACATATCACTTAAAAATGTAGTGAAAAATGGGTGGTACTATTCTTAAGCCGTGTGGTACCGGCTTAAGAATAGTACCACCCCATCTCTTCTCGTGGGTGTCGTCAAGGCGACTAAGGGATTTCACACCGGAGGACGGGCAGCAGCGTCCTCTGCGTACTTAAAGCCTTACTGCGATCGCCAACCCGCTCGCCAAGCGTGGCGATTATGGCAATTACCCCCAGGATCTACATACTAGTAGGTTCTACTGGGGAGACCCGTGCCCAGCAGTGGGCCATCATATGGGTTGATATGAGATATACTTAAAAATGTATATATATCTATACGTTTTTCATTTTGTCCACGGGGTAGGAACTTTTGAAACCTATCATCTACGTTTTCCCGTATTATCGGTGTTTATATAAATTTAGTTGAGGATAAGAGGATAACGATGAAGCATGGGGGTCCCAGTGGCTGGCCGCTTTTTACTATGGGTGAGTCTACAATCAGAGGCCTGCGCTGTCAGGAGGGGCCAGTCTTTTAAAGACAATCCCTAGAACAGTAGGGATTTGTTTTTTTATTTAGGAATCAATATCTTTCTACTACATGTTCGACGCATCAAAGAATTTATATTTCTTTTTACAGTCACTAGAAAAAGTTTCGCTCTGATTTGCGACGATTGACAAATAAATTATTATGACCAGCAGAATGTGTTTGTCGAGGTAGTCTTGGTTTTGCCGTACTCATCAGTTCGTAAACGCGATGTCCACACCACGCGAGAAATACATGTGTTCTGATTCTGATTGCTAGGGATTACCTAGGCCTATCGCCAGTGTAGTCTACGTGTACATACAGTAGACAGTTATGACTAGATATTATAAACAAAAAGCGAAGCAGTGAAAAGTGTATAGTTACCGCTTCGACGCCCTCCACCATGGTGGGTATGTCGTCCCTGCAGGCGCGCGCGTGGCGGTGCGCGCGCGGCCGGCCCTCGTGCGGGTCGCGCATCAGCGGACGGCGGGACTTCGACCGAGCCTCACTAGGAACACATACATTTTAAAAATCAGTCGTAGAAATTCGAAGGACTCTGCATAAATATCTTCGAATGAATCGAACATCGATTCGATCCTTAACGATAGTCAGCATAAACCTTTTTGAGTTACACCAACCCAGATTCCAAAGGTGATGGAGTGGGTTTTCTCTTGTTTTTGTTTCAAACTTACATCGTAATAATAATTTGCAATGCATTTTGTTACTTCTCATTTGATCAGCTGTTACCTACTCTTAAACTTGACAAGCCTACTTAGGCACCGGTCCGACCAACGTGCAACGGCGAGAAAAAGAGTAGCGAGTAGTGATATATCGCTCAAGAAACGTACATACTTATGTAGATGTCGTATAAACAAAAGATATACAGAATAGTTGATTGCCCATCGGTCCCACTGCCAGCGAGTACTCGCTCTATATTGCATCTCTTTTGTTTACACGGACGTTCTACAAAAACATCTGCTGTTCGTTTCTTGAGTTATAAATCGCTACTCGCTTCTCTCTCACCGTTGTTGGTGGGACAGGTGCCTTAGCTGCGATAGTTTTCCTTTTATTTTCACTACATATACTACTACCGTGAATTTTTTCATTCATTTAGCTGGCGGAGGACAATTGATTCTAATAAAAATTTCAAAAGACCAATCTAATGACACCCCAAACGATGGGGTAGGTGAGAAAAAATCACATCCCCACTTTACACACACTACTCTGTCAAGAAAGTACCGGGGAAACGATCAATAATACTCAATATGTTAGTTATTCATCCAATTTTGTTTTCTTTTTAAGAAAAAAAAAATTTCGACCTCAATGTATGCGCCTCCAGAAACGCCACACGTCAACGAACAATTTTTTAACGCTTTTCCCTTCACTTTAGCAATGGTAACTTCAGGTAAAGACGTTGACGCCGCGCAATTAGTTAATTGCGAAGAATGACCTAATCAATAAAGCTTAAATGTGCTTGTGAATCAACGCAAGTAGGTACGCGGCTATCACGTGGTCGCCGCATTTTTTCGCCTCGTTTAACTGAGCCTTCAAGGGACTGCAGACCCGAATATATGGTTTTATATTCAACTGGATACCTCCACGCGTTCCGATATAAAGGGTCTTGATAGACAAACGGACGGACGGACAATAAAGTGATCCTATAAGGGTTAAGTTTTTTTCCTTTTATGGTAGGTACGGAAGACAAATAACTCACTTAGTAGATCGTTGCCTGTTCTTAGGCGAGGGCTGCACGTTCTTGTCAGCCTGCTTCATTGTATGACTGCTGGATGCTGAGCCCATTACACCGCGACTCTTCAAAGTACTACTAATTAAATAATGAACCACTTCAGTTTTAAACTCTGACGTAAACAAAGAGGTATGATTCTATCTATCTGCGCCATGGTAGGTAACTCTTAAAAGCAAGTTAACCAATTTGAATGTGGATTAAAAAAAACCGGGCAAGTGCATATCGGGCCACGCACAATGTAGGGTTCCGTAGCAAGCCCTCCCCCCATCGGAATAATAAGAAATGGGTTTTCTGTCGTTTTTGTTTCATACTTACAACGTTTGTATTTTTAAATGGAATTTGTACGAAAATTTGGATCTCAATTCTCATTTGATCAGCTGTTACTCGTAAACCTGTAAAGCCTACTTAGCTGTGTTTCACTATATATATATTACTAGCTGTCCCGCGCAACTTCGTATGCGTAAATTTTCCCCGTTTTTGCAACATTTCTCGTCGCTACTCTGCTCCTATTAGTCGTAGCACGATGTTATATAGCCTATAGCCTTCCTCGATAAATGGGCTATCCAACAAAAAAATAATTATTAAAATCGGTCCAGTAGTTTTTGGCACTTTACTAAGTTCGTCGAGATTCATTAATGCCTCCGACTGCATGAAATTGTATAATTATGAGGGGATCTTGTTTCCATCTTTTTTGTACAGGCGGGTTTTTTTATTTTTATAATTATTTTTTTTATTTAATACATTTTAGTTGTAACCGGTGTAGCAACCTACTTTTATCACAGCTATTGTCAAGTATTGAAAATTGAAAAAACAATGGCTGCTAACTAACTTTTTTAGTATTATAGTCATAATCATGTTATACCTTTTTGAAATGCTTATGATGAGCTCTTTAATTTGATACCCATATTGCAGTATTCGAAACAACTTTTTTTTTCACACCTCTTTATTTTGACATCTCATAGCCGCCATGTTTGTTTTTTAAAAACGTCACCTATCTAAGAACACTTGGGCGATTAAGACGAATCTAACGATGTGTGAATTGTATAAATCCGTTCAGTGGATTGTGAGATATCAGGTAATAAAGAATATTACATACATACATACAAGATACGCGCGAAAAACATAACCCTTCTTTACAGTCGGGTAAAAATACAAATCTTTCCTCTTTATAATATTAGTGTAGATGTAGACTACCGTGAATTTTTCACATACCAAACATCAAGAATTTTGCTGGCACTTGACTAACCAAAAAAGTACACTTCAAGGCTTAATATTTTACGAGCGGATCCCTAAATCTAAAATGATTTTCAAAACCCCTAAACATTTTTAAAAGTCCTATCTAGCACTAACAGTCTCTGAGCTAAGCTGCGGACAGACGGACATGGCGAAACTATAAGGGTTTCGTTTTGCCATTCTGGCTACGGATCCCTAAAAATAAAAGATGATATTATGTTCTTAGATATTTTTTCACGAGTTGCATTGCAATTGTTTTTGTTTTAGGAAAATAAGCCATGTTTGCACTGTGCCCTATTGGTAGTATATTCAAAACTGCAAAACTGCTAAAGGTCTAATCCGCAATGTCAATGGTAATACAAAGAGGAGAGTCAGATATATTGTACTGCTTCGTAAATTGTACCACCTCAAAATTTCCTACCAAATGTCACCATTTTTCTTTTCTAGCAAAACAAAACTAAGCGCTGACAGCGCTCTCAATTACTTTTGTTTTTGTAATGGCGTCCGACAAGTGTAGGTACTATATTTTTTAACAGGTCTATAATAACCTCTCAAACTACCAACAACTAAGTAAGGAACGTATTAAATTTTGAGATTATTTTGCAGGAAACATTTGTTTTTTAAATCTCCTAGTTCGATTAAAAGTACAACCAGTCTTAATTGTACTGGTATAATTTACCTAACCAGATGATGTTTTTTTCCAAATGTATAGTTAAAGAAAATATTATGAATTTTATAAATGAATATTTATAATTATATTTTTTTTTTATAAATGAATGTAAATTATTAAAGAAATATTAGTTTAATTTTTGTTAGCACTTATCGTGAATAATTTGTTGTTAATACAACATTTTATAAAGGTACTATTAAAACAACTAGTCTGGTAAATTGTTCCAACGGAAAGCTTTAAGGTAAACGAGTATTTTGAGAAATCGGTTATGAGTATTGTGTTGATTTCGCGGTATAAGATTGGATAAATAGTTTGTTTTAATTAATATATTGCTAAAACTGAAAAATGGTACGATATATCCGGTTCTCCTCTAAATGCGGTAGAATAAAAAACATTTTACCTACTAGGCACTAATCTTGAAAATTAATTATCTAACTTACCTGCTTGGTATGTTTTTAGAGCCCGAGGGTTTTTTGTTTAAGCGTAGTGTGTTGAACGAGTACATCGACAAGCGAGACTCAGCGTCTGAACCTGGATAATGAATATACATTTATAATTTTTATTTTATTTTGAAAGAAAACTTACAGCTATAATAGTGTTTAGAATAGATAAATAAGTTGTTTTAGGCGAATGGCACTTTGCATAGCGAATGAAGGAGAGTATTTCGAAAAAATGTGAAATAAATATTGTTAATATCTTGTATAGTTTTTAAGCTATTGCATAGCTTTTATCGCGGGCTCAGGATTTCAATTTCAATTTCAGGAATCAAGAAATTCCGTAACGAAAATAAAACCTAACACCCCCCACTACGCCTACCATGTAGCTCGGCCGAGCGTTCGCTTAACGTTTATGTATATGGTACGACGAAGCACGCACGGATCGAGACGAGCTGCTCCGAAATAATGTAATGAAAAAATATTAATATTATTTAGTTTTTTTTTTATTAATATTTATATATATTATTTTAATATTTTTTATTGCATATGTTGAAAAAATGCTTTGCAATAGCTTTTACCGCGGCAGTCCCGAGTGTAACATATTTTTTTTGTCTCAAAACTTACCGCGTTACCTACGTATTACTTACTGAATAGGACACGCTTCAAGCATTTGTTATGTTGAATTTTGTTATGAGTTGCAGTTCGCGGTAAATATTTTAACTTAAATGTTAGATTTTATGACCGTCCTTTCATTTACAAAGATACTATGGTTATTTAGAAAAAAAAAATATTCGAAAAAAAGGTATCGTTAAAATACTGGTTGCTTCTTTTCCCAAATTTTGCGGGTTCGATACCTGGTCCAGATAGGCAATTATTAAAAATCATTGAATGCAATTCGAGTTATTTTTAAAATCATAATAAAGACTTCTTTCAGTAAAATGTTTTATCTACTACATTCCTTCCGTGCAGCCTAGTTTGGGGACATCCTATTTATGTAAATTACTGTACCTATTACATTTCAGTGGGTTTCAAAACAGTGTTAACAAGTCCTCGCCCTAATTACATTTGTTAACAAATCGATATCAATCTCTTGGAACGTTAAGCCACTAGCCCTGATTAAGTGAAAACATAATTTATAATAAAAATAAATTAATTATAATGATAAAATTAGTATATAAATATAAAATAATGTAATTTTAATATTATGTTAATTATTTTAAAGGAATTCGGCAAAATTTTATATTCGCATTATGTGCAATTGTATTTGTATCATGGTATCTCCTAACCGATTTCGATCACGGCGGCCAATCTACAATTGTGTGCGCAGACACAAGTGCACTCTCTATTCCCTCACTCTCACTCTCATAGTCAAAGGGGACGGATATCTTACATGACTGTAGAAAATTTAGGAAGGATCGGTAGCTTAACGTGGTCCCTGACAGCGGTAACGTGGCTTAAACTCGCTTTTCTATTTACTCGATCGCCACTGAGTCACGGACCCCCCACTCCATTTGTATTGTATATCTGGTTTGTATTTGTATAGAATTCTTTGTTTTCGCGTTGTATTTTACCTACTCGTTTTGTATTTATACCTAGTGATAACTATATTTGTATGAAACAACTCACCAGTATTTGAGTGTTTTCGTGCAGCTAATAACGATTTCTTCTTCATTTTCTTTTGCTCTTTTGGTTTCCTTTTATCACCCTGGCACAAAAAAAAAACAAGTTTTTAAATGGGGAAACACAATTTGCTCACCTACACGCATTATTTCTCTCTCACGGGCGTACCGAGGATTATTTTTCAAGAAGGGGTTTCGGTCAAATATTCGGTACTTACTGTGTACCTACTGTTTTGTAACTTGGGCGGGGGGGGGCATCTCACTCCTCACCCCCCCCCCCCCAATCAACTAGTATGCCAACTAAGCAGAAATTTTAGACTCTATCCTTAAAATAAAATATTTACGCGACTACGTTGCAATACGGTCGAAACATCAGGCAATAAATAAGGTATTTTACCTTATATTAGTCACGCGATTAAGACCCGTAGTATATATAATTTTATAATGTGTACGTATCGCGAAAGTTTATCAACATTTAAGACCCGTACCTTATAAAATTCTATAATGTACAAACAAACTGAGCGAGAAAGAGTGACCATATTGTTTTAATATTTCTACTGTGCTTGTATCCAGCGTCTCTACTTGATGTAACCTGTTTATTTATTTCTACGGTACTCACAATGTTTCCACATCCCATAAGAAACTCCTCGCACCTCACGGCATATTCGTTCACGAACTGTTCTAATTTCCCACATGATGTTAGTAGATCCTGTAATATTAGATAAATTTACATGTTTAAATCAGGACAGAATCAACTTTTTTTGGGAATTTGAACACTTTTTAAGGACCTTCTTCTTCCCTCTTCTTGTCACAAAATATATAGATACAGGTAGACCGGGTCACAGGTGAACAACAAATCAAACTAATAACTAATGCTACAATGTCCCTAAAGTAAGTGATTGAATAAGTTACTGATAAATCATCTAATTGTACTGTCGCCAAAACTGGATGATCAAAAAAGTTTTAAACTAATAGAATTGACAATCTTAAGTTGATGGAATCCTGCCATTTGCATTCTTGAATGAAATCTTTTGTTTTTTTTTTCATTTATTGGCGAATCGCAACTAACATTCAAAAGTAAATGATAGGTATGGGTATATAGGTCGGAAAGTATTATTTTTATTTTAGTATTTTTGTATGAACTGCAAAAGCGGGGGAAATAGACCCAGACTAAGTTACGATGGTGAGCTGGTATAAAAATAATATAATATAATGTTGTGTGTGAACGTCCGCTATACCCACATCGTCATACAGATTGTTAGCAGCCACCAAGTCCTTAGGCTGCGAGACAGTCTCGCAGAGCTCGGTGGCGGCGCGCGCGGCGCCCAGCAGCGCGCCCAGCGCCGCCACGCTGTCGCGCACGCACCACGTCTGGTCCACTGCCTTGCGGAACACCTGCAGTGCACTACACAGCTCAGACTAGAAGGACTCACGACACATTTTATTCAGTTGAAAAAATGCTTCTAAATAGTCAGGTCATTTAGAATATGAATTATTTCTATCCGAAATAGTAGTTTCTAATACTAGTCTCAAGAGAATTATAAAACAAACTTGATTGCTATTGCAATCGTGTGTTAATTACAAACAGTCACGTTTGTTTGTCAAAATGAGACAGCATTTAGGTTATTTACATGATTGATTATATTACAACGAAAGTAACTAGGAATCGAACCCGAGACTTCCGTAAGCCAGTGCTTACGGAAGTCTCGGGTTCAATTCCTGGGTCTAGACGGGTTCAATTCCTGGGCTTAGACTTCAAATTTTTTTATCTTTCAAAAATGCAATTAAAGTTTTTATAAACTAATTGGCAAGAAATGCATATAAAAAATACTGTGATATTCAGCCTGCAACATCATAATTTGTAAAATGCTCTCTGTAACTTCTGGCTTTTTTACTACCGGCTAGAGACGCATGCGAGGGCCCAACTCCTGAGCATGAAAGGGTAGAGAAATTTGAGGTCTAGTAACATAGTCCAGATAGGTGGTTCGATTCCAGCCCCGGTTTGGCTGTAGTCTCGGGTAGTGTGTGTAATCTTCGATTCCTGGGTCTGGATTTCAAAATTTTATATCTTTCAAAAATGCAATTATTGTATTTGTAAAATAACTACGTATTCATCATACGTACCTGAAAAGACTGCAGCAAACTTTGATGTAACGATACAATTCTCATCATCTGCGATTGAAACTGCGTGTGTTTGGCGAACGGGAGCGTCAAGCTGTTGTTGCGCTTTATGTCTTGCATCTACGACATTATTATATATAACTCAACAATGATGGAAAATAAAGAAACCATATTTAAGAGCATGTACCCAGACCAGTTTTAATTAATTTTAATGATATATTTTGTTAATTTTTGTCTCCTCTACGTACATACTAACAATAACTAAACACGTGTGATATGTAATTTTTGACAGTTTTTAAAACTTCAATAAATTGTCTAAACAATAGTGCATTAAATGAAAATAAATCCAACAAATTAAATAATCTTTACAATCGCCAAAATGTCGACGATATATAGTACACAATCTGAAATCATGATGACGAAGATATTTCAGTATAGATAGTTATTAACAATATGATAGTTTACCTGTCTCTGTAGCTGGTACATATAGATCCTATTAAACCTGGCGCAGAACTCCCCCGAGCGCTTGATCGTGCGCGCGATGTCGTCTTTCTCCATCGAGAATATGTCGCGGCGGTCCAGCAATGATCTATACGTTAAATAGATTTGTATAATAATAGGTTAAGGATAGAGATTCAAACATTGTATAAGGCCTACTAGGCTGACGTGGCCTCAAGCCTATAAAATTGTGGCCAAAATCTGAATCACAAGGATGTTCAAAATCACAAGAAGAAGAGAAGGAAGCTAGAAGAAGTTTAAGGCCAAAGTGCACAGACTGCTCTAAATTTAAGCGTGTTAGAGTAGTCTGTGGACCGGACTTAAATATATAGAGTCGTATACATAGGCGGAGTCTGGACTTCGCCGTAACCTTACAAAATTGACCACTGTCTAGAAAAAGACAATGCAACTGTGCTGCCAATACCTTTTCTTTAATGATATGACATAGATAAGTCAGTGACGTGGTCCTACTGGCCGCTCGATTGTTTTGGCTCTGTCACGCTTTGCAGCCTGTGTTTACCTACTTTATAACGAACTTAGTAGTAATAGAAGTAGGTAGTGTGGCAGGTCCGTCGGAAACTCGACCGGCCACTCGCATAAAGCCTCATTAATTGTGAACTGTTTGTCTTGACGTTCCAAAACTTTGAAATAATGACGAAGAAGAAAACGAAAAAAACAATTGGGAGAATTGAAGGAAGCGTCAAGACGAATGGTCAAGGAAAAGGATTGAAATGTAAAGGAATAATATTACAAGTTATATAATATATAATATCGTTCTGGGCCTAAGAAAGTGTTTAATTCCTCATCCCCGAGAGTAATAATCCCGGCTGCGCACCCCAAAGCCAGGAGGTTCACGTCACAGTACCTTTAAGCACTTTTGTCGTATTCTGGGAGTGTTCAGACAAAAGTGAACGTAACTTACATCATGTCCAATATTTCGTCGTTGATCTTACTGCGGAGATCCTTCACTTTGCCGCAGTAGATGCTGCTTTCTATCACGTTTGTCACGTTCTCTGACGATTTGCAAGTACCTACCACACATACAATGTTAATTAAAAGCCTTTACCCAAGACTTTCTCACTAGACTTGGACAAAATTTAATGGAGATCTATCGTTATCGAGAACAGAAGAGACGATTACGAGCATATTCTGTTTCGCACTAAAAATATTTTTCTTTCTTCCTTCAGAAATTATAATTAAAGGAAAAGTCTTGATTACTGGAAAAGGATTTTAAACTAGGCTGAAGTAGACTAGAGAAGAAGTAGACTAGGAGGAAAAGTAATTTTTAACTAGGACTTTTTGAACTAGGTACCACTATTTTTAAACTGCCGCAATTTTTTGGAAGTTGCTTTGGGTTTTACTAATTATGGTAAGTATTCTTTATTATCGGGATAATCTTTTTGAATTATTTTTTGCTTCAACACCGGGGTGTTGAAGCAAAAAATAATTCAAAAAGGTCAAACCGCGTGAATTATTTAAAGGTACGAGCCTTTATGTACCCGACGTTTCGATCGAATTGCATCGATTATAGCCACGAGTCGACCATCGATGCAATTCGATCGAAACGTCGGGTTAATAATAGGTTCGTACCTTTAGATAATTCACGCGATTAAGTCCCGAAATATTCTATACTAATATTATAAAGCTAAAGACATTGTTTGTTTGTATGAACGCGGTAATCTCAGGAACTGATCCGAATGGATAGCCCATTTATCTAGGAAGGCTATAGGCTAAAGCCTATAGCTGCTGCTCAACTCCTATTGTTCGTAGCGTGATATTATTTATAATACGAGCAATAGGAGCTATTGTTCGTAGCGTGATATTATTTATAATACGAACAATAGGAGCTGAACAGCAATGAGAAATGTTGCAAAAACGGGGAAAATTTACGCAGACCAAGTTGCGCGGGACAGTTTAAAAACAATAAGGGAAATCATTTTCAAGTTGTTGTAAGACTAATGAAGATCAATTGATTTGTAAATAGATACTTACTGACAGTATTAGTTCCACTGCTGGGTCGTTCAATAGACATTACCGCTCCGTCGCCGAACTCGATATGTTTCTCACGGACCGTTGTCGGCGGCGAGGTGAGCGAATCGTTCAGTGGACCGTCTTCCATTGCTGATAATGATTAGTTTATTAACTAATCTAATAAAACTAATCATAGATAACTACTAATAGTATTGATATTATGAACGCGATATTCACGACTCACGGTCGTAAATCAGAGATTAACCAAATACGCAGGACACATTAAAGTGCATAAGTATATGCACAGACACATGTACCTGAGCTTAATCTATCCCCGGTGGTGAAATGTAGGTAGTACATTTCATCACAGGGGAGAGATTAAGCTCAGGCTCGACGGCTTAACGTGCTCTAAGAGGCACAGAGGAGTATGACATTTTAGAAAATGGACATCCATCTCTAGACCCGCAGTGCTATGGCATAATCATAATAAAAATATAGTTATATCTCACTATCTACATAATTGTGTTGTAACCTAGCTCTTAAGAAATCAAATTTGTATACTATTGATGATGGCTAAATAGGATTGCACTTATTATGTTAATTATTGTAAGACCGCATTATGTATGTATTAACCCTATTTAATGCAAATAAAAAAATAAAAAAGACGCGGAAAGCTTCATTTTGTATCTACGATTTTAAGATAAAGAAGGGTCCCGATAAAGACTAATTTCAGTAAGATCAAGCCCAGCCTCTAATCAAAATCCTGGACAAGCGCGGATCCACCGTAGTGGGCATGCCCGGTCGTGGCGGTGGGCTAGTCTAAACCGCCACCAACTTTGATTACGTTCGCATAGAAAGTCGAACAACTCTTATTGTATGATTAATAAACAATGAAGCGTTAAGCAAATGATTTATTATCTTGGCTGGTTGATTGGCTAATATTTGGATTCAAATATCCAAGGTAATGGTGTGTATTAAAAATTTCAATTAAATAATCAAAACGAGCTATGTGTCACAAGTGTGATTTGGAACGCAGTACAAAGGCTAAATATATATTCAAGCTCTAAAATATCAATAACAGAAATCTTACAGAAAGAGTTTAACTTACCAATACCAGGTACTTCGTCCTTCTCTTCGTCGTATATATGAAACATGTCATTCAGACTTTCTTCCTGACAAACGTTGTCATTGTTAACAGGAGGTTCCTGGAATTTTGGTGACAGTAAGTACCTAAAACTCAAATCAAACTACGGCGCTGCCCTAAAGATATTCTTGGGTAGCTTAGATTATGCGCACTAAGACGGCAAAAAGCTACTCGTTAAACTTGTTATTACATAGGTACTCCTTTTCTGTCAGGGAACAAAAAGGGACAATCATATTATAGGTAGGTACTTACCACATTTACCTTAGTTATATTAGGTTCTTCTTCTATTTGTATAACCTCCTTCAATTTGTCTAGATCTCCATCTGTTATGTTTTTCAGAAGTGGCTTCGGCAACTCATCCAGAAACTGATACTTGTCGTCTGAAAATTGTGGGGTAGAGAACGTCCTAAGTGCATAAGCGTAACCAGGGGAGAATTGAGAGTTGAAACCAATTCTCCCCCTGGGTAGCAAATCCCGAAATTGCAAAAAAGTAGGTAGGTATATAGACCGTAGGTATACTACCTACACATTTGGCCAGTGTTTAGTAAACTGTACCACACTAGCTACCTTAAAATTATCATAACTGTCAAGTCAATCACTAACCTTCGACAACTGAGCCGACTATGTCGTTTTCTTTGACGAATTCCTCCCATATCTTTTGTTCCCGTAGCTTGAGTCTTTCTCTTCGTGCGTTCCTCCATGTCCTGTCTAGTTCAGCCTGCAAGTTTAGCTTATTTAGAAGAGGTAAGTGGGCTCCTACCATTGTCGGTCGGTCGATAGCCACTGAGGCTGTGACTGTGCCTAGGTTTAGCTCTGGCGAACTTAGGTAAAACTTAACAAAGAGTTATAGCATATCTATATCTTGAAATTATTAGTCTTAGCATAATCTGAGATGAGTATGTCTTTAAAATCAATAGTCAGCAGTTCTACCTACGTTATTCTTGATCTAAGCCTAAGGTCTACGCTATATAGATCTCGACCTAAGAGCCCCGGACCCCTCAAGTTTCAATTATATATCTATATTAATATTTTATAGCTGAAGAGTTTGTTTGAACACGGTAATCTGAGGAACAATTGATCCGAATAATTAAAAAAATCTTCATAGTTGAATAGCCCATTTATCGAGGAAGGCTATACCTAGGCTACAACAACACACTTCGATCAATAGGAGCGGAGCAGCATTGAGAAATGTTACAAAAACGGGGAAAGTTTACGCAGACGAAGTTGCGCGGGACAGCTAGTATAATTATATATAGGTAGGTACATATTAAGCATATCTACCTCTAGTGTCTCCCCCCTGCGTAGTACTATTACTTATTCTGTGCCCCTGCTTTCAGACAGGCAGTAACTTTTTATTTTTAATGGCTCTGGCGACCTCACCCATTCGCAAAAGCATCGTCAACCTTTTTATCCACTCTAATATTCTTTAAGATGACTTAGAGTATGGCGTATTATGTGTGTCTTAGGTTAGGTGTTATTGATGGAGCAATGAGCAATTTTCCACTATTGGCGTTCTTCACATACATACATACATATCAACCCATAAGATGGCCCACTGCTGGGCACGGGTCTCCCCAGTAGAACCTACTAGTATGTAGATCCTGGGGGTAATTGCCATAATCGCCACGCTTGGCGAGCGGGTTGGCGATCGCAGTAAGGCTTTAAGTACGCAGAGGACGCTGCTGCCCGTCCTCCGGTGTGAAATCCCTTAGTCGCCTTGACGACACCCACGGGTAGAGATGGGGTGGTACTATTCTTAAGCCGGCACCACACGGCGTTCTTCACGTTTATCTTTAATTGAGTTAGGATAGTCTGCGGGGGGGGGGGGGAGATGAATTTGGGGGTGGCAACCTCCCTCCAAAACCGCAAAAAGACAGAACTCATTTGGCCGGTGTTTAGTAAATTTTACCACCTATTTAAATAACGTTATTTCGGGTGGAGGGAGGGGGGGGGGTTGTTAGATCTTGGGTACGCCCTCGCCCATGTAACAAACAATACCTCAATCATCTAAATCCGGCCTTTAAAAGTTAATACACTGACAGAATAACTGTTTGCACAAAATGCTAAAAGCATTTTCTACCAGTCAACCTTTGGGTGAAAAATATAATTAAGAGGGTGCAGATTGTCGGAGTCAATTAACTTTATAACAACACTTTGATAAATATGATCACTCGATTATAATAAAAAAATTAATAAAATACATATACATACATTAACAAGAACATAAGTACCTACAGTGAAATTAGTCTCGAGAAATTTTTGCATATGTAGTGGTGTGTATGTTACTTAGATATTAGAGCGCGTTTCCACTATATCGTTCTGGCCCTTACAAAAATGTTTCAATATCCTAACATTACTATTTAATTTAATACTTATCCCTAGCAACACTCTGATTTTTGTTTTCAATAAAAACAAGTTTTTATTTTAAAGAAAAAGGTTTTGACTTTATTAAAAAAAATATGTCATTCAAATTCACGTCCTTGAGCAAACGACAAGGCGACTACCGTGAAACAATAAAATATCGTGTCGTTCTTTAGATGATAGTAGTTTAGCTATAGGTAAAAAGTTTTGACCATAATAATTACGAAACAAAACAAATAAATAAATCGTCACTTGATAGTGGAAAGTGGAAACACGCACAAAACCAGAATAAACCAGTTTACTCTGTCCGCAGGTGCCACGTGCAGTCTGACGTCAGTCGCTTGATACCGTTAGAACATAAAGCACGCATTTCATTAAAAAATTATAATTATTAGATACGTAGTAGTTTCATTGTGAAATTTTGTATTTGTTGATTGTTGTTATTGTTTGTTATTATTGTTAAAATATTTGTTGAAGTGTTTAATTTCAAGTGTGTAAGTGTTGTAACTTTATATTGATAATTCAAAATGGCTCCAGTGTTAAAACATGGTCGAGGCAAGCCTTTGACTTCTCAAACTAAGGAAGTTTTGTACTGTTTGTACAAATATTTCGAAAATGAGTGTAATAACAACCCGAGCAGTATTATGACCCCCACTCAATTAGTTGCTAAATCAACAGGAATTTCAATAGCATCCGTCAGAAAGGTAGTATCAGAAAGCAAATGTCGTCCTTCAGATCAGGAAGTAACATTTAAATCTCCTAAAAAGAAACCGAATCGTAAACCTACAATAGTAATCGATAACTTTGATCAGCAAGTTATCAGAAGAACAATTCATGACTTCCACATCACAAATAAAGAAGTTCCCACTTTAAAAACTTTGCACTCAAAATTCAATATTCAATATTCAATATATATTTATTTTGCAAAAACACAGGTACAAAAAGGTGTTAGTAATTACAATAATTAGAGCAATCTATGTTTAACCTATTAGGTGTGCAAATGTTCACAAATAATTAGTTAGTTAGTTATTTAAATTAATTACAAAACAATATTATTATTATTAATCAGATTTACAGTCAATATAATTATCGAAATCAAGGCATGTCAACTATACTATCATTAAAATAATCATTTAGGGTGTAGTAACACTTTTCCGTAAGCATATTAATAAGCTGCTTTTTAAATTTGACCTTATTGTCTATGTTCTTAATGCACGATGGTAGTTTGTTATATATTAGTGGCGCTTTACAAAATATGCTATTATGCATCAGCGTTGTTTTACACGGTACCACACACAATTTACCAAAGTGACGTTGTCGATCTCTTTTACTGAATAGGTTTATATTCTGTTTCACAAATATTGCGCTTTCGTAAATGTATAGGCAAGGTAAAGTTAGTAGACAATGTTTAATAAAATAAGGTCGGCACGAGTCTCTTGGCTTTAAATTGAACATTGTTCTAATACAGCGTTTCTGCGCTCTAAACACAAGGAGCCAGTCAGCAGAGTTCCCCCAAAAAATGATACCATAACGCAATGTCGAGGAAATGTATCCATGGTAGGCAGTTATGAGCGCGTCTCTACTCGTTATGTATTTCAGCCGGTACAACCCATACGTAAACTGGCTGATCTTTTTGCATACATGTTCAACGTGTGTCTTCCAGTTCAATTTCTGATCCAAATGTAACCCTAGAAATTTAGTGCTTGAACATTCTTTAATTTGTGTCCCCTGGTAACTAATATTAATTCTATCGTCATTTCTATTTACTACTGGCCTTTGCTTGAAATTAATAAGTTTAGTTTTGTCTAAATTAATTTTTAAATTATTTAATGTCAACCAATGGATAATACATGTCAGTGTGTTATTAATAGTAGATTGTAGTGTTGTCAATTTTGAGTCGGAGAATAATACTGTACAATCATCGGCAAATAATGTAATTTTGTCATTAATATTAATTGAAATGTCATTTATATATATAATAAAAAGCAGTGGTCCCAGCACACTTCCCTGGGGTACACCGTATTTAACCTTTCTGACACTAGATTGACATGTTTCCTCCATTTTTGTTATTGTGCTTACTGTAGTTATTTGCGTGACCTGCTCCCTGTCAGATAAGTAAGACGAGATCAATTTATGAGCATTACCCCTTATTCCATAAGAAGAAAGTTTAATTAGTAAAGTATCATGCCTAACATAGTCAAAAGCTTTCGTCATATCCATAAAAAGACCCACTGCCGGCTGTCTTCTACTTGAATTAAAGCAGATAATAGCATCCGGGGGTATAAAAAATAGGTGTCCTATTCTCAGACCTACCCAATATGCACACAAAATTTCATCAAAATCGGTCGAGCCGTTTCGGAGGAGTATGGCAACGAAAACTGTGACACGAGAATTTTATATATTAGATTACCTAAATAAATAACATACATACATATTTACCTGCATTAATTGTATACATATTTAATCATACACTATTACTTACTTTATATTTCAGATGATTCTGCAAAAACTTGGTGTAAAGTTGGCGTACCTACCTACTTATAATTAAAAATTAAAACAGGTTGTACTTAGACATTCTGATTTCGAGAGGGAGCGCATTCCAAAGAAGAATAGATTATACAGCGGAAGAAGTATGTACAAGAGTGGAGCTATGAACAAAATAGAGAAGCAAAAGATAATTATAAAGGCGTAGGTTTCGATAATTGCCAAAGCAGATTGAAAGTTAGGTATTAGATAAACAGGGAGAATAAATAAAATAAATACAGGGTTGTAAGAACACGCAAACTACGACGCTGCTTAACTCACTCTCAGTTTAACTGGCTTCCTATCCGAGGAAGCCAGTTGAACTGAGAGTAAGTTCGAAATGTGGTCATACTTGCGAAGGTTCAAGACGAATCGAATGCAATTGTTGAAAAGTCGGCCAAATTTATTAAGCAGTTCAGCATTCAGGTCAAAATAGCAAACATCACCATAGTTTAAGATAGGGAATATTAAAGTTAGCACGAGCATTCTCTTTGTCTTAACTGGGAGAAAGTTCTAGGCAATAAATACATCGTAAAGTCCCAGTGACCCTCTGACTGATATTAGCCAGTTGTGTCCACCAGTTAAGAGTAGAATCAATATGTAAACCGAGATCCTTGACGTCGCGTTGCAAGTTCATGAGTTAAAAGATTGATAATTAAGGCGCTGACAACAGCCAAATAGGCTTATCCTAAACAATTTTTTAGCCAAATCTACGTAGTTTGTGACGGCAGAAAAAATATATGTTAATCTTGAACATATTTCTAAGAACCCTGTTGTATTCAAAACACGAATTTGAATTTTTTTCTCGATAAAAAAAAAATACAAACTAACCTCTTAAAATGATCTTCTAACAAAAATATCTGTATTACTTAACAACGTACGTTGGTAAAATAATTAACAATAACGTATCATGTTATAATACAGAATCTGGTTGTTTTTTATTTTCGACTACTCGACTTATTTTCAAGTAATTAATTGTTTTATGGTTTATAATTAGTTACGAGCGCTGCGTGATCGCGCTTCTCTTTCTTTTATAAGCAATCTGACAGTGATCGCAGAGACGCGCAGCTAGACGGACGTATGTCGCTTTGCCTCGCCATCCATTCACTTCATATTTTGTTTGTTGTTTGAAAAATTATAGACATTGGTAAAGAATATAAGTTTAATAAATATACTATTAATTTATACTATCTAAGTTGTTAATTTAAATATATTTAGTTCTAAGTTTAAAAATATTTGTTACTATAATTGGGAAACAAACAGCAAAAAGCGCTTCTATACCAACAAACAAAAACATCTCATGGAAGTAGTAAAGTAAGTATTATATTTTTCATATTGACAAAATATTGCACGAACAAAAGTGAAATCGTAACCAAACCAAAAAGCTACACTAAGCTGTTTTGTACAACGTATAGCGAAAATTCATCTGCAACTGTGAAGCTCGTTTGGTCTAGCGGTATCTGCGTTGGTTCAGAATATTAAGTTTCGAGTTCGAAACCTAGGTTCGCCTGTTCAATTTTTGTATTTATTTTTAATATTTTCTTTTATCTTTTCAGTAAAAAGAGACGTTTGGCGAATAGTTCAGAAGCAGGTGAAACTTCGGAAAGTTTTTCACCAATAAGTTTGTAATAAGTACCTACATACTAATATATGTAGATAATAATTTTATTATTTATATTACATTAACACATTACACAAAAAGAATCGCCACATGGACAAAGAGGATCCCCTTTACATTTTAGAAAGATAGTTACAAACAAGTATAACGATAAACTATCACATTTGCATAGACCTACGACTATCTTAGAACTGGCCTAATAGGAAAATACTCCTAAAATACTTGTAGCTTTATCCATTGTTTCTTGCCCTTTCCATACAAATAGTTGTGTAGGTTTTAGTATTTTTTACCTATATATGGCGATCTATACATACTGAAGTGTCTGTTCCTAATGTCAAAATAGCAGTTTTTTACTAAATGCTATGAAAGTACGCATAGAACGTAAAACAAAAATACAGTTTTTTTTTTATCTGGCTGTCTGTCTGTGTGTTTGTTTCGACAAATCTCCAAAACGGCTGTACGGAGATTGACAGGACTCACTGTCAGACAGCTAATGATGTAAGGAGTAACTTAGGCTACGTCCATAGCTAGTCTAGCTAGTCTAGTTAGACATAATACGTAAGAGAAGAAAAACTTTCTTCAGCACTAAGCTGAAGAAAGTTTTTCTAAGTTCAAATGTAATAAATATTTTGTACAGATTAGGAAATGTGGCTGTTGCAGTTACGTTAGAAAGTGATGTTATAATTCCTCTAGAAAATGTTACCAGGTAAAGATGATGCCCAAGTGATATGAAACTTCCTCATGATCGTTCTTATACTTCTTATGTTATTGTGAGTCATAGTTTTTTTTCCATCACTGGTTTGAAGTATTGGCAAAGGTATCTGAGACAGTTGAATCCACCGATAATATTCCTAAACTTGAGGTAAATATTATTATTTTGAACAGGTTGTCAAAGATAAAATCTGGCAGTTAGTATTTAGTTACTAACGCATAGGTAAGCTTTAAGTATTATTTTTTTTAAACTGCTACAAGTCACCCTGCACAACAAAAAATCCTTATAAAAATTATTATTATTATTACATCGGACGACGAATAAACTTATCGCATTTATTTTTAAATCTTCAGAATATTTCTCGCCCTTACCCCTTAACCCTTGGGTTGTAATTTAAAACACATTAATTTGGTAGGAGAAAACATAAATGGATTCTTGTCGAAGTTCACTCTTTTGTGTAGGATGTGCAATTTAAAATTTATCATTAAAAGTGATTCCAGTGACGAAAATTATTTACCAGTCAATTATTGTGCTGTAGCAGGTATGTTATCAATTTTCGGAGGACTTCAAACTTGGAAGAATTTTCTTCAGCTCTAAATTTACCTTATGTCAAATAAATAATAATATTATTAATAAAAAATAATATATATTATTAACTATCTGTGCAAATAAATAAAATTGAACCTGTAGTCCGTATAGTTCTACCGTTCAGTTCTACTAGTAGGAATAGAGTCTGTTTGTAATATCAAAATAACAGTTTTATGCATATATATTAATTATTATGGATAACATATATCCATAATAATTACTGATAACAAAAATACGGTTTTTTTTGTCTGTTTGTTCCGGCAAATATCCGAGAGCAAATAAATTATAATTATGCGTAAATATTTCAAATGTTGCTAATATATTTTCGAGTTTTATTTTTCTTTCTTTTATATTGTTTTGAAGTTCATAGCAAATAAAGTCTCCTGAAATAATTAAAAATACAAACGTATAAAAAATATTTGTTGTTTTTTTTAATCGCCCTGTCTAATTTCTTTCTAGTTCTTCATATAGAACAAAAAATAAAGCGCCATCTATTGGTTTATTGTTTATTATTGACCGCGTCCTTGTGTTGATAGTTCGCTGTTTTTACCGTCCTTTATCAATGGCACTAGGACATCGGAGAAATAGTGGGCGTGGCTAAAATAGTGAAACATGGAAGTTCAGTAGCTGTTGTCAGCGTCTTAAGGAGAGAAATTATCGGCCAAGTGCGAGTTGGATTTGCGCACGAAGGGTTTCGTATCATTATCTGAACAACATTATACACTATGTTATAATATCGAGCAAAAACGGCAAAAAATCACGTTTGTTGTATGTTTTATTCTGTTTTTATCCGACTGCGCGACGCAAAGGAGGGTTTTGTGTGTTTATCAGCCCATGTATGTATGTATGTAATAGTATGTTTCCCTTTGTGGGACTATACAGACCAAACGCGTGGGCCGATTTTTATGATTCATACGTCAAACGACTCGTATTAATCTTGCGAGTGTCATTAAAAACATAGCAGCTCAGATGAAATACTAGCAGCAATCAAAACTCAATATGGCGATAGCCAGCCGACATATTGTGATAGAGAAAAAACTTTTTTACAAAAAAATATTACCGACTTTAAACATTTCTACTAAAACGCAAAAAATAATACACCTAAAATAACAAAAACAAATTAAACCTTTTGAAGTATTATTTTTTGCTGTTTATTTGAAATGTTTGAAGTCGGTAATATTTTTTTTGTAAAAAAGTTTTTATATCTCACGTTTTAGTGGTTTAAAATATTGCTTGACCCAATGCAGGGCCGTTAATTGTTGAGGAGTTCACTATCAGCTCTATTACATTGTGTAATAGTAGTATGACGAGAATAAAGTTCTACTCAATACCTTAATAAAGTAACTAAATCGCAAACTGAAATATTGAATAGGTCCGCTCGTCATTTGTGGTCTTCATAATCAGTTCCACTTAACCAATTGGTGGTTTTTAAGAGTAAATGCACGAATCACTATGAAATATACCTAAATCACTGTAGGTTTGCCTTTAATATTTGAAGAGTTCCCTCGATTTCTCCAGGATCCCATTATCAGATCGTGATCTGATGACAATGGGAGCAACTTGGAAGGATACCCTTTCAAACACAAAAATAATTTTTCAAATCGGCCCAGCCGTCTTTGCGTAATCGGTGAACAAACATACAAAAATAAAAAAATACAATCGAATTGAGAACCTCCTCCTTTTTGAAGTCGGTTGAAAAAAATTAAATCAACAAACTGTCAACAAAATTTCATGTAGTATTTCAAAAATTTTCACTTGATGGTAATTCTAAGTGAAAATTTTTCACACACGCGCAACTTCGTCTGCGTAAATTTTCCCCGTTCTTGCAACATTTCTTATTGCTGCTCCCCTTCTTATTTCTTTACTATTTAATGGATGTTATTATACATATAAACCTTCCTCTTTAATCACTCTATCTATTAAAAAATACCGCATCAAAATCCGTTGCGTAGTTTTAAAGATTTAAGCATACATAGGGATATAGGGACAGAGTAAGTGACTTTGTTTTATACTATGTAGTGATATATCGATAAATGAAATTAGGTATTAGGAAGAGAAGGGTTTGAGATCATAAGCAGAGGTTGCACGTACCTATGCTTTGCTTCATAAGTCAGGGAGACGGCCCGATTGTGAAGAAAAATGAATGATTTCAGTAATTCATTAAATACACTCCCTTTTTGGGGCAGTCGTGTAAAAACTATTTGTACTTGAATAAGCAGTGACATCTATCGGTTAAATGTAACCGGCAGATGTCAATGCATGTTCCTTTTCAACTTGTTTTCAATAAATATCATAGATGGCGCTAACCACGAAAGTGGGAACGACATCACTGGATGGATTCATTTTATATTTTGGTTTTGATATCTATTCTCAAGATTTAAATAAGTAATACACAATACTGCATAACTTATATGTAACAGAAATACAACATTTAAATTGGCAATAGGAAAGAAATATAGTACGTAGGTATCTGCATAAGTTTAGTAGGTAACAAATATCGGTTGGACAAGACTTCGGTAAGTTTTTTCTTACCAAAAGTCAATTTAGGTAGGTACCTACCTATTATGTATAATAAACCTAATTGAAGTGACTGAATAAACATGAAATATAATGTAAAAACTCAAACCTCTATAGATCCCAGGTCCACATTGTCAGGTCTAAAAGCGAATCCTCGTAATGTCTCCATAATGTTTGTTTAGTACTCCACAATATTACCTATACAGTTTATACACAAAATTATTAGGCATATCTGTCCTAAATTGTGTCTTTCACAAACATAGTGATTGCGAAAAAACTAAATGAAACGAAATAAATTAAACAATTTGAATTTGACAACTCAAGGGAAGCAAAACAATACAGCGTCTGACATAAAAGTTTAAAAAATAGATTTTTGAAACTAAAAATGTGAATATAGAACTTACACACAGTAATATTAAATCTACACAACAATTACAAAGTTCATTACAGAGTTATTTTAGAAACACTGCAAGATATTTTAATTAACCACATAAAAAGGAGCTATGTCGTTGCGTGTTTACTCGCGTGTCATATTGTAATGATGTGTGATTTGTGGTTGCTGGTGGTTGCCTAGCAACGAATAGTTTATAAAAACATCAACAATTCAAGCCAAACCTCAAAAGCAAGTGATTAAACTCTGTGCTAAGAAAAATAATTTTCGATTCTATTAAAAATATTATTGGTATCATTGAATTTGTTAGTTAATTTTAGGCCTTAATAAAGTAGTTTGTGTAAAAAATGTTCAGTACAGAACTGACCGAGCCGGGTAGTGGGTAGTGGTGCGTGACGCGATTTTTTTAGGTTATGTTGTTATGTTTCGGTCGTTCGACTGACAGCTGTTGTGTGAACTTGTGATCTTTACACGATTGGTCATGAAATGAATCATTGTTTAATTTAAATAGAGTGTTTACTGCGCGTTTAGGTGCGCTGTTATATTTATAATGTTATTTAGTGCGCGTCCGTTGCCGGGTATGGGGGCACCGTCAGTGCCCGCGTTACTACCAGAATCGCGACATTTTCCACAATGGAGCAGAACAGCTATTTTGACCCTGGCTAATGCGGCTGAAGAGGATGTTAGTGAGGTGAGTACCTATAGCTTTCATTCAAATTTTGGAAACTTATTTATTTATTTATTTATTTATTAATAACAATACTTACATCTATCTTACAGGGCAAACCTAATGCGACAGAGTAGTGACTTATAATGTAGCTTATCCTAACACTTTTATTTACAACTATATATTACTACACACCCAATATGCTACTTGATTTAATATATTAATATTGCACATAAATATGTCTACGTGTTCTGCCACCGTGTTGAGCGTGAGTAGCGCTCGTGTGAGTGGAGCACGTTGCAGGAGGTTTGTGCGTCCCGATGGTACCACCAATAAAGGCGGACGCCTTCGCCGACTTACAAACCCATCTGGTACGCAAAATTTAATTTCACGCAAAACATTCGGGTTATGAGTACTGCCACGTAGCACGTTAAATAAATACACAACCAGTGCCACCTCTCGCCTAGTCTCTAGCTTGTAGTAGCCTACCATGCCCAGGATGAACAAAGTTGGGTATAGTAACGGATATCCCGGATACACATTATAAGTCTTTAAATATGAAAATCTAAGAAATTTATTTTGGATCTTTTCTACCATTTGTTTGTACTTACTCTCACTAGGTCCCCAAATAACAGCATTGTATTCGAGGTGACTCCTTACTAAGCTATCAAATAAGGCCTTTAGAGCACTCATATTAGTGAAATGACTTGCTTGGCGTAAAACAAAGCCTAAGATCCTGTATGCCTTGCAACATATCTTACCAACATGTTTTCTAAAATGCAAATCAGTTGTAAAGCTAACGCCAAGATCTCTGACTTCAAGCACCCGCTTCATAGGCTCTTCCTCCATTACATACTGAAACTGGGATGGATTTCTAACTCGGGTAAAGGACATTACTGAACATTTAGAAACATTAAAATACAGCTTATTCTCCATGCTCCATTTCACCACCCGATCTATGTCTCTCTGCAGTATTTCGTGATCAGTTATGTCTTTCACCACTTGAAATAGCTTCAAATCATCCGCAAATAGGAGACAGTTATTTTCTCTTACTACCCTCGGCAGATCGTCAATCATTATTATGAAAAGAAGGGGGCCTAAATTACTGCCCTGACCCACGCCTGATCTTGTTAAATAAGGTTCAGAAGAGTACCCACCACAATCAACATATTGCCTCCTATCACTCAAGTAACTGGCAAAGAATTTGAGCGTATGCGGTGTGCAACCTATATTAGCCAACTTGGTAAGCAAAATATCATTATCGACCGTGTCAAAGGCTTTTTTAAAATCAAAGTAGACTACGTCTACTTGTAGCCCTGCATCTACTGATGGTACCAAGTTAGTCATCAAATTTAATAAGTTACCGGTTGTTCCACACCCTGGACGGAAACCGTGTTGAGCGGTAGTCAAATAACTCCTGACTTGGCTATACAAGCTGCTATGAATTGCGGATTCGAAAACTTTAGCGGGAGCAGAGAGGACGGCAACTGGTCTATAGTCACTAGCGGCTGTTCCTCCGCCACCTTTTGGAACTGGAACCACGCGAGTAAGTTTCCAATCGTCAGGAAAAGTTTCCGTCTTTATACATAAATTAAACAAGTGTAATAAAGGTTTAACTAGTGCCATGCGGCAGTCTCTCAGAATGAACGGCGGTATTCCGTCCGGACCCACTGATCGCTTGGGAGGTAAACGAGCGAGCGCTCGTAGCACTGCTGCCTCATCAAAGCAGTTCAGGTGTACCCAAGCTGCGTTTGGCAATGCCGATGAGCTCGCAACATCCACGTCCAAGATGGCGGCCTTTTTATTGTAAACGGAATAGAAAAAACGCGCAAACTCTTCAGCGGATTCCCGGCCATTAAGTTCTATTCCGTCCCTCAACAATCTAAATCGCTGTGAGTCCCCTGTTTTAGATCGTACGTAGTTCCAAAAGGCTTTGGGATCACTCGCTAAGTGAGCCTGAACCCTATCCCGATAACGATTGTGAGCCTCTAATATATCAGCTTTAACTTTCGCCCTACACTGAGTGAATACCTTATAATCACATGGTGACCTACTTACCTTGTACTTTTTGTGCAAGTTATATTTTAATTTAATATTAGCTATAATATCGGATGTATACCATACCGGATAATGTCTTTGATTCGCTAACTGTTGTTTCTTTATAGGTACACAAGTATCTAATACATGAAAAATTTTTTTGTAAAAATAATTTAATACTAAAGATGGGTTCTGCATCTTGTATATTTCGTCCCAATCTATAATACTTAATAAATAATATAATTGTATAAAGTCTGCTTTGTTAAAATTCCATTGTTTAATTGTCTGTATATTACTGTCACCTGTAGTTATGGAGGAGGTATGAGTAGTAGCGGATGATGGCACTGACTGTGACGCGGGGACAGTGACCGACACCCGAAGCGGTGGGTGATACGCGTCCACGGGCTGCAGCCCTTCGTCCGCTTCGCTCACACTCACGCTCGCTCTCCCGCTCAACACGAGGTCTAACTGTCGATCTTTACAATTACCTATCTTATTACACTGACTTACTTCACTAAAAGCTACAAAATATTCAAAATAATTACAAATATTATTACTACAAGAATACAAGTTAAAATCGCCCAATACAATAACATTACTTTTGTACTTTATACATATTTGTTCCAATAATGTAAACAATAACATGTATTCATTTTCCTCAGTACCAGGAGGGATATAAACTAAACAACATGTAAAAAGAAACCTATTTTGTGAGTGAACTGTGGCACAAATTAATTCAAATGTATGATTGCTTAAATCTATACCGTTCGGTAATGGTACTTGTTTTAACTTAAACCGTGGTGTGGCCACTAAAAGTACGCCACCCAGTTTGCGCCCATCCGTTCGATCGCATCTTATTGTCGTATAACCTGATGGTGTTATTTCTGCATTATGTATAGATTCGTTGCAGCCTGTTTCAGTTATGGCAAACATATCTGATCCTGATGACTCTAGCAGAGATAAAAAATTTGACGTTTTTGTCCTAAGGCCTCTTACGTTTTGGTATAAAATGCTTAAACACTTACTTGGCTTGCTGTTCATGATGTGAGGTTTTGTCTGAGCGTCGAAAAAGAAAAATCCACTCACTGAATTCCACGTTAAGTGGCCACACCGCCGGATTACTTAATTTTTCGTAATTACTCTCTGTTATTCCTATTTTAAAAGAAGCATACTCTCTTTCCGTTCTGGGTGTTATTTTTTTTACTATTATTTCCGAGTCCTTATCTAATATAGTTTGAATATATTCCCTTAAACTTAATTCAGTAGTGCTTTTGTCCAGCCTCCACACATGTAGATATTTTTTGCGTTCCACCGCCTTTAATATTCCTGTAGTAGTTGTATTGCCACCTTTTTTAATTAGATTTTTTTTTTTATAACTTTTCACTTCAGTCCACAAAGTAGTTTCAATGTTATCTTGTTTATCCGCTAAATTCGTGGCCTCACTCGCTACCGCTGCATAACTAACGCGTGGTGGGCTCGGCTCAATCAGCTGTGATGGCCGAGCTAACTCCGCCTCTGCTGCCGTTGAGACCTTTGTTACGGGCGCGGTATCCTGCGGTGAATGGTTAACCGTATCTATGGCTACTGAGCTCACACTCGAAGGTATTTTAGAAGCAGTTGATGTTGTTATTTTCTTAATATTCTGCTTACGAGGTATTCCAGGATTCTTCATAGTACGATAATTCTCCATCTCCGTTTCAAGAACTTTAATTTGTTCCTGATAATCAATGCACTTTTGTTTAGTTTCACATAATTCCTGCTTCAACCCATTATTTTCTTGTACCAATACTGTTACACTAGTCTTCAGTTCTTGCAATAGGTTCGTTTCTAATGTTTTAATTTTGTCCGTTATGACTTTTGTAAACAATTCCATAATATTCTCCATATTATTGGAAATATTAGATGATGATAACGACGTCATGTTTTCCCTGATGTTTGGTATGATATCCGTCTCGGCAGTACCAGTATAACTTCCTCTAGATTTTATTGGAGTATCATCAGTTACTCGCAGTCGGCGAGTCACGTTGCAACAAGAATCACACTTATTTCCCAATTTGTTTCCATTCGTATTCACACAAGAACAATGATAATCTAATTTGCATGAAATACAAGTAACAAAATTGTCCGCTGCTAATATTTCACAATTACAAACATTGCAAATCATTCTCATTAACGGTCTTCGATGTGCAACAAGGATGGTAATATTGCACTACGTCGAGAGCGAAAGAGCTCGACAATGCGCGGCTCGCGCGACACCCGCCAATTCGTAGAAAATAATTTGCAACGACTTTATGCATTCAACAAATACGTGTTTATTTGCTTTAATTTCACAAATTATCACTGTACTCCAATGTCACACATCACATATAGTTAATTAAACATTTTAAGCACATTTTTAGTTCAAAATAGTCCGGTTTTACTAATAAAAACAATAAATAAATAACCGAGAGAACAACTGACGCGTTCCGAAACTACCTTACTTTTAAACTTAATTATTCAATAATTATTAATTAATGAATCCTTCTTACAGTCCAAGTCTTGTTTACAATGTGATGAGAAATGTAATCGTTTACTTATCATTAACCTTACTCATAAGGATCGGGTTAGTAGGCGGGTAGGTTGTAGGTAGGTTTGTGAAATTTTAAATGTAACTGTTCATTGAAATTAACGTTTAGGTTTCTGCAGGACCTTGCCTACTCTGCTCAGTACTTAGAGAATATGATCTAAGGCTCAGTAGTACTTACTTGCTGTTTTTATTAAAGATAAGGAAGCAAGTAGGCTTACCTACCTAGGATAAGCTAGTGTAGGTCTAAAATACCTACAGCTATGGGTTTTTAGGGTTCCGTAGCCAAAATGGCAAAAGGAAACCCTTATAGTTTCGCCATGTCCGCCCGTTCGCAGTTTAACTCAGAGACTGTTATGCAAATTATTGCTGCTGGCTGAGGACTAATTTTGCATGGATGCACATATTACTTACGCCGAAGAAGTGAAAGTATAAAATTTTTAAAAACATTTTATGTGAGGGTACCCACCTACCTTTCTTATATGTTATGTGGGTATGTGACTTTTTTTTCTCACCTACCCCATTGTGTGGGTATCATTAGACAGGTCTTTTAAAAACGTTTTGGGGTTGTAAAGACCACTTTAAGATTTAGGGATCCGTTTTTATTCTGACTCAAGATACAGCGGGAGAGAATCTACTCGCGTAGAATGTGCGAGTAGAATTACTAGAAGTGCTCACACTCATTTACTCATATCACATAATTACATGCTTCGGAGGACACGTTAAACTGTTAGTCCTTTCCCATGTCAGATTTCATGAGAAAGTAGAGAGTGCACTTGTATTTGCACACGCACTTGTGCACTACAATATCGTAAATCGTAACAAACTTAACGGATACTAGCTAATTATTAGCTAGTATCCGTTAAGTTTGTGCGCCACGACTAAACATCTTTGGTCAATTTCGATTTCATTTTTCATGTTCATCTCTACTTACCTTGTGAGGTCCGCGACCCAGTAGCGACTGGCGACAAAGCAGATCGAGGCATCTGTTTACGAGAATCACCTTAGATGGGTGACGGTTTTCGAAAAATGTCACACCACTCCGTGCTGTCGATCCGTCGCCTAATCTCTTTTCGGTTGTGTTGGATTTCCTTTCAAACGGACCACGAGAGTGCGGGAATAGGGACCTAAAGAGTGCACTAGACTAGACACACATTTTGTTCACTATAATATCACCTACGTGGTTAGATAGTCGTTCATGAGATTTACCGCCAGGACCAGTCGAAGATATCGGTTAGGAGATATACTACTACCGTTAATTTTTTCACATGCCCAGCATCAACCATTTAGCTGGCAGGGGGGACACTTGACTCTAACAAACATTTTCACTTTACAGCTTAATATTTCACAAACGGATCCCTAAATCTTAACCCATTATTGTTTCTTATCTTCATAAACGATATAGTCGATCATATAAATCACTCTAAAGTGTCATTGTTTGCAGACGACCTAAAGATTTTCAAAACAGTAACATCCCAAAATGATTCAACTTTATTGCAAGAAGATCTTAACGCTATCGTATATTGGTGTCAATGTAATAGTATGACCCTCAATACCTCAAAATGTCTGCACATTAAATTTACCAGGAAAAAGAATCGACTGAGTACCCAATACCAGCTCAAAAATGTACTCTTGGAAGAAGTAGACGAAATTCGAGATCTAGGTGTAATAATTGATAATAAACTTAAGTTTACCTCACATATAGATAAAATAGTTGTAAAAGCAGCACAGATGCTTGGGTTCTTAAAACGCAACACCAGGGATTTTAAACATAGACATACCAAAATCATGCTCTATAATACATTGGTACGCAGCAATTTAGAGTATGCGAGTGTTGTTTGGAACCCCTTCTACGCAATACACTCACAACGGCTCGAGAGTATACAAAGAGCGTTCACCAGATACTTGGCTTACAATTCAAATGGTTTTTCTCATAGAAACCCTTATAATAGTAGATTAATAAAGTTTCATATGCAAACTCTTCACGATCGACGCTTTTATTTGGAACAATTTTTTTTTCATAAAGTCATGAATGGTGTAAACCATTGTACGTATGTTTTACACAATATTTCAATTAATGTTCCCCATAACTATCCTCGGCACAAAATAAAGAATATCTTCAAAGTCCTGTCCGTTAAAAGCAACCTTGGCCTGCAATCGCCCCTCAATAGAATTGTCCATAAATATAATACACTAGCTACACGTATACCCGATCTGGATGTATTTCATGATAATTTCCGCAGTTTTAAAAATAAAATAATAAAGTCACAGCTTAAGACTTCGTCTTAATCGACAATCACACACCTATTCTTAATCAATCCATTGTTTCTCGTATTTTTATCACAGTTTAAGTTAATTTTAGATTTACTAACCATACAGCTGATTTGTAATTGAGTGCTATGTACGCCGTTATTGTCATGTACATCAGGAGTAATACCAACTGTAACTTAATATTAATAAGGTTTAATGTATGTGATGTGGCTGTACTTTAATAAATAAATAAATAAAAAATAAAACCCAAAATTTCACGGATCAGCCCTCCATCCCATCGGATACAGCCCCTTAAGAGTTGATTTTCCAAAAACGCCGAAAAACTTGTTTCATTCTCTTAATTTAAAAAGCCAAATACAACATTTCACAAATCTAATTTCAAAACCGCCGGAGTTTATACAATCTTGTGACTTTTACATAAACCTGCAACCCTTATTTTACCTTATTTCTGGTTACACATGGATTACCGGTTTCTTGGATGTTGATGAATGTTGATGAATCAGTAAGTCAGTCTTCAGTCAGTCACTCTCAGATTCCACAGTTCTCATGTTTACCGATGACGTAAAGATCGCATTAACAATTAATGACGTAAATTATACAGCCAAAATTCAAACAGATATCAATATATCATATCCATGACTGGAGTACGTAGGTACTCCAATCATGGATATTATTGATATCTGTGTAAACGGCCTTAAATCTTAACGTCAGTAAATGTATAAACTATACGGAACCGTGATTCCTGACTGCAGCTTGTCAGTACTTGGAGACTATTGCCACTACTAGTACCATAGTAGAGTAGAATAAATGTATGTATATTATATTGTTTTAATAAAAAACTGCAAATTCTAATATTATTTGTTGCTATTACTGTATAATTTCATAATTTTTTACTAAATATTTTTACTTATCCTAGAACTTATTTGGCTAGATTATCTGTTAGTATAAGTTGGATATTAAATAAATAAATATAAAAAGACTTGATCTTGATGATTACAAACTTAGCAAAAAAATAATAGTAATATAAAGGTCATATTAATGCGCAGTTTCTCACAGACCACCGAGCCAACCTAAAATAACCCTTTACGAACGCACCCTAACGTAAAAGAACCTTTATATTAAACAGGCCGATACCTGACAGGACGTGAAGCCATTTTTTATTCAGTACCAATCTGCATTTTCAATTGCGATCGGTGTAGGTACGTAACCAGAATAGAAAACCAATCAGTACCTACAACTTGTGATTGATTTTGATGGTTAATCTTAATACTTTATGTATGTGTGAGAATTGATTGCATTTTATGCAGTGGTCAAGCACCATTCTATCCACAGAATACCGAAGGTACAAGAGGTAGCTTTCATAGAATGCGCGCTCGAGGCACGTACATATACAGTACACATTGCTCGCGTACCTACATGGGAATCTCTGACCGAAGTGTACGCACGTGGCTCTAGCAGTGACTTCTGAAGTAGCGTAGAGGCGCTTAGTCGTAAGCCCAGGGAAACCTTAGATCAGGCCCTGTGGTCAAGCCAACAGGGATCAGTTATGTTCTCGGTAAGAACCCTGTGTGGTACCTAATAATATAATACTGCTGTTCCACCAAGTTATTCATCCGAGGTTATAACAATCTAGCTTGAGGTATCCGTGACTGCGAGGTATCTGAGCAGAGTTAAGCAACGTCGCCACCGACCATCTATCCACAGATGTATGGCCGTTTTTATACTAAGCCTACTCGTTAAGCCGCTTGATCCTACGCCTATTCTTTTGCCTGTCCTGTCGTGTTGGGTTCCAGTCTGTATAAAACCGGTTAGCGAGAAAATAATACATAGATTTAAGGACCTATTGTTGTTAACGTATTAGAATTCAGAGGTTTTTAGAGGATGAGTGTGTGTAAAGATGCTATAGTTAACAGCTTGACAAACTGATAGCTTCCTAGGGCTATGGAGTTTTCAGACTGGTTGTATGCTTATTTGCCGCTTAGAGTTGCTCTACCTACACATGATCGGGGTCTGCTTATTTGGTTCGGTAATGTCTGGTTTTGAATAAGTCGGCAAAGTTTGTTCGGTCGACGAGCCAACCCGACTATGTACCTATATGCAGGTACAGGACCCCTTAGTGTTACAAAATATACCGACGCAACTTGGACGTTGACAAAACGAGGAGTGGTCACGTAATTCTTTGTAGCGCGGTAACTGGTATATATAACTTAACTGGTACGACTTCTTTCAAATATTTATGTTTCAATCTCATTTGTACATACTGCCTCATTGTAAAATTCCCAGCAAAAGCTTTTAGCTTTAGCTGCAATATTCATAGATTACCTACCGTTGCATGTTCTGTGTTGCAGCCAATTACATTAATAAATAACACGTCAGCTCTGTTATTGATAGCTTTTTTATGTCAGAAATAGAATTTAATAACTATAGAAAAGCTTTATCGTGATAAACTTACGTTATAATTACGTTTATCGATAGAATTATCCACCATGCATTTGAGAATATAAAAATATTGATCCGTAAACAAATTATCATAGGTAACTATGATCCGTAAAAAGATTACTTTATGTATATTAGGAATTTAGTTCAGTTTTAAATAATATAAACATAATATTTCAGCTAACAACGTTCCTTGTCCGGGGATACAAGGCTGTTTTAGTTCCTTCTGAAAAAAGGGGCGGGCCTAATTTACCACGCAGATTGGTGGCGATGAATCAAATCGCAGTGTGCGACACAATCGCTTACTGGGGTTCTGAACTCAAGACTGACTGCTCCGAATACTGAGACACTTTAAATATGAAACCTCATGCCGTCACTCACTAAGGTGAATAGCCATAGGCCGTTTTGGTCGGTACCACAGCAGTGTCCGATATTCTTCCGTGAAATAGTGATATTAACACATCATTTTGTTCGATTGTTCGAGTGCTCCTCACTGTAGCAAGTGTAATTTCTAAAGATCAGCGTAGGTTGTGCCATTTATGACTTCAAATGTTATGTTAACATGGACTTACGCCAAGATTCCGGAATTTTTAAATTATCGAATCGTCAATAACAGTGTAATATAAGAAATGTAAATGTTCCAACCCAAGTAACTATCGGCCTATTTCGGCGTTACCAATTGTATGTAAAATCTTAGAAAAAACTTTCACGGCTACAATCCACCTTGTCACCAAAATTAAGTATAATATAGATAACAAAACACAGTCTTTGGTATCATAATAGACTTAAAAAAGGCGTTCGACATTGTTAGCCATAAGCTACACCTAAATAAGCTAAAAACTATAAATATCATTGACAGCGCCCTAAAAATGTCCAAATCATACCATGAAAACAGGTTACATACTGTTATGATTGATAATAATTACTAAAGTGACCCAGTGCCTATAACTTGTGGTATCCCACAAGGATCTATTTTAGGACCTCTGTTTTTCATGATTTATTTAAACAATATACAAGATATCGGGTTACATGGTCATCTCAAACTTTATGCTGACAATACATGTCTATTTTATTTTGTATCTTCCATTCACGACATAATTTCTCAAGCTCAAGGAGTAAGACTCTTTTAAAGATTCACATATCAAAAACGTGTCACGTCCTATTTAAAGCCAAAAACAAAATAATACCAAGTCATCAACCACTAAAAATTAATAACGTACCTCTACAGCAAAATTCATGTGAAAAATATCTCAGATTAAGAATAGATAATCAACTGTCATGGAATATTCATGATTCAAATGGGCTGGCCTCATTTGCCGAAGGACCGAAGGCCGCTGGAGCAAACGAGTCCTAGGGTGGAGACTGCGACTTGTTATACGAGGTTGGACGGCCCCCAGCCAGGTGGATCGACGACCTTAAGAAGGTCACTGGGATGGACTGGATGCGGAAGGCAGAGGACAGGATGTTGTGCCGAACATTAGGAGAGGCCTATGTCCGGCAGTGAATCGATACGGGCTTATGATAATCAACTGTCATGGAATATTCATGATTCCAATGGGCTGGACTCATCTGCCAAAGGACAGAGGGCCGCTGGAGCAAACGAGTCCAAGGGTGGAGATTGCGACATGTTAAACGAGGGAAGACGGCCTCCAGCCAGGTGGATTGACGGACCTTAAGTAGGCAGGGTTGTGGCGAATATTAGGAGAGGCCTATGCCCAGCAGTGGATTGATACGGGCTGATGAATATTCATACAGAACATATAAAAAATAAACTCTCATAACTTCTTGGTTCACTACAAAATATAGTCCGTTGTATTCCAAATAGACTGCGCTGTACAATTTACACACATTAGTTAGACTACATTTACAGTATTTAGTAGAATTTAAAAAAAATAGAATTTTGAAAAACTTTAGACAAAATCATTAAATCTAATTTAACATTTACAAAACGGAAACACATTTTTATTCGTAGTACACGTCGAGCCAGTTTTATAACCTTACCAAAGTTTATGGCAAAACTGATAACTTTTGAGGGAATACAACGTTATAAAAGAACACCATTCTACATTGACAGCCTCTGTGGCGCGGTGGGAGTGTATCCGACTGCTACGCAAGAGGTCGTGGGTACGATCCCCACCCAGGATAAAACTTTGTGTGATGAGCACGATGGTTTATTCTGTGTTTGGGTGTTATTTATCTTTAATATGTATGTATTTAGAAATATATATAAGTGTGTTTATCAGTTGTCTGGTTTCCATAGTACAAGCTCTGCTTAGTTTGGATCAGATAGCGTTGTGTGGGTTGTCCCAAGATATTATTATTATTATTACATTTATATCCTACTATTACTATTTCTTAAGAAGTTTGTTTTCTGTTGTTTTTGTTTCATACTTACAACGTTATATGTACTTAACAATATTTTTGAATGGCACTTGCACGAAAATCTTGTTATTTCTCATTTGATCAGCGGTTACTCGTAAACTTGTAAAGCCTACTTAACTGTGATAGTTTTCCTTTTAATTTCACTTATACTACTACCGTGATTTTTTTTCATATACCCAGCATCAGCATTAACCATTTAGCTGGCAGGGGGGGGGGGCACACTTGACTCAAACAAAAATTTCACTTTAAAGCTTAATATTTAAAAAACGGATCCCTAAATCTAAAAATCGTCTTCCTAACCCTCAAACGTATCTAATGACACCCCACATGATAGGTGAGAAAAAAAAATCACATTACTTTTTCAAGATTTTATTTTTCACTTTTTCGGCGTAATATTTGTAAACATGCAAAATTACAGCCTCCTAGCACTAACAGTCTCTAAGCAAAGGTGCGGTCGGACGGACGGACATGGCGAAACGATAATGGGTTCCGTTTTGCCATTTTGGTAGCCTTTTTACTTCAATCTTCAGAAGTGTGTCTACAGACTTAGAACACTCTCTAAGTGGAAATTTGACACGACCGGAGCTAAAGTAGGCGCAGAACCAACGGCTTAAACCTCCCTTTCCTAGGTGCGGAAATTGTTTTTGTTGTTGGTCAGTGGTTAATCATAGTCATACAAAAAAGAGAACACGAAGACACTGGAATAAAAATTATTAAGTAATAGGTTTTGATCGTAGAAACAACGTCAATTAATCAAACTACCTACTTAATTCCTCCAAGTTGTATCGTTATCTTCGTCTTTAATCTACCGTATATTGACAGTCCTTCTAATTTGACCTGGCCGAAGGCTATTTCTAGTAGTGACATTATGTATTTATAACACTTAGATAAATTGCTTATTTGGTCTTTTAAAGGCTTAGCGACAAAAGTAGTGTTACCTAAGTATGTTGGGTATTACGTACAGGGAACTCACTCTTTTTCAGTTACAAAGAAAACCTAGCCGAACAGAAAGACAGCTGGAAAAATGCTATCTCTCGGTTGTTCATAACAAACAAGTTCCATCTATTCAACCTCGATCCAGGATTTGATTCTGGGAGGGGCACAAGAGACAATATGGCAGTGTCGGATCTAACATGCTTACGACGTCCCCCCCCTCCTGTCATAAGCATGTTACAGATCCGGCACTGCCAAGTGTGAGTTGCACGCACGATGAAGAGGTGGGTGCCCCAAAAAAAACGTTCTGGGGCCAATGAGAAAACAAATTCAATACAAGAAATTCAGCACACAAAACAACCGACTGGCGGGGGGGGGCGGGGCACGTGCACCCGTGCCCCACTGGATCCGCCTATACATCCAACCATTTTGAAATTTCGGGGTTTGAACCCCCAAATACCACCCTGGGTACTAAGTACTAAGAGATAATGAGATAAAGCTTTACTGTAAAGTGATCTGTGGCAAGTATAGCATTATATTATCTGTGTCTGTGGTGTGCGTGTGTGTGGGTGTACAGTGTTGATCATCTTCAAAACGGTTGAACGAATTGAATCGACCGTCACTTTTAAATTAGGTGTATAAAGTAAATAAGGCACTAGTTAATTGATATAACTTATCCCCACAATTTTTCCACGAATATTTAATTTGTAGATAATAATCTAATTACATGAAAAAATGTCGGCAATTATAGGTTAATTGCCGACGTTTTTTCAAGTAATCACTATTTAAAACACTTACCTAACTTTAACTTACTTAAAGGTTTTTGCAATAGGTAGATAATCTTATGTGTTAATGTTATGCCAAAGCGTATGTGAAAGTAAATATTAAAATAAGTAGAATGGTGGTGCAATAGTGGATGGCAGTGATCGTTTCTATCCATTAGGGGATTCTATGAGTAGATCTAAGTGGATTGGGAGATGGAGTACGTACAGCAAACGTAGAAGCCAGTGCTTATTAGGCGAATGACTGTATCTACTGACTACTATGGGCGAATTGGGTTTTGGCTTGGGAAAACGTTGTTAACATCCATAGGCCGTACGGTATAGTTCCTGAGATACTTTATGCTCGTTCTGAACGTTGCGCGAATCGCAGTGCAGTAATGAATTTTAAGACATCGCGGAAGTCGAGGGAAAGAACGAATCTGCGCAACTCGCGCGCGCCTATGTTCAGAACGATCATAAAGTTCCTCACTGACAAACTATACTAGACCTGCAGAGAATACGTAGGTACTCTGTAGTCCTGTGTAGTGTGCACAATTTGTCACGTCAAATTGTATACACTCCACATGTACCACTCTACAGAGATGCCACTTTAGAGTACCTACCTAAAGCAACAGCATCCACAGATTATAATAGACTTGTCTGTTGGTCTAGTGACTGGCCTGTTGGTTTTGTGGTTAGAGACCTTGACTGCTGAGCAGGAGGTCGTGGGTTCAATCCCCACCTAGGATAAAACTTTGTGTGAGGAGCACGATGGTTTATCCTGGGTGTAATTTATCTATAATATGTATATATTTAGAAATATATAAGTGTGTTTATCAGTTGCCTGGTTGCCATAATACAAGCTTGCTTAGTTTGGGATCAAATGATGTTGTGTGAGTTGTCCGTTGTTACGAGTACTAAGGAAACGTAAGTATCCATGTAGAGCTACTGGTGCTTGGTATTCGTAAGATTCGTTTCATACATTTTGGAAAGTGTCTACCTACTTTCTCTGCACATAAAACACTTTTAAAGTATTCTAAGTATATGTAAATTAGATTAGAACGGATTAACTAAAATAATATGCTGGTAATTTAGTTTACGTTAATTAGCCAAATTGAGCTGATAAGCGTGAAATAGGTGACGAAGTTTGAGTCGATAGTGATTAGAGTAAATTGGAAATGGATTAGGTATCTGGGTATTAGGATATTGATTCATTTCAATGGAAATTGGGGCAATGGTAAACACATACAGATTGCAGAAATATATTTTAAGTTTCATTCATAAATCATATTAAAATTCGCAATAAAAAACAGATGTTGGCGTAGTCGAGCCAAAAGTTACGTCGTAAGGTCACGTAAAAGTGTCTCAGAATATTTCTAATATAATTTGCTTATGTCGAAATGAAGCGATTACCCGGGACTCCGGTGACACGCCATAAAGCCATCAGAGGAGTTGGCAGCGCGCCACGAGCGAATAGTGACAGAAACGAAGCCCGTGAGTCAGCGGTACGCGGAACCTGTGTGCGGCGGCGCGATCGATAGACACTGCACCCCTCTTCCCTCCGCCCCCTCGCGCCGCCCTCCGCGCGCCTGCACCTGCCTACACAGCCCCAGCTCTCGCCGTCCGACACACGACAAAAACACGAGAAAAAATCCTTAAAAAATCGCAAAACCGCAAAAAAAAAACAGTGCTTTCGATAGTCAATTTCACCGGTTGTGACCAGTTCAGTGGTTCAAGGTCGTTCCGGTCGGCGACCCCGGTTCACTTCGCAAACGTCTACCTCATACAGTATTAGCGATACACCGCTGTTTATTATTTGTGTTGTAGTGAGAAATCTTATTTTTAATTATTACGTGGAGTGTACAAGGTCGTGTGTGCGTGCACAAATGTTGAGTCTTTATCATTGGGGAGACGCGCGAGCTCCGACGCGGTACACAACAAAGGAGGTTGCGCTAAACATAGGATCCTGAGTGCTCATTACGTAGTGAGCTGAACACTTGGGTGATGGCGTCCAAAGTCCTCGTGCCGGTGGCCCCCTTCGCTAAGCTACAAGTGAGTCACAAAACCACTCAAAAGTTTATCCAAAAATATGACTTTTTATCGGCAAATTAATATTGCAATTTATTACTTTTCTATCTAATTTCTCTCTATTTAATCCTTTGTAATTGGCATAGTTTCAGCCAGCAGTTATGTATTTTATTACCTATAATTACAAAAGTGCTTGGTCATGTTATTGTCTTCGTAGGTAACAAAGAGCTACCTTTAGGTCATTGACATTATAGGTAGTTATAGGAAAGCCATTATGCATATCAGATGGGATTTCCCACTGGGAAACATGGGACATCGATATCGATAGGGGCAATTTAATGGAAATTAAGAGCTTTCGTGCATTGTTGCGAGCTTGTTTATTAGTTTTGAAGGAAAAGTGGGTACATTTGATAATGCATCGATTTGACAGTAAATCGTTAGAATCCTTATCTCTAAGATAAATGATTAACTATTTAGGTAAAGGTACAATAAATAGTGTAATGTACGTGTATTGTGTCTTATGATGTCAAAGCTACCTAGGTGTTGATTAGATCCTAATGAAATTCGGATCCACTTTGTTTTGCTTTCTATGGTCACAATAATAGATAAAAACTGTAGTAGGTACCTGGGTAGGTACTACTATAACGAATTACCTTTATCAAAACATAGACCTACTCATGAAAACAGCATCCTTTAGTACTAACACGTCGCATTTCCATTGCGAGATAATAATAGCTGTACTTACTACTGTTTACGTTTTTGTGGAACAATGAGTTACCTAAGTGATGAATCAGTTTGTAAACCAATTCATCTTTGATTTATACTCGTAAGTCGTTGTAAACATGATCTATTTTATTAGGTACGTTTGTCTGGTGTTTGAAGCTGATTGGCATCTAAAATTTAATTGCATATTCCGTGGCGAATTCGATAACGCCGTACTAATCGTTCGCAAAAAAATAAAAAAATGTCTAGTGTCTCCACCACAAACGTCAAATTCCTAAATAAAATTATTTTTCATTATCGACATCGCTTTTCGATTGTGACTTTGTCTAGACGAAGTGGTTTTTAAACCAGGTAGGCAGAGATTAGTAAAACGAAAGTTGCTGCTTGGTGCAACGACAATGTCTGCAAAGATTTATGCTAGAAAAACAAAACAAAATTTAGGTACCTACCTACCAACTTAGAGGTACCGTATTTCCCTCTAACAAATTGTGTCAACAGACTAAATCAGCAAAATGTTTATCAGCGGCAGTAATACTTTGACAGAAGAAACAAAAGACACTTTGTAGATTTTTTCTGTAGACAAACAAAACATAGTCTTCATTCTTATTTTATGCTAGCTGTTCCGCGCAACTTCGTAGTAATACGTTTTTGCAACATTTCTCATTGCTGCTCCGCTCCTATAGGCCGTAGCCTAATAGCCTTTCTCGATAAATGGGCTATCTAACAGTCAAATAATTTTTCAATTTCGATCAGTAGTTCCTGAGATTACCGCGTTCAAACAAACAAACTCTTCAGCTTTATAATATTAGTATAGATTTTCTCAACTGCCGAATATTTGTCAAGTGCATTTGGGTTTTTTTAACGGCTTTAGCTGTTGATTTTGATAGCACTTCTCCCTATGTATTATTATGGACGCGAACCGTCCGCTTTATAGAGATTGCAGAGTTTATTTAGCGTTACCTACTCAAACTTAAAAGAACAAGTCAAATTGAGGCAGCAAGACTGCTCATTTAAGAACCGTATTGGACCAGCTAAAAATCAACTTAGCCTAGTTCTTGGTCTGCAATCCGCCCAGGTCAGATTAATGTGACAAGTTTGCAGTTTTTCTTCTCTTTTTGAATTGATGGCAATTTAGGTCATTTTTCAGCATATTTTTGACGATATTGTGGTGTTTGTTGGATAATTTAAGTGGCCATAAAAACGTTCTTATTGACGTTACATGCTGGTAGGTATTTCAGGCATTTTCACATACACACTGGAGCGGAGCAGCTTGCCCCTTTTTTCACAACTTCATGTTGGTAATCTCTCAAACGTTATTGTTGTATTTTCAGGTGAAGAAGTCGCCTCCAGAGTCGACGGGCGGGGCGTTCATCATCGGCGGCGACCCAGTGGCGCGAGTGGCTCACCTCGAGCACAGCGTGAGGTTCCTACAGGAGCAGCATCGGCTCATGCTAAGTGGCCTCCACACTGAGATCGAGGCTTTGAGAGAGAGGAATAGAGGTGAGTCACCGAATGCGAGTGTGAATAGCAGTGGATGTCTTTCGACTGAAATGAACGAACAGGCGTAACCCTGACCTGGTGATACGAGCGGCAAACGACAGCGGACGCAGTTCGATGATGACAAATATATATAGGTACAAAATATAAGCGTCATATATTTGTCTAATTCTTGGGCCCTGGCTAGGCGATTAACTCTTCAGCGGGTCAATTCACGTATTTAAAGCAGTGCAGTTGCAGTTAAATTTCAATTAAAACGGCCATTTTCGTATTCTTGTAACTTTGGGATCGATCTTAAAAACGCTTGCGCACCGTACTAGAATGTCGTTATTGCGCTCTTGAGACGCATACTTGACGCAAGCGTATTTGAGATCGATCCCAAAGTTACAAGAATACATAAATGGCCGTTTTAATCGAAACTTAACTGCAACTGAACTGCAACTGCACTGCTTTAAATATGTGAATTGACCCCCAGATAGGTATTTGCCTATTATTCAAAACAGTTTTTTTTTAAATCTGTCTTCTGTTCTGGATAATCTCTGCAATGACTGGACAGATTACAAAAGGAATAATTAAGTCTAGGGGTTAATAATTGTACTGTGACATCTCATATTGTGGTGGTGGTATTTACCTTTAAAATGATGGGTAGGTCTTATGATTCAAAAGGATTTTCATAATAAGCTTGTAAGTTAAGTTTGTACTGCGAGTACAAATAAGTAAACCTCAGTTCTCAACAGCCGCTGGAACACGATGCTGTTCATTTGATTGTTTTGTTCACTGATTTATATCTCGAGTAAGTGCATGACTCAGACGCGCTATTACCGCGAATAACTTGGTTCCGTTCCGACTCACAAATAAAACAATCAGGACGTATAATAATATTAGGTAAGTGTGCTCACTCACTGACACTGTACGATTAAGTAATGTGATTATGTTAGCACACAGTTGAAAATATATAAGGGGTTATTTTTATTAGCACTCATGGAAATGGACTGATTTTGGTGTTTTTTTTTTGTTATTATAACGCTAGGTTCTTAGCTGTATTGATAAATTAATAATAAAGATAATACATATAACATTTTATCCCATTGTTCCAACGTGGACTAAGCTTTAGCACGGTACGGTAGAATAAATTAAACTTTAACAATTGGGTAGTTGAGTACATTAAAAGTAAATTATTATATACTAATCAAGTAATAGTAGATCTTAAAATGCTCTGAAAATAAGTGTTATTTTACAATTTAACATGTTTTTGAATTTAGAAGCATGAAAACGATTAATAAAAGTAATGATTTGACGAATAGAAACATATGACGTCATAGGTTGTTATTCCATACACATTTCAATAGAACTTGTCGTTTTGACATTTCATAAAAAGAGACTGATTTGATTTGACAGTCAACATCCCTATTGTCTTAGAGGTGTTCGTGTTTATGTTTTCGACCAGAAACTAGTGAGGTCCCTGTATGTGTATGCAACTATGCACAATTAAGTTAAACGACATTACTTTTTCAGACTTGCAATTTCAACTAATATTCAACAAGGAGTCTTCGCCAAAAGTCCCCACTCCACCTACTGACGAAAATGTTGAAAATGAGGTAATTATTTATACAGTTTTGTAATAGAATAGTAACATACTCGGGTCGTAGTAGATCGCATTTCACAATGTGCTAAAGGAATTTGAAGTTGGTAAGTAGGTAGGTATACAACGCTAAACAGAAATGTGTATCATTACATTTTTTTTTTTTCGTTTTTATTTATCAATTTAGAACATCGAAGCATATGGCTTAGAAGTATGAATTGTTAAATAAATCAGATTTGCAACATTCTAGGTACATTTTTATACAATACACCGTTCACAGGCGCGGCAGTCATGCATTAGAGTTGTACCCATTCATTAATAGTGTCCGATCTGCGCGTGCTATCGAATGCGTGATCTGAAATTTAGTACCTACTTATATCCGATGAAGAATATTATCAAAATCACATAATATTAGTCAGTCAGCATAACTCTGTAGCCGATGCCCTCAGTAGCCGATTAAAGTCCTGTACGCCAAACGCTAAGGAATCCAGCTGACTGACGGAAATATATTTCTTTACTCCAATAATGTGACGTAATACATATAAAAAAACAGCCTTAATAAAATGCTTGCATTTTTTGGCGTCCTTCTGCCGGTCTCATAGTGCCTACCTAGTTAGATAAATACTGTTTTCAGTTGTAGCTAAGTATTTGTGATACTTGTAGGAAACACGCCTGAAGCGCTCTGTGAGTCGCCTGGAACGCGAGGCGGGCGCGGCGCGCGGCGAGGCGCGGGCGGCCGAGGCGCGCGCGCTGCAGCTGCAGGCGCTCGTCGACGTACAGGCTGAGTACGTACGCACTGTTTGTACCTATAGTAGCTATATTTATTTAAAATAACCAACAGTAACACAATAATATAAATAAAACATACGCGACATAGGTATTAAGATTAAGATAAGTAGCAGAAGACCTAGTACTGAGCCCAAGGGAACGCCAGATGTTACAATAATTGATTCCGAGTTAAATCCTTTTAACTAGATATTTCTAGAAATCTTTTGAGTTTCATTGGGTATGAGATATGGGTTTCTTTGGCAAATTCTGTTAGAAGGAATCGATGATCTAACTTCGTCAAAGGCCTTTCAAACTAAAGGCTAAGGCTACTAGTCACTTCAAAGCGGTCGTGTCCCTCAGGAAGCTCCGCGCACTAGAAGCGGCTGCGGCGCCGGGCGGGGCGGCGGGCGCGGGCGGCGCGGCCGAGGCGGCGGGCGAGGAGGCGTCGCGCGCGGAGCTGCGCGCGCGCCTGGCGGAGGCGGAGCGGCTGGTGCGGCGCCTGCGCGCCGACGCGGAGCGCCAGCGACGCGAGGTACTGGCGCCGCCGTCCGGCGCCGTCACTAACCTACTGTTTGACGGAGCCGCCGCGCGCCACGCACACGTACGTCCACAGCCGCGCGCGACACACGCACTGATAGACCCATGCCGACACTTTGTGAACGAACATTAATACAACTGAAAATCTGCTCGCTTCGGTTGGATTACAAAGAAAATCATTATAGCCGAGACGAGTAATGTCTCGTCAAACAAAAAATAAAGTTTCGAAATCTCGGACCACTTTTTTCCGAGATTCTGTGTCCAAATATTGTGTTCGGTGACCAACCTCACTGACTCCGTTTGAGCACCTTGTATCATCACTTTCACCTATCGAATACTTTGATAACATCTACACTGACGGACTCATAAACTGCATCAAAGTTCAGGTTTACTCTAAAAGGATTTTTTATAATAAGTATGCAAACTTTTTAGATTAAATTATATAAATATGGAAAGACTGGCTCTTAATCTTAAAAAAAAATTAAATTTAAAAATAGAACTGCGATAAAACAAATGAATATAGCCGGGAAAAGAAAATTTACTCGTAGTATCAGATTTGCGTGTTATTTATAGCAAAGTTTTAAATTAATTCTCATTGATTTTTTTTGTTTGGTCAATTGAATTATTGTTACCAGCATAATTGTTGGGTTAGTTTTTTAACACATCGAGAGTTTTTGAACCATAATATGGATACTTCGTCCGAACAAGCGGCACAAATTGTAGCATTGGTGCGGGAGGGCTTGGATCAACGAACGATTGGTAGAAATTTAAATTTAAACCAGTCTACGGTTTGTAGAATATACAGAAGGTTTGTAGAGACAGGTTCTTACAGGAGGAGACGTGGTACAGGCAGAACTCGAGCAACCACAGGTCGTGATGACCGATTTATTGTTACAACTTCCCTGCGAAATCGTTTCCTCACGTCAGTTAACATCAAAACCGAGCTTAATGAAGTGCGTGGAAAAAACGTGTGTGCACGAACAATAAGAAGAAGGTTAAAGGAAGCGGCTATCACCCCTTTTAGACCAGCAAATGGTCCAAAGTTGTCTGCAGCTCACAGACAAGCTCGCTTAAGATTTGCGCGTCATCACCTGAATTGGACAGAAGAGCAGTGGGCCTCTGTATTGTTCACGGACGAGTGTAGGACATGTTTATATGGTGCAGATGGTCGCAGAAGAGTCTATCGTCGACGTGGGGAGCGATATGCTCAAAGTTGCATTGAGGAGCGTGTTCCTTTTGGAGGCGGTTCATGTATGGTCTGGGGTGGCATATCGATGAACGGGCGAACAGAACTTGTGTTCATAGACATGGTCCGTCAAAACGGTAATAGAGGGGGTTTGACAGCACATCGCTACATAACAGAGATATTAGAAGATCACGTGGTGCCTTACATGGGATTCATAGGCGAAAATTTTACTTTAATGCAGGATAATGCCCGGCCGCATGCAGCTGCACAAGTTCAACATTATTGCGAAGAGGTTGGGATACGTACAATGAATTGGCCAGCACGCAGCCCGGATCTTAATCCCATCGAGCATGTTTGGGACAATTTAAAAAGAGCTGTATATGCGAGAAACCCTTCGCCTACGACAGTGGCAGCACTAAGAACAGCACTTTCAGAAGAATGGGACAATATTCCGCAAGATCTTTTAAAAACCCTTATAAAATCTATGCGGAACCGATTAGAATCCGTAATAAGGGCACGTGGGGGTAATACACCTTATTAAAACACAAATAAACCCTTGCATAAAGTTTGTGTCTATTGTTAAAACCAATTTTTTAATTAAACAATTTTTCCTTAAACTTCTGTTTTTTCTTCAAAAAAGGTCTTAAGGTCCTTTCCAGTACATAAACTTAAACTTAAAGATATGATCCTACGCTGTTTTAAAGTTCACGAACCAATCTAGAGGTTTCAATTTAAATCTGTATAGAAAGTTTGCATACTTGGTTAAAATATTTATTTCAAAGTCGTCTATTACTTTGATGCAGTTTATAAGTCCGTCAGTGTAAATTGAAATATCGTGCCCTAAGCACTCTGGGCCATTAGTCAACGGCCTAGAAGTCAATATAGTAAAACCGTCAAAACCACCACCTTGAATTGTTTATGATAAGTCATGGGTATGGTATATGATACCTAAATAAATAATACCACCTATGAAGTACAGGGTATGGGTACATTCAGTGACCGGCGCGCGCTCGGTGTCGTGTTGAGACGCACAACGCGGACGGGACACACCGTCAAACATATCGCACGATACACTCACCTAAATCTAAAATAATTATTTTCTAGTATTTGCACCTCTAAAGCCACAAACAAGGACAGTATCAGAAACTTGAAAATGAAAATACATTTTTCGCAAAAAATGTCGCTTAGATCAATTCGCCTTACAATTATGTATAATTGTAAGGCGAATTTTTTGCGAAAAGTATAATCAGAATCATATATATCATACTTAATCAGAATCAGCTAATTTTCTCCGTAAATTGAGCTTGGTTTCAAAATTTTCTGAGATAACTAAATTACGAGGGTGGATTGAAAAGTTCGCGGCCTCAGCAAGAAAACAATATAAAATATAAACAAAAGTAATTTTATTTTTCCACGTAATCTCCACTTAACTCAATGCACTTCTTCCATCTGGTTTCCAACGCCTGTATGCCGGTCATAAAAAAAGTTTCTTCAAGGCCTTCAAAAAAGTCACCCACCGCGGTTTCAACCTCCTCATTTGATGAAAATTTTTGACCTCCAAGGTGTTTTTTAAGGTTTGGGAATAAATGAAAGTCCAAAGGTGCCAAATTAGGGGAATAGGCGGGATGGGGCAGTAATTCAAAGCCACAATCACGAATTTGAGCCATTGATTCAACAGACGTGTGAACGCGTGCATTATCCTGATGGAACAACACTTTCTTGCTGAGTAGTCCTGGCCTTTTCTCTTTGATCGTTTCACGCAAATGACGTAAAAGGGTGCAGTAATAAGCAGAGTTTATAGTCTCACCTTTTGCAAGGTAGTCCACCATGATGACACCCTTAGCATCCCAAAAAACTGACGCCATCACCTTGCCAGCTGACAAAATTGTTTTGGCTTTTTTTGGAGTCGGTTCATCAGGTTTTTTCCACTGCTTGGATTGCTGTTTTGACTCTGGGGTGTAGTGGTGTACCCAGGTTTCATCCATTGTAACAAATCTGTCCAAAAAATCTTGTGGATCAGTCTCAAACATTTCCAAACTGTCGCGAGAAATCGTGAGCCGTATTCGTTTTTGTTCAACTGAAAGCAATCTGGGGACCCACCGCGCAGAAACCTTAGAAAATCCAAGTTCATTGACTATGATGTTTTGTGTTCGTTCATATGAGATGCCAATAGTGTCAGCAATCTCCCTGATGGTCAATCTCCGATCTGCCAATATCAGATCACAGATTTTCCCAATGTTTTCTTCAGTCGTAGACGTCGTAGGCCGGCCGGAGCGAGGGTCATCTTCAATACTCTCTCGTCCGCGTTTAAATTCTGCAACCCACTTTTTTACAGTCGTATACGATGGAGCAGATTCCCCCAATGTTGTTGACATATCTTCGTGAATCTCTTTTGGAGTCAGTTTTTTTTTAAACAGGTATTTGATGACCGCACGTTGCTCAATTTTCTCCATTCTTTAAAAACGCTGCACTTAGGCTCACAAAATTCAGTCTAATTTAAAAACAGATAATGCTATTGTGACAGAATTTTACAATGTGACAACCAGAGAGAAAACAAATCGAATGAGGTCAGTTACATTAAAATAAGTCAAGTATTTATGTGGTAGGCCGCGAATATTTCGATCCACCCTCGTAGATGCATCTTAGTCCAAACGACATATTTAAATTTTATTAAAATATATATATTACGGGTCTTAATCGCGTGAATAATTTAAGGTAAAATACCTTGTTTATTGAACATTTATATTTAAATTTTCTTAACATGATATACTTTTATTTACAAAAATCAATCAGAAAGCTTCCTCCTTTACATATGGATATTTAGTAAAAAATTAATCAACGGTTGTTCAGTTGTTTTATTTTATGTTTATTTTTCTGAAAAATAAAACTTTAAACACTGTCCTTCTGCAATTTTATAAAATGTCGCTTAAATCAATTTATTAGCCTTACAACCGACGATTTGGTGTTCATTTTCATTAGTCAACTCAGAAGTATCGACCAATGATAATGGAAGGATAAGGACTGATAAACATAATAAATAAGATAGAAAAATTTGAAATCCAGACTCAGGAATCGAACCCGAGACTTCCGTAGCCAAACCGGGGCCAGAAGCGAACCACCTATCTGGACTATGTTACTAGATCTCAATTTCTTCTATCCCTTTATGCTCGCGAGTTGGGCCCTCGCAGCGCCATCTAGTCGGTAGTTAAAGAACTATCACGGCTTTTGTTAGTCGACAAGATGGCGCTGCGAGGGCCGAGGGTATTCATTAATCGTTATCTCCTTATAATAACATTATTTTTAATTAAATTGATGAAATATTAAAAGTACACAAATTATCTCACAATTTTATTAAAATCTTATCAGTACCAATAATAAAAAGCAGTTTCTCTTCCTTGGTTATAGCTTTAGAAGTAAAATATTTATGTACTAGTATTAACTTGTTTCTGAGTATTGCATGAGGTAGATATTTTTATTTTGGTGTCCCGTCCTCGTTGCTATGTTTATGATGTTTTGTAGTTTGTATTGTTTTGAGGTTGCTATACAAATTGTATATGCAACTACTAGAACAGTGATCTGGAGAAGCTTTCAGACGATTATATTAACAGTTGTTGGATTGGTTTGTTTGTCTGGACGCGCCTCTAGACTTTATCTTGGTTGCACTAACGATATTTTCTTTAATGATACATGAACTTGTTTTATTGTGTTCACTGTTTATGTTCTGTTAGTGTTATCTATAAAAAAACTCAATCACACTATTAGAGCAATTGGGCCTTAGTTCTTTCCTAAATATCTAAAGGGTTTTATTTAATAGGCAACTAACACATACTTTTGTACTTATGTTTTAGAATTTTGTTTAGAAGTTAGGTAGGTAAAAAGTAAAAAGGAATACTTACTTTTTTTGGATAGGGATCTTTTTTTAAATGTATCTATATATTTATAGGAACAAATTATAATATGATAATTTTTATGTTTATAAAGATTTGTAAATATGTAATTTCATTGGTAGTACAGAATTAACTACTAATGAAATTGTTCGTAACTTTTATAACTAAGAGATCCCTGTCGAAAAAAATCTAACCTGCGAAAAAAATGTTTCATTTATCACTAGTGACGCACAACCACGCAGTTTGTAAGGTTTTCGCAGACGTGTTTCTTAGCATAATAGTTACAAATATTTTAAACCATTTTTTTCAAAATTATTTTTGAATGAAAATCTTAGGTAGTTAACCTTTTATAACGTCTTGAATGTATTTTATGGCGTTTCATTTGGAGTGACGACCAACGGACTGACGACCATGAAAAAAAGTGACGATGAATACCTCAATAATGATAATACAACAAATGACATAAATGTAATTCCAGTTACAGTGTATGAAGAACTCCCTGCACGCGAGCCTGCGCGCCAGCGGGCTGGACGGCTACGGCTACCAGAACAACTACCACTTCCCGCCCGTGCACACGCCTGACTTCTGGAGAGAGCCGCTACGAGAGTGAGTACTTTATGAGCCTGCTGAACCTCATTTAAAGAATAAACGAATTAAGACCGAACTTTGTCCGCTGACAAGTGGCAAATTTGTGGTTCTATTACTTTTATGATTTTGTGCATTTATTTATACGTCTGAAGGAAAAATGCTACTCACGCGGGAGTCGAGTCCGCAAACATAGGAGTTCTGTTTCTACGGCGATAACGGGTCCGCCCCATCGAGGCACATTTTTTCTCAAATTGGTCTTTATTAAGAGACAAATTCGACGTTATTGATATAATACTTAACTATACACAGGTTCAAGTCTCACCCGATTTGATTTTTTCTTTCATACTTAATAAGGTTTTTTTATACACTTTAAAATGCGAACCTTTTATGAGAAAAATATTAAAACTGTAGAGAGTGCTGATATATGTATTTAATTCACTATTGTTCTTGTAGTAAATGAGAGAAGATAGTTCATGAATTAAATATGAGGTTCTGATAAAAAGTTAACAGATAATTTGATACAACTTTCAGAGACTTCAACATGGTGGGTTCCCGCGGCCGCAGCACGCGGCGGCCGCTCACGCTGCCCGAGCTGTCCGCACAACCGATACACCGCTCTACCGTATACGCCAACAGTAAGTTACACTCACTAAATTAATTTAAAAGTTCTATTATTTTAAACTTATTTAATGGTCAACTTTATTGTCTTGAAGAAATACCTAATCGCTATTTATAAAATGCACCAAACACATCGGATAAATAGACCGCTGTTGTTATTCGCGTCTAGAATTCCCTTTTGAACTTTAAATATAGCTAAATATCGGGTGGAAAACGTTAGTCTATGAAAAACGATGGCCTTATTTTTGTAAAGTTTTCGAACGTAATTTTGAAGTATGAATGTTATTATCACTAAGACATTGAAAATGTTTTTACGATGAGCTCTATTAAAAACATTAAAAATTACAATAAATACTAAAGTGATTGTCAAATCCAGAATTCACAGATCATCCGCGGCCCAGAGCCAACGGATACGACAAGAACAAGAAAGCTCAGCCGACCAACGGTGAAGCTACCAACACCAACATTAGTACCAACGTCAAGAGCCCAGAGGAACCTGCAGGTAAACTACTTATCACCTTATACTCCTTGAATATAGCTTGGTACTTCTGATAGCTGTCATTGAGATCACATGACAAAATTTAAACCCAGGGTTTTCGTTAGTTCCTACTTGGTCACTCTGAAAGTAGGTCGTCTGAGGTAACAAGAACATACATAAATACGCGAAGGGGGGGAGGGAGGTTTGTCCTGCAGGCCTCTCCCCCCCCCGGGATTCGTCAACATCTAGTACTTAAATTCACGGAATACTTTGTTTCAAAGGTGTTCCATATCCGTGAATGATGTCTAATTGTCTATGTGTACGTTGCCCGAAAAGTGTTCTTTTATACTAGAGGTGTTTCGTGCCAATAGTGACACTAAGATTTTTTTTACAAAATCGATTTCCAGCTACGAAAATGTGCAATCTGTCCCGAATTTTCTATGAACGTTTGTCGTTGATTGAATTTAAATTGTTCTCGCCCGTTAAAAAAATACTCTTTTCACGACAACAAATTCATTTCTATATTTGAGAATGACGGATCTTACACAACAAGCTAGTTAAAGCCAATTTTATCTAACTAATTTTACAATTTCAGAAAGACGATATAATCCAGTGTACACGACCGTCATACGAAACACACCCGATCATTATAAAACGAACCCAAAAGACACGTATCCAGAGTTGAAAATCGTTGTCACTAAATTAATATCACACGGCCAGGGTGAGGAGTATATTTTTTATATGGTAACACAATTAACTGGCTTGTTGTGCATGTGGGTTACTAACTAATTAATTGTTTTGCGTTGTTTATAAAGTGGTAACATTCGTCCAACTAAATACATTGTTTGTATGATTTAAAATTCATCAATGTTTTTCGGGATCAAAATACTGAATCTCATATTGCTAGTTAAAAAAAAATGTGAAACATTCATACGTAGGTACCTCATTGGAGCAAAGTACACATGGACACTGTTCATTCATGGTATTACCGACCACTTCGAAACTGTGTTTGGAAAGCGTTCCGAGATTCCGTACCTATTCGTAATCAATGTGTATGTGAGCGTTGCTCGTGCGAAATAACTTTATGGGCGCTTTTACACAACCGTTTTTTTTGTACCGTATGCTGGATGAGTCTTTCGCCGGTCTTGCAGTGTTGTATGGGTTACAATGAGTGTGTGTATATGCAGCGGACACCGGTCCGGCGACCAACGTTGGAAAGACGTCCGGTGAAAACAACGGACATATAAAAGCGGCCTACAGATTACCTTCTGTATGCAGGGCCATAAAAGTTCCTAAAAACTTTGGTAGATATCTTAAGTGGTGGATAAAATTTATAGGAGGGGGATGAATTCCCATAGCGCCCCCTAACTATGTCTATGTTACAAGCCGTGTCGCTTGAAACGCCACGCCGCGAACACATTCGAGACTACCATTTATTGCACCACTCTACTTGTTGGCTTTACTTTTTGCGATCTTGGCATTCAATGTAGACTCGTATTATTTCAATTTTTTTTATGCCATTTTTAAAGGATTTTTTATGCTACTTTATCTTATACCTTTAAACGAGCAATTCTTGTATATATAATTTGAATCTCAGCAACGGCTGTAGCGATTTTCATGAAATTTTGTATGCAGGGGTTTCGGGGCCGATAAATGGATTTAGCTAGGTTTCATTTTTAGAAAACGTTGTTAGAAAAAACCGAGCAAAGCTCGGTCATCCAGGTACCTACTACATATTAAATGTAGTGGACGAACCCGCGACCTTAGCGGTACAGGCCTCGGTGCTAGAATTGGTAACGGCTCACCCTTAATGTCGCGGGTTCGAGTCTACCCTGGGACGAATTCATCTTTTGACTAATGAAATATGTATACAATCGGCAGTAAGCAACGGGGCGGCCGGCGCCGGCGAGGCGGGCCGCGCGCCGCGCCCGCGCCGCCACCACCACCGCAAGCACGCCACCGACCACACATAATGCGACACTGCACTCCACCGACCACACATAATGCGACACTGCACTCTCACACACATAGCGAACTGTATCTACTTACCACCACTCGTTAGATACGCACGGGTGGCCGGCTCCCTACAACGAGCGGAAACAGGCTCACGCACACTTGGATGCGGACGGACACGGATCTCGGTCGGATCACAGATTATACGCGTACAGACAACGAGCAAAACCCTTCATACGAAACCCTCTTGACGTGTGCATGCGCGTCACTGAGCGTCGACTACGAGCGCGACTCGGAACGAGCCGGTGCGAGTGGCGCGGTGCGGATGTGAGTGTAGGGGTAAAAGTCTTAATACATACGAGAGTTTGGCTTCTGTACACTCTATAATTTGTGGTCGAATTGTCAACGAAGACTGTGCACGTTGAGAGCTCTGTACGTGCGCGACTGTGTGCGTGGATTTGTTGTTGAGCTGTGAGCCGATCTTCTGCTACTACACTACCTACACGCCTGACCAACCGTCAATTATATTTGGAATATAACCTCCTTTTTGGAATGAAGTTATGTCATTGTAGAGGATGTTATGCGAGTCCATTCATCCCAAGCAATGAGCGAGGAATTATTAGAATCATAGATAATATGAAATACATACTCTCGTATACAGATAATACAAATTTCTTATTCAACGACGGAATAAAATCCGAATAGGTCTTATTAAATTGCAATTTTATTATATTGAAATAAATATGAAGATGCTACTGGACAAATAAACCATCGTAGATGGTAGTATTACTGTATTATCTCTATTTATATTTTGGACTAAATTGGAGCTTTTGACTAAGAATTAACTTGAAATGAGTTCACGTACTTCTTTTTCAACTTTACCAACATATTAGTGGACTGATCAGATATCTCAATAATAAATCTAAATACTTCTTCACTAAAATCTAGCTCCTAGCGAATATAAGGTTCATTGACGGTTGGACAGAAATGATGTAATAAAAGTGACAATTAATCGACCGATTAGTTGGCCGACTCGGTTTCAAACCAATCCCGCGTCGGCCAACACGTCCGACCTTCACATGGCCGCAATGAAACAGACTGCATTCAGAGGGATTCAAATATTTAGTATAATTTTAAGCCTTCTGTACGGTTTGTTATGTATCCTACTAACGTAGTTATGTAATAGACATTTTATTGCTGGGGTAACATTGAAAACGGTAACGTGCTTGTAAAAGGTACAATCATGTCATTTGAATTTGGAACGAATAAAATATAATATGCCAGAAACTGTCAAATTAAAAAATATACTATATTATACCCCTTTAATGTTATATTTGTAGACCTTATATGAAATGGTATGACGATCTTTTTACACGCATGTTACACAGATCGTAAACATTGAAAATGACTGCCCCTAGCAAGTGAGTCTGTATTATAAAGACATGACGTCGATAACTTGCACAACACGCTTATTCCTGAATTTTTAAACGATACTTAACTTTGAGACATGTTTAAATGTATTTTGTCGCCATAAGAGTTAAGCTACATCTGGCTCCAGCAAATCGCACTTTCCCATGCTTCTATCCTTTTCTGTCCCTAAGAACTGTCCTTAAATAGAAGAAAAAAGAGAGTGGGAGTGCGATCGCCTCGTCGATTGTAGGTGGCCAGATGTAGCTCAACCCTTATTCACCTTAAAATTACAGTAACGTCATGGTAGTTAACGGCGACTTATAATCTTGAGTGCCGTTTTAGTATTCAGCGGTCAGTCTTACAAACATAACATGATAGAGTGGGTGACGGATTATATACAGCTATTAATGTCAACTATGTCTAAAACATTGAAGGAGCAAGCGTGTATGAGCATATTTACTGTGATCGTGTTTTAAAGAATCCGGAACTTTGGAAAAATCTTAACAACTTAGATTTTGCTCAGTTGTGATTATAAAGTGCAATTTTGTACATACATTTAACAGTAATAATTAGAAATAGTGTTTATTAACGAACGCTGAGATATATAGTCGTCTCACTCTTTTATTATAACGAATAAAAAGGACGCAAGACGACATAAGTACACAGATTCCGTTTAGTGTTACGCTGTCCCCGTGCTTTTCGATTAGCAACTCTATGTCAATGGAATAAGTAATAAGTAGTTTAGCTGATTCCGCGTCGGTAAGTGCGGGGACCCCGACTTGTACTGTTTTCTTGCCTTTAATAGTAATATCCCATAATACTGCCATTAGAATTTATTTTTATTAAGACGAGATGCGCGGCGAACAAGTACAATTGAACAAAGTGAAGAAGTGATATAATATATCGTCCCTGACTTCATCGACATGGATTGCCAATTGAATATAGACCTTATGATACCTATTGATGCAAAAAAACAAATATGTCTGTTTTACATATGTTCAAATAACAGAATTGTTTTTATTTTCTGTACTAAAATAGTGTTGCCTAAAATCGATAGACTATTGAAACCTCGGATACTAGTCAACACTATCGATATTATATCGAAAGTATCTATCGAATATCCTAAGAATCCTGTCGATGATGAGCATATCGATAGTGTAACTAGCTTTGAAGTATAATTTTATTATTATCGAAACATCAACTACCGAAATACCGATAAATTATGCAACACTTCCAACATTCCATTCCTTTAAATCCCTTTCAACTCTAATTCAAACTCCTTCAAACCCTACTGCTAATAAGCATTGTAAAGGTGACAGCCAACTAAGCAATAATGTGAAGTTAGGCATAAAACGTGGTTAACATTTTATATATGCCTATCTTCACATTAATGTATTTTAAACATTGCGGTGAGGTTTATTCACATGTAGACGCGCCTGGACACTGCAGATCGTACGCAATTAAGCAAAAATTAAAAACATTTTGAAAAACAGTAGACAACATCTCGAGTCATTAGGTTTTTGATATAGTGTAAAAGTGTATTTACAAGCTATAAGGGTATATATACGAAGTAGGCCGCATCGATTGAATATTATTTGTACCCAAATAAAGACTAAGAAGAATATTTGTAAAAATATTTATAGCGAAATTAGCGATCTTGAATTTATCTAGATAAAACAATCTGCGATTTTAATCATGTTTAAAGATTAGATAAACAAATACGTTTTTGTATAGTTCGCAGTTATCCGCCGCCGCACCGTACGAGTGTCAAATGTCCTTAAGCTACATTTGTGAGAGTGAAGTAAACATATTAAATGCTATATGTAGCCTTATCCGTATTAATCTAATTTATTAAATAATACTATTATTAATTATTATTATTATTGAATATTATAATTATTGACATAATAATATATTTATTGCAAATTTCTCATTGTTTTATTTTCACCTATGCTTATTTTTGTACTTTAGTCCTCAACTTCACGTTGACAATGTATAAACAAGCCATCGGAAAATCAGTATTTTAAATTAAATTCGGAATGTGGATGATGACTGTCAAGTCAAATCTGTGCATACATGTTTTTAGAGTTCCGTAGCCAAAATGGCAAAACGGAACCCTTTTGCCAAATTTTTGTTAAAGTCAATTGTCATCGTCCCCCCCCCCCCCTCCCCGCCAGCTAAATGGTTGATGTTGGGTATGTGGAAAAAATCACGGTAGTAGTAGTTTATTATATAGTGTTAAAGAAATTAAAAGGAAAACTATCACAGCTAAGTAGGCTTTCAAGTTTACGAGTAAGCAGCTAAAATTTTCGTACAAATTCCATTGAAAAATTATTAAGTAGATATAACGTTGTAAGTATGAAACAAAAACAACAGAAAACCCACTTCTTAAGCTACATTGTTCGAATAGTGGGGGGGACTACGGAACCCTACATTGTGCGTGTCCCGACATGCACTTGCCCGGTTTTATGAAATGACAACATGGCGCTCCATAGAAAATTGTATGGAACACCATTGACGTAGATACCAGGACCACTCTAGAAAGAGAACGCTACTTTGTGGACACTACCTGTCAAAGGCCGCACGAGGTTTTTCTCTCTTTCACTTTGTAGTCAATATTTACTTTTTAATTATAAGGGATGGCACGATCCTGGTCCATACGACAATGTGGAATACTGAGGCGTGACGTCACAAGTCAGGATCGTCAAATCATTACTTTTAGTATTTGTGTAATAATTCAGGATACCACAGCACAAACAAAACACTTTTGTAGAGAATAAACTCACTTCGATACTTTCAAACTCTTTATTAATTCTGATGTTCACACTTCGACAGCTCAACAACGTGACTGACTTCACAATTGCTATAACCTCAAAAAAATATGACATCACATTTTGCAAACAGTAAGTCAATACAACAACGGCTTTAAATAGCAACGGTTTTAAATTTATTTACGGTACAGATATTAAATTAATACAATATGTCAAATTAAAACCTAATGAAAATAATTAATAAAATATTAAAAATACAACATGATTAATTAAATCACAACATTTGTTTTGATGACATTGACATTGTGGAATATCACATTATTGTTCAGATCTCGTTGTAGTCATCCTAATTAATACGGAGTAATTTCTAAACCCCGACCAATTAAAACAATTTGAATAATATAATTTATTTAAATACTTTAAAATGAATACTGAAAAAAAAAAACAATCCAGTACAGTATTACTATAAGTTTGTATATATACGAGAGTTACTATGACAACCAGTTATAGTTACAAGGCGCTTTGAAAACGTTTGAATGTTGAACCAAAGAAACCGATTACAAATAATAAATAATCGAAAATAAATTTTAAAGAGCATACATGGTTTTGTAAAAATGAACATTATTACATCATATAGACATATACGTAGATAATCACATACGTGCGTACAGTCGCGGCATTACACATGTTACCTTTTCAAACTATGTATCACATTAGACAGTTGTAAGCTCGTATGATCTAAATTGTGCTTAAACTGTTTGATAATAGAGTTTAAATTTATACAGACATATTTCATATTTTCTTAGAGGTATTAGTTGAACTAAAACCTCTCAGATTATTAACCAAATGAATAGATGGAACAAACGAATATATATCTGTCTCATTATACACCTATCAGTCTCTGCCACCGATTGCAACATCAGAAAATAATGTGTTTAAATAAGACAAATATAGTAGAGTGTAGTAGTTCCTTCAAAATAACGTTCTTGATACGTGTTCTCTTTATGCAAATCGAGACATAGACGTTTAATGCTTTGATTATATAATGTCTAGATTCCTAATCCGGCAAAGACTGTCAAAAAGTACAGTCAAGTGGACGTACTTTTTGACAAGTGAAAAGCCGCCATCAGATATTTTAGCCATAGTTATTCTAGCGCGCCATTTTGCTCAGTAGTCCCATTACAATAAAATTAATTAACCTACTATTTGGTGAAATTAATCTAATAATAAAGATGCGAAATTAAATTTTCTACAGGATTCAGTTGGTACTCCGCCACATTATTGAATTAAGTATATATATATTATCTAATATATTATATGTAATCTAATAAATTTATATAATATTTTATATTACTACTACCTCTTGTACCCATGTTATGCAAAAATAAATGAATTGAATTATAATTAAACTAAATTTTGTGTTTCATTTAATTAGTAAAAATCATAAGCATGGTTATTTAATATATCTTGTAATATCTGAGGTAATTTTTTTTCGAAATGTATCCATAGATAATCTGCAGGGTTTTCTCGAGATTGTTTCATCCATTTTTCGACAACGATTTTAAAAGCAATCCGTTAAGTTAAGAGTAGAGCTTTTATGTAAATAATTATAAAGGTTTTATAACTTCATAATTATAGGAATACAAAAAGTACTTGACATAATTCCTACTTTATTATAGACAGTACTTTTATCAGTATTCGTATCATTTTCCCCACATAAACGGAGAAAAACATAATACTAGGCAACACTACCAGTCTTAAAAAAACATTTTATTCAACGAGTGTCAAACGTCAAAGAGGTAATGCTTCATTTCTTCTATCTGAGTTTCGTAAAAATGCTTCTTGAGGGAATGCCCCATCTAGACATTATACAGTCAAAGGTTTATTGTTATTGTGTGACATTTCAAAATCGAAGTCAGTCGAAGTTTAATATTCTCTTTGGTGCTATCATTCGTGTCTGTCAAGAAGCTGTCAACCATTTTTTTCAGTTATCTATTACCTTGAAACTCTACATTGTTACCTTGAAATAAAAACTTTTTCGAATGTGGTTGATGTACGTCTACTTTCTTAACAATATTTATTATACGGGAATTAACGCGCATTATTTTTATTTCAAGATTCTGGTTCTATCTGTTGCTTTAGTTGAGTTGTTAATCTGAGTAAAACCTTATTATTAGTTTGACAACATTGACATGTTGGAGTTACTGTTCCTTGAACGGTTCAAGCAAAATTGGACTTTAAGGTGACGAACATTTTCATTCCGCGACTGTACATGTTGTGTTACATATTTTTAATATTATGTACCTAATAAAAAACCGAATTAAATTAATTGAGAAAATAATTATTTATTTCTTCTTTTCTATAATACTGTTACCTATTGACCTTGTAAACATTTTCGTCTTAGTATTTTTAAAAATAAAATATTCTAAACAAGAAGTAAGTATTACAAATGTAGATACATAATTTAGAATTGATTTTTAGGAAAATTCAGTTAATTTGGTAGGTAATGATTAGTTCAGTCACTTTGAATTGTCTAAAATGTAAACTTTCAGTGGGACTACGATAGAAGAACATAATGCTAAAAGCATTCACTACCAGTTAACCTAATTTTTCTTAAAAACTACTAGACCGATTTTAACATGGTTTGTTACATTGCATAGATATCGCTTCAGAGCACTAAAAAGTATATAGATAAGTATTTAAAAGTATATAAAAGTATATATACCTAATTGTTTTTTTTTGTGACATTGGGAACTTTTATGCTTAAAACAATAATGTTTAATAAAGTCCATTTAAAGTAGTTATTTATTTAATTGTAATATTTTTACAACATAGTAAATATGACATGATCGCTAGATAACACATACGCATTACCTAAAAACCACAGAACAGACTCATTGATCTCTGACAATAATTTAATTGTTACAAACATATTATTTTGTACAATAAAACTTAATACTAAATTGTAAACTTCTTTACAGTGAATATTGGCCAGAAACCTGAATATATGGGTGATATTATCATTGTCCGTTTTTATACTTACGGTTAAGTATTGTAGTATTTTGTAAAGAAGATCTTGTGAGACGAGGTTGGGTGTGAAGTCTATATGGCAAGATAGTATGAATAGCAGCTGTGCTGTTTTGTTTACATCAAAATTGGGTATAACTTCCAATATCTTGTGTAAATGCTCTGTCCTGGAAAAATAAATCTGTATTTTTAGTAGATGAAAAAAAAGGAAGAGTTGTTTTAAGGGGTCTCGACCAGTTCACCCCTTTTAATTTTTAAGCTATTGCATAGCTTTTATCGCGGGCTTTGAGCGCGGCGACCGAATCAAGAAATTCAGTAACGAAAAAGACCTAACACCCCCCACTCCGCCTACCATGTAGCTCAGCCGAGCGTTCGCTTAACGTATATGTATATGGTACGATTGTACGAAGCTCGCACGGATCGAGACGAGCTGCTCCGAAATGTAATGAAAAAAAAAATACTGCATAAATAAATAATTATAATTGCATAAGTTGATAAAAATTGCTATGCAATAGCTTTACCGCGGCAGTCCCCGAGTACCACACATTTTTTTTTATACTTTTTTTTTTTAGTCGATATCTAGCAATGTAGGAATTTTGGTCCCACATTCCCACACAGGCAATCCTGTTAACCCAACCAGCTAAGCTCAATGACTTGTGTTAGGAGTGGGCTCACCTCGGTAGTATAATGAGTAGGATTCGAGACCTAACGATTGCGAGACCGATGCCTTAGCCATTAGGTTACCGCCGCTTTAGATGGACTTTTCCAATGGTGGTCAGCCTGCCTCTTGGCATAGGCCTTCTCAAACATTTTCCATTGGGTGCTACCTTTCTATAGTGGTGTTACCCACTAGTGCAGCGGACGGGTCGGGTCGGTTTTAGCAATATGAGTGGCAAGATTGATACACTTTTTGTGAACCACAAATTGCAACAATTTGTGGTTCACAAAAAGTGTATCAAACTTGCCTGTTGTACTTTTCATGTATGATTGAAAAACAGTTCACGTAGCCGTTGTCTGTTTGAAATACATACTAAAAACTAAATTCTGCCTGATGATCTAACAAAAATGATTGCATACCTTAACTGATCTTTCAATTGATGAGCAAATCTAATGAGGGCATATAAAGCTGCATCCCTTATCTCTTCATTACTGTTACACATCAGTTCTACCAGTTTGGCGACAGCACCTTGCGTTGTGAGTAACTCACAGGCTTTCTGGCCAGATGCGGCTAAGTTGCCTAGTGTCCATGCACTTGTAATCTGAAAATTGCAAATTTAAAAATATTTTTATTATGTTTCAAAAAAGGTAGTTCTCTGGTCAACTGTTTGTTTATAAATCAAACAAAATAATTTTCTCATAAACTACTGATCCGATTTGAATGAGGTTTCCGTTACTCGATTTCATATTTTTCTGGAAAGGTTCTAGTGTATAAAACTTTGTTATAGATTACAAGACACCAGTGTGCTCAGTGTGAGTTTGTTTTACGTTTACGCGATCGAATCGTTTACCGCGTTTGGCGCTCTGTCTGGTTAAGAGGTTGCAGCGGGCCAATCAGAGAGCCAAACGCTGTAAATGATTCGATCGCGTTAACTTAAAACAAACTAATAGCTAACTAACAAACTAGCAATAAGCACAATGAGCAATACACTTAAACAAAATCAAGTCAGTGAAATTTCGGTAAATTGGATCACAAAAAGAAAAAAAATATCGGGCAAGAACATGTTGGACTAAGCGTAGGGTTCCGAAGCCGTTCTTAATGAAAAAATCCGATTTGAATAATTGTATAAGCAGAAGAGCTTATGTTCATGACGCCCTTTTGTTGAGAAACGTAGTTTTTCGGCTCAATGAAAAGAGATCCGACCATGTTCAAAATAATGTTAGTTTTAAGTATTTGTTAAGCGCTACCTTTATGATTTTTTTAATCACGCTTTCGATTCAAAAGATATGGGGGGGGGGGGGGGTACACAATAAGTGTTTCCAAAAATTGCACTTAATTAAATAAGTTTATTAGAAAAAATAAAATATTTTTAAAATAACTGTCGAATGATGTGCCAAACGTTGATGTTTGCTAAAAAAAAGCTTCTGTTGCATGTATGGAGTTTTCACTAATTATTATTAGAAGTACTTTTTTACGTTGATCTATATTTAATTTTAGGGTTCCGTTATGTTTTTTTGTAGTGGGAAAAAAAATATGTCGTATCACGGTGTTTGTGGTCGAACATCTCCGAAACGCAACCCTTATAATTTCGCCATGTCCGTCCGTCCGCAACTTAGCTCAGAGAGAACTGTTAGTGCTAGTAGGCTGTAATTTTGCATGGATACACATATTACTTACGCCGACAAAGTGAAATAATAAAATCTTGAAAAACTTTTTTTTGAGGGTAATATCCCTTATATGTAAAGTGGGGATGTGATAATTTTTCTCACATACGCCATCGTGTGGTAGGTCTTTTAAAAACGTTTAGGGGTTGTGAAGACCAATTTAGGGATCCCTTTGTGAAATATGAGGCTTTAAAGTGCAAATTTTTGTTAGAGTCAAGTGTCCCCCCCCCCCCCCCTCTGCCAGCTAAACGGTTGATGTTGGTTATGTGGAAAAATTCACGGTGGTAGTATATATAGTAAAATTAAAAGGAAAACTATCACAGCTGACGAGTAACAGCTGATCAAATGAGAAGTAACAAAATTTTCGTACAAATTCCATTGAAAATTATTATTAAGGTAGGTATAAAAACAACAAACAACCCAATTCCTAGCTGCATTGTTCGGACGGGGGGGGACGACGACTAGGAAACCCTACATTGTGCGTGGCCCGATATGCCCTTGCCCGGTTTTTTCTTTGTATATTTAGTAGATAGGTAAGAGAATAGGGCGTAAAGTTTTTTTTTTAATTGTAAGTTATGATGGTGGTTGATGAATGAAACTAACGATATGACAGGTTCAGTACGTTTTATTTATTGCATACATAATGTTTCATGTACAGGTTAAGACTTAGGTTAGGTTTCGTATGTGTTGGTCGGCAAAGATATGGCAAGTTCCGGCGGCCTATCCGTGAAGTCGGCGAGTAGGTACACGGCCGATTTTTTAGTGGGGGCAGCTCTTACACTAGCTTCCTAGCTCTGCTATTCCTGAGGGCTGCGGGGCTACCGCTTAGTTTAAGCAAAGGCAACAGGAGAGACTACGGTGCCACCTAGGTAATGCCCATTTCCTAATATGACCTTGGGTTGGACTGCGAGGCTATCGCATCCCTTTGTCAAGCTCGTGCTATTCCTGAGGGCTGCGGGGCTACCGCTCAATTCAAGCTTAAGGCAACAGAAGTAACTGCTGGGCTATCGACATCTGCGCCGTCTAACTAGCGAATGCGTTCTTTCCTCCGACAGCCGCAGGTTTTAAAGGCTCCGATACGTGTGTGTGCGTCGCCGTTGCATGTAGTACTGTTCATTATTCGTAAACGCTGCAAGATTCATTATCATTATTCTTGCTGCGTTTACGCACGACGTTCATATAAGGGATTAGTAGTCTGTACCGGGACTTGATTGCTAATCGATAAATGGCGTTTTGTTATAAAGTGAACGTGAGTGACGAATGTTGTCTCATGATCTCGAGGATTAGCCACTTTTAATATATATTGAACTAGGTGACCCGCGCAACTTCGTACGCGTAAATTTTCCCCGTTTTTGCAACATATTTCATTGCTGCTCCGCAACTATTGGTCGTAGCGTGATGTTATATAGCCTATAGCCTTCCTCGATAAATGGGCTACCCAACAGAAAAAAAATAACTTTTCAATTCGGACTAGTAGTTCCTGAGATTAGCGCGTTCAAACAAACAAATAATAACTTGACTCTAACAAAAAAAATCACTTAACAGCTTAATATTTCACAAACGGGTCCCTAAATCGAAAAATGGTCTTCCAAATATATATATGCTTTTTAAATTTTATCATTCGCTTTGTCGGCTTATGTAATATGTGTACCCATGTAAAATTGTAGCCTTCGAGCACTAACAGTGTCTGAGCTAAGCTGCGGAAGGACGGACGGACATGGCCAAACTATAAGGATTCTGTTTTGGCATTTTGGCTACTGAACCCTAACAGTGAAGAAAAAACATAATGATGAGGTATCGAAACTTATGTGACTACTGAATGATGAACTTTGTGCTATTGTCGCATTAGATCTTCTAGGTTGCAGAAGCTTACAGCTTTAAAATTCTGGTCTCTCTCCAGATAGCTTGTACTTACTAGCTTTAGAGTAAAAAAAGTAACTTACAGCAAGTTCAATAGTGAGATTATCAAGGGCAGCAACAAGATATGCTCCAGCTGACGTAGCGACTGCAACTCCCGCCCGAGGGTCACCCAGAGCCAAGTTGCAGCAGCAGCCGGCCGCAGCACACTGTTTGTTCACTTCATTACCTGGTCACAATTGTATTGTGAAGAGATTGCAATAAAATATTGTGATCTTTACGTGGTGTATTAAGTAGTGCAGAAAGTTCATACAATACTTACATACTTAGATTATAAAAGTATATTAGTACTACAACTAATATACTTTTATAATGTAACTAGCGGCCCGCTCCGGCTTCGCACGGGTATAAAATATATGGTGGTTATTATACATATAAACCTTCCTCTTCAATCACTCTATCTATTCAAAAAAACCGCATCAAAATCCGTGGCATGGTTTTAAAGATTTAAGCATACATACGGATATAGGGACAGAGAAAGCGACTTTGTTTTATACTATGTAGTGAAGATATACATTAAATACCTACTACTTACTACATATTTCAGAAATTTTATCTAAAATAATTTTAACACATTGATGGAAAAAGGGATAACAGGAAGACAGACCTAGGAGAATATCTCTCGTATTTTCAAAGCATTCTCTCATTCTCTTTTCAATAGTGTTTCAAAACTGGGGGACTCAGTGTTTGGCCATTAGGTACTTGTCCCCCCGCCGGCATGGAGCGAGAAACTATCAACTAGCGATAAAATAGTTGATAGCTGCTTGCTTTCTCGCAGTTAGTGGGATAAGCAGGTCAATTCACGTATTTAAAGCAGTGCAGTTGCAGTTAAGTTTCAATTAAAACACTTGCGCACCGTACTAGAATGTCGTTATTGCGCTCTCGAGATGCATACTTGACGCAAGCGTATTTGAGATCGATCCCAAACTTACAAGAATACAAAAATAATCGAATACGTGAATTGACCCCAAGGTGCTAATGATTGCTGTCTAAGACATAGTTGGTTTAAAATGTTGACCTCCAAATATATGTTCACGTCTAGGTTTACTTTATGTCCATTGATTGTAGGTTTGTAAAGTTCTCTGTGACGCACAGCTTGCACCCTAGTATGGGAGTTGTATTTATATTTAATAGATAGAAAAGAAAAGCTAGATAGAATTCTGTTACCTGTCAGTTCCCGTACTAGTCCCCTAAGGGCGCCATTAACGTTCAACACCACTTGCACATTACTGTCATCTTCTATGAGAGCATTCTTCAAAGTTTGCAGTTCTGAAACACTGACTGCAGACTTTGTCTTCAATTTATTAGCAATAGCTATCACGGAGGCTGGGCTTACCCTGGAAAATGTACAATTAAGCCTAATAAGTATCATACACACAAGTGTCTTATACACTTGTATGTATGATACTAGTAGTAAAGTAGACACAATATCCCAGTCAACCTATTTATTTAATCTATGTGTATGTAGTTCTCTAATCACACTGGTAAAAAAAATGAACTTTTTTGTGCCACACGGACTTCTTATATTTTTTACTTTGAAGAGTGACTATTAGTAAAATAAGTAATTAAAATTTTCTATCACATCAAAATTTTACACACTGATGAGATTTAGATATAAAAAAACCGTCTGGTACAAAAAACGTAAAAAGTTCTACTATGAAAATGAAATTTTCCGTCATATTTGGCTTCTGGTTAATCCTTTTTCACTGTCCAGCAGTAGTTTCCCTAACAGCCCTTTCCTAAACGGGAAACCACCTAAAGTTCTGAAGTGCGATGCTTTGGTCGGATGTATGAGGACAAACTTTTGGAGGATGCGTCGAAATTAACTTGGGATGCGATTTTTGAGGCGCCCTCGCTTGATGCCAAAGGTAATATATTTAATAAATTGGCAGTGGAGCTGTACGACGTTCATGCGCCATTAAAAAAATAATTCCGCAAATTCAGGAAAGACCGCAATGACGACAACTGGGTGGGCCCTTTACAAAACTGCAAGGAATCGGTGCAATCAGATGATTCGCAACGCCAAATGCCGACATATTCTAAAAAATATTTATTCTTCTTCTTCCAAGAACATCTGGCGGTTCCTAGGGACTCTAGGAATCGGCAAACAGGGGCATACTGATCCTCAGATGACAGTTGGTGTATCTACACCAACCGTCATCTGAGGATGAGGAGAAAAGATGTGAAATGAGTATTGATCTCATCTGAGATCAATACTCATTTCACATTTTTTGTACCCATTAATCATCTAACCAAACGTCGTACCTGTGAGTATTTAGCTGGCCTTTCACGCCCCAACATAGATTTCTTCAACTTTTTTTAAGGGTAGTTGAGGGGAGAATGGATCGAACAACTTTTCGACGCTAATAGCCAAGCAAACAAAATAAAATTCTTGCGCATTACCACATGGAATATAAATGGCTTATCCCCGAATAAGCAAGAAGTTGAGCTATTCATAAACCACAACAAAATAGACATTTTATTCATATCTGAAACACATTTGACTGACCAAAGAGTGATCAAAATGAAAGGATATAATATATATTCGTACTATGCTAATCACCCAGATGGAATATCACACGCTGGAGCCGCTGTGATAGTCAAGGAAAACATCAGACACCACATGTTACCAAACTACATACATACATACAGGCCGCTATAATATCAATAGATGATTGGCAGGGATCACTAAATGTGGCTGCAGTATACTGTCCCTCTCGACATCGAATAAATGAACAAATGTTCAATGACTTTTTCCACACACTTGGTGGCAGATATATTACAGGGGAAGGCTGGAACTAAAAAAAACACATGCTGGAGCTCCCGGCTGACGACAACAAGGGGCCGAGAACTAAAAAAGGCAATTGATAGTAATACCCTGAACGTAATATCAGCAGGGGAACCAACTTATTGGCCATCCGACCATAATAAAATCCCGGATCTTATCGATTTCTTCATAACCAAAGATATGTCAGGACTCTATACAAAGGCGAAATCATGTCTTGATGGCTCCTCAGATCACACACCTGTGATATGCACGTTAAGCTCCACAGTCATAAGGAAATCTTATCTAATGGGTAGACACTTTTTCGTCAGTCAAGGAGAAGCAAATACAGAGCTTAAAGAAATCCAAGCTGGAGTACCGCAAGGCAGTGTAATGGGACCCACTCTGTATCTTCTACATACTGCTGACTTACCAATATCTGGCGATGTTATCATGGGAACATTTGCTGATGATACAGCTATTATGTCATCTGCTGATACTCCAACACAAGCTTCTTGTAAACTACAGAACAGTCTAAACAAAGTAGCAACATGGCTGAAAGATTGGCAAATTAAAGCTAATGAAACAAAATCTGTACAGGTGACATTTACTACCAGGCGGCAAACTTGTCCTCCAGTTACATTAAATGGTGTTCAGCTCCCACAATCTAACGAAGCAAAATATCTTGGAATGTACCTAGACTGACGTTTAACATGGAGAAAGCATATATTTACCAAACGTCTAGCAATGGGACAACAAGTACGAAAGATATATTGGCTAATTAATAAGAACAGCCAACTGTCAATAGAAAATAAGCTTTTGTTATACATCTGTATAATAAAACCCATATGGACATATGGTGTACAACTGTGAAATACTACAAAGGTTCCAATCAAAAATTTTGAGGATGATAGTAGATGCACCATGGTATGTCACTAATACGAGACTTCACCATGACCTTGGTATTAAAACAGTAAAGGAAGAAATCAAGGAAAATGTCTCAAAATATAATAGATTGCAGTTACATCCTAATATACTGGCACACCATCTTATGGACGAAATCCTGCCAAGTGTGAGGAGACTGAAGAAAAGAATACCTCAAGACCTAATAGGTATAAATTATTATCAAGAGGACATATCACTGGACATGTACCTCACAAATCATTAAATGGCTTGACATACATATTGCTGAATGTTCATTAAAAACAGATTGCAATAATGGGAGGGAAAAAAAAAAAAGATGAATGTTCGTACTTTATTCTTCGCAGTATCAGTTGAGTTATCATGTTGGTATGACAATATGTAATTATATGAAACATCAGAAAAATACACAAAGTAAGGTCCACAATTATAAGAAAAAGGACAAACTTAAAGACACCCCAACACAAGACTTAACTAAAATGGCAATTGGCCGACCATATTTCTATAATAGATGGGCCAAAAGAACAAGTTTGAGTGACATGTTGCCACCCAATGCTTTATAAGACAATAACAGATTGATAACAAACTCTAACTGGCTGTCACTTTTATGGTTACCCAGAAAAATTGCAACAACTTTCTAAAAAGATATTTATCTTCGATTTCCTAGATTAATCAATTTGTCAATCCATTTGTCTTCAAACACTAGACTTTATATTAACAAGGTCATCAACACTCCGTAATTGACTCATTGTGGGAGCTGCAGATATAGACCAGCAATTGAAGTTGTCTATATGAACCACTGGTATTTTGGGAGACAGTAAATTAGAATATAACTGTGTCTTTTTTCTAGAAATTGATGTGACTAAGACACAAAAGATAATCCAAAATGCAATCTGTTGGTTCCGTCCAAACTATGGGCAATATAAAACGGCATATTTCCAAACAGTTAAATTCTTTATTGAAGTTATCGAGACAAATACGATGGCCAACCTGTCTTCATGAGCCACAGAGATATCAAAACAATTGTGATAGCTCCAACATAAATGTAAGGAAATTTGTTACTATTTCTTATGTTAATTTTTAAAAGATATAACAAAATGAACCAGAATCGTTGATATACATTTTCGACATCTTTACACAAGCACAGAAATTAATTGAAACCAGAATAATTTAAATTAATAGCGAAATATAATATATAGCACTTGTTTTCACGGCCATTCGGCACTACAATACTGAAAATGAATTTGACCTTATCACAAAAAACTGAGGGTAATTGAAACAAAGTAAGTAATCTTAACACTGTCACCCATCAGAGTCTGTGTGGCATGATCACTATTATGTGCAATAAGCTTTTTGTATATCTCTAATAAAGTGTGTAGTAGCAAGCTTTATGAAAAGGATAACTCAAGCTGGCATCCCTAGCAAAAGATCACTCATTACACTCATCAGGCACATGAACTAAATAGTCTGCTTTATCATTTAGTCAGTACATCACTTAAATAAAAATTGCAATAAGTAGTTTGATTTTATATCTCTTTACTAGTAACTTGGGGAAGAATTATAGCAGAGGTCCTAAGAGACGGTAATCTACACTACACGGCACTATAAACATAGGCACAGTTATAGACTGTCTTAATCCCATACAAACATTACACAAACAGCTAACTGTACAGCTGTAAGTTCAAAACGGCATCTGTATTTAACGAATTTCATTTAAAAATACTTAATCGGAAACAATGTTAAAATCTGTAAGTTGAAACGATTGCTCTTACCCTAAATGGTTCATGGACCGCCTGATATCAGCTTCTTCATCACGGAGTTTACGCCTATTTAGTGTAAGAAGATTGCGACGACTGTTCCTTGATATTTCTTCAATCGTCTCTTCGTTCATATTTCTAGTTTCTAAACTTTCTTATTAATTGCTAAAATACTTGCCTAATGAAAATAATAACAAATCAGACAGAAATGAAATCAATGATACTGTATTGTTTGACTTTGACATTTGACATTGACAAGTTGCCCGTAACATGAATCAGTGTTGTCATGTAACATGAATCAGTTGATTTCGGACGGTAAATTAAATTTATAAATAAATGGGACTAAATGAATTAGGGGCTAAATTTTTTTTTTTTTTTGTTTTTTGTCCTCTTGGTTCATTGACGTATAGACGAGGACTGCGCCATACTTTTCAAATAAAAAGTAAATATTGACTGCAGAGCGTGAAAGAGAGAAAAACTCGTGCGCCTTTTGACAGGTATTGTCCACAAAGTAGCGTTGTCTCTTTCTAGAGGTGGTAAATTTTGTGAGGTTATGGCGCAATCCTGTTCTCTATCTCAATGACTGCAAAGCGTGAAAGAGAGAAAATACTCGGGCGGCCTTTGACAATTAATGTCCACAAAGTGGCCTTGTCTCTTTCTAGAGAGTGGTCAATTTTGTGAGATTATCGCAGTCCTACGGGTATCTACGTCAATGATAAAAAAAACAACATTTCATTCAACAAGTGTGAAACGTCAAGGACAGTAACTTCATTTTTAGATGATATTTAGGGTTCAGTAGCAAAAATGGCAAAAACGAAACCACTATAGTTTCGTCATGTCCGTCTGTCCGTTCGTATATCACAGATATTTTACTCAAATACTACTCAATAAATATTGATGAAATTTGGTGAAAAGGTCACTTGTAACCGCTACTTAGTTTGACAGTTAATAATAAAAATAAATATGTTTAGATGGGGCACTCCATACATGTAACAGAAGCGGAAAAAAACGTGGCACATCATCCGACAGGTCTAATATTAAACTTTTGGTTTTTTAAACTTTTTTATATGTGAATATTAAATACGTACCTAATAAATATTAAACAGGAGTATTTTTTCTTAAATATGGGAGGAAAAGGGTCAAAAACAGCCCAAAGATTAGATAGGGTTTAAGAGAATTTTATTGAAATGACTGAAGAAGATGTTCTAACAGATTAATTAAAGTTACAGTCAAGGATATAAAAAAAAATTAAAAGTAATTAGGTAAAAGGGAGTAACTTATGACTAGGATAGGAAGACCAAAACGCTTGGGATTGAACTGCTTTCTCTCACAGGCTATTCAAATGTACTATAAGAATAAATCTAATATATAAAATTCTCGTGTCACAGTTTTCGTTGCTATACTCCTCCGAAACGGCTTGACCGATTTTGATGAAATTTTTTGTGCTTATCCGGTATCTATGAGAATCGGCCAACATCTATTTTTCATACCCCTAAGAGTTTGTTTGTTTGTTTGAATGCGATAATCTCAGGAACTACTGGGCTGCACTGAAAAAATATTTTATTGTTGGATAGCCCATTTATCGAGGAAGGCTATAGGTTATAATATCACGCTACGACCAATAGGAGCGGAGCAGCAATGAAAAATGTTGTAAAAAAAGAAAAAAAAAAAAAAAGAAAAAGAAAAAAGGGAAAATTTACGCAGACGAAGTTGCGCGGGTCAGCTAGTGTGTATATATATATATATGTAAAGCGGGGCGCGGGGCGGGCGGCTCGCTCCCGTTCCAAAAGTCATTGTTATTATATTATACACTAGCTGTCCCGCGCAACTTCGTATGCGTAAATTTTCCCCGTTTTTGCAACATTTCTCGTCGCTACTCCGTTCCTATTAGTCGTAGCGTGATGTTATATAGCCTATAGCCTTCCTCGATAAATGGGCTATCCAACAAAAAATATTTTTTTTTTTTTAAATCGGACCCGTAGTTCCTGAGATTAGCGCGTTTAAACAAACAAACAAACTCTTCCGCTTTATATATTAGTATAGACTAGATGTCCCGCGCAACTTCGTCTGCGTAAATTTTCCCCGTTTTTAAAACATTTCTCATTGCTGCTCCGCTCCTATTAGTCGTAGCGATAAATGGGCTACCCAACAAAAAAAGATTTTTACAAATTGGACCAGTAGTTCCTGAGATTAGCGCGTTTAAACAAACAAACTCTTCCGCTTTTTAATATTAGTATAGATTAATATTCAGGCTATGCGCGTGAGTGAGCGAACCACTCGCGCTAAGCAGCGCCTTACTAAACACAATAATTGCCAAATCGTTTTACGCCGGCACGCACCATTTGTCCATGCAACAAGCAACGAACACACAAACACGCCGTAGAAGCAGCTGCCAATGGCGCGCGTCGTCGCCGTATACACACATGGAAACACATCAACCAGTGGAGGTACCTTAGCCAGACTAGTGCGGAGACTGTCACTTTCCTACATCTATACTATTTACAATGTATACATAGGAAAAAAGTAATTATAAAGGTAAAACTATCATGACTACATTCAATGTTGAGTTGATGGAGTATGCAGTGTGCGCCCCAGTCCCAACAAATAAAGAACATCTTTATTTGTTGGGACTGGGGCGCACATTGCATAGTACTGCATCACATAAAGGCGATACAGAGCTGATTTTCAGTAACACCTAATTTAAATGCAGCGGCAGCTCAACAGCTGCAGATAAAATAGCCTGTAAAAAGGTACCAGTTAGCGTACATAGCTTAAATGATAATGTTCCAAACCTGTGTGTGTATTTATTATTATTATTACTGTGTGTGTATATATTATTGCTTTAGGTATATCTAATTGTATATAACATAAGAGCGTGCAATAAAATGTAAATAAGGGCAAGACAATGCATAAAATTAATTTAATCTATAAAATTAATTAATATTCATGTAAATGTATTCCTATTACATTAAAAGTGTATTATGAAATAAATAAAATAAGGGCCTAAAATTTGAATGAAATAGAAATAAAATAAAGATTTATAGTTAAAATAAATAATAAATATTCATTTAAGATTGATGCCAGAATTGTTTAAGGATTTAATTAATTTGTTGATTAAGTTGCGTCGGATTTCTGAAAATTTTATAAATAAGACTTTAAATGAGATTTGAATGTCATAATACTTTTAGAAATCCTGATGGGTGGAGGTAGGTCGTTCCAACATCGCGTGGCAGTAAATTTGAAACTTCCTCTAAAGGCGGTTGTTTTATGGGCTGGTATACTCAGCACATGACTGGAAGCCCTAATGGGATATAGAAAATGAGTTCGCGTCCATGTCAATTTACTATACAAGTAACCTGGCGACTCTTTGGCAATAACATCAAAAAGAAGACTAGCGAAGTGAATTTCTCTATTAAGTTCCATTTTGAGCACGTTATTATTATTCAGAAACGGCGTCACATGGCATAATGGCCAGGATACGAACCCACGACCTCACGATTGCGAGACCGATGCCTTAGCCATTAGGCTACCGCCGCTTTCTGATCAGTGTGGCAGCACCTTACCCCCATATCAAGTTTATAAACATTCAAACATTGTAAAATTGGCAATTTAAAAAGAATGACTTCGAGTTTTTATTGTCATGTTCTTTTCTCCAGCTTTACCTATTGTTTGCAAACTTGGCATTACATGTACATGTATAATTCCGACATATCACAAGTGTTGTTTTGCATCCCAATTTTGAATTAAATTGGATTGCTGCTGCAGCGGTGCAACTTCAGATTACAGCAAGGTGTTGCAATACTGCACTTCTTGCTGTTTACTATCAGAAATCTACAACTAGAACGCCAAACGTCTCAATTTTTTCGATCGTCGAAAATTCGAAGAAAATTCCGGAAGGATGTAAAATTTTAAAACATATCCTATTTCAAATTTCGTTTTTGCCTACCCCCTTGCCCGTCCCAACAAAATGACGCTAATGATCTGATCTGTCACAGAACATCTGTCAAATTGATGTCAAACGTCGGCCGGGAAGGATACGAACGATATATCTTTAGAATGATGTATTAAACCTATTTAAATATAAATATATAAAATTGTTCGTTAATAAATAATCGCTATCAGAAACCATATAACTTTGCACATATCACCTTGTAGAATTTTATCAATTGGAAGTTAAAGGCGCGTCACGTGATTTTTCCTCCTTTTATTTATAAAAAATGTGATAAATAATAATAAAAGCCTTTAATTCAAATACTAAATAATTTATACGCAATAATATAAACCACTAAACAATAATCAATCATAAAAACAACCCACTTCATACATTTTTTTTACACCACCAGCCCACTTAAGCCCGGCTCATAAGTACCTGATAAGACCCGAAACGTAAACAAAAAAAATATTGTTTACTTTACACTTCAATTGTTGCGTGCCTCGAGGTTCGAGTGGCTATAAATCTTATCTTAATAGCTTCAGGCGGTCTTTGTTCGTAACATAAACAGTTCCAAATGCTATAATATTTATTATGTAAACAAACGAGTTCCAGCTAACACGATATAGCGATAAGAGCCTTGTAATATGATCCCAAAATGGAGGGTCTCACACTATTTATTGTAATTAATACAATTTTATTTTGCATGTTAATGTATATTCTTTAATTAAATGTTATTTAGTTACTAATTAAAAAATACAAAAATTGAGATGTTTTGTACGAAAATATTAGAAAAATCGCTGTTATTTCCTCGGCCCCTCGGACCCCTGGTTTTTTCCCCGTTTTTTCCCCGAATTTCGTCTTTTTTTATTTTTAAGTTTACGAAATATCTAATCAGAGTAATACAAATGAAATGAGTGATATGTCTATAGATATGTATATTATCAGTAATAGTTACAACAGTTTCCATGCAACAAGAATGTTTTTGTTATAAAAACAATAAAACGATACGAAAATTGTTTATTATGTTCAAAATGACGGCCAATAAACGATAAAATGTAAAATTTGTATCCAAATCTGTATTTGTGACGTTGTGTTTGAATTAAAAAGATCGTAAAAGTAACAGCGAAAATATATTCTGTCAAAGTGACACTTAAATTTATAAACAAAGCTTTTAAAATTAAAATCAAAAATCAAATTACATAACAATAATTAATAAGAAAAAAGATTTAAAAATAGAATAAATACCTACTGGGATTTAAATATGGAAGGTAAGAATTAACACTGCAGTGTGTAGCATCCCTTGTAAATATATAATATAAATAGGTATTTTTATTTTGTTCCTTGTTTATTTTAAACCTCTGTTTTCTATTTGTCCTAATAATAATTACGCTAATTATTATTTATTTATATTTTTAAAAACTTTATGCACAGTTATTGTACAGAGGCGGACTTAATGCTAAAAGCATCCTCTACCAGTCAACCTTTGGGCGATGTAGAGATAAAAATAGAACTAGGTGCAGTAAACTTGTTGGCAGCTAAACTATTTATTAATAATTAATACGTGAGTAAGTACCTACACACATACATACAAATAAATATACATACCTACATAAATACATACATATATACGTAAATACATACATATAATCATACATTCGAACAATAAACTACGAACCTTCGTCATAAAGTTCCCCCGCATAGTCCTGATCTTGCTTCGTCAGATTTTCACCTGTTTAGATCACTTAAGAACTCTTTAGAAAGCATAAAGTTAACCTCAAAAGAACACTGAAAACTACCTGCCAGATTTTTTTGATTAAAACACTCAACATTTTCACAGCAGTGGTATCATGGCACTGCCCACAAGATGGTAACAACTCATCGATCAAATCGGCACATACATATTATAAATATGTTGGAGAGTTATTAAACGCTAATTGATTTCCGTTGACCTAGTATCTGTTTTGATTAAAAAGCACTGATCAGTGAGTCTAATTCGGCAGCCTTAATTGAGCTGTCGTAGCGACAACACGTCTACCGATAGACGTTGCTATTTTGAGAGAGTGCAAAGTGTTAGTGTGGTTATAGGGTCTGTGATGCAGTGGCATTTGTGTAATCGAAATTATTAGAATAGTTAGCGGACTTTACCTTGCTCAAGCCGCGTTCATATGATCGATTACCATATTCCATAATGTTAATTCGAAAATTTTATAAATAAGACTTTAAATGAGATTTGAATGTCATAATACTTTTAGAAATCCTGATGGGTGGAGGTAGGTCGTTCCAACATCGCGTGGCAGTAAATTTGAAACTTCCTCTAAAGGCGGTTGTTTTATGGGCTGGTATACTCAGCACATGACTGGAAGCCCTAATGGGATATAGAAAATGAGTTCGCGTCCATGTCAATTTACTATACAAGTAACCTGGCGACTCTTTGGCAATAACATCAAAAAGAAGACTAGCGAAGTGAATTTCTCTATTAAGTTCCATTTTGAGCACGTTATTATTATTCAGAAACGGCGTCACATGGCATAATGGCCAGGATACGAACCCACGACCTCACGATTGCGAGACCGATGCCTTAGCCATTAGGCTACCGCCGCTTTCTGATCAGTGTGGCAGCACCTTACCCCCATATCAAGTTTATAAACATTCAAACATTGTAAAATTGGCAATTTAAAAAGAATGACTTCGAGTTTTTATTGTCATGTTCTTTTCTCCAGCTTTACCTATTGTTTGCAAACTTGGCATTACATGTACATGTATAATTCCGACATATCACAAGTGTTGTTTTGCATCCCAATTTTGAATTAAATTGGATTGCTGCTGCAGCGGTGCAACTTCAGATTACAGCAAGGTGTTGCAATACTGCACTTCTTGCTGTTTACTATCAGAAATCTACAACTAGAACGCCAAACGTCTCAATTTTTTCGATCGTCGAAAATTCGAAGAAAATTCCGGAAGGATGTAAAATTTTAAAACATATCCTATTTCAAATTTCGTTTTTGCCTACCCCCTTGCCCGTCCCAACAAAATGACGCTAATGATCTGATCTGTCACAGAACATCTGTCAAATTGATGTCAAACGTCGGCCGGGAAGGATACGAACGATATATCTTTAGAATGATGTATTAAACCTATTTAAATATAAATATATAAAATTGTTCGTTAATAAATAATCGCTATCAGAAACCATATAACTTTGCACATATCACCTTGTAGAATTTTATCAATTGGAAGTTAAAGGCGCGTCACGTGATTTTTCCTCCTTTTATTTATAAAAAATGTGATAAATAATAATAAAAGCCTTTAATTCAAATACTAAATAATTTATACGCAATAATATAAACCACTAAACAATAATCAATCATAAAAACAACCCACTTCATACATTTTTTTTACACCACCAGCCCACTTAAGCCCGGCTCATAAGTACCTGATAAGACCCGAAACGTAAACAAAAAAAATATTGTTTACTTTACACTTCAATTGTTGCGTGCCTCGAGGTTCGAGTGGCTATAAATCTTATCTTAATAGCTTCAGGCGGTCTTTGTTCGTAACATAAACAGTTCCAAATGCTATAATATTTATTATGTAAACAAACGAGTTCCAGCTAACACGATATAGCGATAAGAGCCTTGTAATATGATCCCAAAATGGAGGGTCTCACACTATTTATTGTAATTAATACAATTTTATTTTGCATGTTAATGTATATTCTTTAATTAAATGTTATTTAGTTACTAATTAAAAAATACAAAAATTGAGATGTTTTGTACGAAAATATTAGAAAAATCGCTGTTATTTCCTCGGCCCCTCGGACCCCTGGTTTTTTCCCCGTTTTTTCCCCGAATTTCGTCTTTTTTTATTTTTAAGTTTACGAAATATCTAATCGGAGTAATACAAATGAAATGAGTGATATGTCTATAGATATGTATATTATCAGTAATAGTTACAACAGTTTCCATGCAACAAGAATGTTTTTGTTATAAAAACAATAAAACGATACGAAAATTGTTTATTATGTTCAAAATGACGGCCAATAAACGATAAAATGTAAAATTTGTATCCAAATCTGTATTTGTGACGTTGTGTTTGAATTAAAAAGATCGTAAAAGTAACAGCGAAAATATATTCTGTCAAAGTGACACTTAAATTTATAAACAAAGCTTTTAAAATTAAAATCAAAAATCAAATTACATAACAATAATTAATAAGAAAAAAGATTTAAAAATAGAATAAATACCTACTGGGATTTAAATATGGAAGGTAAGAATTAACACTGCAGTGTGTAGCATCCCTTGTAAATATATAATATAAATAGGTATTTTTATTTTGTTCCTTGTTTATTTTAAACCTCTGTTTTCTATTTGTCCTAATAATAATTACGCTAATTATTATTTATTTATATTTTTAAAAACTTTATGCACAGTTATTGTACAGAGGCGGACTTAATGCTAAAAGCATCCTCTACCAGTCAACCTTTGGGCGATGTAGAGATAAAAATAGAACTAGGTGCAGTAAACTTGTTGGCAGCTAAACTATTTATTAATAATTAATACGTGAGTAAGTACCTACACACATACATACAAATAAATATACATACCTACATAAATACATACATATATACGTAAATACATACATATAATCATACATTCGAACAATAAACTACGAACCTTCGTCATAAAGTTCCCCCGCATAGTCCTGATCTTGCTTCGTCAGATTTTCACCTGTTTAGATCACTTAAGAACTCTTTAGAAAGCATAAAGTTAACCTCAAAAGAACACTGAAAACTACCTGCCAGATTTTTTTGATTAAAACACTCAACATTTTCACAGCAGTGGTATCATGGCACTGCCCACAAGATGGTAACAACTCATCGATCAAATCGGCACATACATATTATAAATATGTTGGAGAGTTATTAAACGCTAATTGATTTCCGTTGACCTAGTATCTGTTTTGATTAAAAAGCACTGATCAGTGAGTCTAATTCGGCAGCCTTAATTGAGCTGTCGTAGCGACAACACGTCTACCGATAGACGTTGCTATTTTGAGAGAGTGCAAAGTGTTAGTGTGGTTATAGGGTCTGTGATGCAGTGGCATTTGTGTAATCGAAATTATTAGAATAGTTAGCGGACTTTACCTTGCTCAAGCCGCGTTCATATGATCGATTACCATATTCCATAATGTTAATTCGAAAATTTTATAAATAAGACTTTAAATGAGATTTGAATGTCATAATACTTTTAGAAATCCTGATGGGTGGAGGTAGGTCGTTCCAACATCGCGTGGCAGTAAATTTGAAACTTCCTCTAAAGGCGGTTGTTTTATGGGCTGGTATACTCAGCACATGACTGGAAGCCCTAATGGGATATAGAAAATGAGTTCGCGTCCATGTCAATTTACTATACAAGTAACCTGGCGACTCTTTGGCAATAACATCAAAAAGAAGACTAGCGAAGTGAATTTCTCTATTAAGTTCCATTTTGAGCACGTTATTATTATTCAGAAACGGCGTCACATGGCATAATGGCCAGGATACGAACCCACGACCTCACGATTGCGAGACCGATGCCTTAGCCATCAGGCTACCGCCGCTTTCTGATCAGTGTGGCAGCACCTTACCCCCATATCAAGTTTATAAACATTCAAACATTGTAAAATTGGCAATTTAAAAAGAATGACTTCGAGTTTTTATTGTCATGTTCTTTTCTCCAGCTTTACCTATTGTTTGCAAACTTGGCATTACATGTACATGTATAATTCCGACATATCACAAGTGTTGTTTTGCATCCCAATTTTGAATTAAATTGGATTGCTGCTGCAGCGGTGCAACTTCAGATTACAGCAAGGTGTTGCAATACTGCACTTCTTGCTGTTTACTATCAGAAATCTACAACTAGAACGCCAAACGTCTCAATTTTTTCGATCGTCGAAAATTCGAAGAAAATTCCGGAAGGATGTAAAATTTTAAAACATATCCTATTTCAAATTTCGTTTTTGCCTACCCCCTTGCCCGTCCCAACAAAATGACGCTAATGATCTGATCTGTCACAGAACATCTGTCAAATTGATGTCAAACGTCGGCCGGGAAGGATACGAACGATATATCTTTAGAATGATGTATTAAACCTATTTAAATATAAATATATAAAATTGTTCGTTAATAAATAATCGCTATCAGAAACCATATAACTTTGCACATATCACCTTGTAGAATTTTATCAATTGGAAGTTAAAGGCGCGTCACGTGATTTTTCCTCCTTTTATTTATAAAAAATGTGATAAATAATAATAAAAGCCTTTAATTCAAATACTAAATAATTTATACGCAATAATATAAACCACTAAACAATAATCAATCATAAAAACAACCCACTTCATACATTTTTTTTACACCACCAGCCCACTTAAGCCCGGCTCATAAGTACCTGATAAGACCCGAAACGTAAACAAAAAAAATATTGTTTACTTTACACTTCAATTGTTGCGTGCCTCGAGGTTCGAGTGGCTATAAATCTTATCTTAATAGCTTCAGGCGGTCTTTGTTCGTAACATAAACAGTTCCAAATGCTATAATATTTATTATGTAAACAAACGAGTTCCAGCTAACACGATATAGCGATAAGAGCCTTGTAATATGATCCCAAAATGGAGGGTCTCACACTATTTATTGTAATTAATACAATTTTATTTTGCATGTTAATGTATATTCTTTAATTAAATGTTATTTAGTTACTAATTAAAAAATACAAAAATTGAGATGTTTTGTACGAAAATATTAGAAAAATCGCTGTTATTTCCTCGGCCCCTCGGACCCCTGGTTTTTTCCCCGTTTTTTCCCCGAATTTCGTCTTTTTTTATTTTTAAGTTTACGAAATATCTAATCGGAGTAATACAAATGAAATGAGTGATATGTCTATAGATATGTATATTATCAGTAATAGTTACAACAGTTTCCATGCAACAAGAATGTTTTTGTTATAAAAACAATAAAACGATACGAAAATTGTTTATTATGTTCAAAATGACGGCCAATAAACGATAAAATGTAAAATTTGTATCCAAATCTGTATTTGTGACGTTGTGTTTGAATTAAAAAGATCGTAAAAGTAACAGCGAAAATATATTCTGTCAAAGTGACACTTAAATTTATAAACAAAGCTTTTAAAATTAAAATCAAAAATCAAATTACATAACAATAATTAATAAGAAAAAAGATTTAAAAATAGAATAAATACCTACTGGGATTTAAATATGGAAGGTAAGAATTAACACTGCAGTGTGTAGCATCCCTTGTAAATATATAATATAAATAGGTATTTTTATTTTGTTCCTTGTTTATTTTAAACCTCTGTTTTCTATTTGTCCTAATAATAATTACGCTAATTATTATTTATTTATATTTTTAAAAACTTTATGCACAGTTATTGTACAGAGGCGGACTTAATGCTAAAAGCATCCTCTACCAGTCAACCTTTGGGCGATGTAGAGATAAAAATAGAACTAGGTGCAGTAAACTTGTTGGCAGCTAAACTATTTATTAATAATTAATACGTGAGTAAGTACCTACACACATACATACAAATAAATATACATACCTACATAAATACATACATATATACGTAAATACATACATATAATCATACATTCGAACAATAAACTACGAACCTTCGTCATAAAGTTCCCCCGCATAGTCCTGATCTTGCTTCGTCAGATTTTCACCTGTTTAGATCACTTAAGAACTCTTTAGAAAGCATAAAGTTAACCTCAAAAGAACACTGAAAACTACCTGCCAGATTTTTTTGATTAAAACACTCAACATTTTCACAGCAGTGGTATCATGGCACTGCCCACAAGATGGTAACAACTCATCGATCAAATCGGCACATACATATTATAAATATGTTTGTTATTAGAATAGTTAGCGGACTTTACCTTGCTCAAGCCGCGTTCATATGATCGATTACCATATTCCATAATGTTAATTCGAAAATTGACCCGCCCTGCCGCTTCGACAAATAAATAAAAATTATACCCATTTTTTTTTGTATGAAAAATACGAAAACGCTTGGCCCCGACCTTACATTTATCTTATCTATACTAATATTATAAAGCGGAAGAGTTTGTTTGTTTGTTTAAACGCGCTAATCTCAGGAACTACTGGTCCGATTTAAAAAAATATAATTATATTTTTTTGTTGGATAGGCTATATAACATCACGCTACAACTAATAGGAGCGGAGTAGCGACGAGAAATGTTGCAAAAATGGGGAAAATTTACGCATGCGAAGTTGCGCGGGACAGCTAGTATACTAATATTATAAAGCTGAAGAGTTTGTTGGTTTGTTTGAACGCGGTAATCTCAGGAACTACTGATCCGAATTAAAAAAATCTTTCATTGTTAGAAAGCTCATTTATCGAGGAAGGCTAAAGGCTGTATAACATCACGCTACGACCAATAGGAGCGAAGCAGCAATGAGATGTTGCAAAGAACGGGAAAAATTTACGCAGACGAAGTTGCGCGAGACAGCTAGTACTAATTTGTTCCTGAGATTATCGATGATGATTTCAAACAAACAAATTTTCAGCTTTATAATATAGATTTATGTATTAAGTACAGATAAATATATTTTTCATAATATAGTTATTTTTTCTTTTATTTCTCGATAAATACTTAACTTAATAGAGGGTATTCAGGCAGGGGTAAAATAAGATACAAATACGTTTATTAACATCAAACTGTTTATTTCCGTCAATATGTGTTTAATATTCACGTACTTAGGTAAGCGGTATGTAGGTACGTAACACGCACAGAGAGAGCAAGACAGAAGCGACAATCTAAATTATAATTTATATATTTTTATTATTAATGTACGTATATAACGAACACACTAAAATTACCCTTCTACTAGATTGATTTAATTCAAAATGTTATGATATGTATAATTTTATAAGTCATATTACTGAGTTAGCGTCTCTCTGCATTCCTACTTGTGAATTGAAATAACAATTTTAATTAACAGCAATGTATTTAATCAGCAATCAAATATAAATGAGTAGAATTGCAGAGATACATTATAGAGATTATGAAACAGTTGATAAATTTTTAATCTAAATATTTTTATCGCTACTGTCCTGGCTCATGGCTCTGCTCTGTTCGTATTAAGTAAGTAATATTCTTAACATTATATCTTATATATATAATATATCAAACAATAAGCTTAACTTTATTTAAATACATTTACGAGTATATACAGTAAACATCACTATCTGTCTTTTTCATTATATTTACACGTCGGATATTTACATAAATTTAAGTTTCTAATTAATGAGAGAACTTACTACCTAACAACATTATTTACAGTTCCAATATGTTTTTGTAATAGGTTTTATTAAGCGTATATTTTATTTACATCGAAAGCTTTCTACTGAATGTTAATATTAAACTACAACAGGTTTCCTTTCTTTCAGTTTACATGAGCAACTTTTCTTTTTCAAATTACAATTATTATTTTTGTTGGTGTAATCTAAGAGTGATCTTGTTGAATGTCTATGCTATAAGGTATCTGCTTTATCATTATTTATCGGAGTGCTGCTAGATTTATCGTTAGTAGCTGCGACATTATTGGCTTGGGACTTTGCTTCTTTCGTAGGCTGTTCCTGCGGTTTCTTATCTGGGTCATTGATGAGCTGAACCGTTTGCCCATTGATGAATTTGAAGTCAGCAGGGTCTGTTTGGGTTTCTTTGTCGGCGCTTGGAGCTTCTGCAAAGAAAATAATAATATCAGTGATCGGGGCTAAAAGTTTCAAGATCATTAATAGCAAGTTGTATTTTTAAAAAATGAATACGGACAAAAACATTTTACTCGTGGCATAAATTCCAATTTCATTAAAATGGATTGCTTCTAAAATATTTTGTTAGAAGTGGCGATTATCATTTTGATAAAACATTGACTTCGTTAAATTTCTTACTCTTGACATTGATCGGTGGATGAGGCAGCGGATGTGCTGGCGGTGGTTTGCGGCTATACCGAACCGGCATGATGCTCTGCCGAACGTTGCGCTCTGGTCGGATCAGGATTATGTACAACTGAAACATTTACATTTTATTTTAAATATATATTTATTGTTTTCTAAAATACATTATTTTAACAAATATTGGCCAAACTGGAAAGTTTGTTGGCGATCACAATGCACTCGTTACATATCGCGCAACTTCGTATGCGTAAATTTTCCCCGTTTTTACAACATTTCTTGTCGCTGCTCCGCTCCTATTAGTCGTAGCGCGATGTTATATAGCCTATAGCCTTCCTCGATAAATGGGCTATCCAACAAAAAAAAAATTTCAAATCGGACCAGTAGTTCCTGAGATTAGCGCGTTTAAACAAACAAACAAACAAACTCTTCCTCTTTAAAATATTAGTATATATAGATGTATGCATTAGTTATTTTGAATATTTTACAAAACTATTACACAATTACACACACTAATGCATACCAATATAATGTAAATGTTGTGCTAATGATATAACATTAATTTGTATTCCTGGAGTTAAACAGCATTTTAGTCACAGTAACTTACTTAGTTTAAACGATTTTAGTTTTCTTTTGTATTCTTGAACATGGTTACATTCTTTATCAAGATTAATACTATTATAAATTCTAGGTATTATAAAGCTTTAGCTCTAGTATTATTATCATAGAAATTACATTATATTACTCATCGATCAAATCGGCACATACATATTATAAATATGTTTGTTATTAGAATAGTTAGCGGACTTTACCTTGCTCAAGCCGCGTTCATATGATCGATTACCATATTCCATAATGTTAATTCGAAAATTGACCCGCCCTGCCGCTTCGACAAATAAATAAAAATTATACCCATTTTTTTTTGTATGAAAAATACGAAAACGCTTGGCCCCGACCTTACATTTATCTTATCTATACTAATATTATAAAGCGGAAGAGTTTGTTTGTTTGTTTAAACGCGCTAATCTCAGGAACTACTGGTCCGATTTAAAAAAATATAATTATATTTTTTTGTTGGATAGGCTATATAACATCACGCTACAACTAATAGGAGCGGAGTAGCGACGAGAAATGTTGCAAAAATGGGGAAAATTTACGCATGCGAAGTTGCGCGGGACAGCTAGTATACTAATATTATAAAGCTGAAGAGTTTGTTGGTTTGTTTGAACGCGGTAATCTCAGGAACTACTGATCCGAATTAAAAAAATCTTTCATTGTTAGAAAGCTCATTTATCGAGGAAGGCTAAAGGCTGTATAACATCACGCTACGACCAATAGGAGCGAAGCAGCAATGAGATGTTGCAAAGAACGGGAAAAATTTACGCAGACGAAGTTGCGCGAGACAGCTAGTACTAATTTGTTCCTGAGATTATCGATGATGATTTCAAACAAACAAATTTTCAGCTTTATAATATAGATTTATGTATTAAGTACAGATAAATATATTTTTCATAATATAGTTATTTTTTCTTTTATTTCTCGATAAATACTTAACTTAATAGAGGGTATTCAGGCAGGGGTAAAATAAGATACAAATACGTTTATTAACATCAAACTGTTTATTTCCGTCAATATGTGTTTAATATTCACGTACTTAGGTAAGCGGTATGTAGGTACGTAACACGCACAGAGAGAGCAAGACAGAAGCGACAATCTAAATTATAATTTATATATTTTTATTATTAATGTACGTATATAACGAACACACTAAAATTACCCTTCTACTAGATTGATTTAATTCAAAATGTTATGATATGTATAATTTTATAAGTCATATTACTGAGTTAGCGTCTCTCTGCATTCCTACTTGTGAATTGAAATAACAATTTTAATTAACAGCAATGTATTTAATCAGCAATCAAATATAAATGAGTAGAATTGCAGAGATACATTATAGAGATTATGAAACAGTTGATAAATTTTTAATCTAAATATTTTTATCGCTACTGTCCTGGCTCATGGCTCTGCTCTGTTCGTATTAAGTAAGTAATATTCTTAACATTATATCTTATATATATAATATATCAAACAATAAGCTTAACTTTATTTAAATACATTTACGAGTATATACAGTAAACATCACTATCTGTCTTTTTCATTATATTTACACGTCGGATATTTACATAAATTTAAGTTTCTAATTAATGAGAGAACTTACTACCTAACAACATTATTTACAGTTCCAATATGTTTTTATAATAGGTTTTATTAAGCGTATATTTTATTTACATCGAAAGCTTTCTACTGAATGTTAATATTAAACTACAACAGGTTTCCTTTCTTTCAGTTTACATGAGCAACTTTTCTTTTTCAAATTACAATTATTATTTTTGTTGGTGTAATCTAAGAGTGATCTTGTTGAATGTCTATGCTATAAGGTATCTGCTTTATCATTATTTATCGGAGTGCTGCTAGATTTATCGTTAGTAGCTGCGACATTATTGGCTTGGGACTTTGCTTCTTTCGTAGGCTGTTCCTGCGGTTTCTTATCTGGGTCATTGATGAGCTGAACCGTTTGCCCATTGATGAATTTGAAGTCAGCAGGGTCTGTTTGGGTTTCTTTGTCGGCGCTTGGAGCTTCTGCAAAGAAAATAATAATATCAGTGATCGGGGCTAAAAGTTTCAAGATCATTAATAGCAAGTTGTATTTTTAAAAAATGAATACGGACAAAAACATTTTACTCGTGGCATAAATTCCAATTTCATTAAAATGGATTGCTTCTAAAATATTTTGTTAGAAGTGGCGATTATCATTTTGATAAAACATTGACTTCGTTAAATTTCTTACTCTTGACATTGATCGGTGGATGAGGCAGCGGATGTGCTGGCGGTGGTTTGCGGCTATACCGAACCGGCATGATGCTCTGCCGAACGTTGCGCTCTGGTCGGATCAGGATTATGTACAACTGAAACATTTACATTTTATTTTAAATATATATTTATTGTTTTCTAAAATACATTATTTTAACAAATATTGGCCAAACTGGAAAGTTTGTTGGCGATCACAATGCACTCGTTACATATCGCGCAACTTCGTATGCGTAAATTTTCCCCGTTTTTACAACATTTCTTGTCGCTGCTCCGCTCCTATTAGTCGTAGCGCGATGTTATATAGCCTATAGCCTTCCTCGATAAATGGGCTATCCAACAAAAAAAAAATTTCAAATCGGACCAGTAGTTCCTGAGATTAGCGCGTTTAAACAAACAAACAAACAAACTCTTCCTCTTTAAAATATTAGTATATATAGATGTATGCATTAGTTATTTTGAATATTTTACAAAACTATTACACAATTACACACACTAATGCATACCAATATAATGTAAATGTTGTGCTAATGATATAACATTAATTTGTATTCCTGGAGTTAAACAGCATTTTAGTCACAGTAACTTACTTAGTTTAAACGATTTTAGTTTTCTTTTGTATTCTTGAACATGGTTACATTCTTTATCAAGATTAATACTATTATAAATTCTAGGTATTATAAAGCTTTAGCTCTAGTATTATTATCATAGAAATTACAAGCTTGTTACGCGTCGGTGTTATAGACGGACCGTCGACACCATTTATCTACGCTTTGGTGTAAGAGGCGGACCGTTGACACCATTTATCGAAGCAGTGCAGTTGCGGACCGGCACGAGGCGTCGAGTCAGCGCTACGTGATTTCCACATCTCGCCACTTCGATTTCGCAACCGTCTTTCCATAGTTGTAGTTTTAGATTTTAATAAAGAACGATTCATTCTTGGTACATACATCGACCATTTATCACTAGTTTTAGATTTTAGTTTAATGTAATTTATAATTAAATTTATTTAAGATGTATAGACTTTCTCTGCAACCTCCGGCTCTAGTTAACGTAATTGGCGCAGTCGGTAGGATATTCGCGGGCCGGTTCGCGATAATTAGGAATATCTCAAATCGATATCCGCGTTCGCGAGTCACCCGGGTGGTTTCCAAGCACCTTCAACGAATATCCGGATCTTCGGAAGCTGAAGCCAGAGGCGTATCCAGACATCGATACTGCAGAGGGGCCAACTATACACTTATTGAACCCAGACGGAACATCCGACCAGAAGAAGTAAGATGAACACCAGTGGTCTGGCAGCAATATTTGCCACTCCGCTTGACAAATAGTTGCTGTTCTTCGGGGGGAGGTGTTACGCGTCGGTGTTATAGACGGACCGTCGACACCATTTATCTACGCTTTGGTGTAAGAGGCGGACCGTTGACACCATTTATCGAAGCAGTGCAGTTGCGGACCGGCACGAGGCGTCGAGTCAGCGCTACGTGATTTCCACATCTCGCCACTTCGATTTCGCAACCGTCTTTCCATAGTTGTAGTTTTAGATTTTAATAAAGAACGATTCATTCTTGGTACATACATCGACCATTTATCACTAGTTTTAGATTTTAGTTTAATGTAATTTATAATTAAATTTATTTAAGATGTATAGACTTTCTCTGCAACCTCCGGCTCTAGTTAACGTAATTAGCTACTGGTTCAACAAACTACTGGTTCTAATATGTATTGTCCAAAATTGTATTTGTTTAAATTTTTTACAAATATTTACGACGAATATTATTTTCTATTTTCTTAGATTAGCTAATGGGTATGGGTATATATGAATGGGCACATTATGCGAAATGTTAACGTGCTGCAAAATCCCTATAGCAATTAACTCTCAACGATTTGAACATTCTTGGATGAAACTTTACCTACAAATAGTATCTACCATTCTCACAAATCCATTCTCACTGTTCAATTTATTTAACCATTCGAAATGGTGGGTAAATAATGAAATGAATATTTTACGTTATTGAAAGTGGGTTCTTAGAAATTTATAAGAATCTTTTCAGCCTATAAACCTTATATATAGCTCTACTTAATTTGAAGAGGCTTTTTGTGTTTATTCCCTTTTATTGGCAACATAAATACATGAAGTTATGTTGGGACCAGTGCCGTATATTTAACCCTCGACCCTTGATTTTATGTGATTACTGGGTCGTATGCGAATGTCTTTTCGATGACCCGAGAAGAGGAAAAAATACCTATTTGACTAAAATATTTTGTCCTTTTCCTGTTTTTGTTATAAATATAACAGGCATGGATTACTTAGTTATGATGGACGAGTGTTAAAGAAAAATAGAGAGTTGAAAAATGAAAGTCATAATTTTTTGTTTTATTATTATGTATGTAAATTTACCTACTTACCTGGTAGTATGCCTATCAGGTAGGTAAATTGACTTACACTTACAGCATTTTAACGTATATATTATTTCTATATTTGGGTAAATAAAATGGTTTAAAAATATGTGAAGCTGGAAGTAGGTAAAGTTAAAAAATGTATCGCATTGATGTAGATATAGGTATTATACAATATCATCTAACTATGCATAGTTCAGAGATAGATAGAGCGCCTTTTAGCGCTTAATTTGGTTGACCGATTCGTGTTGAATGTATATGTATAGGTACAGACCTGTCAGTAATTACTAATGTTAAGTGACTCTGACTGATAAGCCTTAGGTCGTGCGATTAAACTCCACCGAGGATAAATCTTTGTTTATACAATCACTGTATTTCTAAGACAAATTTTAAGTTCAGACCCAGGAGTCGAACCCGAAACTTGCCATCGCCGTACCATCTACCAACCTGAACTGACGCTAAACCTCAAATACTTCTTCCCTTGTTTCAAGCAAGTTAGGCCTTCAACTATCTTTGTTTGATGAGAACGACGGTTCATTCTGTGTTTGTGTATAATTTAACTTTAATATTGTATATAATTAGATATTTAAAAGTATGTTTATTAATTTATTCCCCGAATATATTAGATTTAAGTTAAAACACTTTGTTACATGTTAAGTTATTGTTTAGTATCAGCAATAAAGGCTAACAATAATTATTAATTTATTACTTGTGTGGTTACCATAGTACAAGCTCTGCCTGGTTTGGGGTCAGATGACCGTGTGTGAGTTGTCCTGAGATATTATTATTATTCTCTTTATTAAAATACAATACATAAATACATTTTTAAACATAGGTAACAAAAATTAAATATATACATATAAAAATATAAAAAATAGTGTCCCACCGGCATCGAGTATAGGGACCAAGCTACCGGTGGTTACGAACTCAGAGAAAGGAACCTCCTCATAATGCGAGTCGTGTCCAGAAGTACTGCCTTCTGCATCAAGCGCTTGATCGAACCGTCTAACGCGAGCCTCTTAAGGTGTTGGTCGAGGCTCTTACTTATTACTATTATTATTACCTATAGTTGACTGTTGTAATAGGTACATGATCGAAATTATCCAAGAAGTGTGGTGTAACCTGTACCTTTGGTGAAAAGAGGCAGACGAGCGTGACGCTGGCACTGAGCGAGATGGTGACGGCCATGCTGGTGACGCGCAGGGGCACGTGGCTCGCCGTGCCGAAGTACAGCGGCACGAACGCCAACCAGATCACACAAGTCGTGTACATCGTGAAGCCTGAGGACATAAAATGCCGTATTAATTGATTGCGTTCTTACATAAAATCGTCCAAGGTTATGCATTAACATTGGATGACTTTATGCTAGAATGCGTAATGTACCTCCTTATTATTATACTTTTGCAAGTTAATTCTTAAAAAAAACGTGTTTTTTTATCTGTTCATAAAAAAAACATTATTAAAATTCTTGTCCGGTTTTTGTATTTGTTTTTACCTTAACTTATACCTAACTGTTTTCTTTTTGTAACTACCATTTTTTTAAAATTGTAGTTGTATGTAGGTACTTACACAGAATATGTATTCTCGAGGTTCATACTCTACATAACCTTTTTGTTTACATGTATAATGAAACGTATGTTTAATGAAACGACCGATTCTCACGCAGCCCTTTCACAAATAGCCTGCTACACCTATTTGCATTCGGTACCATACAAACACACGTAATCAATAAGTTTGTCTCGACAATCTAATTATTCAGCTTTCAGCAGAAGGCTCAGTGTGCCTCCTATCGTATTGGAGCTCAACGGTAGCACCACAATAGCATGTCAATAAGCGGCAAATTGCATTGTCTCCACGACAATGGATCACAACAATAGGTAAGTTATTTGATGTAATATGCACAGTAGGTACCTATATACGCGATATGATGATATTTTTTAAACATTGACCAAGAATGTATAGTTTTAACTAGGTATTTATCTAAGACTAGGTATACTCACCGATATGTTTGCTCTCATTAAACGCCTCGGGTATCTTCCTGGTAAGCACAGCGTACACGGTGCACACAAGAATCAGAACGATTGGATAGAAGAAGGCAATCATGTAGGATGCATCGACGTACGAGTCGCACACCAGCATGTTGTCCTCCCGCGTTGGATAGTGGAACATGGCGCGGGCTGGGGCAACGATCATCCATACTACTACTATGAGCACCTGGAAATATTTTTTTTACATTATTTGGTTTTATTTTGATAAATTTAAGCTGTCTGTTAGCACTTATCGAGAGAAGAAGTCACAGAAAATTTGAGCCGGACTTATATATATATATGATAATCATGCATTGTGGACTAGAATAACTACGTGTTTCGTATAGTAATCCTACTCTGTTTCAATTTAACATTGTTCGAAGTACAAGGTTCAGTAGAAATGTCAATAAAGGACTAATATTACGGAAGGCAGACGGACCGTTAGTTTAGCTTACGTAGATAATTATATAACCCCAATATTATTCGAAGGAGCCTCTTTTGGGGTTGAAAGAGTCTTTGATTTATAGAAGTTGGGTCACTTAAATAATTGCACTACCTTATCCAAGTTACCAGGGCTGACATGTTTCTGGAATAAAACCCCAAAAATAAAAGATTATGAAAAAAAACCAAGTTACCTGTATGGACACAAGAGCAGCGCAGATAGCTAGCTGCGAGCTCGGCGAGATCAGAATCGGTCGTTTGGCCGAATGCTTGCTGGCGTTGAATATGCGTGAGATCCTGTTGGTCTTCGTGAGAAGGGCTGCGTATACCACCGTGAAGCAGAAACCAGTTCCAAACCTTTAAATAGGGAAAATTTGACAGATATACACATTTACCAATAAAGGCCGATTTTGAACCTTTCATCATGATCATGTTCATATCAGTGAAGCGGTTTAGCACAACTCGTACCTATGTAGATAGCCACCTACCTACACTAACACCTGCCTACTCAAACACACGATGTTCTAAAAACCAATAGCAATAAAATCGAACTGGTTCAAAAATAAACGAGAATCAGGACTAAAATGCTGGCTCGGTTGCCTAACTTGATCAGCATGACATGTACGATGGAAGGCTCTAATTGGAACGAGGTTTATCTAGGCGTGTCCGGACTTTTTACAACTTGGTTTGTTTTTAGGGTTTCGTACCTGTAAAGGAAAAAACGGAATCCATGAAGGATTACTTTGTTGTCCGTTCGTCTATCTGTCATGAACTCATGACCCTTTATTTTGGGAACGCGTAGAGATATCGAGTTGAAATTAAAACCATGTACTCAGGTCTCCAGTTATTTTTTTTTTATTTTTTTTTTTTAAATGATAGAACCTATTTAGGTTTTTTCATTGAGATTACAATCTAGTCTTAGACTAATAAGTAATTTTGTTGTAACTTAAACTGCTAGGGTGAATATTTTATAATATTAAGAGTGTGTCCCTATGGACACACTCTTAATATTATAAAATATTCACTTTTCTTATTGTCTCTAGTAAAGGTCAGACACTTTGTTCTTGTGTTCTTTACTCTAGGTCTCCAGTCTTTGAAGCTGTGAAAAAATCAAACTTCTAAGTTAACTTGAAAAAAAGATACGGCCGTTTATGCCGCAAAAACGTATATTTCGACACTCTCAAGGAATCAAAATATACAGAGTATTTTCCGTTGACCTAGAACTTTGTAATACCGTCTTAAACTACAAATATAACGAAAAGTCTGATAAACCGGTTTTGTAACACATGTCGTTAAAAGTATTAAGATGATTTCAAAGTAACATTCCGGTCCGTTGGTTGATGTGGACCATTTTCCTACAGCCTGATGTCACTCACAACGAAACAACCGCAGGTAAAAATAAACTTACGGCTCTGTATGGAGGATAAGTCGTCAGCACGCGCTTTGAAACTCTCCTGTACGAAATCTTTGAGCAAGCATCGGCCAACGCATAAGTTTCTTCTCTGGCCTAACTGAAGAGGCTCCACCTCAAAACGCATATAGACCATATCATCAGGCTTAGAAGTGGGGTTATTAGGGTTAGGCAAATTAAGTAACACTTTATATTTTAGTTTTAAAATATATACATTTTTCAAGGGTCATATTTAAAAAAATATAAGACATGCGGAGCTGAGGTTGGGCTTAAATTATCTTTAATTTAATACACTTTAAAAATGATGCACACATTTATTATAAAAACCGGGCAAGTGTATGTCGGCCCACGCACACACAATGTAGGGTTCCATAGTCCCCCCCCCCCCCCCCCGCCATCCGCATAGTGGGGCTTAAGAAGTGTTGTTTTTGTTTTATACGTACAACATTATACCTAATTAATAATAATTTTCAATGGAATTTGTACGAAAATTTTGTTACTTCTCATTTAATCAACTGTAAACTTGTAAGGACTATATATTACTACCGTGAATTTTTTACATACCTAACATCAACCCAATATTACAACAATATTATACAATATACAATATTATACCCAATATTAACATAAGTTCCTTATCTGCTAAGTTAGGTTAGGTTTAAGTCATAAATATGATGTGGAAGAGCGGAGTCTCCTGATCCAGGCATCTATTTGCTTAAAAGGAGGCTCCATTCAATAATCAAGAAAAAAATGTAACTTTTATGACAATAAATATTATTATTATTATTATTATTAACCATTTAGCTGGCAGGGGGGGGGGATACTTGACTCTAACAAAAAAATGCAATTTAAAGCTTAATATTTCACAAACGGATCCCAAAATCTAAAAATAATATTTTTAAAATATCTTTCTAATGTTGCCCCACACAATGGAGTAGGTAAGAAAAAAAATCACATCCCCACTTTACATATAGGTACATTAAATTTTTTTTTTCAAGTTTTGCCACCTTGGCATAAGTACGTAATATGTATATCCAAAATTATGCAAGATTACAGTGTTGAGCTAAACTGCAGGCGGACCGACTCCATTCCGTTCTGACGTTCCGTTTTGCCAGTTTGGCTACGGAACCCTAAAAAGTGAATTTGAAGAGCAAGAACTGAAAAAAGTCCGAACATTTTGCAATTTTTCGCGTATAACGCTGGTAGCACAACCTTTTTCTGCTTGGAAAATGCGGTTCCATATGATGAAGGGTCCAAATAACATACCAAAAATTCAGCTTTATATCTCGTTTTGCGTTTAAAATGTAGAATTTGATTGGGGCACTACTAGATAACATATAGTCAATTTGTCTGCAAAATGTAACAATATCAGAATTTGTCATTCTGATATTGTTACATTTTACATACAGGCTTTAGATGAAAATTGAATTGAAAGATTCTATTTTTCTTTGAATTTTACGAAATGCACTGTAATAAGCATGATAATTAAGGCACCCATTTCATTATAAAGTTCCGCTAGTCAGCAGCGAATGCCTTAAGTCTTGAACTAGCCTTAGGTTTATAGACAATCACAGAGTCAAGAAGCTGTTGAATAGGTAACTATATTCTAATATGTATTTAAGTTAAAAAATACTTATAAAATGTGCACTTATCAACAATGTACGATTACCAAGTATGGAGAAGTACATTCCAAAGTAGGTATCTATGCATAGACTCACACCATCAGAACTCAGCACAGCAAATTGCTCATGCTTCTACAACTTAAATACATTGTATTATATATTGGAGTCTGGAGGGAAATTATACTCGCACTTTAGTTGTAGAGAAGTTCAGTACTCGTTAGTGCAATCATAACAAACACTAAGTGAAATGCATTCCAATCATGAAAGTAATATTACTCTTTACCTCTCGCATAGCGCCTGATCTATGATGCACCTAATACTTAGTAGATGTTATGGGCTATTTGGGCCACAACCCAGCCTTGTGGATAAAAAAGGAAACCCCAGCCATAATATTTGTAGAAGTAATTTTTATAGGCATTTCTTGCCTAATTACTTTACAAATACAATAAATGCATTTTTGAAAGATAGAAAAATTTTAAGTCCAGACCCAGGAATCGAACCCGAGACTTCCGTAGCCAAACCGGGGCCAAAAGCGAACCACCTATCTGGACACCTGTTACTAGACCTCAAATTTTTCTATCCCTTGATGCTCGCGAGTTTGGGTCCCCGCATGCTCCATGAAAAATGCATAATATATGTACTTTAATATTATACCCAATTGTTGTTACTATCGTTCATACTACAGACGAATTGTATCTATATCTAACTGACAGAATCCTACTAAATCACACTAATATTTATCTATAATATGTATGTATTTAGAAATATATAAGTATGTCTATCAGTTGTCTGGTTTCCATAGTACAAGCTCTGCTTAGTTTGGGATCAGGTGGCGTTGTGTGAGGTGTCCCAAGATATTATTATTATTATTATTATATTATGAAGGCAAAAGTTTGTGAGTATGTGAGTGTGTATGTTTGTTTCTTCTTCACGTCTAAACGGTTGAAGCGATTTTAATAAAATTTGGTATGAAGTTAGCTGACACCCTGGTTTAACATATAGGTTAACAATAAACCGCGGGTAACACCGCGGGGCACAGCTAGTTATAGATAAATCTGAATGTTTGTTGGTATGGGTAAATTAATGGATAGATGTTAGTTGCTCTTTCAAGGAAAACTTCAGAACGGATTTCGATGAAACTTTAAAGTAATGTAATTTATACATTACGAGCTGACCCGCGCGATTTTTTTTTATTCAACCTAGTACCTCCTGAGACTATCGCGTTCAAACTAACAAAAAAACAAACTCTTCAGCTTTATATTATTAGTTAGTATAGATAAATAACACATGGGCTATAAAAGTCATACTACATACCCATGACAAATCGCGGGGAGAAGCTAGTACGTACTTTAATTTATTAAAATAACTACTTACAGTTATTTAAGTCAATCAAAAGTTCAAACCTTAAATCAAATTAAAGAGATTGTAGAAAGCCAAATCTATTTCAATTAAAATAATTGGCTTTCAGTGTTTGATGATAAATTGTAATTAATTAAGTTAATATTCATTCGTTAAAATTAACTTAAACGATTGCTTGAATGATAGTTTTGATTAATCTTTGTTTAAAAATATTTAATACAAATTGTATCGTTGGTATTTGAATACGTTACAAAAGCTCTGGTAGGTAATCTGAACCTGAATCATGATGGTTTCTTTTAAGTATACTAATAATAAACTGCCACTTGTGGTTTCTTTACATCACATTTATTAATTTAAACTAGTCCATACCAGTATTATAAATGCGAAAGTTTGAATAGATGGGTAGATGTTTGGCACAGATATAGATCTGAAATCCAGGAAATGTTCCTGTAGGATAAAATACAATGTGACCTATGTGGTTCAAATGTCCACCACCAACGAGACCTATTGTGACTAAAGCATGTTCCAGACGGTTGGAAACAAGCGTACAAACCAAGGTGACCTTGGCGGGAGCTTTGTGTGGCCCACCGTTTGTGTTTTCGTCCACACGGTTGAAAACCAAACGCAAACACGCGCGACCTTGGCGGGAACTTTGTGTGGCCCACCAATTGTTTGTTGCAAACCACACAAACACACGCTCCGCCAACAAGCTTGCAATTTACTGTGCGAGTACAACTAACCAAAAGTTAGTAGTTAGTGTTGCATAATTATTTCTTCAGTAATAGTTCCGACATGCAAAATTTTAATAAGCAATACATTAAAAGATAAAATAATGTACAACAATGTGAATTTATATGTAAACCTGTTTATATGAAATAAATATTATTATTATTATTATTCTCTTTATTAAAATTAAATACATATAAATTACATTTTTAAATATAGCTAACAAAAATTAAATATATTTAAAAATATAAAAAAATAGTGCCCCACCGGCATCGGGTACAGGGACCAAGCTACCGGTGGTTACGGTTCCAAAGAAAGGAACCTCCTCACTATGCGAGCCGTGTCCAGAAGTACTGCCTTCTGTATCAAGCGCTTGATCCAACCGTCTAACGCGAGCCTCTCAAGGTGTTGGTCGAGGCTCTTGGCAATCAAACCATTAACGGAGACGACTATCGGTACAATGATCGCCGAATCAACATCCCACATGTCGACAATCTCGTGCGCCAGATCCAGATATTTTATTTGTTTATCCTTTTCGGCTTTCACGAGATTTTCGTCATGTGGAATGGTGATGTCGACGATCATTGCACGACGCTCTGATCGGTCTATCAGCACAATATCAGGTTTGTTTGCGACAACAGTCCTGTCTGTGATGATAGAGCGATCCCAGTACAACGTGATACGACTATTCTCGAGAACTGGCTCAGCAACGTACCTGTAGTATGGTACCTCAACGTCCACAAGGTGGTATTTCAGAGCAAGCTGCTGGTGGATTATCCTGGCTACTTGATTGTGTCTGTGCAAGTACTCGCCGTTAGCAAGACGTGAACAGCCGGAAACAATATGTCTGAGGGACTCACCGGGTCGGTGACAGGCACGACAGATGTCAACAGTGCCATCCCTCAGGATATATTTCCGGTAGTTATTCGTCATGATAACTTCGTCAGCAATTGCACAGACAAAACCCTCGGTTTCACCAAAAAGGTCACCGAACCGTAGCCAGGCCACGGACGCTAGTAGGTCCACATCGGGCCCATGAAGAGCCCGAAAGAACCTGCCGTGAAGCTCCTTGCTCTGCCATACCTCCCTGCGCTCGTTGACACCAAGCACTACAGGCCTGCGCCAGTTCTCTTTCGCCAAGGAGAGCGGGGTTAGCCCGGTATCCACCGCGACGACATCCCGATGCACACCCGCGTCCACATGGAGAAAATATTCTCTTAGATTGTATACCTCGCGGTTATGAAGGGACTTAAGGTTTAGCAAACCCCGGCCCCCACACTTCCGCGGGATATACAATCTCATTACAGATGAACGCGGGTGATGCATTCGGTGTGACGTCATCAGTGTACGGACTTTTCGATCCAAGGTGTCTAATTCAGTCTGAGTCCACTTGAGTATGCCGAAAGAGTACATAAGAAGTGGCATAACCCAGCTGTTGCAGGCCCGGATCTTGTTGCCACCTGACAAAAGGCTATTAAGCACTTTTTTCAGTCGGCCCAGGAAACGTTCCCGCAGCAGCTGTTTCATGTCAACCTCATTTATGCACAGCGCCTGCGACATACCCAAGTACTTATAGGTCTCAGTTGCGAGTAGTGATCTTAGGTGAATGGAATCCGAGAGTTGAGTCCCTTCGGATTCCACTATCCGCCCTCGCTTTATATGAACGACTGCACATTTGTCCACACCAAACTCCATTCTAATAGAATTACTAAAGGTTTCAGTCACCTTCAGTAGCGCTATTAGCTGTGAGCTGGTGGGAGCAAAGAGCTTCAAGTCATCCATATAAAGCAAATGAGATATAACCTGACCACCACGTCGCAACCTGCAACCTAGCCCTGAACCTACTAGTAAGGTACTAAGTGGGTTCAGTGCTAGGCAGAACCAAAGGGGACTCAGAGTATCACCCTGGAATATACCCCGCTCAATCCTTATAGGTACGCCGCCACTTTCTTGGGTCCCTCGGCATCCTGGATAGGTAAGAAGCGTATTCCATTGCCCCATACACGACTTCAAGAAGGTACGTAGAGTTGTATTAACTTTATACAACTCCAGCACCCTCAGAAGCCATGTATGTGGCACGGAGTCATACGCCTTCTTATAATCTATCCAACATGCCGATAGATCCTTTCGGTTGCGACGAACCTGCTGGCTTATAGTCGTATCAATGAGGAGGAGCTCCTTAGTACCCCGGGCCCCACTTCTACATCCATTCTGAGAGGTACACATGATGGAGTTTGTGTGTATATGTTTGTTTATTTTAGCTCTCAGAATGGATGTAAGAAGTTTATAGATCGATGGTAAACAAGTTATCGGTCTATAATTACTGGGGTCCGAGGTACTACCGGTCTTATGGAGCAGGTGGGTCACTCCTTTAGTCATAAAGGCTGGGAGCGACGCAGATTCTAGGGCTGACTGGAATTGTGATGCCAAACAAGCGTGCGAACTGCGTAGCCATTTTAGCCAAAAGTTGTGCAGTCCGTCTGGGCCTGGAGATTTCCAATTAGACAAAGGACGGACTGCACTGGCTACGTCTGTGCTATTAATGATGGTATCTTCCATTTCTGGAATAAGTTCGCACGCTCGTTCAACGTCACGCATCCATTCCCCCTCTGTGTGTATGACAGGCACCGACCAAATGTTGCGCCAAAACAAGCTTGTCGCTTCAGCATTCGGTAAATGCCCGTCATCCACACCTTGGTCCGTTCGCTGCCAGTCTCTATACACCCACCTTTGGTCCCTTTGGAACATGCGGTTCACGTTATACCTGTCCACGCGTTTTTTATACCTGCGTATTCGGTTTGCCCATGCATAAATTTTTTGCTTCAGGAAGTCGATGCGCTCTGTGACACGTGACATATAATCTTGAGGGCTGATTCCAGTCCCCAAGAATGCCCGTTTCACAAAGCGCATCACTCTCGGACGAGTGTTCCCGGTCCTGAAGCAGGACAACTTGCCAATGAGTACCCTTGCCTCGGTAATACGGCGTTCAATCCTGTATTGCCAAGCCGGTACGGCGTACCTTGGTCGTATAGTAGGGGCTTCAGCTAAAAGCTTAATACCTGCTATACGACACGCCGCAACAGCCGTACAATACAGGATCGAATGGGTATCACCGAGGTCTTCGCTATTGTCTAGGTAAGTAGGCAATAGCGAATCAAGAGCACACACCAGCGCAATGTTCCGTCTATGCATAGGCAACCGAGGCAGGCGTGGCCTAATATTGTGGGGCGTGGACCGATACTCGTGAAGCGCACATTCCAAAGCGGCCTTAACCTCCTCTTTGTACTGAGTACTTACCATAATAGTCGCGGCATCCGGCCCCGTAGATTCACAGTCAACTACATTTGTAGAAACCTGGACCGGGGCAGGGATATCGCGGCTAGTTTGGGGGTACTCCGAGCGTAGTCTCTCAAGTGCAGCCTCATTCAGCAGATGACAGCGCTGAATGGCCCGCACTTGGTCCGATAGTCGTTGTGCCGTAACGTTAACAGTCGGCTCAAGCACCTGAAACAGAGGCAGCATCCGTTCACGGTACACAGTAAGGTTGGCTCCCCCCTCTGTAGCCGCATAATATGCCCGCATGACGTTCTCATTAATGGATTGAGTCCATCTCATGCGGCGCACGTTACCACCGGCAGCGGGGGCCCTGCTTGAGGCCGGTGGGCCTCTGGGTCCCAAGCTTGTAGGTGGCCGGCCTCTCCCTCGGCGGCGTGCAGGTGGTGGTGACGTCGGCGGGGAGAAGTACTCGTCGCTCGACGAGCTCGACGCCTCAGCAACGGTTGGAGTCGACGTAGCGTTCGGTTCCCGTGTTTGCGAGGCGGAGCGGAGCGACGAGTCCGGGGGTGGAGTTTGTGCATCTTGTGCTCTGGCGCGACTTCTTGTTATCATTTTCGTATTATTGGTCTATTGATTTCTTCTTTTATAATTGTAATGTGTTTTGCTTGACATATTGTCATCATCTGTCATTCTGTTTATTTTTGGTTTACTGAATTTGATCGGAATAGGTGTAATTTTCGTAAATTTACTATTAAATGGACAATGAGGTTTCCTTTTCTTTTTGCGGCTATTGTATGGTTTGTAAAAGCTTGTAAAATTATGAATTTAAATTTTATTTGGACGGAGATATATTTGAGACGTCATGACTCTTTAAGTGTTGCCAGGTTATTATTATTATTATTATTAAATACATTTATATTAATTTTATCATATTTAATGATTGTTGTGTGGTGATTTCATTTGTTGTTCGATTGGAAACGCCGATTTTACGGCGACAAACCAACCGCAAACCGCGTGGTGGAGAGAGCGCTCCCACCCGCCAAGGATGTTGGAAGTCAAACCATAATTTGGTATACCACATCCGTCTACACTGTTGGAAACATGCAAGGTCACCTTAGCGGGAAGGTTTATTTCTTACCGCCTGGAACATGCTTAAAACGTCTTCCAGACGGTTGGAAACAAGCCTACCACCAAGGTGACCTTGCTGGTTTCCAACCGTCTAAAAGACACTTTAAAAATGGAGAGTAACTTTACAAGGGACGAAAAATAAACTGTCAGTTAAACATTATGACTTATTAAAAATTATAAACCCCACCGCACCATGTGTCGCGTTCTCGGTATGTACTGTGTGAGATCTTATGTGTGTTTCCTTGCGACTTTGTTGACTGCGAGTTATCTATACTCGAAGTTAACAAAGCCGTTGTTTGTTTGAACGCGATAACCTCAGGTCTGAAAAAATATTAAGCTATATTACATCACGTACGACCAATAAGAGCGGAGCAGCAATGAAAAATGTTGCAAAAACGGGGAAAATTTACGCAGGCGAAGTTGCGCGGGTCAGCTAGTGAAATATAATACGATATAAGCAAACGTTGCGGCTTGGGGAACACCAGTTAGCTAACGACGTTAGAAGCTTACAAAAATCGGAGAGTGACGATTTGTCAACGGTCGCTTCAAATGGGGCAAGTTACTTCCTTATATTATGAGACTAACGCAACACTCTGAGGGCAGCAGAGGTACTGCCTTCACTGGCCGGCTGAAGTAGAACGCCAAAAGCGTCTTCAGAAGTCTCAAACCTGTATTGTCTTAACCGGACGGTCACCAGAACTTGTATCCTCAGGGGTGGAAATGTCATATTCAAGCTGGGAAACCAGCTAACAAGTTTCTGGTAAAACTAGTGCCGTACAGCTCGACACCCAAAGCTGCTCACACCTATGTTACTCTCTGTCGCCTGTTTGGCCTGTATGTCTGTGGCGGCCAGAGGAGTCGGGGGTATCTAGTGAGTGGCGAGTTACAGCCTGCCAATTTAATGCTATAGTCCTACGTGATAATATGATTTGTTTGAACAACTTTTACTTTTTACTGACAGCGTCATTTTGACTGCGGTTTGGTATTAATGATTCGGTATTTAGTGGATTACTTTGTTACATTAGTGTCGTTATTCTCTTTTGGTTTTCAATTTAGGCCTTAGAACCAAAGAAGTTGTCGCCTCCATTACATATCTCTATGTCTAATTATTATTATAACATGACGATATACTGTACAGTGAAATTAGTCTCGAGAAATTAGTAGTGGTGTGTATGTTACTTAGATATTAGAGCGCGTTTCCACTATATCGTTCTGGCCCTTACAAAAATGTTTCAATATCCTAACATTACTATTTAATTTAATACTTATCCCTAGCAACACTCTGATTTTTGTTTTCAATAAAAACAAGTTTTTATTTTAAAGAAAAAGGTTTTGACTTTATTAAAAAAAATATGTCATTCAATTTCACGTCCTTGAGCAAACGACAAGGCGACTACCGTGAAACAATAAAATATCGTGTCGTTCTTTAGATGATAGTAGTTTAGCTATAGGTAAAAAGTTTTGACCATAATAATTACGAAACAAAACAAATAAATAAATCGTCACTTGATAATGGAAAGTGGAAACACGCACAAAACCAGAATAAACCAGTTTACTCTGTCCGCAGGTGCCACGTGCAGTCTGACGTCAGTCGCTTGATACCGTTAGAACATAAAGCACGCATTTCATTAAAAAATTATAATTATTAGATACGTAGTAGTTTCATTGTGAAATTTTGTATTTGTTGATTGTTGTTATTGTTTGTTATTATTGTTAAAATATTTGTTGAAGTGTTTAATTTCAAGTGTGTAAGTGTTGTAACTTTATATTGATAATTCAAAATGGCTCCAGTGTTAAAACATGGTCGAGGCAAGCCTTTGACTTCTCAAACTAAGGAAGTTTTGTACTGTTTGTACAAATATTTCGAAAATGAGTGTAATAACAACCCGAGCAGTATTATGACCCCCACTCAATTAGTTGCTAAATCAACAGGAATTTCAATAGCATCCGTCAGAAAGGTAGTATCAGAAAGCAAATGTCGTCCTTCAGATCAGGAAGTAACATTTAAATCTCCTAAAAAGAAACCGAATCGTAAACCTACAATAGTAATCGATAACTTTGATCAGCAAGTTATCAGAAGAACAATTCATGACTTCCACATCACAAATAAAGAAGTTCCCACTTTAAAAACTTTGCACTCAAAATTGAAAGAAGATATCGATTATAAAGGTTGTGTCAGCACGTTACGAAAACACGTCATGTCATTAGGTTTTAATTGGAAGCAAACAGAAGATAACCGGAAACTTCTTATGGAAAAACACGAAATTAGATACTTGCGAATTAATTATTTGATGAAAATTGCTGAATATCGTGAACAACGCCGACCAATTGTTTACACCGACGAAACATATATACATACATCACATACCCTCTCGAAATCTTGGTCAGATGGAAGCACTTCAGGTTTGAAGCGACATATATCGAAAGGCAACCGCTTAATCATTGTTCATGCCGGTGGTATCGATGGCTTTATACCAAATGCATTGCTTATGTTTAAAGCCGACCAAAAAAGTGGAGATTACCACAACAATATGAACTATGACAACTATTCAAGGTGGATTCAAACTCAATTAATACCCAACTTACAACCAAATAGTGTTGTTGTTGTTGACAACGCACCATATCATAACTCAATACAAAATCCTGCACAGAATAGTAATTCTAGAAAACAGCAAATGATAGACTGGCTGACATTTCGAAACATTGAGCATTCATCCACGTTGCTTAAGCCTCAATTATATGAACTGATTCTGCAAAACAAGGCGAGATTTATAGAGTACAAGATAGACGAAATATTACGACAGCACGGTCATACTGTGCTGCGTTTACCACCATACCATCCGGAGTTTAATCCTATAGAAAATATATGGGGGGATAGTGAAAACATATGTCGCAAAAAAGAATGTCGCAATGAATATGAAGGTTATAATGTCATTAGCTGAAGAAAAAATGAACGCCATAACTGTAGAGGAATGGAGAAAAGTTTGTTTGCATGCTATTGAGGAGGAAAGCAAATATCAGGGTAGAGACGCAGCTTTAGACACAATATCAGAACGAATCATAATTAATTTAAATAATTCATCTGATGAAAGCGAGCATGGGGATGATTGTGATATGCCTGGGGTTGATGAATTATTAGAATAAAACATTTATGGCCGGAGAACACCTAATTCATACACGTCTTCACTGAAGTGAAAACCGGCATTCAATGCTTGTAATGTTTGGAACTGGCTTGTCTGCCTCATACAGTTCCATAGATTACAATGCGGTGGATACACATTTTCACGACCGTATTAGTACGTAGTGCGTATGCGTAGACGTGCACGCATTTGGTGTGCTCCAGCCACAAACGTATATTACCTTTAAAACAATAAAAACTAAAAATAAAATGTTGTTTTTTTTATTTGCTGACCATACACTACTACAAACGCAAAAATTTCTTCAAGCTAATTTACCTGTACCTAATTTAAGAGCTAATTTATGTGCATAATACATTGGTCAGTGACTCTATGTTTTAATTTCCCTTCGCCCGTCTTTCCTGTATGACGTGTTTCTTTCTATCTTAACAATAATTTTAAGTTTTAGGACAACTCACACAACGCCATCTGATCTCAAGCGACAGCTCTTTGTGCAAAAATCTATACTAAGAAGGCACCGTTCCTTCCCCCCACCAGACCCTAAAAAGCGCAGGAAAGCAATTGTTTGCCATAGTGTCCCCTGTAGTACCGCTTTTGCCAACAGACAATTCCACCGTATAAGCTGCAAACTATATAATTGTCTAAACAAAGACTTCAATATAGTAGGACTCCCAAGCAAAACTGCGAAAAGTCGAGTTGCTGAGTGGCTCCAACTAATGGACTACCAAAAAACTGAGGACCTACTCACATACATTAACTAACTCAAGCCTGTGTACACATACACATATATAATTAAAAAATAGTTACATAATATCAGTGGCACTGTTCACTCCACATATCGATTACTGTTTAAAAACATTAAAAATGTAATACTAACACGACCAAACCACTGTTTCCCAAGATACAAGCTTTTGCTTAGTTTGGGAAACAGAATCTGTATCTCTTATTTCCCTACATTTATAAGTAAGGTTAGGATAAAAACAAAATTGAAATTGTAACTTATCGACAATAAACGCTTTTTTTTTATTATTTTAAACTAAGCAGAGCTGGCAACCAGACAACTGATAAACATACTTACGTATACATTTCTTAGTACATACATAGGATAAATTACACAAAGTTTTATTCTATGTGGGGAACGAACCCACGATCTCTGTCATAGCAGTCAGAATCACTAACCACTAGTCCAACGGGCCAGTCAATTATAATCTTGGGATTAAACGGTTGAACGGACCTTAAATAGGTATTTAGAGTGGCCTGTTAGTATAGTGGTTAGTGACTCTGACTGCTAATCCAGAGATCGTGGGTTCGATTGGCCGAATGGTAAAATTTGCCGCCTTAACTGAGATCGATTAGGTAGGACGTTATTATCTTTCATTTAACTAAAAAAACAATATTGATTCTTATTGTAAAAATATTTAACGAATTGCAAAAGTGCACTCTGTTACAAAACTCAAAAATTAGCAGAACCTTTATTTGTAGAAGGTGCTGCATTTGCCAGACCAGGTATTGTAATAGGAATATAAGCTGTATTGTGTTGGCCATTAGAGCGGTAGTGGCGTGAATGTGACGTCAAGTGCGGCCGTGGAGAACACGTTAAATATAAACAAGCACCTGCATTTAGTTCATAGGGACGTGCATACCTGACAGAAAATAGTTATCGAGTATAACGAGTATGGTATGGTATCTATTTATTAATTATATCGATACTACTGTACTATAATGGCTGTTGGTCTAGTGGTTAGTGACCCTGACTACTAAGCCGGAGGTCGTGGGTTTGATCCCCACCCAGGATAAAACTTTGTGTGATGAGCACGATGGCTTATTCTATGTCTGAGTTTTATTTATCTATAATATGTATGTGTTTAGAAATATGTAAGTATGTTTATCGGTTGTCTGGTTGCCATAGCTCTGCTTAGATTGGGATTAGATGACGTTGTGTAAATTGTCCCAATATACTATTATCTAATATATAAAATTCTCGTGTTACAGTTTTCGTTGCCATACTCCTCCGAAACGGCTTGACCGATTTTGATGAAATTTTTTGTGCCTATCCGGTATCTATGAGAATCGGCCAACATCTATTTTTCATCCCCCTAAGAGTTTGTTTGTTTGTTTGAATGCGATAATCTCAGGAACTACTGGGCTGCACTGAAAAAATATTTTATTGTTGCATAGCCCAATTATCGAGGAAGGCTATAGGTTATAACATAACGCTACGACCAATAGAAGCGGAGCAGCAATGAAAAATGTTGTAAAAAAAAAGGAAGAAAAAAGAAAAAAGGGAAAATTTACGCAGACGAAGTTGCGCGGGTCAGCTAGTTATTTTATAAAAAATCCCCAGATTAGACAATGACTGCCTTCGTTGACTATCAAATCTCAAGTTTCAATTGTTTTCCTCTTTACTTCAGATTCAAAATAAACAAATCTCAAAGTAGAATGAAAGTGTAGACAACGAAGGTCACAATCAACATGACGTTTGCATGCACGTGAACTCTATGATGTATAGATATGCTCGAGAACTGTACAGTACCTACAATTATTTTTCTTAAATAAAAAGTCACCCCTGACTGTATAGAACAATGTAAAAAACCATAGCATTCCGAATGCATAATTAAAAAAACCGTTAACGAACAAAAACCGAAAATAAAACAAAATATCTGGAATATTTTTCCCCGCACTAGAATTCCATTTGGGTGCCAACGGCAGATCGGCCGGTAGGTGCTCGGTACTTGCCCTCGATGTGGCGAGGCTCACTCAGACTACAGAATACCGACAGTATAGAAGACAACCTACATAGAAAACGCTCTTGACGCACGCACATATAGACCGAACTTATATATATGTACATCATATCAACACATACGATATCCCACTGCTGGGTACGGGTCTCTTAAGGATAATTGCCATAATGGCCACGCTTAGCGGCCGGGTTGGCGATTGCAGTAAGGCTTAAAAGTACGCAGAGGACGGTGCTTCCCTTCTCCGTTGTGAAATCCCTTAGTCGCCTTGACGACACTCACGGGAAGAGATGGGAGGGTATTATTCTTAAGCTGTCATCGGGCACAGACAGCACACGGACACGAAATCGAGGCACGCGAGTGTGTGCAAGTGCACCGATGTGAATGTGTGCGTTGCTTGAGTGACTACGTAGAAAAGTTGACTTCTGTACCCTCGGTATTTTGTGACTCAACTCAGAGCCATAGCTCACGTACAATATCATATAAGCTCCCAGTCTACTCTAAGTGATTTCTTGGTCAGACTACTAATTTATCGAGAGGAGCTCTGCTTGAATAGGAATTAGGTTATAGGAATTGGCTTCAGCGTTGCATGGTTGAAGTTGAAACATTTCAAATAATGACTAGTCAAGATCCCTAACCACTGGACTACCAGTTTAGTAATTTTTAAGTAAACATGTGTTATGGGTCCCTGACTCAGTGGTGGCCGAGCAGATCGAGATATCTGCGAGGTTAAGCAATTTTACCACTGTCGTTGTCGTTAGGTGACCGTTTTCGAACATTATCAAACCCCTCCGTGCCTCAGAGAGCAAGTTAAGCCGTCGGTCCTGCACAAAATTTCTCTCCGGTAACCGAAATCAGTTAGGAAACTATTAAAAAAAGATGAAGATAGCTCAATCCCTCTGATCTCTTTGGTTTGAGCTATCTGTAACCAATTTTTTGCACACAAAAGCTAACACACTTGGTGGCCTTTACATGTAGAGGGGTTTTTGCAAATAATCACACTAATATTATAAAGGTGAAAGTTTGTGAGTATGTGGAGTTAGCTGACACCCTGGATTAACACATAGGCTAATAAAACGCGGGTAACACCGCGGGGCACAGCTAGTATAAAATAAAACTATTTTCAATTTTATACCTAGACAGTTTATACAATCACAATGTAATCTTGTATTTCGAAATAGTAAACTATTAACGCTAGACTAAGCTTTAGGTAAACTATATTTTTCTCTTTTGTAAATAATAAAATAAGTATTTTTTACATAATTCTCCACAGTCCAAACATCACATGTGAGATGTCGTTGGATTCATCTTAATGGGGAAATGACATAGGCCACTTAAATAATTTTTCACTTAATTGATTTTAAGAAGTTGGTTTTTTTGGCTTCATAATAGGCTTGTTTCCTAGGTAAACAAAAAAATCCATAAGACTAATCACACTAATAATAAAAAAAAGACGTGTGGCACTCGGGGACTGCCGCGGTAATTTTAAAAATGAAAAAAAAAAAACTTTTTTTTTTAAATAAAAAAAAAAAAATTGTTTTTAAATTTAAAAAAAAATCATCAAAAGTTCTGCTATTCATTGATGATGGCAAAAGTAAAAAGTATCACCGCTGTGCCCGTCGGAGTGGGGAGCGTGAGGTTTTTTCGTTACGGAATTTCTGGATTCGGTCCCCGCGCTCAAGGCCCGCGATAGAAGCTATGCAATAGCTTAAAAACTAAAGTTTGTGAGTATGTGAGTTTGTTACTTCTTCACGTCTCAACCGGCTGGAGCGATTTTAATAAAATTTGGTATGGAGTTAGCTGATACCCTGGATTAACACATAGGCTAATAAACCACGGGTAACACCGCGGGGCACAGCTACTTGGTAAGACATTTAAATGCCAACATTAAAGTCCCGATTAAATTTTGTGTTAAATTGTTTTTTTTTAAATTGAACATATTATAAAAAAGAAGTGAAAAATAGTGACGTCATAGTATATTTGTATGAGATCTCCATATAAAATCTTCATTTTGATCTTTCTTAAAGAATTGTTGTTTTGACTAGTTGGAAACTAGCCCATTGTTATCATTATGTATTACGGCTATTTAAATAAACTTACATGTTTCATTTGTTGTGCAATACTTTGCCTTAAGTCCACAATTGAAATTCCTTGAACACCTTTATGTTACACGTTGTTAAAATTTATATTATTATTATGTCTGTCTTTACCATAACTCTCGACTATGGAGTCCCGGACTTTTGGAAGGCGTGCGTGGGGCCGAAGACAACATTATAGAGGCCCTTTAGACATATTAATCTAAAGTGATGTGACCCAAACCGACGATTATCGCTGTATACACTATGTGAATGTACCCAACGACAATTCCCGGTTATTATTATTGTCGTGATTAGTAACTGACTCGGTGCTCTTCGAGTAGAGTTCGAGTGCTTACTATTCGAGCGAGAGACTAGTTGGATAGAACTTTAGGACGTCAGTGCTGAGTTTTAAGTATTTAGATAGATAGTTAGATACTCTTTACAGTACACCATAGGACGTCATTAAATTACACAGGTACTTAAAGCTCGAGGTATATATAGGAATATAATAGGCAGTCGATTTCTTCCAAACAACCTATAAGACTAAAACGATGGGCAATATGTGATGTACAAACACAAAATATAACGCGAATGGTAGAAAGGATTGAATAAGATGTTCAAGAGTAGAGAAAGTATATGGAAGTTGCAACAGAGGCGAATAGGAAGCCAATGGAGTTTCTTGCGAAATTTAGAAATATGGTCATATTTGCGTAACCCAAATATAAACCTAATGCAGAAATTTTTGAGGCTTCAGTTTGTCAAGCTGATCCTCATTGAGATCAACGTGGCTGACGTCGGCATAGTCAAGAATAGGAAGAAGAAGAGATTGTAGCTTTCTTAATATGATCGTGTCGGATTTCCATTTCATTGGAACACTCTTCTTCTCTTGTACAATCTTCTGTATAAGCCATTGATATAATTACAACTATCAATCTATCTATTAATATCTAATAATCTATGGAATAGACTAGTGAAATGGGAAAGCCTACCTACAACATTGTATCAAACTAAAAATAAAGTCGACATCTTCATATTACTTTGAGAAACCGGTGCATAAAGTAGTTTTCTACGTACTTTCATTTCGCTGACTACGTCCAAGAGATCCAATTGCTTTACATATTTCTACAAGTTACTACAATTTAAACTTTAGCGAGGACTAACGTAAACTATCTTCAGAAAGAAATACTCTCTAGATGTTAAAAGTTGAAAATATCAAATTGCTGGTTCCGTTCCGTGTAGCTTTTGAAAAATGTATGAAGTGAAAATCGAAGAGAATTGCAGATGGCGGTTCGTGGCAGATGTAAAATATGATAACAACCAAGTTTAGTTCCGCTTTGGACTTCGTAACTATGAAACTTGCAGCCAAGTTGAAATTATAGTTTGAATTGTATTAAATTCAAGGTTGGACAAGTTTTGTTGGCGAGGTGCCAGGCTTTACAGGGTTATAGCTAAGTTTAAAAGGAGATTGAATCTTTGAATATTTTTGCTCATGTAAAGAGGAGGATCATACGTAAGTTGAGTTTTAATAAATCAATAACATCAATGTCCACAGAAATATATACCTTAGTCTAATATAAATACATAGTAAAACAAAGACGCTTTATTGGAATTCAATCTTTGTGTGTTCTTGCGGCCAAAAGTCTTCCCTCATGATAGGGTGTTCAAAACAATCTGAAACTAGCACCACAAACGCCTACTACTGTAGAATCTACAATCGGTCATAGGTACCAATTTATAGGGGACTAAGTAGATACACAACTATGCAAGAGATGCCTAAGCCAATGCCAGCGTTTTAATTATACGGGAGAATAATTAATTTTAGAAAATGGTCACCTATCTTCACTATTCTCAATCTCTGAATCTATGTTTCTAATCTAAATCACCTGTCGTAAGCTTGTTTATTACTTCATTCACATAAAAAAAAAATGTTAAAAAAGCATACCTAGGTAATTTCTGTCCCTTTTAATTACAAAACTGTGTACATAACTTATTTTCATGATAGCAATACAGTACTTATAGGTCGTATTAATTCCAACCAGACCAGACCCATAAAACTGTGCCGTTCGTTATGGTAATAAATTTCCTCAGCGACATAACTATACAAAAGCGTGGAGCGCCACGTATTTGTATCGCAAAGTAACTTAATTAATTTTACGTAGTCAAAACATGAAGCCATTCAAATTTACCTTATTACCTAATTGATGGGCCTCTAAACGTACGACTTAAAATGGTCGTTTTGTTTCATTCACTCAGTTTCGTTCATTCACTTCAGTTCAATCGTTCATTTAATACCTAAATTGAAATGAAGGTTAAGATTGATGTGGTATTCGTTGATTAATTAAGTTTCAGCGATGTGATGAACTATTCGTAATAACGTGTGAGTGACGTCAACACGAGAGTATTTATGGTAAAAGCTTGTTCTATTAGAGAACTTTGTTATTAGGTCTTTGTTTGACGTGTATCGGGTCTTACATATTACGTAAATCATAATTATAAAATGTACCTTCAGATAAACTAGAGGATAAGTACGGACCTACGTTTTTTTTTAGCTAAATCACACTAGTAGGTAAGTAGATAGTTTTTGCATTTATTTAAATATCGGGTGGGTCTCGAATTCGTGACCTTAGTGGTACAAGCCCTATGCCGTTATACCCTTACCAACTCCGGCACCGAGACACGTAAAAATTACAAAAAGTAATATTCAGGTCCAACGTCTTCAAAAACATGTGTTTAAATGGTTTTTGTAACGAAACCCACAGAGTCGTACAAATTCCTCGGGGACCTCAAAATATATGAAAGGATAAATTCGACACTGTCAGACGTGTCTCGTTGCCTAAGTAGGGACGACCGTAGGGGTACACCCTACGGTCGTGGGTTCGAGCTCCTCTGAGACGATTTTTTCCTCCATATCTACATATAATATGTAAATTCAATTAAGTCTACTTTAAGAGTCTAAAACATTTTAATAATTTTCCATCTTTTATTAGTTTGGTCGGGCTCATAATCAGTATGAAGATGTAAATATCAATGCAAGTGCACTTGTTACAGTGATTTAGTATTCAAATCAAAACATAGGTATATCTCCCTGTGTGTGAATGTGGATGCGAGGACTTTTACAGAAACAAAACAAACACGTTCTAAACAAAATCAGCTATTATAGAAATGAAGAATAATCACTATTTTTGAATTTTAGATTTTTCTAGCTCCTTCTGTATTCCCTGATAAAAACAAATTTCGATACGCCAATTAGTTTCCAAGATATGAAATTCTAAAGTGATTAGGCGCTCTAGGCGCGTGACATCATTGTACAACATTGTTCAGGCCGTTCGCGTATTGCCGTACTGCTATATTACGTTTCATTAGATTTTTGTTCCTACTTTGTCTATCTGCAACCAGCCCCATAACTTAAATCTTTAAGCCATCCTCTGATGTGTCATCACTACTTTTTTTTTAAATTTGGAGGCTAACCGAGTTCTTAGCCGGAATATACAGTCATTTGTTTTGTGGTGTTTGTGACGAGTTTTGTGGCCGAATGATTTCTGTGTCGTTCAAGTCTTTGTGTATGTTTATCAGTTGTCTGGTTGCCATAATATAAGCTCTGCTTAGTTTAGGATCAGATGGCATTGCGTGAGTTGTCTCAAGATATATTATTATGTATAGTGATTTTACACATTTTTATGCCTCGCATTTCGGCGGCGAGAAAATCACTACTTGTCGCTAAATAATGAGCAACCATAAATTCATTAATTTTAGGAAGATTATCCGATTATCCTTTTTCGAATCTTTCATTCATTATCAATTTAATTCACATAACTGGAAGCGACAAAACAAAACTCTGCGCGATATACCTACTGACTGCTATAGCGGCCACTTGCGACTTGCGACTAAACAGAGTGTCGGAAAATGACGACACACTCGGTCACGTGACTTGATATTTATGTGAACTTTGAACGCCTATAAAATCATAACTACTTGGTACTTTTGAATGAAACAAAAAGTAGTGTATTTGTATATATAAAAGCTTTACAATCGCTTTCAAGTGATTTTACACATCTATTATCTTTCCTAATTAGTCCAGTTTGTAATTGCAAAATATGTTTTCTTTGTCTACCTCGTTACAATGACGGTAAGAGGTACTTATAATATTAGATTTTCTTGGACATAAAGTTTGAAATTAAATAAAGTATACATTATAGAATTTTAGAAGCTACGGGTCTTAATCGCATAAATATTATATTTTAAGGCTAAATACCTTGGGCAATAAACAAAGGTATTTAGCCTTAAAATAAAATATTTACGCGATTAAGACCCGTAGCTTATAAAATTCTATAATGTGTACAAATCGCGAAAGTTTACGAACATATATTAAATAAAGTAATAGAAGAATCACAACCCGCTGGTTGTGAGTCCGCAACATGTTCTTGTGACAAGTCATGAGAACACTAATTAACTATTTGTTATATACGCGCCCACCTCGCGCGGCGCCGGCGTGCAACAAACAGTTAACATTTTTAATTATTTTTACGAGGCAGAAATAGCAGCCTTCTTCCTAAAAATGTAAACATTTCACAGTTTATGATTAAGGACATAAAAATATAATGTTTTGTTGGTATATCTCTTAGGTAGAAGATGATGTATATAGTATATGATAAGATGATATATATGGTGAATAAAGAATTTTGAATTTTTAACAATGCTGGTATTTACAAGTACCTACCTAATTGGTAATGTGGGAATGTCTTTTTTAAAATAAAAATCATGTTCTTACCGTTGAATAGAGCACAGTATGTCCGTCGGCCTGAAGACAAGCGCGAAGGTGACGAGATAGCACATGAGGATCCCTGCGAGGAGCACATAGGACAGCTCCCTGCCACTCGCGCGGACGACAGGCGTCGAGCTGTGCCGGAACCATACACCACACACGAAACTGTTGGCAAGAAACGTTTTTATTACAGCTACATTACAAATGGTTCCTGCTCCACGAGAATAACTTTTTGTAGAATAAAGATGTAAGGTTACTACCGGTGAAATGTATCTATATTACTTCAGAGAGACAGTTTTACTTGAATTTACCTACCCAGTAGCTATACTAGATACTAATAATCCAAGCAGAGTGTCAAAAAAGGCGCCGCCGTTGCCGATAGTATAAATATGATAATTAGATTATACACAGATTGAAGTTGGCTAAATTAAGTTGAGATTTACCATCATGACCAAAATTTCACCACAAGGATATTAAAATACCACTTACTCGTAAAAAGTATTGTTTAATCATAACAATATCTAGAGTAAATTGAAGAACAAAGTACCAATATTTCTATAAATCGTCGATCAATTTAATAGTGTCTCATTTCAGATAAAGTTCTTTGTTTCAAACCAAAGTTTTAGGAACGATAATAAGTAAATATACTTCACAATGTTCGTCTAGTTCAAATTCGTAATACAGAGAGCGTTAATCTGTAATAAAATCGCACCGGATTTTAGCGTCTATAAAGTTAAAAAGGACAGATTCTCGGGAGATATTCTATGGAATAAAATTCGCTTTATACTTAAGTTGAATCACGTACGTATTTCAGATTACAGGGATCAATTTTTGAGTATTCCAGTCGATTGCTTTCATCAATTTCAAGTACTAATAGCCCTGAATACTCAAACGATACTTAGACAAAGTATTTCTGTCTCTACTATTCATCTTATTATGACAGTGACAGGTTATTACTTCTTGTAATTTTTAAAGCATTTATTTGCATTTTTTTTATATATAATTTTAAATGTATGGAGAAAAAAATCGTCTTAGACGGGACTTGAAACCGCGAGCTTAGTGGTACCGGCTCTAAGCCATTACCAACTCTGGCACCGAGACATGTCCATGTCAGTCGAATTTATCCTCCACATGATACGATTTTTGGCGATCTCTCGCTCCATCAACTGTGTCCCCGAGGAACTTGTACGGCTCTGCGAGTTTCGTTGCAGAAACCATTTAGACACGCATTTATGAGGACGTTCGGCCTGAATATTACTTTTTAGTAACTTTTAAAGTATTTTTATACATAATTTTAAATACTTTGAGACAATATCAATCGTAATACCTAATTGAGTTGCGTTTGAGAATTCAGTCGAGTGGTGTCATCTTTAATGGATTTAAGTGCAACTTTGGTCTATACTTCTATACTAATATTATAAAGAGGTAAAGTTTGTGAGTTTGTAAGGTTGTGTGGGGTAATCTCTACATTTACTCAACCGATTTTGAAAATTATTTTACCCATAGAAAACCACGTTATTTGTGAGTGTCATAAGCTAACGAAGTAGGCACGAATTGTTGGTCTACGACTAAAATATTTGATTGTTTGTTTGCATTGAATATGCTCCGAAACTAATCGACCGATTTTAAATATTCTTTTACCATTAGAAAGTTACATTATCTGGGAGTAAAATAGTCTTTATTTTTTTGTCAAAAAATTAGAGGTCCCTACGAAAATTACAATAATGTAACTCAAGGTATAAAAAACTACGATATGACACCCATGCGAAGCCAGGGCAGGCAGCTAGTGGTTAATATATTTAAAAAACCGGGCAAGTGCATATCGAGCCACGCACAATGTAGGGTTCCGTAGTCCCCATCAGAATAATGCGGCTTAAGAAGTGTCTGTTCTGTTTTGTTATTTCATACTACTTACAACGTTAAATAAGTAGGTATTTTTCAATGGAATTTGTATGAAAATTGTATTACTTCTCACTTGGTCTGTTGTTACTCGTAAACTTGTAAAGAGTATTTAGCTGTGATTGTTTACTTTTTAATTTCATTATATATAATTAATATTACTCTGAATTTTTCCACATCTCCAAAAACTATTTAGTTGACATGGAGGGGAGGGGGACACTTGACTGTAACAAAAATTGCACTTTTTACAAACAGATAAATATTCACAATCCCTACATACAACAAGGGTTCCATCTTGCCATTTTGGCTACGGAATCCTAAAAATGTATCAACTAAGAAACTTACGCAGTAATAAGAATGCCGACAGATGAGAAGGACATAGCACCGATGGCCCACGCGGAGTCAGCTCTTAGATAAGCTTCAGGGATCGCACGGCAATGAGTCTTCGTTGGGTCAGGTAAAGTGCCTCTAGGACACACTGTGCACTGAGTTTCTTCTGTTGACCGGATCTATGATAAACAGAAAAAAATATGACGACTTTAATATTTTCAAGTTTCAGAATCAAAGCATTTGCGTGAGAGGCGAAGTACAAGTTGATTGTTAATTAATACTTCAAAAACAAGGAATGTCATCACACAGTGTGCTAATTATAATGATAATGAACTACAGGCATAAAGTAGAACAGCCAATGCATTGGATAGTTAAGCCTATTCATCACATTAAAACAAGTTGTAAACTGCCAACTTTGGTGAATTAGTTGCTAGTTGTTGCATGAACTTCCTCGTTATTACGTAGAAACTTAGGATTTGATGTTGTTCTTGTGATGATTGGATCAATAATTAATTATATCCCCGAACCAACATTAAAGGGATATTATTCTCAACTACAATATCTCATATGCAGAATAGTTCTGGTAATGCACATTTAATACCAACGCAATGAGCTGGAAGTATAACTGTCCGCCTCTGTGGCGCGGTTCGATTCCCACACAGGACACGAGTTTGTATGATCCACAAATTGTAGTTCCGAGTCTGGGTGTAATTTGTGTCCGTGACTTATATGTTTGTAAAGTCCCCGCGCCACAGGTCTTGTAACTTACTGCGGGAGACGTCTTTTAAAAAAAATAAAAAAGTTATTGCACAATTATCTAAACGTGTTTGAATTTTATTTTTCCAGAATGGCATTGGTTGCTTTCAAATTGATCAGCTGACATTTTTGATTATTCTTCAGTCCACACACGATACTCCTAAATTTCTCATTTACAGCTAAGTTTTTGGTCACACATTGTTCATCACAATTGTTTGTTTTTCAAAATACAACTCCCTCACTAGGCAACGCCCTGTATCGCGGGGACTTCACACACATACATTATGACGGATACGAATATCACATTGACTCGGAATAACAGTTGGTAGATCCAACGATCAACGAAGTGGTATCCCGTGTGGGAATCAAAACCACAACTTCTTGTATAGCAGTTGCACGCACTCCCACTGCGCTACGAAAACAATCAAAGTGAAGTGTTACCTCATATTGTGTGCAGTTGAAGCAGTGCCAGCAGCAACTCTCCCCCTCCACATACTGCTTGGCCTGCCCAAGCTCGCACTCGGCGCTGCACACTGACTCCGGTGGACGACGCTCGCCCCATTTGAACTGAATACCTAACACAAAAATGTTCCTATCAATCTATTGTTCTACGACTTTTTAATACCTAAATCTTTTTACTGTTTCAAATGGCAACAACAGCACCGTTCCGCGACTCTAAAAAAAAAACAATGAGGAAATGAGTCAGAGAATGAAAAAGCAGCGGCGCAGCTATTTGATATATGTGACCTTAAGAAAAAGTGAAACATTTTTACTAACTATTCTGGTATAATAATCATAAAAATACAGTTAAGAACGATACCAACAAATCCAAAGTTACAACGAGAGATACAACCATGAAAACACAAATCAACAAGACTTCGGTGAAGCTTACTACTTAGATTGAGCTGCAGCTCGCCGTCCAAATACTGTCCAACCTTCTCCCAGCGGTAGACGCCGCGGGACACTTGCTTGAAGTGCAGTATGTTGTACCTGGCCGGGCCGTCCCCGTTGCTGTCGAAGTGAAATTGGTCGCTGCTTAGACCTGTGAGACCAAACAATTGTTGTAAGAATTCAAATGTATCTCAAAAATACCTAAGTGAATGTACATCTTACTTGCTGTTATTACACAACTGCGCTAAAAGAGGAGTCATAATTTTCGGGCGTTTACTGCCCAAACGGATTGACAGATCTCTACATAACGGTACTCCCATATTCCCACCCCGAGTTAAATAGTTATGTACACCTACATACATTAAATTTGAGATCAAAATATATCTACAAATTTAATGTATATTAATTTATACATGTTTATTATGTTTAATATAAAAACAATGTTGTTAATACAAGCATTTAAACAGTCTACCAAGTTTTGTGTAAGTAGATATTTAAAACAAAAACCTGTTTGTAGTGAAATGACAAAAATAAAAATACGGAAGCTTGATTATGTATAATATAGAGTTTCAGATAACGTTTTTTGCTTTTTCCCACAATGCACATAATATTTTGTGTCCACGCAAGTTATTTAAGTTTACTCTAGTTATTTATATAGTCAGCTTCATTTAGATATAAGTCGCTTAATATTTACAAATAACCTCTGCACAAATGATCTCCTACCACACTCCTCCTGATCATGATGATGGTCGTAAAATTTAAAACACTATTTCTGCTATTTATTTCGTTAGAAACAATTCTTACAATGTGTTGAAATGTTTTACTTAGGTATACAAAAAAAGTTAGGAGCTTTGAGGTTTTTTATCAGGGTCAGCTGTCAAACGAACAAATGCCTACCTATGCGTTGCTAGACCGCGTGTTGTATCTTTAAATGAAACTTTTCTATGTTAACTGTCGGTGTTTTGATACTATAATTTCTCAATGTTATCAAATTCAGTACTTAATTCACCAAATTGGTGCATGATATGCGTGTTGTTAGATGGTAATATTTTTTATTATCTACATAATTTTATGTCGTTGATCGGTTTCGACGTTTATATCTTCAGAACAGCTGTTACAGTTTTCTCTTAGCAGAATCCGGCACATTTTAATATTACCTACCACAAATACGTTCATCAGCCGTTTGTTTACAAAGAATAAAATTAAAGGATTATACACTGAGTACTTCACAATAATGCGATTATAACGATAATAAATTTATGTAACTGAATTATACTAATGATTTTATAATTCAGACAGAAAAATATTGTGAGATTGTAAGACTATGGCTAAGTTGTTCTTGGAACCAGACAGAATATCGGGCCAGCTCGGACCACTTTGTTCCGAATGTGTTCCGAGATTCCGTGAACGACGTCTATGTGAGCGTTGATCAATCGAAGTTCGTATAAAGCTTTTCTACGAAGAACTTTGCCACAAATATAAAAAATATATTGAATCGCGTTTATATATTTAGTATGATAAGAGCTTACCGGTGAAGGTGACGTTTCTCAAGTACTTCAGGAGATCTGCCCCGCTGGGTGGCCGCATGACGTCACACAGACCAGCTCGGCCTCCACATACAGCTGCGTGCATGTCGCTGTCAACAAATACGGTTTATCAGTACTTTAGTACCCATTTATACTATCTATAGAGATATCTTCGGACGGAACACTACGCTATCCCAAACTAGGCATATAACTGTGTCCTATATAGATCAATTACACCTAGGCACAGAATAAACAATCATAATTTATCTTTGGTGGGAATCGAACTCACGACCTCTGGCTTAGCAGTCATGTGCACTAACCAACGAGCGAACCACCAGTAAGCGTATCAAAAAAGCCACAGTTATGACAGTAGATTGACGTTTGATATTCGCATAATGAATGAACTTGTCAAAAAACAACACAAACTGAAATCGATCGCCTGTCAAAACAACACCGAATTTGATATGGGGTTTCAATTTGAGATATCGAAGACAATTCAAGAAATTATTTTTTCATTTCAGTAGAACTACTGTAGTAATGAATATTATACAAAGTATTATACAAAGTTTTATAATGTTTTAATAGACTATTGGACGCCATTGAGTCATTATAACTGTACGTTAGTTATTAGTAGGTACTTATTAACTCGATGTTTGACACAAGTGACGCTTCAACCTATGTGAAACCATTGAGATAATAATATGTACGTGTACGTTAATACCTCAATGTGCAAAACCTGATTCTACAGTTAAAGTTAAAGCACGAGGAATTCAAATAACAATGAAGGGCGGAGGACGAGGATCTTCATTTAAAAGATTTGTTTGTTCATTATGGATAATCCCTAAAACTACTGCGCCGATTTGTTGGTACAGAGGTGGATTAATGCTAAGGGAAATGAGGCGATGTCGTTACAGTTGATGAGGTCACATTCTGGGCCCCAACCAGATAATATTTATTACCAACACGAAGGCGAAGCCGCGGGGTACAGCGCGTATAAACTGGTAGTCATGGCTTGAATAACCTATTAGAGCAGTAACAGATCGTCTATATCTGTAACTGTCGATCTGAAACACGATTTAAGAATGTCAAGCACTTGCGTAGTTTTGTCACGTAGGTACATCGTAATGTACCGTTCGAAAAGCACCTTAAAACGGATGTCAAACACGTCGAATCTGTAAAAGTTTTGCTTTTATGTTACCTAACAACCTTTAAAAGTTTTGTTACCCAAACACACGCACATAAATTACAGAGTAGGTATCCATTGGCTCTTAGAGTTGTGAAAATGGAGGCAAACTGAACTGATATTATTTTTAGTTTTTCATAGCTTCACATTTGAGTGAAAGTACATGAAAGACATATTTAGAAAAAAAATATATAAAAAAAACAATATCCCCTACTTTTATATAATTTCATGCACTTGGAGGCATTAATGAATCTCGATGAACTTAGTGAAGTGCCTCCGACTGCATGAAATTATATAAAGATCTTGTTTCCATCTTTTTTGTGCAGGTGGGTTTTTTTACTTTTATAATTTATTTCATACTTGTAGGATGTAACCGATGTAACAACTAACTTTTATCACAGCTATTGTCAAGTATTGAAAAAAGCTTAAGATGAGCCCTTTAATTTGATACCCATATTGCAGTGTTCAAAACCACTTTTTTTTCACACCTCTTTATTTTGTCATCTCACTGCCACCATGTTTGTTATTTTTCAAACGTATCTAAGAACGAACGCGTAACGTTCAAAACGAATCTAACAACGTCTTAATTGCATAAATCCGTTCAGTGGATTGTGAGATATCAGGTAATAAAGAATATTACATACATACACATACACATACATACAAGATACGCGCGAAAAGCGTAACTTTTCCTTACAGTCGGGTAAAAATAGCATAGTACCGAGTCGTTGTGCAAGTAAAGTGTAGAATTAATAACAATAATAATAACTTCAATTGGCTAAACAATCGGCTGGATTGCTATCAACTCTTAAATAAAAGATGACTCAAGCAATAAATCATTGTTTATCATTACTAGCAATCTTGTTATCCCCTCCAGCGGTTAAGAGTGGGTTCTCGTCGGTAGTACAATGGATGAGATTTGACGTGATGAGCTGTCAACTGCGAGCCTGATTCTGGCCGAAGTCACTTGGCTAACGCCGCCGGTTCATCATTTTGATATGAACCTGCTTTATGTACATGAATAGACAATGTGTAAGAATCGCAGGCTTTTTGCAGTGGCTGGTTGAAATGAGGCCATCTTCACGTTGAATACGAGGTCGACGCGTACGTAATGTGCGCTTTTCAAGTCACACTTGATGTAGATGGGTATAATCAACCGTTTTTAAAGCGAAATAGCACGCTTTATAGAGTTGTCAATGAAAGCTTAGTTGGCTATTTGTGTTTTTGTTACGATTTCTTGGTGTAATCAAATAGTTTAGTAGGTAATATCAATAAAACGTGGAAAGTCTTCTAAACTGTATATACAGATGGCAGAGTCGTTGGACCAAACCCGGTTTAAATCCGGACTAGTAGAGTTTTATCATCATTAATTGAGTACTTAGATTGATTCACAAATTGTTGTCCGACCGCTAGGTGGTTAATAATTTTACTCGAAACTTGTTTTTTTCGAAAAAAAAATCACATTATTTTGAGTTTAGCCGCGTTGCATATTGCCTATGAACATCTAATCCTATCGGTGATTATATTAGTGATTAAAGGACACTACATCACAAAAAATAGTCGTTTATTTACGTTTTCATACGTGTTAGTTTACAAAGCAGTCCTTAGGATACTCCTGTTGAGTACAAAATACCTGTGTTAGAAGATCCTGCTCTTCAGATAATACAGTAGAAAAACTATTTAAGCAAGTGTCTGTTCGATGCCTGACAAAGTAAAATAAAACAAAAAAGAAAAATAATGATAAAAAACAAGGAGCAACAAAAATTAAATAATGTTACCTTCATATAACCACAGTAAAAATATGATAACTATCTATTAAAACATCGGAAAAAGTTACAATCGTTCGCCGAGACAGCTAGTAGGTAGGTATTACGTATAACAGTAGTAGACACTTATAGTTTTACTAAATTATTATATAACAACACTACCTGACCCGCGCAACTTCGTATGCGTAAATTTGTTTCTGAGATTACCGCGTTCAAACAAATAAACTCTTCACCTTTATAATATTAGTATAGATTTTAGTGACACCCAGGTGAACATAGTGGAATATACATAATTACTGATTGGGTAATTTATTGTATTGACGATGACAGTATTGAAGAAATTTTTATAGGCATTTCTTGCCAATTACTTTACAAATACAATAATTGCATTTAAAAAATGCAATTATTGTATTTGATGACAGTATTTATCATAACCGGTAGGTGCGTAATGCAGAAAGCTTGTTATCAGTTACTGACACCCGTCAAACACTAGAATATAGGATCACTAAATGCCAAGGTGTTTGGTAAATTATGATGGACCGACCAGTGCCGTGTGGTGCCGGCTTAAGAATAGTACCACCCCATCTCTACCCGTGGGTGTCGTCAAGGCGACTAAGGGATTTCACCCCAGAGGACGGGCTGCAGCGTCCTTTGCGTATTTAAAGCCTTACTGCGATCGCCAACCCGCTCGCCAAGCGTGGCGATTATGGCAATTACCCCCAGGATCTACATACTTGTAGGTTCTACTGGGGAGACCCGTGCCCAGCAGTGGGCCATCATATGGGTTGATATGACCAGTGCTATGACGTAACAACCAGTGCTATTACTGCCACGAAATATCGACAATGTAGAAGGTAAGCTTCAAATAAACACGCTCGAGGTGTTTACCAAGCACAAGTAGATATTCGTTCAGATACAGAATCTCAGACTAGTTCGGACCATTTTTTTATAATAAACAACTCCCTCAGTAGGTAGCCTTGTCTCGCGGGGGACTTAACAAACATTCACTTCACGAACACAACGTACACCTAAACTAGGAACAGCAATTTGTGGATCCCATAAAGTGGTGTCTCGTGTGGGAGTTGAATCCACGATATCTTGTGCAGCAGTCGTACACGCTCCCACTGCACCATCGACGCAGTCCAGCAGTCGATGTGTCCGTAAAATGACCAGTGCGTTACTCGAGTGCAGTACGATAAAGCTTATTTTCTGTACTCTCGGTATATTGAGTTACTACTGTTCGTCTTAAAATTAATTTTAATTACGAAACGTGATCACCGAGCTATTATAAACGAGGAGATTACCTTAATAGATTCACAAGGTAATTCATCTCGCACTTCACTCGCGCTTGCCAGTAATTACTATACTCTTATGTACTTTAGGTTAATCTAAATTAATAACCTGGCTTTGATAGCAATTCATTTTCTTTAAAATTAAACAGTTTTAGGTATGCGTGTTATATTCACTAGAGTATAAACATAAACTGAGTGTTAGAGAGGTACGAAGTCCACGGCAGATCAAACGTGACAAAGGAAGACGGTATGGGTCACGCAACGCTCGTGACATTTTTCAGTTAAATATCTAGCTTAAGTAGTGTCTTAAAAAATATAAATACCTTCCAGAAAACCCCTTTTAAAGACAAACACCGCATAACCCAACATTGACGTCTAATCCTAATCCATCGATCTCGACTGATGATGTTCCCCTCATTCGTGCAACAGGAGGCTGGCAGAATTTCCATGTGAAATGGCTGTGCTAATTCTAAACTAACTACTTTTATTCTGGTATTAATCTATCAATTTATTACAACATCATTATTATATTTTGATAAACCTGCTTCTTGGTTCAATATTTGAAGCACAAAATACATTTCGCCTACCTATTGCAAGACCGTCTTAACTAAAAAATTCAAATTTTACAAGAGGCTAATTTAAACTTTGAATTTGATATATTTCACAAAAAATTACACAGACAGGTTTATACCTTTTTGAATGTTTATGTTGGATAATAGTGCTTAAAATCATAGCGTCAAATTATGTTATACATTTACTGTTGAGTACTGTTGTAGGTTCTCGGCGAACACTTTTGCGTAACTGAGATAGAACGTTAATCAAATGTACGCAACAGTGTGTCATTACGACACTTATCGCCATCGTGTTTGTCATTATTGTACTTAAAAATATACTTGTTAAGCATTGTATTTTTAATATTTTCGCAAAAAATCAAGATTTTGATTTATGACGGTCTTGCAATAAGTGAGCGATTTATTCTAAAAATAAACTATGTTCCTACAAGCAGGAAGAAATTGTCGCAATTTCTAATTTCAACTTCAACTCGTAGGTTTGTATTTGTATGTAATTTCATTACTTTCTCATGTTACAAATAACAGAGAAAGGAGTTGAAAGCCTCACCATAAGTCTTATAAGTGATAAGAAATTCTAACAAAATTCACCGTTTATACGAAAAGCGAGTGTAACACGATAACAAGTTTTTATTTCACAAATGATGTTGAAAACCGAAGATGTTTGTTTTGAATACATTTGGCTTTTATTTTTTTAAAACCATTAGCGAGTTTTGATTATTCTTTCTCAGTATTTTCAACTCTGAAAGTGTAATTAGAAGTAGAAAAATACGCGATTTATTTTGCTTTACTTTTTAATTACAGTTTTGTAAACCCGTTCATCTTTTTGACTAAATGGATTTAAATGGTCTCTTAATAACGAGGCAGTGAAGTTTAGTAAACTTTATAAATGAAAATATAAATTCAAGGTAAACATTGTGAAGTATAGTAGGTGCTTTACATTGAATAATAAAGGTCGCGCACTCATTAAGCTGGAGATCTATACAATGTGCTTATTATGCTTATGCTTAGCTCGAGTCGAGCCTCATTCGTTTTATCAATTATGTCCGTGCCCACTTTGTTGGGACTATGACACTCATAAATGACATAGCTTTCTATTGGAAAAAATAATTATTAAAATCGGCCACTCAAAAACCTGACAAACTCATAAACTTTACGCTTTTTATAATATTCTAATATGAAGTACCTAAATATAGTATTTATTATAGTACCGATAGTGTATATAGTAAATATAGTATAGATGACAAAGAAAACTGATATGGACATGTCTGCAAGGCAGATTATGTAATGTATTTGTAACGATTTTAATAACTAGCTTTCTGCATTTCTTTTCTATAACTACGCATATTTCACGCAAAAAACCCACCTGCACAAAAAAGATGGAAACAAATCCCCTAAATGTATAATTTCATGCAATTGAAGGGACTTTACTGAGTTCATCGAGATTCATTAATGATTACATGAAATTACACCTATATGTAGGGGATCTTGTTTCCTTCTTTTTTGTGTAGGCGATTTTTTTTATTTAGATACAGATTGCTCGCAAGTTTTTTTATTTTATTTATATAAAAAAAAGAGGTTGCTAACTAACTTTTTAGAATTACAGTCATAATCATGTTATACATTTAAAAACCGCTAGCTAGCTATTAGCTAGCCAAAATAGCAAAAACGGAACCCGGAAAACCCGGAAACGGAACGATCTGTCTGTCTGTCTGTCCGTCCGTATGTCACAGGCTTTTTACTCAAAGACTACTCAATGAATCTTGATCAAATTAGATGAAAAGGTGTATTGTAGTAGCCGCTACTTAGTTTGATAGATAAATAATAATAAGCTCCGACAGTTTTATAAATCGTGTCCACCCCCCCCCCCCTTAAGTTTTGAACCGTGTAACCAAAAAATATGGAAAAGATCACAAAGATAGCGCTTAATAAATACTTAAAACTAAAATATTTAACTGCCATGAACGTTTATGTTCATGGTTCTGGTTGTGCAATTGTTCAAGGCTGCGGAACCCTACACTGAGCATGGTCCGACATGCTTTTGCCCGGTTTTTGCTATTTTCTAATGTCACTTATGTAGGAACATTCGGGTGGTCATGACAAATCTGACGATATATAATATATAATAATATAATATAATATCTTGGGACAACTCACACAACGCTATCTGATCCCAAACTAAGCAGAGCTTGTACTATGGAAACCAGACAACTGATAAACATACTTATATATTTCTAAATACATACATATTATAAATAAATTACACCCAGACACAGAATAAACCATCGTGCTCATCACACAGAGTTTTATCCTGGGTGGGGATCGAACCCACGACCTCTTGCGTAGAGGTCGGATACACTCCCACCGCGCCACAGAGGCAGTCATGATGTCTTAATTGTATTAATCCGTCCAGTGGTTTGAATATATGGGATAACTAGCTGTGCCCCGCGATGTTACCCGCGGTTTATTTGCCTATGTGTTAATACGATTACGTTAATGCGATTTTAATTAAATACCAAATTTAATTAAAATCGCTCTCGCCGTTTAGACGTGAAGGAGTAACAAACATACACACTCTCATACTCACAAACTTTCGCTTTTATAATATTAGTGTGATAAAGAATGTTACATACATACATCCACACATACAAGATACGCGCGAAAAATACAACCCTTCCTTGCAATCGGATAATTAAATAGAAAAAACCCTTAGACCTAGAACGTTGGAATTTTGAAAAAAGCTTTCTTATGTGATGTAGACCGTGAATTTCAGGAAACTTAAGCTTTACTTCACCAATTTAATATGACAAAACCTAGCATAAGCTAGTATAACATAACCCTTCCTTGCAGTCGGGTAAAAAGTGAATCAACGTTTTCTCTTCACTATTTAAAACACTGAGCTGTTTTAAAGCCATTCAGTTACAGTCCCTGTTTTCAAACATGGTATTTAAAACTAATTTAAGTGTATGTGATTAGGGAACAACAAAAGCCGGAATGCTCCCAGTTTGACCTAAAATTAATTAGTCGATACCCTCCTCGGTCGATTGAACTAATTGAAAATCCGTTTTGAACAAGCTTGGAGCTTAAAGTTGTTCGTTCATGCTGTTCGTTATAACAGTTTGTGCCTTCGGGGACCCTGTTTGAGTAAGCAACTTTAAACTGATATTGTATTGATATTGAGAACTAGTATTTCTTGTTTATCGGTGAAGGAAAACCTCTCGACTAAACCTTATCTTTGAACAAAAAATCGAATCATGTGATATCAACCAATCTGCCCTCGGCCCGTGTTTTTATATACCACAAAATTAAGAGATGAGCATGTTGCGCGCCTGATAGTAAGCTATATAGGTAATCATGATATGCCATGACAGTATCAGTGCCACCCAAATGCTTCTTTTACACAGATTTGAATGTCACCGCACTGGGCTCCTCATTTGAGACACTTGCCCAGTAGTTTAACTTGATGTATATCGTCGTATACTTGTTCTCAGAACCTGTATCATAGCAATGAGAAATGAAATGAAATTGTATATTTGCAAAAACACGGGTAAGTTATAGATGGTGGTACAGTTTTTATGTTTCCACATGTTTAACCACAAGTGGTATACAAAATTATATTATGTTTGGACATTATTATTACAATGTCAATCTCAAATGTTAGAATTGAGATTGACATTGTTGAGAATGTTATTAGTCTGATTATATCGATGATAGATAGTGAAAACCACTGAACGCCACTTTGGTGAAATCAACTTTTGGTCTACTACACTACCTACTACTGTAATTTTCAATATGTATGTATACAAAATCTTTCTAACCTGAATTTGTAACAATGTGGTTGAAGATATTTGGGCTGAGTTGGTTTGATTATTTGCAATTGTTAAGCGACTTATGTAACTGATTGTACTTAGTCATGCGCTACCGTGACTGCTTACCATCCGTTTATAAGTACTTGTTGCCACCTCAGACGTAGAAAATAATAGAGTAGAAAATTTACTATTTTATAAGAAAAACCTTATTTATGTTTAGGATACAAAGTAACAAGGTCACCCAAAAACGTAAGACAGAAATATTACCCTAAATCCAAAAAGTAAATTCATAGTAATAAGCAGAAAGTAAGTAAGAGTAATAAATGTTATTTATAGTTGAACTTCGTGGAAAATGAGTAGAATTTTTATTACTTACGGTTTTTTTTTCATTACATTCTGAACTTACCTATTCATTTCACTTGGGAAGTATATTAGAATATATCTACACTATTTTACGTCTAATGCTAAATGTATAACGTTTCTATCCTAAGTTTGTAAAATATTTTTTATTTTTTCTCAATTTTCTTCAATCACTTTTCATTTACAATGAGTTTCTAATTTAAAAGGCGATAGGTACTAACCAAAAGCTTACACAAAAGATAATACAGTGTGTTCAGAGTTCAGATAGCAACATCTTGAAATTGATAGCTTTTGTACATCAAATCATCAATAAATATCCAAGTTCAAATGGGGGTGTAAGAAGCCCCCATCCCTTCATAGAAGGGGGATTATACCCCAGTGGGGGAACAGAACAGGGCCTAGTTAATCCCAGTCCGTGTATCTCTTAATTAAAGCACTTATCTAAATTACTTGTGTGAAGTTTTCCCGTTCGCGTGTGGATTTTTAATTGTTGGTTTTACGATGATGCGCTCGTACTTTGAACTTTGTTTTAATTGTTTAAGAGCCTGATGGATTTTGTTCTTGATGTTTTATTATCATTTGAGGCGGTTTGAATGTTAACGTCAAGCTTTTTGAAGTAAAATTGTACTGTCGCTACATAATTCACCTTACACATGGACATGTCGTCTTCCGCATAGTCAGATTACAACAAGATAGCAACTGTAGAATTTAAAAAAAGCTTAAGAAACATGGTTCGTTCCAACATTTTAAGCTTTGATACTGACAAATGATTGGTCTATCTAGTTTAGCCGTGCGCTTGATTGTTTGTGAATTTTATAACATTTACTATAGTACTGTTTACAACATTTGTGTGGGTTTTTTTATTTGTTTTTTATTGTGTTATTTAAAAAAAAATACAAGTGTTTTAAAAACAAAACTAATCGTAGTCACTTAAGGACCTAGTTGAAAATCAGCGTCAGGCGTTAGCCTGGCATATACTGAACTATTTACGACATAATTAAATAAATATAAGTACGTGTTTTTTATTTTTTTTATTTTGATATTGGTAATGTGTTGTTACCGGCTTAAGAATAGTACCACCCCATCTCTTCCCGTGGGTGTCGTCAAGGCGACTAAGGGATTTCACACCGGAGGACGGGCAGCAGCGTCCTCTGCGTACTTAAAGCCTTACTGCGATCGCCAACCCGCTCGCCAAGCGTGGCGATTATGGCAATTACCCCCAGGATCTACATACTAGTAGGTTCTAATGGTGAGACTCGTGCCCAGCAGTTTGACATCATATGGGTTGATATGTATGTATGTATGTATGTATGTATGTATGTATGTATATGTAATGTGTTGTTATTTTATGATGTACGTTCCGTTTTTTTTTGTTTGTAATGTGTAAAATTGTCTTTATGTCAAAATAAATTATTTCTTATTCTTATTCTTTCTAATTCTTTGATGGATTGAAAAATTGCTCTTGTTAAGCTAATTATATAGGTGAATGTAAGTAGGTATAGTGAATTTATTTTTTCTATTCTTGTATATTATTAACGTGTTTTAGGTACTAGAATTGTAAGACTTAGATGTTTGTGTTTGACTTTAGCGATAAGTAAAATAATGTTCACCCAGTTGAATTTCGATTTTAAACCGAACTGGGAGCCAAAATACCTTTACCTAACTGACTGGAGAGGGATTGTTCGTGGAACTTTACGGCCATTCAAAAACCTGACAGTGCTAAGTCTCCTCGTTGATTTACCGATTTGCTGCTGGGTTCTACCGATAGATATATACGACCGCGGCAAGTCACGTTGACCAAAAAGTATAGATTACCCAAAAATTGAACAAAAAACAGCACATTGAAATCATTTGTAACAAATCTCAGAACCACAAGAATAATAAACAATACATAACTACTTATCACAAAATACAGATGCATAACTACAAGCCAATAAAATTATTGCAGCCTTTCACTTCAAAGTTTAATAACCTGTGATCGTCTTGAATGATCTTCAGTACGGTTATAGTCAGTCAAGATCAGGAGAGCAATCGGTTTACCAGTTGACATTAAATCGAGACTATTCTTGGAATTACGATTCCATTCTGTACGTTGAGCTTTTCTATCTAGTCCCATTCAATTTCAAGAACTATTATGGTTTCTATTGACACATGGCGTTTCACAACCAAGTCCTTTGAAAAGGCTGTATGTGTTTGTGAATGGAATGTTTGTGTCGTGTAAAAGTTTGAGTCTCTTTTAGGAGATTTTTTATTGCATTTTTTTTTATTTCTTTTAAGAGGTAAGTATGCGATAGTCGTTTCTTGTTAGGTTTGAAAGTCACTTTTGAATAAAATTGTAGTGAGTCGTTTCTATGATGATAATGGAAAAAAAATATAATATTATGATGGAAATTAGACATACAGTCAACTCAAATTATTAACATACAGTCAACTTTCGACATAATACGCTATTGAGTAATTTGAAGCGAATTAAAAGTCTAACAAACTTGTATTAATTAGAGGTGGTTCTGAATGTAAAGTATGTGATTTCGTAGTAAATAACCATACGATCCTACTAATAAACTCGATAGTTTCAACGTCTGAACCGATTTTGATGAAACTTTACTGTTATATTGTTTATAACATCAAAATAGCATATAGGCTATAATAGTGAACACATAACATAGGCGAAGCCGCGGGTACAAGTGATATTCCTAGAACTACATCAGGTCTAATAGTAGCGTAAAAATAGCATCCTGAAAAATCCACTTTAATTCTTCACAGGGACTACCTAAGCTTTTAAAAAACTTTCTTGCCAAAAATATGATGGATGTCTAACCTTATCTACATCTAATATCAAGATATATCACTCAGCTGTTTCAACACACGCAACACGAAAAAATTCCCATCAGATTTTCTTAAACACCATTTCAAAGGACCAATGCTTTCACCAACCTCTTAGATTCCATTCTCTCTAATTTAATGTCCACTAATGCATACTGTTACGAAAGCCTTAAAAGCTTTGTGTGAGTCAAGATAACAACGCTAATGTTGTTTTGGTCAGTCTCAGTATGTTTTTAACCTTATTTTTTGTATCGAGAAGGTACAGGGTTGTTATATGGCCGTGTTAGGTATTGATAAAGAGATCCTCTGGAAATATTTGTAGAAGTATTTGAGTATCTGGAAGTATTTGAGCGGTGTTTAATTGTATGACTTGTGAAAGAGTTTGTTTTGTATTAAACAGGAGTTTGATTTAAAATTGCGTTTTGTCTCGTTCTGATACAGGTAATTTTATTATTTAGTGAAAAGAGACGAAGTACGTTTACTGACTAAATATGACAAAATATGATATTTGATAGTTACGTAGCAAAAACGGAACCCTTATAGTTTCGTCATGTCCGTCTGTCTGTCTGTCTGTCCATCCGTATGTCACAGGAATAATACTCAAAGACTACTCAATGAATATTTATGAAATTTGGTGAAAAGGTGTCTTGTAGTTGCCGCTACTTAGTTTGATAGCTAAATAATAATAATAGATATTTTAGGGGCGGCGCTTTATACATATAACAGAAGCTGATTTTTTTTCCACCAAACATTTTTGATTGGGAAATATTTTTCAAAATAATCACTCAGAAAGTTGCATAAATCGTGCCCCCTAACTTTTGAACCGTGAAACCAAAAATATGAAAAAAAATCACAAAAATAGCATTTTATAAATACTTTAAATTAATTTTTTTGGATATATAGTTATTGAGTTATGAACGAAAAACTGTGTTTCTCAACAAAAGAGCGTAAGTGCCATGAACATACAAACTTCTTCTGATGCAATTATTGAAGGCTGCGGAATCCTACACTACGCATAGTTCGACATGCTCTTGCCCGGTTTTTTGTATTTTAATATATTGGTAACTACGTTTAAAGTAAGGCAGTTTTTATAATAAAAAGGACGTGAATAGCTTCACGATGCAAAACTTCTTCTTATAATTTTTTCGTAAATTTTTCATTTCGTATTTAGCCACTCGAAAGATTTTACTTAAATTCATGTACTCGATACATTAATTTAATATACCTACTGGACTTCGCACTTCACTAAATTATTTGAAGACTCGACCTTGTTCATTTACACTTGATCGATTGCCCGAGTTCATAGCTAGCTAATCGAATTCGAGAGAATGACCAAGTGTAGTTGCCATTTTGTACATCAGATACTGGTTGCTAATTTTCTCTAGTCATCGTTACCTATACTTTATTATTTTTCTATTAAGAAGCATATTTTTGAAACTTGTCGTTTTGAATAGCATAATTCCAATATTAAAAAAAAATTATAACATTTAAAGGGGCAATAAACAGAAGTGCCGCCCAAGGCCAAAAGAAAAACAACACCTAAGAAATGTTCAGCTTCTGTTAGATACACAGCAGTAAGTCGTGTTCTTGACTAAAACCGGAAATATTTTACCCCAGGAGGCTTCTACCCCATTTAATCTCACAACAAAACACATGATGCTCCAAAAGCCCGTTATAAAATACCAAACGTTAATCATATATTACGTTGAGGGAAAACCATACATCAGTGTTTGGGGTAACAATATCGAGAAGCAGGCTTGCCCCAATCGGGGCAAGAGTGCATGTTTTGTTCCCAAATGGATCCTTTTCTTGTCAGCCAAGACCCCTTTCTTGTCGAGTTCCCATTCAAACCTGTGAAAGGATTTAAGTAAAAAAAGCTATTCCGTTTGCACGTTCACAAAAATTTTGATAAGTATAGTTATCCTAACATTTTTTTAAATAATAAGTAGCCTCGTATAGCATTACCATATTGCAGACATTACCCGGAACGTACAGACAAATTGACAAAAATATAATAAAAATATAAATAATTAGTCCATGGCTGTTATGTAATAAGCACCTAAATTAAATTCTTGATTAAGGAAAAACCATTAATTTTATTTCGTAATTATAATAAGACACTTTATTTTTATAAGATATTAAAGTTCATGTACTTATTATTTTTTTATTTACCCTTGATATAAATGAAGTAATAAGAAAAAAACATGACAAAGTAATAAACATGGTCATTTAAATTATATTATTAAAACCATAATTATACGGGTACATATTTCAATGGTACATACATTCTATGATATATTGACCTCTCAAAAATAATATAAATAATTACATAACTTGTAAAAAGGCCTTGAATGCACTATTACAAAGTCCTTTGCACACGTTTCCATCCGGCGCCGAGTAGCCGGCCGGGATTGAAATCGGAACGTGTGAAATGGACTTTACGATGCGAAACTCAAAATAAGGGTTATGTTTTTAGCAGTCTATATAGAAGGATCTTTATACATATAGATAATATACGATTATAGAAGGTATATGGCTGGGCCGGCTACTTACCCAATTTCGAGGAACGGTTAATATTGATTCGTTAGTATTATTTTTATGGTTCCGTACCAAAAACGGAACCCTTATAGGATCACTCGTGTTTCTGTCTGTCCGTCTGTCACAGTTGATTTCCACCAAATCTACTGGACCGATTAAATTCAAATTTGGTACACATATGAACTTAAGAGCCATTTTTGGGGGCAAAGTAGCAAATTCAAATAAAAGTATCGCAAACTGTAAGTATCGTGTAATATATCAAAATCTGATCATAATTGCAAAAAAAATGTCTGCTTATCCCTCCAAAACAAAATATATGACGAAACTGAATGTTATTTGATCTAAAGTTTGTACATCGTACCATACATACTAAAAGTAAATAATAAATACTAAAAATAGTTCTTAACCTGAAGATTACAGGAAAATCTATAAGAAATCTGAATTTTAAACATGAAGGTCATCTTTGTGTATCGTGTAATATATGAAACGAAATAAATTATTGTCAGGATATGAATTATTTTGAACAATTTAAACTGATTCGTTTTGAACTACTTCAGGAAAAAGCATGAAAATAAACCTTTCCCCTTGTCTCCGAAGCTACTAAGCTTTTGTCAAAAAATGAAAAGATAGATCTTGACCTAGAGATTACAGGAAAACCTAAAAGACGTCTGACCTTATAAACATGGGTTCCATTTTAGGGGCAAAGCAGGAAATTAAAAAACGTTTGTAACGGTATGGTGTAACATGAAAACAAATCAAAGGGCTTGTTGTGAGGGTATCAAATATATATTTTATAAAGTTACTTACGAAAGTCCATTAAAATCCTCCACCCTCTTTGAAATTATTAAGCCTACAATTTAGAAAGAAAGTAGTGTGAAGATGATATGGTAAATCGACTGGCCTGAGTTGGTCTACCGTCTAGTTAGTGCCCCAGGATAAATAGTTGTTTGATGATCACAATTGTTTATTCTGTGTCTGGGTGTAATTTATTTAGAATATTAATGTATTTGGAATAATAAAAGTACCTATGTTTAGAAGCTTTTCTTAGTTTAGTTCCACTAATAACAGAAGCAAGATCTAACTGGCAATCAAGTTTTTTCGGAGTTCTAATAATCATACGTAGCTTAGGGAGAAGGACTTATTTTTTTTTTATATTTTTAAATTTGCTACTCTATATGTCGCACATTACCGTGGTCTGAAATGCTTCGTGTAACCACAGCCGGTGAGTTGCTCTATTGCAACTGGGTTGATACAGTGCCGTGTATAGATACTCGTGATTATCGAACTATTTACATACATGGCGCGGTGGGAATGTGTCTGACTGCTACGCAAGAGGTCGTGGGTTCGATTCCCACACGGGACACCACAAATTGTTGTCCCGAGTCTGGGTGTACTTTGTGTCTATGACATCTATGTTTGTAAAGTCCCCCGCGACACAGGGCTTGTACCATGCTGTGGGAGTCGTCCTAAAAAAAAATCCTTTATATTTGTACGGAACGTGCCTGTGTCCCACTATCACTTAGCCGGTTTCTTAGGGTTCAGTAGCCAAAATGTCAAAAACGGAACCGGATATGACGAAGTATAAGGGTACAGACGTATGTCACAGGCATTTTACTCAAAGACTACCCAATGATGAAAAGGTGACTTGTAGTAGCCGCTATTTAGTTTGATAGCTAAGTAATAAAAATAAATATTTTTATGATTTACATGTAACAGAAACTGAAAAAAAAAATTGTTGAGCGACAAGCGACGTGTGGGCAGGTCTTTTAAAAAAAATTTAAGGTTCCTAACTTTTTTTGATTAGGTTAATATTATTTTTGGAAATAGTCGCTCCAAAAGTTGCATTAATTGTGTCCCCCTGCCCCGACTAAACATGAAAAATAAAAAAAAGGCAGCGCTTAACAAAAAAAATAAATTAATATAATTTGACAAGGGAATAAACGCGTTTAATCTAAGTAAAGTATTTACCTTATGCTTGCACTGACTTATATGTGCAGGGCGAACGTCACGACTCCGTGTGTGCCTCACACACGGAGTCGTGACGCTCGCCCTGCCCCTCCATGGTCGGTGGTCGGTGATTTAACGCGTTTATTCCCGAGTCAAATTGTATTTATAATTCAATGCGTAAGTTTAAAAGTTAAATTAATATTATTTCAAAAATGATTGGATTAACCATCATTGAGTTATTGCCAAAAAACTACGTTACTCAACAAAAGAGCGTAAGTACCATGAACATACGACAACGGCTCCGGAGTCCGGAACCCTATATTGAGTATGATTCGACATGCTCTTGTCTGTTTTTTGGAATAATGTTTCGTGTTAGGTATCAAATGAAAGAGTTTAATTATTATAATTGTGTTATAATTTAATATATCACGTTTCAGATGTTTGTTTAGGCTACAAATAAAACAAATAGTAGGAAAAAGTAGTTTCATTATAAAATAATTGAAGTACCTACTTACAAAATAAATCATTTTAAAAACTACACGACTATAACATAAAAATCACAATCTAAAAGTAATTTTTGAAATAGGTTTATGTTTTAGTTTTTGAATTTATGATTCTTGGTAAATTATTGTTTTTTTAGGTTTTATGTTGAATTGATGACCTCTCCTACACTTTTTGAGATACCTCAAATATTCGTCTCGTCTTCTCCAGTACGAAGTCAATCATGACCGGCACATCATACTTTGCGATCTCGTGGCAATCTTTCTTTGGAAAATAAAATTCTGGAAGGCACAGACAGAGTGTGCTCTTGAGTGCATATTTCCTCTTATATATCCCAGTCAGGTTTGAAGCCTTCTTCTGCTAGGGTAAGCGACCCAAGACAGATTTGTTTGCAATAAATGCGTGTCAAATGAGTCCAATAAACCATATTGTTATAGGCTTGGTTTTATCCTCTGGCATGTTGAATATGCCCAGAATATATACGTTTTCGGTATTAACGTTGAGTACGTTACTACCGAAGACGGGTATATCCTGAGCTCAATCCACTGCATCTATCTATTTATTTGTTCACCAGACCAGTTGCAAGATCTTCAGGAAGGATTGCCGGTATCAAGTCTTTCAAAATAAAGCACTTCGTGAATTGAAGACAGTGTAACAAAATAATTACTATTATGAACATTAGAGTTTTAGACTGTTAAACAATATAAGGATATGCTGATATGTACCACACCACAATACAGCAAGAGTACAGCAGGAGCGCTTAAAAAAGTCGCGCATAAGCAACGCGTACATAAATATAACTTAGAACACCTTCGCTACTTGCCCCACCAAACAATCGAATATCGTCTACATATTCTTACTTAAGAAACGTTCAATATGGGATACATATATCTATCTGTTTTGTTTACACGAGGTCTACTTTGATAGGTGGTCGCTGCACGCCGGCGATGGGGCAAGTGCATCGAGATGTTTTTGTATGTGTGCGCTGAAGCGTTCCTTCCGTACTAGAGCGGTGCCCATACCACAAAATACGTCATATATAATTTAGAGGTTAGTTAATAAAAAGGCTTAAGTTTTGAATGTTAATAAGTTACAGTTTACATTTTAAAGTACCTATGTCCTTGTTTTAGTTTACACGTTTGAAAAATAATTTTAAATATATTTATTTATAAAGACATTGTGATGATTACCGCATAATATGACTTTAATGCTAATTAGCACGTTCTGTACAATGTAAGTACAGACGCTCAAAAAATACTGATAACATCGAATTGACATTTGTGAATGAATAGAATATATATAGAGATAGTAGAATATAATTATCACAGAATCCAATAGAATTAAAGTTACACAGCAAATATAATGCGTACCTACGCATTATATTTGCTGTGCTCGTTTAATCTAATGCCCCTATTCATAATACTTTAGAAACATCATTTTAACTAGAGAATGATTTGTTTTTGTTTATTTTAATAGAAGAAAGACAAAATATTCGATCGTTAAAATGCTGTAACTAAAGGTTTTTTTTTATTATAAGACTTTACATGTATACAAAATACGGGCACAAAGTACACCTTCGACTACAAAATTTGTTGATGACATATAGTGGGAATCGAACCTCTCGCATAGCAGTCAGGCTCACTACCCACTAGACCAACTGGTCAGTCAAGAGTTGTTAATAAGGGGGCTACTCAGCCTGTGACCTACTAATCGTCGTTTTATTTTTAAGTTTAACGTGGGCTTTTACTACATCGTAGCGTCCAAATATTTATTAGAAAACATTATTCGCTATTATACTTTTTGAAGTTATGCTTAAAATCCTATAAGATTACACTACGAATTATGCAATTGGTGGAATTTTATCAATGAACTATCTAAATAATTGTAACTAAATAACACAACGTATTTTAATTATACTTTGTCAACATAGCATCTACGTAGCCGAACAAATGTTCACGCATATGCTTGCCCCATACAAAAGTCGCATGGCTCCATGTCTTCGGCTTCAGTACATGGTAATCCACGACATTGGGCAGCTGCTTTTTCAATATCTGAACGTCTCTATAAACACACAATCTGTCATTTTTACCAACTACCATAGCTATTTTCATAGTACATTTTCTTAAATCATACCTGGGAGGCCTTGTGCTGTTGTATATTAAAAGATTTTTCCTAAAACCGTAGTCGAAATGAGCGAATCTTTTACTTGCGCCATTTTGAAATAAATGTATCGCATCTTTGAATGATGTTCCACTAGGATATCTTGCCAACGCAGTAGGCACTAACTCCCGCTCAATCAGGTCGGGGTCTTTTCCCATTATTTGATATATGATAGTCTCCACACACAATTCATAACCGATATATTTATCCGCACATACGAGTTTCAACAACGAAATCAGCACAGAAGAATTACTTAAGAACTCTCCATAGGCCAAGCTAGGAGATATTGGCATAAAAGAAGCAAAAAAATTGGGAGGTAAGAAAGGGTACATCTCCGCCGCGGCGTTGTGTAAATACGCCGCAGGAGCTAAGCTCATCACCAGTTTGAACTTGTCGTTGTATTCCGGCCGTAGAATTCCCATGACGTAGAAAAATGTTGTTCCTTCAGAATGCGGGATCGCTGAGATTTGCTTTTGCCCCGTTATATTTAGTATAAAGTCCGTCATAGCTGGCAAATCGTACTTTGCAATCTCGTGGAAACTAAAATCCCAGAACTTTAAACCGTTGGGGTTGAGAGATACGTGTGCCCTTGAGTGCATATTTCCTCTCGTATTTCCCAGCCAGACGTCGTAACCCTTTTCTGCTAGCATACCAACCCAAGATTCGTTTCCTCGGACTAAATATACATCTGCCGCTGCTGCGAAACCGTGTTTTAATAATACGGGCCTAGTTCTGTCACCCGGTATGTTGAATAAGCCCAGGATATATCCATCTTCGGTGGTAACGTTGTATCGGACGCACTTCATATTGTATTTGTTCGCCAACTCGCAAAACCCGAGGCGTCCATCTTCAGGAATACTCATGAGTAATAAGTCGTTTAATGAGCCTTTTGTATAATGAAGGCATAGTGTCAAAATAACTACTACTATAAACATTTTTACACACATAATAAGTTCACTATAACTGTCAGAGACGAGTGCTCACTTGCTAATAGTTAAATCCGGGTTCGTTCTTAATTTATATGGTTAGTGTTTTTTTCTAAGAAGCCAAAATAGTAGGAAGTTATCACGATTCATTGCCACGTGTTGAATTTATTAACTGACTCAAAAATAAAATTAAATAAACGAAAAAGACGGCACTAGAATATGCATGAATAAATATTAAACATAATTTTTGGTTTAGTGATGATTTACATGATTATGATTATAATTACACTGTATGCAATGCACACAGTTAGACGCGAATCAATGGCGGTCTCCCTGCGTCTATCTATGTGCACAGTTCATTTGAATTACTGAAGGGTTTAATATTGTTTTTATTATTATATTTATCACTTGGACAATTTGATCCAAAATATGCATATGTTATGTACTTATCCATATTATATAGAAAGTGGAGAAAATCATGTAAGAACAAAATAAATATATCCATCTTCTTCTAATTCTAAATATACGAAATAAAGTACCTCGCTGCGTTTATATGTTCGCGATTATATCAAAAATTTCTAAACAAATTTTGATGCGCATTTCACCATCAATTATATAAATTCTTTCTTATAATACATGCATATTCTGTTTAACTTTTTCTTTCATACAAAATTTGTCCTGACAGTTAAAAACACAATAAAAAAGTTACTTAACTATTTTGATTTTTATTTACTTAGGAAGAGGACTTTTTTTTTGACGTTTATTGTAAGTTTTATACCTTGTAGTTTTTGAGTTATCTACTAAGATGTTTTTAAAATGTTAATTGCTCATTTATTTTTTTATTTATCCAAACTAATATAAAAGTAATTCTGTCTGTCTGTTACGTTTTCACGTTTAAACCATTGAACCGATATAAACAAAGGTTTGGAGATAAGTTAAGTCCCGGGGAAGGACATTGGTTAGTTTTTATCGCGATAACGAAATCCACACGGGCGAAGCCGCGGGCGATATCTAATGAGATAGATATTAAATTAGAAAACAACTTGTCAGTTTTTGAGCCAAGTTTTTAATCTTTCATAATAGTAGACCTGTTGACCTCTATATAATTTTTTGTAAGACCATAAAAGTAGTCGTAATATTAAAATCTATAAGTATAAAACAAAGTCGTGTTAGTTACACCATTTATAAATCAAGAATGGCTGGACCAATTTTTATTATTTTTGTGTTTTTGGATTTGTCTTCGTCCGGAATAGGATAATAAGTATTAAAAACATTGGAAAATTGACAAAAAAAAAAAATAAAAAAAAAATCCCATACAAAATGCTTTAGGGTTTCGTACCTGTCTAACATTTAATGTTTATTCCGTCGATATAATAATAATAATGATTTATTTTCTCACCACAATATAGGAAAACAAAAACATTACATTACATTTCATACTTAAAATATCATTTTAACATATTGTGGGAGACTGGTGCCTAAGCTAGGCTCGGGGCCTGTGTTTCAGGACACCAGGTCTCCACCCTTTATTCTTACATTGTCTCGTCAAGATGGGCACTGAATATGCTTTACTATATTACAGATAAAATACCATATTAATAATAAAAACGGTTAGTATATGTGTGTGTGTGTGTGTGTGTATGTTTGTGTGTGTTTGTGTGTGTGTGTGTGTGTGTGTGTGTGTGTGTGTGTGTGTGTGTGTGTGTGTGTATGTCTGAGAGAGAGTACGTAAGGGGGGGGGGGGGATTCAAACTCTTAATGATAAAATCGCAATCGTTGCCTCAGTGTCATCATAATTTAGCTCTTGTAACCAGTCTGTTAGCCTTTTTTTACAAGCGTTTTTCGTGAGATTGAATATGGGTAGGACCCTGTTGATTTTATTATATAGGAAGCCACCTAGGTGACAGAAAAATCGTTGGGAATACTTCGTAAAGAGCTTGGTGCGTTGTACAGGGTTGTATCGTCTAACACCATTGGACAATGATGGATGATATGTCAGTAGAGCGTGTTGACTTATTAAGGTGTTACGTATAAAGAGTTGACGCACTGTTAAGACTTTGCTTTCCTTGTACAGCAAGTCAGTGGGGTAACGATATGGCTTAAAGAAAGCCACTTTCAAAATGGCCCTTTGTGTTCTCTCTAAGTCAATCAGTCTAGTTTTTGGCGCTCCACCCCAGGATGTTATACAGTAGGTTATTACCGATTGAGCGAGGGCAAAGTAAACTGATTTCAGTTGTTTTGCCTCTAAACAGTATCTTATAGTTTTAAATACGTATATCAATTTACGCAATCTGGTGTTGAGAGCGTTTATGTGTTCGTCAAATTTGAGGTTGTTATCTATTATGACGCCCAAGTACTTTATACTCTCTGCTTTGTTTAAGTGTGTACAGTTGCACTTAGTATTGTGTGGTGCAGGGCACGAGTGTGCTTGCAGAGAAAGTGGTAAAGTGTCAGGCATCTGGCAAACATTTTTTATTGAGAATGTCATATAATTTGTTTTGTCTCTGTTTAAGGTTAGCAAATTGTCTTGTAGCCATCTAGAGACTGTATCGAAACCCGATTGAGCACACGCATATGCCTCGCTCCACGTATCAGCGCTAAATAGAAGGGCAGTGTCGTCTGCGAAGGCGATCGTTTTGCCTTTAGGCAAAGAGAGCATACTCAAGTCGTTAATATATACAAGGAATAACGTGGGGCCGAGTACGCTACCCTGGGGTGTACCGTAAGTGAGTGTACGCTCGTCACTGGTGTACTGGCCAATCCTAACTCTTTGGGTACGTCCCGATAAATAATCCCTGAAAAGGTCCAGGGGCACACCTCGGATTCCCATGGTCTCCATTTTCCGAACAAGGAGAGATACCGAAACTGTGTCAAAAGCCCTGGAAATGTCTAAAAATATACCCATTACCTTGCGTCCAGCATCCGTTTCTCTTATTATATAGTTGGTAACTTCGTTCACCGCATCGGAAGTGGATCTACCCGCACGAAAGCCGAATTGGGCAGGGGAGAGCAGTTTGTTTGTTTCTAGGTATTGAATGAGTCTATTGTTCATGATTCGTTCCATAATTTTTGATAGCGCTGGAAGTACAGCTATAGGTCTATAATTGCTGACACAATTTTGGTCTCCACTTTTATAGATCGGGTGCACTATAGCTTTCTTAAACACGTCTGGGAACTTGCCCGTAGTAAGTACGAGATTACAAATATACGTCAGTGGTGGTACTACCGCGCTTTCATGTTTTTTTAACAGTTTACTAGATATTTTGTCCCATCCCACTGCGCAGTCATTACGAAGTGATCTTAGTAGATCAGCAACCTCGCGCTCATCAGTCGGCAACATTACCATAGAGTGTGGACTGTTATTCACTTTTATCGGCGTAATTGGTTCATTTTGTGTAGTTAAATTTTTTTCGGCAAGTTGTTTACCAATAACAGAGAAGAAATCATTCACAAAGTTTATTGAACAGTCTGGTGATGCCTGGGTTGTCAACAAGTGAGACGAAATATTATCTTTATTTTTGGACCTGCCTGATATCTTATTTATGATTGACCATATTTGTTTGGGGTTGTTGCCAGCTTTGCTTATTTCATTTTTCTCATATGCTGTTTTAACATTTTTCAGGAGCTTGTTGCAATAGTTTCGGTATCTACAAAATGTGATTTTCAAGACCTTATCTTTGGGAGCTTTTTTTACTTTCTTATGCAGAGTATCCCTGTGTCGGATACATCGAAGCAGACCCGGGGTTATCCAACGTTTTATTGTTTTTTTACGGTTTGGGACTTTAACAGTTTTGGAATGTAATTCAATCGAGTTATTAATCAAGTTGATCATTATTTGTGCTGCCTCATTAGGATTTTTTGTCTGGTATACTTCACTAAAGTTTAGTTGTTTCATGTCTGCATCCAACTTGTCATGATCGATACATACAACAAGTTCTTTTGGTATTATTTTAGTGACTCTTTTTGCGAGAAACAATAACACTGTGTCATGAAAATGATATGGTAAACTCTCCCCTCTAATTAAAGAACTTAATTAAATAAAGGTTTTCAATCGACATGATATATTCACAATATTCGGACTATCGCTTAATATAATAAAAAGGGATTGACATATTTATTGGTAATCAAATATTTATGCATGCGTTTGAATAAGTTCATGACCTCCTTTGGTGATGTTCAATAACAAAATAAACGTTTGTTTAACATAACACTCAGATTAGTTAAAATGATTCTTTAAATTGATTAGTTGGGACAGTTTTTATTATTATCGTGAGACACAGATTGGTGGGATACTTAACGGGCACTCATGTACCTATTAACCTGATAGGGAACGTTGCTTATTCTTGCTGAATTCTCAGATTACTTGGCTGCCAATGAGTCACGACTCTCGAATCCCTTCAAAATCTATACTAACATTATAAAGCTGAAGAGTTTGTTTGTTTGTTTAATTGTTTGTTAGGTTAAACGCAATAATCTCTGGAACTACTGGTTCAAATTGAAAGATTATGTGCGATTTGATTTGATTATTAGTGTTGGATAGCCCATTTTCAAGGAAGGCTATAGGCTATATAAAATCACGCTACGACCAATAGGAGCTGAGATTCAATGAAAAATGTTGCAAAATTGGGGAAATATGACGCATACGAAGTTGCGCGGGTCAGCTAATAGTATTATAAAGAGGAAAGTTTGTAAGTATTTTAAGTTTGTAACTTCGTCTGCGTCAATATTTCTCATTCTTCATTGATGATTCGCTCCTATTGGTTATGGCGCGATGATATCCTCAATGAATGGTCTATCCAACGTTAAAATAATACGAACCAGTAAGTCCAGAGACTAGCGCGTTCAACCAAACAAACAAAGTTTTCAGTTACTTATTATTAGTAGGTGTAGATTTATATAAATGTAAGTACATATAATATTCATATTTACATAAACATATTTTTTCAAAAGGTCTTAATTTTTTACTTTAATTAATTATGATAATTTAATATCGTTTATTGTCGGGTCCCATGACATGTTAAATATCCAAAAGAGTAATTAGTAAATAAAGCTGACATTTAAACTGCCAACAGTCAAGTCCCGATTAAATGTTGTGGATTTTTTATCATTGATCATTTATAAAAATAAGTGATTTGATGAAATAAAAATAGTGACGATATAGACTGTTTTTTTATATTCTTTTTTATTTGTATGAGAACTCCATATTTTTGACATTTCTTAAAGAGTTGTTGTTTTGATTAGTTGGAAACTAGCCCATTAAAGAGGTTAGTTAGAACTTTAGAAAAATATAAAAATGAACAAATATCTACAAGCAGATAGTGTCAATATCCACAAAGCACTTGCTACAAACTATTAATGAAATAATTAAGTAAGTAGGTGCACCACGGTGGCTAAAAATTTTACAGAGTACAAAAACATTAGAAATGTTTTTGTACTCTGTAAAATGAGCTTTGATTTAAACGCTGAATTTTTCCAAAAATATTTATAAGCAATTTTAAAATATTTATTAAAACAATAATGATCATGAAACATATAAACAACACTGACTTTTTGCCAAACTTCTTGGCAGTATATGATTAGGTATAAATGAGACAAAAGATGTAGTATGTCCGGTTATAATTATCCAAAGGTGCATCTTATATACTAACGACTTCGTGTTGATAACAGATAGTAGAAACATTTAATAGATACTGAACGTGCGATAAGGAACATAAGATTGTGATGTAGATTGTAGATACAGCACAAAGATATTGTACTGTAACAGTACACCCCCCTTTAAAAAAAAATTATGGTAATAGTGTTTACAATATAAATTTGACCTAGACCTTACTAGTTATTTGCTGATGTATATAAATAATAATGCTATTGTACGCGGTGGAATTTGATGACGCCTGTTGTGTTGTGATTTGCTGACGTCTGTAATTTTGACTTAGCTGTTGCACGAGTGTTTATTATTTTTTTCCGTTAAACTCTTCATTCTTCTGTCCAGTGTTTTCATTATGCCGTAAATTAGGATCACGCCGATTGTTAAAATAATCTGTCCCATTGCAACATTTCTTGTCCACCGTAAGTCCTCCTGGATCAGGTTACGGAGTTGGTCCGCTTCGTTTTGATTGAGACAATTGTCCGTATTGTATGTTATCTGGTCCTTAGAACTTTGATTTCCCATTTTAGATGTCTTGTTGTTACGAGTAGTTGTGAATTAATGGTATATGTTAAGAACTATGTTAATATATATACGAATAGCTTGCTTATATCAGCGATTTTTTATAGACGTACTACTGGCTTTACTTTACGTCCCGATCGTGTAGTGTACGTGTGTGAATGCCTGTCGCAATCCTTTGAATCTGGCACGTAGTTTGATTCGTCATTGATCATGAAAGCTGGTTTCAATCTATCTTGCTTAGTATCTTCTTATTTTCTAATATGTATGTAAAGTCAGTTAATCTTGGTAGTGGGTATTTGTCCGGTACTGTCGTGCTATTGAGCATTCGATAGTCTCCGCACGGTCTCCATTCGCCATTTTTCTTTTTTACCATATGTAATGGGCTTGCCCATGGGCTATCTGACGGTCGGCAAATTCCGAGTTCTATCATATTTTGAAATTCCTTTTTGGCTATGTCGTATTTTTCTGGAGGTAATGGTCTTGCCCGAGCTGCGACGGGTGGTCCTGTAGTGATAATGTGATGTTCAATCTTATGTTTGGGCGCATTGCGGAGAGAGGACCCTTTCGTGATGTCTTCGTATTTGTTTAAAAGTTGCGTAATACGTGGATTCGTTCCCACTGCGATAGTACGAATTGTTTGTTGTGTCGCTTTTTCCGAAGTTACATGCGTTGTCAGCTCTGTAACTTTGTCGATAAGTTTGCGACCTGCTATGTCGACTAATAGTTTATAGTGCTCTAGAAAATCTGCTCCAATTATTGGTTGTGTAACATCGGCGATTACAAAATTCCATTTATAACATCGTTGTAGTCCTAAATTCAAGGTAAGCGTCTTCTCGCCGTAAGTCCTAATTTTAGTCCCATTTGCAGCGTATAGTGTGTATTGTTCATTTTGTAAAATTGAATGTCTCTGTTGCTTGCTAATGACTGAAATATTTGCGCCCGTGTCAATCAAAAACTTCATACCACTTTTTCGGTCGGTAATGGTGAGGCGATTGGATGGGTGGATTGCACAGAGTTTCGCCGTTGTCTGTGCTCTTATTCGTTTCCCTGGTTCCGTACGTAAGTCATTGGTTTCCAACCGCATGGTTTAATGCAGTTCTTTGCATATTTTCCGAATCTTTCGTGGTAGTAACAAAATCGATTTGCTCCTCTATAGTTTGTTCTCGGCCTCATAATCGGGAATTGTTGACGTTTCTTGAAATGATTGTGCGTGTTGGGTCGATAGCCATATTGACCTTGCTGAATTGCGTCAATATCTATCTGTAATTTTGCTAGCTGGGCTAAAATGCATGCTGTATTGTTGTCGTTTGAAGTGTCGTTGCTAACAGCTGATATTTCGGTTACTTTTGAATTCATTATTATTTTGTCTGCAATTTGGCTCAGTTTGTCAATTTCCATGTCTTCCGTAACTGCTAGAACCGTAGTAACTGATGTTGGTAAAAGCCTGAACCATAGTAGTTTAATTGTTTCGTCACTGATTTTTCCTCTCCCGAGGACTCGCATTTGACGTAATAACTGCGAAGGTTTTTGATCACCGAGTTCTGTCTCTGATATTAATTTTTGAAACTGTCGCTGTTCTGTTTCTTCGTAACAAACAATTAAACGTTCCTTGATGTTTTTGTATTTATCTGTAGTCGGTGGTGAAGTGATTAGGTCACTAACTTGTAGTATTTCTTCCTTGGATAACTTTGCTATTACTGTACAGTATTTGTATTCGTCTCCTTGCTTCTGTGGTGCTAATATGGCTTCTAGTTGCGTGAACCATAATCTTGGTTGGTCTTTCCAAAATTCCGGAATGCGGGATAAAACCGAGGTGCCAGCAGCTACTTCAAGTGTTCCTTGCTGATTTATGTTCGCCTTGCACGGTGATTGTGCCATGTTTCTTGCTGCGTATTCGTTCGTCGGGGTCACCAATTTGCCAAACTTCTTGGCAGTATATGATTAGGTATAAATGAGACAAAAGATGTAGTATAGTCTGGTTATAATTATCCAAAGGTGCATCTTATATACTAACGATTTCGTGTTGATAACAGATAGTAGAAACATTTAATAGATACTGAACGTGCGATAAGGAACATAAGATTGTGATGTAGATTGTAGATACAGCACAAAGATATTGTACTGTAACAACTTGATAAACACAAGTCAAAGTCAAAATGCTTGTTTACAGTTACAAAATGCAACTCTTATGAACTTCTCATAAAATTTGGAATAGTATAAGTCTACATTTAATGCAAAGTTCGCAAAAAAGTAAAGTCAGTGAGATCTCTTTCAGGAATGTGCCCACCATTTTAATCATTTGGATTTTTTTATCCATAACTGCGATGCCGTTACTAACATTATCGTGTGAATAAAGAAATATCGTTTTAAATGATTTTATGAAAAGGATAAGAAAATTTGTGATTCTGAAACAAAATAACGCTCAAGTGTCGAGGACCTGGATGATTAGACGCATACAAAGCAATCCTATGATGTAATACATTTAATTCAATTTCCATAAAAAATGGCGCTTTAACCGTTTTACAACATTTACTATCCTATTAAATCGAACATAATAAATAATAACAGGTAGCAACACGATATTTCAATAAATTATAAGGAAATTATAGCAAAAAAAAATACGGCGAGTCACGAGCATCCGGACTATTTAATTATTATGTTATAGTCATAAATTTCATTAAATAGCGTGCCTATATATTTTTTTACAGTTAGTTTAAACTGATGCAATAATTTCGAGGTTGTACCTACACAAAAACTTCATATTTTTCAAATAAACTTTTTGTGTAGGTAAGCGGCGGTAGCCTAAGAGGCCTTAGCCAGGCGGAAGCCTGGCTTAGGCATCGGTCTCGCAATCGTGAGGTTTGAATCCTACCCATTATAGGTACTACTGACATAAACCAATTCCTAACACAAGCCTTTGACCTTAGCTCTCCCGGGTTAACAAGATTTGCTAGTAATGTGGAACTCAATCCCACATTGCTAGTTATCGTAAAAAAAATAAGGCATTTTTCTAACTTGTACACCATAACTTAAAAATCTATACTAATACTAGCTGACCCGCGCAACTTCGTCTGCGTAAATTTTCCCTTTTTTCTTTTTTCTTTCTTTTTTTTTTACAACATTTTTCATTGCTGCTCCTCTCCTATTGGTCGTAGCGTGATGTTATAACCTATAGCCTTCCTCGATAAATGGGCTATCCAACAATAAAATATTTTTTCAATGCGGCCCAGTAGTTCCTGAGATTATCGCGTTCAAACTAACAACTATAGGCTATGTAACATCGCGCTACAACTAATAGGAGCGGAGAAGCGACAAGAAATGTTTCAAAAACGGGGAAAAATTACGCATACGAAGTTGCGCGGGACAGCTAGTTACTTACTAAAAGATTACCTACTTAGGAATCCGTCCGATAAAACAAACAAAAATATCCAGTACAGTAACGAAATTCAATAGCTCTATAATTATTATATTATTATTATTATTACTTGTGTGGGACGCCACGTGTGTAGACACACTTGCTCCTTTCCACCTCCACGGAACCAGCGTTCAAGCTGGAGCGGCGGCTAATGCGGGCGGAAATCTAAAAACCCATAAATACAGGGGTCTCGGCAACCAATATATATTTATACCATTAGACGTCGAGACCCTTGGCCCGTTGGGTCCCAGTGCACAACATTTATTTAAAGAACTTTCCAAAAATTGGTCGACTCCACTGGTGACCGTAGAGCTGGCAGCTTCCTCGCACAACGCATCATCATTGCTATACAGCGAGGAAATGCTGCCAGTATTTGTGGAACCATGCCCAGGGGTCCCAATTTTTTGGATATATTTTAGTTTTATTTAGTCTTAATTTCTAGTTTAAATATAGTTTCAATAGTTAATAAGTAGTTATTTTTAAATAAGTATTACATGTGTATACTGAGTACTTTGAATAAAATGAAGTCATTACAATATCTATACTAATATTATAAAGCTGAAGAGTTTGTTTGTTTGTTTGAATGTAGTAATCTCAGGAGCTACTGGTTCGAATTAATTTAGGCTATAGGGCCTATATAGGGGGTATCATAACATCACGCTACGACCAATAGGAGCGGAGCAGCAATGAAAAATGTTGCAAAAATTGACACATATGAAGTTGCGCGGGTCAGCTAGTACGTTATAAAAATCAAAACTTTATTAGTGTTATTTTTTTAGTTATGTGTAACTGTTTATTTATGGTTTTCGATATTTTTTATTTGCCTCTGCTGTGAGACATTGCTTCTTGCTAAATTTTATGATTATAGGTCAATAGGGATTACCTTATAGGTTTGATTATCTTTCGAATGTTAAAGTAGCCGTTCATTTTGTAAAAAACAACTGTGAAAAAATAACTTAGAAGTTGTTTTTTCACTGCTCTGACAGACAAACCAACGACGAAGTGATTTTAAAAGAGTTCCGTTTTCCTATTGGATTACGGAACCCCAAAAATCAACTTATAAAAATTAATGTGATATAGAGGTTATTCATCTTATGTTATATTATAGAGTTAACCTGGAGTGATTAATTAATATATTGACACACAAAGTTTTTAGCTTTTAAATAAATCATATTTTATTGATTTATTCATACCTCCAATATGAGAAAAATAAAAATTTGCCAATGTCAAATTAGTGAAACATTTATAATATCTAGTCAAATTTCTTAAAAATAATAAATAGACGAGCCGAACGCTTGATTTCTAGATTTGTATATTACCTACATCCGGAGAAACTATTTTAATTAAAAAAAAACAACTGGCGCTCACACTTAATTTTTTTTCGGAAAGAAGGTGCACTTTAGCATAATCTGTATTATTAAATAATTAAAATAAATCAAACAAAGGAATGTGCCATTTTTTAACTTATTTAAATCCTCCAGTGCAAAATTTGAATGAAAAACAGGCAACCGATATTATTAAAGATAAATCTTTAAAACATGATTTATTTAAATATGGTGATGTCAATGATCTCTAACGCCAACTCTAAGTAGTAGTTATGACGAATGTGTCCACATTCGGCATAAATAAACGTATTTTGGAAAAGTATCCTTAGCTATGATAACATTGTAGATGGTGGAATTTACCTTCGTATTCTAATGATATCGTAGCATTTTTCATTGGTCTCCCTCCGTCTTAGGAATTTTTGATCAGGGTCCGTGATCAACGAATTTTCGAAAAGGGTCACGTGATTCTGACGTGAGTTTACCATTTTTTACCCATAATAAAAAAGTGCACAATGCCACTAAAGAAGTCTTCACTTCAAAATTAAATAAAAACCGGGCAAGTGCATGTTGGGCCACGCACAATGTAAGGTTCCGTATACCCCCAAATAATGCGGCTTAAGAAGTGGGTTTTCTGTTGTTTTTGTTTCACACTGCTAACGACGTTATTTAAGTATTTTTCAATGGAATCTGTACGAAAATTTTGTTACTTCTTACTTGGTCTGCTGTCACTCGTTAAGTTGTAAAGTCTACTTGCCTTCACAAACGGAACCCTAAATCGAAAAATGGCCTTTACAACACACAATGGGGTAGGTGAAAAAAAATTCATGCCCCTTACTATAGATATAGGGGAAAAACACAAAAAAAAATATTTTTTTATTCTTTTACTTTGTCGGCTTATGTAATATGTGGATACACATATTACATAAGCCGACTGTAAAATTACAGCCTCCTTTGAAATTGCTCAAGGTAAACGGTTCAATTACTTTTTTACATAGAACATAAAATTAAACCTCTGAACCGATTGATAAGAAATGTGATATGGAGATACTCGTAGTTTGAGTTCTGTGGAAGGACATGGGAGTTTTATACCGCAATAACTTTTTTGTATAGAAAGTAAATGATTTACTATTTAAAATATTATAATCTAACATTAAAGCTAATAAGTAATTTTAAGTTGACATAATTGCTAAGATACCTAATCTAAGAAATTATCTATTGATTTTACTTAGTGTCTGATAAAATCATAACACTTTGCTCTTATGTTTTAAACAATAAGCACTGTTACTATCACTTTTTTTCTCACTTAACACTACATTAAGTCAAACGGCTTAGTTCTTTTGAGTCTTCGTTTTTAGTCCGTACAATTTAGGAGTTGGATAGCCTCTGGATAGATGAAGTCTTTTGTCATGAGCTTCTGCGAATTTTCGGTCTACGAATTCTACTAGCGGTTTCCCTGTTGGTAAAATCAATAAGAATCGATTTTGATTCATTAACTTTAATATGCTACTTTTGGGTCCAGTTATACACTTTTCTAACAGCTGTTTGGACATTTCCTACTGTTTCCTCATGAGAAGTACCTATAGACATTATGGTGTCGTCAGCAAAGGTTGCAATAGTGTTGTTTACTAATTCTGGGATATCAGAGGTGTATAATAGGTACAGGACCGGCCCTAAGACATTTCCTTGTGGTACTCTAGCTTTTTTCCTTAAGTTCATTTTCCTGTCTGATTCTGAACATTTTGTTGAATATTTAAGACTCTAATATCTCGGCAAACTGTTTGGGCAGCATGACGTGTAGTTTATATATCAAGTTTTTGTGCCTTTGATTGGCAGCAGTCCCCGACGAATTTTTTTTCGAACTACTTACCTTATTGATCGGGGGGCCTACATTTTTATTTTATACTTTTCCTGTTACAAAGTATGGGTCGTGGGGTAATCCAATTTTTTTTTTAGGTCAAAATGTTCGGCTCCAAGACAACTACAAATTCACAGTGTATATATATACTGGGTGGCGCAAAAGTAGTGGCACTAAAGAAAATACTTTTTTTTTTTTTATATGACATTTTCTGTCATTCTGTTGTTGAAAATTGTGTAGTGAACAAATGTAAAATACACTGAAAATAAACATGGACCGTTTTACTCCCCAAGAACGTGGAATAATTGTGTCAATGTTCTTACGGAATAATTCATCAGTGATAAGAACACAACGTGAATTTCGTCGACGATTTCCCCACCGTCCGGCACCGATTGGTCGCACAATTCGACGCTTTGCCACACGCCTTGAAGCAACTGGCTCAACATTGGATAGACCTAAGTCTGGGAGACCAAGAACAGGCCGTTCAGCTGAAAATATCGATGCTGTGCGCGAAGATGTGGAAGAGTGTCCAGAAACATCAATGAGGCGACGTGCCACGCAATTGGGCATTTCCAGACGGACCCTGCAGCGTATTTTGGTGAAAGACTTAAAGATGTTCCCGTATAAAACTCAAATGACTCATCAGCTGCTGCCTGCTGACCACCGAACTCGTCTAGATTACTGCCAGCGCGTCATAAACCTCAACCTTGAAGAGGATGATTTTCCTTCAAAATTGGTTATGAGTGACGAAGCGCATTTCCATCTCTCAGGGCATGTCAATAAGCAGAATACTCGGTTCTGGGGCACTGATAATCCGCGCATTATTCAAGAAACACCTCTACACCCACTAAAAGTTACTGTATGGTGTGGCATCTGTGTTGACAGAGTGATCGGACCCTATTTTTTCGAAGACGCTGGAGGCAATGCGATAACTGTCACTGGAGAACGCTACAGAACCATGTTACGTGAGTTTTTGATACCCAGTTTGGACGAATTGGGGCTGGAGCACATCTGGTTTCAACAAGACGGCGCTACGGCACACACAGCGCGCGACACTATGGACTTAGTGAGGGACGCTTTTCCAGGCCGAGTTATCTCTCGTTTTGGCGATTTGCCTTGGCCTGCAAGATCACCCGATCTGACCAGTCCAGACTTCTTTCTTTGGGGTTTTTTGAAATCTCGGGTGTATGTGAACAAGCCACAGACTCTCGCAGCTCTAAAAGAAAACATTCGTCAAGAAATAACGAACATATCGCAGGAAGTGTTACGGCAAGTTATGCAAAATGTCATAAATAGGGCTCAAATGTGTATCAACTCTGGAGGTCACCATTTAAAAGACATAATCTTTAAATCCTAATGGTACGAAATTTAATGGCACAAATATACATTTAAAAAAATCTAAATCTAGTTTTCTAATTTAGAAAAAATGTTATAGCTGAACCAAATAGGGTCTTTACTTTTGCGCCACCCAGTATAACACTTCTCTACTTCGTAGGTTAAGAAGCGGTTTTATTGTAGAAGTTTGAAGACTGCTTTCAGGCGTTAAAAGCTAACGTCTATTTAAATGTAAACTGCATTTTGTGTAACCACTTGCAAGTAGTTTCTACACTACCTATTAATAACACTTTAGAGGGTACCACTTATATACCACTTTAAGTTTGAGTAAGTACCACGCTACTTTATAACCAACACAATAGGTATTTTATGTTAATTTTAAGTTCTAAAAAACTTTTTAATAGCTTAGTGTATGTACAACGGGTATAGATTGTGTGGCGATGTGTGTGTGTGTGTGTGTGTGTGTGTGTGATTCCTGTGCGTAACAAAACTGTGTGATCCATACTTACTTGTTCTGAGTCTGGGTGTAACATCGACGTACCCAGGATCTTTTTTCGGGAGGGGTTATCGTAATATCTGGAGGAGTCTCCCCCCCACCCCTAGGTGGTACAGTTGAATAAACACCGGCCAAATGTGTACTATGTACCTATCCAACAAGTCCTATAATCTGCAGTGTAATGTTTAATTAATTTGTATTATTTGTAACAATAACTATAAATTATGTTTAAGCTTAACCTGACAAAAAACCTCGATTTTACTCCGGGATCTCTCAGTGTGGTAAATGATTGTGAGACAAAAGTAGGTGTAGGTGATGAAGGGCAATACTTTTAAAAAAAATATGTTACGTAGTTATTTGGTGTAATGTAAAGAAGCCAATAGCGGGAGTATATTATTAGTACCTATATTAAAAATCATCATGCATATTACTAGCTTTCACCCGCGGCTCCGCCCGCATGGATATCAGTTATTGCGATAATAACTATCTATCCTATGTCCTTCTCCGGGATTCAACCTATCTCCATAACAAATTTAATTAAAATCGGTTCAGCAGTTTAAGCGTGAAAAGGTAACAGACAGCTACTTTGACATTTATAATACTACTAGCTTTCGCCCGCGGCTCCGCCCGCATGGATGTCGGTTATCGCGATAAAAACTATCCTATGTCCTTCCTCGGGACTCAAACTATCTCCATACAAAATTTCATCTAAATCGGTTCAGCTGTTTGAGCGTGAAAGCGTAACAAACAGACAGACAGACAGACAGAGTTACTTTCACATTTATAATATTAGTAAGTAAGTAAGTATGGATATAGTATGGATGGCAGGTGTAATACGTATGTACTTAATACGAATGGTATGGTCAAATTTCAACATACTGGTGCATTATGCATGACGCATCTACCCGCTGCTGAAATTTGACCACACCTTTCTGATATTAACTTTCAAATTGTTAATAGCAGCAGTTAATTAAGACACTGCCCGTATCAACTATCCTAAAACAAAACAGACAGATTAATTACAAAACTAGCATGAAAAGGTCGAACTTACAGAGTTTTAAGGGTTCATTAAATCAATGTTAGTAGGATCGTATGAAATTAATTCCTTGACTACTGTCGTTAGTTTCAGGGTTGTTAGTTTTGGAGTCAGTTTTTCAAAACCTTGGGTCTTGTGGTCAAAATATATTTTTATGTAAATTTCTGTAAAATATTCGCGTAAATTAGCAGGAATTAAATTAAAATCACACAATGAAATACTTGTAAATATATAAAACTAGCTTTCGCCCGCGGCTCCGCCCGCGTGGATGTCGGTTATCGCGATAAAAACTATCCTATGTCCTTCCCCGGGACTCAAACTATCTCCATACCAAATTTCATCAAAATCCGTTCAGCCGTTTAGGCGTGAAAGAGTAACAGACAGACAGACAGACAGACAGACAGACAGAGTTACTTTCGCATTTATAATATTAGTATGGATAGTATATAGTATATAGTATGGATAAATGTCTAAAATAAATAACGCAGTTTGTACTAATTTAATCAATTTAGTTTTGATGTAGATTACAATCTATATCAAAATTCAATAAATAAGGTAGGCTAATTAGCCTGCTAACCTATTGTAGTAAGTAAAGTAATTAAATGTTATCGTAATTTTCGTATTTATAAGTCGTCAGTCTCTCTCCGGCGGACTCTGATGATATCGGCCACCGTGACCAAATATTAATTTACCTCAAAATATTTACTCGGTCGCGGTCCGTAGACCACAGCTTTTTAAAATGTCTTACCTATTAACATACATCACATATTTGATTAAACAATATGAAGGAAAACTCGCTCGAGCAGAACTAAACTGAAAAAAACATTTAAAGACCATAATATTTATCAATTAACTCTAACCCATTTTTTTGTATATATATTTAGAAAAAAAAAATATTTTCATTTCTCTCACCTGGCAACCCTAAGACTAACCCCCTCTTAGGACCTCTAATTGATATGGGGCAATCACTTCATTTACATGACCCCCGATTTGATTAAGCGTCCTTAAGGTTATACCGTTTCCGGCAAATTCGGTAAACAAGTACCTACCCATTTCGGTATGAATTATTTATTTGCCGAAATTCCGGCGGTTATTGGCCCAGCCTAGGCGCTATTAGTTTGTAATACTATTCACTCTCCGCGTTTAAAACTCACTTATCTTTACAACTATTTTAGAGAGGATCAATATTCTTGTGTCTGAGAATTTTAGAATACATACTAACATTGATTCTGTTTCTATATTTACAGTTGGTGGCAAATATAATTTGATTGGAGAAACAAATGTGGCCACTTGAATATTTTTGACAAAATAAAACCAACTTTATATTTAAGTGTTTTGCCGGATTGGTATCGATTGTATACAAATAGTAGGTATACTGATTTGCGAACCTACGTAGTTTCCTTGATGTTTGCTAGCATCAATCCAGCCGTTACGGGGATTACAATAGGAATTTGGCAGATTAATTTAAGTTAAAAATGTAAAGGTTTGTCTATTTTCTTGATATTAAAAACGGTCAAATTTTCTCGGTCTCATTGTTACATCTAATCTTCGAAATGGTTGGACGGGTTTTGGTTAGACTTAACTGGAAGGTAGCTGATGTTAGGAGGAGTAACTTACAATACTGTTATAATTATATATAATAATTGACTGCCTCTGTGGCACGGTGGGAGTGTGTCCGACTGCTACGCAAGAGGTCGTGGGTTCGATTCCCACACGGGACGCCACTTTGTGTGATCCACAAATTGTTGTTCCGAGACTTGTATGTTTGTAAAGCCTCCCGCGACACAGGGCTTGTACCAAAATGCGGGAGTTGTCATTTATTAAAAAAAAATACCTACCTTAAATTTCCAAGTTTTTATTATTTCAGAACTTTTTGGTCGCCGCAAGTGGACAAAAGGAATAATGACAAAACAATGTTAACCGATTTTAGCCACTAAACCGATATTTTTTATTTTATGTTAGTATCATCGCAATGTTTTGATAGCAATAGCTCGGATCGTGGTTAGGCGTGGTATGACAGTTAACCGATGCAGCTGCATTGTGTCTAGCAAATAGCGGCTTTGTTATATTGTCTACAGCTGACAAGGCTATTTGTCAGTTCACTGCTAGCGGTTGTTACGTCACTAAACTTAAAAAGGAGGTAATATATTCAGGGTTCAGCTGTGTCTTTTGTCCACTATAACTTCTAAACCCCAGAAACCATTTAGATTAATGAGGTATTGTTAAAATTGTTTTAAGAGTCCTAGTAACATACCTAGAATAAGAAAAAAACGAAAATATTATATGGTTGGAGTCGAACGTAATTAAAATAACACTTCTTTCAACATACATGAACATGTAGATATACAACAATAGATAGGGTAGGTAGTCAATATTTTTATAGTAATTATGTCTTTAATTTTTATTATCCTTATTTATTTAACCCTGACACGTCAGATTACAAGTTGATTACCTTCACAATGGTTTAACCAGTTTTCATCAAACAATAACTATCTATTATAAGAATCCACATCAAAATCAGCCTGCGCGCACACACACGCGTTTAATATTTACTTCATTTTTTTAAACTTTTCGTTGATCATGGATGTATGGAATCAATTTGACATCAGTGAAGGTGCAAATCATACACTGTTGCTTAATGAAATTTGACAAAACGTTTAAGTCCAAAACGTCAAGTCACGGGCTCATATTTCATATACGAGCCGAGTAATAAAACATCTAAGTAGAAGTCGACGTACACTCAGAAGTACTTAATTATTAGTTAGTGTAGGCTCTGAATAAAGTAATAGCTCCTATAATGAAGGGGGGCTCGTAAAAAGACTATAAGCCTACTTTACGAGATGTAGCTAATGTATTCTGTGTTGAAATTAATTCGGTTCCTCTTGTGATCCACTGGGTTCGCTTTGAAAAGATACGAGTATGTCACGTTTGAGAGGCCTCGGTCCTTAAAACGTGGGGTGACGTCATTTTTTATTTAAATTTTAAAAAAAGTTTAAAATTTGGCTTAAATCTTTGATCTTGAAATCGCCTTTTTGACCACAGGCGCATTATGAGGGGTGTTCTTAGTTTAACGTGGTAAACTCCAAACGGCTGGTCGATTTTGAAGGATTTTTTTAAATTAAAAAGTTAGTTCAATCAGAATTGTTCTTTACTTCGTTTATTCAAAATCAGATCAGCCGTTGCCATTACATAATAGATAGGTATCAACTTATATTGATATTCTTTGAGCTCTCTTCTTGGTTATTTTAAAAATATCTGTGCGTTACCAGACATGTTTTAGTGAGAAATTACTGTACCTACACCACAACAATATGACTAGCTATAAAAAGTTCCCACTCACTGCAGGGAATCGGGTCTCTTTTCTGAGTATTTACGAACAATAAAGAATTACTTAGAGACAAAGTAATGAAGATTTGATATTTGCCATTTTACCTGCTATCAATAGTATAATAAAAAGAGAAGAGTAAAATATTTGTTCCATGGGGATCCCAATGTTACTGCACGACGTACTGTTAGACGTAGCTTAAACCTATCACCAGTAAACTATAGTCACTTTATTCACAGAATTACAGTAGCATTTTACATAGAAATATTTGGCAAAAACTTATATGGTGTCTAAAAAATGATGGGCAATGGTACTCACCGTATCGAGTACGCGAATGCCATGACAGCATCAGAGACGAACTGTAGCTGCCTCTCGAACTCGGTGTTGTTCTCCATCAGCCTCTCCAGCCCCGAGCAGGCGCGGGAATACTGGCCGTTGTACGGGGTGCGGGGACTGCCGGGATAACGGCATTGGAAGTGATTCTCCCAGAATTCTGTTGATAGACATTTAATTTTGTTTTAGTAATGGTAGTGTAATATCTACAGAGGAAATAGTGCTGTTGTAAGTATAAATAATAGGGTGCCCGTCACCGTATTTAATTGATGGCAATGCACTGTACGAGAATATGTATTGTTTTTAAACTTTTGCGATTTTTATACATATTACATAATATTTCGGGACTTAATCGCGTCAATTATTTAAAGGTTTATTAAAAACCTTTTATTTACCCGACGTTTCGATCGAATTGCACCGATCGCGGTCACGGTTATATAATTATGTGGAATGTCTTGATGTTCCTAAAACGAGCATCACTACTACATTACACCTGTAACCGCTTTTAAACGGTTCATAATTCATACTTATTCAATGTAATACTGATTGGATTGGCAGTAACAGTAACAATATTTGTATGAATGAAACAATACTTCTTAGACACAATTCCTAATTATATTGCTATTGCCTTACAATTGCCGACTATACTAAGCAACTGAAAGCTCTTGAAGACTTAAGACCGTCGTAACACTACTCCCAAGTTTCCTAATGACAATGATCACAGGCTGTAAATGTATTAATTAAGCTGTGCCCAACATTGGATTAAACAAAACTAGCAAATAACAAAAGTTCTGTCATTTCAGTTATAAAGATTCTTTTCAAACTATCCGCGGTTCTAGAATTCAAAAGAATTGAGTAGCATGCCATTGTGTGTATGTAAACGAGACCTATTTACTGTACCCTAGCCCGCAAAGGTGAGGGAAGTGGGTCACTATTTGTATAGTATAAATATATGACTCTGAAGAGCCTGATAGATATATATACGAGTAATTTCTGTTAGTTTGTGACAGGTGTACGAACCAGATGGTACGTTACTTAGTCTGCATCAATACCATCCATTTTTTTTATAGTTCCATTAGCCTAAACCAACTATTAAAACACTTTTGCCAGTCTTGATCCGATAGGTCCAAAATTGAGACTTCGTGTGCGGCCACGAACTTTTCAGCACATGAAAAAAAACCGTTTCATATTTTCCTTGATAACCGGAAACAAAAAGAAATCACTGGGAGCTAAATAAGACTTTACGGTGGATGGGGCAAGGTTTCAACACTGGATTCCTCAAGAAATGTCTTTATTCTGAGGGACGTATGTGAGGAAGTGTTGTCGTGATGCAGCTTGATTCCCTGAAGCCCAGTTCTTGGTTTTCTCTCCCGCAGAGCTTGGAAAACTTTTGGCAATGCTACTATTGTATACCATTCCGAGTTAATAGATCTTTGATTTTCCAACATTGTTGTCAAGACATGCTCGCAGCGAGAAAAAAACTAGTCACCATTTTTACCAACGTTACGAAACACGTCTTGATGTTCTGTTTTCAAATCGTAAACGCATTTCGCGGCACCAATCCACAGAGGAAAAGGAAGTTTTATCGTCGTTGGATTCCGCGTTCCAAGAAAAGCTTCCATACTCCAAGATGCGGATGCAGAATAATGTTAACGCTCCCCAAACTAGCACAGAATCTTCTCGATCTCCGAGTAAGTAATTCGTGAGCCACTTTTTTTCAGTAGTCCACATATTTTTTGCAGTTACTGCCGTTTGTGCCAATGACGTTAACTTAATATAGATTATAGACGCGTCATAGGCTAATATTACGTAACGTAAAATAGGCGCGCGTAGAAGGCAGCCATTGACATATAGTTCTCTCTTTCACTCTGTACATCCTGCTGTACAACGAACGAGGCTCTGACGACCGGCTGGTGGCGGTATAACCATCCCAATTTAAGGCGTAGCTAAAGTAATAGGTCAGTGACGGGCAGCAGCGTCACTGATGCGAGAGCTACGCCCTGCGATCGCCAACCCACCTGCCCAGCGTGGCGATTATGGGCATTACCCCAAATGCACAAAGCACTAAGGCCACGGCCCCCAGTTCCCGGCAGTCACGCTATTCCTGGACATGGTGGCGTCCACGGTTACGGCGTGGCGGGGGGTGCTAAGAATCTCCGGGCTACTGAAGGCCACCACAATCGACTGACCCTGGCGACGTATAACGGACGCACGCTACGGCTAGACTCGCATCTGGCACAACTTGAGGTGGAACTTGGGAAGATTAGGTGGCATATCCTCGGGTTAAGTGAAGTCCGAAGAGAGGGGGAGGACACCATAACCCTCGAGTCAGGCCACCTTATGTACTTCCGCGAGGGAGACCAAAAATCCCAAGGTGGTGTTGGGTTTCTGGTAAATAAGTCCCTTTCTAACAACGTTGTGGAAATGTCTAGCGTGTCGAACAGGGTAGCGTACCCCATTATCAAGCTCACCGAGAGGTATAGCCTCAAGGTAGTGCAAGTGTACGCACCGACCTCGGCACATCCAGACGACGAAGTGGAGGATATGTTCGATGACATATCGAGGGCCCTCCACTCCACCACTAAGATCCACTACAACGTTGTTATGGGGGACTTCAACGCTAAAGTGGGAGTTCAAAATTGCAGCGAATTGGTAGTAGGATCCCATGGATTTGGAAGCAGAAATCATAGGGGGCAAATGCTAGTCAACTTCCTCGAATGGGAGGGGCTCTTCTTGATGAACTCCTTTTTCAAGAAACGGCCCCAAAGGAAGTGGACGTGGCAAAGCCCCGACACTATGACGAAAAACGAGATCGACTTCATCATGACGGACAAAAATTATTATATATTCAGAGACGTCACCGTGATCAACAGGTTTAATACCGGTAGTGATCACCGACTTGTCCGAGGCTCTCTGAATATCGACTTCAAGGCGGAACGTGCCCGTCTGATGAGGTCCAGGCTTCGACCTACTTTGCTCCAAAGCATGATAGGATCCGAAGCGTTCCAATCAAACCTGAATAACCGATTTGCTGCCATGGAAACCACAACAGATGTAAACCAGAAACTCGTAAATGTGGTTCGGATACTCAGGGAAGAAGGTACGAGATTTTGTGAAATGCAGCGTAAGGGCAAAAAGTCAAAGCTTTCGGAAAAGACTTTAGGGCTAATGAAGGAACGACGTGAAAACCCACCCGTCACTTCGTCGGAAAAGCGCGCTCTAAACCAAGAGATCAACAGGCTTATACGACACGACCTTCGGTGCTCCAACACTCTTTTGATAAAAAGAGCGATCGAGCAGAACCGGGGTTCAAAAGTGTTCGTACAATCTCTTGGAAGAAGCCACCTGACGAAGTTGACCACAGCAAGTGGAGAAGTCGTTTCTTCGAAGCCAGCAGTCCTCTCCGAAGTGGAAGGCTTCTATGGCCGGTTATACGCTACGCATGCATCTCGACCTGATCCTAAAAATGAGGGTCCTAGAGCCACTCTAACACGCCACTATACCGAAGACCTGCCAGAAGTCAACATTGACGAAATCGTGCTGGCTCTTAAACAGCTGAAAAATGGAAAAGCCCTTGGAGAGGATGGCGTTACAACAGAGCTGTTAAAAGCTGGAGGTAAACCCGTACTGAGGGAGCTCCAAAAGCTCTTTAATGCTGTCCTGTTTGAAGGGAAAACTCCGGAGGCGTGGAGTAGAAGTGTAGTCGTCTTGTTCTTCAAAAAAGGAGATAAGACCCGGCTGAAGAACTACCGACCTATTTCTCTTCTAAGCCACGTCTATAAGCTGTTTTCAAGAGTCATCACGAACCGCCTTGCGCGAAGACTTGAGGAATTCCAACCACCGGAACAGGCCAGATTTCGGAGCGGATATGGCACCATAGACCACATCCACACAGTGCGGCAGATTATACAAAAGACCCAGGAGTATAATCAGCCCCTGTGTCTAGCATTCGTGGACTATGAGAAGGCCTTTGACTCGATTGAAATCTGGTCCGTCATGGAGTCTCTGCAGCGATGCCAAGTAGATTGGCGATTTGGATGAGATGTCTCTACGAAGCCGCCACCATGTCCATCCAAGTACAGTATCAGCAAACAAAACCTATACCATTGCATCGAGGAGTGCGGCAAGGGGACGTTATTTCCCCGAAACTGTTCACAAATGCAATGGAGGATATGTTCAAGACGCTGCACTGGAAAGGGCGGGGCATCAACGTCAATGGTGAATACATTTCTCACTTGCGATTTGCAGATGACATTGTCATCATGGCGGAAACACTGCAGGACCTGCAACGGATGCTGAATGACCTGGCTGACTCCTCTGTACGCATCGCCCTACGGATGAAATTGGATAAAACCAAGGTCATGTTCAATGAACATGTACTACCGGAACCGACAGCGGTGCACGGCGCCGTTCTCGAAGTTGTTCAAAAATATGTGTACCTCGGGCAGTCATTGCAGTTAGGTAGATACAACTTCGAGGACGAGGTGAACAGGAGAATTCGGTTTGGTTGGGCAGCGTTTGGTAAGCTACGTCAAGTCTTCTCATCGTCGATCCCACAACGTCTAAAGACTAAAGTCTTTAATCAGTGCGTCCTACCCGTCATGACATACGGAGCCGAAACGTGGACACTGACGGTACGGCTGGTCCACAAGTTCAAAGTCGCTCAGCGGGCTATGAAACGGGCTATGCTCGGAGTTTCTCTTAGGGACAAAATCAGAAATGAGGTGATCCGGCAGAGAACCAAAGTTATCGACATAGCCCACTGGATCAGCAAGTTGAAGTGGCAGTGGGCTGGCCATATTAGCCGAAGAACCGACAACCGTTGGGGTAAACGAGTTCTTGAGTGGAGACCGCAGCTTGGCAAATGTAGTGTAGGACGCCCTCAAGCCAGGTGGAGTGATGATATACGCAAAACGGCTGGCAGGAGCTGGATGCGAGAAGCCGAAGATAGAACAAAGTGGCGTGCAATTGGAGAGGCCTAAGTCCAGCAGTGGACTGCGATAGGCTGATGATGATTTCACTCTCACATAAAAGGCTATCTTAACGTCTCTCTCGAAGTAAGTGCATTTACGGCAGTTACCTTGCATTTTTCTTGCCAAAACAGAGTGCGGTAAAACGCGTCTATATGTGAAACGTCATTGGTTTGTGCCGTTTTTTTTAAACCTTTGAATTTCGAATGAATCATCTAAAAAATGTTGCTCGAGATGTGCCAGACTAATATAACAGAGATAATATGCTAGTACGCAAATGGAAGCGGTTCCATCAGTGCAAAAAGAAAACGCGGGAACCGTCGTAGTAAAATGATTGGATCTACATAATTTTTTTAAAAACCTAACTGCTACGTTCTATTTTAAATAAATTTGAATGTTAAAAATATATAATACAGATGCGTTCCATTTTTAAATTATAAGTATCTCAAAACTTATAGAGTTGCCTACGTTTACGAAAAACATTACCCTCCTCCGGTAAAAATTAATTCGAAAATTGTCATTTCCACCTGTCGTAGGTCCGAGATAGTCTGGGACCTACGACAGGTCGAAATCACAAGTTCCCTCAATTTTATTTTCAGACAGTACTGATTCGTTGTCAAGCGATTACTTTCAGGTAAAAAAGATGCCGAATTAAATGTAGAAACTAACAAATAAAAGTATTTTTGTAAGTAGATTAGTAGGACATTGTTGGGTTAGTAGGTAAGTGGTGACAGTGAATGAAAAATTATTATGTAAATGAGCTCCAGAGAATAAAGCCTTAAAGGTCTCAGTTGTATATTAGATTTAAGGTTAGGCTAGTAATAACTTGAGCGTTTTATTATTTTTAAATTGTATACGTAGGTCGTATCGAGTCCTTTGTTGCACTATTGCAAGAATGCTGATTTAGTCAACTTATGTAACATCTGTCTTCTGCTTTAAGTGTATAACCTATTGTACTGCGATCAACCCATACACTGAGTTATTTATAGGTATAGTACTCTGACGAGTAACCTTGCGAGTTCGTTCCAATACCGGAATCCTTGTTGGTAATTTAAACGCAGCCTTCCCTAAACGAATAACAATTTATTTGTACAACGCACCCACATTAGAATAACAAAAGAGATGCGCGACACAGTATTCGGGCTGCGAGCTGCCCTTACAGTGCTACTATATAAAACATACACGGATCAGAAAAATACTTCCTTGACTCAAGTTCCAATTATTTTCTTCTTTACATTTTAAAATAAAACAAATCTCAAATTGGAAAAGAACAGACCACGAAGGTCACAGTTAACACGAAGTCTGCATGCACATGAACTCTATGATGACATGCTCGAGAATCCGATATGGACATCACAATACCCTCTTATATCAGTCTGCTACCTAAAAAAATACAGTTGGTATTTGTCTGAAACTTCCAAGTTGAATGGTCTAGTACTTTTTCAAAAGGATTAAGTACTCTTTACTATTTCTTTTTTTTGTCTGTGAGAAAATCTCATGGAATTCGTCTTCATCTTAAATAGAAGAATATGAGTTTTTAAAACGTTTAGATTTTGTCAATAATTATTGTCTGCGTTATATGATATTCTAATGTTTAAGTTATGTTTCAGTAAGATTCGTCAAAATCATCTAAATATGTTTAGTCAAATAATTTTTGTGTAAAGGAATACGTACACAATTTTTGCATTACTAATATTTAGTATATAAAATAGTAGGTATCGTAGTTAATACTTTAAAATACTATATCAAAGTCTTAAAGTGGCTCGTATATCGCGTGTTGGATTGTCTTGACAGTTTCAAATGGAAAAGGCGAGAAAGATTCCATTTAGGTTTCTAACGTAAGTACAGGTTGAGTGACAAGTATTAAGGCGTTACTGAGCAGTACCGCATTTTATTTCGAGCTAGCTTTGACCGCGACCCCTCCCGCCTGATTCACTCTGCGCTGGAGTTTTCTCCTATCTATTCCATTATAAAAAATTGAATGCAATTTGAGTGCATAAATGATAATTTATAAGCACTCTATTATAATTCAATTTAGGTAATAAAGTTTAATTCATTGTGAGAGATAATTACAGCTCTTTTTGCATTGGATACGATTGCAATTGTTAATCTTAGTAATACGAACGCAAATTCCTCTCCTCTCCTATCCTTGTCCAACACATACCTGTCAAATGTGCGTGAGTGAGAACGCGCGTTCGAACGACCTAGACGTAAATAAAACAGTACCTAGACGATCGAGCTGAGCAAATAAAAAATCAAGTTTTTTTTAACAATGTTTTCTAAAAATGAAACCTACCTAAGTCGATTTATCGCCCCCGAAACCCCTGCATACTAAATTTCATGAAAATCGTTGGAGCCGTTGGCGTTAAATAAACTTTTTTGCCTTACTCTGCACGTTGCTCTTAAAGACAAACTAATCTTTTATCAACAGGATTGCTTTGGTGACGCCGTTGCAGTATGTAGGACTTCAGTGCAAGAGATTGTAGATTCTATTGTCACATAGGAAAAAAATGCTGGTTTGTAAATTATATCAAAGAACTGTCCTCTCCAAAAACATTGGGGTCCTAGGTGTCGACATCTCCAGTGACGTCCAGTTTGAATGTCATTTAGAGTACAAAGTTGGCATCAAAAAAACTTTCAACAGGGCCACGCAGTGCTTCTCTTCGGGGCAAAGGCATACCCTGTATAACGGTCAGATTCGGAGCCATATGGAGTACTGCTGTCATCTTTGGACTAGCGCACCAAAGTACCAGCTTGAGTCATTTGACTCCATCAAAAGGCGTGCTGTAAGGATTATCGACGACATCATAATTATAGGTGGTACTGAGCCCGATAAGCCTGAGGAGAAACTTTGCCTCCCTGTGTGTGTTCTACCTCCTATATAATAGACTGTGTTCCGAAGAATTATTTGATATGGTACCCACGGCCATATTTTGGCACCGCACCTCTCGCCATCGGCAAATTCACCATCACACCTTGGAACCAATATGATCGCGTACTGTACGGTTCTAGAGGAACTTCATCCCACGTACACTCAGGCTGTGATACATGCCAAGGTTTTCCCAAAAAAACTCAGCATGTGGTTCCTCAAAAAGGTTTTAAAGGTTTTTACAGGGTCAGAAATGTCCATAGGATACGGTAACTGCTAACCGTCAGGCAGGCCGTATGCGTGTTTTCCACCGCAGTGGTGTACAAGTGCAAGCGTGTTTTTAGAGTGAGATATCATAAGGATTTTTAGACATCTTGATTTCCGCTTAAAGTTCTTCACCGCCTTTGAGTAAGTGATGAAAGAAATGGTAGCTTCCGATGCAAAAGTAAGCGGGTACTTGGAACTAGGAACAAATCAAACAAGTTAAGAAGTTGAATTTATAAAACTTTGCAAAGGAATGAGAAACTTCACGACGCTAATACAGATCAGAGAATATTCCCTTTTATCTTTTATAACGTTATAAATAGTTCAAAACGCTTCGAAAACTTTGTTTTTGCGGAATAAAGCACTCTAGCTCGCTGTGCCTTCAAAATCATTGATGGAATTTTATCAAAAGGAAGGTTTTCCCGCCGCTACCAGATGAGAAACTTGGATTTTCTTGTAATTGGAGTACATTCAAGTCATTTCCATTGCGTTGTTGAAACTAAATTTGTTTCAATAGTAACGGTGGGGAAGGTTGTAAAGGTTATTATTATTGACGATTTACTCTGAGTTAGAAGTTCAATTGTTATGGAGTTGAAAGTTGTTGATTTGTGAGTAAAAGTGTTAATTTTTATCAACTGAATGAAAACGAAATACCTAAATATTTGTGAACAACCAAACCTTTAACTAAAAACCTGGTAAAATGAACACAAGATCTGACAACGTTGCTGTAATAAATCCTTAGCCACCTAAAATAATTTTATTTGCTTAATTTTGTCTGTTCGCAGTAACTTTACGACATATTTATATAAAATCTCCAAAATTTTTTTGTAAGCGGATCTTGCCGAGGCTAATCAATTTAAAATTTGATTATACCCACTTTACACACGCTATGGTTACTGCTTACGTGAGTTTCATGGTGAAATGATTGCATCACCTTATTGGCATAACTATGTATACACAAATATATTGCATTTTGTAACCTAAGTGATTAAAGTACTATTGACTTTGACCTTACAGGCAATAAGAAAATATAGAAAATGGAGAAACATTTCAAGCATAAATAATTAGCAAGTTAAGACTGTCTTGTCTGAGCCATCACCATAAATGTGAACCATAAAGTTAAGTGCAGCCCATAACGCAACTCTTAACTCTCCAGAGTTTCTTTCTTACCCATAAACTTGAATAAATACAGATTTGTTTTAAGGACACGTACGGATTTGGCCAATAGCATCTCTAAAGTTTTCGCACGACTGGCTGCAAAAAATAAAGTTTTGAACCCAAATAAGTTAGAAATTTCTATTCAATTATACTTATTTTAAAAGATAGCATTATCCATACTAATATTTGCTGGATGCGAAAGTATGGACAGTCATAGCCTAGTTTTTATCACGATATTCGATTCTTTGTGTGTGGGGATGCGGGGTTTGAATAACTCTGTTTGGTTTTCTTTCAGTCTAGTAATTAATAAATCGATTTTAAACACAAATGACTTATAAAAATGTTACCAGCTTTGAAGATCTAAAAGAATAACAGAGCCGTATTACAGCTCTGTAACATTAAGACTGTGAGTACCTAACACAAATGCAAATTGGATTATCATCATATTTGGCAGAGATGAGAAATGACTCGTTTGCATAATAATCGTAAGCTGATGTATCAAAAGTTGATCTCCAAAACAAGTCTACTAATACAGTCGATAGCCCTATCAATAATACTGGTACTAGATTTCGGAGGTCTTGATAGTAATGATAAGTAATCGATCGAGGCAACAATCTAAATCTAATACATACAGCGTTCTCTAAATAACCGTGCATATTATTTGTATCACAGTATGATCACAAAGAAGCAAAACTTGTAGATAAAATCAAACATTCTTAAAATATTCAAATACTTACCAACAAACCAGGGATTCCTTTTATTATTTTTCACATTCAATCCAAGAAAGTATTCTTTGAATCCAGTCACGTTGTTAGCTTGTGGTTGGACACTGATGGTGCCTTCGACTGCTCGTTCATTGCCGTCAGAGACCAGCGATCTGGCGCTCCAGCCATCAGACCCTACCCAGCTGAAGGAGTGGGTTGCGTTGGCGCGTTCCACTGCACGCATCACGCCAGCCACTTCTTGATCTGATCCAAAGATGATGGCACCTGGAAATATAGCACCATGTTTAATAAACTGCTATGCTAGAGGTCGGGTTCGATTCAGACTAAGGATGTACTTACTATGCATAGATATTTGCTCCGAGTCTAAGTAAACTCTGGTGACTACTAATTGCATGTAGTCCCCATGCTACAGGGTTACCCTAGTAAAGAAGTTGTCTTTTTAAAGCATGAAAATATATTAGAATATTTTCGGGACTTAATCGCGTGAAATATTTAAAGGTACGATTTTTTTTATTTATCCGACGTTTTTGATGCATTTCGATTGCAACGTCGGGTAAATAAAAGGTTCTTACCTTTAAATAATTCACGCGATTTAGTCTGGATATATATTTAATTCGTGTAAAAACCGAGCAAATTTAAAAACAATGAAAAATATTATGTAATATTTGAAGGTACTGGCCCTCACTTGCTCATTAACAAAAAGGTGAAACTAAGAAGAATTATTGTTGAAAAATTGACTCACAATCTATCTGTTACAGATACTGTAGCAAAAGGCTAATGAGGTCCATACACATCATATACCGTCGACTAAACAAATAAATTCAGCGGTTATGACATAATTGAGCAACAAATATACAAAACCTCAAACCACATTTACTGATTAAGCCTCAGCCTAAGCCAAGCTAAGTCTAGAACAGCTATACATATATAACCCGCGGCCCGCGGGCCGCATTGTGGTTGGCCGATCTGGTTTAATTTATTTTCAACCATTTTGAATATCACACCCATTAAAAAACTGACCACATGAAGTAAATAGGTACTAGATAACACTACGCGCCGCGATGTGCAGTGCTATTATAGTTACTGCGATATCCCATCCCGTACATAGGTATATAGGTACGGCAATTGTCTTATTTATTTTTTAATATACAGTAGTCTGATTGTATCTACCAATCAAATTCTATTAACATTCTTTGGGTCTACGTGTCGGGGTTTCAATTCAACTAGACTCAAGTCAAATCACACAAAAAATTGAACTCAGCTGAGGCACTATAAGACAACATCTATATCGTCAATATAGACCCATCTCAAAAGCCAACTTAAGCTCGTAATCATGACATTTCCGTTATATTACAACCAATTCTTCCCTCTCTTTCGTGATCGGAATCAAAACTAAGTTTTATTTACCTTAGCTATCTAACAAACCTGTCCGTGTATACAAAACTAATTTATTACCCCTTGGAAAGGGCCCGGGGGTAGAGGAAATCCACGGGAGACTTTATTTACCAGGTAAGCCGCTTAAGTCTTACATAAGACGGCTTGTAATCTATCTCATATTCACGTATAATATGGATTATGGAATTATACCTAAGATATTTTGGCAGTACAACGGTTTCAACGGTAAAGTAACACAGGGTGAATTTAGGAAATTTTGAAACAGGCTTGAAGCAAAAACAAAGTGTGAATCACATAATTCCTGTGTTTAAGGGATAGTAAGCGACGGATCACTATGACATTGGTTAATTTATTCGTTTGCGAGTCAGCGCTTCAGCCAAACAGTTGCATAACTGAATGCTGATGCGTGACGCCGTTCAGATATATCTTGTGTCTACACACAAGAACCACCGCGGAGAGTTTTATAATTCTAAATTACGAAGATTGTAATAAGACTCTGCAATATTGCAATATTCGGTGCCATAATTTAGTGGCACCATAATGTAGCCTTGGCTAAATTATCATCTGGCTACCCTTATTCCAGGCGTTTATCTGGGGTTGACAATATTTTTGTTAATTTCTTTCAGTCCTTCCTGTCTACGAGTTACCCCACGCCTGGGCTAAATTATAGTCTGGATATTAAGTATATATACGTGAAGAGTTAGAAGGTGTTATCGTATTAATCAGTTTCATCAATCTCACTTTGGTTAAAAGCGGTTTGTTTGACGTGGGTGTCGCCATTGCGCAACGCTTTATTAATTAACTAATTTGTTAAATTGATACTTGAAGAATGGAAACAATGTCGTGCAATCAAGGTTTGTCAAGGTTGTTGCCTCTGGCGATCTGTTTTGGTAAGAGAACATTAAATCGAATCGTATTTTGTGCTCTCATTTAACAGTCTAAATATCAGCGCTCAGTAAACAAAATAATGTAATAAATGTAAAAAGTGGATGCAACCGAATCAATTACGGTTCATTCACTTTGCACTTTAATACATTAACGTTCAATACTTGAAAACCGAATCTCTTCTATGAACAAAAACATCGAGAGCATCTTATTATTTTAGTTCATCACACAAAGAGATATATTGCGAAGAAACTGAGACGTTAATAATAAATGCTAAGTGCGCGCAAGGCTTTGGGAGATGGTAGAGGAATCATTTATTATACGAAAGCTACTGACGATGTGTGGACTGTGTACTGTATATGAAAGAAAAATACGTATAAAACACTCTCACAGCTTTTAAATCAAGCTTTTATTATTATTTTGTTAAGTTTTAGTAAATAAGTACACACACATATTTTATATATTTCTATTATCTGGCCTATATACCAGGCCACTTAAAAAGTTTTTATGAATAAGGCTATTTTTTTGAATTTCGAATTTCCCTCTATATTTTTTCGAGAGCCAAATTCAATAATTATGTCTCATTTCAAAATGGATCTGCATCGAAAACATTTTTGTACGATGATTTTCTACAATTTTGAATCTTATGTGTCATTTGATCGACTTCAAATGGCTTTTATATGCCATTATATGATTAAAAAAACCGGACAAGAGCAAGCTCGTCTCGAAGCGTTTACGACGTTATGACAGGTGACAAATCCTGGATTTATCATACGATCCAGAAACAAAGCGTCAGTCGACAGGTTGGCTGCTTCAAAACGAATCAACGCCTACGAAAGTGAAGCGATCGAGAAGCGCAGGGAAAAGGCGATTGTTCAAGTGACTATGGAATTTAGTATCGCTACGAATTTTGTTGTGCCAAGATGAAAACTTCTGATTTATGTAGACATTAATATATACTTTCAGAAAAACCAACAATAATTTACCTAATTTGCCGGGTTTAATTGATATGGGTGGATGAACTTCGAAAATCGAAATATTTATTTTCATTTTTTTTTTAAATAGGATATAACTATGATATTGCGTATTAATTATGTACTACACATGATGTGTAACACTAGTTTATGGCTATGAATTTGGCTTTGCAATGATATATAATCCAAATCTCTATCTCACAAACACTTCACAATTGTCACAATATTGGTACGAGTCTCTGTCTCACAAAATATTTCTAATTGTTACTATGTATATGGAGTCTCTATCTCAAACTCACGTAATGTAACCACAATATCATACACAACACGAGAAATAACAAAAGCTATTTGTTATTAATACTTTAAACTGTTTTCATAATGGACCGGCGCCAAACAAGCTTTATGTACAGACAAACTAGTGACATGACATTACATTTCAGTGTTGCCATAACTTTTGTCATATCCTATACAAATCGATTTTTTTAATAAAATTCATTAGTATGTTCTTATTTTTAATCGAGCCGGGTCCTAATCTAAAGATATCAAAGAATATGCTTATTAAAAAGTATAGTGTATAAATATTAACGTTCTTTACATTCAAACGGTGCAACAATTATTAAAGTCTTTATATTAATTATTTAATAAAAATCGATAATAACCATCGATATTACAATTTTATTTTTGTAATAGTGTTACCACCTTTAAAAATAACTTCATACGAAAAAAAGGAAATAAATAAACTGAAAGACTAATATTTGCATCTCAATATTCCGGCAAATGTGAGACTTCATATCATTATATAATAGCGTTATAATTAGAAACAAGAATTATACATTTAATCAACTTGTGGCACAACGGAAATACTAGCGATACCCCTTTTGATCGCTGTTTTCTTTATTTTGACGGGGTATCTGGTTTAAATTCCATTACGAGACCAGCAAAGCAACATCAACGCCGAATGTTATACCACAAAATGACTGCCAGAAGTTTTGTCTGTAATGAGCAACAAGCGACCGAACACCGGGCTCCGCGGGGTACTGCTTCACCATGACAACGCGCCCGCGCACTCATCGCTCAAAACGAGGGACTTCATGTACACCACGCCGGTCATTGTCTTAGGTCACCCTCCTTATAGTCCGGATCTGGCACTGTGTGACTTCTTTTTATTCCCTAAAATAAAAAAACAGCTGAAAGGGTTACAGTCTTCATCGCCTAAAAACGTGCTAGCAGCGTTCGAGAAGCCCGTGGAAGACGTGTCTGCGGCGGACTGGAATAAATGTTTTGAACATTGCTTCAGACGCATGAAACTTTGTATAGGGGCTGGTGGAGAGTTTTTTGAAGATATTTTATTAAAATATTCTATCCATAGAAGTTAGTTTTGAGTTTCTCAAATCTTTTTGAGTGTCCCACGTATACCTTATAACTGGCGAATGATTTGTATTTGTTCTTGAAAAACAAATCATTCGCCTTAAAGAATAGAAGAAGAGATAACATTCGCTACTTAAATGCTTATTATGTTTATCTGAAGAACTTGTTTTGAGATCGCTTATATAGATCCCGTGTAAACAAAAGAGATACAGATATTATAGTCCGGTCAATTTAGACATAAAAATAGTGATCAAATTAAGAAAATTCCGACAGAGCCAAATCTTCGTAGAGACCTTAGTTTTCCACAAGGAATAAAGTGTCAAAAGTCCCAATCAGTCCCATGTGCGCTAAGGTCAAAATTTTAGGTTTTTTGGATTTTTCTCGAAAACGGTAAGTTTTATCGAAAAAGTACTTCAAAGCAAAGTTGTAGATCTTAAAATTCTCTATAAAAATGGTCCTAATATTTTTTTCTCTTAGACCCACTATTTCCCAGATATTGCGCTTGTAAGAATCACGTTCTACATAATATTTACTTACAAAGGTAGACTGGCAGAGAATGCTTTTAGCATTAAGTCCACCTTTGTACAACTTTGTGCATAAAGTTTTAAATAAATAAATAAATATTTCCACACCACCTGCGAGGTAGTGTACTCGGCGCGTTTTTTTAACGTGGTATCCCCGGTAGGTCTATTTCACGAACCTTTATGACGTTATTTTCAGGAACAATAATTATTTAATAGTATGAAGATTATTGTTATGGGTTACAGAGTTTAACTGTCGTACTAACTTTTTTTTATTACTTTAATGTGACTCATATTCTTCATATTTAACTTCAACAATCATGTTTTCTTTAATTTCTTCTTGTTCTTTTTCTTCTCCTTCCAGTTGATGAATGCCTAGAAATTGTTCAAATGAAGATGAATCAGTTGTCTCTTCATCAAAATCACATGAATCTTCCTCTCTTGTATTTAATTAAACATTTGAGCAAGAGACACCTTGGCAATTGGTACACGCTGGAGAACACTGCAACCCTGCTTTTTTACAGCCACACTTGGCACTACTATTATTCACTTGCTACATACGACCTACACTTTGAGTATATGAATCAAATAATAATTTCTACGAAATTCGATGATTTGTTAATGTTGGGTGACTACAACATCCCGAAAGCAAATTGGGTAAAATTGAACCCTACACATGATTTCATGAGCTGTACAGGCACCACCTCTATATGTGATCTAATTAGAAACTTCATGGCTATACACGATGTTATGCAATATAACTTCTTAACTAATACTCTCGGGCGTACTCTCGACCTCCTAATAGCCAACACAGTATGCCATGTCTATATTCCCAATAATTACTTACTTCCGGCGGATAACCATCATCCTCCGTTCTATACGCTCATCTCACTGAATATAAACCTTAACTTGATTCGACCTAAACAAACCGCTAAATATAATTTTCGTAAAGCTGATTTTAACCTAATTAATAACGATATAAGTGAACATGATTGGGACATGATATTGAATAGTAGTTCCGCTGAAAACTGTGTTGACACCTTTTATAATTATATATATGGTATTATAAAAAATCGTGTACCGCTGTCTAAATCAAGACATTATAATTTTCCTGTATGGTTTTCCAAAGCCCTAATTCATATATATAAATATAAGGAAAAAGCATGGTCTAAGTGGAAAAGGTACAGAAACAGCGCGGACTATGAAGTATTCTCTTTATACAGGGCTCGTTTTAAGAAGGAATGTGCTAAATGCTACAGTATTTACATTAAAAGCGTAGAAGACAGTATTCCGCTCAATGTAAAGTACTTTTGGACATACATAGCTAATCGAAGAAGTAGGACAGGCATCCCCTCGCGTATGTGCCATAATAATAAAATAGCTAGTGACCCCCTAGATATCTGCAATCTTTTCTCATCATTTTTTCAGTCTGTATACGAGCCCTCAAGCTTATCACTTGATTGGTGCCCACCTCCAAATTTATCTATTAATAACAACACTCACCTTTTTGACATACAATTTAGTCCCGCCCTGATTCTTGCTCATTTAAAAACACTAGATATAACAAAAGGGCCTGGACCTGATGGGATACCTCCTTGTTTCCTTAAATGGACAGCTAATACAATTTGTAAGCCCCTATTTATAATATTTAATAAATGTATGACTACAGGTACATTCCCCTTGGCCTGGAAGAAGACTAACATAGTCCCTGTTCATAAAAGTGGATCTAGACAAAACATTGAGAACTACCGACCTATCTCCACACTATGTACTCTCTCTAAATTATTAGAATCGCTTGTTCATCACAAAGTATATCCGTTTATCCAACAAAGTATAATACCCGAACAACATGGTTTTGTAAAGCGTAAGTCCACAATCACTAATTTACTTATATTCACAACTTCCCTATTTAATAACATGGATAATAGAGCGCAAACAGATGCTGTTTATACCGATTTTAAAAAAGCATTCGATAGAGTCGACCATAAAATCTTAATGAACAAGATTGCCTTTAATGGTATCAGGGGTAACTTGTTACGATGGTTCCAGTCATATATAAGTAATCGTAACCAATGTGTCGTGTGTAATGGATACCTATCTAACTCCTTTCTAGCTACCTCGGGCGTACCGCAGGGCTCTATTCTAGGCCCTTTATTGTTTATTATTTATATAAATGACATTGCCACCTGCTTCCGTAACAGTAATTTCTTATTGTACGCCGACGATCTTAAAGTTTTTAGAAAAATCCAATCATTAGACGATTGTAATCTATTGCAGCAGGACTTAAATAGACTAACTGAATACTGTAATAATAATAAATTAATATTAAGTATATCTAAATGCAAATACGTTAATTTCACTAAAAATAAAAATATCATTAACTTTACCTACTCTCTGTGCAATGAACCTTTACTTAAAGATAATATAATTAGTGACTTAGGTATTCTCTTGGACAGTAAACTTCACTTAGACATACATATTACAAAAATTACCGCTAGCGCATTTAAAATGTATAATTTTGTTATGAGATCATCAGCAGATTTTAAGAGCCCAAGTACATACTTACACCTATTTAATTCCCTTGTGCGACCACAAGTTGAATATGGTTGCATGATCTGGAACCCCTACTATGCAAAGTACGACAATGCAATTGAAAGAGTGCAGCGCAAGTTTCTGCGTGCTACTCAGTTCAAATGCCGATTAGGGCAATGCACATACAATGAGTCCCTACAGAAGTTTGGTTTGCTTACCCTACACTCGAGACGACTGTTACTTCAGGCTATGATACTTTATGACCTCATTAACAACAAATATGACTGTACCGATATTATCAACTCCTTATATTATATTGTACCCAGGACCGTAATAAGAAGACAGACGCGCGCCTACCCGCTATTTGCTACGACTGTTAGTCGTACAAATGCGGGAGAGCGTGCGCCCCTTCATAGGATATTTAAAAACTTCAATATTTTTTTTGTTAATTTAGATATTTTTGGATCCACTCGAACTCAATTTAAGAATAATATTATAGACACTCTGCGTCATTCACAATAGTAAGTAGTTTAACGTTTGTATAATAGGTACTTAGATTTAATTACTTTAGATACTAGCTTTAAGTTACAATTAGGTTTAACTGTACTTTTTATGGTAATTTGTGGAAACGTCGTTGATTGTACATTAACTTAGTTTTTAATGCACCTAGCCAGTAAGATATATTGTACAATTGTTTGTTTTCCCTAATAAAATAAAATAAAATAAAAAAATACAACCTTTATTGCAGTTGCAAAAAATAGTGTTAAGAAGTTATTCTGGAGCAGGTGGCAGTAAAGTTTGAATCGGTTCCAAAGTATTATATATCAATTTCCAACCCCAGTCTTCAGGGTTCAGTTCATTGCCTTGTCATGTCTGAACTCGATAGTATACTCGAAACAAATGTTGAGTAGCAGATGCCGATGTTGGAGGAAGACAAGATAGTTGTACTTGCTTTTTGTTTCGTGTATTTTTTACAAATGTTAAATATCTGTACGTATCTATGCAATCAATTTTTTTTGGAGCTCCATAAACCGCAAGAATAAACCGAATTCCTTTAGTAATTAGTATTTAAGGTGAAGAATTAATTTCTGTAAATACTTTTGCGCAGTCAATCAAATCTTTTTTTTTCTAATAATTATAATACTGAATTTTTGCCGTTCTAAACAGTGCTGACGTAGTATCGCATCCGGTTATCGCATGTAAAAATAAAATATAGTTTTGGCATTTTGGATAAGCTGATAAACTTTTAGAAGAGTATATTTCTGTCTGTTGCTGCGCCTTCCCAGGTTTTAAAAAGTAAATAATTTTATCAGACGGAGTCCTTGCAGTGAGTAGTACTAACAAATCAACATCTTCAACAATAGTTGTATTTCTTGCATTAAATTGTTCTATTGTTTCATTTGGAGCTTGTTTCACGGCAATATTTTCAGCTGTTAATTTGTTACTCAACATAGAAATAAAACGAGATTTATTATGTGCAAAATATTGTAGTGTTAATGATCTTGTAAATAAAGTTGTGTGGGGAGAAAGGAGTCTGGATCAAATAGAAGACTTTACTAAGTCTTGTCAGGAGAGACTAAGACTAATTGACTTCCCACATAGCTTTAGAAACTGTTGTGATGGAACCTGTGCAGATCGAAGTCATAGTCAAATTATAGATAAGTTATATAATGAAATTGTTAGTGTTCTATGTGAGTCGGCGGTAGCGAGCCGACATCGACAGCGCACTAATCGTAAAAAAAACAAAGTCGTCGTCGGCTGGAATAGGCATGTTAGTTCTGCACATAGGGAGGCCAGACAGAAGTACTTTTTATGGGTAAATAAAGGTAGGCCTTATTCAGGTACAGCTTATAATGAGATGTGTGAGGCTAGAAAGATTTTTAAGTCAAGGCTCAAATGGTGTCAAACCAATCAAGAGCAAATAAAATTGGACATTCTGGCTTCACACCACTCATGTAATAATTTTAGTGCCTTTTGGAAGCACACAAATAAACTGAACATTCGGCCTGGCCTCCCTGTGTCTGTCAGCGGCGTCAATGACCAGGTGTGTATTGCTAATCAATTCAAAGAGCAATTTAGAGTAACTTCACCGCTGGGCCCTTCTGTGTCGATATCAAATGACTTTGAACATCGTGACCTGAGTATCAGATTTGCAGCAAAGGAAGTTAAGCAGGTTATTAGTGCAATGTCCAGAGGTAAGTCACCAGGTCACGATGGTCTAAGCATTGAACATCTTAAGTATGCAGGACCGCACCTACCTAGAGTGTTAGCATTGTTTTTTAATCTATGTGTGAGTCACTCCTATGTGCCAAATGAGATGACTAAAACGATTGTTGTTCCCATAGTTAAGAACAAAACGGGTGACATGGCGGATCAGAATAATTACAGACCCATTAGTTTGGCTACAGTGATCGCTAAGGTACTTGATAGTCTATTTCAGATACAGCTTAATAAGTACATCAAGTTGCACAATAATCAGTTCGGCTTTCGACCTGGTTTATCTACTGAGAGTGCCGTACTGTCTCTGAAGTGGGCTGTCGAGTACTATGTTGAACGCAAGACTCCTGTATATGCGTGCTTTCTTGACCTCTCCAGGGCTTTTGATCTCGTTACATACGATATTTTATGGAGTAAATGCTGTAAAGCGGGAGTACCGCATGAACTTATTAACACCCTTAAATATTGGTATGGGGACCAGATCAATCAAGTGCGCTGGGCAGGCGCTCTATCAGAACCGTACCGGTTGCAATGTGGAGTGAGACAGGGGGGGATAAGTTCACCCACATTATTCAACCTATATGTGAATGAACTGATCGAGGCGCTCAGCAGAGAGCGTGTAGGATGTCATGTGGACGGTGTTTGTGTAAACAACATTAGTTACGCGGATGATATGGCTCTGCTGAGCGCTTCGGTCTGTGGTCTCAGGCGACTAGTATCTATCTGTGAAGAGTATGCTATACGTCATGGGCTAATCTACAACACTAAAAAGAGTGAAATCATGATCTTTGAGGCCGGTAGTCGGTGTCTAAAAACTGTACCGCCAGTCAAGCTGTGTAACACACCGTTAGCAAGGGTACACAAATTTAAATACCTAGGACACCTTTTGACTGCTGACCTCAAGGACAATGAGGACATAGAACGGGAACGAAGGGCGCTGGCGGTAAGAGCAAATATGTTGGCTCGCAGGTTTGTACATTGTTCTGTGCAGGTGAAAATTACTTTGTTTAGAGCATACTGCACCTCATTTTACACGTGCAGTCTGTGGGCTAACTATGTTCAAAAATCGTACAGCGCCCTTCGTGTTCAATATAATAACGCGTTCCGGGTGTTGTTGGGGCTGCCACGATACTGTAGCGCATCAGGGATGTTCGCAGACGCAAATGTAGATTGTTTCTATACCACGATGCGAAAGCGATGCGCGTCCCTGGTGCGTCGCGTGCGTGCCAGCCCCAATAACATTCTACGTTGTATTGCGAGTAGACTCGATTGTACTTATATGAGGCGCTGCTCGAGGCTTTCCACCTCTTTAATTAGTTTAGCATAGGTAATTCTAACATAGCATTAAGTTAAATTGTTACTAAGAAAATGAGTCATTGTTACTTCAATAAACAATTTATTATTATTATTAATGTTTGCAAAAAAATGTTGTTGGTTTACTGGAACTGTCATAAATTCATCAAACATTATGTCCGTCAAACATTATTAAGAGTACCTAAATAAGTATATACGTGGCATATGTGTGCATACTATACATAGTATGCACACATATCACAAATCATGTTCTACAGAACATGATTCTTACAAGCGCAATATCTGGGAAATAGTGGGTCTTAGAGAAAAAATTAAAAGGACCATTTTTATAGAGAATTTTAAGATCTACAACTTTGCTCAGAGTTACTTTTTCGATAAAACTTACCGTTTTCGAGAAAAATACAAAAAACCTAAAATTTTGACCTTGGGCCCCGAATAAGTCCCTTAGCGCACATGGAACTGATTGGGACTTTTGACACTTTAATCCTTGTGGTAAACCTAAGGTCTCTACGAAGATTTGGCTCTGTCGGAATTTTCTTTATTTTAATTGTCTAAATTGACCGGACTATAATAGCTGATCGCTGAGTGTTCACACTGCCGGCGAGTACTCGCTCTATAGTGCATCTCTTTTGTTTACAAGGACGGGATTTACGAAATACATCTGTTGTACGTTTCTTGAGCGATAAATCGCTACTCGCATCTCGCACATCGTCGTTGGTGGGCCAGGTGCCTATGGGACACTTTTTTCAAATTAGATAAGTATTCAGTATTTTTTACAATCTCTTATTTATTACACGCTTTATTAAGTGAACGTCTAAAACAATATGAATGCGCTCGTAGAACGTAGTAATAATCTCAAGCGTTTTGCTTTCCGTATAATCTTCTGGTAGTAATAGCTGTAAGTCATCATTTTTTTTAATATTATACCTAAATATTTAAAATTATGATTCCTAAATTACCATAATTACGTAATACATGAAATTAGCTTATATTAGGGTTTTAATAATTATATGATCACTTTGGCCTCGAAATGACTTGTTTATTTATATATAGCTGGTACTACAGCAAGTTTATGTTAATAACTTCATGTAATATTATACATTATTATGTTGAAGATCATCAACTTTTTTTATTCCACATGTTGAAGTTTTTTAATGTGAATAATTTACTTTGATTAATGTATAACATTAAAAAACCTCAACATATGGGATTAATTAAGAATTAATAAAATAACAAAACTGAGCACGAGCGAAACAGTGTTTTTTGTAATAGATAGCACTCCAACAAATAACAAAAAAATGGCAAAATTCAAGACTGGGTGTCTTGATTTTTGCCATTTTTTTGTTATATAATATTGACAAATTATATTAAAACCTTAACTCACGAAATTAAATAAAGAAAAGTAGGTTTGTTACAAACTGCAATATAAAACTTGTAGCTGATTGATGACAGCATAAAATATTATTCAAATTTATCAATTTGTCAGCCAAGCGGGGCCACGAGGTCGTTGAGCAATACCTCCCATGGCTGCCATAACTATAATGCACTGGCGATTAATAAAAATTTAACTTTTTTATATTTACCTGACTACGGCGAAGTAAAAAAGGAAGGTTATGGGTTATATAATGGGGTGTTTATTTTTGTATGTATGTTCCACCACAGCGCCTAAACCACACATCCCATTTCGATGAATGAGAATCGATTCGTTATTAATAGGTAGGGGCAAAGGTATTTTCGTATTTTTAATGTATCGTTAGTAATCAAACCTCTTTAGTTGTACTGAATGTAACTGGCTGGTTTTAATTCCATCAAATGTTGATATTTCGGAGACTTGGCTCAAGCCTCACCTTCTTTCTACTTCATACGCTCTCCCTGGCTTCGTTCTCATTAGGAACGATCGAGTCGATAGGAGAGGAGGTGGAGTCGCTATTTATCTGCGTAGTAACTTTTCTTACAAAATATTAACATTTCCTACTTCCAGTAACGGTACTACTGCGGAATTTTTTTTCTAGAGGTGTGTTTCAAGGGGGCTAGGGCCATTCTAGGTGTTGTTTATTCTCCTCCAGCAGCGGATTATTTCTCCAGTTTCGAAAGGATTCTGGAATCTATAGGGTCAGAGTATACTCACCATATCATCATGGGCGATTTTAATACCGATCTCCTCTCGAGTAACTCCCTTCGTTCCCGTAAGTTACTCCAGATCGTTGAGTCCACTAGCTTTCATATCTTACCAGTGCAAGCTACTCATCACAACTTGGATGGAATGGATACTTGGTTAGACATCATTCTTACCTCGGCTCCTTCTCTAGTCCGTCATCATGGGCAATCTTTAGCTTCGGGGTTTTCTCATCATGATTTAATTTTTCTCTCCTACAAGCTAAAACCACCAAAACCTTGTCCTAAAGTTATGTACGTGCATTGCTTTGGTCGGATGAATGAAGATAAACTCCGTGAGGATGCGTCGGGATTGGATTGGGAACCGGTATTTGAGGCCCCTACGTTAAATGATAAAATTGACGTTCTCAATGATTTGGTCGTGGGGTTGTACGACATTCATGCGCCTGTTAAAAAAGTTAAAATTAAGCGGCCTCCAGCTCCCTGGATGACGAATGGAATCAGGATGGCTATGCGGCGCAGAGACCGAGCTGTTCGCAAATTTAAGAAAGACCGGGACGATGATAACTGGGCCCTTTATAAACCTGCAAGGAATCGGTGTAATCAAATGATTCGCAACGCTAAACGCCGTCATATTCTTATTCATATTAATTCATCTTCTCCCAAGGGTATTTGGCAGTTCTTGGGGACTCTAGGAATTGGCAAACATGGAAGTGTTGATCCTCCGTTGGCGGTTGGTATAGATGAAATCAATACCCATTTCACCTCCTTCGTACCTATTGATCATCTAACCAAGCGTCGTACCTGTGAGTACTTAGCTAACCTTCCTCGCCCCAACGTAGACTCTTTCACTTTTCTTCAGTTGAACCTGGCGAGCTCAATAAGATAATTATTTCTATCAAATCTAATGCTGTTGGTAATGATGGTATTAGCCGTCGCATGATTATACCCATTCTTGATCATCTTCTTCCTGCTTTAACACACATCATAATTTTTTCTTTAGATTCAGGGACTTACCCGTCTTCGTGGCGATATGCTTTTGTTATTCCTCTGCCTAAAATTACAAATCCCACTCTTCTTAATAATTTTCGACCTATTTCTATTCTTCCTTTTTTATCTAAAGTGCTGGAGGCTTGCATACATAAACAAATGACACATTTTGTGCATCGAAACAATTTGTTGAGCCAGTTTCAATCAGGCTTCAGGCCAGGACATAGCACCACCACTGCTCTTCTCAAAGTAACTGGCGACATTAGAACTGGCATGGATGATACCAAAGTTACGGTTTTAGTTTTGGTTGATTTTTCTAATGCTTTCAATTCTGTCAGCCATGATATCTTACTCTTTATCCTATCTCATCTGATGTTCTCGGCAGGTTCCCTAAACTGGTTCTCATCTTATCTTCGGGGACGCCAGCAGTCCGTGCGCGAGGATGATACTTTATCGAGGTGGCGCGATCTTGACGCTGGTGTTCCTCAAGGCGGTCTTCTTTCTCCTCTATTATTTTCTATTTTTATCGATCTCATTACTAATGTCCTTCAGTGTGCGTTCCATCTTTACGCAGATGACTTGCAGTTATATGCCCAGGCCAATGTGAATAACATATCCGAGGCCATCACTAAGCTTAATGGGGACCTTAACGCTATCAAGACCTGGTCAGACAAGTTTGGTTTGACTATAAATCCGTCTAAGTGTCAGGCCATTGTGATAGGGAGTCAACGCCTCTTAACTCGATTAAACACCGACACACTACCACCTGTTATATTTAACGGCTCCATTATCGCGTTACATTCTTCGGTTAAGAATCTCGGGATTTTCCTTGATACTACCCTCAACTGGCATACTCAAATAACAAATGTAAGTCAAAAGGTTACGGGTACTTTGCGGGCTTTATATCGTCTCAAGAACTTTCTTCCTTATAAAACTAAAGTAATGCTCGTCCAAACGCTAATATTCCCCTTGATTGATTATGGTGATGTATGCTATCTTGACCTGAATGCAGAGTTCCTTAATAAACTTCACCAACTTATAAATAACTGCATTCGATTCATTTTCAATCTTCGTAAGTTTGACCATGTTTCTTCCTACCGTTCCGAACTTAAATAGCTCCCTATTCGCCAGCGACATAGTTTACGCGCTCTCACTACACTCTATTCTATTCTTAATTCTCCTACTGCCCCTTCTTACTTGACTTCCTACTTTCAGTACCTGCACTCAAATCACAGTAGAGATCTTCGATCTTCCGACAATCTACTTCTTTTATGCCCTGCTAATGCTTCTGGATTCGTCGGATGCTCTTTTATAGTTCAATCTGTTTCTCTCTGGAATGCCCTGCCCCCCGAAATTAGGATGGCACCCAATCGCCTTAATTTTAAATGGAAGGTACGCACTTTGTTCCTTGATGGATCAGCTGAATCATCACAACATAAGTAACATAAATATTTGTCTGTATCTATGTATTTATTTATGTGTGTATGTATGTATGAATGTATTGTTGTAAGTACGTATACTATTGTATAGTTATGTATGTAGGTATATATTTATGTATGTATTTTTGTAAGTATGTATACTATTGTATATAGTGTATGTATACTAGTGTATTTTATATTGGATTTTAGTATTTATTTAATATTCTCTATCTAGCTATTTTTATTTGTGTAACATGTAAGAATAATAGGAAGTTTTTATTTTACAATTAGGTTACTGCACCTACACATTCCATTTCTACATCACCCTAAAGTAGACTGGCAGAGAATGCTTTTAGCATTAAGTCCACCTTTGTACAACTTTGTGCATAAAGTTTTAAATAAATAAATAAATATTCTGAAGATGCAATTAATTTAAAAAAAACCATTCAAGAGCAGGTCGGACCATACTCAGTGTAGGGTTACGCAGCCTTAAATAATTGCATCAGCAGAAGAGCGCATGTCCATGGCACTTTTGTTGAGAAACGCAGTTTTTCGGCAATAACTCATTGACAGTATATCCAAACAAACATATATGCAAACCTAATGTGTCAGTGCAGAATAGCTCTGTGAATTTTCCGCTTAGCTGAGACTAGCGAACCATGGAAGATATCAAACTCACTTCTAATACAATTGTAGGCTGAACCCATTCTATAGAGAGGACTGTGAGTGCCTACATTAGTCCGAGCTCGAGGAAGCGAAACTGTTTTGCGGTTACATAGACGACTACCCGAACGTGGAACAGTAAAATGTACCCTTGCTATTATATCCTTACAATCAATATATCCATTTATGACTTTATACAGAAATATTATATCTGCTGCTTTTCGCCGCGAGCTCAAGGTTGACATTTTGAAATATTCGAGTCTAGATTGGTAAGAAACAAGAGATTTACATGTATTTGGTTTGTAAGCATGGTGATATAGCAATTTCTTTTGAACTTGTTTAACTCTATTTGTGTGTACTGCAGACGTAGGATTCCATACAAGACTTGAGTATTCAAGAATACTGCGTACTATACAGTTAAAAACTGGAATAATTGCATTAGGATCCTGAAATGATCTTAGTTGTCTTGATATAAAACCAGCCAATTTGTTTGCCTTTTTAACGACGGTATCTATGAGCATTCTAAAACTAAGTTGTGCATCCAGATTTACCCCAAGATCACGTATAACCGATACTTCACTTAAAGCACAACCATCAACGTTATAAATCCCGACATTCCGTTTCCTCTTCTTGGTGAATCCAATGTAAAACATTTGCTGTGATTTAAAACCATACGATTATCACTACACCATCGGTGTAAATGATCGATTTCTGTTTGTAAAAAGATCATATCGGACTGATTTTTGACCGTAGTGTATAGTTTTAGATCGTCGGCATATAACTTAAAATTGCATTTAATGGTTTTAGCCAGGTCGTTTATCAATATTAGAAAAAAACGAGCTTTGTGGTACTCCTGAGGATATGTCATAAGGCAGTGATTTATACCCGCTTACAGCGACAAATTGAGACCTATTCCGCAAATATGATTCACACCAACGAAGCAACGAGCCACGGATACCCATGTTTTGAATTTTCTTAAACAAAATTTCATGATCTATAATACCAAATGCCTTACTGAAGTCGGTATAAATGGCTTGTATTTCGTCACCATTATCCACTGTTTCCGCAATATCACTGACAAAGCTTACCAAATTTGAAGTTGTTGATCTTTTTGGAAGAAAGCCATGTTGTGACGGATGAGCAATAATTACGTTACTTGATGTGCCAATAAATTTTCGTCCGGACCATGGACTCTAAGACCTTTCCGGAAGCAGATAAAATAGAGACGGGTCTATAATTTCATACTATAGCTTGATCATCTTTTCTGTGGATAGGGTGTACTCGTACTGTTATCCATTTGTCTGGAAAACACCCAGATCGTAAAGACATGTTATAGATGAGCGTCAGCGGGATCTAGAGTTTTGGCACACTCTTTAAGAAGAATTGGAGGTACCCCATCTGACCCCGCTCCCTTGCTAGAATCAATTTGTAATATGCTTTCATAAATTTCTTTCTTATTAAGTTCGATAGCGCTTAGCACTGAGCAATTGTAATGTTGAGCTATCCTGGTAGTATTTGGAGCACTGGTCACCGGAAAAGGATAATCGTACACGGACTGAAAGCATCACCATCAAGTATCACCATCAGCTACAGTATCACCTAAAATCATTTGATTAGGTAAAACACTACACTTACGTTTTAATCCATTTATATAAGCCCAAAAATACTTTGGATTGTGCCTGAGTGTTTTGCTCGCGTTAGCCTTAAATTTTTGGAGACATTCTCTAACCATACTGTCACACTGTGTTCTTAGTTCTTAAAATGCTAGCTTATCTAGTTTATTGCCGTAATTCTTGTATTTGCTATGAAATTTAGCTTTTTCTTTTAAACATTTTATTAATGGCTTACTGAACCATAGAGGACATCTACTATTACGTGGCTGACGTATATTTGTTAACTATAAAGAATAGAGTTTCATAGAATTTAGAGACGATCTGATCAACGTGACCAATGCCTTGCCAGACATTCGACCAATTAATGTTTATTAGCTCTTGGTTTATTTTTTCGTAGTCACTCTTATGAAAGTCTAAGCATACTGAGCGCTTAATTCTCAATATGTTATTTGCCCTAGGCATTTGTAATTTAATCTCTATGGGGGGATGATGGAAATCTAAATTAGTCAAGGGAGAACTAACTTCAGTGATATTCATACAGGTAGGTGAGTTAGTCATGACTAAGTCCAGTAAATGGCTATTTGCGTTCACTACATTGGTGCAAGTTGTTGAACTTAATTTCGTCTAAGAATCGATTTTCAATGACACCATTACATGGTCTCGGTATACAGATCTTTGTGGAACTATCGTAATCCCATTTTATGTTAGGAAGATTAGAGTCGCCCAAGAAAAGTATTACAGAGTCTTGTTTGGTATGTGTGTTGTTGGTCTGACTAAATTTATTTAGTAGGCTATCAAAACTTTCCAAGTTTATTGGTGGCGGAACGTAAGCTGCGCAAATATTTAATTGAAATGATTTTTGAGAAGTTTCCCATTTTCGTGGTTTAAGAACTTTATTTTCTCATAAGAATTAACAATAATTCACTTACTGAGAAACAATATTCAATAAATTAGCTTAAGAGAGTGTACATTATCATAATTAATTAATACTAACTTAAAAGTAAACAGCACAAAAGTTAATGTGACAGTAATTAACTAAATGCCACAAAGTGGGTATAATGCAAATAATATTCTAACGAACTTTGTAAACAGTACACAGATGTTGTAACTTAATACACCGCAACTAGATGAGGCACACACGGCTACGCACTGCTTAAAACTCATACATGTAACATAATTAGTGTTTTTTTTTTTTTTTTTTTGTTTAATTCATCTAAATATCAACTACACAAATAATGATGTAATATGTATTATTTTTGTTATATATTGTACATAGGTATGTAATATACATATATATATATTTTTATTTATATATATATATATATTTATATTATTAGTTTTATTTGCTCAGTTAAGGATATGTGATTTAAGCCTTTTTTTAAAAATTGCCATGCTAGCAGATTCTTTTATTGCCAAAGGCAGCGCATTGTACATTTTTGCCCCTTCATATGTTAAGCTCTTTTTGCCATAATTAGTTCTGGGTGGACGTGTTACTAGATAATTAGCGTTACGTAGTTGCATTTTTTGAGTTTCTTGTTTTTTTGTAAATGACAACGTTGTGTGTATGTCTTTATTTAATATTTTTCGTATTAGTATGCATGTATAGTATGTGTAAACTTGTTTTATATTCATTATCTTTGTGTCGTTATATATTTTTTGTGTGGAAGTCCGGTATTTATAGTTAAATAAAATTTTTATTAGTCTGTTTTGTGCCGTTTGGATAGGTTCTATATTAGTTTTGGCTGCTGTCCCCCAGATCTCTATTAAATAGTCGATGTGGGGTTTTATTAGACAATTATATAATAAAAATCGTACTTTATGGGGGAGACATTTTTTAATATTGTGCAAAGCCCCCGTGAGTGATAGAAGTCTAGCTCTGATACTTTCTATGTGAGGCCTCCAGCTCAATGAGCTATCTAAGATTAGTCCTAAATATCTTTCTTTAGTTTTCCTTTTAATTAGTTTATCGTCGATTTTAAGCTCAATATTTTCAGGAATAATTTCATTTTTTGCGGCATATATAACATAAGTAGTTTTTGAGGTGTTAATTGTAAGGAGATTTGATTTAAACCAATTATTTAGCAGCTTTAAGTCATTTTTAACGTGGGGTAGCATATCATGAACAGAACGTCCAAAGTAGAAAAGGCTTGTGTCATCAGCGTAAAGCGAGATATCCCCTTGAAGGCCATCTTGAGATATATTATTTATGTAAAAGAGGAACAGTAATGGTCCTAAAATTGAGCCTTGCGGCACACCGAAAGTCATAGAACTGGAAGAACTTTGATGTTGTCCTATCTTTACCACTTGCTGTCTATTGGTCATATATGATTTAAATATGTCGAGTGCTTTGTTTTTAACTCCAATGGCGGATAATTTTTGTATTAATATATGTGGACTAATAGTATCAAAAGCCTTTTTAAGGTCAATAAAAATGCCACTTGTTTTTTGTCAATGCTCGTTTTTATTTTTGTTATGAGGTCTACTGTTGCCGAAAGGGTGTTTGATTGTGGTCTAAATCCGTATTGCTTTTGGTATAAGAAGTTTTTCGATTTGAGAAATGTTTCTAAGCGGTTATAAAGAATTTTCTCGAAAATTTTCGAGATGACTGGGAGGACAGATATCGGACGGTAATTACAAGGATCTAATTTGCTTCCAGATTTATAAATTGGAATTACTTTTGCTATTTTCAGATCGTCGGGAAAGATACCTTTGTCAATGTAGAAGTTGATACACTGTACGAGTTTTAAAGCAATAAACTTTTTGACACACTTCAAAGATTTAGTGCTAATGCCGTCAATGCCAGAGCCAGTATTTGAGTCTAAGCTATCGATTATTTTAGTGACTTCATCCTCGGTTGCGGTATTATATATTTCAGTTCTCTTTCGGTGTTTGCTTTTGCTTTAGATGAATTTTGTTCACATGTTTCAGCCGAGTTTCCTGTAGAGGTATTACTGATGAGATTTGCTAGAGACGAACCAATAGTCGAGAAATAAGAATTGAGATTTTCACATATTGTCTTTTGATCTGTGATACAGCCATTTTCAGTTTCAAGTTTGCTAGGTCCTTTTAAATCTCTTGTTTTATTTCGTGAAAGCTCATTGATTAGTTGCCACATTTTTCTAGGTTTAGTCATGTTGTCCTTGAAACGTTTGAAGTAGTAAGCATTTTTTGTTTGTTGTATATTGCATTTTAATGTGATCTATAAGTCTTTGCATCGTAATTCCCATGTGGACCTTCTAAGAACAGTATACCTTTTTAAAGCTGCTATAATAATACCACCACCATCTTTTCTATCGACAAAAAGAGTTGAATTACGGTCCCTTCTAAATATATATTTAGAAGGGACCGTAATTCAAATCTCTTTGATTATATCTATCGTCGAATATTTCGTGATGAATTGAGCCAAGATTCAGTTAATATAATTAAATCGTATTCATTATTTAGAACATTCATGTAAATGTCTTCGGTTTTGGTCCGCAGGCCCCTTACATTTTGGCAGTATATAAAAATAAAGAATTTAAAAAAAAATGTAAACTAACTATCACACATATCATATTAATATTATTACATACACCATAAAAATAATTCAGAGAGATTTTAACATTTCCTCATTTCTTACCACAATAGCTTTAGAATGAATGTCTTTACGAATATATATACGACCTCCACGAACCCAAACAAACTCGAACATGTGCTCCTTAGTGAATTTTCTAGTAGTCGCATGAAGTAACTTGTTTGTTGCTGACAAATGTTTGGATACGTATACCGGTTGTTCTGTGCTGGTGATTCCTAGATGGATCGTGTTTAGCTTCTTATTGACGTTGGTCCTGTTGTACTGTTTTATGTCAGCCAACAAAGTATCTCGTAGTCGTGGACTACTCAATTTAACTACAATAGCCCGGGATCTTCCAGATTCCTTATTTAATTTAGGTACTCTGTGAAGGTCCATTATATCGATTTCCTTAATGTCACTCGATATATATCGCTGTTCAATATTTTTTTTATAACTGTTAAAAGGTTCTCATTTTTATTCTCCGGTACACACTGAATTTCTATGTTACGACTCCGGAACTGCTGCTCTATTGCAGCCAGCTTTTGATGCACTTTGGCTACTTCATTTCTAAGGTACTCGTTTTCTTGTTGAAGACCCTCAATAGCTTTCACCTTTTCCTTAACCACGATATTGAACTCATCATACTGGGCACAGACGTATTCAACACTGGACTTGAGATCTTCAACAGTTTTGTTAATGTTTTTGGCCTCTACTTTAATGCTGGCCACATCTGATAGTATTTTGTTGGTTGCTTCGTGTAACTTCTTTTCAAAATATTGTTTAAGCTCTTCGATAATGATGTTGTTCGAGTTATGCGAGATGTCAGTTGTGCCTGGAGATTCTATTTGCGCAACACGGGCGGTGGTGCGTTTATCATTTAACTTGCAATCTGGACATTTCCAAGTATTCTTAATTTATTAAGACTCCTTAGCAAAACTTTCTGCGCTCATATTCAGGCAATGGTAATGGTAGGTGTTCGGACACCCTGAGCAATTTTTAGCATCTGTTGTTGCTATAGATTTATTACATGACTTGCACTTTATAATGATGGAGTAGGTACCTACCGATCTCTCCTGCACAAATCTATCGAATAATATTTAACTGTTCAAGTACCTCTAGAAATTTACTGAGCAATCTTAAATTTTAAATTACCTGCTGGAAATTACTCAGCAATACTTAAAAACGCCCACACAAATTTTCTTAGCAATTACTTTTTTGATGAATTTCTAATAACAAGCCACAGTGCTATTTAATTTTATTAGTTTGTGGGTATACTGATAGTAACTGTGGAGGATCACGAATTTGTATTTATGTTGTTTTGACACAATTTACTTAGTCAATACACTCTTTGTTTAACTCGGCCACTAACAATTCTGTTCACACACTTTGATAACTGCTATACTGTTTATTTATCACGTAACACAATTCATTTAGAGGAGCAAATTTTATCACGTCTGACCACAGAGATGACTTTTGAAGTTTTCATTGTGGTGTTCCATCATGACGACGCCAGACCGCACTCATCTATAGCCACTCAGCAAAAATTGAGAGAGCATGACTGGGATGTGTTGATGCATCTTCCGTGTAGCCCTGATCTTGCTCCATCAGATTTCAACCTGTTTCGGTCACTCAGAACTCTTTAGGAAGCATAAAGTTAACCTCAAAGGAACACTGTGAAAACTACCTATCAGATTTTTTTGATCAAAAATTTCATTTTTTTACAGCAATGGGATCATGGCACTATCCATAAGAGGGCAACAAGTTATCGATCGAAACGGCACATAAATAATACAAATAAATAAAAAAATATACCGAAAAAAAATTTTTTTCTTTGTATGAATACGAAAATACTTTTGCCCCGACCTCATACAATACGGATGATTTTTTTACGCTATGATGGCCACATGACTTGTGGTGAGTACGATAGTACGGTATTATTTTTTAATTTCTAATATGACGTTAATGAGCAGATTACGAAAATGTATTCTCAGATTTTGTGTATTGCGATGTTTGTATTAACTTGATCATTGCATAAGTACCTGTGCTTACTTTATAACACAAATCTAACTAAGGTAGAAAAAACTGTAATCCAAAAATATTGTTTGTTTTACTCAGGTGAAGTAAAACTTCTGCTTGTTTATTTGCCCATAATATGTAATCGTCTAGCTACCTATATGCTTAATCACCCGTATGTATAATGACTTACATTTATTTTGTACATGTCTACCTGTATGTGTTTATATTAATATTAATTTATGTTATTAATTTACCTCGTAATGAAGTCTCCTGTACACCACCGTGTGTAGTCTTAGTTTAATAAATACGCTCTCATTTTTTTGGCTGCGTATTTCGTTAAGTGAAAGAAGTCTTATAGTAGCTTAAGTAAAAATATGGGGCCTTTTATTATTGCGCACACTGGGAGCTTTGGAAGGTGCCGACGTTTATTTAAATTTCATAGATTCTCTATATTGTAAATAAGTTATTAAAGAGAGTGAATGTCTTCATCAGACTTGAAATAAAGTTTTTAATAGAGAATTATAAACGTTAGCTGTATTGTGTCTGCTAAACGTTAGCTGTATAAAATCGACGGTGACGTCATCCAACTATTACTAGCTTGTAGAACAATGCCTCAGTTGTAGAAATCCATATATCCGTTTCGGCTATACAATGCAATCAGGAATATATTTACATAAAAAAGTATAACGTGAAAACCATAACTGTTCTTGGCAATCGTATAAGAAATAACAAACTACTGTCTACCACAAGTACCACAACGCGAGCCCTATTTTCAAAACCAACTGTACAACAAGACGTATACAGAGGTATATGTACAACAAGAAGTACAGGTCTAATGCAAAAAATGAACTTCAATGACTGACGACTGATGACTCCCAAAATGCATATTTAACCGAGCTAGTGTAAATAATTGCAATTATGGTGGTGGTAATTCAACAAGTGCAGTTTCATTAGTTTCACTACATAACATAAGGACCCAAGGCTACACTGAGTCATTCAAATAATGTACGAGTCCGCTAGATTGAAAGTTACTGGCCCTGTGCCCAGAATCCGGCCAATGAGTTTCTACTTTGATTAACAAAGGATTTATGTTCGACAGATCAGATTTGGCACCCAAAAAGGGTGAACACGTCCTCGGTAAGGTTAGACCTTAGTCTTACACAACTTATTTATTCCTTTTGTATTTATTGTTCATACTAAAACTTTGTAAGATGCGTAACATTTAATAATAAGGGCCAGCAAGTATTGTAATTTTTTTCATGTAAGTAAAACTTTAAATTATACAAAATGGATGCTTTACATACTAACCTATGGTATTAGTTAGACATTGATATAATTGACATTGATATAATTATATAACAGTACAGCTAACAATAATAAACAAAACTTGAACTGGCAATTTACCTACATCGTGTACATAGTCTACTAAATAAGCGGCGTTTAACAGACACACAGGAACTGGATTGAATTTCAATCTACATAGTAATATCACATTGCTGTAAGTGACCTTGTTGAAATACCTCAAAAGAATAAAATGAGGAAAATAAAACTGTAGTAGTTGTTAGTTTATTTTACAAGTTTCTTTTATTTGATAGAACAAAGAGGTCTTTGTTATTATAACTTTATTTTTTCTTTTATTTCCAAATGGAAGTTATATAGCGGGAAATTTACAACCAAACGAACTACGAACAAAAGGAATTCCGAGACTCGGAACAGCAATTTATGCAACCCACAAAAATTGGAGTATTGTGCTGGGATCAATTCCTAGCCATTTTAGATCGCAGGATTTGGTAAAAAATGTTGTTCAAATTCCAAAATTTCAAAGTTTCATTTTAGTCTTTCACTTTTCGCCTTCCTGTAATGATACGACTGTATGTGATGTCTGTATCATCAGTACTTCCCACGATTAGCATGAACGTACCGCACCTGGTTCAGTCCCGAACAATCCGCCTCAACAAGGCTGCTCGACCATCCACACGGGACAAAATTGGCGGAGCTAATGGTAATCATTTCTTATCTGCGCTAACCAATAGATTCAATTTCAGTAACCACTTTAGCGAAAAATTGTTTTACGCGACGCAGCTGGCTATCTGTTCTACGCAGAACCACAATTTATCACATCGACAATGGCAGTATGGTGAACTAGATAAAATTACAGTTTATGTCCCCCGTCTCCTGTTTCGTGTGATTGGTTTTCGGTTTTGGGCGAAAATGCTTATTTTGGGGGAAATTTTGACGTTACAATTTATTTTGAATTTACTGCTTTATTTTTCTGTCCGCTTGTCTGCTTTGTTTTAGAACATAAATAACAGGTACCAAAGATGATTGTGTTTACATTGTCCCTTTCTAAATAAATATAAAACATATCTAAACTTGCTTCTTATATTTCTATTATCAAGGAGAATCTTATGAATTAAAAACACTTCAATATTACCTAAGGCAGTTCTAGAAGTAGTTTCACACACAAGACACTTTCAATTATGATACTCACAATATGTTTCTGTGCGATATTGTAATTGTATTGTGATTTATATTCTGGAGCTTAAATATAATTTAGCATTCAATTTAAGCAATAATTTTGCCTACTACTAATACAGCGACGATATTAGTTCCATAATCCTTATTAGTTCACGATACAATATGTCGACGCATGAATTGTGATTCGCAGAATTTGGATCAGATTAAACTACATTATGAGCTTTTGTTATGCTATTGAAGTGCTTATTAATCAGTATTTCAACATGGTATTATGCTGTACCGTTACATAAGTTAGTAAAGTTGCAACGTTTTCTATTGTTTTAAAATTGGAATAAGTATCATCTGGAGCGCAAGCATGAACTCATTCGATTAGTTTAAGAACACTTAGCGTTAAATGACATAGTAACTGGTGCCTACGTTTACGTTAGAACTACTACGTTCAAGGTCAGAATGCTATAGAGAACTAGTCTTATAATTCGATAAATCCGACTGCGGGCACGAAAAAGTATCACGAGCAGAGTGTGCAAGCGAGAGCGTGGAATAAGCGATAGAGAGGCACGACAGGCCTAAGGTGTTCGGATGTTTTCTCATGACGTTATCACTCATTATAGTCCAAAAACCGACTTTACAAACAATAATTTTTTTTAACAGTATTTTTTTTAGTTCGAAATACGCACATGGAGTCCTAGTTTCCATGCAATTTTTGGTTAACTATTCGAAAACATAATCTGGTTTTGCTCATGCTATTGAATCATCGACCGTTTACTCCTGACGGTCAGTAGGTCATTCACATAGACTTATGATATTTTTCCTTCTTTAATAAAGAAGTCAGTCTATTTTATTAACTAGATCTTTTTCATCCTTACCTCTGGCTCTCGGTTTGGTGAGCAACTTGGACACAATGTCATCATACGCGTTCTCGTGGGCCACGCCTGAGTCCTTCACGAGCTTTTCCTTCACAGCTATACAGATGTTACTCCTGGCCAGAAGAAATTCCAGTTCTTCAAATGCCTGTTGACAAAAGAACAATATTAAGAAATACAACATCTTCTGCTATATAAAAAACCGAGCAAGTGCGAGCCGGACTTGCCCAACAAAGTGATCCTATAAGGGTTCCACTTTTTTCATTTTGAGGTACGGGACCCTAAAAGAAATACTCTGTGGCTTGATTTATAAGTTTATAGCTGGTTATCATAGTACCTCCACATCTGGGACAAGATAAGTTATTTCTAGTCCCGTGTGTTGTTAGTTAAATACATGCATTCTGGACATAAACAATTCAAAACCATGTCGTAATCAAAAATTGGTTACACGCTAGACATTTCTAACCATCATTATTCCTAATTCAGTCAACATTATCACAAATTGAACAGCTATGAACGAATTGCATTCATATTCATGATATGATATAATGAATGACGACAATTTGTTTGAAGCCAAAGTTTTGAAGCCCGTTAATGCGCTTCGATAGTTTCAAATTAAGCTGTTGATTGAGACAGAACCAACATAAAGAAGCATGATTGCAATGCTAAATTTATTCATGATGTTATAGGTACAGTCAACGGCGAAAGTAGATGATGAAAAACGGAATGTCAAAAAAAAAGTCAAAAGTCAAAATACTTTATTCATTTAGGTTACAAATGCAACGCTTATTAACGTCAGACAAAATTTGGAATAAATAATCAAATTTTAAATAAATTAGCCTCCTACGGTGTTGATGGGAGCATCAACTTACAAAAATACAGAAGAAAAGCTTTTACGTTATACATATATACTTGTACTCGTATGACGTAAAAGCTTGTCGCGAGATCGCAAACCAAGATCTTCTAACGATTTGATTGTACTTAAGGTTGATAGTACCTACCACATTGAATTTTGTGTGATATGCAGCACAGCTTTAGGGAAATTTCCCGACAAGCTTATATATCATATTAGCTATTGCCCGCGACTAACTTCGCGTAAAAATGTTGATGAACCACGGGAACATTTTAGCTATCTATTCTATCTATCATTTTACTTTTGAAGGTTTGTTGTAATTTACCAAAGAATGCAAAAACATACCATTACATACAGTTGATATTCAAGACTAACATTTACTTTTGAACATCTGTTGCAAATCGCCAGAGAATGCAAAATATAGGGTTTCATAAAATTATCATATTCAAAAATAAAGGAATATAGTTTAATAATCCAACCATACAAATAGCAGGATTTGATCAAGATGTGAATTTTAATTCTATCACTTACTTTAGAACGTACAATCAAAACACATTTTGGCCACAGTACAATCAGACATATTTTAGGTAATTTATTCAATCACTTAGGTACTTTAGGAATATTGTAGCATTAGCAGATTTGGCACAAATATTATTCAATAGTTTTGACATTCCGTTTTTTAATCATCTGCTTTTGCCGCTGACTTAGGCTAAAAATAGGCTAACAAATTGCTTACATTAGGTACATTTATAAATAACAAATGGCAGTTGTATATTTGCTTGAACTGGGTTGAAACATGTGTTTCAGGGAAGAAAGTAAAAAGTATTTAAAGTAAATATTTTCTGAATCTAAAACTAATTTATACAACAGATAGTAACGGTTGACATAAAAAACAACAACAAATAATTTAACCTATATTATGCTATACTAATTACAAAATTAGTAAGAAAATTCAATGGACAAGTGGACCACTGCAGTGTAACTCGTTATGGTTGCGGTCTTTAACATTTTTTCCTAAATTATGGACAACAACGCGTCATAATTATATCAACTCAGATATTTTGGTAAACTTAAAATCTTTACTTTTTTATGACTTTTCCAAAATGTTTTTAAATAAAGTAAACAATATATCGCTCTATTCGCTAATAAATATGGGTTAGTGAATAGCACATATGATTGTTATTACCCGAGCTTTACAACTCATAAGAGCCTTGGCATGTACAATAATAGTATCAGTCCCTTTACACCGCTGCCAGTGACGTGTTACGCCACGCAGTTTATTGGGTCCCAAGCTCCCCAGTAGTGCAGTTAATCTTCAGATATGGTTAACGCAGAGCCTCTGCAGGGAAAATAGGATTATGCGTTTCTTGTTTACGAAATGGTTTAAACTTAAACTGAAATAATTTATTTCGTAAAACCTAGTGAAATTGTTTCAAAGTTTGAAATCGTAAACGATTTAGTTATTATCAAAGAATTTTTTTTTTTTTATAAAAAAGATAACTAGCAATGTGGGATTGAGTCCTACATTACTAGCAATCTTGTTAACCCCTTCAGCGAAGCTCTATGGCTTGTGTTAGGAGTGGGTTCACGTCGGTAGTATAATGGGTAGGATTCGAACCCGAACCTCACGATTGCGAGACCGATGCCTTAGCCATTAGGCTACCGCCGCTTTTAGCTGCTTTAGCTGAAGATCATTCGCAGTTTTGCATCGCAATGACGTCATTCTATTCAATTAGCGTTTATGCCACTTGTATAGGGGGGTAGAATTAATTATAGGTTTTGTTTTATGTGCAAGATCACCACAAAGTATAACATACAGCTTTGGATCAATTTGATGCTCTGTCTTTGTAAGTAGTCACTAAAACTCTATTGAGACTTATTATACCGTGGACACAGGAGAAAGAAAGGCTGGTATTGAGATAACATTGACTTGTTGGTGGAATTTCATAAAAAATATTAACCAATTTATCCTGTGTTAACCTTAGCTCCGAGATCCGTAGCTCAGTGATTATGGGAACCGGAGAGATATACAACATCCGATAAATAAACAAATGATTATAAGAGCATTAGAAGGGCGTTAAACCTTGACTCCAAAGCCTAATATCTCTTGGTAGGGTTAGATTTATTTTCATTCCATCGTCACTATTTATGTTTGAAGATAATTAGCAATGTAGAATTGTGCCCATATAGCGGCCCTGATAACTCCTCCAGCTATGCTCAGTGGTTAGTTTTAGAAGTGGGTTCACATCGGTAGTATAATGAGTAGGATTCGAAACCGCGACCTCACGATTGTGAGTCCGTTGCTTTTGCCGTTAGTGGGTGCATGGCTAAATAGGAATTTAAGCAGGGGTTCACAGGATTGCTAGTAATGTGGGACACAATCCCACTTTACTAATAACCTTAAAAAAAATGTCCCTGCACCCATCGGTGGGCGATGTGCTGGTGGGTGCACGTGACGTTGCATCGATTTTATTATTTGCTTCAGAACTGAAATTAGGTTAGGAAGACGTTATTTACCTTGATACCATAACTAGACTCCTCATAAATGATAGAAACGTAGCTCCACTCCAGTTTCTTGACGATCTCGACCATGGCGCGCACCTGATGGTGGTCCGAGGGTATGGTGCGAGTGAAGTATTCGAAACGGGCCTTATTGGAGAGCTCCGGGGAAGTTGAGAAGAAGGATACCTGGCCAAAAGGAAACAGATTAGGAAATCTTCGTGGTACATAAAATAACATTGAGGTGTCTGGTTGTAATATTTCATTTTTGAAGTGAAAACTTCTTTAGCGGCGTTGTGCACTTTTTGGGATGGGTAAAAAATATTAAACTCGCGTCAGGACACGTGACCTGATCGAAAATTCGTAAGAGTGTTCCTGCTGTTTGCGAGAGTGTGCGTGTGTGTTTGTACTAAAGCGTAATAGTTCTGAAGTGTTAATTTTTTTATGTAATATAAATTATCATGTTTGTGTACGATAGCGCAATGGATGAATATTGTATTTAACCACATACATTATAGTACTTTTATACTGATGAATAAAGAAATTCGTACGAATTATTCCCTAAGCATTCCAAAATATTCAAAAATGCACAACTTTAATGTTAAAGTTTTCACTTCTGCCGGCACTCTCGCCGGTGCAACCCAAGTTTACTTGTTTTGTGTTTGTTTAAAAACAAACAAACATACATATGTTTGTTTGATTTGAAAGGACCATTAAATAGCTGACCTTGTAAGATCTAAATAAAACTTCTTCTTATTTTGAACAGTTTCAGTATTGCGGGGCATAACATTATACACCTTAGCGAAATACAAAGTTATAGTATATTAAGTTTGTCGAGTGTTGTCAGCTTAGATGAGTGAATGATTCCATCACCCTGTATTCTACTAATATAAATTGGATGCCTATTTACACTGTTCTGATTTTCAATTTCAATTCAAGTACTTTTTGTTCTTAATTCAAAGAACCCAAAATAAGATTAAAGAGAAACAAAAGCCAATTTTCGTTTACGTATCGGATATTCTCTTCAAAGTAAAACAAATTTGAATACCTAGACCTTATTGTACTTTATTTCTTTTGTACAAGAAAACTATTCGGTGGTTTCTTGAATAGGGAAGGCAATTCTTGAATATTATTTTATGAAATTGCCAAGCTACCAAATTCTGAATTGTTTTTGTTTAAGATAATTTTTGTATAGATACAAGAAGAGTTTCTGAACTATCATGACAAAGATATTGACAGTGACTGTAAGTCGTTAAAAAGAAGACAAAGAAAAGAAAACTTGTCGGTCTAGCAAAACATGATCCCTACACATGGTTAAGTTTCGTTTGGGTCCAGTTCAATTACGTTTTTGACGTGAATATGTCTTTAAAACTGATTCCATAGTGGTAGGCAAGTCAAAAAACAAATGATAACAAAATCGGGGGTTACAATTTGGTGTTTCAGCTGCATGTCTTTCATCTCCGTCCTAAATTTAATACACCACTGTATAGTTAAAAGATCAAAGAATTCCTAACGCCAGTGAGGACTGTGAAGCATCGCGCGAAGGAGGGGGAAGCGCCGCCATTTTGAGGTAACTTTACTGCACAACATTAATGTAAAATAGTGACTGTGAATATAATGTGTTATGTTCATTATACATATATGTGTATAATATTAGTACCTGAGGTATCTTAAAGAGTCGCAGCAGGTTGGCAACTTGCACGGAGGTGACACTCGATGCTGCACCAACCACACCAGATATCACCTTGCGGACTGCAGTGGCATTGCATGCGTACTCAGCGTCATCGATGTTGCTTATAGAGCCTGTTGAAAATATAAATACATACAGTCTTAATAAAAAGGTTTAAAAATCAATAATTATATCATAATTTACTCGTAGACAATGTTTAAATTATTTAACGGTCAGCAGTTTCCTTAAAATGACGAGCTTATAACAATTTCTTTCAACGAGTTCTAATATCTACATATATATTAATAATACCTTTAAACGAGCAATTCTTATAAATAAAAACTGAATCTATATATTATAAACTGAATCTCGGCAACGGCTTAACGATTTTCATGAAATTGATTATGCTGGGGGCGACAAATCGATCTAGCTTGGTTTGATTTAAAGGAAATATTGTTTAGAAAAAAAAACCGAACAAAGCTCGGTCATCCAGGTACATTAGACGGTTTGTGGTTTGCTTACAAATATAGCTACTATAAATTGCTTGAGATTACTTTTTAAGTTGTCACTTCAAAATACCTTTAATAAAATCTACAGCCATCTCAAGTCCGTAGGTATCTTTATCACAATCATCAAGCACATGCGCTCCCACCGTCACTCCAGGAATCAGTCTCAACTTGTTATTTATGTAATCCAAAGTATACAACATGGTCTCGAGAGCCTGCACCCCGCCCTGAGGCATGACCGGCCCACACGTCATAGTATCAGACCTTTCGTGAACCATCATCAATCCTCCAAGCACCAGGTCACCTTCAATAACGGCTTCTCTTTTAATAGGCCAATGTGGATGATGTTTTTTATCCTTCATCTCTCCAACTTGATCATTAGACATATTAACCCAATCTGTTTTCGCTTCATGCTTAGGCGCTACCTCATCTTCAATCAATTGTGTTCCATCGTTGAGGCTCAACATTGGATAGAACTCATCAGGTCTATCAGCGAAGAAGTTGGGATCATAAATGAGATGGTCAGGTTTATGTTTGTGCCTGTGATGGTGCCTATTTTTCTTATGGAAGACTGAATCATCTATATTCAAGGAGTCTGCGGAGTGTTTCATTTCCATGTGCTGGAAGGTAGTGATGAGTAGACAGACCGCCAACCACCGCTGACCGGGACGCATGTTAGTTGTGTGTTGATCATACCATCGTGGGGAAATAGTGTGTCCATGTTGAACGATGTGCGTTCATTTTAACCTGCAACAAGAGAAACATTGGAGTTAATTTTACGTGACTATTCATTAATCGGATTAAAACGTAAACTCCTAATGTTTTTTATCCGACTGCAAGGAAGGGTTATGTTTTTGTTTGGATTATGTAACAAGATAATTAGAGTTTGTAAAGTAAGATTGTAATGTCGATTTTAATTAAACCGGAAGTAAATATCTGAATAAATTTATTATCTAAATGAATATCACGAAAAGTCTAAAGCATTATTTGTCATAACGCATCCATTTCTAAAGATGTCATAGAACGGCTCAAAGTATTAAGTCAATATTTAAATCCTTGTGTCAAAACACAAGCATATATTATAGTTAGCTAATAACAATAATACTATTCTACCCGGACAGTTTACGCCTGGTTTACAAATGGACTAACACATTGTACATCAAATTACTAGACCTATTAAAGTTAATGCGGGTTAAGACAACGATGATATACAGAGCATTATACAGAAACATTCCATCTGCCTATTTGCTATGCTTGAAATAACGAGGTCCGACGGATGTATATTACCACAAGTGTAATATCCCGTACTTCTACTTGCACGTCAACCCGCGTCACGAAACAACATTTATTTAATATGACGCTATATCTTGGTGTTTTGTATTTCACTCGGGTTACGGTTCAAAAGATTGACCTTTATTAGGCAGGTATAAATTATTTTGGTTTCTTTTTTGGTACATTTTTGTCAAAGGAATTTAGTGATGTCTGAACGAATTGTTGGTTTTTAACGATGGAAACTACGTCATAATTATTAAGCATGAATTAAATAAAAACCCGCAGCAACGAAATTGTACAAAATATGAATATTTTTAAGCCTAAGTACGTAATCCCTCCATTTGGGAAACGAAACACAAAAATTGTGGACGGAAAATCCATTAAAATTAAAAACCCAACTTGATACACAAATTGCTCTGAGTCTTAACAATTTTAAAGGTTTTTAAAAGTTTGCTAACAAGCGATACGGACTCGAGGGCGTCAAATTTAAAACGAAAACAAACCACTTCAGTAGGAGCAAAGGGGGCTCGTATAACTTTAATATCTGTGTATGTTCATAAATTAAATTTGGACCTTTGATTTTATAATGAATTTAAGATTCAGCTAATTACTCGCTAATTCAGAAGTACACAGAAAATCTTTGGAGTTTACGACGATATTTTGTAAATATTGAATCATCTTTCGAATTGGTTTAGGTAAGGAATCGAAAAGTTCCAAATTGTCGTTGTTGAAATCGTAATTTAGTTAACTTATTTAATGAATCTGTTCAGATTTTCGGTATGAGTTTCTTAGTTCTTAACCCTCGTTGCCTAAGGAGAGCTGTTACACGTGTGTATTCGTGTGTTTATGTGTCTTTGTGTCTGTCTGTCTGTGACATGGTAGCGATTAAACGAATATACTGATACCAGTTTAATGAAGATGGTTCTTAGCTTTTTCGATGAAGATCCGATAAACCGTCTACCAGGAGTTTCTTAATTTCACATTTTATCTTTTAGGTTAAAAGTCTCCTAGAATCTTGAGACCTATGTTCTCCTGCAAGTCTCACAAAGTCTAATTGTAGCATTATTTTAGTTTAAACACTTTATTCAAAGCGAAATAATGTTTATAAGTTTCCACGTGAGATAGTTTCATAAAATAAACTACTCGTAGATATTTTAGTGTCACAGCGTCGCCGTCGCCTTGGGGAAGAGCAAGTGTAGGAAATTATGGTCGTTAGATATTTATCACAGTGTATATTTAGTGTTGTTCACTTGTTTAGTGCTCGCATTAACTACTTCGTTCTGTTTAAGTGAAACTACAAAATGGTAAATATACGAGTAATTGCTGTGTAACCTTTCTTCGGTTTTGACTTTGTAACCAGTAAGGCGCTATTCTAATATGCTATCAATAAGAATAACATCACATGTGCGTACAAGTTGCTTGCATAGAAAACATGTTCATACCATCGACAACAAAACACTATTGATTTCAATCTTTCTCATACAAGTTGTAACTTGTATATAAGTTTGTATAAGTTGTAAACAATTTGCAACTTGCATACAAGTAACTTTCTTAATACGCCTTTAGCAATATGTACAGACATAATTATAGAAAATGTCGAAAATAGCAATAGTACCTAATAATTTCAAATAACTCAATTAATAACAGTAACTTTTCAGAAATAGGATAACTATGGTTACCTTACATTAGCTAAGTACTGTTAGTCTTGGTAATTACTTATAAATGCCACCTCATAGATATAAAAACAGAAAAATAAACCTATCTGTGAATTTTATAGCCATTATAGATTGACAGTCATAATGCGTTCAAGTACGTCACGACATTTCAAAAGCTCGAACAAACAAAGTAAAAATAAATGCAGATTCTCCCTTTTCGTGTCGTAATCAAACTTGTTCATTTATATTTTAATTTCCTGAAGACAGACGTTTCCTATCCAATTTCTTATTTTAAATAACGTGGCTCGTAATTCTATAGCACCGCTTTATGTCGTACAATGGCGACGCTATCTCTACTTTAGCAGTTCATTACTTGCGGTAAGCTGTCGCGAGTGCCTCATCCTATTGTGATATTTTCTTCTTTTACTTTATTTTTTATTCAGGTGCTATAATAATTTAATAGTTGTTGCAGCTTAAACAAATTTGAGGCAGCAGTAGTTTAGTGGTCGATATGAACATCGTTTAATTTGAACTCACTCTTAGATATATTTCGGGACTTAATCGCGTGAATTATTTAAATTCGGCTAAATACCTTTTATTGGAATAAAGCGACCGACTCTTGTAATGAACAGACGTGTGTTTTAATATTAGCGTTATTTATACATGTTTCTTAAAATCAGTGACCTAGATTACTAAACACTTGCAATTTATAGTGAATAAGTAAATTTTAGTATGACAATCGAGTAAATCAAACTATGGCTACAATGGAAAGTAGCCCTCGCAGCCCTCCCAGCACACCTCAGTCTCAACAGACAAAAAACCTCACCGTTGAAGCCTTGAGGACCAGCGATATCAAGCACTGGATGACATCAATTGAACAATGTCTGAATGAGGTATGTCAGATTGCTGCAGACGGGAAACTGAACTCAGAGCAAAAACTAAGGATAAATATTATTGCGCGAAAGGTGGGAAATGGAGTCTCTCAAATGGCTGTGCACTATGAATCATTAAAGGAAAAAGCAATTTTAATTCATACTTCACTAGAAGCCTTGAAGGAAAACCAGGACCTAGCTGAATGCCTTAATGATTTCAAAAAATCTATCAGGCAGACCATGGAAGAAAACTGCAATAAACCAGTAAGTCAAGACAAGCTGTCCTTTGCCAAAATGGTCAAGACCCGTAATAATAATATTCTGCGGTCTAAAAGTTTCAGCTCAATAGCAATATACCCAAAAGATGGACAAAAATCCAGTGACGACACTAAATCTCTAGTCCAAAAAAATATCTGCCCAGAGCAACAACTAAAATTGCATGTAAGAGGACTACGTAGGACCAAGAACGGCGGTGTAATTATCAGCAGTCGACCCAGCTAACCAGTTCCGGGCTGAAGGTGGAAGAGCCGCATAAAAGAAGACCTAGAATCACAGTCATCGGAGTTCCAGCTACTCTACGTGACCAGGAAGTGTTTGACTGCATATTTAAGCAAAACCTAACAGACAAGATACCAAACCTAACGCGTGAATCGTACATGTCCTCCATAAAGTTGACTCACAAATCGGGAAGAAAAGACGCACCAACATGCAATTTTGTACTGGACGTGTCACCTAGCCTAAGAAAGGCCCTTATAAATCAAGATCGTGTATTTATCAATTGGACGTCCTGCCCAGTTCGGGACTTCACGTTAGTGACCAGATGCTTCAAATGCCAACAATATGGACACGCAGCTCGAACTTGTCGCGAAACAACATACACGTGCGGACAGTGCGGTGAACTAGGTAACCAGGTAAATGAGTGCCTAAGAAAAATGACTCGCCAAAATGTGCAAAATAAATAAAATAAAATAAAATACATTTATTTCAGACTGTGATCCATATTTTGTTAGTAAATACATTGACTTAATGACTATGTTAGTATCTAATTCTAGTAACTAAAATTAACTTAGAAATCAACCTAGAAATTAACTTAGAAATCTACCACCATCAGGGGCACCGGGAACGAGGACATGCGTTCGTACCCAATGCCCCTGAATGGGACAGTCTGGCTTTTCGGCAATGACCCTCAGAATAGAGTTGGCGCTTCACTGCACCCTACGCATAAGCGAGGCCACGCGGCGCCGCACTGTCGCCCCGAACCCATCTGTGTGAGCGTACGCGAACATCGCCGATGCACTGCAGTACCTTGGAAGCCCCAACATCACCCTGAAGGCATTGTTGTATTGTACACGGAGCGCGTTGAAAGCCCGCAGCGTATAGTTAACCCACAGATTGCACGTGTACAGATTTTGACAGAATGCTTTTAAAAGCGTAATCTTCACGTCTAAACTACAACGTGCAAATCTGCGGGCCAACATATTGCAGCGGACTGTCAACGCTGTTCTTTCCCTCTCCATGTCTTTATCATCCTTCAAATCCTCAGTAACCACATGGCCCAGCTATTTGAACTCCTTAACTCTAGTGAGCGCGACACAGTTAAGCAGTACCGGGGGAGCACATAAAACATTCCGACCCCGGGACCTGAATATTAACAACTCACTCTTTATATCATTATACACTAGTCCGTGTACCTTTGCATAATCTGCACATACTCCCAGTAACCTTCTTAGCGCAGAGATTGATGGACTCAACAGCACCATATCGTCAGCGTAACTGATACTATTGATAATGTGCCCGTCAATTGAGCAGCCGACACCGGTGCTACTGAGTTCACCAATCAGCTGGTTTATGTACAGGTTGAAAAGCGAAGGTGAAGTCAATCCACCCTGTCTCACTCCACATTCCAACCCATTTTCATCTGATAGTTCACTAAGCCATTTTACTCGGTTAGTTTGATGGCCGTACCAGTACCTAAATAGGTTAACCAGTTCCCCGGGCACACCCTCTTCAACTAATTTAGACCACAAGATATCATACCTAACCAAATCAAAAGCCCTGGAAAGGTCCAGAAAAGCGGCATAGACTGGCGTATTCCTATCAGTATAATACCTAACTGTATGTTTGAGAGACATAATAGCACATTCAGTGGATAGCCCAGGTTTGAAACCGAACTGAGCCTCATGTAAATTAAGGTGATTTTTAAGCTGTCTCTCAAGCATACAGTCAAGCACCTTCGCTGCAGTAGTAGCCAATGAAATTGGTCGGTAGTTACATTTATCCGAGAGATCTCCAGTTTTGTTTTTAATTATTGGCACTACAACAGTCTTCATTAGCTCATTCGGTAAATAAGAATGTCTTACACATAATGTGAATAGCAATGCCAATGTCCTAGGGAGGTGCGGCCCCGCATACTGAAAGTGTTTGATGCTGAGATTGTCGTGTCCGGGGACCTACCTCTTGTCATACCTTTTATAACCGAAGCAACATTTTTTGCTGTGACACGCTCCGGCACCCCGAACACCACCGCCTCGACATCTCTCTGCACCCCTTTAAGTGGGGATTCCACCTGAAAGTGATGCCTTGACATGTTTGCTATGTCTTTAGGATTACATATACCGTCCACGCTTACTTGGACGCTAGGCTTAGGGCTTAATTTCTTTGTTTGTTGCCAAAATTCGTTAAAATCTTTCTGCGTATGTTTCGAAGCTAAAATATTAATTTTGATTAAATCCTGATTATTTTGACAGTATTTCAATTTATTCTTAAATATCTTTCTAGACTCACACATATCCATATAAATATCACCATAAGTCGGGCGACCATACCATACTCAATTCAAAAACTTTTGTCTGGCGTCCCGATGAGCTTTCCGAACATACCTATTCCACCCAACTATAGGGCGACCACGTTTAGGTTGTCTACCTTGTTCCCGACCCTCATAACTGAGCACTGCGGCCTCTTGCAACGCTGATATAATTTTATTGTATATAGTGTCAATTACCGCAGTGTGATCTAAGCTCCTATTATTACACATACTGTCACAACAACTACTAAATTCCTGAGGAAACTCGATATTACATAATTTATCATTACAATATTTATAATACATATCAATTTGATCCGGGTTTCTTTCACCCCACAGAGCTTTGTTAGTTTCAGCGCGAGGCAATACAGAGGTTAGGCATACCGATCTAAGGTCACACAGAATTTCTAAAGGGTAGTGGTCCGACCAATAAACGTCGTTATGAACCTTCACTGATATTACTGACTTCAAACCCGCCTTGGTGACCAAGCAATGGTCAAGCCATCTACGACTGCCGTGCGCTTCACTGACAAAAGTGTACATACTTGAATTAACACCAAAGAATTGCATATCAATGCACACCAAACTCTGCTCATCACAAAAATTCAACAATTCGTTTCCAAACCTCTCCTCTGGATGAGCATTAAAGTCACAGGCAAAATGCGTACGTATAAAAAAACCAAGCGATCACAAAACAGGTGACTCAGAATGTCCGGCGAAAAAAATTGCGAAATCTTATTATATAAATAGCATAGACTATAATGAGGGCATCTAAACGCGTCATAATATGATATAAACATTGTTAATTACTATAAATCATATTTTATTTGTTACCTATAAGTATGTACCTACATGTTTTATTTATCTTATATATATATAAATAGGTTATAATAGTTTACTACTAGTGCCCCTAACGCCTGTGGCACAGGTTTACCCTAGTACAGGTACCCTGTTGTTATCCCCATAATTAGTTATTTTTTATGAACTATATACATTTTTAGTTATTAAAATGTAGGTATGTTTATCAGTTGTCTGGTTGCCATAGTACAGGCTCTGCCTAGTTTGGGATCAGATGACCGTGTGTGTTGGTCAAAGATATTAATAATAGACGTTATTATGTATCTGCTACCTAATTTTATGTATATGTTTTTGTAAAAAATATTTTCGTAATAATAAATTTATCTTATCTTATCTTATCTCATTTACCCGAGGTTTCGATCGAATTGCACCGATCGTGGTCACGGGTCGACTGATGGCAGCTTAGCGATGTCTCCGTGAGGCGCGGGGTTTTGCAACTACCCTCGCCTGGTCTTCATAATTTTGATAATTTGTACTGTCGGTACTTCTACACACTACACTTAAACGTCTTAACACAGAGGCGCGGTGTCGTTACGGCTACGATTGCATTTGCTGATAACAGGGTTCCAAGATGGTGAGAGCCGGTATCTGTCTTCTCGGTTGAAATTTTTGTACTATAGGATATGCAAGTAATGTGTGACTGCTAGTAATTTAAAAACCAGGCAAAAGCATGTCGAGCCACGCACAAAGCAGGATTCCGTAGTTGCCCAGCACAATAATGCGGTATAAAAAGTGAATTTCTTGTAGTTTTTGTTTCGTACTACTAACAACGTTATTTAAATAAGTAATTGTCAAGGGGAATTCTACTTCTCACGTGGTCAGCTGTTACTCGTAAAGTTTAACCTTACTTAGCAGTGATAGTTTTCCTTAAAATTTCGTCATATATACTACAGCCTTGATTTTATTTCTCATGTCCAAAAACAACCATTTAGCTGGCAGGGGGGGGGGGGGGGCACTTGAGTCTAACTAATATTTACAATTTAAGGCTTAATATTTCAGAAACGGATCTCTAAATCGAAAAATGATATTCACAACCCTTAAATATTTTTAAGAGACCTATCTTATGATACGGGGTACGTTAGAAAAAATATTATATCCCCACCTTACACGTAAGGGAGGGACCCTAAAAATATATTTTTTTAATAATTTTATTTGACCACTTTTTCGGCGTAAGTACATCGCGCATTATTTACCTCAAGCGGTCCGCTTGTGACCACGGTCGGTGCAACCTGGTCGAAACGTCAAGCAATTTTTAAGTATAATAAATAGTTACAATCATGCAACGCGAAAGTTTAAATGTTAATATGCATATCCATGCAAAATTACATTTTTAGTAGTAAGAGTCTCTGAGCTAAGCTGCGGACGAAACTATAAGGATTCCGTTTTGCCCTTTTGGCAATGGAACCCCTAAAAAGTACAGCGGTAATTAGTTAAAATTAGTCAACAGTATTGGCAGTCTAGATATAAAGTGCTCAAGTATATACGTAGACACGAGTGCAGTCTCTTTCATATTTTTCATCGTCCGATGGGTGAATGGGCCACAGAGAGATACGGCTTAAGGATGGACATTCAAATTGTCGCCTACCCCTTTACCCTTTGCCAAAGTATTAATCTCTCGATTTGCTTGACACCTCCATTTTATAAGAATATTTTGAAACGGCGGTAGTCTAATGGCTAAGGCATCGGTCTCGCAATCGTGAGGTAGCGGGTTCGAATCCTACCCATTATACTACCGACGTGAACCCACTCCTAACACAAGCCTTTGAGCTAAGCTGGAGGGGTTAACAAGATTGCTAGTAATGTGGGACTCAATCCCACATTGCTAGATAGCTTTAAAAAAAAAAGAATAACAAAAATTATCATGCTTGATGGTATTTATTTACGTTTATCAACTTTATTCTGTCAATATTATGCCACCTTTCACGTAGTAGTAATACATCAATGTCTATTATTCGATTTATTTAATAACGAAGTGAATGGTCAGGAATGACAATTTATTTTCTTACAAGCAAAAGGACAAACGGTAATCCGTAAGTACTATCAATTTCATTTCATCTAGCAAATTAAATTTTTCCTAGAATTTTCCGTTTAATCTGCCAATTTCCAGCACCATTTCCAATTTGTACTATGTGTACATTGTCTCGGAAAAAGAGCTAAATCCGGCTTTGCAACATTAATGTTCAACTTATACACCAGGTTTAGGGCTGGTACACATAGAGAAATTTGTTTGTTCTTTACACATAATGTCTGGTTTTAATCGAGGCAGTCAGCGGATAACGCCGAGAGTACACAAAGAAAGCTATATTTAACGCAACGAACAACATGGACGTGTAATACGTAAATAAATTGTTGTTATGTTACGTTTGAGTTGCTTGAGGGTAGGTTGCAAGAAGTTATTTTACTACACTAAAAGTATTTTAGTTTTATTTACATTTGAGCAATCATTTGGCATGGTCAAATAATTAAATAATTATCGTGGGACAACTAACACAACGTCATTTGATCCCAAACTAGGCAGAGCCTTTACTATATATACCATATCAAGGCTTACATCAAAGGAGGATTTATTCCTGGATGGGAATCGAACCTACAATCTCTGGCAGCCAGAGGTTGTGGTGTGGTGGAGGGCAACTAACTACTAGACCCAGGAGGTTCATTTTTGGGTTGACGTCTGTTTTGTTAGAGGGCGTCGAGAAGTTTTTATTTTCTGGTCAATTATAAGATAATTTGACGCTCTAACCATGACGTCGACCGAGTTGTAAATCGATTTTCCGTTTGTATATACATTGTACATACAAGAAGCAAACAGTTAACGTTTGTGCTATTAAGTTTATACTAGTAGCTATTACCTGCAATTCAATCACTCCGGTCGGTGACTTAAAGGTATGGTTCGAACGTTGGTACAGTACAGACATATCCTTACTATGACTAAGCAAGAGGCGCGTTTTATTGCGGAACCACTAAGTCTTAAGGCGTGCGTTGTATCTTTGTTATGTACTTCCGTTGGCTTATTGAGGCTGTACAAGGGTTTATAGTTATAAAAGTTTATGTGGTACAGTTTGTTGGAAGTATGTTTAGTTTATTAGTACAGTAGTACTATTATATAATTGTAAACTATGTGAACCTATATAAGCATATAGCTTTCGACGACGACGACAAAGTTGCGCGGGTCAGCTAGTTAAGAGATAAGGAAGTCTTTCCGTCCCAAAACTATTTTTCTAACTTCTTTCATGTCTGTTGCTTGACGCGAAATCGGCTAAACGGATAGCATTGGGCATGTTTATAACCTAGAATAACACTTATCTTGGATACTTTTCATTGTGATAAGCAATATATGTTCGTAAACTTTCGCAATTTGTACACATTATGGAATACATTTGCACACATAATAGTTTTTTAACGCGCTTATTAGCTTGGTATGTGTATGATCTATGTATCTATTTTTATTATTTTCACCCACTTCAGAACGTCGGATGGAATTACAAATTCGCACACTTATCAAGGACCGATGACAATACAATCCGACAAAAAGCGATTTTGAAAATTCATCCCCTAAGGGGGTAAAATAAGGGTTGAAAGTTCTTTTTTAAATTCCGTTAGTTTTTAAGTTTAATCTGTGAAATTTCCTATTTGGCTATTTGGTTTAAAGTAGAGAATCACGTTTCAGCGTTTTTGAAAAATCAAGCGTTAAGATGATAAAATAGAGGTTAAAAACTTTGTGTAAAATTTCGTCAGTTTTAAAGTTAGATCTGTATAATTTCACATTTGCCTTTGTGGTTGTAAAAGCTAATAGTAAAAACACTAAACAAACACGCTTTTGTAGCTAGCTGAACTAATAGGTAGAAAATAAATAATAGTTTATAAAACTAATAAACGTTAAATAGCTGAACTAAAAAGTAGAAAATAATTTTCTATAAGTTTTAAAAACAGTTTATCGTAAAAAAACGTGAGGTGCTTGTTAAGAATTGATTTATAATCTATTTAATAAAATAACTCTCTTTTTAAACTTACAAAATATTTTTTTACATTATTTCCAATAGTGTGTTTTATTAAAAACAAAATTTTATTAAAGTCTTCTCAGAGATGGTTTTGTATGAACAAGATATACAAGAAAAATGCTTGTTTAAATTTAAATAGATTACGACAGCGAAGACTTTTCCATTTATTTTATTTTATGTGCTAATAGCAGAATAGTAGATTCAGATCCTTATGCAATGTCTATTTATGGTTGCCATTTTCTAAATAAAAGCAAGCTGCTATAAAGCTGCCAACGACCACTAACTCTCTACCACTAACACAGTTCCGGCTTCATCAGTTGTATAAACATTTATAAATCAATATCAGTATGTATCCCAGTTTACTGAGGCGATTAATTTATTGCTAGGCCGACGGTCCCGACTTACCAACTATCTACTTCCTTGTCAGGGGCGCCGTTACTTCGGGACATCAAGTTTTTCTACTTATATAACTGGTTATTCCGCTTATGGTTCGAGAAAGTTGTATTATCCAACGTTTGTGTGAATAGTATTCTTGTTTGATGACGAGTCGTTTGAAGAATCTGCTTGTCTTTGTTGTTGCGCTTTCAGTAGTATATTTCTTCCGATAGTCCCACTATTACAGATAATACGATATTATGTATGCCATCCTCATAGATAATCTGATATTAGATAATTTTGTGGATTTACCTAAAGTTAGTACCTAGAACATTTTTGAAGAAATTGTGTTCTTCATAAAACAAGATTTTTTAAAGGAAATTTTGTTACTAGGTATAAGCTGAAATACAAAATTATGTCCCGTCTGAGATTTGTACGACCTCAGCGTGTAGCAGTGATACTATCCTATTGCGCAATAAGTAAAACAATCAATGTAAAAATAACAACATAGTTCTTCAAGAGTTTACAATAAAAGTATTATAAAAACAAATCCTTCAATTATATTCATTAAGGTTTTTCCAATTCCTTCTCGATTCATTCCACAAAATTGGTCCAAGATGTCTTAAAACACCATCACATTAAATGTTAACACAATTCCGCTTCATTCTTCAACAAATAGGAAATTTAAATAAGTAAATCCCTACAAAATTGAGACAAAGTCGTTACGTGCAAATGAAAATTGGCATTTCATCGGTTCCACCCGATGGACCAATTTACTTTGGTCAAAATATAATCGAGAAGTTATTTTACCGACATCGACATATTTTATCGAAAAAAAATCGTCAAGATGCAGCGTTATTTTAGTGTTTTGTATTCAGACATATAAAACAAATGTTTAATATATTAAAAAAATAGATATTACACAGATTTGTTGTTTGTTTATAAGCGCAAACATGTTATTTAATTTACTAATTGTACAATTCGATTATCTTTTGTGCCACCGGCTTCGTAGTTTTTCGCACTGTTTTTTTAAATTTATATAAAATATATATTTATTATATATATTTTATTTTAATGTGTTATTAATCATAATGTAATAAGTCGCCGTATCTAAATGTAAAATGTATGTGTATTAAAATAACACGAACTACGTCGTATTTACATGAAAATCTCTAGAATAATTGAATTTGTGATGACGTCAACAGCTGCTCTTGAATGTTTCATGAAACTCAGCTGAAAAATGAATTACTTATTAAGCTGTTCTTACGTTTTCAGTTTCTGCGAATGTACAGAAAAATAATAGGATTTTTATATTACTGTGTAAATAATTTCAGACTTATTTTTTCACGATATAAAACGTTTAAGTTCTCTGTCTAAATGGCTATAAATAATACCACTTATGGAACTACAAGTTTTATGAAATTCATAAAATATCTGGCCAGGTAGTGATATCAAATTATTACATGTATTGTCCATCAATATAATTTGTACTTAGCAATTATACCAATGGTTGTGTCACATAATAACGTTTGAAATACTAGTACACGACAACCGATATTCACGAGAGCTTAGCCGATAGGTCAGCGCTGCAAAAAAAATCATGAGTTGATACCGTCTACATCATAATGATTCCATTCAGATTTTGAACCATGGTCAGTGCAATATGCATGCCATACACTGTACGCTGCTGAAATTAGGCAAAAACAAATCGATGTATAATTTACCATAACAATTTTTTTTTTTTTTTTTTTTTTAATAAAGATAACTAGCAATGTGCGATTGTGGTCCCACATTACTAGCAATCCTGTTAACCCCTCCAGCTAAGCTCTATGGCTTGTGTTAGGAGTGGGTTCACGTCGGTAGTATAATGGACAATGCAATGAGATTTAACATCACAGTAGGTACAATAGGTGCTTGTACCATAAGTTGTCTGCCACTAAAATTGACGGGCGGTTAGCGTATAACAAATGCAAAATCCTTTTTATTGTTTTTTATATGATCGAAGTATGTGTGTGAACATACGCAAAGGTTCGAAGTTCGTACGTTTCGATGTGTGTTAAAAAACTGTCATTGCTTGATAAACCCGCGTAATGTCATATATATCTGCGTATGCCGTCCTTGTGAGTTCACGTATTTGTGCAAATGTGAGAGATCAGCAGAATACAAGATACAGTAGTACCAATATTTCGATCACGATTACAATTTCAGTCAAAAACAGTGACAAAGAGGGTCGGTCTGAATAAAGTAGTACTTCATGTTAAATTTATTAACCTGACGTGACTAAAATACGATATTTCACTCAATATTAAAGAGAATGAAGATTCCTTAGTGGTATTGAATGATAGGCCAAGTGATAATTCCATTATTGACATTCGATGCCTAAGCCATTAGGCGAACGTTACTTCTCAATCATTTAATGTCAATTGTATAACGCGAAGTATCTGTCTTTCTGTTTGTTTGGCTTATGGTCATTTAAAATTGGAATTTGGTGTGATATTAGGTAAAACTGTCGAAGAAATAGGAGCAGTGGAAGTATGTACGATTGCTGCTGCGAATACACCACTCAGAGTGGTCTTCATGACTTCTTTGACAGCCTCTGTGGCGCGGTGGGAGTGTATCCGACTGCTACGCAAGAGGTCGTGGGTTCGATCCCCACCCAGGATAAAACTTTGTGTGATGAGCATGATGGTTTATTCTGTTTCTGGGTGATATTTATCTATAATATGTATGTATTTAGAAATATATAAGTATATATCAGTCGTCTGGTTTCCATAGTACAAGCTCTGCTTAGTTTGGGATCAGATAGCGTTGTGTGGGTTGTCCCAAGATATTATTATTATTATTATTATTATTATTCATAGTAAGGTATGGTTAGTTATTATTTTTTGAAGATAAAAGAAAATATTTTGAATGATATAGGGGTTAAAGTAAGTTTTATAGGCATTTCTTGCCAATTACTTTACAAATACAATAATTGCAATTCTGCAAGTTATAAAAATTTTAAGTCTAGACCCAGGAATCGAACCCGAGACTTCCTAGCCAAACCGGGGCCGGAATGGAACCACCTATCTGGACTATGTTACTAGACCTCAAATTTTTCTATTCTTTGATGCTCGCGAGTTGAGCCCTCGCATGCGCCATCTAGCCGCCAGTTAACGAACTATCACGACTTTTGTTATTGCTTCGTTACAGAGAGCATTTTAACAAATTATGATGTCGCAGACCGAATATTGAAGTCATTTTTATAGGCATTTCTTGCCAATTACTTTACAAATACAATAATTGCATTTTTTCTATCTTTCAAAAATGCAATTATTGTATAATGAGGGGTTTCTTTGTTCTATGGTGGAGTAGACCCCACCATAGAATGGTATTACATCAAATTACCCATAAAAATAGTAATTTATTTGTGTAAAATCAGTTTGTGTGAAATATTAATTCCTTAAATTAAAAATATTTAAGTCACTACTGTTGAGCTTAGCCAATCAGAATATTATTATTCACGTAAACTGGATTTTTTTTTATAATAAAGATATATCATTATTAGTCTGTAAGCTTTATGTAATAAAAAAAATGGTTGTCTGTAAAGAGGATTTACGGAAGAAAATTTTACGTGATTACGTCATAAGAAAACATTAATGACATATCGCCATTGGCGTTGCTAAGCAACCAATTAATAACGTGACTTATTTTTGTAGACATATTTTCGTGAGTGCAGCCGGTCATCGATTTATAAGACGTATCACGTCAATAAATAAATACAAATTAACGAATAAGTAAACCAATGTAGTAAACCAATCATAGTCGCTCGTATTTCTAAAGCACTGTCAGCATAATTAGTATGGATGGTCACACAATCTTAAAACCTTCAAACAAACAAACAATATTCGGTTGTGTCACAAGTAGACGATTTACAATGTGCTACGAGCACGTAGCGGCTACGTGTTGTAGCAAACCAAGTTGTAAATGTAGCGTGACTCACAACACAACAAAGTAAAGTGAAGCATTGTCGCTCGCAATAAAACTTCAAATACTTCCGATGTACAACTTAAAACCAGTTTTTGTTTGAAAGTATCAAGTAAGACTCAAGTTCAGACTGATCATTTTAGAAAACTGCTTCACAATTTGCGGATATTTTCCCAATAACGTAAACAAATAAAAATCATTGATACATTGAATTTCTCACTACGAAATTATTTTATTAGTGTTCAATTATCTTTACATAGTACAAAACAAAATTGATTTCCGCTGACCCCAATCTTCTAAACTATGCTATTTTTTTTCAATTTTAACCATCATTCAGTTAATTTATTCCGAAATAATAATTTATAAGTGTTAAATGTATTTATTTATTTATTATTATTATGGATCTCTTACAAAGAATATACACCACTTTAACATATAATCAGCTTACACAAAAAATCGTTGCGTGTACTCCTTTAATTAAAAGAAACCACAGCGTCCAAACAATAATCCAACGTTTACAGTACGTAAACTACAAATTAAAATGAAACAAAAAAAATGAATATTATGAGTAAACAATTAAATCAACTTAACCTAGATTAATGAATAAATAAAACTATTTAGATAAACTTACAACAAAATCAACGAATTATACATAGATAACAATCAACAACTTTATGTACCAACTAAGTTCGTAAATAGATAATAGAGCAAAGTCCATGTGATGACGGAGCGGACGGCTAATTAAATAATTTATCAAGGAGTCTTGCTATTCATAAGAGACCATCTATTGACAATTAAAACTGTGCAGCAAATGGGTTCGCACCACGTTCCCTCTTTCTATACGACCAATTATTTTAATAGTTTATTTTACAATTACACACGCTTTATCTTACATTCTTAAACCGTAACATTCATTTCTAAACTTTATAACTCGACGACAATCCCAATTAGGTAAAGCGAATTTCCAGCAAATTAAGTGCAAGCAAGGTGAAGTTAGTACAGCTAAGTTACAACAAACAGACGGGTCAGTAGTTTGTTCTCTACAAGCGGTAATGGGCCAGGAAACAACTCATCTAGTTCAACGCTAACACAACTTCTTACTTAATAGCAAGTAAGCAAGTATATCATTAGTAACTTTTGTTTTCCAGCAGTTGGTTATCTTGAAGCGGGCGTTGAGAAAACTTAAAATGCTTGCTGTTAAAAGTTGTTGTTAAATGTTCTTAAACTTCAGCTATTCATACACATTGTAGGATTTATGAACTAGTAGCTTTTGTTGGTTGATTATGGCGATAAATCTTTATAAATCGACTCGCTCACTGCTTACTTTTCCATCGTTATTTTCATTATATCATCTGGTCAGGTGACAGGTGTTCTGAAAGCAACTTATACCGACGCTATTGCCTGCTTTTATTGTCATAAATAATGAATTATTAATAAATATTTGATTACATTATTATATAAAGTAAGTTGTTGTATTGATAGTTTCACTCGTGTGTCATATATAAGTTTATAAATATTGGTGTATTGCTCATAACAGCTCGAAGAATGATTGTGGGTACATTGCTAGTACGAAACTCTGTTGGAATACATTTCGATCCACCTCCGTCATAGTTATTTTCTGAGGTCGACAGTATGTTGTATTTTCCAGTCAGTCGTCTTGGAGTTACTCTCATTTATAGGGTTTCGTAGCCAAAATGGCAAAACAGAACCCTTATTGTTTCGCTATGTCCGTCCGTCCGCAGCTTAGCTTAGATACTGTTAGTGCTAGGAGGCTGTAATTTTCACGCCGACAAAGTAAAATAATAAAATGTTGAACTACATTTTTTTTGAGGGTACCTCCCCTATGTGTAAAGTGGGGATGTGATTTTTTTCTCACCTACCCCATCGTGTGGGGTATAATTAGACAGGTCTTTTATAATCTATGAAGGGTTGTCATGATCATTTTTAGATTCCTCCCCTCCTGCCAGCTAAATGGTTGATAGTATAAGGTATATGAAAAAAATCATGGTAATAGTTTATAAAGTGAAATGAAAAGGAAAACTATCACAGCTAAGTAGGCTTTACAAGTTTACGAGTAACAGCTGATCAAATGAGAAGTAACAAAATTTTCGTACAAATTCCATTAAAAAATATTATTAAGTAGGTACAACATACCCTCGAGGTTAAAACTTTTATGGAAATGCATGACGTGGATATTCTCCTTATCTCAGAGACGCATTTCACCAGAAAAAGTTATTTTAATTTAGAACGATACTAATTTTATCACACCATGCACCCAGACGGTACTGCTCACGCAGGAAGCGCTGTGTTGATAAGAAATAACATTAGATGACATAACACGAGACAACAAATTACTGCACAAATGAATTTCAGGCAACTAGCAAAGAAAAGAACACACAATCAACACTTATTTGACATGTTCACACCTAATCCGGACCAGGGATCCACTCAGACAGAAAAAGTGACCAACTTCTTAGATCAAATTCATTGGCCCGGCGAAGGGATACTATTCTTGACGTACGTTTTTAACGCTATATTGAGAAGAACCATGGTACCTAGACAGTGGAAAGTAGCGCAGATTATAATGGTTGCTAAACCAGGTAAAAGCGCACAGAACGTTAAATCTTATCGGCCAATCAGCCAATTATCAATCCCGTAAAAAATTATGGAGATCCTAATCCTAAGTAGACTAAAACCAATAGTTCAACAAAGTAAATTAATACCTGACCACCAATTTGGTTTCCGTCAAAAGCATAGTTCTATAGAGCAAGTTCATAGGCTAGTTGACAAAATAAATACAGCTTTTGAAAACAAACAATATTGCACAGCAGCTTTTTTGGACATCTCACAGGCCTTTGATCGGGTTTGGCACGATGGGCTCCTGTATAAAATTTAAAAAAATACCACTACTACCCATAAATTACTATCTGCTAATGAAATCTTACCTGAGCAAGACACACTTTTTCATAAAACAAGGGGAAGAGATAACGCCACTGCATGCAATACGAGCCGGTGTGCCACAAGGTAGTGTCATGGGCCCTATTCTATATCTACTATACACTGCAGACCTACCTTCTACAGAAGAAGTCCTTACAGGTACATTTGCCGACGACACCGCTATATTATCCACAAACACATCCCCGGAAATTTCATCCCAAAATCTCCAACATTATGATATCTCCGATTGGCTAAAAGATTGGCGCATTAGGGCAAATGAATCTAAATCCATTCAAGTGACTTTCACTACTCGTAGAGCCACATGCCCACCAGTAACCTTAAATGGAGTCCAAGTCCCACAAGCAGAGCTAACATGGAGAAAACACATTTTCACCAAGCGCTTGGCAATGGGACAGCACGTTCGCAAAATGTACTGGATGATTAACAGAAAATCAGCTGTAACAAACTGTTGCTTTACAAGAGTATAATAAAGCCAGTCTGGACTTATGGTCTACAGCTATGGGGCTCGTCCGCAAACTCAAATATTGAGATCCTGCAAAGGTTTCAATTGAAAATGTTACGTATGATTGCAGACGCACCTTGGCACATAACCAATGACAGATTGCACCATGATCTCAATATAAAAACGGTCAAGCAGGAAGTTAAAGAAAAAGTTAACGCATACAAAACAAGGCTGTTGCGGCACCCGAACACACTAGCAATGCATTTAATGACACGCCAACCTTGCCAAGAAGGCTTAAGAGGAAAATACCACAAGATCTACTTGGGTAGAGCAATAGCTACGATGCTCTAAGAAAACGGATGTGTCAGTGGACATCTACCGTGCAAGCCCGCATTATAATTTCCTACCAATTGCTGAATGTCGAGAAGTCAGATCGCAAGTCCACATTAAAAAAAATGCATAGCATTTTTATGTACTAAAAATAACATTTTTTTTAAATTTCTTTTTTAATTGCACAAGTTACTTTTTTTTTTCATTATATTTCGAAGCAGCTCGTCTCGATCCGTGCGAGCTTCGTACAGTCGTACCATATACATATACGTTAAGCGAACGCTCGTTAGAGCTACATGGTAGGCGTGTTAGGTTTGAGTGGGGTGTGTTAGGTTTTTTCGTTACGGAATTTCTTGATTTGGTTGCCGCGCTCAAAGCCCGCGATAAAAGCTATGCAATAGCTTAAAAAAAGTAGGTATAACGTTGTATGTATGAAACAAAAACAACAGAAAAGCCACTAGGAGGAGTTTAGTGACATACACACGCATACAAGAAATATTTATATAAAGATATATCTGTACGTAGTTCTCAGGTGAAAAGGAAATAAACACAGGAATATTGAGTTAAAACTATAAATATAGATACTTTTAATTTAGTAATACTAATTAGTATAACTAATTTAGTATAACTAATTAAAAAGAATTAGATACCGTCTGTAAAAAAAAAAAAAAACTATAAACGGTCTTTTATCGAAGGTGTCTACTAATTAATCTTTTACTCAATTATTCATTTGAGTAAAAGATTAGTTAGCAGGAAGTGTAAATACACACTGTGTAGTGTATAAACAATAAAAAATGTTGAATCTATTTATATTTTACTCGTAAATACGTAATTATAAAATTTTGAAGTTTGTACATTGAAGATCCCACCAAAAATTACGATGATGAATTTGAAATGTCAAAATGAAATAAATGCTCGATTTTTAGCTGAGCCTAATGCAATTTAATACCAGAAGTTCATATACAGTGATCAAAATCCGAGTATTATATTTATTTGAGGACAGTATTTAACGTTGGTACAGATGAGGAGTTCTTCTTTTTCCATTGCGGCTGCAGTCCATGGTTGGTTCTACATTTCGAGAATTGTTTGCTGTACTTAAGTCAAATGAACTGGTGAAGCCTTGACTACAAGAAAAATATTTCACTGTAACTTTTCAACAAAATTTTAAACAGATTACCGTGAAGACATTAAAAATTGATGGCTCTTAGGAAGGTCCTGTTCCAGACGTCTCCAGAACTCGTAAAATTTTCACATAACTTGATGAAAAAAAGCAATTTGCAAGAAGTATATTGTTTCTATGTATGTTTATTATTAAAAAAAATAGTTGTTTGTTGTTTATTATAGCTAATTATTTTGACCAAATTATTTGTTTGACAAAACTATAAGGGTTCCGTTTCTGCCATTTTTCTACGGTATCCTAAAAACTAACCTAGATCAACAACTAATCAGGGGTTTCTGAATTCGGCTTTTTTTTTTAATATTTGTTGTTTGTTTGTGGTCGACGCAAAGCCACATGTATATTTTTAAATTACCTTAAAAATTAAAAGCTAATATTGTCACTTAATACTGATACAAGTTTCATCAAAATTGGTTCAGTATAATGATAAATATAGCTTGATCCCCTTTTAAGGGGATATATAAGGGGTTCAAGCTATATTTGTCATTATACTGAATTAATTTTGATGAAACTTGTATCAGTATTTGTAAGCTCAAGTAAAATCGTCGCAATAACCAAAGCTGTAAGCATAATCTAGTAATTAATAAGACTATTAACAAAGAGCTCTAAATAAATAAATCCAAGTCAGTACGAAGTAATTTACGAGTCTCAGCACTCGTAGGTATATTTGTTCATTTTTTAATTGCCAAACATTGTCCCCAAAACGTTTGTACACCACAATATACCACGTTTTAGAATCAGGCGAATCGTACAATTTAGGTGGTAGAAGCCAGCAGTAATTAATCACGCTCGCGTTTTGCCAAAATACAGAGTCTGTGTGAAAGGCGTGTTTTAAGCTCACATTTTTCGAAGAGACCCGTAATGATGGCTGTAAGGGTTGCGATTCATTGTGTCGTAATGGATGTTGGCTAATTGCTACGTTTTTGGGACTATGATGTGTGATATACCTGTTTATGAATTCTGTTATAGTACCAATATTTTTTTTCTAATTTTAATTAATTTTCTACTACCTTGGTGGCGCGGTGGGGCTGCATGCGACTGCTGCGCAAGAGGTCAGGTGTTTGATTCTCACACTCTCCCACTTAGTGTGATCGATAAATTGTTGTTCCGAGTTTGGTTGTACTTTGTGTCTGTGATTTGTATATTTGTTAAGTCGAATTGTCTTTTAAAAAAAATCTGCTAAATTTTGCTAAATTGCTAATTGAATTGAATGAAAAACTAACATCAATGCTACCACCTTAATTTATGGTTGCACTACCTATTTTTACAGAATTTTGGATAGTTTTTGACGTATTTGTTTTTTTATTATGATGCACTATAAAGTTGATCATTTTTGGACCAAAAAGATTGTTGAGCTTTTAGCTCCGGAACCCTAAAAACAAATGTTTTTTAGGGTTCCGGAGCTAAAATAGCAAAAACGGAACCCATATAGTTTCGTCATGTCCGTCTGTTTGTATGTCTGTGACACAGGGAATATTGATTAAAATTGTCAGAGTCATTTGGTTGAAAGATTTGCTCCAAGAGCTGTGCAAATCTAGCTTTTTGTTCAATAATTACTGGTCAGTCTCTTCCTTAATTGATAGAGTATGCGCGATAGGCTTTTTTGAGCTTTTGGTGGCTTTCTACAAAGAATAATCTGTAGTTTGATCACCAGTTCACTGACTTAGGTAGGTGTGCATCGATTCATCATGTTGTATTTGTATCTTTCTACTGAGTTTTTTCGTCAGATTGTAAAAGGGATTCGTCGGCGGGTAATCTGCTTATAAGATTTCGAATTTAAAGTAGGTAATTATTACTCCTAACTTTTCTTTTCAGTGCAGGTGTATTATTCCAGGCGCATTTTTGAATATCTGTAATTAACTTTCTCACTTCGAGATCTATCTGTTCTGGGTGCTTCAAAGTTACTTTTAGGTTTATAACACCTCCAAGAATATATCGATTTCCTAACTGTTTATGATTTTTTTATATAAAGAGTATCTTGACGGACTGTTTAGGATTGAAGATACCATAATCGGGTAATACTTGGTTTCGACACATACAGCTACAGCTTCGATTTCTGGCTCTTAGTGTTTATTTTGCATTTATATTCGTAGTATGTAGTTGGTACCATCCCGTTGAGGGTTTTGTTGCGCCTGGACATATTTTGTTATTTGTACGAAAGACAGAGTTTTACTGACGGATGCTGCAGATTTTTATAATGTCTCCATTTTTATTAAAGTCATGAACATATTGAGAGGTTCTTTGGTCCTTCAGTTTAACTTATTGACGGCATCTTCGACATTAAATCCCTTTGATTTCAAAACTTGTACTGCCCTAGCAGTTAAGCATGTAAAATACAGATTTTTAGTTACTACTGTAATTGGCTCATTTAGTTTGTTTTCATATAAATACTAAACATAGATAAATCCCTATAGGAGTTTCTTATTAATAGCGTTTATTTTGACGCTGTCTCAATAAATTAAATAATAAAATATCACTGCGGTGGATACGAATCTGAAAGTTTCAAAAACATTTAAGAATAAAATCATTTCTTTATTTGGCGTAAGATGATTTGCGGTTCTTTAATGTTGGCTCTATTTTGGATATTTAGCTAATAGCTTTGCCAGACTCACATATTTTTAACTTAACGATTTATATTCCATGTAGAGTAATAATAACCAGCCGTCAAGGGCAATTGAAAATTAATCATTACACAAAACATACTTAGAACATAATTTTCACACATTTTAGAATAGTTCGTCTTTGAAGACAACAAAGAACTTGTCACAATCGTCTAGACGTCTTCACTATATGAATAAACAATATCACAGAACAAGTTTAATGTAATTTCAAGGCGAGATTAATTAATTTATAATATACAATATGATGTGTTTGCACACATTGAACAATTTTGGTGAGGTGCACATCCGTTACTTCTCACTGCTTTTATATCCAAAAAAAATTAATGCAGTCAGAAAGTGAGACACTGCACTTTACAGTGCGGCGCGATGCGCTTATGATTTAAGTTTAAATAAAGTGGAAGAAGAACTGGCTGAGTTTTATAAATTATGCCAGCTCTGGAATGTTTGAATTAGGTTTGTTTTGGTTATATTATACTCAGTACTTAAATGTTTATCCAAGAAACTGTTTTAAAAAAATACTTATTAAAAAATCAATAATGCAAAACAACTCTTGTAATACGTCGGGACTCTACATGTACATGTAATGCCAACAATAGGTAAAGCCCGAGAAAATAACATGACAATAAAAACTGACGGCCACTCTTTTCAAATCAGATTTTTTACAATGTTTAACATCATGTCAAATTATATTGATTAAAAATTAAAACTTATAATAAAATAAAATAAAATCAGCCTCAGTGGGTACAACATAGTCTATCTACTTACAACAATTCTAAAAACTATATGTCCTTACATATTGACCAAAGTATGTACTTAACTGGTAACGAATAATTTAATATGAAAAAATAATTCAAGTATTTTTTTTATGTTAACTAGCAATGTGGAATTGAGCCCCACATTACTAGCAATCTTGTTAACCCCTTCAGCTAAGCTCAAAGGCTTGTGTTAGGAGTGGGTTCACTTTGGTAGTATAATGGGTAGGATTCGAACCCGCGACCTCACGATTGCGAGACCGATATTAAAAGAAAGAAAAGGATCGCCTTAATTCGTCACACAGAATCATTACTTACAAAAACCCTTTTATTTAATATTATGGAGCAGGCATTAATGAATTCTGTTAAACTTTCCTCCGACTTCATGATATAAAATATGAAAGTTATCTAAAAAAATAATAATTTTAAAAACTAAAAAACCCGTTTTTTAGTTTTTAAAATATTTTTTTTATTTAGTACTTATTGGACGTTGCAAGGTGATTTAATAATTTTTTTTTTTTTTATTAATGTGGTTTTTTCTATGATTTGGCACTTCAAACATTTTTTAAACCTATGCATTATGTTGGAGAATTATTAGATTGATAATTGATTTCCGTTGTCCTAACATTCTAGCAAGTCTACTGACTCATTTAAACATGGCCACCACAAGATGGCGTGACGTTTATATTTGAAGTGCTGGTAGTGAGGCAGTCAGTCTGATTCGGGAGTGTAATCGAGCGGTCTATGCTACAACAAGTTTTTCGATAGACTTTTCGTTATTTTACGTGGTGTGTGCAAAGTGTTAGTGTGGTTGTAGTGTCATTAATGCAATGGCGTTTGTGTTATCGCAATGTTTAGAACTCTTGACGGATTTTACATTGCTCGAGGTATCCGTGTTCAAATGATCAATAACACCCTGAGACTGGCTTCGAAATGTATATTTTCGCTCTCACCTCATAAATCCTTAGATTTATTACCCCACAAAAAAAACCTGCGCACATTAATGCGAATAAAATCGCTCATTTGTTTTTTTTTAAGAATTTTGCTAACTCATTGACACTCTCGTCATCAAGATGAATCTAATGATGTATCATTTATTCAATTTGGTTAAGCTCTTGAGGAGTTATGAGCGGACATGAGAACATAAGAAGGGTACATACATACATACATACAAATATACGCGTCAAACATAATAACCCTCCGCAGTCGGGTAAAAAAGGAGCCTTGTTCTTTGAACTATTGCTTTCTCTAGGAACTTGGCATTAAATGTTATTATGATTAATCATGGTATTTCAATCGTTGACTTATTACAAGTACCCACCGTGCTTGCTTCGTAAATAAATAATACATTTTTTCATTTTAGCTTGAGGGAGCAGGGACTAATTAACTTGGAAATGCTAGTATCTATATGGTATTCTCCACTAAAATCCGTATAGATAATAGTTTTAAATCACCCCGTGATGTAAAAATACAATAAATAGAGCAGCTGCAAAATATTTGACTGTGTACTTAGGTACCTACGTAAATCGGGAATCGATTTATATTTTTTTATATGTGTGCAGCGATTTGAAGACAGGTATTTGAAACCAAGCCAAAACTGCCCTTAACCAGTGCTTACCATGTTGTAGACAACAATAATTCAAATGCTCGACTTTGGAACAGCAATAGAACGTAGTGGTCTACACTTGTGCAATTGCTTACACTTGTAGAATGGCCAAGTCTATGAATGTGGAACAATTTTTATGTTGAATATGAAAGAAGTGCTTTCATACAATGGAACATTCATTTATCAACACTTTGCGCGTAATCTGTTTTAGGTTTAATCCATCAAGCTGTCACAGACGACTGCGTTCGTCTATATTTCTATATAACTTAGATGATAAATACACAATGAAAACAACTAGTAAGTAACTAAATGTTACGTGCATTATACATACAACTCCGTATTCATAAACGTTAATTAAACGTACGTTAATTAAGCGAATGTTTTATTAGTTAAAAATAGAATAAGTTAGACGCCATACAGTTTTTACGCCAATTTTTGCACAAACAGTTTGCGCATGCAAGGCGTTGCTACACACAGCGCTATACGGCAACGGTGCGACACCTGAGAGGTACCGCAGCGGGGTCTTGCATATAGAAATGTATGTTATGCCACACGGATAGGCGAGGCGTCGCGCGACACCGGGCCGCTCGCACGCCGGACCAAGACAAGGCGGCGAGGGGAGTAAACTGAGCGGCGACCAAGCGGCAGAAGGAAGGGTGTATTTAATAACAGACTATACGTCCAACACTCCGCAGCGGTGCCGCATCGGCTTCGCACAACGCTGCGGTCCCGCACCGCCTGTGTGGCGAATTATTTGCGGTGCGGTGCTGGTAAGATTATGAGGACACCTGTTTTTGTTTTGAAATATGTAGATAAAACAAAACTGCCTCGGTGATGCTGCGGGAGAGTGCATGACGTGCTATTTTGGATTTTGAATGAACTCCTGCACGAAACAGACCCTTGTGAGATCAATATAAAATCGTGATGCTGAGACTAGGTGGTATGGTGGTGTATTTTGAGTCCCTTAATGTAGCACGCGACGTAGCGTAGGTACAAACAAGCCTTTCACAAACTATATGGTCTATAACAGTGGTTCTCAAACTTTTTAAATGACGGAACCCTTTTGGGAAGCAAAATACTTGATGGAACCCTACAGTAAAACAATTATTTTTATAAGTGTATTCTTTATTAATCAGCATAATAAAAGTACAATGTATCAGTTAATAATTATTATTTACTTCACCACTTGGTAAGGACAATAATAGAAAACATTAAAAAAGAAAAAATCTAACTAGTGGGAGGTATGAAACTGTTTTTTATTTTTCATCAATTGCTTGATATCAGGTTTGATGGAAGAAAGTTGGAGTCTCATATCAGCTTCGGCGTCCAGTCTATTGCGATATTTTGTTTTCGTGGCTGCGTAGGTAGAGAATCCTGTTTCGCACAAATATGTAGTTGGGAACGGGAGAAGAATATCCAAAGCCATTTGGCCAAGCATTGCATATTCATCTTGGATTCTGCACCAAAAATCATTAAGAGGCGTCGTTTTGAACAATGACTCCATACTTGTGTCTGATGACATTTCTAAAAGAGATTCATATATCTCATTTGACATGTTTTCAGGCTTTTCCAAGTTGGGTAAAAAAGGATTATGAATCCAGGAGTTCACTTTAATTTTTGTATTGTGTTCTTCGGGAAAATACTTTTCAAAAGATGCGCGCATCGAACTGAGATATTGGACCAATTCTTCAAACACATTATCTTCAAACATTTCTGAGTCGTTTTCGCTAACAAACTCACTGAGTAACGTAAAACTTTCTATTTCTTTCTTACCAATGCAAATGATCCAAAAATCTAATTTTCTTTTAAAAGCAGTTATTTTATTATAGGCCTGAAACACTGTTGTCTGTTTACCTTGCAACGATAAATTTAATTCGTTAAGTTTTTGAAAGATATCCGCCATAAAAGACAATCGGAACAACCAAGTTTTATCATACAAACGGTCCTTCAAATTAAAAGAAGTATCTGCTGAAAGAAACATTTGTAACTCGGCTCTAAGTTCAAATAGCCTTGTTAAAGTTTTTCCCCGAGACAGCCATCGCACTTCTGTATGGAGCAGCAGTGTTTTATGTTTGCTGCCATAATCTTCACACAATAATGAGAACAATCGGGATTGTAGTGGTCGTGATTTGATAAAATTAATTATTTTTACCGCTTCATCCATAACTAATTTTAGATTAGACGGCATTTGCTTCATCGCAAGTGCTTGTCTATGCAGAATACAATGACTGGAACTACAATTAGGCGCTTTATTTTTCATTCGTGACACTGCTCCTGCTGTTTTACCTGTCATCGCCTTGGCCCCATCTGTACAAATGTCAATGCAATTGTTCCAACTGAGATTATGTTCTTCAAAAAATATATTTATTTTATTAAAAATTTCTTCCCCGGTAGTGTTTGTAAGCAGCGATGAACACATAAGCATGTCTTCTTCAAAAGAACTTTTATATGGATATCTCACAATAACCAGCAGGATAGCCAAACCAGCGACATCAGTCGACTCGTCCATTTGCAAAGCGAATCGTGTATTTTGTAGACGTGTAACTAGTTCTTGTTTGACGTAGCTTGCCAGATCATGGATTCGTCGTGAAACAGTATCGTTTGATAGCGGAACAGTAGAAAGATGCTTTGCAGATTTTTCATCAAGCATACATTTTGTTATGTCTAATACACATGGTTTTATTAATTTCTCAGCGATAGTGTGCGCTTCACCTGCTTGTGCAATGCGATAGCTAACTAAATATGATGCCTCCGTGGCCTTTTCGTTGGTAGTTTGTGTTACATGCATCATATTTTTTTGACTTTCTAATAACTGATCTTTTTTGCGAACAAAAAATTCTTTATTCTTGTCTTTAGTCTCGGGGTGTACGGTTTCTAAATGTCGACGCAATTTGGCAGGTGCCATGGAACTATTAGGAAGCAGTTTACTACAGAGCATGCAGAGAGGTGAGCCGTTGGAATCAACAAATCCGAAACTGATATAAGATTCATCATACTTCCTTTTTTTCGTCTTTGAAACCGTCGAGCTTGACGTCGTGGCACTCGTGGCATCATCTTCTGGATCGGTGATTGCTAAATTCTCCGCGCGCATTGCTTTTGAACATTCAGCGTCATTAGAAGATGTTGTTGGAACACGTTTAACACCTTTAAGCCAACGTTCCATTCTTCTTTATTTATAATGTTACAAGTCAGGATAGTGGGGTTTAAATAATGCACAATCGTTACTGCGTATAAGAGACTAAATTTAGAACCTACAGGGAAGAAATGTATAAAACTGAGACAACAGAATACAGCAGGCAGTAAAACAATGAACACTAGTTTCTCGCTAGCGAGCTTGTAAGTAGGTAGTAACTTATCGCTCCGAACGCTAATCATCAACTGACGACGCCAACGCGCGATCGCCGCTTTTATACTTAGTCCTAGACTCGATCTCAAATATTCTCGAAAATACTCGAGTCGGCACCTTTGATAAACAAAAAGCAAAAATAAAAACAGAAATTTAAAAATAGCGTTGTAAACAATATCGACTTTATCCTTTGAAGTTAGAGACGAAAGTCGCTTGTTGACAACTATAGCGTCTAATTCAGAGGCGGCTTTTATCAAAGAGACTGAGCGCTTACAAGTATACTACCCGCTCGTTTTAAGTTTGCCGCTGGCGATAGGTATGAGTGTATGACGTTCGAAATTTTTTATTTAATTGTAACAATAAAAATTGTGTACGGTAGATATTTGGGTAAAACTATGACACATTATAAGTTTTGTTGTCACGTGGGGGAGGGTACGCGCATTCCACAGACCGGCAAACTTAGAGCGAACGCGTTGTACAAGTATAAAATTGTTGAGACCAAACTTATAAGATATTGTACCAGCTAATGTAACACAAGCTTATACAAATACAAATAAATAAATAAATAACATTCATAGCGTTTTGTCTCCGCGCGGCCGCGGAGTCCGCACAGCCGCGGAGCGACCAGAGAGAGGTGTTTTGATTTTTTTATTTCTAAATTCTTGCGGAACCCCGACAGAGGTATCACGGAACCCTAGGGTTCCGCGGAACACACTTAGAGTATAGCTGGTCTATAATAAATATAATTTGTTAAACTTAGCCTTTTAGAATTCGGATACATTATACAATTTTATAGCAAGGCAATTAAAAGCTATTGGTCTGGTAACAAGTTTAAGAATAAAGGAATTGTAACACCTCAGCTACAGTAACAAAAGTATTGTTAAAATAACATTTAAGTAGTGAAGATTGTTCCGCTGAGGGTAAAATTGTTGTAATTGCTTGTAATGTGCCTTAATACGGACCATTATCTTTTATTATTCAAAGCTACCTGCTACGGTTACAATCTTTATTGTACTTGTTTTAAAGTTATAAGGTGGAATAACTTTTATAACCACAAACATTCCAAATCATATTAAATCGCATTTTAGGTAGATATTTACTAGCTTTTGTATGTATGGATGTCTGTTACAATTATGTACAGTGTTCTATGACACTCTTCAGGGTTCAAGGTACCTGTATACCAAAATATCTCATTAAAATGAAGTTAAAGGGTTTCACGTTTTAATTTAAGCATCTGCTACTTTTGAAATTATTTAAAAATAATGCTATAATGGCAGATTTAATGTGAAAAGCATTATCTTCTTACACATACATAAGAATTTGATCAAAATAATATTGCTTCCACCACGAATGACATTCAGGCGGTAGCATAGGTTTAGGCAAGAGGTTTAGGTAACGACGGCTTGTGTTAGGCACTTTCAAATTTAATTTGCTATATCTGATTTACGTTACTTAGCAACAAATTGTGCATTCCGGGTTCATACCAGTGGGAAATTGAATTGGTCTAGGATTCAAAACAATTGATAATATTGTTTAGGTATGCTTTATTCATTCCATTTAATTTACAAGTAAGAAAAAGACCTACAGCGATCTTACATTTAAAACCGCTGTAAGTCAACATACGTGCCTTAAAAAAACAGAATAACCCCTTTTATCACCATTGTTTTGCAATTTGTTTCATATTTCTAACGTTATTATATTTCTAAAATGCAGACCTGGAACCGAACCTGAGGTAATCTGCAATCCGGGTCACAGCCGGTACCAATCAGCTGGGTCATGTTGCTGGTGGCATGCGGCCAAAATCCTTTCAGTCCATGATTACGGGCCTTCACCAAACTTCACAATCTTCTCTACTTATAATATTAAACTTATTATACCTGAGTTATTCAACATTTTGATTTGAATCAGCCCATTGAGCTGATTCAAACCAAAGCGCTGAATATAATGTAGGAGCAATAATGGAAGAATTTAATTAATCGCAAGTTATATTGAGTTTTCAACCGTTTGCATTTGATTAGTTATTTTTGAGATTATTAAAAGTTTTAATGAATTCGTTGTGATTGAAATGCAAATAAGCTGTAACGGTGAGATGATTTATGGTTTTTACTATGGTGTTAGGAGTAGAAAATAATTTTTGCCTTTTTAATCTCGGACGCTAACAAAGAGTAAGTACTGGGTGGCGCAAAAGTAAAGACCCTATTTGGTTCAGCTATAACATTTTTTCTAAATTAGAAAACTAGATTTAGATTTTTTTAAATGTATATTTGTGCCATTAAATTTCGTACCATTAGGATTTAAAGATGATGTCTTTTAAATGGTGACCTCCAGAGTTGATACACATTTGAGCCCTATTTATGACATTTTGCATAACTTGCCGTAACACTTCCTGCGATATGTTCGTTATTTCTTGACGAATGTTTTCTTTTAGAGCTGCGAGAGTCTGTGGCTTGTTCACATACACCCGAGATTTCAAAAAACCCCAAAGAAAGAAATCTGGACTGGTCAGATCGGGTGATCTTGCAGGCCAAGGCAAATCGCCAAAACGAGAGATAACTCGGCCTGGAAAAGCGTCCCTCACTAAGTCCATAGTGTCGCGCGCTGTGTGTGCCGTAGCGCCGTCTTGTTGAAACCAGATGTGCTCCAGCCCCAATTCGTCCAAACTGGGTATCAAAAACTCACGTAACATGGTTCTGTAGCGTTCTCCAGTGACAGTTATCGCATTGCCTCCAGCGTCTTCGAAAAAATAGGGTCCGATCACTCTGTCAACACAGATGCCACACCATACAGTAACTGTTAGTGGGTGTAGAGGTGTTTCTTGAATAATGCGCGGATTATCAGTGCCCCAGAACCGAGTATTCTGCTTATTGACATGCCCTGAGAGATGGAAATGCGCTTCGTCACTCATAACCAATTTTGAAGGAAAATCATCCTCTTCAAGGTTGAGGTTTATGACGCGCTGGCAGTAATCTAGACGAGCTCGGTGGTCAGCAGGCAGCAGCTGATGAGTCATTTGAGTTTTATACGGGAACATCTTTAAGTCTTTCACCAAAATACGCTGCAGGGTCCGTCTGGAAATGCCCAATTGCGTGGCACGTCGCCTCGTTGATGTTTCTGGACACTCTTCCACATCTTCGCGCACAGCATCGATATTTTCAGCTGAACGGCCTGTTCTTGGTCTCCCAGACTTAGGTCTATCCAATGTTGAGCCAGTTGCTTCAAGGCGTGTGGCAAAGCGTCGAATTGTGCGACCAATCGGTGCCGGACGGTGGGGAAATCGTCGACGAAATTCACGTTGTGTTCTTATCACTGATGAATTATTCCGTAAGAACATTGACACAATTATTCCACGTTCTTGGGGAGTAAAATGGTCCATGTTTATTTTCAGTGTATTTTACATTTGTTCACTACACAATTTTCAACAACAGAATGACAGAAAATGTCATATAAAAAAAAAAAAAAGTATTTTCTTTAGTGCCACTACTTTTGCGCCACCCAGTATATTTTCAAGATTTCAAGCTTGGTGTATGTATGACGTACGAGTGTATCTATCTGCGGTATCATAGGCTGAGTAGAAATCAATAGAGCTTTGGAAAATCTTGTCAAATTATATTATGCTGACCCTTGACTTTGTAATGATCTTGGATTATGCTAAACTTGGGTTAGACCAATAATTTAGTAAGTCGGCATATACTTTTTAGTTTTTTTTTTTAAGTTTTTGTTCCCAAGGACGGTTTAAACCATAATAAATTTATTGATCCTACTTGCCGGCGTTTTTATTAAACGTGCAAGCATTATCTTGTTAGGTAGGTTCATCTATAATATGTATGTATTTAAAAATATATAAGTATGTTTATCAGTTGTTTGGTTTCCATAGCACAAGCTCAACTTAGTTTGGGATCAGATGACGTTATGTGAGTCTCAAGATAATATTATTATAATTCATGTTATTGATCAGTCATGTGTTTAATATTATAAACATCGCTTTTTGGTTAAAATATGCGTGAAATTTATAGGTACTCGTATGTAGTTTAGTTTCATAAAATACAAAGAAATATGAGCTATTAATTCGCAGAAATAATTCAACTGAATGACAAGACTTTTAGTCTATAATTATGAAACAACACTGAAATGTAATTTGGGTGAAACAAATTTACTTGCGAATATTATTATAACACTGGTGATTTCACCTTCACAGAAGTTTTGAATACGTGTGACGCTAATGAAAATGGCTGACAGGTCTTATTTTAACAATAGCTCACCCGCGCAAGTTTGTCTGCGTTAATTTTCCCTGTTTTAGCAACATTTTGAATTGATGCTCCGCTCCTATTGGTCGTAACGTGATGTTATATAACCTATATCCTTCCTCGATAAATGGCTATCCAACATTAAAATAATAATTCAAATCGAACCCGCCACCTAAGATTATATCGCGTTCAACCAAACAAACAAACAAACTTTTCAGCATTATAATATTATTATAAAAATAAATTTGTTAACTGAACCGTGTACTGGAGTACCTGAACCCTGTATTTTTTAGTTATAACTGCTTGTTTTGGATTTCGACCAATGTCTGTCACGCGTCTTATAAGTAGGTAGGTCCCGGCACGCTTATCGTTGTCCCTCTAGCTAGCGCATACCCTTTTGGAGTTCAGCCTTCTGATAATCGATCGCTTAGACCTCTTATATTTCTGAATATGATTCGAGTACCTTCAAGTAGTTGACGGGAGGTGATCGATATGTTGAGGAAACAGAATTGCAATCGAAATATTCAGAAAACTTTGCTGTTATAGAAACGTAAATATTGAATTAATAGATTTAAGTAAATATATTACCAATATAATTTTAAAACAAACTTTTAAAGATAGTTTAACACATAATACTTTTTTACGTACGATTAAGATATATTTTATAGTGGTTCGTACATTTACTCTCAAAAAGTACCAATTGGTGAAGTGGAACTGATGATGAAGACCTTTAAATAAACATTTTGAAATTGGTGCCAAATAAAACATAAAAACTACTATTTCATGGCACCAACTTCAAAATATTTTTCCTTTTTAGTTTTGCATTTCATTTAGAAGTCGGTAATATTTTTTGTAAAAATGTTTTTTTTGTATGTGCAAGAATCTACTTACCATTTAGAGTTTTTGGTAAATTATAGTATTTACGTAACATATGTTACGTAAAGAACAAATAACGTTCGAGTCTCAGCGCTGTGCCCCGCGTCTGTGACGTGCGTGCGTCAAGAAGGTTTGGTATGAAGCTTTATATCTGTACGTTATAAAATCTGTGCTATAGCCGATCCCATAGAAGTAATAGAAGTCTACTGCGTAACTTGTTCACACCAAAGACTTTATAAAAAAAATACGCTAAAGGTGTTTAATTGGAATAGTACTTTGCTTCGATGATTCGTGTCGGGGGGTATTTAATGTGGACACTTTTGTTTGTAAGGACATTGTTGTAGTTGCGTACATAGCGAGCGAGTTAGTGTATGTCGTTACCATTGAAATTCTTAGTATTATTATGCCGAACTAAAACAATAATATTGTTTTCTCTTGTAGTTTCTAGATAATATTTTATTTCTATCGCTGCCAATTATTTGTATCGCGTAAATTCGTTGTTATGTAAACAAGAAGTGCTGATTTCTTGATAAGTTTAGATTATTATGTTTAAATATACCTATATAAATTTTACACCGTACCGATCTATTATATATACAGAATGTAACAGAAAGGTGTGCACATACCTAATTTTATCAAAATCGGAGTACGCTTAAAAATATTTATTATTTTTTCATTCGTTTATTTATGAGTGAAAAAGATCAAAAAAGTATGGCTCAAACAATTCTATGCCAAAATAATCCAATCAAATTTTGTACCAGGGGAGGTATAATTCTTATGCCATACGCTTTTCACTACTGAATTTTTCCAAAAAAAAATATGCTATAACTATATTCTTTTTGAAAATATGTATGTAATAATAATGCAACCAGCTATGGCACCAAAGTAGGTGCAATAATAATAACTTACCCTATCCGCTGCTAAAATTTGATCAGACCTTTCTGTTACAGCCTGTAAATATATGTGGAACTCTAAGTCTGTAAGACCCTAATTATATTGTACTTAGGTAATGTAGAAATTGTACTGTTTCCTTAATAAAATAAAAATATTTATTTAGTAAATATATATTATTTATTCACGCTGTACACTACCGCAATCTATTTCTTGTAATTTATGTTTATATCTGTCCAAAGGTTGCTTGGAAGGGATCGCTATTAGCGATAAGGCCGCCCATTGTACCTTTTTTTTTCATCAGCCTACCGACGCGACGCCCATTGTTGAGCAAAGATCTCCCGCAACCGGTTTCACTCCCTACGATCCCGTAGATCCTGTATACCATCTTGATCTTGTACAATTAAGAGTTATTAAGAGACTAGCTGACTCGCGAAACTTCGTCTGCGTAAATTTTCCCCGTTATTGCAACATTTTTAATTGCTGCTCCGTTCCTATTGGTTGTAGTGTGATGTTATATAGCATATAGCCTTCCTTATTAATGGGCTATCCAACAGTAAAAGATTTTTTCAATTCAGAATAAAAGTTCCTGAGATTACTGCGTTCAAACAAATAAACAAACAAACTCTTCAGCTTTATAATATTAGTATAGAGTTAGTATGGTCGACGCCGACGTGCAAACGCACCATTGGTTGAGTGTCACGATGTAGGTATATTATGTGCGCGCACGCAGTGCACGTAGCGCCACTGCAGCGACTGAAGTTTGTAATAAAAGAAGAAAGAAAGAAAATATATTTATTACGACATTTACACACACACGACACAGATAATATAAAAAGGTACGTAGAACATCAAAATAAAACATTTGAGCCTAAGAAACAACCGTTTAATAAGAATACTATATAGTGTACTATATAGTATTTTTATTAAACGGTTGTTTCTTAGGCTCAATACAAATCGGTTCCGTTGAAGGCTTTATTTATTACTTGTCCATTCTAGCGTTATGCAGCTAATGTTATGTTTGGAGCACCTTCCGTCAGATGTCCAGCGACCCTAATGGTGTAATTTGATTAGCACGAACCATGGTCCTCTGATTCACACAACTCAATTAGTGAATAACGATCCATCAATGCTGAGCTTGATCGATCAGGTTTGCATCACAACAATACACATATTAGCGAATCACGACATTTTTTTTGTAATATTGGTGAATTGTCATTATTGTGTTACTAGGTTTTGCTCGCAACTTTGCTTGTGTTAAGTTTATTCAAGGGCAAGACAGGAATTTTAGGAAACTCGAGTTAATAAGGATTAACTTGAGTTTCCAGAAATTCCTGTTTTGCCTTTGGTCCTCTAGGTCCAATAGTTTGAGCTGGGCGTTGATGCAGGATTTCAATTTTAAATTAGAATAATTTTTGTAAGAAGAAAATATTACAAACTTTACACTTTTCTTTTGGGCGGTAGTGTAAAAATGAGCTAGCATGATTTAAAATGCCCTCGCGTGTCTGTCTGTTGGTGCGATTACTAGTTGTAGGAGTATAATTACAATAAATCACACCAATCAATCGGTTAGTAGTCACCCGAACCATAATAACGAATCGATTGACTGATGAGTACCTAGTACATTGAGTGATATGGTGGTATTTATAATACTTAAATTCTGATATTTAATATAGATTATATAAACTGAAAACCCGCCTGCATTTGTAAGTTATACAAACCACGATGTACTGCACATATTTAAAATCTTCTTAAAGTAGCCTAGTTGGCGATAGCCTAATGGCTAAGGCATTGGACACGCAATCGTGAGGTCGTGGGACTGAACTGAACACATTACTATCAATACTGTTAACCCCTCCGGTTAACAGTATTGATAGTAATGTGGGGCCCACAATAAAAACATTGCTAGTTAACTCTAAACAAAATATATTAACCCTGTTAGAAAAAAAAATAATCACGTGTGACTATAATAACAAATGACGGCAGCCATATTGTTTTTTAGCGTTTCGTAGTAAACATGGAACCCTCGCTATGTCCATCTGTCTGTCTGTCCAGGTTAGCTCACACACCCTTAGTACTAAAAAGCTGTAATTTGGCATGAATATACATTTACTTAGGTACGCTGATAAAATGGTAAAACAGAATCTTTTAAAAGATAGGGTAATAATCCCATCCCCACTTTACGTAAAGTGGTGATGTGATTTTTTTCGCACCTACTCCATAGTGTGGGTAGTCTTTGGATAGGTCTTTTAAAATATTTAAGGGTCCTGAGTTTCACTTTTCAATTTAGGGATCTGTTTGTAAATAAAATAATTAAGCTTTAAAATACTATTTTTTTGTTAGAGTCAAGTGAATGGTTGCCCCCGCCAGGAAAATAGATGTTTTTGGAAATGTGAAAAAAAAAGTATAGGTATACAACGAAATTAAAAAAAATACTATCACAGCTAAGAAGGCTTTACAAGTTTACGAGTAATAGCCAACCAAGTGGGAAATGAAATATTCCCTTGAAATGTGCATACACTCTTATTTACGTATGAAACAAATACAACAGAAACCCCACTTGTTAGATTGCATTATTGTAATGGGCAACTACAAAACCGTACGTGGTCCGACATGCACTCCCCCGTTTTTTTTAAATAACTTAGCCTATGTTACAATAACGATTTATAAGTTATACGACTCTTATATACCCAAATAACTTAAATAAGTTCAGGCGTTTGGAAGTTATGGTGGAATAAAGAAACTTAAAGACCTTTCTTTGGGACAGTTGTGTTAAAACCAACCTTTCTTCGCTATAATCACGCTGTAAAAACAAAATCTTCCTCTTTATTTACATAAACAAATAAATCACAATTTCATATCCGATACTTGTGATATATGGTTTGAGTCGAACCGATAAGAGCAATTTATATGACGAAACAGCCGCGGCCACGTTCCTTCCTATGACCTGTATATATTCACTTATATTTATTTATACTGACCGAAATATTCAAAGTAGCTTTGTGAAGTTTTATCCGGATTTTATCGCACAAAACACCGGTCTGCGGATGGAAAAATCATAAATTTTGTCCCTAACTTGAGTAATACTGAGTAATGGTTTATATCTTGCGTTAAATATACCTGGTGTATAAAGATATGACTTTTTGTTAAAATACGATGTGACAGTTTTTCGTCTTTTCTTGATGAATAGGATGTTTATCCGATAAAAAAATCTTTAAAGGACATCCATGCCCTAGTGTATACCTATTAATATGGACAATTTGTGGAAGACACAACATGTTGCCCCGTGCGGACCTACAATCCTTTGCCTAACAGTCTTATGGAGTGTGACTCAGTATAAAAATTTCTAAGACGACAGCGGACAGGTATTGTCATCTTGTCTTGCCGGGTGTTATCTCCCGCAGCACGCATAAACAACGATGATAGATGATTTAAGACACCGTACCGTACTGTTATAATACAGGAGAGAAGAGGATTTATCAAACGGTCATCTGTCTTCCCACATGACAACTTCGCATTTTACTTTTAAACAAAGTGCAATTTTCTGCAACACGCCCTGATTTATGCTGCAAAGGGGGCGTCACTTTTAAAATATATAGGCTATATTAGGCAAAAATATAAATAAAACAGAAGTAACACTTCATACAAACGTGCTCGAGCAATAAATGGAGTGAATTTGTGTTTAGTTATGCTGATCTTGACCAAGTAATTAAACCGCTCAATCTGGTGCCATTATAGATTGTATTGTGTACATAGAGGGACTGTAATAGCCTGACATGTTGTCGTATGATGAGATGTTATTATGTGCGTAATATCGGGTAGATCGTGCTGTTGATAATGGAGGACATACTGAAAGGACGTAAAACAAAGAGATAGAGATAAGAGTCTGATTGAATCAGACGCCACATGGCGAAAATTCGTCTAAAAAATTTTCACGAGGCACCCTCGGACAGTTCGACAGCGACTGAACCTCAGTAACATATTTTTTATTTTCTTCCACTATTACCGTTAACATTTTAAATAAAAGTATTCTTTCTATTGTTTACTATCAATGCTATTGCTCAGATACTGTCAAAAAATTCTCGCCCGGGCCAATAGTACCAATAGAATTAATATTACATTTCTTTTCGTAAAATGTAACTCAGTTGCTTGAATCCTTGATGATCCAGTTACTACTTTTGCTGAATTCACAAATTAAAATCTGTGTTCCTTAAGTAGGTGTCTGTTTTCAAAACCTGAACACGATCTCTTTAGTTCAGAGAACATAATTTATTTTCTGAATCTAAGAATTACGACGAAAAGCGGATTTTCTTTAAATCATTTTAGTTAAAAATACTTAATCTTTCTTTTACAATATCTTGGGACAACTTCTTTTATGAATTGATTTTACTTTGATTAACTCCAACTTAAATTATCTTTAATTCGCAGGTACGACGACGACTATGCTTGTTAAAAATACTTCGTGACATCTGTTATAAAGATTTAAGTAATTGCATCAGCAGAAGAGCGTATGTTTATGGCACTTACACCCTTTTGTTGAGAATAGCAGTTTTTCGGCTTTTGCCCGAAATAATTTTAGTTTAAAGTATTTGTCAAGCGCTTCCTTTGTGATTTATAAAAGACCTGTCGAATGATGTGCAACACGTTGATGTTAGCCGAAAAAAAAATCAGCTTCTGTTACATGTATGGAGTGCTCCCCCTAAAAATATTTATTTTTATTATTTATAATTAAGTAGCGGCTACTATAAGACACCTTTTCACCAAATTTAATCAATATTCATTGAGAAATCTCTGAGTAAAATGCCGGTGACATACGGACGGATAGACAGACAGACACACGAACATGACGAAACTATAAGGGTTCCGTTTTTTGCCATTTTGGCTACGGAACCCTAAAAACTTTGACAACCATTGCCCATTCAGACAAATGTTCATGAAACACATATTAAATTTAGGAGTTATACTCGTAAATTTAACATGTGTTTCATGAACATTTACAATTATTTGCAAAATCAATAATTGTATGAAACCGTAATTAAGAATAGATGCGGATTAAATAGGTGGACAGATTCAATTCAATACAACAAATGTGATTATTCTAAAGTATACAAACTTTGGGCGCTAATCGAAGCTTACGCAAGAACAGTATTAAGTATAATACTTTGTTGTATATGTCCGGGTCCCGAGTAATCAGAGGCCTAAGCCTGCCACCGGAGAGCTTACCAAACTTCTGAAATATTTACTGGATATTATACTGCCAGGTTACGTTATATTTTCAAACGAAACTGATAAAAATAATACTGTTGAGCATTTAGTATGCCATTCATCTTTTTTTTCTGGATACTGAGAGGCTTAGAAGTTTTAATATTTGTCTAGACATTTTATTATTGAATACATCATATTTTACTTTAAAAAGTCATCACAAGAGCCTCATAAAATACCATATAAACAGTTTACCACATAACTCATACGGGTTATGCATCTTGCTAATATATATTTTTGTGTATACGTGAGTTGTAGTTGATATGACACTGATAGTGAATGATTACGACATCTTTCATCAGGCAATAATATTGTATTCAAATTTAAAAAGAATGCATAGATATAATTACAACAACAGATTTTTGACTAATGGTCCCACCAATTTTGTCCCAAATCATCTACGTTTAAGGACCAATAAAAGATAAAATAAATTTATCAGAGTGAAGACTTTTAAAGTCCCAAGTGAAACATTTCTTCCGAACTAACTGCACACAGTGTGTGTTTTTCTCTCTAACTTTTAATTAAACTAGTAGTTTGATCCAGTTTAACTTGCACACCATTTACTCTTAGTAATATGTTCCAATTAGCGCCAATTTTATTGAGAAACCTGCAGTGTTTTGTATCTCACTATAGTAGAGCTATTAAAATTGTTTTATTATATGGAATACTCGTATATCTACAATGGTAACAAATTTTAGGAACAAGGTCAATTAAAATACATATTCATTAGAACTGAACCAATATCTATGCAGGATTATAAAGCACTTCCTCATATCTTGGGAAGTACCCTAGGATAAGAGGAAGTGCTTTAAAATTCAGTTCCAAATATATTATGCCCTTGACCGAGATAGCGTGGGATTAATGCCTATCTGAGGATAAACCTTAAGGAGCACGATTTCTGTGTCTGGGCGAAGTATGTCTTGGACGAAATACAAATCGGACGATCTAATTACCTGTGTGTAAAACATAACATTTCTATTGCCTGATTGTAAGTGTTATCAAACCATTTTAAATCTACTTTATAAATAACAGGTGATTATTGAAGTGATATAACGGTTTGTTATGACTTTTGAGCGATATATCTATTTTTTATAACATCAGTACTCTCGTTCACGCCGGCATCGACATCGGGCCGCTGACATTAAAAACAAACATCAAAATTACCACAAGTTTGTCAATACAACGGATAGTGGCAGTAACCAATATGCGACAAAGAGAATTCTTGGCAAAACTACCAATACATCGTTCGTATTTGTCATTTTTTATGAATGTCGGCCACTCACATTCGTATAATAAAGGACACATAACTCATACTCACAATTGTAGGACAACTATTGCAAATTTTTTTTTTTTTTTTTTTTTTCTCTGTAAAGAGTAAAAGTTTTACTCTTTAAAATATTACAATCTAACATTGGAGCTAATAAGTAATTTTATGTTAACTTAAACTGCTAAAATACTTAATCTAAGAAATTATCCATTGATTTTTCTTAGTGTCTGATAAATTGATAACACTTTGTTCTTGTGTTTTAAATGTGAAGCACTGTCACTGTCACTATTTTTCTCACTTAACACTACACTAACTCAAATGGCTTAGTTCTTTTGAGTCTTCGTTTTAAGTCCGTACAATCGAGGAGTTGGATAGCCTCAAGATTGACATGGCTATGAAGTCTTTTGTCATGAGCTTCTGCGAATTTTCGAATCACTTGATCTACGAATTCCACTTGTAGGTCCCGGTGAAGATCGTTATTGCGGATATACCAAGGTGCACTTACAATGTCTCTTAGCACTTTGTTTTGAAAGCGTTGGATTATATTTCTGTTACTCTGTTTGGTACAGCCCCAAAGCTGTACTCCATAAGTCCATATGGGCATAAGGACTTGTTTATATATTAAAAGTTTGTTAGGGATTGACAAATTGGAAGTCCTTCCGATTAGCCAATACATCTGTTTGTAGAGAATATCTAGTTGTTCTCGTTTCTTTTTGACGTGAGCTTTCCAACGTAGTTTCACGTCAAGAGTCATACCGAGATACTTAGCCGTATTAGCATATGGGATAGTCTGGTTATTAATATATATTGGATGGTATTGCGGTTTCCTGTTGGTAAAATCGATATGAATCGATTTTGATTCATTTAGTTTAATGTGCCACTTTTGGGTCCAGTTATACACTTTTCTAACAGCTGTTTGGACATTTTCTACAGCTTCCTTATGAGAATTACCTACAGACATTATGGCCGTGTCGTCAGCGAAGGTTGCAATAGTGTTGTTTTCTAATTCTGGGATATCAGAGGTGTATAATAGGTACAGGACCGGCCCTAGCACACTTCCCTGCGGTACCCCAGCTTTTATTTCCTTAAGTTCGGAGTAGGCATTTTCCTGTCTGATCCTGAACATTCTGTTTGATATATAAGACTCTAATATATCGGCAAACTGTTTGGGCAGCATGACGTTTAGTTTATATATCAACCCTTTGTGCCACACTTTATCAAAAGCTTGCGCAACATCTAAGAAGACAGCAGAGCAAACCTTTTTCTCTTCTAAACTTTTTTCTATAACGTTTACGATTCGGTGTATCTGGTCTATTGTCGAATGTTTCGCCCTGAAGCCGAATTGATGGTCAGGTATTAGGTTCCGTTCCTCAATTAATGGCTTAAGTCTTTTCAGCAAGAGCTTTTCAAATAATTTTGACATAACAGGCAATAAGGAAATAGGCCTGTAGGATGTCGTTTCCTCAGGGGGTTTCCCAGGTTTTACGATCATAATTACTTCTGCTACTTTCCAGATTGAAGGTACATGCTTTAGCCTGAAAGTTGCATTGATGATATTTGTTAGTTTAACTAGAGCTTTCCGGGGCAGGTTTTGAAGGATTATTCCTGTGATAAGGTCATAACCTGGAGCTTTTCTAGTATTAATATTTAACCTTATTTCATTTTCAACTTCCTTCGGTGTTACAAATTTAATTTCTAGTTGGTTGTGCTGAAGATTATGATGGGTTATATCTTCAGTGAGTCCTTCATTGGGTTGAAATATCGATTGTAAATGTTGCGCAAATCTTTTAGCTTTTTGCTCATTGTTGGTGGCCCACTTCCCATTTTCTTCCCTTATTGGAGGGAGTGAAGGAATTGGGCGTTTCAATTTCTTGGTTGCTTTCCAGAGTGAGTAATTGGTATTACGGTCATTGGCCAGAGCATCCAAATATTTTTTTGTCGAGTCATTTTTGAACTCTTGAATTTTTCGTGTCAGTAGTTTCGTGAGATAGTTTAGAGTCTTTTTATCGTTCGGTGATCTTGTCTGTTGCCATTTTTTTCGCTGTTTTCTTTTATCCCTCAATAGGGTTACAATATATCGGGGATATTGATTTTCTTGTAATTTCTTAGCGATTTCGGGTGTGTTTTGCCATGCTGACTGTTGAATATCTGAAGTAAATTTCTCTGTTTCAAAATCAAGTTGTTCAGCATTTCGAATGGGTACTTTAAGATTTATTTTTGATTCTAAATCTATTCGAAAGCTTTCCCAATCTGTTTTGATATTTACAAGGCTAGGGTTGTTTTCTTTTAGCAATATATTTTCACTGAGTGTCAGAATTATAGGTGAGTGATCGGAACTCATATCAAAACCTTCTTTGATACTCACATGGTTGCGTGAGATATTTTTGAAAATAAAAAAATCTACTAGATCTGGTATTTTCTTTGGGTCCGTCGGCCAATATGTTGGTTTTCCTGTAGATAGTACGTCACATTTAGTTTCTGTCATAGCACTTAGTAGTGCTCGACCCTTTGGATTGTTTAATCTAGAGCCCCAATGCGTGTTTTTGGCATTGAAGTCGCCTCCAAGAATAAACCGATTTCCCAGTTTTTGTAGAAAATTAATGTATTGTTCTTTTTTTATAGAATACCTTGGTGGACAATATATTGCTGAAACAGTGATGGTTGCATAGCGTTTGGTTTCGATTTGTATTGAAACAGCTTGTATTTCATGTTCTTCCCATATCATGCTTTGATAATGTGAAATATTTTCTTTTATGATCACGGAGCTGCCTCCCCTTGCACAGTTGTTAGGGTGAATAGCGTGATATATCTTGTAGCCTTTTAGCCTGATAAAAGATTGTTTTGTGAAGTGAGATTCAGAAATCAGACACACGTCGATGTTTTCTCTATCTAAGACAACTTGCAACTCATGCTGATGTTGAAGTAGTCCATTTGAATTCCAGTTCATAATTTTTAGAAAGATATTCATGACCGCTGTTTAGGCATAGCATCTGTAGCGCTATGTTCTATTTTCTTAAGGCGTTCATCAAATAATGACATAAACTTAAGTATTTTGTTTATGTTTTGTTGCAAGTCTGAGTCATTGTTTACACTGTTCGTGGATTTAGACACTGTTTGTGCATATGTTTTATCGGACCTCGTTTTGCTAGACTGGCATGGTTGCAGTGCGACCGTGACCTTCCTTGGTTGCGTAGTGCTTGTGTCAGCATTCTTATTATTACTATTATGCTGTATGATTTTTTTCTTTAAGTTTTTATTTTTAAAACTTTGCAGCTCTTTGGCTACTACACAGCCTCTGTAATTTGCGGGATGTTGTTCACCACAATGTATACACTTAGGTTTGTCTGTTGCCGGTTTTTGGCAGTCTTTTGTAAGGTGCTTGCCGACACACTTAACACACCTCGGCTCTTTCGAGCAATATTTCTGCGTATGCCCGTACGCCTGGCATCGTTTACATTGGGGAATTAATTTTGGGGTTTTTAGGGGCTGGATTTCAACTTTACATCCTAAAATATTTTGAATACTATAGATTTTATTTATATCCTGGTTATTTTTGAATGTAAGTATGAATAAATTCAGAGGCTCTTTATTTTTCCACTTAAGTTTATTAACTGCGGATTCTATTTCATAGCCTTTTTTCTGTAGATCCTCAATAATCCTTTCAGGCTTGCATGTGAAATGTAGTTTTTTAGCAACTACTCTAATGGGCCGATCCTGCTTATTCTCATAAGAATGCCACAAACAGTTATTGGAAGACAGGTGTTTGGTAATCAGCCTGTATGCTTCCTCGTTGTTGGCATTCACTTTAACGCTGTCTCCATGCAGCATTTTTACGGTGAAAGGATCACCTGACAATCCCGCTACAAGAAAGTCGTAAAACTTTTGGTAGTTTTCGATACCGTCCACTATAACGGGGGGAGGCCGGGGACTCTTTTTTATTTTATTTTCTTGGGTGTCCTCACATGTTAGTGAAGATTTCGAAGCGGGTGATGGTGTTGAGTTGAGTTTTCTTTTCTTTCGATTTTTAACTCGCACCCACTCCGTTTCCTTGGCTAGTTCTTCTTCATCAGTGCAATATTCAGCACGTTCTGAAGAAGTATTGGTTACTTCTTTCACGGAAGATTGTTTGAGTTGCTGATTTTCTTGCAACAGTTGCCCAACCTGTTGTTGAATAATGTTCAGTTGGTCTTGCAATTCTTGGACCTGAAGTTTCAGTTCTTCTTTAGCGATTTTTTCTTGTTGGTAATAGTTGTACAATAAACGTTCATTTTCAGATTTGAGCGTAATGTTTAGCTTAGCAGGGGATGTACCACTAGCCATTTTGATTGAAAGTTTTTTATAATTTACCTATCAAATAAATTAAATCATCTAACTAATAACACCGTGATACGCGGAAGTAGGTCATCGCGACGCGCACTACCGACCGTGGGCGCACGGCAGCGAGCGCGGGCGCTGCTGCGTATGCACTTTATCTAGAGCACGAGAGCGTTGCAATCGACACGTTCGCTCTGCTGAGAATCAAAACGATGACTGTATATCTTGGGAAGTACCCTAGGATAAGAGGAAGTGCTTTAAAATTCAGTTCCAAATATATTATGCCCTTGACCGAGATAGCGTGGGATTAATGCCTATCTGAGGATAAACCTTAAGGAGCACGATTTCTGTGTCTGGGCGAAGTATGTCTTGGACGAAATACAAATCGGACGATCTAATTACCTGTGTGTAAAACATAACATTTCTATTGCCTGATTGTAAGTGTTATCAAACCATTTTAAATCTACTTTATAAATAACAGGTGATTATTGAAGTGATATAACGGTTTGTTATGACTTTTGAGCGATATATCTATTTTTTATAACATCAGTACTCTCGTTCACGCCGGCATCGACATCGGGCCGCTGACATTAAAAACAAACATCAAAATTACCACAAGTTTGTCAATACAACGGATAGTGGCAGTAACCAATATGCGACAAAGAGAATTCTTGGCAAAACTACCAATACATCGTTCGTATTTGTCATTTTTTATGAATGTCGGCCACTCACATTCGTATAATAAAGGACACATAACTCATACTCACAATTGTAGGACAACTATTGCAAATGAATCTGCAAAATTACCACATTTTGTAGCCTAGTGGTCAAGTCATTAGACTTGCAATGGACAGTCGTGAGTTCGAATCCCATCTAGGTATTTTAATAGAGGCTTAAACTTACTCCCAAGACAAGCGTTTTAGCACAGCTGGAGGGGTTGACAAGATTGCAAGTTTTACTTGATAACGTCATTAGAAAAACTTGATGACATATCGCCATTCGCGTTGCCTGCCGACCAATCAATAATGTTAGTTCCAATTGTACCGCATATCATGTCGCTGCAATCGCCATTCGCTGTAGCTTAGCAAACAATCAATAACGTGACCATTGCTTAGCAAATCATTATCATGATTCTTTAGTGCGTGCACCCGGTCATCAATTTTTAAGTCGTTATCACGTCAAAAATCCAAACAGTGACAATTATGACCCGCCAACTTTGCATAGTCTCCCGAAAATTTGTTTGCATCGACGAAATGGCAAGCAAACTGACATGCAGGATTCACAAATCAGTTAAGGATATTCCTTCGTACAATGTACGAATGATTGTACGAAAGTGTATGACCGAGGTAGCAAAGGCAGACAAACAACCGGTAGCCAATCCAGACACTATTGTCACAATATCCTAAAACAAAGGAAAACAATTTTGGCGAGAACCATCCTTGTTTTTGTAACAATAGGAATCCGACAACGAAATATAAAGAACTGGATGGAGATCGTTTAATCAGTCTAAACGGCTTTGAATGTTGGTTCATTTATTTATATTTTTTCTTCATATCAGTTTTTTCCGCGTCAACAATTTTTATGTCATTGTGTGGAACGTTGGTGTTAATAAAATATATGTATATATCGGTCGTTTTTTCGGGTGACAAGATAAGGGTAATAATGATGACGTGAGTTTGTGACTGGATATCATCATTTTCAGGTTAGTGCGTTGATTAGTCATATAGATTTTATGTGAAAAATAAAGTGTGAAAATCGCAATTTCTGCTCTTTCTCAGGGATACAAATAAAAGTCGAAATCCTTTTTAGGGTTCTGTAGGCAAAATGGCAAAAACGGAACCCTTATAATTTCATCATTTCCGTCTGTCTGTCCGTCCGTATGTCACAGGCATCTTACTCAAAGATTTTATTGATAATTTTTTTTTCAGCAAACATCAACGTGCGGCACATTATTCGACAGGTCTTTCAGAAACATGTTAAGGTTTTTATTAAACTTTGGATTGAGTGAATATTTTTGGAAAAAATCGCCCCGAAAGTTGCTTAAATTGTATCCCCCACCTCTTCCCATAACTTTTACTACTCTGTAAAATATGAAAAGAATCACAATGGTAACGCTTAATAAATACTTTAAATTAAATTATTTCGGACATGATCAGATATACCGTCATTGAGTTATTGCTGGAAAACTGCGTTTTTCAACGTACGTGCCATGAACAAAATGCTCTTCTGCTGATGCAATTATTCAAGGCTGCGGAACCCTGCCCTGAGCATGGTCCGACATACTCTTGCCCGGTTTTTTACTCTTCAAGGTACTGCAGCAGCAGAAGTTGCTGCATTAAGGATAATCATTTATCAAAATTACAACTTAACAAAATAACTATCACAAAATAGAGTAGGTATATACGTAAATACCTAAGAGACAAAAAAACATTCTAGTCCCCCCGACTATATTAAACCTCGACTTAAGTCAATTGACTTTGTTGTCGCCATCATCAGCTCCCGTCAGTCCACTGCCGGACGTAGATTTCTCCTAATTTGCACCACAACTCCACCTTTTGAATCCAGTCCAGTCAGTAGTCATCGGTTTTAGTTTGAAAGTTAAAAGGTTTTTAGGTTAATTATTTCCGAATATATTCCACTGTAATCTTTTACAGAGGTAGCTTGAAATCAGGGAAAAATTACATAGGTAGGGAAAAAAATATGTAAAACATCATTAATATCATCAAACATCGTTAACATAGGAATTAACTAATATTTGATAATTGTTTTAATGCAACCGCACGCGATCTGCGTTCAATGGATAATGAAGTTTTAACATGTTCTGTTTGCTGTTACTACCTAAATTGCTTTTGATTACCCAAAGTACCCGATGTTTCGACTAAATTAGGAAATTTAGACCAAATTAGCTTTTAATGGGATGTAATGTCGGTATAGGGCGCAATAATGCCCATAAATAGCGTACTTATGGTCACACATTCCGCACGTTGAGGTGTTGACGTCAATTGCCTTTGCCTTTTAGCAAAATAATATGTTCTAAGTTTACGCTATTGTTGCTCTTTGTAAGCACCCATTATACTATTTATAGGTTGTGGGCTGTATTTGTAAATAATTGCGTATATATTTTAAGGGCTGTTACTGCCTAAAATGCTTTTTTGTTTTTGCGCTTTGTCTGCAAATGTACGTTTAAAGACTCCTTCTGGGAAATCTGCAATATATAGCAGAGACGAATTATAGGAAAGACGAGAATAGGGCTAATGACTACCCAATCAACCAGCCAGTATTGCCTGCACTGTCGTTACGTCTTTCCCTAGTTTTACAAAAAAGTGTCGTAGCGTAAGCATGTATATAAAAATAGTGCTGTGAGCGCGTAAACATTAGAGAAAGTTCATGCCTCACTGTCATAACATGAATCCGACCATGGAGATAGAGTAAATAATGGAGGCCACATGCTGGCCGAATAATAAAAGGTGAAACGATATGACCTTGAAAACAATTTTGTCCTCTTCATCTCTTTCTAAATAGGGGTTCTCTTTCTTTAATAGAATGGCCATGTTTTTTGTACTTCTGGACATTCCTAAATAAAAAAAATTAGAGCAACGGAGCCGACTATGGAATTTATCTATTTATTTTAATATCTACTGAACTGTAGTTTTTTTAAAGTACGGCAATCGAATTTCAATAAATTACAGTTCAGTAACTTATGTTTCATTTTATTTTCTTTTGTTTAAAAATGATAAAGCGGGTTAAGATTCATTACAGTTATATACCTAAAACTTAAATTGTTTCAATATTCAAACACGAACATAGTTCATTGTAAATTTCATACAAAAATATGCTCACCCTATCTGGCGCTTATAGCAAGAATTAGAGAAAACATGATATTCAACTGAATATATATATGAAATAGCAACAAATAATAATATACAATTTGGGTTTATTAAGGTCATTAGCGGTCGTATCAAAGTTAAAGTCGTCGTTAAACACATAATAATACATAAAATGGTTCAAATTTAAATCATGGAGCAAACATAAATTTATTTACTTACGAGTGAAAATTGAATCCACATTCTGGTCACCACTCACTTTTACAATCTTGCACTATGCAAACATGCACCAAAAACACCTCGCGCCTAAATGTCTATGTGACACATTAGCCAGGGTTGTCATCATCTACCTCTAAAAAACTCCTTGACAAAAATGTGTTTAATTAAATTAAGTACCTAATAGCTAATTGAATATTAAACTATAGTCAAATGCCAATTAAATTTTACAACATAATTATTTATTTTAATACTAAATATTACTTACACTAGCATTTTCCGTTACAATCAATATACAAATTGATTTTAAGGAACTTTTTATCTTGTGATGGGTAACATTTGTTGGAGACATCGAAGAAGACGAAGATGCCAACTTTTCTCCCCGAAATTGCTCAGCTGGTGCACTCCATATTTAATCTATCTCTATGAATCCGACACATTCAGGACTGATAGTTTGACACATAAAGGTCTGCCAAATTTAGAAAATGATCACCCATCGTTTAACCTCACAGAGATAACATTTCTTAACCTCATTAATCCCTCAATCTGCTCGAACACTACAGAGTCACGAACTGAAAGAGATTTAAAAGAAAAATAATAAAATGATAGCATCATCCATGTATGGATTAACGACGCAGGGTCGTTTTCTATTTTAAAATGGCGGCTTTAGAGATACGTGCCTTGGGGATATTATGTGTGCTCATAATATTTGAATAGCCCGACATTGGAGCATACGGAAAGCGTATTTCCTATGCATGGAATTATTGGAAAATCCTCCACTTACTTAAAGTGGTGGCTCTCGGAGGCAACAAAGGATATTTGCTCTACGCTTGCGTCAAAATGTCTTGAGATTTTATTTTCTCGCAAAGCTGTTTTGGCGTTTAACCGTCGTCGCTGTCAAAATGTTTGCTATTTTAAGCTGGGTTTTTGAGCAATGTAAGCACTGCCACTCAATAGATGGGTGACTGTTTCTAAAAATATCACATCCCTTCCCATCCGTAACTTGGGGAGCACATGTGTGCAAGTGCTCGTTCTAATCAACAGTTGACTAACCTCTGATGAAATTAATTACCAAGGCCGAAAACGGCTTGTAGAATGTTTAAAAAAATAACATTCTCCAAACTGAGAAGGAAGACATAATCGACTAAATCATAGATCTTCACGCAGGTTGAGACGAGTGACGAATAGCGAAGTGATCCGAGAATCCATTTCCATGAAAGATGACGTATGATAAGCGTTGTCTGAGTGCATTTGTATGAAGATTATCTTCTGTGCTCTCAGTGTTTTATGATATTACTTAGTAGATTGGAAATTAAACAGACAAGTGTGTCTGAACTGATAATATCGTCGTTGTACCGTCACAAATTGAATAGCGTCCTCACATTACTTCGGGTGTTGTATTTCTTTTTATTTTTCAGAAACACGTGTACGCTGAGGAATAATGTTCGTATCGATAACAGCCCTGTTTGAGTAATATAAAAAATAACTGAGTATATCGAGTGTGGCAACGACTCCTTTATTGAAAAGAAGAGGTTAAAATAGATAAGTTATACAACTGCGTCATTCGTTCAGTAGGAGGCATAGGTACGGCTGTTGCGCAAGACTTTAGGGGTTCGATTTCCAAACGAAAAAAACTCAGAGTACGAATACAGTGTACCGGCGTCTTTGTAATGACCTCGTCGTAAATGCACAAGTGTACAAAAAGTTTTCAACACACTGATATCAAGACATCAAAAAGGAATTCGCAAATTATTATGTGAACTAATTTGTCTTGATTTCTATACGCCTTCTGCCCCTCATATTATGTGTGAAAACATTTGCAGAATATATGAATCTTTGCACGCGTTCGAGAATCAACGGTTAGCGCGGCCTCTGCTTTTTAAAACGAAATCAAAATACTACCAATGAAGCAGCATAAAAAGCCACCTATCTCCATGTCAGAGAAATGCAGACGTATTATCATTTCATTTCCATAGATCCACACGAATTTAAATAAATGTCGTTGAAACATAAATGTTGAACAAACACCATAACCGGTTACTGTACCTAACCCTACGAAGGGTTACGAATAATAACAAGTTGTATGTGACGATAACCATATTTTAATGGTTATTTTTAACGTTTGCTTGATATCAATTTACACACGCTTGTATGTAACACAAACAAGACTCTGCATTGTGTAAAAAATAAACGATCTTTATATGAACCCTTTTGAAGCTTGAAAATATACGGGTTAAAATTATTATTATGATGGTTATAGCGTGTCAGCTGCCAAGTTGTTACAAGCTTTTAGGGCCAAAGCATAATGCTATTTTAAGATCGACAACTGGCAATAATTTTGTCCCTTTTCTGTATCCCGATGCAACTACGGCAAACGTACTACAGTATACCAGATTCTACTAAAGGAGAGGGAATCTATTCTGCAAGGACCACCCACACCTCTCACTACCAAAATGACGGTATATACCTAGTGTGATTTTTGTAACCTTTGTCGTGCTTTGGACGTGGAGGCGTAAAATTAACTTGTGAAGCCTACCTAGCCTGATTTTTTTCACATCACCAAAAACAACCATTTACTGGCAGGGGGGGAGGACTTGACTCTAACAAAAAAAAACACTTTAAGGCTTACGTTTCACAAACAGGAATCCGAAAAATGATTTTAACAACCCCTAAATAGTATTATAAGTCATATCTAGTAATCGGGTAAGTTAAAAAAAAATGTATATCCCTACTTCACATATAGGGTAGGATCCTACCCAGGTGCAGTAAACTTGTTGGTAGCTAAACTATATATAAATAAACCATACGTGAAAATAAAATAATAATATAAGTACCTACACACATACATACAAATAAATTTATATACCTACACATATACATACCTACATAAATACATACAAACATACATATATATACTTACATACATACTAACATACATGCCATATAATTACATAGACAATATATAGTTTGATAATTGAACTGATTTTTCTAAGAATACAGTACGATAGGTGTCACTCTAATTTCGAGGGGCAGGGTCCACTTTAAGTCAAAGGATCGTATGTAGGTATGTATATGTCTGACACCTATCCAGGTGTCACTCTAATTTCGAGGGGCAGTGCATTACAGAGTAAGACAGATTGAACTAGGAAAGAGGATCTGACGAATTTAGACAAATCAATATAGTTTGATTGCTACACTCCGCAATTTTCATATAACGTTTTCATAGTTTCGAAAACGTGATTAAGTTTGGATGCAATCGCTTACCTTGCAGTTTAGATGTAGCATTCGAACGCAAAACGTGATGCTGCATCCGAGCTTTGGGCTTTATTACGTAGTTCTGTATGCTTACTACATGGGCAATCTACGTTGCAAAACGATGATTATAAAACAGCATACTTCTTCTACATAAGTATTTCTGAAGAAGTCGATATGTAGTAAATCATTGAAGTATGAGCTTAATGCCGTATCGATACGGTATTTTTAAAGATTTATTTGACAGTGTACGAAGCGCCCGTATAGTAGTAAAATAAGGAAAGAAATAATGATGTTGGGTTGGTGTCGAGCTTATGTAATGTTTGAAGACTTTCCGTGTGAGAAAAAAGGTAATTAACTTCTAAATGCCTAACTTTATTTTAATAAACAAAGCTAAAACCATATCTATAAAACAAACTTTCTAATAAAAAGTCGCATACAAAAGCCTCCATTTGTTTGGGTGCTACAATGGCACAGACGGTCGCGCTCGTGTATCTAGGGCAGGTTGAGCGGGAGAGCGGTTAGAAAGAAGTAAAATACCTCAATAATTATGCCCATGAGGTGAATAGCGACAGGAACACCACGGCAGCAATGATAGCTTGGTTCTCCTGCTATATCTACTATGTGTGGAAACGTGCATTACAACCCAATTACTCTCTCGTGTTATATGTTTGTTGATGCGATTTTTTTTGCGATTTATGAAAACAACTATTCCCAGTTGAATATTTAACTTTCATTGACCAAATATTATGTATTCATCAGAGTCAATACCAGTCACTGTTTTTTATTTCGTTAATTTAAATAAAAGGTTTTGTTTGCATAATAAAGTGGTTAAATGTAAAGTTAACATAATTGAGTTACTGATTTGTTTAAAATGTATTGTACAAGTATGATAGCATTTTGTAGAGAAGTCTGGCAACCAAAAATGTATGAATAAAAAAATATGTTCTAGAACCGGTTTTGACTTAATATAGCCGAATTCAATAGGGAGTATCCAACAACGCTGGAAATATTATAGTGTACAAGTGTGAGCGCGAACGCAAATTCACTCTCTATTTAATTAAGTAAAAATAAAATAGATTTCAACGGGACGGAAATTCGACGGCTGGAGAGGGATTAATTGCAGGACCGCCGTATTGACGTATCGACGCTGTCCGCGGTACGCAGGGGTTTTATTATAGCATTGCGCCGTAGGTAAATATGAGGTACCTGAGCAGGTTGAGGTCATTTTTATCAAGAGGTAGGGAATAGCTATACTACTCGTTAGTACTCATTATTGTAGACCGTACTCCTAAACCCAGTTTAAAAAAAAAAAAAAATACCCCGCCAAGTTTTAACGATCCTCTTTACCATTAATGTGTATACTGAGCAGATATGTCTTGATATCTACACAGCTCACCATGGCACTGCTGAGCCTCTCAATCAGTGCCCTCAGAAAATTAATAAAGGTATGTGAGGAATATGTGTCGAAGTTTAAATATCTAGGGAACTGTGTAAACGCGGATCTATCAGACGACATGGACATAGAGAGGGATCGTAGGGCGCTGGCAGTTAGAAGTAATTATGTTGATTCGCTGGTTTGCAAAGTGTACAAATAGTGTTAAGGTCACCTTGTTTAAGGCTTACTGCCAAACCTTTTACATTTGCAGCCTGTGGGTCGACTCTACTAAGAAGGCTTACAGCGTGTTACGCATCAGTTCAGGGCGTTGATGGGGCTGCCTCGTTACTGCAGTGCTTCAGAAATGTTTGCCAAGGGACGGCTCGACGATTTTTACGCAATAATGCGCAAACGTGTAGCATGCCTGTGAAGCCGCATGCGCGATAGCCCTAACATGTAACATGTGCTGAAAATAGTGGCGGCAAGATTTGACGATCCAATCTTTAGTCATGGGACAAGGATGCATGTGGCACCGTCGAACCTTGCACGCAAACGTGTATTTTGTTCTAGTATCTATGTTTATTGTGTTGTTTCTGTATCTACTAACACTAGCTTGTGAGTCATAAACTTGTTACTAACAAAATATGGACGTATGTTAGAAGTAAATGATTTATTATTATTATTACATTTTATATAGGTATACCTAATTATTTGTCCAAACTAACTGACTGATGAATCAACGCACAGCCTAAGCCGCTGATTGTAAAGACGTGAAATTTCGAGGTCATATTCCTTATATTATGTAAAATGCGATAAGATATTTTTGGAAATTTATCCCCTAAGGGGATAAATTTGTGGTTGTAATTTATATGAAACTCCGTCAGTTTTAAAGTAAGATTTGTGAAATTTCGTATTTGGCTTGTTGGTTTAAAATAATGAAATACGGGTTTCAGTGTTTTTGGAAAATCAGTTCCTAAACTACAAGTACAGTGTTGCAAGTATTTATCAAACTATCAAACTTCGTCCGTTTTAAAGTTAAATCAGTGAAAATTTGGCTTTGTGGGTGGGCAAAACTTGAACTGAAGCAATACGTCCATTTTTTGTTGAAGTCGGAGGGATAATCGAATAAAAACGCAAAAACTTCATATTTCAAATTCTAACTTAACTGGGGCAAAGCCGTGGGGAAACGCTAATCCAAACTAAATAAAAACGTGAAAATTATTATGTCTATTACGTTTTTATGCTTAAACCGCCGATCCGATTAAAATGAAATTTTGTATGGAGATAGCTTATGTTTCGGGGAAGGATATGAATAAGTTTTTATTGTGATAACCAACATCCAAAAAGGCGAAAGCTAGTAATATTCTACAAGTAAACATCTTTCAGATTTCCCTCCAGTATAAGCCTAAAGCAACCTAATATACGGCTTATTATATTCCAAAGGGCACCCCTTCGAAGGGCGATAATAATTTCGAAGGAAATAGGTCGGTTGTAAAATTCGATGTTAAGGAAATTTCATGCCTAGCATGTGAGATTCTGATGAGAGTTTGTATGTCACAGGATGCGTTTTATTGGCGTTTAATGGTCTATCCACATACATGTGGGCCGTGTACGTGACGTGGTGGGCCGTGGTGTGCTAAGACCGTGTAACCGTGTCCCGTCAGGTGTTTCTAGATACACATAAGGGTTAGGCAATTTAATTTTTGTCTATACCTATTGTAGTGTTAATTCTTACTTATTATGTATATATTCCTTGTGGTGTTAATTCATACCTCTTATGTATATATTCCTTGTAGTGTTCATTCGTACCTCTTATGTATATATTCCAATAGTTATGTATTTCGAAAGTGCATCTCATACGCACCGACGCCTACCTACCGGCGTTGCATCTCGTACGCACCGACGCCCCATCTTTACTTACTGACGTTGCATCTCGACGCACCCACGCTGCATCTTACCCACCGACATTGCATCTCAACGCACCGACGTTGCAGCTCTACCTACCGAAGCGGCATCGCGACGCACCGACGCAGCACATCAACTACCTCCTAGGTTCATCTTAATTAGTTTTAAGTAGTTTAAGTTTTCTATCACTTTCATCCAATTATAGTCCTCTATCCTTATCTTTTATTTCACTATACTATATTTTTTGCATTTTGCATGAGACTAGTAGTAAAAGACGCTATACATGCGTTCCCGCATCGATTGAAAATTCATAAGTAACCAAGGCAGGCGTGTTTTTTATTTACCTAACATAATTTGATTTTACAAAATAAATATAATGAAGTAATCTGTTATTTATTTGTTGTTGCAAAATAAATATTAAGAAGTTATTATGATGAATTCTAACTATAAAAATGTGTATACCTATGCCTTTCGTGATAAAATACAATGATGAAATGTTTTCTATCTTTTTTAATTTAATTTACGATAAAATGGCAGGTATATTGATTCATTTGAACTAAACTGCCGTTGGTTGGCGTAGTATTCGTTTGACGTTTACGTTTTGAAGTGCCCTAAGTAGGCAGATAGTCTTAATCGAGCAGTCGAAACGCGTCTTCCGATAGACTTGTCGCTTTTTTATAGTCGTGTGTGCAAAGTGTTAGCGTTTTTGTAGTGCGAATGTTGCACTGGCATGGTGTAATTGAAATGATTAATAAATAAACGGACTTTACCTTGCTTGAAGTATCTGCACCACATTATTTTCGATTACCACAACGTCAGTTCGAACTCGAATACTTAGCCGCTAATATTCCATAGCGCGACCATATTCATCAGAAAACTATTCAAAGTCTAGTCATTACTACGCCTCTTGTCCTTTTATTTAGTAATAATTGTTAATAATAACTTTTTTACACATAATTTCTTTAAGCCGGTATAGGTTAAAAAACACAAAATCACACAGACAAATCACCAAGAAACTAAATTTAAAACTAAAACCCTCCATTGTAATGGATGACACTGACAAATTACACAAAATGCGTATCAAATATTCGGTGCAAATGAACGAGGCTTGACGAGTCTGACCGATGGTCCTCGAATGAGGACAAACAAAATACTATTGTTTTGGTTATTGTCATCGGTTGAGTGCACTCATATCTGGCTATGTCAAATACAACTATGTTATGCGAACTTATCGTTACTCCAGATTTCAGACCCACAAACGCCTGTAGAAAACAAGATACACTTAAAGAAAAAGGAAAGTCTTTTTTAAATACTACAAGGGACGCCCCAAAAGGAGCGGCGATATTTTTTCAAGGTTTACGTATTACAAGAAGTTTTGTTTTTAGATGTTTTGGTAGCAGAAAGTTTCTTTATTCCACCATAGCTTTTAAACACCGTAGTGATAAATTTTTAATTTTGTAATTGTTTTTGTTAGGGTACAGGTGATTCTGACAACATATTATATGTCGCGTCAAATCTTTTGTAGAAGAGGAGTGTTCCTCTTCTTGATTAGAAAGCTAATGACTGCAGGCAACCGTGAAACTGACAGCCGTAACAGATATGCCCGCTTATTTCGTTCGCCACGTTCTTTTTTTTCATTCTCGCGGCAAGCTCGCGCTAGTTGTTAAAATTTTGTCATAATAGTAAATAGAGAGTTGCGCTTAGAAGTGCATCTATTCACTTGCGCGACGGACATCTTGAGCGCACGGTACACGCGCCAGTTTGCGCAGGCTTGTTGCGAAAACGAAAAAAAAACCTGAATAAGGACCCATATTTTGAAATGATTTCAAACTCAAATGTTGAATGAAAAATTAGTTCAAAACTTAATTAAAGAAAGAAATCAGGCGGCAGCTCCAATTGGGTTACATGGTACGGAGTGCTAAGGCCGCCACTTTTAATATTTATAATAAATTAATAATATCTCCAATTAGTTTTGTCATCTCTTAAGACGCCAGTAGGTATACCGCTGTTAGTCCATTAAAACTTATGTCATTTATGTTAAAATATAATTTAGGATAAAACCAAGGGAGGTTGCCCAAATTCTATTAATTGCGAAACGAGATTCTCAGAATATACATAAATACCTACATATAAAATAAATAAAGTAATTGTACATTCATCCCGCGAAGTGAGTAACTCCGAAGTAATATTCAAGTTTCAATGGTATTTTAATCTTTGTGAGAATTCGTTAATGAATTTACGAAACTCAGTTTTCAGGCTGGTAATCGAGTAAACTCGAGTTTTGTTGTTTATTGCATGCCGTTGTATCTTTTTGTTTTAATACTTTTAGGAGCAGTTTCCTAAATCATTATACATATTATGGTGATGTTTAAGGTCGTTCAAAATTATATTTCTTCTGTCCAGTTTGGCCATTGTGTTACATGTAGGTTTGCATAGTAATAAAATTGTATAATTTCAGCTAAGAAGTTTAAGTGTAAGAGGGTGCTTCATCGAATATTGTTTTACAAAATTTTGTGAAAAATACCTGTTTTATTTTAGGTTACAGATCAATTGTATGTGTTATATTACTTTGGAAAATGTACTTTGAATAAACTAGTAAATAACTAGTAAAGAATTAATGTGTTAAAATAAATTCGCCAATTACTCTAAAAAAGACGTTTTTTATCTATTTGAATATCCAGATTTTGAACTATTGATTAAGCTTAACTAACTTCCTATTCCTTGGCATTAGTTGTACTTTGTTACTTATATCATGGCATAGTTATTTAATTCTTTCAAAAATATTATTTTATCATAACTCTTTGAGCCATCAACCTCTCCTGAAATCCAACTGAAACCCACTGTTCAAGAGATTAAAAGATGCTTGGGGTACATTACCAAAAGAGCACTACGATTGTCTTAGTCTTAATGCTAACATAAAATAGATTGCTAGGAACAATCTAGAGGATCTTTCAACTGCTTTGGCGAAAGAAAAACAAGTTTGCGATTATTACAACGATTTAGCGAGCAAACGACCTACGAAAATTCGTTAGTGTGCTCCACCTCTGATACATTATGTTTGATGCGAAACCATATCTAAAGCAAAGATTTTTCTTTTTAGGAATAATTTAAAGGCATTGAAGCTAACCTAGACACAAGAAAAAAAAAACGATTTATTATTTTTAGTACATTCATCTAGACCAAACCAAGTTGGTCAAACTAGTTTTCCTGATGATCAAACTTCTCGGCTAATGGACTTTTTTTATAAATGTCAAGCAATTGAGTACAGTGATGATTTAATTTTATTTGTCAAAAGTGTTCGTACAATCTCTTAGAAGAAGCCACCTGACGAAGTTGACCACAGCAAGTGGAGAAGTCGTTTCTTCGAAACCGGCAGTCATCTCCGAAGTGGAAGGCTTCTATGGCCGGTTATACGCTTCGCATGCATCTCGACCTGATCCTGAAAATGAGGGTCCTAGAGCCACTCTAACACGCCACTACACCGAAGACCTGCCAGAAGTCAACATTGACGAAATCGTGCTGGCTCTTAAACAGCTGAAAAATGGAAAAGCCCCTGGAGAGGATGGCGTTACAACAGAGCTGTTAAAAGCTGGAGGTAAACCCGTACTGAGGGAGCTCCAAAAGCTTTTTAATGCTGTCCTGTTTGAAGGGAGAACTCCGGAGGCGTGGAGTAGAAGTGTAGTCGTCTTGTTCTTCAAAAAAGGGGGTAAGACCCGGCTGAAGAACTACCGACCTATTTCTCTTCTAAGCCACGTCTATAAGCTGTTTTCAAGAGTCATCACGAACCGTCTTGCGCGAAGACTTGACGAATTCCAACCACCGGAACAGGCTGGATTTCGGAGCGGATATGGCACCATAGACCACATCCACACAGTGCGGCAGATTATACAAAAGACCCAGGAGTATAATCAGCCCCTGTGTCTAGCATTCGTGGACTATGAGAAGGCCTTTGACTCGATTGAAATCTGGTCCGTTCTGGAGTCTCTGCAGCGATGCCAAGTAGATTGGCGATATATCCAAGTGATGAGATGTCTCTACGAAGCCGCCACCATGTCCGTCCAAGTACAGAATCAGCAAACAAAACCTATACCATTGCATCGAGGAGTGAGGCAAGGGGACGTTATTTCCCCGAAACTGTTCACAAATGCAATGGAGGATATGTTCAAGACGCTGCACTGGAAAGGGCGGGGCATCAACATCAATGGTGAATACATTTCTCACTTGCGATTTGCAGATGACATTGTCATAATGGCGGAAACGCTGCAGGACCTGCAACGGATGCTGAATGACCTGGCTGACTCCTCTGTACGCATCGGCCTACGGATGAACTTGGATAAAACCAAGGTCATGTTCAATGAACATGTACTACCGGAACCGATAGCGGTGCACGGCGCCGTTCTCGAAGTTGTTCAAAAATATGTGTACCTCGGGCAGTCTTTGCAGTTAGGTAGAAACAACTTCGAGGACGAGGTGAACAGGAGAATTCGGTTGGGTTGGGCAGCGTTTGGTAAGCTACGTCAAGTCTTCTCATCGTCGATCCCACAATGTCTAAAGACTAAAGTCTTTAATCAGTGCGTCCTACCCGTCATGACATATGGAGCCGAAACGTGGACACTGACGGTACGGCTGGTCCACAAGTTCAAAGTCGCTCAGCGGGCTATGGAAAGGGCTATGCTCGGAGTTTCTCTTAGGGACAAAATCAGAAATGAGGTGATCCGGCAGAGAACCAAAGTTATCGACATAGCCCACCGGATTAGCAAGTTGAAGTGGCAGTGGGCTGGCCATATTAGCCGAAGAACCGACAACCGTTGGGGTAAACGAGTTCTTGAGTGGAGACCGCGGCTTGGCAAACGTAGTGTAGGACGCCCTCAAGCCAGGTGGAGTGATGATATACGCAAAACGGCTGGCAGGAGCTGGATGCGAGAAGCCGAAGACAGAACAAAGTGGCGTGCAATTGGAGAGGCCTATGTCCAGCAGTGGACTGCGATAGGCTGATGATGATGATGATTTGTCATTTGCATTTTAGTTTCCTATTTTGTTTCTATTCAATTGTCCTTTTTGTATTGTGTTATTTTTGTAAACGGGCAGAGACCAATTTATAATGAACTGCCAGTCACATTTTATTTCTTTACTTTAAAAAAGGTTACTAACGGCTGGCCTGTTAGTCTAGTGGTTAGTGACAGTGACTGCTAAGCTGGAGGTCGTGGGTTCGATCTCCACCCAGGATAAAACTTTGTGTGATGAGCACGATGGTTTATTCTGTGTCTGGGTGTTATTTATCTAAAATATGTATATATTTAGAAATATACAAGTATGTTTATCAGTTATCTGGTTTCCATAGTACAAGCTCTGCTTAATTTGGGATCAGATGGCGTTGTGAGAGCTGTCCCAATATATTAATATTATTACTTGCAATACGGGATTGTTCCTCAATCTAGCTCAATAGTTTGTGTTAGGAGTGGGTTCACGTCGGTAATAATAGTTGTAGGATACAAATCCGCAAACACACGATTGCGAGACCGATGCCTTAGCCCTTCAGTTTAATTAATTTATAACGAAATAAGTATTGGTCCATTTTCTTCATCTACCGCTGCTTCAGTTCAATTAATTTATAACGAAATAAGTATTGGTCCATTTTATTGATAAATTATGTTAAACGAATTTTCATTGTAAAATTAAGAAATATCATATAATAAATTTTATGCTTTACTATATTTTCCATCATCAGAGACAATTTGGCTATCTGGAAAATTATTCCTATTGTACAAATCAGTTTGACCAAATAGTTTGACCAACTGGAAGAACCGGCATCGGCGCGTCGTTGTCAATAGATGCACAAATTAATGACTTAGTACTTTGAAAGAGTTTAAAAATAAACTAAGTCATTGATTTTGAGACCTGTTATTTGTCTGGTGAGCAAGTTGCGTTTGCACCGTTTTCCGGCAGTACTTTAAAAATCATCATTTCAAAATGTTGATAAAAAATCTCGTCCAATACGAAGTAGATGTAACCTTTGAAAATTACAATAAAATAGCCACTAATGATGAAGAACAAAAAATATTTTGACTTCATGATGAACATGACGTCAGAACCGAAATCAAGTTTCTACTAAAACATCCAAAAACCGCTAACAGCGCTAGTTTTAGGTTAAGTAAATTAATTATAAATGTACAGTGCAAGCAATGTACAGAATTCGGTCATAGCTTTGTCAGCAATTTACCTTACATTTAGTGCAGTTACATCATTCTAACTGTTTACTTGTACTCACTAATATATCAATCAATCAATAACAATTGAATCTTCCAATAAGTTCTATTATTCAATAATCTCAAGTTGTGAGGGCAACAAACCATACAATAAATAAAATGATTTTCCTATTGTATTAAAACTTTTTCGGCTCCTTTACTATATTTGAAAAAAATACTCACTTTTCAAATGCCCATACTGCACGTTTTTAGGGTTTCGTTGCCAAAATGGCAAAAGGGAACCCTTACAGTTTCGCCATGTCCATACGTCCGTCCGCACCTTTGCTCAGAGACTGTTAGTGCTAGGAGGCTGTAATTTTGCATGGATACACTTAATACTTACGCCGACAAAGTGAAATAATAATAAAATGATAATAAAAAAACCTTTTTAGGGTACCTCTCTTATATGTAAAGTGAGGGTGTGATTTTTTCTAACCTACCCTATCATGAGAAGTAGAATTAGTTAGATCTTTTAAAAACGTTAAGGGGTTGTGTAAGACAATTTTTAGATTTAGGAGTCCGTTTGTAATATATTAAGCTTTAAAGTGCAATTTTTTGTTAGAGTCAAGTGCCCCCTGCCAGCTAAATGGTTGATGTTGGGTATGTGAAAAAAATACGTTAGTAGTATATATATAGTGAAATTTAAAGGAAAACTATCACAGCTAAGTTGGATTTATCAGTTTACGAGTAACAGCTGATCAAATGAAAAGTAACAAAATTTTGTTACAAATTCCATTGAAAAATATTTTAAGTAGATATAACGTAGTAAGTATGAAATAAAAACAACAGAAAACCCACTTCTTAAGCCACATTATTCGGATGCCCCCCCCCCCCATCCGAATAATGTCGGAATCAAAACCCGAATAAAAACCGGGCAAGTGCAAGTCGGGCCACGCACAATGTAGGTACTACTGAACCCTACATTGTGCGTGGCCCGACTTGCACTTGCCCGGTTCTTATATTTAACTAGTTGACCCGCGGCAACTTCGTCTCTTCTTCGGGGAAAATTTACGCAATTTTCCCTGTTCTTGGAACATTTTTCGTCGCTGCTCCGCTCCCATTGGTTGTAACGTGATGTTACATAGGCTATAGCCTTCCTCGATAAAGGGGGTATCTAACAGTAATATTTATTATTTTTTCCTGAGATAACCGCCTTCAAACAAACAAGCTCTTCAGCTTTATAATATCAATATAAATATCGTGACCGTTTTAAAGAATTTATCTTAATATTCTATTACTTCAAAGTCGATAAGCACATTCTATATAAGATAGGGTGCTGAAATTGTGAACACATAATATGTATGATAGGAGTAACAAATTAAGGGGAAGGTGAACCTCTACATGACATTATTTTTCGCCATACTAGCATGGACCACTCTAATGAATACTCGTATGTCCCTCAAGCAGCTGAATTCTGGTATGACAACCACGTGTATCTAATTCTTTTGTAATTTTAATCCACAAACATAAAAGGAGAAACAAATTGAATCCCTGATTTTGCCAAAGGCAAAATTGCTCATTCCAGAAGATTAAAACTTGTAGAAGCGATCACGCACTGAACCGAATTTGTGAAAAAAGGGATCTAAAAAACCTGAAAGCTCTAAATGTTCTAAGTTTTAGCACTAACAATAATATTTTAGCAATGTAAGCAAACTTTTAGAAAGAATATTCCGAAATAAAAAGTCCCTGCATAAAACTGAGGTTTTGTATGACAGTTTATCTAACCGCAACACAATCGATCTGTTTTTTGTTTGGTTTAATTTTTGTGTGACGTCCGGGTACCGTGTTTTTTTTAAAATGAAAAAAAAACTGATAAATATGATCTTATATTTCTATCTTTTAGCTCCTGAAGCTGAAAGCATTACTTAGATAAACGGCCAGCAACTTCGTGTTACAACTTTATTTATGAATATTAGTTCACTTAAACAGCGAGCAACTTGTTAAGAACCAGTTCGAAAAGGATCGAAGCATCAAAACACGAGCAGAGCCGTAGGAATACTTCAGTATCACTAAGCTGAACTTAATAGAGGTCACACTGACACCATTAAGGAGTCAAGGTCCACGATCGGCCCGATATTTATACTGAACACACTTGCTAGACAATGGTTCAGTGCCGAAGTCGACATTAATACGAGTGCTGGGTCCCAAGCACCTCTATCCTTCGTATATTTTAGGCAAAGCTCCGTAATATTTCTGGCCCAACAAGATAAGAATTTTCCGACTAACCGGAGGAAATTACTATTGAGGCTATTGATGTTACAACTTAGATGTACTAGCAGAGAGATTCTACTCCGAAAATACTTCACTATCTCTCTTTATGCTAGTTTAAGCAGGCGTATTTATTTTGTGGATGAAACTAAGTTAATCATAATTGCGAAATGTCATTCACTCATTAAGACAACTTCATATGAGACTGCCTCTGTGGCGCGGTGGGAGTGTATCCGACTGCTACGCAAGAGGTCGTGGGTTCGATCCCCACCCAGGATAAAACTTTGTGTGATGAGCACGATGGTTTATTCTGTGTCTGGGTGTTATTTATCTATAATATGTATGTATTTAGAAATATATAAGTATGTTTATCAGTTGTCTGGTTTCCATAGTACAAGCTCTGCTTAGTTTGGGAGTAGACGACGTTGTGTGAGTTGTCCCAAGATATTAAGATAAGATATTATATTAGAAGCTAAAATTTGACAGGGAGCAGAGGGATACATTTATATGTAGAAGACGTCATATAAAAACTGTTTTTTGGAAATTCAACAAGGGCTATAAATGGGCTCAAAGTTTTTAAAGTGCATAAAAACACGTGCGCCCTTGTTAAATGAAAAAAGGTAGGTGTAAAATATCTACCTTTTAAGTCTATTAATTAAAGTACCTTAATAAAGACTAAAAACAACAATATATTGTGAATTTGCTCTCCAAAAACAGATGTCGGACAGCGGAACGGACTATGCCGGAACGGAATATCCTATGAGTCCTAAAATTCCAACACTTATTTCGATTTTATACATTCTTAAGAGAGGTTAACAAGATTGCTAGTAATGTGGGCCTAATCTCACATTGCTAGTTATCTTTTTAAAATATACATATATTAAGCTCAAATGAGTTTCCATTTTATTGATTTTTCATATTTAATTATATATTTTTTTTTTGTTTTTTAAAATAACGCAATCTCGTTAACCCCTCCAGCTAAGCTCAAAGGCTTGTGTTAGGAGTGGGTCCACGTCGGTAGTAAAATAAGTAGGATTCGATCCCGTGTCTTTAAGATTTCGAGTTCGGGATGCCTTAGCCATTAGACTATCATCTACGCTTCATATTTAATACTAGCTGTTTCGCGCAACTTCGTCTGCGTAAATTTTCCCCGTTTTTGCAGCATTTGTCATTGCTGCTCCGCTCCTATTGGTCGTAGCGATGTTATATAGCCTATAGCTTTTCTCGATAAATTAGCTATCCAACAGTGAAAGAATTATTCAATTCGGATCAATAGTTCCTGAGATTACCGCGTTCAAACAAACAAACTCTTCAGCTTTATAATATTAGTATAGGTTTTTATAGAATCTGTTTTTAATTAATTGTATTTTTTGTCTGTGTTTACTACGATTAGGTACATTATTTCTGCCGAGGAAGTCCGGGGTCAGGGACCTCTTTCGATCTTTGCGCAAACGAGGACACGAGAAAAGTTAGTAATAAATAATGCATATGGATAAGGGTATGCTTTTCAATCGTCCCATATCAACCCGTTACCTGCTGTATAAAAGCCTCTATTGACGGCACTTTTTACGACTCCATGACTCAGGGGCAAATAAAGTCATAAAATTTTACCTGTTCGATGCTTACGAAGTCAATGGAATTTTAAAAGACTAAGCGTCAGTATGAAGCCTATCTATTGATCGTAATTTGGAGTCAAATTATCTTTTAGAGTTTTTACGATTCTATAAAAAGATTCTTTACGACTTTTTATAGTCATAAAAAGTCTACATTTCCCGAATTTAGTTTAGTAATTTATAAAATGATTAGTCCACGATTTCATCCATGTGCTTAACTGTTTATCTATTAAGTTACAAAGTAATGGCAAACTATCTTATAAATTTCATCATGAATCACGATGGCTCTAATGAATAATAAATGAAAAAAAGAATGTTCTCTTGCAGCGAGGCCAATATATATTTCTTTCTTTCTATTGATTTTTATTTTTTTATATCGAACTTCTCAATATCTTGGAAATAAGTATAAGCTCTTCCCACTAACTTTGGAAGGTGGTTAGTCTTAGATGATATTGGCAACAGAAATTTCTTTTCGATCTTGTGGGCTATCGGCCTTTCGAGGCTCGGTCGCTTACGCCAACATTAGTTTGCCAGAAATTCAGAACAATCTTTTTTGTGAATGTGAATTAAAGCTCGGGTATTTTTTTAATGTGCTAATCTAAAGGTCTCATTTCTTTAACTTTGTTGATTTAACCCCTGTTTCAATTGACTTTTAATTGCTTTAATGCTATAGATATCTACTCGTATACTTATTATTCACATAATAACGGTTTTAATATACATATTATAATGATTCGAAATTCTTTCGGAACAACTACGAAGAACATTGTAAGAACAAGATTTGGCCTTCTTAAATGCAAGCGCAAATGTGAATGAAAGAGCCCATGGTTAAAAGTAAGTTTCAAAAGTCTCTAAATATAATTATATTATTTTTTGCTGTAGTATTTCCTAAAAACGTTGTCTACTTCATTTGACTAGCAAATGGTTCGCGGAAAAATATCAGTTTTCCTATAATGACAGCTGGCCAAAACACTCATAACTAGCGCACGTGGCAAAGAAAATGGATCCTTGAACTTCATATTGAGGACTTCAAAGTAAGGACTAACACAACTACGTTTATGTGATAGTCACAGAGATGCCTTTGAATATGTGTAGTAGTCACTGGAATGACTATGATTAAATTATTCAAAATTAGATTACTTTTTATTTTTGGAACGAAGTTCCTTATCGCGCGTTGCGAAAGGGGGCTAGACGGAAAAAATTAAGACCAAAAGTTGTAACTACACTTTTTGCTATAGTTGTTACGGCTCTCTCTCTCTCTCTCCCTCCCTCTCATAGAAAGCAAGCCAAGCAAGTTATTTTCGTTTTTATTACAATTCCTTCACTAATTAATCGAAAGGAACTTCGTTCCATCCGTGTGTCCCTTGACACCTCTCAAGTTTCGTGGATAGTCAAACTGACAGTACTAGTAACTATAGACGAATGACATATAAACTTTCGCGTTGCATGATTATAACTATTTATTATACGGGAATTAACGCGCATTATTTACCTTAAAATTGCTTGACGTTTCGACCAGGTTACACCGGCCGTGGTCACAAGACGGACTGACCCTTGTGACCACGGTCGGTGCAACTTGGTCGATATGAATTTTATCATTATTATGCATAAGTACTAGAATCCATATTAGAAATTTATTCATAGCGATGGGTAATAAAATATATTTAAAATATTTAGGGTAAAAGCCGGATAAGCCCCACTTTCTATAAAAGCTATACAATAAAAAAAAAGAACACACTATTCATTACATGTTTATCAAAACATTAATCTTTCATTTTTACTGTCAACCTATTTTTGTAAACTTAATTAATTATAACCTATTTTTGTAAACAAAATTAGTATTGGTTTTGAGTAAATTCTGTTTTAATAGACCTCTCAAAAAAGGGCCTACTGTGGCGGATAGTTACCTAACGATGAGATCAGTTGCGAGGATACCTGCCTCACGCTGGGATAGTCTCTTCAGTCATTTTTTTTAAAGAGAGACAAATGCTAATCAAAATTTTAATCAACTTTCTAAAATAGTTGTCATTATTACTTTAGTCGTTTCTAAAATAATCGTTTTAAGTATTTTAATAATTAAAACACAACAATCATATCAACCCATATGATGGCCCACTGCTGGGCACGGGTCTCCCCAGTAGAACCTACAAGTATGTAGATCCTGGGGGTAATTGCCATAATCGCCACGCTTGGCGAGCGGGTTGGCGATCGCAGTAAGGCTTTAAATACGCAAAGGACGCTGCAGCCCGTCCTCTGGGGTGAAATCCCTTAGTCGCCTTGACGACACCCACGGGTAGAGATGGGGTGGTACTATTCTTAAGCCGGCACCACACGGCAAACACAACAAAAATAGTAACAAAATTCATAATAGTTCTTTAACTATCAGCTAGATGGCGCAAGCGAGGGCCCGACTCGCGTGCAGGCAGAAAAGAAAAAAATGAGGTTAACGGCCGGTCTGAATAATCTATCTATCGATGGATTTGGCTACTAGAGCTATATATTTGACTTAAACTCCATACAATATATGTCAAAATTCTACATTGATGTTTGCTGAAAAAATATTTTATCAGCTTCTGATACGTACATGGAGTCAGAGAAAAATAATCATTTTTATTATTTAGCTATCAAACTAAGTAGCGGCTACAACAAGACACTTTTTGAAGACCAAATTTCATCAATATTCATTGGGTAGTCCGTGAGTAAAATATCGGTGACATACGGACGGACAGATAGACAGATAGAAGGACATGATGAAACTACTGATGGCTTACATTGCAATAAGGTCTGCAAGAGGGATACTTCTAACTATAGTAAAATCACCACCAATATCCTTAACAAAGTGTATTCAAAATGGGGTATCTATCCGGTTTTTATCTTTGATTTAATTCAGTTTGAATTACGTATTTTAATGACACCAATATATTAAATATTTGCAATCGTCTTTATTTTAATACTTATACCGACCCAATCAGAAAAAATATACTTCTACGACAACTATCTGACGTCAGTCATATTGATTTAATTTTAAATTAGGAGGCCTAGCCTAACCTTTATTACACGAAGTCATTTAACGATTGTAACGACACCCGATTTGTCTTTGTGGAATAAAGAAACTCACAAACATACATGAATCCTGTTAAACTCATCAAATCTTTTTTTTATGGAGCAATCGTGTTAAAAAGCGCTTGGAGACATTTCCCGTCACGCACCTGATGCGACAATAAGTCTACACTTGAATATTTTATGTTATTACAATTTATTAAAAGACATTTTTGTTTCGTGATTATGTTGTAATAAGGAATTCCTGTCTGAATTTAGGTCACGGCAGCCAATTACAGTGGAGGCACTAACAGATTATAACAGTTTATATTGGACATGACTAGTTTGTAGAACTCGACATCTGTCGCGCAAACTAATGCAAGTAGGACTCAGTGGATAAGTGGGTAAAGCGGTAGGAAGCGATATCTATGTTATGGTTCGGACAAATTAGTTAGTTTCTTTTAGATAGAAGGAGAATATAATTATCTTGTACACTAAAATGCCGACCATTACTTTCAGATCTTTGTCCTCAAAGGTATCATCATTTTCACAAGTTTTTTAAATGTAAAAAGTTTTATTACTAAGTAGGTAAGTTTTAAACCTTGTGCTCGTCTTATCCAAAAGTTCGTTAGACTTTGATAAAAATGAAATTTTTAGACCAAAAATTAGCACCTTCATTACAAGAAATGGGTTACCTAAAAATTTTTGCTTTGATTTTAGCAACGTTTCAAATTTTCCTCAAAAGCAATTTATTGTTAATGGTATTTAAGATAACTTGTTGTGTTACCCTTTTATGGGGATACTGTGAACGCGGTGCCATTTTCTGATATTTTATGAGCCCCGAGGCTGAAAATTAAGATAATTTGTGAGTAACCAAAGAGAGTTCGTAAATGAAAAACGTTTAGTACCTACCCAGGTAAAAGGTATCCTGGTGGTAAAAAGAAAATAAAATGTAGGTTCTAATTTTGATTAAACTTAATTTTCGTTTCGTCTGGAAACTTTCAAGGGCTCATTGAGGTGAGCGGATTTTAGTAGCACAATAACGGACACAAGATACAATGGAATAACCTTTTACATCAACAAAATTAACTTCAAAAATGTACTCTAGGAAAATAACTGTTATAAATAAAATATTTACGATATTGAACCATCGAAGTATCTATCTTTTAATAGAAAACAAATGCTTAGAACTTGTTTTAATAGTTATTTTATATTCTGAACGAGGGATTTCATAAACCGTAAAGTAAAGAAAATATTTTATGAATTTCGATTTTGATTTCAGTATGTACAAATAGTTGGAGTTAAGAGCAACAAACATTCCTCTTCGTAGCACCCACAAGATTTTATTAGTCCACTAGCTGTGTCCGCGACTTCGACTCTCTATAGACGATAGCGTGCTGTTACTTCTTACATCCTCCGCTATCTGGCAGTGAAAACTCCTACAAAATCCATCCAGCCGTTCCGGAGTTTACCCGGAACAAACGACAGATAGACAGACAAAAAATTGTGTTTATGTTTAACTAATAGATTTATACTTTCATATGCATGTTTAGGTATTAAACTGTTATTTTGATATTACAAACAGACACTTACAATTTTATTTATTTGTATCACAGAACATTAATCATTTGTATCTTACTATCTACACTCTAAACTTTCGCATTTATAATACTATCATAGATTTGTAAGTATCTTACAAATCTATGATAGTATTATAAATGCGAAAGTTTGGATGTAAGGATGTGTAGATGGATGTTTGTTATTCGATCACGTCACAACGGGGAAACGGATCTGGACCAAAATTTGGAACAGAAATATATTATAGTTTGGAACAGCACATAGGCTATTTTTTATCTCAGAAAAATGTACCCGTGGGATAAATTTGCTTTATAAAATTTTCACGAGAACGAAGTCGCGGGCAACAGCTAATATTATAAATGTGAAAGTTTGTGTGGATGTATGTTTGTTACCCTTTCACGCAAAAACTGCTGAATGGGTTTTAATGAAACTTTACAATTATGTAGCTTATACATAAGAATAATATAATGGGCTATAATTTTTCAAGATAAAGCGCAAGTTGGCCAAAATGTAACGAAAACTGTCTTATTAATCGGATAAAATGCTGTCATGTGCGAGATATTTTTAGCGTGCGCTGCGTAACTCTTGTTACACGAATGTAATGGAAATATTTAAATTAAATAGATCTACAAAAAAGTCGCCGACAGCATATATCTATATTTATGGCAAAACCATTATTGTCAAACAGTGAATCAAAAATACAATAAAATGTAGTACATTATGTATTTCTATAAATAATGATACATTTACGCGATTTGTACACATTATAAAATTAATCGCGTGAATAATTTTACGTAAAATACTTTGTTTATTGCCCGTGACCACCTACCCGTGACCACTGCCGTTGCAATACGGTCGAAATGTAGGGCAATAAACAAGGCATTTTACTTTAAATTAATCACGCGATTAACAGGTCTTAATCGCGTAATTAATTTAAAGTACAAAACATTTTTTCTAATGCAGATTTTGTAGTAACAAATTATTTTTTATCAAAATTAATATCGCTTCCGATATTTAAAGCACATAAGTTTTGCCTTTTACACTACAATAATTTGGAAAAATGTTTAAAAAGTTACGACAGTAAAAAAGTGAGTGAGCGTCACTGAATTGGTGTGTCCGTGTTACTTTAATAAAAATCATAGCTTTTTGTAATTATTAAAGTACTTTTATGCTAATTTTATACATACCAACAAATTTAAATTTATGGAGAAAAAGTCGCCTACCCCATCGTATGGGGTGTCGTTAGCTAGGTGTTTTAAAAATATTTCAGCACATTTTTTTTTATTTAGGGACCCGTTTGTGAAATATTAAGCTTTAAACTGCTTTATTTTGTTAGAGTCAAGTGTCCCGCTCCTCTGCCAGCTAATTGGTTGTTTTTGGAAATGTGAAAAAAACAGGGTAACAACTTTGTATGCTTTTGTAAAATGTTTTTGAAAAAGCTGTCGAATGATGGGTTGAAATTTGCTGAAAACAAATTTTTCAGCTTCTGTTAGATGTATGGAGTGCCCCCACCCCAAAATATTTGTTTTTATTATTTAGCTTATCAAACTAAGTAGCGGCTACTACAAGACACCTTTCCACCAAATTTCATCAATATTCATTGAGTAGTCTTTGAGTATAATGCCTGTGACAGACGGACGTGACGAAACTATAAGGGTTACGTTTTTGCCATTTTGGCTACGGAGCCCTAAAAAAAATCAACCACTAAGTGGTAAAAGAGGGGTTGCAAGTTTATATGACTCTCCGTCAGTATTAAAATTTGATCTATAAAATTACGTATTCGGCTGTTTAGTTTAAAATCAAGAAATACGTGTTTCAGCGCTTTTGGAATATTAATCCTCAAAGGGGTTAAATTGGGGTTACGAGTTTTATATAACTCCTTCCCAAGATTGTATAAAACTACGTCAATTTTAAAGTTCGATCTGTGAAGTTTTCTATTTTGCTTTTGGGTTTAAAATGGAGAAACACGTGTTTTTGGGAGTTGGTATGAAACTCCGTCAATTTGAAGTAAGATCTGTGAACATAGTTTTTTGTTGAAAATTAGTTTTTTGTTGTGAAGCCGCTAGCGACAGTTAGTTGCCTATGATTATAATCATTAGAATACAAAGTTGTCGAATTTTTGCCTAGCTACATCATTTTAGAGCAGTTGAATTAATATTAAGGTTCATTCACTAGGAAATACGTTTGGTCTTCGTAACAGTTCAACATAGGTTTGTCAAACTTAACTAACCATGATCCAATTTGTGGGCTAAAATTTTCAATATAAGCAATATAAAGAGATAATATATGGGGAAGCCCAAGCGTAAAAGCCTTTGTATTGAGGACCACCATAACGACCACCACCATAATTACCGTGACCACCACCGTCATCGTCATTGACATCACAATTAACATTATCATCACCAATATCGTCACCATCATCCATAATCATCATCGTGACGCAAACGATGTCTCATCATTTCTAGTCTCAAAATCGTTTGATTAGCTTATTGTTGTGTTCAGTTCTACTCACCGTAGTGAGTTTGTATGGTTTTGTGTAATGTTTTAGAAAAACGTGGCGAATGATGTACCACACGTTGATATGTATACTTATGCCGAAAAAAAATTTTTTTTAGTTAAAACCAAACTTGTGAAATATGTTCCGAACTCCTTGGTTTCCTAACATTGTTCTCTTTGTTGAGCAAATTTTACAAAAGTGTTACGTTTGGATGTTCATATCATCACGTTGAGTACCTATTTATCAATCTGGTCAGACTACATCGTGATGTGACCAGTTCTTATTGTGTTATATCATTGAATACCACAATTTCATGATATGGGTGGCCACATCACTAAATGATTAATTCTACGATCCGACCACGACATAAACACTTAACTAATGTTACAAATAAAGTCGTTTTAAATTTAACGTGACACTTGATTTATACCCTAGAGCGAAAGATATCTTTTTTACAAATTAGGAAAATGATATTTTAACCTGCAGTAGCAAACGCATCACCTGACATCTCAATTAACATTCATTATGCGATGCTGAAGACCTCACTCCCGATATATGACGCCATTATTCAAATATATTCCCGCGCTTATTATGACAAAACCGCTATTGTTTGACCTGTCATACACAGATGAAGCCCTCTTGTTTTTCCGCTTTTTTTCATGAACGGAATTATTTACGAAATGTATATGGAATCCGTGGGATCTCAATTAAGACGTGATAAATGAATGTACGAAAATATAATATGATTGTGAATAGAAGTTAAAATAAAACTTGAAATAAAAATCCTTGGGTCTACTCTAGGTTTGATGAAAGTTGGATGAACCGTGATGATATGTGGTTAATAATTCTTGATAATCACTTCAAGACTATATGTTACAGGTTTGTTGCAATAACGGGCAACGGAACTGATCGGGAGAGGTCAAGCCACGTTACCACTGTCGGGCAATTTATGTTTGACCGTTTTCTAAAAATGCAACATCCTTTCATGTTTCGGCCAGTTTGTTAAACTATTTTTTTTGCAATTTCCTGCTTTGTTTGGATAGTGAACTAACTTTTCCACTCTCGGTATGTGATGGTTGGTATATTCGACAAATTGTCATAGCTCTTCGTGCTGAAAATGTTAAGCTGTCTTTTCCAGCCGTGTTGGATTTCCGTCCCATCGGAATATGAGAGAGTAGGAATAGAGAGTGTACTTGAATCTGCGCATGTACACTTGTGTACTAATATATCTAAGAAGGTTGGCAACCGTGACTGAAATGGGTTAAAACACCATTACAATGTAAGCGGTTAACAATTTGGAGCCTATACATAAAAGTGTATACATTTATTTGTACCTGGGCTAAGTTGCTACAACGTCAATCAATAGCGATCAAAATGTCAAGTACATTTTGATCGCTATTGATAAACAAGCGGCAAATCATCAAAATGACAAAAATCTTATCAGTAGTTGATTTGAATGAGTAGTTGTAATAAAAAAATAATAACAAAAGACAATGAGACTTTAGCCTGCACTAGGATTATTCTGTGTTACAGGTGTTTCGGCTTTACTGATGGAAGGTAAAAAAATTAAAATGTCTTTAGACGTCAATTCACAAGTCAATTCAATTGCACATCATTTTGTTATTTAAATATTTCAGTCATATGATCGTTTAATCGAGGGAGAGGTATTGACACTTTCACTTTATGTCGATTGCACATTTAGGCATTAAAGTAGTCTATCCTAGGGTCTTATAGCTGTGAGCTCATTTTGACTAAAGCATATTGTACATTTTGACGTAGTAGCAACTTAGCCCTGGTAAATTATGCAAATTATGGAAATTCCGTAATATTCAGTTTTATACGTACATGACATTCTGAGAATCAGTAATTGCTACCTACTTGAAGTATCAAATTTATACGATATCATAAATACTGCTGGTAGTCTTAATTTACATCATATTTTTTCCGAGAAATATTTCTTAGATTAATTACCTATATAAATTAAATGAGAATCTGTTCAGAATTTCAAGGTGAAATTACCTTCTAAAATTAATCAATGTCGGGACAGGTGGAGCATCCATCTGCCAATCTTAATTTTTTCGACATAAATACAATTTTTGTACGTAAGATTTATATTCAGTCAAAGAATTTCGTAAAAGTAACATTTTATGTTATTACTTGGACCGTTTACATATTTTAAGATGGTACTTATATTGGGTACATTTTTTTCTTTCTAATAAGAATAAAGAAGACCTAAATTAAGTAGAAATATGTTTAATAGCTTAGTCAAACTTTACGAATAAACAGCCTAAAACGCAAAACGGTTTTCGCGTATTACGCAGGTAGCACAACTTTTTTCTGCTTACAAAAAGTAGTTCCACACTTTCCTGGGGTTCCAAATGACATATGACATCTATGATCCGGCTACACGATAACGACTTGCATGTGTAAACAGTTTGTGTCAAACTTTACACAAACTGTTTGCGCACGCAAGTCGCAGTGTACCTATAGCCTACGCGCTCCACGCACAATCTTTATCGCATAATAAAAAAAGTAATAAAAATCTTATTTGCACAAGCCGGTTGGTGTCAAATCAATTTTGTACAAACTGGCGGTTTGTGCAAGCCATTTATGTGATAACAGTTTTGCCGGCTTAACGCACATGCTTGCATCTGGTACAAACAAGAGTTTGTGCAAATAAGATTGAAATTTTGAAGATGTTTCTTGTAGGTAGGTATTCTATATAAATATATTGTCAAATTTATATTATATTTTGCTCAAAATAACGACCATAAATTACATCATTAAAATGCCTGCTGCGCTCACTAAACCTTTTGTATGAAAACTCTGACATGAGATTTTATTACAAACAATACCAAACTGCGTAGGTAGGTACTATATTAGTTCAAAATATAAACACATCAAACTGAAATAGTAACTACAGTTGTCTGTTGTCTGATAAAATATTCGTATTAATAATCTGTAAAGCTCAGCTTCCACTGTAAAAGGTAAGAGTTGGAAATAGCCGAGCGGCTCACACTTAAAATAGGTTGATCATCCGCTAAAAAAGAGGTTTGACATGTTTTATAATACATAATTTGAAGTTGGTGCCTAAAACATAAAAATTACGTTTCCTGGCACGACATTCAACTAAGTTTCCTAATAAACCGTTGTTAGTTGGACATAACTGACGGCGTTGTTAAGTTGGTTTAAGCTGGCTTTTCATAACTTTCATATGTTTAGGTTATATCCCGCAAGCAAACTCGCACATTGTGAGATATATCTTTTAACCCAGTAAGTAGCGGTCGCCACTACCTCATAACGTGAGACGAGAGTTGAGGCGAAAGGTAAAATATATCTTTGTTGAAATATTACTGTATCGGTCGGGAAACATGTTGACAGCTTGAAATGTAATATAAATTATATCTACTGAGATGTAATTTAAATTACATTTCAAGCTGTCAATATTTTTTAAACAGTTTCATTCAAAAGTACGAAGTACGCATACCAATGTGAATATTCTTTATGTTTTATATTTGATCGTTGTGTGACGAGGAAAATGTCTTGGTTATTGAACTGTAGTCGTTAGATCAATTTGGGGATAGCAGATATACTGGAATTCAGGCTATCGATGATAAAGACTTACGCCAGAAATTTAGGAATCTTGCTTGAGCCTGGGTCACACCAGAAACAAAAGACCATGGAGAGTTGCCGAAAGCATTTAGCGCATTATATATTACGCTTAAGGGTCAGATCAGAAAATTAATTTAAGAAGCGTATATATAGACGACACGGAGCGAGTTTTTTGGAGTCAATTGTTACGGGGACGAAACCATGATTCTCTCTCCAAAGAGAAATCGATGGAGTGGCGTCATCCTGGTGAAAAACCAAAGAGATAATGGCTACGGTATTCTGGGATTGTCACAGAATATTAATGATTAACATGAAATAAAGGAATACCACGGTAAACGGCAGCGGCACGGCAACGAGAGACGATCCAGCAGAAGCGTCGTGGAAAACTTAACAGATGTGTTTGGCTTCTCCACACCACAATGCTCCCGTCTTTCAGATAAGACAACTGTACAATACTAGTGCTGCAATCTTTGTTTTATGGTCTCATATGAACAACAGGTGTAAAAATGATAAAAAGTTATGGGAGTCAATAAGCACAATTAATTAAATATTCCAACAAAATAACTTTTACAATGACTTTTACAATTTTATACTCTTTATTTTAATCCATATTGTGTCGCATATTTTTTTTGTCATCATTTGTTAAGGAATGATTTTATTTGTACTAAAAGGCATTACGCTTAACATTATTTCGAATGAATCTTTACGCATAATTTTGTTACACATAACTACTATTGGCATAATAAATAAAAAGCATACTATTTTATAGCATCATGCTACACACGCATAATGTTATTTGATCATAATACTATATGGCATACAACAATGCAATACGAATTATACCTAAATGTATTTTTCAACTTATTACCGAACTAACAGCCAAAATGCATATGGAGGTGGAGGTAAGGTAAGTATTGATAATTAGTGTAAAAAATGAACACATTAGCGGCTTAGCCCAGGCCTAAAGGCCACTCACCAAATGGAATAGTAGGTACATCCTTTTCAGGGTTCCGTAGCCAAAAAGGAAACCCTTAAAGTTTTGTCATGTGCGTTTGTCTGTCTGTCCGTATGCCACTGGCATTTTACGACAAAAAACAAAACATGAATGTATGGTACATAATTCGACAGGAACATGGACATCATTCGAAAAAACACTTTAAGGTTACTAAGTTTTTTGTTAATTAAAAACATTTTTGTGAATAATTGCCCCGAAATAAAAATTAATAAAATACTTTTAATCAAAAAGTTTAGTAACATAACGCATAATAAATACATGATTGGATATACCGTTTTTAGCTATTGCCGAAAAACTGCACTTCTCAACAAAAGGACGTAAGTCCCATGATGTGTAGTGCATTTAACTGTTTTTTTGCAGGCTATGGAACCCTACACTGAGCATTGCCCGACATGCTTTTAACAGTTTTTTTGCCATTATACCTAATAGCTATTATGCGGATAAAAAATATGCGTTATAACTTTATACGATTCAAAGTTAGACCAAACGAATATAGTCTTAACGATATTGATGCCTACTAAAACATGATGCCAAAGTATCAAAATATCGAAGTATTGTTATGCCTTTCACAGTTATGCCAAAGTCGCTATGCGAAAGTATTTTAGGATAAAAAAATGCGAATAAAAGGGATCCCAGTGCGAAGCACTCAAAAGGACTAAACCTTTCGAGTTAGTTTAGTGAGTGCTACCCATTAGAACACAAGAACAAAGTGATCTCCTTCATTACAGACAATAAGAGAAACTGCCAATGAACACATTCTTAACTTTTAGTATTTAACCTAGCAGATTATTAGTGAATTTTATTCAGTGATTCTAAACCAATATGTAAATTAACTCCATTAACTTACGCTAAAAACAATTTGACGGATATTTGATTAGTAGGAGAGAGTAAGAACGAGTTGAGTGCAGTAGTGGTGGGCTTATCGTTAATATCAGTGGACGGAGATATAGGAGGAGATATATTTTGTTTATAAAAAATTAAAGTACTGACTTATTCATTCACTCATCAGCACTTAGTCCAAACGGTTGGAGCTAGAACCGACCGTAACTCAGAGGTACTCGAACAGACCGAATCACTATTGACTGGTCACCGTTTGCCAAAAAATGTAGGATGTCTTCATGCCTAAAAGAGTAAATCCCTTCGTCCATCAGATCTACTCTCTCTCTCTTTCTCTGTGTCTCTCTCTCTTCGGCTGTCTCGGATTTCCGTCATATCAAAATTAAGAGAATGAGAAAATGTTGCCTGCTTATTGGGCTAATTTGTGATGAGATAGGTTAATGTTTATTAGTTTGTGAGTTTTAGTGATTATTGCCTGTCGTAATCGATTAGGGGAACAATATAGCGATTTCCGTACAAAGTGAGCTCATGTTAGTTTTTTATCGCTCGCAGTGAAAGCCTAGCTTTAGGTCCTTACCCTAAGGTCAGGCAACCTTTGCGTTATAGGTACACAAAGCTTTGATAGATTACATTTGGACGTTACGTGATGGGCTTTTAGCTAATAATTAATTGTTGTACTAGGTTAAAAGGTACGACATCATTTACATTTATTATTTAGGGATTAATTTGACTACATAAATAATTATCTTTGTCATGAATTTTGAAATGAAAAGACTGATTTTTGAAATGAAAGATTACTAGCAATGTTGATCACACATTACCATTATACTATTAGCAATCGCTAAATTAACTCCTTCAGCTAACCTAAATTATCAATTAATGTACTATTTCTTCCTCCAGGGCATATTGGGCCAAGTGTCAGAATGTTAAAGAAGTCATAACGTCCAGATGTTATAAAGACCGTTAGTAAATATGTACAATTCTCTGAATGTCCAAGAAGGCATAATGTCCAGATACTATAAAGACCGTTAGTTAATATGTGTAAGTCTCTGAATGTCCAAAAAGTCATAATGTCTAGACCGGGTGGCCGGGTAGTCGACATAAACCGTACGTCCCTCTTATACTCGTATTCACATATTATCCAGTATGGGAAGAATGCTCCATGTCGACGAATAAACGTGATTATGCTAGCTGGACAAATGTTATACAGACCATAGCAAGTCTCCATTTAGGTACTCGTGGTATTAGAGCTACTTCACCAAGATGGCCAAACTGAACCCTTATAGTTTTATCACCTCCGTCCGTATGTCACTGGCTTTTTTCTAAAAACGTAAGTGATATGAAGCAATTTTGCTGATGCATTATTTTATATTGAGGCAGTCATTGTGACCAAAACAAATATACATGGATCAATAAAGGCGTAGATACTGATAGAGATACACTATACATTCTGACACTCGGCTCAACATATCCCGGAAGGCTTATGTCATAAAATCTTCAGTGGTTTGAGCTGTGCGTTGATGAATCAGTGTCACAGTTTCTTTTTACAGGAAGGTGTATACAGATTAAAAGCTTTGACATGCACGTGGTACAGTTTATCGGTCTCTATCTTTCAAGACGTGTTTACCTTGAAAGGAGTTCCGTTTGTCATCAAAGGTTTTCCCGTAAAGTCTTTGCAAATGAATTGAAATAAACCTTGTACAACTTTTAAGGAAGAAACTCAAATACCTAATCGCGAAGACACCTGTCTCTAATTAGGATCATTAGAAATAAAACTTTATTAGTGCCAAAGTATAAAGAACGTAATTAGGAGCACTTAGAAGTGAAGTAACTAATTAGTAGTTTTACGATTTAAGAAAGATAATCACAAAAGCAAACAGTGAATACAGCATACTGTAGTATAATATACTATTATGAAAATATATATTACGGGTCTTAATTGCGTCAATAATTTAAGGTAAAATACCTTGTTTATTGCCCGTGACCACGGCCGTATTAAGACCCGTAATATATATATTTTCATAATGTATACAAATCGCGAAAGTTTATCAATTTATAATATACTATTTTATATTTTATCTTATAATCAGCAATCATTAAGCCTTCGTAGAAATTAATAGTGCGTCTCTTCTTCACTATAATATTAATATTCATTTAATTCGGTCACGGCGGCTCGTCAGTGACTAGCCATGATCGCAGGAGACGCGCAAACAAGTATAGGTATGCGCAGGCACGGGCACTCTCTATGAACTCGCTCCTATTGTTCGGTGGAATGGAAATTCGACCCTTCTATGGATTGATAGTGGTTTGTTGTCTAACCTGATATCTGGATCTGCTCGGTCGCTACTAAGTCACAGACTACTTAAATTTATTAAAATTACAAAGTAGTATTAGTACATAGAAAAATATATAAGTACGTATATCTAAAACTAACCAAGATCTTTCCATGATTTTTCGAGGTTTAAAACAGCTTCATCTAGCTTAGTTTTAACTTCTTCATGCGTTTAATAGAAATTTCCAAAGTACAGTCGCGGAATGAAAATGTTCGTCACCTTAAAGTCAAATTTTGCTTGAACCGAATGAAGGAACAATAACGCCAACATGTGAATGTTGTCAAATGAATAATAAGGTTTTACTCAGATTAAAAACGAAATAGATGGAACCTTGAAATAAAATACTTTTTCGTTAAGAAAGTAGACATAAACCACATGCAAAAAAGTTTTTATTTCAAGGTTCCATCTATTTAGTTTTTAATTTGAGACAAGAATATCTGAGAAAATAGTTTGACAGTTTTTTGATAGACATAACATTACGATTGTTGACTCGTTATCTTTATGCGAATCGATGTATTTCTCGATTCGCATAAAGAGAACATGATGAACCAAAGAAAACATGAGTGGCAAGAACGATATTTGGACCAAAACTGCTACCTATGTATACCTAGTCTAGCCATAAATATTGTTACGAAGAAAAAACATTTTTTTTTATTGCAAATAATATTTATTACTTTTACAGTGTGTTAGTTTAATACATAAATAAAAAACAATTCAAAATATAAAAAGCTTATTCGAAGTGGTCTCCATTGGCTGCAACACAGTCCTTTAAACGTTGAGGCCAGTTATCAATAGAAGCACGCACTCTTTCCATGGGAAAATTCTTCACTGCCAATCGTATGGATTGTTTTAGGGACTCCAAATTATCATGGCGTTTAGAGCAAGCCATACTCTCTAAAACTGACCATAAATCATAATCCAGCGGATTAAGATCGGGACTAGACGACGGCCAGTCTTCAGCTCTGATGAAGTCCGAAACGTTCACTTCCAACCAAGACTGCGTGGACCGAGCTTTATGACCCGGCGCTGAGTCTTGTTGGAAGGACCATACTTGGTTATTGAACATGGTGTTGTTAAGGGGTTTAACTACCTTCTCAAGAATGGTATCTTGATACACTTGTGCCGATGTTTTGATACCTTTTTCACAAAAATATGGCTCAGTCACTCCTTCATAGCTAACACCCCACCAAACCATCACTGAAGTCGGATAATGCCCACGTTGCACTCTGTCGACTAATTGGGAAGCTTCCTTAGAGCTTTGAGCATAAATACGGTCATTTTGTTTGTTAAAATGTTGCTCAACTGTAAAGATTTTCTCATCCGTAAACAAATTTTTTCTGTGACCTCCCTTTGCGTACCGCTTCAGTAGTTGCTTCGATTTTACCACCCTATTCTTTTTTAAATTATCAGTTAAAAAATGACCAGTGCGTCTCTTATAGGCTGCAAGTCCTAAGTCATCTTTTAAAATGCGTGACATGGTTCTGGGTGCTATCTTCATCTCCCGAGATAAAATCATTCATCTTCGAATTCTTTCCCTTACTGCTTTGACCACCATTTTCGTACGAACACTACGTGGACGGCCAGATCTTTTTCTGTCACAAACAGAGAAGGTCTCATTGTACCTATTAATAGCCCGGTACACAAACATTTGACTAATACCAAGCGTATGGAGAGTTTTAAAAATTACATTCGGCTCCATACCAACTTTGTGTAATGCAATCACAGCGATTCGGTTTTCTTTATCACCCCACTCCATTTTAATATAGCAAAATATTGTACAATGTATTGGCGCCAAAATTAGAAAATACAATGAACAATCGTATAAAAATGACAGATTCCAAATTCAAATGTAATATCTTTCTTATTTTTAATTGTAACAGTATTTATGGCCAGACTAGGTATGTCATATATTAACTTTTATATATTTATACGTTTGTGGAATACTGAGTCAGATATATTTAAACGTTCCATCTATTCTTATATTTAATTAATCTGGGAGGTTTTAGTTCAACTACTCATAGTCAAGAAATTTTAATCTGAGTATACTTAAACTCTGTTGTCACACAGTTAAGCACAATTTACAGCATACGGGTGTGGTGCGATACATAGTTTAAAATTGCTTAAGTGTGCTTGCAAAGCGTTAAATGAGGGTATTTGAAAACTGACGAACATTTTCATTCCGCGACTGTGCATTACTAACTCGTACATATCAACCCATATGATGTTACACTGCTGGACAGGGGTATTTTGAGTAGAACCTACTTATTATAGATCCTCGGGGTAATTGCCTTAATCGCCATGCTTGGCGAGTGGGTTGGCGATCGTAGAAAGTGTATGTACAATTTCGTATTTTGGGCACTTTAAAGTGAAAATAATGTTTAAACAACTCTTCATTTTAAAGCGACACATGAAATGTGCGTGACGAATTTTTAATGCCTTGCATGCGTAATTGTTAATTACAAAGTTTTGGTTTATTCCGTATTGATTTATACCCTCCTTTTTCTGTTTTTTTTTTAATATCACCATTGCAATAAAACAAATTCTGGCACCTTCCCTCCTAGATGTAATTAGACCTTTGTCTTTGCACCGAAATTCTGCATTCATTATTCTTTTTAATGTGCCACCTGTTTTCTCTGGACGGCTCGGCGGAATGTAATTTAAATTTAAAAAAATATTCGCTCTGTGTAAAACCTGTGTATACAGGTATTTGAAAGAGGCTTACCTACATGTATAACATGTATAAGAAAGGTATGGACAAACTCATGGGATGTACACATCTAATGCTACTGAGTACTAAGACCTATTTTTATCAAACTCTAAGCACTCTAATATTTCAAGAATATTTTAAATACTTAATTGTGTTATAGATTTAAAAAAAAAATACTTTTAAAAATATGAATTAAAAAATTATATGCAACAAAAATGCATCCGGATTTTGCACCTCGGAATAGTCAATACCTGCTGAAATTTGATAAAATATAATGTAATCAAATATAGCATCATGGGTATAAGGTAGCTTCGGTTAGCAAGACATAATGAAATATTTAAAAAAAAATCAAAAGTACATTTATAAAGACAAATTTTATAAAAAACCTAAAAATTTTGTTACTGCTGCTAATAGCGGAGTGGAAAACAAGATGTGAATTCAGTATCTGCACATCGAACTTTGTCTAACTTGTGCCTGAGCGTGGTTGAAGTTAGTAGAAAATCCTAACTTCTTTTGCTAAAAAACTGACATAAATACATGCAAATTTTTTCCTACTTGCCAACTCAGTCAGTAGAATAGATTTTGGAAGAATTGGACTTAGTTTTTTGGCAACAAAAGTTTGCTATCCGAATTAACTTTCCCCTCACTCGTTGTCGATGAACGATATTAGCAAAACTGGGTTACTACTTATATATTTTTAAAGAACATGAGACATATTATAGCATTCATAAATCACAAGGTGTGTACTTAATCCTATCGTCTTAGCTTCTGTTATTATATTGGTGCTTATCAGAGATAATGGATTCATCATCCTGATTTCCAGTATCAAATAAAATCGGTCCGAAAAAATCAAATCAAAATAACCAAAACAGGTCGGTCGGTCTTGAAACGTTCTGAATAGATCTTACCAATCATGTGCGAACATACTAAATTGGGACATTCATTATATCGCTTCGGATCCCCGAATTCTGATCCTATCCTAATTAAAATGGGAAAATATATACCCTGTTTTCATTTTATACTTATTGAAGTAGAGTTTATAACTATTTATTATACAGGAATTACGCACATTATTCACCTTTAATTTGCTTGACGTTTCGACCAGGTTACACCGGCCGTGATCACAAGCGGACAGTCGCAGTGATGATATGACCCCGTGAGGCCTCATTTACGGAAACGCGGGGCGTCGCGTGTCGCATGTGGCGTGGCGTCTCACGTCGCGTTGGATGTTTTTTTCTGTTTACGAAGCGGCACTTATCATCGCACGCGTCAACACAAAAATATGGTCATATACGATGTTGTTTTAAATGGAATATTCAATAATTCACTTTTAAACATAGAATTTTCTTTAAAAAAAAGGCGAGTTGTGTCATTTCCAAATTAAACTGGCAGAATGTTCCACCAGTTTATGTTGTGTGTGTTTATTTTTTGTTTCAGAATAGCTGGATCGTGTAGGAAATATTATCTGCTTAAGAATAAGCTTACTTAATGTCTACATTTTTAATGTCTCTAGATATTAAGACCCTTTTAAATAAATAAATAGACGCTTTCTTGACAATATTTATTTGAAGCTGTTCTCCGCGGATTCACATAAGCATAAGCATGGAGCTTTTTAAAGTGTTTTTTTTGAAGATCTGTTTGAAGTGGAATCCCTTTGATTCAATTTATTCATCCTAAAATACTTCTGCGTAACAAGTTTGGCATAAATTTTAAAAACATGATTCTTTGGATTACTGTTTTTAGTAGGCATAAAACAATCATCTTCCTAGTAAGTCGAGTGTCTAAAAAATTAACACCAGCACAACACAATTTTACAACAAAACCGTTATCTTAATATTCTTATCTCTTGAAACACTTAAAGCGGGTTCAAGCGACATCGTATCTACTGCATGTTTTAGTGCAGGATAAAGTAGATGCGCATATTTATTACACGAGGAACCACATAAACTTCGTGTACCGTATTAACTATGTGTGAATGGTTGCTTGGGGCTTATGCATCACGTACAGTGCCGTGAAATGCATGGTTTATAATCGAAATTTTGTTTGAATTCAGTCGCTTAATATCAGTTAGTATAATTCTCAAAACTTTCAAATCACTTCATTGTTAATAACTTTTTTTTTAAATTTATTGTTTTTACAGGGTTTTGTATTTTATAAAAAACATATCCAACCCATGGTACATGTACTAATTCTAAATCCTCAGTGTCGACGGCAGAATGCTTGTGTCATTTCTTAGGCAGGTTGACTTATAGCACTTTGTATGATCCAAACATTCATTCCATTAGTACCGAATTTTCTCAGTACTATCTCTTTTGTAATTTGAGTTCTAACACACTCCATCAGCAAATGTTGCACATCCTCAATGGATCCACAAATCAAGCAGTTCGGTGAATTGACTTTTCTCATTAGATATGAAAACTTTGTTGATGGGTAATGTCCCGATCGAAGTCTAAAAGCTAATTTTAAAATACGTTACGTTAGTAACAAACTATAAGGGTTAAAAGCTATAAGAGTTAAAAAACTATAAGAGTTCAGAAGATATTACTTTATGTTATTAAAGTAATATCTTCTGAACCCTTTTAGTTTGTTTTCTGTCCGTTCATAAGTCACAGGCATTTTATTTAAAACCTACACATAGTACAGTACTCCAAAAGTAATAATGCGCATAGAAATCTTCGGAAATCTTCGTCATTGTTCGGCAACGGTCGTATTACCCGAGCGTCGAAAGACGATATTTATATAGAGTGGTTAAGAGCAATTTCTCTATGCCTAATTTTATATATTATGTGTTTTGTGCTAAAACAGATTTGATTTACCTGTAACGAAATTTGATTCGATAATTCCATGTAAGTAAATAGCGAAAACGCTACAATCATTGTTGGAGTGATTAGTTTTCAAGTGTCTTACCGAAGTTGGTGTAATTATGGAGGAAAAGGTTTAAATAACATAAGGTTTTATTAGAAGGAGAAAAAAACGTTTTCAAATAGAGGTTTACATAAAATATAATCAAAATCTCAGTTCAAATTTGTTTACAGCACTAATCATTCCAGAAAAATAATACAATTATAAAAAAATTAATCAGAATCGAGGAAGACCTCTATTCCCGACATCGCAGATTCATCAGAAGTTTCATTATGCTCTTGTTCATTTACACTTTCCTCACTGCTATCACCTGTGTAAATAATCAGTTTATCGGAATAACTATCGATTCTTGGCTCAAATTTTCTATATTCATCTTCGCATTGAACCGCATGATCAGAAACTTTTTTCCATTCTTCTGGTCCTATTTTATTGATTTTTTCTAATATAGCATCTTTAACTGACGTCACAGTCATTGCAATATTTCTCTTGGCCACGTGTTGCTTTATTTGGGACCAAATATTTTCAATAGGGTTAAAATCGGGATGATATGGTGGCAATCGTATAATTTTATGCCCATGTTTCTGTGTAATTTTCTTTGTATCTTTGTATAATTTTATACAAATCGGGTTTCAGTTTCTTTGGGTCATGCGGAATGTTGTGTTGTTGTAACCAAGCTGTCATTTGTGGTTTAGATGTGTTTGAGTTTGGTGGTTTCACAGACAGCTTATTATGATATGGGGCGTTGTCTATTACCAACACACTATTAGGAGGCAAGTTGGGAATCAATTGATTGCGTAGCCAAGTTTGATAACGTTCCGCGTTTATTTCTTTATGATAGTCACCTTCTGAGTCGACACATTTATGTAACATTAGAGCCCCTGGGACGAAGCCTTTTTCATTGCCTGCGTGTACAATAATTATTCGCTCTCCTTTGGAAATGGGTTGTTTGATACCTTTTTTGTTGCTATCTTGCCAAGTTTTACCCTTAGTATGTGATGTGTGCACATACGACTCGTCCATAAATACTATGTTTCTACCAGAACTCCTCAGCTGTTGTATTTCTCTGAGATATTTGATCCTTTTTAGGCGTATATCATGTTTTTCCATAAGTAATTGTCTGTTATTATCAGTTTTCAGAAACCTAAACCCCATGTCTTTCAAGATCAACCTTAAAGTCTCGGCACAGCCTTTGAAATTAATAGCTTCGATCAACTTTATTCTTAAATTATTTACAGTTGGGAGTTCTTTCAGCGTCAATTGAAAATTGTATATCATATTACGAATAACACAGTAGTCGAAATCATCAAGTACCAGCCGAAATCTACTTTTAGGTCTTCCTTTTTTCGGTGTAGAAAATTTCTTTGATTGATTATGTTTTTTTTCGTTTAAGATATTACTCAAAGTTCGTCGCGAAATTCCTGTAGCTTTTGTAACACGGTCTTGAATTTTTTTAAAATAACCATCATGGTCTCTGTTGAAAACATTGGCTTCATTTAAGAAATAAAGGTACACATTAAATACCATTTGCCGTGCTTGTGAATTAAGCGGTTTTCCACGTTTAAATTTATCCATTTTGGAAGAATTCGTCTGAAAGAAAATGGCATGGGCAGAGTTAGGTATATATTTTTTATGCATGTTTATCTATTTATTTAATTTAAATAAATCTCATTTTTTAAATGTTTTTCTAGTACTTAATATGTATTTAATGTAGGTATTTTATTTTTTTAATATTAAAAAAACGTGAAATATGTTATTTATTTTCCTTTTTTCAAAATATACTATTTAAATCTGAATAAGCTAATTAATGTTGAAATTATATTTACCAAGAAGGGTGTGTAATAGCAGCTCTATATATTTCCACAAATAGAGAACACGTGCAGTCACTACCAATATATAAAGACGACTGACAGACATTTCGCTGACCGGCGACAGCTGCCGAACGCCCGATTTGTTTTCGATTGTGCACACATGATATTGACTCCTATCTCTTTTAAACAAGGTGCAAAATGCAAATGCCTTGTTTAGGGCTCTTACGATTCCATGATTCGAGTGTTTCCGGGAATACGACAATTAGCGAAGATCTGCATGTGCATTATTAATTTGGGAGTACTGTATATAGATGACGTTTAGAGTATAGGTGTCTAATATGAGCCGCTACTTAGTTCGATAGTTAAATAAAAAAATATCTTTTGAATCGTATGGCCAAACAATAACAAAAGTAACGCTTAATAAATATTTTCAACTAAAATTATTTTCAACATGATGGGATATACCATCTTTGAGTTATTGTGGAAAATCTGTGCTTCTCAACAAAAGGACGTAAGTGTCATAAAGATACACCCTTTTGCTAGTGAACTTTTTAGGACGTGTTTTTTCATAAGTAGTGCATTTCTTTGTAGTAATAGCTGCGGAACCACAAACTGAGAATGGTCCGACATGCTCTTGCCCTGTTTACTTTTCTAAACAATTCTCTATTGAGTACGCATATTAATTTAATACAATTGAACGCAGAAAGATTTGCAATTTAAAAAATAATTCATTAATTTCCAGTGTAACCTGGCCTGTATCTTAAGGCCTAGCCAAATAACAGACAACAAAATGAGTATTGTAACAGTATTTCTTTGATGAAAGATAAACATAGTTACGAATCTAGATGAGGCGGTGACTATCCATTTCCGACAAAATTGCTGCTTTGAAAAACAACTTAAACAAAGAAACAAATTTTATTGGATTAATCCTGCTCAATTAACAAAATTCATGCTAATCTAAAGATTGTTAATCAGTGAATTTAACTTGAATTTATTCGTGAAAACAAAATAAAATGAAGAAAATAATGTAAGGAATTTGCTCGATTCAATTAGAGTAGCCGGCAGTGTCCCGGAAAGGGCATCGGGGAGCAATTACGGAAATATGAAGGCGGTTTCATGGACTTCCTTGTTATTGGATGGCTCATTTCGAAGATGTAGTATGTAGGCTCTGTTTTTGTTTGCGTTCTGTAATTTATTGCCGTCTGTGTAAAATAAAATATACAGAATGATTTTTAATATTCTAATAACCTAACATATCGACGTGGCTTCTTTAAATTACATCAAATAACTTTGTAATATCAGTTTTGAAAAATATTTGATACTGGCTTTCGTCTGCGGCACCGCCCGTTATCGTGATAAAAACTAACTCATGATCTCCATAGCACATTTAATTTCAATCGGTTCAACGGTGTAAATATAGATTGCTAGTTATCGTCCGCGGCTTCGTCAGCGTGGATTTTTTACCCCATTAAGGGTTGATTTTCGCCAAATTTTCACAGATTTTACTTTCAAACATTACAACACTTGCAACGCCCGTTTTAAATCAAGAAGCCAATTAATAAATTTTACAGATCTAACGTTAAAACTGAAGAAAGTTCATGCAAACTTGCCACCCCTATTTTACCCTCTTAGGGTTGCTTTCACAAAAAAGCTGAATCAAGTATTGCCTTATTTTAAACCAAAAAGCCAAGCTCGAAACTACCCCCATGGTACCCTCTTAGGGGTTGATTTTCCAAAAACGCTAAATCTTTCATTATTTTAAACCAAAAACTCAAATACGTCATTTTACAAATCAAACTTTAAAACTGACGGCGTTTTATACAAACTTCCATCCACTATTTTACCTCGTTAGGGGATGAATTTGAAAAATCTCTTCTTAACGGATGCCTGCAATACATCCTTAAAATTTCACAACTTTACAATCAGCGGTTTAGGCTGTGCGTTGATCCATCAGTCAGTCAGTCAGGACAAAGAATTTTATATAATATATAGATTTTAAGCCTTAACCACGTACCTCCTGTTTTTGAAGTTATGGCCTTAACCACCTTTGTTACCGGAGTAAAATCATTGTATACCAGAATTAATCCGGCATCACCACCGTCACCTATGTGCTAACCAACTTCGTCTAACCCTAACGAGTGAAGGCTACATCAACTTGCAGAACGCTGCACTACAAATACCGCAATAGCTTCCAACCAGAGCTGACTGGGCCACCGAGGGTGTAGGTTTCACTATGTAGAAACCGACTCCTCCTAGTTTATTGTGATGTTTAGGACTTAAACCTGAAAATAAATATCAATTTTACTCCGGGGTCTTACAGACGTGTGGTAGTTGGTTGTTGACAAAAGTTGGTGGTGGGAGGTTAAGGTTAAATTTATGGTTATATACAAAACTGATATTCCAAAGTTATTTAGTGTAATGTACAGAAGCCACGAGCGGGACGTTATTAGTATATTAAAAATCACCCTGTATAGTATATTTAGGAACTTTTTATGAGGTAGAATACATTGTATCTACTCGCAATATATTCTTGTGTTCGTAATAAAAAATATATTAGTATTTTAAGTAGGTCTAACTGAACATTTTAGAATTTTTTGTTGTACGATCATATTGTATGCAAGTTACTTAAAAATATTTATATTGGAGACAATATAGACAACCAGACTTCTTCGATTAAATGTTGTGCTTTATTTTTTGTCAGTTTTTAAACATTTAAAATTGGCCCCTATTTTAAATGTTTAAAAACTGATGAAAAATAAATAATTTCATTTAGAATTTATCATCTATGTAGTTTAGTCTGAATGAGTTGGAACATGTACCTTTAAATTTATGATTTCCCTGTGTTTGATGACAATCTCTACAGACATTTTAAAAATACTAAGATTTTAGTATCCAAACCCATCAAGTATCAAACAACCTAAAACAAGTTGAAATTCAAATAAAAATAGATTCATAACAATGTTTGCCGCTTGAAAATTAAGCCAAAATGATACCTCGCATGTTTGTACAAAAGCAAATAATCATCGAGGTAATAAATCAGACTTAATGTACATATTCAAAGGAAGAAATAAATTGACTTAAAAGATTAGTACATTAATGAATAGAACGAGAACGAGGCAATGTGGTTCAAGGTAATTGCACTCATTGTAACAATGTGAGCTTGTTTTGTTTCAGCACAATCCTTTTCTGAGAAATGCCGCGGTTTACTCCCTGTGTAATGTGTATGATTTCACACAATACGTCTTATGAGAAGTTTATGGAAAAGAGGCAAAAAAGGAAGGGTAAGTCTTGTAATAAATGAATTAGATTTTCTCCAAAACGGCTGTCTTTTTTCAAAAATCTTTTTTCAACTACTACAACTACAGCTTAATAACGATATGTTCGCGAAATTTCAATCCAATCTGTTCAGTGGTTTGATGAAATACATAAACTATCACGTCATCGGCATTCTATCAATAAATTATTTAAATTTGAATTCTAAGAATATAGCCATATAATAACTCGCCCTAAAACATTATTTAATGCAAAGTTTCCTCAATAAAATCTCTTCGTCTCTAAAATTCAATTTGTTTCAATTTCATTTGATGCCTCCTCAAACACACTTTATAGTTCAAACGTCCCACATGCTGAGATAGGAAACTAAAATAAAAATGGATGAGAGCTGCCATTCCCAAAACCCGCTCATTTCGTTCTGCCCTCGTATCGACCAAACAAAAAATATTCCATCAGCTTCAATGGAATCTGCATGCAATCGGTTGATCTCTTTTGTTTTTGATCCATTTTTATTACCAAGTCTTGATATTGGTTTAGTGCTGTCAATAGATGATGTGGGAACAAAAGAATTTTAACAATTCGGAAATTCTTCATTTCCTCATATATGAGTAAAAAGATGTCGGTTTAGAATGCTGACAATAAAATCGGTAGGGTTTATTATTGAGAGCTAGGCCTCAAGACAGGGTTATTTCATAAATAATAAACAATGTACTAGAAACGTCTGGTCAAAATCAAGGGTCGCTCGCCTTTTTAAATTTCACATTGTTTTAGAAAAATATATACATAAATAATTAAATGATTTTTTTTTCGAAATATTATCTATACGAAGGGAATCAATATTTGAGGGAAGGAAATTAATATTTTCATCTTTGACACCCACGAACATTGCTACCCACAGAGTGGTCATTATGGTCTTTGTTCTAAAGAGTAAATGTATTAAAATAAACCTACATATACCCATGTACTTACACAACAAGTTATGTTTGTCATAAAAGGAATTTTAAGAACAAATTCTTCACCCTACCACAATATCCTTAGAGACACCCACGTTGGCTTTATAAAGGACACCGTTTATCACTCGACGTCCTTAGTTGAGGTCAATGTTATAGTTATTAATAGAACGAGACAAGTTGTAAAATGTTACTTGATTTTCATTACTGTTGATTGTAATTCTATTCTATTCTATTCTTCTTCTACCTAATTCCGGTTATTGCAAGAAACTTTTATAAATTACTATCCTACTTGAGCTATTGAGATAATGTATAATGTAAAGCGCGGCTATAACTACAATTATAATTTACTGATTTGGTTTGATCTCGTAGCAGTATTTAAGTTAGAATATATTTAATACAGTATTGGTAATCAAAATCTGGAAAAACAAACATACAAACTTGGTTTGATCTATGTTCATTTTTATATAATTTCTTTAGGGCTACTGTAAAATTTTGTAATAGTAGAGAAGAAGAAGAATAGTAGAAATCTCTTCGACTTGTACTGGCTACAAATCAAGTACGTGTAAACAAAATAAATCCAACGATTTCTTTTACAATTCACGGTTAGTTTAAATGGAGCTGCACTTCGCTCCAAACCAATACACTTGTACCAAGTAGCTTTAGTAGTTTATTAACTTAAAGAAAATCGTGTAAATATAAAGTAAATTGAACGGTAACATTTCTAAAAATACTCTGAGAAGTTGGCTAGTAGATAATGTGATAGGTATTTCAATTGCAATAATAAGGGTAACTGATGATTCGAATCCATACGACAACATATTTATATGTACAAAGTCATATGCAATAAATAAATGTCTGTCTATGTAGATTAGAAGAAGAACGCAGGTTATGAAAAATATAAAATATTTATCGAAATAATAAAATATCCGCACACATATTCCGCTCAAACAACGCAGGAAGATAATTATCTACAATAATGTACATTCTAATAAGGGTAATAATAATGTCACATTATTTTGGTATCCTTTTTAGCTATTAAATTTAGTACATATAAATAGTTGACAACGTAGGAACAAAACTTCTAAAATTATACCTACAGTATAAAGTATATTTTCTTATACTTTATGATAATTTTAGTACATAACGAAGTAACGAACCCTAACAATTTACAAATGTTCGTCCTAAATTTCGGTACTTTGAAATTAATTTTTGGTAGGTATAAGAGTTAAAATTAAATTTGAACTCGATACAATTTAGCAACTAGTTCATAACTTTGACACGAAGTTATATTTTCCCAGACATTTAATTTAACTAGAACAAACCGTTAGAGTGCTAGGCTGTAACTTATTTAATGACTGACGAACTTTTCAGACTGTACAAAAAATGTTTTGTTTTTCTTAGAAAGAGAAGTAGTATTATTTTGATACTAAGTTGATCAATCTAAACAAGATTTCGGGTATCTCACAAATCTTTGAGTAAGCCCTTAAGGGCCCCACTGACGATGCATCCTTCGATCCAAATGGCATCTGTCAAAAATGTATGGTAAATGTCAAAACTTAACCCATATGAATGGACGTCGTTTGGTTTTGGAATTCCAAACGACTAAAATTCCAAACGACTAAAATTCCAAATTGTCGTTCGTCCATTCCAAATGGACCTCAATCACGCCACGCTATTTTGAAGGCATCCGTATATATAGTCAGTGAGTGGGCAAATCAAGAAGCTTATATTAATTGTGTCTATGCTTTGTCTTTTCGACTCGCTTAGAAATAGACTCACTGTCTCTTTCTTATCATAGTGTTAAACCATGGTTACCATAGTCACAAAAGAGAAAGACGGTCTTACGGCTCCAATTAGACGTATCGTCAGTGGCCACCTTTAGAGTGATGTCGCTAGTCTTTAGTACAAAAGGAAGAAGCTCATTCTGGGGTTGTTTCTATTCAGACCCGCTGTAATTAATTGTTTTCATTTAGCTCAGAAGGTTGGTGGTAAGTAAGTTTATAAACTGGGTAATAATCTACACTTATTCATGTATAAATATTTATAACATGATAGCTATATTATCATGTTTCACCTTGTCACGGTCATCCCAATAAAAAAATCAAATTAAAACTGTTGAGGAAAATCACCATTACTTTGTAATTTGCGCTTGCTTGCTTTGTCTAACACAAAGAAGTTAGCAGTCAACATTTAACTTTCATTTATTATCTGCCCCCCACAACAATATGACATTAGGAGTACGTTCATATGGCCTTTCGATGCGAAATATGTAACTTAGTCAACGTTGACGTATACAATATGACGTCAAAACTCCATTCCAGCTTCATTTATAACCAAATAAATATTGATAATAAAATAAGAAATAAAATAAGTTCAATTAGATATTAAAATATTAATAAAATTATACTGTAGAGTTTTTGTTCCTTTTGTAAATGTTTTTATTTTTTACTAGTTTAGAAAACTTTCAGCTAGGCAATGTATTTGGCCTTTACAATTACATATATCGCATGATATCTATGCGATATTAATGTAATTGTAAAGGCCAATTACAAGTTTTCCCGAACAGTGTCGGTAAAGACATTTGATTCTTGTAATTGTAATTTTGTAAAAGCAATTTCAGTGAGCTAACAGTGTGATGTTAAAATCTGAATGGAAGTATATATTGACATGCAAAAATGCAATGTTGGGCATTTTCGGCTAATCAATGTTGCCAGCAATTAAATCCTTAAAAATTACTAAAAAATGCTAAAGGGTAACACTTTAGCTATTTACGCATACTTTATAATGACTAATTTTATATTAACAGTTTTTAAATTTTTATAGTTAGTAGTATTGTTTGAATGTATACCAAACAAACAGTGTGAAAATTATTGTCTCTATTAATGTGGTCACCGATATACATGCGTATTCTGATATACTTGTAGATGTAATACGAGACCAGACAACTACAAAAAAAATGGTTAGTAAAAATACGAATATAAGATTAACACTTGCCAACGATGTGAATAGATTTCGAGAAGATTCATATTTACATATAAATAGAACGAGATTCGGGTCTACCCATCACTGTTGACGTCGAGATGAAAATATATACTGCCAATACTGCAATTTTACAATATTTGAAAAATATAAATATGTAAATCAAATATATTTTGTTGTCTGGCTACTCAGATTAAGTAATATAAGTCAATATACTTATATTTTAGTATTCAGGCAGACTTTGGGCGATAATCGATTTTAGCAAGGAAAACATGTTATTAGACAGTGCCTATTCACATGGGCGGTTTATGCAGTATAACTCCTACATGTCCTGAGTAAAATTGTGCCCTTGTGCCAATATTGGTACGCAGAAGGGCTTAATGGCTGCCATCGATAGTGCAATCAATGTGGCCTTTTTCAGGGCTTCAAAAATATGAACTAAATTTTAATATAGAAATGCTAAGAAAATAAAACTTTCTCCAGGACTATCATCAAATTTTTATTTTTATTGATTATATAACGTCTTCAATGTTATACGTTTTATGTTTTTGTTATTATTGGGTGTGGATACTCACGTTACACACAGAATATTGAAATACTTAAATTTTATATGTCTTCCCATTTCGACCTCTCTAATGTCAGGTCATATAAAGTTATGTCTTTGAGAGGTAATCTTTAAAATATTGATATAACCAGGCAATGTTGTTACGATCTTGGGGTTTACTGATAGTAATAGTTTAGTTCTATAACGTAGGTACATTGTGGAATTCAAGTCATTGTTTGTCGTGGTGTGGCAATGACAATGGTCAATGGTTTTAGGATATTTCTACTTATCAAAAATAATATGTAAGTAAATGTAAATACTTCAGTATTAAATATTGAGTAGCAGTTTACTAATACATGTTGACATAGTCTATACTGTCTACAAAAATATTATATTTTAATAAAACAATATATTTTGTAAATATATTTTACAACCCTATTTTATTAAAAGTTGTTTCCGATTTACGACAGATTTCGTACAAAGGTCGGCACGGACAATTCTGTATCGTAACTTTCTCGCAATTTTTTTATCGACTAAGTTAATTCTATATCGCCACAAACACCCTAGACTTGAATAACTGATATTAATTTCAATTTCATATTCTACACGCTTTCCGAACAACAAAGTGAATCTTTATTTCGTTTGAGATATAGAATAAATATTTTCCGATTTCTTTAAAAATACGTCTGCTTTCAGTTTTTATGGTGGTATAAATGACCAGGTTAGGTAATAAAATAGAGAATTGCTGAAAAATTGCGAAATTGTTTGAATTCTATTTAACGGGTTAAAGGGCACTTGCAGCTTGTCCCTTCAGTGCCATTGACGAAATAATTGATATGTTTCAGACCCCCTACCCACTTTGCTATAACATAAACATGAGACGTTAATTGAATTTGGTATTTAAGTGTGTATTCTAAGCTTCCAATTCGTACCCGCAATAAAAACATGAAGATACTCGTTAGTAGATAGTCAGTTTAGATTGATGAGCTCATGAATATACATAAAAAATGTGATTTTAACTTTTTATAGTCGTCTCTGTCCGTGTCTGTGTCCTCTGCTTCTGTCCTCTGCCAAAACATAATGGGTGGGAATTAGCAGAGCTATACAAATTACTTAGTTTTGCAAATGATTTTATTTTACTCTAGGTATAATTTAAAAAACACCTCACTTTTCTAAATCTGCATACAAACCTAAAATACTGACTGAATGGTAAAACTGACAAATATGTTTATTATTTTATAGCTGTATTTAAGAACAAATTATTTCCATCGACAAAATTTTCGACTAAACGTGAACAAAACTGTATGTAGAAGTTGATTTATATAATTTAACAAACTAATAGAGTGCACATAAAAAAAACAAGTTGATTGTTTTTAAAACGACTCAACGATTTTTTTTAATCATAGCCCGATTATAATATAGATAACTAGCTTTCAATAGAAAACCCATCCATCCATTTGATTGCCACAATATCACAGACAGATACAAAAGTCAAACCTTTCACTTCTCTATTTGCTTCGGGAGTTAAATATATTTTTCAGCTATATATAATCAATAACTCGTCCCGCATATTTTGTAAACTCGTGATCTCAGTGCCTCGTTGTACTTGTCAGACAGAATTGATTGAAAGCGCTCGAACCATACTAAAGACATTTCATTTATCGGATCACGTCAGCACCACTGCTATATACTCGTGTATTTCCATCTAAAGACATTACTGTTTGTACGCACGTGATTACTAAATGCGGAGAAGGAATTGAGAGATTCTACTTCGGCGAAAAAAATATGTTGATACTGATGTTTGATGTTCATGTGATCATGAACATTCCATTAATGGCAATGTTATAATGGTGATGCCTTATAACTTTCCCACTAATAGGATATCCTATTAGTGGGAATTTTAGTTTTAGTTTTATGTTATAATGTTGACAGTTGACAGTTTTTAAAACTAAATCTAAGTTTAGAAGAAGCTAAGTTTCACCTTAGCACATGGCGCTGATCAACTGACGAAGCAACTATCTCAGTAACTCTGAGATCAATCTGAACCCTTTTTAGGGTTCCGTAGCCAAAATGGCAAAACGGAACCCTTATAGTTAGGCCATGTCCGTGCGTACGTCCGTCCGTCCGCAGCTTTGCTCAGAGACTGTTAGTGCTAGAAAGGTGAAATTTTGCATGAATACACATATTAGTTACGCCGACAAAGTGCAAGAATAAAGTCCTAAATAACACTTTTTTTTTAGGGTACCTTCACTATTTGTAAAGTAGTGATGTGATTTTTTTCTCATCTACCCCATCGTGTATCGTGGGGTATCGTTAGATAGGTCTTTTAAAAACGTTGAGGGGTTGGGAAGACTATTTTTAGATTTAGGGATCCGACTGTGAAATATTAAGATTTAAAGTGCAAATTTTTGTTAGAGTGCCATTGACCATTGGTGGATGGTCCCAGTTAAATTGTTGATGTTAAGTATGTGAAAAAAATTACGATATTAGTATGTATAGTGAAATTAAAAGAAAAACTATCACAGCTAAGTAGGCTTTACAAGTTTACGAATCACAGCTGATCAAATGAGAATAAAATTTCGTACAAATTCTATTGAAAATTATTGTTAAGTAGGTATAAATTTGTAAGTATGCAGCAAAAACAACAGAAAACACACTTTATTATTAGTTAGTAACTTTGTACTAGTATGTAAGTATAAGTGTGTCAAATCTTGAAAGCTAAATTAATTACTTAGTAGTTCCTGGCGTTCGATTGGGCTCAAATTTGGTTAACTAGTGTATCTTTGATGACAATGCAATATATTGGTACCATAGACCTGATCTGATGATGAATTCGGAAGGTGAACTCCTAAATTAAAAAACATAAACCTAATAAGTTTGGGCTGATTTGATTCGTCTTGACAAGTACGCCTAGGTGATTTTTGGGGTCTAATGACATAGCCGGAACGTTGTACAGTGGTACCTAATGGTCATGTTATGTACCTATGACTTTAACCTGAACACCCCCCTACCCCCATGGAAGCTTCTTAGATTTGCCTTAACAAAGCTTGTGTGACATTTAAATGGTATATTGTAACAAATTGATGGGTTTGTTTTAATTTAAATTTTATTTTATTGCTTTTTGAGCTTTTAAATATAAGATTGTTTTTAAAAATGTTTTATAACTAGGTATATATTTATTCTTTATTTTGTCGCAAAAGAGTCTCAGTAAATTTCGCAGATCTAGTTTTGCAAATTAAAACTTGAATCTTGTAAATTGTTAATAATTCTAATTCTCTCTCTAATTTAACATAACTCTATTAAACTGTTAAACTCAAAGCATACATATTTTGATGATGTGACAATGTAGTTTTTCTTTCATAGATGTTGCAGATGTTACATGTCATCGGATTATGTGATATTTTCCTCTGCCTATTGATTTTGTGTAGAAATAATTTAACAAGTCATTTGAAGTGGAATAGGTAATCATACAAACGGACTCTCTCTCAAAAAGGAGGCATGTGACTCCGTATTAGGAAAGTTATAAGTGGTCTTAAAAAATATTTATCCATATCTTACCAGCTTTCGCGCGCGGCTCCGTTCGCCTGTGTGTCGGTTATCGCAATAAAAACTATTTTAATGGGGACTCAAACAATCTACGAACCAAAGTTTATATAAATCGGTTCAACGTTTTAAGCGTGAATAGGTAACAGGCAGATAGACAGAGAGAGCTACTTTCACATTTATAATATAAAAATGGGTATGGATTTACAATATCTATATCTTATTCACGAGTGGTAAATCTAAGCTATAGGCTTCTTGGTCGGTACCACAACAGTGTCAGCTATCTTCCATGAAATAGTAATGTTAACGCATCACTGTGTTTCGGTTGAAGGGCACTGTAGCAAGTGTAATTACTGGGAAAATGAGATTTACGAATTAATGTCTTAAATGACGAGCGCAGTGCGGTGACATTCAGATTTCTGCCAAACAAGAATTTGGGTGGCACTGATATTGTTATTGGCTAACGTGATCATCAGGCGCACGAGCTGCTCGTCTCTAAATTTCGTTGTATAGGTATGAAAAAAAAACAAACGAACTTCCATACTGAATTGCAAAGATACGTCACGAAAGGTCTTAAATCATCCTCAGGTCCCAGCTTAATTTCAGCCATTAAGATAAGTCTATTATGATAGGAGACGCAGAGTAATTTGCTTTCAATACTGGTTTCCACTTTAAACTCGGAGAGTTTGAAGTCTTCACTTTGGAAACTGATCGTTGTTGAAAATTATTTGAAATTTCAGTGGCGTGAAATTGTTTATCCAAAAAGATTTAGTGCTTTTCTAACTTAAGATTTCAAGGATTGTTTATTTAAAATGATAGCCACTGTTTATAAAATGTAATATATATACACTGACGGACTCATAAACTGCATCAAAGTTCAGGTTTACTCTAAAAGGATTTTTTTATAATAAGTATGCAAACTTTTTAGATTAAATTATATAAATATGGAAAGACTGGCTCTTAATCTTAAAAAAAAATTAAATTTAAAAATAGAACTGCGGTAAAACAAATGAATATAGCCGGGAAAAGAAAATTTACTCGTAGTATCAGATTTGCGTGTTATTTATAGCAAAGTTTTAAATTAATTCTCATTGATTTTTTTTGTTTGGTCAATTGAATTATTGTTACCAGCATAATTGTTGGGTTAGTTTTTTAACACATCGAGAGTTTTTGAACCATAATATGGATACTTCGTCCGAACAAGCGGCACAAATTGTAGCATTGGTGCGGGAGGGCTTGGATCAACGAACGATTGGTAGAAATTTAAATTTAAACCAGTCTACGGTTTGTAGAATATACAGAAGGTTTGTAGAGACAGGTTCTTACAGGAGGAGACGTGGTACAGGCAGAACTCGAGCAACCACAGGTCGTGATGACCGATTTATTGTTACAACTTCCCTGCGAAATCGTTTCCTCACGTCAGTTAACATCAAAACCGAGCTTAATGAAGTGCGTGGAAAAAACGTGTGTGCACGAACAATAAGAAGAAGGTTAAAGGAAGCGGCTATCACCCCTTTTAGACCAGCAAATGGTCCAAAGTTGTCTGCAGCTCACAGACAAGCTCGCTTAAGATTTGCGCGTCATCACCTGAATTGGACAGAAGAGCAGTGGGCCTCTGTATTGTTCACGGACGAGTGTAGGACATGTTTATATGGTGCAGATGGTCGCAGAAGAGTCTATCGTCGACGTGGGGAGCGATATGCTCAAAGTTGCATTGAGGAGCGTGTTCCTTTTGGAGGCGGTTCATGTATGGTCTGGGGTGGCATATCGATGAACGGGCGAACAGAACTTGTGTTCATAGACATGGTCCGTCAAAACGGTAATAGAGGGGGTTTGACAGCACATCGCTACATAACAGAGATATTAGAAGATCACGTGGTGCCTTACATGGGATTCATAGGCGAAAATTTTACTTTAATGCAGGATAATGTTAAACAATGTTTGAATCTGTTAATCAGTCATACACACGTAACTGACACGCACGAACACACGCATACATACACACGCAAACACTCACACACAGACACACACGCACGCGCACACACACATACACACACACACGCACACACACGCACACACACACACGCACACACCCAATCAAACAAACATGCGCCCGTACAAACACTAAACTAAAAATAATTAAGCACCCAATATCATATTTGTTTTATATACATTTTTCTTTATTATATTTAGTAAAAATTACACTTACGAGATAAGAAGGAGCGGTGTGTCCTGGTACAGGCTTCTATAAGCTTAAAAGGAGACACCTTCAACATAATATGTTAAATCTATGTGTAATAAGGAAATAAATATTTTTGATTTTGATTTTTTTTTGATAATGCCCGGCCGCATGCAGCTGCACAAGTTCAACATTATTGCGAAGAGGTTGGGATACGTACAATGAATTGGCCAGCACGCAGCCCGGATCTTAATCCCATCGAGCATGTTTGGGACAATTTAAAAAGAGCTGTATATGCGAGAAACCCTTCGCCTACGACAGTGGCAGCACTAAGAACAGCACTTTCAGAAGAATGGGACAATATTCCGCAAGATCTTTAAAAAACCCTTATAAAATCTATGCGGAACCGATTAGAATCCGTAATAAGGGCACGTGGGGGTAATACACCTTATTAAAACACAAATAAACCCTTGCATAAAGTTTGTGTCTATTGTTAAAACTCTCAAAAAGGAGGCATGTGACTCCGTATTAGGAAAGTTATAAGTGGTCTTAAAAAATATTTATCCATATCTTACCAGCTTTCGCGCGCGGCTCCGTTCGCCTGTGTGTCGGTTATCGCAATAAAAACTATTTTAATGGGGACTCAAACAATCTACGAACCAAAGTTTATATAAATCGGTTCAACGTTTTAAGCGTGAATAGGTAACAGGCAGATAGACAGAGAGAGCTACTTTCACATTTATAATATAAAAATGGGTATGGATTTACAATATCTATATCTTATTCACGAGTGGTAAATCTAAGCTATAGGCTTCTTGGTCGGTACCACAACAGTGTCAGCTATCTTCCATGAAATAGTAATGTTAACGCATCACTGTGTTTCGGTTGAAGGGCACTGTAGCAAGTGTAATTACTGGGAAAATGAGATTTACGAATTAATGTCTTAAATGACGAGCGCAGTGCGGTGACATTCAGATTTCTGCCAAACAAGAATTTGGGTGGCACTGATATTGTTATTGGCTAACGTGATCATCAGGCGCACGAGCTGCTCGTCTCTAAATTTCGTTGTATAGGTATGAAAAAAAAACAAACGAACTTCCATACTGAATTGCAAAGATACGTCACGAAAGGTCTTAAATCATCCTCAGGTCCCAGCTTAATTTCAGCCATTAAGATAAGTCTATTATGATAGGAGACGCAGAGTAATTTGCTTTCAATACTGGTTTCCACTTTAAACTCGGAGAGTTTGAAGTCTTCACTTTGGAAACTGATCGTTGTTGAAAATTATTTGAAATTTCAGTGGCGTGAAATTGTTTATCCAAAAAGATTTAGTGCTTTTCTAACTTAAGATTTCAAGGATTGTTTATTTAAAATGATAGCCACTGTTTATAAAATGTAATATATATACACTGACGGACTCATAAACTGCATCAAAGTTCAGGTTTACTCTAAAAGGATTTTTTTATAATAAGTATGCAAACTTTTTAGATTAAATTATATAAATATGGAAAGACTGGCTCTTAATCTTAAAAAAAAATTAAATTTAAAAATAGAACTGCGGTAAAACAAATGAATATAGCCGGGAAAAGAAAATTTACTCGTAGTATCAGATTTGCGTGTTATTTATAGCAAAGTTTTAAATTAATTCTCATTGATTTTTTTTGTTTGGTCAATTGAATTATTGTTACCAGCATAATTGTTGGGTTAGTTTTTTAACACATCGAGAGTTTTTGAACCATAATATGGATACTTCGTCCGAACAAGCGGCACAAATTGTAGCATTGGTGCGGGAGGGCTTGGATCAACGAACGATTGGTAGAAATTTAAATTTAAACCAGTCTACGGTTTGTAGAATATACAGAAGGTTTGTAGAGACAGGTTCTTACAGGAGGAGACGTGGTACAGGCAGAACTCGAGCAACCACAGGTCGTGATGACCGATTTATTGTTACAACTTCCCTGCGAAATCGTTTCCTCACGTCAGTTAACATCAAAACCGAGCTTAATGAAGTGCGTGGAAAAAACGTGTGTGCACGAACAATAAGAAGAAGGTTAAAGGAAGCGGCTATCACCCCTTTTAGACCAGCAAATGGTCCAAAGTTGTCTGCAGCTCACAGACAAGCTCGCTTAAGATTTGCGCGTCATCACCTGAATTGGACAGAAGAGCAGTGGGCCTCTGTATTGTTCACGGACGAGTGTAGGACATGTTTATATGGTGCAGATGGTCGCAGAAGAGTCTATCGTCGACGTGGGGAGCGATATGCTCAAAGTTGCATTGAGGAGCGTGTTCCTTTTGGAGGCGGTTCATGTATGGTCTGGGGTGGCATATCGATGAACGGGCGAACAGAACTTGTGTTCATAGACATGGTCCGTCAAAACGGTAATAGAGGGGGTTTGACAGCACATCGCTACATAACAGAGATATTAGAAGATCACGTGGTGCCTTACATGGGATTCATAGGCGAAAATTTTACTTTAATGCAGGATAATGTTAAACAATGTTTGAATCTGTTAATCAGTCATACACACGTAACTGACACGCACGAACACACGCATACATACACACGCAAACACTCACACACAGACACACACGCACGCGCACACACACATACACACACACACGCACACACACGCACACACACACACGCACACACCCAATCAAACAAACATGCGCCCGTACAAACACTAAACTAAAAATAATTAAGCACCCAATATCATATTTGTTTTATATACATTTTTCTTTATTATATTTAGTAAAAATTACACTTACGAGATAAGAAGGAGCGGTGTGTCCTGGTACAGGCTTCTATAAGCTTAAAAGGAGACACCTTCAACATAATATGTTAAATCTATGTGTAATAAGGAAATAAATATTTTTGATTTTGATTTTTTTTTGATAATGCCCGGCCGCATGCAGCTGCACAAGTTCAACATTATTGCGAAGAGGTTGGGATACGTACAATGAATTGGCCAGCACGCAGCCCGGATCTTAATCCCATCGAGCATGTTTGGGACAATTTAAAAAGAGCTGTATATGCGAGAAACCCTTCGCCTACGACAGTGGCAGCACTAAGAACAGCACTTTCAGAAGAATGGGACAATATTCCGCAAGATCTTTAAAAAACCCTTATAAAATCTATGCGGAACCGATTAGAATCCGTAATAAGGGCACGTGGGGGTAATACACCTTATTAAAACACAAATAAACCCTTGCATAAAGTTTGTGTCTATTGTTAAAACCAATTTTTTAATTAAACAATTTTTCCTTAAACTTCTGTTTTTTCTTCAAAAAAGGTCTTAAGGTCCTTTCCAGTACATAAACTTAAACTTAAAGATATGATCCTACGCTGTTTTAAAGTTCACGAACCAATCTAGAGGTTTCAATTTAAATCTGTATAGAAAGTTTGCATACTTGGTTAAAATATTTATTTCAAAGTCGTCTATTACTTTGATGCAGTTTATAAGTCCGTCAGTGTATATATATTTTATTTGGTTTGATTTGTTTACAAATTAATCCTAAAGTAAGGTAAGATAACGAAGAGAAGAATCCTAAAGTACCTTAAAGAAAACATTCGATAAGCATTATATTTAATTAAAGGGTTCATAATAATGTGAACTACCTCCTAAATATATTGACGATAAAACATAATGTAGTTGTTATCAAGGCTAAACTAGGTACTATTCGAACGATCGTTTGATGCAACCAAACCACGCGCGTTTATTATGATCTCACGTAGAGGTAAACTTGAGTCTAAACTGCATTCTGCATGTATATACGTGGTTGTATCGTCGGTTAAACAAGGTTTTAGCCATTAAACATTATATTATACTGTTGGTTTGGGAATAGGTACTCTTGGTTAAATAAAGTAACAATAAGAGCTGTCGGACTGACTGTTTTACCCTCGACTGGCTGTGGGATTTTGCTGCTCACACTATTGTGAACAGTGCTTTATCAGGCTAATGCTAATTTTAAATATTTTACAGAAAGGAATTAACGCGCGTTATTTCGCGTCACAAACGGACTCTCACAGCGATGTTAAGACTACGTTTCGAAGGCCGATGAATTTTCATCTACCCTCACCTTTAAATTTCTCTTAATATGATGGTCACTATATATAGTACTACACTGTTTGTATACATGCTAACCGACTGCGAACTAATACGAGGTTGTGTTTTACGAATCATTGAATTCCACATCACGGATTGTAGAAAACTTTCAGTTTTATAGTTGAGTAATTGACGCTCGGTTTTTCACATTGCTGCGACAGTCCGCTTGTGACCACGGCTGGTGAAACCTGGTCGAAACATCAACGGATTTAAAGGCAAATAATGCGTGTTTATTTTCAAAATATTCATAATCATGCAACGCGAAAGTCGACTCGACCGCGATTGTGTCAAACGTATTCGGTAAATGTGTCACTACTGACAGCTTTATCGGGTCACCCTAATGTGAATAGTGCGTTTGGAATACATACCTAACTCAATATTTATCTGACACATTTGTCGTCTCAGTAAACTGTGCGTGGGTTTCATCGTATGCAAATTAGCTCTAAGAGTTTATCATCAGACGAGGACAGCCATGAACACTGATGTGATTAACATTTTTCATATAGTTTTATTTGTAAGGCGATTTACACAAACGCAAAATAACACTAACCAATCTAGATTAAATATTGCTGATAATATTTTCTTCAATGTGTACGTTTTACATAAAAAAAGAGGTACATAGGTACCTATGTCTATTATTGGACACTTCTGCGGAAAAAAATACTTTTCTACCATGAAAACGAATCTACAATACACAATGCAATACAAAAATGTGACAATTTCCCAGTGGTGCTCTTACATAACAAACGACAAAGCATTAGCTTTATGATGACTTTTGCGGGAATATAAATCATAGTAATAAACGTGTAGACATTCTGAATAACTTTATGTGAAGGCTTGTGTTTTCTATTCTTTGGAGTCAGCGCATTGATGCGATAACACACAACCGCATGACGGGTCGACGACGCCGGCGCCGGTTTAATCTATGACCGCTGGTACCCGCTATTTTACAGGGCTTGTATTATATCGGCGCAGTCTTCTGAACGCCGTAATGGCTTGGGGAACAGAAGGTATTATGTCTGAATGGACTAGCTAAACAAAAATTGCACTCTACAGTTTGATGAAGATACAGTGTTAATTTCAGTGGCAGATGTCCGTTTTGTGAGTTTACCTAATCGGTATATTTGGTTCCCTATTTTACACACAACCACATTCGTAGCGGTGAACATGTAGTTCAGCAATCGCCGGTTAGGGATATTTCAGGAATGAAACAATTTCAACGTTACATAATTATGTGGGCATGATGAAAACGAGCAGATTCCAGGTCCTATGTAGGTTAGGTTAGGTGTCCGCATCAAAATTTGAAAACCATTTTTAACAGACTTCAAAAAAGTATGCTATAGATAATGTGAAACATAATTCGTTATTTGTAAAAATGTGGTGTACCTAATTATATAGTTTTTTTTTTAAATTGTATAGTTTGGTGACAATAGAATATTTTGATACCATTGAACCCGCCCGCATAGAAATGACGGCGCCGGGATGCAGGGACGAGATTTGGGCTAGAAAGGTTTGTTATCACCAGTAGGTATATCCCATGTTTTGTTATCAGACACATGATGATACGGATCACGAATACGAAAACTCTTTGCACTACCAACCAGCAATAATAATGTCTCCCAAAATAATCCGATATCACGAATGTGCAATCATTACAATTTAATATGTTCTCAAGTACCTAAATATTTTTCAAAATAGGTTTAATGTATACAAACATTTGTTAGTTCTCTAATCTTCTTTACATTTTTAATTTTATGTTTTAAATACTTTCTGAAGCTTTGTATTATTATTGTATTTTTTGTTGATACAGTCACAATTGTGCTTATACTTTAGTATACTTTAGTCTGTATCTACTATTTTTAATAATAAATGGGCTTGCTCTTGGCTTCGATCATGCCTGATAGAAAGCATTGATGAGGCCTACGATGGAACGAGCGCACCCAGTAGATGCCTATGCACTCTAGTCTTAAAAGTGTTTGGGTTATAATTAATTGGAAACACTAAAACTGGCAGGGCGTTCCACATTTTAGCTATTCGCATAACAAATGTAGAAGCGTTTCGCTTTGTGCGACAGGTGGGCATAGTCACAACGTGTGGATGGTAGTCTGCAGTGCTTGTAGATGTCCAATGATGGAAAGAAGATGGTGGGATCAGTGCATAGAGTTCTTGTGAATTCTCTCCGTAGTACACCGACAATATAAAATAAAATAAATAAACTATCTCATAGAAAATCCTAAGATAGTCAAGTTTTGACTCGTTTGGTTCATCTTGACAAGTAGTCTGGAACTAAATTATATCCAACGTCAGACAATGGAGCCGGATGTTGTTCACTGGTTTAAATACAAACTTGTAGTATATTTTTTAAATATTTATTTAGTATACACTTAACCTACTACATAACATAACTAATTTATATATTAGCTTATCATTATTAACATAACAGTATTGCAACTGCCAGTCATAATTACATGTTATAATATTAATAAATACAGTACTTCTTGACGGTTAGTTCCGGACACACTCCACTAAAACATGTTGTACGTCTTCGATTATACCACACTCTGAACAATTTGGAGACGCGACATTGTTATTTATATTCATTAAATACGCAAATTTGTAGAGTGGAACATGCCCGGATCGAACCCGAAAGGCAGTAACTAGAGTGGACGTATCCAAGTTGCTTGACTCAAACCAAGGATAGTGAAACGGCTCGGATCGGATGTATGTATAGTCACAATACAGTTTGGTATACCGTCCGATACCGCCTCCCTCGCTAACCGATCGGCAGCCTAATTGCACCAAATCTCTACGTGAGATGGTACCCACTGCAAATTAACTTTTTTATTGTTTTCATCCAGTAGTCGCATCGTGTCCAATATAGTGTAAGCTATCGGGACTCCTCGAATATTCGAGGTGCACTGAGCTACATGTTGAAGTGCGCTCCTAGCATCTGTCATGATAACAAATTTATCATGATCTATACTATTTATATAGGAACGAGCCTCGGATATAGCGACCAGTTCCGTGTACATAATGGAAACTTTGACATCGATTTTAAATTTAATATTTGTTTATGTTTGCGGGTCAAACACGGCCGCACCCATACCACAGTTTTCTTTAGAACTATCGGTGAATGTTTTGTGAAAGCCCTTAAATGTAAGATTAAAGTATAGTTGATCTTCATTAGGTTTGTAAAATATCTTCAATGCACAGACTCAGCTATTTAACAATTTTATAATGGTAATTAAAGAATATACCTTTTAAAATCAAACTATTTGAAAAATAAAAGCGGAAGTTTTGGTTCGCAATGACGAGGCAATAAAATCCTCTCTTTGTCTGAGGTACCCGAAACCCAATGGGCCCCATTTTAGTATAAGGCCCAGTTACCTCTCTCATGACAGTTTAACTTTCTCTAAAGGATTTTGTGAATCGTCCAATGAGCAATGAAAGGATACAAAGATCTCTTTAATGTTTCACAAAGTTACTTTTGGAAAGAGGGTTGAAGTAATAGGCTTGGATTAGTATTAGAGTGTTATTAGGTTTATTGTACCTGATTTTGTCGGATAAGTAGGTATTAAGTCAAAACTTAAATATAAAATTGAATGATATACCAACTACGTGTAGAATTACGACTTCACCGCCAACAGGAGTAGAGCCGTGGTACCTTATATATTATGCGTGTGAAATTTCGTACATTCTATGGCTGTTCATATCTGGTCGACGTATATCAAATGCAATGTGGTTCGTATAGTCATCTGCGAACCAATTTGCGATATATTTTTTTACATCATTCTGCCTTTGCGTCGACGATGTCCTACTTATAACGTGGGAGACGACTAAGGCACTAGAGAGTTTAGATGACTGTGATATTGGCGGGGCCTATTGATCACATGCAAAACACACGTGTGCGACAACAAACGCCACCAAAAGCCTGTAGAAACTACAGCAGATGTACCTACTTAATAGATAGCGGGGAGTGAATACGTCGCGTGGAATTCAAAGTAGAAGTGGAGCAGTAGGTACAACTTGCAAGTCAGAATTGCTCGATATCTATCCATATTGTACCTGGATGACCGTGCTCGGTATTTTTATAAATAGATGACGACTAAATATGTGTGGATGATTAGTACAGAGATCAAGTATAGTTTGCAATAACACATAGTCTACATTTTATCCGAAAAAATAAATAACAGAAATGCATGGACGTCTACGAAACATTGTTTCTTTAAACATCAAAATGACCAAACGGCATTGTTGTGTATCCCACATCACACACATTGTTTCTCATCGACTGTTTTAATCACATTTTTGTAACGATTTTCCGACGCTTTTTATTTCCTGGGTACAAACATGTTACAAACAATTTCCAATAAAACGATGTACCTGTATCATACAATGTTTTTGAATAGCTTGTAGGTGGGTTCTGAGTGGTAAGTGGAAACAGTCATCAATCAAACCGGCGTTTATTATTTACAACAAAACTGGGCTACTCCCAAAGACCGCTATAATGAGAACATATTTAGCAATGTTTCCCTTTCGACAACAAAAAAGGTAGAGAATTTATGCTTGTGTATTTATACTGAAGGAAAACTTTGTGAAAATGGCTACACGACTACACCTTTATGAGTCTCTATGTATAATGGGTTGATGACACCTTAATGGCTTATACCCAGTAAAATATAAGAAAAACCGGGCAAGAGCATGTCGGATCATGCTCAATGTAGTGGGTTCCGCAGCCTTGAATAATTGCATCAGCAGAAGAACGCATGTTTATGGCAATTACGCCCTTTTGTTGAAAAACGCCTAATATGTTTAGTTTTTTAAGTAAGTAAGTCAAGTACATAAGCGCTTTTTTCAAATTTTTTGGTCACACGGTTCAAAAGGTAAGGAGGACACAATGTATGAAATTTTCGGAGCGATTATTTCCAAAAATATTCACTCAATCACAAAATGTTATTAGAAACCTTTAAATGTTTTAGAAAGACGTTGATATTTGCTGAAAAAGAAAATTCAGCTTCTGTTATATGTATGGAGTGCCCCCCTAAAAATATTTATTTTTATTATTTAGCTATCAAACTAAGTAGCGGCTACTACAAGACTTTTCCCTTTCACCAAATTTCATCAATATTCATTGAGTAGTCTTTGAGTAAAATGCCTGTGACATACGGACAGACAGACGGACATGACGAAACTATAAGGGTCCGTTTTTGCCATTTTGGCTACGGAACCCTAAAAAGGGATAAAGAGGGTATCAAAAGAGCAATGAAGGTAAGCAACATTGCCACTATTTAGTCCATAGATAGATGATCGGCATTTAAATAAGTATAACATTAGTAGTTCTTAAAATAAAATTGGTAAAGTTATCAAAAAAACATTAATTTGGTTTTATAAATAAAGAATCATTTTTATATTTATGGAGTTTGTTCCGATACTTTCTAATATTTTACCGCAATTAGTCTCATACCAACGACCAAAGCCCATAAGAAGTTATTAACAAATAAATGCGACAAAGGAGAGAGCATCAAATTAGTTACACAAAACCGTAGTGAAAAAAAAATATATTTCTCTCTGACCCTTCGCCTTTAGAACCATAAACATTAACCAGCCCTCGGCCATTTGCTACTAATGTGAGGTAAAGGTATTCATTTTTTATGCCAAGATAAACCTTAATAAAAAAATCTTAAAAGGCATTTATACATGCTTGTTACAAAACAGTAAACAGCAGTAATTTTTTGAGCTCCTTAGGTTCTATCAATTTAACCCGAGGCATAAAAATAAATCTTAAGGGTATTTTCGCAACAACAACGCAATGGTTCTAATTTGCTTTAAAAATGGTTGTTTGAGATTTTAAGTGGCGAAGAACAGGCATATGGTTTCTTAGCACAAACCTAGAAAGGAGATAGGCCATTAGGCGCGTGTATGACATTCATATAGCAGTCCAATGTGTAATACCATCTTTTGAGTAGTTTCCAGGGCGACAACAAGCAGTGATGCTAAATAAGTCACTTATTTTCAAATTTATTAAGCTTGTTTGCTAACAAAACGGTTTGAAATAATTAGCAACAGATCAAACGTAAAGAAAAATAGTGTTTTGTGTCACTTTTATCATTATAGTCTCAATCAACAAACACAAATCAAACACGTTGGCAAGCAGATAGTGATTTTGTAGTGACTGCATAAGATGCACTCTTACTGTCGACTGGTAAAAGGTTGGTGATTTGAATTCTACACAGGCTAGAGCTTCGTACGATCCTTAAATATTAATTCCACGTCTGTGAAGTCCAGGCACGGAGTATTGAACAAAGAGATAATTTTCTTAACGTTCTCAAAAAAAGATTCCACAAAGTCGTCAAGTGCGTGCTGTTTAACGCCCTTATTAATAATTCTTTAATAACAACATTTTAACCAGTAAATGTATTGTATTTGTTTTTTATTCCAATTTAAAGTAGAATAGAGGAAGACAAATTGTCCGACAGTTAAAACTCTGTCATTTACATTATTATAAGTAGGTAAGAGTTCGCATTATAAATAAGAACTAGCAACATTTTACATAGTTAGCATAATACTACAATTTCCTTAAACTTTATTTAATTTAACATTGTGCTCACTCCCTAACGTGCCAGCAATTGGAACATGACGCGGAAATTACTGCTGACATAGGCAAGTGTAAGCGCGACCTAGATTTAACTTCCTAACTTTGACACGACATTTACTTTATGTTGCAGTAGAAAGTTCGGAGGTGCTAAAACCATTTTAGGTTGCCTATCAAACGGTGATGTGCTAGCTACCTAAGTTATGGATGTGTCTAACCTATCAACAGTAAAAAAAAAGTTTGTTATGTCTGAAAGTCATCTATGTAGTGCACACACACATCTATGTAGTGGAAAGGCAGCCTTTGTCGTATGATTGTCGTGATTTAAACGAAGTAAATAAGTAGGTACCAAAACAAAAATACCTGCAATTGAAGTATGGCAACTTTAAATATTTTCAATTCCGTTCCGGAGTCGTACCTGGAAAAACAAAAATGGTGTTAAATTTTTGGGTTCATAAAAACTATAATGAAATACAAAATAGCTGCAGTGGCTCAACGGAACCGAATGTCGCGAGTTCGATGCGATCATGATAAAAATGTTATTTTCTAGAGTCTAAACATTAAAGGCCCATAACATACACGAAAAAATAATAGAAAACATTAAGACCCACTCATTTTCATAGAAGTGTACACCTAGTCTACGGGTCCAAGGAACATCAGGCTGATGTTATTACTATATAACTACAATGTTGGACGTCACTAAGCGAAAACGTTTGTATTTTTTGCTCGTTGGGAGTTTTTTGGAGACAATTTATGTTAATAATGTAACATTGTTTAATTAAAGATATTTAATTACAAGAACTCCTCTCGTTACACGACTTTCTCCAGGGACGCGCTATCTTTCGCTTCAAGTTTTAATATTATGTATGTAGGTATCTGTCAGACAGTTTTATTACCAAAAACTTGCTGAAGTACCTCGCTTGCAATTGTTTTGTTCACATATTCGAAATTGGCTATGGCGTGCAAATCTACTTTTTTGATTGAGCGAATATTTTTGGAAATACTCGCTCCGAAAGTTGTATATATTGTTGTTGCCCCCCCCCCCCCCTTAACTTTTGAACCGTGTGACCTAAAAATATTAAAAATTACACAGGTACACATAAATACTATAAACTAAAATGATTTTGAACATGACTGGATACACATGGACATACCGTCATTGAGTTATTGCCGAAAAACAACGTTACATAACAAAACGGCGTAGGTGCTATGCTTTTTTGTTGATGTAATTTTTCAAGGCTGCGGAACTGTCGGACCATGCTACGCTGAGCATGGTCCGACATGCTCTTGGCCGGTGTTTTCCATTTTCGCGGCAAGCCCGTGCGAACGGTCAAAATCTTGTCATTATGGTAAAGAGAGTTGCGCTTAGAAATGCATTAACGCGCATGCGTGGCGGACATCTTTGAGCGCACTGCGCATTGGCCAGTTCGCACGGAAAAAAACGAAAAAAAAGAACTCGAATCCCGAAGAAGTGTGTGAAGAAAAGTGAGTGATCGACGGCGACGTGATCATGGGATTCGTGGGTTGTCAAAGTCAAGCCAAGTGTTATTGATTCACATATCGATTCTTCTTTTCTTCTTTCTTCTTCACTGTCGCTGTGTTATGTTATTGATATTATTCATAATACTTTAATAACAACATTTTAACTAGCGAATATTTTGTCTTCACTCCCGCAGTAGAGTACAAGCCCTGTGTCTGGGGGTTTTACAAAAATTCAAACCACGGACACAAAATAGTACATCCAGACTCAAATTTTTACTTAACAATATTTATATTGTTTCTAATGAAGCAAAGATTTATGAAGCCATTTAGATTTATGCATGTTCATTATTTACATAGGTACTTACATCTTATTTTATTTTTTATATAAACTTTAATATATAAATAGTTTAAATTATATCTACCGTTATGACAAATTGTTTATTTACTTATATATTTTGCTAATTACGTGCATCTATCCGTGCGTCACTCAACCAAGGTTGCCAACTGAAAATCAGCGCTAGGTTTCAAGCCTAGCTTATGCTGAGGTGGTGACCTTTTCGGTACGGGCTATCCCTATTGTAATTTGTGTGTTATGTGTGTTTTTTTTTTTTGTTTATGTATATTACTTTTTGTACATATGTTGTTGCATCTGTTGACCCAGTCCGAAATAAATGTACTTTTATTTCTTTTCTTTCTTTTTCAGACTCGGAACAACAATTTGTAGATCACACAATGCGGTGTCCCATGTGGAAATCGAACCCATGACTTCTTGCGCAGCTGTCGTACACTCTCTCACCGCGCCACCGAGGCAGTCGATCGATAGTTAAAATTCTGTTATTAACATTAATAAGCCTTTTCAATAAGGGCATTTAATACTCGAAAAATCCATTACAATCTATCAAAAACGTCGCGGTCCGTATAGCTAATAATAGTTACTTATGTTATGGTGTTGTAATAACGTTACATACCAATTTACCTCAACATACGAGATAATGCACCCAGAGAAGTTACTGCTGTGAGCCGTAATCCTATTAGTGACGTGGTCAAATTGAGTTAGACCTGTAGCTCAAGCATGAACCAAACTATACATTCAAATAGTTAACGTAAAATTAATGGCACACAAACTACCGACATAATATAATGAGAATACACTCAAATACCTACATTGCTGTTCATCATGGACAAGAATCTCGGAGCGCTTTTGAAAAAAGTGATCCAAAATGGTCTCAGAATCTGTGTTTGTGAATGATGATTGCATTGCTCGGTATTTTTTGCTAAGGGTCGGTGTGCATATTTTGAATTAAAGTATGAGAGTTGTTACTATAGATATAGAGCAAAAAGTTCACGTTGTCACTGCTATGTTAAATGAAGGTGAAAAAAGGGATTATGTGAAAAATTACACACACGGAGCGCTGATTGCATTGTATTTGTTATCTGTTCAAAAGTATAATAAAGATTTGTGTTAAGTCTTATTGCACTAGAAATTCACGATGAAGCTTGTTTAATATTAACATTTACTTTTAAACATTTTGCGAATTTCATAGTTGGATTATATTTCTTAATTAAATCATTATTATACCTACCTTAGTAAAAAGTGGTCGCATTAACTCGTATGCGCTAGTCTCGATTTAAATGAATTTCAATTAATTCATGGAAAATGTAAAAATAAATATAATTCTACTAGCTGTTTTTCCCCACGGCTGAGTTTAATTTTTATTTTATAGCCTACTAGCATTAAGTAGGATAAAGTACGCGGCTCCATCCGCATTGATGTCGGTTATATGTTTTCGCATTTATATATTACAGCTGACTCTTACCCAAAATATATCGCCAACAACGGGATCTCCATTGTGACATCAAATAATGACTTTTATAAGCAAATTTTTGACACCTGAGTACGTTATTTATTTTGGAATTTCAAATTTTAAAAAATGCAGCCTTTGTTACTTACTATTATTGTTGCTTTTTATTGGTAAAATAATTAAAAAAGTGAGTTTGTTTGTTTGTTACGCACAAGCAAACAAATTCACTTTTAAAATTTTACTTTTACTGTTAGAAAGCCCATTTATCGAGGAAGGTTATAGGCTATATAACATCACGTTTGTTACGCACAAACGAACCACCTTACTTTCGCATTTATAATATTAGTTAGATACTAGCTGACCCGCGCAACTACGTCTGTGTAAATTGCCCCGTTTTTGCATTTTTTTTAATGCTGCTCCGCTCATATTGGTCCTAGCGTGATGTTATATAGCCTATAAACTTCCTCGATAAATGGGCTATCCAATAGTATAAGTTTTTTTTTTCAATTCGGACCGGTAATTCCTGACATTGTCGCGTTCAAACAAACAAACTCTTCAGCTTTATAATATTAGTAAAGGTTTCACTTCAAGTCCATTTACATAATATTTAACCTTAACTTGTTATCTTACAAAAAGAAATAGTCTCCTCACTCTAATCCCGGATAATCTACCAGCGTAATAAGAAAATATGGTCGCAAAAACGAGTTATGATAACCAAGGGATATTCATTTATCAGCCCAAGGCTAGCGCCGAGCGGAAATTGAAAAAGATTAATATTACAAGACTTATCTTTGAAAAAAAAGATAAAGAATCCCTCGTTGAACGATCGACAAGAAATTGACAAATAACGCTTATTGATTTTTTTGTGAAAATAACTACTAAAACTTTTAAGAATTAGGTGCCTATCTCATTTGAGTTTTTTTAATACTATAATTTTTGCATATCTTATATTGTTGTCGTAAACACGCGTTTGCGCATGGCTACTAAACATGACATAAAACGTTGGATTAAATAAAAATGACCATCCACATCCACAGAGACCCATGTTAAACTTACTTATAGTGAGTTATAAACATCATCCATTTATGTTATAAACGTTTGTATTAGTTTAATATTATAAAATTATCCTGTATAATTTCTGATTTGTCAGTCTAGTAAAATAGCCTGTAGATGGTTAAGGTCATAACACAAGGACATAACATAAAAACTGATATTACAAAGTTATTAAAAATATATACAGGATATACTACAGGTCTAAGCATGTGAATATTTTTTTGCCTTTGTGGCGCGGTGGGAGTGTGTCCGACTGCTACGCAAGAGGTCGTGGGTTCGATTCCCACCCAGGATAAAACTTTGTGTGATGAGCACGATGGTTTATTCTGTGTCTGGGTGTTATTTATCTATAATATGTATTTATTTAGAAAATATATAAGTATATTTATCAGTTGTCTGGTTGTCATAGTACAAGCTCTGCTTAGTTTGGAATCAGATGACGTGGTGTGAGTTGTCCCAAGATATTATTATTATTTGAAGTCGTCGGGTAATAAAAAAGTATTACCGTTAAGTTAAAGTGGTACCTTAAAATATTGACGCGATTAAGACCCGTAGTATATATAATTTTATAATGTGTATAAATCGCGAAAGTTTAGCAATATTTGTTGTATAATATTAGTATTTTTTTTTTTTTGTGAACATGGTATACAGGATGTTAAGTTATACATAAATAATGTTACGACCGCCAAGTTGTACCAATGAGATTGGTGTACAATTGATTGATAATATACAATTGAATATAATATTGATTACAATGAGTATTTTGTCTGTTTGTTGTTGTAGGTAAACATAATTCAAATAAACATATCCAGTTAATTAGCTGCTATCTGTTATGTGGGTATCTATTGTGTTAATTAATTCACATTACTAATAGACAAAACCTAATTAAACTGTTCCCGATCCTAAATTCTAATTATTTGCAATCACGATCACAAATCAGCAAGAGTACAGAAAGTAAGTTTATAACAAACTCTTTTGGGCAACACACACATAAAAATTACTTGTAAGTTCCCGTATTCAGTACCTAACCATTTAGTTTGTCAAGCTTTTTATTAAGCTAAGCTTCAGTTAAGCCTAAGTGTTATAGATTTTACCCTAAGTGTTCAATTATCATGAAAACAATTTTCTATGTAGGTAGTATACATTTTCCGAAAAATACTAATGAATTTGACCTTAACAAGAAATAATACATAATACAAAAATATTACACAAAAGAATAATGTAAAGAACACTCACACTCGTATTAGCCACCGTGATAAGCCTTCAGACAGCTTTGCTTTGCGGAATACTATGTCAATCGGTCTTTGTGGCAATTTTAGAACCTTTAGGGTTCCCTACCCCAACAGGAATAAAAGGAACCCTTAGTTAAAGGATCACTCGTGTTTCTGTTTGTCCGTCTGTCACAGCCGATTTGCACCGACTCTACTGGACTGATTAAATTTGGTACACACATGTGTTTCTGTGACCCAAACACGGACGGATAACTAGAAGAATTTTGAACTTGAGAGCCATTTTTGGGGGGCGAACTAGGAAATAAAAAAAAAAGGAAATGAAAGGGCTTGTTGCAAGGATATCAAATATATTTTCTTTTTATATATGAACGTATTCGTACATATACGAACAAATATTCTACTTTATTTTGACCCGCGCTCCTTCGCACTGTTAAGTAATTTCTCTCAGTGTAATACGAAAATAGACCATTACCACCCCCCCCCCCCTTATTTTCCAAGATACTGAGCCTATAGTTTTGAAAAAAATACAAAATATAGTTCGTAACCTATATATTCAAATTCTTTATTGTACACACAGAAAAATAACAAACAATATTACAAAATACATAGTAATCATGTACAAAGGCGAGCTTAACTCAATATTGAGTTTTCTTCCAGCAAACCTTTGAGTGGTAGAGGAGAATGTAATTATTGATAGTAGTCCAAGTACAATAAGATTTAAAATTGTAATCGTATATATATGATAAATAATACATACTTAAATATATATAAGACATGTATATAAATATATATACTACAATATATACATAAGATACCTATATATAAATGGATATATACATACATTAATATTACATTAATAAAATATTACATAAATAAATACTATAATATGTACTTGTGTACTTAAATGGAGAGAAAATGTTCTTTGGTTCTTTTCTTAAAAACGTTAGTGGAAACACTGTCGCGTAAGGAATGAGGAAGAGAATTCCATAGCCGTACCGCTTCTATTATAAAGGAGCTGTCGTAACAGCTGGAGAACAGTAAGTGTAACATGAAAACAAGGGTCTCAAATATGTATTTTTTTTAATATGAGATGTTTTATAAAAATCGACACCCTCCCTCTTTGAAATTACTGAGCCTACAATTTTGAAAGAAAGTCAGTCAAGAAAGTTAGTGTGAAAATAACGTGGCAAATCGACTGTCCTGTTAGTCCAGTGGTTAGTGACTCTGACTGCTAAGTTCGAGGTTGTGGGTTAGATTCCCATCTAAGATAAGTTTATCCTATTATTTGATCCATTGAGGTTTAAATAATTAATCACAAATCTTCTTTTTTTAATATGAATTCTTAATATAAATATCTTGCCTTTGCACAAGTCCTCTAATATGTTGTATATTAAAATGGTGGCAGCACCTTACCTACATATATAATACAGTTTATAACAAACAAACATTGTAAACATTGGCAAATTAAAAAGAGTGGCTGCGAGTTTTTATTAACTTGTTCCTTTGCCGGCTTTACCTATTGTTTGCGAACAGGCATTACATGTACATGTAGAATCATCATGACGTTTCACAAGTGTAGTATTTTGCTTCTTTAGTGAGTAAAGATTTTTTGATTGATTTGATATATGCATTTAGAATTATATAAGTATGTTTACGAGTATCAGTTGTCTGGTTGCCATAGTGAAGGCTCTCCTCAGTTTGGGATCATCTTGTGGGAGGTGTCTGATATAAGTTATATCTTTTACTACAGAGATCCCGTTAAATACAAAAATATGCAAACATGCCAAGGTTTATTTTGAAATTTTAAAAATGTCTCCTACATGATGTACTTATTTAATGTTTTTAAATAATTCGTTCTAATTATCGTATCGTAATGAAATTTTGCATGTGAATATAGTTCGGACGACAACATATATTCACATGCATATGGTAATTTGGAGCTAATCTGATTATCAAGTCTAGTCTAGTATCTGTACCTAGATGATTATGGGTTAATATATTATATATTTTATATAAATAATATAAAGTAATGTATCTTATTACGTACTTGTGCGTTATTGTAATGTAAAACGCACGGTTTATCAAGATGATTCGTCTAAAATAAACGGTATAAATCTTAGCAAAGAGTTTTTATGTCAGAAAAGTCGCCAACATTATATGAATAAAATTAACTTTGGGAGATAAAATATAATAAATAAACATTTAATTCTTTAATTTAATTAATTTTGAACATAAATTAATTAAATTACAAAAATTACAACGATTTATCTGTCACAAAAAACAAAAATATTAATTTAGCTTTAAAAAAATAGCGCTGATGCGCGCGCATCGCTAATTTGTGAACAAGTAAAAATTATTTGCGCGCTTTTTTTAAGAAAGTCCGACTTTTATTTATTTCCTCGCAAATCTGTTATAAAACGTCAATAATTACAGCCTCTGCTTAATTATCAAAGCGCACGTATGTCATACGACAATTATAGCAATATCGCCTCGCGGCGGCTGTAATTTTCAACTTGCCACACTTATATCATAATGTACTATTACATTATTAGTAATACTGGCTGTTTTTGTGCCTTAAAAAAAGCGCTGATACGCGCGCATCGCTAATTTGTGAACAAGTAAAAATTATTCCGCGCGCTTTTTCTTTTCGTTGTATTGAATTTTTATTTATTTCCTCGCAAATATGTTATAAAACGTCGTATGACATACGTGCGCTTTGGTAACTACAGCCTCTGCTTTCTTGTAGTAATATCGCCTCGGCTGTAATTTTCAACTTACCGCACTTATATTAATGTAGTGTTATTTAGTGTTATGTAAAGAGGTCACGAGTGGGAGGTTATTAGTATATTACAAATCATCCTGTATATAAAAAAAAGCTTAAATGAAAAATGTAATAGGCGTGGAGCGCTTTGTACACCTAAAAGTCAACCAAAATGAGCTATTTTAAAAGCTGTATTTTTATTAACCACTAGCAATGTGGGTCGCGTATTACCGTGACCAAAAATGCTTCGTCCTATTGCAACTTGGTTGATACAGTGCCGTGTGTCTAGATTACCGTGATGATTGAACTATTTACATAAGTTAGTACGAAATACTCAGTCAGAGTCCAGCTCGCACTTTCTCGGTTTTATTACGCAAATGTGTAGACAGGCACGTAAGAGTCATTGAAATTAATAAATGCTTCCGACACAACAGTTTGTGTCGGAAGCATTTATTAATTTCAATGACATCAGTGATGCAGAGTATGAAAAGTACAAATATCCTCAATCGAAAGCGCCCTAAATTACAAATCAAATACACATAATTAGTTATTCCGGATATACACACTTGGAGACACATGGAGCAATTCGTGCAAAGGTTATCTTGCCATAAATATGAAGGTAGGTAAATTACGAGGCATATGTGTGTGGCATGCAGCGTAGTTATATGACTGCCTAGCAGCAGCGTACTACTACGTTGGGCATTCGTCACAGCATGCGCAACGCGCACCTCTCAAAGTAGGTCTGCAGTCGGCCAAGAAAGTGGTCTACAAGTTGTGACAAAACTTTTCATGTAGGTATCCAAAATAGAGCCTTAACATTGAATCTTTTTAGTGTCAAAATTTTATTGCAGGGCTTATCAACCAGGTTGTTTAATAACGTGCTATTGAACTACACCTAATAAAAAATAACCATAAGCACCCTTCACACATTAGTCAAATGTCGCAGTACAATATGGAATAAAGACAATATGCAACAAAAGGATTGTCATAATAAATATGTTAATAACTTATGAAACATACATTTAGTATTATTATGTTAATTTTCATCATATAACTACACTAAAACACATGTCAAGTACACTAAATCAGTAACCACATCAGATAAACATGTTAAATTGGATACCAAAATAATAGAATTGGGACACAAATATATTTCGCCATATTTGAATACCGCATATTCTGAAATAGACATGTAGGTAATAAAATCACGGCAATAAACTGGTGCCGGTACTGAAAGACTAAAGATATTTATATGTATTGAAGCGTGCTTTACGAGCACTTGGCAAAAGATAAATGACACACGAAATGTACCCGGATATTGTCACCTGAAGGTTTTATAGACGCAGATAAACGTAAAATAAGTTTTGGATCATGGGTTTGTCCAGTAGAGGTTATATAATTCCCGCTTACTTTACAAGACATAGGTATCTACTACCAAACTAGAACTGTAACCGCCGAATCACCAGGAAAATTAATGTCCTCAAAATAAAACCTTCCCGCTTCTTGAAACTATGTAGTGATTGTCGGTGCAGTGCCGTCACATGCATGGTTTAAAAACAAACCTTAAATTATTTTACCCTGCCGGTAAGATGTACTGGCATTATCTTGCCTGTAATAGTATGGAATACGCTCCCAGTATGCTAAAGTGAACCGAATGGTGACCACAATATCATAAATACTGGAATTTCCAAATAGCCGTACATGAAGCTCACATAGGTACGTAACTCAAGGAACTTATGCGGAAAATTTCAAACTTGTAGCACTCATGTAAGCTTAAAATTTTGCATCTAAATTCTGCACAACGTCAAGCAAAGGCCACTATGTCATGAATTTACCTAGCTACTGCGAAAGCTAGTTTCAACAGGCCGTTATATCGACATAATAGATACAAAAACTGGGCAAGAGCTCGCGGATGCTCAATGTAGGGTTCCGCAGCCGTTATTAGAAATAAATGCATTCGTATGAAAAAAATACAATTTGAAAAACTCCACCACCAGAAGAGCCTACGTTTATGGCACTTACGCCCTTTTGTTGAGTAAAGTAGCTTTTTATATTTTGGGTCACATGGTTTATAAGATAAGTGGGAGGGGTACACAATTTATACAACTTTTGGAGCGATTATTTCCAAAAATATTTATTTAATCCAAAAATGTTATTAGAAATCTTAAAATATTTTTCATATAATGACATTCGTCGAATGATGTGCCACACGTTGATCTTTACTGAAAAAAAAAATCTGCTTCTGTTACATGTATAACGTACAAGCACCTCCCCTAAAAATAGGTATTTTTATGATTTAACTATCAAACTAAGTAGCGGCTAATACAAGACACTTAAAAACCAAATTTCATCAATATTCATTGTGTAGTTTTTGAATAAAGTCCTGTGATTTACGGTTGGACAGACAGACGAATATGACGAAACTATAAGGGTTCCATTTTTGCCAATTTGGCTACGGAACCCCAAAAAAGTAATATGTTCAGGATTGTTAGTTGGTTATGTTTATATTAACCAGGTATTTTAAATTATGACATATTGCTCCCGAGTAAATTAATATTTATTCACAGTTGTATTGATTTATTTCTGCTTCTACAGGCCTAATAAAAAATGGCTCAAACACCACATTTCATATTTATACTTACTGTGAGTTTCAACAGTAAAAGACCGAAAAAAGCTATAAACATGACATATGCACAACAAATGCGTAATATGTATGTACATAGCAATAAACCGAAAAGGGCTTCCATAAACTTGATAATTTATGCTGAGGTCGGTGTTGCCATGACAACGGATACAGTATTATCGGCTGCTGAATCAACTGATTTGAAGAAATCTCAATAAAAACTGTGGGATTCTATTGGACTTTTTAGCACCTCATATCGTCCGCTTCTTACTGTTCTAGTTGTATGTTCAATATTTTATATTAAAAAATATCAACATTTTATTGTTGATCTTACAATTTTCCAAAATCTGTGTTAATACAGAAAAGTAGAACTATTATCAAAACCACGAATACAGTAGTCTGTAGCCCTTTCTTATAAGCCTTTATAAAGCCAGTTAAATATAATTTAATAACTGAATAGAAATTTATTAATAAACCGCCACAGAGATAACAAGGAGGGTATTCCCGACAGTTTAATTCCCAGAAATAATCTCTTTCATGGAAACAACACTTTAGGAATGAAAGCCTTAATTCATGGAAACCATTTTATCAACAATGAAATCGGTATTCAAACCTTTAGTACGGAGACATCTGGAGGATAACAAATTCTGAACGATTGCTATTTATATTAAGCAACTATGGTAACAGTCTCATAAAGAATTCGCTAAATTCTTCAATTTGAGAGCGGTTACAGACGCGTATTTGACACGCATTGTACAAATAGCATTTGTGAAATGCGTGTCAAATACGCCGAATAACAAGAAATGTGACTTAATTGAGTCCACATGAACATTTATTCCATAATGTTCCTAGAAACTCTGCACACAAGTCACAAAAGATGATATTAGTTTTAATTAATGCTATTGTGGATGCTATGCTATGTTGTACCCATAATGTATTATTTTTTTAAATTATTTACCTCTTGTTTTTGCATCAGTCCTCTAATATGGTATATAGCACCTTACCTTGATATACAGTTTCTAAACATAGAAACATTCTAAACATTGGAAATTTGAAAAGAGTGGCCGCAACTTTTAATTGTCCAGTACTTTTCTCCGGCTTCACCTATTGTTTGCAAACAGGCATTACATGTACATGTAGAATCGACTTTTCGCAAGCGTAGTATTTTTCTTCCTAAGTAAATAAATATTTTTTTATTATTATTTTATTATTGATACAGCTTAATACTGCGAATGAGTTTTTGGGCAGCTTCTACTCATGAGCTTTATACACGAAAGTGAAAGAGTTGAACTCTCATTGAACGTTACAAAGACCAATGACAGACTTTGTTGAAAGCCCCATAACAATCAAAGGCACCTCTCATAATGGAATATGTCGAAGAATAAACATACCTTGGACAAATGATATCTCCAAAAGACCTTACTAAAAAATAAATTAACAATAGAGTACAGCAAGCATGGAAAAGATATTGGTCCCTGAGAGAAATAGTGAAAAACCCTAAGGTACCACAAAAGTCCAAGAAGAAAATATTTGATTGTTACATTTTACCCATAATGCCATATAGATGCAAAACGTGTAACCTATCGAAACAAAATATACACAAACTTGGGACCTGTCAGCACAGTATGGAGCGAAGCATGCTCAATGTCAAATTAAAAGACAAAATAAACCTAGAAACATTACACACATTACAGTACATACATTTTAGTTTTTTATACATACTGTATAAAAAAACTAAAATGGAGGACAGGTCATATGATGAGAAGCAATAAAGAAAAATGGGCTAAAAACGTAACCGAATGGTGTCTTAGAACAGAAGAAAGAAAGGAAGACTGCTTCTTAGATGGGAAGACGATATCAGAAGAATAGCTGGTGTTACTTGGGCGAGAAAGACCCATGATCGAAAAATATGGCAAACTTTAGGCCCTTGTAGTGATAATTCTTACCTCGTATATGTATATATGTCCTTGTAGTGTTATTTCGTTCGCATTTCTGTATATATTAGTTATATATTTCGCCATTTTTAACATAATAAATATCTCTGTAAGACTTATTGTAAACATTATTTTTCATAAATGAAATCTGTCATGTCGACAAATATTTTCTATGGTTGCTATGACAACAAGATAAGCATAGAGTTCTTTCTAAAGTATGGTCTACATTGTGAAACTGGCTGAGCGTAAATTCTAAATTAAAAATAAGTTAAGCTTTAAAATTTTAAATTGCTTCTAGAGAGTTTTCTTTATGGATACAAAACCGAAGAAGAGTCAGTGAATAACCAGCTCTCTAAAAGAGAAGCAGTGAAGAACCAGCTCTCTAAAAGAGAAGGAGGAAGAACGAGCTCTCTAAAAGAGAAGGAGGAAGAACGAGCTCTCTAAAAGAGAAGGAGTGGGAAATTAAGAGAAAGAGACCATTCCTACCGGCGCCGCCTTTCTACCTACCGGCGTCGCCTTTCTACCTACCGGCGTCGCCTTTCTACCTACCGGCGTCGCCTCTCTACTTACCGGCGTCGCCTCTCTACCTACCGGGCCGCCTCTCTACCTACCGGGCCGCCTCTCTTATATACCGGGCCGCACCTCTACGACGCGTCGCACCTCTACCTGTCGACGTCGCGCCACTACTACCTACCAGCGCCGTGACTCTGCCTACCGGCGCCGTGCCTCTACCTACCGGCGCCGCGCCTCTACCTACCGGCGGCGCGCCTCTACCTACGCGTGCCGCATCTTGACCTACCAGCGCCGCATCTCCGCCTGGACGCCGTACCTCTACCTACCAGCACTGCATCTCCGCCAGCATCGGTTCTAAATTATCTTTAATTTTAAGTAGTCTTTAAGTTCTTGTAAATATATGTAGTCCTATCTTAAACCTACCCTTTCATTTCACTACAGTTTGGCGCCCATCAAGCATACCACCCACGACCCTTCTCAAAATTTTAAAATAAATACTTGCACAAGTATCCACCGCTTTTAGCGTAATTTGGCTGCAACTTTGGAAGACCATCCTTCGCCTCACCGCTTCTCATTGTAGTTTCTCATCGTAGTCTCATGCTCTATCTATATATTTTTCTTTCCTTGGCTTTTAGTTTTAGTTTGTAGTTTTCTAGCTTTTAGTTTCTTTTACTAGGTCTGAACATTTTTCTCTTTTTGTCCTACTGTCGTGTCGGCCTACTATATTTTTCTTCCCTCTCGTTTTCTTTAGTTGACTATTGTTAATAATTGCTATTAAGGTTGGCGCAATTTGTTTAATTAATCATTCCTTATTATTTGGTTCCCCTCGGTTACTTTAACTTTAACTTACTTATTGATTTAAACGCAAATCAATATTACAAGATTTAATATGGAACGCGTAATTGATTTTAATCTATTAAACAAACCAGAATTAGACTACGAAGTTGTGATCAGAAATGAAGATCCGGCTAATACGGTCCAAGGTCTTCGCAAGCAAATTCAGCGTCTAGCATTGCTCCTACCTTCGGAGGATATTATCGATTCCTCCCTTCCGATTGCTGAAGATGCAGACCAAATCAAATGCACCTTAGATTATGTGGAAACCAAAATAAGTTCTGGCAATACTAAACTTGGAAAAAAAATAAATTCTTTTTTAAACCACTTATTTTTCAGGCTGCAGCGTATTGACACGGACGTGTCCAATATTGATTCGTCTGTCTTAGAAAAAATAGGACAGTTAAAAGAAAATTTCTCATTGCTCGAAAAAAGGTTTGAGGCTTTCAAATCTACTGAACCGATAACAGGTGACAATGAATGGGCAGAATGTCTAGATAACCCTTCCCCACCTACTGTAGTCAATACTTCGGGAACAATTTGCCCTAAATCGTTAGGAGAGCTTCGAAAATTTGCATTTAGTGGTAAATCGTGTCCAAAAGCATTTCTATTAAAATTACATGAATTTACAACCTCACGCGGAATTCCAAGACAAAATTTAGTAAACCATGCTTCGGAATTCCTTACTGACAACGCTCTGCATTGGTTCCGTTTCAAAAAAAACAGAAACCCTTCTTTAACATGGGAGGAAACATGCACCTGCCTAATAAAGGATTTCTCAGACTATGATAGTGATTTTAAACTACTAACATTTATTAGGAACCGTACTCAAGGGGAGAAGGAAAGCATTATCGTTTATGTATCGTTAATGTTTGAAATGTTTACACGTTTAACCAACAAAATAGCTGAGGACGAACAGTTAGAAATTCTTCTTCGAAATATTCGTCCATGTTACTCTGTTTTTGTAGCGTTAAAGAAAGTGGACTCTATCGATTCTTTAGTTATGACTTGTCAAAAATACGAGGAATTTATAGATAAAGATCGCAACTTTAAAGAACCTCAAAACGATGATAACCCTCTTACTGCAGAGTTTAATTATAAGCCACCGGCTAGTGCAAGAGCACCCACTAACAAGTCTTATCCGTCTCATTCCCAATGTAAAAATGCTAACTCTTTTAATTCTTCTTACAGGGGTAACTCTCAAGCAGGTTTCACCCAAAGGAACCTTCCTCCGAGGATATTTTCAAACAAATATCCATCTTTTGATGCGTCGCCCTCTAAGACTGTTAACGTCACTTCTCACGTCAGTCCCTCTCAGTTTAGAACGAATTTATTTTGCCCTCGATGCCGCACTAATGGTCATACCTTGAGAGGTTGTTCCCAGCCTAGATTTCTTATTTGTTTCCGCTGCGGACTTAAAGATGTAAAATCCACACACTGCCCAAATTGCAATACTCCCTCGCAAACTACTTCGTCTCATCCTACTTCAAAAAACTAATAAATGACTTGAACAATAATACTAAATTTCACTACAATGATTGGCAAAATTGGCTAGAAACAATTAAAAATTTTTTTACCTGTTATAGAACTTCTTCGGTTCTTTTTGACAAGGAAAAAGATTCTTTACGTCCCTATCTAAGAGTACAGATTAATGGTAAAACATTTTCTGGCCTGTTAGATAGCGGAAGCTCGGTTACTATTCTAGGCAATAACTCACATCTTGAGATTTTAAGACTCGGTTTCCCATTGTTCAAGTCTAATCCTATTACTGTCTCTACTGCTAATAAACATAAAGTTAAATCTGTCGGATATTTCGACCTTCCTTTGACTCTGAATAATCAAACTCATATTATCAGAGCCCACGTTTTTAAAGAAATGTTCCCATCTCTTATTCTCGGTATAGACTTTTGGAAAAAGTTTGGTCTAGTATCGAAGATTTTTTCTGATACCTCAAAACTTAACTTTTGCTCGTCTATTGATAGTGATACCGATAAGGTTTCAGCTTACAAAAATCTCTCGGATTCTCAGAAAACAATTGCTGATAGTGTAATCCAGCGATTTAAAGAGATTTCGTTCGAGTTCAGGGGTGAACTTGGTCGCACTGATTTAATTTGTCACAAAATAGACACGGGGGATACTCTCCCTATTAGACAAAAGTGCTATAGACTTTCGCCTGAGAAGCAAAAGGCACTTATCAATGAGGTTGATAACATGATTAAATGGAAAGTTATTGAAAAATGTGAAAGTCCTTGGCTCTCACCCGTACTTATAACGCCTAAGAAAAATGGTGAATGGCGTTTTTGCATTGATAGCAGGAAACTGAACTCAGTTACTCGCCGTGACGCATACAGCCTTCCTCTGGTTAATGAGATCCTTGATAACCTTAGAAATGCGAAATATCTCTCCAGTATTGATATTGCAAAGGCATTCTGGGAATTACCTCTGAATCCCGCCGATAAAGACAAGACCGCGTTCTATGTTCCAGGTAGAGGCATGTACAGATTCGTAGTAATGCCATTTGGTCTCACTAACGCGCCTGCTACACAACAACGTCTTATGGATAGGCTGTTTACTCCTGACTTTGAAAATAAAGTGTTCTGCTATTTGGACGATATAATCTGTATTTCAGAAACGTTTGAGGAACATATTTCACTATTACTCAAAATTTTTGAGAAAATATCTTTCGCGAAACTAACAATTAATTTTGAAAAAAGTCAGTTTTTCAGAAACGAGTTAAAATATCTTGGCTACATCGTTGACGCTCATGGTCTACGTACTGATCCGGCTAAAATCGATGCTATTTTACAATACCCCACTCCAACTTCCCGTAAGGAAGTAAGGAAGTTTCTCGGTACTTGCACTTGGTTTAGAAGATTTATCCCTAACTTTAGTTCTATTGTAGCCCCTATCAGTCAATTGACCTCTTCTAGTAAAAATGCCCCAAAATTTGCTTGGAATTCAGAAGCAGAGGCCGCATTTCTGAAACTAAAGGAATCGTTAGTGTCTACCCCTGTTCTTGCTTGCCCTAATTTTGACCTTCCTTTTGCAGTTCATTGTGATGCGTCTAATTTTGGTATAGGAGCTATGCTTACTCAAATTCAGAATGATAACGAAGTCGTCATAGCTTATATGAGTAAATCCCTTAATAAACATGAAAGAAATTACTCTACAACTGAACGCGAAACATTAGCCGTTATTATCGCCCTTGAACACTGGCGTTGTTACTTAGACTCTGGCAAACAGTTCACTGTTTATACGGACCACGCCGCTCTCAAATGGTTTAGCAATCTTTCAAACCCTTCTGGCAGACTAGCTAGATGGACTGTACGCTTATCATGTTTTAATTTTGTTCTCAAACATAAAAAAGGTAAAGAAAATCTTGTTCCAGATTTACTCTCACGGGATAGGTCGTTCGACGTCGACCCAGCCATAGATACTATCAAGGCATGCCCAGTGTTGGCGAGTAATGACTCTTTCCAACAAGCACAGGAGTCGTATGAAAAATTGATTCTTGGAGTGCGGAATAAACCTGATCTTTATCCTAACTATACTCTTAAGGATGATAAAGCTTACCGTTGTATTCATTCTCCTTACGCTATAAACGATGATTTTATATGGAAAGAAATTCCTCCTCCCTCTGCAAGGGAGTCCTTGATTAAGAAGGCACACGGTTCCCTAAACGAACCGCATCTTGGCATTTTCAAGACATATAAAAAATTATGCTTACTTTACTATTGGACTGGCATGTTTAAAGATATAGCTAAATTTATTACTAACTGTGAAAAATGTTTATCTTACAAGCATTCTAACCATTCTCCCTACGGTCCTATGGGCAAATCTAAGGTCTGTTCAAGACCTTTTCAGGCCATATCCTTGGATTTAATGGGTCCCTTTCCAATGACAAGACGTCGTAATCAATATATTTTAGTTATAAATTGTACATTTACTAAATATACCTTCATTTTTCCTTTGAAGCGTGCCACGGCAGTTGACATCATTGATAAACTCGAGAACCAGGTGTTCCGTATTCATGGAGTCCCACAGACTATACTTACGGATAATGGGGTTCAATTTCAATCTCATGAGTTTCGTAATTTACTTAACAAATATAAAATTCCCTACCAGTCTTACACGCCCTATTATTGTCCTCAGGTTAACCCCACCGAAAGATATAATCAAACTATCATTACGGCTTTGGCTTCTTTAGTGGGAGACGATCATAGATCTTGGGACTTACATCTTTCGAAAACTCAATTTGCTATGAATAATGCAGTGAATGTAGTTACTGGTTTTTCACCAGCATTCTTAGTGTTTGGTCATGAGTTAATAACTTGTGGTTCCCTGTATGCACAAAATGTCAGTACTGATGAACTGATATTTTTACCTCGTGATATTTATGCAAATAATTTAGGCCTTTTGTCTACAGTTCACGACAAGGTCCAGACTGCTCTTTACGTTTCTCACCAAAAAAATGCATTACGTTATAATTTGCGGCATCCTTTTAGAGAATACAATGTGGGTGAGACAGTTTGGCGTAAGAACTATGTGCAAAGTAACGCCGGTACATATTTTAGTGCAAAATTGGCTCCGAAATTTGTTAAGGCAAAAATTATCCAAAAGCTCTCGCCGCTTGTTTTTATTTTGGAAGATAATACCACCGGGTATACGGGTAAATGGCATGTGAAAGATTTTAAGTTGTAATAAATAACAATTTTTTTCTTTTACCGAGTAAATAATTATGCTAATTTTTCTCTTCCCTTTTCTTTTTACTTCCTTTTCTTACTTTATTAATTTTTTCTTTTTATCTTCTTTTATTTCCCTTCCTCATTTTCTCTCTACTTGTCTTTTTCTTCACGAGCGGGTTATGACTCGTAAAACAAGCCCTCATTCCCTCTATTTTTACTTCTTTGACTTGTACACTTGGCGGACTTTTAGGGCTCTAAACCCACTGTCTCTAGCCTTGTTGTCGGGTCTCTTTGCTCTAAAGCAACTTGTCTTTTCTTCACGAGCGGGTTATGACTCGTTAAAGAAGCCCACATTATCTCTATTTCTACTCCTTTGACTTGCACACTTAGCGGACTTTAATGTCTCTAGCCTTGTTGTCAGGTCTCCTTGCTCATAAGCAACTTGACTTGTGCCTAACTTGGAACGGCGCAATACTTCTTCTTCTTCTTCTACTACTGAGCTTCTTGTGCTCAAAAGGTACTAAATGTACTTCATAATTTTGGAGACTCTTGAGCTCCGTTTCATCTTTTGCATTTCTATTGCATCTTTGTGACATTTCCCTGGAGTACGCGTCATTGAATGTGAACGCTACCCCGCTTTCGTTTGGTGATGGATGCTAGGTTATTTATGTTCGTATGAGTATGTTTGCTGTAGGATTTTTGTCTCTCCAACTTCAAAGACAAGGAAATTTTCGTAAGTCGAAAATTTTCCGGGTTTTTGGGGTAATGTAGTGATAATTCTTACCTCGTATATGTATATATGTCCTTGTAGTGTTATTTCGTTCGCATTTCTGTATATATTAGTTATATATTTCGCCATTTTTAACATAATAAATATCTCTGTAAGACTTATTGTAAACATTATTTTTCATAAATGAAATCTGTCATGTCGACAAATATTTTCTATGGTTGCTATGACAACAAGATAAGCATAGAGTTCTTTCTAAAGTATGGTCTACATTGTGAAACTGGCTGTGCGTAAATTCTAAATTAAAAATAAGTTAAGCTTTAAAACTTTAAATTGCTTCTAGAGAGTTTTCTTTATGGATACAAAACCGAAGAAGAGTCAGTGAATAACCAGCTCTCTAAAAGAGAAGCAGTGAAGAACCAGCTCTCTAAAAGAGAAGGAGGAAGAACGAGCTCTCTAAAAGAGAAGGAGGAAGAACGAGCTCTCTAAAAGAGAAGGAGTGGGAAATTAAGAGAAAGAGACCATTCCTACTGGCGCCGCCTTTCTACCTACCGGCGTCGCCTTTCTACCTACCGGCGTCGCCTTTCTACCTACCGGCGTCGCCTCTCTACTTACCGGCGTCGCCTCTCTACCTACCGGGCCGCCTCTCTACCTACCGGGCCGCCTCTCTTATATACCGGGCCGCACCTCTACGACGCGTCGCACCTCTACCTGTCGACGTCGCGCCACTACTACCTACCAGCGCCGTGACTCTGCCTACCGGCGCCGTGCCTCTACCTACCGGCGCCGCGCCTCTACCTACCGGCGGCGCGCCTCTACCTACGCGTGCCGCATCTTGACCTACCAGCGCCGCATCTCCGCCTGGACGCCGTACCTCTACCTACCAGCACTGCATCTCCGCCAGCATCGGTTCTAAATTATCTTTAATTTTAAGTAGTCTTTAAGTTCTTGTAAATATATGTAGTCCTATCTTAAACCTACCCTTTCATTTCACTACACCCTTTAGGAGGCCTTTGCGGAAATGCAAGACAATCACACTACCGGTGTCTAACAATTAATTTTATGTTTAATAATCAATGAAGAAGGTACTTACTTATATTTATACTCATAGCATATTAGGTTAAAATAATGTATTTAATGGTTGTTGAAATAAAGGCTATTATTATTATTATTTTGCTCATGAATGGTTGGTTTTCAGTTGACCGTCACGCTGATCGCCGGCGACGAAGCATCAATATGCATGTAATTAAATGTAAAATTTCTGAGTGACGCTGATGGATCTGCGCCGACTTGCGGCAGTTCCGCAAACTTAATGATGCATCAGCTCTGACGATTAGCATTACTGTAAAACCAGCCTTTACACTTGCAACTGTCGACTAACTTTACTGACCTTCTCAAAGTATTTGAGTCAGAGAGTTACTAGCAAGTTTACAATACCAAAAGCAGAGCCAAAAACAGCCGGTTAGTTACAAATTCATGCATAATTTAAGCATGTCTGACAAACAACATAAAACGCTTATCAAATTACGATAAATTTATACTACATCAATGCTGCGAGCGGAAACTACGCTCGTAAATTCTGTCATTTTTACTGAAAAGAACCAAAATGCAGGAAAATCTGTTGCCAGATTGTTAAAGTAATCCCACCCTGAATAGCCAATTTATTGGTAATGTGATAAGATCACAGCGTCGTTTATCAGGCTCTGGTCCAAACCCTGTAATAAATTGGAATTTGAAACTAATAGATATTTAAACGGAGTCACTTTTAGTTTGACTGAAAAGTTATTGGACTTTTTGAGGATTGATATTTGATGATTACAGGTTAACTGGAGGGTCAACTGAATAATTTATATTTATTATAAAGGTTAATGATATTTTATGTTTATTTTAACAGGAATAATAGGGAAAGAAAGAATTTGAAAATAAAGTAAAAAAAATAAAGGTAGCTTAATGTTGTTTGTTGAATGCACCGATCACGTAAAGAAGGTCAATGAGAGGAACTGAATGAGGAAGGGGACTGCGTATTGTGACGTACACATCCCACAATGCACAATAGATGATAATGATATTTACTAACATGTTCCAATGTTACACTGGAACATGTTAGTGAGCGGACGTGTTAGTGATTTTTTCGGAGTTTTGTCGGAAATTCTAAAGTGTAAATTCGTGATTGGTTGAAACCTATAATTTTGGAATCCTTGTCTCTCTAAGGGAACTTTTACCGAAGAACTCCGCCCAACGGGCGGAGTCCGAGAGGGACAAACATATTTAGCAAAGTGACATTGTTAAATCGAAGCTGAGATTCGAACCGGCAGCAGCGTAAGTGGGGAGCGAACGCTATACCACCGCGCCACCGACGATAGTTTCGAGCGCGCGAAATAACTGGTCTGGAGCTACGCGTGACGTCGACGCAGTGGAGAAAGTGAAGCGGCAAGCTATAAAGCACCTTAATGCGTAGACATTGGGTGTAAAATACACTGCGCTGTACGGCTGTGAGATGTCAACAACGGACAACGTTACCGTAAGAGATAAGGGACAACGGTCGCGTATAAATGAAGCGGAGGTAGAGGAACAATGGCAATCGCCAATTGGAAATAAACAACAAATGGGACTTTCGGAATGCACAATTAGGGATATTATAAAACAGGAAGTTACAGCGGTTCTTGAACGTTCAATGCAGAATGTAATTCTGGGGGTTTTAAACAACCTGCAAAAGACGGTCAGTGAACTAAAAGAGAAGGTACTTGACTGTTGCAAGGAAAATCAACTACTTAAAGGAAAGTTGTTGCAAACGGAGCGTAATTTAAATAAGTTACAAGAAGTAGAAAATTTCTCCCAGTCCCAGCCTGCGGGAACAAGCACCTGGAGTAAGAAATCCTTAAAAGGATCCGATACAAGTGCTACTCGCGCCGCACTTAGTACGCCGTTAGTTACGTCACAGGCTAAGGGCCATATCAGGATGCCAGAGGAAAAAGATATGGGAGGAAAGAAGGAAGTTACAGGAAATATCATACACTTACAATCGGAAAACCTACAATCGTCACAAGTAGAAAGGGTTCAAAGCAAGACAGAATGGCAAACAGTTACCAACAGGAAGAAAGAAAGGAAAATAAATCGGACAACAGTACTAAGAGGAGGAAACCATCAGATTAGTAAACTACAGGCTATTGAGAAGAAAAAATATTTACATGTATGGTCATTACATCCCGATACGTCAACGGATACTATAGTAGATCATGTAGGTAAAATTATCGTTGATAGTAAAAATATCAGTGTCGAGAAAATACCCCACAAGACACAGCGGGACTATTCATCTTTTAAAATTGGAGTACCAGAAAGCCAGTATGAGGGTATCGCTAAATCAGAAGTTTGGCCGGTGAATACGCGTTTTAGCGAATGGCTTTGGTTTCGGAACTCGCATAGAACAATCGAAGGAAAAGGAAACTAATTACACACTGGAGCTTTATTATCAGAACGTTAGAGGACTGCGTACGAAACTAAAAAGTGTCTATAGCAATATACTAGCATCATCGGCTCAATTGTTTGCCTTCACGGAGAGTGGATTAAATGAATCCATACACGACGGAGAAATAGTGCCAGACGGGTATGTGGTGCTTCGATGCGATCGCATGGACGGTCGTAAGCTCGGAGGTGTCTTACTTGCCGCCGCGCTAAGTGATAGACTCGAGCTACGCCAAGTGTCTTTACCCGAGAACGCTAATTTAGACACTCACTCGTTTGAAATAGTTTGTGCAACTGTGTATCGCGGAAACAGATTCATGTTTTTATGTTGCGTTGCGTATATTCCACCGAGATCAACAGACAGAGAATACATGTATATGTTTCACCTTCTAGAAATGTTATGTGGACGGTATGAAAAAGTAATTTTAGTGGGAGACTTTAATATGTATTCATCTAGTCAGGATATACAATGTTATTATGAGTACTTTGTCACCTACTGTAAATTTCGCCAACACAACAACATTAGGAATTGTAACGATCGTATGCTCGATGTTGTGTTGACAACTTTGTCTAACGATGAGATTATCGTAAGCGAAGAGCGCGAGCCTTTGTCTAGTGTCGACCCCCAGCACCCGCCGCTGTGTGTGAGCGTCTGCCCGGCGCGCGCGCACTCACCTGTGGAGCCTGCCACAGCCGCTGCCGTCCCCACTACACCCCCGCTACAAAACCGTGCACCGCCGACACCGCTGCCCGCGACCTACCCGCGGTGGAGCTTCGCAAAGGCAAATTTTTATTCAATGTATTCGGCGCTGGGGGAAGCGGATTGGAGCCAATTGTACGGTACAAGCAGCGTTGACGCAGCATACGGTATACTTTATAATATATTTTATAGGTTAATAGATCATAGCACTCAAAGAAAAATGCCTAAAGCCGGCTATTCACAGTACAATTACCCGGAATGGTATACGGCAGACATAATAGGCGACATAAAAAGAAAGACGTATTGGCATAAAACTTTTAAAATACATAAAAGTAGGGATGCGTATGATAAGTTTTCTTACTATCGATCAATAGTTAAAAATAAAATTAATTGTGCTTATAAGAATTACCAGAAACGTATAGAAATGCAATTTTTAAAAGAACCTAGTACTTTTTGGAGTTTTATTAGTCGGAAATGTTCAAAACGTAGCAAAATGCCCATTATTAGAGATGGTTCGCCCATTATAGAGAGTGAATGTGCCCAAGCGTTTGCCAATTATTTCCAGTCGGTTTATGGAGGTATAACGCCACATTTAAACGCAACGGCCGCAGTCCAGGCGGCACCGGAACGCGGAGCGCGTATTCATGTGGGCCAGTTATCATTAAAAGAGGTAAGCAGTGCCCTAGCGCGCCTAAAGCCTAAACGATCGGTGGGCCCTGACGGTATACCTCCATATATTGTAAAAGACTGTCGAATGGTATTAGCTCGGCCACTCCTACACTTATTTAATGTTTGTTTGAAGGAAGGGGTGTATCCAAGTGGTTGGAAATTGACGCGGGTGATCCCTGTCCCGAAGGGGTCTTCTAGCTCCGATGTAACAGGATACAGGCCTGTTGCGGTATTATCGACATTTGCGAAGGTCTTCGAGATGGCACTGTGCTCTGTTATAACACCACAGATCAATGTTCAGCTTAGCGATGCACAGCACGGGTTCCGGGCTGGCTACAGCACAAATTCCAATTTAATGTGTTTCATGAATCAAGCTGTCCCGGTGCTCGATTCTGAAGCTGGAGCACAGCTGGATGTAGCCTATCTTGACTTCCAGAAGGCCTTCGATAGTGTCGATAATGACATTTTGCTAAAGAAATTTGCGATGGCCGGATTTACACCGGATTTATTATCTTTTTTTGCCAACTATTTAGGAAACCGGCAGCAGTTTGTCGAGTACGCGGGGTACACTTCAAATCCATATCCCACTCTTACGGGAGTAAGTCAAGGCAGTAATTTAGGCCCTTTAGAGTTCCTCATCATGATCAATGATCTGCCTGATGTGGTTAAGCATGCAAACTGCCTTTTGTTTGCAGATGATTTGAAGTTGTTCCTCCGAGTCGATAACATACGCGACTGCGAACGACTTCAGAAAGACATCAATCATGTTGTAGATTGGAGCATTGAGAATAATTTATTTTTTAATGTTTCAAAATGCAACATGATGTCTTTTACGCGAGCAGTAGAACCATTGCGTTATGAATATAAGTTGGAGGGGAAAGTTATTCCACGGGTCACGATGGTGCGAGACCTCGGTGTCTTATTCTCAGCCGAACTGTCATTTAGACAACATATTGTTAATATATGTAGGAAGGCCTATCAGAACTTAGGGTTTATAATGCGAGAGACAAGAGACTTTCATAACATTAATGCTGTAAAGTCCTTGTATAACGCTTTGGTTCGTAGTAGGTTAGAGACAAGTGCCATCATCTGGAACCCACATGAAACTAAATACAGTTTGATGGTGGAGAGGATGCAAAATAAATTTACTCGATACCTTTACTTGAAACAGTATGGCGTGTATCCCTTCTATCCACTTATGTATCCAACCCTCTTTGTTCTAGGGATGGTTGGATACTATAAGTTGGAAGCAAGGCGAAACTTAGCCTTGGCTAAATATATATTCTTAGTGTTCCGGGGTAAATTGAGAAACCCCACGGTTTTGGAATCGTTAAAGTTGTTTGTACCAAATACAAGACTGCGGCAGGCGCCAAGAACTAAGGTGTTTGAGGTACCTACATCTCGTACTAATATGCAGAAATTTGCTCCAACCGTCAGGGCTTTAAATATTTTAAATACGATTTCACATCGCTTAGATATTTATGTTTGTTCTTTGGCGGAATTTGAGAAGGTGACACTGGATTATCTTTGTTATTTTTAGAATAGTGATAATTTAGTTTTGAATTGTTTGTTGCTGCATTGCTGTATTGGGTTTAATGTAACCTGTGATAACAATGTGTGCTTGATAAATAAATAAATAAATAAATAAATAAATACTCTATTGATAATGATATTTACATTTGTTACAAGACATAATTGGTATGTATAAAAGAACATGATAATTACACAAAGTTAAATCTTGTGCAGTAAAACTCAGGAAAGTCGTTTGTTACACCAGATGGCACTCTGCACCATTCATAAATTTTATTTAAAATAACTCTAAAGATTAAAACAAATGTTAGAAAGTACAGGTGGATCAACGTAACTTGAGTACTTGACCGGATTGAAGTTAGGTTCTTATCACTTTCGCGCATGTCATAGAGATGCGACCCTAAAATTACTTACAAAAACGATTAATTATGTTTAATCGAATAAAAATACTAACAAAAATTTAATTCAACAATACAAAAATTCTATTTGAATAAGTTCATAAAAGTTTAAATTTAGAACAGTTACAATACTAAAGAAAATTTAAAAAACAAATTCTTTACGAAACCTATCACAAAAACATGAGTTAGTAATACTAATTACGACAACGTAATGCGTAATTGCATCTCTAATTCTATTGGTTTAGTTACCGTCCCCACACCCCTCCCCATCGCTTACTGTCACTATTAATACTAAAAAATGCATCAGCGCAATCACTTTTCGCCAACTTCAATCCGGTCAAGTTACGTTGATCCTACTGTACATAATATGACAAATTATATACTTCTAATATACATGTTAAAGGCAACGTGATACGTATAACGCTCTTTCACACGTACATGCGTCGCCATGTGGCGTTATAAATCTCTGCCAAAACATGTTACCACAAAATTGCTCCCCCTATATTGCAACATGTGAAACAAGCTTTGTAAAAAACCAATCAGTGCAGTTTTGTAAATTTATTTTTATCCGACTATGGCAAAGTGAAAAGGAAGGGTTATATTTTTACCGTCCGATACAAACTGAGAGGGAGGATGAATTTTAAGTAGGTGTAACGTTTGTCGTGTCCAGTGTAGTGGTAATTCTTACCTCTTTTATTTATATTTTGATGTAGTGTTAATTCGCACCTCTTAGGTATATATTCCATTTGTTATATATTTTGCTGTTTTCGCAATAATATCTTCCTTTATTTAACATTGTAAACAATTATTTGTTAATAAATTCCAATTGTCACTACGACAGAAATATTTTCTTTGCTACTCAGACAATAGGTTAGCAAAGAGGTCTTTGTATTTTTGTATAGAAGGATACTACTTTATTTTACCTATTTTAAACTGGCAGTGTGTGGAATTAGGATATATTTTAAAATGTTGGATGCTTCTAGAGAGATTTCTTTATGAGAAAAAATCGGAAAAAAAGGCAGTGAAGCGACAGTCAAAGAGTAAACAGTCTTTGGAATAAACTAATACTACGGAAAAAGACCCCTTTTGCAGTTTAAAAAAGCAATCCGTTTTGATTTTGACAGACGAGAATGCGACAATTTTGTTTCCAGAAATTTCATTCATGCGGTATGGTATGCTAGCTATATCTGTAGGTAGTTTAGCAACAACAAATTTTATAAATTTCAACGATTGTTTTAAATGTTCTATTAATGTTTATATAATGTTAGTTTCTGGCACTATTGTGCCGGTACTAAGTTATATAATAAATTTCTGTATAAAATACGATGTATTTCCAGACCAGACAGAAAAATAATAGAAAAAATCTTATACAATTACATTTATTCATTCTTGGAAATAATATACTTGTAGAAGAGCAATACGGGTTCAGAAAAAATAAGAACATAAATAACGCCATCTATAAATTATTTCAAAAAATGATTACCGGCATTGACAATATTTTGTTTATTGCCCGACGTTTACGATCCGCAATTAAGACCCGTAGCTTATAAAGTTCTATAATGTTATATTTTTTATATATGTTTGTAAACTTTCGCAATTTGTACAATTGCGAAAGTTTACAAACATATATAATAGGAGTCCTGTAGTAACTTTGATCATGGATATAAGCAAAGCCTTCGATTTCGGGGACAGAAACCTTGATTAATAAACGGGAAAGGTGTATTAAGTAACTAAAATAATATTTGTCTGAAAGGAAACAGATAACACAAACTAGCGGGGTCTGTATAGAATCAAACACTGAAAAAATGTACCAATCTAGTCAAAGAGTAGTCAAATACGGTGTGCCCCAAAGGAGTATTTTGGGCCCTCTGCTCTTTCTTATTTATATTACGAAATGCCTAAAGTTACGCAACAACCAATGTTTCTATTTGCGGATGATAGCACGGTATTGTTTAATAACTTTACGATCGAAAATGCAATGAATAATTTTGTAGTATAGTTACTACAAAATTATTCATTTCATGTTCACTCTCGGAGAACTGTCGCCAGGGGTTTGTGGTATGTATTGGTTGCAAGCACATGTACAATAAAAAATACATTTTAATGGTGTTAGGTAAATGCATTGTTCTCTATGTCTAGCCTGTTAGGGCATGCAACTGGATATTTTTACATTTTTATAAATTATCAAACAGAGTATGTAATATAAAGTTATCATTAAAATTAAAATGTCAAAAAGCGTGCACATAATATGTCAGGAAAAGATAAAAATAAAATTATTTAAGCCATTGTAAATATTACAAAAATTTAATTAAATTAAATTATGATACAAATCGGAAGTTCAAGTTTTGGCAAAATGTATAGTGCATTATGAATATTATCATTAAATTATTTATATATTATTATCATCTTGCAAGTACTCCATTGTGGTAAAACATATTTTGTTTATTAGAAACTCAAACAATTTCTTCTTCAATTTTAAATGATTTGTTTCATATGAAATGTCATTGGGCAATTTATTATATATTTTTTGGGCCATACCTAGGAAATTATCATTAGCTTTTTTATGTCGATAATAATCGTATTTTGTTTTTATGTCGTTTACTGGCCAATGTACCGAACAGATTAAGGTTTTTTTTAATGCCACATATCGATCTTAAGCACCTTTTTTGAACTGTGAATAATAATAATAATAATAATAATAATAATAATATTTATTTCAAAAAGCACATAGTAACATAGAAATTGATAGCAACATTTTTAAACAGATACGTAGGTACATTAAGTATTGTTACTTATACATTTTTTTAAGGCGCCTTGCCACTTAAACTAGGTAAAACCTGTAACTTAAGCAGCAATTTTCAAACATTTCATGTTATGAATAGTGTTCCACTGTTTTGGAAATGTGCGTACCATATCGACAGTAGGTATGTGCAGATAATATGTGTGTGTGTGTGTGTGTGTGTGTGTGTGTGTGTGTGTGTGAGTGTGTGTGAGTGTGTGTGTGTGTGTGTGTGTGTGTGTGTGAGTGTGTGCGTGCGTGTGCGTGTGCGTGTGTGTGTGATCATGGTTAAGAGATGTATGTCAGCAATAACTCAGTATTACAATAATCTTGCTTTAAGAGCCATTCAGTAAGTTTTAGTTTAACATTATGGGCGTTGAGGTCTAATAGATTAAGTTGATTATTGAGTTTTTTGTACATATACGTGCTCAGAGTATAGTACTGATTTCGGGCAAACGAGGTGTTGTGCTTCACACTTGTGGGCTGCTTAATACGTTTATTATGGCTTGGTACAATAAACGTGCCATGTTTTTTCAGTATTGTTCGTAGCACAAAGAGCTGACGGACAGTAAGAACCCTACAGTCGGCATAAACTTGTGTAGTTGGGTTTAGGTTATATGTATATGACTGGGTGGAGGTCACTATTATTTGGGTATGTAAATCAAACCAAGTACGTGTTCACGTTAGCTGCGTTTATTCACGACTGACTTACGTGGCGGGCGCAGCCGCCTCTACAGCGCTAGTATCCCTTACCTAAGCACTTACGTAGGTATATTGTCCCTACACCATTCCCCCTTTTTAAAAGAAAACAAGAAAGTTATAACTAAGAGTACATATAAAACACATGTCACGAAACACAATCTTATCACTCAAGTTACACAATCACTGCACAGCTTACATATGTGCGCTGGCTGCCGGTGCCTGCTGCTGTGGCAACGTTTGCACGGTGACCATATTTGGGTTGCTAGCAGCTTGCTTGCGCACCCAAGACTTTGCCGTATACTTGCAGCGCCGCCACACGATATATGCAATAGCAATGGATAAAATGACTACCATTGCGATGATAATACAAACTACGTTGTCCAATTTCTGATTAAAGTTGTTTGTAACTGTTTGGGCAATGAGGCTATTGCCAGAGTTATGCTCCTCTTTGGTTTGAGTTGAACCCATTTCGACTAATGCTGAACTACGATGTTACGTGTATAATGAAAGCTCGTGAAGTAATAAAAATGTTTCGCAACATGTGGTTTCTATTGGTGCATAATTGACACATTGGTACAATACAAACATGTTTAGTTGCAAATTATATTTGTGCTAAAAAAATATACAATTAACTAAAATTAACTATATTACCTACATTTACATAAAATTCTACATTACATTATGTCGCAATAATGCATACAATTAATTATAAGTAACATTTGCGTCACCCTACTCATGTTGCATATTATGCAAAACGTAGCGGTGTTTTGATAACTCGGCCACTTCGCGTTGTTTTATGATTTAAAGCTTTACTAGAAGTGTCCTCGTTGTTATTAAAACTCACATACCTATTATTTTTAACTTCTAATTTAGGACTAATATTAGCACTACAGTTATCAATATCAATTGTATAGGCAGGTTTGAGCCTGTCTATAGAAATACATTTTTCCTTACCATCTATCTTAATAATAAAAGTCTTTCCTTCTCTTTTTACAACGTTATATGGACCTTCATATGGTGGCTGAAGTGACTTTTTCATTAGATCGTTCCTAATGAATACACTTTTGCACGTATTGAGATCGCTAGACACAAATAATGACCGTGAATTACCATGGCTCGGTGGTCTGGGTTTAAATTTGTTAATGGTATCCCTAAGCAACTGTAAATATTCCGAATCCGACATATCTACTTTGGTCTCGTCGTAAAAATCGCCCGGTAATCGAATCGGTTTACCGTAGGTCAATTCCGCTGCACTTACTCCGCTATCACTTCTGATAGCTGTACGCAGTCCTAATAGCACAATCGGAAGCTCGTCTACCCATGATTTGTTGCATTGTAAACGCGCCATAAGAGCCACTTTTAGTGCTCTATGCCAACGTTCTATCATGCCGTTGCTTTGTGGATGATACGGGGTCGTTCTAAATTTGTGTATGCCTAAATACTTCATGAGGTTGCTAAAAAGATCGCTCTCGAATTGTCTACCCTGGTCGCTTGTAAGCTTCGAAGGGCACCCAAAACGAGAGATCCAACGCTCAAATACTACCCCAGCTACGGTTTCCGCTGTGATATTTTGGACAGGTACGGCCTCTGGCCAACCCGTAGCGCGATCTATTAGAGTCACACAATATTTATAGCCCTCAGATGATATCGTCAAAGGTCCGACAATGTCAATATGTAGCTGTTGAAAACGGTCGGCCCGTTCAAAATTGCCTACACCTGAAACAGTATGTCTACTAACCTTAACCTTTTGACACGTAAGACATGCTCTGGCCCATTTGGCGACGTCTCTATCCATATTTGGCCAAAAAAACTTTTGTTTAATCATCTGTTTACTACATTTAATGCCAGGATGACTGAGATCATGTATTGCATGAAAAGCTATTAGCCTAAAATCTTCGGTTAAATAAGGTCTAATTTTTTTAGATGAGACCTCACAATAAACTTGTTTCTCACAGTCCGGTAAGCAAAACTGTTTAAACTGCAAGTTGCTATCTGACGCTCGCAACACCTGCAGTAAGTAGTCGTCACAGGATTGTTTATCTGCTAACGCTGCGTAATCTAAAACTGTGGGACAATTTATTGTCTCTATCCGAGATAAGGCATCTGCTACAACGTTTTGATTACCGTTTACATACCTAATGTCAGTACTAAACTCACTTATATAAGAAAGTTGGCGTATTCGCCTGGGACTTTCCTTATCGCTGTTTAATTTACTAAATGCGTATATAAGTGGCTTATGGTCCGTGAATATTGTTAGTTTTCGACCTTCTACTAAATTTTTAAAATATCTTATGGCCATAAATATCGCTAACAATTCGCGGTCGTAAGTAGAGTAATTCCTTTCTGTTTGCGTTAATTTCTTAGAAAAATATCCCAGCGGATTCCAAGTGTTATCACCTTGTTGTTGTAGGACCGCCCCTACGCTAGTATTTGATGCGTCACACATAAGAGATAAATTAGCATCGGGCAATGGATATGACAATGTAACCGCGCTTTTTAAGCTCACCTTACATTTTTCAAACGCCTCGACGGCCTTTTCGGTCCACTCAATCACAGTTTTGTCTCGCTTTTTGGTATCATGCAAATAGTCATTTAATACCGATTGGTAATCGACTGCCCTCGGAATGTGCGAACGGTAAAAATTAACCATACCGAGAAAACGACGCAGTTGTTCTATATTTTCAGGTCTTGGAAAATTTACAATTGCTTTTACTTTATCATCTAGCGGGCGAACGCCGTCCGCTGACACCTCAAAACCCAAAAAGTCTAATTTTGAAACCCCAAATACACATTTTGAGATATTAATTGTGACACCGTACTCGTTGAACCTTTGGAAAACCGCATTCAAATGTTCTTTATGTAATGTTTCTGAATCACTTGCTATGCACACGTCATCAATATAGTTAAAAACAAAATCAAAACCGCGTAGCACTATCGTGTCCATGAATCTCTGGAACGATTGGGCTGCATTCCGTAACCCAAAAGTCATACGTGGGAATTCAAAGAGCCCAAAAGAAGTTATGATTGCGGTTTTCTCTATATCATCTGGTGCAACGGGTATGAAATGGTATGCTCTATTTAGATCTAATTTACTAAATATGGTCTTTTTCCCTGCCACTAAATACTTGAAATCGTTAATGCGTGGGATGGGATAACGATCCGGCTTTGTTATTGCGTTTAGCCGTCTATAGTCCCCACAAGGACGAATTTCACCATTTTTCTTGGGAACCACATGTAGTGGGCTTGCCCAAGGACTTTTGGATGGCCGACAGATTCCTAAATCTAACATATTTTGAAATTCAGCTTTTACTTTTTTGTATCTATCCGGCGGAAGTGGTCTCGCCTTCGCGTACACTGGTGGCCCCGTAGTTTCGATATGATGGCACACCGAATGTTTCGGAATATCTTTATAGGAGACCGGCCTGGTAATATCCGGATATTTACATAATATATCATGCCACATATTATTATTACATACTGTTCTAATCGACGACTCACACTCGCCCTGGCACACGACTGAAGCGATAACATTTAAACGAGTAAGTTGATCTACCAGTCTACGCGCGCTTAAGTCAACTAGCAACTTATAATGGGTTAAAAAATCTGCCCCTATTATAGGTTGCTTAACAGCCGCCACAATAAATGTCCATCGGAAAGCTCTTCTTAAACTAAGATCTAAAGTTAAAGTTCGCACACCATAAGTCTCTATCTCGGTACCGTTCGCCGCGTAAAGTTTATATTCGTCACTCGTGAGTTTTTTTTTTAAATTCAATTTAGAAACCGGAATTACCGACACATTCGCACCAGTGTCTATTAAAAAATTTAGTCTACTATTTAAGTCTAAAACACATAGGCGATTTGACGCGTTGATACAAACCTCCGCCACAGGTTGTATCGACGTTAGTTTTCCGTCGGGTGAATGTTCTTAGACGTTTTCCAATTACACGGTTCTACACACTTAGTAGCTTTCGACCGGAAATTATAATGATAATAACACAACCACTCGGGGTCGTTGCGATTTCTACTTACATCTCTCGTGCGCGACCTTGACCGACGATACCCGTCCCTTGTGCGTCGTGGTTGCCGCTCTCGACGCAGCTCCGCAACCTCGATGCTCAGCTTTTCTACTATGGCAGCTAGATCGGACGTTGCGCTGCTGTCCTTGGGAATGGGGCTAGGCATCACCATCGCTATCTCCGCTGGACGGGTTGCCTCCATAACCTTGTCAGCTACAACGGCTAGATTGTCTAACTCCTTTACCTCCGTGACCGCTAATACAGCCTGGACTGCCGCCGGCAGATGACTATTCCACATAATCTGCAAGGTGGAGTCTGGTATCTTCGCTCGTGCTAAATCTCTCATTTTTCTCAGGAGCTGTGACGGCTTTTGGTTACCGAGCTCCATCTCCCCTAGCAACTTCTGGAACTGGCGAGTCTCCGATTCCTCGAAGACTTGCAACAATCTGTCTTTCAGCGTATCATACTTACGCGTATCTGGTGCCGCTAAAAGTAAATCGCTGACCTGTTGGATTGCGCTTTTATTCAGCTTCGTGATGACTAAATTTTGTTTCGAAGCCTCGCTTAGCCTTTGGTTTGCCACGACAGCCTCGAATTGAACGAACCACAGTCGCGGTTGGTCCGTCCAAAAATCTGGTATGCGCGACGAAACTGATATACTAGCCAGCGCTGACACGTCTTCAGCACGTGGCTCTAGTTTCGGCTCCGGAATACATATTTCCGGTTGACTCGCAGGTTGAATTGCAGGTTGGATCGTAGGTTGAATCAAAGGTTGATTTACGCCCGTGGTAGCCATAGTCCTAACCCAATATACCGCCAAAAAATACTACACACAACTCACGTCGGAAGTCACCACTTTAGGTTATATGTATATGACTGGGTGGAGGTCACTATTATTTGGGTATGTAAATCAAACCAAGTACGTGTTCACGTTAGCTGCGTTTATTCACGACTGACTTACGTGGCGGGCGCAGCCGCCTCTACAGCGCTAGTATCCCTTACCTAAGCACTTACGTAGGTATATTGTCCCTACATTGGGTATCTATATGGTTTCTTCGACATGACTTTAAGAATGGCTCTCTGTGCTCTTTCGACCCTGATGAAATTAGTTTTGTTTGCGCCGCCCCATGTCGTAATGCAATAACCTATAATGGATTGGCAAAGCGCGAAGTATGTAAGTTTTAGTATTTCAAAACTCGCCACCTCCCTGAGGGATTTGAAAACGGGAATGAGTCTCATAACTCTGTTTGTCAGGATATCTAAATGCTTATCCCACTTCAGCCCAGCATCAATCAGGACACCCAAATACTTCACCGTGTCAGTCTTTGTCAGTGCAATGCAGGAACAAGGTTGCAGTTGAGAGCAGCATGAATGGGCAACAATTGAGAAAGCATCAGGAGGTTTGCCAATGCGACGGATCGAAAAAGGAATGTAAGCGGTTTTATCAATATTTAATGAGAGCAGATTTTGTTTTAGCCAAGCTATTACATTACTAAGCGCCATTTCAGCTTTGGATTTGACAAAGTCCCAAGTCGGCCCGTGAATCACGATTGCCGTGTCATCAGCGTAGGTGTAAACCTTAGTGTTAGGAAGGGTCATTTTGCATAGGTCATTGACGTATATTTGGAATAGAGTGGGGCCCAGTATACTTCCTTGTGGGATACCACAGGTTATAGTTTGGGCGTCACTGTAATACGAGTCTATCTTAACAAATTGTTTGCGGTTTTTCAGATAGTCTTTGAAAATATCCAGGGACATTCCACGCACACCGATACGTTCGAGTTTAGCAATGAGTAAAGGAACAGAAACTGTGTCAAAGGCCTTAGAAATATCCAAAAATATGCTAACACATTTCATGTGATGGTCCAAATTATGAGCTACAAACTGTGTCAAATCCAAAACAGCATCCTCTGTGGACATACCAGGCCTGAAACCGTACTGATTGTCTGCTATTATTTTATATTTATTAAGGAATGAGTTTAAGCGTTTGTTTAAGATTTTTTCTAATAATTTAGAGAGAGACGGAAGGACTGATATTGGTCTATAATTATTAACACAGCTTCTGTTCCCTCCCTTGTGGATAGGATATACAACGGCTCTTTTTAACACTTCTGCATAATAAGATGTTATGTTTCTGTGAACCTAAGGTGTTATTCTAATAGTATTTATTATGTAAGTTATGACAGTAATATTGGATAATAATAAAACATTTTATTTGCATAAACCGGATTAAAAAATTGAAGATGTAAAGGTGAAGGTTGTTAGAAAAGGTGCCTTCCGTATTAAGGTACAAGGTATAAGCCTTGTCCTTGACGTAACAAGAATGCAATTATGAACGAATCAACACACTAAGACTCTTGCCACACTGCCATGCACAGCTCTGCGATGTGCGTGGCGATGGAGCCACGCGTTTGTTTGCGGGAGTGCAGATCTTGCAGGATGCGTGTTCCTCGCTTGTAGGCGCATGATCTGTCGCCACGCACCCCGCAGCGTTGTGCGTGGCAGAGTGCTAATCCCCTTAGTATTCGAGCACAGGCTCGTACCATGAATCATGAAAGCATTTAATCTCGTATAAATATCGAACCCTACAAAAAATCTGTTACACTGTTACAATTTGACTGCCTCTGTGGCGTGGTGGGAGTGTATCCGACTGAGGTCGTGGGTTCGATCCCCACCCAGGATAAAAATTTGTATGATGAGCACGATGGTTTATTCTGTGTCTGGGTGTTATTTATCTTTAATATGTATGTATTTAAAAATATGTAACTATGTTTATCAGTTGTCTGGTTGCCATAGTACAAGCTTTGCTTAGTTTGGGATCAGATAGCGTTGTGTGAGCATTGTTGTCCCAAGAAATTATTATTATTATTATCCGACTGCTATGCAAGAGGTCGTGGGTAAGATTCCCACACGGGATACCACTTTGTGTGATGTACAAATTGTTGTTCCGAGGCTGGATGTAATTTATGTCCCTGACTTGTATGTTTGTGAAGTCCCCCACGACACAGGGCTTGTACCCTACTGCGGGATTCTTTTTTTTAAGTTGTAGCTAGTAGTAATATACACGTGTATAACAGTTTTAATTATACTAGTTGACCCGCGCAACTTCGTCAGCGTCAAGTTTCCCCGATTTTGCAAAAAATATATATTAAATGATCAGCTCCTATTTGTAGTAGCGTGATGTTATATAGCTTATAACCTTCCTCGATAAATGGGCTTCCAACACAAAGGTAATTTTTAAAGTTGTACTAGTGGTTCCTGAGATTATCGCGTTCAACTAAACAAAGAAACACTTCAGCTTTATAATATTAGTAAATAAAGATTAAAGGAAAGAAAGAAAATATATTAATTTTGCTGTCAATTTGAATATATGTCCAAAATCAATTGCTTTTAATAAAGTAGGTAATCATATTCAACAGTCATATGCAAAATCAAAACACAAAAATCTTCAAAGATTCTTCAACTTAAAGGGCTTTAAATTGCCTGTCATTTATGATTTCGGCTCGTCTGCTAATTTAAGGCGTGGTTCTTTTCCGGAAAGTTTTCCTCACGGTTTTATGGCGGCATTTATGGGTTGTTTCGGTACTATTTGTTCTTAGATTTACTTAGATTACTGCTGTGGTATACGGCGTTGTAAGCTTATCTGCTTATATGAGAAAGTAAAATCTTATGAATAGAATGAAAGCCCTGACTCTTTCATTCATTCAATCAACAACGCTCAGTGCAATCCCTTGGGCATAAAACGCTGAAATTTGTAGAGAGGTTTCTTTTGTGACGTAGTTACAAAAGAATTCAGGAAATTTGAGTTCTAAGGATCACGCGAGCAGAGACGCGATCTAAAGCTAGTTATACATATTTAAATCCAGATGTTGTATTTGTTTTGGCTCACAGTACTACCGCTTAGGAGTTCTACATAGTAGAAGTACTACGTGTAGCCATGTCCTGTGATGCAAAATCCTAGGTATTGAATTATCGCACAAAGGTTTTTAACGAATACATTTGTACATGGATTATTTTCGAATTTATAAACTAATAGTTTTTTTTTCTTAAACTAACAATGTGGGATTAACAATTGAGTCCTTGAGAAAGGCTTGCGTTAGGAGTGGGTTCACGTCGGTAGTATAATGGGTAGGATTCGAACCCGCGACCTCACGATTGCGAGATCGATGCCTTAGCCATTAGGCTACCGCCGCTTCAGATTAAAAAGATTCGTCATCGCATCGTTTTAAGATTTACATTTGATACAATTAAATATGGAACCTTGTTGTTACACATTGTGTAATAGATTAAATATCTTGTTTTAGCTAGAATATTTGCCAAAGTATTCTACTTTAATTAATTTTGCTACACCCTACAATTATTTCCAATCTTTTTTGTTTAATCCTAGTTAGTTAGTCCTACAATACCACAATCAAAGAAATAAATCCCAACTACTTTCGCCAATGTTTAATTTAATCAATCAATTAACTAACCTAATCTTTAGTTCAGTAGCTAAACACTCGATTCGGACAAAAATATACATAACCAAAACTCAATCATTCCATAACGAACTTTATGCACGAGAAATAGAGTTTAAAATAGAATGCTTATAACATTCAGAATTAGATAAGCCTACCTTTTCTTTAATTTAATAAAAACTTAGAGTAAAAGACAAAAGTTGCTTCTTATCGAGTGTCAAAGAAGAAAAGTTTATTAATCAGCCCGTTTTATAGGAGTCTCTTGAGACATCTGAACTGGATACTTTTCGCGAAATAATTATTTTCTTCTGTAGTATTTATTCCGGTTAAGACACTACAAATTTTACCTTTAACATTAAGGTCATAATGTATATTTTACAATAAACATTGTATAATCTTCTGTAAATACTCGCGATTAATTGCAGTGGTTTTAAAACTTTAAGGTTTGTCACAAATGATTTGGTTGACAGTTTTGCCTTGCCGTTGAATTATCCGTTAATAAATACTTTTCAATCTTTGTCTTCAGAGATTATTACTTCAGATGTAGCAAGTTATATTTATCTGTCGGATTATTTATAAATAGAATGTTTATCTTCATAATATTTGACAAAGAGAAAGGCATATTATATTTAACAGCTTTCATTACTTTGTAAATAATTAACAATATTGAGTTCTGTTTCTATTTTAGCTGGTAGGGTTATGTTACGCAAATTTTGATGAATTATAATTGACACTCTGTATTAATACATATAATTACAAAAAATAAGAAAAACAAACCTTATTTTGCTTCTTCTTCTGATTCGACTAATTAGAATGGTACAAACTTGTTAAAAAAAATATAATTCAACAATTTGGTAAGTGTTGATGAATTCAAATAACACGTATATTAGACGTAAAACACAAAACACGGAGACATAGTGACATGGAAACATAAAATGTGAAAAAGTTTGTTGTGATTTATATCCTTAAAATCAAAATCAAAGTACTTTATTCACTTAGGTTACAATTGCAACGCTTATAAACGTCAGTCTTAAAATTTAATGACTGACGTTCATAAGCGTTGCACTTGTAACCTAAGTGAATATAGTTATGTGATGTCGATATGTGTGCTGTCAAGCAAACATAAAAATTGCCTTCTGTACTCTTAGTGTTTTGTGCTTAAAAAATGTTAGATTTTAGACTAAAATTTTGTTAAATTTCAGTCTAAAAATATTTTTTAAGAGAACTCCAAGGGAATCAAATTAAGCCAAATCGTACATTTTCTTGAAATTCAATGACCATTCAATGTGTCTATGTCAAAAGTTGAATTGTAATTAATAGTAGTTAAACTAAGTTCAATCAATTTGTTTGAAAGCCTTTTTACATAATTGTTTGGACTTTACCTTGTTAGCGTCAATTTAGACTAACTGAAGAACTGCTTGAGTATTTTTCGATGACAATTAAATATCGTCCTTAGGCCATTTAAATTAAGTTGTAAATCGTATTTTAGAAAAAGGCTGTGCGTGCATACCATTTACAACGCTATTTAGATCGAATGAAAGATGTTTTAAATTATTGGCTAAATAAATAAATGACTGTCTTGGGACAACTTACTCTCGACCAAACAACTCATAAACATACTTAAATATTTTATTCATAGATGGCGAAGACACCGGACTCGCAATCGTGAGGTCGGGGGTTGAATCCTACCCATTATATTACCGAAGTGAACACACTAATAAAAATAAAAATAAACACAAATAAAATCATAAACGATCGTGATCATCAAACAAATATTTATCCTGGGTAAAAATCGGACCCTTTATCACTAGACCAGCAGGCCAGGATAAAGCTAGAGAAAGAGAGAAACAACGAGAAAAATGCCGATCACGGCGGCCAATCTCATAAGTGATTAGCTCAATACGCAGAAGATGTTATAGTGCTCAAGTGTATGCGCAGACACAAGTGACACTCTATTCCCTCACTCTCATAGTCCGATGGGACGTAAATCTAACACAACCGGAGAGAGATTAGGCGAAGGATCTACGGCTTAACGTGCTCTCAGAAGCCCGACGAGGTGTGACATTGTTTGTAGACCCATCTATGGACCGACAGTGGTAACGTTGAAGCAACCTTGCAGATCGACTGCCTCGGTGACACGGTGGCAGTGTGTTCGACTGCTACGCAAGAGGTCGTGGGTTCGATTCCGATTCCCATACTGGACACTACTTTGTGTGATCCACAAATTGTTGTTCCGGGTCTGGGTGTTTTTTGTGTCCGTTACTTGTATGTTTGTAAAGTCCCCCGTGACACAGGGCTTATACCCCTACTGCAGGAGTAGTCTTTTCTTTTTTTTCTTTGCTCAGTCGCCAGTATTATGTTTCATGAAGTTGTTGTGGTTGATAGTCTTCATAACACATTTTGATATCTGCTTGTCATGTCAAATTCTTATCCAGTTGAAGCCTATATACCTATACCTACATCCTATATACCTCACAACACACACGTCATCGATTTCAATTAGCTCCCCTATCTGGAACAGATGCAGGATGTCTATGTCAACGGTATAATAGATGAGACGTCGGCACAGGGTCTTCTGATAGCGTAATCAATAGTTAAACAATAGATCTTAACATTGCATTCGACAAACACCAATACTGACCATTGTCTCAATGTAGAGATAAATCTATCTTAGAAATTTCCGACGGATTTTGAATTGAGTAGTATAGGGCGCTGTAACCACAATACACACAGTAGGTACATATCATCGATCATTGTGATATATCGATAGGAATGATATTGATCCATCCGTTTGTATTCTGTACTTGAAAGTGTAAATTTAGTGTTTCCAAGTAGAAACACTTCGAAAATAAATAAAGACGAATCTAATAACTATCGATTCGTTTATTTATATTTAAGGAGTTTAGAGGTAAATGAAAGAGATATATTACTTAGTTACTCCTACCCGTAAACCCAAATACACGAGTATTAACACTAGTATTGTGGGTACAGATTAAAATACAGGATACACAAATTACAGGATATCCTTTAGATATAATGTGATTTAATTATTCAACATACTAAGGGACCGGGCCTCATAATAATATTCGGTATTACGACGAAACGTTTCGAGAAATGAGGTCGTAATTATGTAATAGACATAATATATGCAAATTGTTGAAACATACTAGAAATATAGAAAATAATTATGTTCTAGAATAATTCATTAAACCTATTAATATTCGCACATTGAAAGAATGTTTATGCGCATGTGAGGAACAGACAACGTACCTACTGTATTAAATGCGTGTTATCAATGCATAGCAAAGTATTATTTGCATACTCACTTACACTCAATTGAGAATCTGTCTGAAATCAATAAAATTTAATGTACTGGCTGAAGCTCAAAATCACACAAAAACCGTGTTTATAGTCGTCACGTTTGGAGCCGTACGTTAAAGATAGTTCTATATAAAATGTTAGTTTTGCTTCAAATTTAGTCAACAATGACAGGTGTTGAAATTTAAGACCAACTTTAAGGTTAAAAGTTAGTGCGCTTCGATATGTGTCAAAAACGTGACAAAACCACAAATATCATAAAAACTTTACATGTTTGCTAGCCAAATGGCTAAGGCAGCGGGTTTAAATCCTACCCATATATTACCGACGTGAACCCCCTTCTAACACAAGCAATTATGCTTAGCTGGAGGGGTTAGGTTAGGTTAGTTAGCAGGATAGCTAGTAATGTGGGATCAACACTCCCACATTGCTAGATATTTATATAAAAAAAATAGGATTGAATATTTGTGCGGACGTAAACTACAGTCGTGGGATCATAAGGTTAATAGTACTTTATAAATACAAAATCTACTACTGAATTGCTTTTTTAATTATTTGGTGAACCACAGACGTAAGTAACAAATTGGCAATGGGGGAGCTCAGAAAGGGGAAGACCAAAAAGTAGAAAAGAAAGTCATTGGGATGGACTGGATGAGGAAGCCTGAGGACTAGGTATTGTGGCATAAACTAGGAGAGACCTACATCCAGCAGTGGACCTTTACAGGCTAGTTTCACACGAGTAGAATTTGCTGTGCCTAATCTGCGCTAGAAGGTTTAATGTTTAGTTTTACGAAAGTACCATCTTTAGTTGTGTTAAATTACATGAAGTCAACGCAATGTTTGTCAGTTTAGAGGTGTAACCCCTATATAATCCATAAGTGTGTCTACCACATGTTTAAAATAGTAGTAAAACCGTTTTAATATTGAATAAATAATCAAAATGAAGCTGTCCTTGAAAAATGTTTACTTACCAAACAGGGTTCCTATTTACACGGTAAAGTCAATAACACTTAGTTAGTAATTACGTATTTAACTTTGTTATTTGATAAAGAGTACTTACGTCCTTCGATTATAAGTTTAGATTTTTTAGTTTTATATTCTGATTTTTCATATTTTTTAACCTTTCAATGGAATTAAATATTTTTAAATAAAACCTGCGTATATTATGTTAAATAATAATTCAAATTCTATTGTTCAATTTGTAAATAACAAATTATACAAGAAGTTATCTATTTTAACATAAAAAACCTGGCAGTAAATCTATTTTATTTTATAGTGGAAGCTGTATATGACTCAGTTTAAATAAACTAAACATTGTCTGTTGCTGACAACATATTAATACAAAAAAAAATTAATACGTTACTCGTACCCGTGAATTCAAAACAATCTGAACTATGTAAACTGTTTATTGTAATCAGTTTAATTAATATATGCGCTCCGTTCCATATCCGCTCAGCTTAGTTTGATGATATAAGGGTAACAAATACCTTGAGGCGATATACATTGCTTACAATGTAAAGGAATGTTATAAATTGTGACCTACTTAAAGTTGTTGTATATATGAATTCGGTACATAATTGATTTATTCAATGAAAATTTATTGTCTCATATAAAATAATATGTAACGCATTGTTTGTTATGGCTCGTTTATAAGTCAATAAAAAGTTCTCTGACATAGTAACGCAATCGGATTTTCCACCATGGCATATGCGATACTCATGCCATACACTGTTTGCTGCTGATATTTAACAGAAATAGAAGCACCTTTACTGAAAGATGTAACTTAAACTATCACTCATACTACATTCATATTTAGCATCATGGCAGCTGTAAAACCTTTCAGTTAAACGTTGTTTAATATATATTTATTATTATATACAAAAAAGCCGTGAGGTTTTTTTAAACCCAACAATCCCCGTAGATATTGTTTTTTTTTTTTTTTTTTAAATTTTACAGAAGCTTACAGACTAATAATCTTATAAATAGTGTACTCTAGTTAACTTAGATTGCTAATTACAAGCTTACACATATAGTTTACAAATTAAATATAACCTAGGTACTTTATAGTTCAATACACTAGTTCATAGTTCAATAGACGTATGGGACCTTAAAGTTTGAGGGTGGTTAAAGACTACTTTTAAAAAAGATCCAGGAAGGCGAAGCCCTGAGCCCAACTTACAAAGTATATGCAAGGATTAATTATGCTCTTTGACAAGAGAACAGCAATAAAGTTGTCACTAAAAGCATAATGAACTACGGTCCAATTTCAACCCGGACCTCTAGAGGTAACTAGTTATTAATAAAGCTTTTGGCGTGCATTTTCAATTTCTACACGAATATGCCAAAACACACTTCAAAGTTACAACACTCCGAAGCATTGTGGTTTGAGCGTATGTAAACCTGCCGCTGCTATTACCTACGTTAGCTACTTTAAGCAAATGGCTTAGTTTTGACAAAGGCAAGCATTTTCGTGGCATAGTATTTCGTGAAATTATTCGTACTGGCGCTATTGTCTTTATTATTAAGTCTAGGTGCATATTCCAGACGAGATTTAAATGTTGACCACTCAGATGTTTTTTTTTGTTTTATTGACTATCATACCATACCTGTGTTAAGGGTACTATTTATAGATACATTATCACGAATACACAGTACACTCAAATTCGGACTGTTTGTAAACCACATAAAGTGGTTTCTCGTGTGAGGATTAAGCAACTTTATGCAGGCTTGAATAGTTTAAAATTGATGAATAGTAGCAAAACATAATGACGCGTTTTTGATTATCTATATTTATACCTAAATTTGAAGAGTTTAATTGTTTGGTTGAACGCGATAATCTCAGGAACACTGGTTCGTTGAAAAAATATTTTAATGAAGTCATTTTTATAGGCATTACTTGCCAATTACTTTACAAATACAATAATTGCATTTTACAAAGATAGAAAAATTTGAAGTCCAGACCCAGGAAACGAACCCGAGACTTCCGTATCCAAACCGGGGCCAGAAGCGAACCACCTATCTGGACTACGTTACTAGACCTCAAATTTTTCTATCCCTTGATGCTCGCGAGTTTGGGCCCTCGCATTCGCCATCTAGTCGGTAGTTAAAGAACTATCACGGCTTTTGTTATTGCTTCGTTACAGAGAGCATTTTAACAAATTATGATGTCGCAGGCCGAATATTGAAGTAATTTTTATAGGCATTTCTTGCCAATTACTTTACAAATACAATAATGCAAATATTTTAATATTGGATAGGCCATTTATCGAGGAATGCCATAGGTGATATAACGTCACGCTACAACCTAAAGGAGCGGAGCATCAATGATAAATAATAATAATAATAATAATAATAATAATAATAATAATAATAATAATAATATTTATTTCATATAAACAGGTTTACATGGTTACCCTTGCTAAGTTATCGTAATAACTTGTATTAAAGGTGCTGGTTTTTACCCCTAAGGATGTTCAAATTTAATATTAATAAAGAGCCCTGACTTAATGTACAGTATATATTTAATTAATTAGTAATTTGTAGGTAGATAAAAATAAAATAAAAATAAAATAAAAATTCAAAACAGAAGACAATTATTAGGTAATATATTGTGCCATGTCTATCATGTGTGTGTGTGTGTGTGCGTGTGTGTGTACGTGTGTGTGTGTGTGTGTGTGTGTGTGTGTGTGTGTGTGTGTGTGTGTGTGTGTGTGTGTGTGTGTGTGCGGTTCAATTTTATCCAGATAGAAGTAAACTTTCTGTGTTTTGGTAGTTACATTTTAGCAACCACGTTACCAGTGTGGTTTTAAGGGAAGTCTTGGATAACGGGTAAAAATTCAAGTCCTTATTTAGTATGTTATACAAGTGAGGACCCTGGAAACTAACAAACCTTTTAGTAAAGGACAAGTTACATTTGTAAGGTCTGCACACTCTGTCAGTCAAATGTTGCAAAACGGAGAATATTGACGCAGACGAAGTTGCGCGGGTCAGCTAGTTATAAATCCGTGAGATAACAATCGATTCTCTTCAGAACGGCTGTACAGACTGACATCAAACAAAGCTAACAACGATCTGAATTATACTAGCATAAAGCAGTAAAAAAAAGAACTGTGGCGTGCAAAAGATGGACATCTATTGCACGCCACAAGTCTATTAGAATTCGCAACAGTAGGACATGCTGTAACTGCCTCTGTAGCGTGGTGGGAGTTTGTCCGACTGCTACGCAAGAGGTCGTGGGTTCGATTCCCACACGGAACACTACTTTGTGTGATCCACAAATTGTTGTTCCGAGTGTCTGGGTGTACTTTGTGTCCGTGACTTGTATGTTTGTAAAGGCCTCCGCGACACAGGGCTTGTACCCTACTGCGGGAGGCCTCTTTAAAAAAAAAGTAATAAGTAATATACATATATATATTATCATAGGTTATTTTTGGTATAGTGCAAAGCTTGGATACCCCAACAAGATTTTTATTTCAAGAAGTCATATAAAAAAAAAAAAATTAAAATATTGAGAACTTGCAGAGTTATAAGCCATTTAAGTTGTCTTCTGTTTTTCGCGCTATCGTGCTTATTGCGTCCCGCAGTACTTAATTGATTAAATAATTAATTGTAAAATACAACATGGTCTAAAAGCTACCCCATTCGATTGTGTTACTGATTCTGAGACGACTACTTTCAGGTTTGCACTATACCAAGAATAACGTTGTATACATCTGTAAAAGTATAACACTATCTTTATTTAAAGGAAAGTATACAAAACGTTGTTTGTTCTCCATAGTCACTTGTACTTGTTAAAAGTAGCGCAACACATACTATCCATTATTTAGCTGTAAACTGAGCGGCTGCTCTCGTGGGAATTTCACTGCGTTATTCAAGATAGTCCGTAGCTAAGGCAAAAAGATGGGAGTTTTATCTACTGTAGGTCAGTATGGTATACGAATATTTTCTTATCGGATCTGGGAAGTATTTTTTACGCTTCAGACCATTTTTTATATAGCCGACCTTCGCTTCTAACGGTCACTGTCAATCAACTACAGCGTGGTTATATCATGCAAAAATATCTGAAGTATTTATATGATACTAGCTGACCCGCGCAACTTCGTCTGCGTAAATTTTCCCTTTTTTCTTTTTTCTCCCTATTTTTTTACAACATTTTTCATTGCTGCTCCGCTCCTATTGGTCGTAGCGTGATGTTATAACCTACAGCCTTCCTCGATAAATGGGCTATCCAACAATAAAATATTTTTTCAGTGCAGCCCAGTAGTTCCTGAGATTATCGCATCCAAACAAACAAACAAACTCTTAGGGGTATGAAAAATAGATGTTGGCCGATTCTCATAGATACCGGATAAGCACAAAAAATTTCATCAAAATCGGTCAAGCCGTTTCGGAGGAGTATGGCAACGAAAACTGTGACACGAGAATTTTATATATTAGATGTATAAAAGCTTTGACCCTCTTTACAGTTACATTTTTCAAAATATGATATGATGAGGCGGCATTGCAATAAAAAATGGAACTATAAAAACCATTTCAGCATGTATAACCAATGTAAATGTTATCCTTCAAAGAAACTCTAACATAGCTCACTCCATAGCTAAAGTCTCTCTCAGCAGTTTAAATTGGATGTTTGGTATATCATTAAATCAGATTCGCAGGTTAGGTTAAGGTCGTATAACCGTCTTGTTATCTTATTTAATAGTATTTTAAATTGTGAATGTTTTGTCTTCTTCTATTCTACTGGATAAACTGCGTAAAGCAATAAGCATCATAACTGGCCGCTGTTCCTTAAACAAATACGTTATGGTCCCCTAAATGAACACCTTTTCAGAACAAGGGTGACATACAGCCCCTTATAATCTTTCTTTCTAATATAGGTATAAAATTTCGTGTCACAGTGTTTGTCGTCGAACTCCTCCGAAACGGATCGACTGATTTTAATATTTTTTGTGTATGTATTTGATAGGTATGAGAATATTATGTCGTATGGTATTTTTTTTTAATCACTGCCGCACAGCTGACCCTCAGCTAGTTATATACAGGATGACCCCTGCCCGACCCCGTTAATGTGTTCTTAGGTATCATGATTCCATTAGATTTTTTTAAAGGTAAATAACGCAAAAAAAAATACTAAACATGCGGAGGCGGAAAAGATTATCATGATTGTAAAGAGGACTTATAAAAACAATGTTGATAAAAAACCTTGAAAATTTATACATTTGCACGAAATTGGGTAATAAAATCGTACATTTTTATTTGCATTAAAAATGTTTTTTCTATTTTTTTAGCATTGGTAGTATAATACCTCTACGCCTCTTTCGGGTCGGGCAGGGATTTAATTTACACGTTGTATAGAATAAACATCAAAACATGTGCTCACGGTACAATAAGCGATGTGCGGTTTTAGGGTTCCGTACCTCAAGAGGTAAAAAAACGGAACACTTAAAGGATCATTCGTGTTTTGGTCTGCCCGTCTGTCATAGCCGATTTGCACCGAATCTCCTCTAACGATTAAGATCAAATTTGTGTACACTTATGTGTTTCTGTGATCTAAACACGTAAAAATATATAATAGTACGTAAAATAACGTAAATAGAAGAGTTTTTTCAATTTTTGTATAATAAGATAACTAGCAATGTGGGATTGAGTCCCACATTACTAGCCATCTTGTTAACCCCTCCAGCTAAGCTCAAAGGCCTGTGTTACTCGTAGGAGTGGGTTCACGTCAGTAGTATAATGGGTAGAATTGGAACCCTCGACCTCACGATTGCGAGACCGATGCCTTAGCCAATAGGCTACCGCCACTTCTGTTTTGAATTTGAGAGCCATTTAAATTTTTAAAAAAATTCGCAACTTGTACCGTGTAACATTTAAACTGAAAGAGCTAGTTGTAAGGATATCAATAAAATATATTTTCTTTTATAATTTTAATATCATAATTTTAAAGTTAATTAGTTTTAATCATGGAGTCATTTTTATAGGGGTCAAGTGAGACATTCAAAAATAAAGTTACATATCAAATGAAAGAGTTTGTTGTAAGCATGGAAAATATATATATTTTTTATAATTTTAAAGTAATTAGAATAAAAGTTATTTAAGAAAAACTACGAAAATAGACCATTCCCTGTAATATTAATTCTTACCTCATATGTATACGAGTATATTCCATGTAGTGTTAATTCGTACCTCTTATGTATATATATTCCATTTGTTATGTATTTCGCTATTTTAACATTATCATCTTCCTTTTTTTAACATTGTAAACAATTATGAAATCGTTGATAATTTCAACTGTCACTTCGACAGAAATATTTACTTTATTACTCTGACAAATAGGTTAGCAAATTATTGGATATTATAATATTTTACGTATTTTAAACTGGCAGTGTATAAGTAAATCCTAAATTTGAATTAGGATACGTTTTGAAATTTTGAACGCTTCTAGATTTCTTTATGAGGAAAATCAGAAAAAAGGAACAGTGAAGCAACAGTTCTCCGAGAGTAAACATTAAGAAGTGCATTCCTGCAACTCAGCACTGCACTCTGAAGTGTATTTTTGCAACTCTGCACTGCACTCTGAAGTGAATTCCTGCAACTCGGCGCTGCATTTTGAAGTGCATTCCGGGAATTCGGCGCTGCACTCTGAGGGTACATCGCTGCATACCTACCAGCATCCTCACTAAATAACTTATCAAACTCTTCCCTTTTCTATTAACTATTGTAAATTCTCAGGACCATTGTATTTATCTTTAATTAGGCTTAAGCTCTTACCCCTGCGTTTTCTCGTAATTATTTGTACTGTCAACTAGTTTTTTATTTATTTTTTATCTATCTTAGCCTTTATTTATTTCATTATAGCTCTCTATCACTATCTCATCTTTTATTTCATTAGATCTGAGATAAGGGAGGGGTTTCTTATCTCCGAAGCTACTGAGCCTTTGGAAAAAATACAAAAGATAGTTCGTAATCTATAGATTTCAGGAAAACCTATAAGAAGTCTGACTTTTGAACATGAGGGCCATTTTAGGGACAAAACAATAAAATAGAAAATTCGTTATAAAAACAGAATGGTGTAACATGAAAACAAAGGCTTGGCGTAAGGGTCTCAAATATGTATATTTTTTAAAATTATTTAAGTAATTTCGTAAAAATCGACATTCTCCCTCTTTGAAATTACCGTGCCTACAATTTTGAAACAAAGTGGCTGGCCAGGAGGCTTAGACCAATGCCACACGATACTTTTTCCGCACACGCTAACGCGGGAAAATGTATGCATTTGACATATAGTTGACAATACGTCACGTGACTGCTGCTGGATTGGTGGACCAAAAACAACAGTAGCGTGTGCCAAAAACGAAGCGTGTGGCATTTGTCTAAGCCCCCTGCTGGTCTAGTGGTTAGTGGCTCTGACTGCTAAGCTAGGCGAATGGGAATCGGGCATTTGGTTGCAGGCCCTTCGGCACTATGTTGGACGATATCACATTCCGCATCACTGCCTGCCTTCGTTTGGGTGCTCAGTATGTTTCTCCGCATCGATGTCACTGTGGAGAACCCGTGTGCAGCCTTGGACACCATGACCTGTCATGTGGCAGGAGCGCGGGTCGTATACCTCGCCATGCAAGCATCAATGACATCATCCGTCGGGCTCTTGTCTCCGCTGGCATGCCAGCTGTTGTTGAACCCAACGGTTTGACTCGCGGCGACGGCAAAATGCTGGACGGTATGTCATTGTTGCCGTGGAGGATGGATAGGCCTTTGGTTTGGCGAGCTGCACTTGCGCTGCTGCTGCATCTGTTGAGAATCTCAAACGGCGCAAGTATAGTAATCTGGTTGGAGATTATATCTCGCAGGAAAACTCAGTTCTGCAGCGTATGCTGTCAGCAAAGTTAGACAGCTTACAAACGTAGAAACAGCTCGACTAGTATATTTTGGTTATTTTCACAGCGTCATGTCCTACGGCATATTGCTTTGGGGCAAGGCGGCTGATATACAAACTATTTTTATTCTTCAAAAACGTGCAGTGCGTGCGATATATCAACTAGGAGCACGAGTTTCCCTTAGAGAAAAGTTTAAAGAGATAGGTATTATGACAGTTGCATCACAATATATATATGCAAACGTTATGTTTGTAAAGCAAAATTTACATTTATATAACAAAAATAGTGATATTCACTCTGTGAATACAAGAAATAAGCACAAATTGGTAGGTCAATATCATAGGCTTCATAAAACTCATAACTCATTCATGGGACTAGGTGTTAAATTTTTCAATAAAATCCCAGTCAGCATATCGAGTCTACCAGTAAATAAATTTAAGAATGTAGTCAAGAGACATCTTGTACAAAGAGCTTACTATTCAATCGATGATTATTTAACTGATAAAGATAAATGGATGTAGTTCGTTGCTCCCTATTAATGTATATTGTTGTATAGTTTATTGCATTTTACTAGGTGAATATTATAGTCACAGTTTGATACTGTTACTTAGGTACTAGTTAAGAAAACGATTTACTTTTGTAAGTAAAGATTCTGCGTGATAAATTACGGCCATTCTTTTCTTTCTTTTAATTAAACATGTATATTTATTTAATACATAATATTTAAGCACATAAAGTTTTTACATCGTAAGTGGATGCTCCTACTATGTTGTACCCATTGAGGCTGATGTATCCGATCTCGTGTACTCTTCTAACATTATTGACATCTTTTTTTTTTCATCAGTCCTCTAATATGGTGTATAATATAATGGTGGCAGCACCTTACCTGCATATACAGTTTATAAACAGAGAAACATTGTAAACATTGGCAATTTGAAAAGAGTGGCCATGAGTTTTTATTGCCTGTTCTTTTCTCGGGCTTTACCTATTGTTTGCGAACAGGCATTACCAGTAAATGTAGAATCGACTTTTCACAAGTGTAGTATTTTGCTTCCTAAGTGAATAAATCATTATTATTCTCTTTATTTCGTTTTTTTCTTATAAATTACATTTTTAAATATATATATATAAAATACATTTAAAAATATAAAAAATAGTGTCCCACCGGCATCGGGTACAGGGACCAAGCTACCGGTGGTTACGGCCCCAGAGAAAGAAACCTCCTCACAATGCGAGCCGTGTCCAGAAGTACTGCCTTTGGCATCAAGCGCTTGATCCAACCGTCTAACGCGAGCCTCTCAAGGTGTTGGTCGAGGCTCTTGGCAATCAAACCATTAACGGAGACGACTATCGGTACAATGATCGCCGAATCAACATCCCACATGTCGACAATCTCGTGCGCCAGATCCAGATATTTCATTTGTTTATCCTTTTCGGCTTTCACAAGATTTTCGTCATGGGGGATGGTGATATCGACGATCATCGCACGACGCTCAGATCGGTCTATCAGCACAATATCAGGCTTGTTAGTGACAACAGTCCTGTCTGTGATGATAGAGCGATCCCAGTACAACGTGATACGACTATTCTCGAGAACTGGCGTACCTGTAGTATGGTACCTCAACGTCCACAAGGTGGTATTTCAGAGCAAGCTGCTGGTGGATTATCCTGGCTACTTGATTGTGTCTGTGCAAGTACTCGCCGTTAGCAAGACGTGAACAGCCGGAAACGATATGTCTGAGGGACTCACCAGGTCGGTGACAGGCACGACAGATGTCAACAGTGCCATCCCTCAGGATATATTTCCGGTAGTTATTCGTCATGATAACTTCGTCAGCAATTGCAGAGACAAAACCCTCGGTTTCTCCAAAGAGGTCACCGAACCGTAGCCAGGCCACGGACGTAGGTCCACATCGGGCCCATGAAGAGCCCGATAGAACCTACCGTGAAGCTCCTTGCTCTGCCATGCGCTCGCTGATTATTATTATTATTATTATATTTGAGCCGTTTGGGATTCGGACGCTGGGGACGTGGGGCCCAAGTGCGCGCCACCTTTTTAAGGAAATTTCGCGACGCCTCATTAGTGCTTCCCGGGACCAGAACGCTGGCCTATCCTTTACACAAAGAATTAGCATTGCCATCCAACGTGGCAATGCTGCCAGCCTTCTGGGAACGTTATCTACCAGTTGACATCGATGGGGAGGAATTCTTTGACGCCTAAACGGTTTTGTATCCTCACTTTTTTATTTTCTTTTTGTAAATATCTTGCATATATTGTATTATTATAGATGTAATTTAGAGTAGTTTTTAAATATCGTGTATATAATTAAAATTATATTTTAAAAAAAAGTATCTCTTGCCTTTGCACCGGCCCTCTGATTTATCCTACATCTAATTTTATCGTATCGCTATGAAGTTTTGTAAGTAGTTTGGAATACAACACAATAACTCGGTAACTTGGAGCTGATCTGATGATGAAGTGATTTTTAATATACTAATAACCTTGGCTTCTTTACATTACACTAAACAACTCCTTAATATGTATATTATTTGAAAAACACAAATTAACCCTTCACCACCTACCGCCTACTTTTGTCACACAACAATCAAATCTAATAGACTCTGGAGTATAATCGATGTTTGTTTGTCAGGTTTAAGGTCTAAACCTCATTAAAATTAAACAATGATTTTACTCCAAGGAAATAGTCTGTATGTGGGTGGTCAAAGTCATAACTCCAAAAACAAGCGGCAGGTCGTTAAGGGTTGATAAATTAAATATTTTACAAAACTGATATTACAAAGTTATTTAGTGTTATGTCAAGAGGCCACGAGCTGGAGGTTTTTAGTATATTACAAATCGCCCTGTATACAAAAAAAAAATAAGCGTGAAGCGCGTTGTACACCTAAAAGTTAACCAAAAAGAGCTTTTTTAAAGCTGTATTTTTTATTAGCTACTAGCAATGTGGGTCGCACATTACCGTGACCCAAAATGCTTCGTGTAATAACGGTGAGTGAGTCGCCTTTTTGCAACTTGATTGATACAGTGCCGTGTGTCTTACCGTGATGATCGAACTATTTACATACCTATAAGTTAGTACGGAACCCTCAGTACGCGAATCCAACTCGCACTTGGCCGGTTTTTTTACATGCCCAGGTACAACCTAAGAAATGTTTGTGTAAAATTACAAATTTAAAAAAACTATTTTAAAGTTTTATCCTAAATATACCGAGACTTTCACACCCCTAAATTTACAGCACCTCGCTTCCCTTTTTCCCGTTCTTGCACATTTTTATAAGTATAATTGGTTAGTACATAAATTAATCACACGTACGAGTTCCTAGTACCTACTTATACAATTACAGTTTAAAATGCCGCTAAAGGAAAATGTTTCTTGAATTATGTTGGAAATTTTGTTGCGTAATTTATTCGATATCATGTAATGATGGATGACATCTAATATTTTTTTTCTGACCAACTATAATCAAAACCTAACATTTATTTTCCTCAACGCCTGCAACTGATTTTCATATTATATCGCATCTGCATATCAAAATAAGTATTTTTAATGAAAATGCACTAGAAAACAGAATTGGGGATATTACTTTCGCAGAAGCGTTTCCGAGGCTTCTTGGATAATATATTTTCTTAAATGAACAGGAAGATTTATTGTGGTCTGAACTTTATGCGCCTTGCACCAGAATATTCATTTTGCACAACAATTTACAGCAAAGTCTTCTAACTTATGATGCATTTATGTGCATAAGATACATCTTATTTAATAGGTATCTTAATTTTCATTAGGATGAAACCTTGAAGTGAAAGAAAAGGTTTTTTCAAAGTTTTTATTTAAACTTGGTAACTAAGTAGGTAAGGTAGGTAGGTTTAAGTAGGTAATATGTAAATATTTTTTTATTATAAATAAACCTGATACATTAAATTCAACTTTTAAAGAGATGTTCATCAAAGTTTTTACTTAAATTTGGTACAGAGTAGATAAAAAGGTCATAAATGCCCAGTAGAGGGTCACACGAAATTTAAAGCAAAGTGTTCTTTATACTCTTTGTTTGAAGCTTGTGAAGATAGGTCGGTGACTAGTTTATCGTCCCTGATTCTTATCGATCTGAGCCTCAATTTTCTTCTAAACTCTTTATTTCTCTAAACGGTCTTGACAGACACGGAGTGTTGCATGTTAATATTTTTTTTTTTTCCTATGCCCTCCGATATTATTCGCTAGGGATTATGGCTTGCACATTCTGTACATACGCCAATTTCAAGTCTCGTTCTTGTTCAGTTTTAATGTATTTTAAGTATATTTTATACTGTTTTACATGTATTTTGCCGTTATTTTAACAAGTCATAATTACCCGTGGCCGTGTGGTACCGGCTTAAGAATAGTACCACCCCGTCTCTTCCCGTGGGTGTCGTCAAGGCGACTAAGGGATTTCACTCCGGAGGACGGGCAGCAGCGTCCTCTGCGTACTTAAAGCCTTACTGCGATCGCCAACCCGCTCGCCAAGCGTGGCGATTATGGCAATTACCCCCAGGATCTACATACTAGTAGGTTCTAATGGGGAGACCCGTGCCCAGCAGTGGGCCATCATATGGGTTGATATGATAATTACCCGACTGTAAAGAAGGGTTATGTTTTTCGCGCGTATCTTGTATGTATGTATGTATGTAATATTCTTTATTACCTGATATCTCACAAACCACTTAACGGATTTATACAATTAAGATGTCCTTAGATTTGTCGTGACCACCCAGGTATTATTAGATAGGTAACGTTTGAAAAAAACAAACATGGAGGCTGTGAGATGTCAAAATAAAGAGGTGTAAAAAAAAGCTGTTTGGAATAGTGCAATATGGGTATCTAATTAAAGAACTTATCTTAAGCATTTCAAAAAGGTATAACTTGATTATGACTGTAATACTAAAAAAGTTAGTTAGCAACCATTTTCTTTTCAATATTCATTATTTGACAATAGCTGTGATAAAAGTTAGTTGTATGTAACAACTAACTTTACAGGTTATATATTACAACCACTAAAAAGTATTAAATAAAAAAATAAATTATAATAAATTTGATCAATATTTTACAAATACAATAATTGCATTTTTGAAAGATAGAAAAATTTGAATCCAGACTCAGGAATCGAACCCGAGACTTCCGTAGCCAAACCGGGGCCAGAAGCGAACCACCTATCTGGACTATGTTACTAGATATCAAATTCTTCTATCTTATCATCATCATCATCATCATCTTCATCTTTGATCAATATTGTTTCCATCTTTTTTGTTCGGGCGGGTTTTATTATTTTAATAATTTATTTTTTTATTCTAGAGCTCGACTCGCTTTGGCCTAAATGAGAATTCCCCGCCCACAACTATCATGACAATAATGAATCAATCAATATTTAGCGAATTCCCCGTTCTGCTAATCAATGAAATTCCAATCTGTAAGTATCAAACGCTACTCATAATTGCTAAGTCATGTGTAATACATTGCAAACTCCAAGCAACACTACTGGTACAATGTATTGTACCTGTAGGTAGGAAAACAAAGGTTAACTTCATAGGTAGCTAGCGACGAACCAACGAACCTACACTATGCAGACAATCTGTGTATTACTGGTAGGTACAGAACTCGAGTCAGTCACAAAAGCATTCAAAAAAGATAGCGGAGAGTTTCAACTCTTCTTATTCTTTGGCTTGAAAAATATGCATTTTACTAACACAATGGATTTTTTATTAACTAATTGTAAGTAAATAAATTTTAAATTTGAAAAACTGTACGCATTTTTTTATCTTACAACAAAGCTCACAGAGTAGGAAGAGAAAATATTAAACTTATACGAGATCAGCTTTATTTTCATTGTTGCGTATTCCAGTTTAGGACTCCATGAATAAAATCATAAAATCAATGTGCTGAGCCACTGAAATCACAGCTTGCAACAATAAAACTCTTACGATGTACCTAGCAGTAAACTACTCAAGACCTCACTTGACAACAGAAACTCATATCAACGATCATAAACAAGGGTTAAAAAAGCGATTTTGTATTTCGTCTCCGCGACTTTCTTCCTGAGGCCCTAAACCTTGGCAAAAGGGTTTTATATGTCACATTACCATATTTATGTCTACCTCCGGGAACTTTCAAAATTGTTTTTTTATTTGCAAAAACGTAAAAGGATTTGTCGTGATATTATGCTACGTCTAGACGTCAGGTCCTTATGCTATTTTTCGACATGTGTTTAATCTCTTTGTATTTTATTAAAGGAAGAGCTACCTTCTATTTTACCTTTGATTTCATTGATAAAATATTTGTTTAAGCATTATGTAGTTTAGAGCTTACACATTCAAGTGAATGGACACAAAAAAAAATATAATTTAAAAGTTGTCAATGTGCACGGTTAGTGCAAGTTCAAATACGAATGTAGGTAGTAGATTTTTTCTTGGTCTTCCTCGACGTCCATCATCAGGCATGCACATGGCAGGTCTAAGCCATAGGCCGTCTTAGCCAATACCTACCACAACAGTGTCAGTTATTCTTCTGTGAAATAATAATGTTAACGTATCACTGTTTCGGTTGAAGGGCACTGTAGCAAGCGTAAAGCAATTACTGAGCAAATTAGATTTACGAACTAATGTCTCTAATGAGGAGCGAAGTGCTGTGACATTCAGATCTTTGCCAAGCAAGTATTCGGTTGGGTTCGATACTGTTATGGGCTAGCTAGACATATTACCATCAGGCGCACGACCACCTTAATCAATCTCTTCATTACGTTGTATATAAAAAAAAATTAGCTGATTGGTGATCTGTGCCATGCCCATCTGTCTTTAAACTTTGGAGTAGAAGAAGGTGGAGACTAAATAGAAAGGTTTGAAAGCGCATGAGGTCAACCTTTGTCTAGTATCGGAATCTAATGGCACTTTAGGGGAAGGTGAGCCAAAGAAAGTGCGTGAATGTGAGTTCAGTAGGTACTGTACCTTGATGGAAATTATAAATGATAAAATTAGTATAGACAGTAAGTTGCCATACTTTTCTCCTGACTCAAAATAAAAAAAAAAAACAGGCATCCCTCATCCGAGTAATGAAGCCCAAGAAGTGGGTTTTCTGTTGTTTTTGTTTACTACTAACAACGATAAACTTAATAATAATTCTATTTGTACGAATTTTGTTACTTCTCATTTGATCAGCTGTTACTCGTCAACTTGTAAAGCCTATTTTGCTGTGTTAGTTTTCCTTTTAATTTCACTATATATAGGTAGGTACTACTACCGTGATTTTTTCACATACCCAACATCAACCATTTAGCTGGCAGGGAAGCTTACAAATCCTAAACGTTTTAAAAAAAAACTATTTAATGATACTCCACACGATGGGGTAGGTGAGAAAAAGAATCACATCCCCACTTAGAATATAGGGGAGATACCCTAAAAAAATGTTTGTTTAGATTTTATTGTTTCACTTTGTCGGTATAAGTAATATATGTATCCATGCAAAATAACAGCCTCCGTTTTGCCATTTTGGCTACGGAACCCTAAAAACCCTAAAAGGTGAGTATTTTAATAGTTTGACTGCCTCTGTGGCGCGATGGGAGTGTATCCGACTGCTACGCAAGAGGTCGTGGGTTCGATTCCCATACTGGACACCACTTTGCGTGATCCACAAATTGTTGTTCCGAGTCTGGGTGTACTTTATGTCCGTGACTTGTATGTTTGTAAAGTCCTCTGTGACACAGGGCTTGTATCCTAAAACGGAAGTCGTCTTTAAAAAAATAATAGTAAATTGCTGTAGTTTTCTTTTGAAGAACACTAAGAAAAAAAAAAGAGTTTATCATCTTTCGCCCGTGACTCCGTCGCGTGGCAGTTCCGGGAATCATACTATCTCCATACCAAATTTCATTTAAGTCGTTCAGCCCAAAAACGTTATATAGGTTTGGATTGTCTGGTTTATTAAACCTCAAAAGATAGCTTACCCGCTTTGGGCTACCTTCCCCCATTAGTTAAGAAAAAAATATGACCAGTGTTTTAAATCGGTCTGCTACGAGCTGTTAACAAGCCATCATGCTCCGTAATTACACATAATTAATTCTATGCTCTCGATCTCAAGATGACAATGGGTACTAGTTCTGGCACTGTTCCACATACGTGTAATGTACCTAATAATATTAAGTTTATAGGCTTTATTAATCACACATATCTCTTGTTTATTATATCTGCCGTAGACTCAGAGGGCTAATTAAACACCGGCCTACATAATATTACAATAGATTGACCTCGGGACATTCATTGCAGCTAATAGTCGCTCCATGCCAACGGAGAATCATTTAGCGTCTGATCTACACATATAACAAAATTGAAAATTTCACGTGTACATGGCCGAACTTAGTAAAAATTACAAAAAGACGATTGTATACCAAGGGCTCGAACCCAAAGCTACACAATTGTCACAAATACTGTGTACCGAATTTATGCCTCTAGACCAAATCGACAGGTGACTTCTTCGTCAAATTAGATGTTCATAGCTTACGCACACGCCGCAAGGCTTTTGTGTGTCATAAAGTGTCGTTACAACTTTTGGTCTTATTTTTTTCCGTCTAGCCCCCCTTTCGCAATGCGCGAAAAAAAATTGCAAAACGCTTGAAAATAAATTATAGACACATTGTTGCATTTTTAGAAATATAAGTCTATCTGTCTGTTTGTTTGAACACGCATCAAACACCAAAACTACTAGACAGATTCGGTTAAAATTTTGCACTTGCAATTTTATAGGTGCCGGTTAGCATGTAGGTCATAAATTATCACGCTTATTGTCATAGGAGCTAAACAGCAACGGATAATGTCTGTAGCTATTTTCTGTTATAAATAGTTACTTGACGTATCATCATGAAAATTTGCAGTTTTATAGTAAACACTATAGGTACACTGTGAATGATTACATTATCGTTTATGAGGAGCAAGCAGCAACATATTTTTGTCGAACCATAATTGTTTATCAATTTTTTTTTACAATTAGACATTATCTACAATTGTAACCCATGGAATAACTTCACGCTAAAATTATAAGGAGCTAAACAACATTTTCATAAGAATACTAGGTATTTTGATATACAAAGAAGCGATCAAAATGGTATCGAAGCTAAGCTAGCGGTCATTGACGATGAAGTTTCAAGTGTGAAAATGTCCTTTTTTAATATTTTTCTCAATGTTGTACTTATTTTTTCGACCGTAAGTTATTCAGTATGTTTTTTTAATTTTTTTGGAACGAAGTTCCTTATCGCGCTTTGTAAAAGGGGCTAGACGGAAAAAATCTCACGTAAAGTTGTAACGATACTTTTTGACACACACAAGCCGTGCGGCGTGCGCGAATAAACGAATACCTAAAGAGTTAGTATTTGGTATTTATTTATTTTCACAAAGTTTTTGGGCGTTGAAGCCATCAATAGATGGCGCTGAGTATATGATGATTCCCCGCTACTGAATTATCGCGGCTCACCCGACATATTAATATAATTTATACAGAAGTTATTTCGTAGCAAATTTTACAAAGAAATCACCTGTCGATTTGGTCTAGTGGCATAAATTCGGTACACAGTATTGGTGACAATTGTGTAGTTGTGGGTTCGAGCCTTCGGTATACAATCGTCTTTTTGTAAGTTATTTTCGTTTCGTCTTTCTATTTCGCATTGAACAATGTGGTGTTGCGAAGATTGTAAAAAAAAAAATTGATAAGAACTTCGTTCCATCCGGGTGTCCCTTGACACCTCTCAAGTTTTTTATACTAATTCATCAATTGGCACCTTGGTAAGATACTTAGGTAATACTTTCCCGCTATAAGCAAGTGTTCCGCTAACCCAAATAGTTTATGTCATATTAGCTTTCGCCCGCGGCTCCGCCCGCTTGGATGTCGGTTATCGCGATAAAAACTATCCTATGTCCTTCCCCGGGAATCAAACTATCTACATACAAAATTTCATCTAAATCGGTTTAGCTGTTTGAGCGTGAAAGCGTAACAGGCAGACAGAGTTACTTTCACATTTATATTATTAGTATGGATGATAAATAATAAAACAACTATCTAAAACACAGTAAACGAATACCTAAAGAGTTAGTATTTGGTATTTATTTATTTTCACAAAGTTTTTGGGCGTTGAAGCCATCAATAGATGGCGCTGAGTTTATGGCGATTCTCTGCTACTGAACTATCGCGGCTCACCCGACAGGACTGTTTCCAACATAATTTACACAGAAGTTATTTCGTAGCACTGTTTTCATTTAAACCCCACTTTCACGCGAACGTAGTCGCGGGCACAGCTAGTACAAAATATGTCTAGAAACACACTACTACAACACTTTACTGAAGACTCGAGTTTTTTTGGGTCCCATTATCATTATCACAGGGATATTATGAGGGTTATAATAGTAAAAATAACAAAAACGTTGGAATACTACTTGTGATCATATCGCACCATAGGTAAGGTTAAATAAGTGTCATTGATTTATTTTACAACTCAACGTTTTATTTCCTTTCAATTTAAAAAGATCAATCCTAAGTTGTTCGCAGCATTTAATATAATATTACACAGCAAGTAACACATCTTCTCGATTCTTAATCGATTGATGCACTTAAAGCCAAGGCTGTGTTGGTCAATGGGCACGTTTAGCGTCTAGCCTTGAACAACCTTCAACGGCCTTGTTTGAAATCGCTTTCATGTTCAAGTATGCAAAGAAAAGAGAAAAGACAGCCGATTAAACGCTTTTGGTTCTCTACAAGAATCTTAAACGGTCTTTTTAGTTGAAACTGACTTTAAAGTAGCAATTGGTTGCTTATCAGTTAGTCACTGTTTCAGTTGATATTCATCTTATCATCATGAACAGCCGCTATCGGTCCACTGCTGGACATCAGACTTTTCCAATATATGCTACGGCCTATGATATCCGGTTCTCCACCTTCGTACATACAGAAACCATTATAGGGACTTTCTTGTGTTGTGGTCGTAAATGCAATGTATTTGCAGGAAGTTTTTAAATAAAATAAAATATATAAAATTTATAGCTTTTTTATAAATTTAACATAATGACTTCGCTACAAATAGAGTACCTCTAAGGGTAGGTGTTCCATGTAGGCAATAAAACCAAAGTTTATTTACCGTCGTGACTTAAACATTCCGCTTAAACTGTTAATGAACTATCTAGTAAATTACGAACTTTAAATGAAGCCAGGCCACAAGTAGTAACGTTGCTCGCAAGTCAAGCTAGTATTTCAGTACAAACTGTAGATATTTTAGCTCCACACCATTCAGTAAAAAAAACTAAGTTCTCGTCAAGTAGCTCACTAGGTATAGTAAGTAGTGAAAGGGTATCTAGAACGCGGGGAAAAAGGGACTCAAACAAATTGCACACACGTGTTCTCATACTCATTCTGAGTATTTTTTTCGACATGAAATGGAGGTATAATAAATTATTTGTGAAATAAAATATGGTTGTAATATTTCAGAAGACGAAAGTATAAGAAACGGTATCGAGGAAGCAGTTTAAAAGTTTGGTGAAGCCAATTTTTGCTTAGCCTTTGTTTTGAACACTTTATCGAGTTCAATTTGTCACAGTTAAAGCTTGGGCTTTAAGCCTTGCGGTGTCATAATTCATAATAATGGGCCGATGTTTGCGCCTCTTGAAACTCTTCAAAATTTGTTATTTATTAGTGTTTGAACAAGTTTAAGCTCGTCAAATAGTGGCTTTTTGCTGGTTTCAAAGTATGTAATAAAACTTCAAACGCCTGACAAAATTTGGAATAGTATGAGTCTACATATAATGCCAAGTTCGCAAGTGAGAAAAGAACTTGGCAAAAAACATTCATAGCCACTTTTTTAAATGCCAACTTTTCTTTGAATACAGTTATTCCGGCAAGTAACCCTACTTGCCGGAATAACTGTATTCAAAGAAAAATTGCTACAAACATAACATACACCATGAAACTCACTCAAGCAATAATAATTAAAATATTGAAAAATAAATAGCCATACGATTAGCCTCCTATTCCAAATTCGGACAATAAAAAACTAAACAACTTAATGGAAAAAAAACATTTTAATCACTAATAAAAAAAACAGAAGTTATCAATGACGTATGCTCGGTCACCCATCATCCCCTATTGGAGGGAAGACGACCCGAACTACACCGCCACCACAAGCAATGACATTTAAGTGAGCATATACCTACTAACTAAAACCATAGTTATTGTAAAGTAGTAATTTAAACTACAGTTAATGGTATGAAAGAATAAATTTATACCAAGTTTGTTGCTATTTATCCCTTGAAGCTGTGAGCTGAATTCGGGGGAGCTAATGGTAAAATACGGGAATACAAACAATCCCTCATTGCACATAATAACATTAATCAAGCCACAACCATTCGTTACTAATTTGTTGTGGACACAGGCCTCTCCCTTTAGAGGGTGTGCCTTAATAATCACAATTAGTAAACACGCTTAAAGGGAAAAAAGGGAAATGGTGTTCGGGACAGAACATAGCCTTGTTAATTTAAGGCGTTTTCGGTTCTTACTTTTTTGTCATTTTATTGTATTCTTTATTAATGATCTTGTTTTCTTCTGCGGTTTCAAAAGCTCGAGTTTCCTATAATTTTAATACTAAAGTTAGTTTTAATAATCATATCATAATTTATTTGTGGAAACATAGGCTAGTTAGAGATACACTATGTCCTACAATAATAATATTGATAATAATTAAATTGAATATCGTTGAAATTAAATTAATTTACAAGCATAATAATAATAAAGATATAAACATTTTAATTAGAAGTATCACAAGGAAGATTTTCAAGAGTTAATTAAAATTGTCAAAAAGTAGATTAAAATGATTAAGTTAGATATAATAATTACTTGTAATCTACTTTTAAATATCTGTATACTGATTGGATACATTTGGGCAACTTATTGTGTAGGTACTTTAGGCGTCATTACAAATATACTTTTGTGGAATAATGTGGTTTTTGCTGGAACCTAGTTAATGTTGCAAAATCAGTTTTCGTTCTATAATATATTTTATGTATTATCGTAACCTGTTGACGATTACTAAGGTACGATTCCCGCAATTCAGATATGTTGCCTCGAATACCATAAGCGTTTAATTTCTAATAAGTAACTTGTACTCCAAATAGTCGAACGCTTTAGTCATGTCCATAATTATAAAGCTTGAACTATCAGTCTTTTATCTATTCTGGTAATAATTGTGTTTAAGAAGTCATAGATAGCTACGTGAATGCATTTGATTTCCTAAAACCATTTTTGTCAGTAAATAGATTATTTTTTTCATAGTAGTCGCTTAAATTTGGATGTATTACTTTTTTCGAAAATCTTAGAAAACACAGATACTAAGGCAATATTTCATATTTTTGTATATTCAATGTCATATTTTTTAAATAGGGACTTTATGACTGATAACTTCAAAACATTGGAAAATACGCCCTGTATAAGACAATTATTAATTAAATGACTCATCACAGGAGCAATTTGTATCGATACCAGTTTTACTATTATTGTGTATCATGTGATATTGTAGGCTGCATAAACATTGAGGAAGATTTCTAACAAAAGCCCAACTAAATCTGCATAGAAGACATTAAAAGCTTGTGCGATCTCCTTACGGTTTGTTACAGTTTGGTTATCTTTTTTGATACGTTTGATATTCTGATTAGATTAGTTCAGTTTATTTTTATTAATTATTTCTCAAGTAGTCTGATATTAATTTTTTGCAGTCTTTAAGTAGTTCATGTTTCACATTTGAGTGATATGTATTATTTTCCTAAGTTTGCTTGATTATAATTTGAAATTAGTTTTATTCCTACGGTGACCGTTTTCTGTATCTCCATAGTATCTCACGCTTTCTCTAACAGCAAAGCTTAATGCCCATCTTGGTTCTACTTTGGTAGGTATTTTGACTTTAATATTAAGGAAAAAAACATTTCAACTTTAATATAACTTATGCAGTTACAGTAAAGTTGGAATGTTTCATAATAATGTAAAAGCATAATTCGCATCAGTTTCTTCATAGACTTACAGAGAAACTAACACACTCAAATTTATTGATATTTTCTTAAGAAAAGTCACGTCTTTTTAGGAACTAAAAAAAATCTTTTCCTATAACTTGTCGAAATCCTAAAAGAAACCTCTTAGCAAAATTTCAGCTCTCTTGGACAAATTTGGGCTAGGTGTAGCCAAAATCGCAAGTATCGGAACCCTTATAGTTTTGTCATGTCCGTCTGTCTGTCTGTTTGTCCGTTCGTATGTCACAGGCATTTTACTCAAAGACAACTCAATGAATAATGATGAAATATGATGAATTTAAAGGTTTTTAGTGAATATTTTTGGAAATAATCACTCCGAAAGTTGCATAAACTGTGTCCTCTCCCTTAACTTTCGAACCGTGTGACCAAAAAATATTAAAAAAATCACAAAGGTATAACTCTTTCAAATTAAATTAATTCTGGACATAGGTCCCTTATTTACTCTATCTTTTTTTTGGTTTTTGCGGCTAGCCAGCGCGAACTGTCAAAATTTTGTCTTAATGGTAAATAGAGAGCTGGGCTCAGAAACCCTTGAACGCGCATGCGCGCGGACGTCTTTGAGCGCACCGCGCATGCCGCGAAAACAAAAAAAAGGAAATGAATAAGGACCATGATCGGATATACCGTCGTTGAGTTATAGCCGAAAAACTGCTCTTCTGCTGATGCAATTATTTAAGGCTGCGGAACCCTACACTGAGCATGGTCCTACATGCTCTTGCCCGGTTTTATTATTGAAAAAGTCTAGTGTGGATACACCTACCTACAGACATAAAAAAAATACATTTTTTATGTCTGTAGGTAGGTACTTCTGATTCTGATAATGTATGTTTATGCAACTAAAAAAACTAAAAAAGCCAAAAGTAGCGTCACTCTAGTTCAATAACAGTATAAGCTCCATTCACAGTTTTGTTTATCAAATATCTGAGTATCATCGCCTCATTTTGAGACATTACTCTGAAAGTCACATTTGCCCACTAACTGCGCTTTGTTAGAGTACCCTTCAACCACAACCAAATAAACTGTAGATATTGAAAGTTTATTATTCATTCTTATGTTGCAGCTACTTTTAAAATGTTCCAAGTCTTGTTCTTTGTCTTTTCTATTTAAAATCGTTATCTTTAGAATTTGGACATTTTAAATTGTAGAATATGTAGGATTAACATTTGAATCACGTAAAAAAAATAGCACAACATCAACGTTTCCCATGACAATTACATGTACGACAGTAAAATAAATTTTTCGTGAGGTAACTTTGCAAACATCGTCTATTTTTGTAACTTCTGAATTCATATCTCGTTTAATATTTAGACGCCTCTTGAGACTAAAACTTGTTCTTCTATATGTGTTTTATACTTTAGACGTAACATGACACAAGTTTAACCTGATAATAGTTTCATAGCTCTCAGAGATTTTGTAAAAGATAAATCTTTTTCAAGGCGAAGTTAAAAATGTTCTTTTTTAGGCATTAAAAGCATTGAGGTATTTTATTAATTTTTAAAGAACCTACAGCTGAATGTTGTACTCTCCTTTATACAAGATTACTTATCTTATAAAGAAAATAAAACATAAATAGCGGTATTTAAGATTGCAGCAGTCCCCGGTTTTTACAGCGGCTTCAAAAGTCGCTAAATAGTTAGTAAAGGAGCCGTTGTTTAATTTAGAGTAGTTAGGCCTCTAGTCAAAATTTACTTTTTTTTAGCTATAAGGCATAAGTACATGTAACAAAGTGTAGCTGTATGTCTATGTAAAGGTTCATTTCCGAGCATCGCGGCCGATCGTGAGCCGCTTGCGGCTCACGACAAGCGGCTGACGCTCGCGGCCGATGCGACAATATTCACAGTGCGCGCGCAGGCTTACGACAGTCGTCGGCCGCGCGCGACTGTCACTTACCTCAGCCGCTTGTCGTAAGCCGCGAGCGGCTCGCGATCGGTCGCGATGCACGGAAATGAACCTTAAAGCCCCCAAATGAATGGAGTAATGATTTAAGTTAGCCTAAAGTTTTATGCAATCTACAGCAATATTTATTCCTTACATAAAATACTTCTTTTATCTTCTCCTATAGTCTTAGTCATTTGTAAATAAAAAAAATAATATGGGGGATCATAAAGTTCATCTATATCTGACTTCACCTACAAGACAAGGTAAAACACGATCGACACGTAGCCAGGTATTCGGTCAAATGCCACAAGCACATCTAATAGACGATTCGTTGTGGGTTCCGGCCGTTTGTCATGTTAGTGGAAATTCCGCTTTGGCCGGTACCAATAAACGGTACTAGACGCGACTGCGACTGCTGGCAAACGATTGTGAGGATTTCAGAATTCAATTTTGGTGTTGTGGCAATGTTGGAATTTTGATGCAAGGTTCCGTGGTATATCTATTACAATTGGTATTGCAGAAAAGCCTTGACGTAGTAACAACCAATACTATGGGTTTGAGCTAGCAACTTCAAATATTGAATATAGTTAATCATTAAACAAAAAAAAACAAATAACTACTTAGGTAACTTCTTTCTAAGCGACTTGGCAATGCGCCACGAGAATAAACGCTAAAATATATACTCAGTGACAGATCGACATACCAATTTTAGAATTCATTTTGGTACACAAATGCAAACGTCAAATTGTGGCGTCGTCTAGATTAAAATAAATGGGTAATAATACATCTAACTGGCACTAGTGCGGACTGAGATGTCACGGGTATACAACGCGTAACATCTTAATGTTCCCCATTTATCTTTTCCTTATATGCTGACTGCCATTGACGAAGGTATTAACTTATATTCTGACCATTATTTATATGCTAATAAGTTTGTATATATCGGTATTGGTGTAAGCTTTTGTTTTGAAACTTTTTGAGAGTTATTTGACTAATAGAAAGCAAGTGACTGAAATAGCATACTATAATAACAACACTAGTATTGTTATAACAGGTCTTCCTAAAATGTAATAAAAGTTGGAGTATTTTAGGACCCTTCGTATTCTTAATTTACATAAATGAATTCCCAAACATAAAACAAGATCAAGGCGTACTGTTTGCCAATGATATATCTATATTAAACCCTAGAAAGATAATCTTATTTAGACGTACGGAAAAGATAATCATACGTCAAAATGACTTCTTGGTTTTAAATGACTATTATTTAAAAGAATATTTACTTAATTTGATGAACTATGGTGTATGTATTTCTTATATCAGTTTAAATAAAAATACAATATAATTATATATAGGTAATGTTTATTAATTATTTAGAAAAGTAACAAAACATAATGGCTATCATTTTAAAATAACAAAACAGGAACTTCTCTTATAATTACAAAATCACATTTTTTTAAACTAATCAGTCATTTCTGATGATACTGTTGGTTTGCCATAATAGACTCTATACATTTTTAATACTTATATCTACGGAGATCGATTAAATGCAGTTCTGGCACATGTCAATGTTATGCTCGCGACAAATCACTTTTTTGCACTTTTTGCAACATCCGCTAGCCTTACGCTGTATTTTAGAGGGGCAATAGGCACAGTAAGTACGCTTCTTGGGATTGGGCTCTTCTGTGTCTTCTTCGGATGGTCCATGAACAGCTTCCGGTACCGCATTCTTTATCTCGTCTCGCAAGTATCGCTTCAAAGTGGGTGCTTCCAAGCGCTTGGCAATGTAGGGTGAAGTTAGAGCCATGCTCAAGTGTTTCATGAATTTGCGGCGGTTTAGAGGCTTCTCGCCTTTAGTAACAACATTGTGCCTGTATATTATATATGCATTTACGAATGCAATATTCAGCATCCCATAAAATAGGCACATGGGCCATCTGTTAGTCTTCCTACTGCACGACATAAGAGAGCACATCTGATCGAGAGTATCTACTCCTCCCTTTGTTTGGTTGTAATACATGATCATTTCTGGTTTCCCAGTAACTTCGTTAATGGCCGCGTCTTCGTCACATGATGACAAAAGGTAAACCATCTTGGCTGGCTTCGGTTTATATGAAACAAGGGTCAGGGGTCCGTCAAAACAAAACATTGAAGTTCCTACTGGTCTGGAGCGACTGTTCTTCAATTCGTCAGGTATTTCTCTTTTATTCGAGCGAATGGTCCCGACCAGTGTCAGTTTATAAGGCTCTTGAAGCAAAGATTGAGCCAATGGAATCGATGTGAACCAATTATCACAGGTTACATTGCGACAACTGCCGTGGACAGGCTTTGTCAACTCCTTCACGTAGTACTCTCCGAGGGGTACGCCATTGGTTTCCGTTCCTCTTCCCAAATAAGGCACTGCGTTTATCATATACGATGTACTACTGTCGCATACCATGACGATTTTGATGCCATATTTGCTTGGCTTATTGGGAATGTACATCTTGAATGGGCATCTACCTCTAAAAGCAAGGAGTTGTTCATCTATGGTGAGATGTTCGCCTGGAGTGTAATTATTTATGCACTGGTCAATAAATAAATCCCATACTTTGCGTATTGGAGTAGAAATGTCAGTGGCTCGAAGTGTTGGACGGATAGTTTTGTCGTCCATTCTAAAGCATCGAATCAAAAAATCAAACCGATCTCGACTCATAACGGAAACATAAATCATTGATGAAGATCGATCAAATAACTCATCTGTGGACATGTGATTATCTTTTCTCGCTGCTGTCATTACCAGGATGCCGATCAAAGCTCGAATTTCAGTATCATGGGTGTCACGAAATGTAGCACTTGTCATGGTTTCCTTTCGTCTTAGAGATATTTCAGCATTTGTCCACTTAACTATTTCAATAATTATCTCATCAGTAAAGAAAATATTGAAGCAATGCAAAGCTTCATAAATATTGCGACACATTCGTTTCGGACCCCTTTGTGACCTTATAATATTCATTGCTGAGATTCGCCCTCGTCTTGATGCCTTTGTAGTAGACCAGCAATGTTTATTCTTACCTCTTATGCTAGGCCGAGACACGGTTATCAAACGACGAGAAGCTGTAGAACCACCGTCTGGTGGTACTTGTTCAGCATTTCCTTCAGGTGGTAGACTGGATGGTACTGACTCTTCGTCCCTCTCCTCGTCGACGAACGCCTCCTCAACGTCACTCTGCACGTCGTCTTCGCGCAGATGGTCCTCGAGCTCGCTGTCAGTGTCGGCAGATGAAAGGTCCTCATCGGTCTCCAAAAGAGCCGCCACGATGCTTTCGTCTTGTACGTTCCGATTTCCCATTGCGACCGGATATTCTATAATATTTATAAATATATAATAAAGGTAAAACTATCGCTAAAACTAAGGAAAGTTACCAAAAAGAACGTTAATTGAAGCGCATACAAAAATCCTAAAAGTCACGTAAAAGATAATTATAGGTCATTTTGACTCCAACACCTGTTGTATTTCCAAAAGGGGAATACTTACTTCGATGCCGCGACCGCCACTCGATAGCTCCGCTCGGCGACTGCAATGTCCGTAAAGCACTGCGCCGGATACGCGCGAATTAGAGAGAGACAGCAATATTTCGAAACACGCAGAGTCATTTTGACGTAGATTATCTTTCTAGGGTTTACTGATGATAGCTCTACACAAACAAAATATGAAAATAAAATCGAAGTATCGAAAGTAATTGAATGGTTAAGACAATTAAATTTAACAATAAACCAAGTAGGTATATACAATTTCGACCATATCAGGCTACACATAAAAAAGTAGCAATACAATACAAAGGATAATTCATAGACGAAACAAACACATCTAAATTTCTAGGTCTACATTTAGATAACCATCTTAATTGGAAAATTCATATAGAACAGCTTAATAATAAAATAAGGTCATACTGTTATACATTACATGTAATAATCAACACAACAAATATCAAAACTGCCCAGTCGGCATATTATGCTAAAATGTATTCATTGTTGAATTATGGTATTATTTATTGGGGAAACGTCGTAGATTTTGACAGCACTATATAACAAAATATATGTCTTCGAATCATTCACTTTCATTCATTGACAGTCAGACATCATGCAGGCCAATATTTAGATAACATAAATATCTCACTCTAACAGGAATATTCATACTACAGGCAGCTAGCTTCGTAAAAAGCACAGCGCATATTTTCCGAAAAAAACACTTTAGATTACTTAAAAGATTACGAAATAGAAACAATATAATATTGCCTCATGCTAAAACGGACATTTTTAAAAGGAATATATACTTTTCTTGAATAAAAATCTACAACCACTCACCAAATTACATAAAGCAATTAGATATGCCTCCCCCCCATGTTTAAGAGAACGCTTAAAACATTGTTGATAGATCGTTGTTTCTATAACCTTACAGAGTATTTTATAAATATATTGAATGAATTACTGTTTTAATCACATAATTAATTTTAAATAAAATTGCATGCCTAATGAGGTAAATTGTGTTGCACACCATTACTTTTAAGACCACATATTTTGTAATACCACAATTACTGCAATAAAATTCATGTCGTATAAAGTTCATCAAAAGTGATTATAAGGGAGGGATCCCACCACCCACCCTCGATCTGTGAATCACCACGATTGAAGTAGTAAGGAAATGCCCTTAATACAACAATCGAAATAGATTGACAGACCGCACTCAAAAAGAGAGACCTGTAACAAAGAAAATTAGTGACAGGTACTCTTACCAAGTCGAGTGGTAGGCACCTCCGGACCCTTGACTTGCAATATTCCGCTCCCACGAAGTGAAACTTCGACACGTGTTTCGCCTCTACACGAGGCATCCTCAGGACAGTTTGGCACCGACTGAGCTCTGGCTCAGTCGGTGCCAAACTGTCCTGAGGATGCCTCGTGTAGAGGCGAAACACGTGTCGAAGTTTCACTTCGTGGGAGCGGAATATTGCAAGTCAAGGGTCCGGAGGTGCCTACCACTCGACTTGGTAAGAGTACCTGTCACTAATTTTCTTTGTTACAGGTCTCTCTTTTTGAGTGCGGTCTGTCAATCTATTTCGATTGTTGTATTAAGGGCATTTCCTTACTACTTCAATCGTGGTGATTCACAGATCGAGGGTGGGTGGTGGGATCCCTCCCTTATAATCTACTTAAGATGGATTTCCGCCATGTAACGCCTGATTCAATCGGTTATCTTCATCAAAAGTGGACAACACGTAGCACTTAGACATGCTTTTATTTAACTTGCAATGTTAGTGTGTTTGGCACGCATCTTGGAAGTTAAATTAGAACCACTTCCCAACGTCCGATTGGGCTTAAATTTGGTGTACACGATACCTATAAAGAATAGGGTGACTCACTTTTGGCAACTTTTCAGGATAACGCCTCCAAGATTGCAAAAATCCATGTAGGTGTATAAAAAGCCCTTGTTTAAGATAAACTTTATTGTGACTTTTATTGTATTTCATTCTATGTAAAATAAAGTATTTTACTTATAATTTAAGTCATTTTTGATGTTACCATTAAAACTCTTAATAAAATCATGTATATAAGTGGTTTAAATAAATGTTTTTTTTAATCGTCATTTTAGTTACGAACACACATTGTCTCATATTGTGGGCCACTGAATTGTGTTCGTATCTAAAGAATCGATTAAAATACACTCGGTGTATCATACTACGTGTCATCTGTTGTACTTTTATTCCCGTGAATATAGGAAGCAAAAAACAGCTTTAATAGGATTGAAACAAGCGACTTGTATACCATTAGTTAGATACAATTTCAAAAGTCATATATCTATATATGATGTTCCACATAACAATCTTGATGGCTGGCAATATAGCCAACCATAAAATAATGGCAATACGCTTAATGTGTATCAGAAAGCCCATTCCCGTTTATGACCCAAACTTCATTCGCTATATTGCCATAAGATCTATATTTGATGGCATTTTAATAGTGAACTACTTTTGCCGACCCCTCTGTTCCCTATTTATTTCAATGTGATTATGTTGTTTTGACCGTTTAGTAGGACTAAGACTCAGAACATATGAATGTTCTGTGGACTAAGCCATAAGTCATCGTGAAATAGTTACATAAATACATCACTGTATTTTAATTGTAAGGCGCTGTAGTAAGTGTATTGCTATGCATGAGGCTTATTATATAATGTCTTGAATGAGAAACTCGGCGCAGTATTTTCCTTTGACAATGAGACGTGAATTGCATTTTATTTTGACTGTCAAAGAGACGGCTGCCCTACTGAGAAATAATACTTGTGTTAAAAGGGCGTTTTGTGGCTCCGTATCCGTGAGCGCTGTCGTGTTCGTCGAGCGTATATTGAATTATACTTATCTTCTGAACTCTTGATATTTTGTGACTAGCGTGTATGTTGAATTAGACCAGTGTAGTTTTTAACCTGCCTGTGCGACTGGTGCAAGATCCAAAATTAATTATATATTAACTCGTACAGTGGGGCTAACCATTATTAGTGTGAATAACTTACGTAACTGAACGCTTTCTTGTAACTGATCGAGAGTCCTGTATATTGCCTTTTTACCTGCTAACCAATTAGCATTCACATAGAGTTGTGCAGTAGAAAAAAAATGCTCAAAATTCGTTTCCACGGCACAAACAAATGGCAGGTAATAGGCATATTAGTGAGAGACAAAAACGGTCCCAGCTCAGCTACATTGCATCTCCATTTATTGAAGAGCTGCGCTGGTATTCTGCTAAGACCAAAGTGACAACACGAACATTAACCGTCAATAAGTATTAACAATAATATAAATTAAATGTATAGGTACAAAAAAAGGTATATTATATAAATTTTAAGTATTAAATAGAAATTAAGCATGAATAAAAAGGTAAAGGTTGTAAAATATTAATAATATATATAATAATAAAGACAGAAAATAATAAAAAAATGTATTAAAACAATTCTTGAACGCAACTAAATGGCACGGGAAACGTTTGACAGCTTCAAATCTGTCAAAGGTTTCCCGCGCGATTTAACGTCCACGTTAGAGCTTAAATTTTTCACTCTGTTTCGAGTTTTCGACTGAAATTCACAATGTTTTTACTATCTACCCATTTGACAAAATCCCTAATAAAGCCTAAACCATAATCAATTGTTTGTGAATTACGTGTACATATACAAATTGAACATGAGAAATAAAATATATACAATTTACAAGATTTAAATGATGAATAAAAATAATATATTTCTCACGAAACTCTGCAGTACGATGTCTTGGTGTAACGTGAAGGTACGTAGAAGTGGTGTGTTATGCTTATTAAGATCACTGAACCAGCTTAATTTGTTGTACTAATAGTCAGGTTTTATCTATACTAATATTATAAAGCGGAAGAGTTTGTTTGTTTGCTTTGTTTGTTTGTTTGATTGTTTAAACGCGCTAATCTCAGGAACTACTGGTCAAATTTGAAAAAATCTTTTTTTGTTGGATAGCCCATTTATCGAGGAAGGCTATAGGCTATATAACATCGCGCTACGACTAATAGGAGCGTAGTAGCGACAAGAAATGTTGCAAAAACGGGGAAAATTTACGCATACGAAGTTGCGCGGGACAGCTAGTAGTTTATATTGGGGCACTGGACCTCCTTAATACAGACTACCTTAAGCAGTCTTTCTAAGAGGACAGTTCCGTACCCTTCTAATTGTACCTAGTATTATAATTATAATTGTGTACTATGAAACGGAAATAAAGTTTGAAACTTCCTGCGGGTGGACATTCGCATCATGCTTCCATCACCAAGAAATGGGGTAATTTGAGAAGAAAACATTGATGATATTGATTATTTTATTTTTAGAAATAATATAGGATTGTCAATTTTGGTTAAAAGCAAGGTCTTACAGCACAAGTAAAGAGGGAAAAATTTTAATTAAAGTATATTTTGGTACTTGCAAGTTTTCGCCGAAATCTAATTTTGCCTACGTCTTTTTATCATGTTGACTCAATCTTGATTTTTATACACCCAGACAAGAGACTACAGACCTCAATATCTGATATAAATTTCAACTTGCTAGGTACACCCGTTCCTGAGAAAAACGGTGGTGACACACGGACATACAAATGGACAGGCGGACCAAACGCACAACAGAATGATTTTATATTAAAATACAAAGATTGAATCTTTTCTTATATCAGTTGCATATCACTTTGCAAAAAATGTAATAGGTATGATGATTAATTATTAAAAAAAATATTTGGATCTACTTGACTATTTCCAAGTGTTTGTGTTTCTGCGTTATCTTGATCTTTTCTCAGTACCTACATTTGTAAATTTTTTGGCCTTGCTCTGATTTTAGATGCAAATTTTTAGAAAGATTTGTTGTTTATAATTGACCCTTTCGACGGTATCATAAAAAACACAGGATGTTTATTTTCATCATGGCAGGTTCGACTCCCTTTTCTGGCATGTCACTTTTAGTAAACGTGTGAATGCAGTTATATTTACTTCTAAAAATAGCAGAATGTTTTCTTTGAGTAAAATAAGCTGACTCAAATATTTAGGGTGCTTTCCCTCCAGGGGGCATTGGTTTGCTCCACCATATATATAGTTATGCAATAAATATAACTAATCTTATAATTAATTTAAAAGCTCATACCTGGTAGGTACCGCTAGACTACTGCAGGAATTCTTACCTAAAACAAACAAAAACATTAAATATAAATACTATAATATTGGATGCCAACGTACAACAATACAATACCAGCTACAAATATCATTTCAATCGGACTGTATTGGTACTAAATATTTAGAATACTCAACCATAAAATAGCCGTTTAGTAAGATAAACTTTTAGCTGGAACCGGAGTGCCAAGTGCCACAATTTGTGCCAAGGTTTGTAGGAAACGACCCGGAAATGTACCGTATTATCGAATGCATGCTAGCTGCATCATTTAAAACACATTTCGAAGATAACATTTAGGAATTCGTTAAAACTTGCTAGTTTATATATTTGTTTGCCTTTTACGTCGCCTTACAGATTTGCAGACACAAACCCATAGAATTACATACCCCAATAAATATAGCTTTTGACATATTCTCGGTATTTCAAGTTGAGTAATTATTTTGACATGTTTTAAAATACTCGCATCTCGAACCTTTGCGTAGTATTTTACTTATTCAATAAATGTCAATCATCTCAAAAATGGAAATGGGTACGCAAAAGATTATGCGAATAACATTGAACCTATTTGATGTACACGCGGGCCGTCCTTGATGTGTGTTCGTGCAATAAATGAATCTTTGAAGGATTGTTTAAGACTAAAATAAATAATAAAATATATTTCGGGACTTAATCAAGTGAATTATACGCGATTAAGTCCCGAAATATATCTAATATGTATAAAAATCGCGAAAGCTTAAAAACAATAAAATAATTAATTTTTGTGTTTTCGTGGGAAACACAGAAATTATTTATTTTTTCACTTAAACCTTGACTGGCCTGTTGGTCTAGTGGATAGTAACCCGGACTGCTAAATCAAGAGTCGTTGGTTTAATTCATATGCACCCCACTTTGTGATCCACAAATTGCTGTTCCAAGTCTGGGTGTACTTTATGTTTATGTTTTGTACTCGTATATAACACAATCTTCGCGACACAGGGCTTGTACCTTAGTGCAAGAGTTATCTTTTGATATATAAAAAAAACTTGCACATTCAATAAACACTGATTCGTGTGTTGATATTTCAAAAGTATTCACAACTACACTTTAGAACTGTTATTGAATAGACTAGACAGTCGTTAAAGTTTCCAGTCAATAAACTTTTAGTGGTAGCACGGACTGTGGAACTGAAAAAGCAAGTAACAATATTGCGTTCATATATTTGTACGCACACATTGTTTCATTTGTTTTTACCTCCACAAAAATAAATGTTCAACTCTCGCACCTGGATAGTATCGTAAGGGACTTTACAAACATACCAAAAACGAACAAAATATACCCAAACTTGAAGCCAACATTAAAGTTTTGTCCGGTGTAAGAATCGAGCCTCTTGCGCGAAGTTGTACACATACCCGCTGCTTGCTATACTTTATATATAAGCCTACCGTAGGTTTTCTTAAGTGCACACACAACTTGTTATGAAAACTAAAGCTGTGAAAAATAGTTCCACAGAGCTGAGAATAAATTGTACTTTAAAACTTAAACTTGAGAGTTTCTTGACGCCCAATGGAGTAGGAATCATGTGTTAAAAGTTTAGCTGAATCGTATAAGATTGTTCCTCTCCACCACTTATGCTTATACCTCTCCTCGCTAAAAGCAAATCAGCATTTGAAATATTTATTCACTTATCATACCGACTTCTTTCCAAAATGAGATTGCGAAAACATTGACTTTTGTGCGAGTTATAACAACATTTTATTATACTTTTTTTTAGATATTATTCGGCTAATTTCTATCGATTTTATATTTTTAGTGATAATGTTTGTAACAAACATTTTTTGAAACTATTTTCAAATTATTGCGATGCTTCAATGACGCCTACAGTTACATTTTATTATAGGTACATAGCATTCGGTAACTAATTTTACTTTAAACTGAGATTTATCCAGCCATTGAATCTAATCTAAAAGCAAAGTAATAAAATATTATCAAATATCGTTTGCACGAAGATTTCAAACCAACGTTCAAACGTGCTTACTTAAGATCTGAATACTTTTATTGCTTTGTATAAATTTTATTCCAATCGCATGGCGCTTACTTGTTATAACTTCTACAATTATGTGTGCAGAAGTTTGTAAAGATTTTATGAAAGAACTTTGAGCCCTTGAGTTTTCAACAACGTAAGTTCGAAGTTGTACGAACAAGTCGTCGAGTGTTATGTTACAGTTTTGTATCAACGCGTCTTCTTAAGTTTTGCCTTTCTTACTACTTGACTGTAGTGATAAATTGCGCATACCTTTTGTGTATTTCAAATATTTATATGTCTTGATTTTATTATTTCTATTTAAAATACCAGGTACGTTTTTCGATGTATTGCAATAAATCCTAGTGTTGTATCGTATCGATTATTTACTTGAAATGAACCACAAGATTAATTAAACTTAATAATTTTACCTTATACATTTGATACGTCATTAGTTTCTGGGTAGTGAGCTTGGAATTTAGGCTTTTTTTCAAGAATTTAGGCAGAAAAAAGGTCGAAATATAATTAATTTTACGGTAAACTGTGTAGTTGAACCAGTGAATTGACGTCTTTATATAAGTTTTAATTTATAGAAAACCCATTTATATTGTGAAGATCTAAAAAATATTTCCCAAAAATAAATATCTTTTATATTGCTTTGAAGTCAGGAATCGATTGAGAAAAATATAGAAAAGGATACTACTAGACGTGACGTATCGACTGCTTTATCTCTTGAAATGCGGGCTAAAGAATAGCGCTATTTGGGAAACTAGCGGTTTAGTGGAAAGATAAAGTTGAAAGTAGTGTACTATAGCTGAACTTATGTTTTATACTGAGGCGGGTTTTAGGAGGAAAACGAATCTTTTCCTCGAGTACAGACTGCAACATAATACTTTAACACTTCTGTACAAATATATGTATTACATACATCTTTGCGATATCGTTTACGTTGTATACACTAGAAAATAAAAAGAAACTAAGCCACCTTTTGACGTTTTTTTTATGACACAATTTATGTTGCGGTAATGTCCTTTTAATTTTGGGTACTTTAGGTGTAACCATTACAGTTGCCTATCAATAAATATACAGTTCTTCAGTCTGAATAAAAAAAAAACAAAATTCTTTATGCACTAAGGATGCAAATAACACTTGTGAAACGTCGGGAAAAGTCGCTGTATGTCGCTAGAAGTCACAGTGAGCCGATAGTAAGTCAAAATGAGTTACCATCGGCTCACAGCGACTTTGACAACCTTAAGACTGTTTTATACGTACACACCAGAACCCGGTATGTTTCTTTTGATGTATAAGATAGTCACGGGCTTTTCGAGCGAATGTTCACTGGTCCCTAGCTCTCTTCTGTTAGGTATTTCACGCACAAGGGAAATTATATACTTGTCATAATACATTTCACGATAAAGGTCCTCATAAGCTTACCTTTCGTCCACTTACAAACGAACTCACGCGGTACAAACTTTACCAAAGTTACGATAAACTCAGATTAATTTGTTGCCGTAAGTTGTAAGTACAAAATAGTACTTCTTAAGTTATTCGAGCATTTAATGAACTATGGAAAACTCTTAATTAAATCAACAACAGTTTACTGAATTTCAGGAAATTTTTCAAAGAATATTTGTTATGGATATTAATATGGATCAATAAGCTATTACTGACTGAAACATTTGTTAAGGAAGAGAGTTTTCGATTTTCAGACGAGATAAAATTTTATTTAAACATTTTTTTTTAATTTATGTGTACTTTGTGTCCGCCAAGTTGTAAGTTAATAGTTTGTGAAGCCCTCCGTGGCACAGAGCTTGTACCCTAGTTAAGGAGTTGTATTTATGAAATATAATTTCAAAGGTTGTTACAAAGTAATTATTCAGAATGTGATTCTAATGAATGCTTAGAGCTTACACAACTGTCTGATTTGTCTCAAGAGCGACATCTACAAACGATATGAAATGCGTGGGTGGCCAAAGACAAATAAATTGTTTGATTTATGTCTGATTAATATTCCCTTTGTATCTAAAAGAGACCTAGAGTGACTATTCATCACGTCTAGAATATTTAAGTACCATCCTTCATTACACCAACTCGACACCATTCTAAGTGCAAATTTTGGTTCAGATACGATTACTACTAAATAAAATAAAGACAATTTTAAAAATTACAGTTTTAACATGCTAATGACCTGTTAGTCTAGTAGTTAGTGACCCTGACTGCTAAGGCAGGGTTCAATTCCTACGTGGGACACCACTTTGTGCGACCCACAAACTGTTGTTCCGAGTCTGGGTGTACTTTGTGTACATGATTTGTGTGTTTAAAAAACCGACTTCAAAAATAAATACAAGGCAACTAAAAAGCAAAAAAATAATATACCTACCTAGAATAACCAAAACAAATTAAACATTTTGAAGTTGGTGCCATGAAACGTCTTTATGTTTTATTCGGCACCAACTTCAAAATGCTTTTTTTTTGCTTTTTAGTTGGCTTGTATTTATTTTTGAAGTCGGTAATATTTTTTATAAAATAGTTTTTTATTTCTTACTTTTTGGTGGGTTGGTTTGTAATTTACTTAAGTTACGATAGGCTTATGTCAACTGCTCAAATCCTTTTACAAAATATTGCTTGCCCCGATGCAGAGTCGTTAATTGTTGAGGAGTTCACTATCAGCTCTATTTCATTGTGTAATAGTAGTATGACGAGAATAATGTGCTACTCAATACAATATTAAAGTAACTGAATCGGAAACTGTGAAATATTGAATAGATCCGCTCGTCATTTGTGGTCTTCATCATCAGTCCACTTCACCAATTAGTGCTTTTCGAGAGTAAATGCATATTGATTCGTATAGCATAGTGATTCGTTCACTATGAAATATACCTAAATCACTGTAGGTGTGCCTTTAACATTTAAAGACTTCCCTCGATTTCTCCAGGATTCCATCATCAAATCGTGATCTGACGAAAATGGGACCAACTTGGAAGTTATACCCTTTCAAACACAAAAAAAAACTCAAATCGGTCCAGCCGTATTTGCGTTATCGGTGAACAAACATATAAAAAAAAAAAAAACATACGGTTGATAAAGTCCCCCGCGTCATATGGCTTGAACCCTACTGTGGGAGTTGTCTTTATAAACTAAAACAAAAAAACTAGCGAATGTTTTGTCTTTGTCTTCTTTGTGGAATGAAACATAGAGACTCTACATTTGCTAGTTAGCATGGTTGTTATGATTAAAGGGGCATATATTTCTAAATACACTCTTGCCTCTTTAAAATCACTCGCACTGTTGTGTAACAGTTAGATTTACAAACAAAGCATAAATCACTGTCATCTGATACGGGACACCAGTATTTATGGTTTACGCATTTTTGCAACACATCCGCGAAATTCCAACAAAACAACGCTTGAAAATGACAATGCATTCATACACATGTTACGTAAAAACATCATAAAGGAATTTTCAGGTTTCACCTAATAAATTTTCAAAGGAAACCACAGCGCACGAGTATTTCCAAGTGAAGTATTTAATAAAATTTTCAGCAATTATGTCGAGGGTAATTAAGTTGTGGCTTTGTTTGAGGTTTGACATGTTTAAGCATTTCGTTCTCTTCTAGGAAGAAATGTTGATTTTTATTGAAGGTGTTGCATTATCTCAGAGAATATCTTAACAATTGTAAGAGCTATATGCTAATTTAAAACACTTTTATTATTATTAATTTCAACTATCTATAATTAAAAATGTAATAGAATTGTGTAATTCAATTTCACCAACTCTTTGTCGACAAAATAGCTTTTTAGAGTAGCTTATTATATTATGAAATGATAGAAAATATTTCTTAACTATGATTTATTGTCTCTAATATCTCTCACTATACTTAGTTTTTGATAAAAAGCTGCTCGCCAGAAAGTGTCTACGTGGTTCTTTTTCATATTTCTAGGGCGTGTTTCTATTGTTTTTGAAAATATTAATCCAGTTTTCTTTAATATAGCGTACGTCCTTCATTAACGGGTTATCATAATTTCACTTTTTTATCAAGAAAAACTTTGATTACAAAAGTATTCTTTACTGTGAAAATTACTTCGCCTATCTATTTATAGAATCACTGTTTTGAAGTTTGGAACTTGATAATGTAAGACTATATTGGGAAACTTAATGATGGTAAATTCCTGAATTTCAGTAACAGTTGGTGCTTGAGTTATAAAAATAGATCTCTTAGAGCTTGTTGGATAAAATAGCTACTGTGCTCGCCATATTTTCTAATATTCTATTCTTGCTTTTGCGATCACTCATAGACCTGCAACGATTCCTAATAGGCATTGTCGGATAACACCCAAAGAAAGAGACTAGGTCAGAATAATTCACTGCTTTTATAGGCAACACTAACAATTTCTAACATGTTGGTAGTATCCCATAGATATAACTATTTAGGCACATTATGGATACAAAGCAGGGTTTTTAACATAATTTTACATTTAGATCGTTATACAACAATAGGTGTAAACAGATAGACGATAGATTATATAATCCAAATAACACAAATAATAACTGTAATAACAATATTGTTCCACGCTGTAACAATATTTTTATTACATAACTGTAATAACCTACCCACCTAGGTAGATATAACTATCTACCTAGGTGGGTAGGATATAAGAATTAGTATTATACATTTGTGATAAAAGAGTTACTTAATATTCATTAACAAGTTTAAATACATTTAGCATATTAATTGCAACCTCTGCAATGCATTATAAGCATCATAAACAATTGGCATAGTATTACAATACAAACATCATCCTTGGCAATAAGTATTCTATACACTTTAACATAACTACAAAACATTTTTTGGCAGACACGGTTGATCCTCATTCCTATGATAACCAATCAATACATTGTGATATGTACGATGTCCACCAATCGGACGACACAGGAGCGCAGTGCATTGGAGCGCATGCGCGCGCGTGCGTGCGTATCCCCATGCGTTTTGTTTACCAAACTTATCACTGTATTGACGCGTATTAATTTTTGAATGGCATTCATATTTTCCAACTAAACATATAAGTTTTTCATCTGTAATGCGCGAGGAGCTGTCCGGCACGCGCGCGGATGTAACATGCAAATATGAAACATACAAACAACATTGCATTGTTTGCAAAGTTGTAAACCTATGTATTGGTAACCCATTGGAGTATTTATTTTACGTTTTCGAGATAACCCATGAATATGTGGGAGACCACGCGTAGGTTCGAGGTTCGCGAGTTTTGGTGTGTGTAAAGCAACTTATATTGCTTGGAAAACTGCCAATGTGTCAAAAACTTAGAATATTTATTCGCGAATACCACCCAATACTTCTAAGTGTTCGTGCGAATAAAGATGACCGACATATCTTTCTCCCCTGTGCGATTTGCAATTGCACAATTCATATTCAGAGTAAGCGAAAAATTGCAAGCATTTTTGAAATAAATGTAGTTGTAAAAGCAAATTAAATAAAGTTGTTAATAGTATGGATGGAACAAAATATAGCCACGTGAAGGAGCTCACGATTTACAATTCCATTTGAATTACATACGTACGTAATTTTAAAATTATGGGCAAAATGCTTAAACACTTTTACGCTAGGTCTCTGTTGAATTAGTCACAATGAGTGAATTGTCTAAATTATACAGTATAAATACATGTACATTATTACTAAATATTTACACAGCTTAAAAAATAGTCTACTAGTTTTGACAACATTTTCCGAGTAACCAAAACAATGTTACTTTACTATACATCTGGTGTACTGAACCTTAAACAAGTAATAGGTACCTATAGATTTTATGCAACTTTTTGCAGTGCACTGACGGTTCAGTGGTCATTTGGATGAAATTTCGGTAAACGTTCGCAAAATTAGCTACATCGTATATTACTTAACAGCTTGAGTGTTATAAATATACATATTATTGCCACTCCCTTGTAGTAAACAAGGGTGTACTATACTACAAAACATTAGCGCAGTTCAAGCCATCAATATCGTCCCCAACTTCCGAACACGCGACTCGTATAGCCGTCGAAGTAATCTAAGTGTTCCGAACTTGTCAATATAACTTGTAGGTTTCATTGTTTCTGTCTTGACAACTACTGGGACCAAATGCACTCAAGGGAAGCTCGTCAATTTGATTACACTTGTTCCAAGATTGAAAGTGACACGTTATGAACCGATGTTGTGATTGTAAAAAGTTTATATTTTTACTTTATTTACTACTGCCGGACCAGGCTTCACTTGAGTGGTCTACAACGTTGGTTTTTACAAAACTACCAACATAAATGTAAGAACTGAATAACTAGACGTCATCTGTCAATACTTATCAAGATCCTTCTACTGTCCTGTCTCACTCAGTCACTTTTTATAATGAGCTTTTTAACCCAATTTTTCACTTTTTGTGCGATTTTCCAAACATACGAACCTTGTACTGACAATTGTTTTTAAACTTCACGATGTTTACACATATTAGCGCGCAACTTCGTATGCGTCAATTTTCCTTGTTTTTGCAACATTTTTCATTGCTGCTTCGTATTTTTTTTGGTCGTAGCATGATTTTATGTAGCCCTATAGGCATTCCCTGATAAATGGGCTACTCAACAGAAAATATTTTTTCAATTCGGACCAGTAATTCCTGAGATTAGTAAATATTAGTATAGATTACTGGGACTTAATCGCGTCAAATATTTAAAGGCACGAATCTTTTATTTACCCGACGTTAAATATAGGTAAATTAAATAAATGTATATTTAAATATAAAAATAAAAGTTTGAAATAAAATGAAATGAAATGAAATGCAATGAAATGTCACGCGATTAAGACCCGATAATATTTTAATATTTGTACAGACAATTTCAAAAACAGCAAATAAAAAATAGCTAAAGCAATGCAGGCTTTCTGAAGCGATTTTTATTTATGTAGTCAATCTGTTTGTAGAATCTTTTTTAACGAATTATAAAAATATAGGTTTAAAATACATCAAGCAACGTACTGCATAAAATTACAATGAAAGTGGTTTCTCTCTCCGATCCCATTGTACCACACTATATACAAAATGTACTTGGAAGCATTCATTAAACTAATACACATTCACCCAACGCTGTGACGTAACAGCTGCTTTTTTGCAGTATTTTTTCCTAACGGATCAATCGTTCGATTGTTTGTCTTAGAACTTTCCGCGTGGTACTACTAAAATTCCAGAGAATTATATTACTTTAAAAAAGCTTTACGATAATAAGATTGATGTGTTGCAAAAATATTTGTTCTGGGTGTACTTTGTACCAGTCACCGCCTCTATTGTGCTACTCCGGTCTAGCTAATCGTTGATCAATGAGTTTCCTGGGTACAAACACATGACAACAAATAAAGAAGAGCAAAAGTTAAAAAGAACCTAATCCAAAACTTATAATTCTGATGTAATTATATAGAGCATTTTCATTTTTCAGTTTATAACATAGTTTGTACTATTAGCAACTTTTATACTGAATAATTAGTTATATCAAAACCTTAAACTTATTATAACGTCGCTGATTGTACATGTATCTATATTTATTGTATAATTTTGTATCCAACATTCATTCTAAAGTTCTTTGTTTCCCAAAAAAGTAATTAAAAAAATACAAGTAAATCAACTCAATCGCAAACACGACACTCATAAGGAAGTACCATAATTTCAAACCTTAAACAAGACAAGAATCGTTATTGCTTTACGAAGTTGAAGCAAGGTCACGCGTAGAAACGGTTGTACTTGTTAAAAGAGACTTCGTAACCACGTAACGAGATCTAACTTACTAAGAAATCCTATAAAACGAACTTTGAGAATTCTTTAGGGACAAAATACACACGAACGAAGAACGTTAGGCTATTCAAATAACAAAAAAATATGGTGAAAATATTTTATGATGATGACGATCCAAAATAAATTTAAGCCGATTTCAGACCCAGCCTATAATTTTCGTCAATGTTACATTTAAGGCTTATTGGCTTTCTACTTAAAGGTAAGTATAGAGTAGTAAAATAGTGTCCTATTGACTCAAACGATAAAGATCAAATGGGCAACTCAAAGGTACTTTTTGAGACTATAAATGGTGAATGAGGGTAAGTCAGGGGTCTTTCCAGGAAAGGGCTATTTGTGGCTTAGAATAAATTATACTGGTTTGGTAAAGTAGTGCAGTAAGTCATTTGTTATCGGGGTCATTGGGCTTTAGTGAAGGGATTATGAATTTAGGGTCGTCTTAAAAAGATACTTTAAAACTTGGATTAATATGAAAAGGTTCAGTCGTGTGATTGCAATATTAATTAAAATAACTGATGTTTCTACTGTCAAAGATGTGTAATGATTTTTCACGTTCCGTCTTGAACCCTTGAACGAAACCAAATTAAAATCATCAATCACTATACGTACACTGGTGGACATTGGCCTCTTACAATTTACGCCACAACACCCAGTCCTCCGCCTTCTGCATCTAGTCCACCTCAGTGGTCGCCTTTAGGTTAGTACCTTGGGGATATCCTATCTTCCGTCACGGTCTTTGCTCTAGGTCACCCCACCCAACGTTTGCAAATCGCGGTCTCCTCTCTAGTACATATTAGTACTCTTTACTCTCGACTTAACCAATATAAGGGTTTTGGTAGTGGCCTCCTTAATATTCTAATAAATCACAAATGTGAAACCACATAGTTTATTTTTATTGCCAGTGCCTTTGTCAATGTAAATGGCCTGTACATGAGTGCACACAGTTATAAGTTGAACCCAGTTTGTTTCTTCCATATCGTAGCCACGTTAAACGTCTGAAACTATGAAGTTTATTATGTGGTACTCTGTTCTATGGTTATAAAAACAAGTTCCAATTGAGATTATTATCAAACTGATTGAATTGATATTTTTAACAGTAATTTTGAAAAGTATGGAGACAAATATGTTTACTTAAGTGTGTGTAATAAATACTTAACACTGGTAGGAATTGGCCAAAAAATGCTATAATACGAAGAACAAGATAGGTATTTCATATTTATATTACAAACAAAAGACTAGGAATCCACGACATAGTCCAGAGACAGACTCTGATCAAAATGGCGAGTCTCATGTTTATACACAACCCTCGTTACGACGACGACGCCTTGATTACATTAAATTAATACGGGTCAATCATCTTTAAAGTTCCAGAACGATCTTCATTAATTGAAAATTCTTCGCTCTACTTAAACCGTTACTAAACTAGTGAAAACTAATTTACACAGCTGCCTTAAGATTCCAGTCACTGATCAATAATATTTTCCAACGAGCTTAGGTTAATTAATTTTAAGAAAGGCTTGCGATACTGATTTTAATTCCAGAGCGATGAGAAACGCGTTAATCATAAGCCTTTAGACGAGTATCGCGCAATCATCTATAGTCTTAGGGATGGTAAATTAATGAGTTCTCATGTTTTGCAGATAAATTGCCGGGTAAGCTGTGAGAGATAAATTGCGCTTAGTCTATAACGAACCTTGCATATCAGGTAAGCAATCTGTTCTTTTCTGTTACACATAATTTGTTGGAAGGATACAGAAAAGTGATCTTTTGAGTAAAAAGTATTCATTATTTACTTGCTTGAATGAGGAAGTGAACACCAAAAAAATATTAATTAGGTATAACGTATAAAATCAGAGAGAATATAAAGGTATAAAGTGTGAAATTTTCCTCAGACAGATTAGATTTTTAGTCTTTTATTTAAAAACTATTTAATGGACTTATATGAAACTTTAGAGTACTAGGCATATTAAAAAGCTAGTAAAACATTTTTAAACTGAGAATATAATAATACGAATGGTAATTCGTTTAACCTTTCCAATCATTCGTTCAATTATTCAGGAACTTCTTAATATTCAAATTTGTGAATTAATCTTCGCGTCCAATCATTTCTTGGCACGTGACGTCCTGATTAACTAAATAGCTGATACTTTCAGTAGAAATGCGTGAAAGGCCTTCATCGGTAAAAATAATTAGTTGTATAATAAAATTATTTTTTTAACAATATCTTGTACATGTATTGACTAATTGATGGTTTGGATCAAAAATTATAATATTACAGACAACTGGGTTTGTGCCCATGGCTATCTAAAATAAAGACGACCTTCTTCAGAAAGCTTAATATTGTTTAGATGATTACTTAAACGACAAAAAAGCGTGGTCGTAGTGCTCACAGGAGTTATGAACTTTATTTTGTATAATTCAGTAGTTTAAAATTTTTAAATTGTAATAACAATAATATCTTGTAACAACTCACACACCGCTATCTGATCCCATAACCTGCAACTAGATAACTGATAAACATATTTATATATTTCTAAATACATACATATTATAGGTAAATGGCACCCAGATACAGAATAAACCATCGTGCTCATCACACAAAGTTTTGTCCTGAGTAGGGATGGCACCCACGAACTCTTGCGGAGCAGTCGGATACACTCCTACCGCGCCACAGAGGCAGTCTTTATATCTTGTTTTTAATTTTTTTAAATGTATAAACTGGTTATTTAATGATGTAAAATTCATGGTCATATAGAAATGCAGTATAATGTATTTGTGCAAAATATAAGGTCGAGGCAAAAGTATTTTCGTATTTTTCATACAAAGAAAAAAAAAAATATTTATTTGTAATACGTATGTGCCCTTTCGATCGAAGACTTGTTGCCATCATGTGGGTAGTGCCATGATCCCATTGCTGTAAAAATTTTGAGACTTTTTAACAAAAAATCTGACAGGTAGTTACATTTTTACATTGTTCTTGTGAGGTTAACTTTATGCTTCCTAAAGAGTTCTGAAGTGACAGAAACAGGTGGAAATCTGATGGAGCAAGATCTATACGCATCAACACATCCCTGACAAGCTATCTCAAGTTTTGCTGAGTTTCATGATGGAACATCACGCCCTTCATGTTCACCAGCTCCGGCCGAATTCTCAATGGCTTCTTTTAACCTCATCAGTTGCTGACAGTAGAGGTCAGAATAAAAGCTCATAGTGGACGATTTCTTTCCACTCCTACCATACACACAGCATCACTTTGTTCCGAGTCAGGCCGGGCTTTGACACGTTCTGTGAGGTTTGTCCATGCTTCGACCACGATCTTTTCCAGACATTCTTATCGTAAGTGATCCATTTTTCATCACCCGTAATCAACCGTTTAAGAAATGGGTCGCAATTGTTACGTTTACATAGCAAAGAATAGCAAATGGAAACACGTTGCATTAAGTTTCTCTTAGTGAGATCATGTGGTACCCAAACATCAAGTTTTTTCTTGTACCCAGACTTTTATAAATGACGTGAAACTGTTTTGTGATTATATCGCTATTACTAATATGTCGACCTTGCGCCACTTTTTAAAAGATGGCACTTATTTTATCCGCGACAGGGCGTCCAAAGCGAGCCTCATCCTAAACACTAAAATTACCAGACTTAAACGCTTGAACCACATTTGTGCTACTCGTATTGATACCGCATTAGGTCCGCACAAATTTTGTTCGCGGCGTTCATCGCATTTTTCATCATCATCAGCCTATCGCAGTCCACTGCTGGACATAGGCCTCTCCAATTGCACGCCACTTTGTTCTATCTTCGGCTTCTCGCATCCAGCTCCTGCCAGCCGTTTTGCGTATATCATCACTCCACCTGGCCTGAGGGCGTCCTACACTACGTTTGCCAAGCCGCGGTCTCCACTCAAGAACTCGTTTACCCCAACGGTTGTCGGTTCTTCGGCTAATATGGCCAGCCCACTGCCACTTCAACTTGCTAATCCGGTGGGCTATGTCGATAACTTTGGTTCTCTGCCGGATCACCTCATTTCTGATTTTGTCCCTAAGAGAAACTCCGAGCATAGCCCTTTCCATAGCCCGCTGAGCGACTTTGAACTTGTGGACCAGCCGTACCGTCAGTGTCCACGTTTCGGCTCCGTATGTCATGACGGGTAGGACGCACTGATTAAAGACTTTAGTCTTTAGACATTGTGGGATCGACGATGAGAAGACTTGACGTAGCTTACCAAACGCTGCCCAACCCAACCGAATTCTCCTGTTGACCTCGTCCTCGAAGTTGTTTCTACCTAACTGCAATGACTGCCCGAGGTACACATATTTTTGAACAACTTCGAGAACGGCGCCGTGCACCGCTATCGGTTCCGGTAGTACATGTTCATTGAACATGACCTTGGTTTTATCCAAGTTCATCCGTAGGCCGATGCGTACAGAGGAGTCAGCCAGGTCATTCAGCATTCGTTGCAGGTCCTGCAGCGTTTCCGCCATGATGACAATGTCGTCTGCAAATCGCAAGTGAGAGATGTATTCACCATTGACGTTGATGCCCCGCCCTTTCCAGTGCAGCGTCTTGAACATATCCTCCATTGCATTTGTGAATAGTTTCGGGGAAATAACGTCCCCTTGCCTCACTCCTCGATGCAATGGTATAGGCTTTGTTTGCTGATTCTGTACTTGGACGGACATGGTGGCGGCTTCGTAGAGACATCTCATCACTTGGATATATCGCCAATCTACTTGGCATCGCTGCAGAGACTCCAGAACGGACCAGATTTCAATCGAGTCAAAGGCCTTCTCATAGTCCACGAATGCTAGACACAAGGGCTGATTATACTCCTGGGTCTTTTGTATAATCTGCCGCACTGTGTGGATGTGGTCTATGGTGCCATATCCGCTCCGAAATCCAGCCTGTTCCGGTGGTTGGAATTCGTCAAGTCTTCGCGCAAGGTGGTTCGTGATGACTCTTGAAAACAGCTTATAGACGTGGCTTAGAAGAGAAATAGGTCGGTAGTTCTTCAGCCGGGTCTTATCTCCTTTTTTAAAGAACAAGACGACTACACTTCTACTCCACGCCTCCGGAGTTCTCCCTTCAAACAGGACAGCATTAAAGAGCTTTTGGAGCTCCCTCAGTACGGGTTTACCTCCAGCTTTTAACAGCTCTGTTGTAACGCCATCCTCTCCAGGGGCTTTTCCATTTTTCAGCTGTTTAAGAGCCAGCACGATTTCGTCAATGTTGACTTCTGGCAGGTCTTCGGTGTAGTGGCGTGTTAGAGTGGCTCTAGGACCCTCATTTTCAGGATCAGGTCGAGATGCATGCGAAGCGTATAACCGGCCATAGAAGCTTTCCACTTCGGAGAGGACTGCCGGCTTCGAAGAAACGACTTCTCCACTTGTTGTGGTCAACTTCGTCAGGTGGCTTCTTCCAAGAGATTGTACGAACACTTTTGACCCCCGGTTCTGCTCGACCGCCCTTTTAATCAAAAGAGTGTTGGAGCACCGAAGGTCGTGTCGTATAAGCTTGTTGATCTCTTGGTTTAGAGCGCGCTTTTCCGACGAAGTGACGGGTGGGTTTTCACGTCGTTCCGTCATTAGCCCTAAAGTCCTTTCCGAAAGCTTTGACTTCTTGCCCTTACGCTGCATTTCACAAAATCTCGTACCTTCTTCCCTGAGTATCCGAACCACATTTACGAGCTTCTGGTTTACGTCTGTTTTTACCTTTTTTGTAATAAATCTTTGAAATGTACCGAATTTCTTCATCACATACGTTCATTTTGCTTGCTTGAAAAACAATTGAAACTTGAACTTATTTTTTCTTTAATTTATTGCATGTTCAGAGTGTCAACATTTAATGGTATTAAAACCAGTCAGTTACATTCAGTACAACCAAAGAGGTTTGATTACTAACAATACATTCAAAATACGAAAATACTTTGGCCCTCACCTATCATTAAAATGTTTTCATTGTATATTCACGGAGTACCTTGATAATTGAAATTCTTAGTAACGGTAACTACTAGCGATCGAAGTTCATTAAATTATTTAAGGTTATTTTGGTTTCTATGAGATATAATGTCGGGGATCTTCATGCTCACAAAGATGTCATTGCTTGTGGTGGCGGTGTGAGTCGGGCTGTCTTCCTTTCCTCAAATATGGCAAAGAGGATGATGACACTTGGGTTGACTGGTCGGCTATGTCATTATCATCCTAATGGTAAATATTTGTATAGTAAGTAGTTTTTTTATAATAGTCGAATCGCATGTTGTAGGTTGATGTTCCCATCCGTACTATAAAAGGCTAATTCATTTAAAACTTGATTACACTTACTTTACGTACTATGGTTATTGCTTGCGTGAGTTTCATAGTGTAATGGATGCAGCACCTTACTGGCATAACTGTATATATACAAATACTAACTGACCCGCGCAACTTTGTCTGCGTAATTTTTGTCCGTTTTTGCAACATGTTCCATTGCTGCTCCGCTCCTATTAGTCATAGCGTGATGTTATTTAGCCTTCCTCGATAAATGGGCTATCCAACAGTAAAAATATTTTTCAAAAAGAATAGTTCCTGACATTATCGCGTTCAAACAAACAAACAAACTTTTCAGCTTTATAATAATAATATAAAAATAATATTTTATTTTTATTTTAGACACAGTCCATTTTGTTAGTATACATGATTTTAAAAAACTAATGTTAGTCCTTATATCTATGTTACAACCACCGCACGACATTTGCATGTATCCAATTTTCCAACATCGGGCTATCCCACCCATCTAATATTAGTATTAGTATTTATAATATTAGTATAGACAAAGTAAAAAATGAGAACAACGCTTAGTATTTTGGTGTTAATGTCGGCGTAACCAGTGAGTTAGTTGAGTTTAAAGAAATAATTAGTTTATAAAGAGTAAAGGAATTCGTTAGCCATATGTTTGTAGGCAATATCATATCTATTTGAGCAAGATTCATTAGATTTATTTGTTAAATTTATAAAGAAGTCATCAAAGTTATCACCTATCGTATCGGCATTAGTGTATGTGATATTAAATGAATAGTCATGGAATTAATTTCAAATGCTGTACATTGCCTATGCTATGCTTTTTAATAATATATAAATAAATAAATAAATAAAAATATTTTAGGCGGTCTTACATTTATTTTTAGAATGAAGTATGTAACGCGTGTTGCTAACTTTTTTATGTTTTTATTAGAATTATTCAATATTTAAGGTATACACTTTTTTATTCCCCTTATGATTCATTTACTTTGTACAGGTTTTTGCATAATTTTAATTTTTCAAAATGGGAAAGCAAAGATTATAAAGGGAGTCAATGTGTCATGAAAATTATTGAAAACTACATCAGTGTGCACTGTCCCATATATTTCTGAAAAAGAAAGACGTGATATACACTTTTCTATATTTTAGACTTAGGTCTCCTCTTGTTTCAAACCAAAATTAATTTTTGCACCTAGTGGTATCTTTATAAGTATTGAAACATAGAGGTTGATCAGTCTGGTGATCGGACAATGCAAGATTATGTATTTGAGGCTGAGAATCAGGTATATCGCCAACTATAAGATCTAAAGAAGATAATTTTCGTTTTGGTTTAATAATATGATTATTATTTATGTTAATTCTTTGTAGTTCTTGTTGACCTTTGTCACGTCAATGTTTCAATCCCCGCAAATTAAGAGTATTTCGTTTGGTTAGTTTTCTTTATAAAATATCTAAGTTTATAGGAATAAATTTAGGCTTAAATTTGGTGTACGATAAATACAAACTAGGAAGACTATAAGCGTGATAATTATAGTACAGTACTCAAATAGAAACAGCAACGGCTCGGGTAAATTCTGGATAGGTTTGCATTCAACTCAAAACTTACTATAATGAATGTTCCACCTCAGCGTTGGTGAGGTCTTGAGAATTACGAGACCAGCTTATTTAGAATCAAATTACGTTCTAATTCTCTCCTTATAAAACTTGCTCTTCTTATTATTTTATAAAAGTTTTACAAAACATGAAAAATTAATGACATTCGTATTTAGCTCTAACAAAGTTAATTCCAATAAGTCAAATATTAGCTAAAGATAACGGCAATGTTTTGATGAAATGTGGATATTTACGTTTAGTTTCATTTTTCATCAATAAATTTTCGGTACATCAAAATAATACGGAAAAGTCTATTTTTTCTTTATAAATGAAGCCGTAAGTATACTAAGCGATTACTACTATTGTCGACTATCCTTATTTTTTTGTTATTGATATTGTCTATTTCTATATTTAGTTTGTAATAAATCAGTCTTTTTGAAACGAAATTATAATTTTTACGTCTATTGTTTTAATGAACCTACAGTTAAAAAAGTTTTTACAAATAATTTTAAATGACTGTTCAGTAAACTAACATTAATTTTTATTATTTTTTTAACATTATGTTATTTGTAATGTTTAATACAAAATCTCGATTTCATTTCTCTCTTTTTTAATTTATGCAGTTCGGTACTTATTTTTGTCATAAGCAAATACAGTTTTTTATCATGAGTAGTAGTTTTTTATCACCCCTTATACCTAGTACAACTACGTCATCATCATGCAAAGTTTTTATACAGCTGTCTTTATCCATCCATACTATACTAATATTATAAATGTGAAAGTAACTCTGTCTGTCTGTCTGTTACGCTTTCACGCTCAAACAGCTAAACCGATTTAGTTGAAATTAGGTATGGAGATAGTTTGAGTCCCGGGGAAGGATATAGAATAGTTTTTATCGCGATAACCGACATCCACGCGGGCGGAGCCGCGAGCGAAAGCAAGTTACTTAGTAATCTGTGTACTGCCAGCCCAGTTTGTTAATTTTGATAATTCTGACAAGGAATATACGCTATTCCAATTATTTCTGTCTCGTTGTATCTTTATTTCCTTGGCCAAATCGCACACTTGTTGGTCTCCTAACGTTTTAATTTTGGGCTCGTTGATCTTATTAGATTCTTCAGTAATTCGCACATGTGAATTTTTGGCTGTTTTCGAACGATTGTTTCTCACGTGTATCCATTTCAGGTTCGGTGATATTAAAAGATGAACGTGTTTTTGCTGTATCGTTTCTATAGTATTTGGTTGGTTATAGGTTATGTTTGGAGAGTATCTAAAGGAGTTTGTAAGTCGACGTTTGACATTGTATTTCTGGCTACATAAATAGCTTTAATATTGCAATCTCTTGCGATAGCTGATTTCGTCAGTTCTACATTTTCGAGGATAACATTTTCTAATTCGTTTTATGTTGATTGTAAGTCTGACTTTAACTCATTAATTTCTGTGGTCATTTTATCCAAGCATAATGCCACAATATGTGCAGGATCATTTAGCATGCTCAGCAATTCATCCAAAGAAAGCTCATGTACACCTTTTCTCGGATTTTTTTTTTTTAAAAGTCGTCTCAGAGTAAATGTTTTGTCGGAAATTCCCATTTTTAATATACATAACATTTTTTTTGTCCTAATAACATCAGTAATGTGTTTTAGTCTCTTGTATTTAAATGGCGTGTAAAATAGAGGTTTTGAGCATGATGTCGTGAAAATAAACGACCAAGATGACAGATAATAACATTATTATAACAAAATTTTGACTTTTGACTGCCTCTGTGGGGCGGTGGGAGCGTATCCGACTGCTACGCAAGAGGTCGTGGGTTCGATCCCCACCCAGGATAAAACTTTGTGTTATGAGCACGATGGTTTATTCTGTGTCTGGGTGTTATTTATCTATAATATGTATGTATTTAGAAATATATAAGTATGTTTATCAGTTGTCTGGTTTCCATAGTACAAGCTCTGCTTAGTTTGGGATCAGATGGCGTTGTGTGAGTTGTCCCAAGATATTATTATTATTATTATTATTATTAAACTTAAAGAACCTGTTTTGGTACTCATTATTAAGAAAACACTCTTCTGTGATCCAATTGTAGTGAAATATAACGTGTTTATATTGTCACTAAAGTGTTTAAATCATAACCGAGTCGTCACGTCACAGTGCAAGTGATCGCACGCGCACGACGAGCGCTAAACGGCTAACGGGCGGTCATTGACCTTTGAGTGAAAATGTCAACAATAAAGTGCAATAGTTGTAACCTAGTGATAAACTAGTGTCTCGCGTTCATACAAAATAAAGCGGACATTATGGACGAGGATAGCATGAGCCGTCTTTGTATGACAGCCTTTACAGAGGACGAGATAGCAGTGGCCAAGAAGTTACTTTATGAGTCAGTGGATACATCGAGACGTCAAATTAGGCGGAGGAAGGAGGGTAAAGGTCGGCGAGATATCGAGGACATCATCACACTCATAAAAGAAACAGATCCCGAACAGGTACCAATTTTTGTAGCTAGAAATCTTCATAAGTTGCCACCAGTAACATTCGATCATCTGGACGCCACTAAGATACTAAGGGATATTATCAAACTGCGAGATGATATAACTATTATAAAAACAAATTATGTGACTACAGAACAACTTAGGGATATACAATTATCGAGTAATGGCGGGTATAGAAATATAAATGTTAATAGCCGTACAGGAACATGCCTTATGAACAATTTTGAGTACGAAAGCGGGCCGATAGGACTACTCACAAACGTACAAAGTAAATCAACAGCTGAGCCGAGTAACAGGTGTCCGAGCGAGAGGCAAAACGATACCTTGCTAAGTAATAGTGCGCTCTCGCCGGCGCATACGCAGGTAGATCATGACACAGCGAAATGCAAGCGGGACGACGAAGCTATACATGTGGAGGCCAATACCGCGGTTTCGTCAACGAGTGCAGCGGCAAGGGCGGTGCAACGAGCGCCGTTAGAGGGAGAAGCAAAGAGGCCAACTGCGATTTCGACAGCTAGTGCAACGATGAGTGCGGACGCTCCAAGGTCATCTACGCCGGAGCGCCTACCGTCTAAACAGCTGATATCCGACGTGTTGCGGCAAGGCGGTGAATGGAAAAAAGATTCGCCGAGTGACGAATGGACGACGGTGCAGCGCAAACGGTTGCAAAATCGTTTTATTGGGATGAAAGGAAAGGCGGAAACCCTTCCGAATAGTTCTTTTAAGGCAGCGAGTGTCAATATACCGTTTTATATCTATAACGTAGACAAAGATACGAAAATGGGCGATATTGAGTTATATATTAAAAATAACACCGGTGTAGAAGTTAGTATTAACAAAATAAACATGAAAGTAAATAAGGGTTATGCGGCTTATAAATTTTTGATACCTCTAAGTAAAGTGAATGTGTTTATGAGTGAGTCACTGTGGCCGTCGGGGGTATCATTCCGTAAATTTGTAAATTATAGTAAATCGAGTGATAAGGTAATTAATACATAATTTTTATTAATGAATAGTGTAAAATTTTATAATAATGTAATGATTCAATGTATTAGTTTTAATTGTAAGTCTTTAAAGAGATCATTTTCGTGTATACAACGTCTGTGTAAGTCGGTAGATGTGATTGCCTTACAGGAAACTTGGCTGTTGCCACATGAAATACCAATGTTAGGAAATATAGATACTAGTTTTAGTTATTTTGGCAAATCTGCCGTGGATACATCGGAGGGCGTATTACGGGGCAGACCGTATGGAGGTGTTGCTTTTATGTGGAGAAAATCGCTATTCACGACTGTGTCAGTAATTCAGTGCACTAGTAATCGTATAGCAGCTATTAAAGCGACGTCTGCCTCCCGCTCCATATTAATTGTAAATGTGTATATGCCAACCAACTCGACTGATAATTTTATTGAGTTTTGTGACTGTCTGAGTGAGATCGCGGCGATTGTCGAGAGTTCTAACTTAGAACATGTTTATATTCTTGGTGATTTTAATGAACATCCAGGTGAGTTATTTTGTCGAGAAATGCTAAGCTTTTGTACTGATCAGAAATGGCAATGTGCCGATTATATGAAGCTAGGATTGATCTCTGAGACTTACACTTTTATAAGTGAGATATGTGGAAGTAGACGTTGGCTTGATCATTGTCTAGTGACTGAAGCAGCGTGGAAATCACTTGAGAAAGTCGAAGTTTGTCATAACGTTTACTGGTCTGATCATTTTCCGTTGTTAATTCATGTCAATATGGGAATGATTAGGACAAGTGACATATCATACAAGCCGATGGTTGAGATGAATAAAGGGATTCTATGGGGTAACAGGAGCATAGATCAAATAGAACAGTACAGTAGGTTATGTGGAGAGAGGCTAAAGGATATTGACTTCCCGTCAGAATTAAGTAAATGTTGTGATCATTTCTGCACCAACAGTCAACACAGAAAGACCATCGATTATCTATATGAAAACATTGTGACATCGCTTAGGGACGCTGCTGAGATTAGCTCAAAATCAAAACACAGTAGGCGGCAGAGGGTTTCAGTAGTAGGGTGGAATAAGCACGTCAAGGACGCGCACGGGAATGCCAGGCAGGCTTATCTAAATTGGATAGGGCATGGGAAACCCCATGCGGGTCGGCTCTTTGTGGCGATGAATGAAACTAGGAAAGTGTTTAAACAAAAATTAAAATTCTGTCAGAACCACGAAGAGCAAATCCGAATGGATGTGTTGTCCGATGCGCGTAAAAATAAACAGTTTCAAAGGTTTTGGAAGTCGACACAGAGGTTGAACCCTAGGGCTGCCGTTCCCGTGAGCGTCAATGGTGTGACAGAGCCAGGGGAAATTGCTAACCTGTTTAGGAAACATTTTCAAGTGCATGCAGTGCTTCAAAATGCTGGGCAGGGAACAAAAACAGAGGTATTGACAGGAGAGCCTATTATAATAGCAGTCAAAGAAGTTCGTGACGTTATTAAATCGATGATAAGAGGTAAATCGCCGGGTTTTGATGGTCTTAGCATAGAACATCTTCAACATGCCGGTCTACATCTCCCAAGAGTTCTGGCTATGTTGTACAACATGTGTGTGAGACACTCGTATATGCCGGTTGACCTAATGAGAACGATAATCATTCCTATAGTCAAAAATAAGGTGACAGTTCCGACATGGATAATTATAGGCCGATCTCTCTGGCGACCATTATGGCAAAAGTGCTTGACGGTGTGCTTGAGCGCCGTTTAGCTAGACAGATTAAAGTACATGATGCGCAATTTGGTTTCAGAGCTGGACTGTCTACGGAGGCTGCTATACTTGCGCTTAAGCACACTGTTAGGTACTACACAGACAGAAAGACGCCTGTTTATGCTGCCTTCTTAGACCTCTCCAAGGCGTTTGACCTGGTTGATTACGGTATCCTATGGGCAAAAATGCGCGAACAGGGCCTACCTGATGAGCTTGTACGGCTTTTTGAATTTTGGTACGATCACCAGATAAACCAGGTCAGATGGGACGGAGCCTTTTCTGAGGGCTACGGGTTGAGGTGTGGGGTGAGACAGGGCGGCCTGACCTCACCAGCACTCTTCAACTTATACGTAAATGGGTTGATCGAGGAGCTCAGTAGTACTGGGGTTGGATGCTCTATAGACTGCAAATGTATTAACAGTATAAGCTATGCGGATGACATGGTGCTGCTGGCCCCCTCGATCAATGCTCTCCGTCGACTCCTAGGCATATGTGAGAAATACGCGAAGACACATGGTCTCCGGTATAACGAAAAGAAAAGTGTGACAATGGTGTTTAAGGTAGGATCGAAAAAGCTAGATACTGTACCACCCGTTCACATTAATGGCGTTACCTTAAATAGGGTGTCAAATTTTAAATATCTAGGTCATATTGTACGGGAAGACCAGAAGGATGACGAGGATATGGAGAGAGAGCGGAGAGCGTTGGCAGTCCGATGTAATATGCTGGCTCGCAGGTTTGCACGATGTTCACAAGAAGTGAAAATCACACTGTTTACAGCGTATTGTCAAACACTTTATACTTGCAACCTGTGGGTCAGTTATACGCAGAGGGCTTACAACATTCTCCGCATACAATATAACAATGCCTTCAGGTTGCTGATGGGGCTTCCACGTTTCTGTAGCGCGTCAGGGATGTTTGCAGAGGCGAGTGTTGACAGTTTTCAAACAATACTCCGTAAGAGAACTGCATCCCTGATGCGCCGGTTGAGGGGGAGCTCTAACAGCATCCTGAAAACTATTGTGGATAGGCCTGACTGTCCGTTCATGTGGCATTGGACCTGTACGCATACATGTATACCTGGTAGGCAGAATGGCGGCAGGTATATGAATTGAAATAATTGATATAAAATAATGTTACTAACATAGTTTTTAAGTCTTATGTAATACTAACCATTATGGATGTTAAAATCTGAAATAAATGCAATTATTATTATTATATTATTATAACCATAAAACAATTTCACTTTACACTCTCGTACACGTCGTATGGTTGGTTACACAAACAATATATGACAATATTGAAATAGACTAAATATTTTTACAATTTGTACACAATATACCAACAAAATAAAGGTCTTAACCGCGTCGATAATTCAAAGGTTTAATAGGTACCTTTAGGGACGATTCTACCGTGTTGCAACAGTCATGATCACAGGTCAAGGCCACTGCAATACGGTACCCTGATTAATAGCCGAAGCCTATAAACTGTATAATGCTCATTTTTCTGGTGCAGTATTGATGAGTTAGAAACGATGAATACTTGACTTGATTGCGCAGATAGAGAAATAATCGATTTTAGAGAAGGTTTTTAGTATCACCACAAATTATCGAGAGCATAAGTGCAGACATATAAACATCGTTCACGGACACGGAATCAAAGACCAGTTAAGAACGTAGCCACAAGAGCGTGCTTCAAGAGCGTGTTAAGCTGTATATCTCTTTATTGTGCCAAATCTCTCTCTCTCTCTCTTTCTTAGATAGAACATTGTCGTTCGACAGAGTACATACTTGTGTTCTATAACATCTGCTACGTGTTGACTAGTCTCCCAAGAGATTGATGTATTTTTAAAATGCAATAATAAGTCTTTGGATTTTGTGTCGCTTTCAAATTAAGCGTTACACTTATAAGATACATGAGTATTCTCTTACACATAGTAAGGTAAATATGCCCACGTAGACGTTTCACTTTATGAACAAATTTTGCCTGAAGGCACTCGCAAAAGTTTTTTATCGTAACTGCTTTTATTCACACGTGTTGAAGATTTAATATAATATACTGACATATTATTGTTTAATATTAAATTTCATATTATTTTATTACGCGCAAGATGTTAAACATAATTCTCAAATTGTAGTCTCACGTTTTCTCTATAGCTGTTTGATTCAAAGTACCTATGTTTATTTTTTGAGATACAGGTTTCCTTTCTGATGATGAAGATGCGGCCCATAAACCACTACTCGAACTCAGTTGGGTGGATGTAATATAACTTCAAATCTTCTTCACAAATTTTGAGCAGTGGCCATAAAACAATATAAAGTGTGTTCGTCTGGATTCTGAGCCTGCGATTTGCTATGTCTTGTAAGTCGAGGCCGATAACATTGGGCTATCATGGCATTAGATGAGCACTAAATATATTGCATTATCTATAGTTATCGTTTTTTATAGAAAAAAAAATTGCAACGTATAAAGGGCAGATTTGACAACTTCGGACGTAGCTCAGTGGGAGAGCGGTTATCGCAATAGGAACGGAACTTTTATATCGCGGGTTCAAGTCTCGCCCTAGTCGAGATTTTCTGCACCTAATTTATTCATTTTGAAAGCAAATGCTTTCTGCCTATTCATCCCCTTTATAATTATATATTAAGTGTTTATCTTATTTTGATGATCTCTTTCAAAAGGTATTCGCAAGGAAGAGCACCTAAGCCTTAAGTACCCATAAAGATAAAGAAAACGGTTATTTTGAATCGAAACGACTTACGAAATGTATTTCTTAGGTAAATGTCAGTTGTGATTGTTCGAAGTTCAGTTTTGATAAAATTACAATAAAATATTATGTGCCTTTCTTATTATTTTCACTAAAGGATATAGTGGCTAGAAAAAATAAGAATAGCGTTCATCGACAATACGACTTATTTAGATATTTATTAGTTTTAGTCAAAGTACTTGGATGACCGAGCTTTGCTCGGTATTTTTTAACGACGTTTTATAACATTAAAATTATTAACTAGCCTCCATAGACTACAATTTAATTTAAGTGGTGAGCTTCTTACGTCATCATTACATAAAAAAAACAAAAATTCACTAACATGAGTAACAAATGTGAACAAATTATTACTATTAATATTACATATGTCACCTATATTTTATTTAGTTCATGAATCTAGCAAAATAGTGTTTATTCATCAAACTGTAATTGTCTCGGTAGCGCATTCAATGTGCGCATGTCTGATGCGCAAGACATTATGAGTTTGATTCCTACACGTGACACAACTTTGTGTACGTAATGCATATTTGCAAAGTCAAAAATATCATGTTTCTTAAGTTTTTCTCAAAGAGCTTAAGTACTAATAATAAATAAGAATTCCTGAATACTGACGTCAGATTTAACGTAAGGAACGCAGGAAAATCTCCAAATGAACACAGATGTTGGCAATAAACCGTTACGCGCGTAATCTAATAAAGAGGGCGATAAGTGGCCACCTGGTTTATAGGTACGAAACACTTCACCCGTTACTTGCAACGCGCCCGGGACTAAGGTCGGCAAAACAGGGACTCGATATAAGTAAACGTAGCATTTGAGTTCAGAAATCTACAAAGAACATTTATGAAAAGTTCTAAGTTTGCTGATTTTAAGTATTTACGCCTTATAATTAAATATTTTCATCGCGTAAATATTTAATTTTACGGCTAAATACCTTTATTTTATGGCCCGACGTTTAGATTAAAAAATGTATAAGCTTATAAAATTCTATAATGTGTACAACTCGCGAAAGTTTACAAATGTATAACCCACTTTGTTTCAGGGGTTAAAAAGCACACTTTTGAATTGTCATTCAAGATATGCCTCTATAGACCTTTATTGTTTGATAGTGTACCTAAATTATTTAGTAGCTTAGAAACACGAAACTAAATAAATTTTGATACAAAATTTTACCCTGATTGCTTTTTTCAAAACTGTAAAATACTATATTTAATTAAATAATTTTTATCTAAGTACAATGAATATTTTATTATAGCTACAAGAGATACATCACAATAACCAAACAAAGCTGAACGAAATGTATTTTACAGCCTACCACTTTTACAACAAAAAACAAGTGAACCAAAACATTCTGTTTTACTTCCATCCCGAGATAACGCCAAACTGGAGTAAAGGTAAACAATATTCAAATGTACCAAGTCTTAAAATATTCACTCGAACATCACACCATTTCATCAACAAAGCTCTGAACGGTATATCTCTTTGGAAATGTTAAGGCCATGTTTACAGTAAGCTGTTCATCTGCCTTCAACTTTGTGACAACTTATTCATTTAATGTTATTATTCGCAATAGCGCAAACACGAAAGTAGTTGGTTGAGAATCAGTGATAAGTGTGTCGAAAAATGAAATACGTTGGACACTCAGAAAGTTAGTAGAAACTAAATACTAACTACTATGGATCAAATATTTGAATTAAATCTTTTTAAAGAACTTTCCACCAGCCTCTATAGAAAGTTTCATGCGCCCGAACCAATTTTCAAAAGATTGTTTCCAGTCCGTCGCAGACACCTCTTCCACGGCCTTCTCAAACACTGCTAGCGCGTCTTCCGGCAATGGAAACTGTATCCCTTTCGTTCGTTCTAAAACAGCCAAACTGTCGACTGAGGCTTTGTTTCTGGATTGTATTGATAAATCTAAGATTCGTCACCTGTCACAATGTCGTAAACGCGCCGAGACGAGCCTGCTTCAAATTTTTAATCATATCACGGTACCACTCCACACAGGCCTGGTTCTGAGCTTTGGTGAGGTTGTGTGGTGCCCAAAACTATCCTCCTCATGCGAAGGTGCTCGTGTAGAATCTTTGAACGCTTCCCGAACCAATTTGCAGTGTATGTTGAATCACTTCATTTGTAATTCGCCTGTTTTCTCAAATTATTTTTTAACGGCCAGCACACTTTCTTCCGTGACAGCTGTCGTAGGACGACCACACCTTTGTTCACCCCCAAACTAAGGCGACCGCGCTTGAACTCGCTATGCCAACGGTAGATGGTTGCTTTTGAAGGTCCTTCATCCATATAAGCCATTTGAAGTCGATCAAATAAGTCATCAGGTTTTGGGCCACATTTAAAATGGTAGAAAATCATCACACGTAAATGTTCTCGATGCAGATCCCTTTTTAAATGAAGCACGATAATTTAATTTGGCTCTCGAAAAAATCTGGAGGGCAAATTTGTAATTGGACAATGGTATTTTTACTTTTATAGAACATTTTGTTTCAAAATAATTACAATTGGCCAGTGCCATAAGCATAAGAACATTTAAACTTTCTGAGTGGCCTGGTAGTTGCTGACGCATGTTGCATTTTATCTCGAAAAAAATTTGCTGCCCACATTCCTTTTCCTTTACACCGGTGCGCACCTGACTCGACACGAGAGCACGCTTCTGACGATTAGCTGTTTCACGGGCCGTAGGTAACTGTCCAAAACCAGTTTTTCATAAAAATGTATTTCAGTATCAGAGACCTAGTTAGGCCTATATCATCATCATCATCATCAACCTATCGCAGTCCACTGCTGGACATAGGCCTCTCCAATTGCACGCCACTTTGTTCTATCTTGTTATCTTCTATATAATTGTGAATTAATTTTATGCTGTTTATGACAACTCTCGGATAAGAGGACCAGTGTCGTGGGGCAGTTTACAAATTTTAAATTACTGTTTCACTGGGCTCATTCAGGAAAATTAAAAGTTTTAAGAATTTATTAGATATATTTCGGGACTTAATGGCGTGAATTATTTGAAGGTACGTCGGGTAAATAAAAGATTCGTACCTTTAAATAATTTACGCGATTAAGTCCCGAAATATATCTAATATGTACAAAAATCGCGAAATTTTTAAGAATTTTGTTTTTACCCAAGGTAACTAAGTATGTTATTTGATATGTAAATGCAGTTTATTTCGTTTTACACCGTGATTTGTTTGTGTGAAATTTAAATTAACCTTCTATAGGCCAATTTGGCGTATCATAATTGCATAATTATGCTGCTAAAGTTTCGTGAAATATAGTAGGTAGGTATTTTAAGTAGTACCGTTTAGTAGTGTCCTTGGTATAACAAGCATGATTTTAAAGCTTTGATGCAGTTTGCTAATTTGCATTTATTATAGTAGCTGTACAATTTCGGCGAGGTCTTACGAAGCTTGTCGAATGCAAGAGTGTTAAATACTCGGTTCTTCTCGGTTTTTCTCCCTTCGCTCAGTTTAACATGTAGACGTTTTAAGATTATTTTCATTATGTGGAACAACGAAGCTCAACAAAATTTTATACTAACATAATATTTAGAGTATAGGGTAGCAGCTGCCGTAACATCTTCTCGGCTGCATTTGCAACCGATGTGTACAAGGTCACCTCGTGAGTCGGCTTCTCGCGTAAGTAATTTCGGCGAAACACGGTGAGCCACGGGAGAGTGTACATCCGCTATCACATAATTTATATAATTTTTACAACAATCTATGCAACGTTATTACAAACAAAATATCAGGTCACTGAAACCACTTCCTAAGCTTGTATCTGATATTCTATTTGCACCAGTTAAGGCATGTGAATCTTTGAGCATCCAATTTATAACGCAGCAGGTGTGAGGCGGCCCTTTGTTCCAATTTGGCCCATATTGCGTGAAGCAATCATGAAAAAAGTGTATATTGGAAAATGCTCTCGAATTTTCTTTGTGACAATTTGGATATTTCCTTAAAACGGCGATCACTTTTTGTAGTCGACGAGTCGTAAATAGGAAATGTGGATCGATTTTGAGATTGTAGGCCTTTTGATCTTGAGTAGGACGAGAAAAATTGGCTATATTTGACTAGCTCTGCACGAGTATAAAAAAAAATCACAGCACTTGATCGCATCATGGAGATATATTCCTACGTAGAAGTAACTTCTAACAAAAAAAAAGCAGTAATATTCAAATCATGTGCTTGTACCTAATTTAGTTAAAAATCAATTAAAAACATCTATGACATATTAATGTAATCAGCATTTGTATCACGGACGGTGCTTATCGTGAGGTGAAAGTTATTACTTTTTGTAATTTTTAAATCATTTTTTTGTCAAGTCCCTGCCTGAGACGTTATTTTCCTCCGTACACTTAATATGTATAAATCTAAACTACAGTAATGCAATGAGACACTAACACTAGTTACTTATGCCATTGGCTAACCGCTGCTACAACTTTATAATACAAAATTCTGTATAATGTAGGCTAGGTTTTAAAAAAAAAACATTGTAGCTTTGAGGTTAAGGTCAGGGTTGTGCTGCGTTTCCGTTATGCTAACATACTCACTTATGCTATGTTTTTCAAACATTGACGTAACATTATGTCCATGAATATGAATTTTATTGTCTGAAATCACGATGTATCAATGTATTCTATCGTATTTTACGGCTTAGATTACATAACAATGTATGTGTGCCAAAGTTCCGTGATTTGGGATGGGCGTCTAGATTCAGTCTAGCTGTAGCCCGCGGATCCGTCGTCATCGCGATAAAAACTATTCAATGTTCTTTTACGGGACTCAAATTACCTCCGTATCAAATTTCAACTAAATCGGTTCAGCGGTTTAAGCGTGAAAACGTGAAAATGTAACATACGGAGTTACTTTCTCATTTATTTGTTCTCCAATTTTTAAAATATTACTAATGAGTGTACCTATCATAGGTATAGGTAAGTATAAGACTTTTGAAAAAAAAAACACGCTTGTATAAACTATTGTTGACAAATTTTCGCGATTTCTACACATATTGACACGATTAAGACCCGGTATATATATATGTTCATAACATATATAAATTACGGGTCTCTATCGCGTCAATAATTTGAGATAAAATACCTTGTTTATTGCCTGACGTTTCGACCGTATTGCAACGGTCGTGGTCTCGGGTAGACTGACTACCCGCCGTAGTCTACCCATGACCACGGCCGTTGCAATACGGTCGAAACGTCGGGCAATAAACAAGGTGTAAAATACCTTGTTTATCGCCCGACATTTCGATTTAAATAATTCACGCGATTAAGACCCGTAATATATATATTTTCATATTTGTGTATATTGCCTACAATATACAAAACTTCCTTGCGTGGTTTAAAGCAACAAAGCGCACAGACCGACTCGAAAGACTTTATAATAGTGTCAAATTTTCTTAACTGTAGCCTCATACATACAATTTACTTTATCAAGTTGTAATCAGATTAATTCAACTCTCTTACCTCTCTAAATTAAATTTTATTATAACTCTTATGCGCCAGTCCCTCAGATTTGCCCGAATACGTGAACCCAGTGGTATAGGACAGCATTTGCAAATAAATACGATACGTTTTCATAAGCAATGTACGTTTTTAGCTCAAAATCCGAACCTACGACTAATCTCCCACATATTACTCTATCATTTCAAAAAGCAATTCGTAAATGGATTCGCAGATAACTACGCGAATTACTTTACATATTTGACACACACCGGAACTGCATGCGAATATACGAATAATGTATAAACTTTTCCAGGCATATATGAGGGACCGCGGTTGTACTACAAAGTCTTCATAAAAGATGGCGACCAAATACCATACTAATTTATTACTGAACAATTCATTAAAAAATATCGATTTCTTAATGTTATTCTTACCATTAGTCTCAATTATAGTAATGTAAAGTAACAAAAAAATGTCGAACATTTCCGGGTCACGCTTAGCCGTATTTAACAACGCATGAGGTCGGCACATGGGATGATTGATGACATCTGACGTAACAGCCGTGACGTCATCACGCCAGAACCACCCGTGTAAGTGGATATTACACAAGTCATCAATTTAGTCCGATAGGGTTTTCTTTGCGAGTTTATTTATCGCTGATAGTTTAGATTCATGAAGAGAAAAATTTAACGTGTAATTGGAGATTGTGTGTTTCTATTTTGGATTTCAAACAATAGTTCAAATTTGATTACCATAAAAAATACATTAACATTATCTGATTTTGGTTACGATAGTCAAATCCAATGAAAACTAGTTAAAAATAGGATTCAAATGGAGAAGCATTTAGTGGCTAGCTCTTAATGAGATAGCCAGAGCCAATGAGAAAATAACTTGCCAATAAAAATGTAGACCAACTGGATTCTGTGTAAGGCGCTTCTATGCTATATCGACGAAGAACTACATAGGTAAGTACTATTTAAAATTGGGATAGAATGCGAAAATGTGCAGATAATTACACGCCCACAAGTTTCTGTGAAGATGTATTCAACCAAAACACTACAATCTTGCTCAGTTGCGACAAGTATGTAGCTATATCACAAGTAAAACTACATTGTGTTCACTTTTACCACACGCTCAAAAACATGCACTTTGGGTCTAGTCTTTTGTGAAAGCTTTATGACTCAGTGTGGCTACCTAGCAGATGACCCTTTCTTAAAACAATATCAGCTTCAGAGATCATGCTATCGGTTTTGCGCCTAATCTTTTGCCGGCCGTTTCGAGTTTAGAGAGCCAATTTGTGTTTTTGCGTAGTTGGCTAGTCACTGATAAGATTGGCCGCAGCGGCTGAAATAAGTAAGGCGAACGTAAATAGTATAGGTATTGGCTTATAATCCTAACATTTCCAATACTCTATTTATTTTTATTTTTAAGAAAGATAACTAGCAATGTGGGATTTTTATCCCACATTACTAGCAATCTTGTTAACCCCTCCAGCTAAGCTCAAAGGCTTGTGTTAAGAGTGGGTTCGAGTCGATAGTGTAATGGGTAGGATTCGAATCCGCGACCTCACGATTGCGAGACCGCTGCCTTAGCCATTAGGCTACCGGCGCTTCAAATCGTATCGTATTTTAATCATAGAATGGTAGTAAATTAAGGAGATTATAGAAGTTATAATAGTGCTTTAGCTAAATCTTGAAATAGAAATTAGATATGGTATAACACTGAGCCAGACTAGCTCTAAATGGTAAAGTAAGCTCTTTGATAACTTAAAACAAGTGAACTTGAATTGAATTCTAACAAATTACGAAAATAATTCCAACTCAAACGTGAAGAGTACGTGTTGAGTAGGTAACATTATTATTACAAACTAACTGTGATTAAAAAATATGGAAAGTAACTTATAAAATGAGCATCTGCTAGTGAGAGTCTCCATCTCTCCAAGATGGCAGCCGGAGCAATAGAAGAATTATACGAAACCAACTAGAATTTCATAAAATCTTAATTAGTTTTACAATGATCAATGGTTTGTACCGAAGTCTATAACTATGTAACTTCACTTTAACGAATACGAACTAGAAGTAGGTTCAAATCCGGTCGAGGCTAGCTCCGGGGGTCCACAAGAGACGCTGATGCAGTTCGTTTTTTCTCAAACTGGCTTTTACCCGCGGCTTCGCGTTGATGTCGGTTGTCGAGATAAAAATGTTCCTGTTCATTCCCGGGACTTAAACTATCACCATACCGAATTTGTGAAAATGTAACAGACAGATAGACTTACTTTACATTTATAATATTACTTGGATTAACGCGTAATCGTTTTCGGCGGCGGCACGATGCGCTGACTCAGCAACTCAGGATGTAGGCTGTTTCCAGATATTTCCGCGTGATGAAGCATCTGCCCGCATAGCGATGTCGCTAGGAGTATGCGTAACCAACATCTAAACATTTCATATAATGTACGTTATATTATTATTATTTTTTTATGACGACTCCCACAGAGGCAGTAAAATTTTATTTCTTTATTTAAATGTAAATTAAGAATGTTTACAGGTTACATATATAAAGCCTTTGTAAGAATAGGCGGTCATTAAAAAAAAAGTAGATTTTAGTAGATTTTTTGCGAAGCAAGGGCCTTTTCGCTTGCTCCATTAGTATCCATAAGAGATCCATTAGGGCAATATTTGGCTGTGATTATAAAGACAACTGTAAAACTATTTTTAAAACACATGAAATCCTACCTCTACCATGCATCTAAATACTTGAAATATGTATCTTTAAATCCAACCCAACGCTGTTTCAAAAGCCAGGAGACACGAAAGGTAGTCGAACCAGAATCTACTAAAAGTACCACAAATATAATTGGAATTACATAAAAGGAGCTCTTATTCTATGTGCATAACATTGTATCATCATCTTCCCAACGACCTTATAAGTTAACTATTTGTACTGTTTCGTAGAAAGCTAAACAAGCTACTACTAGAAAAGGTCTATTATGATGTCAATAAATATCCTAACGATAGAATTAATGCACTTTGACATCTAATCTGATCGCAGAATACAATATTCCACTATTGTTATTCGTAAAGTAATATTAATGACATAGGTACCTACTGTTAATGACATTTAATTTAATTTTATTTTGTTTATTTACTGCTTTTTTTCTGTCATTTTAATTTATTTTACATGTTTTAATTCTGTCTTTTAATTTCATTTTAAATTAAGTACTTTATTAGTGACATTTTTAATGGTTGGATATAATATTACTTTTTAAAATATTTGTTTATTGCTGATTGGGTACTTATGCTGTATTATTTTTTTTTATGTTCAAACGTTAAATATTTGCACATCATATGTGGCAGAATATGTGTAACTCAAGCTTAGCAACATCTATAAACCACTACCAAATGTTTCTGATTTCTGATTTCTGACACATTCCGGTTGCCGGGTAGCTGGCGCCGGACAGCGAATTTATAGCGACCGGAACGGACGGACGGGTGCCGGAGCGTGTGAAAGCTACCAACATCGTCATATACTTCACCGCCGACCTAAGGGGTGCAGCTAAATGTCACGTAATACCAAAAATCCAACCACGTCTCTTTTCAGCACCCTGTTTTCTCGCCAATTTCTACTCAGTGCACGCTGGCCTGATGTTTACGGCAGATTATGGTGCAAGGACCACATTTGTCTTATACTGTTTTTAATATAATTATTGGCTGTGTTTCTGTTTAAAAAAAAATAAGAATAGGTAACGTAAGTACTAAGATAATTTCACTACATTTTTAAATGCGAAAGTTTGAATGGATGGATGTTTTTTACTCAATCAGGCCAGAGCGGCTAAACTGGATCTAGATGAAGTTTGGCACAGAGATAGGTTATAGTCTAGAATAGCACAGAAATTTAATCCCGGAAATATGTACAATTTCCTCGTAAACAAAGTCGCGGGCTATAGTAAAATAAAATAAATCTACCTCATTATAGAATTTAAAGTGAGGCTTTACCAAAGGAATGATTTTGCACTTAAATCAAGTTTTCCGAACGCGGCGGTTTCCGTATAAGTTTTCAAGACGGATAGTTTCAAAACTTTGGAATGTTTTATGGATTTTCAACATTAATTTCACTTCCATTTGAATGTATATCTTTTTCTGACTAATAAGTTTAGGGTTCACCACCTTGTAGATTTCTAAGTTTCATTTATTTTTACCCGACTGCGCATAAAAAGAGGCTTATATTTTTAGAGAGTACGCTTTAGCATGCTCTAGAGCCTAAATGGCTTAAAAATTCTACTTATCGGATGACTACGCATTAATCAGTAGTACCTGGATGACAATATGGGTTTTTTTAAACAAAGTTTTATAAAAAAGAAACCTAGTTAGATGCATTTATCGCCCCGAAACCCCTGTATACTAAATTTCATGAAAATTGCTGGAGCCTTTGCCAAGATTCAGATTTTGTGAAAAAATGTTCTGTTTTTATTAAATTTCTAAATGTATTTATGAAGGTACCGACCGTCTGTGCAGTGTTATGAATAGAATACTAAATGAAGTAAGGGAAATGTTGTCACACCGTTTGATGTGGGAATCTATATATGAAAACCTGGGTCCTTATTCACGATATTTTTTGGTCCGTATGGGCTTGCCGTGGATACGTAAAAAAATATCGTACCCTGTACTTTCTTTGAAAATAAAACTACAGACGAAGGTAATCAATTCTTTCTCTATTTTAAATTTTTGAGGCAAATCAAGGTAATAATTGCGAGCGCGGTCATACGTATTACATAATCAAATTCCACGTTTATTAAAACACAACTTCTTATCATGTCTTGTCTCTCTGTCAGATAATGATTAGTGTTTTGCTCTTATTTTCTTCTTTTGATAGATAAGACGCACATTGGTCAATGTAAATTGGACCCAGATGGCAATACAAGAAGCAGCTTTATGATCATAACTTAAATAAAATTGTGAAGAGTGTTGCAAATAACTTTATCACGTATAAAAATAAGTGTAGCGATCATTAAATTTTATGACGACACGTGCCTCCCACGACGTAGCTTAGCTTTGAAACTTTAACTTTTTTGAAGAAACCGTGTATATTTTTTTCAGTACTCGAGTGCTATAGCGAGGGCCCAACTCGCGAGCATGAAAGGATAGAGAAAATTGAGGTCTACTCGTAGTAACATAGTCCAGCTAGGTGGTTCGATTTCGAAGTCTCAGGTTTGATTCCTGGGTCTGGACTTCAGTTTTTTTTAATGCAATTATTGCATTTGCAATGGCATGGTTCAATTTGATAAAAAGGGTAATCATAACTTGTGTTTAAAGCCATATACTGTTGATAAAGCCTTCTCATGAACTTTACACTCGGAGCTTTCAAACTTTCATATAATTCGCGGCAGTAATATATATATATATATATATATATATATATATATATATATATTACTGCCGCGAGCTGTCCCGGCGAACTTCGTACCGTCTTTTTTTGTTAATCAATGGGTTCAATTGTGAATCTAAACCATTCTCAAATACACTGGAACACACACAAAATTCCTTCTAATCGGTGCAGCCGTTTTGGAGGAGTTCAGTGACATTCACGCGTACAGTAGAATTATATATATAAAGACTAGCTGACCCTTGCAACTTCATCTGTGTCAAATTTGCCCGGTTTTGCAAATTAAAGTTTATAATTAACAAATAAAAATAGGGGTTGATCGTAGAGGGTTGAAAATTCAGAGTTATGTGGATTTTCTAATGCTATATCATACAAAAAAAAATATCTTAAAATTAAAAATAAAATTAGGGTAGACTACCCTTAACATTTAGGGGGATGAAAAATAGATGTTGTTCGATTCTCAGACCTACCCAATATGCACACAAAATTTCATGAGAATCGGTCGAGCCGTTTCGGAGGAGTTTAACTACAAACACCGCGACACGAGAATTTTATATATTAGACATCAAATTTCTATTCTCATAATAATAATAATACAATATCTTAGGACAACTCACACAACGCTATCTGATCCCAAACTAAGCAGAGCTTGTACTATGGAAACCAGACAACTGATAAACATACTTATATATTTCTAAAATACATACATAATATAGATAAATAACACCCAGACACAGAATAAACCATCGTGCTCATCACACAAAGTTTTATCCCGGGTGGGGATCGAACCCACGACCTCTTGCGTAGCAGTCGGATACACTCCCACCGCGCCACAGAGGCAGTCAAAAATGTTAACGTTTTCAATCATTGGTTTAATTTTACAAAAGGTATCTTATGTTTGAGTTTAAATTTTAATCAAAACATTAAGTAGCTATACATGATAATGCTAAGTGGCTATGCAAATGTTATGCTCGCAAATATACAACTTTTAATATAGTTGAATAATATATAAGTTGACTTAAGAATAAATTTATAATATTATCCGTAAATATCCCAGCATTTAAGTACCTACGATATATTTCATTTCTTATCGCAGTTAAACACAATTCTATATCACGTAAATATATCAGGTAATATCAGGTAAGCCTAATAAGAGCCTCGATTCTAATAATACGAGTATATATCCAAAGCCATATCACGTACTCGTTATATCTATAACTTAGATCGTGAATCTCCGTAGGTAGGTACTAGCTCTAGCGTGTTCAGATGAAATGAATGTTCTATTTAGAAAATATTAGGGGTTTTGACAGAATGTAGGTACGTTATATAATATGGTGATTATGTATTTTGTTTGGATTCTAAATCTCCAGATTGTGGCTTGTTTTATACTCTTTTAAAACATTTTTTTTTTAAATAACACAAGTAGTAGCTTGAATTCCAAATATTCCCTAACTACAAAGCTTTTCTATGTTGCGTGAATTGACAGAATAATAATAACATGAAATCACAAACTCCCTCCGTCCGTCCGCCCGGTAGGCGTGGTAATTTTGGCAGATACCTTCCCAAATAATTTATCGCGGCCAGCTGGGAGTGGTTCAAGCCCAGAACGGAACAATTGCTGTCCATTTTGATTGATTGTCCTTTCCACTGAGCGTTCAAACTACTTTATTGCACCCATTCTCGTTTAGAATTCGTATGTTCTATATTTTAGAAAAGAATTGGAAAATGTCTACGTTAGGAAAAACATTTGTCAAATGTCACTAATAGAACGCTAGAGTTAGCTTGGCCATTTTAATATCACCAGGGGCGGAGGTTAAACAACGTCATTGTATACTGTTGGTAAATAAGGTAAAGTACCTGGATGACCAAGAATCATTGGAGCCGTTGCCGATATTCTGATTTATACATATATGCAAGAATGGTTGGTTCCCTGATGATTAGTACCGATGACTGACTGGCCACGATCAGTGACTAAAATCTTGTAGGAGAAAATAGACAAGTTATTGTAAGTTTCATTATGATAAACATAGTTCATTATCTTTGCTACGAACGATTCTAATTTATTTATTTACTGTACACTAGACTTTTATAAAAAAACAATGTTATTATATACATTAAGCTAGATTACCCTACGAACTAATTATATACAAACTATTAACATTATTTACAACTTACCTAGTAAACTACAAAAAAAAAAGGATTTTATAAAAAGGGAGTGACAAGCAGTTTAGGCGTCGAAGAATTCCTTCCCATCGATGTCAACTGGTACAGTGCCCAGAAGGCTGGCAGCATTGCCACGTTGTATGGCAATGCTTATTCTCTGAGCAAAGAAAAGGCCAGCCTTCTAGTCACGATATGCACCGATAAGACGCTAGGAAATATCTTTGAATAAAAGGCGAGCACTTGGACCCCATGGCCCTAGCGTCTCAACCCCAAACGGCTCAAGTATATAAACTCCGACTAGATTACTATATTTGCGCCGTTTGAGTCTTCGCAGATGTAGCAGCAGCGCAGGTATAGCTCGCAGTGTTTGGAAAATGGGAGGGCGCTAGGATGTCGACGCAGGTTGCATCCCACACCAAAGGTCTTCCCATCTTCCAAGGTATCAAAGACATACCGTCCGGCCTCCTGCCATCGCTGCGCGCCAAACCATTAGGTTCAGCAACAGCTGGCACACCAGTGCTGACAAGGGCCCGACGGATGATGTCATTAAGACTAGCTTGTCGTGATATGCGGAATGCGCATATGCCCAAGGCTGTCTACGGCTTCTCCACAGTGGCATCGATGAGAAGAGACACATGGGGCACCTAAACGCAAGCAGGCAGCAATGTGGATCGTTGTGTCGTCCAACATAGTGCTTATGTTGGACTATGGAAGAACCTGAAGCCAAACACCTGATACACATTCACCCACAGCCAGCAAGCGAGCTCGCTCTGAAAGATTTGACGTAGTATTTAAAAGGTGTTTTCTCACCGAACTGCAGAGCGGGCCGTCCCTTTGTCTCTGAGCGAAGGGGTCTGTGAGCAAATCAACGTTTGGGCAAGCCATTTTCCAAGCGTTTAAGGCCTCAGACCTGCACCGAACTTCAGAACTAACCAGTGAAGAATTTATTTATTTATTTATTTGTTTAAAAATAAACAGCTTGTGCTGTTTCTGTTATGCAAAATCATAGTATTCACTACATAAGCCTCTTAAACTTGTTCTTGCCACCTATAGATACAATAAGTACTTAGTTGTAGGCATGCAACAAAGTAGCTTATGAGGAATACATACCAATAAAATATAACTTTAAAAAAACGTTTACAGTATTCTATTTGATACTAAAACAATGCTAAAAAAATAGTTTAAAGAATATGTTAAAAAATATGAACTAATTAGAAAGTAGTTGAAACGATGAGCCGAAAAAATTATTCACAACAAAGTTGCGAAATTCATGATTTCTATATATGTTAGTTGGGCAGTTAGTTGCTTCTTACGAATTAATTTGCTTTTTTAATAACGCTAGGGAAATAAGCATTAAGTCGATAGTTATTGTCAACTACAGCGGAGGCTAAACATTGAGTATTTCTCAAATGCCTTTTAGAGGCGTACAGATATCAATCTTAGTAAGACAAATCAATGTCACCATTAGCAATACTAATCAACATAAATATGTCAGCTATTGATCTACGCAACTGAAAAGAAAGTATGTGGTATCTTCTACAAGGGTTTTGTATTAAATAAGATTTTGTAAATATTTTAAGAATAGATTCTAAACGGTTAATATAAAAGATACAGTTGATATTTGGGGTTCCACACCCGACAAGCGTTTTCCAAAACACTTCGCAATTACACGTATTGCGAAGTTCTCCAATAGAATAATTTTGTTAGAAGCAAACTTGTTTCTTACAAAATTATTCTATTGTAAGACCATGTTTAACAGGAGCTAAACATTTTTGCTACGTTGTTATAATAAAAAATACCACCACCACCCATAATATAGGGTTCCGTAGTCACCCCACCCCGTATCCGAATAATGTGGCTTAAGAAGTGGGTTTTCTGTTGCTTTCCTTTCATACAACGTCATATCTACTTAATAATATTTTTCAATGGAATTTGTACGAAAATATTGTTGCTTCTCATTTGATCAGCTGTTACTCGTAAATTTGTACAGCCTACTTAGCTCTGACAGTTTTCCTTTTCATTTTATTATATATACCACTACCGTGATTTTTTTCACATACCCAATATCAACCATTTAGCTGGCAGGGAGGGGACACTTGACACTTAATATTTCACAAACGGATCCCTAAAACTAAAAATCGTCTTTTCAATCCCTAAACGGTTTTAAAAGACCTATCTAATGATACCCCACACAATGGGGTAGGAAAGAAAAAAAATCATACTCCTACTTTACATATTTAAGGGAGGTACCCTAAAAAAATTTACGGCTTAAGTAATATGTGTATCCATGCAAAATTACAGCCTCCTAGCACTAACAGTCTCTGAGCAAAGGTGCGTACGGACAGACGGACGGACGGACTGACAGATGGGCATGGTGAAACTATAAGGGTTCCGTTTTGCCATTTTGGCTACGGAACCCCAAAAACGGATTTGTTGATCTACATTTTTGAAACACTTGTTAGATACATTTTAATATTTTTTTGTAGTAAGATATTAAATTCCTAAAACTAAATTTATGAATTTACCCAAACATAATCTTGGAAACTACCTGGACCTAAGAAATTAGGTGGTAAAGTGAATACATAAGTTAAGTAGGAAACGTAAACTAAAGTCGCATGTTTGGTAATCGTACTTCTATACAAATCTTAAGAATATGAAAAAGAAAACGTTACACTGACAAAAATATTACAAATTCATTTTGTTTAAAATATAACTTACATCTCGTCTGTATTTTCTTGAAGGGATTAATATTCAAATTTTACCAGTTTTGTAATAAGAAGGTAAACTTATTGCCAAATATCGAGCACAGACTGTTCCACTGTACTGGTACTCAAGCTGGCGGAAAATATTAATTAGTTTAGACTCTAAAATATGAATAAAGACCTCACTGTTAAAATTTAGTTCTGATTACAACTTATAGCCTTCATGTACTGCAATTATCCTTTGTGAGAAAACAAGTGCAATTTTTTCATGTAAAAGTTAAAGTAATTTGAATTTAAACTGAGTAATTTGAATTGAATTGGTTCACCTAGTGGGACTATCGTTAGTTATTTTTTACGTAAATGGGACCAAAATAATTGGGAATGTTGCATCAATTGTACTAGTTTCCGACAGAAAATTTTAGACTTTTACTGACTGCCCAATTGGAGTAATCCAAGTCAATTTAGTCATTTATTGTGTTGCCTGATTAGATATAGATATATTGTCGATATTGTTTTAATAATTATTAACGGAAACTATGATGTTTTCTTAACCAATTTAAACTAGAGAGACTTTTCAAGAGGAGAAGTAAGTAGTGGTGGTGGTGGTATTGTAGTGCACACGTGTGCAAAGATACAACTCTCACCCTCATAGTCTCATGGAACGACAATACGACACCGAGATAAATTAGGCACATAAACATTTATCTCATATGCATTAACTATTAATTTTCTAAAACGGTCATTAATACACAAAGTTATTTTTTTGTATAGCGTAAAGTTCAGAAACCTCAACAAGAATTTTACTTTAAGAAATCATACGAGTATAAAAAAAGAAAACGAAAATGTTGATATAAGCAGAGCTATAATCTCATACTGCCGCACTCAGAGTTATTTAAAACATTCATTAGTAAAGATTTTATATGACAATATTTAAAAAAAGAATGATTCAAGTAAGATAAATGATTGTGTGTACGGCAGTTAAGGGGGCATTACACTGAGAGAATTATTTATTTAGCGCTCCGTACACAGCGGCACGATCGCCGGCCTCGCTCTTCCGCACACAACCATTACAACACAGTGCGCAGGAGCACAGATCAAAATAAAGTAGAATATTCGTTCGTACATATGTTAGATTACGAATGCCATGACTATGACAATACAAAAATGCTCTTTTTTGCATTTTTTCGCAACTTCAAGTTTTATTTGCGGAATCATATTAAGACATATCCTTAAATTTCTTTATTTCATCTACTAGAAAAACTCTTAACTAGTGACACAATTTTTTCGTGTCCTAATATTTAGGTTTTCTATAAAAAAAATTGAGAGAGCCGAACCCTGTTTCGCGTAATCTACCCTTAAAGTTATCTTGTGTTCTTTGCTGTATCGTGCTTATTGCATCGTGTACGTAACTAATGGTTAATATTGAAAATAAGTGATGATTACATTTCACATCACATTGTGAACAGGGTTTAAACGGTTACAATGATTGATGAATTAATTAACTAATGATTTTTTTAATTGATTAGTCCAAAAACTACCCCAATGAATTGTGTTTACTGATTCTGAGCTACCCACTTTCAAGTTTGCGCTATACCAAGAATAACGTCAAATAGACCGACATTGGTAATGTTGCTTAACCTACCTGATCTTTCAATCTGCTTGATTTCCATTGAGTTACGAATAAACAGCACCCGAAGGTTCCCATGGAGAGGGATTTCCTATAATCTGATACAAAATGCATGCTTAGCCATACGTTTTCCCCCGAAAGCTCATTGTTGCCATGCCTTATGAATATTAATGGAAACGTTTACCATGGCTTACACGTGTAAATATAAAAGACGGCACGCCTTCACGGAAATTGTGTAGAAGTTACTCTATTCATAACAAATGTTATTGAAAAAGAAATCATGAATCATCAAAATTCAATTTGTTCGTTTCACATTGAATGCTTACTTTAAGTATTATAATTATGTGTTTATAGCATATTCACAAATAAAAAGGTGGTATGCTATAGTGATAATGCTATGTACCAGTTTAGGAACATCCATTACCAAACAGCTGGTTAAGTGTCATAAACATTTTCAGTTTCTCAGCTACGAGGTCTACGACGTCTACGAAAGATCTACGAGTTCCAAGCTACAGCTCGTAGCAACAAAATATTTAGTTGTGCCTCGAAACTGTTTTCTCCGTGTAGTGTTACCCGTCAAGCGATATGAAGTATGAATCTAAGTTTACATATTGAGTTTCTAAGTTGTTTTAGAGTTTGGTTTACTTTGTTGATACATAAATATGTTATATCTGAGTTAAGCAGTAACTTATCTTGTACATGAGGTGAGTTTTGTTTATGTAAGTATATTAAATTTGTTTTTTGTGTATCTTAATCAATTTTGTTACTCCACGATTGAAATCTATTAGCGTCATGTCCGTTAAATTCTTATTTCACATATAGGCATCAATGGCCCAACCAAGACGACGTATCCGTCTCAACCAGACTGCAGCTAGTTTAATTACAATGCCAGCCAAGATGATGCCAAGATGCGGCAGTGGCGTAATGGCTAAGGCCTAAAAAACCTAAACCAAAACAAACCTACCTATTATACTACGGACGTGAACCCACTCCTAACACAAGTGATTAAGCTTAGCTAAAAGGGCTTATAGGATTGCTATTAATGTGGAACCAACATTCCCACATTGCGAGTATCTTTAAAAAAGTATATCTGTTACTAGAGTACAGAAGTTTGGTGTGTGCGCAGGTACAAGTGGATTTCTATTAAATAAATAAATATATACACAACGTTATCTGATCCCAAACTAATCAGAGCTTGTACTATGGAAACCAAACAACTACATATTATAGATAAATAACACCCAGACACAGAATAAACCATCGTGCTCATCACACAAAGTTTTATCCTGGGTGGGGATTGAACACGACCTCTTGTGTAGCAGTCAGACACACTCCCACCGCACTACCCACAGAAATCCGACACCACTGGTAAGAGACCGTTACATGCATAATGTGATTACCAACAATACATTTGTTGGCAATCACAATCGGCAATAACTATCGAAAACAGTTACCCATCTATGGACCGGCAGCGATAACGTTGTTTATCCTCGGAGATTTATTTATTTATTTATTGACTTTATTCACAAAAATAATGTACAAAAGCGGACTTGAACCTTTAAGTGATGCAAAATAAATTTATGTAGGTGCAGATGGTTGTCAACCATCTGCACCTACATAATTTTATTTGGCCAATGCTGGTTATTATATGATAAATACAATACATTATAAAAAATAAAATATACACAGAATACTTTTCTGTTCTTTTCTTCGATCTGAGTCCTCTCTGACTTACGGGCCCTTCTTTTGAGTGCAATCGATAAATAATACATGTATACATAAGTATCGTGATTCCGATGAAACGCTGAAACCAAACAATGTAATACAAACACACTTTTTATATAAATAAATCGAGCTACTAAACTCCGGGAAAAGTACAACTTGATTAAAATCCGATACTATTTACCTTTAACAAAGGTAAACTATATTATGTAGGCGTATAAGCATGTAATTCAAACTAAATAACATAAGAAAAAATACAAGAAATCTACTCTATTGTAACAAAAAAATTTTTGCGAGAAAATGCGTTGGAGCCACTAAGGAAACATATATTTTTCTACTTTTATTGATATGACTGCTGTGTTTTACTTTTTTTGGTTTTTGCGAAATTGCAAATCGAAGCTTTGTTTATGGTGAGAGATTTGTAGGGCTTAAGATTCGTGTGCTTTTCAGACAGTTTACTGTTTGTTTTCCAAATATTGTTGTTCATTTTACAGCGTGTGATTTTTAGTGTGGGAGACAATCTATTGTATTTTATAGGGTTTAAGTGAATATACCGTTTTTAGCATGGGTAACCAGAAATTTTGGGATTACATCTCGCTTTTAGGTGACATTTTGAGTACGATTGTTATATTTTAAATACTTAAATGTTATTAACTGTATTGATATTTTATCGTTATTGGCAGTTGTTTACGTTCGATTCGTTCTAAAAATTAACTTGAATATCGTGACTGCGGTTTCAATATGTGCCGATTGCAGCATTTGAATGGGGATACGAGCTTAATAAAACAGTATTTTAACGTGGGAACATTTTTCATTTAATTGTACCTAGTCTTAGTAAAAGTTATTGTTGACAATAAGATTCAGCAACTGTCCATGTGTATGTTATCTCTGGACAACTTACGGTTTTATTAAAAATCTCATTATTTATTTTCTATTTTTTCCCAGAGGAGGTTTTTTGTCGCCATAATAAAAATGATTGACAATAAGGTCTATAAATTCCGGTTGGTTTTAATATTGGAAAACGTGTTCCGAGGGCCAATCTTGTACGAAAGGAGTGTTTTTTTTTTTTTTTATTGCCTATGGTTGGCAGACGAGCCAACGGCCCACCTGATGGTAAGCGGTAACCGCCGCTCATGGACTACAGGAATGTCAGGGACACACCCAAGCCGCTGCCTACCGTGAAGTGAAAACTCTCTTTAAACCTCGTTTGAAGAAAGACATGTCGTAGCGCTCGGGAAACACCGCAGCAGGTAGTTCATTCCAGAGTCTACACGTACGTGGAAGAAAAGAACGCCGGAATCGGTCCGTACAGGACCGCATTGTTTCCAGGTGGAATGGATGAACCCTACTACGATGTCGAGTGGTGCGGTGGTAGAAAGGTGACGGTGGCACCATGTCAAACAGTTCCTCAGAGCACTCCCCGTTGAACAGACGGTAGAGTACGCAAAGTGCACCAAAGTCACGCCTCTGCTGTAAAGACTCCAGTCTGTCCGTGAGATTGGGGTCATCAACGATCCGAACAGCTCGCCTTTGGAGGGAGTCAAATGGATCGAGCAAGTATTTGGGGGCACCCGCCCAGAGGTGAGAGCAGTACTCCACGTGCGGTCGAACCTGCGCTTTATAGAGCACAAGTCGCTGTGCCGGCGAGAAGTAACGCTTCGTTCTGTTGAGGACACCCACCTTTTTGCTCGCCAATTTGGCTTTACTTTCCAAATGACTCCCAAGGTGGACTTTGCTGGAGATTTCGACACCGAGGATCCCAATACTCTCGGTGACTCGGAGTGTAACTCCTTGGAACTGTGGCACTAGGACAAATGGGTCTTTCTTCGCAGTGAACGCGCATACTTGCGTCTTTCCTTTTATATATTTTTTTGCTATTTTACATTATTGTACGTAGGAGAATTAAGTAAATAATATTACATCAAGATGTAATTTTATTTACTTAATATTTTCAGCTAAATACTTTCTTTTTTTATTTGTTCTTAAGCATCATGATGCTTAAGAACAAATAAAAAATCGAACAGGGTTATTATTTACACATTAATGAACTCCTGAAATTAGTGCGTAAAACGTGGAACTATATACCTACCTAACCTCATATATGATAAGTGTATAAGAGCGCCGTAATTGTAAATGATAATAACTATATAAGCTACTAGCTGACGCCCGCGGCTTTGCCCGTATTTACACACTTTACCCCATTAAGGGTTGATTTTCGCTTTCGATCAAAACGCTAAAATACGTGTTTCTTTATTTACAACCAAAAAAATTTTCAATACAGCCAAACACCAATTTTCACAGATCTTACTTCAAACTTACGGAGTGTCAGATAAACTTCCAACCACTATTTTACCCACTTAAGTCAAAGTCAAAGTCAAATATCTTTATTTCGTAAAATCAGGTTAATGATTATTTGAAAACGTCAAATTAAAACATACTAAAAATTTTATAAAATTATGAATGTTTGAAAAAAAAAAAACAAAATGAGGTTAGGTGGCAGTTCCAAGTGTAAAGCTCATGAGAAGAAGCTGCCAAGAAACTCATGTGCCACTCTTTTAAAATCATCAAGTTTTTCTTTACAAAAATAAATTTTACTGAATGAACCATTGTGTTTGGTGAGTGTAATCGTTTATAAAATAAGGATAACTAAATAATAATACTATTTGTAACTCTAAAATGAGTATCTATAAACGTATTCAGCAAACACAATACTTCACTTCTTACAAAGTAAATATGTATATATACATATAATCTTAAAGTACATTTTAATAGCCTGTGAGAGAAAGCAGTTCAATCCCAAGCGTTTTTGTCTTCCATATAATCAATTATTGAGTAGTAACTTTTCATACACAATTTTTTCTTAATGGTACACTTAAAGGTTGATTACCTAAAAACACTAAAAGGTGTGTTTTTCTATTTTAAACTCAAAAGCCAAATACAAAATTTCACAGATCTAACTTCAAAATTAAAGGAGTTTTACACAATCTTGGGATGGAGTTTCACAAAACTTGGTTTTCTAAAAACGCTGAAACACGTGTTTCTTTATTCTAAAGTACAAATCCAAATACAAAATTTAACAGATCCAACTTCAAAGCTCACAGAGTTCCATATAAACAACGACTATTTTACTCCCTAAGGTGTTGATTTTACAAAAAACGCTGAAACACGTGTTTCTTTATTTTAAATAAAAAAGCCAAATAAGAAATTTCTTAGATATGACTGACGGAGTTTTATACAAACTTGCAACCCCTATTTTACCCTATAGGGGATGTTTTTTTTTTATTTTGTACCAAAAACCCAATTGCGAAATTTCACAGACCTAACTTTAAAACTGACGGAGTGTCATACTGTCTTGAGACGGAGTTTGACACAAAATCGCAACCTCTAGTTTATCCCCATAAGAGTTGATTTTCTAAAATACGTTTTTTTCTTTTAAACGATAAAGCTAAATACAAAACTTCATCGATCTAACTTCAAAGCTGACGTAGTTTCATGCAAACTTACAATACCAATTTTACCCCCTTATTGGATGAATTCTAAGTGGATGTTTACAATATAAAAAGCATCAACTGCCAAAATTACACGTTTGTAACCCTCTTAGGCTCTACGTTGATGAACCAGTCAGTCAGTCAGTCAGGACAAGTGATTGTATTTTTATAGAATACAGAGTAATACTATATTGCTAATTGTAAGCTGCTATATTTAACGATCATCTGCCCTCGAAACTGTCATGTTCAATTATGTAGTAAATGTAGATAAATTATCGCATACAGACTATACGGGCTTATTGTCGGGTATAATAAAAGGCTATCGAGATAAACTTGTAAATAATATAACCTACTTAATTTGTTTATTAATAATTGTATAATATAGTTTATCGACGCTAACAATACGTGTAACAATTATAACAACCAAAAATCAAACACGATAACAACAACAAAAAACCTAAATGTAACCTTTTACTCACACCATTTTCTACCGACTTCAAAAAGGAGAAGGTTCTCAATTCGACTGTTTTTTTTATGTTTGTTCACCGATTACGCAAAGACGGCTAGACCGATTTGTAAAATTATTTTTGTGTTTGAAAGGGTTTACTTCCAAGTTAGTCCCATCCCGATCTGATTATGGGATCCTGGAGAAATCAAGGGAACTCTTTAAATATTAAAGGCAAACCTACAGTGATTTAGGTATATTTCATAGTGATTTGTGCATTTACTCCTAAAAAGCACCAATTAGTGAAGTGGAACTGATGATGAAGACCACAAGTGACGAGCGGACCTATTCAATATTTCACAGTTTGCTAATTTAGTTACTTTAATATGGTATTGAGTAGCACTTTATTCTCATCATACTACTATTTACACACACACTGTAATAGAGCTGACAATGAACTCCTCAACAATTAACGGCCCTGCATTGAGGCAAGCAATATTTTGTAAAAGGATTTAAGCAGTTGACATAAGCCTATTGTAACCTAAGTGAATTACAAACCAACCCACAAAAAATTGAGAAATAAAATCTTTTTTACAAAAAAATATTACCGACTCCAAAAATAAATACCTACAAGACAACTAAAAAGCAAAAAATAATATATCAAGAATAACAAAAACATATTAAACATTTTGAAGTTGGTGCCGAATAAAACATAAACACTACTATTTCATGGCACCAACTTCAATGTTTAATTTGTTTTGTTATTCTAGGAATATCATTTTTTTGTTTTTCATACCTACAAGGCAACTGCTTTGTAGGTATTTACTTTTGAAGTCGGTTTTATTAAAATTTGAGCATCCCATAAATTTTCGCTGTATTTTTACTCACTCGTTTATTCAGAAAATCAAATGATATTGATTTAATACAAAGAATCATAAATTTTAAATAAATAATACTAAGACTTAACACACACGACTATAAAAATAGCGACAAGTCTATCGGAAGATGTATTGTCGCTTCGACTGCTCGGTTAAGACTGATAAATGAGACCGACTACTACCGACAGTTAAAATATAGGTATGTAATTTACGTCAAACGAAAGTCAAGCCATCTTGCGACAACCATGTTTAAGTAATTCAATAGACTTATTTAATGAAAACAAATTTCAGGTTAATAGAAATCAATTAGTAACCAAATAATGCTCCGACATATATACCTTTTATTGGGGTAGCTGTATAAAGAGAAAAAAATTTGCTGCTTGCCCTCAATATTTAACAACAAATTTATTGCCCATTGCATAATACATGAGCCGTTCCCTTCAAAGCCAAAATAATATAAAACAATCGATAAATCAATACAACGAAACCAAGCGACCCTTTAACCGATATAACGGTATCATAAAAGGCGGTAGCATAAATAAAAAAATATTATAATGAAATTTATCGCTGGTTTCCTGGCCCCAAAAGGCCTCGTGTCGAACGGACTAGTGTGTCGAGGATCGATGTTCAAGTATTTGTCTTAAACAACATATATTTCTAACGTTATCAAAATATAAAAATGTCGTATGTTTTGTAGTGGAGAAGGTACTAAATCAAAACGAAATATATTATAGTGAGTCTATCGTTCAAATGATTATTGTAACCACGAATTTATTTTAGACGTGGCAAGCGAACTTTCAAATAATAATGATAATTCAATTCGTTCGGGCGACAGCTAGCAATCTTCTTTAACAATAAAAATGGACCGCCAAATCTGTAGTTAAGTGCAAAACTTGAGAACGACAGAACTAATTCGTCCATTTTTTGTTGAAATTCTAGGATTAATAGGAAAAAATGACGTGAAAAACGCTAAAACTCCAACTTGAAGTGGGCAAAGCAAAAAAAATGAAAGTAGTTTTGTTTGCCTGTTACGTTTTCACATTTAAACCGCTGAACCGATTGAAATGAAATTTGGTATGAAGATAGTTTAAGTCTCGGGAAACGACTTTTTATTGCGAAAACCAACATACACGCAGGCGGAGCCGCGGGAGAAATCTAATCAGCAAGTTATTCCTGCCGTCGACTGTCAGGGGTAGACCAGGTCTGTTATTCATGCGATTGGTAATTTTCCAGAATCCGCTAAAATCTTTTTTGTTGTGCCGGAGTATCCATTTTTAATTGTTCTTTATGGTTTTGACACCAGTTTAGACGTGAGTTAAATATTTTTCCATTATCGCCTATTCTTCTATACATTTCACCCGTCGGTAACGAACATTCTTCTATACATTTCACCCGTGGTAACGAACATTCTTCTATACATTTCACCCGTGGTAACGAACATTCTTCTATACATTTTACCCGTAGTAACGAACATTCTAACATTTCACCCGTGGTGACCTATCATAGTATTGCCACTCCCAAAAACTCACTTTAGCCGCCTTGTAATTAGTTCCATCCAACAACAGTTTTTGATCCACATTTACAGATGCATGGGATAGTGCAATTACTATGTCGTAATAAAGTCTATTAATTAGTAAGAGGTGAATAGGGGGTAATACTTTCGAAACTTAATAGGAAAGTCAATATGGCGTTTATGACATTCATTTTTGTAGCATGTAATGTCGTCAGCGGTTCTCTCACCCCACACAATTTTTTCATTATCTATATTTGGAGTAATTGTTGTAGAAGTAATTAACATTTACATTTAACGAGAAAATGATTAGAATGCAATAGGAATGAGACGCAATACAATGATCTAGCCAACATTTAGAACCCCTTTCTTGATCTTTGTAGGTAAATGTTGCAGAGGTCGAATCCGATATATTTTCGACTAGAATTAATATTACTACTTACTACCCTTAGATAAGGCGAAAAATATAACATCCACATTATGTTTTTTTGGTTAATTAGATGTTTACCCAATTTAAAACGCATGTTTTTATAAACAGGTAATACCCCTCCGAAACTATTTATGTTATACTCATTAACCCAATCGTGCATATAAATATAATTTCTTACTAACATACTTAGTAGAAGTGAATATTATGTTTTACTTAGAAATTAATTACCAAGAACAAGTGGCACGATTCAATCTATTGAGTATATTAATTTGTGACCTTTTAATATATATTTTTTAAAGATAACAAGCAATGTGGGATGGTGGTCCCACATTACTAACAATCATGTTAACTCCTCCAGCTAAGCTCTATGGCTTGTGTTAGGAATGGGTTCACGTCGGTAGTGTAATGGGCAGGATTCGAACCCAGGACCTCACGATTGCGAGACCGACGCCTTAGCCATTAGGCTACCACTCAGAGAAAGTCAGGTATACCGTCTTATATATTCCCTTTACGAATGATTACTTTGGGTTTTGCAAGGTAATATTTGTTAGAGAATAGAGCGAAATGCCATATATAAATGTAGACGCCTCGTCTACATTTATATGAACTTTCGCTGTTGCAAAAATTTACACTAGAGATTTGTACTTCCGCTTATTTTGTGATACCGTACTAAGCTACTTTGTATACACTAAACCTATTTTCTTTATTGCACCCAAGTTGTATGTACTGCAAAAAGAAAACATGAGGTTTCTTATACGTCAAACATAATAATAATGCATTTCTGCAAATCACTCCAAGAAAACGTACAGTGAAATGCAGTATGCACTCATTTTGTATTCGAAAAAATAATAATTCGACGTGTACTGTATGTACCGAATTTTTTTAGAATATTTTGTTGGCCGTTGATTATAGCTTCATTTTTAACCTAATATAACACAATTATTTTTTTAAAGTTAGTCTCAAATAGTGTAAACGTTTGATTGGCTTTCATCAAACGTTAACTCTATTTGCGAAATTCAAAAGGGTATGAAAATAAATATTGCCTGAACTAACTGAAATATACTCACCGTAAATTGTGTTAAGTGGTAACGCTGAGGTCTAAAATTATATACCTGAATAATCTTCATACGCACCCACAGGTATAAAACAAATCAAGGAATTCAAAATATTTACCTGTAACAATAAAAATATACCCAATAAATATTATATCGTAAAACGTAATAAATCAAAATAGAAACGTGAACAGGAAACATATTGCTCCAAATATGTTTACAAAATGCGCTAACTTCAAAGCATTTATTCGTAAATAATAAATTTATTTCGTTGAGCTAATGGTCGCTCCCGAGTTCGCAACTGGAGTACGCTCTGATATGTAAATAGATGATACATTAAGGTGTTACAGATTCAGCGTATTTGAAATCATTTAGGGCGAATTTTGAAAAGCAATAAAACGATCATAATTATTGTTAAATAGTACACTGTTACGAATCAATAACAGTGCCGTAATAGTTCTTAAGAACAGTGCTACAATAAGAATTTTAGCGACATGGTTCCGAACAGTTGGTATATTTCAGTGCCCCATTTTAGGTTTAAATCCTAGGTCTGGACTTCCTTTTTTTTTTCAAATTAATGATAGTATTAGTAACGCTATATTATTGTACGTGTACTTACGGTTCGAAAACACGTCTAAACTGTCGGTAAATACGCTGCACGTATAACCTTTCTTACACTAAAGTACTAGGAATGATAAACGATTCATCAAAAAGCCTTTGTGTTTTGTGACTACTTCATACAATTTTCTGATTGAATGTATTGTTAGTGTTTCATAGAAAAAAATATTATTTGTCAATTTTGTTTCTAGTTTTATCTTATGATTTGCGAGGCGTAGGTCTTATTTCAAAACCAAGTGTGTGAACTGTTATATTGGTAAAGAGAAACATTATGAGGTCACCGGCTTGTCTTAGAACTGAAAAAGACGTAACATTCGTTAGTATCCTCTTTCAGGTGGCAGGCCTGCGTCCTTTGACAGAAACTTTCCTACAAAGAACTTCAAAACACACATTCGATTAAAATCTTGTGTCGCTGCGTTACAAACATCTTCGTGATCAGAGTAATTCAAACGAAAATATAATAATCTCTTGTGTTATACAATAATAATATTATTATAGGGGAGAACTTCGTGTCAATAATTCAATAAGGATTCGCTAATACATTTTCTCACGTGCAATGAAAGAGCCTCCTCGAAATATTATTATTATAACATGTTACATACACGCCTGGCCACACCCTATACAACTCCCTTTTGGAATGAGTATAATGGAGCTTTGAAGACACGAATATGATTTGGTATTAGATTTATTACCTACTGTTGTAAACACTATCCGCGATAGTTTAAGCGACTGGTAGCCGCTTGTCAGTTAAAAAATGGGAGTATATTCAAGGGTAAAACATTTGAAAATAAACATATTAAAATTTTAGTTAAAATTGATATGATCCAAAAGTGAACGTTTGTGCAGCTCTAAAAATATTATTTGAAGATTCTAGATACAAAACTAGGTTTACCTATCAAATGTATGGAGAAAAACATCGTCTAAGGCAGGACTTGAGGTATCGGCCCAAAGCCGTTTCCAACTCTGGCACCGAGACATGTCCGCCAAAGTCGAAGTATAACCTCCATATGACACGATTTTATGGCAATCGTGACGTCATCCACCGCGTTCCCTAGGAACTTGTACGGCTCGGTGAGTTTCGTTGCAGAAACCATTTAAACACAGATTTTTGATGACGTTTGGCCTAAGGATTACTTTTTGTAAATTTTAAAGGATTTTTATGCTCATTTTAAACAACTTAAAAGTATAGAGAAAAATGTCTAAGGCGGGAATTGAACCTGTAGTTTACAAGGTTAGGTGTAACAAGCAGCATTTTCCAAGATCAAAATGCTGAGACAGGCACTTATTTATTCTAAATTTATAAATGTATCGCCAAATACACCTCAACTATGTACAATCACAGTTTTTGTTCCACACTTGAAGTCTTTAGGTGCTATTTGCCACTCGTCGCATTGACAGTGACGAATGCCCCCATTCGTAACGCCTGTTACAAAGTAACTGATTAATTATTTGATTGGTTAAAGCCAGGAAACAATTCCCCTAAGGTCATAAATTACCATAACTAGGTAATTACATTAATAATTGCTGTCGTGAACATAAATCGTACTATGCAGATTAGAATTTATAAACTGGCAGGTATTTTTTAAATATTGCAGGTTTAAGCAATGTTACTGTTGTCGGTTCATAGATGGGTGGGTGACAGTTTTCAAATGTCATATACCTCCACACCTCGGAGATCATGTTATGCTGTCGGTATTGCATGTATTTTTTTTTTTTTTAAACTAGCAATGTGGAATTGAGTCCCACATTACTAGCAATTTTGTTAACCCCTGCAGCTAAGCTCAAAGGCTTGTGTTAGGAGTGGGTTCACGTCGGTAGTATAATGGGTGGTATTTATCTCTGGGTGTGTCGGATTGTCGTCCCATCGGACTATGATAGTGAGGGAGTTAGTTTAAATAGACTTGTGCACTATAATTGGGTAGATGACTACAATAACAATAAATTATTTTACACTATTCAGGAAATAACATTTTTGCAAAACTGTTCTGAAAAACAATGTTTCTCCAAAATTTTACGTTTCATAAATTTATAAACATTAAAACAAACATTAAAATTAAATGATTTGATCATACGAAAGAATGACGTCATTGATTTGTTTTTCATATAAATTAGTACGGGGCGCATCATTTTGACGTTTGATAAAAAGATACTGATTTGACTTGACAGTCATATACCCTATTAGTATCTCCTGCGATAGTCTCTGATGAAATGGCAGCCGTGAACTAAATCTGTTATGAGTAATTTCAATCTCACTTTATTTACCACCAAAATGCCATCGCTTTTTATAAAAATTACAACATTATTATATAAATTTACATTTATAAGTTAATGTTGTGTAAAACGATCTTATGTTAAAACTTAATGTGAAATATTAAAATTAGTTGGTGAATTTAACTAGGCCTTCAGGCCATTTCAATTTAATTAATTATATTTATGATAAAACATTACATTATAATAATTAATGTAAAGATACGCCGTCTACCACCTGTCTACTGTTTTAAATATATACAAATGACTGCTGTAATCTCAGAACTAGGCGTGTATTCAAACGTTAAATTGAGAGCAAAAGAGTTTTTCTTAATGTATTGTAGTTTCTATTTAATAACATTCGCCAGCACAGACGCAGTAGTTTTTTGTGATAATCAAAAATTGTAGGTGAATCTGCTTGTAGGTACTTGGTGTCCGTGACACTGATAATATTTGTAAAGTTCACCGTAATACAGGGTTTGTATTTTCATAAAAAGGAAGAATAACTGGGATTTAAATTTATGTAACTATCTTTAAATACGTGTGTTATTATGTCCCAAAATTTAAGTATGAATTACATGGGTTTGATTTATAATTTCACCACATAACTTAAACAAATAATACTTAATTAAGAGAATGCCGCGGTTTGTGGTTTACTAATCATCGTAATAATGAGGTCAGAAACCGCAATTAATTGTACTATAGGTAAATGACCTACTGGTATACGTCGACGACATGATGATACTGCTATACATATTTATGTATAACCGTGTCAAAATGTCTGCATTGTGTCAACGGACTGCCAGAGCTTTACAGCGCAGACAAACAATTATTTGAGATTGAAATGTCCAAAAAGCTCGAAATACTGAACCAATATATTTTTAAGGGGAATTTTTTAAAAACAAAAATGTAAAACCCATTTTCCGCTTTGTTTCCAGAGATCAGTAGTTATTTGAATGTGCTGATTGCAAATGTATATTTTTCTGCAAAGCACTTTATTTTTTTAATCCTATCTGGACAGATACAAAAGCGTTTTAAACGTTTGTTGTAATTCGCACTTGTGTCGTAATGTAAACACATCGTACATGTAAGCACGTGCTTTATTTACGCGATACGATTTAGGACCTTATTGAATCCCACGAATGGAGACTCCTAAAAATCTGACAATCAAAATTCTTTATTCACTTTGAAAGCAAAAGCGATGCTTCTGATAAGTCATGTTCGTAAAGCAATAGGTAAAGTCGGAAAAAAGAAAAGGCAAAAAAAACCAAAACCTTTTAAATTACCAATGTTTTTTATGAACCATTTAAGCAGGTAAGGTGCTGCTACCAATATGTTATAGGTACAATCATTTATATACCATATTAAAACACTGATGGGGATTATACCACAAATAATAAAAATAAACGTCCTCGTACTCAAATCTAGTAACTGAAGGCAAGTTGACGGCAATGGAATCATTGTAGTTCAAAAAATCGGCTAGCGCCTAATAAGATGTTATGGGATATAGTTATATCAAATGCAATGTTATTCGCGTAGTCTGCGAACCTGCGAATTATTTTTTTCATTTTTCTCGTTGAAATGATCGACGAATATGTGGGAGACTACGCTAGGATACAAGTTTCGCGATTTGATGAGTGCCTGCAAAAACAACACTGCTGTTCGTTCGTGTTCACACATGTTCGTGCGAATATGGATAGGAGCAAGAAGGTAAGTCAGCCTATCGAAAAGCTCCCACTTACAATGGAGTTAGCATCTCAAACATTCTTGAGATTTGTTGCGATTGCAACACAAAACGAGATCGCAGATTGTATCGAGTTTATCGTCGAAGTGTTGTAAAATCCAACGTAAACGAATTTATTTCACGATCTCACACGTTGTGAAGTAAAAGGCAAAAGTGTTCTACCGTTCATTTCATGAGTCGAATTATTCTCGTGGTCTCTTTTAAGAGAAAGATCAAGTAGCGGTAGAGAATTAAGTTGCAATGTACATCGTGGTATCTATTTCTTTTTAATGTAATCCATTAGTTAGGTATATTGGATAAGGTTACGTATAAGTAAGCATGGTAGACATTTTCCATAAATTTTGATTTAGAATTGAAAGAAGGTAGTGGTAGGTAGTTATCTGGCAATAATCGTTATAGGTGCTTATTTGTAATGTACAACATCAACGCTACACTATCATAAGGTACATTTAAATCTGTACTGACGAAGCTGAAGAGTTTTCTGTTTATTTGAGAGTGATAATCTCAGGAACTACTATTACTACTTTTTCAAATTTAAAAAATACTATAGTGTTGGATAGCCCATTTATCGAGGAAGGCTATAGGCAATATAACATCACGCTATGACTAATAGGAGCGGAGCATCAATTGGGTAAATTGACGCAGAAGTTGCGCGGGTCAGCTATATTTAAACTAGTGATAAATTGTCTGGATTTATTAGAACAAGAGACAAAAAGTTTAAACTTGTCGTCTCTTGTCAATTAAAGCTATTAAGCAGATTTTTTCTTACCTCTTATTTTGTATTAAGGAATTTATTACAAGAACGCTCATACTTAACAATTGTAACCCTATAATAAACAATACACTTAGATCCCTAACAGCAATCCGAAGTACGTCAGGTATACGTAACTACCAAGCTATGTCACCCGTTAAATACACGCCAGAAATGTCGTAATAACTAGAGGATTAAGCGAGAACACTCGTAACTAAAGCAATTAACGCTGAAACGGCATCACACGTATGGGTACGACAAAATATGAATGGGTGTCATTAATCACGGGACAAAGCCGAGGAAGCACTTGCGAATACGTCGAAGTCAAAATGTTTGGAATAATTCTAATACTTTTTGTTCCCTTTGTTTGGGTAAATGGAAGAAAACTGTAACTGACTAAATACACAGCTCACACCATTGAACAGATTTTGTTGAAATTATGTGTATAAGTGGGTAATGACTGCCTCTGTGTATCCGAATGCTACGCAAGAGGTCGTGGGTTCGATCCCCACCCAGGATAAAACTTTGTGTGATGAGCACGATGGTTTATTCTGTGTCTGGGTGTAATTTATCTATAATATGTATGTATTTAGAAATATATAAGTATGTTTATCAGTTGTCTGGTTCCCATAATACAAGCTCTGCTTAGTTTGGGATCAGATAGCGTTGTGTGAGTGGTCCCAAGATATTATTATTATTATTCTCTTTATTAAAATTAAATACATATGAATTACATTTTTAAATATAGCTAACAAAAATTAAATATATTTAAAAATATAAAAAATAGTGCCCCACCGGCATCGGGTACAGGGACCAAGCTACCGGTGGTTACGGTTCCAAAGAAAGGAACCTCCTCACTATGCGAGCCGTGTCCAGAAGTACTGCCTTCTGTATCAAGCGCTTGATCCAACCGTCTAACGCGAGCCTCTCAAGGTGTTGGTCGAGGCTCTTGGCAATCAAACCATTAACGGAGACGACTATCGGTACAATGATCGCCGAATCAACATCCCACATGTCGACAATCTCGTGCGCCAGATCCAGATATTTTATTTGTTTAACCTTTTCGGCTTTCACGAGATTTTCGTCATGTGGAATGGTGATGTCGACGATCATTGCACGACGCTCTGATCGGTCTATCAGCACAATATCAGGTTTGTTTGCGACAACAGTCCTGTCTGTGATGATAGAGCGATCCCAGTACAACGTGATACGACTATTCTCGAGAACTGGCTCAGCAACGTACCTGTAGTATGGTACCTCAACGTCCGCAAGGTGGTATTTCAGAGCAAGCTGCTGGTGGATTATCCTGGCTACTTGATTGTGTCTGTGCAAGTACTCGCCGTTAGCAAGACGTGAACAGCCGGAAACAATATGTCTGAGGGACTCACCGGGTCGGTGACAGGCACGACAGATGTCAACAGTGCCATCCCTCAGGATATATTTCCAGTAGTTATTCGTCATGATAACTTCGTCAGCAATTGCACAGACAAAACCCTTGGTTTCCCCGAAGAGGTCACCGAAACGTAGCCAGGCCACAGATGCTATTAGGTCCACATCGGGCCCATGAAGAGCCTGAAAGAACCTACCGTGAAGCTCCTTGCTCTGCCATACCTCCCTGCGTTCTGTTATACGGGGTTTCGGAATTAGGTTTTTAAAAAAAATACTTTATATGAGCACAAGGTTAAAGTATATTGAAATAGTATATGAGATAGAATTTAGGAACTAGAATTTAAGTACAAGGATTTAGTACGACCGACCCGGACCGCTCTTCAAAACTATCTGCCTGTCTCGATGCCTAGTGCATCCTCCCAGAGCCAAAACTGCTGACTCTTCTATATTATATATGCAACTTAGCAGTTTGCCTTCAGTTGCTAGGTATAACAACCCCCCGCAGAAGACTGAAATTGGGGGAAAGGCCGAATTTCAGAATAGGCTTTAGACTATTTCTCTTAATCGGGGTAATTCGATTTCCGAGTTGCAACGTGATTCGTCAATATGCGGATTATCGGTATCTTCGGTACGAGTCGGTTTTACAAAAGATACATTAAACTTAGGTTTACGAGAATGTTTGAAAAATACAAAACTTAACTTAATTAATTTAAACATTACAAAGGATATAACTATTAAAGAGATTACAGAGGTAAATACAAAATGAGGGGTCTCATACTTTGCTAGAATGGGTTTTTCTTGGATGATTTCATTTAATTCGTGGAATAGCTTGTCGTTTCTTGAGTTAGTAGTTAGATCATCTAGATCAATATTTTGTAGTAAAGTAGGAGATAAAATCATGTTTGATTTTGTATCTTTATTGGTCAATTTACAACATGAGTCATTTATAATGCTATAATCTAAACTAGGGCTAGGAATAGTTATATTTAAGGCATTGTTTGTCGATATAAGTCTTACACTTTTCGTATAAACCGTGCACTGATTTGGAATGTTTAATACACCGGTACCGGACACTATTATTTCCCGTAATTCGGAAACACCGCACTCAATAGAGATTTTACTCGGGCGAGATTGCACAAAGATCCACCGATTGTTTATAAGTGGTTTCCAAATGTCTAATTCGCCGACTATATATCTGGTCTCACACTGAATTGGTATAGCACTGATTGTCTTTGTTAACAGTTCACTTTCACACGTAGGGTTACCGGTAGATAATAAAACCGAATGTATTTCGCACAGGTAGAACTCAGAGTTTATCGTTTTACACCTATCTAAACTTTCTAGATTACAAAAACTTAGCTTATCCTTAGAAATAGCAGTATATGAACTAGAGGGTAAAATTAAACTAAAGGTATTAGAGTCATCAATTTCATGAGGGGTAGGCAATGCAAGATTATGATACAGGTTAAATTCGTCAATAGTGACTAAAGGTACATGTAAAACAAACACTAGCTTATTATTAAAGTAGTAACATGATACACTAGAAATACTTAGAATTATATGAATGTTATCTAAACTTAGAGAGATTGGAATCCCAGTGTCTCGAGACAGATGCCTGTCGTTATCAATTAGTTCCTGGTATAATTGCGCAGGTGATAATATGTTCGGATGTAGTATGTTTTGACTACTGAGCATTATTGCATTAGTCAAATCTTCTAACTGGAATGATAATGTAAGTAAAGAACTTTCCAAGCTCATAAGTATGGAGTGAACTTTTGTTTCTATAATTAACGTGTTTGACATTTCAGTCATATTATTTATTTGATTTAGAAGTACACTAAGTGAGTTGCTGACTATTTCTTGATTAGTTTTTAGTTTAGTTATTACCTTTGTATAGGAATCTAATGTGGAAGTAGTAATTATTATATTTTGTTTAATTAATTCTGCCATTTTCTTTTGGTCGTTTTGAACAGATTCTATAGCAGAATCGTATTTCGTAGCATCATCTTCATCGAGAGTGCCAAAAACGTGTTTGAACACGGTTCCTATACCGCCAAACCACGCGGATCGCTTATTGCGTTTGGAAATTAAATGAGAAATAGAATCATATTCGCGACAGACATCATTAAAGCGGACTGATAAAGGTGATAGTAGTTCTTGGCAGTGAGATCCACTAGAATGTTGACATGCATATCTTAAGGTTCCTAGAATTTCGTTTATGTTGGTTAAATGTGGCTTTATATAAGATATATCTATATAACTAATAATATTTAAATCACCCTTGATTATTTTAAGTTTTCCAATACTGTCGAAGTATATTCCTGAATTGGAAGGGTATGGCTTGATAAAGTCTTGTTGAGCATAGACTGTCGTGCTGAAAGAGAAATGAAACAGATAATAATCGTTTTGTTAATCACTTAAATGTTGTGTCGTTTCCGCTGGTTTAATTTCGTCGAAATGGTGTGTGATATGTCGTCTGTTGATGAGTAGAGTGACTGTATGGTTGTCATGAACTGAAATGATTTTATAAGGCCCTTTCCAGACGGGCGATAACGCTTTCCGTAGCCTCAAGTGATTCTTAAGATAAACATAATCACCAACTTTGTATTGTGGAGGTGTTCTCGTTCGCGAATCGTAATAAGTTTTGGACGATTCTTTAGATTTTAGGATGTTTTCTAATGCTTTCTCCCTAGTGTATTTCAATTTGTGTTGTAACATTTTTATATAATCTGAGTAAGTTGTGCCCGGACTAGGTTCGTATACAGAACTTGGGATGTGTGGTTTATGTCCGAATACCAATTCGTGTGGAGTAAATCGAGTAGTAGAGTGTACAGTGGTGTTATAAGTGAGCATTGCAGTGTAAACATATGTAGGCCAGTTGTCTTGATTTTCATTCGTGAATGATTTCAAATATTCTTTGAGGGTTGAATGACTGCGTTCTAAGGCTCCTTGAGTTTGAGGGTGGTATGGTGATGACCATAATTGTTTTATTTTCAGGAATTGGCATGTGACCTTAAAGAGGTCTGAGGTAAAATTTGTGCCTTGATCAGTGAGGATTGATTTAGGGATTCCAAATAGGGAAATGAAATGGATTAGGCAGTCTGCCGATTCTTCAGCCGTCGTGCTTCGAATGGGATAGGCTGTAGAGAATTTGGTAAGGTCATCTTGAATAGTAAGGATATATTTGAGTTTGGCAGGGCCAGATTCTGGCAAAGGTCCTACAATATCTATGGCGATTCTCTGAAAAGGTGTAGTAGATGTACTAGTGATCTCCATAGGGGCTCTATTTAACCTTCTTAAGGCTTTGTTTTCTTGGCATAGTCTACATTTTTTAACGAAATCTTCTATATCTCCTCTCATTCCTTTCCAGTAGTATTGATCCCGAATTCTATTATACATACGTGATGAACCTAAGTGACCCGCAATTGGGATGTCATGATTTTCTCGCATTATTCGAGGTCTTTCGCTCAAAGTTGGATAGATTGTTTTATTTAAATAGACATGTATGCGGATTTTGGTATTATGAAATAGGAAAGTTAATATGTTATAGAGTTTAGTATAAGAATGTTGATCGAATGGATTCTTAAAGTCGGAGATCGCGATATCAGTAGTTAGGTTAGTAGATTGATTTAGAAGGTTGGATTGTAAAATTGAGTCTCTTACTTTTTTCAGAGTGTAGTAAATAGCCGGATAGGCGGATTCGTCGAAGTGATGGACTTTAGTGAATAGAAGGTAAACGATTTTGTCTTCATATTTTGTCTTTAAGAAGGAATACGGTTCGAATTCAGCATTTAGGATTTCTTCTCTATTTGTATTATGGGATAAAATTTCAGGAATATAGGGATTACATTCATCTAGATCCATAGACGTGGGAATTAAGATAGTCTTACATGTAGATTTTAGCAGGTTTTCGTTGTGTTCTTTTAGTATAGTATTGGAAATAGTATCTTTATTTTTGATTGATTTTAGAAATTTGGAGTAATCGTCGTTGTTTGGGACATTGGATTGTGAGTGAGTATCAAGTTGTGAGTTGGGTTCTATTGGAGAGGGAACATTGAGGTCTTGAAGGTTTTGGTTTGAGTCGCTTCTAGGGCTAATACCTAAGTCATGTCCCAGATCTAGTAGTGGTTCTTCGTTCTGAACTATTGGGAGTTCTGAAGTTGGATTGGGAGTAATATTCAAATCAGGATTAGTATTTTGGTTTTGATTTAGTAAGTCATCATTATTAAATGAGTAAGGGATAGGAGATAGTAATGGTAAAAGAGGATCTTCTAATTGATAATCGGCCTCTTCGATAGAGTCTGGTAATAATAGATCCAGCGAGGGTGAACCTTCATTGTCAACTGGGTTGACGGGGAATCTGGACAGTGCATCTGCATTAGTATTAGTCTTACCGTTCCTATGAACAATATCGTAGTCAAATTCTTCTAGTCTAAGTCGCCAGCGGACTAGTCTCGAACCAGGATCTTTGCAATTGAATAACCATTGAAGTGGTTTGTGATCAGTAATTATGGTGAACTTGTATCCGTAGAGATAGGGACGAAAGGCTTTTGTTCCGAAGACAATGGCAAGGCATTCCTTCTCAGTGACACTGTAATTGCATTCAGCTTTGTTAAGTGTGCGAGAGGCGTATGCGATAGGGCGGTCTTTTCCAATCTGCCCTTGGGACAAAATGGCGGATACAGCGAAATTTGAGGCGTCGCATGTGAGTAAAAACGGTTTCGAGAAGTCAGGGTATGCTAAGACCGGTGATGTAGTGAGTTTCATTTGAAGAGTTTCGAAAGCTAGTTGCTGTTCATTTTTCCATTCAAAGAGTGCATCTTTTTTGAGAAGAGATGTTAAAGGTTTAGCCAGTTTTGAAAAGTCGGGAATAAATCGTCGATAATATGAAACGAGTCCTAAGAAGGATTTTACGTCTTTTGGACATTTTGGTATTGGGAATTCTGTGATGGCTTTTATCTTTTCTGGGTTTGGTTTTACTCCGTCTCTATTTATGAGATGACCAAGATACGCGACTTCTCTACATAAAAACTCGCATTTGTCTGGTTGTAACTTGAGATTATAATTCCGAAGTCTTTCGAAGATTTTGGATAAGTTAAAGATATGGCTGGATAGATCTGGCGAGTAGCAGACGATATCATCAAGATATACGAAACAGCGAGAACCTTGTAGACCTGAGAGACATGTATTCATTAGTTTTTGAAAAGTTGAAGGGGCATTTTTAAGTCCAAATGGCATTCTTGTGAATTGGAAATGACCCTGTGGTATAGAAAAGGCTGTTTTAGGAGCATCCTCAGCGGAAATTGGTATTTGATGGAATCCTGAGGCTAGATCAAGGGTTGTGAAATATTGGCTTTTCCCGAGTTGGTCTAGTATTTCAGTAATTTGAGGGATTGGATACGTTTCGCCAATAGTGATATCGTTTAGTTTTCTGTAATCTATTACGACTCTCCATTTTCGTTGTCCCGAAGCATCTAATTTTTTGGGAACGACCCAGATGGGTGAAGACCAGGGGGAGACAGAAGGTTTAATGATATTTTGTTCTAACATTTTATTCATCTGGTTCTCTACCTCCTTTTTGTGACATTCTGGAAATCTATAGGTTTTGGTTTGAATAGGAGTTTCAGTGTTAGTTCGAATTTTATGTTCTGTGGTAGTAGTAAACGAGAGTTGGTCTTCTGGAAGGTGAAAGATATCGGAATATTCGGAACAGACTTGTAACAGTGCACTTGTTTCTTCAGAATTGAGATGGGAGATTCTGAGTTGTTTGAGGACTTTGTTAGTTCTAGCATAGGTATTGGAAAGAGACTGTGATTGTGAAAGAGACATACAGGATTTCAATTCTAATGGTTCTAGGGTAAGATTTAGATTAGGGTGAAGTATAACGGGATCTTCAGAGACGTTGACGATGGTGATATTAATGCGGTTGTTTTCCTTCACATTAACTATACAATTCGCGATTAGTAATGATTTAGAAATATGTTGATCTAGGATTATGCCTTCTTGGATTTGTGGGTTACTGACTGTGCATTCAATAACAGTTTCTGACCTAGGGGGAATAGTATATAATGGTTCAGCGAAATTTAGCTTGATTGAATCATCTTCTATACGTAGGACTCCTTCGTTGTAATCGATTTGGCATTTTAAGTTTTTCAAAAGGTCGTTACCAATAATTCCATCATAAAGTAGACTGATGTCTTCGACCACATGAAATTCATGCATGTAATTAGTTGAATTTTTGAATACTTGCATCATAAAACTACCCATCGTAGGCGTAACGTCGTCACCAGGGTCGATTCCTTTAAGTGTGATTATATTCTCGCTTAATTTTGGCATTTTAGTCATAGAGTTTAATTGCAGCAAACTCACACAGGAACCAGTGTCTACTAGAAAAGATAATGCTCGCTCGGCTACAGGGGTTTGAATTCTAACATGAGGTAAGTAACGTTTATTTGTATTTCTTCTGATTTCGTAAATTTTAAGATGTTTTGTTTTATTGTGTTTCAGGTTCGGAGAATGAGTGTGTTCAAAAGTTGAAGGGAACGGATCTCCAGCCGTTGTGATTGAATCAATGATGGAATTTAGTGTTTTGGTAACAGATTTTGGTGATTTAGTAACAGGATTCAGTGGATTTGATTTAGTAACAGGATTCAGTGGATTTGATGATTTAGCATTGACAGGATTTAGTGGATACAGTGGATTCAGTGATGGATTCAGTGGATTTGATGATTTAGCATTGACAGGATTTAGTGGATACAGTGGATTCAGTGATGGATTCAGTGGATTTGATTTAGTATTGACAGGATTCAGTGGATACAGTGGATTCAGTGATGGATTCAGTGATGGATTCAGTGGATTTGATTTAGTATTGACAGGATACAGTGGATTCAGTGATGGATTCAGTGGATTTGATTTAGGAGTAACAGGATTCAGTGGATACAGTGGATTCAGTGGATTTGATTTAGTATTGACAGGACTCAGTGGATACAGAGGATTCAGTGGATTTGATTTAGTTTTGACAGGATTCGGTGGATTTGATTTAGTTTTGACAGGATTCGGTGGATACAGTGGATTCAGTGGATTTGATTTAGTATTGACAGGATTCAGTGGATTTGATTTAGTAGTGACAGGATTCAGTGGATACAGTGGATTCAGTGGATTTGATTTAGTACGATGATGATGGATCTTGGAAACAGTGGATACAGTGAATCTTGGTGTATCGGCTTTAAATCTATGGTAATTTCCAGAGCGATACCTATCCGGAAATTTTATTCGTTTAAATTATTACTATCAGTTTCATCATATCCAGCATCATCAGATTGAACGTTGAAGGTTCTACGAGGAGGACTCGGTTGGGGATTATTCTGACGGGCAGATGGTGTCTGGGCGTTAGATTGTGTTTTGGAATTGTTATATTGTCGTTTGCGACAGTTTTCAATTGTATGGCCTATGTTCTTACAGTAACGACAGACAACATCGCTGGTATGAGCATTCTTTGGATGTTCAAATCGTGAGGTTTGAGGAGTTGGAAAACGATTAGGGCGAGATGTGAATCTTGGTCTCTCATTGGAACTATTTTGTGTGGGCTTTCTTATGAGACCAGACATTATTTTTTCCTCCGCGACCGCAAAGTTGATGGCTGAATTTAATGTAAGAGGGTCGCGACATCTAACTATTTGTGACAATCGCGGTTGAAGGCCAACGACAAAAGTATGCAGTGCGAGGTCCTCCATAGCTGACACTCGACCGGCGAGTTCTGATTTTTTTGATTTAAGGTACATGATTTTGATTTCCGTTAGGAGTTTGGCAAGGCATGTTTCTATTCTGAGGGAATATTGATTTACGCTTTCTAAATGGGCTTGTTTACATTCCTGAAGTTCTGAAAGCAAGTGGGCATAGTGTTTTCTTTCCCCAAATTGCTGTTTTAGAAACTCTACTAGTTGTTCGAAATTTTCGAACTCTTTTATGATGCATGTCGTTTCAGCTTTGCCTGTGAGTTGACTTAAAATATATTTAAACAAAATGGGTTTCTGTGAGGCGTTCGCAATACTATAAGCACTTTGACAATTTGTCTCTAGACCCGTCAAAGGGTTTGATAAATTTTAACAAAACATTAAGCCCTACATTCTCTTGGGGTGGATCTGGGGTAGTTTTTTTTGAAACAACAGGATTTTCTTTTTTAAGTTCTGCTTTCTCTTGAGATTGCGCTGGTGTGGTTTTGGAAACACTGGGATTCTCTTTATCCGACATTATGTGACTTAAAATTAATCATACAAAACAATAATAATAGAAATAAATGTGTTATAGCCGTCTCAACTATAAGTTAGCAGTAGCGGCGAGAGCTTATCATAGCCCTGTCTGAGAATGTTAAGTATAAACAAATCGTAGGCGGGCAGATACAGGGAATTATTGAATATTACAACAGTACCTAGGATTAATGATATCATATAAGAAATTATTTATAGAACAAAACTCTGAGTTCACACAACATAAAACGTAGTTTTTAAAGTTTTTCAGGCGTAGATGTTGTAAGTATTTGTCACTCACAGAAATATTCCAACGGCGAATATTAGAATTTGCACGAAGCTCGTCATCTCGGTTCCACCAGAGATTGATGTACAGGCACGACCAATGGATAGATACGAGCACCCTTGCTCGTATTGGAGATGGAATCGGGTTTGTAGTTTACCCGATTGCACTGTGCGCGTATGCGTGATTTACACTGGTACACTGATTTCGAAACACTTATTTGAAATTGTACAAATGACCCCTAAATTTTTGCACTTTTCACTTTGGGATATTCCGAAGACGTATACTCGGGTACGTAGCGCTTTTCGGTATCCCACCGCTGCCACCAAATGTTATACGGGGTTTCGGAATTAGGTTTTTAAAAAAAATACTTTATATGAGCACAAGGTTAAAGTATATTGAAATAGTATATGAGATAGAATTTAGGAACTAGAATTTAAGTACAAGGATTTAGTACGACCGACCCGGACCGCTCTTCAAAACTATCTGCATGTCTCGATGCCTAGTGCATCCTCCCAGAGCCAAAACTGCTGACTCTTCTATATTATATATGCAACTTAGCAGTTTGCCTTCAGTTGCTAGGTATAACAGTTCGTTGACTCCAAGTACTACAGGCCTGCGCCAGTTCTCTTTAGACAAGGAGAGCGGGGTTAGCCCGGTATCCACCGCGACGACATCCCGATGCACACCCGCGTCCACATGGAGAAAATATTCTCTTAGATTGTATACCTCGCGGTTATGAAGGGACTTAAGGTTTAGCAAACCCCGGCCCCCACACTTCCGCGGGATATATAATCTCATTACAGATGAACGCGGGTGATGCATTCGGTATGACGTCATCAGTGTACGGACTTTTCGATCCAAGGTGTCTAATTCAGTCTGAGTCCACTTGAGTATGCCGAAGGAGTACATAAGAAGTGGCATAACCCAGCTGTTGCAGGCCCGGATCTTGTTGCCACCTGACAAAAGGCTATTAAGCACTTTTTTCAGGCGGCCCAGGAAACGTTCCCGCAGCAGCTGTTTCATGTCAACCTCATTTATGCACAGCGCCTGCGACATACCCAAGTACTTATAGGTCTCAGTTGCGAGTAGTGATCTTAGGTGAATGGAATCCGAGAGTTGAGTCCCTTCGGATTCCACTATCCGCCCTCGCTTTATATGAACGACTGCACATTTGTCCACACTAAACTCCATTCTAATAGAATTACTAAAGGTTTCAGTTACCTTCAGTAGCGCTATTAGCTGTGAGCCCCATACACGACTTCAAGAAGGTACGTAGAGTTGTATTAACTTTATACAACTCCAGCACCCTCAGAAGCCATGTATGTGGCACGGAGTCATATGCCTTCTTATAATCTATCCAACATGCCGATAGATCCTTTCGGTTGCGACGAACCTGCTGGCTTATAGTCGTATCAATGAGGAGGAGCTCCTTAGTACCCCGGGCCCCACTTCTACATCCATTCTGAAAGGTACACATGATGGAGCTTGTGTGTATATGTTTGTTATTATTATTATTATTATTATTATAATCAGGTTTCCGCTTATAATACACTTTTGGAAATTCGACCCCTAGAGAAATAAAACACGGCTTCCAAATCCAATTGACATCAAACATTTATAACTATTTATTATACGGGAATTAACGCGCATTGTTTACCTTAAAATTGCTTGACGTTTCGACCAGGTTGCACCGGCCGTGGTCACAAGCGGATTTAATTCCCGTATAATAAATAGTTATAATCATGCAACGCGAAAGTTTAAAAGTTAGTATATCAAACATTTATACAAATAACATAACATTCTTATAAAGTAAAAATATGTATTATAAAGTTAACTTTATAATAAAGTTAATGTTTTTTTTTTCTTCTTTCTAATCTCCAAATCTACGTTTCGAAATTAGCGAGTTCAAAGAAACAACCCCACTATTTAAATAGTGGGGTTGTTTCTTTGAACTCGCTAATTTCAATCAATAATAAAAAAAATAAAAAAAAACGTTTCGAAATTAGCGAGTTCAAAGAAACAACCCCACTATTTAAATAATGGGGTTGTTTCTTTGAACTCGCTAATTTCGAAACGTAGATTTGGAGATTAGAAAGAAGAAAAAAAAAACATATATTTCAGTTTCATGTGTGCTTGACACAAGAGAAATCGAACAGAATATAAATAATAAACAGACGATACGAATAAACATGATGAACATTAAAAACGTACAAATAATATAATACTGACATTATAAAGCTGAAGAGTCTGTTTGTTTGTTTGATCGCGATAATCTCAGGAACTACTATGTTTCCGAATTTGAAAATTATTTTTCAGTTGGATAGCCCATTTATCCAGGAAGTATAGAAGCGGAGCAGCAATGAAAAACGTTAAAAAAAATGCAAAAACGGAAAAAATTTACGCAGCGCGGTTAGCTATTAAAGTACATAAGGAAGATTCTTTTTTTTAAGTTCCTAGAAATAATTGTCTGTGTTTGAAACTTGAAGGGTTACGTTAATAAGTACCAAACTTCTTGTCTACTTAGCTACTTGAAAAACGTGAAAATGAGTGATAAAGCTCCTATAAAAATGAACATTATCTGATTCGATTCGGAATTAGCTAATTCTCAATCGAATAAGCTATCGCTCATAACTTATAGGAGCTTTTTAACTAAATTTCACGTTTTTCAATTTTGTTCATAAATTTATTCGTGAGAGATAAAATAAATTGAATACTAGGGACATTTGAGGCCCGTGCATTAAATTTTTGGGTCATTCCTTCAAACTAAACAAGTATTTTCTTTATAAATTCCAAACCTCACTGTCGAACCAACTTATTGGACTTTAACTTAGAAATATAAACAAATATTCCAAAATGTTAAGCATCACGAAACAATTTATATGGTAATACGCCTAATCTTATATGATTGGTAGCCTAAACCGAATGACAAATACAGTAACAACTGCATCAAAATACAATCATTTACCATAAGGTAAATGTACCATAAGGTGAATGATTGTACCTATAAATCTATGGTACCTATTATACTCCTGTATTACGTGGAATTATTGGAGAAACGCCCTTTCAGGTTTTTTTTTATTGTTGTGGTGTATTTCTGAAAAAAAGTATTCATAAATGAGGCGGCGGCGTAGCCTAATGTTCAAGTCATCGGACTCGTAATCGTGAGGTCACGAATTCAAATCCTATCCAATAAACTACCGACGTGAACCCACTCCTAACACAAGCAATTTAGGTCAGCTGGAGGGGTTAATAGAATTGCTAGTAATTTGGGATCCACAATTCCCATTGGTAGTTATTTCAAAAAAAAGATATACTAGATACCGTTATTTAAAAAAAAAGTGAGTTTTTATTGCCAAGTTCTTTTCACAAGGCTTTACTCTTGTGAACTTGGCATTAAATGTAGAATTATTCTATTTCAAATTTTGTCTGACGTTCATAAACGTTGCATTTGAAAGCTAAAGGAATAAAGTATTTTGACTTTTAAGAATTATATAGGTTTTAACATCTTGCCTGCGATTGCCTTAAAAAAAAAAACAAAAATCAGTAGTGCTTTGCTGGAAGAATATTTGGTAGTTTAACGATTACAGTATTAGGTATCAAGCTTATTGACATTTAGCAGCGCTTTCCAGCGAATAATTTGAATTTGTTCATCGCTGTTTCAAAAATCATATTTCATAATTTGTTTTCTTGATTGTTATTTTTAGGTATTTCATTAGTTGGAAAATGTGGTATTTTCCAAACACCACAACCACCGCACAGAAGGTAAACTTCATACGTACCTCGTTCGAGCCACGCACACATAGACATCGTTTACTGCCCCGAAATCAAAGGCCACTTAAGACGACTTTGTTCGGAAGGCGGCTTGAGATTTTAATTGGTTGGTTTCTTTCGAAATTGGCCTTCGTAGCCAATGTAAGCTATAGCGAATGTTGCTATATAACGTTGAGTCAAATAATAGACGGGTTCTATTGTTAGTTAATGACTAGTTTCATTTGGTTAATCCTATATTATTTATACAAAAACTAAAACAAAGAGATTTACGATAATTGAGAGTGGGGTTTCAATATTGCTTACCTAGTAGAAAACCTTGTACGTGTTACTTGCTACTTTCTTAATATTAACAATTAAAAGTAAATATAATAATTTAAATAAGCCGATATTAATATTAATTTATATGAAAAATTACCTCTGTTAGAAAAAAATATTTATGGTTTTATGTGGATTTTGTAAAGCGAAGCGGTGGTTGTATAAAGCGAGTTAGCTCCTAACAAAATTTCACTTAAATCGAGTTGAAGCACTGTATTTTCAGACTTTAGTGCATTCAAACAAACAAACAAAGGGACTTTCAGCAAAAACAGTAGTATAGATATTTTGATATTTTTCAAAATTTCCGTTTGTTGGTGTGTTCTGTAAAAAACTCCTAGTTTAAAACGCAAGATTTTTTCAATGGTTGGGAATGAATGTAGCAATGTTTTTGTTGAACATAATTTTGTTTACAACCTCTTGTTTCACGCGCGATGTGAAGCGGAGATTTAATGACATACGCATCATAGTCAAAGCATTGTTATGGTTTCTGTTGCAATGTAAGTTCAATCAGCACTTTTGTGTCTACAACGTGCATCGGTTTATATTCAATGGTCGTTTGCATCACAGTGAATGTTTTTAAGTAACTTTGGTTTATCAAAATCTATGTACCATATAATTTCACATAAAGTGTTTTCAACCGGCTTTAAAAAGGAGGAGGTTCTCAATTCATCAGTATTTTTTTTATGTTTGTTACCCGATTACTCGCAGGCGCCTAGACCGATTTAAAAAAATATTTTTGTGTTTGAAAGGGTATATAAGTATATAAGGCTTCCAGATTGGTCCCATTGTCATCAAAGTTTGGATTGTTTTGGTTTATTATTATTATTATTATTATTATTTCGGGTTGCGATCTGAGTACCGTGTTCGATATCTGATTCTTCGCCTACCTACATCAAATCATGTAATTGAACTAATAGTCACTTAACAGTAAATTAACGGCCTTGTATCGCAAAACGCAACATTTTGTAAAAAGAAATGAGCAATTTAGATTTTGCTATTGTAACATAAATCAACTACAAACCAATAAATTAAAAAGATTTTTAGATGGCAATGGTACCCGACCCAAACCCATATGAAAACGCCACGCGTATCTTCCCGTATAAAAACCAGTGACAAAAGTACTCTATTTATCAAGATTTTTTGTTTGTTTAGTTGAGACACAATCTGCATTTTATTTGACGTCGATTGAATTCCCAATACCGCATTTATAGGTCACGACATTGGCCAACTATAGAACGAGGCCAGGGTTCACATAACTATGTAAGTACAATGTATGTTTGCAAACCTTAGATGTTACGCATTCAGATCGACAACGGTCGAGTTCTGAATGTTTTCCAACAAATTTCATTGTATATTGTTACTGCTTGCAAGCACTTCTTTTCTTGGCAGTACAGTTACTGTTTCAGATAAAATGCATCGATATTGTTTGTACAGCAGCAATATCAATAAGCTTAAAGTTATACAAGGAGTTATGGATTTCTTGCATTGGATAAGTTGCAGATCCGTTTATTCTGATATTGACTTCAATAAGTTAGTCTGTTGCTTTTTGTTGAATTTATTCTTGTTAATTTCTTGAGTAAAAATATTACATTTGAAACTCGTTTTGCGACTCATATAATGCATATTCACTATAAAAAAATAAAGAAGTTAGGAAAATAATGTTTAGATTTTTAGTGTTCCGTATCTCAAAAGGAAAAAATGGAACCCTTAAACGATCCCTCGTATTTCTGTCTTCCGTCTGACACAGTCAATTTGCACCGAATCCACTGCACGATTAAGTTCAAATTTAATACACATATTAAATAAATAAAAAAAAAAAAAAAAAGCGTTTATTGTCGATAAGTTCAATTCAATTCAATTCAATTCATTTATTTGCTAAACATGGGTACATATTGTGTTAGTAGTTACATTAGGTACAGATCAATCCATATTTTTACCGTTGTAGTGTGCAAATTTAAATAAAACAATATCTTATAATATATAAATAAAGAAAAAGAATTACAATATCATTATTAAGTGAAGATGAGTAGTATTGGGCATTAAAGAAAGTCAGTTATGTCTTATCCTCGAAATACTCTTAAAGTGAGTAGTAGCATTTATTCACTAGAAGATCATTTAGTTCTTTCTTGAATTTAAAGTTTTCTTCAATTTCTCTAATTGATGCAGGAAGATGATTATAAATGAGGGGTTCCCTACAAAATACGCTCTTATGCATCAAAGTGGTCCTACTTTGAACAACACACAATTTACCTATGTGGCGTTTTCTTTCTCTTGCAGCAAATAAGTTTTTATTTTGCTTTATAAATAAGGCACATTCGTAAATGTATAAGCTGGGAAAGCTCATTAAATTATATTTTTTAAAATACGGTTTACACGATTGTCTTGCTTTTATGTCGAACATAATTCTTATACAACGCTTTTGGGCTCTGAACGCGAGGAGCCAGTCAGTTGAGTTTCCCCAAAAAATAATTCCATAACGCAGTGTAGAGGAAATATGCCCATGATAGGCTATTATAAGTGCGTCTCTGTTTGTTATATTTTTTAGGTTATAGAGCCCATATGCCAGCTGACTAACTTTTTTACAGACATATTCAATATGAGTTTTCCAGTTCATTTTTTGGTCAAGGTGTATTCCCAGAAATTTAGTTGTTAGATTCTCTTCAATCTTTTTACCCATATAGTTGACATTGATTGAGTTATTACTATTTGAAAATTGCCTTTGTTTAAAGTTAATGATTTTTGTTTTTTCGAAATTAATATTTAAATTATGTAATGTCAACCATTTAATAATATACGTTAATGAAATATTTATGTCAGATTCCAGTGATGTCAATTTAGACCCAGAATAGAGTACCGTGCAATCATCTGCAAAAAGTGTTATTTTGTTTTTAATATTAATAGGTAAGTCATTGATGTACATGATAAAAAGTAATGGCCCCAACACACTACCCTGGGGCACACCATACTTTATATTTCGTTCTTTAGATTGGTACGTCGTTTCTGTTTTTGTTTGATAACATAATTTAGTTATTTGTGTTATCTGTGTCCTTCCAGAGAGATAAGATGCAATCATTTTATGTGCTTTGCCCCGTATTCCATAGTTATATATCTTCAATAAAAGTATATCGTGTTTAACATGATCAAACGCCTTGGTCATATCCATAAATAGACCAGTTACTGGCTGTCCCTTATCCATATTATCCATAACATCATGTAAGAAAGTGTAAATTGCCATATTTATATTTTTATTTCTTCTGAACTCATATTGCTGTGGCACCAGTATAGACTGTTTTTCTAGAAAATTGTATATGCAGTTAAAAATTACTTTTTCAAATATTTTTGCGAAAATTGGTATAAGTGCTACTGGTCTATAGTTCCCTATATTTAAACTGTCTCCCTTTTTATACATCGGTTTAACAATTGCCTTTTTAAGCTTACTAGGAAATATTCCTTGTTCACTACCTAAGTTGATTAAGTAGCTAAGTACAGGTGCTATGTAAGTAGCAACATCTTTTACTACTGAGGTTATTACACCATCAATGCCAGCACTATTTGTATTTTTTAAAGATTTTATAATATTCAAAATGTCAGTTGGTGTTGTTGGACTTATAAAAATTGAGCTACATGTCATACTAGATATGGTATTCTTATATTTTAAATTATTGTCATTGACTATGTTATCCACATAATAATCATTAAAAACATTAGAAATTATTTCAGGATCCGTAATTACTTTGTCATTATATTTTATTTCCCTAATACCTTTGTTGGGACATCTGTTTTTTGCTCTGTTTATAATACCCCACGTAGCTCTCGATTTGTTACGAGACGTTTTAATAAAGTGGTCATTTTGTGATTTTTGTGTTAGCCTAATAATTTTTTTTAATCTCATATTGTATGATTTACACATTAGTTTGTTATGTATGCTAGGATCCTTACGATATTTCCATAGTAAGGCCCGTTTCTTTTTACAACATAATTTTATCCCTTTTGATATCCATTTTACTTTAGTACAGGCATTTATTTTGATTCTAACGTGTGGGAAACAAAGATCGTATATAAGCTTAAATAATTGAAGGAAACAGTCAAACGCTTAATTCGCTTGAGTCTTTTCAAACGTCTCAGAAAACGATATTTGTTTCATGTAGTTTTTAAATTTATTCCTATTCTCGGTTGAATAGTCCCTTGTATTAATATACCAATAATCTAGTATATATTTTTTATTGATAGGACATGTAAGTATTTGTGCTGAATGATCAGATATCGTAAGCTCTGTTAATACTCCTTTAGAACCCCGTATGTTGTGAAACATGTTGTCTATGCAAGTATTACTGACTAGCCGTGTAGGTTGTTGAAATTCTATTTTTAAGTTGTATGATAAAAGAATATTCTTTAATTCCAATGATACCTTATTATTTTTCAGAAGATCTATATTAAAGTCGCCGCAAATTATAACCTTTTTGTTTTTATTTCTACATACATAGGATAAAAGATTTTGTAATTTATCGTAAAAACATTCCAGAGACGATATATCATATTTTGGCGGTCTGTATATGCATGCGATGTATATACCGTGAAAAAGCAACTCAATCACAGAACACTCAAATTTGTTGGCTACTGACAGTTCGTTCATATCTCGTACTGATCGATATTCTACTCCCCTTCTAACTAATATGCAGGACCCTCCATGGCGAGTATTTCTCATAAACGAAGTTGCTAAATTAAAATTGGATATACTCAGCTGCTGTTCATCACCTACAACCATGTTATGTTCTGTTACACATATTACGTTAATATCTTTTTCCATTTCTTTTAAATAAGCGCTCAACATATCTGACTTACTCATCAACCCATTTATGTTTTGATGAAGTATATACAAGTACTTACTCACGAAAAAAATCATTGCTCTCTTCAACACTATTTACTTTAGTAACATTTGACTCAGTTTGTGTTGTTGCATCAATATAATGTGTGAGGTTTTCTGTTTGTACATAAGTATTCATTGTTTTTTTATAAGTCCTTTTAGTTTGTGATTCAATACAATTCAATATATAATTATTAAAATTGGTCTGATATTTTATCCGCCAAACCTCTTTATGTATTATTTTACTTGCAAGAAATTTATTTATATAATTTAGCCTTCTTCTATTATTTGTTATTGTGTCAAGTGGCACAAAAATTAAATTTTACATGCTGTGAACATATTTGTTTCAGAAGATTATTTATCATATATTCATTAAGATATTTATTATTGTATAGTTTACCAACTAAGACATTAGTGTGTTTAGTTTGACTTAATATGTTATATAAAGTACATTGTAATTCTAGGGGATTATTATCATACGAACCTCCCAATATTATAATATAATCTGACTTGGATAAGTCTTTACCTAAAGAAAGGCATGAACATAATATCTCGGCTAAAGGTGCGTCAGGCTTTATTATTGAAGTAACTTCAAACGAGGTCCCTATTAATCTTTGTAGAGTTTTCCTGATACCGAAGCCCGATTCATCTGAAAATATGAGTATTTTATGTTTTTCCACCGCTTGTGATCCATAGCTCTTCTCTTTCATAGGTTGATTCAGTTGGTTTGGTAGGTTAGGGTTCTGTGTAATTCCGTTATCCATTATTGTTGCCATATCAACATTGTTGTTTTTTTTACTCTGACTTGATGCACTGTAATGTTCACCACTCTCTGTTGACAACGTGTTAGCGTAACTGTTGCATAATTTATTCTCTTGTGGTAAATCCTTATTATTGCACTGTGAACTGTATCGTACTACGTTGAAAGTCAGTTCTCCAGAGCTTGTTTTAGGCAGTCCTTTTTTTAATGTTGTCGACTTGTAACGTTGTCTATATTGCGGCGAGTAGAATTTTATTGGGGTTCTTATATTGCTTATTTCGTATGCGCCTACGGACTTGTACATAGCTAATTTGTGTTTGTATTGTTGCAACTCTTTTTTTGTTGTCTCATTCTCTAGATTTAAATTATCAATTTCACCGTGTGCAATCAATAGTTCCTCCTTTAATTTGTTAACTTTATCCTTGAGACTGACAACTTCATTTGTGTTGCTGCTGCTATTGGGTAAACTCTCGTATGATATTTCTGATTCGTACTCGCTGTCATCAAAGTCTAAACGTTTTTTCTGTCTTTCCTGTGTGTTTACGTTTTCAAAGGAAAGATTCATTATTAAATGAAGCCAATAATTCTCAAAAAATGTACATACGGATAAGTCAGGATCGAACTCGAGACATCGAAATCAATACCAGACCTGTTCCCACCAGGCTAATGTGTCGGTTACAAAGTTGATGAAATTAGTGATTGTTTTCTTCCTTCTTTAAAATGATGTTGCAAGTACTGTTTTATCGACTCTGTCAAGATGTTTGCTGTAGTATTTGCCAATTAAGTAAGATGGCGCTAGCAGTATGTACATTTCATAGGGAATGACGGTACATTTTACCAGAATTTAAATTGTACTGACAAGCAAATATTTAATTTTGTTTATATTAGTTATTTATCACGATTAATTTAATTTGATTCACTATAATTTGTACAATATTATACTTGTAATACTTGTAATCACAAAGCACTGCACTGTTATGGGTATATATTAATGTTCATAGGTATCTCATTACTGATTGGTTTGTTATTTTTGATATTCACTTCTTTTAAAAGTTATTCGTCACAGAGTCTTGTTAATGTTTGCACACTATTCACTTTATATTAGACAAGTTTTTCGAACATATTTGCACACTATAAATACTTAGAACTATTATTAAGTTTTAAAATAACACAGAGCTCTTATAGAGACGTCTTCACTAGGCAGCGCCCTCTGTTACCATTTCAATTTTGTTTTATCCTGATCTTACTTATAAATGTAGGGAAAACAAGAGATACAGATTCTGTTTCCCAAACTAAGCAAAAGCTTGTATCTTGGGAAACAGTGGTTTGGTCGTGTTAGTATTACATTTATAATGTTTTTAAACAGTAATCGATATGTGGAGTGAACAGTGCCACTGATATTATGTAACTATTTTTAATTATATATCGCTGCTTTGGAAGATAAGCGTATTATTACCAAATACTACAAAATTAAGTTTTCAACAACATTCAACGTAAAATGATCTGTTTTATATACACAATTAAGATCATATTTCTATAACAACATTTACGGCCGTGGCGCCACCGAAAGACTGTATCCTATTGGTCAATTTTGGCAGCCATTTTTTACAGACAGCGTTGTATCGCCAGTTGCAACTTGTCCTTAGAAGTGAACACTCGGTTGGTTTTCTGGAATATGGTCATATTACAAAATAATACAAATTTTGAGTGCACATTTATCTAGAACACTGCATTACTTCGAGATGTGACATTATTGTTTAAAAATATCTACAAGAACCTTTAGACACTTCTCATAAACAAAGTATCATTTGGGATTACTACGTTGTTCTACAAAAAGTAAGTATAACTTAAATGTATTAAAATTAGATATTACTGTTTATAATAAAAAATAGGGTCGATAGTATTTGTACAATTAAAATTAAAACGTTTTTCGAGATAAATTATTTCGTGATTGTAATAGTATTTTTCGTAATAAGACTTTATCTGTTCAACAATCTGTCGTATTTTTGCACTTGACACAGTATTTCAGATAAAAAACAACTCGAAAAGGCATTTAATTTTTGTAAAATGTCAGATACGAGTACCTACCTAACTAATCGTAATGAGCCTACAGAACCTAATATTTTAGTAGGTACCTAGTATTCTTTTTACCTATCGGCTCTACTATTCTAGGTAGCTATAATCTAGGTACCTAGATTCTACTACTACGGTACTTAGGTACTTTATAAAGAGTAGGTATTCTAGGTAGGTACGTAGATAGGTACCTGGAATCTAGGTCCGATAGGAATCAGAATCTGATAATTGTGTGAAACTGCGGGTATATACCTACCTAACTTTTAATTGTTTATTTTATTTTAGTGGCAAATCGACGGACACTAAAGCTGTTCCGGAACATCAATGTCCCGTTGAGTATCAAGGGAATAAAAGTAGTGGTACGTACTTTTACATGAAGTGTAGGTAGTTGCACTTTTTGATTTTATAATAATAATAATATTTATTACCAATTACTATCGACAAGAATATTATTTTAAACTTTTTGATTCATGTTTCATTGGATACTTTTTCATGTTTTGTTTATGTTACAGGACAATCAAGCAGAGGACAGAATGGGTCAAACGGAACGCGCGATACTATCTCCTTTACCGTCTGAAAACAACAAGCTTCTAGATGCAGAAGATCCGCTAAACCAGGAAGTACATGACTATTGTTCAGATGACAGCGTTAAGGACCCAAATTACGTAAATACTGATGACTATTATTCCGATTCTGATCATAGTGACTTAAATAGTAAGAAACACGTAAAGCGATTTAAAAGAAATAAATTTGCTGAAAACATCGACCCCATGATTTCAGTTGCGACTAAAAATTCAAGTTCAAGTCAAATTAGTACGCCCAATTCTCACCAAAAAATTGTTTATTTAAACAAGCCCAAACCAGGTCCTTCAAAAATATCGTATATACCACCAAGTAGTTCATCTAGTTCAAGCTCTTCTTCGGACTCTTCTGACAGTTCATCATCGTCTAGCGATTCTTCAGACACGGAAGAGGATGCAAAAAGAGTTGAGGAACAAGATACAGAACAAGAAGTAGAAAAAAATACAGAACAGGATATAGAAATGGTTAGAGAACAAGGTACAGAACAAGAAACAGAAAAAGATACAGCACAGAATAAAGAAATGGATAGAAAACCAGAGAGAGAACAAGTTACAGAACAGGATATAGAAATGAATAGAGAACCAGATAGAGAACAAGATGTAGAACAAGTTACAGAAAAAGATACAGAACAGGATATAGAAATGGATAGAGAACTAGATAGAGAACAAGATGTAGAACAAGTTACAGAACAAGAAACAGAAAAAGGCACAGAACAAGATAAAGAAAAAAATACAGATCCAAATACAGAGCCTTCGAAAAAAATTGGACGTAAACGCAAGGCAAACCCTAAGAACTGGATATCTGTAAGAGCAAAAGTTTTAAGAAATCATGGCAAATCGTACGTGAATAAAAAAAACAAAGTAATTCCCGAGAGACAATTGAAAACTCCATGCGGAGATAAATGCAAATTTAAGTGTAAGGAAAACATTACAGAATTACAGAGAAAAATGATATTTCAAAACTACTGGGAAATGGGGGACTTGGAACGGCAGCGAGAATATATTATGCGACATATTTCCGTTATCAAACCGAGGTACTCTTACAAAGTACACAACAGTAATCGAGGAAATAATTTTGCTTTTTATCTTTCAATAGGGGATAATAAACTTCGAGTTTGTAAAACTTATTTCAAAGCCACTCTTGATATTAACGACAGGGTTATTAAGACTGTAAACGATAAAACGTCAGACATGGCTATTTTAGAGCAAGATCGTCGAGGCAAACACGAAAACCACGCTCATCTTGATCCTTTGGTAAAAGATAGCATAAGAAAACACTTAGATTCTATCCCGAAAGTTGATAGTCATTACTGCAGAGCAGACACCAAGCGAACATACATTGAAGGCGGCAAGACTGTAGCCGATTTACATAGAGACTATGTTGCTGAATGTAAAAGTAAAGGTTTACCTTTTGGTAATTATCTAGCATATTACAATATATTTTGTACCGAATACAATATGGCATTCTTCAAACCTAAAAAAGACCAATGCGAAACCTGTACAAATTATACTAATGCGACTGAAGAAGACAAACAAATTATGAAACATGATTACGAACTTCACCTAAAGGAAAAACAACTAGCAAGGGATCAGAAAGATGAGGACAAAAACTATACTCCGGACAATTGTATAGTATCCGTTTATGATCTACAAGCTGCAATGCCTTGTCCTAAAGGTGATACGTCGACATTTTATTACCTATCTAAGTTGAACTGCTATAATTTTACTATTTATGATATAAAAACCAAAGATGTGAACTGTTACATATGGCACGAAGGCGAAGCTAAACGTGGAGCTATTGAAGTTGGTACCTGTGTACTAAAATACATTGAAAACCTGGAAGAGACCGCCAAAAAACTTGATTCAAAATTGGATTTGATATTTTATTCGGATAATTGCTGCGGACAGCAGAAAAATCATTATTTGATCGCAGTATACATTTTTGCTGTGCATAATTATGATTTTATAAATTCAATTTGTCATAAATTCCTCATAAAGGGTCATACACAAAATGAGGGCGATAGTGTTCACTCTGTTATTGAGCGTCAAATCCAAAGAAGCCTCAAATCTGGTGCGATCTATACACCTGATCAATACACACAGATAATACGAAGTGCGAAGAAGACTGGTACCCCCTATAAAGTATATGAACTGACCCATGCCGATTTTTATGATGTCAAAAGTTTAGCAACTGCTATAGGCAAGAATTTTTCTAAAAATGCAAACAAGCAATCAGTAAAACTTACGGATATAAAAATTTTAAAAGTTGATCCATACGACACTCAAAATTATGCCTTCTACTACAAAACATCATACGAAGAGGAACATTTTAATAAAGTTAATGTTGATAAGATAGGGAGAACAAGAAACACACAAAATAATAATATAGTTTTGACACAAGTATACAAAAATAAGATGGAAGTGTGTGAAAAGAAGAAACGAGGATTATTGGGTTTACTACAAAAGAATACAATTCCAAAATGTTACTCATTATTCTATGAGAATCTTTAGGGTTTTTTACAGGGGGGTTAGTCATAATAATAAAATGACACGTTGAAAGTTTTTTTGCGTATTAGTAACTGATTATTATGATCTCAAAGTATTATAGTTAGATATTTAGATAGCTTTTTTAAAAGACTGTTCAAAATAGAGACTGATGTAAACTCGGTTTTGTGTTTAGAATTTATAAAATTCTTCTAATTTTTACGTTGATAAAAGCTACATTGTTCTATTTTGAGTTTTTTTGAATTTTTATGTTTTGTTGCCAGAATTTATAAGATTCTATGCTACAACAATTACTTAATAATATTAGCTATTTTTAAAGATGTTAAACTTTCTCATATTCTATTATTTTTATAATTTTAGTATGTTTATTACTTGTTGTAAAACCAGTTAATACTTTATTTTTCCATAAAGCATGTCCCATACAGTAAGCATTTTTGTAAAATAACGACCAAATTGGTACTTTAACACTATTGAATCAAAATAAATAATGCTAAGATGTCACAACTCAAAATGTATCAGTATCACTGAAAAAAACATAATGAATATTTTGTATTATTTCTAAAAACACCACTGTTATTAAAAATAACCTTATTTTTTTCTAGTATTTTTTGTAATGAGACAGTAATCTTCATAAGTTTGTCTGTGTTATTTTGTTATAAGTCTGATACCTAGTAGTCGTTTTCAATATTTAGTACTAAATAAGTATCATTTTCTTAAAAACATTTAAAAAACATAAACTGTAATATATTTCACGTGTTTTATTCAAGTTTCATCAACATTCGCGCATTAATTAAAAAAATACAGCATTTGAAGATTTGAAAAAAACTTTAAAATGCTCTACTGAAAAATGCACTCAATTTGAGTTACGACAGTATCCTTCCAAAGCAGCGAATTATGTGTGTGTGTGTAGCTGGGTGATAATAAAATTATAATAATTAAAATTAAAAGTACACAGGCTTGAGTTATGTGTTTATGTCTTGCGCATAACGTGAATAGACGAATTTTGAGCTTGAGAGTCATATTTAGGAGATTTGAAATTAAAAAGCTCATTGTAAGAATATCAAATATATTTTCTTTTATAATTTAAATGTAGTTATTTTTAAAGTCATTTAGGAAAATCATAAAAATAGACCATTTGCCTCTTTCCCCCCGTATCTTCGAAGCTACTGAGCCTCATATTTTGGAAATAATACAAAATATAGTTAACGAGAGGGCAAGTTTAGGGGCAAAACAATATATCAATTAAAAAACCGTTATGAAAACTGTATGGTGCAACATGAAAACAAATGAAAGGCCTGGTGTAAAGATCTCAAATATGTATTTCTTTAAGTTATTCAAAGAAGTCAATGAAAAGCGGCCTCCTCCCTCTTTGAAATTACTAAGCCTACAATTTTGAAAGAAATTCTATACAGTGAAAATAATGTGGTAACTCGACTGGCCTGTTGGTTTCTAGTGCTTAGTGATCCTGACTGCTAAGCTAGAGGTTGTAGGTTCGATTCCTATTTAGAATAAATAGCTTTTGCACCAGTCAATCATATAATATGTATGGTGTTTAATATGATGGTGGCAAAATAACGTAAGTATGTTTACGAGTATCAGTTGTCTGGTTGCTCTCCTCAGTTTGGGATCAAATTGTCTTATGTGAGGTATTAAATTATTATTCTTTATTATTATTTTTTTTATTTAAAGATAACTAGCAATGTGGGATTGTGGTTCCACATCACTAGCAATCCTGTTAACCCCTCCAGCTAAGCTCTATGGCTTGTGTTAGGAGTAGGTTCACGTCGGTAGTATAATGGCCAGGATTCGAACCCACGACCTCACGATTGCGAGACCGATGCCTTAGCCATTAGGCTACCGCCGCTTAATATAAATATTTTGATATTGTTTCTAATAATAGTAATAATAATAAAATTTTATTTGTGAATCATGAGTATACATTTACAGGTTTGTAAAGTAAGGTGTTAAATATTATAAAAGCTCTGCATGTTTCGCCATGTCATTGGCATACAAATTTTAAGTAATTAAGAAATTAAATTTAACATAATACAACATTAGGTTTATCTACTATAAGTACTAGTCTAAACAAAAAAAGTGACAAATATAAGAATGTGAAATAAACAAAAATGATAAAATCTAGCAAAACGGAACAAAATATAACAATAACAAAAACAAAACGTCATAATGTTATGTTACGTACTCATAAATCATCTAATTTATAAAAACATTTCGCAATAAGTTATTTCTTTAGTTCCTGTTTAAATTGTTGTAGGTTTAGATTCTTTATATGTTTTGGTATCTTATGAAATATTGAGGGAGCACTTTTATACATTAGTGTTGTATCGGCTCTAACCATATATAGTCTGTTTTTATCTCTATGACTGTACTGACTGTCTCGGAAACACGATGGAATATGTGTGGATTTGTTTTGACGAAGACAACTATCTCATAAATAAAAAGTGACGGAAGAGTTAGTATATTGAAGTTAATAAAGTATTGTTAACAGCTATCGGTGCTTTTGAGTCCAAACATTGCCCTAATACATCTTTTTTGGGATTTAAATAAAATGTCTTTATTTGTTGAATTTCCCCAAAATATAATTCCAAAACGTAAGAGAGAGCCTACAATACGGTGATAAGCCATAAGAAGAACCTCGTGGTTTACTACGGATGACAATTTACACAAAGCATATGCAGAAGAACTTATTTTTTTATTAAGTTCCTCAGTGTGTGCTTTCCAATTGATATTTTTATCCATTACTATACCTAAAAAATTTGTTGTATCTAGTGTGTTTATAACTGTACCTTTATAGCTTATTTCAATGTTTGGAATAGCTTTACGTTGACTGAACCACATTACTTTGGTTTTTGTTAAATTTATTATTAAATTATTGTTATCCATCCAGTTAATTAATGATTCTAAGGTGTCGTTTATCTCTTTGCCATAAGTTAGTTTACAATCAAACTCTACAACTACAGTGCTGTCATCAGCAAATAGTGTCATTGGGTACCTCGTTATTTTTGGTAAATAATTTATATACAAGATGAATAATAACCGGCCTAATACGCTTCCTTGCGGAACGCCGTATCGGACTGTGTGTCGGTCTGATTTGAATATGTACTCTTTTTTTTTGTCGAAATATATTTTGTTAAGGTCAGTGTAATGCTCAGTTTCGTTGCAGATATCAAGGTAAAACAAAAATGTTAAAATACTCGTATGCCAACTTTCAAAAGACAAGATCCTACTAATAATAGAAGTGAGGTCTAACTGGAACTTAAGTTTTTTTTTAACTCTAAAAATCATACATAGCTCCTATCATACATTACGTATTTTTTTTAATAATTTATATTTGCTACTCAATAGAGCAATTTGACAATTAAGTTTTTTTAACTATTCGCATCGTGGGTCGCACAATAAGGTGGTACAATATGCTTTGTGTAACCACGGTCGCTGAGTCGCCCTTTTGCAATTTGGTTGATACAGTGCCGTGTGCCTAGATATATTGCCGTGATGATCGAACTATGTAAATATTTATAAGTTAGTACGGAACACTTGCGCGCGAGTCCCACTCGCACCTGGCCGGTTTTTTTGTTACGTGAGCACATTAGCCTGTAATGTATAGGTTAGCATTAGCCTGTAGGTTACATTTACATAAAGTTATATTGATAACCTGTCGCCAGTTATGTCTTAATTCAGAATTTTCTGATTTTTTTAATTTCACATAACAATACATATTCATTATGAGTCCTGATTATGGTAACAAAGATAAAATATATCTGTCATAACCTCTATGTCATTCATATACAATTACATAAATCTTGTTTGTATAATTGTAGTAGGTATATAAAAAAAAATAAGTAATAATAGGCACAAGAGGGACACGCAAATATCTATCCAGTAGTAAATATTTTGTTTTTATATGCTTAATAATTAGTAAATACAAAATCTTTATGAATATTTAAAAGGAACAAATGATTCATCATCGTACAGCTCAAAACTCTCAATAGGTTGGGTCTTTTAGCCCACAAATATAGTTATTCCGACGTAGGTATCCGCTAAAAACAGATTCAACCCCTGAATTGATAAAATGATAATTTTAAATATAATGCAGTTGAAGCTGCTGAGTTAAGCTAGTCAATTTATATGCAGACTCTGTGATTCTTGTTACACAACATGGCAACTATATATAGGTTTGTTGTGAAATACACAAGTAACAATAACAAGTTTTAACGTCAAACGAATCAAAAAGTTGTTTTCTTGTGTTCAGTAGCATCGGAAATGATCACTACTAACAAAAAACAATTGTTTGCTCAGGAGATAGTATCGATAGTGTCCTGTCGATACTATCGTCTTGTAGTATTCTAGATTGAGAATAGATTGAAAAATGTGAACTTCTATGCACCGTAAGTCTAAGTCGATAAAATATTCAAACTGAAGCAATAAAGTAAGAACTACAATTGTAAGTCATGTAAAATAGATATACTGAGTGCCAAGTTAGCAATAGGTAAAGTTGAAGAAAATAACAAGGTAAATTTGTTTATATATAAAAAATAACCCACCTGCAAAAAGACAGAAACAAGATACCCTTCATATTTAATATGCAGTCGGAGGTACGATTTTAAACTTAACAGCATTCATTAATTCCTTCGACTTTTGCTGACGGTTATTTTTTAGTTTTATATATTTGCTTTTATTTTGTACTTTTTAGTAGTTGTAAGATGATATATATATATATATATATATATATATATATATATATATATATATATATATATATATATATATATATATATATATATATATATATATTAGGAAAGAACTATTTGTTTTATTATTAACGTTGTTTTTTAGGTTTTGCCACTGAAACATTTTTATACATATTTTCGTACCTGCCTTTTAAAGAAAGCCTTTATGTACCCAGTGACACTCGCGTCAATAAGATCAAGAACGAATTGAATGACGTATCATTTATTTAAATCGGTTGAGCCGTTCAGGAGTTATGGGCGGACATATATATACTTACCTACGCGTCAATCTCATAACCCTCCTCTGCAGTCGGGTAAAAATGGAAGGAGATTGCCCTTTCTATGCACGTCAAGCTTTAAAAGCAACCTCGGGGTGTGGCAAACTAGTAAATACCACGAGAAGACGAGGTGGGAAATAATACAAAATAGCTGGGCATTGTGATTAATCCAGGTCGTAAAAATCGCACAATTCGGAATAATAGGTAGCTTTTAGGCATTACGACGCGATTATACATAATACGCGCATTAATAGTAATATATATGCAGATTTATTATAAATAATATTTTGATTCTATGATTGGAGACATAAAAGAAGCTACTAAGTTAAAAAGAAACAATCTCAAATTGAAAATGTGATTTCAATTGGTTATAAAATCAATTCGCCGATAAGATGAACATCTAGTTTATCTCCAAGTTATATTACAACCGCTGAAACTTCTAACTTATATTATTGCCCACAAAACCTATTCACTGAACCATAAACTTCAAGTGAACTTGCAACTTCATCATATCTTTAGAAAAAATAAATTCGATTATGGAGTGGTTCGAGCAGTCCACCGGGAGAACGCACTTGACCCTCAAAAGCGTTTTGGTAAACTTTAACTGTATGTAAAGTTGACCATCGTTTGGGGCTTGACCGATTTCAGTTAGAGCTTGGGTTCAACGAAATGGAAACATGCAAATATTTATAAACGCTAACTTATCTCAAGAGGCATAATCACTTTTTTTTTTTTTTTAAATAACTAGCAATGTGGGATTGAGTCCTGCATTACTAGCAATCTTGTTAACGCCTCCAGCTAAGCTCGAAGACTTGTGTTAGGAGTGGATTCACGTCGGTAATATAATGGGTGGTATTTATCTCTGGGTGTGTCGGATTGTCGTCCCATCGAACTATGATAGTTAGGGAGTTAGTTTAAATAGACTTGTGCACTATAATTGGGTAGATGACTACAATAACAATAAATTATTTTACACTATTCAGGAAATAGCATTTGCAAAACTGTTCGTTAAGAACAGAACAAATTCGAACCCGCGACCTCACGATTGCGAGACCGATGCCTTAGCCATTAGGCTACCGCCGCTTCAAACTTCAAAACCACTGTAACCAATCAAGGCAAATGTAGTAATGCCAAATCCTACATTTACGAATGACACGTTTCCTTGAATCATTATTTTGCATGCTAAGTTATTGTCTTAAGACTTTCGTTCTTGATATTTCGACTAGGTTGCACTAGTCCTAGTCACAAGTAGGCACAAAATAATACCTAATATGAATTGTGTATGGTAGAAGTAGAAATTCAATCTAGTATTTTCTGCCTAAGGTTGCTAATCTTGGCTCACAGCGAAACCGCTACGATTATCGTCGGCAATTTATGTCTTAGTTTGTGAGTAACTGAACGGCGTTAGTGCATTTTAACAGGATACTAGGTAATGCCTGCGGTTTTGCCCGCGTGAATGCCGATTATGTTGCAATAAACTTTCATAAACCTATATAACACTTATACTTATGTATAGAGTGGCTAGAAAAACAAAGTATTTTACCTGAAATAAATTATTCACGCGATTAAGACCCGTAATATAAATATTATAATAATAGAAAAACAGAGCCTACTGTTACACTTATTAGAAGATTACCTTTCAAATTGCAATATAGCTGCGATAAATTTCGTATAAACGAATAAACAAAGAGACAGGAAAAGATAAAGCATAGTTTTTCGGATTCATGACCCCTAGTTAGTTGATCTAGGTTACTTACAATTTTGTAATATTAGGATAGGGATCTATCATCAAGCATATCACCTAAACCACATTTTATCGATTAGACAGACCTACACACGACTGGATCTGCAGGCCAAAATCAAATATAAACGAATTATGAAATGTGTCAACCAACACACGTTTAAGCTAATAAGCTAATTAAGCGTAGGAGCGTGAAAGCCAATGCTTCAAATAAAATCAGAGCTTTTAATGTCCTTAATCGTTATCAGAAATGAAGTGAAAATCGATCTGTCAACACATTTTCACCATTTCAGCGCTTTTAATTCATTTTTAAATTTCCCATCTCTGAATATACGATATTTAATTTCGTATTGGATGACAGGTGGTGAAGGCTCGCAAAATATTGAAATTGATTTTATATTTGTAGCACTTGTCTTGGGAGCTTTTTGCATATTCGATTATGATCTTTTGTACATCAAATTGGCTTGGTTACACTCGTATTGGTTTCGAGTCTTGATGGGCACTTTGTGTCCCGAGTATTTAAAACCAGACTCTTATTATACTAAGTATTCTCCTGTTTAAAAATCATACCCGCTAATCAGCAGTCATATGCACGAGACAGGCGACAGATTGTGCATATGAATACAGCAGTCAGATAGTAATTTTTATAGGCATTTCTTGCCAATTACTTTATAAATACAATAATAAAAATATATAATATAAAATACAAAAATTTAATTATTGTATTTAGAAAGCAGTCATATGCACGAGACAGTCGACAGAAATAAAAATGATGCAAGTTTTAAATTTTATAAGATGTTTATCAAAATAATTGAAGCGGAAGTTGAGACTGGCGATTGAAAACTGCGTCTATTATATTAACTTAACTCAAATTTCTAATATGCAAACAGAAAACGGAGAACTCCTTCCGTTAAGGGGCCCGCTTGAAAACTAAACAATATCTCCAATTTCCAATACAAATTTCAAGTTCCAATATATTCCAAGTTCCAATAAATAAGAGTGTGAGTACGACCATGAGTTTCCTAGAATTGTTAATATACGAGTACGTTTATGTTCACAGATCTTGTTCTGTTTACGATATTATTTGCGTGTTAAAAGCCAACAGATGTCTTAACTTTGTGCTGTCAGATTTATGAGATCTTATCGCGCTTGCTGTCAGATCGTAAAGAATAAGCGAACTCAACGCAACAAGTATAGAACGGCATTTGGCAAGTTTTCCAAGCAGTATTTCAGCAGTCAGTTTTTTTGACCACTTTAAAATGTGCGCACTTTCACGTAGCCTTAAACAAATTTGTTTAAACTTATAAAGAACGTAAAATAAATACACATGATTAAAAAAAAAAGTATATTCAGATATGAACTATGCGTTGCAATTGATACACGAGTATATTTGAAAATTTGTTCTTATTACCCGACTGCAAGGAAAGGTTCGCGGGTGTCTTGTATGAATATATTTATTTTGTGTATGTATGTAATATTATTCTTCATATCTATCAAACCGCTGGGCGGATTTATACAATTAAAACATTGTTAGATCCGTCTTGACCGTGTGAAGTGATGTTTAAAAAACAAATATGGCGGCAACGAGATATCAAAACCAAGAATATATATATGGATATCAAATTAAAAAGCTCGTTGAAAGCATTTCAAAAAGGTATTGGAAACGAACTCTTGCAGGGTGAACTCGCCCACGTTCGAGAGGTACTAAGAAGAAACGGATACAAGCATAACCTTCAACGTCCAAAGAACAGGAAAGTAGAAGTAAATGCCGACAGTGCCAGCTTTCGTGGCGTACATTAAAGGAGTTACGGACAAAATTGGAACAGTGATAATAAATAACTCCAATATGACTGTATATAGTCCGTACTTCAAGGTCTTGAAGCTTTAACGAACGGCAAAAGATTATTTCTCTCCAATAATAAAATAATAAAATAAAAATTAAATATAACAAAAATAAAAAAAAAAACCCCGCACCTCACGGAGACATCGCTAAGCTGTCATCAGTCGACCCGTGATCACGATCGGTGCAATTCGACCGAAACGTCAGGTAAATAAAAGGTTCGTAACTTTAAATATTTAAATCCCGATACATTATATCTAATACGTGTAAAAATCGCGAAAGTTTAAAATTCTAAATACTTTGTTCTGAATGTATTGCACGATTAAAGGTGTTGTTCGAACGCGCGTTGAATAAAGCTGGCTTACTATACTGTCAGGGTTTTGTGACGTCATATATCATGGGATGCTGTTGACGGAACTGTATATTTCAAAATGTTATCGTATTTACAAAATTATATTATTGATGGTGATGGAATGACATGACTACGACCACCGAACCGAATCCACCCGAGCTTAATTCATCAAATACAAATGAATGTAGAAATCAATCACATGTCGACAACTGAATAAACTCGATCAATAAATAACGTTACCGAGTCAAAACTACGAGAAATTGTTTTATACTTGAATGGCTTTATAATATAAGTTGTTATTTTTTTCTGTGCAATAAAGGCAGTGGGTAGGTGTTGACGAAACTATACAAAAGTTTACACAATACTAATACTATTTTTACTATTTTTACTATTTTTCATAATAATAATAACGTTTCTCAGTTCTCGGGCTAATTACGTTGAACTAAAACTGATATTGCATATCATTAATTGCATAGCAATCAATGACGGATGGTATTTGACAAAATCAAATTAAAGTCTATACCGTCTATACTACTTGTTTAACAAAGATAACAACAAACACCCATTTGTCATAAGTACCAAAAAAGTTCACAGGACAGTCATTCGATTCAGCATTTTAAATTGCTATCACTTTGTAGCCCGTCCAACGTACTAGTACTATAAGAGATCAGAGTTTTAGTTTGACCGCGCCCGCTGTACCGCGCTGTGCCTCGCCGTGCCTTCCTAATGCACGGTATAGCGATCGCGGGAAAACTATAGCAACTGATTTATGGATTCGATTCATATGATTTATACTGTTGAGATCTTTGTGCGGTAAGTTTTTTCCAAGTCAGGGTTGTTTCCGTTAATCGTAAATTTACAAAGTCACCAAATGCAGGTAAGACTTCATTTTACTTCTCAGAGCCGTTTCAATTCAATTTCACGTCAAAATATCTAGTTAGCATCAATTCTTTTAGCCCTATTCCCAAAGCGCTAAAATCCATATTCTTGGTAGTCTGATTGAATTCGATAGATTTTTAATAATTTTGGCAAACTGGGAATGCTTTGTTAAAAGATATTTAAGTTGATAACATATTGTGAATTCTTTATAATGTATATTATGCTTCTGTTTTTTGTTAGCGACTAAGCATAATACAAGATTAGCATTGTTGACGTTACCACTATCTAATCCATAGACGAATGACTTTTAATAAAAATGTCATACCCCTCCATGTCTTAGATAATACTTAACATTGTCGTTCTGTGCCTTATCTCTCTAACCTTGTTAGATTTCTATCACATCGAGATTGAAGGACTAGCACTTAAACACTATTATCTCCTGCGTGATTGGTTAGTCAGTTTAGACTGGCCTCCATGACCGAAGCATAGTAATAATCTTTATTGTCTTTACTCCATTATACAATTATAACTGTGTGTGTGTACATTTGTTATTGATTTACATATGTGTTAAAATATGAACGCATGCAACAATATCAACTTTATGTGTGTATAAATAATATATACGCACAATGTAGAGTTTCGTAGCTAGAAGTGGGTTCTCTGTTGTTTTTGTTTCCTACTACTAACAACTTTATTTTAGTATTTTTCAATGGAATTTGTACATTGTGTTACTTTTAACTTGGTCTGCTGTTACTCATAAACTTGCAAAGCCTATTTAGGAATGATAGTTTTCCTTTTAATTTAATTTTATAAACTACTGCCCCGACTTTATCCACGTCTCCAAAAACAACCATTTTGCTGGCAGGGATTTGAAACTGAAAAAAAAAAACCATTTAAGGCTTAATATTTTACGAACAGATCGCTAAATCGATAAATGATATTAACAACTCCTAAATATTTTGAAAATAACCTATCTAACGACACCCCATACGATGGGGTAGCTGAAAAAATAAATTACTGCCCTACTTTACGTGTAGGAGAGGTACCCGAAAAAAATATTTTTTTTAAATTTTATTTTATCAGTTTATCAGCGTACCTAATATGTTTGTATATCCATGCAAAATAACAGCTGTCTAGTACTAAAGGTCTCTGAGCCAAAAATTGGACGGGCCGACAGACGGACATGGCGAAACTATAGAAGTTCCGTTTTGCCATCTACGAAACCCTAGTAATTTTACACTGATGTTATTCTTTATTACATTAGTGTATAATTACTGTGATACAGTGCATAAATTCGTATTCATTCTCAATTTTAAGATTACAATATGTGTCTGTGGTGTTTCATATTGAATTAAGGATATATATCCTTATTTCAAAATGAAACACCACATGAAAACGCAAAATATCTACCAACGCAAAAAAAAGTTTCAATCAAATGCTCAAACAAAAAGAAAGCGTATACGAATCGTAGATCTCGGAGAGATTGCAGCATTCAAGCAAATTGCACTGAATACTTGCGAGCGCATCATTAAAGGGTTTTTAGTCGGAGAAAAAGCTTATACTCGTAGCTAAGTGGCTGCGGCGAAAATCGATCTCTGTAATGGAAGTGGCTTCGATCTTATTCTAACGTAGGTGTACGATGTATGTGTACCTATGCAAAGAGACGAGTGAGGGAGAAGTAAGAATCCTTCCTTATTTATTGAATATTTACATAAATAATAACAAAATTAAATCCAGTAGATAATAGTAGCACTATTATCTAGGCTGTTATATTAGACAAGGAGGGTAGTGGTATCTTCCTGTCCAGTATAACAACACATTCAGGGTAATATTTAGTAGCTCTGCTTCCATAGTGTCACAGGGATCTATGCAGCCCCCACGTTTTCTTTAAAATATAAGAACAAAGATAGGTATATATTAGTCATCAGATTATTAATGCCATCATCCTCTAACTAACACGCCTCGATTCGGCGTCACCTTAATCTTTGACATGTCCTGTATAGGTAGAAACGGCGTTATCAATCAATGGATATCGAGAAAAGAACGCAGTGCAAGTAACGAGTTGTCTTCCTGTCACCAACTCACCGAGCTGTTCACTCGGTATCTACGTATAGATAGCCCGCGAGGTGAGGCAGTGCTCGTCGAGTACTAGGTAGTTATGAATGCTGACCTTTAGTCTGTAATGCAATCCAATCACTAATAACGTCATCGTCATAAAGGTCGATCTTTATACGATTTGGTCAATTTGGCAAAAACATGTCGTAAAACGTAACCCTATTTGTTATCAAGAATTCATGAAATGTCACCATCAGGGGATTTTCGAAATCTGCTTAAATGAGAATGTAACAATTTAAAGGAACATTTGATAAATGAAACGTCAGGGATTTCGTCATTGCCTCCTGAGTTACGGTACTAAAGTCACCGTCCGTTTGATATTATAGAAAATACGCTACGAAAAAATATTCTTCTGAAACCGTTGCCCAAAATACGAAATGTAATCCTCTTTTTTCAATTAATAATAGGCAATTACGTGGAATAAATAATTTTAGATGGCTTTCCCTAGAGAAGACTTATTAAGGCAGTCACAAAGACAAACCTTATTCAATAGGTATTTGTTGAGAAACCTCAAAAATTCTTGAAACATAACAACTTTCTTATAATTTCGCTGTTATCGTTTCTGGCAATAGTTGAGGTTTTGGAAAAAATAAAATGCTGACATGGAGTCTGAAAATTGACAATTCAATTTTTCTGCTGAACTCGCGAGTCTGGGTTTCAAGGCTATAAATTTTGAACGGTGACTTTTCTATTTATCTGTCTATCTTATATCATAGAACATATCATAAAATTTATTATCTAATAATTTAATTATTATTGATTTTATAATATAAAAAAGTGCATTGCTTTATGATGTCTGTCTATTTATTTGCTTATTAAGCTATGGCATAGCTTCTATCGCGGGCCTTGAGCGCGGGGACCGAATCCAGAAATTCCGTAACGAAAAAACCTCAACGCTCCCCACTCCGACGGGCACGGAGGTGTGGCTTGAAGGCCGTGCATCGTCTAACGTCGTTTCATTTTGTACTTATAATTCTGGCTGCAAAAATCATAGTAGCGCGATTCAGACCGTAGTACATTTTGTATTGAATAGTAACAAAATTAAATACAGCGCCATCTATTGACATTATGTTACCTATTGTCATTTTAGTCTTCCCCTTTCTTGTTGTTTCTATTATAAAGGCCACAGCAAAGGGCCACACATCAGTTGTGGTTATGTTTTGGTTTAGGTGTTGGTTCATTTTCCACCCTATTGTGTTGTGTTATTGTATTGTTATAAGTAGGTATACTATTTTATGTTCTGTCGCTGATCTAATTTTAGTTGTTTGTTCTTAAGCAAAAGTTTTAATGACTTTTTTTTAAATTAAAAAAAAATAATAAAAGAAAATAAAAATTAAAAACATTGTTTTTTTATAATTAAAAAAAACTTATTTAATTTTTTTTTTTTTTTTTAATTGCTTAAATTGATAAAAATGCTATGCAATAGCTTTACCGCGGCAGTCCCCGAGTGCCACACTTTTTTTTTTTTTAAACTTTACGCAACTTCACACGGAGGAAGTAGCGGGTACAGCTAGTATAAAATATTATAATTGTATTACATTTTATAATTAGCCTAATATCAGTAACATATGTCATCTTTCTACAATATTGGCTATAAATCATATTAAAAATGTATTGTTATTATCCTAAGATTAGGTAGTTTTGTATTCAAATATAGCAACGTCGGATGATGGACATCTTTAAGGTTCACAGAATGCCCATTTTTTTATCAAATTCACAGATTTTTAACGCATTTATTTTAAAAATTGTAAATCGTCTCATAAAATCTGCTCTGTCATCATCAAAACATATTATAATAAATGAGAAACGTGATCTCATAGATTTTAAAAGTATTTCTATAGATTATAAGCTCACATTTTCAAAAATACGTAGGTATATTGATTAAAATGGTTTGGAATAATACAGTTACACGTTGAACTATCAAAACACATACTAAAAAAAGTAAATAAGAGTAATAAAAAAGAATTTTAAATATGAAATAGTAACAAAAAGAAGACAAGCGTATTAAATAAATAAATAAATCTATATTCAAACATTCAAAATACATTACTTTTGTTCTTCGGCAGTCGAAAAAAATAAACTAAATTCTAGCGGCAGACGTGCACTTCCCAGTCATATTTAACAACATTTTCAGTACCTACAGAGACCGCCGTATCATTCGCGATGCTCCCCCAATACGTCACGCCTTCCAATATACATTTATAGGCACATCCAGCTACGCTCTTGACCGATTTTACTTCATTTCTATTCAGGACAGCTCCACGGTACCCTTACGACTAAATATTAGTATTCTGCGTTCGACCAGACAAATAACTTAAACAAGTTTCCTAAAAGATGGCAAACTCAATGTGGTTTACGATGAGCTGTCAAAATATTAAGGTGTTGGAGTTCCAATGTTGGTGTAAGATATTACGGTGGAGCAAATAGTTTGACATTGTTAAGAGGGAACTTAATGAGACTTGGGTATTTAGCAAAGTTATTTGTTTAGTTTAGAACAACGGCTGTCTTTCAAAATGTTAGGTTGTTATATGCCTACATCAAGTAATAACTTCTATACATTTTCAGTAATATTGGAACTAAATATATTATTTTTAGAGTTCCGTACCTCGAAAAGAAAAAAAACGGAACCATTCTCGTGTTTCTGTCTGTCCGTCTGTTACAGCCAATTTTCTCTTTATCTACTGAACCGATTAAGTTAAAATTAGATGCATAACGTAAACAAAAGAGTTTCAAGTAAAGAGCCACTTTTAGGGGTAAAACTAGAAAATTAAAAAAAAAGGTGCATACTGTGTCGTTTAACATTTCAAATAAAAGGGCTTGTTGTGAGCATGTCAAATATATATTTTTTTGAAAATACGATAGACAGTTCTTAACCCATAGATTGCAGGAAAAATAATAAGAAGTCTGAATGTTTTAATTTGGAGGTAGGTAATTGTAATTTAAAACTTTAAAATAAGTTTAAATAACTGTATTGTGTAACATATTACAATCAGATACTTTAAACTGATAATAAATAAAAAATTCTCACTCAAAGCCTGTGAGATCCTTTAAACGATACAAGTTTCTTGCCTGTTGCATACAATAATATTAAAGTCATAAGTGACTTTACAAAATAAAATACTCTGACTCTACTAAGCAAGTTTTCCTTAGTTTAAACACCTCATACAAGAGTTTCATTTAATCAAAATGTTCAACAATTGAATGAAAAATTGGCAACGCAGATACGAGGAATGCTAGAAACAAAACTGTACCAGCACGTACAAGTGTGTTTAGACAAAGCAAATGAATTATCCCTTATACATTATCATATTTGTGTAAAAAAAAGTCATTTGCAATTATGTTTTGTCAAGATTTGCACTCAACATTCAATTTAATTATTATCCGCGTGTAAACAGTTGCTAACTTTTCTTAAAAGTCAATTATTACGTTTCATTTATTGTATGAAATTATGAACGTGTAAATAGAAGAATATGGCATCATGTTAATAAAAGGTAAAAATTATTAGTCTCATTGTCCATTATTGTCAATACCCAAGATTTAAGCTACGTCTATATAAAATGGCTCTTATCAATAGTTTCAAAAATTATTCCAAAACGACATACAACTGCAAAACCTATAGGCCTAAAGCTTGTAAAAATAAATAAAAAGGTTCTCCTATAAAATCTAGGTCAAATAAATAAGCCCCCAGCTATATGTCCCAAAAGGTTGTTCGTTACAAAATAGTGATGTGACATTATATAATGCGACTATCCGGTACCTGTCTACCCCCGTCTGAGGTATACTTCCGAGATACGAAAAAGGTCGTTTGACGGGTCATTTAAATTTTTTATGAGTCTCGATTACAAAATAGACTTTCCTAAATTTTGAGGAAACTTGTGGGCAGCCAGGGCATGTTATGTGGCATTTCAAAGGCCTTTGGGTAATTATGTATCAAAGCTTGTTTTGCAAGTATTTAGCATAATATTGTACAACAGAAATTTTATATCGTGTTCAACATATTGTGCCCACTAGGAAGAATTTTAGTGCTATATTATAATATTGAAATATGTAATGTCGTGACATGGAACAGTATTTAATTTTAAGTAAGAAAGGTACAAGCAAAGAACAAGAATAACTATACTACCACTAACTTACTATAATATACTCGGACAACTCACACAACGCTATTTGATCCTAAACTAAGCAGAACTTGTACTATGAAAACGAGACAACTGATAAACATACTTGAATATTTCTAAATACATACATATTATAGATAAAAAATACCCAGACACAGAATAAACCATCGTACTGATCACACAGACGTTTTATCCTGGGTGGGGATTGAACTCACGACCTTCGGCTTAGCAGGAGTCAGATCACTAACCACTAGACCAACAGGCCAGTCTAATAAACTGATTTTAAGAAAAGCGCAATTTTTGAAGCGGCGGTAGCGTATTGGCTAAAGCATCGGACTCGTAATCGTGAGGTCGCGGGTTCGAATCCTACCCATTATACTAACGACGTGAACCCACTCCTAACACAAGCCATTGAGCTTAGCTAGAGGGGTTAAAAATATTGCTAGTAATGTGGTCTTAAAGCCACATTGCTTAGTTATCTTTTTACAATAAAAAAAAAAATGGGAGATTCTTGGGATCACACTGTAGCCATCAACTGCACTGTACACGGCTAGTTCTTAAAGTAATTACTTAAAAAAAAAAATATAGACAAGTTACATTCATGATTAAGCAAAGTAAGCAAGTATTACTTATTACTTAACAACCGATGAGCCGCAAAAAACGTTCCTTTACATATAAAAGATTTTAATAAATTTGCAAAATAAAGCGCAAAGAATATATTACGACAAACTAAAATAACTACAAATTTTAAAATTTATAAAAATTATTAATATAGAAATTAATCGGACCAAATTTTGATTTTATCGATATTCTTCAATTTTAGTTTTCTCAATGTTAACGAAATGCAACATAATTGAATAGTAATGCTACCAAATGAAATAGTTCGTCACATATTTATAAAGTATTCTTGAAAAACTTATTTTTAATTATCGCTTGATGTCTACCAAGAAATGTCACTGAGGTCAGAGTTGTAAAATTAGCGGCAATCTAACAGGATGCTATTTTTACAGTTCTGCGTTTAAAGTGTAAAATCATAAAATATACTCTACGAGTGAAAATATACCAACACTTAATACGTAATAACTGAATAAGAACTAAACTTTTTGATTCAGAGAAGAAAACTTGAAACCGACAACGAGACTTTGTAATTCAAAGAAGAAAACTAGAAAAAAAACTTGGAGCTGATATCGAGACCTTGTGATTAAAAAAAAAACCTAAAACTAAAAGAAATGAAACTTGAAACTGGCGGATAGCCCTACCGAGTAATATCGGCGAAAAAAGAAAAAAATATCACTTAAGACTTTTTGGTCAAAAAATACGGGCACACATTGGTATAATAAATGTACCAAGAATACAATTTTTAATGGTTGAAAGCCCCCACGCCTGCGATCGTGCTCAAGTTCAGCCACCCTGTTATATCAACTGCATTGTTTGCCCCGGTGAAATCTCAAGTAAGTACTAACATCAAGAGATTTGGCCAGCGTAACCAGAAGCCCCAGTCAACGAACAGAGGTAAAGAAGATACAGAAGATGGTTTTGTGTCGGTACAAGGAAAGAAGTGCTGACAAGTAATCGTCAAGAACCTCTGTGGCAAAGCTAAGCCTAACGAGTACATCTCCAGTGTACATCTCGCGCCTGCACTGCACCACCAACTCGGAGGATATCTAAGCGTACGTGCGCCAGAAGAGCCACTATACACCGAGGTTGCAGATTCCGGAGTCACGACATATGGTACTTATGAGAAAGTGATGCGTATCTACGGATATAATTTTACTGTGTAAAGCTTAAGGCGGGTGACAGTGGCTTCTGGCTACACTGGCAAAATCTGTTGATCGTGGTACTTAAGATTTCACCGGGGCAAGCAATGGAGTAGCTGACCGCGGTCGCCGGCTTGCGGACTTTCAACCATTAATAATGATACTTTTGCTACTTAAATTATAGTAACTTGTGCCCAACAAAATTTCCTTTAAATAAAAATGTACTCTGTGTACAAAACAGTAAAAAAGTATATTTACCGCTATTATTCTTAATATATATTAATGACCTTCCTGATATAACCATTAATCCATGCATTTTATTTGCCGACGACGTATCTTTGATAAGGACATGTGATAAAAAAACTAACATTAATAAATATTCCCTTGATATAAATAATACTATTGATAATATAATAAAATGGCTTACCAATTAATAAACTACAGGTCAATATTAATAAAACAAATTTTATACAATTCTGTACATATGATGGACCGCTTAAAGATCTTAGAATCAATTATAAATATCAGCAGATAACAGAAACCAAAGAGACAACATTTTTAGGTATTGCCATGGATAGACACCTAAACTGGAAATCACACGTTGACAAAATTTGCAATAAAATAAATATATATGTGTATGTTCTTTACAAAATGCGCATGATCTCCACTGAAAAAGCCGTATTGATAGCTTACCACGGATACGTATCCTCCGTGTTAAACTATGGTCTTGTAATTTGGGGAAATTCGACAGACATTCAAAAAGTCTTTCTAGCTCAAAAAAAATGTGTCAGGGCCATAGCTGGTATACCTCCATGGGAATCGTGCAAATCTTTATTCAAAAGATACCGAATTCTAACCTTACCATGTATGTACATGCTAGAAGCTGCTAAATTTGTACAAAGCATCCTACTTTATTTAAAAAAGCCAATGACATATATAATCGAAATACAAGGAATTCAGATAGAATTGTATTATCTAAAGTACCTAGGACTACAATGTATTTAAAGAATTGTACTGCAATGTATGGGCACATCTTTAATGCTTTGCCTGAGGAAATAAAACTGTTGCCCTTTCATTTATTTTATAAGAAATTGAAATCCTGGTTACTAGAAAAGTCATTTTACTCGCTGTCTGACCTGGTTAAATAACTCATGTCTATTTTCATTAATCTTTTGTTTTTGACATTTGTGTAAGATTTGCACGTCGTAAGCGACAAAATGTATATGGAACGAATGGAAACTTAATGCTTCACCTGTTATGTACCTATATTTTAAGCCAATAAAAAATATTTCATTTCATTTATATTTCTTGGGACATCAAGCGAGTTTTATGACGCTAAATTAAAAATAATTTCTTCAAATTGTATTACTTTTCAATTAGGTATGTTGCATTTCGTTACATTCAGAAAACTGAAATTAAAGAATATCGATAAAATCAAAATTTAGTCCGATTCATTTCTGTATTAATAATTTTTAAAGTTTTATAATTTGTAGCTAATTTAGTTTATCGTAATATATTTTTGCCCGCTAATTTGCAAATTTATTAAATATTTAAATATAATGTCTCGAAGGCTAAGCTACCGCTTAGCCTACCCAATACCCATTTTATTTACATTATAACTTTTAAAATACTAAGGAAATTAAAATATAAAAAGAACGTATTTATGTTCGTGATCAAAGATCTTACAACAGATGTAATTAAGTATACGTTTGTACTTAACAACCCTGACTACGAAATCCCAGTATGTGAGTACCTACATAACAGAATTACAACTCAGAAGCTTACAGCGGAATTGTTGGAAAACAATGATACACGTATTGCTGATTAATGACGAGAATTTGCTCGCTAACCAACAAAAATGTTGTTTAGCAAGTTGTTGTTGGTATTCGATTGAAACTGATAGCTTCGTCAGTTTTAAAACCCTTATTCCTGCAGGCTTACTGCCCGTGCTGGCCAAACCTTGACGCCTTCGCCTGTTCAAAACATTGGGATTCATTTTACCTACTGTTTGTAGACTGGTTGTTGGCTTGACACAGAATACGACAATTAATTAAACAAACATATACCTATGGAGACGGTGGTTTAGACGCTGAGAGTAAAAGCGCCTTGTATCATCTTACGCAAGTAAACGACGGCGTTCCTGCGATGAATTGTCTAAATTAAGCTCCTGGCACAAATTAGATAGATACAGCTCCCTATAATGAGCAAAAACCGGCTCACAAATTGTAGTAATAATACTTACCTCGTACATATATATATATATATGTCCTTGTAGTGATATATATTAGTTATGTATTTCGCCATTAATTTTATAATATCTCTTCTTATGTAAACAATTATTTTTCATAAATCAAATCTGTCATGTCGACAAATATTTTCTATGGTTTCTATGACAACAAGATAAGCATCGAGTTATTCGTAAAGTATGAACTGTATTTTGAAACTGGCTGTACGTAAATCCTAAATTTAAAATAAGAAATGCTTTAAAATTTTAAATTGCTTCTAGAGAGTTTTCTTTATGAATACAAAACCGAAGAAGAGTCAGTGAAGAAACAGCTCTCTAAAAGAGAAGGAGTGAAGAAACAGCTCTTTAAAAGAGAAGGCAAACTCTCCAAGTGGAAATTAAGAGAAAGAGACCATTCCTACCGGGCCGCCTCTCTACCTATCGGGCCGCCTCTCTTATATACCGGGCCGCACCTCTACGACGCGTCGCACCTCTACCTGCCGGCGTCGCACCTCTGCTACCTACCGGCGTCGCCTCTACTACCTACCGGCACCGTGCCTCTACCTACCGGCGCCACGCCTCTACCTACCGGCGCCGCGCCTCTACCTACCGGCGCCGCGCCTCTACCTGCCGGCGCCGCGCCTCTACCTACCGGCGCCGCGCCTCTACCTACCGGCGCCGCGCCTCTACCTACCGGCGGCGCGCCTCTACATACCGGCGCCGCGCTTCTACCTATCGGTGCCGCGCCTCTACCTACGAGCGTCGCATCTTTACCTACCAGCGCCGCATCTCCGCCTGGACGCCGCATCTCTACCTACCAGCACTGCATCTCCGCAAGCATCGGTTTTCTAAATTTACTTTAATTTTAAGTAGTTTTTAAGTTCTTCCTGTAAATATAGTTCTATTCTAAACCTACACTTTCATTACACTACAAAATACAAAGACGCACATGTACACATATCTCGGTCGATCTCGGTCGAATCGTCAACCGAAACAGCGCACGTTGAGTGATAGCTCAGTACGCGCGCGTCTATGTGTACGTGGATTTTTTGTTGAGCCATGAGCCGATCTTCTGTAGCCGTGCATTATGTGGTTTCCAAAGTACGCTTGCTATATGTAACTACTATAAACGTTAAAGATTATGCTATGCAAAAGAAGTGTAGCGTCCATTTCAAAGATACTGTCCAAAAAAGTGCCTAATTATTTTCATAGAAAACATTTAAACCGTACTGATGGTAATGATTATGTGATAGTTTATGAATGAATTGAATGAGTTAAGAAATTGAAGCTGTTTGTTATGTTTATGAATTAAACTTACTGGATTTTTACGAAATTTTAGAATATTCCATCCTAAAGTAAGAGATGCTATAATATTACTTTACTAGCTTTTGCCCGCGGCTCCGCCCGCGTGGATTTCGTAAAAAATATTTTTTTTCTTAATAAAAAGTATCCTATGTTACTCTAATACCTCCAAGAATATGTGTACAAAGTTTTATTATGATCGGTTGAGTAGTTTTTGCGTGAAAGCCTAACAAACAAACTTACATTCACAATTATATATTAGTAGGGATTGCGATATCTGTAATTAACGTTAGATAATTTTTATTTTCTCAGTAGTCGCAGTTCGTACATACTCCCACTATACACCTCCGAAGTAGTCGATTATAATTATTACAATCTATCATTACTAGTTCTTTGAAAGAAAATAGTTTTTTTTCTGAATTGGTATGTACTTGAAAACTTGACATTGGATCTTAGATCAACGATATGCACGCCTCAGTTATGTGACATGCAACACGTTATACCCACCAATTAAAGTATATTTTTAACATCTATACTAAAGTTACCTATAAAACGGAAGAGTTTGTTTCTTTGGTTAAACGCGCTTATGTCGGGAACTACTGGTTCGAATAAAAAAAAATATGATGTTGGATAGTGCATTTACCGGGAAAGGTTAAACTAAATTACATCACGCTGTGACCAATAGGAGCGGAGCATTAATGTAGCATTTTGCAAGAGCGGAGCAAATTGACACAGACGAACTTATTACTTGAACTTATATGTCGTGCTTTATGCTAATAAATCTTATTTTTATTCCATGTTCCTAATTAAGTTAGAAATTATTAAGTACATTATTTCCCTAGAAAGTTTTCTGCAATATTTGCACTAAGAAGTTGACGCGTAATATAATAATGTGAGTATTTTTTTACTTACGTCATCATTAAAACGAATCAACTACTAATTTATGGTTTGGCCCTTATTAATAGCAATACTCTAAGTAGTGTACTTAGTAATGTTCTAACCCCTTAATCATCATTAATTTAACTAGCGTGGTGAATAAACACTTTGTGACTTGGCGGACCAGACGGTAAAGCAAAAATATACCTAGATCTGGGCGGGGAGGATGGGCTGTTGTCTTGTAAGGAATTTATGTATGATCGGTGGCGCGATAGTCCGAGACGACGCCCTTTCAGTGCTTGCGCTCTAGGATATATATTAATTGGCTTATGTAGTAGGTAGGTTGTCTCATTTTGTATTCATATTAAGAGACATGACGACCTGACTAACTTTAGGGTCTGCGTTCTTAAACTAACTTTAAGAACGCAGACCCTAAACCATCAAAGCTAAAAATAAAAATGAAAAGTGATCATTATGGGTTCCTTTTTATAACGTAGGCACAGGTTTATATTTTTCTGTTATATTCCACTCACTTTTTTTTAATTTACACTATTTAAGAAGCAGTATAAAAATTGTTAAAAATTCTACCGATTTTAAAGAAAATAAGCATTATAAAACCTTGAATTTATCATTTTGAACAAGAGTGTTTTAATGTTTTTGAAGGATTAACCTTTAGGAGGCTAAAATAGAAGGTAATTTTGCTTGAAAAACAAGTATTACTAAAGGCGCGGGCAATGTTTACTTCAACAGCTACGAGACATCATATAAATTACAAAATTATACCTACTTAATAATAATTTTCAAAGGAATTTGTACGAAAATTTTGTTACTTCTCATTTAATCAGCTGTTACTCCTAAACTTGTAAGGCCCACTTAGCTGTGATAATTTTCCTTTTAATTTACACTATATATACTACTACCGTGATTTTTTTCACATACCCAACATCAATCATTTAGCTGGCAGGGTGGGGGGGACACTTGACTCTAATAAAAATTGCACTTTAAAGCTCAATATTTCAACGAAGCCCGAAATCTAAAAATGGTCTTCACGACTCCTAAATGTTTTTAAAAGATCTATATGATACCCGACACGATGGGGCAGATAAGAAAAAAAATCACTTCCTCACTTTATATATAGTGTATACCTACAACCCTTAAAAACAATGTTTTTCAAGATTTTATCCTTTCACTTTGTCGGCGTAAGTAGTATGTAAATCCATGCAAAATTACAGTACTCCAAAAGTAATAATGCGCATAGAAATCTTCGGAAATCTTCGTCATTGTTCGGCAACGGTCGTATTACCCGAGCGTCGAAAGACGATATTTATATAGAGTGGTTAAGAGCAATTTCTCTATGCCTAATTTTATATATTATGTGTTTTGTGCTAAAACAGATTTGATTTACCTGTAACGAAATTTGATTCGATAATTCCATGTAAGTAAATAGCGAAAACGCTACAATCATTGTTGGAGTGATTAGTTTTCAAGTGTCTTACCGAAGTTGGTGTAATTATGGAGGAAAAGGTTTAAATAACATAAGGTTTTATTAGAAGGAGAAAAAAACGTTTTCAAATAGAGGTTTACATAAAATATAATCAAAATCTCAGTTCAAATTTGTTTACAGCACTAATCATTCCAGAAAAATAATACAATTATAAAAAAATTAATCAGAATCGAGGAAGACCTCTATTCCCGACATCGCAGATTCATCAGAAGTTTCATTATGCTCTTGTTCATTTACACTTTCCTCACTGCTATCACCTGTGTAAATAATCAGTTTATCGGAATAACTATCGATTCTTGGCTCAAATTTTCTATATTCATCTTCGCATTGAACCGCATGATCAGAAACTTTTTTCCATTCTTCTGGTCCTATTTTATTGATTTTTTCTAATATAGCATCTTTAACTGACGTCACAGTCATTGCAATATTTCTCTTGGCCACGTGTTGCTTTATTTGGGACCAAATATTTTCAATAGGGTTAAAATCGGGATGATATGGTGGCAATCGTATAATTTTATGCCCATGTTCCTCCATTATACGGTCAATGGCAAATTCTGTGTAATTTTCTTTGTATCTTTGTATAATTTTATACAAATCGGGTTTCAGTTTCTTTGGGTCATGCGGAATGTTGTGTTGTTGTAACCAAGCTGTCATTTGTGGTTTAGATGTGTTTGAGTTTGGTGGTTTCACAGACAGCTTATTATGATATGGGGCGTTGTCTATTACCAACACACTATTAGGAGGCAAGTTGGGAATCAATTGATTGCGTAGCCAAGTTTGATAACGTTCCGCGTTTATTTCTTTATGATAGTCACCTTCTGAGTCGACACATTTATGTAACATTAGAGCCCCTGGGACGAAGCCTTTTTCATTGCCTGCGTGTACAATAATTATTCGCTCTCCTTTGGAAATGGGTTGTTTGATACCTTTTTTGTTGCTATCTTGCCAAGTTTTACCCTTAGTATGTGATGTGTGCACATACGACTCGTCCATAAATACTATGTTTCTACCAGAACTCCTCAGCTGTTGTATTTCTCTGAGATATTTGATCCTTTTTAGGCGTATATCATGTTTTTCCATAAGTAATTGTCTGTTATTATCAGTTTTCAGAAACCTAAACCCCATGTCTTTCAAGATCAACCTTAAAGTCTCGGCACAGCCTTTGAAATTAATAGCTTCGATCAACTTTATTCTTAAATTATTTACAGTTGGGAGTTCTTTCAGCGTCAATTGAAAATTGTATATCATATTACGAATAACACAGTAGTCGAAATCATCAAGTACCAGCCGAAATCTACTTTTAGGTCTTCCTTTTTTCGGTGTAGAAAATTTCTTTGATTGATTATGTTTTTTTTCGTTTAAGATATTACTCAAAGTTCGTCGCGAAATTCCTGTAGCTTTTGTAACACGGTCTTGAATTTTTTTAAAATAACCATCATGGTCTCTGTTGAAAACATTGGCTTCATTTAAGAAATAAAGGTACACATTAAATACCATTTGCCGTGCTTGTGAATTAAGCGGTTTTCCACGTTTAAATTTATCCATTTTGGAAGAATTCGTCTGAAAGAAAATGGCATGGGCAGAGTTAGGTATATATTTTTTATGCATGTTTATCTATTTATTTAATTTAAATAAATCTCATTTTTTAAATGTTTTTCTAGTACTTAATATGTATTTAATGTAGGTATTTTATTTTTTTAATATTAAAAAAACGTGAAATATGTTATTTATTTTCCTTTTTTCAAAATATACTATTTAAATCTGAATAAGCTAATTAATGTTGAAATTATATTTACCAAGAAGGGTGTGTAATAGCAGCTCTATATATTTCCACAAATAGAGAACACGTGCAGTCACTACCAATATATAAAGACGACTGACAGACATTTCGCTGACCGGCGACAGCTGCCGAACGCCCGATTTGTTTTCGATTGTGCACACATGATATTGACTCCTATCTCTTTTAAACAAGGTGCAAAATGCAAATGCCTTGTTTAGGGCTCTTACGATTCCATGATTCGAGTGTTTCCGGGAATACGACAATTAGCGAAGATCTGCATGTGCATTATTAATTTGGGAGTACTGTACAGCCTTCTCACACTGACAGTCTCTGAGCTAATCTGCAGACGGACATGGCGAAACGTTAAAGGTTCCGTTTTGCCATTTTTGCTACGGAACGCTACAAAGCCAAGACCATTAATATAAAAGCTCACATATAAAAATAACAAACACCTTATACATTACGTACCAACGATTTTGTAAAACACGTTATGAATAAATCCTACTGTTTGTAGCAAACTTCTAGCGTAACGGTACATTTTGTGGGTAACTTTTCTTTTTTGGCTTTCCAAAGTACGTCAGGGTTGGGGCACAATGGGCTAAAGTTATGGAGAGACGATTTTGTCATGTAAATACCTACTGTAAGTGTTGCGCCATAGAAAATATATTAGGAAGTGATTTCATATGGTACTAATGTATTTATGAATTAAATGAACTCACAGCGTTATCAATCGATACACCAAAAAACAGGTAGTCGAAGGATCAGCCAGTGATTGATTTGTTTTATTGATTGTTTATTTGTTTTATCTAAACGACTGTGCATATAGTACCACACATAAACGGAGAAATATATTCATAAGACTTATTTCCAGTGAAGTATTTCATGGTAAGGTAATATCTTTGATTGACTTTGAGTTGCATTTTAGCTATTTTAATTGATCATGTTTGTTTCAGTCTCTTATAAGAAGCAGTGTGAAAGAGTGTACTGTAACATTTCGTTTTAATTTTATAAACCCCAATGACATTATAAAAAGATTTAAGTCAAATAATTGCAAAAAGATATCAGACTGACGGGTTAAATTAATTAATTGCATTATAATAAAAATACTTAGCTACAATAATCGATGTGCTGATACCGGCGTGTTTCCTGATTTAATGTAATCTAGTAATTTTAGACCTATTTATATCTTACTAGCTATTTGTAAAATCTTTAAAAAGGCCATCTTGATGCAGTTAGAAACACGTTTTAATTCTAATAATCTACTGCATAGTGAACAATATGGGTTCACAAAGGGTCGTTCGACAGTAGATGCAGGTTCCTAACTACTAAAACACATATTATATCTATAAACTCGTAGTGCCTGGAAAACCTCCCAGGACGCCATTGGTGTTTTCTACGACCTTTCAAAAACATTTGATTGTGTGGTGCAATTTACACTTCTGCTAAAACTTAGGCATTACGGCATAACGGGTACACCGCTTAATGTTCTTGCTTCTTATCTTAGTGAGCGAATGCAGTATGTTGACATTAACGGAATAAGGTCGTCCGGATCAACTGTGAGTATGGGAGTGCCTCAAGGATCAATTCTGGGTCCTTTTTTATTTTTGGTGTATTTAAACGATCTGCCATTTTTACTATTAACTTATGCTATATTGTTCTATTTGCTGATGACACTTCTCTTATATGCAAAAACCAATCGTAAAAATGATTACTCAGACGAAGTAAACAGGTAACACGCATTCATTTTGATTGGTTTACATCAAATATAAAAAAAAAAAACAAATGTATTAAATTTAATTTGTCAAATGTAAGAAATATCTTGTTTTAATATAAACAATGACCGTTGAACCGTTAAATCAACAAAATAAATAACTTATTTTGTTGATTCAACGGTTTTTTTGGGAATTACTTTAGATAGTAAGTTATAGTGAGGCGCCCAAATATCATTTATTGTTTTAGGATAAATAAAAGGTTCGTACCTTTAAATAATTCACGCGATTAAGTCCCGAAATATATCTAATATGCCCAAATATCATGTCTCGCAGAAAAAAACTCAGTTCTGCAGCGTATGCTGCCAGCTTAGTCAGACAGCTTACGGATGTGGAATCAGCAAGGCTAGTTTATTTCGGTTATTTCCACAGCGTCATATTGTGTGGCATACTGTTTTAGGACAAGGCGACTGATATTCAAACAATGTTTAGTCTTCAAAAACGTGCAGTGTTTGCGATTTACAAACTAGGTGCACGAGTTTAACATTAAAAGTTTAAAAACGGGCTTAGAGCTATCTTAGAGCTATCTCTAAATAGTGACGTACACTCGGTGAACACGAGAAATAAACAAAAATTAGTAGTTCAATGTCACAGGCTACATAAAACTCATAATTTATTTATAGGTATTTCTGTGAGAACATTTAACAAGATGCCAGCTAGTATTACGAGTCTATCAGTGATTAAGTTCAAAAATGTAGTCAAAAATCATCTTTTACGTAGAGGTTATTACACTTTGTTGTAAGTAGATGCTTCTACTATGTTGTACCCACTAAGGCTGATTTTAGTTAATGTCATGTTTGAACTTTTAATAACATAATTTGCATTAGTCCTTTAACATGGTCTTACCCCCATATCAAGTTTATCAAAGTAAAGGGCTCATCTTGAGCATTTAAAAAATGTATAACATGATTATGACTGTATAATACTAAAAAAGTTAGTGAGCTACCATTCTTTTTTCAATTTTCAATACTTGACTTATCTGTGATTAAAGTTGTTACATCGGTTACATCCTACAACCACTAAAAAGTATTAAATACAAAAATTAATTATAAACAAACAAATAACCCGCCTGCACAAAAAAAGGAAACAAGATCCCCAATATAATTTTATAATTTCATGCAGTCGGAGGCATTAATGAATCTCGATGAACTTAGTAAAGTGCCTTATAATATATTATTTAGGGGATCTTGTTTTCATCTTTTTTGTGCAGGCGAGATTTTATATATTTTTTATATTCATTTTAAATTGTGATTAAGATGTAACAATAATATAATTTTAGTGTCTACAGTGAGGTGTATTCCTTTCCTTATGTACCCGTCATGTACATTATAATTATATGAGCGTATATGTCGGAGCTTCATCATAAACTTTTTAACAGCAAACAGGTCGAGTCCCGGTCGCTGGTTGGTTTTATAATTATTTCATTTTAAAACTTTATTTTTCAAAACCCATGGTCGAAACAAAGCTACAAATTAACTAAATGTATGCTTTTATCTCGCACATTATATTCAGAGGCAGGGGCTTTATTCATGTGGTATACGACGTGTAACAGAAAGTTGTAGTGAAATGTTAACAGGGGGTACTAGTATGTAAAAAAAAAACTGGCAACACTGGTTTTGTTTACATCGCCCGCAAATATAAAATTATTAAATTATCATATTACTGGTTTAAATCGTGTAAATTGTGGTAAATAATAAAGCAGTGACTGTTCTTTACAAGTGATATCGTTTGCAATAACGTACGTTAAGGACGGGAAAAGCAACATCAATAAATGTGATTTAGTGAACTTCAAGTGAAATAAAGTGTAAATAAACTTTGCATGATCAATAAACTGTACTTTTATAATTGATATGTAATAATTACTTAAATCCATCAATATAACTGCATTTTCTCAAAATATAGTGTGAATTTAGCGAAAAGTTAAAAACAGAAACGGTTAAAAAATAAAATTAAATGTTTGAACTATGGACTCTTGACATTTAGCTCTTGACATCGACAGCTAGCGCCGTTATCATATATGCGCAGTACAAGTGGTCAATAGATTAACCATAAGTTTCGCTACTGGCCACCAGAGAGCGTTGTTAGTGATACCACAACAAAAATAATAAATTATTTGTTTTTCGACAGCTACCGCCATATCCACAGTACAAATAGTGGATAGATAAACTATAAGTTACGCTACTGGCCACCAGGGAGCGTTGTTAGTGATACCATCACAAAAATAATAAATTATTTTAGGGAAAAATTCTGCCATGGAGACTGAAAATATCACATTCAGAAAACACCAGATACCACATAACAGTACATTTACACACTCATTAAATACAACAAATGAGAATGAAAACTGCCTCGAATTAGATGTATCTAAACACAGCGCTCCAGATTTGTCCCCAAAAACAGGAAACTTACAAATCGCGGAGCTCAGTCGAGAAATACATAATTTAAAAGAGGAATTAAAGAGTGCGCATCTTGAAATAGAAAATTTAATTTTAGAAAATGGAGAACTTAAAATTAATATTCAAAACCTTGAGAAGAAATCTGGGCGTTACAAAAATTTATATGTAGACGCTCTGAGTACACCCAGGAAAAAACAAAACAAAATGAACTTAAATAAAATAAATAAGCACCCGGGCCAACGAACCCTGTTTCCAAAAAATACACCGTTCGACCAACAGGAAATTAATGATAGAAATAACATGAAACAGCCAGATTTGCAGAATGCAGAACTTTCAAACAATATTAATATTCCTGATCAAAAATTTCAATATCAATCGCAGAATGAACCATGTTTTCAAATAAACAAAACAGAAGAATTTCTCAAGCCCAAGAAAATCACAATAATTGGAGGCACACAATGTCGAGGACTAGCATCAAACTTACACAAGTCTCGAATAAACACAGCGTATGAAAAATACGACGTATTTGGGTTCACAATACCAGACGCACCTTCGGATGTTCTTTTAGATCTATGCAAAAATCAATCATTTAACACAGCAGATATATTAGTTCTATGCGTAGGAGAAGCAGAAAAAGACCCAATTAGACTATCACACGAACTATATGTAACTTTAAATTTATTACATATTCCTACAGTTGTTGTATTAAGCGTATCCAAGAATAAATATATTAATGAAGGCAAACTAAATGAAATGTTAAAATTTATCACAAAGCAATCGTTACATAAAGATTGTCATTTTCTTGAACTGTGTACCTATAAAGGAAAATATGTATGTGAAGCAATTAGCACATTTATAGATACATTAGACTATAAAAAGAAATACCTGACATTTAACAATAACCATATTAACCATGCTAAAAAAATTGTACCACATGTTAATCCTAAGATGCACCGAATCCAACAATACCCGAAAGGCACTATCCCTTACTATTTTCCACAGGCACATCAGAATAGTAAGGCGAATGGCAATCCGATTAATAACGTTAGGGCGAAAAATAAAATAACTATTCTAGATTACTTCCCAGTGGCTAGTGTAGTTAAAAATAAAAATAATCTGAAGGATAACATTCAGCAATCTCAATTAAATAATAGTATAGAGCCAACCAGTCAAAAGAGTGTCGAGTTCAAGGATAACGGGTTTTTTCGTGTTTAGACACATCTACATTATGCACCAAAATATTGCAGGCCTCATTAACAAGTTAGATTCATTGATCGTTCATATATCGGAATTGCAAGAGTCAGGCAAGTCGGTCGATGTAATCTGTGTTACTGAACACAATATGAAAAAAGGTGATGAAATTTGTCTACCAATAACAAACTATAGTTTAGCAGCATGTTATTATAGAAAAAAAAGGAAAGGTGGATCTTGCATCCTTGTGAAAAATATACATAAATATAAAGAACTTCCTAGAATATCCGATATGTCAATAGAAAATCTGATCGAAATTTGTGCAATCGAACTAATAGAACATAATTTATTAGTTATAGTTATTTATAGAGTACCGAATCAAAAGTATTTAAACGAGTTTTTTGATATCCTAGAAAAAATATTACTTAAAGTTTCATACAGAACAAACAAAAAAATAATACTGTGTGGTGACTTTAATATTGACATAATGAAAAAAAATAGTTTGACATTGAGATTTGAAAATTTGTTAATGCACTATAATTTAAAATTTACTCTTAGAGAGCCGACAAGGTTATTAAGTATGACCTGCATTGATAATATAATAACAAATGTGAAAGGAGGTAACTGCGAAGTCATTGAAGCGGCCCTTTCTGACCACGCTTCGCAACTATATAGATGCCCTGTAAAATTAACATGTAAATTTAGTTCATGGTTTATTGTAATACGTGATTTAAGCAAAGAACATAATGAAAAATTTAGAGAATGTTTGTTTAGTCTATCCTTTAGTGATGTTTATAGCCAGGACGACCCCAACATAGCATTTAACATATTTCTAGACATTTTTTTAATGTTTTATAATCTTTGTTTCCCTTTTTGTAGAAAAAGCATTCGATGCAACAACAAAACGAGATGGATTTCAAAGGGAATCAGAAAGTGCAGTTCTAATAAAAGACACCTACTTTGGAAATATCGCCTCTGTCCTACACAAGTTAATAAAATAAAATTGAAAAATTACTCTAAACTTTATAGGAAAATCATAAGGCATACAAAAAAAGCTCAGAATGATAACTATATCAAACTTGCTAGTAATAAATCAAAAGCTACATGGAGTGTTATAGGTAAAAATAAAACAAATTTGGTAAAAGATTACATAACACAAATAAATATTAACGATAATATCATATCCGACCCTACGGGGATTGCGAATACATTTAATGATTATTTCATTGACTTAGGCCCTGATACAGCCAAACGAAATCTAAGTAAACCACCGCAAAAGACGATGTGTTCTAGTCATAAAAAATCTTCATCCATGTTTCTATCACCAATAACTCCACAAGATGTGTTTAATATAATCAAAAACTTAAAAAATAAAAAAAGCACAGGTTATGATGGCATAACAACTCAAGTACTAAAAAGCGTTGGGGATATAATTTGCTTTCCTCTGAGCTATATTTTTAATCTGTGCAATGAAAAAGGTATTTTTCCTGATTCATTAAAAATTTCTGTCATAAAGCCACTATTTAAAAAGGGGGAAAAATACTTAATGTGTAACTATAGACCTATTGCTCTAATTCCACTGTTCTCAAAAGTGTACGAAAGGTTTATCTATGACCACCTATATGACTATTTGGAAAAACATTCCATACTTACTGATGAACAAAAGGGGTTTAGAAAAGGAAAATCAATTAACTTAGCTATATATGACTTTTTATATAAGATTATGATATCGATGGATCGTAGAATTCCTATTAGTGCCATGTATATGGACATGTCCAAGGCTTTCGACTTTGTTAAACACGAAATACTTCTACTTAAATTAGAGCAATATGGAATAAGGGGAAATGTCTTAAACTTAATAAAATCATATCTCTCAGATAGAAAACAGTATACACAGATTAGCAGGATAAATATAAAAACTCGATTAGAAGAGCATTTTAATTCAAAGTGTAAAATAAATAAATATGGAGTACCACAGGGCAGTGTATTAGGCCCTCTATTGTTTCTGTGTTATATCAATGATTTACCAAATTACATTAAATATCCTATGGTACTATTTGCCGATGATAGCACGGTAATAATAAAAAAAGAAAAGGATCTTGATTTTTCCAGCGAAATAAACAATACCCTTGGCGCTGTTATTGCTTGGTTGGATTCAAACAATCTTCGCGTCAATGTAAATAAAACTAAAATTATGCAATTCAGGCAACGTACAGTAAATACTAATTTAAATATTATATACAATAATGAAACTGTTACAGAATCCGATACGGCTAGGTTTTTAGGTTTATGGATCGATAGTAATCTAACATGGAGCACTCATACGGAACAATTAATCAACAGGGTTAATAGCTTCGCATTTGCTTTACATCAACTATCAAAAGTTTCTAGTCGTGAAACTACACTGATGGCCTATCATGGATATGTGGTCTCTGTGTTAAGGTATGGGATAGTGTTTTGGGGGAACTCAAGTAACCAGTTACATGTGCTAATTGCGCAAAAACGCTGCATACGAGCAATCTGTAAACTGCTACCTACTGAAAGTTGTCAGCCACACTTCAAATCTTTGAAATTATTGACGGTACCCAGTTTATACATCTACGAGGTTGCCCTTTTTGTTAGATGTAACTTAGATAAGTTTGAAACACTGAACCACAAATATACCTTCAACACCAGAAACAAAAACAAACTATGTGTGTTACCAGCAAATACTGCCCTATTACATAAAAGTGTATTTTGTATGGCGCCTAAAATTTATAATAAAATTCCAAAAGCAATTAGAGAAAATACAACAATACAACAATTTAAGAAACAATTGAAATTATTATTAATCAGTAAATGTTATTATTCTATTTCAGAATTTTTCAATGACTGTCAATTATAACTATTATGGACTTTGCTAAGTTATTTATTTACTGCTAAGTGGACATGAAAAATTATAAATCTATTACATTTTGACAATTAATGTACTGATTATTTTGACATTTTACATTTCTTTTTAATTATATTATTTGAATGCATATAATAATATTATGGTGTGTCTTAAATAATAACAATTTATTTAATTATTTTAAAAAAATGATATTTTTGTTTTAGCTTAAGTTATAAAAAATTTGCATGCCTTACCAAGGCGAGATATGACTGTACCTACCTAATTTATACCACCTTGTAAACCATATTTCGTGCAAATAAATTTCATTTCATTTCATTTCATTTCATGTTGTCAGTATTGTAACTACCATAATGCAATTTTCGATTCATCAGTATTACTTATTTATTTAAAACTTTATGCACAAAGTATGTGAAAGGAGTATGGTTAATATACCTTTTCTTGTGCAAAATTCGATTGTTATGACATGGAACTTTTTAAGTAATATGTACTTTTTTTTAAATTAATATCGTTTTTATTCTGAAATTTAAGGTTACTCCAATTTTGATAAAATGCATATATTATGCACTCAGTATCAAATGCACATAATATCTCTTAAATTCGACCACACCTCTCTGTTATATGTTGTATATAGCTGCACGGCAAGGCCAGATATTATTTGAATGATAGTCGTCGGCAATTACATGAATACGCGAACCTTGAAGTATTGAGAACGATATTTGTAGAAAGATATTCGAGATTTTTTTCACTGAACATTTTTAGATTGTTGCAGTGTCAGTTTCGAGACATTCGTCAAAACCTGCGATCCTCGAAGTTTCGCGTAGTGTAGTGACTACATATATTCGTAGCTCATCTCCAATATGCGAACAAAATCGGAGATGATAATGCAATATATGTCCACCATTCATATGCGTAAAACCTTGGTTGTGTTAGATTACCTATCGATACGCTGCTGAATTCCTACTAAAACTTCTTATCAATAGATAAGAAGTTGATGATCACATTTAGTTAGCATTTTGAGATACTAGATCATCAAGTAACTGACTTATATATATCCTGATGATGTGGTTTTATGTCCAGACATTAAATGAGTTATATACCCTGACCTTTAGTTTTAAAATAGGAGTCGTAGCAGTTCTACATTGTTCTACACTGAAAGATTATTATAATATTGTGTTAGAAACTCGTAGAATTCTCTAAAATATCTACATATTCCATGTATATTTGTAATAAGTTCAAAGAGCTAGTTGTGGTTTGTGCTAAGTTTAAATTAATTTAATCAGTAACAGTCTTATTGTTAATCACGTGTAGTGCATGCGATATATCAACTAGGAGCATCACAAAAGTATCACAATATATATGTTAGTTAGTAGTTTTAAATATAGCGTTGGTATATCCCTACTAATATATAAATGTGAATGTAAGTTTGTTTGTTACGCTTTCACGTGAAAACTACTCAACCGATCATCATGAAACTTTGTACACATATTCTTGGAGGTATTAGAAGTAACGTAGGATTATAAAAAAAAGGGGAAAGCTTACGCAGACGAAGTTGCGCGGGACAGCTAGTATATATATATATATGTATATATATATATATATATATATATATATGTATATAAACATGCAAACGTTATATTTAATTTTATATTTGAATACAAGAAATAAGCACAAATTAGTAGGTTAATATTATAGGCTGCTCCTTATTAGTTATGAAAATAAAAAATAATAATAAAAATCATTTATTCACTTAGGAAGCAAAATACTACACTTGTGAAAAGTCGATTCTACATTTACTGGTAATGCCTGTTCGCAAACAATAGGTAAAGCCCGAGAAAAGAACAGGCAATAAAAACTCGTGGCCACTCTTTTCAAATTGCCAATGTTTACAATGTTTCTCTGTTTATAAACTGTATATGCAGGTAAGGTGCTGCCACCATTATATTATACACCATATTAGAGGACTGATGCAAAAAAAGAGGTCAATAATATTAGAAGAGTACACGAGATCGGATACATCAGCCTCAATGGGCACAACATAGTAGGAGCATCCACTTACGATGTAAAAACTTTATGTGCTTAAATATTGGCCAATTTACTGCTACTTAATGAATAAGTATACATGTTTTTCAAAGGAAAGAAAAGAATGGCCGTAATTTATCACGCAGAATCTTTACTTACAAAAGTAAAGCGTTTTCTTAACTAGTACCTAAATAACATTATCAAACTGTGACAACAATATTCACCTAGTAAAATGCAATAAACTATACAACACAATACATTAATAGGGAGCAACGAACTACATCCATTTATCTTTGTCAGTTAAATAATCATCGATTGAATAGTAAGCTCTTTGTATAAGATGTCTCTTGACTACATTCTTAAATTTATTTACCGGTAGACTCGATATGCTGACTGGGATTTTATTGAAAAATTTAACACCTAGTCCCATGAATGAGTTATAAGTTTTATGAAGTCTATGATATCGACCTACCAATTTGTGCTTATTTCTTGTATTCACAGAGTGAATATCACTATTTTTATTATATAAATGTAAGTTTTGTTTTACAAACATAACGTTTGCATAAATATATTGTGATGCAACTGTCAAAATGCCTATCCCTTTAAACTTTTCTCTAAGGGAAACTCGTGCTCCTAGTTGATATATCGCACGCACTGCACGTTTTTGAAGAATAAAAATAGTTTGTATATCAGCCGCCTTGCCCCAAAGCAATATGCCGTAGGACATGACGCTGTGAAAATAACCAAAATAAACTAGTCGAGCTGTTTCTACGTTCGTAAGCTGTCTAACTTTGCTGACAGCATACGCTGCAGAACTGAGTTTTCCTGCGAGACATGATATTTGGGTGCCCCACTGTAACCTATTGTCTAATGTAATTCCCAAAAAAACTGTCAAGTCGACAAAGCTAATCACCTCATTATTTAAAATTATACTCGTATTAGTACTTTTCACATTTGGCAAACTAAACTTAATACATTTAGTTTTTTTGGGATTTAGAAGTAGGTTGTTCGTTGTAAACCAATCTTGAACTAGTGCGAGTGTTCTATTTATTTTCTCAAAATTTTCTAGTTTACGATCGATTTTAAAAATTAGAGAAGTGTCATCAGCAAATAGAATGATGTCACAAAAGTTATTAACATAAAATGGTAAATCATTAACATATACCAAAAATAAGAAGGGACCGAGTATTGATCCCTGAGGCACGCCCATACTAATTGGCGATCCAGACGACCTTACTCCTCCTATATCAACATATTGAATTCTTTCACTCAGGTAAGAGGCAAGTAGATCCAGCGCTGTACCTTTAATACCGTAATGCCTAAGTTTCAGGAGAAGTGTTCTATGCGCCACACAATCAAAAGCTTTAGAAAGATCACAGAACACTCCAATGGCATCCTGTGAATCTTCCCAGGCACTAAAAATATGTTTCAGTAGCTTAGTACCTGCATCAATTGTAGAGCGACCCTTTGTAAAACCATATTGATCGGGATGCAGTAGATTATTAAAATTAAAGTGTGATTCTAACTGCATAAGTATGGCCTTTTCAAAATTTTTACTAATAGCTGGCAAGATGGATATTGGTCTAAAATTACTAGGGTCATTCTTTGATCCGGATTTAAATAATGGTATTACTTTACTATGTTTCATCAGATCAGGAAACATGCCGGTATCAACACATTGATTAAAAATTATAGATAACTGTGGCGCTATGCCAGTAATTATACTGTGAATTAATTTTACTGAAATACCCCATAAATCAGCAGTTTTTTTTTAAATTGAGTGACTTGAATATTTTAATTATTTCACTGGCGTGTATATATTTAAAAGCAAATGGTACATTGCATTGATCCACATTATCTCTCAAGAGTGATTCGGCTTTATCTGGGCAAGCGTTCAAGGAGCTGGTTGTGGTAAGTGGTATGTCAGCAAAGAAATCATTGAAGGTTTGTGCTAGGTCTAAATTATCAGTAACAGTCTTATTGTTAATTAATAATTCAAAGCTTTTATCCCGAGGCTTTGCCCGTCGCTTTCCGAATAAATAATATTCCAAGTGGCTTTTATTTTATTATCAGATTTTTTAATATTTCTACTAATAAGTAAAGCTTTGGCACATGCACAAGCTTTTTTAAAAGTTTTTGAATAGTTTCTCACATACTAAATAAAGTTTTGATCAAAATTAAATTGTTTCATACCATATAACTCGTATAACTTAGCTCTACTTTTATAAATGCCGGTAGTTGCCCAATCACAAAAGCTAAGTTTAGAATTCTTATAAAAAGTTTTTGATTTAAATATATTATTGTATTCACTTTTGATTATATTAAACACTGAAGAGTAAAGATAGTTCGGATCAGAGTGGCTGAAATCTATACTGGTAATATTAGCAGAAACGTTAGCATTGAATTTCTAAGCGAGCCGTACTAATTGGCCTACATGTGATCTTATCTATTTTGGCCACTGTGTGTGAGGGAAAAGTGACTTTCTGCCCACAGTGATCTGATGTTAAATCACTCAATTTTACCTCATTAAAATAACTACAGTTGCAGAATATATTATCTAAGCAAGTAGCAGAATGTGGTGTAATTCTTGTTGGTTCATTAAATAAGTACACTAAATTAAATGATTTAAATAGGTTAACTAATCTGGTAGACAAAGATGATTGTTCAAGTAAATTTACATTGAAGTCGCCACACACTACTATATGCTTATTACCGTAACTTACCCTTTTAGGCACATCTTCCATTACAGATTCAAATAAGTTAAAATCACTCAGTGGTGGTCGATATGCACAAACTATAATATATCTCTCCAGCTCCACACATGATAATTCTATAGTACGCTCAACAGACAGATGTACTATATCCTTGCGTTCCTTACATTTAACATTGTTGCATACAAATATCATAGACCCACCATGTATAGCCCTTTCTCTTATAAATGCACTAACCATACAATAATAACTATTATTAAATATCAGTTCATTAGTTTTCAACCAATGTTCAGTTAAGCAACAAATATCAACACTGTGCTTTTTAAGAAACAATTCGAGTTCCTCTATTTTTCTGGATAAGCCTTGAATATTTTGGTGAACTACAGTTAGACCACCTGTGGGCTTGTCCATTGTCTGACTGAAACTTTACTTGTGGTAAATTAAGGCCATTATTTTCTTTCCTTTGCCAAACATTTATACCTACTTATTCATTAATTTGCAGTAATTTGGCCAATATTGAAGCACATTTAGTTTAACATTGTAAGTGGATGCTCCTACTATGTCGTACCCATTGAGGTTGGTATATTCAATCTCATGTATTTTTATTTGAATGTTTTTATCTCTTGTTTTTATGTGGTGTATAATACTTACCATGGTACAATTAACATTGTAAACAGATATTACATGTACATGTAGAATTGACTTTTCACAGGTGTAGTATTTTGCTTCCTAATTTAATAAAGAATTATTATTATTATTATTATTATTAAAGTTGAAAATTATGGTAAGCATTTAAAGGGTAATAGAGATACGCGATACGAGTGCTTGAACTGGTCTTGTTATGTATTATGTTTCCTTTTACAAAAAATAACATTCAATTAGCATCTATCTTACTCCATTAAAGTTAGTCTAGATGTATTACAAGTTAATTATGTTTGGTCAGAAAACATTGAAATTACCGAAGGCACACATAGACATTGCTCATGGACACGATATTTCGGACCATACTGTTCCGAACGTAACCTGAAATTCCGTGTCTGCGAGCGATGTCAATTATGATAACTAGTATATCATCCTGCAACTTGGTCTGCGTGAAGTTTCAGCCGTGATCTCTCCCTACAAACGTTGGCGTGACGATTAAAAGTAGCCTTAGTTACTCTGTACATCCTCACCTGTATGACAGTGAATGTCGCGTCACAATCCGTTTAGGCGTTTCGGAGATTACCCGGAACAAGCAGACGGACAGACCAACAGCCAGACAGACAGACAGACAAAAAGTAAAAGTTGTGTTTTTTGTATGTACCATTCATACTCACTTAAGCATATAATAAAAGAGTGTTATTTTGAAGTAGAAATAAGAAGAAGAAGAATTAATTTATTTCGACGTAACGAATACAATTTTACACACCTAAAATAACAACACATTACCAATATCAAAAAATAAACACGTACTTATATTTAAATAGATAATTATGTCGAAAATAGGATCTACTTCAGCATATGCCAGGGTAACGCCTGACGCTGATTTTTAACTAGGCCCTTATGTGACTACTATAAAACAAATGTGATTTCAAACATACACTTCCATTTTATTTATTTGTATAGATGGTATGTAAGAAGATTTCTGTACGGCCATGAGGGACGTATGTACATACTTTGCCAACGCACCACTTACTCCCGTAAAGGTGTTTCGCACTACGTAGTACTTCATACATATATACTTTTAACATTCATGTTATTATGAGTACAAAACAAAACTCGACTTAATAAATATTATCTAGAAAAGATTAGTACACTAACAATATTTACATTGTTTATACGTTTTTACTTTCACTCAATATACTCCAAACTTTACATTTGACGTGTAGTACTAGCTTAAGAATAGTACCACTCCATGTCTTACTGTGGATGTCGTCAGGGCGACTAATGGATTTTATATCGAAGGACGTGCAGCAGTGTCCTCTGCGTACTTTAAAGCCTTATTGCGATCGCCAACCCTCTCGCCGAGCGTGACTATTATGGCAAATATCCCCAGGATCTTTAATACCTAAGTAGGTTCTACTGAAGAGCTGCTAGCAACTTACTAGCAGTAGGACATCATATGGGTTGATGGCATTGGTCTATTTTTTTTTGTACTCCATTATAACTCTACAACTGCCGTAAGTGTGCAGATCTAACGGGCTAGCATACTTTCCTTTTCTACTCTAGGTGTTGTGTGTTGTTCGTTTTGGCCGTTAGGACGATTGCCAGTCGCGGACAGCTGTTACAAAGTGATATCAGGAATAGGTACCGAGTGTGGCTAATATTCAATAACATTTTACCAAATCCAAGATTGGCCGTTAGAACTTATATTTTTACATCACTGGATAAAGCACTAGTGATAAAGTCAATAAGTCTCCGAAGCAGCATATTTGTGGCAACACCTTACCTGCATGTACAATTCATTACCATACAAATGTTGAAAAAAAATGCCAATTTGAAAAGAGTGGCCACGAGTTTTCAGTGCCTTGTTTTTTACACCGGCTTTACCAATTATTTTCGAATTTGATATTACATGTACATGTATAATCATGATGTACCTACATGTATATATGTGTACAAGAGTGTTACGTCGATTACTAATAAAGAATTTTGTACTTTATTTCAGTTTCAGTTACGGCGGCCAATCTCATGAAAGACTAGCCAACTATGCAGAAGATATCTATATATGTAGTGCACAAGTGCACTTACTATTCTTATAATTTGTACAAATCGCGAAAGTTTAAGAACATGAAATTGGAATAATTCTAATGCCACTTAACTGTTTCTACATGTCAAGTGTTCATTCACTTTTAGGGTTCCGTAGCCAAAATGGCAAAACGGAACAATTATAGTTTTGCCATGTCCGTCCGTCTGTCCGTCCATCCGTCCGTACGTCCATTCGCAGCTTTGCTCAGAGACTGTTAGTGCTAGGAGGCTGTAATTTTGCATGGATACACATATTACTTACGCCCACAAAGAGAAATAATAAAATCTTGAAATACATTTTTTTAGGTTAGGTTTCTCCGCTATTTAATGGGGAATGTGTTTTTTTTCTTACCAACCCCTTTGTATGGGGTATCATTTGATAGGTCTTTTAAAAACATTTAGAAGCTGGGAAGACTATTTTTAGATTTAGGCAACCGTTTGTTAGATATAAAGCTATTAAGTGCAAATTTTTGTGCCCTCCCCCCTGCCCGCTAAATGGTTGATGTTGGGTATGTGAAAAAAATCACGGTAGTAGTCTATCACAGTTAAGTAGGCTTTAGAAGTTTACTAGTGAAGTTAGAAGTAACAGCTAATGAAATAAGAAGTAACAAAATTTTCATACAAATTCCATTGAAAATTATTATTATGTAGGTATAACGTTGTAAGTTTGAAACAAAAACAACAGAAAACGCACTTATAAGGCCGCATACATTGTGTGTGGCCGACATGCACTTGCCCGGATTTTCAGATGTATTAAACCTTGTTGTACAGTCAGCTACATAAGTCGCTGAACAAAAATAATATTTAGTATAATCATATCTCCTAAATGAATGTGCCAAACTATGGCGTTTATTTTTTTTACTTCTACGATAACTGTTGTTCTAATCTAAAGTGTTTGGTTTGAATATTTACAAATGTATAGCGACTTATGTAGCTAATTATATATACGTTAACCTCATCAGTTTAGTGTTAAAGCTATATAATCCAACTTAATCTGCAAGAAAACCCGTGTCTTGTAGAAGACAGCACGGCTGTCCTTTATCAAAGCCCAGTAAGTACATTAAACAATGTAAAAGGACGTCGCAAAAACATAAATCTAAGGAACCCTTGAAAAGGTTTTATGTTTAGTAAAAGATTTGAATAACCTTCTAATCTAATTATGAATGTACCCAAATTTATCCATCATACCTATGAGCTCCGACTGCTGGACACAGGTCTTCCCAGTAGAACCTACTTATTATACAATTTATCTCTAATATCATAAAATCGTTAGATACATTTTAAAAGTGAAGAAGCGTATAAATAAATAAATTCCTACCACTATTTAAACTTAAACATTAAGTATAATTAAAATCACTTAAATATAGATACAGCTTGAACTTTCTCTCTCTCTCTCTCTCTCTCTCTCTCTCTCTCTCTCTCTGACTAGCCGCGTCATTTATAAGAAAGTTCCAGTTAAATGGTAGTTTATGTACTACTTGCGATAACCGGCATTCATGCAGGCGAAGCTGCGTGTATAAGTTGTAAATATAAGTATATCAGTTTTGCAGAAAAAGGTTCTAATAAATTCAAAAGATTTTCACCTATAAGTTTTTTGTATAATTAAGAAATTTGTCCACCCAGATATTATTAAGGAAATCTTTGAAGAGCTGTAAGTCTGTAACGTTGCCTTAATAATTTATATTAATTAATATTATATTATATTTAAGTGAAGTAAATGATTTATTTTAATTTTGTCTGGAAACGATGTACTTACAGGAGTAATGAAGAAATTTGTCAGCGAATCAAAAATGATCAGTAATTTTTACGATATTAAAAATGTTCAAATTTCTCCATCTCATCTCAGTCTCGAGTTTCACTATTTCAATTATTTTTATTCACTAGAATTCCTTTGAAATATTTTCATATCAAACAATTTCTTTCTTCTCTTAAGTTTTAGTTAAAAACATCATCAATTTCTATAAAAAACCTTCTAGCTTTATTAACACAAATTCTACGTTCGCCTGATCAGAAACGAACTTACGTATATATAGGTACTTACATTACGTATATAGTACTTACCACCCTTTTTCATGAATATTTCGAAGGCTCCCAAAGGCATTGCTGGGTAACTCCACTCCTATCAAAATGCAATCTTTAGCCTTCATTATCATTAATATTAAATGTTTTAGCGAAGGTTTTCTGCTTGCTCTATCGTCTTATGAGTTAAGGGTGGATTTTACTGTGCATCTAACGTGGGGAATTTGAAAAGCGATTGGATTTTCCTCTTTATATATATTTTTAATAAAAGTACTGGAGTATTCTGAAAGGCATGGGAATAGCAATGTTACGATATTTACTGGAATAATTTTTGAGAACGATATTGAAAATTGCATTCTGTGAGGTCAAAAGGAGAACTTCATATAACGCGCGCTCGAACAATATTTATAAGCGCGTTGCTTGAGCGCGCATTTTATGGTTCAGTATTATTTTTTATTCTTTATAAAAATACGACCCTAAAGGTACAAACCCTGTATCGCGGCGACTTTAGTCAATCAAGTCACGGACACAAAGTACCCTCAGACTGGGAACAACAATTTGTGGATCACACAAAACGGTGTCCCGTATAGTAACTAAGCCCACGATCTTCTGCGTAGCAGTCAGACACACTCTTACCACGCCACAGAGGCAGTTGAAGATTTATTAGTGTGATATGGATATATATGAAATCAATCCACTAAGTCTGGCTTATGACGTGAGTTCGTTTTCGATCCACTGAAACCACTCAGCGACGACCGAGCAGAGTAAGGAATCTGTGAAGTTAAACAATGTTACCACATTCTGTCCACCTGCCTCTCTCTCTCTCTGCCTCTGTGGCGCGGTGGGAGTTTGTCCGACTGCTACGCAAGAGGTCGTAGGTTCGATTCCCACACAGGACACCACTTTGTGTGATCCACAAATTGTTGTTCCGAGTCTGGGTGTTTGTGGCCGTGACTTGTATGTTTGTAAAGTCCCCCGCGACACAGGGCTTGTACCCTAATGCGGGAGTCGTCTTTTAAAAAAAAAAAAACAAGAAAAAAATGGGTAACCGTTTTCGCGATTTGGCAACACCTTCCATGCCTCCGAGAACACGTTAAGCTTCCGGTAATGCGTCCAATCTTTCTCCTGTCGTATCGAGTTTTCGTCTCTTCGGATTATAAGAGAGAGAATAGAGACTGCACTAGTATCTGCGCATGCACATGTCCACCATATAATATCCTGCGTAGTGACTATGGAACTGGTCGCTAAAACCAGAATCGGTGGAAGACCATTGTAAAATACGGAACGATGGTGTTTATAAAAAAAACAACACAAGTCGGAACAAAAGACTAAAAAAACTAAACCTTACGAAAAGTGAGGTTGCTACTTCATCAGAACGTTATTAACTTATAATTAAAACATCATATATATGTACCTATACAAACATATTATATAATTATGGTACAAAACAAGCGGTTGTATGTTAAGTAAAGTAAATATACTAAACATGAACACGAAAGCCGCAGTTGGTTTAGTTAATACTTCTCTCATTTAAATTTAAACGATGTGAGTGAGAATTAAATCCAATGTTTTTACCTTTTTCAATCAACACTATAATTTTTAAATAAGCTTACGTTGACTACCTCGATAGTGAAAGTGTGTATACCTACGACTGCTAAGGAAGAGGCCGTAGGTTTGATTCCCGTACAGAGTATGTGAGACTCATAAATTAATGTTGGTTCCGGAACTGGGTATACCATCAATTATGTGTCTGTAAAGTCCCCCGCAACACAGTGCAGCCTTTGTAAAGCTTATTAAAACGTTGTCTATTGATCTAGAGCTGTTCTTAAGGTAGTAGGGAAGTAGTAGTAGTTTTCCTGAACAGTTAGTATTTATTTTATATTTTTTTGGGAGAAGACCCTGTATTAAAAAATATACTTAAAGGGTATCCTTTTAGTAAATTTTATAAATATAGGCTCATTAATTTTACATTTAATTGCGTTTTTCTGTCACTTTTCAAGCTTTGGACAAATATTTAACCAAGTCATGTGTACTCAACAAGTACTCAAGTAACATTTCGTAATTACATCACGCGTCCGTAAAACGCCCTCAACCTGAAGCACAAAACAAATACCTACGCTAAGCGTTAAATACACTAATAACTTTTAGGCAAATTGAAATGTATAACGTATTAGTTGAATAGTAACTCCAATGCTGTCACTATTATTTAAATGTGAATAGTAGCGACAGAAATAATTTTAACAACATACAACACAAAGTGAAATATCGTTTGAGTATTCGAGGGTAAAACACTTTTACGTTCGTACACCATTTTATCACAGTGGCATATAAAAAGTACGAAAAGTTCATTTGTTTTTGGCATGATGAAGGCTTTGTGTGAAAGTTGAACATTTTGAAACGTAGAATACAGTTCCAAACTGTGCTAATTTTACACAAATCTGTGTTCATGTCTAATGTATGTAAGGTACGCACTACTGTGATAGCGGACAACTTCAAATATTGTACAGCCCGTTCTCTTCTGATTGTGGCTATCCAAGCAATAATAAAACCAAGCTATGTATTTTAGATAAATAAAATCTGATTCTGGCAAGCACTTGCTATTGTGACTGACTCTGTGGCGCGGTGGGAGTGTGTCCGACTGCTACGCAAGAGGTCGTGGGTTCGATTCCTACACGGGCCACCACTTTGTGTGATCCACAAATTGTTATTCCGAGTCTGGGTGTACTTTGTGTCCGTGAATTGTATGTTTCTAAAGTCCCCGCGACACAGGGCTTGTACACACATGCGGGAGTCGATTATTATTAAAAAAAAAAACAGCTTTAATGTTACTTAACATCAAAAAGGTCTCGATGCAAGAGAAACAAAAAGGAATTTTCAAAATGAAACCCATTTTCATCAATCAAAGTAAACCCTACACCTCTTTGCGTACTAGTTAATCCTACAGTGGTGTGCTGGAAACTGTTATTTTTTAAATTAAAAGCCTATACATCGAATACTTTTTAAATTATATATTAATGTCATATTCTTTACCCCAAAAAGAAAAAAAATGGTTAAGTGCGAGTTGGACTCGCGCACTCATGTTTCCGTACATACTTATAGGTGTGTAAATAGTTCGATCATCATGGGAAATTATATAGGCACACTGTGCTGAATCAACCAAGTTGCAAAAAGGAGCATCATCGGCCGTGGTTATACGAAACATTTAGGGCCCGTTCCCACAAGTCGTCTGTCGGATCCGAATACAAATCAGGTGCTATAGTGTCAGAAAATTTTATATGGAGCTATTCACACTTACAACAACAAAAACGTAAACGTCGTTACATCAAAACGCTTTGCCGTCCGTATAAAATCGCGTCGGGCTTGCCGTTGTCGGGTATCGTGCTCGACTGCGGCAGCCTTCTCTACGCTTCCCCTTGCTCTGCCCGTTGCTAGCTATGTCGTCGTAACGAAGAATGTTGTACCTAATTAAAAAATAAATAATTTCACTATTTTTGCTTGAAATGACAAGTTGGTTAAAGTTATAATTATTTTTATTCTATTATGATTGCCACCATCATTATGATTATTTTTAGTCCTTGTAATCATGTGTAATGTAAAGTGCTCGAGACAATAAAGCCAACGACTCTAAAATGGTATATCCTAGCACTTTCCTTCTCATAGTTCCAGCGGAAATTCTTTTGTGACATCTTTGGCATCATGTATAATGGAAAGAACTCGAGACAAAAATACCAAAGATACTAAAATCGACTATATTAGCCCTTTCCATGAAATAATACCAGTAGCAATCCTTTTACTTCATCATTAGATCCTTGTCATAAGGTGTAATGGAAATAACTCGAGACCACAAACCCAACGATTCCAAAATCGACTATTTAAGCACTTTCTATGAGAGAATTCCAGGGGGTATTCTTTTGCTTTATCAATAAATTTTTCTCATCATATGTAATGGAAAGATCTCAAGACAACAAAGCCAACATCCCTAAATTCGACTATTTTAGAACATTTAATGTGAGAGTTTCATAGGTAATCGTTTTGCTTCATCATCAGATCCTTGCCATCATGTGTAATGGAAAGTTTTTGTGATAACAATACATACAAAGATCATTTCAACTACCGTGCCATTTGTCATCAGAGAGTTCCAGTCTCTTTACCCTGGCATCATCATCAGATCAGCACAATTTTCTTTTAATATTGGGTTGTCTCCGGATTTACATAAGGCACCTGTCCAATCAACGGCAAGAAAGTGAGTAGCGAGTAGCGATTTTATCTCCAAGAAACGTACATATTTATGTAGATTCCGTGTAAACAAAAGAGATACAGATATTAGTAGTTCACCGCTGACCGCTCATACCGCCGCCGGCGAGTACTCGCTCTATACTGCATCTCATTTGTTTACACGGATGGAATCTACAAAATACATCTATTGTACGTTTCTTGAGATGAAGAAACGTACATATAAATCGCTACTCGCTCATCGTTGTTGGTGGGACAGATGCCTTAGTATGCCAAGTTTTAGCTCAATCAGATACTAAGAAGCGGTCTAAATCAGCTTGCGAAATTTAAGTACCGTAAAATTTGCCATCGGAAAATTTCAGTCCCTACAGCTCGGTATCATCATCAGATTAGCACAATTTTATCATAATATTGCATTGTCACCAGTTTTCTATAAGAGTACCAAATTTCAGCTCAATTGGATACTAGGAAGTGATCGAAAAAAGGTTTACATACGACGATTTAACATACAAACATAGCAATATAATATAGCTTGTAAAAAAGTAATAGTGCAATTATTGTAAATTATTAATAATTGCAAGTAATCTTGATTACAACAACATTTTTGTAGTTATTAATCGAAAATATTTAAGTACATTAATTAATGATTACTTTACGATAATAGCTGGCTGTAATTACTAACTACAAAAAGTAATCGTAGTTAATAGAACGTTAGTTAGATAATTTTTTGCCCAACTCTGCTAAGCATGTTATATTTTTATATACTTTTTACATTACAAATGGTACTTTTCAATTGTTTTTAAAAACAAAATAATGATTTTGATATTGATTAGCAAAAATCCGGTATCTTGTTTTATTGAAAACACTAGAATTCAAATTTAAGTGAAATTTATAAATTTTCCCGTTTTGTAAGTTCTTCCAAAAAACTAACTGGAAATTTATATTATAGACCGTGAAATCTTTCATGAAAAACCATAAAAACATTATTTCCTTCAGAAGTATAGAGATCACTTTTACTCAGTTATTAAATTCTCTTAAATTCTTAACGCAGAGAATATTTCTGAGAACTTAACAGCAAAGCTCTCGATGCGGAAATGTTCTCGGGAATTTTCCGTCACTACTCACAACAAGCCCTTTTATTTGATACTAGCTGTCCCGCGCAACTTTGTATGCGTTAATTTTCCCCGTTTTTGCAACATTTTTAATTGCTGCTCCACTCCTATTGGTCGTAGCGTGATGTTATATAGCCTATAGCCTTCCTCGATAAATGGGCTCTCCAACAGTAAAATAACTTATTAAATCGGACCCGTGGTTCCTGAGATTGTCGCGTTCAAACAAACAAACTCTTCAGCTTTATAATATTAGTATAGATATATATGTTATGTAGTAGCGTCCGTGTTTGGGTTTAGTAGAATTGGAGAAAATTGGCTGTGACTTTGAGTACGGAACCCTAACCTCTAAAAATTATATATATATATATATAACTTTTAGAGGTTAGGGTTCCGTACCTCAAAAGCAAGAAATGAAACCCTTATAGGATCACTTGTATTTCTGTCTGTCCGTCTGTCACAGCCAATTTTTATATATATATATTTATAAAGATATATTATTTTTAGAGATCGATTTTAGTATGACTATTAAAAAAAAACTTTATTGTATATCGTAATTTCTTTTATTTTTTTTTATGTAAGTATAGTAATTTAAGTTAAATTCATTTTAAATTGAATCAAGCTAATTTAATAGTAAACAACCAAATTAAATAATTTACTTCATAATTCGATGGTCCCTATTAACATTGTCGGATGTACATTTTTACCAAACATTACTTTTTTACGTAAATGTAATCACAATAAAGAGTTCTTTAATACCTATTAATTTAATTTATTGAAAATCTTGTTATTAAGGCAGTTTCTAGATTAACATTGTAGGTAGTAATAGCTGCGTCCCAGCAATAATGTAGGTAGTGACGGAACGAGCGTTGTTAGCGGGGCGCGGGGAGCGAAGCGTCGTACGTATCTGCCACTACGCACTTTGTCACCGGGCGGAGCGCTCGCGCGTTTTTTTTTTTCGTTATTATTTTTATTTCGTTGACAATAAGTTATTATTATTAATATTCAATACAGAAGAAGTGTTGACTGTGTACGAGATCTGTGCTCGTCAGCGGATATAGTTGCGTTACAGGAAACATGGTTACTTCCACACGACCTGCCGTTTCTTGGAACTATTCACCCAGATTTCAGCTATACGGGAAAGTCAGCTGTGAATCTCACGGACGGAGTACTGCGGGGCCGTCCCTACGGAGGGGTGGCGATACTGTGGCGGAATAGTGTGTTTCGTGATGTGTCGGTCGTACAGTGTAAAAGTGAGCGGATTGTTGCGATAAAAACTGTCACAAGTGATATGCGTGAGGCTTTATTTATGTGCGTGTACATGCCTACGGACCAAGCGGATAATTTCCCTACGTTCACACAATGCTTAGGTGAGTTAAATGCTATAGTAGAGGAAAGTTGTACTGAAGCAGTTTTCATGTTAGGCGATTTTAATGCGCACCCTCATACGTCATTCTATAATGAAATGTTAAGCTTCTGTGACGAGCAGCAGTGGTTATGTGCTGACATAGTTAAGTTAGGTATAAATTCTGGTACGTATACATATGTAAGTGAAGCCCATGGCAGCGAGAGATGGCTAGACCATTGCCTAGTGAGTCAGTCATCATGGCACGCAGTGCACAATATTCGAGTGTTATATAATGTGTACTGGTCAGACCACTTCCCGCTGTCAATTGAGTGTAATTTAGGCGTAATAAGAAGTAAACTTAAACCAAGTAATGATCAATGTAATACTGTAGTGTGGGGCTCGAGAGATACAGACGAAATAACAAAATATTTCGAATTATGTAATAGCAACCTAAAATGCATAGATTTTCCAGTTGAATTTCAGAACTGTGCAGATAGTATGTGTACTAACTTGGGGCATAGAAAGGTTATAGATAACTTTTACAATAACATTGTTTGTAATCTCAGCCAAGCCGCTAAACAAAGCTGTCTCCGTAATGTGAAGGGTAATTATAGAAAGAAATGTATTAAAGGGTGGAATAAACATGTAGCAGAGGCACACCAACAGGCAAGACTGGACTTTCAACTGTATGTTTTGAATGGCAGACCCAAATCTGGGCATGTGTATAATAAAATGTGCATAAGTAGGAAAATTTTTAAATCTAGGTTAAAGTACTGTCAGTGTAATCAAGAACAAATTAAACTTGATATTATAGCATCGCAACATTCACAGAAACAGTTCTCAAAATTTTGGAAAAGTACAAAAAAACTTAATCAAAGACCCGGCTTACCTGTTAGTGTAGACGGTGTCAGTGATCCCACATCTATTGCTAATACTTTCAAAGATCATTTTAAGATACAGACTTCTTGTGAGAGCAGCGGTTGGGTGTGCAATGCTGAGCTCAATCATGTAGTAAACCCGCTTCAAATTACAAGTAAGGATATATTGTCAGCTATTGGGAATATGAAGAGAGGAAAATCACCAGGGCATGACGGGCTCAGTATTGAACATCTTCAACATGCGGGACCACATATAAACAGATTGTTGGCTATGTTGTTCACTTTTTGTCTAAGACATAGCTATTTACCTCCTGAACTAATGAAAACAATTGTAATACCATTGGTTAAAAACTCAACTGGGGATATATCTGACAAAACTAATTATAGGCCAATCTCACTCGCCACTATTATAGCAAAAGTATTGGATAGAGTTCTAGATGTACATCTCAGTACACGCATAGCGTTACACGATGCACAGTTTGGCTTTCGGGAGGGTTTGTCCACGGAAAGTGCAATTCTGTCATTAAAATACACCGTTAAATATTACACGAAAAGGAGTACTCCGGTTTACGCATGTTTTCTGGACCTCTCGAGGGCTTATGACTTGGTGTCGTATGATATATTATGGGACAAATTAAGGGATGTTGGGATACTCCCAGAGGTTGTTCAGTTGTTTTCGTTTTGGTATCGTAGTCAAAAGAACATTGTGAAATGGTTAAATGGCTTATCAGATGAGTATAGCTTGAACTGTGGTGTAAGGCAGGGTGGACTGACCTCGCCTAGGTTATTTAATCTGTATATCAACGGACTGATCGAGGAGCTCAGTAACATGCATGTAGGATGCCGTATTGACAATGTAAGTGTCAACAATGTCAGTTATGCTGATGATATGGTGTTGCTGAGCCCATCGATTAGTGGATTGAGGCAGCTCCTAAAAAAATGTGAAGCTTATGCGCTGTGTCATGGGTTAAAATATAATGTCAAAAAGTCAGAACTTATGGTTTTTAGAGGGTGTAATAAACAGCCAAGGAATGTACCTTCGGTGTTATTAAATGGAGTGCCGTTAAACCGGGTTACTCAATTTAAATATCTAGGACATATTGTAACAGAAAACTTGAAAGATGACTTAGATATAGAGAGGGAGCGCAGGGCACTGGTAGTCCGGGGTAATATGTTGGCATATAGATTTAAGCGATGTACAGGTGAGGTGAAGATAACACTATTTAAAGCATTTTGTCAGAGCTTTTACACGAGTGGACTATGGGCCAATTTTACACAAAAGTCATACAGTGCCCTGCGGGTCCAATATAATAACATCTTTAGGATTCTACTGGGGTTGCCACGTTTCTGCAGTGCATCTGGTATGTTTGCAATCGCAAATGTTGATTGCTTTTACACAATCATGCGCAAAAAAACCAGCTCGGTGATGCGGCGAATGCGGGGGAGCTCCAGTGGAATCTTACAGATGATAGAGGCAAGAATGGACTCTGAGGTCCTTGGCCGATTCCTCGATCTACACGTTATAAAACGAGTGGATCGGGGGATGAGCTAATGTTATGTTGTGTTTGTATATATTATGTTATTGTTCTTTTTTTTAGTTTTTTGTTTGATTGATTTGTGTGTGTTACTAACTTAGTTTGTAAGTCCAATTGTTACTAACAAAAGTGGGCAGTATTGGCCTGAAATAAAAGATTTTATTTATATTTATTTAATAATGTCGAAACGCTCGAAACGAATCCTAGACTTAGTAAATTAAAAAAAACAAGATTTTATTTATCAGCCTAAGTCAACAGGTGACTGTGAAAATCTTCCTACAACTTTAGCGCATGGTAATTACCTTTTATGTTAATATTTGTGTAATTAGTACGTACAACAAACAATATTTTTTCTAATTTAATACTTATTACTTTTATAAGACCCCACTTTCATTATTTTATTATAATACAGGTATATTCCCTTTAATAAAGTTGTATCCGGTAGATACGACTTTTTTCAATGGACTTCAACCAAATATTTTTGTTGGATCTACCACTATCGACATTATTTTATGCCAAAACAGCTGATCGTTATGTCGAATGTGTTACTTCCAACATTATTACTTGTACATACTAACACATTATTATGTCGTATATGTCACTATCGACATTGTTATATGAAACTAATGAATGGATATTTCGTCGGAAGTGTAATTTATGACATTATTGCATGTAAATACACTAATGAGTCTGTCGGATGTGTTAATTTTTGTACTAAAACCTACGTTTTTCTGTAGGCTTAACTAACACAAAGCTTTGGTTGGTTAACTTACAAGACGGATATAGGAAAGAAGAGACTTTTACACAAAGAGCGGTGGGGTGTTATTCAAAGAAAACAAAATAAGAACGAAGGAAAGGCATACAGAACTAAAAAAGGGAAACAAGTAGCAGAAAAAGCATTGGGACAGCCGTGTGAAAGCAAATGTCGTTACAAGTGCACTGAAAACTTCGATCTAAACCAAAGGGAGTTTATCTTTAAAACATTCTGGAAACTCGGCGATCGTAATAAACATTGGGAATTTGTTATAAAATATACTAAAAAGATCAGTAAAGGGCGTAAAACCACTGAAATTACCAAACACAAACGCGAGTACACCTATGTTTATTATCTTCCAGTAGCTAGAAACGAAACAAAAAGAGTCTGTAAGCAGATGTTCTTAAGCACAATATCGTCTGGAGAACGTATTATAACAACGGCTTGGAAGAAGTACGATGGCATAGCGGCTGTAGAAGAAGATAAAAGAGGAAAATATGAACATAAAGCCAGAGTTATTGATGAAGTAATGATTCAGAGTATGAAAGACCACGTCAATTGTTTAGACAGAGTGGAATCCCACTACGCACGTAAAGATTCCGCGAAATTGTATTTAAATAACATAAAAAGTACGTCACAGATGCACAAACTGTATGTTGAATGGTATGATTCTAGTCGTAATGTAAATACTAATCCAGCTAACATACGTCAATACCGTGACATTGTAAACGCTAATTTTAACTTGGCGTTTCACAAGCCTAAGAAGGACAAGTGTGAAGTTTGCCACATCTTTGAGAATAACCAGTTTCCCACGGAAGAAGAAAAGACGATCTTTCTAGAACATCAGGCCCAAAAGAAAAAAGCTCGGTTACTTAAAGAAGCGGATAAAATAGAAGCACTTAATAATCCTCAAATCATCTCAGCTACATTCGACTTTCAAAAAGTTTTGCAATCTCCGCATGGTGAGGTAAGCATCTTTTATTATAAAAGAAAACTAAATACTTACAACTTTACACTGTTTGAGCTTGCAAAAAAAACTGCTGTTTGTTACATGTGGCATGAGGGTACTGCTAAAAGAGGGGCTAATGAAGTCTCAAGCTGTTTATACAGTTTCATTAAAATGCATGCGGCAAAGGGGGTGAAAGAGTTTAGATTTTGGTCGGATAATTGCGGTGGCCAGAATCGTAACCGTATTGTGTTCGCTTCCTATTTGCTCGCTGCTAAAGAGTTTGATGTAACAATAACGCATAGATTTATGGAGAAGGGACACACCCAAAATGAAGGGGACAGTGTTCACGCGCTTATAGAAAGAGAGAGTGAGCAGAGACTGATTTACGTTCCTGATGCTTTGCTTGATTGCTTGGTTCGCTGGGCCAAAAGAGAAGGTATACCGTACAATGTAACAGAAATGACTTTAGGCGACTTCTATAATTTTAAAGATTTGTTGGCTAACAAAAACTGGGTGAAAGATGTAACTAATGAGAAAATGAAGTGGACACAAATAAGAGAGGTTAAGGTTACAAGTAATATTTTTGATCGAATAGAATTTAAATATAATTTTGATGAAGAGCCTAAGACTTTAGTGGTGCTTAGATCCACGAAAAGAAACACCCAACGCACCGATGATTTTAAAATATCTCCAGCGTATGATGGTCCTGTTCTTCTCCCACATGGCAAATACAAAGACCTTAACGAAATGTGTAAATCAGGTGTTATACCTAACAAGTATAATAGATTTTACAGAGACTTGCCACATCTATCTAGTAATGTAAGAGAAAGAAAAATGAGTGATTCTGAAGACTTTTGATGGGAGATAATTTTTGATTATTGTGATTTTAAAGTTCCTGTTTTACCGTACAAACATTTTTAAGTACTAAAATTAGACTAGCTTTTAAGGTAGAAAACTGAGACTGTAATTTTATTATAATAAGCAAGTTATATTTTATTTTTCACAGTGAAAGGACGGCTGTGTTATTTTTTTTTGAAACTTTTTATTTTTTATACAAGTTTACCTAAGGTGATTGTGATTTGAAATTGCAGCTTTATTAAATACTATTTATTTTGTTATCATAATATTATAATAACCCTAAAGCTTAGTTAGAGAAATTAGACTGATGTTTAAAGTAGAAAATATAGACTGAACTTGAAACTGAATTTATTATAAGTAGGTACTTTACTTTAAACTTTAATAATAATAATAATAATAATAATAAACATTTATTTCGGAATAAAAATTTCCATATTTTAGTGTTAGTCTTACAATCTTAACCTAGTGTTAGTGTTAACCTAATATAAAATCTACATACGAAACATGGGATACCTTTGCACAAGTATCTCTTTGTGCAAACGTATCCAATGCTTCACCATAGGGAATTCCCACCGGTCACACAATGTGCTCAGAATGCTGTGGGAGCTAGCACGCAGTCTGCGTATGATGGAGGCGCTGCGTTTTCGTATAATGGCATGAAAGCCATCAACCTCTGCCGCGGCGAACATGCCGGAAGCACTACAAAAGCGTGGCAGCCCCATAAGCATTCTAAACGAATTGTTATATTGGACCCGCAGGGCACTGTATGTCTTCTGCGTATATTTGACCCATAGACTGCATGTATAAAAACATTGGCAATAGGCTCTAAAAAGAGATGTTTTCACCTCCTTAGTGCATTTGGCAAATCTACGGATCAACATATTGCTTCGAACAGCCAGGGCCCTGCGCTCCCTTTCGATGTCCATGTTATCATTGAGGTCATCCGTGACCCAGTGACCCAGATATTTAACCTCTGTCACTCGCTTTAGTGGCGTATTAGCTAGCCTAACTTGTGGCACTTTACGGTGACTTTTGGTGCCCGCCTTGAAAACTAATAGCTCGCTTTTCTTGGTATTATACCTCAGTCCATGAGCCTCGGCATAACCTTCACATATTTGCAGAAGCTGCTTGAGAGCCCTGATCGACGGGCTCAGCAACGCCATGTCGTCGGCATAGCTTATATTGTTTATACAAATACCATCTATATGACAACCAACCCTGGTGTTGCTGAGCTCGACGATCAGCCGATTGATGTACAGGTTGAAAAGTCGAGGCGAAGTGATCCCCCCCTGCCTCACTCCGCAGCTCAACCTATACATGTCGGATACTTCCCCAGCCCACCTGACATAATTCATTTGATTGTTGTACCAATAACTAAGTACAGAAATCACCGCATTGTCCACATTACTTTCCTGACGTAGTTTTTTCCACAGTATTTCATAAGACACAAGGTCAAATGCTTTCGATAAATCGAGAAAGCACGCATTAACCGGCGTCTCTCTATCGACATAGTACTGTACGGTCTGCTTTAAGCACAGTATAGCAGTCTCTGTAGATAGCCCCGGCCGGAAGCCAAATTGAGCATCGTGTAGGCTGATACGACTTGCCATATGTGCATCAAGCAGACAGTCCAGCACTTTAGCTGTAACTGTGGCTAAGGAAATTGGTCTATAGTTGGAAGGATCGGCACTATCTCCTGTCCTATTCTTAATTATTGGAACAACAATCGTTTTCATGAGATCATCCGGTAAGAAGGAATGACTTATACAGAGTGAGTAAAACATACCTAGTATCCTCGGCAAATGTACGCCAGCGTAACGCAAGTGCTCAACGCTAAGGTGATCATGTCCCGGAGACTTACCTCTTACCATGCCTTTAATAACTTTATCCACCTCCTTGGCAGAGAATCTAACTATAGGTTCCGAGGACACGGTCATGGATTTAGCGACCAACACCGGCGACGACGCTGGCGCAGTATGTACCAAAAGCGAATCAACTTTAAAATGACTCACAAACATGTTAGCTATCGCAGAGGGATCGCACTCACCCGCCACACTCGCTGGGAGGCTAGGCTTGGGGTTCATTTTACTCGTATTTTTCCAAAAACTTCTAAAATGTTTCGACTTGTGATTATCTGCTAAAATGTTTAATCTTATTTGAGTTTGGTTATTACGACACCACTTTAACTTAGATTTAAACAATTTACGCGTGTCACACATTTTATCATATATATAGCCCACAGTTGGGTTATTATAAAGATGCCACATTTGAAACGCAATCCGAGCCTCACAGTGAACAATTTTGACATGTTTATTCCAACCCACCAGGGGTTGATATTTTATTTTCTGTTTACAAGTTGCACTAAGTTCCGCAGCCCTCGACAGGCTTTGAATAATTTTATTATACAAATTATTTAATACTACATGATGACTCACATCTTTACATATCTTATCCGCACAGGTAATAAATTCCAATGGAAATTGAATTTCACGTAGATATGAGTGACAAAGTTTCCCATACAACTCAATTTGTTTGGAGTCTCGTTCACCCCATATAACATTATTTTGTTGAACCTTATGCACAACGATGTTAGGTTTAATTAGTTTTAAGTTACATATTATCAGAAGCGGCAAATGATCAGAACAATAACTATCGTACAGTACCTGTGCATCAACAATCGTACGCCGCGCCGCCTCGGTCGCAACGCAGTGATCGAGCCAGCGCTTACAGCCATACACATCACTAACAAACGTATACGTATTAAGTGGTAATAGTTCCACATCCGCACAGACCCAGGATTGTTCCTCACAAAAATTGTATAACTCGTTATAAAAAAGCTCGTTTTTGTGAGCATTAAAGTCACCTAACACAAAAACTGATTGAATATCACCATTATCCACTATCGCGTTAATTTCACTTAAAGTATCTGTGAATTCAACTAAGTGTTCGTTACAATTAGTGGGCATGTACACGGAGAACACGAGTATTTCGCGTTCAAACAACTTCACTTTAATTGCCGCTAGGCGTACACTGTTACACTGCACTACCTCCACCGATGAGAACATACTCTTTCTCCAGAGCAGCGCCACACCTCCATATGGTCTTCCTATCAAAAGACCAGTCGAAGTGTCCATAGATGAGGTTCCAGTGTATGCAAAGTCATCGTGTATGCTATCCAGTATAGGTAGGTCGTCGTGTGTTAACCAATGTTCTTGTATAGCTAGAATGTCAGCTGATACACACAGACGTCTAATACATCCAACTGACGTTTTCACATTCTTACAATTAAAGCTAATTATTTTTACAGATCTATCCATTTTTACTGTGATTTTTCTGTGACTGCTCAGAGGTCTCTTTGTTCTTATTAAAGTATATAAACCGTCGGTACGATATTCCGTCTGGCCAGAACTCCTCGCTCAGAAATAGATCTTCACTAGCTCTGGGAACGAATATTTTATAACTATCATATTCTTTGGCTGTTTTCATGTTCATCTTTTCAACGGTTACCTGTAGTTTAGACTTTTCTTTGATATACAACATTATGTCATCTTTGGAAACCCCTTTATCGACATTATAGATATATATTGGTATCTTAATGTCTGCCGCCTTAAATTTTCCTTCCGGATTTACAGTTGCCTTCCCTTTGTTGCCTTTAAACCTTTTATTTCTCTGCACTACTGTCCATCCATTACTATATTTTGGTGGAACCTCAGTATTAGTATTAACATTCAGTAGATTTGCATGATGCATCCCAACACGTGCGGCACTCAAAGCGTCCGTGTGTCCCGTCTCAACGGTTACTGGTTTTCGATGCGTCACCGTGTTATCAACGCTCACACTGTTCGCCGCTGCAGCGTAAGTTGTGCGAATTCTGCACGATCTTTTTTCCTGTCTACCCTCTGTCAGCGGAGATAATAATAACGGTCTATCAGGGGACAAATAAATATCAGAAGTAGTAGACTTATTTGACTGTGGACTATCTAATACACAACTACCTCTTTGAGTGTTAATGTTGGTGGAATCATTTGTGTTGAAAACAGTTGATTTATCTATAACACTTTTTATCGATTCCAGTTGGTCAATGGTTGCATATTGCTCTTTCATCCGCTTGATTTCATTACGCATCCAAAGCATTTCTTTAAGAAGACTGCTAACATCTACATTGTCCCAGAGTACAGGTGGAAGATTTTTGAGGTCCCTTGCGACAAACACCGGTAATACCTCGGATTCGCACTGTTTTATAAGACTGATAATGTCATCTATATCACGCCTTTTCTTCCCTCCTCCTCTCCTATTTATCATACGCTCTCGTTCGCTTTCCGGTACAGAGTCAAATAACATAATTTTTGCCTTACGTATATCTTCCTCGGTAAAGGCACTTACGCATATGCGACTAACACTTTCTTCATCCAAGATGTCTAGCCTATCACACACAAATGCAAGAAGCTCGTTTATAACTATATTGCAGCTTGAACACTTTAGCACTCGCGATGACACCTCCATATTTACTTAAACAACTCGATACGAACAAAATCTCGATAGCTCGTCGCACGTCCATCGGTAACGCATGCACGCACGAGACTCAAGATCTGCCTGTAAGGCCTGCCTTTCAAAGGTGCTTTGATTCTATAAGCAGACCAGGTTCTATTTTTATAATGGTATGTTGATTAGTTATTTGTAGAATTTTAATTTTGTGGAATAATTCTCTTTTTTAGTCTTTTTTATATTTTTTTTTATTAAACTTTCGAAGTCAGGTAGCTAAAGTATAGATGCTGATTATTAAGAATAAAGGCTCTATAAACTGTGATTAAGACTGAGTGATATCTAATGATAATTAAGTACATAGAAATGTTATGTAAACAAATTGTTATAACAATTCTAAACATTTTGATTAATAAAGACTTTAATGATTGAAACAAATGCAGTATATTTTTTCAATTTACCCTAGTAAAACAAACACATACGACAAAAGTATTTTTAAACCCACATTTGAAAATGTCGCAAATGCCATATCCTACTTAAATTATTATTAAGAGTCCGAATAAAATTGTAGTAAGTGCCACAACTGACAATTTACCCAAAAAATAGTCCAAATAAAAGTGGCGATAGTACCTTATTTCCCAAACTATTCATTAATTCTCAGATTTTTCTATCTCAGATTGTAACATACTTAATAAAAAACAATCAGTCCAAATTTGAAGAGGCTGTGATCTTTAATAATATTTTTATCGTCAAAATAGACTTTAAACTGCTCTACTGAAAAGTTGTATTTTTGTAGTACCGACATTGTTAATAGGGACCATCGAATTATGAACAAACCTAAACAAATAAAATATAAATTGCACTTGTTTTTATACAAAAAATAATTCTGACAATTGCCTGAGACAACGTGATTGTACAGCCAGATTTCCACATTCATCATTTCTCAATGTATCTACTATTTAAATTTATAGATCTAAATATAATTCCTCTGTTTCACTGTTAGTTTCATGGTCGTTTTGCTGTAGTAAATAGTCTTCACCAACATCACTCACTTCAGTCTAATCTACTAAAAACCCAGCTGAGGCAGCTCTAAGACTTCAACAAAACTTGCATCTGATTACAGCCATCTTGGTATATTTACCAATATTTATTAATATTGTCAATTAATTCTTTGCTTGGGTTGTTGTAACCTAAATGTAGCATTTTTACGTAAAAACAGTATTTTAAAACAGAAACCAATAACAAACCATATGTAAAAAGAAAACATAATTAGTCCACGACGTGCGGTCACACAGACCGCGCTGGAACTTTAGTTTGAAATTTCTCACCAGAGTGACTGATGCCGATGCAGTTAATATAAGTTTAGCAGTTTTAAAAACCTAAGCGCTCTGTGAGTATTAAAGGTAATATGATGCTCTAAAAAACTAAGTAGTTCCTTTACTTATGTCTTATCATATTGCTTTTTCTGTACTAGTACATACATAAAAGAATACATCACTGTTACTGTGTTTCTGAAATAATAAAATAATACAAAATATAGGAACAGGCCTTCGTAAATTACTTTTAAAAACGTTAACAAAATGTTCTACAGAATGTTCATTATTGGCTTAAAGTTACTTCAATTACTAATAAAACTATTGCACTAGATTTCAACACTCTCCAAGTCTCACATCTCATCGTAGTTGGGAACGCAGTTTATTCCTCGGAGTAACATCACTAAACCAAACTCGGGATCAAAGTGTATATCTGTTTACTTCAAGTCTAGATCAATTATAATGAAATGTCCACTGCCGTGAAGCCAATTTTATAAGGTAAGGTTCGAAAATATTTAAGATTCCGATCTAAGTACCTACTATTATTTTCCTGAAATTTCATTAACTGCCACGCGAAGAAAGCAGACTGCAACTGGTTTTCTAATTAAAGGTTGCTATCATGCTAATTTACAATTTGTGACAATTCTTTCCAACGTCTGGTAACTACAAAAAATACAAAATGAGATTGTAATATCCTTATTCGGCAAATCCGTTTAGAGTCCGCTAGGTACTTGTATTTTGAAAGCGTTGCTAATTATGTGGTCCCGACTTTAAGTTCCGAGAAAGGCGACGTGTTTTAACTGTTAACGACTGTGAATTAAATTAATGGCGATTGTTCCAGTACCTATTGAAAGTCCAAGAAAGAAAAGTACCAGACCTACATTATATCGAAAAGGAATTAGTTATTTTTCATTCTTAAAAATGCTACCTTGTTGGAAAAAAAAGACAGCACTTGGCAATGAACAAATATAGAATATAACCACTTATCATTAATTTTGTTTTTTTGTTATAGTACACAAAGAATTTTTGATTAGGCATAGACAAAGAAATAAAGACCAGAAAAACGATCTCATCTGGGAAAAAAGTAGAAAAAGTATATGTAAGCTCTAAATAACAGTTCTAAATAGTTTATTGTATAGTTACTATTGAGACATGGTGAATCTAGCAAGGTTAGTCGGGTTGAATTGCACTGATTGAGATTGAAATATAAATGTAAAATTTAATTGTTTCATTTAGAGGATTTTTACGCTGTTGCTATCGCTTATTGGCCCTTCTAGTCTTGATTTCTGTATGATGTATCTATTGGTCTAAACCACGCCGACTAAAACTGCAGACTTCTGACAGCACTGTATTTGTAGCCAGCGGCGTGGCAACATTATATAAATGGGTGTATGGTGGCTCTTCCACACACTCGACATAACTTACTAGCCCATAGAACAGAAAGGCTTTGCATTCTGCTATTGCCGCCTTCAGTTGCCGTCCGCCGCCTTCAGAAACACACCTAATAACTTTTTCCAAAATTATTCTGAAATTGTGGAACAATTTCTACTTAAGAGAGATACAATCTATTCAATTGCTTACCTTAGTAGCTACGGTCGACAACATTACAATGGAAACTATTTAGGTACTACATGTGGTACCAGTTTTACACTTTATAATTTTATCCAAAATTCGAGGCAGTTTTATTGAAACAAATTAGCATTTTGTCGCCTCTAAAAGTTAAATGTCCACCATTTCAGATTCTCTCGCTTCCCGGTCTTTGTTAAAAAAGTTACAATTTGTAACTTTTAGTGTAGAAATAGTTGCAAAACGCAGATGTAGCGCAAGCTACGTAAAAAATGCCGTAAATCACTATAGTGAGTGTACCGGTGCGCAACGTTAGCGGGAATTATGTTGCAATTTGTGCCGAAAGTTTTAACGAGTTTAGGGACTAGCACATACCTACTGACACTGGTCCCATTACTTTAACATTTATTTGAAAATTAAGCCAGACAGATAAGGTTCGTGAGGTTTCTTTGAAGCTAAATAAGCATATATTTGAAAATTGCTTATTTATATAGAGTGTATATCCGAGTAACATACCGATTCTAATTACGATTTTAGTGTTTTTTTTTATTGGATAGAAATCTGCTCAACGTACTTTCTAAAAGAGGAGGGGAAAGACAGAAACACTTAACTCGACGTACTGTCTTAACGGATGGAGGGTCCCTTGAAAGGAACATTATTAAAAACATGTAGCCCTATTTTGTACCTGACAGTGGTAATATTGCTTAAACGCATTTACCTCTAAACCTACTCTTACACCTCCGCGCGACGGACTTAGAAAATACATAACACATTCTGCATGAAACTCGCTAGCAAGTCGTGCATAAGGTGTATTAGAGAAGTGATTATGAGTAAATTTGTATTTGTTTGAAGACTGAAATGCATGACAAATTTTGTACTAGGTATTGTATTTACAACTATGCCCTAACCAAGTATGAACCGTGTCAATACTTGACACCAAGGCGATAAATAGTTTGGGAATTTACTAAGGGTGATCGCATGTGTTACACAAACGGTGTCAGCTTTTTTATTACAGAAAATGTACATAAATTCGAGTATAACAACGTAGAGATATTTCACAAAAAGTAGGACAGACAAAATCTAATCAGAGCAAACAAAACAAATTGTCTTGGAACCGTTCAATATCGGTCCTATAAAAACTCGGTTATGTGCAGTCACGCTGGCTTGGGCGCGTTGCAGTCCAGTATTGTGACGCTAACTTGCCACTAATTTATGACGACCACAGCACAAGCCCTGCTTATATTGAACATTTTCCAGTTGATTTTAGGGAACCTTTCTACTATCGGTTTGTTCTTCTTTCCCTACAAAGAGAAGGATCCCGATTTAGAAACAGTACTTTTGTATTTCTGAACATAAATAGTATGTCATAATTACAAACAAAGTTTCACAAACGATAAGCAAATACTCCTTTGTATCTATTTCCACAAACGACTTGTGATCTCTCACCGTTTGACTTAGTAACAGTTGATATTCAAGTTCTGGATTTGAGTAGCAGCCGGGAAAAGCTTATGAGAATGACAGGTAAATCATATTAGTTTCTATAAAGTTAAGTCAAAACTACTTGCCTCAGGACAAATATGACAAAGTGTAGCAAATAGTGTTTTTCATTGCCAATCCATTTTCAATGTTGCTGAGGTCTAAAATGAATTAAACCTGTGTGCAGAGTTTTGATAAATCGTGCACACAGCCGAAAGCATGCTCGCTACTAGCTATACTAGCATGTCTGCCGCCGCTTTTAGTCAACTGAGATCCTACAAATGTTCAGTTCGAACTGATTTGCATATCCTCACCTCCATCTTAATTCGCTTATTGCGTTTTATAGCGTGGACATACGAGTCCATGCTCTACGCTACCTTTTGTCAAATATACCCTGGCCCCGAGTCGTTTATTTATACGTGGCATTTTTTAAATGCATTCATTTTATTATACAATGGATGTCTGTGATTAAGAGCGACCTTGATATATCCAGAGTGAATGACTCAACGACCACACGCCGCAGCGACATCGCCACGGCGAAGATTGACGAGGAGAGCCGACCCCAAATGACATGGGTCAAGGTTAGGCAAAAAGAAAGTCATTTTATTACAAAAATGCATTGAAAACCGCAGGCAAGATTAAAAATAATAACAGTACCATACAGGAACTGGTGCAGACTAATAAGGCACGATCTAATGCACTGTCATTCCCGTCTAATCTTATTTTCCTACTACCATGTCTGTCTCATACAAACTATATAGATAGGTTATAAATATAAAAACAAATGGTACTTATAATAGAATATACTTTACTTGTATTTTTGCAGTTTCTGTTTTTGGAACTACTTTACAAAATTTGCAGCTACAAGATTTAGGATTTCGGCTGGTTGTTGGTGAAATGTAACATGAAGTAACAAACTTCATACCTAATGTATTTAGTATTTATGTAACAGACACAAACAGAAACATTCAAATATTCTCAGACAAAGTATCGTTGTGCCAATATTCTTAGAAAAAGTATTTTTTTTTTTTTTTTTAAATACGACTCCCGCAGTAGGGTACAAGCCCTGTGTCGCGGGAGACTTTACAAACATACAATTCACGGACACAAATATGGAAATTTAACATTTTTAGAAGGCTAATTATATTGTAGCACAGTAGCAGTATTAGCGCATAATGGGCTACTAAAAGCATACATATTGCTGTTTATACACTTAATCAAATTCCATGAATAATTTACGATACCTACTAAACTTACATTGAAATACAGCACAATTATGTCAAACTGAAATGTAATATCGTTCACAAAATAAATTTGGACAACGGTCTAATCTCAAACAACGGTTGCGTAATTAGAAACACGGAAACAGTGAAATTATTCGAATTCACTGTCGTTTAACGGTAAATATAATTAAATCAAAAGTATTAGAAAATTCAGGAGCACAGAGGAGGAGGAAGAGTAGGGAGGCCTTTGCTTAAATATAGTATTCTTTGCTTTTGCCCACCAATGGGACATTATAGGGTAGAAAAAAGGAGCATTTACTATTTGGGTCTAAAACGTACAACTACATATACCAATGATTTAATTTTTTACTTTCAGACAGTGTATGCTCTTACCTCAGAATATAAATATATAATAATTTCAAAATAGGGATTTTTAAAATTGGACTACAATTAACGAAAACATCGGTGACTACAAATAAAAGTACATACGAACATTTTTTCGAAGTTAGATACATAATAAGAAAGTATGACAGTCGTACAAGACAAGACATTAAAACAACTGGCGTAAAACAATATAACTTTGAATTGAATACCGATTTATTACTGGGTCAACTTGGTTTTAGACTAATTGCTTTTATTTCAAATATTTAAGAGTTCACGGTCGATTGCCCTTGCGTGGCCGTGATACCGCGTATTATTTTGAATTAATAATCAAGGAGAATTCACCGATTATAATGTTTACAGAGAATAAATTTATAATTTATACATTTGGAGGTTAATAGCATGACATTGTGCACAAAATACCTACCAAAAGTACATTTCGCTCGAGTACGAGCAACGAGCCCGAGATGAGGAGAGACTTCGCCTCCCTATGTGTGTTTTACCGCCTAGCGCCTGTACAACTGACACTGAACAATTATTAGATATGATGTGCACGACCATATTTTACCTTCGCGCCTCTCACCATCGGCAGAATTCGTTCTCACCTTAGAACCAATATCATCGCGTACTGTACGGTTCCAGAGGAATTTCATCCCACTTACAATAAAGCAGTGCAATGTGAGCTTTTTTCAAAATACTACAACATGGAGTTCTTTAAAAAAAGAATAAAAACGTGTTTACTGGGTCGGCAACGCATGACACCTATGGTGTTACAAACGTCCACAGGTTAAGGTAACTGCTCACCATCAGGTAGGCCGTAAGCTTATTTTATTTGCAACCTCAGTGGTATATAAAAAAAACATAGACATCGTTCCCGGACTTGGAATTTCGGAACACCTTGTTTTGTGATGTAGTGGGTTACCTGTCCATCGAAGCAGAGAATTACATAAAAACTCTGCTTAAGAGTTTGATAGCGATTTTAATGATTATATTGTTAATCTGTATCACATATTATTACATCATGTGCAAGAGGAGTTCAATATCCGCACAGGGCAAAAACTTGATTTCATCTAGAAAAATTTTTTGTTCTAGAAGTATCTTTTGTGCTATATTATGTCTATTTATCTAAGTTCTTGTGACACAGGACTTGTACCCTGGTGCAAAAGTTATATTAATTATATTATAAAATTTTGTGAAAATGTTTTCCTTTTGACATTTCATTAAGCTATCTCAAAAGTTTATTAGAATCTCGAGGCTTCATGTCAAAACACTCGAGGTCAAACGTCATAAAACGAATAACATAATGAAAAGACGCGATTCTTTCATCAGTATTCAGTTAAATAATCTTTGATAATTGTTGTGGTACGTTGATATCGTATCGTTATCATATTTTTTTTTGACATCGCACACTCACTAGATTTCAGAATAGTCCAAATATGTCAAGTGACCTTTGGGAAAATGTCAGCTCATGTCATGTCATGTTCAACAGCTACTTTTGTTGCTGACTGTGTTGAATGCAATTTGATAATATATTGTATTAAAGCTGGATAAAATGTTATAAACTAGCTGTCACACCTCTTTTTTCTCAACGTGTAGTCTGAGCTTGTATTTGACTATGAACCTTGATAAAGAAAACGTCTCCTCATCAGGTACGATTAGGTAAGCTAGGCCATCGGTAGGTATATTACCCACAAATGGATTTTACTATATTCTGCTTCTTTTTTTAACGATTTGACAGCAAACATTGAATCTCATATTCTTTTTTATAAGCCATTGATTGAAAGGACGACAAGATTGGAAGTCTGGTGTTGAGGGTCCCGCCAACTCATAGCAGCACGTAATTCAACCAAAACACAGTAATATGTTTGTGTCATTATTTCACTAATTAATAACTTACAGTACGTGGTACCTACTAATATGGCCTATTGCGTAGACCTATCACCAGGTGATATAAACAAAGTCTCTCAACATACCCTCAACGCGTGTCACGTTTCCTACTATTCATTTACCTAAATCTGATTATCTAACAGATATTTAGCTCTTATCAACAATTGCAATTACCATTAACGAGTCTATTTAGTGCTAGTTAGTCTATATTGTATACAAATCTAGGTGACATGACTATGTTACGAATCCTAGATACAAATCTAGCGTTAAACAACTAAACAATTAAAAAACGAAAGTCTTGGCTTGTTTACAAAAATAAACACACAAGTATTATATAAAACTAATACAGATAAGTGGATAACACCTCGTTGTTTGTGCAGTGTCGTTAAAGGCAAATAATAAATTTTATGTTCGTCTGAGCTACCGCGCTTGGAGTTTAGTGATTGTGGCAATAACTCTCTGCGAACGTTTATTGTGGTTGCGAGCTCATATCTCTTGGCTATATGTACTAATAGAAATAAAACAACCTTTACCTGCACTATACGAGCTACGGAACAACCTGAGAGACAAGCTCGCACTATATGTGATTTGTTTCATCGTCACTACATAATATATAATTGTTAAAAGTAATTATCGTGAATATATCGATTTGTCTCACAACCAAAAATGCGAATATGTTTTTTTCCTGCATTATGTGATGATATCTTTGTCGCGGGGATTTTACGAGCAAATATTGGTTTAACATGGATACAAAGAACACCAATATTCGGAACAACAAAGTCTTCGTTGCAAAGCAGTCGTGCTTACTCCTACTGTGACATCATACAAAGATGAGGCTTGTGTTTTAGTGATAACTTTACATGGCTGATTGAGATTATTTAACTTTACCTAGGCGAGGTTTCAACAAAATGGGCAAGTTGGATACAACGAATTTGTTGCATAAATCAAACTCGGGAAAACGCTCTAACTTTCAGAAAATCGAATGCCGGTAAACTGCATTGATATTATTACTACTAAATATAGTGAAGACACCACAAAATACGTTATTGTCGTGCGTGAAGGCACATTGATCGTAAAGTATAGCCTGTGACAAGCAAATGTCACAAACAAACCTACTTAGTTCAAACTCATGACGATAGTATCTCACGGTACGAACGCCTACTTGGTGTCAAAATGTTTGACGTTAATAGTCTATCTGTCTCTCTTGTCTGGTCAGATGGACAGATGTCCAGACGAGACTCATTGTAGAAAGAGATATATGTATGCCGCCTATGTACATCAAATTTTGTGATTATAAATAAGTATTCGTAGATCATGTAGCGTAGACTCCATACACTTGCCTTTATATTCGTCGTGTCAATGATCGTCTGAAAGCGTCATTATTTTGGAAAATTGATGACGCTGCCATGAAATCCATGGATCACTGTTTTGAAATTTATCAGATTAAATTACAATACTTAAAGATTTTAATATTATGAGTCAGTGTATTTGGAAAAATCGTTAGGTTTTAAATTTGATAGGTAAAACTACATGTCATCTAAATCGATTCTGCGGTTTTATCGTGATAACTTAAGAGACAGACAGAGTTACTTTCATAATAAAAGTATGCGAATGACATTGCATGAAAAGGTCGGCCAGAGTACGGTTTCGAATTTAATATTATTAAGTTAGATCAAATTCGATTTCCACATCAATCCAATCTAGTCCATCAAAATTCTGAATGTGTCTGCAGTATTTCATTATTTTTGTCAGGCTGCCAATAGTCGCTGAATGAAATAAAATATCTGTACGACACAGGTCGTTGATGCTGCTCGCAGTAGTTTTACAACTAAGTAGTCATCGCTGTATGGTGTATAGTATATTAGTCGCAGCACCTTACCCCATATCAAGTTTATAAACATTCAAACATTGTAAAATTGGCAATTTGAAAAGAGTGGCCGCGAGTTTTTATTGCCAGGTTCTTTTCTCCGGCTTTACCTATTGTTTGTGAACTTGGCATTACATGTACATGTAGAATCCCGACGTATCACAAGAGTTGTTTTGCATCCTAAGTGAATAAAAAAAAATGAATTTTGTATAGTAATAAAATATCGTGTCACAACTCGCACAACGCCATCTGATCCCAAACTAAGCGGATCCTATACTATGGCAGCCAGACAACTGATAAACATACTTTTAAATTTCTAAATACAAACATATCATAGATAAATGACATCCAGACACAAAATAAACCATCGTGCTCATCACACAAAGTTTTATACCGGGTAGGGATCGAACCCACGACCTCCGGCTTAGCAGTCAGGGTCACAAACCACTAGGCTAACAGGCCAGTCGAAACCTTTGTATATGATTTTATTCATACAAAGTATAATTAAAATTTTTGTATTTTCTTGTATATTTTAGGTTATTATATTGTGCTTTTGCCTGCGGCTTCGCCTGCGTGGATATCAGTTATCGCGACAAAAATAAAACAAAATCGGTTTAGAGGTTTAAGCGTGTAACCGTCACAACAGTTACACATTTATAATATTAATTTGGATTATGTAAGGTTATTTTAGAATTAAATGCAAGCTTCACTGTTTGTATCCTTTATTTAATAGATAATGGAACAAACTAAATATCTCATAGGTATATAAAATTCTCGTGTCACAATGTTAGTTACCATACTCCTCCGAAACGGCTTGACCGATTTTTATGAAATTTTATATGTATATTCAGTAGGTCTAAGAATCGGCTACTATCTACTTTTTCCACCGCTAACGTTTATAAGTACTATAATATTTTAAAGCTGAAGAGTTTGTTTGTGTGTTTGAACGCGTTAATCTCAGGAACTACGGGTTTGGAATTAAAAAAATCTTTTACTGTTAGATAGCCCATTTATCGAGAAAGGTTATAAGTTTTATAACATAACGCTACGACTAATAGGAGCGGAGCAGCAAGGAAAAATGTTGCAAAAACGGGGAAAATTTACGCAGACGAAGTTGCGCGGGTCAGCTAGTTTTAATATAATTAGACAGATTTGTTAATCACGATTGATTCTTTTAAATTGTTTAATAAAACTAAAACACCTTCAATTTCCTCATTTTGCGGAGTTGACTCTGGAAAGCGACTGTGAAAAAAATATATATTTACATTTTTGTTTGTAAATAAATCATTTGTTACCAACCAATATTTTGGGTTCAAATATTGGTTTGGTTCATCCTTTATATCGTAGCATCATATTCTCTAATTTTATAAGCTACGGATCTTAATCGCATATTGCAACGGCCGTGGTCAATACGGTCGAAACGTTGGGCAATAAAACAAAGGTATTTAGCCTTAAAATAAAATATTTACGCGATTAAGACCCGTAGCTTTTAAATTCTATAATGTGTATAAATCGCGAAAGTTTACGAACATATATCATAATTGTCTTTCAGAAATGGCATTTGTATTCGTAAAATTTTGGGCATCTTGTAATCAGCATGGTGTATATTTTTTGCTTTATTCCACTAAATAAAAATACGAGCTGATCGCAAGCCTAATGGTGAGCGCAATTCTAGCCCATTACAAAAAATCTTTGATTTGCAGAGACTCGAGTTTCACCGTGCTGTTCTCATTTTGAGCCATTAATTCATAAAACCCTACCCAGAAATTACCGTTACAACAGTGTCATTCAACGAAAACATAGTAATGTCAAACACATTAGATCAGAATTTCCCAGAAAATTACTCCGCTGGTACGCACCAACGCGGCTCATGGCTTAGACTTACCTATCACCGGTAGAACACCAGTAGGTTCATACTGCCGTGTTTGTGTACCTGTACCTGTACCTACTGGCGTAACTTACACGCCAGTATGAAGATATTCTTAGTGTTGTATGTCGAAAGACCGACATAACTCTAGCATACATCCAGAACTCGCGCTTTACGGTGGAGACGCTGAGCTACATCCGTTAACCCGTGACCATGACTGTTGCAACACGTTTGAAACGTCGGGAATAAATCAAATTGACGGCTCCTACGCATAAGGTCGGAAAACACTTTTACGGTAGTGTTATTTTTGCACTAATAGAATAATATTCTACCATTCATCAAATCAAAATATAAATATCTTTAATAAATAATGAGATTTTTAGTGCTAATAGTCTTAAAATTTGAACTCTCCCGCGCAAATAGTAGTAACTACTATATATAAAACATGACTTTATGCGGCGACCTATTGAACGCTGCATGGATTTATTTTAACACAGACGTTGTATGCTATTTGAAGTCGCAATTCATCGGGTCCATTAAGTCGTAAAACTAAGCTACGACTTTTAACATCTTAGATGATCTTTAACAATGTTTGGTTACGACCAAGTTACCACTTTATACAAACTAAGTAACTTAAAGTTACGATTTTATGCGTTGTTATTATTTGCATCATTAATGTGAGATTTTATGCTTTAACACTAAATAAAAATACGGTCACATGCTTAGTCATAAACTCTATACGTGAAAGGAACTTCAAGACCACACAAACTGGATTACTAACGTAACACATCACAAAACTCAAAAACAGAAATCTAAAAGAAATGAAATATTTATAAATTATATTAAACAGTTACTGATTTCTATCGCAATCTTTATCATGACGAACCAAGTACATCAATTACAAGTGGCGAAACAGTTATGAGTACCGTAAAAGAACTAGTTTCTAATTAATTATATTGGAAGAAGAAGTTATTAAAGCTATTAAATCACAGAGGGGAGGTAAACTACCCAGCAAAAATAAATTCTCTAATGAAGTTTTAAAAGGTATACCAGTGACTATTTTGTACTCACTAACAATTGTTTTCTTTCTTCAATAGACCACATCTACAATAATCTTACTTCACAAGAAAGGGAGAACAGATTCTGATGATATATCAATCTACAGACCCATTTCGCTAATATCAAACGTATACAAAATTTTCTCCAAGATAATACTGAAACGGATAACAAACACCATAGACGAGAATCAGCCGAAAGAACAGGCAGGGTTTCGAAGTGGCTTTTCAATTATCGACCACATAAATACCATCAAGTAAATAATCCAGAAATGCAATGAATATGGAACAAAACAGTTGGAATTTATACAAGACAATGTTCTGATGTCAAATATAGTACTGTAATTTTCAATAATAGTATTTCAAGTATTGGCAATAAAATTTCAATCGAGATTTGACCCTTAATATTGACTTCAATATCTAATGAAAACTTGGATTTAAAGCTGTGTACTGAAACTAATAGTTAGACGATTAATATATTTTTTTAAGAATTTAATGCTATAAGATGTAACAGGGACGTATTTTTCATCATGTTGAATGTTATTATCACTATCGGTAATAGAAGCGATAATACTCAAGCAGATGACACAGTGTTTTACATTACTTGGAGTATTTTCTTGGCGTAAAAGTCTGTCAAATATTTATTTTATCTTATTGAACCCACATATTTGACTCTGATAGAACTTTAGTCTATAACTGATAAAACTTTAGTCCGTGGAATGATGTTTTTAAACAACTTTCTGTATGAGAGAGAAGAAATCATATAGTGTTGACGAAACAGTGCTTACCTGGTAATACCTGCCCGGATAATCAAGTCAAGTCAAGTCAAAGTATTTTATTCATTTACACAAACAAGTCGAACAAAATTTGGAGAAGAATGATTCTACATTTAATGCCAAGTTCGCAAGGGTAAAGGCCGTGAGAAAAGAACTTGGCATTAAAACTCATGGCCATTTTTTTTAAATGCCAATATCTACAATAAATTTATATACATACAGTTATACCAGTAAGGTGCTGCAATCATTGCACTATGAAACTTACGCAAGCCACAACCATAATACGTAGATTAGGTATAATCAAGTTTTAATTGATTTACCAAACAATAATAATTATTGTTTGGTAAAACTTAAATCATCAAAACGCATCATCATCTCACACTCGTCATATTTATTATGAAGTGTGAGATGATGATGCGTCGAACATGATGAGATATGTCTTTTTTAACATTTTGAGGTAGATCCTAAGCGTGTATTTCCATTATCAATTGACGTAGTGCAGGTAGTGGTGTGACAAAGGTGGAGGGTGGATAAGGATAAATTTATGGTTATATTTTTTAAAACTGATATTCTATAGTTATTTAGTGGGAGATTATAAGTACATTAAAAATCAACCTGTATATTTCCATTGCGAATTTTTCTATCCCTAATCTCATGAAAAGTATTAAATATAGATAAATCGTAAGTACTAAGGATTTTTATTAAGTCTAATCTATTAAAACACGATTTTATTTATGATAAAAGATATAAAAGAAGATTAACACCGTACTTACTTATTTATGACAGGATAAAGCCTTTCTAGAAGTGGGAACAAAGGCAGGCTTTGAATATTAATGCCGCGTTATTATCTCAACATTGAGGTTTCATCCGAAGTGATGAAATTATATTTTGACGGACATTAAAACATTTCATTTGTTGTATAAGATCCCCATTGACAGATGTCGTGTTACATTATGTTGTAAAGTTTATAAGTTTCTTTGTTACAACGAAACTGATTTTTGAAGATATTGGGCCAATTTTGATGAAATTTGGAATTGAGATAGCATGAAGGATGTACGACTATTTATTTTGATCCGATTTTCAACGGCGATGATGCGGGAAAATGTTAGCTGTACCATAAACTTGTAAGTACAATAATAAGTTGTAGGTACAGGTAGTTCAAAATATATCTAAGGGCAGAATAAAAATATTCCGTAAACAAAGAGTTAGTTAAAAATAAATTGAAAGATTCCAATCTGTTCTAAAATTACGTTATTTTGAAATGTTAAAGTTTTTTTTTCATGGCGCAGCTAGATCAATGTAACTACATAACTATTTCATCAAACTCCATCAACACTTTAGGGGTGAAAGCGTAACAAACAAGCAAACTCACTTTCTCATTTTTTTTTAAATACTCTCTCCCGCATTAGGGTACAAGCCCTGTGTCGCGGGAGACTTTACAAACATACAAGTGACGGACACAAAGTACACCCAGACTCGGAACAACAATTTGTGGATCACACAAAGTGGTGTCCCGTGTGGGAATCGAACCCAGCACCTCTTGCGTAGCAGTCGTACACATTCCCACCGCGCCACAGAGGCAGTCATTTGTAATTATTGTTAGGATATATACTTTTAAAGTTATGTTACTTTATTGAGCGATATTTCAGCAGAATTACAGCAGCTTTAGTCAATAGTTAAATCGCGGAACCGTGAGGTGAGAAAAGTATGTTCATAATATTGTCTGTTTAACTATAAAATCCAACGACATTACGTATCATAAAATTATACGGTGGGATTACTCCCCCTATCCCCTAAACGATCGATGAGTATTTTGCTTTTTACTTGTAGCCTACAATGAATGTTAGTGGATTGTTGAATTTTTCATAGGAGATATATAAGCGTGGACTAATGAGGGATATTTTATATTTCCAAGCAGAATTTTAGCCTTTCCACAGGCATATTCGTTAGAGAGATAAGTAACAGAACAACAACAAAAAGCGCCAAACAAACACGAGTTTCCAAAATAATTGACTTCTAACGGCCTTTCCCAATAACCTACAAAGGTTTCGTGATAGATTGCTGGCCCCGATTTCATCTATAACTTGAATTTCAAAACCAAGGATGCTTGATAACCATCAGTAACTAAGCATGGATAGGCATGGATATACATATTCTTCACTCACTTTTATCTCGGGCCTCTTCAAACGTTTCGTGCACCGAATCTTACACATAGTTTTTGCGGAAGAAATAATAAAAGTTTATTCATTTTATCAACCGATTTCAAAAAGGAGGAGGTTCTCAATTTGGCTGCTTTTTTAATGTTTGTTACCTGAAAAATTATTTTTGTGTTTAAAAGGGTATGTGGTATGGTTGCACTAACAAAAACTTTCCATACATTTTTACAATGCAACTATAGATACGTATATTATTTTTGTTGTGTGCAAATTATAATGAATGATATATTTTTTTTTTATACAGGGTTGCTATTATATAGTTAAACCGTAGTGAAAAAGTGGGTCGTTCTGCATTCATCCTATGACGTCTCATCCTATTTTTTTACTCATCCTAAACTAAAATTCGAAACTGGTCCGATTACATTATTTAAAAATGTATCTTTATTTATATTTAATATATTCATATATTTATTTTATAAGACAGAAAATAAATACTTATTTTTACTTTTTTTGATGACCTTTTATTTATAGGTATGGTTTGTATGATTTTATGTATTTTTATTTTATAGAACAATATAAAAACCACAGTTTAAAATTATGTTATGACCTATAACTAAAACCTTTTTTTGTTCAAACCGTCAACACAAACCTTAGAGTTTTTGGGTAATTTTGTGATCGGTTGAGCGAGGAATAGGTACTTACAGATGAATAAGGTTGATTTAGGAAAAAATACAGTATCGGATGAAAAGTCATCAGATGAAGCCGAAACAACCCGAAAGAAAAAGTAGCGTCGGCGGCTAAATAATTTCACACGTGGCTAAAATTATTTCTGTGTGGTGTCGGAGTCACTGTCACTCTTTTCATCTAATGTCATCTGAAATAGGTCAAGAAGAAAGAGGTGTCATTTCACACCAGATTTGACACACAGGCAAACCAATGATGACAAATAAGACATTATTTTGATATCGGACAGTTACTTGAAAATGGAATTGAAACGCAAGTAAGCACGATTTGTATGGGCATGCGTATCGTGGTTAAGCTACCCGTGCTCCCAGTGATAGACAGTATCAATCAGTAGGAAATGTTGTCCCTCGGTAAGTTATTGAAATGAAAGCCAAAATTATAGATTTATTTATCACTAACTTTCGCCCGCGGCTCTGCCCGCATGGATGTGGGATAACGCGATAAAAAATCGCGAGTCCTTCCCCGGAACTTAAACTATCCCCATATCAAATTTTATCTAAATCGGTTTATCTGTTTGAGCGTGAAAGCGTAACAGATAGACAGACAGACAGAGTTACTATCACATATAATATTAGTATGGAAGTATGGATTTGTAAGTAATAACAGATAGACAGGTTATTGGAAATAGCCGTAAATTGATCAGTTAAACTTGACGATGAATTAATTTTAAATCACCTATGTGATTATGTACTTATATCTAATTAATTATTTGATGGATTATTTGATAAGGGTATTCATAGAAAAGCGTTTTGTTTAGAAAAGTGTTTTGCAACTGATCTTACTTAAAAGATAAAGTACTTTGCCCACATAATTATAAATCTAAAAATATCTTTTGAGAATCCATTACTGGGGGAGAAAGTTGAAAAGGGTGTATTAAAAGGAGGTCTTTGTGTTTTTCTTTTCAATATAAAGTAAGTTCTTGTAATATTCGGGTTTAAAATATTTAGAGCTAAAAATAGCTCGTATTAATAAAGTTTTATTGTTACGGCATCCTTTAAATGGTTGCGCTATAATTTTAGATGCTTTTGTAATTTTAATTAAAAAAATGTAGAAGTATTTTATATAAGTTAGTAGTAGTAATATGATTTGTACCAACCTTGAATTTTTCCAATATTTGTTAGGAAAAACGATAAAAGACCGTGTCTGTTTGTAATCTCAGATTTTAACTAGATTGAACTTTTGCGTAGGTATTATCTTAATTTGATCTTATTTTGATCTTAATCGAATCGCACCGATATCGTGGTCACGGTGCTGTGTCAATTTCTGTTCGATCGTGTCGGATTTCGTGTATTTGTGTATACACACACATTTTTAGTTACCAACCCATAAAGTTTCACTACGTCCGTCTCCAGATTTGCACAGATACTCTTATTAAGTGTAATATTTTTACTTCTCTGAAACAAATTAGTAGTGCAAACAAATTAGTATTTACCCACAGTACGTTGCGATACATTTTTTTTAAATATTCTTCCAATAACTAATATTACTTAAAATTCATTTAAATTACCATATTTTGCATTACCATAACTAAAACAATTCGTGAAAGCTATTGTGGTTTAGAATTCATACTTCTTTCCAAGATAATCATCGTATGGTACGTACTTACATACAGTATCCTGCGGCAAATAAAGACTACATTTCACTATAAATTAGCGTACTGTATCCTACAAACATATTCTCAAAATGTCAACTTTGAATATTATATATTTCTATCTATCTGAATGTGGTCTGCAATCAAGTAGTAGTATGTCTTAAAATAGAAAGAAAACAGACGAAACCTAATGTACGTTAATACATAATACTTGATGTACCTAATATTCTATTTATACAAAAGTAAACCATTACTGATTGATCGACTGTGGTTTGAACTCAAACCTCTTATTTTTTTTGTTCTGCGGCTCAAATCACTATACAGGTTAGATTAAAAATGTTCACATGACGTAAGCATCCACTAACGGGGTGAATAAGAGATTTCAATTTTAAAACAAACAGCTGTTTATGCGGTGCAATACAGACAATGGCTCATCTTACATCGTGTCCTGTGTGCCCGACCACCTGTACACAGGAGGACTTGATGACTGCCGCAGACAATGCAGTTGACGTGGCCACGTTCTGGGCCTTCACAATATAATATATTTTTTATATTTGTTTTTTTATTTATAATGTTTGCTATCGAAGTGCTAAGAAGCAGAATAAAAGTTTAAAACAAAATCAATCCCCCGTGGCTTCACCCGAGGCCTAGTTTAGTACAATAATGCTAGCCTTGTAGGTATTACCTACTTACAAGTTGCTATTTAAGTTGCAATGTTAAAATGATAGTTTAAAAGTCATATCTTGCAGGCGGAATTGCTTCCCCTAACGAAGTTGAAACTTCACATTTAAGTTCAGCTCCGATAACGATGCCTCTTTGTCGTATCCATGACCTGATTCTACACCTAGAAATGATTCTCACGCATTGCGCACATCAGTCTATTCATTTCAATTAATTTCATCCATAACATTAATAAAATACGCTTATTTCATAAATATAACAAAAAAATGGTGAAATAATCAAAATTTGCTAAACTTATTAATTCATCAAAAATAAATTAAGTAATCTTGTAATAATACGATCTGATAAAGTAGGTGTGTAGAAATGATGTGGTCAGTGATTTTTGAATTATAGGCTTTATATTTTATTTAAAAGCATATAAAGGTGCCGATTTAGTCAGTTAAATCCTTTCTGTCTGCCTGCCTCAGGGTGGTGGGAGTGTCTCCGACTGCTACGCAAGAGGTTGTGGGTTCGATTCCCACACGGGACACCACTTTGTGTGATCCACAAATTGTTGTGCCATATCTGGGTATACTTTGTGACCGCGACTTGTATGTTCGCAAAGTCCCTCGCAATACAGGGCTGCTACCCTATGCGAAAGACGTATTTAAAAAAATAAATAAGAAAAAGCCCTAATTTGTTCATAAAAATGTTAATCAAAATTCGAATCCAAAGATTCGCGCTTTAACCCGCAACAACGATTGAATCGCACTTCAACGTGTGACCTTATACTTTACCGACCTGCCCCTCAAAGTTAGGATGGCACCCAATCGCCTTAATTTTAAATGGAAAGTACGCACTTTGTTTCTTGATGGATCAGCTGAATCATCACAACATCAATAACTTAAATATATATCTGTACCTGTGTATTTATTTATGTTTGTATGTATAGGTATATGTATATATGTGTTTATATTATTGTATAGTTATTTTATTTTAAGGATTCGACTGACTAAATCGGCACCCTGTATACATACAGTTACAAGTTATCTTACATATCGGTTTTGCAAGTAATACAAGCAATGATTGGGCAATTTCGTCCCCGTTCGTTCATTCTGACGATGTATATAGTACACTCATGTTTATGGATTACATAAGCGGTTTTGATTTTCTTTGATACACGTTTCGGATATGGTGGGCCCTCACTCGGGTCGTGCCCAACCCTTTATATCGCCTTCATTTTCAATATATTGAAAAAATATCGCTTCATTGGTGGACTTTCCATTTCAGTTAAATAATGACCCCTCTGCATATGCATGGACAGGAGCTTTTCAATTTTTATTTCTTAATAGGTATTAAATATTTGTTTTTGTCAACAATTACATAAAAAAAAGTTAGGTGGCGATTTCTTGCGTGAAGAAGAAGAAGAAGCTGCCAAAAAAACTTACGGTCCGTTCAGAATTTTCAGGTTTTGTTACAATATTGATTTTATTGAAAACAAACTATGTTTGATAGATATGCTGTACCAGGTTAAATATAAATTAGGCGAATTTTCATCTTAAGATTTATAATGTAATAATCAATTCAAACCCATAGCTGTTCGTTTGTACTCGTATGTTTGTAATAACATTTTTATGTCATTAATGTTGCAATAAGCATACGCGAATGGACTTTAGGAAATACCTGGGGCAGCAATAGATACAGTTTATCAAAAATAATTACCAATAAAAAGTGCAAAGTGCGGATAACCAGCTCCAGTCTATGTAAGTTCTGTCGACGAAATATTTGTCACCGTCTGAGAAAAGTTGAACAACTTATACCTACTGAAAATTAAATGCTTTTTGTAATATCTCAAAATTCTCATTTTATTCCTACCGTCACTACAAACGTCCCTTTTACATATAAATTTAATTTATTACACAGAAGTTTCAATGAAAGAAAAAATAAATTGCCTCTAAGATTACTTCTTGATAATAACGCCCATTTTTTTTAAAGCTTATGGTTTTTATTTAAAATGCGAGGTTCCAATTAATTTTGAAATTTATTTAGGCAGCTGTCAAATGTTTACCAGTTTTGATATATTTTTTGATTACATAATTATATTGAATTTGTAATTTAATTCAGATCGCAGTTAAATATTGTTTAGTACTTATTCTCGTACTCTTTAACAATTTACTAAACGGCAATTAATAATTATTTTCAATTTTAAATTGAATTACCTAACATTACATTCTGAAAAAAAAATCATAATAAGTAGTTTATTACACAATTGGATATACCATCCTAACTTACCTTTGGCTAGATGATCACGAACCGCGATCATCAGATTCAGAAAATTAAAACTTCAAAACAAAACCTCACTTAGGAAACAAGCACAAACACTTGGAAATAATAAAGAACAATTTTGAAAATTGGAAATTAAACTCGATTCTCAGAACTTGAGAAAGTTGTAATGTGTAATCGCGTCGGGAAGTATCGGGTGATGTGGGGAGCTTTCGACCAGCCGGTGTGTCCCGCGCGGCTGTCGGGTAGCTACTGGCCTGAAACTCAGGGGTAGCGAGCGGCGTGGACCTACCCTTACACCATTCTAAGTTTTATAACCTGAATTCTAGTATTTTAGTCTGTTCAGACTTGGACGCTTTCAATAGCATGCAATAAGTAGAAAATGCACGATGAAATAGGTTATCGTGCAACGCTAATATTTTATTGTGAAAATAGGTACGTTCCATGCTTGGAGTTTAAGATAAAATACTAGTTAGTATCAGCAGTAGTTGATAGTACCAGTACTGTAAATATTTTAATACTTTTAAGAATATTGTGGTCCGATATGCTTTTAAATTTCAAAAGTATTTAAATTATAAAAGTAGTACTAGTTTTAAGTATGTTATTTTTATAATTATAAACCGTATTGGTTCACTGCAGGAAATAGCCTCCCAATAATTTACGCCACGACTGCCGGTGGGATGGATTGGATGAGTCCATCCCAGCGACATTTTTTACTTCTTCGTTCCTTCTACTAGCTAGGGTTTGTCCTTCCTTACATTTAGTGAGTCGTGGTATCCACTTTATAGCTTGTTCGTTCTAACGCCAACCTGTTCGACTACCGTTACCAACTTCGACAGTTATGTTTTTTACCAAATGAATTTACTTTTTGATTAACATACATTTGGGTAAACACTAAGAAATATGCAAGTAATATTTAAAAAGTTCTGGGAAACTTTTAAATTTACAAAACATTTAAATACTAAAACCCTTTATTAAGACTCGTAAGTATCTAAATACTTTCATTAAATTAAACGAAAACCACTATTAATAAACATTTTTAAGATATAATATAATTATTTGATAATAAATGGATACAAAAATTATACCATTATTTTCTTCCGTTTTTAATCATTATCCTAAAATAAATATTTTTGGCCATCGTCCGGACGTTATTGGTCGATAGGGTCATTCTGTCCTATCTTCCTTTGACACATGACCCTGCATTAAAACCGTCGATACCAAAGTCAACACTCAAGTGCCCTACGTTGAAATCCTATACAAACAGTCAGTACCCTCACAAAACCATACGAGCTACAAATATTATTTTTCCCGAAAAAAAATCTCTAAATTACCGCCGTTTCCCTCACGTGCAGCTTTTAATGTGAAAGGTCGAAATAAAATGTGTATAACAGAGAGAACATGAGTTTAGAACATCACGTTTTATAGTTATGTGCACATCAAAAAGGCGGTTATGTAGATGACATCATCATACCTAAAGCGGTGCAATGTTTACAAAGGGAGTTATTTTCGGTACATCGTTACGTAAGAGATACAATCATTTTAGAAATAATGTATGTTTATCACCAAATTGTTATTTAAGCTTATTGCATTTCGTAGACTCTCTTGCTCTACGGCGTAGAGTAGTAGAGGGCTGTAGCATTGTAGCACTAAAGAAAGTTGTTATTCTTGAATATTGGCACCATAGCTCGGTGACGCAGAGTGCGAGATGTTGTGGGTTCAATTTCCATACGGGACAAAAGCTTATATTATTCATTTACATACATAAATATTGGTTCCATAACAAGGTGCACTTTGTGTTGGATGTCGTCACAAGGGTTTAACCCTAGTAAAAACTAAAAAAAATTGTAGTAAAATAGGCAAAAATACAAAAAAGCTGTAAGATTCATTTACACACATGTTTTAAAAAATACCTATATTGTGCTATTGATAACAAATATACCCTAAATTATTAATTGGCATCGCTCATCGAACTTATAATTACTACGGAAATAGATTTCAAAATTCAAACTTCAATATTGAACTAAGTTTGACAACAACTATACAAATCTCGAAACGTATGTTCAAACTAGTTAAACTATCAAATCATTGAACGATTTTAGACTGATTTGTGACAAAGTGACTACGCAGATAGAGAAGAGAAGTTAACGTTTTTATTGTCAAATTTATAAAAAGGTAAATATTTTATTAGGGACCCATGACTTAATGGCAAACGAGCAGATTGAGAAATCTCCAAGGGTAAGCAACGTTATCACTGTCAGTCCACATTTGAGTGACTGTTTTCGAAAATAACTCACTATAGGTACGGTGTTACGAAGACCACGACGTGGTCTTCTGGAGATTAGGCTCAAAGCCGACGGGCTTTGCGCCTAATCTCATTCCGGTCGTATCAAACTATGAGAGTGAAGAGAGAGAATAGAGAGTGCTCATGTGTTTACGCACACACTTGTTCATCAGATTTTTTTTTTTTTTTTTTCTTTTTTTAAAAGACAACTCCCGCATTAGGGTACAAGCCCTGTGTCGCGGGGGACTTTACAAACATACAAATCACGGACACAAAGTACACCCAGACTCGGAACAACAATTTGTGGATCACACAAAGTGGTGTCTCGTGTGGGAATCGAACCCACGACCTCTTGCGTAGCAGTCGGACACACTCCCACTGCGCCACAGAGGCAGTCAAAATTTCTATTTATTTACAAATTTCTTCTGCGTAATTGGTTATATTATATAAATTGGCTTATATTGTTCTCTGATGAGGTTTGAGTAAGAGAAACTGGTAATGACGTTATTTAATAGATTAATAGTATTATAAATGTTTTAGTAAAACAACTTGATCACGCTGCGTACTGTGCTCGTGTTCTCAAATAAAATCATATTAATATTCTGCACAACTAAAATTTTGAATGATCTAATAAAATATTTGAAACACGTATCACGGTTTGAGTGAACAATATTTTACTGCGTAGCCTTTTTCATCTATTTTCAAGCAAAACAGGTTTATTAGATTTCGTAATCATATTTTGTATAGTCAGTAAAATGTCTATTAAGTAAAAGTTTTGTGCAGCTAAAATATGAAATGATGGTAATTTAAATTGAATAAAACCTTTATTTACTAATACAAATAAATGTTGCGTTTATAAATGCAATGCTAATAAAATAAGAATAAATGTTGTGTCACGTGGTATAGGTACTGACGCGCTTGAAAAGGTTCAGTCGATGTTTTTAGGGTCGAAAAATATAGGTAAACAAACCACCTGTAGAAAAGTCAACCAAAAATGGACCTTAAAGAACAAATAATTTAATTGAAATTGACAATATATAACAATATCTTGGAACAACTCACACAACGTCGTCTGATGCCAAACTAAGAAGAGCTTGTACAATGGCAACCCGACAACTGATAATAAACATATTTTTATATTTCTAAATACATACATATTATAGATAAATTACACCCAGGCACAGAATAAATAATCGTGCTCATCACACAAAGTTTTACACTGGGTGGGGATCGAACCCATGACCTCTGGCTTAGCAGTCAGGGTCACTAACTACTAGACCAATAGGCCAGGCTTGATTTTACTACAAATATTGATATACTTTTGCGATTTGTTTACGACGTTTCGCAGAATAATGAATACACGCAGAAAGCAAGTGTTAGAACGTATTAACAAAAGAAGTTTGAAGTTTTAAGAAAAAAAAACCTATTAGTATTTTAAATTTTTATTTAGTATTTTTTAAGTGCATTTTTTAAGTACGCAGGTGTCCACCTGCCAAGGGTTCTATCTTTATTTTATAATTTGTGTATTAGTCACTCGTACTTGCCATCAGGACTAATGCAAACTGTTAAAAATAAAACAGGAGACATATCCGATAAGTCAAATTATAGACCTATATCTCTTGCAACCACAATAGTAAAAGTGTTGGAAAGTATAATTGATCCTTGCTTGAAGAATTATATTAACTTACACGACTTATAGTTTGGATTTCAACCTGGACTGTCTTCTAAAAGTGCTATACTAAGTTTCAAACATACTACACTAATCGAAAGACATCGGTGTACGCCTGTTTTCTTGATCTCTCCAAAGCTTTCGATCTTGTAAGTTATGATGTGCTTTGGAGAAAGCTGGAGGACAAAGGTACACCGACTAGAATTTTAAGAATTTTGAAATACTAGTATGCAAATCAGTCAAATAATGTAAAATGGTCGAACGCGCGCTCTGCGTCATAAAAAATGGAGTGCGGTGTGAGGCAGGGTGGGTTGTCATCTCCTAGGCTTTTCAACCTATACATCAATCCCTTATTAGTGAGCCATAGTAATATGTGGATTGGGTGCAGCGTTAATGGTGTAAAGGTTAATAGCATCAGCTACACTGACGACATGGCACTGTTAGCACCGACGGCTGGGGCTATGGGTGAGATGTTGAATATATGCGAGTCCTATCCCACCTCACATGGTCTCGTATACAATGTTAAAAAATGTGAGTACATTGTATTTAAGGCCGTCGGTAAATGTCCTGATAATATACCTAATATTACCCTAAATGGCATGAATATACAAAGAGTGACGGAACTCAAATATCTGGGGCATTTTCTTACTGACGAACTTAAAGACGATGTAGATATTGAAAGGGAGCGTAGGGCACTATCGGTCAGAGGTAACAGTTGGCCCGCAGATTCTCTCGTTGTAGTGACGCAGTTAAAATAACAATAATTAAAGCATACTGCCAGAGTCTATATGCGGGCAGTCTGTGGTCAACTACACCAAAAGATCGTTAGATGTGCTGCGCATTCAATATAATAATATATTTGGAATTCTGATGGGACTACCCGGTTTTTGTAGTACTTCTGAAATGTTTACGCAGTACCAAACTGACGGTTTCCATGCTGTCATTCGCAAGAAAATTGCCTCATTAGTGCACAGAACGCGGGTCAGTGACAACAGCATTCTACAAACGATAGCGGAGAGTATCATCTCTTCTTTTTTAACGTCGCTTATTAGGATTAACATTATTTGAATTACTTACTAACATTAGATATAAATATTTTACTAACTCTATGGATCTCTGTTAACAAACAATTATTTTTTCGATATAAAAACATTGTAAAGGGAATGTTGAAATTCAGTCCCAGGAATCAAACCCGGCCGTGGTTGACACTATTTACCTGACCTACGAGTATATTATCTAAACTGCAAGTTTGTCTTACGATTGTAGGCTTTTAAAAAATTCATCGCTTACGACATTTATCGCAGTTTTTAGCTTTCAATAAATCCATTGAAATTTATTTATACAAGTATTATAACGTTGTTAGTAGTATGAAACGAAAACAACAGAGAATTCACTTGTTCATACTGCATTATTGTGATGGGCAACTACGGAACCCTCCATTGTGTTGTATGTTCTACTATTTTTCAAATCACCACATTTTGCTATGTTTTTAATAACCTTTCCGTTTGACCATCATCAGCCTATCGCAGTCCACTGCTGGACATAGGCCTCTCCAATTGCACGCCACTTTGTTCTATCTTCGGCTTCTCGCATCCAGCTCCTGCCAGCCGTTTTGCGTAAATCACCACTCCACCTGGCCTGAGGGCGTCCTACACTACGTTTGCCGTGCCGTGGTCTCCACTCAAGAACTCGTTTACCCCAACGGTTGTCGGTTCTTCGGCAAATATGGCCAGCCCACTGCCACTTCAGCTTGCTAATCCGGTGGGCTATGTCGATAACTTTGGTTCTCTGCCGGATCACCTCATTTCTGATTTTGTCCCTAAGAGAAACTCCGAGCATAGCCCTTTCCATAGCCCGCTGAGCGACTTTGAACTTGTGGACTAGCCGTACCGTCAGTGTCCACGTTTCGGCTCCGTATGTCATGACGGGTAGGACGCACTGATTAAAGACTTTAGTCTTTAGACATTGTGGGATCGACGATGAGAAGACTTGACGTAGCTTACCAAACGCTGCCCAACCCAACCGAATTCTCCTGTTCACCTCGTCCTCGAAGTTGTTTCTACCTAACTGCAATGACTGCCCGAGGTACACATATTTTTGAACAACTTCGAGAACGGCGCCGTGCACCGCTATCGGTTCCGGTAGTACATGTTCATTGAACATGACCTTGGTTTTATCTAAGTTCATCCGTAGGCCGATGCGTACAGAGGAGTCAGCCAGGTCATTCAGCATCAGTTGCAGGTCCTGCAGCGTTTCCGCCATAATGACAATGTCATCTGCAAATCGCAAGTGAGAGATGTATTCACCATTGATGTTGATGCCCCGCCCTTTCCAGTGCAGCGTCTTGAACATATCCTCCATTGCATTTGTGAACAGTTTCGGGGAGATAACGTCCCCTTGCCTCACTCCTCGATGCAATGGTATAGGTTTTGTTTCCTGATTCTGTACTTGGACGGACATTGTTGCGGCTTCGTAGAGACATCTCATCACTTGGATATATCGCCAATCTACTTGGCATCGCTGCAGAGACTCCAGAACGGACCAGATTTCAATCGAGTCAAAGGCCTTCTCATAGTCCACGAATGCTAGACACAGGGGCTGATTATACTCTTGGGTCTTTTGTATAATCTGCCGCACTGTGTGGATGTGGTCTATGGTGCCATATCCGCTCCGAAATCCAGCCTGTTCCGGTGGTTGGAATTCGTCAAGTCTTCGCGCAAGGCGGTTCGTGATGACTCTTGAGAACAGCTTATAGACGTGGCTCAGAAGAGAAATAGGTCGGTAGTTCTTCAGCCGGGTCTTATCTCCTTTTTTGAAGAACAAGACGACTACGCTTCTACTCCACGCCTCCGGAGTTCTCCCTTCGAACAGGACAGCATTAAAGAGCTTTTGGAGCTCCCTCAGTACGGGTTTACCTCCAGCCTTTAACAGCTCTGTTGTAACGCCATCCTCTCCTGGGGCTTTTCCATTTTTTAGCTGTCTAAGAGCCAGCACGATTTCGTCAATGTTGACTACTGGCAGGTCTTCGGTGTAGTGGCGTGTTAGAGTGGCTCTAGGACTCTCATCTTCTGGATCAGGTCGAGATGCATGCGAAGCGTATAGCCGGCCATAGAAGCCTTCCACTTCGGAGAGGACTGCCGGCTTCGAAGAAACGACTTCTCTACTTGTTGCGGTCAACTTCGTCAGGTGGCTTCTTCCAAGAGATTGTACGAACACTTTTGACCCCCGGTTCTGCTCGATCGCTCTTTTAATCAAAAGAGTGTTGGAGCACCGAAGGTCGTGTCGTATAAGCTTGTTGATCTCTTGGTTTAGAGCGCGCTTTTCCGACGAAGTGACGGGTGGGTTTTCACGTCGTTCCTTCATTAGCCCTAAAGTCTTTTCCGAAAGCTTTGACTTCCTGCCCTTACGCTGCATTTCACAAAATCTCGTACCTTCTTCCCTGAGTATCCGAACCACATTTACGAGCTTCTGGTTTACGTCTGTTGTGGTTTCCATGGCAGCAAATCGGTTATCCAGGTTTGACTGGAACGCTTCGGATCCTATCATGGTTTGGAGCAAAGTAGGTCGGAGCCTGGACCTCATCAGACGGGCACGTTCCGCCTTGAAGTCGATATTCAGAGAGCCTCGGACAAGTCGGTGATCACTACCGGTATTAAACCTGTTGATCACGGTGACGTCTCTGAATATATGCTTTTTGTCCGTCATGATGAAGTCGATCTCGTTTTTCGTCATAGTGTCGGGGCTTTGCCACGTCCACTTCCTTTGGGGCCGTTTCTTGAAAAAGGAGTTCATCAAGAAGAGCCCCTCCCGTTCGAGGAAGTTGACTAGCATTTGCCCCCTATGATTTCTGCTTCCAAATCCATGGGATCCTACTACCAATTCGCTGCAATTTTGTACTCCCACTTTAGCGTTGAAGTCCCCCATAACAACGTTGTAGTGGGTTTTAGTGGTGGAGTGGAGGGCCCTCGATATGTCATCGAACATATCCTCCACTTCGTCGTCTGGATGTGCCGAGGTCGGTGCGTACACTTGCACTACCTTGAGGCTTTACCTCTCGGTGAGCTTGATAATGAGGTACGCTACCCTGTTCGACACGCTAGACATTTCCACAACGTTGTCAGAAAGGGACTTATTTACCAGAAACCCAACACCACCTTGGGATTGTTGGTCTCCCTCGCGGAAGTACATGAGGTGGCCTGACTCGAGGGTTATGGTGTCCTCTCCCTCTCTTCGGACTTCACTTAACCCGAGGATATGCCACCTAATCTTCCCAAGTTCCACCTCAAGTTGTGCCAGATGCGAGTCTAGCCGTAGCGTGCGTCCGTTATACGTCGCCAGGGTCAGTCGGTTGTGGTGGCCTTCCGTAGCCCGGAGATTCTTAGCACCCCCCGCCACGCCGTTACCGTGGACGCCACCATGTCCAGGAATAGCGTGACTGCCGGGAACTGGGGGCCGTGGCTTTTGTGCTTGGTGCATATGGGGGTAATGCCCATAATCCGTTTGACCACCCATTTCTAACGATACTGCTAGATAGCAGTATCGTTAGAAATGGGAATGCGAGCTTAAGAAAATGTTCAGAATAGATATTCTGAACATTTTCTTAAGCTCGCAAGCTCACGATTGCACGCTTGTAACGCCATATATTTAGTGATCAAATCATTAACATTTGGTACCTATTTCTTTTGTAAACAAAATTTAAAAAAAAATTGATTACTTTCTTCTTTCACGGAGATAGATTTCTTTCAGAATTTACTTTTACTTTACGACACGATGTATTATTGCATGGTCACTATAAAATAATAAATTCTCATAGTAAGTAGATTAACAAAGGTACATTACCTAACTTGAATATGATGCGGTGATCTTGTATTTGTACATGTGCATTATTTTTTGTATTTTTGAAGTGTAAACTTCTTTAGCGGGAGCGTGCACTTTTTTGGTATGGGTATAAAATGTTAGACTCGCATCAGAATCCCGTGACGCTGATCAAAAATTCGTGAGACAGAGTAAGAGCAATGAAAAACTGCTACATATATTGCATACGAAGGTAAATTTCGCCACCATCTACACAGCGCAGGGGAGGAACATGCATATTACTAAAAAATAATTTAGAATACAAAGAAATAAGCTGGCAATACTCAGCAATTCCACTCTGCTTTGAATGCTGTGCCATTGAGTTAACCAAAATTTAACCTAATTGTAGTATGTATGTGTAGTATGTATAATTTAAAGATTAATATTAAAAAAACAAATATAATACTGTTTCAAACGTATAAAGCAAACACACCTAACTTAGAAATCAATTATAATAACCAAACCTCAAACAATGCTGCGACTGTGTATTCTTAGGTATCACTGTAGATACATTTTGCAACTGGAAGTCACACATACAAAAAACTCTCAACAAAATTGATAAATTTATTTTTGTGTTAAAGAAAGTCCGAGAAATTGTAAGTAAATGTAAAGACGGCTATTATGACATATCATGCCTATGTATCATCTTTACTTCGTTACGGTATTATTGTTTAGGGTAATTCGGTGGATTTTATCAGGTTATTCATAGCCCAAAAAGAGATGCATTAGGGCGATAATTGGCTGTGATTATAAAGACAGCTGTAAACCCATTTTTAAAACACATAAAATCCTTCCTCTACCATGCATCTACATACTTGAAATATGTATCTTTGTTAAATCCAACCCTACCTGCTGTTTTAAAAGCTAGGAGACACGGAAGGTAGTCGAACTAGACACAAAAATTGACTTAAAGTACCACAAATAAAATTGGAATTACATAAAAGGAACTCTTAATCTTTGTGCATAACATCATCTTCCCAATGGCCTTGTAAGTTCACCATTTAAGTTTCGTAATAAGCTAAACAAGCTACTACTAGAAAAGGTCTACTATAATGTCAATGAATATCTTAACGATAAACTAATGCACTTTGATATCTAAATATTATTCGTAAACTAATAATATTAATGACATTGGTACTACTGATGACATTTATTTTAAGTTTATGTTGTTTTATTTACTGACACATTTCGATTACGATTTCGAGTCTGATGCCTTAGCCATTAGGCTACCGCCGCTTATACGGGTAGGGATGCAAACAATACTCGTACATTGATGTTTTATACTTATACATTGATGTTTCTCAGGCACACGTTTACATTTTTATATTTAGAATCTCGCTCTTACTTTCGTCGACGCCCATCTTTTCTTATGTAATTCAGTTTTAAAACAAAGTCAGTGAAGAAAATAATAATAAATTCATAAACTAAATTAATTATAATCAAGGTCATAGAAAAAATAATGTTAGGGGAAACAAGGAGAAATTGATAAATTACGGGGATATTTATCACAAAATGTTTTTTTTTTTCACTTTTATTATGCATAATTAACAGAGATACAAGAAGCATGATATGCTATTTGTCGTTTAGCGTTCTTTTTTTTATATATATCGATATATCGGCCATAAACTTGATGTTTACATTTGAAAACATTGATTTCTTAATATCGATGTTTTATAAACAATGTTGCATCTCAATAGCAATAGTGAGTATTTAATCAATACTACTCGTACATTTGACCCGATATCAGCGTTGTCAGTGACAAGAATTTTAGAACAAATTGTGAACAGAATACCGGAACAGTTCTAATGCCAAACTTCATCTAAATTCTATTGACGCGGCAGTTCGGACGTGATTAACGAACCGCTCTTCAAATATCTGACCTATCATAAATATTATTATACATATATATTATGAATCTTTTGTCTCTACCATTTTACTTATTTTACAAAAAGTCAATAACTTTATATTTTTACGTTGCATAATGTCCGTTACATAATTTATCTATAATCTATAAAATGTATGTATTTCGAAATATATATGTCGGAGAGTTATTGAAACGCTAATTGTTTTGCGTTGACTTAGTACCTATCTGTTTTGATTAGAAATCAAATCAATTGACTCATTTAAACCTGGCCGCCGCAAGATGGCGTAACTTTAGTTTGACGTTTACATTTCAAGTGCCGGTAATGGGGCAGTGGGTCTTATGTAGCAGTCCTAATCGAGCGGTCCTAGCGACAACACATCTACCGATAGTTTGCGCTATTTTCAACCGACTTCAAAAAGAAGGAGGTTCTCAATTCAACTAAATGTTTTTTTTGTATGTTTGTTCGCCGATTACGCAAAGACGGCAGGAGCGATTTAAAAAAATATTTTTGTGTTTGAAAGGGTATACTTCCAAGTTGATCCCATTGTCATCAAATCACGATTTGATGATGGGATCCTGGAGAAATCGAGGGAATTCTTCAAATATCAAAGGCACACCCACAGTGATTTAGGTACCTATATTTCCTAGTGATTCATGCATTTACAAAAAGCCCCAAATGGTGAAGTGAAACTGGTGATGAAGACCACAAATGACGAGCGAACCTATTCAATATTTCACGGTTTGGGATTCAACTTTAATATGGTATTGAGTAGCGGCCCTGCATTAGGGCAAAAAATATTTTGTAAAAAGAATTAAGCAGTTGACATAAGCTTATTGTAACTTAAGTGAATTATAAACGAACCCACTAAAAGGTGAGAAGTAAAAACCTTTTTTACAAAAAAAAAAAATACTGACTTTAAAAATACCTCTAACACCTCGAACCACACCACATATCACACCTCTTTCAGGATCGATTACCATTTACCTTGTTAGAGGTGTCTGAGTTCATATAATATTAATAATATTAATATCTTGGGACAACTCACACAACGTCATCTGATCCCAAACTAAACAGAGCTTGTACTATCGTAACCAGACACCTGATAAACATACTTATATATTTCTACATACATACATATTATAGATAAAATACATCCAGACACAGAATAAGCCATCGTGCTCATCACACAAAGTTTTTTCCTGGGTGGAGATCAAACCCACGACCTACGACTTAGCAGTCAGGGTCACTAACCACTAGACCAACAGGCCAACCACAGGATCGATTACCATATAATGTTTATTAGAATATTGAGGCGCTAATAGTTGATACGGGCACCAGCCCTTCGACATATTTATGTTTATAAGTTTTCTGGTTGCCATTATAGGTTCATGCTTTGCCAAATTTGAGATCAAATGACTGTATGTGCATTGTCCCATGAATTTATAGCTGTTCATAAATTATTTACAATTTAAGGGATTATTTTTTGACAGTTTATAATCTGTCAATGTGAAATCAGAACACTATTAAAACTTTCTGTCACACAAAAAACAAATTTGAAAATAATCAAATAAGAATGACAATGACTTAACGTTAATACAGAAACTATTTTATTCAATCTCGCTTATGGACAGGGGTGTGCGCGGAGTTTATTTTATGTAGGCACGTAGTGTAGGTCAATATTTTGATTAAAATCTATTGTTATAGTTGTTCCCTCGAGTGTAGGTAACTTAAGCTTCCTGAATATCTATGCCGTAATTTGAATAATCCACAAAAGTGAATCACGCCGAATGTGGGTTAGCATTTACGATTATATTCTAAAGCTTTTACCACAAAATAACGGGAGTACAAAAGATAATAAAATTGTTATACAAAGAGCGCTTGAGTAGCGCACATATAGACATCGCTCACGGACTTGGAATATTAGGATACCTTCCAAACAAATTTGTCTGCAGTGGTTTATGGTTTCGTATCGGTGAACGATGTCTATGGGCGTATAACATACATTGTTCAGCCTTTAGGGTTCACTATTCTTACAATTTCTCTTCCGCTTACATATGGAGCACGATATAAGTTTGGCAAGGCTAAAGGCGAAAAAAAAATTGAAATTAAACATATAAACAAAATTTAACCTACATAAATTATGTTACTTCATCTATGACAAAGAAACAAAATTGGTTTTCCGGAGTTAACGTTCTGCTGTTCCCGATGGGAAACAAACCGCAACACCGGTCTGGCGGAATTGTGTGAGCTGTAGCTATAACCTAATTCGATTGGTCGTTACAGTCAAGCAATAAATTGTTAGACTATTACCACAAACAACAAGAGTACAGAAATATCAAATATCGAAAGTACAAACCTTCATACGAAACTACTTCTCACCAGCACCGCACAGATAGACATCGTTAGCAAGAATCTCAATAATTTCGGGCCGTTTTGTTTGGAAGGCGATCTGAGACTTCGTGTCCAAATTAGCTGAAGAACATTCGCAGTATTGCACTCGCAAAAAGAAGGCTGAAGCGGCGCTGGGACCATGGACTCATCGGTCTCGGACAAAACACTTACAGAACAAAGCCATTCTAGGTTCCTTATTCGTTAGCGATAAATGTGTGCATTACTCGAGGGTGTGTTCAATTTTGAAAAGCGGTCTTATATTTGCAATCGTATCGTATATGTGACGCAAGCACAAATATCTAAAAACGCTAACATGCGCTGCCTTGATTGGGTAGTAGGAGCAAAGAATACTGACTTACTACGTAGAAGTGGTTGCAACTGACGCGGAAAAGATCGTGGTTTCGATTCCCACTCAGGACTCCCTTTTGTAAAATCCTTCACGCTCTTTTCATTCAATAAAATCAATCAGCCTGTATCGGTACACTACTGGGCAAAGGCCACTCCTAACTTACGCCACAACAACCGGTCCTTCGCCTTCCGCATCCAATTAATTACAGCGACTTTCTTTAAGTCGTCGGTCCATCTGGCTGGGGGGTCGTCCTAACTTACGTTTATCGAGTCGCGGTCTCCACTCTAGGACTCGTTTGCTCCATCGGCCATCGGCCCTTCAGCAAATGTGGCCAGCCGATTGCCACTTCAGCTTGTTTAACCTGCGTGCTACGTAACTTTGGTTCTTTATCGAAAAACCTCGTTGCGAATTTTATCCTTCAAAGAGACTCCAAGCATAGCATCTACAGCCCGCTGCGACTTTGAATTTGTGAACAAGCCCAACCGTAAGTGTCAAGTCTCGGCACCGTAGGTCATAACAGGTAGGACGCAATGGTATATCTTGGTCTGCAGGCATTGTGGTAGAGGCGAAGAGAAGACTCGATAAAGTTTTCAAGATCCTTCTGTCGACTTCTTTCTCGAAGTTGTTTCTACCAAGCTGAATATCCTGCCCTAGGTAGATATATTCTTGAACAACTTCGAGCGTCGACCCTTTGATAAAATTGATCTTGGCATGACATGTTCATTAAACATGATTTTGTGACTCCGCTACTATGACGATGTCGGCAAACCGAACGTGCGAGATGTACTCACCGTTTATGTCCAGTGTCTTAAAAAGCGTTGGTGAAGAGTTTCGCGGATATGACATCCCCCTGTCTTACACCTCGAGAAAGCTCAATTGATCTGTTTTTGTGGTCCTGAATCTGGACGGTCATGGTGGCGGTGTCATACAGGCATAGGTATCAGCACCTCGATATGTCGCCAGTCTATACGGCATCGTTTTTCGTACATTTCATTTACACTTAGACCATATTATTACTAAAAGCACCAGTCTTATGGGATTCATTTTAAGAATAACGCAAGCTTTTAAAAATCTCTGTAGTATACTTTATCTTTTTTGTACACTGATTCGTAGCATTTTGGAATATAATTCTCCTATTTGGTGGCCTTTATGCTGTTCATGTGGTTCATTTTAGTTTTATTTAGTATTCGTTTTTAGTTTCAATCAATTAGTTATTATATATTTTCTAAAAAGGGTTCTTGTATGCTTTGTTTTTATCAGGTATGTTTGTTTGTTCAGGGTTAGTGCAAAGGACTAGACCAGATTTAGATATTTTTTTTAATTTTTAGAAATATTTTTACATGAATACTGTAAATGTAGATACAACTTGATCGTATTGAACTTTGACACAAAACTACTTAATAAAACTTACCCTAAATCTCAATTCTGAAAAACGTTTATTATATTAGTTGAGGTCAAACAAAAGTAGTAGTATATAATATGATATCTCCTGCTCCCATTTTATATGACGAAATACCTCAGGAAGTATGTTTATATTAAACAGTTTTCCCTATGAAGTCTATCGTAAAATGCTTTATGAAATATTTTTCCTAAGCATTGTAGATTTCATTCTGGTTTTTATAGTTGTCTTACTTTCTTAGTTGCCTACTTATACCTACAAAATTAATTGGTATTTATACCTAATATTAATAATACTTCAAAGAAATGCTTGAGATTTCTTTAAAAGATAACATTTGCAAAATGGTCATCCACAAAGAACTACATCAACCGAAATAGCTCGCAGGTTAGGTACGCTAAAGTGCTAACTTTATTTGACGAAGGACCGATGGCAGCTGGAGCAAACAAGTCCTAAAGTGGAGGCCACCACTTGGTTACATAAAGATGGTCGCTAAATTAGAAGAGGCCTATTTCTAGCAGTGGACCGAGCGAACGAGCTGATAATATTAATGAAAGCAATAGTATAAAGAGAACAAAAAACTAGTCAACTCAGGCGACATTATAGTACACAAGTTTTTAAGGTAATCAAACAGGCCCTGTGAATCTGCAGATTTGGGCAACACGTTAATTACTTACTGTAATTTTAGTACATGTTGTTTTTAAAGTGTATTTTAAAAATTTCTATCCTTTTTGCTTATCAGCTATACTAATACTATAAAGATAAAGATAAAGTTAAATTTATTTGTCTCAAACATGTGTACAATAATGGTGTTATGGTAATTAAATAAGTTCAAACATGGCTGTGTCTATATTATCAGACGTACAAATATTAGTGTAAAAAAAAAAAATATAAAAGAAAAGGACATACAAAATTACAAATTACAATACCTTACTTATTACTGTTTGCTTAAATTAAATGTACATTTCATAGTATTAAGTAGAACATTTTACAAATCAGAATCTTCAAGGAAATCCTTTATGTTATACATAACAAATCGTTTAATTTTTTCTTAAATAAACACAAATTGAAATCTTTTAAAGTATTTGGTATCTTATTGAAGATCTTTGGAGCCATACAAAATATACTGTTTCTTAATAACGCTGTTTTAGAGGAGTGCATGCACAATCTTTTATTGTCTCTTTGGTTGCGTACTACGACATCTGACATACGGGAAAACAGTTGAGGGTTCGTTTTGACAAATAGTGCTGTTTCATAAATGTACAATGAGGTTAATGTCAAGATTTTATATTCAATAAAATATGGTCTACAGCTATCCGTCACTATAAAGCTGAAGAGTTTGTTTGAACGCGATAACCCTAGAAATTACGGGTCTGAATTGAAAAAATATTTTACAGTTGGATGGCTCATTTATTGAGGAAGCAGCAAATTTACGCAGACGAAATTGCGGGGGTCATCTATTAAATGATAAACCGATAAGAAAGGCGTCAAGACGAGCAAAATTATGTTTTATACAATCATGCTCATTGTAAGAGTCAGCAATGCCATAAATAAGGTTCCTATAGATAACACAACTTCATAGAACAAACCGATAAAACATTATTTCAAACACAGAATTAACTTTCCTAATTACCAGTTTAAATAAACTTCAATTCACAGCACAGAAGTCGACAACCTAGAAAGCTTCATTAAAAAAGATTTGATTAAAAGATTAACTGACTAATTCCGTCCAATTTACTGACTCCACTAAGCTAGATGTAAGGTAGCTATATATTTCAACAGAAAGGTGCCGGAATGATGCGATTTGTTCATACTAAGAGCGGTCACAGATTCAGCGAATTTTATGTGCGTTTTTACAACCACTCCATATAACGTCTTACGATTGAAAGGTTACAAAGAACGCTCTTTGCAATGTATTCCGTCCAAGAGCTTTGGTCCATCAGTTTAAATACTACTAATTATAAACATATTGATGATAGTTCTAATTAAACTGTATGCGCTTGTGATGAGAAATTCACAACGAGATACAATGCAATACCAGATGGCATAACGAATGTCACTGCCATGACCGTACAAAACTATTAAGGAGTTATAATGGCACTAGGAACCAGTCATAGTTACTACTAACATTTTTTAAATTAGTTACATAAGCTTCTGGTAAAAAAAATTACTTAAATATTTTTTCTTCAAGACCAGGAACAAAACAGAACTCGGATGAGCCAGTATCCAAAACGCGCGCAAAATACTCCCAATCTGTACCTTCTCTAATAATGCGCCATTACATATTTCACCTCGTTGGCATGTACGTCAGCGTTTTAGTTGTGACTCCCTCTAGACCAATTAGTAATATATGGAAGCAATGAACCTCAAACATTACTCGTTGATAGTTCATCGTCGTCGGTAAACGTACTACAAATAGAATTAGAGGGTGTAATGAAGTGTTAGTTAGGGGAAAATGTAATTGATATCTGGCCTGACATTTTCAGCTACATTCTTGGGCTAAGTATAGAAGATTTATGATCAATTCGGTTATTTATGACATCTCATTATTTAGAATGAGACGATAGCCTTATTATGTGTCTATTGTCCGTGACTCAATGCAGATCGAGAGATTTGCGAGGTTAATTAATATCACTACTGATTTGGGCATCGCATGGGGGAAATTCACTCTAAATTGAATCTTTTATAACTATGGCACGTGTTTCGCCTCGACACGTGGCATCCTCACGACTTCAATTAAGTCTAACATTTTAAACTGATGGGACGCGACAGCGATTCAATATTAATAATATCGCAAGTTCTTCCGGACAGTTACATAGGTCACTCGATAAGTTTTGTGAATAAGAGAATAAGAATCATTTATTTGTTCAAATATGGGTGTACAATGTTGTTGTCGTTACATAAAGTGCTAGCCATA